>CM061349.1:107954554-110620063 GCA_030867105.1 Liasis olivaceus | reverse complement strand
GTAGTAGTAGTAGTAGTAATAATAATAATAATAATAATAATAATAATAATAATAACATTAATGGAAAATGGACTTCAGGTAAGATGTGCAAGTTGCTTGGAACAGACTGAAAAGAATGATTTTTTACATGGTGCTACAGATGTGTGTGGAGTTATGCTAAGGGGAAGTATGAAAAAGGATGTCTGTTGGAATGATGAAATGAAAGAGTCCATGGATGAAGAAACAGAAGAGAGAGACTCCAGCACAAATGGAAGATAAGAGTGTGCAGGGAGAAAACAATAGCTGAAAAGCATGTAGTCAAAGACATTACTGAATGGTTAAGACATTAAAATATTGTTTTGGAAATGAATGAAAAGAGTTAAACAGGGAGTGTCCAGCAGAGTGAACAGAATTAAGGATAAAAGTGATTAAATGATTTGGATAAAACTGAAGTGAAAACATCCTAGAAGAAGCATTTTTGAGATGTGAGTGGAAACAATAGTGACGTGTTGATGAATGGAATTGTAATGAATGCCACAAATATTATCGTCTAAGAAAAAAGGTATGAGAAGGAAATCACAAATGCAACAAGAAAGTTAAAAAAAAGTAAGGTTGCAGGAGCAACTGGATAAATGCTAATATGGATGTAGTTTGCTTATGGAGTGATTGTACAGCTTGCCTAACATGCATGTGAAGAATTCATCTGTGCTTGGCGACTGGAAAAATGCCACTACCATTTCTCTATACATAAAAGGAAAGATAGTAAGAGTGAATGCAAAAACTACAGGCAGGTTAGGTTGTTAAGTGGGCCCAGGAACAGTTTTACAAAATATTGACTGAGAAAGTGAGATGACAAGAACAAAATTGAGAAGTGAAATACAGGTTTATGCCAAGCATTTTTGCTCACCATTGGGGTAACTGAGAAATATATGAATGTGTCAAGGAAAGTTTATTGTACTTTGTTGACATGAGAAAGGATATTAGAAGGTGACTAGGCTTAAATTATGGAATATTTTGCACAAATATCAAGACTGGTTGGTGAATGAAGATGGACTGAATTGCAAAATAAATATTGAGAGTGAATGGGTTGAAAAAACCAATTTGTGGTTGACAGTTCCTCAAACAGAAATGAGAATTTTAAACAATAGGAGGTAATTCGCAGTTCTAGTATGGACCTGGTGGGATGATTTTAAAGTATAGAAAGGAACGGACAGGTAAGGTGAAGGGTGATGGTGTAAACTAGATTTACTTAGATTTTTTTTCTCCCGCCTTTAATTTCTTTTGCTCATTATTTCGCTTGTTCTGCACTTCGCATAACGTTGCTTACCCGAAAAGGTCGTATGACACACGCTTGCTTGGATAGAAACAAGAATGAAGTGTACGAAGTTTACCCTGTGAGGAATAAAGCGGGTAAAAGCTGTTATTTCCCAGAACTTAAAGAAGCGCAAACCAATTTACATCTTGAGAGGGGGGCAAAATTACGACCCAGACAATGTGATTGTGGGGATTCCTGGGCATTTTGAAGGCGGTGAAAACTACAAATAGCAAGTCGCTTACACAGAAACGTGATTAAACTGAGCAAGCTAAGCATTATGAAAGACACAGAGCCTCCTTCTAGCAGCACAGACCCAACATTCTACCAACCTTCTCGGTAAGTTACATCCACCAATCCACGCAGAGTTCGTTTCCCTTCAGCCAATCAATGACTTCTTAGTCTGAACTGGCGGCACCTAACCTTTCCCCCGCCCCCAAATATTTGGAGGTTTCCGAGCGTTCGACCAAAGCGCGAAGGATGTCCTGCCTCTCGCGGGTCATCTTCAACCAATGACTTTTCAGCCAAGTGGTGATTGGAGCCAGTTATTCTTGCCGCTCGTCGGCGGCTCTGAGCAGAGCAGTAGTTTCTATCACTGTTTTCGCGGGTGAGTTTTTGACTCTTTTTGTCCTGCTCGGCTTCCCGTGGCGCCAGGAAATTCTTCCGCTGAGAGGAGAGTCGGGGAAGAGCGTATTAGCATCAGATTGCTGGGACCTTCAAGAGTGCCCAGAGGACATAGAAATGCGCATGCGTTACTCAGGCTGGTGATGGCGCAGGCTCCTTGGCGAGGTTTTCAAGCGAAAGAGGTAGCTTCGAAGCGAGTTGCGCATGCGCGTCACTGTCGCCCAGCGTTCGACTGATTGGGTCTTCCGAAGAGTTAGAAGGAAAGATTCTTTTCTGCGGAGTCTTGTGCTTTTGAAGCTCTCTGCGCTTCCTGCTTTGTTCCGTGAATGTAAGCAGCGCCCTGCATGCAACACTGTCCACGTTTGCAGCATGGTTGGGTTGCCCTGGGTCTATGACTGGGGATTCTGAATAGTTTCTAGTATTATCCCCATGTTTCAGTTTTTTGTATTTTCAAAAGGGGATCGGCGACTGCTGTTTGGTATTTTGGCGCGCATCCCCCCCCCAGCAGCTGAGAAAAGTATAACCAATACAATCCTATTTATTCAGAAGTGTTTGATAAGCTGCCTCAGACACACTTTCACAGGGAAACATCAGGATTCAATTCCAGGGCCTGCATTATTCGTGGATAAGTGAACACAGGTTATAGTGGGGTAATGCCATGTCTTGTGAACTTGAAATGTAGTCCCACAATGCTCAAGGGAGTTATTTCTGGTTGATTGTATATAGGTCCTTTCTTTTCCCTGTGTTTTTTCATACTTCGTTTACCATCCACCTTACCTCAGTTTTGGTGAACTTACAAGCATGCTCGTTATTTCTGACATTTTAGTTGATCATATTCTTGTGGATTTCTATAGTAACCAGTGGACCTGTGTTAATTTTTTTAAACACCTCATTTTTCCTTGTTACTTTTGTAGAGGAGTCCTAGACTCAAGCTGAAAATGCTTGTCCTCTGGATGATGCGCCATGTTTCCCAGACAGGTAAGTTGCATTGCAGAGTTTCTTCAGGATGAAGACTTCAGAAAATGCAGTTTATGCTGAATGTACTCTGTAGATTGTGGTAAGAAGCTACATGCAGCTTAATTAATTAATTGCATTTAGAGCCCTCATTTCTAAGAGCTCAGGGTGAGTTATACTGTCATTCTCTGACAAAATGAGGTTGTGAGGTGGATTGGGAGAATGATTCTGACTGGCCCAAAGCCACCCAGTGAGGATCATGGTCAAGTAGATACTTGATGCTGGGTCTTCCCAATCCAAGTACGCTGGTTTTCACCAGGAAACTTACAAAGCCTTATTCATACTTATTCATGCAATTAACTGCATTTTCCAGTTAATTGGATCTCTGAAGCAGAGACCAATCACTCAATAAACAGTGATCTTGATTACAACTTCCCCACTGCCATGATACAAAGATAGTTGAATTCCATCACATACATAGGCTGGGATTTTCTAGTTATTTTGAGGGTTTGGTGAGTTTCTTTCAATTATGTCAAGTCTTGGGGGAGGGTCCAATATGTTTCTTACCTTGAAAAATGGAAACCATGCCACCATTTGGAGTCAGGATGCTTCAGATGGAAGCTATTAAGATACCTGGATCTCAGTCAGTGGTAGCAACGTCATCCAGTAGGATGAACTGTTGGCAAGCCTTACTGGAGAAGCCGCCCAGAGTCGCTTTATGTGAAGTGGGCAGCTATGTAAATGTGATATATAAAAAAATATACAGTTGATAAAAAGCTTAGATATCTTATAGAGACTACAGATGGAAATCAGTGGCTGGTCAGTCATTCCCTGCTTCAGGCTAGAATGTTGACACCTAACTCGTTGCAACTGCATCAGTACATTACAATACAATACGACTGTTGCAAACTGTCACACACCCTCATGGTGACATGTTTGTGATTTGCAACTTTTTTTACAGTAGTCATTCAGTGAATCACTGGGGTTGTTAAATGAACCATGTGGTCATTAAGTGAATTCTGGCAAAAACGTCCATTGGGGAAGCTGGATTTGTTTAACGATCAGTGATTCGTTTAATGACTGTAAAGATGGTTGTAAAATTGGATCCGGCCATGTGGTGACTCGCTTAACAATTGCCTCGCTTGACGACCAATTTTCCAATCCTTATTGTCATTAACTGAGGACTAACTGTATTCAGGTAGCTATTTGATGACTTTATAACTTTATACCAACATCCTGGGATTAAATAGAAATCTTCAAATAGGTGATAAGGATAGATTGTTGTTGGATTTTGAACAGTTTCTCTGAAATAGCATGTTAGATCACTCCTTCACTGACATCTAATTAAGTGTAGCCACAGAAGAGCCCAGAGAGAGAGCGGTGTGTAATTCTGTATATGTTTGTGTGTATTCTGGAGGTCATTGTTTGATGAAGGTGGAATTTAGTTCATATTTTTTCCAGCACTGATCTTGGAATATTTTCTCTGCCAAGTGCTTTTGCTAATTTTATGACATTCTATTCTATTCTATTCTATTTTATTCTGTTCTGTTCTGTTCTGTTCTATTCTATTCACTTTATCAAGGCAGAGCTTGTAGCAGAAGTCTCCCAAAACTTAATTTTGTACGTTAATTTCAAAATGTATTTGTGAATTCAGATATTATAGATCTGCTCTGTATTTTCAGATGAAGTATAAAGGAGACATTATAAGGATGCTGATATCAAGTACAGGTAGTCATTTAGTGACCAAAATTGGAACTGGCAACTCAGTTGTTAAGCGAAGTGGTTGCTAAGTGATGTGATTATGATCTTACTTCAGCTTTCCTTTGCTTTACAGACCTGCAAAAGTCATAAATGTGAGGACTGGTCATAAAGTTACTTTTTTATCACTGTTGTAACTGCAAATGGTCGCTAAATGAGGCAGTCACTAAACAAGGACTACCTGTATAGGCATGACGTGTTACAGACTATGGCTGGATTCTTGCATTGTCTTAAGCCTTAATACAGTTTCTTTGGTTTTGATGTAACTTGTGAACACAGCTATTGTGGACTGTAAACCATTGTTTATAACCTAGTGCATTGTGTAAAGTTGCCAATTATGGCTTATTCAGAAAATCAAATTGAAATAAACAGTGGATTAGTCATTTCCCATTTACTGCAATGCCTGATACGATGCCTCTCAACACTGGCACTTGAGCTTCTCATCTTCAGAGAGTCTAGTGGTCTGTAATAATTGTATCATGCTTGTTTGCAGACAATCCTGGTCATAATATTAGCTGTAATTTGGACTGACAAAAGAGGGATGCAGAGCTCTTTGGCTTCTGCTGGAAATAGAGTGGACTTGCTTTCTCTGGCAGCCCCCTTAGTTCTTTGCTTGGTGCGAGCCAGCTTTCTCGACTGCATTTCTTCTGTGCTATTTCTTGCTGCTTATAGCTGCCAGGCAACTGTTTACTGATATGGCTGCTCTAGAAACAGCTTGTTCAAGATTTAAAGAAGCAATATTAAGGGAGCCCTAGGTTGGAAAATTCCTGCTTTGAGGCATCTGGGATGAGTATTTTTACTTTTGCTTGAAAATAACATTGCTGTTACTCTTTAGGGATTCCGGTGTGCCTGAGTCTTACCCGACATCTCAGCAGCACAGCCTCCAGAGCTTCCTACAGTAAGTGCATCATCTGCCTTGCAAAACTCTAAGTAGGGCTCACTGTAGGAATGTAGCAGTTACTAACACGAGAGATAATTGGAAACATTTGGCTGTAGTACAGCCAAGGGAATAGTTACCAGTGTTCTTGGGAATGGAAATGTTGCTTTTCAAGATTTTTTTCCCCTAAGAACATTGAGATCCATTCTCCTGTTTGTGCAATTTCCATAGTAAATATTTTATGAGAGTGGTCACCTTTGTATAATGATGGGATGGATGGGTGGGTGGGTGGGTAGATAGATAGATAGATAGATAGATAGGCAGGCAGGCAGGCAGGCAGGCAGGCAGGCAGGCAGGCAGGCAGGCAGGCAACTTTTATCATAGAAGTTTTTCCACAGAGTAAAAACAATACAAATTTTAAATTAAAGAGAAGATAAATAGAAAGGTAATAGAAAAGTAAAAAAGAAATAAAGAAAAAGAGAAAAGACAGAAAAAGAAAAAATAAGAAAGAATAAAGAAGTGTCTTCCAATCTTCTTAACAGCAACTGTAAGTACATTTATATTTTACCCTCTCTCTCTAAGGCTGCATCAAAGTTTCCTTCTTTCCATAAGCTACCCTTTCTAATCATCAAATCCATAAATCATCAGTTCATTTTTTTTCTATTTTCAGCAAAAAGTACATAAAGGGGTTCCAGTTGCTAATAAATGTAGTAGTTGATCTTTCTCTAAGCAAACAAGTTAATTTTGCCGTCTCTGCTAGACCATGCTCACCAACCATTCCTTTGTTGTGGGTATTTCAGAATTTTTCCATTTTTGTGCATATAGTTGTCGCAGCAGTGATCATATATAAAAATAATCTCCCTGGCTTTTTTCTAGTTGTCTGTCCATTAATCCCAACAAAAAAAAGTTCTGGTTTCAGTTGAATCTTGGTCTTTAAAATTCTTTGTATCAGTGTATGTATTTGAACCCAAAATTTTCTGGCTTTTTTACAAGTCCATCAAGCATGATAAAATGACCCTTCATGTATGTCCACATTTCCAACATAAATTTGAAGTACCTTTATACATTCTGGATAATTTTTCTGGGGTCATATACCAATGGTCCATCATTTTTTTAAAATTCTCTTATAGGTTATAACATAATGTGAATTTCAATCCTTTCAACCACATGTTTTCCCAGTGTTTCAACAGTATGTTATATCCAAAATTCTTAGTCCATTTTATCATACACTCTTTCACTTATTCGTCCTCCATTTCAAATTTCAGCAAGAGTTTATACATTTTGGCAATTACATCATATGTACATAATTCAACTTCAAATTCTGTCTTTTGTTGCTCATTTCCAAATGTCCTTTTATCTACCTTAAATCTTTCTCTTAACTGTACGTACGAAAACGGTTGAAAGCTAAATCCCTCTGCAGCCAGTTCTCTTGGTTTCATCTTATATTCTCCATGTTCTTGTTCTAACAACTCTCGATAGGTTAACCATCTCTCTGCCTACTGTTTCTTTCCTATAAAATGCTTCTTGTGACGTCGTTGAGACTTCTGAATGGCAACAATTCCCACCTCAAGTTGTTGTTTTGCTGCAGAGTATGTGAATGCAAGGGAGGAGCCAACAGATTGGAAATCGGTCACTGACAAAGCTGCACAGACTCTCCTGTGGACAGAACTTATCCGAGGTGAGCAGTGGTGAGATAAGTGATGGCTGTTATTTCTGGGCACTAACTGAAGAGAAAGAATCTCTTCTATAGACATAAAATGATTTACTCAAAGGAAGTTGGTTGTCCCGTCCTATAATGCTTCCTACTGTCCTTGCATCCTAACAATTGGATATATAACTTGCTGTCTTATCCCAGGCCAGACATGCTGGCTAGGGAATTCTTGGGAGTTGAAGTCCACAGATCTTAAAGTTGCTGAGGTTGTGAAACACTGATCTAACCTGTGTTCTTTTTAAATTGAAATGGGCATTCCAAGAAGACTACTAGTAGAGAAAAAAAATCTGTATAAAACTAGTATCAGGAGGAGTCACTGCAATTTAGTCAAACCTTCTCCGTGCAGGAATCCAAATTAAAGCTTCCATGACAGATGCCTGCCTAACTTCCATTTGAACATATCTAGTGAAGAGGGAGCCCCCTACCTCTGTGGGCTCCCTCTTTGAACTCTTCTTATTGTTAGGGAACTTTTTTTTCCTAGCATTCAGTTGGAATTTACTTTCCTATGATCACCTGTGTTCTAGAACAAGAGAGTATAGGTCTTCACCCTGTTCACTTTGAAGTGGAAAACCTACAAAAATTATTATTTAGGTCCTAAAAGGGATCTAGTGACATTTTAAAAAAGGAAAGAAAAACTCTACATTCCTTGCCAAACCCAGTTGTGGACTTATCCTCTTTCTGGCCTTTTGCCCTCTTCCCAAATCTTGCATGGGACTTGCCCACTAAAAGGTTGCCCACCCCTGCTTTAGTCTGTGGCAAGATGTCAACCTTACCAGGTAGACCAGATAGGAAACATGACCAGATAAGCTAATTCTACTTTATTGTAAAGCTACATTGATAGAATCTTGCAAGTCTGAAAGTACAATTCTCCCACTGTCTCCTTTACAGCCCAAGAAACTAGGGAGGTCCCTTCTGAGCCTCTTGCCCTGCCCACTTTACAGCTGTGGGCTATGCTGTCTCTTATCTGATCATTCCCTAGGCAGCATCTCTTTGCCCCATCTCCCAAAGTCTTTCCCACATACCATGACACAGGAGGACAATGCTTGTGACATCCTCTAGTTTTTGCCCTGCAGGCCCTGAAGTGGCCAGCATCATATAAACCTAGCATATATTCCATTGGTATGTCCCTTTAAATCAGGACTGAGGAAGGAAGTTATGAGGGCTGCTGTAGTTCTATGCTGTGATTCTTCCATGGTTTCTGTCTATACTGTGGGTGGACAGTGGAGATGGCCAGGGTAACTTTACCAAGGAGTTATATATGTGTATGACCTGATGAGAGCTGCAGAGTGCTGGATAAGCAGGTAAGTGCCAAATTATTGTGCTACAGTAAACAGTGAAACTCCAGATCTGTTTGATTCCTTCCTTGAACTTTGAGGATGAGATGCATAGTGCATTTCAGGGATTGGCAACCTGGTACTCTTAGATAATTTGGGTTTCAGTTCACATTAGTCCTAGCTCATGACAGGGGGATATGGAATTGCCATCCCAGCCATCTGAGGGCACCAGTTCTGCCCTTCTTTGGCTTATTTAAACCAACGGTGTATTTTGCTTCATTCTGACATTCTAAGGTTTGGCTACGACCATGAGTTATGTATTTCGAGAGCCTGCCACCATCAACTATCCTTTTGAGAAGGGCCCGTTGAGTCCACGATTCCGTGGAGAGCATGCCCTGCGCAGATACCCATCTGGAGAGGAGCGATGCATTGCTTGCAAGCTGTGTGAAGCGGTGTGCCCTGCTCAGGTGAGGCCTCTCTTATCAAATTTTTCTTTCTTTCCCAACATGTGCTGCCATAATAAACATTTTCTAAGATACTGCAAACATTCAGTGCAAAAAGTATTTCATGCCTAGCTACTGGTTACATATTGCAGATGAAAATTGTAAGCAGGGTTAAGGAGCTTCCATATGATGGGTCTAGTGTCGCCTTGTTGGCTGCACCTTCCTTTCCCTTTTATGTGGTGGAAGATTTTTTTCCCTGCAGCAGGCAGGAACTAGATGAGGCCCTGGGCAGCTTCCTAAAGCCTGTGCTCTGATATTTTCCAGCCTGGTATGTGATTTAATTTCCCTTCTAGGAGTGCATTCCCAGAGGCCGCATAGAGGTCAAGTAAGTTACAAGGAGTTTAGTGAGATCTGGATGTGACAATGTATATGTGAAGAGTTTCTGTGATCTCAGTGGATCTGTACAGGAATATGTCTTTCAGCTGCAGACTTCCATTCACATGCTGTCAATAGTGAGAACTGAAATAATTTGCTTTTTATTAATGCAGGAGCTTAGCCCAAGTTATATCATTATCTGATTGCTTCGCCCATGCATACAGTTCTAGAGCTAATGCTAAAAATGGAGGTTTTCCTCCAGAGATGGGGCAAAGTTATTTAGGAACGGATGTTCCCTCTAATGCAGTGTTGTCCAAACTTGGCCACTTTAAGATGAGTGGACATGGCTGGCTGGGGAATTCTGGGAGTTGAACTCCACTCATCTTAAAGTGGCCAAGTTTGGACAACACTGCTCTAATGCTAAAGTTCTGTTGGCTGTAGTGAACCCCTTCTCTTCTGTGGTATCCACACAATTCTATCCAGCCTCTGTAGCTCTCTTAAGTGTTGCATGTCTTTGATTCAGGTCCTTCATTCCAAATGAATTTATCTTTATTACAGCGTGGATAAATTTCAGCTTGGATTATCTAGACTCCTGAAACTGGAGTTTGGAATGTCAGCATGCTTGAATAGGAATTGATAATTTCTGTGGGGTTGGGGTTGCAACTCTGCTTCAAGACCATTTGGAGGCCCTCAGGAGGCCATCCAGTGTTGTAACTAGAAGAGGTGTGGTCAATTTTTGTTGGTGTGTTTTCTGGGGAATTTTTAAGGCTGGGAGTGGGAGTAGGAGGCCTCTGGGAGGCAACAACCTTCTGCCTGAAATCATACTTCTAGGATTTGGCCATTTTGCTGCTAAACTTTGAGTAGTCTCAGGGTGTTCTGCTAAGATGACTCTGAGAACCCTTGTGCTAGTTGTGCCTTTTTCTCAACAGGCAATCACTATTGAGGCAGAGACTCGAGCTGATGGTAGCCGCAGGACCACTCGCTATGACATTGACATGACCAAATGCATCTACTGTGGATTCTGCCAGGAAGCCTGTCCTGTTGATGCGATTGTGGAGGTGAATGGGGTAGTGGACGGGTGGGTTTGGGTGGTTAAGATTCCAGTCTAGATTTGATTTTACTCCAGCTCTTTGCTGTGTGTCTGCAGGGCCCCAACTTTGAATTCTCCACTGAGACACATGAAGAGCTTCTATACAACAAAGAGAAGCTGCTCAACAATGGAGACAAGTGGGAAGCTGAGATTGCTGCTAACATAGAAGCTGATTACTTGTATCGATAATAGAACATTTCCCTCGGCCTTTGCATATCCTTATCAGCATGCTTATCCAAAGTCAAGTCTGTAATAAAGGGCATGCACTCACTCTTTGTTTCCCTGTGTTTTGAGGATAAGTAGCACTTTTAGGCAGCCCTTATTTTGATAATGTAGCATGCATCATCTTATTTGCAGTGGAAAGAATGGGTGGGATTGAAAAGCAAGTCCATCTTTTCTTTAAGAAGTAAGGCTTCTGATCCTTGACCTTATGGGATAAATGTAAGACTCTTTGTGGGGAAAGAATTGGTGGTTAAGGAGAGAGAGAGATGCCCGGCACCATAGTTCTGTTGCTTTGTATCCTCTCTGCTCAACAAACTTTTGGAAAGGAATGTTATGGAACTGATATGCCTTTTGCTTGCTTCTTTTAAGAAGTCAGTTTGAAGAATCAGCAAACCCCATTATGATATTTTTGAGACTAGTATTATTTGGAGGGCTCTGTCGAGTTGGAAACATGCTAGCCCATGGTGCAGAAAAGTAGGTTAAATGTCTTCTTGATATAAGTTTCCATCTTCAGCATGCTTTTAACATGAAGATTCAAATAGTTAGCTCTCCCCCACTGAATACTCATTATGTGATAGGTGCCGTTATGTGAAACCTATGCCAAGCAGCCTTAAATAGAATGGAAGGGGCTGCTTTAACACAAAGATAGAAGTAACACGGTTCAAAATAATTATTTGTAGCCTGCAGTGGAGACTTTGTCAGACATGGCTATATGTGTTTGCTCCAGCCTGTGAAGGACTGAGGTACCATTCATGTATATCAACTCTGTGGTGCTGCATCACTTAACACTTTGTTCTGTTGGCCATGCCTATAAAAGAATTGGCGCTCAAAAGACAAATAATTGGCATGTATTAGAGTGGAGTATGAAAATGCTCACAATAAAGTATGGATAGTCCTCGCTTACCAACGGTAATTGGGAACAGAAACTCCATCACTAAGCGATGTGGTCGTAAATTGCATGTCATGTGACTGCGGTGACTTATGACAGTAGTTCCAGCAGTCCCAGTTGCCATTGTTAGGAAAATCCCAAGCAGTTGCAGTGTCCTGCTGTTACGTGATTGCCATTTGTGACCTCCTGTGGCTTTCCCATTGACTTTGTCAGAAGCACACAGTGAAAGTCGCAAATGGCAATCATGGGACCACAAGACACTGCAACATCATAATTGCAAGCTGGTTGCCAAGCACCAAATTGCAATCGTGACCATGGGGACGCTGCAACAGCCACAACTACAAAGATCTGTCATAAGTACCCCTCATTCAGCACTGTTGTAACTTTGAACGGTTGCTGAACAAGTGGATGTTAAATAGGACTACCTGTTTAAAGGAAATGTTCTGAAATACTCATTCCAGTGCATTTTAATTCTAAATCCTTTTCAAAAGTAAAGTGTTTATCAGTAAGACTGTGATATACTTCAGTCCTACTGAAGCACTGGTCATGGTTTCCAGCCTATATAAAGTTTTGAGTCATTTCTGTTTTACCTCCTGAGTTGGGAATCTTTTAACACCCCCCCCCCACCATGCCCCAAGTTTCATTTTTTGAACATTTACTGTTCTCCATAGTATATATAGTCTTATATATACATATGATTCACTGGAAATAAATTGGACAGTTGTAGAGAACTACTGAGATTGTTTATAGGGCAGAGATTGAAAAAGTCAGGATATGGATGGAGAAGAGTGAATTGTTGGCCCATTTAATATTGTTTCTGTGCACTACCAGAGAGAGATAAGTCTTTTTGTTAGCTGTTGTCATTATCTATATAACATCCCCTGCTAAAACATTTTTAGTGCAAATGAATCAGTAAAATCAAATCTCCTAAAATAGGATCTGAGACATGGAAAAAAGGAAGTCGAAAAATGTTCAGTGGCTGGAAAAAAAGTAACTTGTATACTGTGTAATTGATGGTGAGTCAGGCTCACAAGCAAATGGGTATTTCCAACATTCAACTCAGTTACCATGTGTACATGCACATACTCCCTTATAAAAAGCACTGAAATAAATACTATGCAGAAAAATCTTGAATGACAATATATTGCCCAAGGCATCTTGGATGTCACTGCTGATAGGAATATGAGGCATGAAGCGGAGTTAATTATGATTTCTTACTTCCAATAGACTCTTGTTGTTCTTGCAGGCCTTGTTATTTGCCAGAGTTTGTAACTTTTTTTTTTTGCTCTTCACATGTGAAGAGCATGTGAGATTTCCATTTTCTGAAGGAAGTCCTCTTGCCTTGAATTGTTTGGGTGTTTTCTACTCTGTTCTCTAAGTATGCTGGTATCTTCTTGACTTTGGGTGGCTTTCTCAAATCTACATACATATGTACATACATACATACATAATGTAGCTGAATTGCAATTTTACATTTGAACGATCTTCATACATTCTAGAAAAATGTTACTTGAGTTTCACTTTCTGTCAGTTGCCTTATTTTGTAGAAATTCCATCTTTTGACATCAGTGGTGATGGGATTACTTTATCACATGAGACCACTCATCTGTATCTTAAATTTGAAGCCTGATAGCTGCTGTTTGAGAGTGGTTCAACAATTTAAATCTTGTAGTAGGTCCTGGGGCACCACTTAGTACCCCAGGACAGCACTTGGGATTAAACTTTCCCTCTTGTCAGTTCTGTGACCAATATCAAGTAGAATACTTAAGAACATATTCCGTAGGTGATACTGGACTGTATGTTTACACAGTCCAGGTAAAGGTAATTGTAGTCATATTTCTACAATTTCTTCTCCACATACATCTTGGACTTAATTTTTGATCAAAATAATATTGGGTATTTTTGTAAAGAGCATGACAATATGTCCCCAATAGTAAATCAGCTTGTAAGTGGACATGGCCACCCACAATGATTTCTTGGAAGAATCTTTTCCTTTTGATGTTTCATTATTCTCTCTTTAACATAAAGAGCAACACCAATCATAGTAAACTTTTTCTTGTCTTTCCTTCAGTTTGCATCTAGAGATGACTATTCTGTATGTAGCTGTTGAGGTAGAAGATAGCCCTTGCATACATTTCTAAATCTCATCTGCCTTTTAGTTGTATAAATAAGGACACCGATGGTAAAAGAGGCAGTAAACGTAATGTTTACTAATGCTTTATCCTCACCATCACACTTCACTGGAAGTTCTGCAGCAAAGAGGCACTGTGTTCCAATGGAAGTCTAGCTGATCTAGAACTATGCTAATGGATTTAGAAGCCTAGAGGTGCTCTGCTAATGGGTTCAGAAATCCCAGACTGCTAAGAATACTAGGCTTTGCTCTCTCTTTTTGCAATTCTAAGCATCGTTAGAATGGCAAGTCAACTGAAGGACTTCATTCTTTCCATATAGCATGTTTCCAGTTCAGCACCCTGCGTTTCAAGTAAAAAGATTTTAAATACATTGTTTATCTTTTGATATGGTGGTATTTATTTCACTGTAGTACTTAACTGACTTGGATTTGTATTTATTACATTGTTTTTAAGCTAGAAAATTACTGGAAAACTGTATCCACATAAAGGCTTGGAGATGTTATGGGGGTAAATGAATTATTTATTTATAAAGCTCATCTTTATTCCAATGCAAAGATGTAGAGGCTTTTATTAAGATATTTGTACTCTTTTTCTGGTTCCTCAAGAGAATCTAGGAAGTAACTCATAAAAACAATAAACATGTACAAAGTTGTTACAGGTGTTTCTTACAGGGCTGCTTTACGTGTTAAGAACTTCGGCATATATACATGGAATGCGATATAATGCTATACAGTGGTACCTCGGTTCACAAACACTTCTGTTCACAAACAATTCGGTTCACGAGCAGCTCCGGTTGCAAAAATTTGCCTCCGTTCGCGAACGCCGGATCGGGTTATGAACAGGATCCGCGGCCATTTTCCCTCCCGTGACACGTGGTCGCGGCTTCCTATAGGGAGGGGGACTCTCCCTCCAAGCAGTAACCGCCTTCCCACCCGCCTTCCTGTCCTCCACGCCAGAAGTCGCGTCGAGCAAGGTTAGCTTTCTCTCTTCGTACTGTACTTTGTCATATTTTTGCAGTTTTAAAAAAAAACACATGGTTCAGAATGGATTAACCGTAATTACATTGAACCTTATGGGGAAATTTGATTCGGGACGCGATCAAAAATCGGTTGGTGACCAAATTCGGGGTCAGAACGGATTAACCGTAATTACATTGAACCTTATGGGAAAATTTGATTCAGTTCACGACCAATTCGGTTTGCGACCAGAGTCGCGGAACGAATTAAGTTCGTGAACCGAAGTACCACTGTACTTGATAGGTGCTAAAAGTTCTACCCACATGAATTGTTTGTTGTAATATGTGAAACAGCCTGGAAATATCAATGCTTGCTTTCAGTTTTTTTGACCGCAGCTAGAGCTCCTCATTTTTCTATTTTTTTCCTCATAATCATGTAGTGCTGGTATTCATGTAAAGATATAGACAGAATGTATAGCAACCTAAAAAAATTTTTTCTCCTGTTTTAAATGCCTGTAAAGTAGAAACATTACGTGGAATAATGAGGAAGGGGGTGGAGAGATGCATGCAAAACACAGACCTTTTACTGGCTTGCAGCCATTTTGTAGTGATAAAAAGTTTGTCTTCCTCAGGGATGAACCATCCTAAAATGACTACAGTAGATAATTTTATATATCACATGTAGAAATGGCTTACTTCGGGTGCTGCAAGTTTGAAGAAGGTAGTGCAGAAAAATCTGGTATTCTCAAGGGCAGAAAAATCTGGTATTCTCAAGTAAAAGGCTGTGACCCTGGATAAAATTTGTTTTGGGCAGCCATGTGGCATGACTAAAATGCAGTGTAGTGAGTAGTGTGATGCTGCAAGCACTGGAAGAGATCCGCCTGTAGTTTTTCCTGCAGCTTTTACAAGGGTTTTGCTTCTCAGTTAAGCTGTTGCTCTGGCACCCCCATCATCGAAAAGCAGATCTCCACAGAAAGAGACAAGCAGGGCTGAATGGCACACATCTGCCTCTCTGCAAATGCCTTCCTCTTGGTCTGAGCTACCAACCGCACCGAGTGGAGAGAGAGAGAGAGAGAAATCTATCCACTTCTGATTATCAGGGCCTGAGAAAGGAAAGGAAAAGGAAGGAAGAAATCTTCCAATAATCTTTTATAAATTCTTAATAACGCCTTCGCGCTTTTTGACGATGCTCCTGTGCCTCTGCGGTGCAAGCCAGCAAAGGAAAAGTCGGGAGCGCCTACAATTTCACGCGCGCCTTGCAAGCTATGCTCCGTCAAGGCGGGGTCGGGAGGGGGGCGGCTCTCCTTCGTGCATCTCTCGGGCTGCGCGGAGGCCTCAGCTGCAGAAGGAAACAGGCGCTCTCGATCTCCCCCGTCCTCCGAGAAGCCGGATTCTGTCTGCTCGCCGAGGCCGCCCTCCGTCCCCACAACCCGCAGGAAGTGCCTTCGAGGTGCGCGCAGGGAGCTCTCGCAGGGCGGGACAGACCAGCCTTCCTTTCAGTTGGGGCCCTCCCGGCAAAGAGGAAGCAATTGGCAGCCCGGGAGCCGAAATTACCCGGCTGCTGCTCCGGCGGCGGCGGCGGCGCGAGGTGGGTGCGTGTTCGGCCCCTCGCATCCGGCTTCCTCCATCAACCCGCGGGATCCTGGGCCCGATCTGGGGGCCTCTTCTCCCTGCTCAGGATGGGAGTCCAGCCCTCTTGCTTCAGTGGGTCCACGACCCAGCTCCCCTCCACCCCACCCTCGCGTGCCCGCCGTGTATCTAAAAACTGGTCGCACCTCCGTTATTTACGTTGACCCCGCTTGTGGGGAGGGGAGGGAAGGGGAGGCTCGCTTTCGGGGACCTCGACGCAGATCCGCCTCAGGCGCTCAGCTCCAGGGCTGCCGAGGCAACCTGCTTGCCGGGAGGGGTGAGTGTGGGCTGGATCAGTGGTTGATGAGGATCCGGCGCGGGGCGGGCGGACGACGGAGAGCCGCTTTATGCCAGCGGCTTCTGCTAGAAGCGGTCTTTCGCTCCGGTCTGCCTTTTTGGCAGTCAGAGCTCAGAGGAGATCCGCCGCTGCTCCGGGGGGGGGGGGGGGGGCGGGGAACTGAGAACTTTGAAGGAAGGGACCTTTGAGCAGTGGACTTTCTCCACCGCTCCTCGCGCCTTCCCAGGACTGTAGGAGAAATGCTTCCGGCTTGGACTACCGAATGGCCACCCATCTTTGGCGCCTGGGAGGGGGTGGGGTGCGTGTGTCATGTGTGGAAAGTTGGGGCAGTTCACGTGAGAGATGGAGGAGCCCCTCCCCCGCTTGCTTGTAAATAAAGCGATCTTTGCCGCCTTCTCCAATCTGATGTTCTCCGGAAAGGTTGGATTTCAGCTACCAGGACCCTGACCCAGCGTAATTTTGCCGGCTGGGGATTATGGGAATGGAAATGCAATACATCTGGAGAGTAATACAAAATCACCCTCTCTACTTCAAGACTTCACTGGTTGCCCTAGAGAAGTAATGAATAACAGCATGCTTCTAGATCAGCTTGGTTTAGATGCAGCCATTCAGGCCAAACACAAAATTTCCCGTTGCTGTAACTGCTTCGCTACCCATAAGAGAAGGAATATACTTTATTAAGCTAATTTATACTAACATAAAGGCCACATTAGCATTCCATTTTGAGATGTGATGGTGATGACTTTCTCAAGAGCCCCCTTGATGAAAATGATTGCTGCTGTTTCCTCTCTTTGGGCCCTAGTGGATGCTTTCACTTTCACATTTGTCTAATAAAAAGTTGATATTTTATTTTTTTAGGATCTTATATTTTGAGGAGGGAGCAACAAAATACTTATGTAGGATGTGGTTAGATGTTTGGCTGTAATGTTATCTTCTGTTTGTCCTCTTTGCATGAGACATTGCTAAACTTTAAAGGCAGAGTCTTCACTAAGTCCTGATGATGTCCTGGGCACGTCCAAATAGTTTTTTTGGGCAACAATACAGAAATGGGTTGTCATTCCATTCTTTCAGGGTGTTTTGGGAATTCTCAGGTGGTCTCTCATTTATCAGATTCGGGTGTTGAGAGACGTATTTTTTTGTCTACATGACAACTGGAAGGAAGAAGATGTATGGCACTAAAATGATGAGCGGAGTGGGTTAGGATTTATTTGCTCTCCGCTGGCTGGATTTGGCCAACAAACAGAACCCCAAAGTAGCCAAACACTAGGCTAAGATGCCATCTGACTCCAGCCTTTGCATTTTGGCCTTTCAGTGTGTAGTGCAAACCCAGAAAACAGGTCATTAAGTAGCATCCTCTGCATGAAGGCAGATGAACCCTTAGTCATTGTGGGGTTTTTTCAAAACAAGGATATATAAAGTAGGGTCGTGCAACATATTTGCAGGGGTTCTTTGCAAAACATGCCAATGAGGAAGAAGGCCCTTCCTCAAAGTAGTGATGTAGCCCTGGCTTCCAGAAGACTTGGCGTTGCTGTATAGAAAACTTTTCCAGGTTATCTGGGCATGCACGTGCATGCCCAGACAACCATTCCATTGTGATTGCTGGCAAAGCAGCTGCACAATTGGAAGAAGGCTCCGAAGCAGCAGCCCCAAGCCCTCCAGGAAAGGAGGCTCACCGTACTCGTCAAGGAAGGGTGCTTTGTTCCCACCAGTGTAATTTGTGAAATGCCCCTCCAAACACTTTGTATAGCTCTAATACAAAGATATCTTCCTCAGACGCAATTCAGTCTAGTTACATTCTGAGGTTCAAATTAGAATGACAGATATAATCAAACATTTGCACCAGCTTGACTGGCTTTTTTTAAAAATTAAGTGCCATATGTATTTATTTATGCAATTGTTTCTATATTTACAGTATTGGTAAAATCTAATGCCAGCTTGGTGGCTTAGTCATTTAACCTATTGCAAAGTTCCATTGCAATAATTCCTTATTGGTACAAATCTGTTGCATTATTTTTAGTGCAAGATGAGATCTCCAAATTTGCATAGAGGTAGACAAATGCTATCCTTGCTTGTTCTGGGGACTCAGTATAAAACTTTTCTACTCCCTGTAGCTGGGACTGCTCCACTGCTTTGCAGAAAATGAATAGATCACCTATGGAACAGGATTTTTATAATTCTGTTATGGAACTCTAATAATTTGGAGCATTGGGGAAACAGCATATGCACGCTCCGTTGTAGCTGCAAATTACTCAAAGGAGAGGCTGCATCTCTGAAACTTCAACTTCCTTAAAGCAAGAACTTATTTTTTGTGGCCAAGCTTGAAGTCTTTTGTGGGGGGGGGGGGGGTGCAGATTTTTTTCCATCCCTGAGGACCAGTGTTCTACCATGCAAATGGATGGAACAGTGATTTTCAGGTCCCTCCCCATATAGGTATAGGAATGTAGCTTTTGGTGATAGAATTTCAGCTTTGTGGTTGGCACTGATGAGTGCATGAAAGTAGTTTTAGGGCCACTGGTTGCCCATTCCTAACTTAAAAGAGCAGAAACCCTTTTCCCAGTACAGTGGTATAGCCTTAATAGAAGCCAAATTCACTTCAGCACCAGCCAGCCCAGGAATCATTCTAAAGTCAGGGTAGTTCCCCCAATAACTTTATGCTTGTAGTGGACCTGCACCCTTAGATATGATGCTTTGAAAGATGGCAGTATCCGGTCTTCTTGTGTGTATTTTTTTGCTGGAGAAAATGGCCTGGAATGGCCTACAGTAATCTAGAATATTAGACGTTCTGCGGAAGGGTAATCTCGCAGCCATGCTTGGCTGATTTAATTAATTAATTTGTTGCCCTAATTATAACCCACTTGCTTCCAGTCAAACCAGCCTGTAAAGTTCTGGGTGTGGTTCCTGCAGCTGTTAACAGGACATTGTGGTTTCCCCAGACTTGTGGGCTCCTCTGTTATCTCTTTGTCACCAGAGCAAGCCATCTTCCACTCAGTTACAGCTTACAGCTGCTTTCTCATTGCAGAGGGGAAACACCGATCTCTGAGGATGAAATTTAGAGAAATATCTTTTTGTACTGAATTAAGTGATTATTGTGCCTTGTTTTTCTCTCTCCTCCTCTCTCCCAACCCTCCCCCCCAAATGGGCAACATGCTGTGTCTGCTCCAACAGCTGAAAGGATCTCTGCAGTTTTCTCCAACCTGAGTTCCAGAACTGCCATCTCATGATATTTTAATCCCATTGTGAGCAACAGAGAGGCCTGAGTCAGGCGCACGTTGTGAAATGAGTGGTTGTGGCCTGGCCTGGAAACTGTGTTGCAATCCCAGAGCTGAAAAAAACCTCACGGGAGTCAGCGCAGAGAGCAAGTTGCAGCAAGCCATCAGGACGGCAAAGATTTAATTTAGGGCTGCCTCCGGCTCGAACCCTGAAAGAGAAACTCGTTTTCTGCTGTCTTGCATTTGGAGTATCCAGAGGTAAGCAATCAGCCCCCCCACCACCACCTTGGGCCGCTGCAGCCATTGAATCCCGATTGATACAGTCCTAATGCCAGGCAGTATCCACAGTCCTTTGGCTGGGATGCCCCAGTATTCATTGCCTAACACCCCTCTTAGAGATAAATTTTCCTTAGTTGGTGGGGTGAGCATTTGGGTTTTGCCTACTTCTCCCATTGGTGGGTTCTCTGCCCCCCCACCCATGGTCTTTGTTCCCCTCTCTTTTCTCGGTATGTCCCTGGTCCTATTCCTGTGTCACCAGTGCTTTTTAGGACAATAGCTATTCAAAAAAGAGCCCCACCCCACCCCAGTCCACCCTCCATTAGGAATAGGTAGTGGTTTGGGTGAATTAATGCCTGCTGATTAAACCCTTTTGTCTTTCAGTTTCTTCTGGAAATGGGGACTATGTTTCGCAGCGAGGAGATGTGCCTGGCCCAGCTCTTCTTGCAGTCGGCTTCATCCTATGCTTGTGTTAGCGAATTAGGCGAGCAAGGCCTCGTGGAGTTCCGTGATGTATGTGTTGGAAGATTTGGGGAACGCTTGGTGGGGAGACCAAACTAAGGATGTTCCAGCTGTTGGGGCCTTTAACTGCAGCAGTGATTGCAAGGCAGGCACCAATCAGTCCATGGGTGTAGTTGGTCTCTTGCCAAAATTTTTTTTTTTTTTTTTTTTGTCTGCGCTCAGTCATTACTGACCCCGCAGTGACTGCCTGGACGAATCCTTGCAGTTTTCAAGGCAATTGTTTTTCGGAAGTGGTTTGCCAGAGCCTCCTTCCTAGAGCAGAGCCCAGCTGGCGAGCGCAGGAGGCGGGGTTTCTGTTGCTTCGCGCCCTTTTCGGGCGAGCGCGGTTTCGCGCTTACCGGCAGGCAACTGGTCCCGTCTCTCTGTGCAAGGCGCTGCCAGCAATTTTCCTCCCACCGGAGTGAGTTTTCGACCTGTTGGGTTGACAGGAGCTGGAGGGGGGGAAACAGGAGCTCACCCTGTTAACGCAAAGGCTGGACTTGAACCGCCGAAGCGTCAGCCATTTCTGGCCGGCAACTTTCAGCGTCATTAAGCCGCTGCGCCACCGCGTCCCCTTGCCAAAAAATTCCTGTTCTTACAAAAGAAGAAGCTCCCTTTTCAACTGTTCCCCCCCACCCACCCACAAAGCTTGTGAGGGCCAGCAACTAAAAGAGATAGAAATAGTATGTGCCCAGCGTGTCACAAAAGGACATGGTCACGCAGGCAACAGAAAGAGTAACTAATATTTTCATTTACTTGAGAAGTGGTTGTATACAAATGATCTCCCACCTCCTACCTCCTTCCTTATTTATGGAAGAAGTTTTGGGATTGCATGTTTGTTATGAGCCTGGCAGATGAATAGAAGAGATTGACAGCAAGAATAAAATTGGGGTGGGGTAAAAAAAAGGGGTGTCTTCTTGTTGAACAGGTCTTCATGTGGTGCATTAAGAGTTTTGGTTCCTGGTTTTGGGGTGCTAAAGCATCAGTTCTATCCCTGACTGGCCCCTCATTAGGATGGGCTTCTTTTACTGTACTTTCAGCTGAACCCTTATGTCAGTGCTTTCCAGCGACGCTTTGTGGGAGAGGTGCGGCGTTGTGAAGAAATGGAGAAAACTTTCAGTGAGTGACCCCTGCTTTGGGAGGCTGGGGTAGGGCTTTCCCTCTGCTGATGGGATTTTCACAGGGTTGGCAATGAAACCTGGAAAGTAGGAGTGAAATAATGCCGGTAACATGTCAGCTGTACTGGTGGGAACTGTTTTGTTAATCTATGGGCTGGCAGAGAGCTGGGTTAGACTTCCAGATTTGGGCTGTATGATACCAGGCTGCCCATGATAAGAAAAGCAAATCATAAGATTCTATTTTTACAAATAGAGACACATTAGATTAGTGAATCATGAGACTCTTTCAGCAGAAACTGAAACTCTTCTAAATTGAATTATAACCTCTGGTCCCTGGCAGATGGTAGATGGATTTTCTCATGCAGGCTGCTTTTTACAATTCAATAGCATACATTTTTCTTTAATAGCACACATAGATGTGTTGAAAAAATATTGAAGGTGCCAAAGCCTGATAACAAATTTCCATGGCTAGTTGCACAAAAACATGAATTGCAACATATGGAAGTGACAGCCTATCCATTTATTGTGTTACTTATTTGGAACTGGTGGTCTTTATCCATTTATTGTGTTACTAATTAATTTGGGGGAAATGCCCCACTTTTAAAATCGAAAAAAAGGCATAGGAAAATGCAGCAGGAAAACAATTTCCTTTTAGGAGGATGTTTCACTTTGTGTTATTAGGTACAACATTCTGTGCCAAATCTCTGTTCTGTGGGCACCGTAGTACCTTGCTAGGGCTCTGGAGATCCAATTCAGATGCAGCCAGAAGAAGGAACTGGAGTTTTATCACACTCAGTGTCCTCCGATTATAAAAACTCACGCCTTTTTTCTATAGGGAAGTGCTCAGTATTTCATAAAAATCTGAATTGCAGAGAGTTTTAAGAAGTGAGGCGTGCAGGGAACTCCTAAGTTTCATCTTACTAAAAATGTAAGAATGTTTGGAGTTCTGACTTTGGTGGGCCAGTGCAGCTCATCAGCTAGCAGGCTGAATGTAGCCCACAAAGCTGTGCGGCATAACTTTTTGCGTGCTCGGCCTGTGTCCCATTTCTGCAGTCGGCAGGACTTGCAATATATTGAGTTTACTCATGGTTCATTTAGCCCAGTGTTTTTCAACCTTGGCAACCTAATTCCCCATGCTGGCTGGGGAATTCTGGGAGTTGAAGTCCAGACATCTTAAAGTTGCCAAGGTGGAAAAACACTGATTTAGCCTAACGTTTCCGGCCCTCCTTGGCCTTGGCTCTCCAGGTTTGGGGTGCATTTTTTCCCTGCTGGCAGGGACTCACCTTGGGCTCTTCTGTGTGTAAAGCACAAGTCCTACTGCTGAGTCCCAGTGTTGGGTGACTGCACTGAGCCTGCTGAAGCCCTTTTCTGAGCTGTTGGAAACCTGGAATAAGCCACCAATCCTAGGTTCTGGGGCTCTTTTCTCCCTTTTGTCTCCAGCCTTTTTGGCCCAGGAAGTGCAGAAAGCTGGACAGTCCCTGAAGCCTCCAGAGGAGAATCTGCCAGCACCCCAGGCCCGCGAGGCCCTGCGTATCCAGGAGCAGTCCGAGACCCTGGCGCAGGAGCTGCGGGAGGTGAGCCACAACTGGGAGGCCCTGGTTGGTCAGCTGCAGGAGCTGCGGGAACATATTCAGGTGCTGCAGGAGGGCCAGCGCTTCACCGGTCAATTGGTAAGCGATCCCCTCCTCTTCCTGTTCCAAACCTCCCTCTCTGGTGGTCAGGCAAAGCTTGGGGACTTGGAGAAGAGAGAGCTGTGAGGGGTTGTTTTTGAGGCCTTGGGTCCAAGGGATGAACAAAAGGCTGAGAGTGAAACACCTTTTGCCACCAAATGACCAGGGACGGTGGATGGAGGCATTCCGTGGCCTGAGTCCTGGGTGGTTGCATCTTCTGTCCCATCACAGGCTCTTTTTCTACCAGCAGGAGCCCCTCGATTCACCTGTCCGCTCTCGTGCTTTCTCTGAAAGAGATCCTCTGCTCGACCCCACCGTGCTAAAGCGCCCTGACCTCAGAATCAAGTGAGTGGAGGTTGGGTGATGATTGCTCAGATAAGGGATACTTTTGTAGGAGGTGTGGAGCTTGCTGACTCTTCTCTCACCTGTTGCAAGGGATCACGTTTACCTGAGTTTGAGAGTATTTCAAGGGATTCCTTTCATGGAATACCTGAAGCACTTTTGCACTTTGAAGTGGACTTAACGTACATAACTTAATATATGAGGTGTGTAGCATTGCTTTGGGATACCGTACAATCAGCCTTCAAAATTTAATTTAGGTTTTCTCCCTTTCACCCTGCCCCTGAAGCTTTGTGGCAGGTGTGATACACCCATGGCGGGTGAATTCCTTTGAACGGCTGCTGTGGCGCGCGTGCCGTGGCTACCTTGTTCTTCATTTCACAGACATGCCAGAGCCTGTTGAAAATCCATCCACGGTAAGAGAAATAAGAGGAAACACTGGGCAGGGCGGCTGGGGATAGTAACGCGTGAGGGGCTGCAGCAGCTTTTCCCAACTTTGTGCCTTCCAAATGTGTGGGGACCGCAACTCCCATTTGCAGTTGAAAACAACAAGAGTACCTCAGGCTGGGTTACAGTGTAAATGGCTGCAGGCAACACAAAGACTCTAGCTTCATGCAAGGATGACCACAGCAACCAGAGGTTTTGTCAAAATGAGGCAGTGTGGCTGTGAAGTCATTGAAGTCTGTTGTGCTGTCATGCTTCCCTCCCCCGCCCTCACAGATGTCTATGGATGCATGTGAAGTTCAAGTTGGGTAGGATTAGATTACAGCAGTCATGAATGAGGCATTGGAAGACCTGAAGGGCTGGGTCAGGGACAGATCACACAGATCTATCCAGGTGGTCATTAAGAGTTGACCCAGAGTTGGTGGTACATAATCAATCAATTGATGGACAGGCAGAAATACAGCTTAGGAGATGGTCAATACCTTTTGTGGCCTGGCTTGAGAAGAAGGCCCCATTCTCCTCTCCTTCCTATTGAAAATGCTTCTCAGCAACTTGTCCTTTCCTGTGTAGGGGGAAAGCATCACCTGGGTCATCTTCCTCATCTCCTATTGGGGTGAACAAATTGGGCAGAAAATCCGTAAGATTGCCAACTGGTGAGTGCTCTGGATATTGCATATTCCCTCTGTTACCCATGGTGGGTAGTTGTTGCTCTCATTTCCAACTGTTGTCTCATTCTGCCCCTTGTTTACCAGCACTTCTATTCTGGTGTGGTCCAACCTCATAAGCATATCCCATAAATATATATAAGCTATATGTCAATTATGATTGTATGATGTGCTTACCCCAATTACTGAATTAATCAATTTTCTGGGTTCCCTAATACACTGAACCATAAGCTGAGTTTGCATAGCAGGCAATGGCATACCAATGCAGGACCAGGGGATGTAGAGGGGAACAACAACTTTCCCAATTTAATCAAATGACACACTATACTGGTAGTCCTCATTTAGTGACTGCTTTGTTTAGTGACTGTTTGCAATTATGAGAGTGATGAAAAAGTAACTTTACAGCCAATCCTCACATTTACAACCTTCACAGGTTTATACAGGTGGTCCTCATTTAGTGACCACAGTTGGGACTGGCAACCTGGTTATTAAGCAAAGAGGCTGCTAAGTGAATGTCAGGTTCAGCCCAAAGAACTCCCTGAGACAGCGCAGATACAGTTCTGTTGCATTTATTGACTTCCACCTCAAGATAGAATCTCTCCAGACTGAATCTAACTTCCCAAGCCAGCAAGCCACAACACTGTGAATTCCTTAGGGTGGTGCCAGTCTCATCTTCTTAAACTTCCCACGCTGCTGTTGAGGGCTAAGGGAATGCTTACCTCCTCGCGCACGGTCTTCATCCAACCATTCCTTCACAGTGAAACTGCAACAGTGCTTATGATCTTTCTTTGGCTTTCCTTTGCTTTACAGACCTGCGAAGGTCATAAATGTGAGGATTGCTTGTAAAGTTACTTTTTCATCACCGTTGTAACTTGAATGGTCACTAAACAAGGCAGTCACTAAACAAGGACTACCTGTAATGTAAAGGAAAGCTGAAGAAAGATCATAAGCACTGTCGTGGTTTCACTTAGCAACCACTTCACTTAACAACTAAGTTGCCAGTCCCAATTGGTGGCTAAATGAGGACTACCCATATAAATGCAACAGTTTAGGTCCTGAATTGCTGCTGTGTATAAAGTGAATGCAGCCAATATGTACCTACTTACTTACTGGTGAGGCCTGTTCTTCCATTCCAAAGTTGTTTCCATGGTGCATTCCTTCCTCCATGGATATAGTTTGGCATTATTCAGATACTGCCTCTCTTCCCAAAGCCTTGGAGCTGCTCTGAGGATCTCATCACTAGCCATGCTCCCAGTTCCTCAAGAGCTTCTGCTTCCCCAGCTCATCTTCCCCATATGCACATCTGGCTTCCCCATATGCAGTCTGTGACTGACCACACTCATAGTGCGTTGTGTTTCTCCCCAGCTTTCACTGCCACCTGTATCCGTATCCTGAGAGTGAGGCTGGGCGCACAGAGACCTTGCGTGGGCTGCGCACTCAAGTGGAAGATCTGACCATAGTAAGGCAATAAGGATGCTCTGTAAGATTGGGGCAGAGGAAGTGTGCAGGAGGCTGTGGTGGATCCAGTACTTTTATTTCCAGGGACAGAAAGATGACTACTTGAGTGGTATAGTAATGGCAAATTCTACATAAATATTGCCGCTTCAATCTTTCCCTTAAGATGGGATCAGCAACTTTTTTCAACCTTGGGTGCAGGGCACAAGTTATATATAGCCAGAATCCTGCAAGGATTTGCAAGACTACTTTCTTCTACTTCAGGATCTTGCAAAGGGGTGGCATTCTTACATAAGTTCACCAAATCTCACAAGTTTTTACACTTTTAAAAACATTTTTGGAAGCCAGAAATGCCTCTTAGATATCATATTGTCAGCCACTGCTCTAAAATGCTTAATTTCTCTTTCATACCAAATAAAAGACATTTCTCTTATCTCTTGAAATGCAAAAGTACTTTCTTCTTCTGTACTTTCCATTTTATCCAGTCTGATTTGGAAATGTCCTTCCCCTTCCTGCCCCCCAGGTTCTCCTATTTGTACTTCTCACTTCTTAGAATAAATGGTTTCCGTTTGTTTTGCTAATTTATAAATTAAACAGGACATTTTGGGGAAGGTGTCAGTAAGAAAAACAGGTGGATAGTGTGAAGTCAGAGTGGGAGGAAAGTGTTGCGGGCTGCATCAGGGAAGTTTGGTTGTGATGCCACGTTTTTTCTGTTTTTAGTTTTATTTTCTTTTTCTACTGTTGGTATATAATGTTTTATTCTTTGATTGTGAGCCACCCAGAGTTTAGTTTTAAGATGGGTGGCCATACAAGTGTTATGAATGAATGAATGAATGAATGAATGAATGAATGAATGAATGAATGAATGAACGAACGAACGAACGAACGAACAAGCAGGCTTGTGATGTGATGAGACTTGAACACTGCATCCCTTGTGCATTTTCTTGATCTAAAGACCGCTTTGACAACCATTGCTCTGAGCATCTTATTCCATTGCTAATTGAATGTTGTTATAACTTTAAATCCCCCTGTTGCTATGAATTCACTCATTTTTGTCTTGCCCCCAAACTCTTGTAAACAGGTATTAGGCCAGACAGAACAATACTTGGACCAGGTGTTGCAAAAGGTACTTTCAGTTCTACCTGCTTGGCAAGTACAGATCCAGAAGATGAAGGCTATCTACTTCATCCTCAACCAGTGCAGCTTCAGCATCACTGATAAGTGCCTCATTGGCGAGGTATGGTGCCCTGTCCGTGACCTTCCTGCTGTGCAGCTGGCCCTGCGTGAGGGATCGGTAAGTGCCACTGAATGGCCTCTCTTCTCCTCTTGTCATCCTAATTTTGCACTGCCTGGGATGCTGTGGACCATGAAGCAGAAATGTTTGCTTTTTCTCTGTAACATGCCTTTGTTCCTCTTTGCACAAAGATAGCGGAGCCTAAATAAAAAGAATTAGCTTTGGCTCATAGGTGAACAACCAAGAGCTGTCCCCCCAAAGGTTGCAGGGTTGGTGCCCCTATTCTCAGATGGCTGGAACCTGCCTTCCTTCAGGATACACCATTGTGACCATCATCACCCAAACTGAGTTTTAGTAGGAAGGTATTTCCTCTGAAGATTTTTTTTTCAAATGCATAATGCTTCAAGCCTTGGGCTTTTAAAGCATGCAGGTACTTCTTTTATGTTTTGGGTACATAATAATCAGTACCTGGTAAATTGAGATTGCTACTAGTATGTAATTAATTTGCTTTGTCCCTTCCTGTACAGAGCAGTAATTACATAAAGCATGCTTTTTAAATATAGGCTTCTAGTCCTCATGGGTATGAAGAATTGCTTGGGAATATGTAAATAATCTGTGCTAAAATTGTTAGGCAGAGTGGAGGTATACATTCCACACCAAAAATATACACCAGCGTTAGAGAGATTTAAAGAATGCAATGTCTTTATCTTGTTCTCCAAATAAATCCAGCCAGAAGTTATAAAACATATCTGGTTGTTTATTGAGAAAAATAAAACTACATAAAATACAAGTTTCATGCAAAACATAGAAAAATCACTTCTTCTCATATATGTGGCATCCAAGACTTATCCAATACATAAGTTTAACAAAGTCTCTAGCCAAAAATTCTCAGAGAAGAGGTACACTACTTAGTTATTAGTTACAACTACATAACCTATAAAATTATTACATGATGACTAAAACCCTACTAGTAGTGAGGCATACAATCACCCACAATTTATTGGAACTATGCACCTCCCCTTAGGTAACTAGCATGAAGACTAGTACTGCAGTAAATAGCAGTATACGTGCAAACTAGGAGGCCAATACAGGTGGCGTGAGTTCTGTAGTCATAACAAATTTGTTTGAAGATAAGCAATTTGTTCTTCTTCCCATGAGAATATCCTAACAAAAATCTCAGAAGCTAGAGAAAAGGCTGAGTAAGATTTCCAGTGGCTGAGAAATGTAGCTTCAGGGTCTTGCACAGCTCCTGGCTCCTTCCTGTCGCTAGCATGCAGCTTTCAGAGTTGTGCCCCTCTGATGCACATTTCAGTTCCTTTGATAAGGGATTTCAAACATCCTAAGTAGTCCACAGAGCCCTGGATTGTAAGAGGCAGCACAATGGAAGATGATTAGAGTTTCTAATTCTGGAACATTGTAACCCCAGAAAGCCTTTGATTTCTGAACTTTCAGCACCCACTGCCCTTCATGATCATGATGACTATAAACTTAATTTTCCAGAAAGCAACAGCTGAGCAGAGGCCTCAATAAAGGGACAATTGCACTTGAATAGTCCGAGGTGTACCTTGCTGGTGTGAGGTCAATGGTGCACTTCATTTACGGCCCCAGCTGCTTCTGGGATGGGTTGCAGTTTGCCTCTGGGTGAGCACTTGGATGGCTTGCTACTCTGCGCTCTAGAAGCTGAGCTGCTGCAAACCTGTTCAGAAAGAGAGAGAGGAGAAAAACTGGCCAACCCTAAGTATGCCTGTTGCCTAAAGTGCCCTGTGTGATCCTCTTTTGCTCCTGCAGCAGCGTAGTGGTTCTGGAGTGGAGTCCTTTGTCCACCGGATTGTCTGCACTGAGAGCCCCCCAACTCTCATTCGCACCAATAAATTCACTGCTGGCTTCCAGAACATTGTAGATGCCTATGGGGTGGCCAGCTATCAAGAGATGAACCCAGGTGAGGAAATGTGCTGCATTGCTCATCTCTTCCCCTTTGGAAGTTTGGTCCATTGCTCAATACTCCGTTTCCTTACCAATGATGGGGGAGGGTTACAGCAACAGCCATGACATTTCCCCACCTCCAAAGAAGGGATAGTCATATAGAGAGTAAGAGAGAGAAGAAAGCCAGCTGGAATGAGTGTTGATGTTAGAGAATACATAAGCCAAACAGGAAGGAATATAGGATGATGTGATATGTTGATCAGTAACATTTCTGATCCTTTATGGTTTCAAAAAAACAAGGCAGGGATGGTGACACTTTGGGTTGAGTTAAGCAATTAGCTTTGGGGACTTTCCTTGAGCTTCTCAGCTAATGCCAGCTCTCCTTTGCAGCTCCTTACACCATCATCACTTTCCCTTTCCTCTTTGCCGTCATGTTTGGAGATGTTGGCCATGGACTGTTGATGTTCCTCTTTGCCCTTTGGATGGTCCTGTTTGAGAACAGGCCTGGCCTGAAGAAGGTGGAAAATGAGGTGAGCCCTGGGTGGAGAGGGTCTTTCCATGGAGGATGCACTTTAGGTAGATGGAGAAGGAAGATGACCTACCTCTGCCCTACATCTGGTTTAGAACACTTTCATCCCTTTTTTCCCTTAAGGAACTGAAGATGGTGTCTACCCCTTTTTTAAATCCTCAAAAAGATTTTGTGAGTTAGTTTTGGCTGGCAGGTAGACTGGCCCCAATTTGTGTCTCTGGCCAGTTGGGAAGTTGAACACTTTCAGACACTAAATATAATATATGAGCTCCTGGGTATATTCCCACCATGCATTGCATACACTTAATGTCACCTTCCCTTCCCAGATCTGGCAGACATTCTTTGAGGGCCGCTACCTCATCCTCCTAATGGGTGCCTTCTCTGTCTACACCGGTTTCATCTACAATGAGTGCTTCAGCAAGGCAATGACTATCTTCCCATCTGCTTGGAGTGTGGCTGCCATGGCCAACAACTCGGACTGGAGGTACCAAGGGGCCTGTTCTTAAAGCAAGAGCTGCATCACCTTCTTCCTCCTGTCTCCTTGGGGGACGCCATTGTCAATACCTGCAACTCTCCTTTTCCTTACAGCTCGGAGTATATCACAGAAAGCCTTGCCCTGGACCTGAACCCCAATGTCACCGGTGTCTTTAACGGTCCCTACCCTTTTGGGATAGACCCGGTAAGTTGGGTGGCAACTTGAAACAAATAGTCACATGGGTTACTGCTGCTTGATGTGTGCTGGATAAAAAGGAACTGGGCATATTTAACCCTGTTGAAGTTTGAGGGTTCCATTATCTTTCAGCTGGCCTAAAATAACTGACGGTGAGGTTTTAGGGAAGTTTCAGTGGGAATTCTCAATGCAATGTGGCCTGCCTTCCTTAGATTATATCCTGCCTTTCCTTCGGGAGCTGAAGGTGGCATACGTAGTGCTCCCTCCTAATTTTCCCCATAGCAACAACCCTGTGAGGTAGGTTGGACCAAAGTAACTCAGTGCAGAGAGTAAGAAAGATGACCTTGACAGAAATATGGGGGAACCATTTCCTAGCCAAAAGGGGCTGGAACATTTTTTAAGCCCTGAGAATCAAGATAATATTTGGAAGCAGCTCAGGCAGACTCTGCCCTGATTCCCTGGAGCATAAGAAGGGGGAAGAGGTACAGCACAGTCAGACATGCAAGACTCTGTTATTATAGCCAATCACAATAAAAGTAATTTTAGCCTTCCTGGGGAGTTGATTTCCTGGTCTGTTCTACCCAGTGGGGCTGACATCCGTCTTGGAAGTCTCCTAGTCTCTTTCAAAAAAAGGCTGAAGGCCTTGCCTTTGTGGGCAGAGAGGGCCTTAGGGCATTCCACTAACTGCTGAGCACCTTGCAGCAGTGTTGCTGCTGCACCAACATCAGGTGGTTTATAAATAACTAACTTGCAAAATCAGAGGCACACCCATGGGATCACCAGTGTAAGGACTCATAGCAGAGATTGTAATGCAACGCTTAGAAACTATAGCACTTCCACACATACAACCTGAAGTATGGATCTGGTATGTAGATGACACCTTTGTTATAATAAAAAAGGAACAGCTAGAGAAGACACATGAAACTATCGACAACATCTTCAAAGGAATAAAATTCACCAGAGAGGAAGAAAACAACAACACGCTACCCTTCCTGGATATCCTCATCAGCAGAGGAAACAACAGCAAATTAGAAACCCAAGTCTATTGGAAGACAACCCACACCAATCAAGTACTCCATTACCAAAGAAACAACCCAACCTCCCACAAGAGGAGCTGTGTAAGAGCATTATTCAGAAGAGCACAAACGCACTGCAGCAACTCAGAACAGCAGAAAAAGGAAACAGACCGCCTATACAACATCTTCCAACAAAATGGATATCCACGCAACTTTATCAAAAAGTGCCTGACTGCTTAACCTACTACAACACAACCAACACAAGCTATGAAAAGGATATCACTGCCATACATCAGAAACATCTCAGAAACTACCACCAGACTATTATAACCACATGGCATCTCCGTAGCACACAAACCAACTAAAGCCCTCCAAAACATCTTAAGCAAACCAAAAGACCCAGTAGCACAAGAAGAAAAAACAGGGGGCATCTACAACATACAGTGTAAGGACAATAACAATGTATACTATGTAGGACAGACAGGCAGAAGGCTGGCAGAGCGCATCCATGAACACCAACTAGCAGTCAGAAGACACGATGAAAACTCCTTAATCTCACAACACATGGGCAGACTCAACCATAGTTTCAACTGAGAAACTGTCAGCATTTTAGACCAAGCTAAATCCAAAAACGCGAGGGAATTCCTGGAAGCTTGGTATTCAGACAAGGCACATAGAGATAAACAACATCTACACACTATTCAAAAGAGACAATAAAAAGGAAACAAAAAGACCAGAACACCTCGCCAGCAATCAACACCCAGATAAGCAGGGATTAACACCAGGATTAACACCAGACAAACAAGCAGTAAACAATAATCAAGGAACTACCAGAGGGAAAAAATAAAACAACCCCCCCCACCACCAACACTGGCAGGGCATGCCACTGTATATAAACAGGGAGCAAACCCCACTCCATTCTAGCACTGAAGATGTTACCTAGCCGGGTAACGAAATGTTTGCAAGAAAACAACCAAGCTCAGAGAACCCCAAGGACTCCACAGTTCAACCCCGAGCTACACATATTCGCTTCTGCTGGAACTTGCAAAATGCCAGGATACCACTAACACAGGTTCAGGTCCCTACTAAATCACTGAGTTCTCTGGTTTTCTTTGGGCCAGTCAGACTCGATTGTATGGCAGAGATAAAATGAGGGAAAGACCAGTATGTACACTCTTAAGCTTCCATAGGAAAAAGGGAATGTAATAAATAAAACCACAGTTTGAACTGAAGAATATGATGGGGAGGATGTAATAAAAGGTTTTTAATGTAGTTTGAATGGTAATATCCCAACAGATTTGAATTTCTGTTGTATTTATTATAATACTTGCTGAATACTTAACCGTGACAGCACGTACTATAGTTTCCTAATATCAAACACCCCTATGCTGGTGTCCATGGTGTATTGGGCTATAACTCCAAGCAATTTGTTCTAGCATTCTGGTAGAGAATTCTAGGAGATACAGTTCCAACCCAACTGAAGGTCAGCAGATAGGAGAAAACTGGCTTAAGGCAAAAGAAAATTAATATCAGTTTAACGTCTCATGTAGTCCTGAGATGAAATCAGAATTGTAGCTTAAATTTTGGACAATTATGTAACCTCAGATTTGGTTGGGGTTATTATATGCATTTGTAGATATATTTATTTCCATTCCCACCCCTTGTTTAAATGTACAAAGATATATTTAAGGAAGCTGCTATTTTGGCATCCGTTTATTGTAACCAATCAATTGTATGAAATTGAAATTTCATACAATTAGATTTTCAATTAGATTTTCAAACTCTGTTTTGATGGAAAAATCCTTTCTCACAGATCCAACCAGAATTAAAATAATTGGGTTTCTCTCTCCTCTTCTTCCCTTTAATTTGTTTCCCATTCCCAAATTGGAACTGGCTCTCATCTCTGTCATGTGTGGGATTTTTCTCTTCCTCTCTTATGAGCCAGATCTGGAGTCTGGCTGTTAACCACCTCACCTTCCTAAACTCCTACAAAATGAAGATGTCTGTGATCTTGGGCATTTTTCACATGAGCTTTGGAGTGTTTCTTGGCATCTTCAACCACGTGTGAGTATCCAGCTGATGTACCTCTGCTCAGTCAACAAAGAGGGCCTTGGAAATTCCACCTTGGTTGCAGTCAACAGAGAGGGTTTTAAAAGGGAGTTGGAGGGTAAAACTACCAGTAGCTAGAGATAATGAGAGCCATGTGCTACCTCCTCATTAGAGACAGTATACCTCACCCTACCAGCGGCTGGAGAAGATAATGGGGACTGGGCTGTTACTTCCCAAGAGGCATCTGGGTGGTCAGTGATGTTGGGCTGGAAGTGTCTCTGATGGTTTTGTTGATGGCTTCTCCCCTCTGTCTGGTTTGCAGCCATTTCAGGCAAAGATACAAGATCCTCTTGGTTTTCCTTCCAGAGATCACTTTCCTTCTGGTGCTTTTTGGCTACCTTGTAATTATGATATTTTACAAATGGCTTATGTATGATGTTTCGAATTCCAAGTGGGCCCCCAGCATTCTCATCCACTTCATTAGCATGTTCCTGTTTTCAGAGAATCCTGGAAATCATCTGCTCTTTGAATACCAGGTAACCACTTGTAGCATCATATCCTGTCTCTTGAGTTCCTACTTACAAAGCATTCCTTCCTCTAATTCTGTAGTGTTTTTCTTCCTTTGTTTCTTTCCTAACTCAGAATTTGTTGGGTTGAGTGGGATGGGATGAATACATGATTCAGTAAATTGAAAGATAATGCTTATTTGTTCCAAATGTTCACATTGTCAAGTAATACAGGACTAGAGGAAGTTGCTTAGAGTTAAAATGTTCCTTTGAGATTTATTTTTCTTTGATTGATTTATAATTCACATTCCTGAGGCTGTCCAACTTGTCAGTGACTTTGGTGACATACAAAATTAAATACGGGGGTACAAAACAACAAGCAAAAACAGAAAAGGAAGGTGGTTATCCCAGTAAAAACCTATTAAACCCCTCACATAGGGAGCCTGTGTCCCACCCCAATCCAGAGCCTAGGGAAAGAGGTATATTTAAAGGAAAACAGGGTCAGGGCTGTTTGAATCCCTGAGTGATATTATTTGATAGAACAGGCCTGACAACAGAAAAAAATGTGTTCTGGGTCCAGTCAGATGACATTGCTTAATAGATGGGACCTGGAAGATGGCAACTCTGTGGTCTTACAGGAGAGGCAGAAACAATGGGAAAAAAACTCCCTCAAATAACTAGATGCAGTACCAAGGTAAGGCTTTGCAGGTGACAATTAGCACTTGACTTGCACCCAGAAGCCTATTGGTAACCAGTGCAGCTCATACAATAGAGGTGTTATATGGGTGTACTGTGGCATGCCTGTAACTGCATACAACACTGCATTCTGGAGCAGCTAAAGCTTCCAGGTGGTTTTCAAGGGCAGACCATATAGATCACATTGCAATAGTCCACCATTGTGACTATGAAAAGGGCCTTGTGGTCCTGGAATAGGTGTACTTGATGCCTGAGATGAATATGTGTGAAGGCTTTCCTAGCCACAGCTGGCATCTGCTCTTCAGGCAGAACTAAGAATCTAGGAAACCCCCCAAATTGCACACTAGTTCCATCTGGGGGAGTGTAATCCCATCCAGAGCTAAAGATGGAGAGTCCCTTGACACAGATGATCTATGTACCCACAGCCACTCAGTCTTGCTAGGGTTGAGATTACGTATGCTCCAGACACCAACAATCTTCACAGTATCACTTGGTTAGCATGGGGTTGAAATACACAGCTGAGTATCATCAGTGTATTGATGTTACCTGACACTGTGCCAATGGATGACCTTACCCAGTGGCTTTATGTAGATGTGAAACAGGAGGGTGAGAGCACCCTGAAAATCAGTGCTTTGGGCTCAACCTCTTTCCCCCTACCCCTCTGTCAACATCAATTGGAATTGGCCATGAAGAAAGAAGGAAAACCCTGTGACATTGTTGCCCCCCTCCCACTCCCATCCCCAGAGTTGGTCCAGAAGGATACCAGATTGATGGTATCAAAAGTTACTGCGGGATTAACAGAACCAGGGTGGTTGCACTACCCCCATCCCAACTCTGCCAGAGGTCATTGACAAGCATGATTGATGCTGTCTCAGTACTCTGGCCTGGCCTGAAATCTGACTGAAAGGAGTGCAGATAATTAATTTCCTCCAGGGCCCTCTGAAACTGCAGCCTGACTGCCTCTCAACAACCTTCCTCCAAAAGGAGAGGTTGGATACTGGATGAAAGTTGCCCAGCACTGTTGAGTCCATGATGGCCTCTTCTTTCCCCAGCAGTGGTCTAGGCATCTCCTCTGTTCCATTTCCTGGACTTCCTTGGAAAACTAGGACGTTTCCCAGGATTGGCAGACAAGGAGAAGCTGCAATAGTGCAGTCTGACCCAAGGCTCTGTAACGTACCAATTCCTGGCAGAAACTAGACCCTTTGTTGAACTGCCCAACTGATCTTCAGGAAAAACCCTACGCTCCTTCTGAAATATCCAGGTCCATTAGTCACCTGGGACAGACTGATCCAATATATTCAGCCTTCCTGTGGGGCAGCACAGCAAGTCCGGAATCAGTGAGAGAGTGATTTGACAAAGGATTAACGATAACATCCTCTACCTTCAGATAATCCCCTCTGGGTCCACCCAGATCCAGTATATGTACCAACTTGATTGTGTCATCCACTATCAAATTATGGAGAAGGGTGGCCTTGTTACATACCAAGATGGCTTTGTTCTATTCAATCATTGATATTCATTTGCATTTGCTGTTTAATGCTGAACTTGTGACCAGCTTTTCTTGAGAAATGTTATTTGAGATGAATTTTCTGTCCAAATGGTGATGGTGGTTTCACAAATCAACTCATCATTTGATTTTGTACTGATGAATAATGTGTACACGTGAATTGATCCTCAGTCAACCTGAGGTGCAAAGCCCTAAGACCTGTGGAAAAATACTTTTGAATATAATTATAAATTGAGAACCTGAGCACAAAAGTAATTCTAGCTATTGAGAGCTATCCAAAAATGTCTTTGGCACTTGTCAAAAACCTCAAGTTCATCCATATTCACATCCATAAAATGGTTTTATTTGATCATTAATTGGCAAACTTCAGAGGCTCCAGGCTCCATTTTGCCTGGTGGTGCCAAAATAACCCCTTAAATTTAAAAAATATCAGAAATTTCACAAGACTGCCAAATCTTTGTTGTATGCTGCCCAGAGTCACCTGTGGTGAGATGGGCGGCTATATAAATTGATTTAATAAATAAATAAATCTTGCAAGATTCTCTCGTCCTAAAATCTTACACGATTTTAGTGCTCTTACCCAGAATCTAGTAATATTTCAGCTGGGAACACTGAAATTTCATGTGGTTTGGCACTGTCATGAAATTTCTGCCATTTAATTTTTTTAATATTCAGTTTTGGGATCCCACAGGTCCCATGTGGGTTTGCTGCTTGCTATTTTAGATGCTGCTTTTTTGCCTTTGCTGCATTTTAAATCTGTCAAGGAAAATAATTAAAATGGAACTAAGTAGTCAAAATACTACTAATGCCTTGTTCAATATTAGGGTAATGCAGCTTCAAGCTTGTTGTGCAGGTGATCATTTTTTAAGGGAGATCATGTGGCCCCTAAGACTTTGGGGGAAGCATTGAATGGTTTCTTAGTTTTCAGCTAATAAGACAATTTTCACTGTCATGTTTTGTTTTGTTTTGCTTTGTTTTGTTAATAAGACAATATAATAATAACAACCTGATTGGAGTGTATCCTCATCAATAAAGTGTCATAGGATAAGAATTGAAATAAAGTGTGAGAAAGAGAAGAAGGGAGAAGAGGATGCTCTACTTGTCTTTGTTTCGGTTGTCTTGTTCTAATTGTGAGATCCAACCCAGAAAAGTATTTTCTTCACTCCTGCAAAGTTACTTTAGTTTTAAATGCCTTAGATAGGGCTGCAATAACTACAGCAGTCCTCTCGTTCACAACAGTTAATAGTGCAGACAGTATTGATGTTGGTGGCTCTGGTCTCTGTGCCCATCCTGCTGCTGGGGACGCCCTTGTATTTCTGGCACAAACATCGCCGGACAGTTCTTCGGTCTCAGGTAAGACTCCCTCCCTGGGACTAACTTAGGACTTTTGTCCAAACCTAGTTCCCTAGTTCACTTGCCAGCTCTGTGGATTCCAAGACTTTCATCTCTTGGGCCCACCAGTTCAAGTGCTGAGCCCGAGAGAGGCCTTTAATGGACACTGAAGCATCCCCAGAGAAGGTACATGCCATTGTGGGAAGATACCAGGTTTATGATTCTTGGGGGGACCTTTTGCTTAGGTATCCTGGGTGCTAAATCTGTGGAGTGAAGCTGGGTGGTTTGAGCATATACAGCAAAATTCTCCATGTGGGGCCTCTTCTCTGATGGGATGTGTTCTGGGATGCTTGCAGCACAATCCTTCCACAGCAGGAGAGCGGCAGCCTCTGCTGAACTCACGGGAACCAAAGAGATCTGTGAACACTGCTGAAGATGACATGGATCACATGGAAACCAACCAGGAGGAGGAGGAGGTAACATCTTTAATTTGGTTGTGATGGCCAGAGTTTTGTTCCGTGTCCTCCCTCTCACCCATTTGACCAGTACATTGTGCAGATTTGCCATAACTTGAAGACTTTATTTTCACTTAATTTAGCGTGATTTCTTAGAAACTGGTAGGAGAATAGAAGAAAGGCTGAAATTTATGAAACAACGGAAATAACCAGCATAGAGGGATAGATCAGTACTTATGTTCTGAACCAAGGGATGCAGGCAGCAATATCTGTAAAAGCTGCAATTATGTCAAAATGACAACACGTTTGTCATCATGTCATTGCATAAAGGATGCAGCTTAATACTTGTGTCCCAAGATCTTAAGCAAGTCTGCAAGTCATGTCATGTCTGCCATGATATTCATGTTATCATTTGCCCCCTCCAATACTGTTGATTTTTAAAAGCTACCTTCTGATCTGAATGCTTATTCACCAGTCTCTGTATGCTCACCTCATTCCTTTCCTTTCCTTTCCTTTGAACTCTTAACTCTAGAGGGATTCTGGAAAAAGCTCGGGGGGTGGGGTTGGGCCTGGAGTCCAGTAGTTCAGAGTATCTGGCTCGTCCTCACTGCCACCCCAATTCTTTCTCATCTCACCTTCAGTTTGACTTTGGTGAAGTGTTTATGCATCAAGCAATCCACACTATTGAGTACTGCCTGGGCTGCATCTCGAACACAGCCTCGTACCTGCGCCTCTGGGCCCTCAGCTTGGCCCACGCACGTGAGTTCCTGGGGGTGGGAAGTGAGGGATGCAGGGAAGGCTTTGGCTGCAAACTTCTGTGCGAGGCTGATTATTTGCTTGGTGAGAATCTCTGCTGAAACTCCTGGGAAAGGTGACGGTGGCTGTGGCTGTGGCTGGGTCTGTGTATTACATCATGCGATTTGTTTGGTTTTTGCTTTGTGTACTGTGGCGTATGGCTTAGCATGTTGTGTAAACCCAGACAATCATGAAAAGTAGTCAACATGGTTGGCCAGATTGACACACGATATGCCACAAACCATATCACAGTGTACATATCCAGCCAGTGATTTGGCATCAGCACTAAACCTTAAGTACATGTCCTGTCTGGAAAGATTTCTGGTATGCGGTAGGAAGAGACTTTGCCCACTTTGTAATCTTTGGTAACTCCTGCACTTGTTCCTGTTCACAGAGCTCTCAGAGGTCCTGTGGACCATGGTGATGAAGAATGGCTTTCAGATGATGGGCTACCAAGGCGGGGTTGTCCTTGTACCTGTCTTTGCTTTCTTCGCAGTATTGACTGTGGCAATCTTGCTGGTGATGGAGGGACTCTCAGCTTTCCTGCACGCCCTTCGTCTGCATTGGTGAGACATGTATGCTCATGCATGCACAAGAGAGGGAATCCTCCTTCTCTTGGCAAACACAGGAATGTCTTGTGTGAATGCTACTACCTTGTTTGGCTTGGATTGCTAAGTGCCTCCATGCTAACATTCAGGAGTCATAGAGATGATAGGTGGTTCTCCTCAACAGATCAAGGCTATGATCCTAGATGGGTGGCTGGGTCCTGGGATAACACAGTGCATCTATCTTGGAACTGGGTAAAATTGGAGATAGAGTTGATCTTGCAAAATCTGGACTGACCTGTCCTATATTTTTCAGGGTGGAGTTCCAGAACAAATTCTATGCAGGTGCTGGGTACCAGTTCAGCCCCTTCACCTTCACCAGTGACATTTGGATCTAAGAGGAAGAGTGACTGCTTCTCTCCAGAGAGGGAATATATAGTGTGCCATCCTGAACTAATGGGCAAAGCAATCTGCTTATGTTGCTTTTTTTTTTTAACTGTCTCTTGCTTCCCCCTTTCTACTGGCTGTGACTCCTGCCCAGGCAGAACATGCACTAGCCTTTAACTGCCTGTTACAATTAAACCGAGATCCTGTACTGACTCACATGTGAAATATCAGTATTTAGGCTGACGTTTTGGAACTGAAGGAACAATTTTCCAGGTCTGTGTTTTGAATCATGCCACCTCGTTTCCAGATCTTTTGATCTAGATGATTTGCTGCTCAAATAACCTTCTTATGTATATCTCTGTCACCCGAGATCTCTGGTGGGAAAGGATGGTAAGAGACCTTAAGGAGAATTAGAATATAGGTAATACTGAAGCATCATCCAACAGGAGTACCAGGACGTTGTCCATTTGTACTATTCATCTGTGTTGAAAGGGAGTGGTTTACTTACATTAGCTGACAAGAGACCTGGCCTAGGCACTTTTTTACTACCTTTTGCCCTCTACAGATCTACACTAGAATTTTATTGGGTGTTAATGTCCAGGTCAGACTCAAAAAGCTTTTTCTCATGACAAAGAACTCAGGTTGATGCTGCACCCGCCAGAGTGTGGGATGGAGGCACTGGTGAGATCCAAGTCCTCAGGGCAGGCTTGATCTAAAGCAAAGCAGTTGACATGTTGGAGGTTAATACAGGGAAGGGGATTGAGGTGACTGTGGATATCCTTTCCATCTTTTGAGCTCAGCTTACTGGCTATTAGTAAAATGCATCCATGGAACGTGGACCAGAGAGGAGCAAATGAAAATGGCACCTCTCCCATGTGGGCCAAAGTTGCAAGCTTAACTTTGCCAAAGACAAGAGAGGGATTCTTGGCATGAAGCACACTACAAGCTTCCTTCACATTGAAGGCAGGGAGGCCGCAGGGAGGCCACAGGAAGGCATTGAAAGCATGTCTCTGTCACATCCTCCCATTAAGAGAAGGACAGTGCATTCAATAGGCCTCGTAGAATTCTGTGCTAAAGACATTGAAATCCTTACCCCTGTAGCACTAACTCAGCAATAAAAATAAAACTCACTGCATTTTTATCTCTGCCTGAAGAGCATTTGGGGTTGCAAGATGTGCTTGGGATTTCTGCTTTGCAGATTTGGATTTGGGGTGGGTGTGTTTGTCGGGTTTCAGTCTGCTGGGCTTGAGGGTGGGGTTGTGGGCTGTTTCAGAGAGGCAAGGAGCAGAATCAGTTGTGAGCAGGTGGCCAGTACCTCAGTGAAATCCATTTTCCATTCTTGTTTTGAGTCCCACCACACCTTTGAAAAGAGAATGGTTTCGCGCTGGACTACATCTTGCATTCAATATCTATATAATTGAGGAAACAATGGGAAACTCTGTTTATCTAGGGCAGGGGATAAGTTAGGTATCAGTTGGGCATGAAAAATACCATCCACAAAGTGCCTTCAGTGAAGAGGAAGCTGTATAATGGGCAGATCTTCCTGGCAACCCACCAGGAGATGAAAGGGGTTCTTTGGGAAAGTTTGATCTTAATTGGGCCAGGGGAGAGGGAACTGTTGTTCTGGCTGTCTCTCATTGCTCATAGCCCCCAGCTGTGTAAATGTTGAGAGTATGGAAGCTGGTGGCCCGGCTGCTGGGCAGTGCGTAGGGTGCTGCCCCAGACCGAGCTCCCATGTAGAAGCTGTGATAGGAGAGGTGCTTGTAGGGCAGGGCCCCTGAGGCTTCATTCAAGGGTCGTCGTGCAATACACACATCTGGGAGGCTGGCCGATGTCACCAGAGGTTGATGCTGGAATTGGGAGGCTTCTCTGAGGAGGGCAGGAGAGAGGTGGTGATTGCTGGAAAACCCTAGAAAGGCAGAGGTAGAGAGAGAAAGCTATTACCAGAAGCCCTAGTCCATTTCTATACAGTGTGACACTCCAGAAATATACCTTGTCTGCTGTTTGCTAATCAGAGCGGGAAATGCAAAACTTCCACTGAGGAATCCACCTGCAGGGATTACTGGTGCTATGTGATTTCACTAAGACCTAGGATCTCAGGAAACAATAGTGTGATTTGCATTTTACTCTTTTCAGGTTGTTGAAACGGTAGCAATTTAAGTAAATACCAGTTCATTGTTTAGTCCAAGTTCTCTTGCTAACAGTTAAGCTTATTAAACTTGGAGAGCCAGTTTGGTGCAGTGGTTAGAGGCACAAGGATAAAATCAAACTGCCTCAAGAAAAAGCAGATGTATGCAAGTCTTTGTTGATGTTGATTCTTCTAATTGTGAGGTTGCTAAATGAAAAGATGCCAAGATACTACTTCCTAATCATGGAAGCCATAATCTTCAACTTCCAGTACTTTTCCAGGTATTGCCTAGGCTTTTAAACATTTTTTGGCACCCTTAAGATGAAGATCTTTAAAGAACAAAGTTCAAGTTCTCTGCGTTCTTCACCTAATGTTATGCTTCAGCAAAAATCCAGATTACATACAACTTGATTATGGCCAAACTTGGAGTCAGGCTTGATGGAATGAACAGAAAAGATAGCTGACTTCAGCCTACAATGAGGGCAGCATGGAAACAGACAGCTTTTACTCACAAAAACTATAAAATAGTGATGTAGGAAGTGGTACAGCTTCATTACCTTAAGCCCTTATTCAGATACTAGTAGGCCCTACAGTCTCAATGCCATCACTGAGACTTAAGATTGTGCTTTCCTGTAGACTTCTTGCTAAGCTGGGAAATGATTTTTTCATCTTACCTTTCTCTGGAATCTCTTGAAGCTGGGCCAAGGAGGAAGCACTCACGTTCCGTGATAAACAGCCCAGGAGTTGTCCTGAGGATCCTGGCCTATACACACACAACATAATCAGTTAAGGGTAAATATGATGAGGTTTGTGAATGAAAATTGGAAATTTCCCTCAAGCACTACTCTACAGGAAGTTGTTGGGAGTAGAAAGAGATCCAGATGGAACTATGTCCTTAGCCACCACTGTTGTCTTCATTCCTCCCTTCTGTTGGGTTATCAGGATGATGCAGATGTAGCTGATATAATCAATCATCCTCAAAACATATTGGTGGAATGGATTCTATAGCAGTTCTAGGCACTACAAATGAAAAAAAAAAAAAGCCTCATGGGGCAAAGTGAGTTGGTGACAGAACTAGCATGACTTTGGTCTCATCCTTGTGTCCCGCTTACCCTTTTTAGAGGGTGTGTCCTCATGATTCAACCTTTGTTTGATCCCTAGATAACTGGAGGCAGCCTAAATTTGTCCTTAGCTGTTCTAGCCCCTGACCACATCATTGCCAAAATTGTGAATTAGGCGTTGTAGATCTTTTGTAAGGTATTGATAAGGTATTAATACAGTCGGGCTGGCATCTGCCAATTTGACTGGTTGAGGATACTGTGGGCATAACCCCTCCCTACCAGTCACTAGGCATTGTTCTTCAGGTCATTTTGCTGGTCTATTAAAAAAAAAAAAGCCAATTGATTTAAACTGGGAAATTAGAGCATTAAAGATTTTCTTCTGCTTCGTCCAACAAGAGGTTCTGCATGGCTGTGCTCTGGGGAGGGAGGCAATACTATTTTGCCTACTTTTGACATCATTTTGCACATCTATGGAATACTTCTGGGTGCTTCTGATTGCAGTTACTCACTGCCAGCACTGCCATTGCCTTGCAACCCTTCTCAATTTGGGGTACTTTAGCTGGGGTGAAATTCAACAAAGAGTTCTACCAGCTTCCTCTTCTAGCCTGAATGACAGCAAAGCCAGTAAAACTATCTTACCAGTCTTCTGGAAGACTGGTAAATCACTGTCTACAGGTAGTCCAGCTGACGAATGGAGTGGGAGACAGATGGGGTTAATGAAGAAAGGAGCTCGCTCAATGAGTTGCACAGGGCTCCTGCCTTCATTCCACATCTCTCTTCCATTCCACCGACCTGTCACCTGGGTTATTCTTGGACACAGGCCCATCATAGACCTACACCAGCAGCCTGAAAAGTGGCTAAAGCCAGGCATCTGCCCACACTTGCCCAAGCCTACCCCAACACCCTTTAAGAAAGGCAATGCGTGTTTTTCCCCACAGGCTGGTGATGCTGGGTGGGAGGAGAATCCACCAGTGGCTGCCCTTAAATTCTGCCCCATGAAAGCTGCAAGGGCAGGACACTTGTTAGGCGGATTTGACTTCAGGCCTCAGGATAGCCGAAACTGCACTGGCATCTTTTTCTGCCAATTCAAAAGATTGGAGGAATGCACATGAATATAGCTATGAGGACGAGCCCTTTGTTTCATGGGTTAGGAGACAGAAGGGAAATATATAAAATTCTCAAGAATCAGGAAATTGGACAGTTGGGAGCCCTGACTTTTGAGCAGAGAATGTAAAAGGTCCATACTCTTAGGATAAGGTGAATCCACTTCAGCTCACACAGGTGAAGCTTTGCCAGGGCCTTATTTATTTATATTTCTCCATTCCCTTTGGACATATAGAGATATAATTCCATACAAATACTTATCTGAAAGTCCCAGTGAATGCATTCTGTATGTTCTGGGTGTGTTGTGTGTTTAAGTTCAAAGATGTGATTGCTTGGGAGGGTTCAAGAAAGCAAAATAGGTGCCTTAAGATGTGTAGAGACCAAGGTGTCCATGCTACCTCTTTAAACCCTCCCTCCTAAAATCAAGTTCAGTTTAGAGCCTCTTTCTGTCTACATTTGGAATGCTGCTCTCAATATGCTGTGCAAAGCTAACGCACTCCTCCAACTGACAGAAATATCTCTGGCTTAGTAGAACAGTGATCTAGGAAGAGACTTACCAGTCATCTGGCTCACACTCCCGGAAGCCTTTAGCAAAGGGGTTACTAGCAATTTTCAGCTGGGTGATCTGTCAAGAGAGGGAGCTTTATCAGTGATTTACTACCTTCCCTGCCAGCCTCCTCTTTCCTCAGATGGCTTTCACTAATCCCAGAGAAGGGAATTTCAGTCAAGCAGCACCCTGACCTAAGTTCCTTCACATACCTCAAATAACTGTTTAGTAGAAGGCCAAGGGGCACAACAAACATTTAATTGATTTACATCCCTCCCACCCTTTTTCTGAAGACCGTAGGATGGCATTAAAAAAGGCAAAGTTTCCTTCAAGTTGAGTTTGACTCCCAGTGGCTTCATTGATACATCTGTCTATAAAAGATTATCAATCCCATTTTACCCTAGCAAAAAGAGGTTGAGAGGTATTGGTTTAAAGTTATCCAATGAACCATGTGGCGGACTGGGACTGGGAGTTAGGCCCCTATATTGATTGTATCCCCTTACAAGATTGTATCTTGGTTTAAGATTTGTAACTACGTTATCAGCTTAGGATCATGAGAGATGTATTAGGCATACTGCCCAGCAGAGGGGGCCATCTGGATTTATCTGCAAGAACTCAGTGGTGTTCTGTCCTGCATCAACTCCAACCCTCTTCCATAAATCCATTCTCTTGGAGGAGCAACCGTGATACACTGTGTTCTCACCCGGTGGTTCTGATAGGCGGTGACTGCCATAAACTGAGTCTCTGTGAATATGAAAGATTTGAAATTCTCCTGGGCATAGCGCTCACTGTCTGGACGTGGATCCACCACCACCACATGGAAGCGGGGCTGGTATCTGTGCATGGAGTTCAGAATTATCTGTTTGATTAAGAGGATAAAGCTTTCAGGTGAGGGTACAAACACAGGCACCCATATAAGCCTAGCCAGAAATGTTATATGCTGTCAGCCAAGTGTCTTACATTTCATGTAAGATGCTTTTTATTTATTAATTTTTAGTACTATACTGAAGAAATAATTCACCCAGGTTCTCTTCATATGTTTCCATGACTGAAGTCTCCATGAGAAAAACCTACAGCAGACTCCCAAAACTTGGCATTGGCCAGATATACTGGGTTACAAAAGTCAATATGTCATAGAGAAGGCCGGGGGGAAGATAATAACAATAACAATATAATGTATATGCCGCCGTACTCCCAGTGACTCTGGAATGGAAACAGTGGAAACAGTAATGCAACACATTTGGAGGGAGCAAGTTGGATAAGGCTAGTCTAGCTATTAGGTGGGTCTTGGGGTCAGGGTCCTGTTGCTAGTGTAGCCCTAATAAATCATTGCTTATTCAAACTTCTTGAGCCAGCCCAAATGTAAGATATTGTTGTAAATGAAGAGAAACTTCTTCTCTAACTCTGACAATATAAAAAATGAGTTGCACAGAAGCAAGAAGATTTATTTCAATTTTTTTTTTAAAAAATTCTGGTAGAAAATGGCTGCATTTTAAAAGATTAACCTTCCCTTATTTCCCCATTGCAAAAATACCTCTGGGTAGTTGCCATGGAAGACTTACAGAACATATTGATAAGGAAGCTCAAAAACAATTTTATTCACAACTGGGTAACATTTTTACTGAACAAAGAATGCACACCTTTTCAGGTTTTTGTAAAATCTTACGAACAATGGAATAAGAAAACAAAGTAAATGTTCTTCAACATCTGGTCAGATTTTATAACTTGTTTGGCTTTTTCTCCATCCCCCCTCTTTTTTTCTCTCTCTCTTCAACATCTTGTCTGAAGAGAATTTTGGAGAAATTTTGGAAGTTTACAAACTCTTTTCTGTCCTTTTGTTTTTTACTAATAGAAGTACTGCTAGCAAGGTATATAGGATTTTTTAATCTGGGTATTATGATGATTGCATTTGAAGAATAATATTGCCTTTCTTGAAACAAGAACAGGGGAAGAATGTGAAACAACTGCCTTAGGCCACTACCATTAAATCTAGCGCAACCTAGTGAGGAAGCTAAATAGTTATTAATCATGCAGCGGTCCAGAGTACTTACATGGCCATTGTCATCCATCAAGTTGTTGGTGAGCTTGAGCTTGTCAAAAGAGACAATTTGCCTCATCCACTGGCCTCCCTTGGCAGGGGAATCCGGATGGAAGTGAACCCGGCCAGGTGTAGCAGGATCCGCCTTGCCCGCTACCAGCCAAGCAGAGCTGTGGAATGCATACCTGTAGGAAAGATGGATCATGCCGGGCCAGGTTGTCACAGTCCTGGCTTGTACTAGATTCATTCATCATGTTTGGTTTGCTAGGAAGTCCCATTGTTTTCTACCTGTCAGCTCAAAAGCTTTCCTTTGCTTTCCAGGCCAAGGAAAAAAGTAGGCCAGATCAGTCCAGTTCCATCCATGGAATAGTGAAATGATACCTGTAGGACCTGCTTCCTGCTGTGGGCCAGAAAGAATCCTCCATCCCAACACCTGGATGTCTCAGAGGTGAGAACATTCTGGCCTCATCCATCAGCCTGGAACAAGGCCAAAGGATGCAACATACATTGTATAATACACACACACACACACATACCCACACACATAAAAACTCACACTCCATTTGTATTGATATTCAGGCATATTTGACAGTGCCATGACCAAAATTGATTATCATCCCTGAAGACGTGCTAAACAAATAAAATAATAATAATAATAATAATAATAATAATAATAATAATAATAATAAAAAAAAAAATCCAACTCTCCCAGTTTTTTATTGGCGTCAGCAACTGATGCCCAGCTAGATTTGCATCAAGGACTGATAGCTGCTGACTCTCTGCTGCATGTTAATATAGAAAACTAATCCAAAATAAATGCATAATACCTATGTGGCTTTTATCCTCAGAGTCCAGGTGTGGACTTGTTATGCCCTAGAGCAGTGTTGTCCAAACTTGGCCACTTTAAGATGAGTGGACTTCAACTCCCAGAATGCTGGCTGGGGAATTCTGGGAGTTGAAGCCCACTCATCTTAAAGTGGCCAAGTTTGGACAACACTACCCTAGAGTGTATCTCATTATTCAGCAACTCTACTCTTCTGAAAAGAGCCTGATATGGGATGCAGGGTTTTTTTTCCCTCTCAGGGATAATGGTTAAATTGGAACAGAAGGTACACTCTAGCTGCCTGGAAGTAATTCCCTATGACCTTGAGCTCTTCCACAGGGATGGGCCTGGGGTGAGACTATGGTTCCTTTGGGGTGTGGAACCTGCAAGTTCAAAGAGGCCATTGCTTCAACAAGCAATATTACTACTGCTTATCTTCAAGGTCTGAGGATTAAAACTGAATTCTGGTACAGAATCTTGGTTTTCATCAAAGTTACAAAAACCCTTCTGGCAAAATGCCAATATTTTCAGGGTGGCACAGTTCCCATTCATCATATATTTATCGCGGCCAATGTCAGCAAAAGCCAGTCCTTATGGAGCTACAGTGGCACCACCTACATACCAGAAGAGGATGGCATCAGCTGACTCGACTGCACCTCAGGCTTTGCAGAAGCACAAATGCTTTTGAGGGAAAGATTCAAAACAAAACCCAAACCTTGGTTCTCCCACCTCCCTGGAAGCCTACTGAAGTGGTAATGGAAGCCTGGCTGATATTTGAAGGGTTAGGAGGAGGAATAGAAGAGAATGGAATTTCTCAAACCTTCTCAGGCTGCAGAACCCATTAGTTTTGAAAAAGAAAAATATCCCAGAACCCCTGAACTCTGGTGATAGAAAAACTCTGGTTATAGAAAATTGGCTGAGGTCCCATTGGCTTCAATCATTTATTGAAGGTCCCATTGACATTGATAGCTCCAAACTTACAGCCCTAGAGCAAGCCCGTACCGGTATCGCTTGTCATCCAAAGGCACAAAATCCATGAGAAGCACATAGTCAGCCAATGGGTCCATGCCTGATATCTTCACTTGGAAAGTAGGGAACATCCTCCTGCCACAGAGAAAAAGGACTTTGCAAGATCATTCATTTAGCCTCCCTGTTGCATTAGGAAAGGGCTTATGATGGCCTGGAAACTCCAGTAGGCTGCAGGGATCTTAGATGACTAGGGTCTGCCGGCCACAAAAAGATGGACTGTTGTTGATAACTGGTGAATTTGGGTATGCTGTGCAGGGCCAGTAGATTTGGGGTGGGGGTGGGGCATGGACATATTCCTAGGCTGAGCCCTTCCTTTGTTTTCTCAGCCCTTCAGTGCTTTGAAGGCCACCCCAGAATCTGGACAAAATAATGCTGAGCTGAGTAAATGGCATACTCTTGGTCAGGGAAGGGCAAATATCTTGTGCCCAATAAGCAGGAAACCCCCCTGCAAGTCTTGCCTTAGAGACCCAAGCACATCCAGCCGGGCGATTTCTTCCATGGCACGCAGGGAGCTCTGGCAAAGCATTTGAAAGAGAGTTAGCTTACAAATTAAACCATATATTAAATGTGTTTTTTTTTAGCATTAAAACAGCTGCACCCTTTTGGGAAGCTCAGCGGTGTGGTGTAATCTCCTTAAATGTATTCATTGTGTTTTACTTTGTTCTTCTAAATGTAGTATAGGTGCGGCTTTGGTAGCCTCCTTTGTGAAATTTTGCTGAATGGTGTTTTTCCGACATCTGGCTTGTGTGACTTTACAGAGCCACATAAAAGTGGTTTATTGCAACTTGGCATCATCTTAAGTTGGTCAAGGCTGTGGCACCAGAGCAATGCCATTGTGTGTCGGCTTTGGAAGCTTTGCCTAGTTGTCTGCGTGTGCATGAACCAACAATACTTCCTCTGGTCTGCTGGTGAAAGAAAGTGCCCGTGAACACACACGGGTGTAGAGGCAACCACAGAAGCTGTTGATGCAGCTATGCAGATCTTCCAAATGCTTCAGAGAGAAGGGTTTTCTTCCTGCAAATGAGCTTTGCAAAGCAGCTCTTTCAAATGCTTTGCACAGCATTATTCGGTACAGTGTGTAATTTGAAGCTTAATTTAGTCCATTTAAATAAACTTGCTTTGCAATATTTAATCAAAGGCACAGTTCAGCCAGGCAGCTGCACTATCCCTGGTCCCCTCTACCACTTTAAGCGAACCTGTACTGCCCTCTCCCTCCCCACTGCTGGTAGTTGCCAATGCTTACTTAAAGACTGCTTAAATTTAGAGGCTTCACATTATAGGGAGACTTATTTAGGGCATTGTAATTTAACGTTGAGGGCCATTTTGGTGTAGCGATTAAAGGCACTGGGCTAGAAACCAGGCGCCTGTGCGTTCTAACCCTGCCTTAGGCAGGAATCCAGCTGGGTCACCTAGGGCCAATCCCTCCCCTCAGTCCTAGGAAAGAGGCAATGGCAAACCACTTCCAAAAAATGGTGCCAAGAAAACTGCTGGAACCTGCCTGTGTAGGTGCCAGGAGTCAAGATGGGTCTCTTTCTCCCTCACTCCCTCCCTCCCTCAATAGTCATGGGCCTTGTCAGGCTAGAAAAGGCCAGTGATTTCTCTAGTCCCTGTTTAGTCACTCGCTAGATCAATGATTCTCAATCTCAGTGCCTTTAAGATACGTAGACTTCAACTTCAGCATGCTGGCTGGGGAAATCTGGGAGTTGAAGTCCACACATCTTAAAGGCACTGAGACTGAGAGACGCTGCACTAGATGAAAGCTGTGTTTCTCCAGCCCTGTGGCCATGGTGCCTGCACCTGCGATCCCAAAAGCATGACACCTACCGTCCTGCCTTGGTGACAATCATCTCAGTGCCAAGGCTGTTGAACTCCTCCCAAAGACTCCTCATTTCCAGCTGCACGGTGACGCCAGACACACACTGGTTTTTCCTGGCTAACTGGGAGCTCCCATCTTGCTTCCCTGCTCCATCCATCCCATATTGCTCAAAGTCTGCTGCTGTCCCCAGCAGACAGGATGCAGCCACAGGGCTGGGGGAGAAGGGGCATCCCTCAGAGGTCAGTACACTCAGACTGGCGGCAATGAATGCTAAGAAAGAAGAAGAAGAAAACCACGGCGTCAGCTCCAGATGCCTCAGAGACCAGCCTTCCATAAGCATCAGTGGGAGAACCAGGATTCAGAAAAATCCCTGGCCATGGGGGAAGATCACTGTCACATTTTAAGCGTGCCACTGCAGCTTAGTCTACACCAGTTGAATATTGGCTTTCATTGAAGTAGCTACCTCTTTGGAAGAACCCCCAGTACTTTTGTGTATAGACCCAGATGAATGGGAACCACAGAAATAATAATTGCATCCCTCTATGGATATTCTGCTTTCTTAAAGTTGTGGATTAACTTTGAAGGATGGAGTGGGGCTGAATTTCATGCTCCTAAGCCCTACAGACAAAATAGATGACCTAAGTAATATCATGCCCCAATCATATGTGCACAATTAATTTTTTCGTAATGTATTAGCTTATTCCACACACCCCCACCCCCAATGTTGTAAGAGTGCAAAAGGAAACTATCAGGTCATCTTTTTAGCTAAAGAATAACTCAACCAAAGTTTGTATTATTCTGTATAAAAAGTGGTTACAGGCTAGTGGGATAATCACAAGGGTGGGATGTAAACTGTTTGACTTTATTTTAGACTGTGGTTTGCGACTTGCAACTGCCTCTCAGTGACACTCAGTCTTGGGTTATGCTGAAGCACCACCTCACACAGATGTCTCAGCAATATCCCCCCCAGAGCTCAGTGATACTAGCTGTTGAATGGGTGCTTAGAAAAAATGCTTGTCGTAATAGAGCTTGGGGCTTTTTCTTCTAAAAGTAAACCTCTGTTCCAAGTCTCCTGTAGTTTTTTTTTTTTAATTGAAAAGCAAGGAAGAATTGTTTAGATGAATATAAATGTATTTGTTGCAGATGGCGTTTGCTTTTCTTTGAATTCCACCCAGATTAGAAGGCCAATCATGAATGGGTGGGTGGGTGATGCCCTTTCTGTTTCAGGTTGCTTTTACAAGGGTACAGGTAGCTCGCAAGAGAGCCACAGGATGGAATGGGAGCAAAATTTGATTGTCAGAACATGCCTGCTGTTTCTAAACTCTTATGCTGTTGTTAATTTCTGAAGGGGGAAATGCCAGGACATGTGTATCTACCTAACATGGAAGTCCTGGCCCCTCATTGCAAATGATTGGAAATGGTGCTTATTCACTGATTATAAGTAATTATGTCTGCACATACTCAGAGGTGTCCTTTCCTAAAAACATCAGTACATGTTCTAAGACTGAGTTATGAATTTAAAAATAAGTGTGAAGGCTGAGATATGTCCTGTATGCTTTTCATAATATTTTCTGTGCAAAACAGAAGGAGAAGACGGTACCAGCATCTTCTGAAGATCCAGCTGAGATTAGACCCTGATGCAATTGCAAAGACCATGTACTCTTGTCACTGTGTAAATTGCGAATGGGACTCTCATGCTATTTTAGCAGACCTCAATGAATGTGCCACATCCCAAGGGGATGAGCTGAAATAGAATGCTTTCCTCAATTAAGAGAAGATGGAAAAATGCACTGGGTTTTTTGATTGATTGTACTAGGAATTGTCCTTCTGGAAGCAGCTAAAATCCCAGTGCTTCTCCAAGGATTCACACAACACATTGAACACTAAATTTGGGTTAGCAAAACACAATTAGTGTGATCACATAGCGTACTGTGTCCAAACAAGTAAACAATATTATAGATCAGCATGATGGCTCAGTTCACACAATAAACTAAGACAATGGCTCAGTTCCCACAACATGCTGAGCCACATTAGATTCTGTGAAACCAGCTTTGTCAGAGGGAAAGTGAGTGTAGGGAATCACACCCAAAAACAACACATGATCCATCCAGACAAATTCTTCATTATCCAAATCTCTTGAGCGCTACAGAAGTGGATGGGTGATGCCCTTTCTGTTTCAGGCTGCTTTTACAGACAGTCCCCTACTTATGAACAGGTTACGTTCCAAGAGGTTGTTCATAAGTCCGTTTTGTTCGTAAGCCCAACCAAGTAAAAAGTACTGTAAAAAGTAAAAAAAAAGAGGAGGAGGCAGGACTGCGGGGTGGGCAGAGGAGCCCTGCCTTCTGCTGCCAATGCAAAGAATGATAGTATGCAGACTCTGGAAAGCGCAGTAGGATGAGCTGGTGGGGTGCAGTGCACTCCATTGCCAGATGAGGCAGGACGGTGATGGAGCATGCCATGCCCCACCAGTTCATTCCTTCGCCCAGGGAGCCACCGCCACCTCTCCTGCGTCACCCAGTAAACTAACCCTTTCCAGGAACTCCAGCTCCAAACTCCAACCTCCAACCTCCCGGAAGGTGGGAGAAAGTGGGAAAGAGTTAATTTGCAGTGTGCCAGAAACTAACCCTTTCCTGCCTTCTCCTGACTTCTGGGTCCATCTTATTCGTATCGCTGAAAGTTCACAACTCGAAAGTTTGTAAGTAGGGGACTGTCTGTACAAGGATACAGGTAGCTTGCAAGAGAGCCATAGGATGGAAAGGGAGCAAAATTTGATTCTCAAAACATGCCTGCTGTTTTGAGGATAAAGTTCCTACTTTGCCTGGATTCAGAGGTCCTTCCCCCATTTGCATGTTGCTGTGGCACCAAATGCTCCAGCCACTTCCTTTGGCTGTATCTCTACAACATTGCCTTCATCTGGTTCACAGTCCAGGAATGAGAGGCTTAACTCATTATTGGCCACATCAGTATTAAAACAATGCTTCTCCCCATATTCTGACATTGTCTAAGGCAGCGTTTCTCAACCTTAGCAACTTTAACATGTGTGGACTTCAACTGCCAGAATTCCCCAGCCAGCCATGTTGGCTGGGGAATTCTGAGAGTTGAAGTCCATGCATCTTAAATTTGCCAGGGTTGAGAAACACTGGTCTAAGGCCAGCCTCACCATGTGTAAAATCTGTTAAGTTTTGTCCTGTATTCCCTTGCTGGAAAATCAGGTGGTTGCAGTGACATGAAAATAAGAGGCCTGAAAGAGGTTAGCAGTGGGGATAGCAAATTTTATGTTGGTAATTTTCTTCGGCTCAAGGATGGATAGAGAGACCTTCAACTCAGCAATGGGGAAAAGGCCCCTTGAGTCAGGAAAGAAACAGTTATGCTGAGAAAGCTTCTAGCAAATCACGTGGCAGAGATAGTATAAGAAAAGTTTAATAATTTGTCACACTGTCTTCTGTAGGTCATGGGAATACATTATTGCCATCCTCTTTCACAAGGGGAAGTTGATACTTTTCCTGGTTTCTGGCCCTTAACTTTTCAGTCATCCATTTATCCATCCAGATCGACACTAAATCTTAACTGAAAAAAGAGAGGAAGAAATAAAAGGTTGCACTGGCAAGAAAACCTGAAGTGTTGGGAGATTAAAAGAAACCGCAGCTCACTACCGGGGCTCCATCTTTCTCCTTTATTTAGTATTCCTTTGGATAGTTTTACTGTTTTGTTTTTTTGAGGTCCCTTAGGGAGAAATTGCTTTAGGCTTTCTCTTTGTAGAAGAATGATTTTCCTGCTGTGAAAATGTTCTTCTTTCTGTGTCAAGGCTATTCTTGACTGTTTTTCTGAACTAGCTTTCTGAGGTTGGATATTTGGGTCATGAAGAATTTGGCAGTAATTCAGTTTTCCTTTCTGTTGTGAAATTTTTCCCCCCTGTGTTATGAATATTCAGGTTATGAGATTCAGGTTCCAGCATTTTATTTTTATTTTTTTTCCCTCTCAGCTTCATTTGGTTTAATTTTCTATCAGGACATTCCTGAAGTCTGTACTTTGGACTTTCAATTGTAGTTTCAACATTTTCACTAGAGCCTACAAGAGTTTGTTGCTTGAATCTCAGCTGTGGAGCAGGTAATTATAATTCCCCCTCTCTCTCTTTCTCCTTCTCTCTTTTTTTCTCTCTCCCTCAGCCAAACTTCAGGAAATTCTAGATTTGTATTTTCTTAGCCAAGCTGGAGGAACGTTAGGTGAACTCAGAGTTATGGTGCAATAAAGTGGGATCAGAGAGCAACAAAGAAGAAAATCTACTGCTTAAACTCAAGCCTTGATACCTCATGGCTGCTGGAGCAGGAGTGAGGACCGTTTTACGGGGCTTCACAGCCTGGTGGATCTTTTTAGCTGAAGCCCCAACAGTACTTCCCACATTGGAAGTGCTAGTGGGATTAGCTGTGTGAGCTCCAAGCTGGAGTACCTGAGAGGACCAATGAGAAACCTGCTAGAAGAAAGGAGTTGTTCTGGATCCAGAAGATCCAAACATGGCTTTATCATTTCTTTAGATTAGTATTGCTGATGTGAACCACCCAGCTGTTGATAGCTTTATGGCACTGAGTTTTCTTTGAGCAGATCTGGACCATCAGGGCACACTCCCTACAGGTGATGTGAAAGACTGTCACCCCAAGCAGCCCCTGTTAGGAAACTAGGAGTTAAGATTGTTCTGTCCAACAACAAATAAATTATTACCATCAGTCTTTATCAATTAATTGTTGTAATACCTTACTTATCTTAATGATTTAACTCAGTTTCTTTTCACATTGCTTTTTCCACTGGAGCCTAGTAAACTTTAAATTAATCTTTGCATGTAGCAACTACTCCAACTTGTGGTTTCCTTACTCCATTTTCCTTTTCCCTTTTTATATACATATTGCTTTAAGTCTTCTCTTCCCAAAGACGTTTGTTTATGCATAATACTTATTTTTTATGTACTACCTTTTGGCTCCAAACTTTAAATGAAATATTCAAAATAATTGCATTTTGTCCAGATCTAATTAGAACTGCAATTCCTTTGGGATAAAGAAACTAACTTTCACTTCCTAAAACTGTTTGATATGCCCATCTAGGTGGCAGCACCGAGCTAATTTGGGTTGATCTTAAAAAGCTAAACAAGGTTGAACATATTTAGTGTTTGGATGGGAGACAACCAAGAAATATGAGGATTGAAAGTTTAAAAAAAAAATCTGGGAAGGAAGCAAAGGCAAGAAAAATATACATACAGGTCCATGAAATCCACAGAGTCAAGTCTAAATCAAGGGGGACTTTACCTCAGGGCTGTTTGACTAGCGATCTAGGTTCAGCCATGCAGAGTCACCACAGCAGGGCTATGGCAAATACTTGGTCCTGGGATATCTTTCTGTTGTATGCAAGAAGAATCTGGTACAGCCCAGTTCAGAAGCTGAGGAGATTAATGTCCTGCTCTTTTTGTGCAAATCTCTTAGGTTCTCCCTTGTTTTCTTCATCCCTATCTATAGCCCTCAGAAAAATTACATGTGTAATTTATCTATATATTTTAAAGCAGGCCCTCAAAAATGCAAGGAATGTTTTGCAATGGTATGTGGGAATGACCTTGGGAGGCAGGGAGAAGAGCCACAGCCAGGGGAATGGTCAGATAAGAGGCAGCTTAGCCCAAAGAACAAATGTGGGAATGGCAAACATCTGAGAAAGGACCCTCCCTAGTTTCTTGCACTGTAAAGGCGATGGGAGAGAAACGTACTTTCAGATTTGCAAGATTCTGTTAGTATAACTTTACAATAAAGTAGAATTAGCTCATCTGGCTGTGCTTCCAGTCTGGACTACCTCGCAAGGCTGACATATTTTGCTCTGTTTCACTGCTGATGGTTGAGGACCCAGCGCTACAGGCAATATGGGTAATGCAGTATTGAGTTTGGTTGTGTTGATCCTATACAGCAATCCAAAGGTTTCTGGAGAGATGTATTTAATCTCTCCAGCCATCAATTCACACACTTGTGCTTTCCCCAGAACCCTGAAAAACTTGTGACTATGTTATTACAAGCAAAGCTCAAGCGGGTTTGCTATTCTTTTAGTGTTCATCTACCTGTGACTTCCTTGTCTAACCTCCTTCCATTTCCCTGTGTCTGAGAACATCAGGAGAGTTCAAGGCCATCCACCCCAGCAAATTCCCTTAAAACAAGGAGGGTCAGCTCATGGCTCATTGCGCACATACGGTCCCCAGACTCAGCTTTACAACCTCCTGGATTACATTGCCAAATTTCAATAGTCAAAAAGGGGGGTGGGGGTGGTTTGCATCACAATTTGGTTTTCTTTACAAAAGAAAACAAACCAAACCTCCTCAATTATATGGGGAGTTTAATGTATCGACTTTGTTTAGCATCTCTCCAATCAAAACGGTTTTTAAAAATGATCCCATCCATCACATGAGCATCATCCTCTTGCAGCTCTCGATGGCTGCAAATAATAATAAGAACCAGGGGGAAAAAAGCAGCTGGTTGGATTCTGCTCCAAGCACCTTCCAGCCACTACAGCCAATGCTCGCAGCCCTGCAAATTGTCCCAAAGGAAATGTCGCTGGGTAGAATTGCCAGTTGGGTATGGCTGTTGGAAGATGCACCTAAGCTTTCCAGCAGAGAGACACCTACCTTTCTCTGCAAGGACACGTATGCTATCATTCCCACTGCTTCAGGATTCCAACTGAAGTGGTCATGACTTCAGGAAATGGCAACTCCCACCACTTCCTTCCTAGGCATTTGCCGTATTTCATCCCATTGGTGGCATTTAAAAGCACACAAGCATGTAACTAAATGAATTCATTATTGTGGCTTAATCATGGGTGCCCTCCCCATATACTGATAGAAACAAAGGGCTCCACCCACCACTACCACAACCCCTTTAGCTTAATGTCCCTATTGTTTTCTAGGTATAGCAGCACCTCCAGACGCTCATGAGGACTGACTCAGATTTTTGCACCATCAGTACCTTCCCGGTGAAGCTTTAGAGCAGACTTCCCTTGAGATGACCCAGACTTCAACTCTTAGGATTCCCAGCTGGCCTAGGCAAAAGAGATGTTACCTTACTATCTCCAGCATCCAAGGATTTTGTTGAACGGCCACACATGGAATATTACCCCAGGAAAGGCCCAGCTCGCAAGTGTCAACCACGCTGCTCCTCTGCATAGCAACGCAAGAGCAAGATGGCATTAATGCAGCTGTTCCCAACCTTTAGGTCTGGGATGATGGGAGTTGTAGTCCAACACTTCTGGATAGCACTAGGTTGGGGAAGCAGCTTTACCACAATAACTGCCTCCCTGTCTGTCCTAGCACTAGGGGAACCTCGTGGCTCATCTAGAAGTAATCAAAATGCCCAAAGAGAAAACCACCAAGACCCAAAGCACTGACGAGTGCATTGCTGGGTCCGGCAGTGCCCAGTAAACATTACCTGACATTGTATGCAGCTGGAAGGCCCTGGGAAGACTCTGCCTTGTTCAGTTCATTCTCTCCTCAGTCCTGCCACATCCTGCTCCGCAATGTTCTGAGCAGGATCTCCAGGATGGTGTGAGCGATTTTATTTTCCATCACTGCAGGGCTGGGGGGCTAGTGGTGGACACGTATCAAGAGAGGTTTTAACTCCCTCCAATGAGCAGCAAGGCAGGGAGGAGGGTGAATCAGATAAAGGCTTGGTTGGATGATTTGGCGAGCAAAGCAGCACATGCTGGAGTCATCTGGTGCTCACATCCATGCAGCCAACACCCATCGATTAATGAGCCTGATGAGCAGGGGACCAGGGGCAGCAGTCCTGGGACCACCTCCTGGGCTGAAATAATATTGCCAAAGCCAGAGGGCAAAAAGCTGCCTCTGAGGGACAGTGGGCATGACAGCTCTAATTGTCGTTAGCGTTTCTCATAGGAAGAGAAACAGAAGCCCTGATGGAAGAGTCCAAGTCTGTGGTTAGCGTCAAGCGAGCAGCGAGCTTCTGGTCAGTGCTTGAGTGCCTTTCCACGTTGTGCAGAAGAGAAGAGTTTAGCAAATGCAGTTTTTCTTACCCCTGGCAGTTTAACAGCAGGGTGGAATAGCTTTGTACATTTTCTTTTCTAGACAAGAAACTATTACAGGCACAGGACCTGTCTTCTCCCCAGCCTAACTTTCTTTGCATCCTGTTGTCAGCTGCCAGGTGGCTAAGGCCATTCTCTTTTCCAGGAACGTTATCCAGGGAATCTGTGGAGTAGATATTCAGAGTAGTGTTAATTTTGGTTGCCTGGAACATCTAAAGCACTGTTGGCACCTAATACCCCCAAAGATCCATCAGAAAACATCGTAAACTCTATAGAATTAAACGGCTTTCCCCTTGTTCTTAGATAACTGGGATCAGAGAGAGAGAGAAGCCAGGGCAAGATGCATAAGCTTGCCACATAAACTTCGAGTCTACTATGAGTGTTCTCTGGTCCATGTTCACAGACCTGCAGGCTTCATTAATTCAAAGGCAGATTAAAGGGGGAACTACCGATACTTTTATAAAAGAATGCAAACCTTTATAGAATTTTACTGAAAATGGATAAACATGAACTGCTGATTTTGAGATGTATTGATTAAAAAGGGTTCTTTATGGGAAGAAGGAAACTATATGCAATATGGAAGGGTGGAGATGGTAATTGCTATGCTTGCAACTGCTGCAAAGAAGATCGGAAGTTGCTACTTTAGATAACTTTCTTTTTCTTGCTTTTTTTGTTATTCTTCACTGGGTTTTTTTACCCTTTTATAATCTTTTTCTTTTTTCTATTTCTTCTATGTTTCTGTAGTTTTTTAAATCTATGGAAAAATCCTCTTAATAAAAATTATTCATAAAAAAATTTAATTCAAAGGAGGAGATCTTAATCTTAAGTGGTACAAAGCTGGCTGTTTTGGCCACATCTTTTAATGTACAATTGGCCTAGGAAGTTGGCTTTGCAATGATCGAGTTTCTACACAATTGTAGAATTCTAAACAATTGTTAAATTGGTTTATTTAATCCTAGTTTGTTGAATAAACTACAATAGCGCTAAACCCAAACCATTCACATGATGGCTTAGTGCATTTTGAAAATCCAGCCATAATGTTGTAGATATCTCATATGAGAATGCTAAGCTGTTCAAAGTTATGACCCATATGTTGCCATTTCTCTGGAATTGCACTTTCACTGGGTCCATAAACATGTTTTATTCTTCTCCTATATTATCTCCTCAAATACATACGTTTTAATTCAAAATTTCTTCCTTCCAGTTCCCTGGAGTAGGACTTCCCTAGTCTGTATATATTTTTACTTAGATCTGTGAAATGTACTTGGCTTTCATACTCCACATCTGGAGAAAGATGCAAAGTCTGAATGAGGGGTAGGCCGAGACAGACGCAAAATGGTAATTCAAAAGGGAGAAACAGTTATGAGCCAAACTCTGAGGATGATTGACACATCCAGGTGCCATCAGGGCACCTTGGTCCTCCCTTCTTACATATTGCTGCCTGGGCACCGTAAGGGCATGGAGATGGCAAGTGAATGGGCAATGTGGAGAGTAGTAGTGGGGTATCACTCACTGAGGCCATCCTGGCCAAGGAGACTTCAAAATCTGGGGTAGATTTTGGGTGAGCCCCAGGCATGTATAAAAGTCAAGGGGAGATAATAACATCTATGTGTATAATAGCCTTTCCAGATTAAGCCCACTGAAGAAGAAAAGTGGGCTAGTACAGGAGCAGCTGTCTGGTCTTCCTTCCCCTCCTGCTTAGCCTTCAGGCTCTGGGACATGGTCCTCCTTTTCTCACCATCCATCTTCTCCTGCCAAGCTAGTGACAGTTGCGCCTGGTCCTTTCTCACACCTGCTCATCTCGCTGCTCAATACCTGCCTAGCAGTTATATTAGAGCTGCCATGGGTGGTGACAGAGGGAGATAAATGGGCAGCCAAGAAGTGTATGTGTGTGCACGGGCGTAAGAGACAAATCGGGACGTGGGTGAAGAGTTGGTGCTATCAGCAGGAGGGGGAAAAAATCACCAGAAAGGAGAAGAGTTTGGGGAAGTCGCTGATTTAAAAACAGGCCTCAGCTGAGGCATTTTCGAGGCAGCCAGGAAGAACAGCAAAGGCATTTCCCATTCCCACAAAGGCATGAATGGGTTATATGTCCCACAGTCCCCAAAACATCAGTGAAAGAAATGCAGTTTCTCCCGGGTTAAGGAGCAGAGGGCAGGATTGTTCATTCTATCCCTTTGCACCATGGGATGGCAGTATTACTGCAGAGGTCCCAACTTTTTTTGAGCCCATGGGCATACATGGAATTTGGAAGTCGTGTTAGGAGCACTCTCACAAAATGGTTGCTGCATTTCACTGCTTGAGCCCAATAAACCCATTTTCCAGAAGGCAGATCACTACAATTGCTTCCCCCTGCCCACTCTGCCATCCCAGGATGTTCTCCACACTGCAGTTTTTTTCTGGACAGGTAAACAAACTTTGAAACAGTGCAGTCCACCCTCATTTTGATTTTCAAAGACTGCCTCTGGGGAGTATAGGGAGTCCAGAGGTATTCTATAGAATAAATACTGTTTATTTGTAGCATTTTAACTTCCCACCTGCTCTATTAAGTGGCAACACCCGACTGACCTAGGCTAATCTAGAAAAAGCTAAGCAGGGTTGATACTGGTTAGTACTTGGTTGGGAGAGCCCCAGGAAATATCAGGGCTGTAGGCCGGCCTGAAAAATTGGACAAACATCCTGGACGAAGGCAGCAGCCAACTCCTTCCATACTACTTGCCAATAAAAATTACATGAACTTGCCCACAAAGCCATCAGGGTTTAAGCCTGACTCAGAGTTAGAAAGAAACAGCTTCTCCCAGATTTTTTAATGATAACTAACATGGAAAAGACAAATACTCGTGCAATAGGTATTTAGTGATTTCCAAAAATGTGGTGTAAGTTTTATTGGCTTGGTTTTCAGAAACCAGAGAAACTCAGACATTCTGGCTCTTTTTATGGATGTGCCATACATGGTGATTTTGTCTGTATGATATCTTGATTCAAGACTCCCTTTTGAGGGCAGTAGAATTTGAGGCTTGGAAAGCTGCCATTAGAGAAATGCTCTTGATAATGAGGTTACAATCTAGTTATAGATGTGTTTCCCCCATGGAAGAAATTAAAGGGAGCTGTGTAACTGCCTGCCTGTCTGCTAAATCCTTGTTCAACCAAATAACTTCCAATGACATCTTTTGGCAGAAAAAAATGGCTCACCTTTGAAACAGCTGTTTATAATGCAACAACTTGAGCACGTTAAAATGATGCTCTAGGGCATCTGCAGAGAGGTCAGAAAAGCTAAGAGGACAATTGTGACCACATTGTGCATGTGAAAAAGGTACACAGCTTTGATCACACAGTTGCAGCCACCCCATTGACTGTTTTGAGCAAATATACCTTTTATTCTGGGAATCAACTTGATTTTCAGAGTTTCATCCAGTTCATTCAATTAGCTGCATTGCCAAAAAGGGAACACAGATGTCTGTCACCGTTGGCAGCAAACAGATTGCTCTTCAAACTTTTAAAAACAGAAAAGAGGACATAAACTCAAACATGGGCCGTTATTTGACGTGCCTTCTCTCACAAATAATCACTGAATATATCTGTACCCCATCCCATGTGGTCACCTCTCACAGCAATTGACTTCCTGGTGTTACCAGCACCAAAGCCCTCCACAAATGAACCAAGTGTGATCTCCTCCGGCCTGTAAAAAGTTGCCTGCCTCTGCTTTAATTCAAACAAGTAGCCTCTTTAAGGTTTCCTTTCTCTCGTCAGAATCAGATTATCAATCTCTTTATTCTGCCTCATCCTAAACAAAGCCTCAGTGTAGTTGACAATGCGCCTGTGAGACTTTTTGCACCAGCACTCAAGAAACAATTGTGCAGGGAGCACTATTTCTATTCCTCTCATTATGCAGCTTTTAACTGATCTTTCAAATATCCTAAATTTAAACAGTTGCCACTGGGAACTCTTTAACCTGAAAGCTGTAATCTACATCAAACATAAGACAGTGAATTTTCTTGCTGAGTGTGTCATTCAGCCAATGAGTCCTCTTTGTCCTAAAGCTTATAATTGCTCTTGAGTTTGGGAACACTTACTATTTTGTTTGGTGGTTGTTACTGTTATTGTTGTTGTTTTTCATTGTGCTTGCATACCCAGTACTTCCATGGGTTTTTGGTTCTCAGATTTAGCCAGGCAAGCCCGTAAGTGTAAGAACTACATCCATCTCAATGATAGTGATTACGCTTCAGCTGAGTAGTAAAGCAAAATTATGAGTAAGACATAAAGGTAGACAGAGAGCCAGTTTGATCTAGCGGTTAAAAGGACTAGGCTAGAAACCAGGAGACAGTGGGTTCTAGTCACACCTTAGGCACAAAGTCAACTGGGTGACCTTGGGTCAGTCCCTCCCTCTCAGCCCTGGGAACCAGTTCTGAATGTTGCCAAGAAAACTGCAGGGACTAAAGTGGATCTAAAAATGACAAGCTATGGGAATGATGTAGAAGGAAATGCTACACTGGATATACAAATGAAACCAGTTGATGTTTTACCAAACCAAAAGAGTAACTTGGATAACTTTCTTATACTGGATTTACAAAAGAGGCTTGTTAAAGCTTTGAAGAATTTTGTGAGAAGGGACGAAGAAAAAATGCAAAGAAATCATGTTCCAGGACTTTATTTGAGGGGATTAAGGATCAAGGTTGTTAAAAGGAAAGGAAAGGAATATAAAAAGACCAAGATTGTTAAAAGAAAAAGGAAGGAACATAAAGTTGGTTTATTTGATCAAGGTTAAAACAGATATGTTACCTCTGGTAACCCTTAATGGACTTGCTGACCAGGACTAAACGTTGAGGCTTTAAAGATTTATTTATAGATAAGAGATGAGATATGGGAAGAAAAGATCATTTGTTGTATTTTAACAGAAGGTGATATGTTACTAACATTGTTTATACTTGTTGTTATGAAGGGGACAGTCATTTCTTTATATATACATCTTTCTTTCTTTCTTTCTTTCTTTCTTTCTTTCTTTCTTTCTTTCTTTCTTTCTTTCTTTCTTTCTTTCTTTCCTGCACTTTCTATTTTTCTTTGTATTCTTTTATTTTTAGTTTGTATTAGTTCTTATCTTTTTAATTGTACTGCTCAATAAAATTACTATTAAAAAAAAAGAAAGAAAACTGCAGGGTTTAGTCCAGGCAGTCACCAGGAGTCAAGACTGACTTGAAGACGCACACACACGCATAAAGCTGTTGTAGTAGAATTCCTAGATATGACAGGAGACTGACCAATTCCCGCTCTGTTCTTGCTGCCAGCATCAGGCAAGTAGACAAGAATTCCAGGTTGGGTAAGTTCTCACGCTGTAACATTCATAAGCATCAATACACTTTTAAGCAGAAAAGGGATGGGGAAGAATCTTTGGAGGTAGTAGTAGTGTTGGTTGTTAGCAACCTTTATAGGACATGCTAATTGCTGGTTATCCTGCTGCCAGTCTGCTAACTCTGAATCAGATTCCCACAGATAACCACCACCTTGCACCATCAGACATTGCACGGTGCTAAATACTGCCTCTGGGCCCCTTTAGTCTTCTCTGAGATTCTGGAAAATGGTTGCAACTGAGCTCTTTTTCTGTCCCCTACCTGAAGACGAGGGCCAGCCCTGCAGAGGTGGATGAATATTGAACTCTGAAGAGCAGAGATTCTGAGCTATCAGAACCTCCACTCTGATAAAAGTGTGTAAGATAAAAGACTGTAAAGGTTCTTTTGTTAAGGTCAACTCATTATATATTCAAAATGCCAAATGCTTGAGGATTAAATTGTAAGAGATAGCCTGGTTTTAGAACATACATTGTACTTTTTCCTAATATGTCTCACAATAATCAGAGCAGGGCTATTTCCTCAAGATTACATTGTCACCAACCAAAGCACCATCTTCTGACTCTCTCTTACTTCCTTTCAGGCAAATGGGTAATCGGTAATTTCAGTATATGTACTAATAACCCAAGACCATTGGAATTGTTTTTAATCTATTCTGAATGTAGAAACAGGTGATCTTGAGGAGGGCATTCTCGCACATTCTCCCTAAAGAGCATCTCTGCATATAACTCATGCAGCAGACGAGTCAAAGATGGAGGAATGTGCTAAGGTACAGTCAGGGAAATAAAAGTAGGGGAGAATTCGCTCGCCACAGATACTGCAGAAGAAATGAAGTGATACAGTTCCACCAAAGCAAAAGTGGGGCAGATGTGATTCTTAGAGGTGGTTGGGCTACTGGTACTTCCAAACTACTGACATTTTTACTCCCCAGACTCTTAGTTTGATCAGTGATATTCTTCACATCTGTGGGCTTCATATACAGGTAGACCTTGCTTAGTGACTGCCTCATTTAGCAAACATTTGCAGTTACGACAGGGATGAAAAAGTAACTTTGTGACCAATCCTCGCATTTATGATCTTTGAAGGTCTGTAAAGCAAAGGAAAGCTGAAGTAAGATCATAAGCACAGTTGTGGTTTCATTTAGTAACTGCTTTGCTTAATAACCCAGTTGCTGGTCCCAATTGTGGTCGCTAATGAGGACTACCTGTATTCAGAAAAAAGAATGAAAATCACTGCCTATCCCCAAGCTGCTACTGGTTCTGTAGCTACAAAAATCTCTTTACCTCCATGCCATGCAAAAGAGAAAGAAAGGAAGGAAAGAGATAGCTTGATACTTGGCATTCTGATTCCTCCAGTGTTACAGAACCGGGAGAAACAAACAAAGCATTGTTGGTTTCAGCCATTTGGGTTTCATCTGGGCTACTGAGGAGGAGCTTCAAAGCCAGGAAGCTCAGGAGTTCCTGCTAATGGGAAAATGGAGCCACGGCATGGAATGACAGGAGTAGTTCTGCTGCAATTTCAGTTACACCACAGTTGAGTCAGAAATACATCGGCTTAACTCTCCAATGTGGGGCTTTATTCCTCATAAACTATGCAGCATTTTACACTGCTATATGAGGGTCCTCACTGCTGGCTTCAGAGCACCTGGAAAGGATTGGGCAATAGCTCCATAGCTTCAGGAGGGAAACAAGAACTTTGAGGACCAGAGTTTCCACACCACTGGAAAACCAGCCACCTTGCAGTTCCAGAGAAAGCCTTACAAAACTCCCTTTGGAGGAGTTTCTTGAAAGCAGCAGCAGCTGAGCTAGAAGTTAACAGGCTCAGTTTCTGAAGGCCTATGAGATGCCGTAGTGCAATGTGGATAAGTGTAGCCCTTACATGTGGGCAGGGGGGCATCGCAGGCACACAGAGGTCTAAAGGTGCTTTCATACTCACTCAGAATCCTTGTGTGGAACTCCTGTTCCACTCCCATCAGGTCAGTGGGTGACAGTCAGAGACCAGCTATATTTGGAGCATGGGTCTCTGGGTATGTGTGTGTGACATCATGGGGCAATTATAATATCATCGTGCAAATGATGTGAATTATGTCGTGTATCATTTACACAATGACATCGTGACACATGTGATATCATTGTGAATTGTACTGAATGCTGAAGATCTAGTGGTTCATGGAGTCTCCACTCTTGCATTAAAACACTGCAGAACTGGGTCCTGAGGAAGACTTAAAGGTAAGATTAGGGGCTTGGCTCAGTGAGCTGCAGATGAGGACACTCCAGTATTGCTAAATGGGTTGCTGATAATCCCATGTGGTTTTCTTTCTCACAACAGGGCCTGAAACCCCCAGTCATGTCACACCCACAATACCTTCCCTCCTTGAGACGTGTGGCAGTATGCGGGGGCACTCATGGGAATGAAATGTCGGGTGTTTACCTAGTCAAGCACTGGCTACAGGATCCATCCGAGTTGCAGCGCAGCACCTTCCAGGTCACACCTTTTGTGGGCAACCCACGTGCAGTTGAGCAGTGTGTGCGCTACATTGGGAGGGATCTTAATCGTACATTTGCTCCAGCTTTTCTAAAGTGAGTATTACGCTCTGCTCCATTCTTTAGAGGCTTTGTAGGGAACACAAGGACTATCCTTCTCAGGAGCTATTGGGCAGAGGGACATACACTGAAGTTCACATTTCTCTGCATCAGATCTGAAGATTCTTGGGTGCCTAAGCCCTCACTCAAGGTTTGTTGCCATAAGAATTTAAACTCACCTTCCTCATTCTGGGGTCTTCCAGAATTACTAGTGTATCTGCATCTCCAACCAAGTCCAGCCAAAGTGATGTTATTCATACTGGCTAGAACAGTAGAAGTGGTAGCCTAATATATCTGCATAGTACCAGATTAGAAGAGGCATCTGCCCCCTAACAAATGCACCAGATTACCATTGCATTGAGTGTCTCTTTCTCAGCACCAAGGCTTCAGATTCAGACCTTTATGAGATTCAACGTGCTCAGGAGATCAACCAGATCTTTGGACCCAAGGGTTCATCTCAAGCCTATGACTTCATGTTTGACCTGCATAACACCACAGCCAACATGGGTTCCTGCCTCTTAGTGAACTCTGAATCTAACCTGTTATCCATGCACATGTGTAACTACATCCAGGTGAGGCCATGCTCCTGCTGTTTCCTAAGAAGCTAATTTTTCTCCTCTTCTCAGGAAAATAAAGCCGGGATTTCTAAAAAGGCCATCTTTTTTTTCCTGCCTTCTCAGAAACACTGCACAGTGAGACACTGTCCCATCTTATTCTGTCAACCACCTGGAGAGGAGGCTAATTTCACCATGTCAGTGGCTAAAAATGGGCTAGGTAAGGAACAGTTATCCGTCTGTACAATTCTAATGGATAACAACTGGTGTCCCTTCCTAGAAGGGCCCTGAGAAGCAGTGTGCAGACTGAGTGGGAAAGATGCATATGGCTCATGAATTTCAGTGGCAGCATCACAAAAGAACCTACTGACTCCTTAGTTCAGTGTTGTCCAAACTTGGCCACTTTAAGATGAGTGGACTTCAACTCCCAGAATTCCCCAGCCAGCAGGGGGATTCACGCCACTCATCTTAAAGTGGCCAAGTTTGGACAACACTGCCTTAGTTGGTGCAATGTAGTCTCTTGAGGCAGCAGATGTCTCAAGCCTGTTTACTTACATTTGTCTTTTCTCATATAGTCTTCTTGATCCCATTTCTTTTTCGAAATCTTTGTATCAAAGTATAATAGAGCCACAATATCAAAGGGCTGCTTTCCATGGGGGGAGATTTAAAAATATTCTAACAGTCGGTTGCTTTTTGTTGGAAGAGACTGAGACAGCTCAGATAAATTAAGCAAGATAAGGTTAGAATGATGTTTTATAAATATACAACAAGCTAATGAAGATGTAATTCACATATCTCCTCTCCCATCTGTTTTCTGAACTCTTCTTTTATTCAAATCTTCTTGCTTTTCTCTGGCAACCTTTCTGCTAGCCCAAGTTATTTGGTTTTCTCTTGAATGCGTATTAAGTGCTTTCAGCTGTTAATAAGACAGAGAAATTATGCCTTTCAAATGTTTGTCTTGTGCTTCCTCCAAGGTGCTCAGAATCTGATAGGTATTTCTCAACCCTGGCAACTTGAAGACGTGTGGACTTCAGCTCCCAGAATTCCCCAGCCAGCCATGAATTCTGGGAATTGAAGTCCACACATCTTCAAGTTGCCAAGGCTGAGAAACATTGCAGTATAGTAATATTGTGAAACAGGCTGAGAGACAACGATCATTCCTACATTAGTAGTTTATAGCGTTTTCAAATGTCCCAGAGGTATTCCCCAAGCAAAAAGTGGGAAATGCATATGCTCCAGTCCTTGTTTGCCATGTGTGATTTATGTAGAAGATTAAGAAAGAAAGGTCTGTGTAATATAAACAAAGGTGCTCCAACATAATTCCAGTGGTGATGTAATCTACCCTCCTTTCTTCCTATAATCCCCTACAGCATTAGAGCTGGGCCCCCAACCCCAAGGAGTGGCACGAGCTGACCAGCTTGCTAAAATGCGATCGATTATGGCCTGTGCTTTGGACTTCATTGAACTTTTTAACAAAGGTGACTTATTTTGATTCTTGGACTGGGAAGCTCCATCAATGTGAGTGAGAAATATTAGCTTTAGTGAGACCAATTTTGGAGATTATTAGAATTTCACAGTTTTACTGAAAAAACTATGAAAGCTATATCAATAATCTCTCCCTTTTTCAAAGTCAGAGTGGGAAACAACCAACACTGAGCTGCCAACAAACCATTGTGCATTGCCCAGTAATACGTTCTGAAATTTAATCCTGTTTCCCTAATGTATCACACTCTAGTGGTCTGTAATGAGATTTATACTGATCAGGCTCTACGTCTGACATGAATTTTAATCAATAGAAGAGAATATATGTACTGTAGCTCAGGGCTGAACTGTGGAGTCCTTGGGGTTCTCTGAGCTTGATTATTTTCTTGCAGACATTTCATTACCCAACTAGGTAACATCTTCAGTGCTGGAAGGGAGTGGGGTTTGCTCTCTGTATACAATTTCCTTTTTACTGTCTTTTTTGAATAGCATGTAAATTTATTTATTTATTTATTTATTTATTTATTTATTTATTTATCTGTCATATTTATATAGCTGCCCATCTCATGTCATTTATCTCTATGTGCCTGTTGATGGCTGCCTTGTCTGAATACCAAGCTTCCAGGAATTCCCTCGCATTTTTGGATTTAGCTTGGTCTAAGATGCTGACAGTTTCCCAGTTGAAACTACGATTAAATCTGTCCATGTGTTGTGAGATTAAGGAGCTTTCATTGTGTCTTCTGACTGCTAGTTGGTGTTCATGGATGCGCTCTGCTAGTCTTCTGCCTGTCTGTCCTACATAATGGCTGTAACAGTCCTTATACTGTATGTTGTAGATGACTCCTGTTTTTTTCTTGGGCTGCTGGGTCTTTTGGTTTACTTAAGATGTTTTGGAGGACTTTAGTTGGTTTGTATGCTAAAGTGATGCCATGTGGTTGTAAGAGTTTGTTGGCTGTTTCTGAGAGGTTTCTGATGTATGGCAGTGTTAACTGGGAAACTGTCAGCATCTTAGACTAAGCTAAATCCAAAAACACGAAGGCATTCCTGGAAGTTTGGTCTTCCAACCCCAAGGACTCTGCATGAATTTTAATATGAAGCCTAGACATACATTCAGATGCAGGAGCTAACATACACCTGAACAGTGATTATCGATTGCCCAGGGTGGTGTGGAAGGAGACTGTCCATCCTTCTGCCTCACAGAGTCCTGATTGTGAAGACTGAGAATAAACTTTCTGTGGCCTGGTTGTCTGCTTCCTTTTGTTAGGCACCTTGTTCCCAGCCTTTGAAATTGAGGCATACAAAATGGTTAGACGTGCCGACTTCCCCCGTTATCCCAATGGGGAGATTTCTGCCATAATACATCCAAATCTACAAGTGAGTATGAGGAAAAGAAGGAAAGAAGAGAGGGCGTGTGTGTGTGTGCGCGCGTGCACCCGTGTGTTTGCAGCTTTCTGGCTGCTCTTTACAACACAATAGAACACGGACCCCCTAAAACTTTGGACATCCGTTACATGAGCATTTTGTATCAGTATGGCCTCACTTTGGACCTGTGCAATCACACCCCATCAGGTAGCCTTGGACCTGTCTTTTTTTTTTTCCTGGCATGACTGCATTTTATTTGAAATTAGAGCAATTCAAGTTGAGGTTGGTCCATTTGGGAAAGTTTTTTTGTCCATCTCTCCTCCTAGGTTCTTTCTCTTTTCTTGTTGCATTCTGTTATCCTTACACCTTCAGAAGCTTTTCCATGCCATAAAAAAAGAATATGTTTTTTTTTCTCTCAACAAGCAATAAAATCAGCCACAGAGCAGAATCAAAATCACAACATCCACAGCAAAGTGCAAAATTAAAAACCACAGCAGCATGAATGCAGCAGCAAATGACTGGGTTTCCTTTTTATGTGGAGTGGAGATGTTTGTTACATCAGAACACCAAGAGGCTGTGGTGGGCAAGGCAGGGCAGGGCAGGCCTGGGAAAACACCCTTCTCTGCATCTGCCCTTGGGCAGTGAGAGAGCACTCCTTTGCTTCTTCATGATCTCAGTGTTTCAGGGCCAGGAGAAAGGACGAGGATTGCTGTTCAGCTTCAACTTGTCTTGTGAAGGATTGGGGAGTGGAAATGTTGTGGTAGGGGGCTGGAGTTTTAGGCATGCAAAACCATGAGGTTTGGTAAGCGTGCCATAGCACTGCAAGACAGAGGAAAATTTCACCTGTCAGAATTTCCTTTTCTTGACCTTGCGTTCTCTGATCGTTCCTGACCACTGAGTCGTCTGCTTGAGTAGGATAGAAAGTGTAGGATCATAACACATCAGACTCCAAGGAAGTCTGCAATTAATCATCTAACAGTGACAGTACTCATTAAAACAGTTTCATCTCCCGCAAGGGTTGTTTCCAACTCATCAAAGGATGCTACACAGAGGGAATTGAAAGGCTTGCTGTGTGAAAACCTTCTGGCTATTTTGTTCTTGGTATATCATCAAATGATCTCCCTTAGGATAAAGATTTCCAGCCCCTGAAGCCTGGGGACCCAGTTTTCCAGACTTTTGATGGAGAGGATATTCTGCATGATAGTGATGACACATTCTTCCCAGTCTTCATCAACGAAGCAGCCTATTATGAGAAGAAGACGGCCTTTTGCAAGACAAAAAAGGGCACATTTGCCCAACCAGCAATACAGAAGGGATTTTAAATATGATGACGTGGTTTATAACTGAAGGCGACTGAATCTCTGTGTTCTGTATATTCTAAGAATCAATGATCCCAGAGAAAATGTATCGATGTGGTCACTAAGAATCAGCACCAACTTGATGGCACATAATCAAAGAAGCTATGCATGATTTAATCCAAGAATCTGCACCTTGGTAACAAACAAAGAACAATAATCACTCCTTAGTTTATTGCTCAATGCTATTATCTCCCATGTTGGGGCAATAGAGTATGCGCTTCTCTAAAACAATTATATCCCCCTGAGGTTTCATTTGAGGATTTTGAGCTAGACTGGTGCTTGTTCAACCTTTTTTCTAGGATACCTTTTTGATGCACATGCAGCCAACCTGTTGTAATGGATGCACCAGTGTGCTCTGGCAAAAAATATTGTCTCTCAGATCTAAAACATCTAGGTCGGGGTCCCCAAACTCTTCAGCTCATCAACCTCTTCATGAAGTTTCAGTTTGTTCATTGACCCCAAAACATTTATTATATGAAAATAATTTAATAAATACTACTTTAATAATAGTAATATGAAAAATAACAACAACCGTAATAGATAAATGAGGCCAGTAACAACACACAGCTGATAGAGATAGCTCAACGCTGTCACTGGTGGCTGACCATCCAACCCTGAGTAACATTGTCTCACTGCTAGCCACTTCACCTTCAGGACTAGGGACTGGCATGGAGCTCTACAGAGACCCCAAAAGATTGACCCCAATTGACCTTCCATCATTTATTGACCACCTATTGACCCCCAGCCATTCACCAACCCCTTGGATAGTCCCGTCGACCCTTGAGAGTCAATATTGACCACTTTGGGGAACCCTGATCTAGATAATCCTGTATAAACTTCTCAGTGAGTTCTCAGAACTCACCATTTTATGTCATGCCCCATGGCTAACTGCACTGCATCAACCCCTCTGCTTATCAGGGAAGATACAGGAACTTGACTTGTAGCACCAGGAATGAGAGGGTCTTTCTGCATATTTCAGAGCTTTAGGGCACAGCCAGATGACCCTGCTAAGGGCAATCCACTACTCCTTGAGCAGCAGAAAAATATCCTGGCATAAATGGTGCTGCCCCCAGTGGTCAACCTTTATTCTGCCTCAGTAATGAGCCTGGCATGTGGGTCAGTCTTTGTAGTTTCCCCCGAATTGAGGAAAGCCCTTGGTGGAATCTCATGGCTTTGTTTCCCTTCCCACTGAGGGTCACCTGCTGGTGGGAAAAACAGCTACCAATCATGCTCCCTCCCTATCATGATGTGGGGGGAGGCTGAGCAAGCATAGGTAGGTGCTTTGAATAATAGGTTTGGCTACCTGTCAAGTTGTCCAACAAATATATCCCAGACACAGAGATGCTGTACCTGCTAGATGAGCTTTTTCTGAACATGGGCCTAAGCATTAAAAAAAAAAAAAAAAACGCACTAAACCCATCATCTCCAAAAAAAATGCTGAGAAGTCAAAGATAAAGAAGAGGCATGCAAGTTGAAATGGGAGGTATCTGTGGAAACTCTGCCTTTCTGGAGTTGTATTTCCTGTTTTTAATCTGTGCCAGGGAGAACAGACACAGAAGCAGGACTTTCTTCCTGCACGAAACAATGTTTGTAGTAAGTCTTCTGGAGCACCAGATCCCACAGCCAAGCTACACACTCCATCTCTGTTTCTGCCCAGAGTTTCTTTGACTGCTAGAGTGATCAGATGGTAAGGGATGCTACTTGTCTGGGAATATTGTTTCTTGCAGCAAAGGAACAAAGAGACTCTGGACCAAAGAACAGCTTTCCGTGATTCAATGCTTTCCAGAGGAGGAATACCTGAATTCTCAGCCAGCATGGCCAACCCTTGCTTAGCTTAATTTGGAATGCTGTGCCCATGCCTGAGGAGAACTGACCTACACACGTCTTAGTTCTTGCGAGATTTGATTACGGCAATGCACTCAGCCTGAGGTATCCCTGGAAGAGTTTTCAGGAGCTTCAGCTGGTGCAAAGGAGTTGTAGGTGCTTACCTGTGGGACCACATTACTTCTATCCTGCCATACGCCTTTTGGTTGCCAAATGTTTATGGGTGTAATTACAATTGTTGATGATTACCTATAGCAGTGTTGTCCAAACTTGGCCACTTTAAGATGAGTGGACTTCAACTCCCAGAATTCCCCAGCCAGCATGGCTGGCTGGGGAATTCTGGGAGTTGAAATCCACTCATCTTAAAGTGGCCAAGTTTGGACAACACTGATCTATAGCGTCCTAGCTGAATCGAGGATCCCCAAGGAAGTAGCTCATTTCAAACCAGTCTGCCTACCCATTAAGATTAAGATGAGGAGGCCTTCTATCTTCCCATCCATGGTGGAGGCACAATTGGTTGGACAAAGGACATTCTCTGTAGATACACTACTATTTTGGAACAGTGAAATTCTGAAGACCTCCTTTCCAATTTCATTTTGTCAATCTGAGAATACTTTTTTTTAAGGTAGGATGCAAGCTTTTAATTTGTCAGGTTGAAGTGATTTTAACTAAGACTTTGTTCTGTCTGCCATACATGCCATGCTATTATATTTTGACTTCTGTAATCTAATATTGTGACTTTTCATTATCACCAGCTATTTTACTTAATACATGAGCCTCAGAAAAACAGGAAATAAATATTTCATTTATGCTTCATACCATTTCAATAACACTGCCAGTCATTCAAGAACACAGCCAGAGTCTAACTTTGCTTTTGCACATGCATGAACTGTACACATACCTAATATTTATGCAGCTGTCAAAAGGAAATAAATACATTTATGGTTGCATATAGTGATCTTTAGCTTTTTCCAAGCGCCAAGTTGACATCGAATTAATGTAATTCCTGGGAAGTATTTCAGGGATTGCCCTTTAGAATTTTGATAACTTTGTTTGCTCATTCAGAGCTAATCTTATTTTTGTTTAACCAGTGTACTGAAACAGGACACACATCCTTATCGTTTCCAGTGAGGGGTCTTAATGGATGAGATCCAGGAGTCCCTTCCCCTTTATTTAAAATATCTGGGGAGAGGCTTGGCACTCATTTATTCATTTTGCTCCCAAGATATTAGAAATTTCACCATCCAGTTCAAGAGAATATCTGTGGATGAATGCACTATTAAATTCAAACAGTTTATTTTAAATCTCCAAGAATTCGGAGCTGATGGGGCAAAAAATGACAGAGGAAGTCAAAGTTCACCTGGGTATGGCTCCATGCCTGACAGAATTTGCCAGGCCTAGCCACACAGGTATGGACACTTAAGTTCTTTCTGTCCCTACCGCAAGAATGGGGCCAGGTGAGTTCTCTAGGCTTGGCCCAGCCAGTTTGCCTCAAAGCACAAAACCTCCCTGCGGATGCAATTGGCGTCTGCTCCCTGAAATACTTTGCCAGTTTGGATCCAGACTTGGGGGAAGAGAGTCGCGCCTTCTGTAGTGATGCTCCTATCTCCAGGAAGTAAAAAAAGCTGGCAGCAGAAAGCAATTCCTTCCTATTACTGTGCAAGGTAATACTGGACACAAAAAGACATTTCCATTCTCCTCCTCTGGCTCTTGTTACCTGGATGACAGCATCATCACAAATTCTGAAAGAGATGGGAAGAGTCAAATCAGTCCCCCACCTGTATTTCCGAGGGGTTCTCATCCTCTTCTCAATCAATGTGCCTTCCTCTCAAGGGGTCTGTTTGATTCCCTCTAGTCCTGGCACTGATTCCAGTGTTTGTTAGTAAAAGAGGAGGGATACATAACCATAGCTTTCGGGTAAGAATGGAGCAAGTGACAAAAATCACAAAGCCAAGTGTGGGTAGGCCTTGCAGAAGAGGGATAGTGCTATAAACCATCACAGCTGCATTCTAGTCCTTGGGAAAATCAAGACAGGCATTATATTCTATCCATGTGATAACTCCCTCAGGTATGGAACAAATATATTGTGCAGGTGTTAAGCTAGTTTCCTACACAATTCCCTCTCCTCCCACCCAAAAAAAAAAAATCATCTTCCCCTGGCTGTATTTATGATAGATCCTTAGAGCAGCTGCATGCTTTGGTGATCACAATACGTTTCAGAGGTGCAGGTTTATTTTACGTTCCATGGAAAAGGTGCTTCTACTTGTATAAAAAGGACAATCAAATCAAGTAGTCATCCTTAGCCAACTGTAGAATTGTGAAATTGGCCCATATTCTCTGCTAAATGGTACTTATGAAATTGACTAAAGACCATACAAAGCTTCAAGGGGAAACAGCAGCAGCCACAATCGCTGCTTCCCTTAAAAAACTAACAAGTAGGAAAGGATTCTGTTTTGTTTTGTTTTTTAATCTAGATTAAATGCATAGGAATGGAAGAGTGCTGGTTGAAACCTGTGCATGTTTTCATAGAGAAAATTGAAAACAGTTTATTGTGGCGCCTACTGGAACCTGCAACTGCAGTGCTATCCATTTCTGGAAACCTGCGGCTTTTCTAGGTGATTTTTCTAATTGGTAGGCATCCTCTGAACAACCCAGCTGATACTGTCCTGTACTATTTCTCATGCAGCTACTGAGCAGCAATTGCATTTTGCAAAAATCCCCTCTAACACAATGCCTCTTTTATGGAAAACAGGTCCTGCCTTTCAGAATGCAGCATTTAAGGGAAAGGGTTAACAAAGCATGTGATTTTTCTCACCATCGAAGTCCACTTTTCCATCCCCATTCAGATCTACATCCTGCAGGATCTCGTCCATCTCCTGGGCATTTAGTTGTTCACCTAAGAGGGCAGTCACAGCCTGGCGCAGCTCTAAACCACTGATAGCTCCATCTCCATCTGTATCAAACTTGAGAAAGAAGGAATTGCCTTGGAACTGATTGTATTTACTTCCAACTCAAACATCTGTTGCGGCACCTGCTTGTTGGAATAACATTTCTCTGGGAAGGTTTGGACTGCCCGCACATGTTGAGATGATATTTAAAAACTTGGCTCTTACCCCAAGTTCTGAGATAGATTCTTGTCATGCCCACTGGTGTATAGTTTGTCTTAGCTGCAGCATATTGTACCCAATTATGTTCAATTTAATGTTATTTTATGTATTTATTTTTCCTAGTTTTAGATGTTGTATTGGTTCAGTTGTATGCCATCCACAGTCTGTCTGGAGCAGGACATCTTTATAGGTAGTCCTTGCTATCTGACCACAATAGGGACCAGAATTAAATCACTAAGCGATTTGGTCATTAAGCAAATCGGAGCTGTTTTTATGACATTTTTTACAGTGGTCATTAAGTGAATCACCCTGGTTGTTAAGCGAGTTGCATGGTTGTTAAGCAAATCCAGCTTCCCCAATGGATGATTTTTGCTGGAATTTGCTTAATGACCATGTGATTCACTTAATGACCATTGTAAAAAATGTCACAAATGACAATCACATGACCGCGGGGGTCATAAAGCACTTTTCCCAAGGCTGTCATAACTCCAGACCATCATTAAATGAACAGTCATTAAGCAAGGAGTACCTGCATACATCTAAATTATAAATAAGTCTTCCTTTCTTTTTCATTCATCTATCCTTCCCATTCCTATCTTCCTCCTCTACCTTCTCTTCTATTACTTATCCAAACTCCCCAGTCCTGCTAATTTTTTCTGCATCTTTATCCAAAATGACAGACAATTGGCATGAGCCTAGATAATTTTGGCATGCACCAACAGCAGCATGAGAACTCCTTTGCCACATTGAAATTTCTGTAATCGGGGGGGGGGGGGGGGGAGGATTTAATGGCAGTGCAGTTTCCTTCCCACAGGCCTCTCTCTCCCATTTCCTTCTTTATTTTTGAAAAATGAAACCCGAAAAATCATGTTGCCCAAAATGGACATCTGCTACCAAATTTTGGAAGTGAAATCTCAAGATTCTGCAGCCACAACTGGGGTGCAGAGGACCACATGTAGCCCATGGGCCATTCCTCTCTGACCAAGAGAACATCTCATGACAAGATTGTGCCTATCATGGGTGAAGAATGCCAGCATATTTAGTGACTCTGCCATGTAATTAATGATTGTCCTTGGCGCCTTTCAAGTTGACTAATCAATTATTGTCTTGCCACTTGTTCTCAGGTTTCTTTCTTGTTTCATTTGAGCTTAGTTGAGCTCTGCTCTGACACAAACAAGACTACTTTCCCTATCACAGGAAGAAAATAATACAACTTGCTAACCATTTGCTTTTCCTTGCCTTGGTTCATCGGTTTATCTTCCATAAAGACCATGCAAGGCTTTTGGAAAACAGCTAGATGTTTGAATGAACTCCGAAGGGACTGCGAGGGCAAATACAACAATGCTTAAGGGAATTAAGTCTTTGGACATGACATCAGAAGGACTAGCATCCAGGAAAGGAGAAGTATTTAGAAAGGAGAAGTATTTAGAAAGGTCTGGAGCTATGAATGATGGCATTAATGGGGTAGTTTTCTGGAAAAAAAGACAGACTTTCTGCTACACAGGAGCAAATGAGAGAAGGATAAAAATGTATCACCCTATCTCCAGAGTGGTAGATGGACAGGTATCATCTGAATAACTAAATGTTATATAAACAAGCATTTTGCTGGTGCAGTAAAATGGCATCTGAAAAGAATCTTAGGACCTTTTCCTACTTGCATGTAATCATAGTACAAACATATGCTGGCAACTTTTTTCCCCTGCCACTTTCCCATGACATGGCCTTCAGCTCATCAGTGAGATAGTTTTAAGTTGTCCTTGGGAGTACTGGTGTTAAAGTAGCATTTTCCCCTTTAAACTGAGGGCATTCAACAGCATTTGCAAGGTATGTAAAATCTATTACTTTTCACCACCCATTATACTGGAGGCAAAGTCAGGTGACCAGTAGTGAGTGGAATCAGAGCAGTGTCATCCCTAGTCAGCTTCATTTGCCACCATTCCACTGTGGTCTCCTTAAAGAGTTGGACCCAGCAGTGCCAGGTCAGTGGTGTGGTCTGTTTAGCTGATAGTACTGTAATTTAGCCCTGGACAAACTCACACAGCTTTCTGGCTTTAGCATGAGACAATCCATGTTTACATGCCACTGCCTTTATTTTACTGCCCACTTGCAGCTGAGGCACCCTGAGGACTGCTTTAGGTACTCTGCTCCGGAAGTGATGTTTTCCCCTTTATCTTGCCTCCAGACACAGTGTGCAGACAATGTAGGGTCCATCACTGCCCATGGAAGAGATGGCCTGAAATGATGTGTTCCATGTCAGCACACTAGTGGCTCCAATCACTCCTGACAGTTTCCTGTGGGACTGCCCTCTTCCATCGGGTTCCTGAGCTGTTCTCTCACCTCTCACTTCTCCTCTGTCTGTGAAGAAGACCAACATTCTGGCTTCCACTGCATTCGTTTTCTTTTTTTTAAATGGGTTGGCCAGTGATTGACCAATTGACTTAGAAAATACAAAGCACTGACTAGCCTGTCCCTGGTTTAATTAGACATGTAATTGAAACAACTTGTCTTACATCCTTGGGTAGCCTCCCTGGCAGGGACTTCCCTTCTTAGTGGCCACAGCTGCCCAGAGCTCTGATGCTTCATTTCCTCTCCTTGTGTAATGTTCTTAGGGCACTTCATAGCTCCCACACCCATCCCCTGTTAAATCCCTTTATCAAATTCCAACCTAAAGACGACAAAGTCCTATCAGCAGACCCAACCCATTTCTGCTGCAGTGCCATGATTGGTGATGTTATTTTATTTATTAATGAATGCCAGTCATGTCATTGTACAGGAATCAGTTAGGTACCCATCTCTCAAGCCTTGCCTCTTCCTCCTCCCCAGCCATTGCCCACATCAGGGGGAGCAAATGATGGATATTTTTTCCATTGGCTGGAAAATCCACCAATTACTGCACCTTATTAAGCCCCGCAATACTGTTAGAACAGTATTACTCACTGGCCTCTTTACCAAAGCAAAGCAGAGACTGGCTATATAGATAAAGCAAATTAGATTGATGCAGCCTCATGGATTGGAGAAGTCATATTAAACTGGTTGTCTGGATGTGTCCTTTGTCTCTGAAGTATAACAATGGACCAACAGGAAATAAATTTTCATAGCCCTGTTGGTGTGGAGCAAGCATCAACCTCATTTTGTAAGCTAGATTGTCTACTCCTTGCTGTTCTACAAAGCTATAATTAACTGTCTGTTCTTATCTTAAAATTCATTCCTCATTCCAAAACATCAAAGTACGTATAACTTTAAGATGTCCGATCTGCAAACAGAGAAGGAATATTGGAGATACAGCACTACAATGGGAGATATGCTTTGGAATATATATTACCTGTCCCTGTGTCTATTCACTTAAAGAGTTTTTCCCAATCATGTCACTCAGAAATATATCAATCACAAATCAATCAGATAAATAAATGTTATTCCTCTGTGTAAAGCAAAAGGTGCTGCACTAATATTTTTCAATTTGTTAATATTGTTTAACCAGAGCAAGCAATGGGGATGAGAGGGGGTTAAGCATTTTGCCAAATATAGTCTCTAATGCTATGGAGCCAGTGTGAGATAAGCATGCAAAGCTAAAATGAGCTAGATAAAGACTGATGCCACTGGCAGACTAGAAAAGAACAATAGCAAACACATAGGATATTTGTACATGGAGTAAGATTACTTCAAGACTCTCAATTGATCAAAAGAACATTTGTATTTATTCCTAATGATACCATCTTGCTAGCCCTGTAGCTTTCTTTGAGCCACAACAATATTTGAGAGGTGACATTTTGTGTTAACCAGAGTAAAACCCCATGGTTCTGAGCTTAGATGGAGGTGGTCCAGGAGCCATACCACTTTTCAGATTTCCCTCCTGAGAGAAGAAAAAGAAGGAAGATCAATCTTACCTCATCAACCTCTTCTATAAGGTTGGCAGCCAGTACCAACTAATTTCGGAACTCCAGTGTAGAAAAGGCAAAAAGAAGTTTGGTGTGTTGGATGACATGCAGATCCATACCTTCTTCTGAAATGGCCCAGAACATTGACCGAGTGACTTCCTTCCCACAGAGAGTAAGGGCCACAGATTCCATCACTTTCAATCTTTCCAGCATAGGTTCAGCAGGATTAGGAAGTGGTACCCCTCTGCCTCAGTTTCTCCCTCTCTATCCTTGGTAAGATTACTTTGTAAGTGCCTCTGTTTTATATATTTTACATCATTAAATAATTAAATGCCCATTGTTACTTAACTTAATTCTATTCCAGTAATAAAATAGTAGTGTAACTTTGTGTGCTATACATTCTGGCTAGGGGGCAACCCTTTCTAATTCAAGCCTCTATTCTTCTTTCATTCTATAAATCAATTTAGTATCAATAATTATGGAAATATCATGCATAGGTTTCAGCACAACTCTACATATCCAATTCATAACTTTCCTACCATACCTCACGGAAGGCGATCTTCAGCTCCCTCACGCCCACCATATGAGCTGTTTCTTCACGTAGTTTTGGGCTCATCAACTCTACAAAGTCCTCAAAATCTACACGTCCCCCCACTATGAGGAAAGATAACAAGAAATGATTAGTTTGTTTGATGGAAGAATCACTTTTGAATGAGGTAGGAGATGGTGTTATTAAATATATATAAACTACCTTTCTGCAAGATATTCAAATGGTTTGTGGGTAACTTAAGAAGGAAAGCAATGGATTATGAACATAACTCTGAACCTAATTTACATCCTCTAAATAACATTTCATGGATATGCCTAAATCTTATGTAGTGCTCTGTTCATGCACCACATTTCTCTGTTGAGATGAATCCCACTCCCATCCTTCCACTTCTCACAATTCCTGCACTGACTTCTGAAGCAGAGGCTTTACAAAAACTATAATCACTTATCCTCTAAAAGGTATTTATGGAAATTAAACAGAGTTTTTACAACAAGTCTGCTGTACTGTTTACAGAATTATTGCAACTCAAACACTTTTGGAAACAGCACCTGGGTATGTCAGTAGATATGGTGGGGATGGGAGGAAATGGAAACAGAGCAGTACCATTTTGCATTTAGACAACTGAGGAAAATACAACAGCTAAACAACAGCTAAGGGCCAATTATATTATTCAAATCTAAGTTGATGTTTATTGTTTTAATTAAAAACATACTAGAAAGCCAATTCTGTTCTAGAAAGTATCATTCGTACCAGGCACGAACTATGAAATGTCAAGTCATGCAATCCACTTGATATTTTTGCACATTTATATGCATGCATGCTGGATGGAGTCAAAACACATCCAGCACGTATGCAAAAAATGGTGCACATATGACCACTCAGTTGACACATCATGCCTTACAATCAGAACTTCTGCAAAAGAAACTGAAACTTGAAGATTTGCTATATGTCTTTTACAATCAGGTTTTTTTTTTTCATTTTATATGCTGCTTAAAAAACTCAGAGCAGTTTTTTAACAGCTGCAGTTAAAATTATCAACTGCAAATAAAATTAGAACTATATTGGGGCCATGAGAAACTACCCAATTCCGGCAGGATTACCTCAGCAGCCTTGTCAGTGCCACGTCCTGCGACTATTATTGACTATAAGTCTTGGAAGGTGAAGAAGTACATAAATATTCAACTCACTGCGCATTTTGATGTGCTGGGAGATCTCAATCAGCTCCATCTCTGTAGGCATGTAGCCCATGGTCCGCATGCACTCTCCCAGGTCTTTGCAGCTGAGGTAGCCGTCCTGATCTGTGTCATATTCCTTGAAGGCATCTAGCAGCTCTGCCAGGAAGACCCCAAAGACACTTTGGATGTGTAAAGCCAAGGTTCCTGCCTTGACCTTTCCCCTCACATGGGGGACTCAGGAAAGGCACATGGCCCTGGGAGACCAGCATGCCCCTTGGCTTTCTTACCGCCATGGCCTTTCAGAGGTTGCCAGAAACTGAGAGGCTGGCCTTCAGGCTAACAGCACAAGTAATCTCTGCAGAGATGTGTTGCCCTGCTAGCGTGTCTGTCATAATCATTCTGACAAATGAAATTGCTACGCTGGCTAATTTGGACCCCTAATGACCATTTACAGTACAGTTTGCAGGACAGACAGTCAATTCTCCAATTCTCTGTATTCTTAACTGTTCAGTGTAACAGTGTGATTAGTTCTTGGTGATGATACTATCATCTTAATAAACTCCTATCCATAAATTATCCATAAACAATTATAATTATCACTGATTCTCCTGTCTGTACTTCACTTTCTTCTAATATAAATCCTTACAATCTTCCATCTTTAAACAACAACAAAAAATTTTAAAGGGAAGGCAAATGTGCTCTTTGGATAACATTTATTGATGCAAAAAAAAAAAAGGAAAAAGAAATACTTTTATGATGGTGTTTATAAAAGTATTTGGCTTTTTTCCCCTTTTTCCTTTTTTTAATTTTTTTTTGCAACAGACACACCTGGCTATGGGTCTGGAAACTTGATAATTTATGCATTTTGCCTAGCTGATGGCAATTCATAATTAGCCAGAATAAATCACAATGGCTAAACTGGGTCTGCTTCATATTTTTACTTGCCCATCAAGAACTGCTCAGCCTCCATTGGTCACTGCCTCTCTTAAAAATGCCCATAATATTGACTCACCAAACAATCTTTGATTAAATCACAAACTAGAATATTCTTTGCTGGGATGAAAATATTTATTAAGTCTCCTCCAAAATGGACACTGAAAAACAACCTAAAGTTACTAGAAGTGGGGACAGGGAACTGTGAAAGTCCTTTTGCGGTATCAGCAGTGAAAAAGTGAGTACATCCTGCATCTCCCCCTCATGGCCAGAATCCTAGTCCACCCCATCATCTTCCTAAAAGATTGCCCAACTCACCATCCAGTTCCAATGGGGAAAGCTCTCTCTCCTAGCAACAAAAAAAGAAAAGGAAAAAAGGAGGAATGATTTATTTACTTGTGTATATCTCATCTTTCCTTCAAGTGGTATGATGGCACACCCCACCTTTACCACCCTAAAACCAGATGTTCCCATGCACAGAGTATAGGGGAATGTATAAACCAAGGGATGGAAAATTCATAAGGAACGTTCATTATCAGTTTCAGCTAAATAAACCAAAAATCTAACTTGCTGAAGAAGCTTTGCTGGAGCTTCTCTACCAGCAAAGAGGAATTTGCCAAGAGAGACTTTATCCCTGAAAAAGCCCCCTCTGTGCCTGTGGAAAGATCGGAGGTGTTGAAATCCCCAAAACAGGATGCCAGGATCCCCCAGTCTGAAGCTGATTTGGCCAATCCTTCTTCCTGCTTTCGCTGAAGGAAAATTTCAGATAAGAAGTCCTACAAAGCTGAAAAGCCCACCAAACCAACCCACCTATCCCTTCCCTCCTGGCTGACATGAACTGGGAGAATTTGGGATATGTTGAATGGCAGGACATTAAGAACTGCCCTGTTAACATATTTTAAATCTGCCTTTACATTTACTTAAATACAGTGGCATGTTTTGCTTTGTGCAGTTTCCCACTTGAGATTTCTAAAAATATGCAAGTCTGTAAAAAGTGTCAAAGTATTATGGCTTTTCCATCTTGAATGTAACATGTTTATATACTCATATGTATAATGTCATTTGTTGTCCACCCAAAATTTCTATTTTAATTGAATAAATGTATTTTATAATATGGGTTTTTAATACTTTGTAAATACAGCAATATTTTCATGAATAAATTAAATCTGTCTTGCCTACTTAATTTTTTTCCAGATATAGTTAATTCTCAAACTCACAATTATTATGCAGAACTTTATAATATAGAAAGGATGTGCTGGTACTGAAATTAATCAACATTATACATTGGCTTCTCCACAGTATACTGAGAGGAAAAAATCAGCCACATAAAAATTAAATTACATATTAAAAGGGGAAAAACATTTTTGCTGTCTCTGGAATTTATAACATCACAAAAAAGGCTATCTCTGTAATGTTTAATATAATCTACATAAGATTTTTAAAAAATCACAAGTGAGCAGAAGTTTTCAGAGCACTTAAGTGAATAATAAATGAAAAAAATCAAGAAAAATGTCCAAAATAAATAGCTTCTGATCTGTTACACAGTCCAAATATAAACTAGGTTTTTAGCAGGATCCAGGAAGTGAGCTAGCCAGCCTTTACTTTTCAATAACTGTTAATAGCAGTTTTATCTTCTGAACAGCAAATGTCAGTGAGGAATGCCAAGAAGAAAATAGCCAGAACTGGGCTACTGAAAAACAAGAGGGATTTTCAACATGTAAAGAAAGTTCCAAAGTTTATTGAAATTCAAATCTCATTAAACAAAAAACAGAGCAAAGACTCCAAAAAGACTATTCAGACACTGGGAGGATTATTTTAAAAAGGAGGAGAAGACATACAGTACAAAATTTAGTTGTAGCCCCTGTTGGTTTTACTGTTGAAGTCACATTTTCCCAACAATGTCCTCCAAAGTCTCATCTCCAATTAACGAGGAGGAAAGCTTGGATAAAGGGTTGAGGACATTAAACCCCTCCCCCATACCTACTTCCACCCCAGTGAGAAATCCCTTCCCAAATTAATCTGCTGAAAATTGGATTAAATAGATTGGAGGTCTGTGAGGGTTCTTTGTTTTCCAAGGATTGGACACACCACAGCATAGCCAATCTGTACAAAATGCTTTATTGCAGCAATCACCTTCCCCAGCAACAGACTACTGCTCTCCACACATCTAGGACTTACAAGGTGATGTTGCCGTGTAAATATGTCTTTAATACTCAGTCCTTTAATACTTAGTTCAAGCAAAAGTCTGTAAGTCTGTAAAAGTGGCATGCAACCTTTGCCTTTTTCCAAAGGTTCTTACTCTAATTGGGGTGAGGTGTTGCTTCAGTCTGGCTGGTCTTCTAGTTGCTACTGAGCTCCCGCCAGAGCTCCAAGATCCAGATAGGACTCCCACCAGGATATGCTGCTCACCGTAACTTGTGGTCCTGGCAGTTGAATGATAGTCCTCTTGTCTGCTTGTAATAGCTGCCAATCTTCAGATGTTGCCTCTGCTTCTTCTGTACGTGCCGCTTGCTTATCACCTTTCCTCCGACACACATACCTTTACTCTGTCTTGGCATTTGCTTTCCTAAGCTGAGAGCCTGGGTGGGGTGAGGCTGCCTCTGGACATCAGCAGGTCCTTGAAAATGCCAGGGTGCGGCTCAATCATCACAGGCAGCCGGAATGCCAGCTTGGATGCTTGTGAGTAAAGTTTGAGTTGGGGCAATGAGGGAAATGGGGTGAGAAGCGTTTCTGCCTGGCTGCAGCTACTTTTCCCAAGCACAGACAGCAACCCCAACTTCACTCCCTCACAAGGTCAAGCACGCTTCTGCAGCTTTTCACTTAGGCATACTGTATCTGGGTCACAGGAATGGTGACAACCGCTAAAGCAGGGTTCCTCAACCTCGGCAACTTTAAGATGGGTGGACTTCAACCCCAGAATTCCCCAGCCAGAATTCCACCCATCTTAAAGTTGCCGAGGTTGAGGAACCCTGCACCAGAGGGACCCAAAGAAATGCAGCAAACTCTAACCCTTGGGTGCCATCTAGTGGGTGCACATACCTTTGCAGCCCAGTGGTAGGCCTACTTTCACTTACCAGTCCAGGTGAACAGAAGGAGGCTACGCGTGAGGGTTTTACTTACAACGGAAGCTGCTGCTGGTGCAATCTGTACATCCTCTCCCTACATGGAGACTACTGAAGTACTCCCAAATAAAATCACCGAGGACTAGACTGCCATTTCCCCATATCTTCTCCACCTACTGTTCAAGGTAACACAATTTCCTGACCTCCTAGCAAGGCAGCAGATATGGGCTACTGTATTAATAAACTGTGGAGAGTGGATCATCTCTGTTCAATGGATCATCCCTCTGCTCTTTAGAACATAAGTGGATGCAACCCTTTCCGTACATAATTTCTGCCTGCTCTGTTCCTCTAGCTCTAAAGTCTATGATCACTTGTTGCCTGTTCACTGAAGAATTTGGGAGCCTTTGCCTATAGTATCATGCAATGGGCATATGGCAGGGACACTAATCAATTGCTGATTAGTATGGAACAGAAGAGGAAGTGAAGCTGGGGAGACCCACTGGGTAACCATATTGTAACTTTAAAAATTAATTAAAATGTAAATTAGCTTAAATCTCTCCTCGTGGTTGTGAATATGCATACATATAGGCAGTGCCCCAACTGCTTTGTTCTCTGATATCTTGCTGAGCTGGTTAATTAGCTACATAGTCCTATTACAATGGTGGAACTGCTGGGGTAGACCATTATCATCCAACGCCAAGAGCTGCTTTAGATCAAACATATCCCAATATTGCCCAGTTTGGCTGGCAGTTGCTCTCCAGGGTCCCATATAGGCAGATCTTTCATATTCCCATTCCTGAACTAAGACTATGTCACCCAGCTACAGTCCCTCCTTGAAGGACCCCACGTTCCCCAGTCCTACTGCATACTGGGGATGGTTTAAAAAATAGCTTTGCAGGGAGTGTGCCGATTTCTCAGCAGCAAGAGACTGCTTTGGAAGATGAAGGGACTAAGAACTTCAAACCCAGTGAAAGCTTCCTTGGTTACAAAAAACCATGTTACTGCAAATCATCACTGCTCAAAGGGTGAGTCAGATTCCATTGAAGTTATTATCTATCCCCTCTTCTTGACCTGCCTTCTACGCATATTTATCTCCATGGGAAGGCAGTCTTCTCAGGGAAGATATCATACTTAATAGATCCTATTCTTTTCCATGAATACCATATGTACTCTCCAGGCCTACATAGAGATGTTGTGTTATTTGAGTAGAAGGGCTGTACCATCTTTTGCTTAAACACACTAGTTTCTCACCAGGATGGAAGCTAAGGTGGAACCAGTCCAGCAAGTTGGTAGGAAAAACCAGCAGTGTCCAACTAATAAGCGAACACTTGCAAGAGTCACTTTGTGTGAGATGGGCAGCTATATAAATATGATTGATTGATTGATTGATTGATTGATTGGTTGGTTGGTTGATTGATTGATAGATATATAGATAGATAGATAGATAGATAGATAGATAGATAGATAGATAGATAAATAAATAAATAAATAACAGAAACTAAAATGTCCACCATCCCTGTAGCAGGGTAGAAACTAATTTAGGATTAACTAGCATTGACTCCTGGCACTGACATTTCAAAAGTGAGGAATCCTCAAGAGATAAATCTGTTGCAACTCCTGTTTTAGTGTTATTTTTGTATTATCATCTCAGTTTAGAGGTGAAAGTAATTCTCCCTTCAGGAACTCACGTATGGTTTTCAAGTTCTCCATATTTATTTTTCATTGCCTAGTTTCACCACTAGCTTTCCTTTCCCTTAGCTGTAAAGGGCTGTGGTTGGAAAATAGACGTTTTCTTGTATTTTTCTTATTCCTTTTTTAAAAATAATTTTATTGAAGACGTTTTTTCAAAAGTATTAAAAACAGTATAAATTTTGAATTAAAGAAGAATAAAGAAAAGTAATAAGAAAGTGAAAAAGAAATATAGAAAAAGAACTAGAAAAAGAACTAGAAAAAAAGAAAATTCTAAAGAAGCCATTTCTGATCTTCTTGACAGCAGTTATAGATACATTTAAATTTTATCCTCTCTCTCTAAGGTTACTGCATAATTTCCTCCTTTCCGTAAGCTACCCTTTCTAATTTCAGACCCATAAAGCACAAGTTCATTTTTCCTTTTTTCAGCAAAAAGTCTATAAGGGGTTTCCAGTCATTAATAAATGTAATTATTGATCTTTCTCTAATCAAACAAGTTAATTTTGCCATCTCTACTAATTCTGTCATCTTCACCAACCAATCCTCCAATGTGGGTATTTCATCATCTTTCCATTTTTGCACATCCAATAGTCCTGTAGCAGTAATCCTATATTAAAATAATCTTCCATGACTGTTTTCTAATTGACTGTCTGTTAAACCGAGCAAGAAAAGTTCTGGTTTCAATTGAATGTTGATCTTTAAAATTCTTTGTATCATTGTATGTATCTGAACCCAGAAATTGGCTTTTTTACAAGCCCACCAGGCATGATAAAATGACCTTTCATGCTGTCCACATTTCCAACATAAATTTGAAGTACCTTTATACATTCTAGACATTTTTTATGGTGTCATATACCAATGGTACATTGTTTTATAATTGGTTTTTTTTTCTTTTGTGTGTGTGTAGTGATTATTTTGATAAACTTCAAATATTCCTAATTTCCTGGATCTAGGTAAAGTCATTCTAGCTATTAAGGACTCATGATCAAAGCATGAGATTTGCTATTAATGAGAGGATATAATGCTGCTTTGCCTCACTGTTTCTCTCCCTCTACACCATCAGTGCCAGAATAATGGCTAAGAGGGCCTCACATGGCCTGCCAGCACCCCTTTTGCATTTTAAACTTTTTGCTGGAAACACAGATCTTGGAGGCTAAGGTACTTCAATGTAATTTCCTAGGGTTCCAATGGCACTAATGGCAAGGACAGCGAGACCCCCCATTCCCTGGCACCTCCACCACAAACCCATGGTTGCTTTAGATCTCAGTAGGCTGAATGGATGGCCAAGGAGTAACTCAGTAAATACAGATGAGGAAACTTTAATGACATGTTTTACTTGGTCTTGAATCACTTAAACGTACTCCACACTCCTCCCTTCATATTCTCCTGGAAATTTTACTGTGTATGGTGGCTATCAGAAGGGGGATGCTGGCAACCAGGATTTCTCCATCCCAGATGCCAAGAGAAAGCCTGGCATGGTTTCCACCTACTCCCACCAGTACATCCTCATCCTGGCATCCTCCATCTTCAGTGGAGAATGGGTTTGGCTGAAAGTGAAGGACCAGAGGAAGGAGTAGGGGGCATCATGGATGTGAAACCTTGCCTCATTCCTCTATCAAACTGTGCTCTGTAGAGACTGCTGCAACAACAGAGGAGGAACACCACCAAGGAAATCATGATGAAGAGGTACAGTAATAAATCAGTGAGTAATGCATATGTCTGAGTGAAGCAGGACCTGTGTCTAAAAACAGCTTGACTGACAGGTCAGAGATGTAGAGGACCTCCATGCAGTGACCTGCCAGCCAGACAACTTGACAAGTGGCTTAATCTGCTGTTCTAACCACCACCTGCCTGTACTCGCCCAGCCCTGCTTCACTGCATGTTAAGATAGAGTCATTAGTGTTGTTTTTCCTGCCAGCACAGAATGCTTGGTGACAAGAACAAAGACAGGATACTCCAGCAATCCCTCTCCTTAAGTTGTCCTACATTTCAATCTGCAAGGAGAGCACCAGTTTCTGGCCTTGTTCCTGTGGCAGAATAAAGATTAGGCCAACATACTTTTCTACCAGCTCATGGACTGAAGACTGGCACTCTAAGGCAGCTGTGAAGATTGTCCTTTGTGGACATTTTTTCAGCTGTTGAGGGGGGATGGATGTATTAAACCTTGCAGAGACTTGAGTCATCTATTTCACCACTTATATACCCTGATGCCCCTCCCTCCTTGACCTTCCTACTTGTGGCACACAGCCTTCCAGAGAGTCTGGTATGGTCTTCAGAAAGTTGCTTATTCCTGCTCTGCAGCCGCTCACTCACCTTGCCAAAGACTGTGTTGAGGAAAGGGGAATAGGCCTTGATGGCAGCTGCATGCGGGTCATCTTGATGCTTCTTGCTGTGCTTGGGCTGAGGACCCGACTGGGAGCTTTGCTGTAGTTTAAAGGCAGGACTTTCAACTTTGCTGTCCTTGGGCTCGCTGTCATCCTTGGAAGGCTGCTTCCCTTCCTCCACTTGGCCCTCGGCTGGGCCCTCTGTCTCCACTGGCTGCTTGTGTGGCATGGGACAGGTGTGTCTCTCTGAGATGGGCAACCCTGTATGAAGCCTCTGACTATGAAAGCCAAGGTAATCCTCTTAGACTTCACCCCCAGGAAGGAGCACAGAGAAGGCTAATAAGTGGGGATTATTATGGCAATTTCAGGGCAGGCTTTAAAGCCGCTCTAGCCCATAGGTTCTTCCAGGGATCCCTCTCTAGAGTTCCCATGTGGGATGGGCCGTAGCCATGTGGGAGTGCACGTGTGTACAGTCACGCAGCCCTGGGCCTGAGCCTGTCAGCTCAAGGATACTCAGGTTGAGAAAAACACTTTTGCCCCATCCTATTGTTGAGGCAAGACACAAAGCAGCACTGGCACAAGTCTGAGGGTTGGGACCTATGCTTGGAGAGCCCTCTATTTTTTAAGTTCCAGACAGCCACTTTTCCTTGGCTCTAGCTACCAGAGGGCCAGTAGTAACAATGGGCAGGGCAGTCTCTTTTATCACTTTCTTCCTGCTCCCTGTAAATGCTCACCCATCTCTAGTAATTGTGCATAAGATTACAACCAGCGTTTTCCTGAAAATAGCACACTTTCTTGGAGGGAACTCTAGATATTCTCATTAAAAGTGATACCTTCTAACACTGTTTTGAGTTTATGTATGACTCTCCATCACTGAAAGGATAGCACTGAACTAATTTTTAAAACAGGGATGTATAATTTTTTAGGTTGGAGCTGCATTCACTAAACATAATCATGAAGGGCTGTAAGTCAGGCAAGAGCCTGAACTGATAGCGCTGGATACGCGTTCTCTCTGATGTACTCTTTTCCATTCTCCAACAGCAAGCTACAGGAAGAGGCAGAAATCTAACATTTAACACAGTGATCTCATCTGATATTTTAAACCTAGTGAACCTTCGCTGATCTTAAAAACCTAAGAAGGTTGGACCTGGATAGTACTTGGATGAGAGAACCGTAGGAAGTCCCAGGCTTACAGCCGAGACTAAGAGGATCTAGCTATCATCTATTCATCCACCCTAGAAAGGGGTACAAAGGGGTACTGGAAAATCACTTCTATATCGTTGCCAAGAAAATTACACGATGGTGCACATGACGTTACTAGAAGCCAACCATGACTCAAGGCAGAGTTTGCCCTTAATGTGATTTTTTACTTCGGGGACTAATGCAAAATGCTTGATAGTGCTTTTGTACAGCCCATGTTGCTTCCTCACCTCCCCACACCTATTCTGCCTACAGGAATACCTGTTTTGCCTGCTACTGCTTTCCTGACCTCAAGCTTCACAGCTACCTAATCCATCCACCATTCTCCAGAGCCATATAAATGTTTGATTCAGTTTCAAGCAGGTGCTTTGGAGGGCATGGTAATGCATACATAGCATGTCTGCAACTCTTTAAAGCAGCTGTGTCTTTTCCCAGGTTCACATGACAGCTGCCTATGGAAGCCCCACAATCCTGGGAAAAAACAGTTGTAAAGAGGTGGTAAAATGCTTGCTTTTAAGCACTTTTTCAGAATCCATTCCTAAAGTGTTCCACAGCCCTAATAATTACCTATTTTAAAAATAATAGTTTTAAAAAACAGTAGCATGTATTTGTAAAGCCAGTTTGGTGTAGGGGTTAAGGCATCAGGCTAGAAACCTGGAGACTGTGAGTTCTAGTCCCGTTTAGGCACAAAGCCAGCTGGGTGAACTTGGGCCTGTCACTCCCTCTCGGCCCTAGGAAGCAGGCAATGGCAAACCACTTCTGAAAAACCTTGCCAAGAAAACTGCAGGGACTTGTCCATGCAGTCACCAGGAGTCAAAAACTGACTCAAAGGCACACAAAAAAAGTACTTAATAAATAACAGATTTCACTTAAATAATAAAATTACATGTACAAATAATAATATAAAATCACTAATAAAATGGCCTTGCCCACTTTCAGGAGGGCTTGCAATATATCGTAGAAAGGTCCATGCAGCCCATAGACCTAGGGCTGTATGAAACTAGCTGTAACTCAGGCTGGACTTCCGTGTCTTAAGGTAACCACATCCAACAGGAGATTCCAAGGGAAAATACTTTTAGTTTCCCTGATATCGCGGCATCCAAGTTTTCAATTACACACGCCTCAAAGCTCAGTTAATTTGATTGCTTTACTGTTAGATCAACAAAGTCATCACCAACTGCACAAAGAACAACAAATACAGTGGTTAAAATGAAAAAGAAGTGACACTACTTTAGGAGAAAGAATGCATTTGAAACGTTTGTTGTATATTACATTTGCTTTTACATCCTACATTTTGCAATCCTCTGCCCAACATATTTTTCCTGGTTAGACTGAAAATAGATTGCCTTGAATAGCTCATCAGCGTTTTGGATCCTGATTCTTTTCATTAAAACAGGTTTTTTAAAGATCATACATGTCACAGTATCATTGACTATAACGACGTACATTTTAAGTTCCATAAACACAGTATATGCAGCCAATCTATTAGACTTTTTAAAGGTACACATGCATAGGACTGCATTTCATTTCACTTCCATAAATGTTTCACTGTTGTATATTTTTTTAAAGTACAGCAACATCTATAGCAGCAAATAAACTTCTTCACTCTTGAGTTTTGGAACCTGTTTTCAGTACCACTTTCTGCATTTTAGTTTTGTGTTGAGGCATCCAGTTGTACAGCTGTGATTTGTAGAGACCTCTTTCTTCCTTTCTAGTCAGTTTGGAGTCATAAGGATTTAGCATAAAACACACACAGCTTACTCAGAAATAAACATAACTAAGTTCGGTGAGGTTTATTCTTGGGTACACGGCAACTTGAATGGACACAGATTTTTGCATGCTAGGTAGATTCCAAGGGATTTTTAAATAATGTTCTGTATTTTTTATGATTAACTCAGATAACCTCCATGTCATTTATCTTAACAGAGAAAACGCTTTTTAGCTGAAGCCTAGAGAAATCAAGTGTTCTTCTTTAATTCTTTCAAAGACTTTGAAGCTTTTATCTCAATTGTTTAAAGAAGTTGTACAGTGGTACCTCAAGTTACGAACTTAATCCGTTCCGTGACTCTGATCGCAACTCAAGTTGGTCGCACCACGAGGCAAATTTCCCCATAAGGTTCAATGTAAATACGGCTAATCCGCCCTCCGAATTTTGGTCGCACCACGAGGCAAATTTCCCCATAAGGTTCAATGTAAATACATACGGTTAAACAGCTGCCAAGCCTGCTCTGCATGTTCTTTGGAGCCATGCTGACAAGCACACCAAAAACCTTCCAAACGCCACAAAACATACCACAAGCCTCACCGAATGTCTCCTTGCTACCGCGATCTCGCCCACAGGAAGCCGCAACCACGTGGCAGCAGGGCAAATGGCCGTGGATCCGGTTCGTAGCTCGAGGCGGAGTTCGCACGTCAAGGTAAATTTTTGGAGCCGGAGCTGGTCGTATCTCGAAAAATTCGTAAGGAGGGGCGTTCGTAACCCGAGGTACCACTGTATAACAAAACAACTTCAAAAGAAGGATAGGGTTTATAACAGTACCATGTCAATTAGCTTCCACCAAGATGCCTATGTAATTAGCAACAACTGTTTCATGAGTGCCATTATAATGTAGATGCCGCTATTCCTACTGTAATTTTTATTTTTCTGACCAGCTTACAACATCTCCCTCCTACAGCCATATATCCACTTACATATAGACTTGCAACATACAATAAACTTTCATGCCAAATAACACTGCATGCAATAATAAACTGGTAGTCTTTAAAAGTCACAAAACTATTCTTGCAGCTGCAACAGATTTTGACTGTGTTCATGCATTGCACTAAATCATATTTTTTTGAGTTTTGACTGAGAATGTTTTATGAAGCCAACCACTTGTTTATAAATAATGGTTTGCAACATGTGGTATTGTATCAATTCAGCTAGTTGTGACTTAGTCACTAAACTATGGTTAAACAAACCATCAATTAATTATAAGTGTAGCAGATTGCTAAATGGTGTAGAGGAACTTAATTGAGTTAAGTGATTTTGCCTCTGTGTTACACAGTCCAGTCCTTTCTCTACCCCCACCTCTTTCGTGAAACTTAGTGATTGTTGAAAGCTGGCCTATAAATAATTATCAGGTAAAAGGCAGTAATGAATCTATGTTATGACTGGATAATGACCTCCAAGTAAAGTCAGATGCACACTACTGGGTGCTCAAGGTCACAATACATTTAAAGCTAGAAACACACATTTATATTCACATTCCTTTAGATGGGGGGATTTGTAGCCCTTCAGATGTTGCCCTAAAAACATTCTTGGCAGCCCCTGTCTGCAAGGCTAATGTGAAAGATGTCAAGAGTTTACTAATAAGAATTTTTATCACTTTCCTGCCTTCCAGATTTCTTTTTGGCTGAGGATGGTATCTCCTAATCACATGGCAAATTATATGTGTTACAGGTACTATATCCAGATTCCTACCTTCATTGTATTTAATAAAGGAAGATCATTTCACCCCTCTTAAATGCACGCTTCTGATCACCTGTACAATAGAACAGAATGCTATTTATTCTAATTTAAGAGATTATGGATTAAAGACTTAAGTGATTATGGATTGTATATACATGTGGACTTGCATATGCAAGGGTGCAGTTTAATGGGAACAGCCAAATTATGGGGGAAATATTTAAGATGGAGGCCATGTAATGAGTTTTTACTTTATTTTATGGAACCTACTGGTGGTCATATGTTCTCTTAATGTTATGCTGTAAATTATGTGGTATGAATTTATTGTGAACTGCCTAGAGTCCAGGGAGGAAGCAGCATATAAAGTAGTGCAATGAACAAATGTGTGTGCTGTGCTAGCAAGCAACCCACCACACACATATTTCTTTTGTGGTCCTGAATTATATAAACACAACAGAGACTATTGTTCCTTTTTTGCCCACCACTAGTGATAACATCTCATGTTCAAAAAGTTTTTCCTGACAGCAGATAAATTTGCCCCAGCAGGTTCTGCAAACTTTTATTAATCAACAACTCATTTACATGAATATTGTACAGATATATTATACATTAAAAAATATCCTTGTGATTATGGTACATGAATTCAGGGGGAGCTGTCCACCATCAGTCAATGCATGCCTCTGTTCTTTGCACCAATGGCAGGCAAAAAAGGAACAAGAGCTGACAGAAATTCACACATTGTCACCTTCACCTCTCCTGTTCTTCCTTCTCCTCGGGGAAGATGATAGCTGCATTCAGGTATTTAAAGGGAAGCTACAAGGAAGATGGCCAAGAATTTTATTTCCATGGCCCTAGAAACTAAGACAGAAATACTGGGTATATGTTGAAACTATTTAGATTTTGTTTAAATACAAGGAAAAACTTTTGGGCAATAAGATCTGTACAACTGTGGAACGATTTACCTGTTGTCAGCACCACTGGGTAGACCAGACCAGTAAATCAACTCCCCCAGAGGGCTAAAACTACTTTTATTGAGATTGGCTGTAATAACAGAATCTTGCAAGTCTGATTGTGTTGTACCCCCTTCTTACAGAAATCAGGGAGGCATCTGCCTAAGCTGCTTCCAAGTGTAATCATGTTGTTCTGGACTTAAAAAATGTTTCAGCCCTTTTGCCTACGTAATGTTCTTGCATATCTCTGACAAGATCATCTTCTGTACTCTCTATGCCTGTCAAGATTATGGGTTCTCTATCCCTGGAAGTTAAGAGGCTGGACAGCCACCTCTCATGGATGGTTTAACTGGTTCTCCTGCACACTGCATAAGGTTGGACCAGATTATTGTTGTGGCCCCTTCCAACTCTTGCAATTCTGATTATTCCCTCTCTCCACCCTTCGTGCTTGATGGTTGATTCATTTACACCAGTGTTTTTCAAACTTGGCCACTTTAAGATGTGTGGACTTCAACTCCCAGAATTCCCCAGCCAGCACACTGGCTGGGGAATTCTGGGAGTTGAAGTCCACACATCTTAAGGCTGCCAAGTTTGAAAAACACTGATTTACACCATAATAATTAATGTAGCTGTGTAAAGAACCACAACAAACTCCAGCCCAGAGGAAGCAACCATCTGATTAGTGCTAACACAGCCCAGGTCAGCCTCCAGGAGAGCGCTCGGAGTAGCTGACAGCTGAGACTCCAGGCTGCAGCCAGTAGAGGCCAAAGGGGGAAAGCGCCCCGCCAAGGACGCTGCTTAGTGTTTAGGAACGCGCGCCCGCCTCCCAGTGAAAGGGAGAAGCCCGCGCGTACCAAACTGTAGCGGACACGGGTATTGGGAATCCGGAAAACGGTGCCATTCCCTTAACGAACGGATAGCTCCTACGCAAACAGGAAGGAAAAGGCTCTCGCCGCATTCCAGAGGCGCTTTCTTCCTAGAAATGGGTTCCTACGACCGCTGGGATCCTGCCTCTGAATCCCGGCTGCCAGCCTGAACCTCTCCTCCGGAGCTGGCCTGCCACACCGCTGCAGCCTTCGAATTGCAAGCCACGACAGCGGCTGACCCTTCCCCGGGCGAGCGGTTGCGGTAGCCCCAGCCAGCAGCGGCTCCTGGCTCGGCGTACCTCGGTCGCCTCGGCGCCCTCCTGAGCCGAAGGAGCTTCTCCTCCGCGCATTAGCCCGCTGCTCCCGCCAGGCAGGTAACATCGGTGCTGGGAAGCGAGCTTCCTCCGCCTCCTTCGCCGCCTCGGTCATTTCCTGTAGCCGCCGAGGGGCCAGCCCACTCCGGGCCTTGCGTCCCTCCCTTCGCTTGCACCGCCCTGGGCTGTGCGCAAGGGAGAGGCTGCTCCGTTCCGTTCCGTTCCGTTCCTCCAAGCCGGTGAGTGGAAGTGGGCGACCGCGTCCTGAGCGCGGTGATGGGGATAGGGGGTGGACGGGGCCCCGAGCTGCTTCCCAGGCCCCAAAGGCGGGAGGGCAGGCTGCAAAAATCACTCCCTCCGTTCTCCGCCTCCGGACTGGGCAGCAGTACCGCCCTGGCTGCTCCCCTTCTCCGGTGCTCGGAAATCGAAGGGGGCGGCCATCCTGGGGATGCAGCAGCCTCAGATTGAATTTCGTTTTAAAAATTGAGGGGCGCTGGCTGCCGTGCTTCTACGCGGTTTCCCCTCACCTGGTCGTGCCAGTTGCCAAGAAATGGGAAAGCATTTTGCACACGGCCAGAGACCCCCTTTGCCTTTTCGCTGTTTACGCGGCTGGTCTCTGACACGCTGAGGTACCTCTGAAGGCTGAATTAATAGCCTTTTTCTTCCCAGGTGGAAACCTCCCTCCAGGTTATACAGTTCTGCGCTCTTTCCCCCTCCCCCTCGCCCTCCCCCCTCATTATGTTGGGTCTGTGAGGAAGAGAGTTTTGCTTTGCTTAGATTTTTCCCCACCGCTTTTAGTCCAACTGGAGTCTCCTTGCTATTTTTTTTCTTGTACATCCGGTTGCTCCAGTGGAGTAATTGAATTGTGGTGATTTATGCATTTCCTTGTGGGACTTTTATTTGCAGAAAAACAGTTCCTCTCTCTCTTTTCTCTGTCCCCCTCTCCCTCCCCCCTTACATTTCTGCATCTTCTTTCCTCTCAGTTCCAGCTTCAAAACAGGAAGGTTCTGGATGTACAGTTCTGGCCATCTAATGTAGGTTTGGTTTTATGTAAGTGTGTGCCTACTCCTGGTGACTGCCTACAAGTCCCTGCAGTTTTCTTAGCAACATTTTCAGAAGTGGCTTGTCCTTGCCTCCTTCCTAGGGCTGAGAGAGAGTAACTGGTCCCAAGTCACCTAGATATCTTCGTGCCCATGACAAGACTAGAACTCATGGTCTCCCAGTTTCTAACCTGGTGCCTTTAGCCACTACATGAAACTGTCTCTCATATGCTATTAGATTGGGTCAGTCGTATACCCTTGTTTTCCCTCCAAATTATCCAGGATATGCAGAATAATTCATATGATTACCCACTCTTGAATCCATCACAGTCCTGGTCTGATTTATTAGGAATTTCCAAAAGAAGTTTGCGTCTATAGCTTCAGCCACTTGGTTTTGGTGGAACTAAGGTGAGGATTCCTCTTATGAACAGAATGGAAAGCAGAAGCATCTGGGTCCCGTTGAGTAATCGTAGCTCATTTCCCCAGAAATCATTCAGTGCATACTGATATTGCTATTGTTGGTGGGCCTTCATTTGCTCCCCTGTAGCCCGAAAGAGTTCTGTTTGAAGTTTGGGTTGGTTTCTGACTCTGATTTGATCAGATCTGATGTTAGGGGCAGCCTCCCAGTCTGCTTGCAGTACTCTATAGATCTAAAGGCTTAGTAGTGGTACAGGTAATTCCATTTCCATCCTTCCTCTCTACTCAGAGGGCACTAAGCAGGCTTGCTGGTGAGCTTTCTCTGAGTTAGACCTTGCTCTAACTTAACGCCTTCTGATTATTATAGTTCTGCTTCACAGGTAGTCCTCGACTTATGACCACAGTAGGGACCAGAAGATTCATCATTAAGCAGTGCAGTCATTAAGTGGGGCATCACATGACCGCACCCAATTTTACTACCTTTTTTGCCATGATTATTAAGTGAATCACTGCAATCGTTAAGTGAGACATCATGTGACCATGATTTGCGATCTTCCCTGCCAGCTTCCCCATTGACTTTGCTTGTCAGAAGCTGGCTGGGAAGGTCGCAAATGGCAATCACATGACTGCAGGACGCTGCAACTGCCATAAATGCATGACAGTTGCCAAGCACCTGAATCATGATCACAATAGTTGTAAGTGCAAGAACCAGTTGTAAGTTACTTTTTCCAGTGCCATTGTAACTTTGAACAGTCACTAAACAAATGGTCATAAGTCGAGGACTATCTGTATTTCATTTTAGGTGTTTCATCTTGCCTCTCTTAGAAGTGGGGCAATGTGGGACTGCTTTTCATCTTTTCTCAAAGGAATAGGATAATTAAGTCTGTCTGCCAATTGATATGGTGTAATTTTCAGGAGCTGCATGTGCCCTGGATGAAACTCGGAATGAAGCTGGTACTTACTCCTTCCCTCTTGTGCAATTCCCCTCTTCATTACCAGCACAGTTGGCCTGGCCCAGTCCCCTTAAGAGTCAGATATTGGCTGATGATCTGACTTGGTTCTGTTGGCAGAGCTGCTCTTGAAGTTGCAAGGTGTCCAACTAGGTAGCAGTCATAAGTGAATTCCTGCACTATGCTTGCACATGCACCATTTCCCTGATTTTTGCTCTGTCTCCTTCCAGTCATGTCCTTCCGTAAGGTCGTGCGTCAGAGCAAATTCCGCCACGTCTTTGGGCAACCTGTCAAGAATGACCAGTGCTATGATGACATCCGGGTTTCGCGAGTCACCTGGGACAGCACCTTTTGTGCTGTCAACCCCAAGTTTGTGGCAGTGATTGTCGAGGCCAGTGGAGGGGGGGCCTTTATGGTGCTCCCGCTGCAAAAGGTGAAGGATGGGCTAGAGATGGAAGAAGGGAAAGGGGGAGGAGGAGAAGCACAAAACTGTTATAAAAATAACCTCTCATTGCTCTACGTTTCTCACATCTTTGTCTTAATGGATCCATCTTTGATAGACAACTGGGGGTGGAAGAGAGGGATTATGGGAGAGTCTTGATATGGAAAAAGATTGGGACAGAAAATGGGACTCCAGCTTGCAAAAAGATTATGAGAGACTTTAACTGTATATCAACTCTTATTTCCTTTATTTATTTTCCCCCCAGACAGGACGCATTGATAAGTCCTACCCTACTGTGTGTGGGCACACTGGACCAGTTTTGGACATTGATTGGTCTCCACACAATGATCAGATCATTGCCAGTGGTTCTGAGGATTGCACTGTTATGGTGAGAAGGAAATGGGAAAAGGGGAGGATAAAATGGGCTCTTCAGTGGCCACGCTGCCACTTGTATGTTAAAGCTGAGGCATACGCAGTCAGTTACTGTGAGAAATGCAAAATTCCTGTTACTGTTCCTCAAAGCTGTGAAGGTTTGGGCAGCATGAAGGATAGTAGAGCAGGATTTCCAGCAGTGGAGAGGAAGGCAGGATCCAGTGTCCTATACGCTTCTTATTTCTGCAAAGGTAGAATAAATTATGCAAAATAAGCAGGCATATATGAACATTTCGCTTACATAAAACAAGACTGGCGATCTTTTGCTGGCCAAGAGTTACAGCTCTTCATTTTAGGGAGGTTGAAAGCTGCAAAGTAGGTGGAGCGATATTATACCCAGAGCAGGACTTAATTTAGGGGAGGAGGTTGGGTTTTTCTTTGCTTTTTAAATGTGATGTGCCTTTCTTAGGCTTTACACCACACTATTCTGCTTCCCACCTCAAGATGGCTGCAAATTGTGTCATCGCTCCAATACAAAAACAAGGGAGATGGGAGTTTCCTATGGATTGGGCTACAGGTTGTCCACCCTTGGCATAAAATATCCAGGACAAAATTTTTTGTTATTAGTGTTTCATTTTGATTATCCATCCCCACCCCCACCCCACTTGCAATTACAAGGGCATGCAGCATTTTTTAAAATGTGAATTGGCTTCAGTAAAGAAAAGGAGTAACAATCTTGCCATATTTGAAGAGGAGGTATGTAGTAGGTGGTGGAGAATACTAGGGGAGGTATGACTAGGGGAAGGATAGGGCCTTCCAAAATGAATTTCCACTGATGTTGGATGCTATTAGAGAGAAGGAAAGGTTGTGCTTGAGGTGCAATATTGATGGGAGAGAATGAAAGTGCATGGGGGCACTTGTGATTCTGTGTCATTGTATTCCACTGTTTGTTCTTTTCAGGTATGGCAGATCCCAGAGGGTGGCCTCACAGTGCCTCTGACTGAACCAGTGGTGGTTCTAGAAGGACACTCAAAGCGTGTGGGCATCATCACGTGGCATCCGACTGCTCGCAATATCCTTCTGAGTGCAGGTACCATCAGTAAAGGAGGCAGCAAAGTTGAGAAGTTTCTGCTGCAAGCAGAATGATGTTGAGATGTAGGCTTATGAGCTGTCTGAAAAAGAATGCCCATAGCAAACCATTTAGTTGTACCTTTCTGTTCCAGGCTGTGACAACGTGATTATTGTGTGGAATGTGGGCACAGCAGAAGAGCTTTACTACCTTGACAATCTGCATCCTGACATCATTTATAATGTCAGCTGGAACCGGGATGGCAGTCTGTTTTGTTCAGCTTGTAAGGACAAAAGTGTGCGCATCATTGACCCACGCCGTGGGCAAGTTGTAGCTGTAAGTCTGACATACTTTAAGTTCTTGGCTGCGTTGTCCCATTCATGACGGTGCATGATTGTAAGAGTTCCATCTATGCTGTCAGCTTAGTTTTATGACATTGTGACAAGCCATTCTGATCTTGGCAATTCAAAGGGACTCTTTTTTGTGTTTTAGGATATTGCAGTAGATGCCCCATCTTCTTATCTGAACAGCTTTTTCTCTGTTTTATTACTTCATGTTCCATTTTTTAGCTTGGTTATTATATCTGTGAACTAACTTATATTGCCTTTAGTTTGCAGTAATGTGGTGACTGCAGGCCTATAGAATTACAAAACAATTTGCAATGTTTATATGTACAAAAATGACACACTGGTGGGTATTCAGGGTAGTATACTATAATGTTCATTTTGGTGCCTGATAGTACTGACCTCGTTTTTAGTTTTCCTTAGAGTGCTTGCAGAACCATAATCATATCTTGGGAACTGAAAGAATGTCATATGGAATGTGCTTGAGGCAGAGGTGCTGTCTTAAGGCAAATGGAAATTTTGCAACTGGTACAGTCAGATTTTGTAACTTTGTTTTGAAGCAAAATAAATGATGTGCATGTGCAAGAAATTAAAATGAATGTGTCAACAAGAAGCATAGTGTCACCAGTCCTGTGCTGAATAAATTTTACTACAGTAGCAGCAAAATACGTAGGTGGCAGAAAGGTACAAGGACTGTACACTGATGTAAGCAGGAGAACCAAAATGGAGCCCTCTAGGGAATAGGATCAGGGCCAAGGGCTGGATGATCTCCAGCCCCTCTCACACCAACTAGATGATGTGATGGAATAGGAGATGCAGATGTCCTGCAGTTCCAGGAAGCAGCTGTTTCAACATGCCAGGAGGACTTTAAAAGGGTCTCTTCCCTAGGAGTTGATGCCCCCCAGCAGGGTGTACCTTTAAGGGAGCCATCTTTAACCACTCTTGCCTGCCTTTTTTGGAGAAGATTTGATGGGGGGTTGACAGCCAAGCTACACTGCTTTTGCTGAGTTCCAGTTGAAGTATCTGTATGTAAAACTCCTATTGCCGGTGATGAGAGATGATAAGCTTTGGGGAGGAGGAAGGGCCTTTCTTGAGCCCCAATGAGCCAGCCTTGGGGGGCTGATGAAGCACATACTGTAGGTTGAAGGTTCCCCTCTTCCTATGATAAACTCCTACTATCTTCTTATGAGCCTAGTAATGCATCCTTTGCAGGGGGTGGGGGTCTTTTTTAAGTGAGAGGGGGATGATGGTGTTGGGAAGCTGCCAGCGATGACGGGATAAGTATTGGCTTGTCAGTTTGGGACCTGTCTAGAGTGAAGTTGTAATGTCTTTACCCCAGAAAATAGTTGAAGAGGAATGGATTATCTTATTACTGCAATGCTGAGACACAAAGTGGCTTAGTTAGTATTCAGTCTAGGTTCCCTTTTTTTACTTTCATGTCAGCTCCCTCTAAATAATTTTAGCTCCTGAAGAGCCACATCTTTTTTTAGAAAGATGCACTCTAGCAGTTGAGGTTTGCAAAAGATTGTAGTGGAAAAATTCATATATTTTGTTCTTTAGATCTGTGGACAGTGTTCATTAAAACTAGGGAGAGACAAACAATATGACAGAGACTGTTGTTTTTTTGGTTGACATCCAATGATTGTTTTGGAGTTAATATCTTTTTTCTGTATATCTGCATATTTGTATATGCTTTTTAAATTTCTGTTAACCTTTAAAATTGAAAATGCAATAAAACCCATTTTTACAAAGGTATTTTCTCAGTGCAGTTGGAGCATCAGTTAGAAATGCTTTCCCTCCTCAGGTTGTGCTTCTGAAATATGATTACTCATTTATGGTGGAGATCTCAATTTTCCATCATAAAAGTAACCCACAGAGCAGATAATTTTATGAACAGAGTTTACATTTTTATTAACAAATAACATGGACCTGACCTACTTAACGTTTTCTGCATTGCCAGTCCCTGCTGATCATCATTTTTTTTTTTTTTTGCAGCTTTAGAATCTGTGGTTATGCCAGTAAGCTTAACAATATAAATATGTCTTTAAAACAGCAGCTTAAACTGTTTCTCAGTCCAGAACCATGTTCATAAAATCAGCACAATCAATTCGAGAGAACAGGAGCAAACAAAATCTCTAAATTTCACTTCTGTATCAGCTTTTATGACCATTGAAAAATAAGTACAGTATTACAGCTGCTGGAATACTCTGCACTTCTCACTGGAAATTATACATAATCCTTTCTGTGGAAGAATGGCAAATTAAGTTGTGGGAGTATGCATCAATTTCCAAAAATAACCTCTCAATTGAAAAAAAATTTAATACAGAATTCAATTCAAATGAAGAAGGTTCCTGGATTATAATTCTACATGTGGTCTTGTAACGCATCTGAAATTTGAATTTCTTCTAACATAAGGTTTCAGCATTTAAGGATAGTATTTTTAGATTAGGCAGAAATTATTGTACAGTAATCTCATCCCAATTTATAATCATTGTCATTAATTATTCCATGTTGTTTTGATTGTCCTAAAGTGACATATTTTAATATTTTGAACTAAACTAATATTACCTTGAAATTATCATTTAATGTTATAATGCTTGTAAATCTCTTCCCTATTTCCTTTTTTGCTTTTCTTTCTGTTTTACTTCTGGATATTTTTTTAAATATTTAGAGAGAGAGAGAGAGAAAGATAAAAAGAAAGTATTGATGGAGCCAAATCATATTTCTTGGTCATCAGCGAGGAGGTCGAGTAATTGCTGGCCTGATTAATTTTGAAGTGAGGTGGCAGAAGAAGCTTCTTCTGCTGGCAGAGTACCAAAGTTTTAATGTCTTGAGTTCATTGCTCAAAAGTGAATTAAAAATGAGGCATTTGGTGTTTTTAACTTCTCATCCCAGAGAATCTGTTGGCCTCCCAGCCTAATCTAGCCTAAAGTGTTGTTCCTTGGCAGCTTTCATTGACACGGCTTTTCATTTGGCTAGATGGGTCAGTTTCTTTAGAATGGGGACAAAATGAAAAAGTGAGGCAGGGCCAAAGAATACAGCACTTAAATACTTACAACAGAGGGGAGAGAGTTAAGTCTTCTTCAGGTTGCACTTAAATCTTGGTGACTGATAGGGAAGCTTGGTTCGGATTCAGTGTAACAGATATCTGAGCAGAGCTGAGTGGAGAATTTGTGCTGTTTGATGTAGAGCCTGCCTGCTTTATCTGACCTGATCTTTTCCCTCTTACTCACTTAGGAAAGGGAAAAAGCCCACGAGGGAGCACGCCCAATGCGAGCCATTTTCCTGGCTGATGGGAAGATCTTTACAACAGGCTTCAGCCGTATGAGTGAAAGGCAGCTGGCTCTCTGGGACCCGGTGAGTGGGAAGATGGATGGAGGGGTGTGACTGGGTGGGGAGGAAGTCTCCGATGGAAGTGAAGCCCCTAACAATTCCAAGAGCCTGAGCAATGGGCTCCTCTTCTCATCCCATTCTGAGGGATGTTTTGTTCTTCTTAAACAAAGGGGTATTGCTTTAAGTTTGGTTCCACAAGAGAACCCCCTCGTGATTGTATCTTGAAGGAAGTGAACAGAATCCTGGCCTAGCTTCTACAATTATATCATTGCCCCTCACCATCCACACAAGGTGAAGGGTAGTATCTGAGAAAGGATTAAGACTCTACTACAATTTAGAATCCCGGATGGGAAGATTCTCCCTTTCAGGCCATTCTGTGACACAGAGTAACCCTCCCACACCAGGCAAACTTTAGACAGGCTGGAGTACAACTTCTTCCCAACCAGCAAGGCAGTAGGCAGCAACTAAGTCAAACCTACACAGAAGGGGCTGATGTAGAAGTAAATATCTGAAAGAGGCTATAATATGCCTTTGTGCTTTTCTGTCTATGTGGGTCTATTCCAGGAAAATCTTGAAGAACCTATGGCGTTGCAGGAACTGGACTCAAGCAATGGGGCTCTTCTGCCATTCTACGATCCTGACACCAATGTTGTCTACGTCTGTGGCAAAGTAGGCTTTCTTACTCTGTGTGTGTGCAGGTATATGCATGGTGGTGCCTGGCTGAGGCAAGAGTATCCCTTCCACTATATTCTGTGTGTTATCTTCACAAATAGTGTGATTCCTAAACTAATTGATACAAGCTTTTCTATTATAGTACACAGGAATTTTCTAAGGACCTATTAGCTTTCCTTACTATTGTAGCTTGTATTGTAATTCATTGTTAATATTGCAGAGAAAACAGGACTCTCCAGTTGTTATTAAATAAAACTAGGTCTATATTTTTGTGCTTGTTCTCCTCTGATACCTTGGAATTCTGAGTGTGACTCGTCAGTTGAATTACATTAGCAAATGGCCATACTGTCTAGGAATGATAGGAGCTGACCTTTGTATCTTGAGGTCAGTTATGTTGAAGACATCCAGTCTAAGGGCAGAAACAGGCAACATCTCAGTATTTCCAAACAGTCAGGTCAGGTCTACCTGCAAGGCTCTGTTCCCTTAAGAACAGTTTCAGTTAGTAGATGACCTATTATTGATCAAAATCCAGAGAAAGGATTTTCATGTTGTATCAGGCATAGTGCACCCACTTCACTGCAGACTATTAGAGTACTTGGCTGACTCATATATGTGGGACCTCTTCTCACATTCATTATGGACCAGGCTAACTTCCTCATGTGATGATTCAGAATTCTGGTTTTGTAATGTATTTTTCTGCCATCCAAAGAGCTGCAAATCTGACATGGTGTATCCCACTATCTTTTCTCCCCCCATTCTATTCCTTTCCAGGGAGATTCTAGCATCCGCTATTTTGAGATCACAGCAGAAGCACCATACATCCACTTCCTGAACACATTTACTAGCAAAGAACCACAACGTGGCATGGGTTGGATGCCCAAGCGGGGTCTGGATGTCAACAAGTGTGAGATTGCCAGGTAGTTAGATTGAATTGTTAATAGGAAGGTATGGAGGGGGATGGCGAAAAGGCAAGCGGTTGGGCAGCCGTGATGTAGCATGAGTTGTTCTCATAGTTTTTAATGCTCCAGGCTGACTAACTCAATTGTACCTTCTTTCTTTTTCTATAGATTTTACAAACTCCATGAACGCAAGTGCGAACCCATTATTATGACAGTGCCAAGGAAGGTGAGTACTTCATAAGGAGACATTAGCCTGCTTTTCCTTACAAGGGATTCCTAGTTCATCTTCCTTTCCTGGTCTTTAGCAGTAGGCAGGCAAGCAGCTACAGTTTAGCATCTGACCTATTTGTCTAATGTTAAAATTCTGGATTAAAATCCAGTGCTAGAATTTTGTGACTCTAATCTGGAAGAAATAAGATCCTGCCACTGCAGTGCTCTATTAGCATCTTGCTAGGAAGTGTGCTGGTGTTCTGTCCCCACCTATATCGCTAAAAGCCAAAGCGGGCTACCAATTCCTAGATTCTGGCTATGGAGAGGCAGCAATGCTTCTCTTAAGGCAGGTTGGGCAACCTGTAAAAGGTCAGGAATCATTTGGCCGCTATTTTTTTCCCTTGAATCTTGACTTCTGTCATTCGGCATAATTTGTAATTATGTTGATTTAATACTAGCCAGTGAGTTAGCAAGTTAATGAATGTGCTTCAGTTCCCATTATATCTGTCATTTTTCAAAAGCGCTGTAAGCTGGGCCAGTTCCAATCTTACCTCAACAATGAGTCTCTTAGTCATCTTGCAAATTAAATTAGGGTTATAGTTGTGCTAAGATTTAAACTAGGAACTTTGAGTTGATGGTTTAGAACTACTATTTAGTGTCCTACTAATTCTTGATAGGCTTTGTCTCAACTGCTGTATTGGGAGCTATTTGATATTCTCTGTTTAAAACATTTCTGGCAGTTGAGAGTGGTTTTTCAACACACACACCTGTTTTCATTCAGATTTCTCATCTCTCTAGAGCAATATGACCCTGAGAAATATGTCTAAGCTTCCCTGGCCTTCTTTGACCTGTGTGCAATGATTTCTTTTCCTTTCGTTCCCACACCTCCTTCACCTTGAAATTCTGCATTCTGCCCTGAGTGCATTTTCCACATATCACTCCAGTAGAATTGAACTTCATTCACAAGTGTGAGAGAAGCATTGAAACAGAACCAGAATCCCTTTGGTAAAGGGGTTGGTTCTAGAGACCTTCAAGGGCTGGTTTTCCTCAGCTGGCCAGAATCCCTTTGGTAAAGGGGTTGGTTCTAGAGACCTTCTTTCCCTCTGCTATTGTATAGACTGTGCAGCAGTACGAAATGTTTGGGTCAAGAGAAATGGTTTCTATTTAGAACCAGATCCATAAACACCGAGGAATTAAGATGCTGGTTTCTTAGTTCGGTGCCAGTTATCTCTCAGGCCTATCTCAGATTGGCGTTTCGTGATTTCTCAGGCAGAATGGACATTCTCAGCTTTACCACCTGAAACGAAGGGCTCACATTTTGGTTTCCATACGTGTGTAAAACACTTACTTTGTCTCAGCAACAGTCTCCTCCACATTCAGCCTGAGCTAAATACACCATGGTAACTCATCTTAGGACTGTTCCAGTGCTGACTGCCAGTGTCATGAAATCTCAGGCTGTCCTCTCTTTGCAGTCAGATCTGTTCCAAGATGACTTGTACCCAGACACAGCTGGGCCAGAAGCTTCTATGGAAGCAGAGGAATGGGTGGCAGGGAAGACAGCACCACCCATCCTAGTCTCCCTGCGTGAAGCCTATGTGCCCACCAAACAGCGGGATCTCAAGGTCAGCCGAAGAAGCTTGTTGCCCGAGGGTCGCCCCGTGGCTCCTCCCAACACTGGGCTGAGTGCCACACCCTCCAGTGCCATGGCTCCAGCTGCTGCCACATCTGCCCTTAGCGTTACTGCTGCCAGTGGGGTAGGTCCTGTGCTGCTGCTTTTGGCAGATGGGGATCCAAGGGAGATGGGGTGGATGGGTGGCTGTGGTTTCCCACATAGGACTGCATGGAGTTGAGCTGGGGAGAGCATGAGTTGTTGGAGGAAGGACCAGACATTAGCTAGACAGACAGATGGGTGAGATGTTGTTACAGCCATAGACCAAAATCAACCATAAGGAGGCCAGAGTAGGGTAGTCGTGTAAGGTGTTGCAAGGTAGCACTGAGCATCTGCTTCATCTTCGGACTTTCTGCCCTCCCTCCATTCAGAACAGCAGCCTCCTGGCTCTTCATAGCTTTGAGAAGTGTCAGCTGTTTAAGAAAGGCTGGGTAGGGCTTCTTGGGTTAGAATATGAGCCTGCACAGGTGTCCTTGCTGCTCGCAGTAAGGTAATCTTGACACTTGGATTCTTTGCAACCAATGCCTAAATGCCTTGTAAACCAGGCTCTTGGAAACAGATCATATGATGCAACCAAGTCTGTAGAGGATTTCTTTATTTGGAACTGTAATAATACTCTTCTTCCTTACTGTGGCTCCCATATGATCAGGGTAGGGTACTGTGCGTATGTGTTGATCAGGCTTGGAAGTGTGGGTCGGACTTGCTTTCCTCATCCTTTCCTGCACTGGATTATATACCCTATTTGCTGTCTGTTCTGGGAATGTAAGTCGGGGGTTGGTTTGAGTTGAGCCACTGGAATTCTGGGGATCTTAGGGGTAGAAAGATGGAGAATATGTTGAAATAACATATGAACAACTTTTTCCCGTTTGCAGGAAGGGAGGCAGGTTACCGAGGAGGTGTTGCGTGAAATGGCATCCCTGCGAGCACTTGTGGCCGCCCAAGGGGAACGCATTGCACGGCTAGAGTTGCAGCTGAGCCGCATTGAGAATGGCGATGTCTAGTGGGCCTTGCCCCCCAAGAGAACCTGACCAACGTGGATGATCTCACATACTTCACCTTCTTTTGAGCTGCCAGTAATCCCTTCACACAGCCGCCTCCTGCCCTGTGGGGCGAGACAGGGGCTTGCCCTCTCTTGCTGCTACTGGGAATGTTTCTTGGGTTTTGTCTCAGACCAAATCTCCTCTTCCTCTTATTTCTGCACCCTGTATTAACCATTGCCCCTTTGCCTTATTCTGGTCAGGGACCTATTTCCTGTCCCATTCCCGTGGATGGGCTGGCCTAGGTATCACCCGGAGGAGACCAGGGCTGTCTAACAGCTTGGCCTAGCCTGCCCGTGCCCTCCAGTGAGAAGAAGGCTGAGTCTGTCATGGCAAGTGGGGGGTTTATGAGAAGCCTGGGCCTTCTATGAGTCAGTGCTGGGGTGGGATGCCTTTTCTCAGATAGGGCCACTGAGATCCTATTGAGGACTTTTCTGCTTCCTTGTCTGAACTTTTTGCAATGAGAGCATAGAGTTGGCCAGTAGGGCCAGGCAGTGAAAGAAGCCTGCCCTCTGGCCACAGTCCTCAGCCTATTGTCTCTGGAACCACTCCTCTTTCTAGCTCTCAAAACACAGTGAGGATGGAACAGGGGAAATAAACTGTTCAGGGTCGATATCTATATTTTCATTCCAAATAAAAGTCTTTATAGAACCAGAGCTCTGTGCAGCTTATTATTGTGGGTGTCTCTCTTCTGCCCTCTGACTTGGAGTGACTTCAAGGTAAGTGCAGACTCTTTTCCAGAATGTCAGCTGGCCTTCTTCGGACTACGGATGGAAATTTCCTCCATCCTCCAGTAACATGGGGAAACAATTGTATCATGCAATAATCCCTCTTTTAAGCTTGGCTAGAAATTCCCAAAGAAACCAGACTGCCTTCCCCTTCTCCAGTAAAGACATAGACATGTTTCCTGTTGTCATGGAATATTCTGCTTGAAACCTTCATGGGGTATGTATGTGCCCCATGCTGAGAGAGGGGGGAATTCAAATGGGAGAATGTAATAAATAATTATCTTCTGACCTAAATTTTTAACATTCACTTTGTACATACCAACATTATTTAGTCATCTTTGTACTGAAGGTGGCTTTTGTAGCTGTTTGCATTTTCTGAACATCCATAAAGATTTAAACCTTTTCCATTAACTGCCTTTTGGGGGGTGGAGGGTGGGGAGTGGTAATGCAAGCTTGTATTCTTCTTTATTTAAACAGGCTTAAAAGGTATGCAGCTCCATTTGAATGAAATTTGAGAGCAGTTCCATGTGGGTGTATTCCTGGCAAAAGGACAAAAATCACTTTTTAACCTGTTTCCACACTGAGTTCTGCTCCACTATCATCTGCCCAATTTTCTAATAATTTCCAATGCACATGAATGCCACCATGTGTTTTGATTACTTCATTCCCATTATGTGTACTTTCAAACATTTATGGCTTCTCTCTAGGGTTGGCCAAGAACCAGCTTTTCATGCGGAATTACTGTTCCCTAGCACTGGTTTGTAGCTTGCACTCTATCATCATCAGAGACTTTTGTCACAGTAGAGGTACAATATCCTTGTTTGGTAGAACTTTCTTTTTCCTGTTTTGAAGAAGGAAAGCCGTCTTCAAAAAGCAAAATAGGTGGTTAGGCATTAAAGAAGACTGGATTAAAGCAGAAGGCCATGCACCTTGGGTAAATTGAGAAATCTTTCCATATATTTATGTAACTTTCACCTAAAAATAGTGTTCAGAGTGATATAGATCCTCCACACAATGGATCAATTCAACACAAAACTATATACTAAATTTTAGCTTTGATACTAACCTAGTGAGATCTTGCTATGAACGAATGAATGTCGTCATAAATGGGCTTGTCTGATAACCAGTTTTTGATCTAAATTGGCCAGGATTCTTTGGGTTTCCTGCACTTTACACAATAATTGTTGCTGGGTCAAGTTTGATCTGGGCTTTATTTTGGCAATATCTGGAAAGTGTCCTTATATTTTGTTCGTCAGTAGGTCATTAAGAAATATATGAGTGTGAGAAAGTCTGTTGTACATTTGTTGGTTTAGAGAAAATGCATGATGAATGGGCTTGAATTATGGAATATTCTGTGCAAATGTGGAGTTGAAAGCTAGTTGCTGAAGGTGATAAGTAATATATCATGGAAGTACAGCATGTGGGAGAATAAAGGGAATATTTAGTGAATGTTCAGCATTGAGCAGGGAGAAAGATAAGGATATGTGATGTCCTCTTGGTTATTTAATGTATTTATGGATACATATATAAGGAATGCCTGAGGTGGTAGTGGTACTGTACGTTGGTTGGGGATGTGAATGTATGTATACCTTTGTACTGTGTTAACCATTGGCAAGAAACAGCAAATGTTAGCATGATGCCACAGTAGGGATCTGAAAATCCCTAATATGATTTTATGTGGTCTTTGATACTTTAATGTGTCAAAGACCAAGACAGTTATGTTAAGCAGTGAAAATGGAGCAAAGAATGGCAGATTATACACACTGATGAAAAACTCAAGCAAGTAAATTAATTTGTGTACCTTATAGAATGTTTAGTAGATTGGAAATTGGACAGAGAAATTTTAAGATGTGCAATTACTGGTAGAAAGATAGTGGATTGTACATGGTGAAGAATGAACGTCAAGTGAAAATGTTCATGTAGAAGAGCTTGAATCTGCCCATTTTGAAAGAGAGAGTTTAGCATGTCAGAAACATAACAGTAAGTTGAATGTAGCAGGAATAGGATACTTCTTGTGTAAATGGTAAAACAGCAGATGAAGTCAAGAATGAATGGGTAATGAGTGAATGGAGTTTGGATACAGCAGTAACTAACCACTACAGAAGTACATTGAAGTAATTCAGTCATACAGAGAGAATGTATGCAGATTGAATTGCAAAACAAAATATATGAAGGAAGAATGAATAGATTGAGAGTAAATTAAAAACGAGAATGTAGTGACTGAATGAAGTTGATGAGAATCTCCAAAAGAGAGATGGACAAAAGGCTTGCAAGTGGTGTATGGATGTGGTGGAAACAAAGAAAAATATGGAGAGATAGAGTGAGTGTGTTGGTATAAAGTAAATTAAGCTGTATTTACTTTTCTTTTTCTTATCGGATGCCTTTAATTTCCTTTTCTTTGTATTTCTTACTGTTCCATGTAATTTACAAAGCATTTCTTGCCCTGAAAAGGAATTGTGTGAACGATGTATATTTATGGATGTACTATATATAAAGTTTAAAACCCCCCAAGAAATATTCTCTACTACTGTCCACGAGGGGGCTCTTCAACCACTGGTCCAAACGAGGTTCTCGGCCTTTTAAAGCTGTAAGGTAGGGCACTGTTGGGTTTCCTACAACTCCATTTGCTGGCTGTTTCCCTAGCCTCTATCTTCTGATTTGGCACATGCTTAACTTACCTGAAGCCTAGATTTTTATTTTATTAATTTTCTCCAGTTTATATGCTGCTTTTAGGGACTCCAGATTTTAAGACTCTCCCAGGAACTGAAAACATTATGCTTTCTTCAGTTATGGCAGGATACCCCTCTTCTCGGTTCTTGTCTGAATGTTTCAGCCATGCGCTACCTGTGTCTTCCTATTCCTGCTTTAGCCAGTTTACTGGACCTCCATAGTTGTAGAATGGTTGTAGAATTGGGAAGCCAAAGGAGAAAGACTTGGGTCAAATCCAGCAGAACACTGGAGAGAGCCTGCTTGTTAGGGGAGTGATTTTGTTATATAATTTTATTAAAAGTTTTTAAAACAAAGGTAAAAACTAATACAAACTAGTAAGGAAGAAAAAAGAAAAAGAAATTAGAGAAAAGTGCAAGAAAGAAAGAAAAAGGAAAAGGAAAGGAAAAAAAAGATACAAAGGAGTGGCTTCCAATCTTCTTTACAGTAGTTAAAAGTACAACTATAAATTTACCTCTTTCTCTAAAGTTACATCATGACTCTCCTTTCCATAAACTACCCTATCTAATCATCAAAGCCATAAATCATAAGCTCATATTTTTTCTTTTCTGCAAAAAGCCCATACGGGATTTCCAGTCAGCAATAAATGCAGATATTGTCTTTTCTCTAGTCAAACAAGCCAGTGGTATAAGAAGAGATCCGCCGCCTCCTATCAGCTGGGGGGAAGGAACCAACAGGATACAAGGAGTATCCAGTTTGGAAAAAATCACTCAGAGGATGAGGGTGAAAATTTTGTAACTATTCAGAAAGGGCCGGGTACTGTGAGTCTAGGAAATGAGCACTGTCAAACAAGGAAGCCATGAGTTTGCAAAGATGAAAGCACACGCCAAAGCAAATCCAAGGGTGAGTGCATATAGGGATTCATATGCAAATGCCAGGAGAACTGAAGAGCTAAACAATAATAATAACAATAACAATAATGCCCCCCAGTGAGGCACTACCTTCATGTTGTTGTGGGGCTTGAGTGCTCCAAGGAGGATTTGATTTATGTGTTGATTTATAATGCAAAATAAAGCATTCACAGAAGTAGAATTGGAAGGACTACAAAGGTCTACCCAGGGCAAAGAAACTGAAGCCTTGCCAGAAGTGGCTCAGACTGCAGAGGCAAACCAGGGGGAGTCGGCAACAGAGGAAGCCAGCATAGCTATTGAATTGTTTTCATCCCAAACCAGGCACCCTCTCCTCTGCCTTCTCCTCAGAAAGAACAAAGCCCTCTAACTAAAAAAACAAGAGGAATTGAAACAAGGAATAACTGAGTATCTAGAACAGCACAAAAACAACAGAATAAGGTTGCCTGCATTGAAGCTTGTTACAAAGAAACAGCACAAGTATTAAAAGATGGCAATACTGTAATATCAAATATAAGCACCAGCTCACTGCAAGAAACAAACCAACTGATGTACAGCATAGCTGCAGTTATAACTGAATGCCTTGGATGCAAAATCAACAAACAAGAAAAAAGCCAAACAGTGCACCACCAAAATGGAAGATCAGGTTGGAAAATAAGATCAGCATGCTAAGATCAGATGCAAGCAAGCTAAAACAGATGAAAGAAAAGAAACTGAAGAACCAGAAGACCAAAGAATACCTGATCAAGAAATATCACCTAGAAACAAGGAAGATGAAGGAAGCACTGGAAATAATAAAGCAGCAAATAACAGCCATAGCCAAGAAGATCAGCAGATACGAAGCTTGAACTGCACACTATAGGCAGAATCTCCCATTTTAGTCAGATCAGAAACATTTCTATCAATCCATCAATGGAGAGACTGCAATGAACCAGTCAATACCTGACAAAGAAGAAACAGTGTAGTTCTGGGTGCAGCTATGGGACAACCCAAAGAAATACAACAAGAATGCAGTTTGGATAAAGGAGGTGGATAAGAATAAAAAAGAAGCTGAAATGAAAGAACTTGTAATAACAGCAGAAATGGCAGAGAAAAGGGCAAGGAAGATCAAGAATTGGTCAACACCAGGTGAAGATGAACTGCATGGTTTTTGGCTGAAACATCTGGCTGGTCTGTACCCCCTCAATGCCAAGCAGTTTAACGACTTACTGCAAGGAGGTGAAATTGAAGATTGGTTAACATCTGGCAAAACCTATCTGATAATGAAAGATCCAGCAAAAGGCGCAACACTAGGCAACTACAGGCCAATTACCTGCTTACCAATAACGTTCAAATTGCTAACTGGTGTTGTAGCTGATGCAGTCCAACAGCATCTAGTTGAAAGCAAGCTCTTTCCACCTGAGCAGAAAGGAAACTGCCCAAACACCCCTAACTCTAACCAGCAGTGGTAGTCGCAGTGGTTATCGGCACACTGGGTTCCATGCCAAAAAACCTTGCATGGCACTTAGAAAATCTGTGCATTGACAAAATTTCCATCTGTCAGTTACAAAAGGCCATGCTGCTTGGATCTGCACATATACTACGCCAATATATTACAAAATCCTGGGTTCCTGGGAAGAACTTGATTGGAATGAAGGCCAACACCAGCTAAAGAACTGTCAGCTGTGATTTCACGTTTTTGTGTAAATAATAATAATAATAATATAACCTATAGCAATATCATTCCAGTTACTCAGTGGAATGAAAATAACAATTGGAATGTGGTTATCTCTGGATATATGTGTTACAAGAAAGGCAGGGAGGTTATACTGGGTGTGGAGTTGCTGTATTATGTCAAAGAGGACATGGAGTTCCATAAAATAGAACTCACAAAAGGAGTTAGGTTTTCTACTGAATCATTGTCTCTACGCCCTTCCCAAAAGCAAGTTAGTACTAGCTATTTGTTATCTCCCTTCTGACTAAGAAACTAATGTTGTCCTACAGCTGGGAAATAAAATTAGAGAGGCATCAGAAATAGTCATAGTAATTGGCAACGTCAATCATCCTTGTTGAGGCTGGGAAAGTGTACCTTCTAGATGTGAAGAAGAGGTCAATTTTTTAGACTCACTGAATAATTGAAGAGCTAGTCAAAGAAGCCAACGAGGGGAGATGCAACATTGGATGTAATCTTACATAGTGCTCAGAACCCTGTTCAAGACATAAACATGATTCAACCAATTGGGAATACTGTTGTAACTTTCACATGCAAGTAAGTGGATACTTGCAGAAACAACACCAACATGGTTATGTTGGACTTCAGCAGAACAAACTTCCAAAAATAGAAGGGTATTGGTGAAAAGAAAATTGAAAGGAAAGTTCAAGAGAGTCAATTTTCTGCACAATGTTTGAACATTATTCCAAACTACAATAATAGAATCTCACTTCAAATATATACTTCAGACCTGGAAAGCTATACAAAGAACACCAGCATAGCTCCCAAGCAGAGTCAGAACTTCTATTGAAGTCAAAAAGGATTCTTTTGAAAAATGTAATCCATCTACAAATGAGAAGAACATAAACGAACACAACTACCACAAAAATAATACAGAAACAAACAAATGCAAGCAGTCAGTGAAATATGCCTCTCCTTAAAAGACTCAAGTACGCATGGCAAAATACATTAAAACGAACAACAATAACACAAATTACAACAATATTCAGAATAGGGAACCTGGGCTATTGGATGATGGGAGCCATGAAAGGTGTGATCCAACAGAACTCCTCTTCTATTCTTCGTTCACCTTATGAACACTCCAATTAATGCATTCTGGAAGAAAACTGGACCATTCCAGGAATGGACTGCATTGTTTAGCATAAAACTAATCAATGGGCAAGCCCTTCCTATGACAGTGGTTTTGTGTGAATGGGGACAATCTGCTCCCATAATTCCAAATGTATCTCCTGTTCTCAAAATGTTGTTTTAAAAAAGTTATAAAAAATGAATACTGTAAAAGGATCATGTCACACCCCCTCCTCATGAAGGAACTTCTCCATCAGTCTGGTGAAAGTGCAGAGAGAATTTGTTGGTCATTTGTGACTTTCAGCGCCCAGCAACATCCTGTTGTGGTTTTCAGAGGAGCAGCATAGCATCCACTTCAATGCATCTGCCTGCTGTGAGCACCATCTGAGCATCATTTTTCTAAAGACATCAGCACTGGTGGGTGGCAGGTGCACTGCTCTTCCTGTCCTAGCTCAGGCAATTATGGGGGCAGCAGGAAGCTTGTGGCTGATGCTACTGAGCTGAGGCACCGAGGCTGCCTGAACCTGCAGGAAATAGCAGAGTAGAGCAAATGCAAGCAGGTGTGCAAAGTCTCCCTACTCATGTCCTGTAGATTTTTACCAATTTGTAATCATTCTCTGAACATACAACCCGGAACAATAGTCTTTTTCTGCCTGACAGACTGGAAATGTATTAGGTTGCCACCACTAGAATTCCCTTTGGCCAGGGAATTTTGCCAAACATAGTCCCAACAGAGCCTGATGTTTTGAGTTGCAGCTTTTCTATTCCACCCTCTAGGTCATTTTTATATGTGTTGAACAGCATAGAGCTGAGGATGGAGCCCTGGAGGACCCTCAGTCAGTACTTCCCTCCAGGTTGATGCAGAATCAACTATCAGCACAGTGCCCTTTAGATGTGGTTACTCAACTGATTGCAAATCACCAGATTGCAGTACCTTCTAGCTCAGGGTTCCTCAGCCTTGGCGACTTGAAGATGTGTGGCTGGGTGGGGAATTCTGAGAGTTGAAGTCCACACATCTTCAAGTCGCCAAGGCTGAGGAACCCTGAGCTAGCTCACACATACTTATTTTGAAAGACCTCTCGAGAGTGTTTTGCAAAGTACGCTATGTCCCCAGACCACAGCAGCACCCAGTCATTATGTCATAAAAAGAGATACTTTTAATCTAACACTTGTTCTTAACATACTCATTCTGGTTCCTGACAATAGTTGTATTTTTTCTTCTAAGTGCTTTCAAACATGCTGCTTAACAACCTGTTCTAGTACCTTGTCCAGGGCAGAAATAAGTTGGTATGGAGTTTCCTAGGTCTTGCTCCTTCTTCCTTTAAACGTTTGGGTGATATTTGTTCTTCTGGCATCTCACCAATTCTCCAGAGTTTTCAAATATTACAATTAGTTTTGGATAACTTCTGCCAGTCACTGGGATGTAATTTGTTAGACCCTGAAGACTCAGATTCACCAAAGATAGCAAGGTAGATTTTGATTATTATATATTTATAATAAAGATATTATTCTGAGCTTTAGCTTGATATCATCCCTAGAGACTTGCTCTACCAGTTTGAACTCCATTTTAGTTATTATATCCTGCTCACATCTCCAGTGCACTTTTTTTTTTTTTGCTTCTTGCAACATTGCCTACTCATCCATACAGTTTTCATTAAAGCTACCTAAGTGAAATCTAGGGTACATGAATTACCTCCCTCAGCTTCTTCTCCCCTAGTTATTTTGAAGACCAGTCTGATGTGTTTGCTTTTACTGGTGCCTGACACTTTCAAGCCATCAACCAGTTTTTCTATTTTAATCAGAATTAGATCCAGGATAGTTGATCTTCTTGTTCTTCCACCTCTGAAAAATGAAATAATCTGCAAGGGCCAGAAATCTATTGGACCTCCCATTCCTACTTAACTTCCTAGTGTATCTCTGATTACCACTTAGAAACTTGGTCAATTAGTTTAGGAAAACATTATCCACAACTTCAATCTGGATAGGAGGTCTATGGTAAACTTGCACAATATCATATCTTACTCTTTTTAATCATTCCAGGGTATTTTAAACAGAAAGGTATACCTATCAAGAACATATGATTGCTCTGATTAGACTTAGTAATCTTTCCATCATGTTCTTGATAGGTATACATAACAGCGAACTTCCCACGGCAGCTTGTTGATTTATGTTTTCTTTGCAAAATTAAGTCTACCACCACCATTCCTCTTTTCCTCCTCAGTGGAGAACTTTGGTTCTGTTTATCCCTACTGAGTTCGCTCTTTTCCATAATTCTATCACCCTAACTTCTCCAAACTAATTTCAGATGGTTGGAGCTTCCTTTCCCTGTCCAGATCCTCAAATCTGTTACTCAGTTCCAGTGGCACAGGCGATCTCTGAATGTGTTGACTTTTTTCTTTCAAGATGCCTCCAAGAACTCAGAATTTTCATTGAAATGCCTTCTTCCTTCTTGGAGTCCTCCTTATACTTCTCTATTCCTGGACAATTTCCAGTGCAATGTCCTACTCTGAGGTTATTTCGGTTGGCCTTCAGGAAGAATCCTCTTTGTCCTTCACTCATGAGCTTAAGCTGGCCTTCATTTTTTCATACTCTTTTCCAGGCGAAAATTGTGTGTGTGTGTGTGTATACATACACATATACACACATATACATACACACACACCATCTCCACCCCTGCACCGTTGAAGAACATTTCCAGTCAGAAGGTGAAGTTCAGCTCCTCCCCCCATTCTCTCTCCCTTCCCCCCAATTAAGGCCAATCTGAATGTTGTTTATTAAGGAAAATAGGAAGTTCTGGTGCTCCCCCAGTAGTTTTGGATAGTTTACCCAAAATAGACAGGCTGGGCAGATCACTCTGCATATGGCGCTTAGTAAAAATGTGCAGCAAAAGCCCATCTCCGGATGAGGAACACAGGCAGGAAGCCCTCCCTAACCCTGCACTTTGAAGAGTTTCATTTTTTCTCAAGACTCCCCGCAGCCCAGCAGAGAGAGAACTGCACTGCTCTGAATGATGGTAAGTGAACCAATGATCCAACAGGACAGAAAGAGAGAATGAATATGGCAGTGATGCATAGTTCAATCTAGCCAAGACATACATTAATAGCTCAGATTTCTACTACAATGCAGCTGGAATCAGTTATTCTACTGGGCTAGAAATGGTGGTTAGCCAAGGTGCTGAGTTCTCTATACTTTCCCAGAATAACCAGTTTCCAACTTAATTCGTTTGTTTACCAATGGCAAGTCCCACATTTCTCAGAATTGGTTAAGAAAAGCCACAGTATGGAAAATAGTGTAAGGGAGCTGTTTTTTTGCACAGGCTAATTAGTCTTTTTAATCTTGTATGGATTGGGGGGGAGGGAAGAAATGCTTGTCCCTCTGTAGCAAGATGAAAAACTTTATAGAAAAGCCATAAGTGCCACATTTTCTACATTCCTGCTTTTGAAACAATTAGAAGCAGTCTATTTCCATTACCTTTTCCTTTAGTGTGGTTAAGCCAGATGTTGTTGCTTTGGAATGACTCCTCTCTCACCACTTAAAGAAGTTCATTACAAACCATTTGTAAGCCACTGAGAATACATGTTTTGTTCTTCAGAGCTATAAGATGATTTTGTTTCTATACCAAGGAACCGAGACTGTATGGCATTAAGAAGATGGGTTAAATTTCTCTTGTTACTTGGCTCTTTTGTACTATTTGTGAGTTACATTGAGTAGCTAGAAGGCTTTTCTGGGTAACCAATGTCAGCTGGTTAAAAGAACAAGACAGCTGTTCTTTTACAACCCCCATTTTCACCCCTTTCTTTGTATTGAGAAAATGTTGTGTCCTGTTGGGTCACATGCTGCCTTGTCCATTATCCAGAAATGCACAGGGCTAGGCAACTTGGAGCATGCAGATATTGTGAAGTTCAACTCCAATCAGTCTTAGTCAGCATGACCAATGGTAAGGGGCTGGTGGGGTTGAAGTTCATCTAGAAGACAACAGATGCCATTTGCTCCTGCTGTAGTAGTTCCTTCTGTTGACTTGCCATTTGTTACAAGAGGGAGAAGGGAACAAATTAACTATATAAGAAACAGATTACAAATAGAGTTGTCTTATATGCCTGCTCCTTGATTTCAAGAACTTTCTTTTAGATAAGAGAGTATAAGATTGCAACCTAGAAGAGCAACTTCTGCTAGCCATGCTCTGTGCCAAAACAACACTCCCAACCCAGCTGGTAATTCATACAAACATTGCATGGTTATGGTGAAAGCTGATACTTACTGAAGACTGACTTCTAATAATATATATGCAAATAGCCCTCAAATATTTTAGTTGCTTAAGTGGGTTAAGGTAGAAGTTCATGTAGCCTGAATTTTTGTGTACATTGTAAACTTACTGAGAGGGCTACAGAAGCTGTAGGATGTTTTTTTCCTGGATACTGTTTCTTTCCTTATCTTCCTTTCTTCAATGAGCCACTGTCATTATTTAATTAAAGGGAAAGGGAAAGCTTCTTAACATGTTGGGAAATATGGCCACAAGACCATGCCAATATTCTTTGGAACGAATTAAGATCAGATGTTCATTGATCAGACTGAATATCCATCCTTTTCATAAGGCCAAAACAATTAACAGTGGATGGGAGATTTAAGTGTGTCTCCTTATGCTACTCAATCCTTGAAACAATATAGAGGGCATAAGCACTTTTGCTGAACCAAGGCTATTGAGCTACTAAACATGGAGCACCACACTGGACTCTAGTGACTAGTAAATAGAGGGGCCAACCTTCCTTCCCAACTTGATAATCAACCAAGGTGTTAGACTGGCTTCCATAAGGCCCAGCAGCCAAGCAGGCAGATCTTACGAGAACTAGATTCTAACATATTTGGGAAGCATCTGGATGGGGTAGAAGCAGCAAGGGAGAGAAGTGACTGTGTTAATCAATCACTGTACTACTGCAACTCAAACTAGATGCAAAGGAAACTTGTAAGTTGCAAACTTCCCCATGCAGAGGGTCTTCTTAAGGAGGGGACAACGTGGACAATGGCCCTAGCTTCACAGATAGTCTCACCTGTCCAAAGTATGGTTCTCTTTTGGAATGATCAAATTACTTCATACTAATCTAGAAAAATATATTCTGAAGGGTTATTTCTGTAATTTAGGTTTTCCCATACACTCCAGTTGCTGGGTCATTATCTTCCATGGCTAAAACATTAAATTAATATAGATTGCAGAGCAAGGAAAGTAGGAGTATGGGTGGAATACTAAAATGAATGTACCATCCGTAGCCCCCTAACAGATTAAGAAAGGCCTTATTCTTGTGTCAGAACCTCCAATCTATTAAAGGTGGGGCTGAGGAGTAGAGAGAGAATTAGGCTAGGGGACAAGTTAGGCCTTTTCCTTGCCAAAGGACAGCCACTGAATTGTTAATGCAGAGGTTAAGCCATAACAGTAACAACTTGTCCTGGTGGTCTACTGTACAAAATACTGCATATTTATAAATTGGAGAGACAGTTTGGTGTACTAGTTAAGGCATCAGGCTAGAAGCTGGGAGAACGTGAGTTCTAGTCCCACCTTAGGCATAAAGCCAGCTGGGTGACTTTGGGCCAGTCACTCCCTCTCAGCCATTAGAACAAGAGAATGAACTCGAAGTCTAAGCTTTGCTAAGGAGGGTTAATCTTGTATCAAAGGCTGAGTAGGTTAAAAAATTTGGAATTTACTTCTTCCATTCAATTTTCCATCAAAATGTTGTTTTATTGGGACCTTGCCCAAATGCAATTCAGAGAAGTCTAAGACTAAAGGAGACCCACACTGTCCTTATCCACCAGGTATGAAGAACCTGTGGCCTCCCATCTATTGTTGATAAATACCAGTAGCGCCAGCCAGCATGATCAGTGGTAAACAATGCTGGGATCATTGTTCTATATTTCTGGAGGGTCACAACCATATAGCCAAGATACATAGCAGCCAAACTGACATGAATGAGATGTTTAAAACAGCAATTTATTCAAATTATATTGTGGTTCAGTAAATGTATCATGCTGAGCTATGGCCTGTTAAACTATGGTTTATTATGGATTCCTTACATTTTTCAGGCTAGTGGCCCTTTGGAAAATGGGTACTGCACACAAATGGTGGCACACCCAGTAACTGCCATTTACCAAACATCAAACTGGTGAGGATAATAGGATCACAAGATTGAAAGGGGCCACCCCCCTTCCCAGTGCAGGAATCCAAATTAAAGCATCCCTGATAAATGGCTGTCTAACCTATCCTTGGACGTACTCAACAAAGGGGAGTCTCCCCCTTCTGTGGTTATTTGGTTCCTCTTACCATTGCTCTTATCTTTGGATAGTTTTTCCTAACATTCTACCAGAATCTGCCTTCCTGTAACAGCTTTTGGATTTGCAATTTGCTTTTGGAAAGCATGATCCACATCTTCACCTCAGGGGTGGGAGGGGCTGGTTGTGGACCCCAACCAATTGCTTTTATTCCTCCTCCTGCTTATTTTAACTCAGATTAATTCCAAGTTAGCATTCTTGGATTTCTGTGCAGACTCATTTTTAACCTAAAATGCAACTCCCCCTCCATTTATTTTGTTTCTGTTCCTTTTGAATAAATTCTATCCTACAGCTGCTGAAGTCCAGTCACAGGGTATCACTGCATCAGTCTCAATTACACCTAGTAAATCACATTTGCCTTCCTGTAATATGAGTTAAAAATCTCATATTACTTTATTTCCGATACTCTGTGCATTAGTATATATTATAGACAATGAATGCTGTGAATTTTATAAACCAGTTCCTGATTTTCACTGGTGGGTTAATAGGCCGTAAAAGTTACTCTCTTGCTTAATCTTATTCTGGGTTTCCCCAAGGAAAGTCTTCCAGATCAAGTTTGATACTCTTTGGTCAAACACATTATTCTCAGTCTTTCTGAAATGCACATAATTTCATGCCAACAGTTTATTATCTACATAACATAAACCGTGCTCCCAGAAATCATTGTTTTCTGTTGCCATTTTCATTGCCGGTAATTCAAATGGCAGGATATTTTCACTTTCTAGTCCTCTGAATTGGAAGGATGGATGACAAAGCCACCAGCACTCACCTTTCTTCTCATAGCTTCAGAGTCCAAGGTTATTAGTTGTAGCTGTTCTTGGCGGTATCAAGAGCAAGAGAGAAGGCCTGTCCATGGATATGAAGATCTTGCCAGCTGCTGTGTCATACCCATCAACTACACATCTGAGAAACAGCACACCTTCTAAACCAGCAGATCTGGTTGAACACACATTAGTGTAGATTTCTTGTGGCACGGAGCCACCAATTATTACAATTATCCCTTTGAGCCTTCTACAGGCAACAGTTGTATCTTTTTTTTTCTGTCTGTGGCTCCAACTTTTCATCTTCTGTTCAGCTAAAGTGCTTGTCTCTTCCCTAGAAACTCAGAGCTTGTTTTTTTCTACGAAAGCATAGAAACTATTTTTCGTGGTGCAAAATATCTTCAAAACATTATTTCTGGCAATGAATCTCATCCATTAGGCTTTGCTACTTACCTCTCTTCCTTGTGGAAGAGTGGTACCTTACCTCTGTCAACTGTTATGTGTAGCATTTCATAGGTTTGGCCCAAGAAATCTTCATTCTTTTATCAGCTGATTAAAGCTTCTGCTCTGATCCTCTTTTTCCTCAAACATAGCCAGTGAATCTTCATTTGCAGCATACCTTTACTTTGTAGTTTTCAGATAGGAACACAAACATGCTATAGATATTGTAGATAATGACTGCAGAGTCAACTCCATCTGCTGTTCTGTTCTTTGCATGATCCATTGGCTTTGTTAATGATCTCCCACACTTGAACTTCATCACAAAGCTCTCACTAACCATCTTTTTCACTTGCTCATTAAGCTCATTTCCTGAAAATGATTTCTTCCATTTTTTCTACAGCTTCCTCCTCAAGAACCAATCATACTAGTACCCACAATCAACAGTGCTTCTCACTATTCCATCTATCTCCTAGGTTGCTCCCTACTAAGCAATCTTAATTTTTTTTTTCTGGGCAGATAGGTATATTTCCAAATAAAGTACAAGGTCACAGTTACCCACCATTTTAATTTTTTTTAAACTGCCAAAGATTCTCTTTAGAAATAAAGATCATGCTGCAGACCACATGATTGTGAACTCCCTATTTAAAATGCAAAGATTATTTAAAAAAAAAAATCTGACAGGTCTGGCAGATGGGAGGCCCAACATGGGGATCCCAGATTTATTGAACAGTCTACCAATTGTCCTGAGTTCATACAACACACTAAACCATTAACCATGTTAGCAATATAATATCCAGTGAAAATAGCAATGGCTTAATTCAGTGTGTAAACCAGCTTAAACTCCCTCCAGTCTTTTGGCAGGCCAGAAAACATTGGTTTTCCCTTATCTGCAATCTGCCCTATTTGAGTGAGGGGGAAATAGTTTGTCCAAGTGCATGAAAGGCTTGTTAGCAAAAAGCATCTTGTCCTTTTTTTAACACATATGTACTGAGAATCAGAGTCAGCAATGCAGTTCCCTTTCAGTGTCTCATGTAGAAGCTACAACAAAGACTGATATAAGACAGCACCTACCTTCTGAAACAAAGGTTGAGACGTTTCTGCTGATTCCCAGTTTTTCCAAGTAGAAAAACCCATTCACTTTGAGTACAAATCAAATTTTTGAGAATTTCAGCATTTATTTTTAAAATAATACACAGCAGCTATTTAGTCAAAAGGGAGCAAGGAGAAATAAATCATTTGGGCAACATTAGCAGAATTTTCAGGAGCAAACCAGACTTTCAGCTGCCAGATGTGCGATTTCAAAGAGGTTCTTACCTCCTAGTTCCTTAGTAACACAATCCAGAATAAATTATGTAAAAATATCAGAAAGATATGTAAAAATAATATGTATATATATTTTCTTTCTAAAATCATAGAATTAAATTTCTCTGGGTACATAATCTTCTTTTTTAAGTGCAGAGTATATTTAGCCCTGAGTACCATGTGGATGGGTCTTTACTTTGGAAAATAACCACAAAGGTAGAACTTGCACAAGGACAAAATCTCAATCTCTCTCTCCCTCACATGCTCTTGTTATAGCAGGGAACAAGCTTATGATCTATGAGACTGCAGCAGTGCTGCACACCGTCTATCAGATACTACCCTAGTGTCTAATAGTCACACAGACTGCAAAAGAGGTGAAATTCCTTCCAATATTTTTTAAACAGAGGTAGTCCTTGCTTAACAACAATTGGGACTGGAATTTAGGTTGCTAAGCGATGCAGTCATTAAGCAAATCATCACATGACTGGATCCAATTTATGACCTTTTTTGCGGTGGTGGTGAAGTAAATCACATGTTCGTTAACTGGATCATGTGGTTCACCACTGATTTTGCTTGCTGGAAGCCAGCTGGGAAGGTCGCACATGGCAACCATGCAACCCCGGGATGCTGCAACTGTCATAAGTGCGAGATGGTTGCCAAGCATCCAGATCACAATCACGTGACTGTGGGGGCGCTGCAATGGTTGTAACTTCGGGCACCAGTCCCAAGTCAGTTTTTTTAGCACCGTCATAACTTTGAACAGTCGCTAAACGAATGGTTAAGCAAGGACTACCTATACAAGTCATCTGAGGTAGGGCAATAGCTAACTGGTTAACAGGTAAAGTTTAAATAGCTTCCAAGCAATCACAAGATGCTTCCAGTCCATCTTTGTCCATGCTACCCCTTACCTTATATCTGAGGTCCATTATTATTGTGCAACTTAAGTCTTTAGTACAGAATTCCAAGATTCCATAGCTACAGAATTGCTTCAGGGGTGAACAGAGCAAATAAAGGCCTTTCACACACAAGAGCTGTGCTGATCTGAGATTCGTGCCAGTCCCTTGTGTCCCCATCCCATACGGGGGCTTATATGGACTTGGCTCAGCAGGTGCTATAGAGGAAACACCCCCAAGACAGCTGTGCAGTGTCTCCTCTGGATTTGTGGGGCAGACCATTCCTCATTGGTGGGAACTCCCACCTTATCCTATCTTCCTTTTCTTGGGATTTCCCCTTCTTCCTCTACCCAACGTAAGATAGGCACTGCTGCTCCTCACACATAATGGCTGACTTTTGTTTCACGGCATGAGAAGAATGAGGGGGGTGGGGGAAGCTAGCTTTGGTTTTTGTCAGGCCCTATTGGCCAGCTAGAAAGAGTACTGAGAGCCTCCCTAGGAAGGCAGAGTGCAGCACGGTGATGCTCCTGCTGAAGTTTTGAGGCTGTATGGAAGTGCCCAAAGAAGCAGACCTGCTAGGATAGTGACTAACCCAGACTCCTTTCTTTTTACAGAAGCTCAGGCTCTCCCGTATTCTCTTATTGCTACTTCCTGGGAAAGTCCAGGCAGGGACTCCAGGGAATGACAGAAGAAACAATGAGGATGTCACAGTGAGTATCCTCATCTGCCTGTTGCTTGTGCTGCTATTGCTGCTGTTTATGGCATGGCACTGGTTGAACCGTGCAACAGAAGGAAGATACCATCCTCGGCATCTGATGAGAATTCTGATTCTTCAGTGGCAACGGTTCTGGAGGGAGACACCTTCTGAGGACCTGGCCCAGGACTGCCAGGATGAGAAACAGAGTGATGGAGAGCTTGGGGAAGAGCAGCAGCAGCTTATGGAGGATGGAGAAGGAGAAGGAGAAGGAGAAGAGGAGGAGGAAGGGGAGATGGAGGAGGAGGAGGAGGAGGAGGAGGAGAAGGAACATCAGCTCCTTCAGGAGCAAGAAGAGAAGCCAACTAAGGGTGCCAATCCTGAGGCAGCAGTGCAGGAGGCCTTAGAAGAAGATGAAGCATCAAAGGCAGCTGAGGGCAGTGCAGAAGTCCTATTGAGTCATCTGCATTCCTTCTCTGGAACAGCAGCCTGGGAAGACAGTGGCAAACCGCTGAATGTCACTGCTCTCTAGAAATCCCAGGGAGGAGGGAAGGATGGACTTGTCACAAAGACAACTTGTAGTGCTTGGTTCCAGACCCATTTGACAAAACTCTACAGATGGGAACCCCAAGACTGCTGTCTCTCTGCTTTGCCTACTGCCCCCATTGGGGAGCAGCGCTGTTTGTATGGCTGCATTTGCTTCTTCTAGCCTGTTCCAAAAAGCTTGCTGATCAACAAAAAAGGCATATTCCCTGTAACAATAAAACAGAGAACCAGTGGCTGTATCTCTAGCTATTTTTGTTGTTGGGCTGACCAAAAAAAAAGCTCTGTTTGCTTAGTATTTCTCTTTGCAGCAGTTCCTACAACCAGCCAGTTATTCTATGCAGCACAACACTCATTTTCTGAATATGAGCCAGGTATGAAACTGTGCCAACTGCTGAGATTCATTTGTAGCCAAGGACACCAGTATGCTAGAGAAGGGTGAAGATTTATCTTGCAACCACCACCACTGAGGGAGAAGTGGTCCTTTTTGGCACATGAATGCATGCTGAAAAAAGACGACAAGCAAACAAGTTCCCTGGGACGAGAGAGAGCTCTACCCTGAAGCAGCAGTCTGATCCTTCCTTCCACCTTCTCAGAGTTGCCTCCTTTCCTTCACAGGTCCTAAGTCTTCAGCTAGCGCAGCCATGATGGAAGCCACAGCCTGTGCCTTTCCTCTGACTAACCTCTGCAAAGTTCCAAGATGCACCCAGACCAATGTTCCTAGAAGGATGATAACTGGGCAGAACTCTGCTGCTCACAGCTCCTTTGCGCATCCCACATTATTCTCTTCCCTCCAGGATTCGCTGTAGATTTAACTAAAAGCACCATGGCCAAGTTAGTCCTGACATCAAGGAAGCACCAACATCAAGTGCCCCTTTCTGGCTGGGAGTGAAGGCAGCCCTGTGAATTGAAAGGGAAAATGTGCCTTCCACTAGGGCTTGAAGTCCCATAGGCACAGTCTTGTCCACCCCTGAGCCCCACCCCAGTGTGCCACCTGATGATACATATCCAGAGATCTCTTTGCTGCCCAGTTATCGTGCCCGTCCTCGGCCTTTTTTCTTCTTGGTGCCGGAAGGTGTTTTGATCGGCAATGGAGCTGTGACTTCTGGTACAGGCCCAGGTGGAGTTGCTGACAGCTCCATTAGCTCGACTGCTGTGCTTGGCTTGAAGGGTTCAAAGGGTGAGAACTTCAGTGGGCTGCAAAAACAAGCACAGGTTAGAGTTAAGGCAACAAAGCCATTCAAAGCCTTGCTTGTGCCTCTAGAATCTGGACAGAAGAGCAAACAGTACCCTTGGAGGCAGCATTACTTTGGGGAAGCAAGGACTCAGCAGGAACCGCATCCTTCCTGCAACCAGTCCCAGGAAGAACATGCCCCAAAGATCTAGGCTCCCTCCCAACTTTCTGTCTCCAGATTTACCTGACAGGTGTGCGGGGGCTGCTGTTGAGACGCCTTGGAGATCGCAACTTGGGTTGGAAGGAAAAGCCTTCCCTGATACTCTCCAAAACAGATGGAGCCACGTAGGTAAATCCCTATGGGAGGAACAGCTGGTCAGTGCTGCTGTGATCCTGGCCACAACTTCATTTCAAGATCTGGGTTCAATTATGCTCTGCATTCTTTCCATCAATAACGGGGAATTTGTGGCCTTCACCATGTTGTGGACAACAGTTCTCAGCAACCCCTGCTAATGGAGCCAATAATAGTTGCTGAGGGTTGTAGTTCAACAACCTGTGGAAGGCCCTAAGTTCCCCATCTAATTTCTCCATCAAAAGTTAGAACCACCTCTTGGATTCAGCCTAGGTTTCCTTCATTTCAGCAACCTTTGAATGGAACTTATGCTTTAAAATGCTTTTTTTTTTTTACCTACCTGTTTGCTGCGGAGAGGATCATCTTTGAGATTGTAGTTGGCAAGGGCGATTAAGGAGCGTTAATTCTCCCACCAGCTGTGGTCTTAAGAAAGATTTCCCCCAAGCAGCAAGTGGTTGCAATGCAAGACTTTTTTCAAAAAGTTGGAGTCACCACTGAATTTTTGCACTGGTCTTATCCATGGCTGGCATCCGGTCCCCCAAAGGTTAGTCATTGGGAATGGAGCCCTTAGGGTGAAGAAGGCTCTCCCCACTGCTTCACAGTAGGAGTCTGAAAACGATTTTGCTACCACCTCTTCCTTCTCACTATAGCTCCAGCTGGATATCCCTTACCAGAAAGGCCTGATTGGCACTCTCGCTGAGGGAGCTGTCATCAGGACTATCCACAGGTGTCTGGCGAGTGAAGCGGGTGTCAAACTGGCTGACATCATCTTCTGATTGCTGTGGATGGAAAAAGATGTCCTACTATCTTTTAGCCCTTTGGTTATGGGTGAACTGGGAATTCTAGTCCATGTTAGCAACTATCTACACAAATGAAGGGAGTTCTTTTGCCAGAAACTTTGTGGAGAAGTATGCATTGTTAGCACATGATGTAAAAGAGTCATATTGTTTAATAATGAAGATTAGATATCACACAGTTGGAATTATCAAAGGTAGACAGATAAATTAACACTGTGGGCATAGAATTAAACAAGTTTAAAGTGAATGAGAATCTGCGTTATGGTTTGAAAATAGTCAAGGGAGCATGTGAACTGTGCAGTTACTGGTTTGTTTGGCTTTTGCTCTGCACAATACACGCATACAGTCACTGCACTTTATTAGAGGGAAGCAACTCAAATTCAGTGGCCACTCAACACCATTTCTGCAACTTTGTCACTGCCCCATCCCAAGACTAAACTTCAAAAATCTGGCAACAAATTGCTAATATACAGCAATGCAATCCCAATTTTCACCAAGAGAATGGTAGAAAAGGGATGAAAATTGTGACCTCACCACGCTGCAGTACTGTCATAACTCCCAACTCCCTCCAGAGGCAAAAAAATATTAGTTCCTGGTACAAAAGGATTACATGCCCCCTTTTATGGCTTAGCAATGTATGAGAACCAGGCACTTACACTTATTCAAACCAGAAAACTCCTTTATGTGATATGTGAATCCAGTAAATGTCCAATTTAGCATTCCTTAACAACCTGCCATTAGTTAAGATACAGATCAAGATCAAGATTCTGAGGACTAAGAAGGCCTATTATGGTCAGGACAAGACTGAAAAGTGGAGGAAATGCAGTGATAGGAAGAGCGAGGGCTGAGAGAGGGTGGCTTTACCAGAGATGGCCGGAATGGTGGGTCCACTCTTCTGGCCAACAAGTCATCCCAGTTAACGTGTCGGAAGAATGGGTGTTTCTAAAAGAGAAGACAAAGAGTTTAATGCTATCCAAAATGTGTGAAGAGTCCTCAAACACGTAGTCCTCATATTCCAAATCTCAAATTTCTGTAAAATTATGGATTTTTCTACACTTAAAAATCTACTTAAGTAATATCAAGAAAATTCTCCATCTCTCCCCAGCACAGTTTGCAGCTTCTGAAGAGTGCAATAGCCTTCATTGTTTTAAGCATGTTGCAGGCATTTGTGCATATTTAATCATTATTGGGTAGAGAAAGAATGATGCAAAGCATTGATGCCTTGCCTTCTTTTGAAAAGCCTGCTGAGGGGATAGCCCCGTCCCCACACTAGCCTCTCCAATATCACTTTCAGCCTTAACAGAGAATAACTTGCTTGTCAAAAGGGAAGAAAGCTGCTCAGAATTCCAAATTCTTGAATGCATCAAAAGAAAACTTTGCCCCCCTCCCTATCCACTTTACCTGCACATCTGCAGCATCACCTGGCCCACCCCCAATTCGTTGAATGGGATTCCTTTTGAGAAACTAGAGAAGGAAAGAAGCATGTTTTAAGAAATATTGTTTTAGATAATGCCAAAAGGAAGAATCACTCTTTGAGAAGTCAGGGCTCACAGTCCTAAACTTCCCATTATGATAGCTTCACAATAACCTCCATTTCATCCTGATTCAGGATGTAATTCACCACAGAACTAGCTTAACCGGAACTCTTCCACACAACGGTGCTCACCAAGCCCTGGCCCCATGGTAAAGGCTTCATTCCTATTCTGGCAAGGGATGCAAGTCATCAGCACCACTGCATTCCAGTGAGATGGCTCCCATCCTCATTTGCAACCCACTTTTGAGCACCATTCAGTACAGGTAGTCCTCACTTACCAACCGCAACTGGGACTGGCAACTCCATCCCTAAGCAACACAGTTGTAAAGTGAAATATCATATGACTGCACCTGAGTTAAGACATCAGATCTGGCTGCGGTCGTGAAGCAAATCACTCGTGGCCATTAAGCATGACATCACGTGACTGAAACTTGTGACTTCCTGCCAGCTTCCCCCCTGACTTTGCTTGTCGGAAATTGGCTGTGAAGATCACAAATGGCGATCATGTGACTGCAGGATGCTGACACCATCGTAAAAGTGTGCCAATTGCCAAGTGCTCAAATCATGATCATGTGACTGCAGGGATGCTATGGTGGCTGCAGCTTCGAGGACTGGTTGCCATTCTCCTTTTTCAGTGCCATCGTAACTTCAAACGGTCATTGAACGAGCAGACAGTAAGCAAGGACTACCTGTAATCAAATGTGCATTGCCACAGGGCTGTTACCTCTGTCCATTCAGCCTGGTCCAAGTAGAGCAAGTATGTGAACGTAAGCTGAGTAGGGCTACTTTACTGTTGTGAATTGTTCCTTCTTGTGATGTTAGGGGAGAAGGGGGCTTCCTGCTCACTCTCAGGTGGAGGTAATAAAACAAGCAGGTCACTAAAAGGCAAGAGCAGCTAAAGATACATTTAGAGGAAAGAAGGAACCAGAAAACCATCCAGGCTCACTTCTAAGTTCAGGAGAAAGGAGAAGAGCACCTTCAGGGCGCTAACCTAACTACCCAAATTTAAGAAAAGAAATGGCAAATCATACACCGAAAGGTATGATAGGAAGGAAGCTATTCAGGTACATATGTACTCTGGAGAGCCCTCCTGAGCTTCATTCTGGGGAGGGAGGCATTTACTGATCATGTGCTAAGCTTCTGAGACTCTTCCCTCTAAAATTCAATATGATGCCCAGTACAGATCTTCTCTTTGTGGATGTCAATCCACAAAACATACTCCTAGGAATATATGAATGGAATGCCTTGAGCACAGTTCTGTCAGTCAGCCAATTTGACTTCAAATGCCAAAATTCATACTAATACTGTTAGTCTATGGCTTCATTAATGAAATCATCTTTATTAAATTTATGATGATGCTTATAACTGAGATCCCTTGGTAGTTTACAGCAGCCTTCTTCAACCTGATGCCTTCCAAATATGCTGGACTTCAGTTTGTATAATCTTTGGTCACCATTGCCTCTAACTAAGTTGAGAAAAGGGAAATCAGATTGGGAAGACTGCTTGACAGCAATAGTAAAATACTAGGGAGGAGAAGCTAGTTATTAATTTTATAAGTAAGACTCAAAATTCCAATCAGTGCAGCCCAATCATGTGATATACACACTTATACCTTCCTGAGCAGATCCCGAGCATCTGAAGTCAAGTAGGGTGGAAACAGCAACTTGCCTTTGAGGATTTTGTCAATTGTCTTTTTGCGGTTTTCAGCTGTAAATGGAGGCTGCAAAGCATTGACACAAAGGGCGTAAGATAAACGGTCCTAGAGACTCAAGGAAGTGACAGTAATAGGGGAGGCAGAGGTTGGGGGAGAAAGTAAGGGAAAGGGCAGATAGGTCAAGGAACTTGGTGGGAAACCCAAATGGAAATATAAGTACTGTCCCTTAAAAGCAGAAGGCCCGACCAATGGGTTTTTGTCTGGGCCAAGTGAAAGAGGCAGCAAGACAGTGAAGTATCACTTCGATAGCAATGCCGTTAATGGCTTACTTGGCAGACCTAGCACTGCTTGTACCGGTCATGTTGCCTTTTTTCAGAAGCTGTGCAGTTTGTTGATTAGGACAATAGGACATTCTTCCTACTATCCTTTGTCAACAGCCAGCTGACCTCCACATGAGGTTCTCTGCAATAGTTATCTATTATCCAGTGAGGACAACTGTTCTACAATTCTTCCTTCATTCCCTCCCACCACTGCATTCTCTGCCATTTCCACCCTGCTCCAAAAAGCAGCACAAGCAAGACTTGCCGATCCTGTGAGCATGTCATACATCAGGGTACCAAGGCTCCACCAGTCAACAGCCCGGTTATGGCCACTGCGCATCAGTATTTCTGGGGCCCTGGAATTTAGGGCAGACAAAGAAATTGATGCATAATTATTAAACCAGTTAACCTCAAACTAAAACTGATCCAGAACAGATATCCTAAGGTGCTCATAAGCCCTCATCACCTACATGTATTCTATAGTGCCACAAAAGGTGTGGGTGACGGCACCATCGTGGATAGATTCCTTGCAAAGCCCAAAATCCGTCAGTTTAATGTGCCCTGCAGAAGGGATTGGAAAGTCAAAGTCCTGTTACAGTCCTGATTGGGGTCACAGAGTAGTACAGATGACATTCAAACAATGTAGTTCCCCTGCCTCTCCTTCTGTAAACAAGGATGCTTTTCCCTACCTTGGCTGTTCAGCATTATGTTTTCTGGCTTAAGATCCCGGTAGATGATGCCGTTAAAGTGGAGATGGCCAAGAGCCAAGGTGATCTCACTCAGATAGAAACTGGCAGAACACAAATGGGATCTAATCAACAACCTAACCACAAGCAATCCGTATAGCTCAGAACCAATAACTCATAATGAAGGCTGGTGGTGAGAGTCTGATATCACTGAAAGGATTCTAGCAGGGAGGGCCATCTGCAAGTTTAATCCATTTATAGGAATGAGGAACTCAGCTGTCAAGAGAGGACCTTGAGAGATGGGCCTTTGTACTTTCAAGTTCAGAGGAGAATATCTATTTGGTGCAGGTAAGTCAATATTACTTTTTCCTTGGGAAAGCAGGAAGGATCAAATGGCATCTGGTATTTTAAATAAGAGAGACCCACAGTCCTAAAATCTCTTCTGAACATAATCTGGATATTCAAGGAGATGGTTTTGCAGCAATTCAATATTTTAAGCTTGTCTACACTGTACTGCCTCCTACCTTCCCACTTCTAGCTCCAATTAAAATGGGGGGGGGGGGTGTTTACAGAACCACCAGTAGGAGGACGCAACTGCCACATGCAGTTATGAGACTTGGCAATCCCAGGAGGGAGATGGAAACTTGTCCATATATTTAAATACAATGACCTTCTTTCATTAGTCAACTCTCCCTGCTTTCCCCGCTTGGCACTAGGGAATTGCTTTGGAATATACTTTATGTATCTGAAAACAACAGCCTGTACATTTCAAAATGCAGCAGAAATTATCTACATACATACATTTATTTGATATAACCTCCCCATCCAGTTCTTCACAGCCATTCATGGCCAGGGACAACAAGGAAGAATTGAGTTTCATCAGCATACCAATGATACCTTACCCCAAACTGACAGATGACCTCTCCTTGTGGTTTTGTATAAATGTTGACTAACAAGGAGAAGACCAAGCTTTGTGGAACCTATCTTGGAGCAACATCCCACAAATTGACTGAAACCACCCACTAGGTAGCAGCAAACCCCTCCAAGAACCCTTAAGGACAAGAGGTGTAATAAGACCAAGGGTGTTGCCATGAAGATCATCCACCAGAGCAGCAATGCTGTTTACTCCCCATATCTGGACCTGATACATTTAATCCACATGTAGCTGACTTGCCAACACCACCTCAGCGAACATTCTCCAAAAAGACAAGGTTGGAGACTGCAAAAAAATTGTCCAATACACAGCTGGATCAAAAGATAGTCTCTTAAAGAAAGAGTGCATCATCACCTTGTTTATGGCAGATGGCACTGCACTTTATTTCAGAAAAGCATTAACCACCTCCCACCCCCCACCCCCATTAGACCACCTGAAGGAGCCAGGTGGCAGAACTCTACCTACAGAGCACTAGAGCCACTTCTTCTAGTTGTAGGAGCTCACAAGAATTCAGATAACATTGCTAGATATCACCATTGCTGTACCCAATAGCATCCAGACCTAGGCAAATAAAATTGACTATCCGCAAATTATTCCGCAAAAAATATCTGAATGGCCTGTGCCTATCCTCCCATTCCTTGCCAAGGGGAACTGAGTCACTCTGAATAGGACTACGTGGTAGGACTACGTGGTAGGATATTGCAGAATGGCTGCAAAGTACAGTGAGAGTTACTCTTATCTACTCTAAGATTTCCAGTTGCCTCTATTGTCACCTTACTTAATTCTGGCCATGGTAAGAAACAGGAGAGAAAGCCTATGTATGGTGGACACCAATCTTCCTGGCTATTCAGTTCAGGTTAAGGTAGCATTTTCACTAACCAGGCTGTGTCCTCCAGGAAGATGCCTTCTCGCTCCAGCTGCATGAAGAGTTCCCCTCCTACGAAGCAAAGCACAAACAGATAGTCAGTTTTCTCCAGCACTGTCTGCCCCAACCTCTAAAATCTACACAGAATAAGAAGAGTCAGATCCCAGGTTCTTTGGCAAATCCACTGCAATGGTTTCCTTTCCACGGAGCTTCATTTCCATACCACTGAGACATTCCAGGATGAGGTAGAGCTTGCCACCAGTCTGGAAAGCATAGATGAGGTCTACTATGAATGGGTGTTTGATGGCTTCCAGAATATTTCTCTCAGCCTTTGTGTGTGCTGTGTCCTTGGCATTACAGGCAATCTTGGCCTGCAGGAGACATTCAGAGAGAATTACAGTCTCACAAAGATATGTAACAAGGCACGCAGAGCTGTAGATGGACAGACACTTACTTTCTTTAACACCTTCATGGCAAAGATTTTCCCGGAATTTGTGCCTTGCACCTTCCGCACTTGGAACACCTAAGGCAGAAATGGAAACAGTAAGCAAAATCCTTAAGTGAGGAACAGGGGTATCCAGCAAAATAAAGAGTGAGGAAAGAGAACCGTCTTCTCTATAATGGAAATCAGATGTCAATAACCCAAACACCATGTTTCTATACTCCTTAACATTAATCTCCTGTGTACTCAGCTTCTTATTTTAAAAAACTGCATAAGAACGAGCAAGACCTTTTAAATGGTATGGGGCGGGGGGAGGCAATCCAGAGTACTATTCTCACACTCCTGATTACCGAGCTTTGATACCTGTGTCTTCTGATTCATTATACGCTTCTAAAGGTGTTTTCACCAATGCTACAGAATATTCCCTTACTCCAAAACATCTTAAGGAATACTCTGAGAACAGAGTAACAGAAATACAGTTTTATTAAACTCTGTAGGGCTGCAGAATCTCAGAAGTATTTAATCCCCATTCCTGCTAACTTCACAAGCGCAGGCCTCCCTCTCATGCACTCACTGCAGCTCTCCACTTATAGACAGTCCACATGCTCTCTCACAATGCAGTGGTCTAGCCTATTTCTTCCCAAGGGGACAAACCAGACTAAACCGCATCATTTCAGACTCTGGGCAGGCAGTCCCAAGATGAATACTTCTTCATACAGAAACATACATATGCATAAGCACACTTATTCCCTAAGATTTTAGGCCAGCTTAGCTACTTTGTTCCTCTTCTACTGAAAGGGATCTTTTCTTTCAGCTGATTAAGGGGTTAACACTGCCTCCACCCTCACTCTCCAGTCATTGCTCACCTTGCCATAACCACCCTTTCCCAAAACACGCAGCAGCTCAAAGCAGTGGGGCCCAATGCATTCTGGGCCATTGTTGACGCTGCTTTCAGAGATTTCTATTTCCTCATAATAACCTGGCACCAAACTGTGGAAGAGAAGAAAGAGATTAATCTTCTTATATTGCTCTGCCTCCAAAAATCCATAATACATAAATGAAGGGCAAGGCAAAGGTGTGAGGCTTTTCAGAAATGAGGAGGGTCCAATTGTTGAAAATCGAAGAGATGATGAAGAGCTGGCAACACAACTGCACTGTGTGTTTTATGAAAGCACAGGTTTGAACCTTAGGACAAATTAAAATTCAAAGAAAGGAAACTTCTCTATCCTTGCCTACCCCTGCAGCCATCAGCACCCCATGAAAAGGTTCTTCAGAGGGCCAAGGATCCCTCTTGAATAAGGTGATAGGGGATGTGCATATTAATGGGGGGATACTGATAGGGAAAACAACTTTCCTTCAATTAAGTTAACATAGGATCAAAGCCAAAAAGAAAAGCAATAAAGGAAATGCATTATGCCAATAGCAAGGTGATACTCTAGAATCTTCAGATACCATTGTGTTAAATGTAACAGTCCCATAGGGGACTACACTCATTGGTATTAATACTAAAGGCATGTTCTCTGTCAATCACAGAATGGCAAGCAAATGCTGCTTGCTTTGTTCAATGTACAGAATTATAAATGAATAGATAAGAAATATATTAAAATGTCAGTTGAAGAAGAAATGAAGAAGAAAGCTGCAATGATCCAGAGGTCCACTACACTGATTAGAGGCACACTGAAGTGATGACTTTTCTTTAACACACAGTGCTTCCCTTTGTACACGTTAAGAGTACTGGAATCTACTCCACCCATTTCAATCCTCCGTCACAGTTCAGTTCAGAAGCAACTTTCCAGAGAGGATTTTAATTAATTTATTTCACTAATAGATTTATATCCCGCCTTTATTTGTACAAGTCAAGGTGGTGTACATAATGCTTCTGCCTCCTATTTCCCCACAACAACCCTGTGAGGTAGGTTGGGCTGAAAGGGTGATGGGCTGAAAGTCACCCAGCTGGTTTTCATGCCTAAGGGAGGACAAGAACTCACACTCTCCCAGTTTCTAACACTTTGATCCCTACACAAAACTGGCTTTCTGGGTGTATAAGTGGAAACTGGATGCCCCAATCTGCATGAGAGCGCTTTCCGTGAAGATGAAGTCATCTTCTGATACACCCCAAATCAATTATTCATGATTTTATAACAGCCCTAAACACTCTTATGTCATTGAACAGACTGACTTTCCAAAGACTGCTTTTAGCACAGAGTGTGATAAACACTCAGTTCTCTATCTTACAATGGTGACAGCCATTGGTGCAGATGCAAAAAGGACAAATGCACAATAAAGACAGCTTCTAGGAATAGCATTTGTCGAAACAGCTAGAAATCCTCTGTAAATGCAAAACACCGGTGCCATCACCAGCATGCTGTGATTTGAGTATCTCCCCCAGCCTCTGAACTAGATGAGAGTTTTTAGGAACAAAATGCTGAATTAGTGGGGCCTTAGTCTCTGAGTCAGCAAGGCAGTTAGGACACTTTGATTCACTGTGATATATTTTCAGTCAGGGCACCAAAGGAACAGTCTTTATCACTATCATCAGGAATCTAACTGTGGCAAATTAGAGTGAAATAAGGACATCTCGTCTTCCCTTGAAATATTTACATCTCCACTCACACTTTCAAAAGGCTGACCTGTCATTTTGCTTCTGCGGCACCTGGAAATCCCACCACGTGCTACACTAACACAACTTGCATTTTGCAGTCTTTCCCAAGCTGATTCCCTCTGCCTAGGGACAGGTCCCATTATCTCCAGCCCTACAGCATTCTGTTTGGGGATGATGGGAATTGTTGCCCTACCCACATGGTGAGCAAGTTAGAAAAGGCCATTTTAAAAGAATGGAAGAAGTAGCTGCTGACACCACACTGAGCAGGGAGAGGGGGCAATTTCACCCTTTCTTGCCAACCTATTTTCCAGTTGTGCGTGAGTGCATCCACCACCTAAGAAAAGCAGGAGAATTCCACCCAAAGGCAAACTGAGCTGACGTCCAGGAGGCAAACAATCTTGGGGCAGGTGGGAGAGCTCGCCACGTACTTACTCTGAGCTACTGCTATGAAAATCGGGGTCCACCTCCTAAAAGAGACAAGCAGGGTGAGGGGGGAAACAGAGCAGAGGGTCAGCAGCAGCACAGGGGAAAGCGAGGTCTGCCCACACCAACCCTATCCTACTTGGGAGTAACCCGCACTGAAGTCACTATGACCTCCTAATGAACTGCACACTAGGCTCTTGTGCCCTTACTCCTTCTCACCATTCCCTTCTCCTCTGAGTGGACCCACCCCTTTTCCTCTATCATCTTCCACCCCGCCTCACCAAGGCCCCCAGTTCAGGCTCCTCCCCGTCGCTCCCCTCCTCCGTTTCCAGGTCGATGTCGAAGACGCCGGCCATAGCGGAGGCTCCCCAATTACCCCGTGGACTTCCGGGCCACGCCCCCTTACCTTTCGTCACCCCCCTTCCCCGCCCAGCCACGCAAGTACTGTCGTCACGAGTCGGGCGCGGCCGCTGTTTTGGCGCAGCAAGCGAGATTTAGAGGAAGGCGTAGGTGAGCTCACGGGCGACCTCTAGCGTTCTGCCTGACAGGCGAGGAGGGGGGAAAACAGGACGGGCCTTGCGGGTCGTGGAGCGGAGGTGGAGTCGCGTGCGCGGGGCAGGTTGACCAGGATGAGTATTTGTTGCAAACGGAGAGACAGGATTGCATGCTTTTTTCCTCGTTGGCATACATATATACATGCATACGTATCTATTACCCCATTCCCAAAGTGCAGGAAAAAAGGAGTAAGCTAATTAAAGGCAGAAGATAAAAGGACATCCAGTGTACACCAATACAATTCACTATGTCTCCTGCAAACCACCCTTCTTTCCATCAATTCATACACTGCCTTTGGATCTCTACGTTTTTCATCTCTCTCAGAGTTTCATCAACTCCATCTAGCCATGACTTCCTCAGACTTCCCTTTCCTGTAGACCCGTGTTTTTCAAACTTGGTGACTTTAAGATGTGTGGATTTCAACTCCCAGAATCCCCCAGCCACATCTTAAAGTTGCCAGTTTGAAAAACACTGCTCTAGACCCATTCACTCTTCTTTTGTGTGTTTGTTCTGAGATTCGGTTCTTGTTCATACTCTCTATATCCCAGTCTCAAACTACTTTCATACTGATTGCTGACTTTGGCATTCAATCCACATTCACTCATTACCCATGTATTCTATTTCTTTTTGCTTTACCACACACACTTCTTCAGTAATCCATTCCCCTGCATTCAATTTACTTTCATGCTTCTGACACACCCAGCTCTCATTTCCATACACAAAAACGGACAGGAGAATGCACTTACACATTTTATACACAGCCATTTTCACCTTTCATCCAATACTCATTCCTCGCAAGAACATTTCTAACATTTCATTTTCCCATGCTTAGAAAACTTGTGAACCTTCTACCAAGGTTCACAAATTCATCTATTTGCTCTCCTGTTTTTGTCATTCATATATAACTCACAATTGTTTACTCCATTTTCTCTGTCAGAGGCAACTACCTTGATCTTGAAACATTCATTTTCAGTTCTATACTCATTGCATGGTAAATCTAACATTCATTGCAAAAGCTCCAGTTTCTCAGCCAGCACCATGGCTATGTGCATACAGAAGTTCACACACACTTCATTTCCCAACGACCAGGCCTCTAAAACGTCACAAGTGTTCCTTCTAGTATAAGGAGGTATGAAACGTACATTTCAGAATGCTGCTGTTGTACAAAGGATTATTTACAGTGTGTTAGATATTCCTAGGTACATAATGATAAGAGTACATTGTAGGGTGGTTTCAACTTGCTCTCTTTTATCCTTTGACCTTACTTCCCCCAATCCCTGCTGTACGACAGCATTGGACTAAACTGAAGGGTTGTTATAAACGGCACACTGTTGCTCTCAATCTCATCCCCTGCCCAGGATTATTTATTTATGTATTTATTACTTAGTCATTAGACTTCTGTCCTGCCAAGAGCTGACAGCAAACTACACGAGATTTACACCTTCAGTTGTTTTCCCTCACAGCTCTTTAATTTGTTAGAAGACTTAATGGCCCAAGTTACCGGATGAGTTTCCATGGCTGAAGGTTCTCCTGAACCTGCATCTTCCCAGACTTAGTAATAATAGTGGGTTATATTGGAGGATGTCCAAACATTAGTCCACATTTTTCATACAGTAACTAGGAGCTGTGACAGTTTGTGTTTGTTCTGTCATTTTTGCCAGTGATACTTTTTTTTTGGAGGGGGGGCTCTTCATGCCAGTGTTGACTCCTGATGACTGCCTGGACTGGCTCTCTTTGGGATGCTTAACTGCTACCAAACAACATCTATTCTCAGATCTTGAAACTCTTGATTGCTACCTTATAGGTAACTTCAGAATAGCAGGAGAGAAGGGAGAGGCTGTTGGAATAGTTTGTCCCCCTAGAAGCAAAGAGTCCCCCTCTCACCTTATGTATCTTGCATAAAAGACCCTCTGTAGGATAACGCTGAAACTTGAGACATCAGTAGAGACTCATGACTGATGACAATAACGGTTTTTATTGGAGGTTGATGCTGTATGCCATCATATTAATGTTTTTGTGTAAGCATGACACCTAGTCATCAAAGAAGTGAGATGGTACAACTGTACCACTTATGGTATTTATGGGAATTGTCATTTGTGAGCCAGTTTGGGGTAGTGGTTAAGGCACCAGGCTAGAAACCGGGAGACCGTGAGTTGTATTGTCTGTGAGCTGTAGGCTGGCACTTTCCCACACTTTTATGTTTTTGGTTAATTGTTTTAATGTATTTATATGAGTTTGCCTTTGCTGTTATAACTTGTGAGCCACCCAAAGTCACATAAGGGTGGCTACATAAATTGAAACAAATAAATAAATAAATAAATATCCCTGAGATAAACTTCCTTAACAATTCTGCACTCATGATGTACTTACATACAACATGGCATTCACTTGGTGTCCACCTTCCAATTGCTCACAAACCAGTTTAACCTATAGAAGAGAAGATATGTAGCTCAGGGTTGAACTGTGGAGTCCTTGGGGTTCTCTGAGCTTGGTTGTTTTCTTGCAGATGTTTCATTGCCCGACTCGGTAACATCTTCAGTGCTGGAAGGGAGTGGGGTTTGCTTTCTGTTTATATACAGTAGCTTGCCCTGCCAGTGTTGGCGGGGGAGTTGTTTTGTCTTTGGTAGTTCCTAGATTAGGCTGTTGTTTACTACTTGATTGTCTGAGTTGATTGCTCCTTGATTAGGGTATTGTTTACTGCTTGTTTGTCTGGTGTTAATCCTGGTGTTAATCCCTGCTTATCTGGGTGTTGATTGCTGGCGAGGTGTTCTGGTCTTTTTGTTTCCTTTCTATGGTCTCTTTTGAATAGTGTGTAGATGTTGTTTATCTCTATGTGCCTTGTCTGAATACCAAGCTTCCAGGAATTCCCTCGCGTTTTTGGATTTAGCTTGGTCTAAAATGCTGACAGTTTCTCAGTTGAAACTATGGTTGAGTCTGCCCATGTGTTGTGAGATTAAGGAGTTTTCATCGTGTCTTCTGACTGCTAGTTGGTGTTCATGGATGCGCTCTGCCAGCCTTCTGCCTGTCTGTCCTACATAGTGGCCGTTAATGAAACGTCTGCAAGAAAACAACCAAGCTCAGAGAACCCCACAGTTTAACCTATCTTAGTTCATATCTGCCACTCTCAGAATGCTGAGAACAGGCAGACCACTATAAATCCATCTCTTCTCCCGTTAGCTGCTCTTAGGAGAAATTACAGTGGGATCCAGTATCCTCTGCAGAGCTGCCACAGGTTCTAGAGTAACAAAAATCACCTTGCCCCCACAACATACACACACAATCATATGAAGAAATTGGTTGTATTTGGCCGAAAGAGTGCAGTTGTTACAGGGGATACCCATTCCTCTTGTTCTGTGAAAAAGCCTATTCTTCTGGTGATGCTGAAAGGACAACCTGGAAGTATTTTTCCAGTCCTGGTGCTTTTCACAATAGCTTTTATCACGGTCGTAGGTTGCAATATAGAGCCCAGGTATGAGAGGCAGAAGAGAATAATGGTTCACCTGAGCCCAGACATTGAGAGGCATGGTGTGTTGTTTAGATAAGCATGGAAAATCAATTTGGACAATTTTGTTTTACAAGGATTGAGAAACTGATTAAAAACTGATTTAAAAGATTAAGATTGGGGTCAGTGATAAGGCTGCCTGAATTCCCCGACATGCATAATGAAGCAAGAGCAAAGCCAGTAGACAGACTGACTCCCCATAAGCCCTACCCCCCCCCCCAAAAAGTCCAAATTTGCTCTACTGTAGTTTCAGATGCAGAGCTAAAAAGCATTGGACACCCTTCAGAATGAGCTGATGTGATAGCTACAGACGGGTCAGCACTGATACAGCACAGAGTGCAGGTGTGCCTATTAATTTAGATCTGCAAGTTTTCCACTGGATTTTGGTATTATGGAGATACAAACTAATAAGGATAGATTGATAACTTGCTAGGATGGAAGAATCTGACTTGCTCCTAAGGCTTAATAGAAGTATAATATGCAGCAATCAGGATGTGAAGTTTTTTGAGATACTCTTTGCTGCAACTCAAAACATCTATTACAATAAAGGAACACAGTAGCAAGAGGATCAATTCACAAATTGCCACAGGTGGTCCTCAGTTAACAGCCACTCATTCAGTGACTGGTGGAAGTTACAATGGTACTGAACAAGTGGTACTTGTGACCAATCCACGTGATTGTGATCTGGGTGCTTGGCAACTGGCTTGCACTTATGACGGTTGCAGTGTCTTGTGGTCATGTGATTGTCATTTGCAATCTTCCCTGGTGGCTTTCCACAAGCAAAGTCAATGGGGAAGCCAGCAGGGAAGGGTGCAAGTCATTCCGGTAAGTCTCCCCGACCCAGCAGCAGCCACCCCCAGCCCCACTGCATTCGTGCCTTGCCTCACTGGCCACTCGCGCACCCTCCGCCACCCAGGAGTAGCTACTTACCTGTCTGCCAACCTGCTTGCAAGCCTGGGACTTGCAACTTCCTGCTGGCTTCCCTACTAACTTTGCTTTTTGGAAGATGGCAGGAAGTTGCAAGGAGGTCCTCGCTTAACGACTCACGATTCTTGCTTAATGATGGCAACAGGGAGTGCCAGGGTTGTCAGTGCTAAGCAATGTGGTCACGTGACACCATGCTTTACAACTGCATCGCTTATTGACAGAAATTCCAGTCCCAATTACCATAGTTAACCAAGGACTACCTGTAATCCTAATAGGGACACTTAATGACCATTAGAGATACTGTAAGAGTAATGATAGAATTCTTAAAATTGATGTTTAGATCAGTAGTATTTATTGTTAAATTTAGCTGAGCCAAAAAAAAACAAGATTAAATGTAATCTGAACCACTGCTCCTGAATTATTTTCAACCCCCCCACAGCTTTGTTCTTTAATTCCTTCCCCCCACTTTTTGTAACTACATTTATCGTAACACAATTTTAAAACAAAATTCTGATGGGTGAAATAATAAAAATCAGGGATGGTGAGAAGCAGCAGAACTTAGCAATGGGGAAAGCACTAGGAAAAGCCAAGAGTAATGTTGACTCCATGGATTTCATTCTTTAGGTAAATGCAGATCTATGAGCAAATGATTGCACTTGGCACACCTGAACAAAATTGTTATCTCAACAGGAGGAGATTTTTTTTAGCTTGCAAGGTTAAGCTACAGGTAGTCCTTGTTTAACAACTGCCTTGGACAGCAACTGTTTATAATTACGATGGTGATGAAAAAGTAACTTTACCACCAATGTGTGCATTTATGACCTTCACAAGATCTCTCGCTCTCAGTCTTGTGTTTGCCATTACAGTCAGTACAGTATCACGCATAACCTGCTCTTATTTTCACTTGTTTATTTACCCCATACCAAGATGTCCTCAAAGAGAAAGAGAAAGAACCCCACTGCAGCTGAAGGAAGTAGCAAGAAGCAAAGGAAAGCTGAAGTAAAATTATAAGCACAGTCGTGGTCACATGATTTTCACTTAGTGACCACTTCGCTTAATGACCGAGTTGCCGGAATCAATTGCAGTCGCTAAACAAGGACTACCTGTATAGAAATAGGGAAGAAACACAACTGAACCAGAACTCTTGTCAATTGTACTGTGATGGTAATTTAGTAGTAGTAGTTAGAAGAAGTGTGCCTTATGGTCATAGGTTTTGTAGTAGATGTTTTTTTAGAGATCATCTGGATAGGGGTTTTCATACTTTTTCAAGCCTCAGAACCTATTCATTTAACAAGCAGACAAAAAATCCCATCCCAGAACTTCTGATTAAGTGGGGCTTCTGAATGTCAGCTGACAAGCCCCACCCTTTCCACTGTATCTTAAAGAAACCTTTTTTTTCCCTTAGTCCATTGCAAAGAAAGGAGGTGGGATGCCCTTAGTCCCATTAAACTCCTCAAGGAAACTTTGGTTCCATAGAACCCAGTTTGAAAAATCCTGGTCTAGTAGATCTTATAGAAAGAATTCAGTATTCTTTCAGGCTTTGGCTTACCAAATTGCTGTTGCTTGGGTACTTCCAAATTATGAAGGAAGAATAACTATTTGTTCAGAATGTGCCCATGGTCTGAACTGACATTTTAAAAAAAGTATTATCTCCCTTTTTGATCACAGCAAAGTGCAAGGTGGTCTACACTGAATTCTTAAGTGATCTCCCTTCTAAGGACTAACTAGGCTCAGACCTGCACAATTATAGCAAGGTACTGTAATGCATGATTTTAGGGCTTAACTCCTATCTGGAGCTTCTCCACCTTGCTGCTTAACTTGTACAGATCCTGCTTGCCTCCTTTCTGTGTTGTTCACTGACTTTGTAGAATTCTGGATTAGCCCACAATGGCTATGTTCTACAAAAGCCAATAATGTATGTGTTATGTACAGAACAGGTTTGGCTGGCAATAGCCATTGCAAAACCAATAGAAAAACTTGTTAGTTGTTAGTGTATGTGGATTTTGGTGGTGTTGTTAGGGGCTGCCCAAAGTTTATTTTTGATTAGTGTAGGTAACCTTGTCACTTTAGAGTTGGCTTGAATTTGGTATTTGAGGCACAGTTCCAAATTGCACTTGATCAAGTAGGATTTCATTACTTTTTAGTAAGCAGACTGTATTTGCTCTCAAATTAAATGATGCTGATTTATGATGATTCTGATTATTTATGATGATTCTTTTACTCCAGGAGCTTGAGGCAGCGTACATAGCATTTTCTCCTCTGACTTTCTTTTACCGCAGCAACCCTATAAAGTAGGTTGGATTGCTAGTGGTATTTTAAAGTAGACTGATATGAGACAGTGTTTTTTACATGCCTTTGCAGATTGTTATAAATGTTCAAGGGGATTATGATTATGAAATTCCACACAGGAGTTGTTCTTCTGTGACATGAAGAACCATGTAGATGATGCAACCATGTGGATGGGGTAAATTGCTTTTGTGATGGCCCATTGTATAGGAAAGGTTTGCATGAGTGATACTGCTTCCATAATTGTAACATGAACTTGCAGCCCCAAGCCACACTGAATTATGTTAAAGAAAATGAAATACTATGTAGATGAGTTTAAAACACATTAGTCAACTAAATCAACTCTAATTACTTTTGCAGTTGATGGAAAATGGTAACAATCTGAGCTGGATCTACCAGCTTAGGGAGAATAAGGTGACTATATCAAGCAACAGATGCAGGACAGAACTATGGATTCTATACAGCCTATTCTGGAACTCAAAGTTAGTCTGCTGTCCTCCAGTATAGTTATCACTGGCGCATCAACAGTATTGATACAAGATTCAATTATTACCCTAGGTGGCTTCTAATCCAGCAATGAAACACTTCTGTATTATAAATAATCACAGGGAATGGAATACAGTATCCATAGGATTGTTTCTATTATAGTTAATAGATATACCACATCTCTTTTTCAGTATCTTCAGAAATACTAGTTTCAGTATTTGGAGAAACTCACTTCTCTTAGAATGACGAAACTCTTTTTAATTTCCCACTTAAATCGGTTATGTCTTGCCTTATCTTCAGAATCTCTTGTAAATTATGTTTATAGTTTTACTCAATACATACCAATTATAAATTCCCTAACCTTCTTTCTTCTGAAAGAAACATTTCTGGATAATTTTTCTTTCAGCTTTTCCATTTGGATTTTGCTATGGAAGCCATTATCTTGATAAGTAGCAGAATAATTAGCTCCCAGTTCATCTTTTTGGATCCGTTGAGGGCTTTTGTTAGTTCAGTTGATGCCATGGTCCTTAAAGCTTGCTGTCACGAACTATTTCATTTTTGGTTTGCTTGTATATAGAGGAGGTCACTGGTGGTCTATCAGAGAACTTAGTGCTCTCATTAGTGCAGCTGAAGTTCTATGCAAAGCCACTGAGGAGTTTTGGACCTAGTATCCAAGTCCCAACACCTTGACTGTCTTACATCTTTGCCTAAAAGTTTGTTTGATTGAGGGTAAGCAAATTCAAGTTGAGAAGACAGGTGATCCTGATTTGGAATCCCCAGTCTTTGAAGATAGTAAGTATGCATGGCTATCATGTGGTGAAGGTATTCTCATCCAAATACATTTGAAGTTTAGATAAGCTCCTGGATCTAACTATTCCTAAAAGAGAATTTTTTCCCCTCATCTAGGGATACTTTTTGAAAACAAAGCCTTTAGAAAGCAAATGGTTTCACTGTGCTGAATTTTTACAGCCATAAGTACTGTGCTCAATGTGGCTACCTTTGAAGGTGATTTACATATTGAACTATTTACATATTGAAGCAGATGCAGCTACTCTCTTCTAGAGTTAGGCCATGCCACTATGCTGACTTCCTTTTAATTTCAAGGTTCAATTCAAATGACTTAACTTTAAAATGCTGTATGAAGTATTCTTTGAGGAAATGCTCACCAAAACATTGTAGTAATTAAGAGATATTAAGTACTTTCAAGTACATTCTTCAACCAGAGTTAAGTGCCTGCTATCTATGCACTCATATTTTGCTTAATTCCCTGAGGTAGCAAAACTCCCAAGGAAACAGTTTAAATGTTCTTATTTCTCTTATATATGACTTCAGACTCTGAATGGAGAGAATTTAATTTCACAATCCCTGATCTCATTATAGATCCAGATCCATATTTTGCAGCTGAAAATTCTATCTGAGAAAGAGTCGTGATTCTGATGGGGTGTATTTTCTTTGCATGCATAACATTCCTATTTTAATCTCTGGCATCTCCCAGCAGAGCAGAAATAGAACTTTGTCTGAAACCCAGAGTATTGCCAGTTGGTGTAGGCAACAGTGAGCTAGATGGTGGCTTGACTCCATACAGAATAACTTCCCATGGCATCTAAAGAATAGGGCAAGATATGCTAAATTTTGACATCCAGATTGTAAACATTGTTTCTGTCCACAATCTCAGCAATCAACCAGTGACTGACATTCTGGAAAAAGTTCTCTAGGACCCCTTGCAGTCTAAATTTTCAAAGGTTTCTGGAGGAAATTATTGAGGATATAGGGTTCAGTCATTTTCCATGAATAAACAGAAATTGCTTGGCTGTCACTTTTCTCCCCACAACCATCCCACTGCCAACATATCCCTTTCTATTTTAAGGCTGCCATTCTATTGCCTTCGAACAATTCGTTGCTCAAGTGCTTTTCTCACACTACCTAGCAACCTCCATCATTGACGAAGTGTTACAAATCCCAGGGCAACATGGAGTTGCTCCTTGAACAAAACTTGATGCAAATTAAGAAAGTTTGCCTAATTTCTTTCAATCTGCTTTATGCTTTCTTGTCACATAACCTGATTTACTTCATAATGCATTTTGTATCTTCAGAATTTATAGATACTCTGGTGGAACCAAAAAGAAGAAACAGGAAATGTTTAGTATAGATCCTGTGAATGAAGCTTGTTTCAGATGGTAAGACCTGAAAATATCAGATTTCATCGAAAGAAGTTGAAAAGATTGAGTCTTAAGGTCTTGGCTTACAATGTAGGTCAAGGGTATTAAAGGAGAATTGAGATTAGTGCTTGCAAATTACAACTTTTCTCTTGCTTTAGCTTCTCAGTTGCAGAATATCAACCTGTCCATAGTTCGGTCCTTCTGTTAAAAAGAATAGTTGAAGCAGATACATCTGCCTGAACCTGCAGAATAGCTAAGAGAAAGATTCCAAAAGGGAGAATTGTTGTCTCCTTTGGGGACTGAGGGAAGGGGATAAATTCCAGTCCATATGCTCCGATTAAATTTCCTATATAGATCAGTGCCAAAGGCGGTAGAGTGGAACAGAACAACTGATATGAAGTCCTAGTGGAATCAGTGCTGGGTTTTCCTAGAAGGTGGTAGGTCCAAAGTCTGGAACTTTATCTCTCTCCTTTGGAAACAAGTCGCCTGGAAGTCTCTCTGAAACTAACAAGTCCATAAGGGGCATCTCTATATACTGAAGTTCCCCCCACCCCGCCCCAATCCATTAATTTCTTAGTGAGTCTTCATCAGCTTTTCTTCTGTCCACTCTTAAGTGATTGGAGAATGAGCTGTGGTGCAGCTGTAAATAATACTTCAGCAGTCTTGATATTTTTGCATGGCATTTTATTGGGGAAGGAACTATTATACCTGCTTGATTACAGAAGTTATGGGAAAAATAGGCAGGTAGACTCACCAACCAGTTAAGAGGACATGCTTGACTAATGCTCCTACTGATAACCAACTGTGGTTACCTTAAAGCTCCCAGTTCCTAATTCCTTGATCCAAATGGGATCAAGGTGTTTCTTATTTTAAATATCACAGGTTCTGAATATTCTCTCAGGCAATTCAGCTGCCACATCTGTCAGCTGCTTTTCCTTTTGTCATGAAAGTGGGAGGAAACCATGAAAAAGACAGAAAAGCGCTTCAGATGTACACTCTATTTTCACACTGCTCTTTATGCTGGTTATAAGACGCTTAAGGAAGCTGGTACTAAAGGAACGTTACATATTTGGGGATGTTTGGACTATAGGTGAAACTTGAAAGATTAGAATATCGTGCAAATGTTCATTTATGTCAGTATGGCAACTCAAAAGGTGAAACCAATATATGAGATAGACGCATTACATGCAAAGCAAGATATGTCAAGCCTTACTTTGGTATAATTGTGATGATTATGGCGTACAGCTTATGAAAACCCCAAATTCACAATCTCAGAAAATTAGAATATTACATGACATCAATAACACAAGGATTGGAAATAGAACAATATCGGACCTCTGCAAAGTATAAGCATGCATATGTACTCAGTACTTGGTTTGGGCCCCTTTTGCAGCAATGACTGCCGCAATGCGGCGTGGCATGGATGCTATCAGCCTGTGGCACTGCTGAGGTGTTATGGAAGACCAGGATGCTTCAATAGCAGCCTTCAGCTCCATTGCATTGTTCGGTCTCATGTCCCTCATCTTTCTCTTGGCAATGCCCCATAGATTCTCTATGGGGCTCAGGTCAGGCGAGTTTGCTGGCCAATCAAGCACAGTAATCCCATGGTCATTGAAGCAGGTTTTGGTACTTTTGGCAGTGTGGGCAGGTGCCAAGTCCTGCTGGAAAATGAAGTCAGCATCCCCATAAAGCTCGTCTGTGGAAGGAAGCAGGAAGTGCTCCAAAATCTCCTGGTAGACGGCTGCGTTGACCCTGGACTTAATGAAGCACAGTGGACCAACACCAGCAGATGACATGGCTCCCCAAATCAACACAGACTGTGGAAACTTCACACTGGACTTCAAGCATCGTGCATTGTGTGCTTCTCCATTCTTCCTCCAGACTCTGGGTCCTTGGTTCCCAAATGAGATGCAAAAGTTGCTCTCATCAGAAAAGAGGACTTTGGACCACTGGGCAACAGGCCAGTTCTTTTTTTCTGTAGCCCAGGTAAGACGCTTCTGACCTTGTTTGTTGTTCAGGAGCGGCTTGACAAGAGGAATACGATATTTGAAGCCCATGTCCAGGATCCGTCTGTGTGTGGTGGCTCTTGATGCACTAACTCCAGCCTCAGTCCACTCCTTGTGAAAGTCTCCAACACTTTTGAATGGCCTTTTCCTGACAATCCTCTCCAGGCTGCGCTCATCCCTGCTGCTTGTGCACCTTTTTCTACCACACTTTTCCCTTCCACATAACCTTCTATTGATGTGCTTTGATACAGCACTTTGGGAACATCCAACTTCTTTTGCAATTACCTTTTGGGGCTTTCCCTCCTTATGGAGGGTGTCAATGATGGTTTTCTGCACAACTGTCAGGTCAGCAGTCTTTCCCATGCTTGTGATTCCTACTGAACCAGCCTGAGAGACCATTGAAAGGCTCAGGAACCCTTTGCAGGTGTTATGGATTCATTAGCTGATTAGAGTTGGACACTTTGAGCCTAGAATATTGAACCTTTTCACACTATTCTAATTTTCTGAGATTGTGAATTTGGGGTTTTCATAAGCTGTACGCCATAATTATCATAATTATACCAAAGTAAGGTTTGACATATCTCGCTTTGCATGTAATGCATCTATCTCATATATTGGTTTCACCTTTTGAGTTGCCATACTGACATAAATTAACATTTGCACGATATTCTAATTTTTCGAGTTTCACCTGTATGCACAAAGCATAGCTACTTCACGATTCAGAGTGGTGGCAAGATTATTGCTTGCTACTGCAGAAACTCTGGAATGCTAGTATTATGGCCAGTCAGTACTCTAGGGCCTTAAAGGCGTACAAGTTCCACTGGAAGGCTGATTATTTGAAGTTAGGAGTGCACTGGGAAATGTTATAATAATGGGCTATTGTCACATGCTTGGACATGTTATAGTAATATCCTTTTGTGAGGTTCTTGGCACATTACAGAGGTAAGGAGATGGTTATAGCTGTTTCTCTTACAAGGGCAGAGAATATACATAGGGGCTTTTCCCAGCAGCAATTATGAATACGAAGGCTCGGCACAGCATTGTTCTATTGCCCTCCATTATTTTATGGTTGTTTGATGAGTAGAGGGTTGTTCTTTAGCTTCTGAAAAGGATCAGAGGTGATTAGAATATTAATTACAAGGTTTGCAAGGGTGGAGCCAGCAGATCTTGTTGAATGTCTTACATACTACTGCTAAACATGTTACGGTATGTTTGCATAGGGTCCTTTTGTTAGAGTAGGTTGGTTTGGGTGTTTAGATGCTCACCTGTATATAGATGGAGTTTGCATACAAAGGCTCCTTTCAGAAAAGCAAGTGATTTCAGAAATAGCACTTGCTAATTTATTGTAGTGTATTGCTGGTGAAATATTGGTTGATACAGACTGTAAAAGACCTGACCAAGCTTTCTCTTCCATTGATTCTAGAAGCATGAGATAGGGTCTCTCCAGGGCTATCTGAAAGAAGCTTCCCCTTTTTTCAGGGGAAGAAAGAGAAAGTGAAGAGCCTGGAACGTCACTCTATGTTTGGGGCACATGTAATTCAGAAACCAAGGGCTGGGACTGGGGAGATTAATCAGAAGTACAAATAAAAGAGAAGAAAATGGCCTCACACAGAGGGCAGAAAGGGAGGATTTCAGAGTTATTATTATCAGAATCCTTTCGCAAAAGAAGTGAGCCCTTTCAAGGTGTGAGCACTTTCCAGAGATGGCTCCAAAAAGACTAGTAAGTAGGAAGTTTGTGTAATGCAGACCCCAGGGGTGATCACTTAGGAATAAGGGGAGGATAGTTTAGAAGGAATAAACAAGTCCCTTTCTCTCTCGCACATGCAAGTTCAGCTCCAATCCGAGGGAGCTGTATCTCCAAGGCTATTTGAAGTGAGAGAGGAAGTGAGCCACAGGGTAATGCGGTGAGTCAATGCCCAGCACCTGGCAGATGCCTAGTAGCTTGAGGCAGGCTTCCTGGCGACTAGAACTGGCACAAGCCACGTTGCAATAAGGTTCCTCATATTCCTTAGACACAATCTCATCTTCAAGCAGGTTGAGACGGATGACACCACGCTCATGTAGGGCCTGGAGTGTTTCTAGGCTAGCTGTGGATTTGAGGGCCTGAAGATGCTGTGACACTAAGCACATCACTCCCACTAGGTTTGTACGGGGACAAGAGCGTGTGGGCAAGACTGGGGTCACTCCACAGGCAACCATGACAGAGGCTAGCATGATGTCTACTCCATAGATCTCCTGAATCCAGTCACGGAGGTAGAAGCCACCCATGCGAGGATTGATTTCAATAAGCTTGGGGCCTGCAGCTGTCAACTTGAGCTCCACATTGAAGACACCATCTGTGAGACCACAACCTAAGCAGCACTGATAGGCAGCATGGATAAGTTGTGCCTCACAATCAGGGGGCAGGCAGGTGGGCATGCAGGCTGCTGTCTCTGTAAAGTTGGGCACCCGGGTGGGCCCGTTGTCAGACACGAATGCCCCAAGCATCCGTCCCTCATATATCACCAGATCCACGTCATGCTCAGTGCCTGAGACATACTCCATCAACAGCATGGTATTGCCCCAACCCAGCCCAATGCCTAAATAATCAGAGTCATCCTGCAGATCATGTGAGATCTTGTCAAAATGCAGATGACATTGCTGGGCATCTTCCACCAGCTTTACCCCTACTGCCCCAGCCCCAAACTCAAGCTTCATGACACCTGGGAAATTAATGTGGCTGGCAGCTCGCTCCACATCAGCATGGCTCTCCAGGTGACAGCATGGCACAGCATAGAGTGCTGCAGAGGACCAGCGGGACCCCTCCTTGCACCGCCGCAGTAAGTGCTGGTGAGTGCGGCTCTTCTGCTTGGCCACTCGCATGGCAGTTGAGGAGCTGCAGCGCAGGCCCAGCCCTTCACATACCAGCGCTGTCAGGACCATACAGTCATCCCAGTAGGACAGGCAGCCATCCAGATGCAGGCCCCTCTCCTGAATAAGCCCCAGCAGTGCCTGGGCATGCTCCTCATCCTTCTTGTGGTCTGTGGTGTCATAGTGGATGAAGGTGTGCACCAGTTGGGAGGCAAAATGGTTGGGATCGGTCTCCACCAGGTGGATCTGGGGATGGGAAAGATGAGAGAAAAAGAAGGGAAAGGGAGTGGAAGCAGGGCGGGGAAGAGGGAAAGGCAGAGATGCAGAGAAGGCAGGGAAAAAAAATCAGAGATGCATCACTACAGACAGTAACAGAGAAGGCCAACTCCTTGGGGTCAGGGACAACACAGCAGTCCCTTAAGAAGGAGGCACTATCAATAGGCATTTGCTTCCCCCGTGAACTGACCATTCCATTCCATCATGCTGGTTGATCTGAGCTTTTTCTATGTCCCTGTTTCTGCAGCAGCAAGGTTTAGACTGAAGAGCTCCATTGTCCTCTAGGTTTGGGAGGAGGGATTAAAAGCTGAGGCAACACCCACGCTGGCAGGCTGGCTGGATGGCTGGCTAAAAAGCGTTCACAGTCTTGAGAAATCAAAGATGACCCTGCTGTTGGCATGGGAAAGGCTGGGTGAACAAGGGAGTCATATTTTCGTTTTCCACTCCTTATCTGGATTCTGATTAGATCAGGTACCAGCACTGATTCACAGGGTTTTGTGAGTTAAGAGCAAGGGTGTGGAAATGGGTCAACATTATCTCTTTCACTGCAGGTGCTTTTTAGCAGTGAACTCCAGGGACATGGAGGCTGTCAAGCCTGTACTCCCTTTAAATAACTTCAGAGCCAAGCCATTTTTCCAGGAGGAACTTGGATAAAGCATAGGATGTAGACTGTCCCACTCTGAAAACTGCAGTTGTAGACATAAGACTGTGGCACATATAGCCATCGTGCTCAATTCAGGGTCTGAGCTGGAGAATGGATCAAGGCTCCAAGAGGGGCAAATTCATCCTTCAGTCCCAGAGGAATAAGCTGACATTGAAGCACTTGAAAACTTCAGGGACAATGGAATGAGCTTTTGGAGACTAAATCTGCCTGTGGCTGAGTTGTCTGTCTCCTTCTACTCATGTAGTTTTCATTTCATTCCAGTCACCTTCCCACCCCACCCCATTTATATGCCTCTCCTCATCTAGTCTCCATACAACATCCCACTTATCGAGAGGGGCCTTCTTTCAGGTTCTAAACAGGCAGTGCACAAGTGATAAGTAGGTCTTGGAAATAGGGCTTTGAGACTAGCAAGCCCAAGATGGCTTCTTCTTGGAACAGTAACAGTACTGTACTGTATTTCTACCTCTTCTAAAGGTGGAAAACACCCGTGTCTCGTAACACTGTAGGAAACAATATTTATATCCTGAATTTGGAGAAGTCAGGAAAAAGACATTTGGAAAGATGGGGGCAGGTCTGCCTGATATGCTGGGAATGCTCAGTGATGAAAAAAAGTTTGTTTTTGCCTCTTATGCCGCTACTGAAGACCAGGAACTATGCCAAAATAACAATGGGAGTGGGGCCTCCTCCCACAATGGATGGTTCTTGAGAAAGCCTGGAATCCACAATCTCCAAAGCTAGCTCATCTGTCCTGCCCCATATTTGTATCCTAACATTATTACATGGAGACAGGCAATGGTGGAAGGCAGCTCTGAAGTCCGCAGAACTTGTTTCCATCCCCAGGGACTCTTCCAACAGGACCTTGCTTCTGGACTGGGCCCTCCAATGCCCCACTTGAAGTACTCCTGAGAGATGGCCAGCCGGGAAACGGATGGGCCAGGCAAGCTCCTCAGCTTTACGGGCAAAGTGAAATGAGCAAGCCCTTCTGATGGGTAATGTGGGTCTGCAGTTTACTCCCCTCTCTGTTTAGATGGTGCCCATAACATTTATGGGGTATGGATAGGGACTGTGGGGTGGTGCTGCTCTAGCTAGTCCATCCTGCAGCTTGGAAGGGCTGCACAGGTCTGTGTTTCCGCATCTTACTTTTAGCCCGTAGTCCCTGGCTGCCTCCCAGACGAACTTTTTGCTGAATCCGCCGGCCCCAATCACCAGCACATGTTTGCCCTCCATCAGGTGGCACTGTGCACGACGCAGCATTGTCTCCACCAAGGCACAAGCTGTCTCTCCTCCTGGGGCCCCCACCATCCGGCCCATGGTTTCAAGGACTGAGCAAGTCTCTAGGCACAGCTGTGAGTTCATCTCCAGGGCTACCAATTGCAACACCTGGTCCTCTGAGCTCAGAAGAAAATCCACCCCTGTGAAAAGAAGATGCCAAAGAAAAGAGGACATTTGTTACAAGGCCTTGCTGAATATCCACAGAAAGGCCACAGAAGCCACCTTTGATCCTAGATCTAGTACCTATCACAAGAGCAAGGGAACTAATGCATCTCTCTGTTGCAGCAGAGTGCTGGCTAAGGAATTCTGGAAGTTGAAGTCCACAAATCTTAAAGTTGCCTAGGTTGAGAAACCCTGCTCTAGAGGACAGGCACTATGACACAGAATGTTTGCTTCCTGAGTCCCATCAGGTGATACTGTTTAATCAATGGAACTTAGAGCATGCTGACTCTGCCTGATCATATGGGAGACAGACAGGGTGTATGCCATGAGGGTCTTTATAGGTGATAATTAACACCTTGAATTGCACTTGGAAGCCTACTGGAAACCAGTGCAGCTCACAAAGCAGAGATATTACATGGGCATACCAAGGCACGTCCATAACTGCCTATGTGCTGCATTCTGGACCAGCTGCAGCTTCTCAGTGGTCTTCAAGGGTAGCCTCATGTATAGGCCATTGCAATAATCCAAATATGAGGTGACCAAAATATGAGTAACTATTCCTAGAACCTCCCAGTCCAGGTATGGCACACAAAATGAATTTGTGCAAAGGCCTTCCTAATCATAGCTGCCACCTGCTCTTTGAGCAAGAGGCAGGGGCTGTGAGTGCAAGGAGACCCTCAAATTGTACAGTAGTCCTGAAGGGGGAAGTATAGCTCTTTGTTGTTTAGTCGTTAAGTCGTGTCCGACTCTTCGTGACCCCATGAACCATATTGCGCCAGGCCTTCCTGTCTTTCACTGCCTCCCTGAGTTTGCTCAATTTCATGCTCATTGCTTCAGTGATGCTATCTAGCCATCTCATCCTCTGCCGTCCTCTTCTCCTTTTGCCTTCCATCTTTCCCAGCATCAGGGTCTTTTCCAAAGAGTCCTCTCTTCGCATTAGGTGACCAAAGTATCTGAGCTTGAGCTTCATTATCAATCCTTCCAATGAGCAATCAGAGTTGATTTCCTTTAAGATTGACTGGTTTGACCTCCTAGCAGTCCAGGGGACTCTTAAGAGTCTTCTCCAGCACCACAGTTCAAAGGCATCAATTCTTCGGCGTTCAGCCTTCTTTATGGTCCAGCTCTCACAGCCATACATTACTACTGGAAAAACCATAGCTTTGACTATGCGGATCTTTGTCGGCAAGGTGACGTCTCTGCTTTTTAATATGCTATCTAGGTTTGCCATAGCTTTCCTCCCAAGGAGCAAGCGTCTTTTAATTTCATGGCTGCAGTCTCCGTCTGCGGTGATCTTGGAGCCCAAATAAATGAAGTCTGTTACTGCTTCCATTTCTACCCCTTCTATTTGCCAGGGATTGATGGGTCCAGATGCCATGATCTTAGTTTTTTTAATGTTGAGTTTCAAGCCAGCTTTCGCACTCTCCTCTTTCACCCTCATCAAGAGGCTCTTTAGTTCTTCTTCACTTTCTGCCATTAGGGTGGTATCGTCTGCATATCTGAGGTTATTGATGTTTCTCCCTGCAATCTTAATTCCGGCTTGTGATTCTTCCAGCCTGGCATTTCTCATGATGTACTCTGCATATAGGTTAAATAAGCAGGGGGACAGTATACAGCCTTGTCGTACTCCTTTCCCTATTTTGAACCAATCGGTTGTTCCATGACCGGTTCTAACTGTTGCTTCTTGGCCCGCATACAGATTTCTCAGGAGACAGGTAAGGTGGTCTGGTATCCCCATCTCTTTAAGAATTTGCCACAGTTTGTTGTGATCCACACAATCAAAGGCTTTTGCATAGTCAATGAAGCAGAAGTAGATGCTTTTCTGGAACTCTCGTGCTTTCTCCATGATCCAGCGAATGTTGGCAATTTGATCTCTAGTTCCTCTGCCTCTTCGAAACCCAGCTTGTACATCCGGTAGTTCTCGGTTCACGTACTGCTGAAGCCTAGCTTGTAGGATTTTGAGCATAACCTTGCTAGCATGTGAAATGAGTGCAATTGTGCGATAGTTTGAGCATTCTTTGGCATTGCCCTTCTTTGGAATTGGAACGTAAACTGACCTTTTCCAATCCCGTGGCCACTGTTGCGTTTTCCAAACTTGCTGGCATATTGAGTGCAGCACTTTAACAGCATCGTCTTTTAGTATTTTAAATAACTCAGCTGGAATACTGTCATCTCCACTAGCTTTGTTGTTAGCAATGCTTCCTAAGGCCCACTTGACTTCACTCTCTAGGATGTCTGGCTCAGGGTCAGTGACCACACCAGCATGGACATCAGGGACATTAAGATCTTTCTTGTATAGTTCTTCTGTGTATTCTTGCCACCTCTTCTTAATCTCTTCTGCTTCTGTTAGGTCCCTGCCTTTTTTGTCCTTTATCATGCCCATCTTTGCACTAAACGTTCCTTTGATATCTCCAATTTTCTTGAAGAGATCTCTAGTCTTCCCCATTCTATTGTTTTCTTCAATTTCTTTGCATTGTTCATTTAAGAAGGCCTTATCTCTCCTTGCTATTCTCTGGAAATCTGCATTCAGTTGCTTATATCTTTCCCTTTCACCCTTGCTTTTCGCATTCCTTCTTTCCACAGCTATTTGTAAAGCCTCATCAGACAGCCATTTTGCTTTCTTGCATTTCTTTTTCTTTGGGATGGTTTTAGATGCTGCCTCTTGTACAATGTTACAGACCTCCGTCCATAGTTCTTCAGGCACTCTGTCTACCAAATCTAATCCTCTAAATCTATTCATCACCTTCACTGTGTACTCACATGGAATATGATCTAAGTCATACCTGAGTGGTCTAGTGGTTTTCCCTACATTCTTCAATTTAAGCCTAAATTTTGCAGTAAGAAGCTCATGATCTGAGCCACAGTCAGCTCCTGGTCTTGTTTTTGCCGTCTGTATAGAGCTTCTCCACCTTTGGCTGCAAAGTATGTAATCAATCTGGTTTCGGTATTGACCATCTGGTGATGTCCATGTGTAGAGTCGTCTCTTGTGTTGTTGGAAAAGAGTGTTTGCTATGACTAGCTTGTTCTCTTGACAGAACTCTATTAGCCTTTGCCCTGCTTCATTTTGTACTCCAAGGCCAAACTTGCCTGTTATTCCGATTACTCCTTGACTTCCTACTTTAGCATTCCAATCCCCTATGATGAAAAGGACATCTTTTTTTGGTGCTAGTTCTAGAAGGTCTTGTAGGTCTTCATAGAACCGGTCAACTTCAGCTTCTTCGGCATCAGTGGTTGGGGCATAGACTTGGATTACTGTGATGTTGAATGGTTTTCCTTGGATACGCACTGAGATCATTCTGTCGTTTTTGAGGTTGTACCCCATTACTGCCTTTCCCACTCTCTTATTGACTATGAGTGCAACTCCATTTCTTCTAAGGGTTTCTTGCCCACAGTAGTAGATATAGTGGTCACCTGAATTAAATTCACCCATTCCCGTCCATTTCAATTCGCTGATTCCCAAGATGTCAACGTTCAATCTTGTCATCTCATGTTTGACCACATCCAGCTTGCCTTGGTTCATGGATCTTACATTCCACGTACCTATACAATATTGTTCTTTACAGCATCGGACCTTCTTTTCGCTTCCAGATACATCCACAGCTGAACGTCCTTTCGGCTTTGGCCCAGCCGCTTCACTCTTTCTGGAGCTACTTGGAATTGCCCTCCGCTCTTCCCCAGTAGCATATTGGACACCTTCCGACCTGAGGGGCTCATCTTCCGGCGTCATATCTTTTAGCCTTTTAACATTGTCCATGGGGTTTTCTTGGCAAGGATACTGGAGTGGGTTGCCATTTCCTTCTCCAGTGGACCACATTTTGTCAGAACTCTCTGTCATGACCTGTCCGTCTTGGGTGGCCCTGCACGGTATAGCTCATGGCTTCACTGAGTTACACAAGCCCCTTCGCCACGACAAGGCAGTGATCCATGAAGGGGAGTATAGCTCTATTCAGCACTAAAAATGGACCATCTCCAGACCTGAGTGGTCCACATACCCACAGCCAGTCAGTCTTGTCAAGGTTAGCTTCTGTCAAGTTCTTCCCCATTCAGACCTGTGCTTCCTCCAGACACAGACATCTCAGGGTCACCTGGTCAGCTTGGGGTCAAGAGATATAAGGGGGTATCATCAGCATACTGAAGATATCCAACTGCAAATGGATGGATGACCTCACCAAGCAGCCTCATGTCAGTGTTAAAAAAGAGGAGTGAGAGTGTTGAGCCCTGAGACACTCCACATTTCAATGATCTCGAGAATGATCTCTCCCTCACCCCTCTCTGCCAACACCAATTGGACCCAACCATGGAGAAAGGAGGAGAACCACTGCAACACCTTTTCTCCCACTCCTACTCCCCATAGGCACTCCAGAAGGATACCTCGATGGTACTGAAAGCTGCTAAGAGATCAAGGACAACTGGGACACCACCCCTGTCCTGGCTCTGCCAGAGGTCATCAACAAGTCATTCTAGCTTTATTCTTGTTTCTTTCACTTCTTTCATGCCCATTTCGCTCCAATATCCAGCTCTAACACTATCAAAAAATGCCATGATTCACATTCCAAACTTCTCATCACTAATTCTATGTTTCACCATAAACAGTTATGCTATTACAGAAAAAAAATATACTATTTTTTAAATAAAAATTAGCAAACCAAGAGTGTACTTCTATTCCCCTATTTTTGTTATCAAGTGGCAGTTGAGGTTGAGTGTGGCAAAGATGCTGTTGCCAACAATGAGTAAGGAGGTTGGGACAAATTTGCTCAGTACATCATAGTAACATGGAAAATAGATAATAATTTAACATGAAAAACCAGACTGTGAATTTCAGATAAAGTGAGTCCATGATATCAAATTTAATTCATGGGTGGCAACTAAGTTTGATTGTTTTTCTTATTTGGCCGGTTTTAAGGGAAATGATTGCACAAGAACTGATTGCTCAAGAATGCCTTCAGAGGCTGGAATCAAATGACATACTCCAAAAAATGTACTAATCCAGATCAATATTGTGTGGTTTGAAGACCCCAGTTTGCCTCCGTTCAGAGAATGCAGACAGTAGCGATGTTTAATATAAATGAAATATCATGCAGGTTTTTTGTTAGAGACCACCATCACGAAGCAGCTGCTAACATAAGACAAATACAAAAATAGACATTGTGCAAGCCTATTTCTAGAACACAGAACCTGGAAAGGAATTTCTCTAATGCTGCGGGATGCTATCTGGTCCTGTTACTATAATCAGTAAAGCCACTTCACGCTGCTGCCCCATGGCTTGCTAAAACTGTAGTTCAGCTGCTCTGACAGCCCCAGTTTCATTGTGCAACCAAACTGTGGTACCCCACAATATCTTACAAACAATAATGGCTGATGCTATAAGCTTACCGATAACGTCAGTTTGTGCTCGGCAACCACCTTTCTGCTCAGCTGATAGACTAGTCTCCATATCCATGAAGGCCTTCATGGCTGCCTCTGCTTTCTGCTTTATTTGGGCATGGATTGCAGCAATTTGGACCTCATCTTTTAGTCCCCAGTGCCGTAGGCTGCTTTCCAGAGTCTGGGGCACTGTGGTCTGGTGCTTCAGGGGCTTATTTGCTGGACCCACACCACATATTACCTGGAAAGAACCAAAAGGTTTGAGATCTTTCTGGACTATTGGCAACAATTTGTCTTAGCATCTCTATTTCAACAGTCTTAAAGGTCGGAGTCACTTTCTTTGATTATTTATTTATTTATTTATTATTAAACTTATATGGCTATATCCATACAATACAATACAGAAAGATTTCCAGTTCTATTTGGTTTAAGAGAATAGAGTATTTCCTGCCCAGCAGGAGGGTAAAAATTGTCAATCTGGTGACTGATTATATAACCTAGCTTATTTCTAAATGAGACATGATTTTGCCACGAAAAGTCTGCTGTATTTGTAAGCACCAATAATTGTAAGCTCAATTATTTTTAGACTGCTCCATAAAACGTTCAAAAAGGGACATGAATATTGGTGTGAATGTGCTAATCATCTCTTGTGTTGCAGATGGCTCTTCTGTGGTGTGTGTGTTTTTCTACTAGTGATATGTTCCCAGTTTTCTTTTAATTTCAACTGGGCACATTTGAAATTACCTTGCTTAGCAGAGGCTGGTCTTTTCGGGATCTGCAGACAACAGCACATATTCGGATTGCCAGATTGGGCCGCAGAGATATGTTGCCTGGAACTGGAGATATGGAGCAGGAAGAAAAATAGGAAAGGAAAATATCAGACAGGTAAATTGGTATGAGCTGAACACGTGGAGGAAAATGAAAAGAACAAGAGAGGCCTGCTGAAACGCTTGTATTTGTATCTGGAGTACTTGTATTTGTATCTGGAGTACTATCAGTAATGTAGAGTAGTTTTGAAGAATTGTGGATCTGAAGATGGTAACTTTACCATCTCCACCAGTACTGTCAGCTGTGCAGCTTCTACCCCCCCACAAATCATCAGCCCAAAGTTTCTCTTTCAAAATGCTCAAGGCCTAGTGCATGCAAGATATGCTAATGAAATGAAGCAAAGCAAGTGGAAGAGACAATGGTTTATGGAGTGACTGAGTCTTCATTATGCTGATACCTTTAGATATGGAGGGCTTAAAACCTAGGACTAGGAGTCCTAGTCCCAATTGTTGCTATAGGTATTCTGGGAGTCCTATTCCAGCACATCTGGAAGGTGGCAAGGTGAATCAAACTATGCTTTACAGGCACCGAACTGAAGGATAATTAGCTTTGTGACCTTAGTGAGAAGTGGCCAAAACGTATTCCTTACCTGGGGAGCTGTTTGTATTCGAAGGCCCAGACTGGATGATGTGAGCAGTAGGAATGAAAGGCTCCAGCAAAATGCTCTCCTCCTCCTCTAGAGTCTCCAGCAGAGTCAGGACAGCCTGCAGGACACTTCCATGTTCTGACTTGTCAAGGAATGATACAGCTTGGGTTCCACTGCAGCGCCAGCCTGAGGGCTTCACCACTACCTGTGGAAGTATAATACCTGTAGAGGCAAGGCTTAAGCATCCAGCTCTTTCCCAAAAGCTCTGTAGCCTATTTCCAACTCTCATGCTGTGTTCTCATCTGAATGGAAAGAGCTGCAGCGTTCTTGCTCTATAATGCCTCTGTCTTAACCTCTATCTGTCTTGCTTTCTAATCTTCAGTTCAGGATTTCTTACCTGCTTGTAAGACTCCATTGCTCCACCTTGCAAGAAGGCTGTAATTTCCTCCTGTAGAAGGTTGTCTTGTCCTTCCCGGCCACTCAGTTCAACCACATGGATGCGCTGCTCTTCTGTCACGTTGCGTAGGAGCAATGGGCGTTTGAAGGTGAAGGCCAGGGTGGGGGGCACAGCTACTTCTCCCTTCTGATCCATGAGTTGCCGGGTCAGCAACTTGTCTTCTAGCAGGCGAGTCAACTCTCCTGAACCTCCTGTGGGGCAGTCAAGATCTCGGGCCAATTCTGCTACTGACTGGCCCTGCACCTTGCAGGGTCCAAAGCTCCCTGTGAAGTAGTTGACCCGACGTGGGGAAGAAAATTCTTCCAGCACTGTGCGACCACCAAGCTCAAATATCACAGCCTTCAATACAAATAAGGATGACTCTCCAGGGTGGGTTTCTGATGGGACCTTGGAGAGCCACGTTGGTGACAAGCACAACAGCATGTTACCTACGAAAAAGAAAGGTGGGAAATCCAGCTTGTGAATGTATCTGAGAAGGTAGGGATGTGAAAAACTAAACAGGCCAAAACGTCTCATATATTAGAATTGCATATACCACATTTGCATCACAATAATCAGTAACAGTGAAAGATGTGTTCTGTACCATCGACACCCTGATTACTTGCCCTGACAACAGCCTGGGAACCAGCAAATTGCCTTCCTGTTTTCTGTAATGTGCTATCCTGTCATATTTTCCCATATGACACCAGTGAACCTAGTGAGACTGAGCAAGGAAAAGAAAATAGAATAATCTCTCAGGATATCATTAGCACTACCATTAGTCTTCACTGTGTTGTTGTTGTTGTTTTTAATGTACTAGCCAGTCAATTTATTACAATAGGTTGTTCACCATTTGGATGACAGCCTTTCAAGTTTTATGAAAGGAAAAAAAATTGTAGGAAAGTGTCTTCCTACATTTTAATCTTTGGAGAGTGCCACAAGTTCTGCCTCAATCAATAATGTCATATCCAATCCTTATTGCAATATGCAGAAAGCATCCTGAAAGTAAAACATGCAGATTCTTTAGCCATCAACACATTAATTCCCCAAAGAAGATACAAGCAATACATTTATAATTACAAGTGTGTAAATAGGCCTCTGGGTGGACAGCTTTCCTACTTTGTGACTACTTCTTTCTTTTTTGCATTTTATTTGTTGGAAAGGATGTGCCCTATTTTGTTTTTGAAAGGATGTTGGTATAAGGCAGCAGAAAAAACAACAAAAACAAATGGCTTGTAAGATGCCAGTTCATTTCTCTCTACCTAAAAAGCAGCTCAGTTCCCTTTGGAGGAAAGTCTTTGGTCTGTCTTCCAACTCAAAAAGTCAGTCTCCTTATTCAAAGGACAAAAAAAAAGCAAACCAAGGTTGCATGTTTGACAATACTGAGATAAAAGTTACTGTAGAAGCAAAAGATGGGAAACTTGTGGCTTGTTGGGAAGATGGGAAACTTGTGATCCTTGTTGTTCAGCTTGCATCGCCACTGATCATGAGTTATGCTGCTTGGGCTGAGATTGGAGCCCAAAAACATATGGAAGGAGAAGACAAATCAGCTTTCCCAAACTGATACCCTCCAAATGTGTTGGAGAGGAAGTGGAGGGAAGAAGGAAGAGCTGGTTCTCAGGAGGCAATGACTTTCAAGGGCTCTGGGGACTAAGAGAAGGTAGAGCAGGGCTAGAAGTATTTAAACCACAACTCTTTATTGGATTATTTAGGCTCCCTGCCTTCCTTGCTACTTTATTGAATGTTGTTGCTACAGAAACCATTCATGAATCCTTTAGACAGTAGAGATTTGACTAAGCTTAATTCTGAAAATGCTGGCTGGCTCAATTACGCATTTTCTCTAGAAAATTATAGCACTTCCACCGCACTTCTACAGGTGGTCCTCGGTTAACAACCACTTGTTCAGTGACTGTTCAAACTTGCGACGTTGCTGAACAAGCAGTACTTACAACCAGTCCTTGGAGTTCCAGCCATCACAGCATTGCGTGGTCATGTGGTCACCATTTGTGATCTTCTTTGCTGACTTCCCACAAGCAAAGTCAACGGGAAGCTGGCAGGAGGTTGCAAATGGCGAGCACGTGATGTCCTTGCTTAACAACCCACAATGATTTGCTTAATGATGGCAACTGGGACTGCCAGAATTGCCATCCCCAAGCAGCGTGGTCAGATAACGTCGTACTTTACAACCGCATTGCTTAGCGACAGCAATTCCAGTCCCAATTGCCATCATAAACTGAGGACTACCTGTATACAAAATCCAAGCAAGTATATTCATGTTTGTTTGGATATACCCTTTTTTATAATCACATCTTGGTTTTATTATTCCTGTAGCTAGGAGCTACTCAGACTCCTTGGCCTTCCTTGCAAAACAGATTTAACCCTCTGGATTAGAACACCAAGAACTCTTCCAGTTTAAGTGACAATACACAACTTTGCACATAAACTATGAAGATTTTAACACCTGAGGCTTTTCTGCCCTCAGCACAAAAATGGGCCCTGATACCTTCCCAACAGACATTTTTACCATTATTGTTAAGAAACTCAGTAAGTCAAATATGTTTGTGCCATCGACCTTTGGGGATTTTAGTCCCTGAGGCTCAGACACAGTATATTCCTTAGCTCAGATATAAACATTAATTAGTTGTCAGAATTAGAACAAAAGAATTTCATTAAATTGACAAATAATTTGGAGTGCTTTAGGAGGTTTATGGGTAGACAGTTATGCCTTGATGCTGCAGGTTGGGAGGAACTCAGGTGGATTTCTATAGATCCCTTAGGCAAAGGGAATCTGCCACAAGACCCTGGGTTATCACCAGCCCTGACTCAGCTCTGCAAAAAGATGGAAGAATCACACCAAGGATATAGCACAGCAGCTGTCCAGGAAAGAAGCCGAGCCAGATATCTTGGTACAGACAGCTAAGGAGAACATTCTAATGCATTTCAGACAGTGGCTTCAGAAAGCTGTTGCTTATGATCATGTACTTGTGATTACAGAAAAAGCACATCTGCTGAATTGTTAATTTAGTAATAAGAATCAGTGCCTATAATCAACTCAGTTTAGCTTGATTAAAGACTGGTGTATTAGTTCAGAAATGTTAATTTGGTCAGCTCATATTACAGGGTAAAACCAAATCAATTTGTCTCCCTGCACTATTAAGAAGTAAGGTTAACTGGGACTAACCCTTTGGCACACGTGTACAAGTTTGCAGCCTCTGTTCCATGTTCTCTAGGAAAACAGTCTTCATAGTTTCAGAGATCTGAAAAGTTTAGCACGCTTACTTGATGGTATTTAATTTGGTCCTGCTTTTTATACAATTGGGTGCGAACCACTTTTGTGGGACAAAACATTCTTCTATTTTACATAATTAGTTCCTCAGAACAGTAGCTAAGGGATGGTTGTCAGTATTTACTACGGAAGACCAACATTCTAAAACTTTTGCATGGAGATGCTTGAAACCACAATATCTGAAGTGGCAGTATAGATACTACATATCTGAGGAAGGTTGTGGCATTATTGTTGATTGTGATGGCTATTCAGCCATCTGTTTGGGTTCAAAGCATCTTAATAATATACTAGTTATTTTGGACACAAACTGTAAAGACTTTGTATGGAATAATTTACTTAAATTACCTACATTTTCCCACAAAACCAAACTATTGAAATATAAGGGACTAAAACAACCAGACAACTCCTAATTATGATCAAAGTATAAACAGTTAACTTTAACTGACATATGATTATGCCTAATTATCCAGTGAAATAAAAATTCATAAAAATAAAAATTCAAGTCAAAATCTTAAACAAAAGAATTAATCATAGCTGAATAAATCCTGACTGGGATTGAACTTCCTAAACCATTCAAAATGGTAACCAACTCTGATTTAGCCTTCACTCCTGAAACAAAGAAATAATAAGGGTCTAACCAGGAACAAATCAAGATGAAGAGGATTCAGGCAGTTCTTCACAAATACTGTCTCCCAATATATAGTTTAACTGTAACTGCTCTTCAAAAACTCTTCCACTTAATCCCTCTTTTCTTGATCTGAAGGTAGACACTATGAAGTCCCCCTCACAATACCATGAAATTATGATTAGCAACTTCAGAATCACAGTTATCTTATGATTAAGATGATGCACTTTATCACCTTAGAAGATCACAGCTGATTTCTGAGGGCATGCTTGGCAAGGAAGTGGCATATACCTTCTGGCATATGAGAAGCCATTAGCTTGAAGAGCATTGAAACAAAACATAGAAAATTAATTAACGGTAGTGAGTTTTCACATTTAATTTATCAAGTAAGGGAGCATACAGGTCTCCAGCTGCTTAGCAGTTCTGAGCAAACCTTAAGGATAAGCTAAGTTAAAGCAATGTGCCTAATCTAGGAACTTACCGGGACATTGGTTGCCACCTTCCAGAAGCACTGACAGGTATGAAGCAGGGGAACCCAAGACACAGATGGTTATATCTGATGGCCTAAATCCTGAATAAGACAAGAATAGAATCAGTGGTCCATTTCCCTGGAAATCCCAGTTTTTCTTCTCTCTTAACTCCACATTCTGGCCAGCTCTTAGGGTCTGAAGGCAGAATCTCTGTAAATGATTCTTACAGGTATAGGGACAGATGAAGTGCTCAAATACATGGATTACTCCATCATGAGATAACAGATTATCCCATATATTTCCTGTTATTCTATTCATTCCACCAGCTTTCAGACACAACAGCTCCATATTTTGCTTTAGTTGGTGGCAGCACCTGGCCAACCATAGCTGAACTTGAAAAACGCTAAATAGGTTGGACCTGGTTAGTACTTGGACAGGGGATCATCAGGCAATTTTAGGGCAACAGACTAAACTGGCAAATGATTTTTTTTTTAAATCCCCTATCATTGTCAAGAAAATTACATGAATGTATTTGTGAGTCATCAGCTTCATTCAAGGAATCTTCACCCTTTTTAGGTTGCATTTCACAGCCATTATGATTTAGTCATATGTGCAAATCAGGGCATTGAATATATCATTATTCAATAAATTATGGTTAAAGAGTTGGCTTTATATTATGTGTGTGTTAAGCCAATGTGTATCCTGCATCACCCATATATGAACAATACAATTTTACACCCACCTGATCGGGGCTCCTTGGTGAGATCAATGGTTCCTGGGAGCCCTTTCTGCTGCAAGCTGCATTGCAACAAGTCATAGTAATAGGCTGTGCAGGCCCTTGCCTGTGCACCCTCAGGGTTAACTTTGCTATCCTGGAGTGTGTCTCGGTGCCAGGCACTGCGCAACGGACTCAGGGATGGAAGAAAACTCTGTTCTGCCCAATCCAATTCCTTGGGTGTTTGGGGTGGTTCAGTATGGATCTGGTCCAGAGACAGCTGCAAAGTATTGAGACATATGCCAAGAAAAAGGGAAAGAGCTCACTTTAGATTCCATCCGAGGAACAGAGAGGCAGTTATTTCGAGAGAGTCCCATTAACTAAGCTGCTGGTCCACAGAGGATTCAAGATAAGAAAGATCTTCAGCGCAAAAAGGAAGGTGATACCAGCCGCCATCCCCTATTAGAACTCAGTTTCTGCTTCTTAACAAATCTTCATTTCAGTTTTTTGTCCCCTCCAGAAATAATTTCAGATGGGATACTCTGGGTTCTTAAAGATAAGCACACATACTGTCTTTAAGAACATATGTTTGTGCTCATGCATGCATGAAATAGCAACACACACACACACAAGCCAGGTAAGGCAGGAAAGGACAAGATGCAATGAAAACAACTTACCATTGTTCAAGATGAAGATACTGCAAAGAAAAAAGAAATAAATTTCTTTATACTTTCTGTGACCCAAATTATTATCCCGTCTCCAAATCTAGACACAAATCACTTGATGATGATGATGATGATGTTCCATAACTTTACACAATTAAATTTAAGGAACGTGGGAATTGCTTGGGCAGAGCAATTGCCCTCACCAAACCCTTGAATAAGAACACGTCTGGTTTTCTGGGGCTTTCTGTGCCTTCCCTGTCATGGCTGCCTTCTGGAACAGCATTCTCCCAGATCCATACTACTATGACCCTAATGATGTTCAGTGAGTCACTGAAAACTTGGTTGTTCTCCCACGTCTTGGGGCAATGTGGTGGTTGGGCTCCCATAGGATGCTCTGTTATTTTGTCTTCTGTATGCTTATAATCTGACTTTCTTTTTAATTGTTTGTACTTTTTTTAAAATGTAAGCTGCTCAGAATCACTTGGATGGCCACTAAATATAAATAAATAAATAAATAAATGTCCTTTTGTCATCTTGAAATCATGCCCAGTTATTCTATCTTGAAAATAAAGAAATGTGTGATCTTACACGACTTTGTAGCAATTGTCATTATGCTGCATGCATTCTGATGCCCATTTTACACCTCTGTCCAGATTCTACCAAGGGCAACCTACTGCCAGCAGGCTGAAAAAGACCTTCTAGAAAAGGGATCACCATGTGTATGAACAACAGAGGACAAGTATTGAAGATAGGATTTTCAAGATTAACTGATCTCATTTAAAATTGGTGACATTCGTATTCTCCTTTCCTTCTTCCAGAGATCTCAGAGCAGCATTTGAAATTCTCACAGTGCAAACTAAGCAGCAAATTCCATCACCCTTAATGCTACTTATTCCCTTATAAAGGTATTTAAAATAGTAGCCTACAAGACCGGCAGAAATTAAATTGTGCAACATTGATATTCATATTAGAGAGATTCAGAGCTCCATCCACCTATCCCAAAAAACAATGCAAAGTTTGGGGATTTTCAGATGTCCTTCAGCAGACAAAATATTACAAAAAAGCAAAAGTGATGAGACCAAGAGGAAAAAGAGACTGATTTGATATGGATTGCAATAATATTGTGTTGGGGAAGTATATGTCTGTTCCCATTCCATATGGAACGATGGCTCAGAATAGTGAGAAAATAATTCCAATTTATGTGTGCCTTGAACTCTCTGCTGGCTTGGTGGTGGCAGGTGAATAACCTGCTATGTGTCTTCAGGCAGAGAAGCACTTCCCTGGGGATTCACAGATTGAAGTCATTCAATAGGAATAAAACAAAGTAAAAGTGAAAGATTTATATGATTTGAAGCAAAACCAACAAGAATGAATTCTGCCCAACACTGGAAGGATACAATTCCGACTGGGAATCTGACTGGGAATTTAAACTTGGAAAATAAGCAACAATGGCAAAACTAACAGCATATATTTCCAACAGAAGTTTAACCCAATTTAAGCAATGGTTCACATATATACAATACATCATGCAGTATCACTTATAGACTGGCTTCTAAGGGGGCCTAAATGTCTACATGTAAATTAGCAGATTTATAAAAAAGGGGAAGTTAGAAACCCAAAAGTTCTTTTTCCTTTTCCTTTCTTTTTCTTTTTTGATATTTTAATTCTTGTTAAATTTGCTTTATCTCCTTTTATTGACATGTTATATATACAAGACTCTGCATGGGATGTACCATTGACAGATAGCTGAGGTGGCTGACACTGGGAAATCCTACCAGTGGCTGGAAAGGGCTGGACTAAAAGACAGCACAGAGACACCGATCATAGCAGCACAAGAACAGGCACTAAGCACCGGATCCACAGAAGCAGGGGTCTACCACATTAGACAGGACCCAAGGTGCAGACTGTGCAGAGGCCTCAGAGACAGTCCAACACATAGTGGCAGGGTGTAAGATGCAGGCAGGAACAGCATACACTGAATGGCACAACCAAGTAGCTGGCATTGTGTACAGGAACTTTTGCACAGTATATGGGCTAGACCCTCCCAAGTCCAGGTGGGAGATTCCACAGAAGGTCATGGAGAATAACAGGGCTAAGATCCTGCGGGAAGTCCAGATCCAGATGGACAGGCAGGCACTGGCCAATCAACCAGACGTTGTGGTAGTAGACAAGGACCAGAAGACAGCAGTGGTGATAGATGTAGCAGTGCTAAGTGACAGCAACATCAGGAAGGAGAATGAGAAGCTGGAGAAGTACCAGGGGCTGAAGGAGGAACTAGAGAGGATGTGGAAGTAAAGGCCAAAGTGCTCCTAGTGGTGGTAGGAGCACTTGGGGCCGTGACTCCTAAGCTGGGAAAGCGGCTGTAACAGATCCCAGGAACAACATCAGAGCTCTCTGTGCAGAAAAGTGCAGTGCTAGGAACAGCTAAGATACTGCACAGAACCCTCAAACTCCAAGGCCTCTGGTAGAGGACCCGAGATTGAGGGGGACACATACCACCCATGGGGGTGAGAGGGGATTTATATATATAAAGTAATAATACAAGGGGGACCTTAACACTAAGTAATCAGCTAAAGATTGAAACCAATCTACAGCAGGTTTTTTCCCCTAATGTTATATTCAAATCTGGATGAAAAAGTCAAATAAACTTATGCTTATAACACTGACATCCTAAATTGTAATTAATATTGATAGAATACTTCTCTCTCCTTTCTTTACTTCCAATAGTCTAAGTTATCTAAACAATAGAGTGTCAATAAGCTTCAATTAATACTGTATAAATATTGCACTGAAACAATATAATGTATTAAAAAGGAAAAAAGGAAAACAAAGCAAATGTTAGAATTAAACTTAGATAATTCAGAATACTCTCAGTCTATTTGGCAAGCTCTGAAGATTCATGCAAGGCTCCCGTTGACTGAATCAATGGCCAGCTGGCCTCACTAGATAATAGTTCTACTGGGCTCAAAGCGATTGGTGGAAAGGTGCTAGTAATAAACAGGCAATAAGATGTCAGTCCTGAAGGGCCTGGAACTGTAAAACAGTTGGGAGTGATATGACAGAGTTACTGCAACCCATGGCGTAAGCCCATGGTCATGTCTTGTAGCCTTTTGAATTCTTGCAGCCTTTTGCAAATCAAAAGATGATATCAATCATGTTTGTTTGTTTGTTTTCACAAACTTCAAGAAATTGTATGTCTTTTGCCTGAAGATTTGTATCTACTCTTTTCTTGCATGCTTCCAAACAGAGAAGCTGGGAAATGTTGGGATTATGACCATCCCAAAGTACAGCTTCCAGTGCAGAAGCTATCCACCATTAGTGAGAATTTCTGAGTAGGATCCCACTAGCAAGGGAAAAGTGCTTCTTCATGCAGTCCAGAATCTAATGGCTCCCCGGAGCACATATTTCTATATACCAATGTGTATGAATGTTTTGTAAATTCCAGTATTCTGTTCTTAGTATTAAAAAGTTCAATTCTGCTTAACTACTCCAAACTTCCAATTCAGCATCCACAATGAAATTCACAACATAACATTATTTTATGCAAGTTATTCTATTTACCCAATCAAACTTTGGAATTAATTACTATCAACAGGACTTCAGACTTCAACTCCATTTTTACCTGCCATCTCCTCCATTTCTTAGCAATACACCATTCTGCAATATTATATCATATTAGGCTCCCCAGAGCTTTCCATGGAATAAACAAAATCCTCTTGTTCTTTTCAATTGGTAATATATACCACAGGCACCTACACTGAGGTAATGCATCCAATATGCTATAATCAATAATTGAATAGCAGTCTGTGTATCCTAGCAGCCTGTGTATCCTAGATTTTCTGTTTAGGAAACTAAGTAGAGTAGGTCAATTGTTAGAGATTAGGATGGTTGGACAGCTGAGGTTCCAAATGTCAGCTCAGTGAGTTTGTTTAGATAACCACTGAGATATTGACATCTTTCTGTTTAATACTATCTAATCTGTGGCTATACAGATTAGATACTATAGAGTCCTCATTTAGTGACCACAATTGAGACCAGCAGCTCTATTGTTAAGCTAAACGATCATTAAGTGGAAAATCATGTGACCATGACTGTGCTTTCCTTTTCCCCACTTTCCCACCCTTTGGAATGCTCACCCCCATGCTGGGATAATTAGCAAGAAGGGAATTAATGTTTGTATTTACATTCATTGGAGAGGAAGGGGTTACAAGAGAGTAAGCAGAATACACATCAAAATCAATGCATTGGTGCTCAGGGCTGGGAGCTGCGAGCGCACTATGCAAACAGCCTGGTGTATTCCCCATTGTGTGCCTGCTAACTCTCTTGTAATCACTTCCTCTCCAATCTCACCTGTCTGCTCACCCACGCTTCCTAGTGCCCAACTGCAGCACCCACTCACCTGCCCATACTCCCTAGCACCTAACCATAGCACCCACTTGCCTGCCCACAGCACACATCTACTTGTGGCATCCACCAACTCGCCCACGTTCCCTAGTGTCTGCCCACCCATAGCTCTCACCCATCAACCTGCTTGCCTGGGACTCCCGTCTCTTCCCAGGTTACAATCATGTGAGGTCCTCACTTAATGACCCACACGGTCCTGGCGTTATGACAACAACCAAGACTGCTGGGATTTCCGACACTAAGCAATGAGTTCCCATGATGTCACAATTTACGACCGCATTGCTTAGCAATGGAAATCCCAGTCCCAATTGCTGTCATAACTTGAGGATTACCTACAATAACCTCCTTGCTTTGTTGACAATTAGAGTTAAAGTAGCCACATGTACATAATTTGGATACAACAGCAGCACAATCATTTAAATGAAGCTTGGGTGTGTCTGTGATATGAACTACATGAGCTGTTCTCACTTCTGTCCCAGAACAAAATATCTGAACCATATTCTAATCTATTCTGGTAGCCTCCTTTCCTTTTTGAGAGCAAAGGACAGCTGAACCAACATGCAGGAGAAGGTGCCACCACCTCAAACCACTGCACTTTCTTTTAGCCTGGAATGCTTAATTTTCTCTCTTTACCCCATCCATTTTTTTGTTCCATATATCTGGATAAGTTAAATATCTGGAAAATGGACTTTGGAATAATGTGACCAATCACTGAGGGCATTTTTACTGCTATATAATCACCTCTGGTTACAAGATCTCCTCTAAGCCAAGAGCTTTATATCTCAGCCCCAATAAAGGGCCAGGGCCCTCCCAGCTATGCAAATATCAGAGGCAAATACTAGATGACAAGTGCTTCTAGACAAGTGCTTCTAAAGAACTGCCAATCAAGTGCACTACCAATCCCAATGCCCTGTGCAATGATTCTGGCTTGTCCTACTTAGTGGGAAGGAAAAAGGGTGGAAAGAATTGCAAGCAAAGAACATCTGGAATTTCACAGATAAAGCAGGATGATTACGTTTGTGTGAATAGCCAGAGGTAGACTACTTCCAAATGGCAGGTGATTAAGGGGATAGTCAGACAGGTCTCCGAGGATTGCAAAAAAAGGATTCTCACCATGTACAACCCTTGGTATGTGGGTTGTATCGATTACCTACCCATGCCCTAGTCAATGCATTCATTTTGCTTAGACAATTTTGCCAAGGGATGCTGCTTCCATCTACTACCACAATCTCAGAATCTATTAATCTTTACTTAATAGATAGTGAAGGATCTGCTTGAATAGGCTTGAACAGGCTACTCAATAGTTATAATTACGACAAGCTAAATACCAGCCCACTGTGTTTTTCTATCAAGAAGTATGCCTATGGTTTTCTTTTTCTTTTTAAAAATCTCTTTATGTCTTTGGTATGCAGTGCCTAGTAATTCTGCTAAAGAATGGTGTCGTGCACATTTCAAATTGCCTGATAATGTGAGGCTTTTAGTTCTTAACAAAAGGCACCTATAAGGGGACATAGTAGAAACATACATGTATGCATGCCTGGTGTTGACCATGTGGAGAGCAATAAGTGTTCCTTTATAACACAAGTCCTTGTGGTCATGTGAAGGGTAGGAGATTCAAAACATAATTCTCCACTTGCAAAAGCAACTCTGCCCAGAGAAACTTCTTACTTGCCACCTGCAAAGGCATCTTGTTATTTGTAACCACAGGTGTATCCGTTGAAAGTGCTTGATCATTTGGTGGTAGTACTAGGAAATGGTCAGGTAACTGTCCACATGAAATATTGGCTGCAGTTACCAAATGGTAACCAATAGAGATTTCCCTTCAGGGCTTGTATTTTTTTCAAGACAACACATAGCGAAAATTTGAAAGACAGTGCTCACTTTCATATGGGGGGAGGGGAGTGGTAGATCTGATGAGGACTGTGGAGATCCCTGTCCCCTGGAGATCAGATGAAGCCATACTGTAACTTGAAGCCTACCAAGGTGACAAATCCCCAGGTTTTCTGTTAGGGAGTAGGTGTAATGTTGCAATGAAAGGTTTTCCCCAAGCAGCCTCATTTCCTTTCCCTGTGCTCTAAAGAGCCTGTGCTTACTTGAAGAGAATTCCAGCCCACCTCCCAACTGCTGTTTTCCCTCCATAATGGCAAGCCGGCCAAAGGAGCTGAAATACACCTATCCAGCCTCAGCAGTTCTGCAGGGGACAAGATGTGGATAGAGGCTGCCACTACAGCAAGCAGAAGTAGGGCGGAACAGCACATACTATTTTTTTACCTCTTTGAAGAGAGAGGAGGAGGGCAGGTCAAGGCAGACAATTGTAGCTCAAGAGCTGAGCACCAATCGGGCTGGCAGTTCTCTTGATTCTTTGATCCAGATCCAGCTGCAATGTCATTTACCCTAAGATGGAATCTAGAAAGGGCATAGAAGTCAATTTACTTTTTTTTGTTTTTGGTCTGATCAGATGCATTATTCACACTTTGATAGCACTTCGAATACTTAAGCAAAAAGCTCACTGCACTCTGATAGAGACTTGGCGCACATAATGTCCTAGGTTCAGTTCCTAGATCCCAGCTTCACAAATCTAAAAACTCTCAACCTGGAGCGCTAGTGCTGAAATCCTTAGCTAATATTGTCATAACTTTTTTAAAAATTATTTTTTCATAATAATCAGAGTTTATAATTAGTGTAAGTGTCAAATCTATGATGATTAAAGTGGGGTTTTGTTTGGGTTCTAGTAACTTTAATGCTTCAAAAATACTTTACATTATTTAAATGGCCACCTGACCAATTCTTTTCTTTTTTAAAAAAAACCTTTATTTGTTCTTATGTCTCTCTCTGGATTTCTGCTGGAAATGCAAGATTACTAATTAGATAAAGTTTTTCTACAAGAAAAACTAAGCCATTTTTTAACTGAGTGTGTATTTGTACAACGATGGTCAGTATTGCTAGAAAAACTACATTTGACTCACCATCATGAGAAGTATGCTAAAAGGACTGCATTAATACCAATAGAAAGTTAATATAGAACTGACAAGCATAGCAAGATACATTAAAATGAAAATGAAAGAATATTACTAATAGTTTAATGTTCAGAATTAGAATAACTTAGCTCTGTCATGTTAGGAGACATATTGCTAAATCATTGATATTTTTATGTTAAAAACCATCAAGGAAATATTGTTTTTGCATTATAGTAAACATTGCTTTAAGCAAGGATTATGCAACATTATGCAGAAAAGAAAATTTACTAACCAACCAGAATTTCTTGCTGAAGGGAATAGTGTAAACAAAGTTATACAGACTCAGAAAGAATTAATTATTTATTTAGACGTTTTGTGATTTTCAAAGGCAATCCAGTGATCAGGCAACTTGGGAGGTTTGCACTTCTACTTCTGGAATAGTTTATACATGGCACTGTTGGGATTAAAGCAGGATATCTGGGCGGGGGAAGGCACATACATTCTTAGAAGCTCTGCCCCCAATTGTTCTTTTTCAGTTTGCCCCTTTCTCTCCTCTTTTCAGCCAGTTGCCCTCCTTGGAATTCTCCAGGCTGGTCCAGCCCTAGTTGCACCTAGTGACTCCCAGGTGTGTGCTACACTTCCCTAACACTCATCCCTATTAGCCTGATGACAAGAGTCTGCTTAGAAGGTCCACGCAGAAATGAAGAGATTGTAAAGACCTATTTGTTCTACTTGGCAAATATTAGGCAACACTAGGAACAGAAATAAATCCTTTCTCAGATTCATGTTAAAGACTTGAACTGGCAAACCATTTAGTGGCTTCAACAGGGGCTCCTGTTACAGATATGCGTGCTCTCTAGAATGCTCTGGTATTCTAATCTGTTTGTTTTTTTAAAAAAAACCTGGGTTTTCTTGAATGGGTTCTGTTAGGGACTATGGGGGGGGGGAAATGAACAACAGACTCAACCATCTGCTCCCAATTCGAGACCACTGTCTCCTCACAAGCACACACACAAAACCTGACATCCTGCCTGCCCCCAAACTCCAAACAGCATATCCCCAGCAGCCCATGATTTCTAAAAGGCAGCTGAATCCAGAGAGAGCTAGAAAGCCACTGGGGGAGTTTCTAACTTACACAGCAGCACAAGAGTGATCATGGTGAGTCCGTGTAATGGTATGTGGGAATGACCTTGCGAGACAGGAGGAAGAGATGCAGACTAGACAACTGTCATGCAAAAGATATCTCGGTCCACAGAAGCTGAGCGGGTGTGGGAAGTGTTTCAGAAGGGACCCTTCCTAGTTTTCCTGAGGGTAAAAGGAAAGGACGGGAGAAATATTTTCAGACTTGCAAGATTCTGTTAATGTAACCTTACAATAAAGATAGAGCTAGTACTCCTGGTTGTGAAGGGCTAATAGTCCCTCCCTCTTCACTGCCTAAAATGTTTTTCCCCTTCTGGTTATCACTGTGTCCTACATGCAGCAAAGAGAGACCGGATGGTTTTAAAAAGGTTAAAACAGAAGTGCTGCAGATTCCTGGAAACGTATCTCTTTTATGTTGCAGACTATGTTTGTGTGTATGTATGTTGTGTCTTCAAGGCAGCATCCTATGCAGATCTACTTAACAGTAAGCCCCATTGAGCTGCATGGGAATTAAAAAAAGGGTGAAGTCCTCGGTGCTCTCTGAGCTTGGCTGTTTGCTTGCAGATGTTTCATCATCTGACTAGGTACCATCATCATGTCAGTGCGCTGATGATGGTGCCTAGTTGGGTAATGCAAACAAACAACCAAGCTCAGAGAACACCAAGGACTCCACAGTTCAACAATGAGCTACAGATATTCTCTTTTATTAAAAAAAGAAGTTTAGGATTTCACAGCTCAGCTGCAGAGCACATGCGCCTCAAATCCCTTTAGAGTGAGACTTACTCCAGAGTAAACATGTTAGAATCGCATTTGCAAAGGTAGGCAGGCAGGAGACAGAAAGATGCTGAAGTGGCTTCAGCCAGGCATGCACAACGAAAAAAGTCCAATTTAATTTCACCTTCTTAATGCTTTATTTTTCTCTATATTATTATGCTGCATGTCATGTTTATCAACACCAGGCCAACAGCATTCCTGAATAAGGGATTCATTCTAAGTGACATCCCAAATGGTGATTTTCCTGCATAAATGTTCAGTTTCACTATATTAAACTATCATACGCACCATAGAGCTATGCCCCTCAGTATACACATATTATTTCCATTGTCTTTTTTGATTAGGCCTAGCAAATATTTATGTAATGTGAATATTTTTCCAGATATGGATAATTAGCACAGACTGGTACAAATGCAGACAGTGCAGAAACAGGTGAAAACAGAAAAAATAATTCTAATTCCAGGGCTGGGGCATTTATTTTTGTGAAATTCGAATACGTTCAATATATAAATCTGCATACATAAATTACAACAAGCACACGTTTTGTTTCATTCCCAATTTTTCATCACTCGTGCTTTGCCTCTTGGTCAGGGGGTCTGGGAATTTTGTTTAGTTTTAAACCAACAGGTTTGGGTTGCTGGGCAACAGTTGGAAGCCCATGCTCTAATTCACCACCTCTATCTGTGAAGCCCTGACCTGGAGGGCACAGCCTCTGTGTGGGACACCAGAGCTCCTTTTGCGAAAGACTAAGCAAACCCCCAAAAATGTATTTAATAACCCTTCACAAGCAATGGAGAAACCCGCCTGCCAACTAGGATCACAGTTACCTCTTTACACTTTCCCCAGCGCTTCTAATTTAGTCAAGGGGGAAGGGGCAGTGTTTCGGAGGGTTCTTCCCACTCTTTCTGCGCCTGTTCGCGCGCGGGAGGAGCGTGACTCCGGCCCGAGCACCGGAGAGGGAGGGCAAATCCTGAAGGGCGCGGGCAGGCGCGCTCAGTTACTCCACTTTAAGGAGCGACGGAGAAGGCGGCGATGGCTTCTGGCCGGGCTGCTTTACAGCAAAATAAGCCCCAGATAGCTGCAAGATCCTAGTCAGATCCGCGGGGATTCTAGCGTTAACCCATCCCTTCGGGGATGGAACCTGACGCCTTTATTTCCCAGCGCAGCAGCGGGTCCGAGGCAGCGGCGGGCCAGGGACAGACGGCAGAGCGGGAGATCCGGGGGCGGAGCTTCAAGTGAAACAGGGTCCCCGCGGGCAGCTTGACAAGCCCCCTTTCCCTGCCCCCACAGCAGGCAGAGTCAGAGCTGCCAGCCACGTTTCAGAGGTGACTCCACTTCCCCCACAGTCCCAGCCGCGGCGACCGGAGCGGTTAAGCTCTCCGACGGCGCTGCGACCCCGCAGCCTCGCCTAAGACCCGCGGTCGCAATTCGCAGGCGCGCCTGTCAGCAGGTCGCAAACAAACCCCGGTCGGCTCTCCTCAGAAACGAGACGTTCGCCTGCAACCGTGAGGGGGACCGCAGGGTTCCCCAGCCAAGCACACGTTACACTTCCGAGCGCGGGCGCCCACGCGGTCGGTCCCCCGCTGCCGCACCCCTTCCCCTCGGTGCTTCAGGCAGTGTTCCCGATCCGTGACCACCGGCGCCATCCCCGCCCCGGCTCCCCCGTTTCTCAAGCCGGGCGGGAAATGCTGAAACGGGAGAAGAAACGCAACCCCTCTTCCAGTCTTCTCCAGCCAGGATTACCTCGGAAGGAGGGGAACGGTGCCAAGCCCGAGCCGCACGATCCGGTCCGCTGGCGAGGGCGGGTGGAAGGAGCCTGGAATGACCGCGGATCCAGGCAGGCAGGGCAGGCTTTATAGAGAGACGGGAGAGGCATACCCAATGAAGAGCGGCAGTTTAGCAAGCAAAGCAGGCGGGCGCTCGCCGGGACCAGAGACGCCCTCAGCCGTTGACCAGGCGAGACGCGATCCCGGGGTCAGGGAGCGAGTGCGCAATGGGATTGCTGCCAGCAGTGGAGAAGCGGGCGGCGGGGGGAGGGATCCGCGACGGGGGGCGTGAGGTGAAAGGTCAGAATTTCTTCTCATTGAAAGGAATGAAGCTACGGGTTCCGTTTCTGTGCATGTTGCTGTTACGGCCCTTCTCTGAGTCCATCCTAACGGATGAGTACATAGCGACTTCTTGACCGGTCCATGCAGTTTTCTTGGCAACATTTCCAGAAGTGATTTGCCATGGCCTTCCTCCTAGAGCTGAGGCTGACTGACCCAAAGTCACCCATCTGGTTTTCCTGCTTAAGGCAAGACTAGAACACAGGTTTCCCCATTCCTAGTGCAGCGCCTTTAACTACAACACCAAACTCACTGTCATTATGAATTAACAGTCTGTAGCATTTTCTACATCAGTGCAAAATGGTTCCTTGTGATGAGCATATGCAGTCATTACATAATATGTCCGTTTTACAGATGGGGAACTGAAGCAGAAAGTTATACAGAGGCCTGTCGTTTATATATGGCACAGCTTTATTTATTTTATTTTATCTTTCCATGACATCTTTAATTAAGGAATCATTAAACCCCACAGCAATTCTGTTTCTCTTTTTTTGTGGGGAAAAAGAGCAAAAGGAAGCAGTTCACTCCATTTAAACAAAGATCAATTGATTTTTTTTTAAGTTAAGCCCTGAATAGAAACAGAAATTCTGTTTCAAGAAGGTGGATGATTTACCCAGGATGGTTTAAAAAATTAGAAACTGGGATTCTCTACGACAGATTTTAGCCCAGATTTAAGGGTTCTACATTTTTTTTTTCATTCGAGCCCTGTTGTCTGAATGATCTGGCCCAGCTCCTGTTTCAATACAATAAGATGTTGATATATATGAACACAATTAGTGTTCTAATTCTTTGTGCCTTCTAATTAAAGGTTTAATAGTTGAATATTGATGATGCAACAAATAACATTTGTTTTGAAAGTGCTACGAGATAAATGTAGTTGCCCATATACTAGCGGATGGATAACAGTTTAAAAGGTTTTTTTTTTTAATGAGATAATTTAAGGATGCCTAGCTGTTTTGTGTTTCAACAAAGAAAATCCCTACTGATCTCTAGCATTCTCATATCCATTAATGAAACAATGCAGAAGGTTCACAACTGGCAGGTCCTTCCACAGCCGTATTAGTGATATGTATTTGCAATGGTGGTTTGAGTCATCCTTCAATATCTTGAGGCTGATGAAAGTTGGAAACACAATCCATAACATCATGTATTCCAGGACTATACAGTTTGAGGTAGACCAGACTAGGAAAGCAAAGTTATGAATGCTAGTACTATTTTGATTATAAGGTTACAGTAACAGAATCTTGCAAGTCTGAAGGGCCTCCCTCCCCCCTCCCTTTATCTTCAAGATAACTAAGGAGGGCCAAGCCTGAGACACTTTCCCAAATTACATTTCTGCCTCGGAATCAAATTTCTTTTGTCTGACCATTGTCTTGGTTGCAGCTCTTCCTCCTGTCCCTCAAGGTTACTCTTACTTCCCATTACACCTGGACTTGGAACTCTAAATGTTATGGGCTAGGGACTTGTCAGATTAAACCTGGCATTTATGCTGTAGCTGGAGCAAAGCTCTTTGTCTGTCTAACTGCTGACGTAGTTGCACATGAAATGAGGATCAGAAACAGTAAAGATGTCCCAAATATTGGAACATGGAGTATAGGAAGCATGAACTTAGGAAAACTGGAAATTTATTTATCTATTTATTTATCAATTTTACATGGCCGCCCATCTCAAGAAAAAAAATGGCCAAGAATGAAATTGAATGCACCCAAGTTGACTTGTTGGGCAATAGTGAATAGAAATGGACTGGCATCGGGCACTTTGAATCTGCTAATCACATGTTCTTGATTGATTGATTAATTGATTGATTATATGCCATCAAGTTGTTTTTGACTCCTAGCGATCCCTAGTTGTTTTTGACTCCCTAACCTGTTCTTTCAAGTCTCCCAACGGTGCCCCCATTGCCACCACAACTCAGTCCATTCACCTTGCTGCTGGTCATCCTCTTCTTCTCTTTCCTTCCACCTTTCCCAGCATTACATTCTTTTCCAGAGAGCTGGGTCTTTGCATAAGTAGGATAGGATAGGATAGAAGTAGGATAATTTGAGCCTGGCCATTTGTGCCTTGAGTGAGAACTCTGGGTTGATTTGTTCAATGATCCATCAGTTAGTTTTCTTGGCTGTCCAGGTTATTCTCAGAAGTCTTCTCCAACTGCATTCACAATCAAGGAGAAGCTTGCAGAAGCTGTAATGCAATGCAATGCAATGCAATCAGTGAACACTTACACATTTATATTGGGCTTTGAGGAATGCCCATCACAGTTACTATTATTCAGGTATATATGCCAGCTCCAGAGGCAGAAGATGATGAGGTTGATCAGTTATATGAACAAGTACAAACTGAAATTGACAGAACATGCAAACAAGATATACTAATAGTTATCGGCAATTAGAATGCAAAAATTGGGAACAAAAAAGGCTATGTAATTGGACAATATGGACTTGGTAATAGAAATAAAGCTGGAGAATACTTGATTGAATGCTGCAAAACCAACAAATCATTCATTTCAAACACTTAGTAGCACAAGCATTCACTGTACACATGGACTTTGCCCAATGTACTGTACAAAAATCAAATTGACTGCATCTGTGGAAGTCAACAATGGAAAAGCTCAATAACATCCACAAAGACAAAAGCTGGAGCAGACTGCGATATGGATAGTCAACAATTAGTATGCAAATCAAACTAAAGTTGCAAAAGAGCACACCAGTCATGAATGTAATAAAATATATGATCTTAAAAATATACCCCCAGAATTTAAAGGCTGCTTGTAAATTCACTGCATTGGATACTAACTAGTACCAGAAGAACTATGGGAAGACATTAAAAAAGTGAACTCAAAGAAAATGGAAAGCTTTTGCAAAAGGTGAAAAAGCAAAGATGGCCAAAATGGATGACTAAAAAAAACTCTCCAAATTGTGCAGAAACATACAGGAATAAGAGAGGCAGTCACAGAACTGAACCAAAATTTCCAGTATGCTACCATTTCATGTTAACAGCCATTTCAACCCATATCTGATCATCAGGAATCATTGGTGATGAAAGAAGACCTTGAAGTACCTTTGAAAACTTTATTAAAGAACAACGCACCAGGCACTGATGACATTTTCACGAATACTATAGCAATCAGATGAAGCTGTTACCATACTTAAAAAGCTTTGTCAAGAAATTTGGGAGACAACATCATAGCCAACTAACTGGAAAAGATCAGTGTTTATTCTAATATTGAAGAAAAGTGATGCAACTAACTTTGGAGAATATCACACAACCACTCTGATCAAGCAAGACTGAACTCAAGATCATTCAGTGGAAACTAAAATTGTATCTGCAGTGAGAACTACCTAAAATGTAAGCAGAGTTCAGGAAAGAGTGAATTACAAGGATAACTATCCACAAAGTCACTATGAGTTCTATTGACTTGAAGGCAACTAGCAACAACAGCAACAATGCTGGGAGCAGTGTACCTTGAGGCAATTCCTTGTAGCTAGGCTATTCCACTACAGTGCAGTACTGCTACTTTAACCTGGTGCCCTCCATGTATGTGGTACATCAACGCCCAGTATTCCCAGCCCACATGGCTGACATCTGTGTCAGCAGGAAATTCACCCAATGCATCTGCATCATATCAGGTAAAGTTACTCTGTTATACTGGTGCAAAACACAACAGCACAGTATTCTGCTGCTACGGGAGGTTCATTAGTTAACAGTTTGTTTCTAAGTGCAGTTCATGGTGCTGATTATTACCTATAGAACTCCATATAGCTTGGGGGCTGGGTATGTTAGAGGCCACCTAATTTGTAAAATCTGCTCATCCATCCTAGGGGAGTAGGGAGGGCCTGATGAAGTCCTAGGTATGATGGGAGGGGTGTGTGGAGGCAGGCATCCTCAGTGGTTGCTCCATTCCTTTGGAACACCTTACCCAAGGCAAGAATGGCCCTCACACTTATGGCCTTACAGAGAATAATTAAAACCTGGCTTTTCCAGAAGGCCTTTAATGATTAAGCACTAGAAGAAGAATTAGTGCTTATTATTTCCTGCTTACAGTTTTATTGCTTTTGTTATCCTGTATTTGATTTTTTACACCACTTAGAGCACCTGGTTGATAATAAACAAATAAACAAATACATAAATAAATTCAGATAGTTGTATTAGTAGTACCTCTTAACAATTACATAGCAAGGTGGATGGACTCAATTACAGCAATGATAGGTGTACCATTGGAAGACCAGAAGGGCCAGCCTGGGGACAGATCATCTTGGAGAAGGTTCATCTATGTGGTCCCAAGAGTCAACAGTGAATTGATGATGCATGATAAAAAAAAGTGTCATTTACTTTGTAAGACAGTCAGATGTAGCTGCTTCTGTAGCTTGCTCATAGTCACCCCCCCTCCCTGCCAAAGCACACCTCATATTAATTAATTTGGAAAACAAACCCTTCCATTCAGTGCTGGCTAGATGGTGTATATGGTGCCCCAAGGTCACATTGACTGATGGCACCACTTTCCTGCAAAGATCTGCATTTTAGAATGATTTGGAAGGAGGGCGATATTGGCCCTCCTAAGCTTGGGTACCCTAGCCCTGTGCCTGCTCAACCTTAGCCTAAAGCCGGCCCTGTTTCCATTGGCATCAAGAGGATACTTTTTTCAAGTATAAATTGCTACCACTGGAAATTTGTAGTAGGGGATCCTACTTGAGAAGGAAAGCAGTGACCTCTGCTCCCCTCCCCTCCCAGCCCTGCCACCCTCCTGACATGTTCCCTCTCCACACATTGCATTTATACTTGGAAAAAGCTTTCTATTTGATGCCAGTGGAAATCATTTTTTCCTAGACCTAACTGCAGGGTATGGGTATAGATACACACATTCTGTGGGAGTACGGTTAAGGATGGACCTTTGGTGGTAGAACTGCTATCCATCCAGCTTTGAGTTGGCAGAAATTAGCTGTCCCCATTGCTGTTCCCTATCCTGCCCCTGCTGCCTCTATTTCCAGTGATTATGGTAGTGGTATCTGCAGGGCGTTGGGTCGAAATCAGCAAGATGGTGGTGCCACTCATGGGCTGAGGACCACTTACAGACAAAAACATGGAGATATGGCAGGAAAAATATGTCTCTGGCAAGTTTGTGCCATGGTTAGGTTCAAATGGAGAAAGTTCTGTGTATATATTATAAGTGGGCATGCAAGGTTAGCTGGGGTGTCTCGACCACTTCAGGTTTAACCATGACCACATTTTTCCAGGACAGCTACTTTTGGCATGTGACCCAGGAAAAGCATGACCAGCTTCAACCAAAGAAAGTGTCCCACCTGAGTTAAAATATTTATTTGTATGTTGATTTTTCCCCTTTTGCTTCTGTGGAACTCTTGCCTACTTCCCATTCATGATTAAAATAGAGAAGTAGAATGTTAGGTAAGAGAAAAACACTGACTATTATTTTAAGCATGTATAATAAGTCTATTATATTATGATTAATGGTCAGTGTTAGAGATGAGGAACATAATGGAGCTTTCTACTCATTTCTAGTTTCTGATGTCCAGGGATCAGAAATATGCCTTGTATTATCATTATTGTACATTGCTAAAAGATCCGTCCTTCCTTACCATTTTTGCCTTACCCTTTTGTTCCTTGCCCCCTTGGTTCAGTTAGTCTGCTTCATCCTTTCCCTGGCCCAATCAAATTGCCTCAATCAAGTGCCCCAACTTCTCATTTTTCCCCACTGCATCATTTCTGTCCCTCCCCATAAGGCTGTCACAGTTCTTTTTCCCCTTCTCATTCTCCTTTTGCCCTCAAGCCTCCTCTCCTTCCTTCAGTTTTTCCAGGAGGAAGGGAGAACTTCGAACCAAAGCAGCCTCTGTGATCATTTTCTAACAATGGCTTTGAACCCAGAATCATCCTAGGAAATAAAATTGGGAGTCCAGTGGTTTATTATGCAGGTGCTTCTGTTTGCCAGTATAATATAAAAGTATATTTTAGAGGGGTTTCAGCACTCAGACCAAAGGAGGTATCCATGCATAGTGGTGTACAGTATATAGCTATACCATCATGGATTTTGCGCTCTTCCTGGGATAAATAAGCTGTAACAAAATAGGGGCTTTGGAAGCCCTATGGAAAAGCATAAAGTGGACATTCATGGTCCTACTGTGGCTTCTTATGTTATAATGGCAGTGAGCCTTTCCCCACTTGCAGCTAACCATGGCACAGATATGCCTTAGCAACATCTTTTTCAGCTGCTGTCCATGATGATGCATGCGTCGTATCGCCAGCTAAGCACATTAAATTGTGCTTAGCTGGACTGGTGTTAAAGCAGTATATTCACTCTTATTCTAACACCATCCAAGGCCAGCCTCAGGGTGTGTAAAATCTGTTAGATTTTATCTCCTTAGGAGTAGATCAGGAGAAAATAGTTTGAGGGACAATGAAACACAAATAATAGAAACAGGATAGAGAGCAGCAATTGGGACAACAAGTTTTTATACTGGTATAGTTTTCTGTTGATTGAGGGATGGGTGGAGAGCATTTTAACCCAACATTGGGAAATGACCCAGTGATTGATCATAGTCAGTGAAAGAATCTGGGGTTATAGATGAATCATTGACTCTTCATTGACAATTGTCAAAAATATCCATTATGTAACCATCTGGGCATTTTGATCATGGGAATCAGGTTTAGGGCTTTGCAAGCTGCCTTTGTGCAGACCTGGACTATAACCAGTACATATGACTATATTTGCTTTGGGGCTTGTTCGCAGCAAAGACTCAGTGATGACACGAGACTCCTTGTCGGGAAATGGAAAATTGGGGGCCGGTGCTTTCTTAATGCAGCTCGAAGAATATGAATCCCACTTCTAACACCAGTTTCTGTGGAATCAAAACGCAGGACACAAAGGCAAAATAATCAAGGCTTCACTGCAGTGTTTATTAGGCAGTACGTACTGGAGGGGCCCCCCACCAACGGTTAGTGGGAGACACTCCCCTAAAGGCAAAATGGATACCCTGATATTTATACACTTCTATGAAAAGGGGAAGGGGAAAAGAACACATACGCTTACATATTCATGTGATGATGCAGGCATACATTAGCAAGCAACAGATCTCAAGTTACTTTCTGCCCCCCTTCTTATCTCACCCTTCTTAGAGACAGATGCTCTGTGTATTTGCCCCTCTTCTTGTCTGCTATCTTCAAGGAAAACAATAGCCTTACTAAGAGGCAGAAACAAGTTAGCTCAAGGTGCTAATTGTCAGGAAGAACTGTGAGGCAGATGCCTTGTATATTGGGATGTTTGTGATAAGGCTTTGACATGAGGCTTTTTACAATCAGCCCAGTTCACACCAGTTGGGTAAATTCTTTACAACCAGCCTGCACGTTCCTTTATATTTCAATGCCAAAGATTCACCCAAAGATCTATTTTCCTCGTTTTCCCCATATAATTCAAATGAAGATTCACATGATGCATGCACAGGCATGCACACATCCACCATCCTTAGACAAACATTTTATTTATTTATTTAATTTGTCCCCGCCCATAGCACAGAGGTGATCAAGGACAGGTAGCCTTGGGAAACAAGGAAGAAAGCTATGCCAGGAACTCTCTGATACCGGATGTCAGTTAGGAGTTTGGTGGTATTGATGTCAGGGCAAAGTGCAAGTCTGCACCCATAATAAAGCCTGCTCAGGATTGTTCTCCTACATCTTTTCCCACCCAAATAGTAAAGTCTTTATATTATTTTGGTGGCACAGAATAAGTGGATATAATCATGTTGCACTCTCCAGGAAGTGCCAGAGAAGAAAGAACATTGTTCCATTCATACAAAGGGAGGCAGATGGAGTCTGATGAATTCCAACTTGAACTGGGAATTCCTCAGCCCCTGAGATCACTATTATCCTTTCGAGATAACGGCATTCTATTGCAAGCAAGAGAGAAGTGTGCATAGCTGAAGGTGTGGCTTAGGCTTTTACCACAGTAAGCAGTGTTCATCTAATTGAACAAACAAGCTGCCTTCATTGAGCCATTCAAGATGATTGGCTCACATACTCCCTGGGTTCAAATAGTTGCTTAGCCATAATTCAGCTTCCTGGGACACCTTGTGTCCCTTGCCTTCCCATATTGTAACAGAATGCTGGAAGTTCACCAAATGGAATAATGTCCATGCAGGTCACACTGAGCACTTCAGATAAATGGCTTGGGAAGGTAAGGTAAATGGCCTAACAAATCAGTTGTGGTGATATTTCAGGCTGCATACACAAGTACCTGTTCCTAAAACTTCCACACTGACATCTATGATTGTGCCCTAAAAGAAATAGAAACTTTGGCAGAATGGAGCGGCCATGTAAAAAAATAAGGATGCCCAAATAGGTTATGAAATTGTTGGCCTCCTGTCTCGGGTGTATGTGCCACTGCGCATGCGTGTGAAAACCTCTAGGGCACATCAGCTGTGAACTGTCTGCTCATTATCTTTATCTTCCATATTTATTAGAGTTATGTCCCTGGGTTCTTACTGTGTGGAAAAATGAGAGGAGGGAATGTAATGTATGCTTCCTCCAGGAATGCAAAATGGGATATATAACATTTCCTCCTCCAATTTTTCCACACAATAAGAACCTGATGATGTAGGTTGGACTAAAAGACTGACTGGTCCCAAGTCACCCAATGAGTTTCTGTGGCTGAGGGTAGCCTTAAATCTGTGTCTCCCTGGATCTAGTCCTTAGCTACACCTTAGACACCTTAGCTACAACACTACCCTGACATACAAATTGGGCTTGGGTTCTTTTGCACTTCAGTTTCTTGAATCAAAAGGTTGTTCAAAGGGTGCAGATTGGCAGGCCTTCTGGAAAAATTGCCAACAGCCATAGAGGTCATAATGTTGGCAAGCTATCTCCTACCAGATTCCCTGGTGGGCTTCAAAGCTTCGAATATTACTTTGCTGACTATCAGGTGGCAGCCTTGGATGCAGACTGGAGGGTAATCAGTGTCACCATTAGAAGTGTTGATTCATTCTGTCATATATGTGAGTATTCCAGTGCTGTCAGTCTCACACATATTGCTGGGAACTAAATTGCTTCTGGAAGAGGAGTGATGGCTGGGACTCAAAGAGAGGAAGGACACAGGATCTCCTTTCAGATTTGTAATGTGAGAGGCATCGCCAGGCAGTTCTCCTTTGCCCTGTTTCTGGCACAGGATAGGAGTGTATAGTGGGATATGGTTCTCTTACAGATAATCTGAAAGGAATTTGAATCTCAGTCTTGACATCTGACTAGGAGATAAAGCCTATTTTTTTTTAGTTTCCGTGTGCAATAAGTTGAAGAAATCCTTTGGTTTCTGTATAGTATATTCATCATACTGTATAAAGCTAATTCATTTTGGTTCAGAGCAGAAAGAATTAATCTTGTTTCATAACAGGCTTTTGCATCTATAAAAATTGTTTCCAAATGCCCTTTGAACAACTGCCAAATCCTCCTTTCCAGAGAAAGGAGTCAGTAAGAGAGAAAATGAGGACTCAGAAACAGAGGAAAAGTAATACTACTCTTAAATAGCAGCAAAAAAAAAAAAAAGTAAATACTATAGAAAGAAAGGAAGGGAGCAAAGAGTGAAGTGCTTTGAAAACAAGAAGCTTTAAACTAGTCCTTCTTGCTTATAGTAAAGTATACTGTTTTCATATTGAAGTTTCTATCGTTCTGCTAAAATGCCTCTCAGGATGGCAACAGATGAAAAATTGTGTTAAAAATGGAGTGCATGGGAGGCAGAATTCCAGAAAATTAGCAGGTCCCATTCATTTAGCCATATCTATGTTTCATCCTTCCAATGGCTTTTTAACTAAATTAACTATCATGGTTTTTTCCAAGCCACACGCTGAGGGTGGCTATTGGGGGCCAATGTTAATGGGTTGTTCCACTTGCCCATACAGTGACAAGGATCCTCATTCCTGTCCCCTGAACTTTCTAGCTCAACTGCTCCTTCTTGCTGATTTTGCTTTTCTTCTGAGTCCTTGTGCCAATTTTGCCAAGAGGCAGAGGGCATGTGAATGATCAGTGGTGACTGTGTCAGGGAGGTGGACTACTTCAGAAATGGAGTCTCCCTGAGGACATTTCACCCAGAACCAGCATATTTATAAGGCACTATTCATACAATAGAGCAGTGCTTTTCAATCTTGGCAACTTTAAGATGTGTGGACTAACTCCCAGCATTCTGGGAGTTGAGGTCCACACATCTTAAAGTTGCCAAAGTTGAGAAACCCTGCAATAGAGCTCAAGCAAAGAAGTGTTTGGGTTCCAATTTTAAAACGAATCTTTAAAAATCCCTCCCCAGGTGGCCTGCTTGCTATAGGCATGCTCTCATTCGACTGACCACATGATCTGGCCATTTCCCCACCGGTGACTTGGAGCATCTTCTAGAGTCACCCAGCCATTGTGAGATGGCAGAAACCTTATTCTTGTATTGATACAACGATGGTTGGATGACTCTGGAAGATGCTCTAAGTCACTTGTACGGAAATTGCCTTTGTCATGTAACAGTAGCATGGACTGAAAACTGCAGGTGTGCACTCAGAAAGAAAAGGAAAAAAAATTCTATTTAGCCTGTGTCTGTGGAAAAAAAGATACAATTCTATCTGTAGCTTACAGAGAAAGGTCAATGCTAGGACAGTGCTAGCATTTCTCAGTCTGGTTGCATCCCTAAACAAGAGCAAGATTGGTTAATGGAGGTTATTTCTCCATGTGTTTTAACTACAGTATGATTTGTTTATAAGAGATGGAATTGTAACATGAGATTTCTAAAACCCATGAATTGACTTTCATATATTGAAGTCTATCTATATACTACTAACACTCTTGTGTCTGTTTGTTTGTAACCTTCACTCAGGTGAAACAGTGCATCACAGGGCAACAATTTTTGAGCAAGTTACCTCAAATGGACTAACTTACGAATGCGTCCAAAATCCGGGACCTATTACTCCCGTGGGATTGAAATTTGGCAAAGTTGTGTCCACTTCAGCACCACTGTGCCGCCGTACCGCCCCAGTCACCCACGGTCACGCGATCGTCATTTCCAACTCTCCCTGCCAGCTTCCCACAAGGAAACTCAGTGGGGAAGTGTGGATTAAACAATTCCAGGCATTTTGTAAAAATTAGCATCAATGATAAAAATGTTTTAAATAAGTAAGATAAATATTCAGCAGCGGATTTCACTAAATTTGATGGAATTTATGGAAAAGTGGTTACAGGTTTATTAGATCATACAGACAGGATTTGTAGGAACAGTTTGTATGAATTCTAGCAGTTTATTTCTGCTATTCAGGTTTTAAACTTTAAGTATAATGAACATAGTTTTCAATACGTCACTAATACTGTGCCCAAAATCCTAAATTCCAATCTGCAAATTTAATATATTTTTTCTTCATTGAACTGGTTCTTATATATGCTTCTAATATTTTATAAGTCACTCAACAACTCTCTCTTTTGGAGGAATAAAGCAGGATTTTTTTTTCAAAAAAAAGTTTCCATTCTGCAATAGAATTTAATTAGAAACATTAGACAAATTACTACATTTAGCTTTCTGGGGTTTTTTAATGTACACATTTAATTTGAATGCAAATGAATAAAACAAGTAACATTTGAAAAACAATTTAACATACATGTGTCTATCTGTGTGTGGGTCCACATGTGCTATCTCAGTCTCTTCCTCTCACGTCAGTATTATATTTAAAATTTTGCCTGATCAAATATTCTGGATTGTGAAGCCTTGATGAATTCAGATCATATACCCATACCACTTTGTGCCTCTGGATGTTCAGTTGGAGAGAAAATTAGATGTGTAGAAAACCCATCATGGGTTGCCTGATACTTGAATCAAAGTATCTGCAGTGTGGGCTGCAGCCATTCAGACTCCATGGTTCCAGAGCACCTTTGTATGTATGTTTGCCTGTGTGCATGTGGCTGTGTCAGACGGAGAAAGGATTTTTAAAGGCAACAGAATCACCATTGTGCTACCTTGTTTCATTTGGGGAGAAGTGATAATTAAGAACAATTAGCACAGCTCTATCTTTGAGGCTGTACACAAACATCATGCTAATGAGGCATCATAGCAGCCCCTGGGATACTGAGGTGTTCATTCTTTTTTCCCCGAAAGAAAAAGCTTGTCAGCATGGAGAAATGGCTTAGGATAATTTATGGGGAGTAGCGTTCACAAAGAGCTCTGCAACCCAAAGTGGCTTTACTCTGGGGGGGAACTATCTGTTGCCAGAGGGGAAGATGCCTACCCCATGTTCACTTACCCAGAAGTCAGCCCTTTACATGCCTCACTTTATAGACCTCAGATTGAACTTCCACGGCTTCGTTGTAGAGATGCTACGTGTTTTTCTAGGAGGGTTTCTCTGCACTTACCTCCTGCCTGGGACTGAATATTTCAAGAAGCATTGCCTCCCTTCTGTGTCAGGAAAGCTTGCTGAATCTTTGTCTCAAAATTCAGAAAGACATACAAGTCCTGCCAGAAAAACACGGCAGCCCTAGAGATGCCGCAGCCATAGAAACAGTGGCACAGCAAGCAACAGCGGCCACTAGTAACCTCATTGCTGTTACTAGCCTTGGATATAATGAGCTCCCTTTGGCATTTGTGTGCTTGAGTAGGAGATGGACTTTTGTCACTGGAACTTGAGACAGTGCCCGAAAGCTGAAGCCTCCACATCCATTCTAGGCTCCCTTGTTCCAGTCTAGGCCAGCTCACATGATGTTCTATCAGGTGTCCTTGGCAGAATTTTAGAGCTGATGTAACCATGTTGGGTTTGATATTCTTATTTCTTTCAGTCTAAGAAACCAAAAAGAGGAAACACATTTTGATCCAAAAGCTACGGTACTCTAATTCCTTTACTTGGACTATCACCAATAAAGCAAATCCTCATGAGGGGCTGCTGGCCTCACAGCCTGCTGGTGGACTTCCCAAGACTTCTGGTTGTCTATTGTGAGAACAGAATGTTGGGCCTTAGAGATCATCCATCAGTGCTCTTATAATTTTGTAAGGGCTCAACTAACTTTCATTTGGCATGATAACAAATAAAATAGGAATAGAAGAGGTATGAGATGATGTTTTTACCCCAAGTTTATAATTCTTTAGATGAAGAGTAGGAGGAATTATGGTAAAATAGAATACTTCCCATTAGGTAGTTCCTAGCAATCAAAAGCATTGTGGAGGTACTTTTTCTTTTCCTCCTTAACATTTTTGTTTTACTTGTAAGAAGAAAGATGAACAACTGATAAGGAAAAGTAGGTATGTTACAAATGGAGGATTTTGTTTGCCTGGCATTCTGTAAAATTTGGAACAAGTGAGAGTCATTGTGCAGTAAAAGTTTTGAATGGAAGTATCCATAAACAGATGCATTTCACTGAATAGAGGACAGGTTACAGGATGCAGTCAGAGCAATTTTTTATGGTAAAAGAGTATTTTTTTCTGACAGACGAACTTAAACAGAAGAAAATTCCATTTAGAAGGAATAAGTTGGAAGGGGTGATTTTTACTTTTAAACAGCAGAGATTTAGACAGAACTCTGCAGAAAGCAAGAGATTTCATGGGGAAATTCAAAGAAGAATTGGAGGAAATGCAAATGGAAGTGACAATGACAGATGTGACTAAACAAATGCCACAATAGATACAATAGGACACTGAAGATGATACTATGTTGGGTGCTACAGCTATTGATTTTTCTAATATCTTGGTGTAACTATGGATTATAAATGCTTAATGTAGAATATAAATGGAACAAATGCTCTTCAAAAGAGAAAAAAATTCATGATTTGAAAAAGTTAAAACAGGATGTGATTTACTTACAAGAAACACATATTAGGCAAAAATATAACATATCTGAGTCATAAAAAATTGGGTGAAGAATTCATTTCAGCAGGAATGAAAAAAAAAAGAGTTGTTTTGTATATACATTCTCAACTATATCCAAAACTTATACTGAATTGTGATTATGGCAGATATGTGGGGTGGAAGTTAATCTACAGGGGGCTAAGACTTTGATATTGGGAATCTATGCCCCAAATGAAGATAAAACAGTATTTTATAAAGGACTTATAAACTATTGGACTTTTTGTATGAAAATTGGTGTCTGCTGGGGGAATGGAATGGGGTGGTTTCCTCACAAAAAGACAGAACTTCTGAGAAAAATATGAAAAATACACAAGGCAAACTACCAAATATTTTCTTTGATTTATTGGACAATTTGGAGCTTGCTGATGTAAGGAGATATAAAAATGGTGACTCTAAAGAACATACATATGTTTCTGAAATACATAAATCTTTTTCCAGAATAGATATGATCTGGATCTCTCTTTGGTTACTCATGTTCATAAAGTGGAGATATTACCAAAGACTTTTTCAGACCACAACCCAGTGACTTTAACTTTTAATAGGAAAAATGGCTCTTTTAGATGGAGATTGAATGAAATGTTGCGAAAGGAAATGGTAGTGGAGGATTGCAAAAAGAAGTTAAAAGAATTTGTTGAGAATAATCTTAATAAAGGCATAGAAGTAAGAACAGTTTGGGATGTAAGCAAAGCTTTTGTAAGAGGATATTTTATACAACAGAATAGTGAATTTAAAAAGAAAATGCAAGAGTAAAACAAGTGATTTTGGATAAGATAAAAAAAAGGAAGAAGAATTTTAAAAAATCCCCAGAGAGTACAACTATTACCTACCAAATTAAACTTCTACAGAGGCAATTATCTATGTTAACAGTGAAAGAGATGGAAATAAAGATGAACAATGCGAAACAAATAAATTTTGTATTTGCAAGTAAACTGGGGAAATGGTTGGCATATAAGTTGTGAAAAGAAAAAGAAAAGAAAGTGATACTAAAGTTATAAGAAGGAAATACTGTAATCACAGATAATACAAATATGCAAAAAGTGTTTTACCAGTATTATTCTACTTTAAATAAAGGTCAAGACATTTCCTTGGAAAAAGTGGATGAACACTTACATAAACAGAATTTACCAAAGAACACAGAGAATCAGAGACAAATTTTGAATGGACCTATAACAATAAGGGAAGTTTGTGAAGCTATTAAAAAGGCTAAAACAGGAAAGGCACCTGGTCCAGATGGTCTGCCCGCCTCTTACTATAAATGTTTTGAGGATGAACTTTTACAACCTTTACAATAAACGAGGAGTATTATTTACAGAATGAAAAGATTCCTGACAGCTGGAAAGAGGCTAATATAGCATTAATACCTAAAGAGACCCAGGACCTCACTTTAACAAGAAATTATTAACCAATATCTTTATTGAATAATGACTATAAATTGTTTATCACAATTTTGGCTGAAAGTTTGAAAATAATTTTACAGGAATTTATTCATGAAGATCAATGTGGGTTTTCACCTAAAAGACAATTATGAGATAATATTAGAAATGTGTTGGATATTCTGGAGTATTTGGAGCAACACACTGAAAAACAAGCTGTATTGATCTCCTTAGATGCAGAGAAGGCCTTTGATAATTTGAACTGGATTTTCTTGTTTAGAGTTCTGGACCTTGGAGATATGAACCTTGGAGATAATTTTATTAAATGGGTAAGATCAATTTATACTTCACAAAAAGCACAAATAATTGTTAACGGAGAACTAACACAACCTTGTGAGATTCAAAAAGGGACAAGATAAGGATGCCCACTGTCTCCACTCTTGTTCATTTTAGTTCTTGAGGTATTGAATAGAGACATAAGACAAGATGAGAGAATAGTGGGAATTAAGATTAAAAAAGAAACATATAAGTTAAGGGCATTTGAGGATGACCCTGTGATACTTTTGTAGGATCCATTAGAGGGAGTAGAAACATTAATGGGAAAACTAAAGGACTTTGGTATGCTAGTAGGTTTTAAGATTAATAATCAGGAGACAAAGATGTTAGCAAAAAATATGAAAATAGAAGATCAAATAGAACTGATAGAGAAAACTGGTTTTAAGATTGAGAAAAAAGTAAAATATTTGGGCATTATTATGACAAATATGAATTGTATGTTATTTCAAAATAATTATGATAAAACAAGGACTGAAATTAAGAAGGACATGTTAAGATGGGAGAAATTAAAACTGTCACTGTTAGGGAGAATTTTTGTGATAAAAATGAATGTTTTGCCTAGAATGATGTTTTCTTTCAGACAATACCTGTTTTGACATCTGATGTACCATTTAAGCAATGGCAAAAAGATATATCTAAATTTGCATGGCAAGGGGGAAAAAATCATGTGTTAAATATAAAGTGTTACAAGATGCAAAGAGGATATTGGATCTACTGTATTTTGCAGCTTGTTGTTTGGTTTAGATGAAAGAAAGGTGTTGCTGAGAAACAAAAGACTTTTAGAGTTAGAAGACCATGACCTGAGGTTTGGATAGCATTTATGGTATGATATAAATATGATGATATTTCCGGTATGATAAAGTTAATGTGGATTTTAAAAACTGTTGTATTAGACATGCCATATTGAGAATATGAATAGATATAAACCCAGGCTGTGCCCAAAAACACCTCTATGGTTCTCAGCATAAGAAGCATTTCATAGAAGAGAAACAACAGGCAAAGACAAATGTTTAACGTACCAGGAATTATTGGAAAATCACCAAGGGGAATATAAAATTGAATCAAGAGAGCAAATTAATGCCAGAAGGACATAGTTGTCCATGATTTTCCCATTTACACTTATCAGAAAGTTTTAAAATGGATAAAAAGACTTATGGTATGGAACGAAGTAAGACAGAATTTGAAGTGCAGTTGTGTACTGATGATGAACATATAATTGCTAAAATGTGTAAACTTTTCTTGAAATTTGAAATGGAGGAAGAACAGGTTAAAGAATGTATGATAAAGTGAGCTAAGAATTTTGGTTATAATATACAGATGGCTAAATGGGAAAACATATGGTTAAAAGGGTTGAAATTTACATTATGTTATGATCTTAAAGAGAATTTTTAGAAAATGATGTATCACTGGTACATGACATCAGAGAAATTATCTAGAATGTAGAAAGGTATTTCAAATGAATGTTGGAAATGTGAACAACATGAAGGAACATTTTATCATGCTTGGTGGACATGTAAAAAATACATACATTGATACAGAGGATTTTAAAGATTCATATTCAGTTGAAGCCAGAACTTTTCCTTTTGGGACTGATGGATAAACAGTTAGAAAAGGGCCAAAAGACTATTTCAATATATGATTACTGTGGCAAGATTACTATATGCACAAAAACGGAAAGATTCGGCATTACCCACCATTGGAGGAATGGTTGGTGAAATTGACAGAACTTGCTGAGATGGATAAACTGACATCTTTGATTAGAGAAAGGTCATTATTGGCATTCATTAATGACTGGAACCCCCTTATGGAGTTTTTGCATAAGAAAGAAAATGATTTTGTGACTTATGGTTTTGATGATTAGAAAGAATAGGTTATAGAAAGAAGAGAATTATGATGAAATCTTCAAGAGAGAGGTTTGATTAGAATTGTATGTATAACTTCCAAGAGGAAGATCGGAAGCCATATGTATATTCATGTTTTCTGTTCTTTTATTTCATTTTTTTTCTATCTTCTTTTCTCTTTGTTTTTCCTTTTCTTTTTTCTTTTTCACATTTACTCCACTATATTTTTTTCTTTGAATATATTTCTTGTTATCTATGTAAAATCTTTTAATAAAAATTTTATTTTTAATTTAATTTATTTTTTTTAAAAAGAGCAATTTTTTATGGTGAGGATTTTTTTCAGAGGTTGGAAGTAACTTTAAAAATTCTATCTGCAGCCTTTATTGAAATAGTAACAAACATAATCACGTCCAGAGGCTTTCTTAAAAAGCCTATGCGGTTGTAGACTGCTGGATGTAAAATATGGGAAACCTAAATTCACATTCACATTCAGCTATCTGTGTTGAAATGTCCAGTGTATGTTGCTCTGAGGATATTAGTAGTATTATTATTTCTTAATTAGGAAGGATTATGGTGGAGCTGAATACTGAGATGAGATGTGTATGCATCCTTTCCTGACTGCTTCCATCTTGTGATTCAGAACTAACATATTTTGCATACCGAAGTCTCCAGTGCAGTTAATTTCCAGAAGGACTGCAGATCACAAAGCTAAGGAGTTTTGTTTTCTGTTTTTTTTTAAAATTATACAATGTTACCACTTCCATAGTTGGCCACACTGGCCAGGTGGCCTTATCCAGTACAGGTGAAAGAAACTCCTGATATATCTTGTTTATTTATATTCACAGCTTCTGGTTGCCCAATGATTATTACTTTCATCAGAGAGAGAAGACAAAGTCAAATGGGCTGAGAAGATGACAGATGGGGAACACAGTGAAGCCTTGTAACAAGATTCCCTTGAGTTGAGCTGTATTCTAAATGCATCGTCATAATCCCCCATCCGCAGATAGGATTACCTTTGGGTACAGTGGAAAATCTAAAAGAGTAAAGGTGAAGTCACTCTCTCCTGCCTATAAACTTTGTCCAGTATGACTACTTGGATGGGAATGTGGACCTTCAGAGACCATTCCTCTGCCATAAAGTTCCCTAGCTCAAAAGGGATTGCTGGGAAAATGAAGGGATTATTCGGGTCTGATTGACTGCCTTCACAGTCTCCATGCTGCCTCCATATGTTGCTTACCGAACTTCACCCCATCATCCTCAGCCACCATGCATATGCTTGGAGATATACTCCCACAATTTTGGGGGGATATCTCTTCCTCCTTATGTAAATTTAAGTCAAGCAGTTTCAACTGGAATAGTTGTGGACAACTGTAGAGGCATCCCAGATGTTCACCACTGTTTCTTTATGGGAGATCATATCCACAAGGGATAAATGGCCAAAGCAGAGCCAGACTGAAAAATCTTTAAGCAGGGTCTATGTTCTGTGCGTTAACTAGTCATTCTGTTTGCTATTTATTTAGTCCCTTTGCGTTGCCCTGGGAGTTGAGGGCAGAAAGAAAGCTCACTTTGGCTTTTATCTCTGGCTAAGGGACTGTCAGGTAGTGGGAGGCTGTGCCTCCTGTCTCGCAAGAATATGGGGAAGGGGAGAGACCTACTATCAGCTTGAGGTGTAGCAATTGTACGAATAGCTTCTTTGTTCCCTGCTAGAAAAAAAATTGGCTCTAATTCTTGTTTCCTTCTCCTTCTCCTTCTTCTCCTTCTCCTTCTCCTTCTCCTGTATCTTTTCTGTTACCTTGCAGAGTGCCAGCAGCAACATAGTTTAGCGTTCCCCACCCTTGCAAGATGCATGCTTCAGATATGCTGAGGTTACAACTTCTGTCATCCTTAACCAGCTGGGGAAGGGTGATAGGGCTCTTCTAGGGATGTTTCAGATCATGCATTAAAAGCTGTGCTGAACGTGTACCTGCTAAATATTATTGCTCTTGTTTGAAGCATTTGTGAATGGTCTTCACTGGGGCTGCATCAACCACGAGAATGGGGGTAATGTGATTCCATATCACCAGTGATGCAAGGGTGGGGAAGGGTATGGGGTGATCCCATACCCTTTTAATAAGCCTTCAGAGCTTTGAAAAATGTAGGTATTTTATAAGTAACAAATATTGCTGTGGTTATTTAATAATGATGTAAACCACATTGCAGAAATGATTCTCTACTAAGTTATTGAACTATGAATTGCTCGTAGCTGCCATTAAGCATAACCAGGGCTTGGAAAAAGAAACCCGTTCGGCGGTCCTGGTCCTGGTTCCTCCGGCTTCTTCCCTGGGCTGAACTCCTTTTCGGGTGGGCTGCTTGGCCACCCCCTCCTGCGCTGAGTTCCTGGGAAGCTTCTGCGGCCTCTTGCTGCAGGCCAGATGGTGCGGGGGCACCTGAGTCTCTGCAGACAAAGACTGCTCTGTGGGCCCCATTGGCTGGGAATTGCCTTTATTCTTTGTTGGAAGAAACACTTGTCATTTGTTTTTTTACACACCAGGCTCCTGTTCTGCCCGCCTGGGGTTGCTTCTTTCTCGCTTTTGTGCTCTTTTTCTTCTCTCGCTTTGTAAACAAGCAAAGGGATTAGAGGGAACTCTTCCTGGGGATAGCCCCATTCCCTTCCCCACACTTGCATTGCCAGCAAAATGGAACCATGTCACCGCCACTCGCCCGGTTGGTGCAACTCCACTGAAGACGGTTCTTCAAATAACAACAGCGACAGTGAGCCTTTGCATGGAGTTTCAAAGTATTTGACATGGTTTTTAATGCATGATCTTAACCATCCTCACAACAGTGATATCACCCTTCCCTGACCTGGCCAGTAGATTTTTATAGTTAAGCCCATATTGATGGGCACGGTGTGCAAAAAAAGCACAGGAACACAGTGTATGATGCCTGTAAAAAGTACACTATTATGCTATGTATTTCTCTGGTCTCATGCTGCAGCTCTTACCTGAAGACAGCATATCTAGCAGACGCATACTCCTCTATTCACTGCATGCTGTCTAACATAGTCTTAAATTCTGTACATAAAACAGCCAATGTTTTCTCATGTTATTATCATCCGGTGTTTTGATAACACAGGAGCATTCCAGCTGATGTTTTTGCCTGGTTTCATCATCAAATCAGGAAGTAAAGGAAAGGCCAGAAAATAGTTTTATCTATAAGCCATCATCTGATTCCAACAGGTTTAAAGAAAAACTAAGAAAGCTTCATAACCTAAATTTCAAATCCTCCCATAACAGCTTTTGTTTCTGCAAATACAGAAGATTCAGGACTTGAGTAAGGGAATGCAGGAAACTTACATGAGAAAGCAGCTGGGCACTGAAAGATATCTGGAACACAGAGACCAAGCTGGTTATGAAATACATTTCCACTTGGATTGTTATATGAGGGAAGGGACAATGGTCTTGACCAAACCAACTGCTGATGCAGCTTAGAGGAAAGCCCTGCTGTGAAAACTCACTGGAGATGTCTTCCCATCCTGAGCTGCTTCAGAAGTTCAAAACCACTGAGGACTTTTAGGGACCCTCCATTACAAATAATTGTAGGGTGCCAAAATCCATTCATTGATAAAACCTAGCACTTCAACAGATCTTTTAAGGAGAAAGATAAAATTTAGGAGAACTGCTGTCAGCCAGAGAATACAATATGGAACGTGATAATCCCTCCCTACAGAGATCCAAGCTATCTCTTCCCTCCTAGGTTTCTGGAGGGCAGATAAAACCTGGGTTTTCCATCTAGCCAAGGAGGAAAGCATGCATTGAATGCTGGGATGCATTGGTGGACACATGACTTTGTATGTTTTCTTTTATCCCTTATAATGTAGGGATTTTTTGTTATTCTTTTTGAGTGGGTGTAACTAGCTGCCACCTGTTGATCCCAATTCCAGTAACTTTCCTTGCAACCAATATTGATTCAAAAGAAAGTTCATTTATTGAGAATAAGTGTACAGATCCAAAGCATTGCTAAGACTGAGCAAAAGCGTGCCAAAAGCTGTTTTCTTACTTTCTCCCCCCCCCCACATCGCCCTTAGTTTCTCCCCCCCCTTCATCGCCCTTAGTTCTTGGTCTTCTGATTCCCTTGCTGGTATGTCCTTGAGCATGCCAGAGCCTGTGATAAGGAGCCATCTGCTTTAAACGGTTTCTCATTCCTACTCCCCCCCCCCTTTTACAATGGCAGAACCGCAGCATGTAAAAAGCCGTTTTTTTTAAACTAGCCATATAATAATCTATTATGAAATCTTGCAAGGATTCTGACATGCTGCCCCTCCACAAAAGAGGATGTCAGTCAGATGATTCCTCTTCTTCACTCTAAAAAAGAAAAAGCAAAGAAAAACATAATACAATAACCATTCTAATTGTTAAGGCTTTGTAGGATAAACATCATAAATTTTTTTAACTAAACGTGGAGCCTTTACATGTTTCTTGTCAACCCATTCAGCCATTGATTTGGGAAAATGTTTCCACTGAATTAAAAATTGAAAACCCTCCCCCCCATGCTTTCTACTGTCCAGTATCTCTTTAACTTCAAAATGTTGTTCTCCTTCAACCATCATTGGTTTAGGAGGTACTGGGGAGGGATGCCATTGAGATGACTCTTTATAGGGTTTAAGCAGGTCGCAGTGGAACACTAGATGGATTCTTTTAAAGGTAGCAGGCATCTGTAATCGTAGTGAAACTGGATTAATTACTTTATCTATAACAAAAGGCCCTATGAATCTTGGAGTGAGCTTTCTGGAAGCTTGTAATGATTTAAGATGCTTGGTAGATAAAAGAACCTTATCTCCTACTTTCCAGTCTTTTTCTGGGATTCTCTTAGCATCTGCAAATTTCTTCTACATTGCTCTAGCCTCCTTCAACGACGCAGCAATCTGAGGCCACACTTGTGTCATTTGTTGGACCCATTCATCAACTGAAGTGACTTGAGTGGATTGTTTAGGTAGTTCTGGGATGGGTACAAAGTCCTGTCCTGTAGCTATTTTAAAAGGGGTGAGGCCAGTGCTTTGGTGCACTGCATTATTATAAGCTACTTCAGCAAACAGTAACAGTTCATCCCAATTGTCTTGTTGGTAGTTAATGAAGCATCTCAAATATTGTTCTAACACTGAGTTCAGACGTTCACATGATCCCACCATCTGGGGGTGGTACCCCGAACTCAAGCCTTGCGATGCTCCCAGTAGTTTTAGGAACGCCCTCCAGAACTTGGCAGTAAACTGGACCCCGCGATCCGAAATTATTCATTCTGGGACACCATGAGCTCGGTAGACGTGTTGTATAAATAACTTAGCCAATTTGGGGGCTGATGGAAGGGATTGGCATGCCACAAAATGTGCTTGTTTGGAAAAAAGGTCTGTAACTACCCAAATAACTGTCTTTTTGTTGCTTTCAGGCAGGTCTACAATAAAGTCCATGGAAATTTGCTTCCAAGGAGCCCCAGGATTTGCTACTGTCTATAGAAGCCCCATTGGTTTGCCCCCTCTTCTTTTGGCCATTGCTCACATGGGGCATGTAGCTACATATTCCCCTACATCTTTTCTCATTGTTGGCCACCAAAATTGACGCCTGAGTAGATGTAATGTTTTCACAAAACCAAAGTGCCCAGCTGTTCTGCTGTCATGACTTCTTTGCAAGACCCACTTTCTAGCGTCTGCAGGGACATACAGCTTATCTTGCCACCACCATGCCCCTTGTTTGTTCACTAGCAATTGGCTGTTGCTTTTAAACCAATCATCCTGAGCAATCTGGGCATTTAATTTTTCAACAACTCTCCTTCTGGTTGTTCTTCACCCCTTTTTTTCTGAGCTCTAGTGACCACTCTTAGGGCTGCTTGGGTACATGGAATTACAGGAGCGACTATTTCCTCCCGCTTGCTGTTGTGTTGAGGCAATCGAGACAGGGCGTCTGCCAAAAAAAATTTTCCCCCAGGAATGTACTTCAGGGAGAAGTTAAAACGATGAAAATATTGTGCCCATCTCATTTGTTTGGGTGACAGCTTCCTCGGTGCAGTCAAAGCTTCTAGATTTTTGTGATCAGTCCAAATTTCAAAGGGATGGGGTGATCCCTCTAATAAGTGTCTCCAGCAAACTAACGCCCAGCACACTGCGAACGCTTCCTTTTCCCACACCAACCAGTGTCTCTCAGTTTCTGAAAATTTCCGGGATATGTACGCACATGGAAATAGCTCCCCCCCCCCACCCCCTTCTGTAACAACACAGCTCCCACTGCCACATCTGAAGCGTCTGCCTGTATAACAAATGGCTGTTCTGGATCAGGGTGCTTTAAGATCGGTTCAGCCGTAAACAGATGCTTTAAACTTAGAAAAGCTTCCTGGCACTCCTTAGTCCAGGCCAAGGGGGCTCCAGGTTTTGATGCCTTCGCTTTGTCCTTGCCCTTGGTTTTCAACAAATCGGTGAGTGGGAGTGCTACTTGGGCAAAGTTAGGTATGAATTGCTGACAGAAGTTAGCAAAGCCCAGGAAACTTCGAAGCTGATGCCTGGTTTTGGGAGCCTCCCAACCCAGGACATCCCTCACCTTGACTGGGTACATTTCAATTCCCTGATGCGAAATTCTATACCCCAAATAGTCAATTTGCTGTTTATGAAATTCACATTTGGAGAGCTTGGCATACAATTGAGCCTCCAGTAGCTTTTTTAGTACCTTCCTGACCAATTGTACATGTTGCTCCATGGTCTCAGTGTAAATCAGGATATCGTCCAGATAAACCAACACCCCCTGGTATAAATGCTCTTGTAACACCTCATTTATAAGTTGCATAAACACCCCCGCCGCTCCTTTTAATCCGAACGGCATTATTTCATAATGGAAGCACCCCAGGGGCGTGTTAAAGGTGGATTTCCATTGATCTCCTTCCCGGATTTGCACCCTGAAGTACGCCTCCCTTAAATCCAGCTTCGTGAAAATTTTCCCTTTGGATAAATGGGCCAACAGGTCTTTCATCAAGGGGAGTGTGTACTGGTTGTCAGCAGAAATGACATTTAGCCCTCTATAATCTGTGCACAAATGTAGGGAGCCATCCTTCTTTTCTCTGAAAAGCACCGGTGCAGCAATTTGAGAATGCATAGGTACAATAAAGCCCCTCTTTAGATTCTTATCAATGAACTCCCTCAATGCTTCCAACTCTTTGGGTGTCATTGGATACATTTTCTTCCTTGGAAATTTAGCCCCTGGCTCAATCTCTATGGCACAGTCACTGGCACGATGGGGGGGTAGCTGATCTGACTCCCTTTCGCTAAACACCTCCTGCAGGTCGCGGTATTGCTTGGGAATCTGGGTTGCAGCCTCTACTGCCTTTTCCCCACTCACAGCGCCCATCTCTCCATCTGACAACGTTTCGGTAATTCCTTCAACTTCCACTCCCCCCTCCTTTGGGAAACACAAGATCTTTTCCTCCCAGTTCACTTCTGGGTTCTTCCTTTTTAACCAGTTCATGCCATGTATGCCATGGGAGTCACTAGGAATTTAATAGTCTCTCTATGGTCCCCCATAGTTAGCTCAAGCTCTTCAGTACGATATTCCACCAGCCCTCCCCCCGCTGGGGATCCGTCCAGCTGGGTAAAAATCACAGGGGTTTTGAGTCTCTTTAAGTGCAGTCCCAAACCCTGGGCAAGGGCGGGGTTAATCAGATTTTGGGAGCAGCCAGAGTCTATCAGCACCCATATCTCTGCCCTCTGATTCATCCTTACCACCCTTAGTTCCACCCAAATTTTAATGGGACTCACCCCCATCTCTTCGCTCTCCGAGTCCTCCCGTGAGCTGCTTTCTTTCTCTGGAAGAGCAGCCACCTGTCGGAGAGAGAGCGGAGCTAACAACTTCCGGGTTTTGCCGCCGCCGTATGTTGCCGCTTTATCCCCCATCTCACTGCCTACTGCCGCTGACTCCTTCTTGCCGGGCTTCGAAGACTTCGGCCCCTTCTGCTCCGCCTTCTTGCCTCCTTGCTCTGTCTTGGCTTTAGGGCATGCAGCAGCAAAGTGCCCCGGCTCCCCGCAGTTGAAACAGACACGCCGGCTCCGGCTACTTTCTGGCGTGCTGGTCTTCGCCTTGGGCGCCGCCTTCTTTGTGCCGGGTAAGGGCGGAAGTCGGGTTCTTGCTTCTATGGTGCGCCATTGCTCCTCCACTTCACCAGCCATAGCGACCCATCCATTAAAGGTTTTGGGGAAACCCTGGCACACCACACGCTGCAACAATTCGGGTTGCAAGACTCTCTGGAAGAACTCGATCAGGAGCTCTTCAGGCACGTGAGGCAGCCTTTGAGCCAACCCCTGAAATTCGTAGGCGTACTCTGATACCGACTTGGACCCCTGCTTCAGCCTTTCCAGGTCGCGTCGTGCTTTAAGCGCCATGCACGGGTCTTCAAAGCACGTGCAGAGAGCCACCATGAAATCCTCTAATCTCCTTAAAGCCTGGTCCTTCACCCTATGCAGGCCAACCACCCATTCTGCAGCCATACCTTCAAAAAAACTGGACACATAGGAGACCATCTCCTCCTCGCTGCGAAACAGACCCCCATAGCCCTCCATGTAGATCCGAACCTGGGTGATAAAGCAAGCCAGTTGCTCAGCATCTCCCCCGAATTTCATGGAGATGCCCCACTGCTGCATCGGGCTCTTCTTGACTCTGCTAGGTGTGAGATCCTCCTCCTCCTCGCTGGAGGTCTCATCTTCGGCTGACTGCTCTGCCGCCTCCGTACCTCCCGGTGTGGCCGCTGACTCTCGCATGGGAGGCATAAATCCCCCTCCAAGCAGTTGATCTACCACTGCTCTTAATGCTCACATATCATCGGATAGGGACCCCATCTGCCCTTCCAATTTCCCCATGCAATCTTTCATCGAAGGGCCCTGTCCCTTCGTCACCGTTGCCTTCGGCCCTGCTCGGGCTTGGCGCAATGATTGCACCGGCTTCTCCTGGGTTATCACCTTCACTTCCAACGGAGGAGGGACCGGTCTCTCTTCTTCTTCCTCAATTACGTCGTCAGCCATCCCGCTGCTCGGTTGGTCCTGGTCAACGTGAGGCTTTGGACTCCCTGCAGGGCAATCTCCCTGGTGGAAGTCTGCACTGGGAGTCTTAGCAAAATGTAACTAGCTGCCACCTGTTGATCCCAATTCCAGTAACTTTCCTTGCAACCAATATTGATTCAAAAGAAAGTTCATTTATTGAGAATAAGTGTACAGATCCAAAGCATTGCTAAGACTGAGCAAAAGCGTGCCAAAAGCTGTTTTCTTACTTTCTCCCCCTCTACATCGCCCTTAGTTTCTCCCCCCCTTCATCGCCCTTAGTTCTTGGTCTTCTGATTCCCTTGCTGGTATGTCCTTCAGCATGCCAGAGCCTGTGATAAGGAGCCATCTTTAAACGGTTTCTCATTCCTACTCCCCCCCCCCTCCTTTTACAATGGCAGAACCGCGGCATGTAAAAAGCCATTTTTTTTAAACTAGCCATATAATAATCTATTATGAAATCTTGCGAGGATTCTGACAGTGGGTTTATTTATTTATTGGGGGGATTTTTATGCTGCTTTTTATTGTTAGTTTCTCAGAGACCTTGGAAATGGGTAGCATACGAATAAAATAAATAAGTAAGCAAATAAATAAATAAACTGGATAACCCAGCATGTGTCAGCTTCTTATGAGGCTTAGTCAAACTCCTTATAATATTTTAGTATTTTTGTAGTGAATATGAAGGTTTATACTTCTGGAGTGAAGGCAGAGATCTACATACAGGTGAAACTCGAAAAATTAGAATATTGTGCAAATGTTCATTTATGTCAGTATGGCAACTCAAAAGGTGAAACCAAAATATGAGATAGACGCATTACATGCAAAGCGAGATATATCAAGCCTTACTTTGGTATAATTGTGATGATTATGGCGTACAGCTTATGAAAACCCCAAATTCACAATCTCAGAAAATTAGAATAGTGTGAAAAGGTTCAATATTCTAGGCTCAAAGTGTCCAACTCTAATCAGCTAATGAATCCATAACACCTGCAAAGGGTTCCTGAGCCTTTCAATGGTCTCTCAGGCTGGTTCAGTAGGAATCACAAGCATGGGAAAGACTGCTGACCTGACAGTTGTGCAGAAAACCATCATTGACACCCTCCGTAAGGAGGGAAAGCCCCAAAAGGTAATTGCAAAAGAAGTTGGATGTTCCCAAAGTGCTGTATCAAAGCACATCAATAGAAGGTTATGTGGAAGGGAAAAGTGTGGTAGAAAAAGGTGCACAAGCAGCAGGGATGAGCGCAGCCTGGAGAGGATTGTCAGGAAAAGGCCATTCAAAAGTGTTGGGGACTTTCACAAGGAGTGGACTGAGGCTGGAGTTAGTGCATCAAGAGCCACCACACACAGACGGATCCTGGACATGGGCTTCAAATGTCGTATTCCTCTTGTCAAGCCGCTCCTGAACAACAAACAAGGTCAGAAGCGTCTTACCTGGGCTACAGAAAAAAAGAACTGGTCTGTTGCCCAGTGGTCCAAAGTCCTCTTTTCTGATGAGAGCAACTTTTGCTTCTCATTTGGGAACCAAGGACCCAGAGTCTGGAGGAAGAATGGAGAAGCACGATGCTTGAAGTCCAGTGTGAAGTTTCCACAGTCTGTGTTGATTTGGGGAGCCATGTCATCTGCCGGTGTTGGTCCACTGTGCTTCATTAAGTCCAGGGTCAACGCAGCCGTCTACCAGGAGATTTTGGAGCACTTCATGCTTCCTTCCGCAGACAAGCTTTATGGGGATGCTGACTTCATTTTCCAGCAGGACTTGGCACCTGCTCACACTGCCAAAAGTACCAAAACCTGGTTCAATGACCATGGGATTACTGTGCTTGATTGGCCAGCAAACTCGCCTGACCTGAACACCATAGAGAATCTATGGGGCATTGCCAAGAGAAAGATGAGGGACATGAGACTGAACAATGCAGCGGAGCTGAAGGCCGCTATTGAAGCATCCTGGTCTTCCATAACACCTCAGCAGTGCCACAGGCTGACAACATCCATGCCACGCCGCATTGCGGCAGTCATTGCTGCAAAAGGGGCCCAAACCAAGTACTGAGTACATATGCATGCTGATACTTTGCAGAGGTCTGATATTGTTCTATTTCCAATCCTTGTGTTATTGATGTCATGTAATATTCTAATTTTCTGAGATTATGAATTTGGGGTTTTCATAAGCTGTATGCTATAATCATCAGAATTATACCAAAGTAAGGCTTGACATATCTCGCTTTGCATGTAATGCGTCTATCTCATATATTGGTTTCACCTTTTGAGTTGCCATACTGACATAAATGAACATTTGCACGATATTCTAATTTTTCGAGTTTCACCTGTACATACAAATGTTTGCTTGGAAAAAAAAAGCAGTGTTTATTTTGATATTATAACTCTAAAACACCTAGGCTTAATTTTTCTGAATTTTTCTTTCTTAATTTTACTTAATTTTTCTGACATTTTGAAGTTTTCTGACATTTTGGAGTTTCTTTTCCAATAAGATACTTGTTGTCTGAGCCTGATTCATTCTAGTCTTATGAACTTGTAAATGCAAAAAATAATTCTGTGGAATTAGAATCAACTTCTTATAATCTGCTTTGCTTTGGCTTAGCTCATTTTTCAGCTGGATATCACATCTGGATAACAATAAAGAGAATTAATGTAAAAGAAAGTACTTTCTAAAAGCCTGGTCAGATGTTTATTATTACGGTGATTACATTACAATTAATACATAAAAAGAGGCCTGTTGCATCTAAAATAATAAATAATTGGCCTAAGTTTTTAAAGGGAAGCCATCCATGAATCAGTTAACTATGAATGGACAAGCTGGAAATTTGAAGGGTCAGACAAATCCCAGTCTTTGCAAACTCACCAAAAAATGAGCTTCGGGTAGGTTCTCAGAGAATATTTCTTTGAAACCCTGTTTAAGGTGCAACCATTTTAAGAGCCTGAGAAGTTAATCTTGCCATCTGTTGCCCTCAAAAGGTCTATTTGGCAGGGCTTTGAACTTCAACACTTCTATTAGGTATTATGATTATGGCATATCATTGTTTGGGATCTATAGTTGCAGGCTACTTAATGCAGCAATGTTAGAAATTGTTCTTCCGGGTGCGTAGACAAGTCATCAGATTTGAACTAAAGAGCCCAGTCCAACATAAATAGAGGTAGTCCTTGTTTAGCAACCACAATCGGGACTGGCAACTCTGTCATTAAGTGAAGTGGTCACTAAATGAAAAATCACATGACCGTGAGTTTGCTTATGATTCTACACAAGACATGTACTGACAATGGTGAACACATGATAGAGAGAGATGCTGTGAAAGTGGTAAATGCAGACATTGGTCACAAAGTTACTTTTTCAGCACTGTTGTAACTACAAATGGTTGCTGTCCAAGGCAATTGCTAAACAAGGGCTACCTGTAATGAAAAGTGTAGGCTATGCTTTAGGAAAAAATCCTAAATGTGGTCAAGGCAAATTTCAAAATTTAGCCACAGTGATTGTGGTAGTAATCAGGCAGACAGATCTTGGCACCCTGAAAAGGCGCCTGAGTCTGTGTACCAAGTCCTGCTCTGAATGGGACCCTTAATGGGTAATGAGTGGGCTTGGCAAGAAGCAGCACCCCCAGGAGTGAGTATGACAATTGAGATCCATCAGTACGATACCAAAGAACATCACCTGGCATTATCTGACTTTCATAACTGTGAGGCCTCGTTGTAGTATCACATTCAAAATGCCTATGGGAAAATAATATCCTTTTTGGATACCTAGTTTTGTGCTAATGCATCATAATGACAGGAGTGGGTGGGGAATGCTTTTCCTTAACACTGATGCTTCTTGATAATATTAGAGCTATGGTTGCCATACATTTCCAGATGACATTGAGGTGTCAGTTGCTTATTATACAAGAATCTTGGGAAATAGCATTGCTTGAAAAGTGAGCATACCAGGGAAAGTGTCCTGAAGAATCCCTCAATTAAGAACTTTTTAAAAAAAATGTCCTCCAGTTTTTTGTTATAGCAACAGCAATTCCTAATCAATTGCTTTCATCTATACAAAACGTTTTTGGGGATAAAAAGACTGAGTATGTGTGTTTAAAATTATAGCCTCCTAAGATTAGAAATGTATAATACAGTGTTTCTCAACCTGGCCCACTTGAAGATGAGTGGAATTCTGGGAGCTGAAGTCCATACACCCTCAAGTGGCCAAGGATGAGAAACACTGGTACAATATATACACACCCAATTTCTGTGCGTTAAAAATGTTTTATTTCATTTTATTTTTTTCTTTTACCAGTCTTTTGTATATCCCACCTCAACTTGGTAGGTTATAGAAATATATATTGAATAAAAGGCCTCTGCAATTAAAAAAAAAATCTATTTTTGGAAATTTACTTTTTCTTGCAGCAGTATTGATCAAGGTGTCACACTCCCCAAATCATTTTACTGGATTTCCTGTTTCCAACTGAGTACATTAGATTAGTGACTCATGCAAAACAAATAGGGTTTGTCTCATAAAAATGCAGGAATATTTATCATAAAACCATACATCCCTCTTTTCAATTAATATCACAAAGTGCCTTATACAACTTCAGAATACAGTAATCAAATAAGAAGCATTCAGAAATGTATCATCAAGTACAATCAAGAGGAATAGTTTTAAAAAACGTAGATGAGCCAGCTGAGATAAAACAGAACAAATCTACTTCAAAAACATATTGGTGCCTAAATAAATAAATGTAAAGTGAAGTGTCCTAAAGAGAGCATTCCACAGTTAAGTCATAATTGCCAAGAAGGAAACTTGATAAAGACCTTGGTTGACAGTGGAACTGGAATACTGGGTTTGGTTAAAGGATTTAGAAGACTAGGGGCTTTCCCATGCTGCAACCATTAGCTCCTTGATTCCTCCCCATAAACCAGCTGGAAATGAAGCCAGGTTAAAAACATCCCTTTCTGGATTTCAGCCCCCCCCCCCCCCCCCCGCTTTGGCCACAGTGATGGTCTGGTATTCTAGCTGGACCTTACTTACTAGGAGTGTCCATTGATGGATTCTCCTGCTCCACTTTCAACTCCATCCTTTTTTCTATCTGGTGCTGGTGTTGATGGAATCTCACTGGCACAAGAGTTATGGCAGAAGTTGCCCCTCGCTGGGACAAAAATATCGTGCTGCCCATGCCATTTGCCTCCTGGTCTTCTTCCACACATGTATCTTTAGGAACAGTCCTATACTGTGAGAGAAATGTAACCTGAAAGTAGAATCACTCAGTAGGTTAACAAAGACCCTCAAGCTTCAGTATAATTAGTTGTTTAGAAATAGCACTCAGTGTATTGTGCTGTGTAGTAACCTTATCCTTTCATCCTTTGATCTATTGCTGTTGGAACTCTCCACGTCATTTCCCTACAGTAGAGCCCAGCAAAATGGGGAGGTGATACAAACCCTACCTCTCACCTCATTGGATTTCAGCTAAAACCCTGAAATGTACTAGGGCCTTTTCGCATTACCAAGTTATAGTGTTTTCTATTCATCCTGAGACAGCACAAAAATTCACTGGAATGAAATTTACTGTCCCATTGTTGACACCCATCTTGCCTCACCTGCCTCTGTTCCTGGCCATTGCAGTTATCTGACTTCCTTCCAATGTAATGGGAAACAAGCTTCGTAGATTTTATACACCCTGTCCCTGCCCTTGGATGGAGCTGGCATAAGAAGAAAAACACTTTTAACACCAGTACAGCTCATAATGATACTGTAAGCTTGCCTCATTCGTGGGCTGAAGATCAGAAGGTGATGGGGAGAGAGTCAAGAAAAGTCATTGTTGGGGCCTCTATGGGGACAGAACAAGCCCAGCCTGCATTCTTCTGTGATGGCTACACTCCCAGTGTCCCCCTCCCCCCACCTCCCAATTTATTCTTCTGCTTAAGGGGTGATCTATTCTGGGGAAGTAAAAACCAAACAGGCCAGATATGAGAATATATGCCATATGAGCCATACTGTTAAAAAGAGGTGATCCGTGAAGAAGACAGCTTGGTTTTATGGTGCGTTCTCATTAGATTTCCTACTGCTTTATTTGGGTTGTAACTTTATCAACTGGACAGATGAATTACACTTTATAGCCTTTGCCTTCCAGCCAGTTCCTCTGTCTTGGCTTCTTCCCCTTTCGAAACCTAACTCTGCTGGCCTCCCCAGAATTAGAACTGCCCTTCCCCCCACCCCTGGCATCATCACCCTGGATCAGGGCGTCTCTTCCTAATTGAGCTGACCCCACAAGCACTCCAAGGTTTGGTACTGGTAAATGTCATTTCTAAATACACATTTTCATTTTGGAAACAGGGAAGAGTTTCCACAGCAGCTGCCAGTTTCAGGGAAGTAAGTTGAGAGCTTCTCAAGTGTTACACCAAAAAGCTGCTTCCAATGCTTGTTAAGTAGAAAAGTGGAATAAAAATGTTTTAATTAAATATAAAGTGTAAAAAGAACGCTCTTACATATCAGATAAAAACTTCCTTGCTTCTACTGTTATCTACTGTAAAAAGGCCATTGGCTGAACACCTCTTCTTTGTTATAAGTAATACCAAAACTCTGTTTGGGTGACCTAAGCCAGCCAGACCCTCTTTCTTATGCTAATTTGCCTCTTTGATTAGGAGGATAAGATATCCCTCATCCTGAGATCCTCAAGGGAATCACAGGATATACTGCAGTCTTCCCAAATACAGTCTCCTCTATACCTGTGGGATGGAAACTCTTCTCAACATAATCTCCTACACAAATAAATGCAAAAGTGACTTCCACATCTCAGAATGTTCAGTGTAAGTGCCTCTATCAGTGCCTTGCAGGCCCTGACAGGCTATTCTGGTGGCACTATCTCTCCCAGACACTACTCTATGGATTTAGGTGGCAGTAATAGTTAACATTTTGTGTCAGGAGCATTGTGGGAAAATGCAAGTGAAGACTACTGGGTCAGGTAAAGAAGTGAGGGGAGATGTTCCTTAAGGGGATCCGTGGTTCTCTTTCTCCATTCATGTTGCTATCCTCCAGGTGCATTACAGTCCTCACTCAGTTGGAGCGTGCCACCTGGGGTCATTCTGTGACAAGCAGAGATTTCATAGGAGTTCCTCAGTATATAGTTCAGGGGGAAGAAGTTTCACCGTGGGCAAAACTTTGCAACTACTGGAGCAGAAGAATCTCCAACCCACTTAGAGACAGAATTACTGTTCGTGTTTATCACTGGGGCTGATACAAACTGAGGGAGGAAGCCCTTGAAGCCAACAGAGGATCCAAAGCATTTCAAAAGGAGGAAAACTTACAGTAAATAGCAATGTTCTGTAGGTCCTGAGAAGGACTTGTCTTTTTTATATGAGATGGGAAATTTAGTTCTGTGCTGAAATGTAGCTCAGAACTAAATTTCTACTACCACTCCATACTACTACAGTATGGAGTGGCATGAATGGGGAATTGGGAGTGCAACATATTCTTTATGGCAGCACAGTGCCATTACAACCTGGAACGAAGGAAAAAGAACTGAAGGTTCAGCAGAGGAGGAGGAGGAGGAGGAGGAGGAGGAGAAGAAGAAGAAGAAGAAGAAGAAGAAGACCTTCCCAGCAAAATTAAACAATTTGTGAGCATTTCTATGCAGCACAGTGCCACCTTGTGGCTGGTTTGTGTAGTGCACCATATGTAACTTGAATTTCTTCCAAGGTGGTGATAAGATTTGGTTGCTCTTGTTTTCCTTTGCTGCAGAAGACTACTGTAGTAAGATGGCTGTCCCTTTGGAATGGGTCCACTTGATGGGAGCATCTACATTTCCCCATTCCAGCCATCCTTATTGATATCGGTTCCAGTCGTTGACTGGACACACATAAATGTGTAGCTTAAAGACTAGAATTAAACGGTAGTCATGCTTAGAAGTCTCTAGCAGCACAGGGCTGCTTGAGAGATCCAGTTTCAAATCCCTATTCGGGCACTAGGCTCCTGGATGCCTCTTAGCCTATTCCCTCAGTTTGACCTACTGACAGGGTTGATGGGAGGATAAACTGAAAGCGAAGGACCCCTGAGCTCTTTGGAGAAAGAGCAGGATATAAACATAGTCAACAAACAAGCAAACCAGTGATTTTTTTTTTCTTTTAGTGTGTCTCCCATGTGCCTCTGTTACCTCAGTACTTTTGGAGTTATTAGGCATCATCCCGCAGGTTATTAGGCATCAGAGTTACTTTTGGATCCATTTATTTCCATTTGGACTAGCATATCTGTGCCGCAAAAATCTGGACAACCACCAGATGGCCGTGAAGATTGTGAGTGCTCTCTATCTATGCTGATGCCATCTGATTGATTGATTGATTGATGCAGCCCCGCTATGGTAGCCCTGATTCCTGTATAAAAGACAGCCATTGTCACATGTCCTACATTTGCCTTTCTTCACCCTAAAGTCTGCTGGATTATAGTTTTATGTATTTATTTAGTTGATTTGGGCGCTGCCCAACTCTAAACCTACTCTGTGCAGCTCACAGTGTAACAGAAATAATACAAAGTAAACAAACAAGATAGTGAATCTGGCCACAAGACACAAAAAATACCTGCGAAACACATCCAGGATGGGGCTCTACCCACCCTAACCCAAGGTCTGGGAGAACAGCCAGGTCTTTAAGGCTTGTGGGAATGCTCCAGAAGGCCCACCCTCTGGAATGAGGTGGGAAGCCACATGGATATCAGGAGGGATCTCATTTGCATCCTTCAATATAAATCCTGCATTAAACAAGGGATGAACTTTCAAATCTCAAACAGATAATTTCATCATTTTTAAGAATCTAAACTATTGACATCACATCCAGTTTCAGGAATAATATCTCCTCATTTGCTATCATCTTTGATCACCCTATTCTGCCTTTGGAAATACTACAAAACTGTACAAAATCTGTTTAGCAGAGGCAAAAATGAGATTTACGTACAGGCCACGAACAAGGATCTTCCCTTCAGCTTGATTCAACTCTTGTGGGAAAAAACCAGCAGTAATGCTATAATGTCTGCAGCTTGACTCTACGTTAGTAATGATCTGTGCCCCAATTCTTCTGATCAAGATGATGCATTAGTTCAGGACAAGCTCTATTATGGTTTCTTGGGGAGTAGGGAAAACACTGTAAGGATCAGAGTCCTGGAGAAAAAGTTAAACTACAAGCAGCCAATTTCTGGAGTTACTGTACCTTTAGAAAGGAAATCAGGAGCTGGGGCCTGTTAACATGATGCACAGTTGGTGTGACTGGACTCCTCACTGGAGGAATTTGGCCTCTATTCTTAGTTAGCTCTCATTTAAACACAACTAGAACAGCAGAAGATGGGCCCAATTCTCATTGTCTCCACCTGCTGTGGACACAGAGAGATACTTCCAACGTTTTGTAAATTTCAGGGTGGACTTAATCCTGTTTGAGTACTGCTGCTATCTGTAACTGAACAGGTGCAGATTTCAGGCCCCCGGCTGAGAAATGGATTAACAGAGACGGCCCCGTCAGCATTCTCCAGAACCTCTTTTGTTGTAATCCGACAGGAGGGCAAAACCTTAGCAAGCATGTTAATATTTCTCCAGAGGATAGGAAGGGGGTGGAGTGGAATATGAACTTTCAGGAATAATTGTCTTTGTTAAGACCTAAGACTTATGCTATTACTTTAGATGTGATCTGTTCTGATAAACTTTACATTGGCAGAATCTATTCAGAATGCACCAGTCCTCCAACAGGAAAATGTATTTTGCGGGACTAGGAAATTGTTGAGCAGGATAACTAGAGAGCATACATCGCTTTTACAATTGCATTACCCCCTTCTCTTTTTCCTCACTCTCATACCCAGCAGCAGGAGCCATATGGTTTCCTCAGAGATTGGCCCAGTTGTTGCTCTGCACAGCTCTGTGCCAATCCTGGGTCAGAATCTCTCTTATTTCCCCACAATTCCTCAGAATGCAGAAGCCATGTCTGTCCTAAACCCTTCCCCGCAGCAGGTATTCCTGATTTTTACTTGGTTTTTGCCCCCACACTTGTTTTTTTCCCCCTGCACTTTCATCATGACGGATGTTGCACTGATTTGAGGTCCTGAAATGCTATTGTCTTTCTCACCCGCTGGGACCTAAGAGCTGAGTTTATACATCATGCTAAGCCAACACCGAACTAATCACACTTGAGTTAAGGCCTTTCCCCATTGCTGAGTTAAAATGCTACTCCTTCAGTGAGCAGAAAACTATATGGACATAAAATTTGCTATCCCCACTGATGATCCCCTTCCTGCTTTTTTTGCCTCTGTTCTGACTTGGCAACCAATGGTGGTGTCCTGATTTGTGTGTCTGTGTGTCTGTGCAGGGCATGTTAAGTAAATTACAGTGGCACCTCGGTTCACGAACTTAATTCATTCCACGATTCTGGTTGCGAACCGAATTGGTCGCGAACCGAATCAAATTTTCCCATAAGGTTCAATGTAAATAAGGTTAATCTGTTCTGAACCATATGTATTTTTTTTTAAACCACAAAAATATGAAACAAAGTACAGTACAGTACAGTATGAAGAGAGAGAACACTAACCTTGCTTGAGGCGACTTCTGGCATGGAGGACAGGAAGGCAGGTGGGGAGGCGATTATTGTTTGGAGGGAGAGTCCCCCTCCAAAAGGACATCGGGGAGATCTCCTTCAGGGGTATCCTCTGTCTCTTAGCTGCAGGCTCAGTTTTGGCGAAAAATCTGTCTAATGTCACTTGTTTTTTCCTGCGCTGCATAACTCTCTGGAAATGAGAGACCACGTTATCGTTCATCAGATTCAACACTCTGTTCGTTACAGTTATGTTGGGGTGGTGCTTCTCAAAGAAATCCTGGCACTCATTCCATTTTGCCATAATGGATTTTATCACAACACTGCTCACCTCCTCCCTGTCTTCCTCTTCCTCAGTGGAATGCTCCTCACCAAGCGCTTTCTGCTGCTCACTCTGGAGTTCAGCAAGTTCTTCCGTGGTCAGCTCCTCCTTATGGTCCTCAACAAGCTCCTCTATGTCTGCACCATCAACATCCAGACCCATACTCTTGCACATGGACACAATCTCCTCCACTACCTCTGCATCAGACCCTTCACAGTCACGTTCAGTGACACATTCTGGCCACAGTTTCCTCCAGGCTGAGTTTAAGGTCCGGCAGGTGACATCTTCCCAGACTTTGTCAATGAGGTTGATGCAGTGGAGGACATTGAAATGTTTCTTCCAGAATTCTTTCAGAGTCAAGGACGTCTCTTCAGTGACATTAAAACACCTGGTGAAGAGCGCCTTTGTGTACAGCTTCTTGAAGTTGCAGATCACTTGCTGGTCCATGGGCTGCAGAAGAGGTGTTGTGTTGGGGGATAGGAACTTGACCTTTATGAAGTCATACTCAGCATCCATATCATCCACCAAGGCTGGAGGGTGTGCTGGGGCATTGTCCATCAGAAGAAGGCACCTTTCAGGCAGTTGGCTGTCATAAAGATATTTTTTAACGGTGGGTGTGAACACCTCGTGCAGCCATTCCATGAACAATTGCCCTTGTGACCCAAGCTTTCACATTGGCCCCCCACATGACAGGCAGTCTGGCCTTGTTCACATTCTGTTCCTTGAATGCATGAGGGGTCTGGGAATGGTACACCAGTAGTGGCTTAATCTTCAGCTCGCCGCTTGTGTTCGCACACAGCAAAAGGGTCAATCTGTCCTTCATGGGCTTGTGTCCCGGCAGTGCCTTTTCCTCCTGCATGATATAGGTTCTGTTCGGCATCTTCTTCCAGAAGAGCTCTGTTTCATCGCAGTTGAACAGTTGTTGAGTGACGTATCCTTCCGCCTTCATGAATTCCGTGAATTCTTTCTTGTAGGCTTCTGCAGCGGCCTTGTCAGAACTGGAAGCCTCACCATGTCTTGTCACACTGTGGATGCCACTTCTCTTGCAGAATTTATCAAACCAGCCTCTACTGGCTTTAAATTCTTCACTTGTTGCGCTTGTAGAGGGGTTTTTTTGGCAGTAAATCACTGTACAATTTCCTGGCTTTTTCACAGATCTTAACTTCACTAACACTATCGCCTGCCAGCTGTTTCATTCAACCATACTAACAAAAGTTTTTCCACCTCTTCCAGCACTTGTGTCCTCTGCTTGGTTAACATCGTTACTCCTTTTGTCACATCAGCTCCTTTGATGGCATCTTTATTCTTCAAAATAGTCAAGATTGTCGACTTCGCCATCTTGTACTCCGAGTCAGATCAATCACACGAATACCCCGCTCATGCTTTTCTACAATTTCCTTCTTCAATTCAATGGTTATTTTCTTCAAAACCTTATTCTTACCATTCTTGCTCTGCACTTTCTTTTTACCACCATGCTTGCTCTGCACTTTCTTTGGAGCCATGCTAAAAAGCACACCAAAAAGCTTCATAGCCAGTGTCTGTCTGCGACCGCGATCTTGCCTACAGGAAGTGTCAGGGGAAAAACCTCGTTAAACACGGGAGACAGACACACCAGAACATAAGTCACTTCAAAGTTCTAAAAGCTTTATTAAATGTTAGTTCAATAAGCAAGTAAAATTCAACCAATAGCATACAAGGTACTTACTTAGATTCACATTGCAATGAGGACCAGCATGAGCAAGCTGTCAGGTAAGACAGCTTGACCAAGTGGCCCCAACCCCCTTGTTGTAATCCTTTTTATCCTCAAAAACCGCAGACCACAGACATGACTCCCAGGATTTGCAACTGAATCATAACATCCTTGGTGCTAATTTTACCATACTTCCCTGTTCCATTCGTCCTTGTCCATCTTTTCCCATCAACAGTTTGCTTAGTTTTGCAAGTTTACTTATTTCCTGTTATTGCCCTAAAGGCCATATTTAAGCTAGCCTTTGCTTTTATTAAATGTGATTAAAATATCTATCTATATTAAAATAGGTTTCTGCGGTTTTGCTCCGCACATGGAGGGCCGCTCATGAGAAGGCCGAAATAACAAAGGAGACTCCACGCAGGTTCTTCCTCGGGTGAGCAGCCCCCAGCCTGAGCCGGGAACTTTCTTTTATTGAGTTTTACAGGTCATCCCATACGAGAAGTAAGCACCAATGCAAAACAATAGCATCACATGGTAAGATTGGCTTTGGGCCAATTAGGTGAGACCCCACAGGGTCCTCAGGTTACTTGCCTTATATGGAAATCTTCTAGGGGCTCACCAGAATGTGTGATGTCTGCTTCTTCCTGGTACGTGTTTCAATCCTAGCTGGACCTGCACGCACCGAAAATACTGCAACAGGTTTCAGGTAACTAACAGTTTTCCTCTCACAATCCCCACTTTTTTGTCCTAAGGACAATACAATACTGAAACAATCTATGCAAAGCCATGTAGCAACAGTCCAGTTTAAGACCGGGAAAGGATTCTACATATTTAGAATTTAACACCTGTGATATAGGATCAAAAGGGAGAAAAACTACTTAAGTTGTTGTGGCGTGTGCTGCAATTGTTAATATGATATTGGGCACTGTCAAACAGCAATTAATTTGGGAAAGGATAAAGCGGGTCATCTTCAGGAGGGTCCTCAGTGGGTTCTATAATGTCAGGCAATCTCCTCATAGAAGCATAGATTACATCAACCTCATCTGGCTGAGTATGCCGAGAAAACGTTGTCCAGAAGGGCACATAAGATAACTCAAAGACCACATCAGGTGTAGGAACATAAAAAATCAGGAGGTATAGAAGGAATTTCCAGAGGTCAGAACACTGGGCATAGATACACTATGGGACCATAAACTGCTGGCTGTTTGCATCATTATGGGAACATTTGTTGCCACCTTGGCTGATAGTAAACATTTACAAATCATTAAAAAGACAAGATACAACAGAAGGATAATACAAAATATCATTAAAAGGAACATCATAAGGCAATTTCAGCCTTTCCTGGTGGTAAAACAGCAAGATGTAAAACATGATACAGATGCAGACAAGTACCAACAATCATTTTGAGCACAGTAATACAACAATTAACCATACTGCAGGCATCAACCCTGATGTAACAGGTTTCCTTTATACGTTTTTGGGCCTCCATTATAACAGTCAATTAAAATACTGAAAGTCAATCAGCAAAAATGGGCTGTCCTTGCAGGGTCATTGTAACAGAAGCTGAAAGACGATGGCATGCTCTAGAGAGAAGGTTATAAGTGGGCGGATGTTGGCTGCAGTCAACGGGAGCAGAAGTCACTAGCACTTACTTCCACATCAGATAAGCCTTCTGCAGCTGTTTCCTCAACAATTGTAGAAAGAGACTTTTATCCTTCTTTGCTTTGCCAACTTCCTTTGTGGGCTTTTCAGTTTCCTTTGTAGGCTTCTTAGTCTCCTCATCTGGGGTTGTACTTTCTTACAGTGCGAGGCATGCACCCAGGAATCTAGACCTTGACAGTTCACTGCAGCATTTGTAGTTAGCAAGATCTGGAACGGTCCCTTCCAACGAGGAACTAAGCAATTTTTTCTTTCTTTCTTTGAAACACTTTTCTCAAAATCCAATCGCCCATGTCCAAGGAATAACACGGATGCAAAGGTTCTTTAGGCAAGGCAGCTGCAACTTGTGAATGGCAGTTCCTGAGGGTAAGAATAAGATCTTGACAGAATCCAACTTATGAATGTTTTGTAAATGAAGAGAAGAAGGTGGGGGAAATTTCGTATGGCGACAGTCCAGTTTGTTTAGATGGAGTGGCTCTTATAGACATGAGAGCGAACAGTAGACAATCGGGCCATTTGAAGCTGGTTTCATCGCAAAGCTTAGCAAGTTTATTTTTTTAAGGTGGAGTTAAAATGTTCCACTTTTTCTAATGCTTTCGGGTGGTAAGCAATCGAATGTTGGAAGGTTCCTCAGGTACAGTCGGCTGGGGGGGCCTAGCAGCCTTTTCCTTCAAACAGTCCAAACCCCTTTTGGGACAAATTGCGCACATAAGTTGGTTAAAATCAGCCCAATTAGTATTATAAGCCTCAACGATAGTTTCCAATTCCTCCTTAAATTTTGCTGGTTCATCTCAGATGTTAGGAGCTGGTTATGTTGCGAATTTCACTCTGAGACCACAAAACATGAACATCAATCACTTTAGGAACTAGCTGGCCATAAACATTCTCTGAGGATCCAGGCATAGTCCTAAGGGGAAACTGCCCTATAGGTTGTTCAGAGAAGTCAAGGGTCTGTTTTGGACAGGGAGGAAAAACCAAATCTGCCCCCTTGGGGGTAGAAGAAAAGGGAACAGCACTACAAGTATAGAGAGCTACTTGATCCCAAGTTTGTAAATCAGAAAGAATAGATGCAATGTTAGGAGAAAGTTGCTGGGTGGAATCAGGTGATAAAATCAAAACCCATTTCAAAACCCAGAGTCTGACTAACTTTGTCTACTTCAGCTTTAAGAAATGACTAAGGGCTTATGAGCAAGCTATCTGTGGCTTGCAGGTTCTTTTGTACCTCCTGAATAACCATGCGAAGGTCAGTGGGGGAGGGGAAGGCACAGGCGCAAAGGAAGGCAAAGACTCCTTGTCTGGAGCGTCCTCCAACTTAGACTTTGTATTTCCCATGACCCACAATAGCAATCACAAGGTGCCAAAATAAAAATCAGCCTAATTCAAAAGATCAGCGAAGCCAAGCATAATTGCCATAGCACAGACAAAATTTCATAGCCAGGCACAGACACTTGTGGTTACTTTAACAGCTCAGATGCTTGTGATTACTTTATTTTTTTTTCAATTCCCTTTTTCTCAATCACTTCTCCCAACAACCGCTTCGTCCGTCTCTGGCCATTTTTCTCACGGACAAACGGAACCACAGATTGGGACCCCGCACTCGCTTTGCACCTTAGATGCGTCTCAAACATACACAGGGAACGTTTAAATCCTTCACTGTTTTGTTTCTCCTGTCTCTTAAAGCCCTCTCACTCACCAGCAATCCACACAGTGACTACAACAACAGCAATCACACCAACACTGGCAATTGCAAAACCAACACATCCAAAAGAGGGACAGGCTTCAAATTCATAATTTTTCAGACATACTCACTTTCACTGAATCTGTGGAGGCACGAGAGTTCCATTAACTGCCCTTGCGTTCCAGACACCCTGGTCATCGACCACTGGTCTTGCAGGGAGCTAGGTGCAGCTGCAATTGATTTCTCGCTCAGCCCTAGTCCACAGAGGGGATTTAAAAGGGAACTAACACACACCCCTTTCTTTCTTTCTTTCTTTCTTTTTCCTTGTTGCGCAACCCTGAGCTTAGAGGAAACTAGCCCTTGTCAACAAGACAATCCTTATCTATGGAAAAGGGCCGGTCCCACTGTGCAAGCCAGCGATGGCGAGGGACACCACACCTCAGCAAGCCTGCTGACCCTTATCTATGAGAAAGGTGGGGGACCCTTAGTAGTTAACAAACTGACCCGGCAGAGGCAGTGTTGTAAACTCTTAAATGTATATGTAAACTCATTGGATAAAAAACAAACAGGCCAAACCTGCGATCACACAAAGAAAAACAAAAAGCAAAACAGCTGGAAAGGAAACACACACGTAAGCAAAGGTGAGACAATCAGCAAGCAAGCATGTTTGCATAAAACAAATTCCAAAACTCAAAACAAAGGCATTAATATTCAATTCCAAACTGTCACTTCTTACTTCCCTTTTTTTTTTCTTTTTCTTACAAAATACACCTCAGGGCATGACCCTGCTCTCTGGGGGTGATCAATCCCCTGACGCGCCGGCTTCGACAGGGTCCCAGCCACAGAAACACCTGGACTGTTTTGCCTTCGGGCACAGCAATTCCACTTCTAAACTACTCCTTATGTACTAAACTACTCGTCATAAATTCCATAAAAATACAAAATATTCCAATGGGACTTCCCAGGAAGGGAGTTCCTTCTTACCTTAGAACTTTGAAGCGGTGGTGTGGGTAATTCCAGGAAGGAGCAGCTGATAACAAATGTTCAGCCTGTCCCTTCCCGGCCAATGCACCAAAACCGTCAAGGGAAAAACCTCGTTAAACATGGAGACAGACACACCAGAATATAAGTCACTTCAAAGTTCTAAAAGCTTTATTAAATGTTAGTTTAATAGTTAGTTAGTTAATTAGTTAGTTAGTTAGTTAATTTGCCTTGCTTCCAAACACTCATCCACAGTTATTAGCACATATGTTCTCAATGGATGATAGTTGATCATCAGTGAAGCTGACAGTTGGTTCAACAAAACTTCAACTAGCTGGTATTCTCAAAAGTCTTTTCAGCCCCACTGTCTGCAATTGGTCTTGCTAAGCTACTACACACAAACTAACCTGTGGTTTATTTATGCATTTTTTATTACTGCTTACAGATGGATATTAAATCAGGCTTAGAGTTTTGCAAAGGTTGGCCCTTTACCCACTACTGACTTATAGCATCTTCATAGCATCAATCAGCACCACTGAATTAATATGAAGTGCATCCTCATTCCTGTTACTCTGGTTTAATTTTTTAAAATTACTTTAATTTCAATTACAATAGAATAAAGGGAAAAGGGTAAGCTACAAATAATACAGACATATATAACGAAAGAAAAAGAAACAAGAAAAGGACAATAAAACTATCACAAAACTGTAATGTTGGAACAACGATGGTTAGAAGACTCTAAAAGACACTGTGAGGACTCCTCTTCCTACTCCTTTAACTGTAGCACAAAGATGCCTCACTTACCATTCTTAAGGGTTGATGCTGTTGTTCAGTTGTTAAGTCGTGTCCAACTCTTCGTGACCCCATGAACCATATCGCACCAGGCCTTCCTGTCCTTCACTGCCTCCCTGAGTTTGCTCAGTTTCATGCTCATTGCTTCAGTGATGCTATCTAACCATCTCATCCTCTGCCATTCCCTTCTCCTTTTGCCTTCAGTCTTTCCCAGCATCAGGGTCTTTTCCAAAGAGTCCTCTCTTCGCATGAGGTGACCAAAGTATCTGAGCTTGAGCTTCATTATCAATCCTTCCAATGAGCAGTCAGGGTTGATTTCCTTTAAGACTGACTGGTTTGACCTCCTACCAGTCCAGGGGACTCTTAAGAGTCTTCTCCAGCACCACAGTTCAAAGGAATCAATTCTTTGGCGCTCAGCCTTCTTTATGGTCCAGCTCTCACAGCCATACATTACTACTGGAATTCTTAAGGGAAACGTCCTCAAAATCTGTTATTTGTCTTATCCCTAGCCTACCCCAGGAGCAGTTTTTATTCATCTTTGGACAGTCCAGTTTAAAAGTAGTCAGGAGACTACCTCAGGAGAAGAAAATTTTACTTAATGGGTGATCTATGACATCCCATATATGGATTTGTGTTGGACTACAGAAGAGACCAGATACCTGGCTTCTGCTGAGACATCTGCCTGCCTAATGCCTGACTGGCAGTTTCTGAAGGCTTAGTAAGCATTACTTAGGCTCTTTGATAGAGTGCTATAGTCCTTGGATGAATGTGCGTGTATGTGTTTGGGAGAGTAGACAGAAATTAGCAGCCTTCTCACCTTTATCTTCCCTCCCCTGTTCATCCAGGAAGCAGTTGAAGAGCCCATAGTGAAATGGATTTGATTGATTGATTGATTGATTGATTATGTGCCATCAAGGTGGTGTTGACACTCAGCATAGATAGATTTTTTTTCCCATGATGATCTGTCCCTAACCTGGTCTGTGAGACTAGGCTGAAGCTGCCCTAACCTAAAGATGAAGCAGGCATGTAAGCAGCGAAGAAAAAATCCAGGAATCTTGTCAAAAAGATGCCTTTGGAGAGGTAGATAAGAAGGAAACAAGTCATTAAGGATCAAGGGAGAAACGTCACCGGAAACAGACAAAGGAGGATGGGCACTGTGCACACAGACCATCCCCCACATCCCTTCAACAGCTACCAGACATGTGAATCAACAAAGCATGGACTCTTGTGCATAAAAGGGGTCTGAAACTCGCCCCCTCTTTGAGTTGTCTTGAATCTAGACTTGGCAGCTTCTGTCCCTCTAGCTAGTGCCTGGCAGGCTAGTTGAGAAGAATGTGGGGATGAGTGTGTGTGTGTGTGAGAGAGAGAGAAAGAGCAAATGTACATTGTAACCAGTAAAGTTTTGCTGCTACTTTAAATTCATTAGGTCTCCATGTATTCCAAAAGATCCTGACGTGGCTCAGCGTTCACTTGAAAGTGATTTGTGTGTGTTCCTAATTATTTCCCAGCTGTTGACCAGGGCTGTGTGTCTTGTATGCTGTAGCCACCCCTACCTGGAAAAAAAACAGGTAGAAAGCAAGGATTGCTTACAAGATCCATGTGCCTCAACAGGCTGTGTGTGCATGAGTGAATGACCATAAGCCAAACATGTAACAGGTCCTTCAGTCTTCCAATGGTGTACCCATCACCAATGTAACTAAGTCCATTCACCTTGCTGCTGGTCGTCCTCTTCTCCTCTTTCCTTCCACCTTTCCCAGCATTAAAGGCTTCTCCAGAGAGCTGGGTCTTTGCATAATGTGTGGGAAGTAGGATAGGAGCCTGGTCATTTGTGCCTTGAGTGAGAACTCTGGGTTGATTTGTTTTATTGATCCATTAGTTTGCTTTCTTGGCTGCCCATAGTATTCTTAGGACTCTTCTCCAACACCAAAGTTCAAAAGTGTTGGTACTCTTTCTATCCTGCTCCTTCACTTCCACAGAGTGTCACAAGAAATACCATTGCCTGCACTATTCTGATCATTGTAAGTGTGGACACATCACGGCATCTGAATATCTTATCCAAGACCTTCGTGGCTGCTCTACCAAGTGCTAGTCTGTGACATATTTCTTGCCTGCTTGTTCCTTTACTGTTGATGGTTGATCCTAAAAGATATCCACCACTTCAATATCTTCACTGTCAGTTCTAAGGCTGGTTGTTGTACCTGTTGTCATTAGTTTGGTCTTCTTTATATTTAATGTTAGTCCCTTTCTTCACTGTGCTCCTCGACTTTTATTACTAGAGTTCGGAAGTCCTTTGCATTTTCGGCTATCAGAGTAGTGAAATGGCTGACTGAGAACCAGTTGGGTCTAGTGCTTAAGGCTCCAGACTGCAAACCAGGAGATGGTGAGTTTTAATCCCGCCTTAGGCATGAAAGCCAGCTAGGTGACTTCGGGCCAGTCCCTCTCTCTCAGCCCACAATGCCAGGTTTGGGCGACAAGCCAGTCGGTCAATTCCCGTGGCAACCAACGGATCAACTTTCAGCTGATCCAAAAAAAAGTGGACCCTGCACCTGCGGGAAAAATGCTAGGGAGAAAAAAGAAGAGTAGTGAAATGGACTGTGGAGGGCAAAACTGATCAGACTTGGGAATTACAAAATGCTGGGCAGAGGTATCTGGCTGAGAGGGACCTCACCTCAATGCAGCAGCTTCACTCATGCCCCCACCCATGCTGTGCACCCTATTCGCTAATTCCATGTCCTAATCTCCAGCCATCCAATTGGCTGTCAGGTAAGCCAAAATGGTGCCTGCTCTGAGTCTCCCAAAATTTGTTCTGAGCCACAGCAGGAGCTGGGGAGAGACAAAGCTGCTTTCTTCAGGCGGGGGGCAGGACTTTCCTTTCCTTTCCTTTCCTTTCCTTTCCTTTCCTTTCCTTTCCTTTCCTTTCCTTTCCTTTCCTTTCCTTTCCTTTCCTTTCCTTTCCTTTCCTTTCCTTTCCTTTCCTCTCCCCTCCTCTCCTCTCCTCTCCTCTCCTCTCCTTTGTTTTTTGGTAAACATGGATTTAGAATAGCAATGTTCAGGAATAGCGCTATTTCTGGAATAAATAAAAACCCGTGTCCAAAAGTAGCCTGACTATAGTCTGATAATCAGATTCCCTTTCAACACCCTTGTGCAAAACGCTTGTGCAAAACCAAAGCAAGGTTTCTCAGATAACAAATAACTAAGCCACTGCTGGAGTATCTATCAAAATTCACCTCCTCCCCAGCTAGCCCATGCTAGGAAGAGTGATTTCTGGTTGTTCTGCCCAACCTGTTGGTGACACTTGGTGAGAGGGGAAACAAAACTAGAATCCACTAACTGCTTTCTTTAATTTGTTCCATATTACAACTATAAGGAAACAACTACGTCCTAGCCTTATCAGGAGGATCTGAGGAGGGGGGTCAAAAAAAAGTCAAGACGGTGATCGTGACATGTGACTTAAGTCTCACCCTTTTGCACATGCATGCAGTATTCACGTGTGTACAAAAAGGGGTGGGGCTTCAATTGCATGGTCACAACCACCGTCTTGACTTTTCGGAGCCTCTCTGTAGATGCAGCTGCTTGTCACTGAGCCAAACTGGGTTCAGTGACGAGGCAGTAAAAAGTATGCCAGCATATTTTTCTGCTGTCCCAGGGGTTAGAAAAAAGGACTTCAGACAAGGCTCTGAGGAATAATCCTAAATCATTTTTTTATCTGTTCAGTTGTGTCTGATTCACCAAGACTGCCTGGACTAGCCCCTGCAGTTTTCTCGGCAAGGTTTTTCATAAGTGGTTTGCCATTGCCTCCTTCCTAGGGCTGAGAGAGAGGGACTGGCCCAGGGTCACCTAGCAGCTTCCTGCCCAAGGCAGGACTAGAACTCACGGTCTTCCAGTTACTAGCCTGGTGCCTTAACCACGACACCAAACTGGCTCTCTAGGGCAGTGTTGTCCAAACTTGGCCACTTTAAGATGAGTGGACTTCAACTCCCAGAATTCCCCAGCCAGCATGGCTGGCTGGGGAATTCTGGGAGTTGAAGTCCACTCATCTTAGTGACCAGGTTTGGACAACACTGCTCTAGGGGAAGGGAAAATTAGAGCAGGTGTATCTGTTCCCATTGATCCTCTCTCACGCACATTTATTTATTTTATTTATTTATTTATTTATTTATTCAATTTGTCCCCGCCCATCTCCCCTACAATGGGGGACTCTGGGCGGCTTACAAACACTAAAATCACAATTAAATTAAAAAAGTTTAAAAATTATACACATTATAAAACTAGAAATTTACAGAGATAAAAAGCTAAAAACTCCAAGAGGGCAATAGGGCCCCACCAGGCCGCTAAGGGGCCAGCCAACCCCATTTCTGATATCCTCCCTCCCCGCCCCAGGCCAGATGGCAGAGCCAGGTCTTCAACTCCCTCCGAAAGGCCTGGAGTGAGGGGGCCTGTCTCACCCCCGGGGGCAAGATGTTCCAAAGGGCGGGGGCTACAGCAGAGAAGGCCCGCCTTCTGGACCCCGCTAGTCGAAGTTCTTTTACCGCGGGGATCCGGAGCATGCCCTCTCTATGAGATTGGGTGGGACGGGTTGAAGTCGTGGGGGTGAGGCGGTCCTTCAGGTAACCTGGCCCCATGCCTTGTAGGGCTTTAAAGGTGATAACCAACACCTTGAATTGGACCCAGAAGCAAACCGGTACCCAATGCAGCTCGCGGAGCAAAGGCCTTCTTCGGGCCCCAAAAATTGCCCGCGCGGCTGCATTCTGGACCAGCTGAAGCTTCCGGATACTCTTCAAGGGTACCCCAATGTAGAGCGCATTGCAGTAGTCTATCTGGGAGATAACAAAGGCATGAGTGACTGTCCGTAGGGCATCCCGATCCAGGAAAGGGCGTAACTGGTGCACAACCCGAAGCTGTGCAAAAGCCCTCCTGGCCACGGCTGCCACCTGCTCTTCGAGCAGGAGCCGTGAGTCCAGGAGGACCCCCAAATTACGCACTGGGTCTGTCTGGGGCAGTGCCACCCCATCCAGAACCAACGATGACAACATCCCGGATACAGAGGAGCCATTAACCCACAGCCACTCCGTCTTGCCAGGGTTCAGCCGGAGCCTGTTGTTCCCCATCCAGACCCTCACAGCCTCCAGGCACCGAGAGAGGGCGGTCACGGCATCACTTACCTCACCAGGGATGGAGATATATAATTGAGTATCATCAGCATACTGATGATACCTCATCCCATGATGGCAGATGACCTTGCCCAGCGGTTTCATATAGATGTTGAAAAGGAGTGGAGAGAGAACCGAACCCTGCGGCACCCCACAATGGAGGGGCCGAGGATGGGACCTCTCGCTCCCTATCACCACCGATTGGGATCAGCCCCGGAGAAAGGAGGTGAACCAGCACAAAACCGTGCCGCCCACCCCCATATCCCTGAGCCATCCCAATAGGATACCGTGGTCGACGGTATCGAACGCCGCCGAGAGATCAAGGAGAGCAAGGATGGTCGCACTTCCACCATCCCGCCCCCGCCAGAGATCATCCATAAGTGCGACCAATGCCGTTTCCGTTCCATAGCCGGGCCTGAAACCTGACTGATAGGGGTCCAGATAATCCGTTTCCTCCAGGACCCTTTGGAGCTGCGAAGCCACCACTTTCTCCACCATCTTCCCCAAAAAGGGGAGGTGGGAGACTGGGCGAAAGTTGTCCAGTACAGTAGGATCCAGGGAGGGCTTCTTGAGGAGGGGGTGCACCAACGCCTCTTTAAAGGGCGCCGGAAACACTCCCTCCTGCAAGGATGCATTAACCATCGCCTGGATCCAACCACATGTCACCTCCCAAGCTGCTTTCACAAGCCAGGAGGGGCATGGGTCCAGATGACAAGTGGTGGCCCTCACAGTCCGGAGGATCCTGTCCACTTCCTCAGGAACCACAGGATCAAACCGTTCCCAGATAACAAGGCAAGAACGATCCCCCGGAATCTCCCCAGACCCTGCACCACGCTCGGAGTCCAACTTGGAATGAATCCGAGCGATTTTATCCTGCAGGTGCTCTGCGAATTCCTCCGTGCGGCACTGCAAGTGAACCCCCAGATCCCCCTTACCAAGGAGGGACCTGGTGATCCCAAACAGGGCCGCCGGGCGGCATTCTGCAGACGCGATAAGGGCGGAGAAGTATTGCCGCTTCGCCGCCCTTATCGCCACAATGTAGGCCTTAATAGCGGCTCTAACACGTGTTCGGTCGGATTCCGTCCTTGTCTTCCTCCAGCGGCGCTCTAGGCGTCTCTTAACCCTCTTCAGCTCCCTCAGCTCCTCCGTAAACCACGGGGAGTGTCGGGGCCGACACATTCATTTCCCATGGATAGTGAAGGTTTCAGCGATTCCAGAATACCGGTCTCTTCTGTTACAGCTCTTTGTAAAATGAGTACTCTTACCTCAGCCATCCAGGAACTGTGGCCGGTTTAGCCAAATGGACGGGGCTTTACTGCAACCTTATAGGGCTTTTATTCCCCCATCCCCACCCCAACCTCCAGTTCAGTGTTTAATACCGCTTTGCAGCTTTGCTGAGATGGTCTTTGCTTTAGTCCAGAGCACTACTTCAGAGTAACTCGGGCAGCCTGTGGATCATTTTCTTTGTAACCAATGGGAGGCTTACATTAGCCTCGCAGACCAATTCAGCCACGAATTTCACATCAGTTAGCCCATTTGTGTGGAGTATGAACGCTGTGAGAGTGATAGACATTTTATTCTTTGATAGTTAAGACGGTTACTCTCACTTTGCCATTTTTTATTTGTGTGGTTGTACCAAGAACACTCCTGAAATATGTCACAGTTGTTTTGCAAAACTATATTCTGTAGATTATCAACATGTAAAATATGGTGGCACTTTGACCAACTCAAGATCCTCAGTTAGAACTGTTTCAAATAAAAACCTCTTACTTCTTCTCAGAACTGGAAAGTATTGCAAGCATGTATATTGGGATTCAAATTCATATCTATTTGGCATTTTTAAAATCCAGAACTTGGAGAGTATACTTTTTTCACATGCATATCACAGATGTTTTAGATTTAGATTTAGATTAGATTAAATTATTTTCTGATTTCTTCTGCTTTGGTGGATAGTTATGAATTCTTCTCTAGCTCCAATTGCAAGTTCAGATCGTGCTCCTGTGACTCTATTTTGAAAATTAATAATTATAAATCAGCTAATCCTAGATAGAATTTCAATATTTTTCTCCTTAGAGACTCTTTTTCTGGAATATATTAAGAAGAAAATTAGTTCCTTTTTAAAACATTAACTGGGGTTCAACCAACATATGTTTAAGGCAATTTTCATGGAATCCATTATTTCTTTTACTTCAGCAAAAAGAGACTTAGACTCCATCAGCTTTATACCGTTGGATAGATAGTTAAGGATTTACCCAGCCATCTGCTAGAAACCCCACAGATGAATTATATGAAGCATTTACAGCAGAAAAGTTGAAATTGGGGCTTTGCGTTCAGAACAATTGGAATACTTTTTGAAATGCGTTAACCAGAAATATTGGGAATCAGGAGAGAATGCTGGAAAGTTTTTTGTCTATTGTTTGAAACAACAGAAACAGTGACATTTTATACCTCGAATCCAGACTATCATCACAGTAATATTAAAGCCTAAGAAAGCCTAAGAAAGATCTTATAAGATGTTCTAGCGTTAGACCAATATCTTTGCTTAATGTGGGCACTAAAATATTAATAGTAATATTAGATTAGAGACAGAAAAAGCAATACCATTCTTAATATACCATTTCAATCTGGATGTACCAGAACTAGACAAGCATCTGATAATGTTCGCTTGTGACAGACTTTATGGATATAGGTACAGATAGATTGGAATCAGCTCTTTTAATTTCATTTTGCATTATGCATGAAATGGCCTTTGATGTGGTCTAGGGAGTGAATTTATGAATACATTTTAAGAAGACATGGGTTCCCATTATCTTTTTTTTTCATTGGATTAGAATTTGGTATGTTTATCCTGTAGCTAGAGTTGTCACCAATGGATTTGTCTCTCTTTAAGTTACATCATGGTACTCAACAAAGATTTTTACTGTCTCCTTTCATTTTTAATTTGGTTGTTGAACAATCGGCTTCTTCTGTTAGACAGTCTCAAGATAGTAAGACATGGTGGCACTTGATATTGGATACAAACTATTCTTATATGCTGATGACATTATTGCTATTCTTGATAATTATGTAATTTCATTACCAAAGCTTGTTGAAGTTATGCATCAACATCGTTTATATTCTGGCTATACTATTAATTGGAATAAGTCTAATATATTGCCTTCAAGATATACTATACCTGTAGGTTATTGTAGGTGTTTAGGATTTACTATTTGTACAGATTCTATAAAATACTGGAGTTTACATCCCTCCCAAAGTTTATTACATTATGTTGAATTAAATAAATGTATGGATATAATTTTAATGGATATAACCCCATGGTCAAAACTCCCATTACCTCCCATTTGGGGTAAGATTAATGTTATTAAAATGAATATTACATTGAGGTGAATGTATCTCTTAAGAAGGATTCCACTGTTAAATCCCATTAGATTTCCATACAGATAGATACATTATTGAGAATATTTTATGGCAGATTAAAGCCCCGAGAATATCTTTGGCCAGACAGTTACCTTATGAGGATGGTGGCTTTAACCTAGCAGATTTTCAACCATTGGGCCTTTATCTTAACATCTATATTATACTGGAATAAGACTTCTTATATTACTTTCCTCTCTGGGCCCATTTGGAAAGCAAATGTGTAACATCCCTGAAATCTTGACAGGTGTTAAAGTCTAGATATATTAAATCAGGATTGTTTCCAGCTTTGAAAGCTGCTAGGCATATTTGGTTATTAATAGGTAAGCAGTTGTGATTTGATCCCAAATCACATGATAAGTTGATGTGGTAGAACTCAGATCTGAAAATAGTGAGGAAGAGATTCTATTTGAATACCGTACCTGAGCTAAATGATGGCTTAATACCTTAATTCAGTTGATTTTCAATGGCTGTTTTAAAATTATTGAGAAATTGTCTTTTGAGTTTGACTTGCTTTCTATATATGTTTGGCACTATACACAACTGAAACATATATTAACCAAAAGTATGGTCTGGATAATTTACCAGCCATCAAGATACTCACTATTTTAGCTTCTTTAAGAGATGCTACACTCAAATGAAAACCAACAATTCATTTTTATAAGGTAATAAAACATGAAAGGAAAGTTAGCATTAATTATATATTGGATCTGTGGAAGGAAGAATTAGAATATCCAGTTTTGGAAGATCAATGGGTCCAGGTATTAAAAAATGGGAAATACAAAGATGAAACTAATTAATCAGAAAATATAATGTCAGGTCTATTGGATCTATCAAAGAATGTTTAATAAAGGATGGACATTAAGACTTCTACGTTGATAATGTAAGAAATTTGAACATTCTTTAACTCACATGATTTGGCCTTCTTCCATTATAACTTTGGGGAGTTTCAAATTAACATGTATGTTAATATAATTTTGGGAGGAAATATTATATTTAAGAATTGTAGTGTGACGTTGAATTATATTTGTAAAATATAGAATTAATCATTTTATGAAGAACTTTGGCTCCATCAAGCTGGAGGCAGAACAAAGAGGATAATGGTACATAACTGGAAAGAAAGTCACTCTCTCTGATTTTATGAGTTTGTGATCTGGTTTTGAAAAGTTTTTATGCTCTGAAAATGAAAAGATGACACATTTTGTTGCTAAGTGGTCCATATTTAACAATAAGCTCACGATTAAATTAACCCCTTATAAGTATTAATTCTGATCATGTGGATCTTTTATTTTTGTTATTGAGGGGGTTTTGGGGGTTTATTTTTTACTGTAATTGCATTGATTAGTTCATTTAACCACTAATTTATTCATCCCTGCTCTGGTTTCTTCATTTTGTTCAATTTAAAACAGTCTTGCCCTGGAAGCAAATACTTATATGAAACCCCCCTTCCCCACACTGAATCAGAGTACGTCTGTTCTGGTTTTTTTACGGAAAAAGGTAAAAGAACATTTTTGTTACTTTATTAGATTCTGTGAATCTGGTTTATGTATACATGTGCAATAAATTTTACCCTCTTAGAATCAAGGTGCCAAATACCCCAAAGCCTAGAGCAATAGTAAGCATGTACTTCACAATTAGGTTTCATTCACCCAAGAGCTTATTTCTGCCTTTGTTTTTCTGGACTTTAGCTACAACATCCAGAGCAAAAATAGATGAAAATATGTAGCATACAGGTAGTCCTCATTTAGTGACCAAAATTGGGACTGGCAAATCAGCTGTTAAGCAAAGCAGTCACTAAGTGAAACATCATGATTTTACAACTTTACTTCAGCAGTCCTTTGCTTTGCAGACCCGCTAAAAAAAGTTACTTTTTCATCACTGTTGTAACTGCGAATGGTCGCTGTCTGAGGGAGTCACTAAATGAGGACTACCATATTTCCAAATGATCAGAGGTTCTCCTTCTGACTCTATGCCAAAATTATTGGGGATGGGGGCTGAGTGACGGTGGAAGAATACTTAGTGAAATCCATGTCCCCTGCCCTTTGAACTTCATCAGGTTTAGCCAAATTGTATCTCTCCCCACCCCCCACCCCAAAACCTGTAGCTCATAGCTCTATTTACATCCCCAAACATATGTAGGATGGGATTACCTATCTCTTCTTTTAATTCAAGCATGGATATAGATGAAGGCTTCTAAAAGAGGAAGCTTCTAAATTAGAAAGTCCAGCCCTTCTTTTTTCTAGAAATTTAGGACTGCCTTGAACTCAGGCTATGTAGAAGCTTCTGAATTCATCCATTAACCAGAGCAGGGCAGTGAGAGAAGGCTGCAGAATGTTGCCCCAGAGTTCCACCTCTTCTCTGCCCTGATTCAGAATCATGCCTCCAAGTAAAAAGAAGACTTGCTCCTTGCAGCTTCTGACTCCAGCTTTCTCTCCATTCTACCCCTGGGATGCTCTAGGACATGGAAAGTCTTTCCCCGTGTGTCCGGCTTCTTCCTTTTCTGCTCTTTTTTCTGGCTTTGCATCTCCGAGGCCCTCTTATGCTCCTTTGGGGATAATGGGGGTGGGTCTACCTTGATCTGGGGGATGTGGAAAGTATGTGTGTGGATTTCCTCCCCTCTCTTATTGTTCTGCACATCCTCCAGTTGCTGAGCATCAAAGATGGCCTTTGCACCAGAGAGGCGCTGCTCTGGCTTGTACTGGAATTTAGGCTGAGTTTTGCACAATTTTGCCAGTTGGATTCTGCATTCACGTTCCAGGTCACGGTCTGAGATGGGCACATCATGGACCTACCAAAGGTGAGGAAAGCAACAAGAACAAGTTTAGATTCTGAGACACAAGCTGATATCTCGGGAAAATAGTATTTTGGGATCTGGTATTGTAGTAAATTGACTTCTAAGACAGGAGGCGTGACGGTAACCTGTTGACCATGGTCCATATGTGACCATAAATTCCTTCTGTTATGGCTCTTTTGGCTTCAATAAGTGGCATTACTGAATTTGGGCTGTAAACTCACTGAAACAAATTCTCATTTAGAGGAGCAAAACAATTAAAAAAGGGAAAATAAGGCTTCATTTGAATTTAACACACCAAGAATAACAAGAAGCAGCCCAGCAATACCACAAAAACAAAATCCCTTCCTTGGAATGAGAGTCGATGCACTTCAGGGACGTAACTGCATTGCTCAATCATCCAAGGGCAGCCCCCAGCCCCCCAAAGTTGTCCACCGCTGCAACAGAGATGAGCAAAGGATGCTTTGGCTTTATAACTGGGCTGGTCATAAGATACACTGGGACTGCTGGGTAGATTTCTGGGTGCCTAGCAGCAAATCAACTAGGGCACACATGATAAACTGTAGTCTGCAACCCCCTGATTACCTCAAGAAAGTGCTGCTGGAATTCAGTGGCACAAAAGCTGATTTCCAGCAATGCACATCTTGGCAACAACCACCATGAAAAGTCCAAAATAAAGGAGAGAATTCAAATTCCATGTGCTGGATACCTACAAAGCCCTATATAACATGACACAGAGTTACATCAGGCACCACCCTGATTCTGCCCATCTGATCCACACTTTTTCTTACTATTTGTTGAGAGACACCACCCTCTCCTGCACAGGAAGTACATGGGACTTCGGTCAGGTGGCTGGTCTTTTCTACAGTGGCCCCTCCCCTCTGGAATGTGCTTCTCCTGGATGTATGTGTAGCATCTCCCTCCTTGCATTCTGCAAACCAGCTAAAACGTTTTTATTCTATCATGCTTTGGGCCCTAATTGGCTGTTTGTTGACATTTACCTTGGTACGTAGGTATCACTTTGTACTGCTTCTGTCTTTACCTAGCTGTAAACCGCCCAAGGCTCATAACTGTGGTAGCCAACAAATATTGCAAACAAACAAAGAAAATCAATGCACATGCATTAAGCCTCCATGAGGCAATATACATTCATCTCCATCCTTTAACATCCCACCCCTCACTTACGCATTGTATGCCTTGTGTACCCTTAAACACCAGAACCGAATTACCCCTCCCCAGGAGTGCTGTCAATTACTGATCAACTTGTGCACGTCTTACATGCCTGCACACCAAAGGCGATTGATTGGGGCTAGACAGAAACATGACAGGGAGCCGCTTCACTAGACAGGAAGTTTCTGTAGTTTCTACCTCAGCCATGAAGATGTCTTCTTGTAGAAACTGAGGTGGGATGCTGCGTAGCTTCTCCAGTGTCTCCACCAGTCCTGTGCAGCCCCGTAGTTTTTCAGAGGAGCCCAGGGCTAAGCGGACTAACAGCAGCCCCACGCGAAACAACACCTTGACCCCTGCAGGAGAAATGCCAGGGCAGAGTTCAGAGCAGTTGAGACTCACAGCAAGCACTCTTACACAAGGCAAACCTGTCTATCCATCTAGCCAGGCCTATTCTGACAAGCAGCAACACCTTCCATGTTCCTTAACCCTTTTGGCTGGAAGTGCTAGGAGTGGACATGTCAGCATTCAAACTGGGTGTTCTTCTGCTGAACAATAGTGCTTCCTATGGCTTCTGGATAACCTGAGAGCTCCAAGGAAGCAGAATGAGTGTTTATTAAAATGGCATACTCAATTATGGGCAGTGTTAGTTCACTACTGAATGTTTAGATGCTTAACAGAAGCCACCTTGATGTTTTCTTCAAAGAAAGGCATATAATTTTAATGCAGGCATACAGAACTTCTAAACAAATTTCTTCCCGAAAATGCTGGTGAATGAATTTACTGAAGTCATTTTTTGTATACCAGGCTATCCTGTTTACTCAGAGTATTGCAGCTGATGTAGAACTTTAATTCCCAGAATTCCCAATCTTTGCCCATGCTCACTGGGAATTCTGGGACTTAACAGTCTCAGAACTTTTAGAAGACTGAGGATGACTGGCCTAAAAGAGCTTTCCAAACTAAGGCTGAGTAATCTGATGAAATATCTTTTTCAGGATCTCAGGAATGTCCTTCAACCATAGCTCCTGAAAATCAGCATACAGTTTCCCATCATTTTGAACTGGAAACAAAAAAATGTAGTACAACCCTAAAATATAGATATAAAAACGAGAAAACCTCAAGAGTCCCTTGCATAACATTGGATTCTTGGTAACTTCTTGGGCATGTCTGTGAGCTTTTCTTGGCAACAATATGGAAGTGGTTTGCTAGTCTCTTTTTCCTGAATGTTTTTTCAACTTCCCATTTTATCCATTTTACAGCTCTGGGATTCCCTAGTAGCCCCTCATCTAAATACTTATCAGACATGACCTTGCTTAGGGTTTTTGGAATAACTCCATTCCAAAACGTAGGGGGAAAAGTCCTGGCTCTGTAAAAACACAGAGCATAGTTCAGCCCACTGAGCAGCATCACTACTTCCCGGTGGCCTTTGTTCTTACAAAGCAGCTTCAGTGTGACTCCAGCAAAATATCGTCCAACTTGGTTCCAAATCATGACCATCCCTTCCGTGCACATGTGCTTCTCCATCCAATATCCTATTTCTTCTTAAGCTTACTTCAGAAAGATTTTAGTCTCCTCTTTTATCCATGGAAGATACCTCTTCCTAAAAAAAAGATTGTTCAATCTCTCCCACACTTGTTTTCCAATTTAGTCTCCTGCATCTGTAGGGTTAGATTCTAGCAATTTGTTCTCCCAGCTACCTCACGCCACCACAGTTGCTGCCTTGCAAAGTTCTGCCATCTGATTCTGCTTCTTGTCTCAGTTCAGACTTACAGGCCCCCAAGTGCTCGTTGCCATCACTCACCCTCACTCAGGAAGGCATCCCAGACTCTCAGCACTGTGGGGAAGGGCAGTGTGCGGGCGAAGAGGCACAGAAACCACTCGGGCATGTACAGCAAAGGCCCCACCCCATGCTTCTGCAAGTGCTTAAAGGCCTTTCGACACACGCGGTGGAGGAGAGCGGTAAAAATTTCACTGTCTAGCAGCAGCGCCTCCTACAGGAAACAGATGCAACAAGAACATTTGTCACTCTTCAAACACTCTCTTCTGTTATTCTCACTTTCCTACAATCTATTCTGGCTTCAGAATGAATAGCTCCTCTTAATTTACCAGAAGTCAGTGTATCCAATATCTTTGTTGTGACTGTAGTGAGCTTCCAACTAAGACCTAAAATACACATTCCCTTGAATTAGTTCTGGGTCATATACAGAGTCAGATAACGGCAGCTCATCTCTCTGTTGAATTGGAAAACTTTGGTCATTTTGAAATTAGGAGAACTTCAGGAGACGTCAGTGGACTCAGGCTGGGTTTAATATCACTTCCCACAGCTTCTGTTAAAAATTGGAAAAGTACAGCAGAGAAACAGATTTTAAAAAGTCTAGGAAGGATTTGTGATAGGATTTTAATTTGGGGTTTCCTGGGCTGTGCTATTGTTCCTAATTAAAGTTTGTATCTTCATGTCCAGTCAGAAGGCTGGATGCAAGCTGAGGTTTAAAACACTGAATTATTTTTTTCTTTATTCTTCTATAAATGATAGAATGTGATGGTTAAACTTCAGCCTGCATTCAGCCTTCTGGATGGGCATGAAGATTTTAATTTTAATTAGAATCTTCTTATACTCTGTAATATTATGTTGCAACATAAACCACTTCGTAGGGAGAACACACCATTTGTAGCAGACCAGTGATGTCCTACAATGTGATTTGAGCCCTGCATTTTCATTTGTTATTTTCTTTTTACTTGGCATCAGGCTTTAAACAGCTCTGTTATTCAACCCTGATTATTTTCATTTCAATATCTAAAACTAAAAAAAATTTTTATTTTATTTTATTCCTTTATATCTTGTGAAAATGGTCTATCTACCAAGAAATGGCTGAATCTTCAAGCCATACTCCTCCATGCTATACAGTCAGGAAGTGGCATTATGGAAATTATTTCACTTTTTGCATTTTGATCTTTTAATCATCAGAAAGGGAACACAGGTTGTGGGAGCCCGATCTCTCTCGTACACCAGGGTTAAGGGAAAAAGGCAGTGGCCCTTGGTAGGTAGTGGCAGTGGCAGCAGGAGCTACTAAGCCACCTTTCCAGAACAGGATGTAAGGCCAGGATGTGAAGACCCAAAGGGGAGTTTTGAGACCTCCAGTTTCCATCCTACAGGTTCATCCATCCATTACAGTCTCGCTTGTCATCCTCACCTGGCACAATTCTTGAACCTTAGGCTCCAGTTTCATGGGTGAATCTTTCCTTATTTGAGTTAGAGATGAAGCTGTACCACCTGAATTTCTGTCCTTAATGTATCTATTTAAAAGCTCAAAATACTCACTTCAAAATAATAAATAAAAATGCAGTCCTACTAGTATTTGCATACACTCTTCTGCCTCTCACTCCTCAATATTTTAGATCACCCACCTATCCCCAATAGTTTAATTTATCAAATTAGTTGAGCCCTGCAAGGTAGTCCAGACAAGAAGCACAACCAGGAGTACTAGCTTTATCTTTATTGTTAGGCTACATTAACAGAATCTTGCAGAACTGAAGGTATTTCTCCCCTCCTTTCTCTTTACTCTCTGGAAAACTAGGGAGGGTCCCTTCAAAATGTTTCCCATGCCATCCCCACTTCTGTGGGCCGAGACATCTTTTATATGCCAGTTGTCCAGTCTGTGGCTCTCCCTCCTGTCTCCCAAGGTCATTCCCACATACCATTACAACAAGCTAGTTCTGTGCCACTATTTTCTCCCATATTTTTTTACCCTTCTCATTCAGTCTGGTGGCAAGGAAATTCCTTTCTATATAGTACTCTTTTTTCCAGAGGAGATAAAAATGTAGAGAATTATACACAATTCAAGGTAAAATTATTTTGGACTCCTCATAATACAGACAGAGTATGGCCATTCCCCACTTGCGTGTAGCCATGGAACAAACAGCTCCTGGCAACATCTGCCTTAAAGTCATCTTTAGCTGCACCAGTGTCAAAACTGTGTTGTCCATTTCAGTCAAGAGCAACTAGCAGCAGTCTTATGGTGTGTTAGATATGACATGCTTTGTAACCAAACTTGTTGGCGGCAGCAATCAGGTGACTGCAGGGAGCAGGATCTAACTAGTGCCTACTGGCTGCCTTGGACTGGGGTAGTAATGCCCCGTCCCCTTTGGTCCCCAGGCACACTCCTCCACTCCATCCCCCCCCCCAACTCCCATGGGGAAAGAGATGTGAACAGCTGATCAGCAGGCTTGTTGAGATGCCAGATCTGGAAAGAGCTGTTCTTTCGAAGTCCCATACCTCCAAAAGTCTTCTAATTACATGCCTGTTTTGCTTAATTAAAGCCAGAGAGAGACTGAAAGGGGGATATATTAGGGGTTCCATTCCTTTCTCCCAATCAGTGCTAATTAATATCATCTCCAGCTGGAGAACATTCAGATTAAACTGGCTAGGATGTTGCTTTCAACAAAGGAACTTAACAAATCATTTGCCCTAGCTCTTTTAACTTTCAGCCTGGATCCTTTATGGCAAACATCATAAGAACCCAAATGGATTCTTATCAACAAGGTTGAAGGGCCAGATTGTTAAAGACTAATCTGCATATGAGGAACCAGTGCAAGCCACCAGGAAGCAAATGCCAAACCCTCACCCCTGTCCCATCATTGTTTTCCTGCCTGCTGGCATTGTTGAGAAGCAAAGATGGGCACCAAAGCCAGAGGGTTAAACCCATTGCTTTGTTTTCGAAACCCTGCAGACATTTTCGATTAGGAGGACAGCACCATTTGGCAGCAAGCTGGAATAGAGACTGTGGAAGCAGGATAAGAATTGGAGTGGGGACAGAAAAATTCATCTCAGTAGAGTTTCTGCTATTTCAGGAATGGATGGAGAGAACTTTAACTGAACCTCAAAGAATGGCCTCAAGAACTGCTGTCCCACCCCAGTTTGCTGGTTCCCATCCCCACAGGTGGATTTCCTTTCTTCCTTAAATCTCTCACCATTTGGGGGCTGTAGTAGCCAGGCAGATAGTGGTCGCAGATCTGTACCAGGCACCAGAAAGCTTGCTGGAAAAGATAAATAGGCAGCTGTCAGGGAAGAGAAACAGTAGCAGCTGAGAAGGAGAGCCTTAGACTATTTAGCATGGAATAACTGAGGCAGGAAAGATAAAAGAGGTGATCAATCTGATCCTGCCCATCTTGTCTGGATGTCTAGAGAGGGTATGGAAAGTCAGAGGGGGTATAACCTGGTCTCTTCTCAGGGCCCTTCACAGGATACACTAAAAAAAATGTCAGGATGGCGGCCGTGGTGATGGAATCACATTTCTGTCCATTTTTAATCTGTAGCAACGCAGATAAAAACAGGCAGAGCTCTGATTGACTGGCTGCCATCTTGACTTGGCTGCCATCTTATTTTTTTGGCTACATCTGCAGACACCCCTGCCCTTTCTCTTCTGACTTGTTGAAGGGCAGTGAAAACTATTTGGTTTCTGGGGGGCTTTGGAAATTGGGGCAACCATACAGTTTTATTTCTGTTTGGGAGGTGTTTTAATATTATGTGGGCTTACACCCTACCCAGATTTTTTCAGATTGGGGTGGCACGTAGATGTTGTTTGATCCATCAGTCAATCAATCCAATAACCATAGTGATAGCTGTAAGGGTGAAGGGCTTTGCATAAGACTCACCTCTGGTGGCATATGCATGAGAAGCAGGGCACCCACTGGCCCCTGGGCTTGACAGTAACCTTCTTGGGGCCGATAGACAGTGTAGGCCTTCAGCAGCTGCAACAGCCCTTGCTGTCTATAAGGGAATAGAGATTACAGAGTACTTGAGGAAGCCACGGTCGCATCCTTGCCTTGTCTTCACCAGAATCTATCCAATCCAATAAGAGCAAACGGCATCTTCAGAGGACAGGAGCATAGAAGATGCCGGTCACAGATGCTGGCGAAATGTCAGGAACCAAAACTTCCAGAACACGGCCACACAGCCCGGAAGACCCACATCAGCCATCATATTCCGGCCGTGAAAGCCTTTGACAATACACAGCTCAGCTCTGTTGTTCTGTTTTTAGGTAGAATCCTATGCTGGGCCTTGGCCAATGGCATTCAACCTGTTCCTCAGCCTCAGAATATGTGAATGGGCTTTCCATTCCCCAATCCTCTTCCATGGGGCATGTGACCAGACTACATGGCAGGATTGTCTGCCTTCCATAGATTCATGGGCTTCCTATATAAACTAGGATCCAAGCAACTGGCTGGGTAGTAGTCCAATGCCTCTGGAAAGTTTCAGCTTGGTGTTAGCCATGTTAAAGTTTGAAATGGAATCAGTTATGCAAAGTAAAAAGAATTATAGACTGTAATCATCCAACATACTGAGCTGGTTACTGAGTTAATTCATTTTCTAGGGTCGCACAATACGTTGAATCATTAACCACCCAAAGGCCTGAGTTCAGACAACACATTAAGCCTCACACACACACAGCTCAGAGTTAGGACCACCAGCCTTTACCCATGCAGCCATAGTTCTTCAGGGGACGTGGTGAACGATTGTGGGGACACAGTCATAGAAGAGGCCATTTGGTCATGAAAACAATCATCTAACTTAAAGCAGATGATTGTCTAGCCTCTGCTTGAAAATATCCAATGAAGGAGGTCCTGCTTCTTGTTTCAATCCACTCTTATCATTAAGAAATAGATGCAGGTATGAATAATTTACATACGTAAGGTATTTAAAAGGCAGAATTTGGATTATTGATTTGTTAATTGATGCACTGTAAACAAGGTAAACTGTTCAGATTAGGATATGAGTGCTGCTGACTCCCCAGTTGCAACCCAGCAACTCAGTAAGAATAAGCTTTTACAGGAGTCTTTCATCAGTTTTAGTGCCTACTTTCCGATACTATCACAATAGCAGGGAAACCAGAGCTTAAACTATGAGGGAGGAAGGTGGCTCAACTCTTCACGAAACCCACCCACCCTACGCTTCCCTTTCTCGCCACCCTCTCCATTGTACCATGCCAGGAAACAGTGTGGCTGCTTAAAGAGTTGCAGCCAGGTGCTAGGGCTGAACCTCAATGTGCTGCAAAGTATTTTTTTGGAACTGAGTCAAACGTGCTGCGCAGCTTAAGTCAACAGATGATCTGCTCAGAGGGGGCAGAAAAGAGAAAGGCAAAGCTTTCCTGTGTGAGAGCATTTCTGGAGCATCGCCAATGTCTTTTGTCTCTGACAGGGTAGGAGGGCAAAATCCAGTATACAAAATGGAAAGATTTGGACCTTTGAACTGGCATCTATTTGGGAAACATGCCTGAAAATTGAAACAAGCTTAGCAGGGAAGCATCTGCATTTGAAAAGCACCCCCCCACACAACATTCAAATCCCTCTGAACTTTTCAACAATACTATAGTGCAAAAGTTAAGGAGCTCACAAAATACAGAATCACTGTGTTATAACACAGCTACAGTGTTATAAGAATACAGCCACCACTATGTCCAGGCTGAAATTGGGGTATGAATACCATGGCTTTTTACTGGATGCTACCATTGATGTGAATTGGGGAAAGCAATACAATTCCTTACCCTGGGAATGGGGATCTGCAGCTTTGCAGATGCTGCTGAACTATAACTCTAAGCACCCCGCACCATTGGCCCTGCCATAGTTTCCCTATAGTTACAGGCCTATTCCCTTTTTCTACTACAGTAATATAATATGGGCAGGCCCGCTAGCCTTCTTTCAGGTAGTATTATCCCCCACCACAGGACCCTGTTATATTTTGCACTTCAGCACCTGGCCGGCCTAGAACATCCAAGGTCAGAGGTGGTCAGTTCTTAGAGGGGAAACCACCCTGCCCTGCCCTGCCCTGCCCTGCCCTGCCCTGCCCTGCCCTGCCCTGCCCAGGGACAGGCACACTTTTTGAGCCAGTGACCGTATATGATTTCAGAGCATGCATTGGGCACCATCATAAGAAGATGAGCATGGGAGAGCTTGACTATTCACCAGATGAGTGCCATAATACTATATCTTGCATGGGAAACTGGTGAGGTTGCTCCCCATTGTCTCCTTGGCTTTCCAGTGAGTCTTCTCAGCTCTGGCTTCTTTGGGTCTTTTTTCCTGGTCAGGTGGGCATCTTTCCAAGCAAAGCAGTGGCCTGGGGCTACCCATTGCTTTTATTTTCTACAAATGCTGATGGGATTTAGAGAGGCTAGCCCTTTGCTCTGCAACAAACTAACTTCCTTTTCATTTTTTTTTAAATTGAAATTAAAGTTGAGTGAAGCAGGGAGCCTTGTAGCTGTGAAAGAACATATTCATGGACATAATGCTATTATGGAGCATACGGAGCAACACATAAGCATGTTACAATTTAGCCTTGGGCTTGTTTTGGTTTTTTATCAACAAAATATTGCAAATAAAAAATAAGAAAAAAAATAAAAATAGACACTATATGAAACATTTATCTATTTTAGTTAAATATTACTTATTTTCTTTAAAAAGTATATGATAGGCTGCAAAGTTCTTCAGACAACCGGTCTGTGTATTTCAACCTGTAATCATCTATTCAGAAATTCCACTCTGCATACCCAGGACCCTCAGGAGACAGGAACATCTCATGGAAAGGGAACTGGCGGTGAATGTCCTTTGTGATAGTCTCCACCCATTGAGGATCACCAGGTACCTCAAGCAATTCCTGCAACAATAACAAGAGACCTCTATCAGTGGTGGCCCCATACTTGTACAACTCTTTCCCAACAAATTACACAATATCCCCAGCTTTATGTGTTGTTAAACAGACTTCAGTGGTAAGCAACTCTTGTACTTCACCAGAAAAACCCCATGTATAAACAAGATAAAGTGATTGACAATACAGTGCCAGATGATGCCTTCAGGCACTCAACATGCTACTAAGGAACAGCTGAGGACCTTTCAGAGTATTAATAGTGTTTATGCATCGCATAGCTAGATTAACCCTTCCAGACATCTAGTTGCTGATGTTGCCATGCAGGAAAAGAAAGTCCAAAGCTGAAAGACAGAAGTACTGTACTTTGCAACACACAATGTTAAAAGCATGAAAATAGAAAAGGTCAACATAATGGAAGATGAAATGGACTGCACATTGACATCTTTTGCATCAGCTAATTGAAATGGACTGGAATTAGACTCTTTCAATCAGAAGATCATGTTGTTTACGGCCAAGACATAAAAAACAAAGAAGGAATGATGTTGCTTTTAGAGTCAGGAAGGATACGGCAAAGACAGTACTTGGGTACAATGTAGTCAATCACCAAATAATATCAATTATACTTTATGAACAACTCTTTAACATGACAGTTATCTGTAAACACTGATGCATGAAGAAGAGGTTGATGAGTTTTATGGTCAATTTCAATCTGAAATTGAAGCAAGATATATCTGGAGACTGGAATGACATAGCTGGAAATAGTAAGGAGGAAAACATGGTATGGGCTAGGAAACAGAAATGAAACAGGAGAATGATTTATCCATTTCTGCCAGTCCAATGACTCCTTCATTGCTAACACAGACTTCAAAAATGATGCCTATATACATGGACATTACCAGATGGAGTGTACAGAAATCAAATTGATTATATTATTGGTACAAGGAGCTGGAACAGCCCAGCTATACTGTAAAAGCAAATATGTGGCCAGGGGCACAGTGAAAAAATAGGCCTGTTATTAGATATAAAGAAGACCAAATCAATGACAACAGGTACAGCAATCAGTCTTAGAAATGACACTGAAGTAGTAGATAACTTCTGCCTTTTAGGATCAGCTATCGACCAAAAAAAAACCAGCAATCAAGAAATACACTGCAGACTAGATGTTGGTAGGGTACAAATGAAGGCCTTGGAAAAGATATTTAGATGTTATGATATATCTATGCCTATAAAGATCAGAACTATGCAAACAGTGGTTTTCCATGTGATACTCTATGGAAGTGAAAGCTGATTTTTGAAGAAGCAGGACAGAAAGAATATTGGTGCTTTTGAACTATGGTGTTGGAGAAGACTCTTGAGAATGTCATGGATAATCAAGAAAAGAAACAAATGGATCATCAAAAAAATCAACCCAGAGTTTTCACTGGAGGCACATGTGATCAGGCTCAAATTATCATATTTTGGACACATTATAAAAAGACCCGGTTCCCTTGAGAAATCCATAATGCTTGGAGAGGTAGAAGGAAAGAGAAGCAGAGGATGACTAGAAACAAGGTGAATGGACTTGATTATAAAGACAATGGGTTTATAACCCAAAAAGACCTGAAGGGCTGAGATGGGGACAGATCAACCTGGAGAAGGTCTGTCTGTGTTGCTACTAAGAGTTGAAACCAACTTGACGGCACACAAGCTAAACAGACTTCAACTACTTTGGTTTACTTGTTTCATACTATATTTCCTTAAAAGCACCATCTTGGGTTTTTAATTTTGTAATTAGATTATTTTGCATACGTTTCAATTGTTTTCACTGCATACTGTTGCCTTGGAAGCACTTTTCACCGAAAGACAGCATGATATTTTAAAGTTAAAAAGTGTTACAAATGAAAAAATAATACCAAACTAAGACTGTATTCTGGCATAAATGAAAAGCAAACTTAACACTCCAGACTTACACACATTTACTTGGAAGTATGTTCAACTGTTAGACTTACTCCCAGGTAAATGTCCATAGGATTGCATTTTAAGGTGTTCCTCAATTTAACGAATTGTTCTTGCCATACTTTTGTTTGAGATGCTATACTATAAGAGGCAAGCATCAGGTCTTAATGTAAATATTCAAATAATCAACTTAAGAGGAAATATCAGTCAGGAAGAATGTGTTGTCAGTTTTCCAATTAACTGACATAAGGGAACAGATGACAAGAATAAGTGCAATAGCAGAAGAGGCAATTGTCCTGTTGGCTGGTGTGATAATAGAACATTTCTGATCCAAAACCTTTTTAATCCAACACATGTGGAATATCTTGTGCATGGAAGGCTGGGATACATTATAAAAGGTGCCGTCTTACCTGGTACTTTCCAGGGCTCCTCTCCATTTTGATCTGTCCTCCACATAACAGAGGCCAACAGCGTGCACGTAAAGATGAAGGGATTCCTTTTCGGCACAACAGCTTTACCTGAGTCAAGGTAAACCATATAAACTAAGTACATAATGATCCTGTATAGAGCCCACTTCTAGAAAGGATCCCAATACCCCTTCTCCCTATAGCTAGCCAAGGTTTGGGCCCCAGTCAGCAGGCAGGATTCAGTTTTTTCTCCATTTTTTTTAAACATCTGCCTAAAAGTACTGTGATCGCCAGGGAATTTTAAACAATGATGGGCCATCATCAGCACGTAAGTCAATGACAATAATTCTATTTCTCCTTTATCTCTGTTTCAGTTGGAGCAGCACAAAGGCTGCAAGGGCTAAATTGATGGGTGGAACCAATAATGGATTGGATGAGTACCAAGAAGCTAAAGCTTAGTATTCACACAAGATGGAGGTCTCATTAGCATGCAAATCACCAGGCTAGCCTTTTCTGGATGGCATCACACCATAGCATGGATTGGTAGCATATGGATGGCCCACTGGATGTTGCTGAACTGTTATCTGCTGTAGCCAGAATGGCCATTGATTAAAGATAGTGGAACTGCAGCCAACAATATCTGGAGAACAGTATATCTACCACTATAAAAATTAGCGTTGTGGCAGTCTGCTGTTTATATCATCAGTAATCTTACTAAAAGTCTTCCACAAATGAGCCTGTTATTCTGTCTGTCTATCATCTATCTATCTATCTATCTATCTATCTATCTATCTATCTATCTATCTATCTTTCTATCCATCCATCCATCCATCCATCCATCCATCCATCCATCCATCCATCTATCACAGGTGTATGGTTGCTTGCCTCCTACACAGCTTTATTGCCCTGAATTTTTTTTTTTTTCAACTGCTACCCAAGAATACATACAAAATGCTAAGCCAAGTTGGTCACACAAAGGATTCCAGAATTCATATTAGAGTAATATCTTTAGTAGGTCAATCTCAAAAGTATTTTGTAACCTGGGGGTTGGCCTTTGGATCCTTGTATGGATTTTAGGATCACAGTATTAAACAGTATAAAGGCAGCTCATAAAATTAAGACAAAATTAAAAAGAATTAAACACAAATTCCAAATTTCACAATGCAGTGAATATATGAAGGATTCAAAAGCCTTGTAATGTTAAAAAGTCTTTGGTGCCAAAAAGGATGACTTATCTTTCATGTGAATTTGCCCATAGGCTAAGCTCACCTTTGGAAACTTATCTTAGAGTAACTCCTGTCCATCTGAGAAGGTTGATGGGATGCAGGAATAAGACTTCTCAGTTTTAGCATCCAGTTGTTAGAGTGGTCTTCCTACCTTCTGTCCTGGGCTTTCAGTCTCAGGCCTTTAATTTAATATCAGTATTATGCTGCAGTGTATTTGCAATTATTAACTGCCTCGGAAGCAGAAATATTAATGTTTCAAGGAAAGTGCTATTATTGGCCACAAAAACTTGGCACCTTGGAACTCTTTCAGTTATGTTGTTCTATTTGGACTGTTTCTGTATGGGGTTGGTGTGTGCAAGAGAGAGATAAGGGAAAAGCTTCTGATAAGATTCACATGTTCTGCCGTGTCATAATATAATGTGTTTGGTCTTGACTTTGTTCTATGAAGTTAACCATTTGCTATTTATTCAATAATCATGGTTAAATGTCATTTGATGCAATGTGTCAAATGTACATTGCATTCAGTAAATCATGGTTAAATGTCATTTGATGCAATGTGTCAAATACACAGCTCTTTCTGAACATTATATGAAATCATAATAGGGCTCATTAAAGATTCTGACGAAAGGGTGTGCTGAAATCACCATTTAAAGGAACAACCCTAGATACCTTCTTACCTTCCTGTAGCGCCGGGCCATGGTTTTCTCCCAGTGAGCTGTCATTTCCAGCCATTTGGCTTCACGGTGTCGGATGAGCTCAACAGGGAGATGATCTTGGCTGCATGTGGAGGAGAGAAAAGCAAAACTTAGCACATCTCCCTAAATTTCCTGTAAGGCCATAATGTTCCCCACTGTTCCTTCCTGCAACTAAAAAAAATCTTGCAAGACATTATTACACTTCATGAGGGCTCCTACTAAATCCATTCCTATAGTCCATTCCTGTTTTATACTACAGAGGATGCAGAGGCTCGCTGAGGGGAAAATGTGCTTGGAGGTATTAATCCAATACCTGTTGGAAGAGTAAGCTACAGAAGTGTTCATTCTGCCTGTTGATTGTCCTCTGGAAATGCATCCCCTTTCCCTTTGGCAAAAATTGTGTTTGAAAGCTGGCTTTTCCCCAGGTTAAAAAGGTAAGCTTCTTCTGCGGACAGGTGTTTGCATACACTTGCATCCAGAATAGTCCCATGATTCCCACCACCACCACCACCACCACACACACACACACACACACACAACAAACTTAAATAGCTTAACATGGAAACATGGCATTTGTAGGTGTGGATCTCGGAGTCTGTGGAAATGCCTCATTCTTCCTTTTGAGCAATTTCCACTCCTCCTCCAGTTTACTCCAGCAGATCAAATAGCTTAACTTAAGAGGAGAGAAACTGAAAGGAGAACTGATAGGTTAAGTACCCTGGATCTCCACTGCACATCCCCCTGGCCGCTCTCATTCAGAAGCACATTTTCCAGAATGAATCAGGACAGTGCTGCCCAGAGAAATCCCTGTCAAAAATATGCGGGTTCTCCCCATATCAGTCTCCCCATTTATTTAAACACTCTACAGACCACAACAAAATACAATATTATTTTATAAATCCAATACTATGTCTCTCTTAACCATAACCCTCAACCCCCAACTCATATAAGCATGAAGCTTATTAAGTTGTCTGAAATATTTGTCTCAATTTCTCCAAAATACATAGGGAAGAAATGAAGATTTCATATTACCACATGTAAATAGGTACTGTATAGTATCTTCATTTTTTCTCTCTTTTATTTTCTATTTGCAAAACCTTACACATTTTTAAAAGTGTATAGAATGCATATCCCCTGTTGCATTTGTTGAGCATGCTTAGAAAATCTCAGTAATAATAATCATAGACTTTGAACTTGCTTTATGTACTAATGATGAACATGTTATTGCTAAGATGTACAAACTCCTGTTGAAATGAATATGCAAGATGAATATGTTAGGAATTGTGTGCTCAAGTGGGCAAAAGGTTTTGGATATAATATAATGTTGGATCAGTGGGAAAACATGTGGAACATGTTTACACTTAACTACAACTTGAAAGAATTTTTTATAAAATGATGTACCATTGGTATTTAACACCAGATAAATTATATAAGATGTATGAAAGAAGGTCAAAGATATGTTGGAAATGTAATCAGTGTGAAGGTACTTTTTATCATCTTTGGTGGACTCGTAAGAAGGCTAAGAAATATTGGGACGTGATATGTATTTTGATTCAGAAAATTTTAAAAATGGATCCACAATTGAAACCAGATGTTTTCCTTTTAGGTATGATGGACAAACAGATGGGAAAAAAATGACAATTTATCTCTGTGTATGATAACAGCAGCAAGATTTTTATATGCACAGAAATGGAAAGATTTACAAATACCTACAGCCGAAGAATGGATAGTGAAATGAATGGAATTGGCAGAGATGGTGAAATTGACTACTTTGATTAAGGAAAAGACTTTGATTGGCTTTGCTTCTATTTGGAAACCACTTTTGGACTTTTTGCTTGAGACTGAAAGAAATAAAATTTTAATTTTGGGGTTTGATGACTGATATATTTTATAATTATAGAAATACTTTGTATTAGTTTTTCTTATATCTTTTATTGATATAGATTTATTTTGTATTATTTTAAACATTAGAGTAAGAGTTGAATGTATTATACGTCTATGCCTGTACCAAAGTTGGAGGTTATCTCTTTTTTTCTCTTCCTACTTTTTCTCTTCTTGTATTTCTTTTCTGATCCTTTCTCTTTTTCTGTTCTCTTCTTTTTCTTAATTCTTTTATATTTTACTCTAGTCAGAATTTAATAAAGTTTATAAAAAGTAATAATGATAATAATTACTTGCAAAAGCAATAACAATAAAATTGAGTTTTATTGCAAGAAGGTTCAGTAGATGACTGGCTTACTACAGACCAAATTTTTCTGAGCATGAAAGACAAAAGAAAAGAAACAATTTTTTTCTAAATTGTCTGCTTACAACATTCAAGTTCCAATAGAGGTGAATATGTGTAGCTCAGGGTTGAACTGTGGAGTCCTTGGGGTTCTCTGAGCTTGGTTCTTTTCTTGCAAACGTTTCATTACCTGGCTAGGTAACATCTTCAGTGCTAAAATGGGCTGGGGTTTCCTCTCTGTTTATGTGCTGTGGCCTGCCTTGCCAGTGCTGGGGGTGGGGGGGTTGTTTTGCTCCTCTGGTAGTTCCTTGATTAGCATATGTTTGCTGCTTGATTGTGTGCCTGCTGGTAACCTTTGCTTATCTGGGTGATGATTGCTGGTGCTTGATAGCTGGTAAGGGGATCTTCTGTCTTTTGTCTCTTTGAATAGTATGTAGATGCTGTTAATCTCTGTGTGCCTGTTGATGGCTGCCTTGTCTGAACACCAAGCTTCCAAGAGTTCTCTTGCATTTTTGGATTTAGCTTGGTCTAAAATGCTGACAGTTTCCCAGTTAAAACTATGGTTGAGTCTGTCCATGCTAATATGTATTGCTAGCATTTGTACATTGTGTAGAATAAATCCATAGAATGTGAACTGGTGGCTACTAGATAAAAAAGATTTTAAAAGATAAAAAAGAAAAGAAATTCCACATATCAATTGCAAAGCAACTGAATAAAGAAACAAATTAAATGGACCCCCACATTGGAGAAGTTGTTTATCAAGTGAATAACACAATGTGTGACTCAAAGTTACACTGAAGCAAACATTTAGTTACATTTGAGTAAATCTGAGTAAACACCCATGTGTATGCCTCTGCTGTTTGGAACATTCGGCCCCGGAGGTGAGATTGGCCCCCTCACTCCTGGCCTTCCGGAGGGCTTTGAAGACCTGGTTCTGCCACTTGGCTTGGAGTGGGGAGGGAATACTTCAAGCGTGGGGATGGCTAGCCCCATAGAGGCCTGCAGTCTTCAGCCCCAGATCCTTCATCTTCTGGGACTCTCTTCTTCTTTTTTAGTAATGTTTTATTTAAAGTTTTATGTGTTATGTATTTATATGTATTTATGGTTTTAATGTTTTGTGTGAGCCACCCAGAGTCCCCCATTGGGGGGAGATGGGCAGGGACAAATTTAATAAATAAATAAATATAAATAGTAACAGTAAACATTTATCTTGAAGTTACATAAGTAATAGCATTCAGGCAGGACACAAATGCTGACCAGGTTTAACTAAATTGTGTCAGGAGCAGGTAAAGATTGATTTTACACCTGGAGTTCTGGGGAAGAAATGGCAAACTGAAGTAATGGAGCCAAGGACCGCAGCAGAATGAAGAGCCGGTGGGTAGACCAGCTCTTCCTAATTCCTCTCCAGTCAAGGAGAGAATTTGAGATTACCTACAAGTGCTCCAGACAGTTGCTCCTTGCGAGGAGACCACAAGACAGCAGTCTCCAGCAGATTTAGAGCTCTGGGAGACAAGGAAATAGCTATCTTTTTGCTCAAACTGAGGTTGGCACCTTTAAAAGGACACTGGGTTTGCATACTTCCTTTTCTAATCACTTTCGGAAATTGTTTGTTAACTGCTTTTCAGCTATTAGGAACCTTTGGATTGGCAAGCTTTACAGCACTGGGTGAGTTTCCTTCAATCCTTAGCAAAAGAAGTTTTAAATACTGGTAGTCCTCACTTAACGACCATTCGTTTAATGATGGTTTGAAGTTACGATGGCCTTGGAAAGGGTGCTTTACAGCCTGTAAAGTGCTTCCGGCCATCATAAAACGTTGTACCACCCCCTCCCCCCGCATTTCGGGTGCTTGGCAATTGTCTCACATTTACGACTGGTTGCCAAGTGCCCCACGATGATTCCCCATTGGAAGCCAGCAGGGAAGGTTGCAAGTGGAGGGGACGGGGCAGTGTGCAAGAAAGGAGCTCAAACCCTGAAGATCTGAGCTCCATTCCTCCAGCCCCAGGAAGAATTTCCCCTCCGTCTACGGAGGGAAGGCCAAACTCTTTGGCGGGCTTTAGGAATGTTTGAGAGCAAAAGAGCTGCCTGCTGGGAGGACTTCAGCTCTACACGGAGCTGAAATACTTCAGCAGACAGCTCTTTCACTCCATCTGCTTAATGATCTGGGAGATCACTTAACAACCGCAACCAGGCATGCCCAGATTGTGGGCATCTCGTTTAACAACCACTTTGCTCAATGACCGAGATTCCAGTCCCAAATGTAGTCATTAGGTGAGGACTACCTGTACAAGTTTAAGGACCTAAAAACATTCTTTTGGAATAAACAGCAAAAGGGTGATTAGAACTTTGATTTTGGAAAGTCACAAACAGACTAAGGGTCCAGATAGATTTGAAATAAGATTTTGGAATTAATTATAAGAATCCTTCCCATGGGAAAATGTTTTTGTTTTGACTTCTCTTAAAAAAAAAATCATAAAAGGAGGAGGCTTTGAAGGTTGGACACTAGAAGGAACCAGAAGGAACTAAAGATAACAATTATAGGAGAAGAAAACTTAAATTTGACTTACTAATACAGAATGAAACAAAATATTTTAACATTGGGCATATTGAAAGGTATTTGTGAACAATGGACCCAGAAGTTAATTTTAAGAGTGTCTGCCTCTATAGGTATACTGTGTTTAAAAGACGTTATGGAAGAGAACAAGTTTTACCGGACAAGACTGAGACTGATCTCAAAGTGGATTTAAAAATGACAGGCTGTAAGAATGATATGGAATAAGATGCTACACTGGACATACCAATGATACAGCTGATGTCTTAATAATTAAAAGGGATATACAAATAAGAAACCAAAAGAGTGACCTGGATAACTTTCCTATATTGGATTTACAAAAGAGACTTGTTAAAGTTTTGAAGGATTTTGTGACAAGGAACAAAGAAAAAATGAAAAGAAATCAAGTTCTAGGACATTATTTGAAGGGATTAAAGATCAAGATTGTTAGAAGTAAAAGGAAGGAATATAAAGTTGGTTTATTTGATCAAGGTTAAAATAGATATGTATCTCTGGTAACCCTTAATGGACTTTGCTGAACAGGACTGAATGAGGAGGCTTTAAGGATTTGTTTATACTGTAGATAAGAGATGGGAAGAAGAGATCATTTGTTGTATTTTAAGAGAAGACGAGAAGTTACTAAAATTATTTATACTTGTTATGATGAAGGGGGGAGTCATTTATGTGTTTTTCTTTTTCTTTACTGTATTCTGATTTTTTCCCCTTCTTTTCTATTTTTCTATTTTTTCTTTTCTGCACTTTCTATTTTTTTTTATTCTTTTTTCTAGTTTGTATTAGTTTTTATCTTTTTAACTGTAATTTTTAATAAAATTAGTAAAAAAAAAATTATTACACCTAGAAAGAGATATTAGCTTTCTTTCTTTTTTTCTTGAGAGAAGGAGTAGTCGATTAAAGGAAGAGGTGGCCCTGGCTCTGAACTCCCTTCACCCCAAAGGCAGTGGTTTCCAGTGGCTCTGGAACCCCCCTCTTGCTGCCGTGATATTCTGACAGAAAGTTGCATGCAGATGCTCTATGGAGCAGCAGAGGAAATGGTGAGACAATTATATTGAGAAAGGGAGCAAAAGGCAGAGATTTATCCAGTCAGAACCATCCAACAGGGTGGATGTGATCTTCAGGTTGCCTATTAAAGAGCCAAGTTGAAGCACCTTTAATATGAAGCAAGTGTGCGCACGAAATGCTCTGAGACCGGAAAGGGTGAGGAGACTGTTCTCTGAGTCAGACAGCTTTACTCCTTTCCTGCTATGACCTCAGCTTCTGAGTTCCTATGATGTACAAAGCCCCAGGTGATTTGCTTATCTACAGCTTAGCATAGAGTTTTAAGCCAGCCAGTATGGTTTATTCAGTACACAGTCACAAAAGCCAAGCTTAATCTGCTCTATGAACATCTTCTTTATCTTCTGCTGTTGCCGAGTTGCTTCCTATTTCATGCAGATTAGCAGGGACGGGTACCGGAGAAAAAACATTTTCAGTCAGGTTGTTGTGAGAGTAAAATGAAATTATCCTGAGTTCTTTGGAAGAATGATAGGACATAAATACAGTATGGGAAGTATGTCTGTTTAGATCATTCTTCCCTATTACAGATACAGTAGAATTATACCAGGCTTCAGCTTCTCTTGCCTTCATGGGATTGATTTAGATTCAATTTTGATAAGTCACCGTATTTCCTAGTACTGGTAGGAGTTGGAATACTAGAACATTTGCATATCAAATATCAGGGAAGAACTGAGTCACTACAGGATCCAATGCTTGGGACTTGGCCAGACTGTACAGTACCAATCTTTTTCTCAGAAATAGTATTTCAATAAAAGCAATCTCTCCAAAAATGAAATTCAGACAAAAGGGCAAGAACCCAGTTGATGATTGCATTTTAAATGACCTTTGAGGTTGCTAACATTTAAGCAAGGTGTGCAGGGATATCCATGGAGGGGGGGGTCAACAGAGTCAAAATGGTATTATCGATTAAAGCCCCACCCCTTTTTACATGCACGTGATGCTTGTAATGTACATTACATTAGAAAGGGCTTTAGGGCTTTGATCACCCAGTGGCACCTGATATTTTAATGCTGTTTACCCCCTTTCCCATGGATGCCTGTGAAGGTATTACAAGAAATTAAGCTTGCTTTTTCCATTTAAATTGTAATGAGTCTTTTTTTCTCTTTGCATGCTCTGCATCAACCTGAGGCAGGCAATCTTTTTGTAGCTGGGAACTATCCCTTTCTTCCCACCTTTTAATCTTTTTCAGCCTCAAAGGTCATAGGGGAAATGGTGGTGACATATCCCATCTTTGGAGGACAGGAGGCTTCAAAAATAGATTTTTTTTTTTAAAGTACAGTAAAACAGGAGCATTATGACTTTAAAATCTTAATTTACTGCTTATTTTCACCATAATTTACTGCAACAGAAAACCCTGCTGTCATAATTTTAATAACACAATCTTGGGGAAATCCCAGTGACTGCCAGAATGGGTGTTTGTGAGAGAGAGATGCTAAGTGGCTCTTCTCATATTACAGAGAATCTTGATCTGTGTATCACTGTTAAGAGTGCTCTCACAAACTCCAGCTTGCTGTGGGTCATGGTTTGCCCCAAGTTTATTGGTTCAAAACATGGGCACGTACACACACATTTTCCTCCTCAGGAATTCTGGGAATAATAGATTTGCAGTTAGGAAGGAGAACATTAGAGTTCTCTAAAGTTTTGTCTGCATTTCACCAGACTCTGGTTTCACAATTCTTTGGGGAAAGTCTTGAAAGTTAACACAGTTTAAAATTGAGAATTTCTAGTGTGGCTAAAAAAATTATTACTAATTTATTGAATTCAGCCTTCTAGGCAATCCAAAGTCTTGCAGGCCAAAGACTCAAGAAAAGTTAGTTGCTAGCCACCATAACCACAACTTGTATTGTCAGGGTACACATGTTGCCACGGATACAGCGAGAGGATGTGGCTGAGTTACGTTGCTGAAACAGGAAGTGTTAGTTAATAGGTAGGCAAAGACATTTTCCACTTAAGCCCTCTTCTACATTACAAATAATCTTGATCTAAATATTACCGTTAAGAGCACTCTTACAACTCCTGCTTGCATGTTTCTCATGCGTCTACTGACTGGTTGGCCACAGAGACACTTATGTTGGAGTAGAGAGGCTAGTCTTCCTCAGTTAGAGGTATTAGGACTAGACTGAGTGTATAGTTCGTCATCTTGCCAAATAATAGCATTTAAACAGACTATAGTTCCAGTCAGCATGGATGATGGGAATTAAGACTTTGTTTTGATCCAGCAAACCAACTATGAATGTAGTCACTCATCTACCATACAGTGAGGAATACCCAGATAGAGTACTCCAACTGCCCTGTATTAATTACAAGGATGAAATATACAACATATGTAGAAGTGCAGGAGATATGCAGAGTTTTCACAAGGTTCTTTCTACCTGCTAGATCAATTCTAATCTGTAATCAACAACGAAAGGGTTCTTTTCAATTCTGTACTTTTTTTAAAGTGGTTGTTCTTGTTGCTGTTATTCCTTTTTGGTTTTGAGCCTATATGTGATAATGCTTTGCTGAGCAATTTCATTCTAGTATTATTCACAGTGGGAAGTCACCCAGATTGGAAATGGGTATTATAGATTCTTTCTTCTCCGAAAGAACAACATTTACCAATCCTACATATTGATTTACTCCTATTACAATAAGCTACAATTATAGAACAATGGTACTCTTTGGTGATTTAAGTTTATCAGTCAACCAGAAAGGGGAAAAAATATATATATGGGTCCTTTAAATATATTTTAAAGGGAGTTTTTTAACACACTGGAGTGGTGAATAATCATATACATTTAATATTTTTGAGAATGTGGGAGCAACAGTGTGAGTACCTAGTTTGGGCAAAGATTGCTCACTGTTTTTTAATAGGTTCCTGATCCTAATAGGTTTTTTAATTTGTCCCTCTCCTAAGTGATATTAAGCCAATTTTAGAGTTTCACTACAATTCTACTTCAAGATGGCAGGAAATCTTGCCACCAGTTTTGGGCAATTGTGGTTAAAAGGCTTTCCAAGCTCTACAAAAAGGGAGTTGCTTTAGCTCAAGCTGCTATGAAAAGGACAACTAAGCATGGTTCGGAAGTTTGTAGCTGGTCTATTCCATTCCACAATTGAACTTGAAGTTTTAATTGTTGAATAGAATATTGCTGATTCCAAATAGATCAAAGTTGATCTGATTCCATACTGTAACATTAAGTATTCCTGAAGTTGTAACAATTTTTTTAGATTCACCAGGAAGTATAAGAAATAAGCAAAATATATAATACACCTCAGAATCAAATTGTTTAAAGTGATGCAGGCTCATAAATACAGCTTAAATATAACTGTCATTTAGCCACTTAAATATGATTACAGCACAGACAGAGAAGCCATTGTAACCACACAGCTCTGTAACAAGTAAGTAAAGTCGTCTCTGAGTCAAGCTCAGCTCCTGGTGATTTCCCATGCAGTTTTCTTGGCATCAGTACAGAAGAAATTTTGCCATTGCCTTATTTCTGGGATAGTTCTATGACTTCCCAGTCTACCTACTGCCCTGGTTGTCTCCCAAGTACTAACCAGGGCTAATCCTGTATAGATATTCATAAATAATATGATTGGTGAATGATACTAGCTTTCACGTATAAAGGAAATGAACTCTAGAACATGATTTTCAATTGATCGCACATTACCACAGAAAGTGATCCAGGTGGGACACAGGGTTCGTCATGAAATGTTAAGTCTTTTAATCTTACCGTAACAATAATTATAACTATAGCATGGCTGCTCATATATAGATGTATTCTGAGGGCAAAGTTGGCTTTTTGTTTCTATCATGGTGGCAACCAGGTTCTTTGACAGACTGAATGGCAAAACTTAAGAAACCAAAAGTTAAGAGTTATTATCCTACAAAATGAGTTAATAGCTAGGTTAGGATTATTGCCTGTTTTCATTGAGAGGATAATTAGTTCTCATCATCCTCATCCAGCAAATAACATCTGAGTTAGAAATAGGTTTCCATGTGCTCTATTGATATGAATGCAGGTAAACACCTTTACCATACATGTCTGGATCACTCTGACTTGACTAAATGCATCTTTTGATGTGTATGAATTCAGTTCATCAAGCCTTCAGTCTTTTTACATCAGCCTTCTCCAACCTGATACTCTCCAAATACGTCAGGATTACAGTTCACAGAATACCCATCTAGCATGGCCATAAAGCTAGCAAAAGGGAATAGATCCAAATCCACAAACTTGAAATGGCATTGCAACCCCTTTGCCCCTCTCTCAAAATAATGCCAGTTCTCAGTCTTCCAAACAACCCTGATTTTGTGACACTCTTTCCGTTCTAGCCCAGCTTTCCCTAATTTAAGACTTGGCAATCAAGCTGATCTGGAACGTAAATCTAAAATATCTGGCTTCTGGTTGGGGAAAGTTCCCCTGATCTATTTCACAATTATTAATATCTAATACTAGCTAAGTTAAATATGAAAAATAGCAAAATAATTCTCACCTCTAATTTTAAATTTTATTTCTTGCCTGTAGAAGCTTAGGCTTATTTTACTGGAGGCAGACTCCTAAGGCAATATTACCAGAAAATTACAAAGAGATTGCGATGCCAGGATAGGATTCTGTGAAAGAAATCCAGAGAGAGCCATTCAAAAGAATGAGCCAGAGGGCCCTAATTCAGCACAGCTTGCGTACTCAAAAAGGGATGTTAAGTTAAAAAAAAAGCACTCTCCCCTGGAAGACATTAGTCTAAAATTACCTAACAACAGGGCAGAACATGGCTGTGTACTTATTTATATACCTCCCCTCTGCCTTTGATGCTTGCCACATCTGAAGTAAATAATACATCTTGGAAAATGACCTTAAACCAAGACAGATTTATTGCCTTTCAGTTTCTCATCCCCATCTGCTAAGTACCTTTCCTTACAAAGTTCTTCTAAAGTGACTCCTTATTTCTAATGAATGGAAGGAATATTATTGTGGGCATCTATAGATGCAGCTAGTCAGGTGGGAACAAAAGAATCAGAAACCTATGAAATTTACCCATTTCCGCAAAGTGGAACAGTCAGAAATAGGAAGAACACAGAAATGAGTACTCTAGAATATGAAAGATCTCCACTAGTTTGAAAACAGATTTCACCCAGTTGTCTACAGGAGAGTTCAGTGCCATTTTGCCTTTGAGCATTATTGCTCTATGCAACGAAGGTCCAACCCCTCATCCCCCACCCTTCCAGCAACCTTTGGAGCAGAAGCTGCCTCTTACCCATTATGGACGCTATTGCCCCCAATAAAGCCAAAGCGATCCGTCTTGCGATATGGAGCCATGCCATTCAGCTCAGAGTCAGAGCCCAGAGAGCTGGTATCATCACGCAAGGAGAAATCAAAGGCATCTGGTAGTTCAGCCATAGCTTGGCTTATATTATCAGGGAGCTCTGCTGACAGAGAAGGGTCTGACATTCTTCCCTACCAATCAAATCCTTTGAATCAACTGAAACTGTCAATTTTGTGACCTTATCTCATGCTGACTGCAGGGCCCTTGGTTTTGCAGTCTCTGAAGTGAAGATTGCCTCTATGCACATACTCCTACTGTTATGACTAGAGTTCTCCACAGGTTCTGCAAGCTATTTCCTCCCGAAACCATTTCCTGATGTAATACATAGCACTACGAAATGGGCAAGGCAAAGGGGGTGGGGAACAAGAAAAGACGGAAGGGCACAGAAGACTACAGGGAAGGAAGGCACTCAGTAACTCCTTTGCAAAGTAAAAAAAAAAAAGGTGCAAAGACACCCCCAGGAGATGCCCTTTCCCTCTCTTAACCTATCCCCTACAGGCAGAACAAAATCAAGGTGCTGAGCCAAGAGCTACTTTTCCTAGAATACTTACTACTGGGGACATTTTTGTTATCCCATCAGTTTTGAATAATTGTTGTTGTTATACCTACAGGTGAAACTCGAAAAATTAGAATATCGTGCAAATGTTCATTTATGTCAGTATGGCAACTCAAAAGGTGAAACCAATATATGAGATAGACGCATTACATGCAAAGCGAGATATGTCAAGCCTTACTTTGGTATAATTGGGATGATTATGGCGTACAGCTTATGAAAACCCCAAATTCACAATCTCAGAAAATTAGAATAGTGTGAAAAGGTTCAATATTCTAGGCTCAAAGTGTCCCACTCTAATCAGCTAATGAATCCATAACACCTGCAAAGGGTTCCTGAGCCTTTCAATGGTCTCTCAGGCTGGTTCAGTAGGAATCACAAGCATGGGAAAGACTGCTGACCTGACAGTTGTGCAGAAAACCATCATTGACACCCTCCATAAGGAGGGAAAGCCCCAAAAGGTAATTGCAAAAGAAGTTGGATGTTCCCAAAGTGCTGTATCAAAGCACATCAATAGAAGGTTATGTGGAAGGGAAAAGTGTGGTAGAAAAAGGTGCACACGCGGCAGGGATGACCGCAGCCTGGAGAGGATTGTCAGGAAAAGGCCATTCAAAAGTGTTGGGGACTTTCACAAGAAGTGGACTGAGGCTGGAGTTAGTGCATCAAGAGCCACCACACACAGATGGATCCTGGACATGGGCTTCAAATGTGGTATTCCTCTTGTCAAGCCGCTCCTGAACAACAAACAAGGTCAGAAGCATCTTACCTGGGCTACAGAAAAAAAGAACTGGCCTGTTGCCCAGTGGTCAAAGTCCTCTTTTCTGATGAGAGCAACTTTTGCATCTCATTTGGGAACCAAGGACCCAGAGTCTGGAGGAAGAATGGAGAGGCACACAATGCACGATGCTTGAAGTCCAGTGTGAAGTTTCCACAGTCTGTGTTGATTTGGGCAGCCATGTCATCTGCTGGTGTTGGTCCACTGTGCTTCATTAAGTCCAGGGTCAACGCAGCCGTCTACCAGGAGATTTTGGAGCACTTCATGCTTCCTTCCGCAGACGAGCTTTATGGGGATCCTGACTTCATTTTCCAGCAGGACTTGGCACCTGCCCACACTGCCAAAAGTACCAAAACCTGCTTCAATGACCATGGGATTACTGTGCTTGATTGGCCAGCAAACTCGCCTGACCCGAACCCCATAGAGAATCTATGGGGCATTGCTAAGAGAAAGATGAGGGACATGAGACCGAACAATGCAGTGGAGCTGAAGGCCGCTATTGAAGCATCCTGGTCTTCCATAACACCTCAGCAGTGCCACAGGCTGATAGCATCCATGCCACGCTGCATTGTGGCAGTCATTGCTGCAAAAGGGGCCCAAACCAAGTACAGTGGTACCTCGGTTCACGAACTTAATTCGTTCCGCGACTCTGGTCGCGAACCGAATTGGTCGTGAACCGAATCAAATTTTCCCATAAGGTTCAATGTAAATACAGTTAATCCATTCTGACCCCTACGAATTTGGTCGCCAACCGATTTTTGATCGCGTCCCGAATCAAATTTCCCTATAAGGTTCAATGTAATTACGGTTAATCCGTTCTGAACCATGTTTTTTTTTTTAAAAACCGCAAAAATATGACACAAAGTACAGTATGAAGAGAGAGAACGCTAACCTTGCTCGACGCAACTTCTGGCGTGGAGGACAGGAAGGCAGGTGGGGAGGCGGTTACTGCTTGGAGGGAGAGTCCCCCTCCCTACAGGAAGCCGCGACCACATGTCACGGGAGGGAAAATGGCCGCAGATCCTGTTCGTAACCCGATCCGGCGTTCGCGAATGGAGGCAAAATTTTGTGACCGGAGCTGTTCATGAACCGAATTGTTCGTGAACAGAAGCGTTCATGAACCGAGGTACCACTGTACTGAGTACATATGCATGCTTATACTTTGCAGAGGTCCGATATTGTTCTATTTCCAATCCTTGTGTTATTGATGTCATGTAATATTCTAATTTTCTGAGATTGTGAATTTGGGGTTTTCATAAGCTGTACGCCATAATCATCACAATTATACCAAAGTAAGGCTTGACATATCTCGCTTCGCATGTAATGCGTCTATCTCATATATTGGTTTCACCTTTTGAGTTGCCATACTGACATAAATGAACATTTGTACGATATTCTAATTTTTCGAGTTTCACCTGTAGAGTCTGGCTTGTGTCCAAGAAGCCTAATAGAATAGACAGAGTTCTCTCCATGGCATTTTATCCCTCCAGAGGAAGAATTATTGGTTCAAAACTATACAGTGACTTCATGAAGTGGTCCTTTGAATCTGAGCTTCCCTCCTCCTAGGATGACACAAGGGCCATTACAACATGCTGTCCCTCTGGTATAACCTAAGGAGATAAAATGCTGTCAGTATGACATACTACAGTAGTCATTATATACATGGAAGTTCTCCAAAGATCACCCCACTTCCTTAGGTCCACTTGATTTGCATTATTTGGAGATAAGCCCAAAATAAGTTTATATGACTCTTTCCTGTGCTGGAAATCACTGAGATTATCTATCAAATTTATATATGGATGATGCTAATTTATAAATAGTCTTAGATTTGTGTCATGCTTTGAACTGGAGTGACTCACCAAATGTGTAAGCACAGTACCAGCAAAGTACCCTGGAAGATGCTGGAATAGCTGTAGGCTTTCTATGCTCCACTCTCCCCACCACAGATGCTTGTTGTTCAACAAGATCTAGATCATAAATTCACTACCCTTCGCTGTTGTTGGATAGTTGTTTCAAGAAGATGTGTTGTGCTTCCTTGAAGACACAGATGATTACTGTGGGAATCATGATTGTTCTTTGATACTCACAAGATTTGGGGTGAATGTGTCTGTTTCAAGTGATGTAGGAATAATTCAACAAATCCAGTTTCATTTTTTAATGTATATATTCTAAATGACAGTAGATATTAACACACATCCAGCCATATGTAATGATGGGTTCCTAAAGTTGGCATACAGTATTCAGAGGATGAAAATCATCCTGTAGTCATGTATGATTTCTGTATATATCTAAATGCAGATTTCACAAATTCCTAAACAACTGAAAGGCTGCCATATAGGAATTTCATCACATATAAAATTAAATTCCTGAGTGACTGTATACAAGGAAGTGTATTGGCAGCTGTTAATTGACACAACTGTACCTCTGCAATTTGCTTGACCCATCCCAAGGTGTGGTGCTGTAAGGTTTCATCTCCCTGTCCCTTGAATCGGAAAGAACAAATATGAATGTAGAAAAATTTAGCACTAGTGATGTAAAGCTGTGTTTGCACAACCTACTAATACCACATAGAATCATGGTTTAGTGAATTAACCTAATTGCCTGCCTTTTATAATATGAACCATAAACTCACCACTGCGCTGGGTCTTCACACTAGTCACAAACTATTTACTCACATTTTAGCCCTAGCCTACTGTATGAGCTCAGCCTGAAAGTTTCACAAAGGGAGACTAGGCCTAATTCACACATCCCTGCCAAGGTGCTTCCCTCTTATCCTTGAGAGGGAAGGAAAGTCTCGTTTTGAGAACTGACACCCGCCCCCCAGCCTTCCTGTTATCACATCACAGGAACAAGGCCGGAGATCACTGCCCTCACACAGGGTAGCAGTTGGTGTTGCTTCTGCTGAGGGGAGCAAGGAGCAGAGAAAGGGATTCTGCTTCTTCTCCTTCTCCACAGTCAGCCTCATTTCCTCCATGGCTCCTTCCAACCAATTGTGGCTGCTGCTGTTGGGGATGGTGGTGGCTCTCTCCAGCAAGCGCAAGAGAGGGAAGGGGCAGCAAAGGGACAAGGCGCAGGGCAAAGGATCTGTGCTTGCTGGAGGCAGGGAGGGAGAGAGAGAGAGAGGCAGGCAGCAGAGAAGGAGAAGCGCAGCATAAGTTTGGCCTGGGGGAGGCAAGGGAGGCCGAGCCTGGAATGGTGAGAGGCGGTGGCCTGCTGCGTGGAGGCTGCCCTAAAGAAATCTGACCCAAGGGAAGGTATTCCACAGGGTTGATATTCCTGATCCAAAAAAAGGAAGAAGAAAACTGGTTGCTGAGCGGGGCTCTGTCAACCAAGGCAGAAATGGCCATGGGGTACAAACCCAGGCGCTGGACTGAGGGGGCAGTCCCTGCAACAGGGCAATTGGACCTGCTGGTCGCCGACCGGAATGCTCCCGTGGGAGGGCTTGCTCCTCTTGGGGAGGCGAAACGCCGGGAGGCAGTGCTCTGGCTTCAGCCCTTTGCAGCAGCGAGCTGGCATCGAGCTGCCGCTTCTGCCACCAGGCTGTCTGGGAGCTGGGCAAGGAGGCGTGGGGATGAACGCTTGGAAAGGCCGACTGCTTGCACCTAGAGTAAGCTTTTAAATTCAGCTTCCACAGGATACTGCATTCGAGTCTGATCTTGGGACAACCAGGCATTTTTCCACTCTATGTTCTCTCTCTTTCAAACGCGTATAAAATGCACCCGTTCCCCAGCTTCTTAAGGGAGTATTTCGCATTTTCAGTGCGTTGCGGGTCCCAATATTCCTCCGCCCGCCGCTTCTTCCGACTCTACCCGGACCAGCATGAGGAAAACTCCAGAGTTCCCAGAAGCCTCTCGCCGCCGCCGCCTCTTCCTTTTTCCAGGGATCCGCCGAAGCTCGCGCAATCGCAAGAGAAGCCTCGTCTTGATCCCTCCAGCCTGTAGGTGGTGGTGGCGGCGGCGGCGGCGGCGGACAGCGGGGCCTGCAGGCTCACGGCTTTCTTTCTTGCGGGCTGTTTTCGGAGGAGGAGGAGAAGGAGAAGGAGGAGGAGGAGGCTCCTTGTTAAGAAACAGGAGAAGAAAGCCGGCCTTTCCTCCCACTTGCTTGCTAGGACCACCGAGCGGGGCGGGAGGGGGGCGCGCCGAGGGGAAGGAAGGAAGGAACCAGGCGACTTCGGCTTCTTAGGGCGCCATGTCGGACGGCGAGAAGCTTAATTTAGATTCCATCATCGGGCGCCTGCTGGAAGGTAAGCGGCTGGGGCTGGGCCGGCTTTGCATTGCCGAAAGCGACTGGGGCTCCCGTCGCGCAGAGTCCAAGGGGAGGCCGAGCGGCGGACCTTGCCCGCTTCCCCTCCCGGCGCTGGAATGCGCCGCGCCGCCCCCGCCCGAGCGCCTCTTCCAGACGGCGGCGCGGGGCAGCCCCCAGGATTCCCAGCGGCAGCTCCCCTTCCCCGCTCGGGGGACGGAGGAGAAGGGATCCGGAGCGAGCTGCGTCGCGCGAGCTGGCGCCTCGGCATGGTCTCCCAAGCGCAAGGGGGATGAAGTGGCCCTGAAACGCGCCTTCCGTCTCCCGGTCGAAATGTCTTTATTTCCGCGGGCGAAGCGGCCCTTACGACCCCCTTCGGTTAGCCTCGGTTACGACCGGGGAACCAAGGTCGGTTCGGGACTAAAATCTGATGAATGAGCTGCCCCCGCCCCGGTCTGCGTAGGTTTCCCCGTCGCGGCTCGCCTTTCGTAGCCGCTCTTGCAAAACCTCTCCCCCGATGTTCTCCGTAAAAGAAAAGAGCCGGAAGCTGGCGTTCTGCAGCGTGGAGAGAGAGCTCCGCGGAGGGTCGGGGCAGATGGGAGACCTGCGCCTCGAGAAGGGCGTGCCGGTGGCCGAGGGGTTCCGCCAGCAGTGGCTGAGTGTTCTTGGAATCCGTCGGTCCTGAGCCTAAGAGCGATCGAGCCGTACAAGTGTCCAGACACTCGCCCTCTCCGTGTGAGGGCGATGAGCCTCTGACTCAGGCGGGGAACCGAGTTTCCAGACGCTGACGGTGGGAACGAAGAGTCGGCTTCCGCATCGCCGGGCGATTCCTGTGGTTTTTTGGTTCGGCTCCTCTTGGGTGCAAATGGAGGGCGGGGTGAAGCGCAGGTGCCGACCTACCCCTGGGGAGAGACCTTTTGCGCTCGGTGGGGAGGGGGGAGGTTAGGCTTGCAGAGGAGCAGGCGGCTCCGGCTTTGGTAGCAGGACCTTTTAAGGAGGCGGTCTTCAAAAGCAGACCCGTCCACGTGTGAAAAAGTGGTTGCCCTCGTTCTTGGGATCGCCTCACCCAAGAAGAAAGGAGGATGCATCAACGTTGGCTTATAAGACCCTTTGCTGTTTCAGAAGTAATTTGAGACCATTACAGCCCCAACCTAAGTATTCACTTGGGCATCTGTCTCATATAATTCAGGAGGTATGGAGTCTGGTTTTCTGCTAATCAACTCAGTGGGAGTTGGCTTTTCCAGATTATCCAGTTGTGCCCTAGTTCTGATAAGACTGGGATTTAGCCTTGCTGAATTTAACTTGTGAGGTAGGTTAAATCTATTCCCATTGCAGGGGTGCATGGGTGGAGTTTGAGAGAGATTGGCATCAGGATAAGGCAGGATTTTAGTATTAAATTTGCCCAAGCCCATGGATTGTATAGATTTAGGTTTATGCAAAGCCTTTGTTTTTGCTTTTTGATTCAAAGCTGATATACTAATTTTGGACAGAGCCAGTTACTTGCAAGGTAGCAGTGCAAAGGAGAAACCCTTGATCACAAACTCTGGCTTTGCTATAGCTAGAAATTTGGAAGTGTATTGGATGCAACACCATCACTTTGCAACTATTGTGTAAATGAGTTTATGCCATCTTATGCTAGATGGTAGAGGACTGCTTGTGGAACAGTGCTGTCATCCCAAAGTTGTAGGTTTTTACCAGCACTGCTGACTGATCCACTTGCTTCACTTTGTTGCTTTTGTTTACACGGCCAAAAGTGGTGAATATCACAGCAGAGTTTTCTTAGTTCCTTGTTCTTGTTTTCTTTGATCCTCCTGTATTAAGTATAATAAGGCAAGTTTGCTAATCAGTCCAAGGATGGTCATGAATTTGTGGCTAAATTAATCTTGTTTTTTTCTGGCTTGCCAGCTACACATTGATATTCTGGTAAAGTCGGACTTACCCGTGTGCAAGTTCCAGGGAGAGAGGGAAAAAACCCACCACTGGTCTCAATATATATTCTTTATTTACATCACGTTTAGCTTGCTTTTCATTAAAATTGCCCCAAAGCAGAATGTTACACTAAAGCAAATAATGCATCCTTTAAGATTTTGCTTGCTTCGTGGCAGTTCCCCAATTGATGTCTCCTGAGCCCATAATGGTTTGGTAACCTTTGAGAATGCATGTCCTTCAGGCACAGACCTGGCTAACTGATTTTGCCTTCCTCAGTTCCAGAAGGTAATTTGGCTTTTCACATGGGAACAAGGTAGGATTTGGTTATAACGCCAGAACTTCCTAAAAACAGCAAGAGGAATGTGCCAGGAATATCTCTGGGAAGGTGAATCAGCATGAAGGTGGATGCTGGGGATTGGGGGTGTCATCTTTTTTTTCCCTCCCCCAGTGCAAGGATCACGTCCAGGCAAGAATGTACAGCTCACAGAAAATGAGATTCGGGGCCTATGCCTGAAGTCAAGAGAGATCTTCCTGAGCCAGCCCATCTTGCTGGAACTAGAAGCCCCACTCAAAATTTGCGGTAAGTGAATGTTATTGCAGTCTTCGCCTTCTTTTTCCCTGGAGCTTTCACAAAATGGTTGCCTTGGTGAGCATAGCTAGTCTCAAAACACACATTGAGCAGAAGACTCTGTACCGGCACCTTCATAATGATCTCCTCAGCTGAAGCTTGCCCTTTTCTTTTTATCTGGTCATGTAGACCCTCCCTCTTTCAGGCAAAGCACTGAGCTGCAAGCACACAGTATTTTAATTTTCTAAGAATGCCTATGTAAACAAAGATACTAGAGGGTAATGCCTTGGTTTGTATTGTGTCAGCTTCCCTTTTAATCATTTTTTAAAGTAAAGTAGGGTGAGAAATCTGGCAGAAATTAAAGATGACATCCACAGGTACATTAATGCCCATGAATACCAGGCTGTCTGGTTCTGGAATGGTCATTTCCCATCTTTGCCACTCTGCACTTAGAAAGAAGAGAGCGTACCCTATCATGCAGTGTATAAATTGTTGATCATTTCTGTATTTCTTTTTTCTACCATCCCCCAGGTGATATTCATGGGCAGTACTATGACTTGCTTCGACTTTTTGAATATGGGGGTTTCCCCCCAGAGAGTAATTACCTCTTTTTGGGTGACTATGTGGACCGAGGGAAGCAATCATTGGAGACAATCTGTCTGCTGTTGGCCTACAAAATTAAATACCCCGAGAACTTCTTCCTTTTGCGTGGAAATCATGAGTGTGCAAGCATTAACCGCATCTATGGTTTTTATGATGAATGTGAGTGCATCATACCAACAGGGTTGCAGGATGGGAGGTGAAGCCATGAAGAATTCATGTAGATGATGAGGGTAGTGGGTTGGGACATGGTGTGTGGCATACTGTGTCTGTGCTACATGAATCATCCTCTCTCTCCAGCCCCAGGGAGATCCCCACCAAATCTTGCAGGAATGTGGCTACTCAAAGTAGTCCAGCCTCTATCTTTTCTAGCTAACTTTTGCCCTTTCCCTGCTTTCCATAGGTAAACGGCGATATAACATCAAATTATGGAAGACCTTCACTGATTGCTTCAACTGCTTACCCATTGCTGCCATTGTTGATGAGAAAATCTTCTGCTGTCATGGAGGTAGGCCATCTAAAACGTTGGGGTGGGGAAGCTGGGTGATGCCAGCAATGCTCTAGGCAAGAGACTGAAGTAATGCAGAACTTCTACAGATGGCTCGTAATCTGTGTCAACAGGAAAAGAACTCAAGTAATAGGCAGTATCAGTAGCACACTGGGGAATTTGGTGTCTTTTGCATATTAAGTAGGTACGCTTCCTTTGGGAGGTGGAATGAAGTCTGGGGAAAAGTGAAAGGCCATGTTGATTTCCTATAAGGGGTTTCCTCATTGTTGCAGCATTTTAGATGAAACATTTATTCAGGCTAATTTTGACTCCATTGAGGGGTAAGAATTGACTTAAAGGATTGAGTATGGAAGGCCTTGTCGGACGTATTTTGTTTTTCAATTAATACCCCCCCCCCCCAGTCCACCAACAGGAGTGTGTTGCAAAATAGTGACTCCTGGTACAGCCAGTTACTGATTACCTCTAGTGAGAGCCACATGTTGAGATGATCTGCCTTTATAAATGCAAATTCCGTATCCCTTGTATTCCAGGACTCTCGCCTGATCTCCAATCTATGGAACAGATTCGGCGGATCATGAGGCCCACGGACGTACCTGACCAGGGTCTGCTTTGTGACTTGCTCTGGTCTGATCCTGACAAGGATGTACAGGGCTGGGGTGAAAATGACCGTGGGGTCTCCTTCACATTTGGTTCAGAAGTGGTCGCCAAATTTCTTCACAAACATGATCTTGACTTGATCTGCAGAGCACATCAGGTTAGAGTACAAAGGAAGTAGGAAAGGGTACACCTGGTTGGAGTGGGAGTAAGGTGTCTGTGTGGGTTGGGAAGTTAGAATCTGCAGTTTTAAATAAAGAGACAAGGTAGAAGTGGTGGGAAACATAGCTGCAAAAGCTGACAATGAAATGAAGAAGGGCTGAAGCATATTGTTGACAAGGGGACATTAAGTTGAGTGTGTGCGTATATTTGATTGATGAATTCTTCCTCCCCGGTTAGGTGGTAGAAGATGGATATGAGTTTTTTGCCAAACGGCAGCTGGTGACACTCTTTTCTGCTCCAAACTACTGTGGCGAGTTTGACAACGCAGGTGCAATGATGAGTGTTGATGAGACTCTCATGTGCTCCTTCCAGGTAAGGACTTTTGAAGATGCTACTGTTTACAGCTCTGTTATCTTTTTGTGCCTAGTATAAACAATACAAGTTAAAGTCCCAAGGATGCACTATTTGGTGATGAAGTGAAAACTAGATTTTTGATTCTTGAATACAATGTTTAAGCATTAGTTGTATTTTAAAAGCATTTCTGTATCCACTAAATTCCTGCTCTGGAGCAAGATTGTGTCTCTGGTTTATAGTAAACTGGGATACTTAGGATACCAAGTTTCTCAATTGCAGTAACTTTGTATATTAAATCTGTTTATGTCTCTGCACTGGGTGCATTTATCTGCCTTTATGTTAGTTTTTGCTCTGACCCGCAGGGCTACTGCAGTGTGGCCATTGGATGGATGGAGATTCAAAAGCTACAGAAAAAGGGGTTTTTTTTGGAACCAACCAACCAATGGCAAAGTCATGAGCATGTTTTTGAATTGCAGCAAAAATACTTTGTCAGACTGAATATTGAGGAAAAGGAAGTGTTCATGTACACATACATATTAGTACCTTAAGTGATAGTGAAATGTGGTAAGGTGTCCCAGAAGTACTTTGCCAAAAATAATTCCCCTGTTTAAAAGAAATTTGGACATTATTCCTTTTTTCGTTTTGCATTTGTTTCAGGCATCTTTTTTTATTTGGTACATTAAACAGATCAAGTGACTATGTAGTATACTAATCTCAGTCTAGTTTTTTGAAAATAATGTAGTTTCTTTCTCCTTGAGGAAAAAAAATTGAATATAGTGGTTTTTTGTCCTATACTATCTGTTTATATAATTTCAGAAACAAAATATACAGGCTCAGGGGCAGTTTATAGCTGAAGAGAGAGAGACATGTGGTAAGAAGGGACATGAGAGGTGCAATTATATGTACTTAAGCTTGCTTTAGAATAGAGAGCAAAGTTCAAGGCATTAAGTTAGAGAATTTGTGGGTTTTTATTTTGCCAGTTATAAAGATCTGTGTCTGGAGTTGCATTTCCACCATAAGATTTTAATACATGCTCAAAACGTCAGGAGGCTTGGTGCTTAGTTTGTCACCATGAAACATTTGTAATGGTTAGATCAGTGTCTCTCAATCTTGGCAACTTTAAGCTGAATGGACCTCAACTACCAGAATTCCCCAGCCAGCACGAGTTAGATAAAATCAGTTGGAATTTTTCCCCCAGGGATTAGGCACGGAAGAAAGTCTTTAATTCCTGTTTCCCCAGCCTCTCATCTTAACTTTTTTTTTTCCTTTCAACAGATCTTGAAACCCGCAGACAAGAACAAGGGCAAATATGGTCAGTTCAGTGGCTTGAATCCTGGTGGACGCCCAGTCACTCCACCACGCAACTCAGCCAAAGCCAAGAAGTAACAAGTCCTGCGTGCCCCCCACCTGCAGATGAGGGGCCTGGGCAGTCTTACATAGCGGTTATACTGTACAGCGGCTGCCTACCTTCCCAGGATCCAGCCATGTGATTTTTTTAAGAAAAAAATGTCTGAATAAGATTGAATACCAAAAAAAAAAAATCTGCTTCCTCTAGAAAGGGAATGTCATTATTTTTGGGGGTATTTTTGATTGACTTTTTTGCCAACTGTGTCCTGATGTATGCACCCCTTTCCCCCCTGGGGGTACTGCATCTTTTTTGAATAAACATGTAAGATTCTTACGTAGTTGCTTCTCTTTGTAGTTTTGGGGAAACAAAATGAAATGGGCTGGGATTGTGAGAAAAATGCTTCTCGCTTTCAGAGAGAATACTCCCCCACTTCTCCTTTAAGGCTGGGGAGCCCATGAGTTTGAAGAGGATAGCACCTGCCCTGTACCATGAAGTGTACGAATGGACTAATCTGGGAAAATGTACCAGCAACTGAGAAAATTATAGCAATGAAGTCAGAATCCGGTTGTAGCATACTTTAATACAGCAGCTCTGGAGGGTTGTTGAGTCTTGTACCTTCATCACTTGTGGGAAAAGTGGAAACAAGCTTCTTCTTAGAAGGGCAGAGAAGCCAGACAAATCCTGGTCATTCCATATTTGACTTGATAAGGCCTTCTATGGGGAAGTACATGATGGAACTTTGGACAGTATTCCCTGTCATGTCCTCTGTAGAGGCAATCCTTTGATTAGAACTGTTGCTTCAATCATTTCTCTGCCTAAAATAAGTAATTCTAGGGCTTTTTTTTTTTTGCAACAGGCCTGCTCTTCGGAAGCACTATACAAGACAAGTCCTTCAATTAAAAGTGGCTTTAGCCTTTAACTTCAAGGCTACATCGACTAGCTGGAGAAACCAAGAGGAAGTAACAAGGGATCAGGCCCAGTCCTTTCCCACCTTCTATATTTACTGAATAATGGCAGTTTTAGGACCATCCTAGTTTTTTCTCCTCCTAATTTCACTTTCCATTCCCAGATGCCTTCCAACTAATGAGAGGTTTGGCAATAAAACGTTAATTACAGGGAATGAGAGAAAAGTTGGCTCCAAACAGTGGAAGGCTCTAAAGGAAACTTACAAGGTTGGTCTGTATTACAGCAACAATATACATTGCCATCAAAACACTGAGAAGTATATTTGTTACAAAATGAATGTGTTGGAGCTCTGCATTAGCTGCAAACCCAAAGCCAGAAATGTCTCCTACATTTCTGCTTTTCCAAAGAAAATGAGGGCTGGGGTGTGATGATGGTTCTATTAGAGTTCTACACTGGAGATACTAGTTCCATGACACTCAGTTCATTTAATAAAAAATGCCAACGAAGAGCTGTCTCTGGTCAGAAAGTATTCCGCTAGGGTGGGTTGGATTAGGATTCTAACCTGCCAAAGACTCCTTTCAATTTAGAGGTGTGCTGTGTGCATAGCAATCAAGATGAGCTCACGAATCTCCCTCGCTGTCCTCCGCAAGTACCTCCTGGCTGGAAAAGGAATGAGTCCCCGCCTGGGACTGGCTTAGAACTGATCCAAAGAATAAGGAACGAAACTGCAAAAGAAAATACAGTTGGGGAGAAAGAAATCTGTCATTCTTGAGCCTTTCCTCATCAGGAACTGACAACAGGAGAGAATTTAAAAAGCACACAAAAGTTTTCTCTAGAAATGCTTGAAGAAAAGACGTAGATGACATTCAGAATAAAGTTTACCATACCTTTAGGTTGAATGCTTGCTGTCTTTCCCTGTTCCTCCCAATCACTCCAAAGCTGCTCCCAAATGTGTATTTTTTACCACACCCCTCTCTCTGGCACGCCATACACCACAACCTTTTCAAATGACTTAAAAAATCCCTGATTTTGCAATAGAATGATTAACAAAACCTGGCTGCTGCCATTAAAATTTAGTAAATAATGGCTCAGTTCCAACTGAAGAAGTTAGTCATAAGTTAAGACGGAATGCAAGGGATGGAAATCATTATAAGTAATTAAGCTGGTACACAGATCACACTAAAGTACAGTCAGTTTAGCCACAAATTATTGAATGACACAATAGTGGATCCATGCATACATAACCCTAGATCATGTTTTACAAACCACAGTGGTTGGATGTAGAGAATGCATAAGCGGTCCAGGAAATTATGGTAGGCAGTACCCGGCCCAGGTGCCCCTGTGATCACCACTGCAGAGGTCATATGCACTTTGGCTCAGCGTGCTAAGTGGATCCTGCTATTCCGTTGCTTTCAGTAACAGTTACAATCAACTTAACAGGGCTATCTTTTCTCCAAGAAATTCTCCCTTGAAATCCCCACCCCGCCCATTTCAGTGGCATCACCAAGACACTGCCCCAATATGACTTTTTTAGAAGCTTCTTCACTGCTTCTGAAGTAAGTGATGTGTCATGCATTGCAGTAGTCACTAGTACACGCAAAAGGGGCAGTGTGGGTAGATGCCATAAGCACTGCAACAGTCACACCTTCCTATACTGAAAAGTGTGTGTATCCATGCTCCTGCTTCTCCCATCCTTGAATATGGATGGTCAGGAGATTCTCCAGGCCAATGCCTGACACCCTCCACTATGCTTTCATGCCCTGAGCATGCACAAGCTTGCTCCACCTACCCTCTTCTGTGGGGGTGTGCCAAGGACAGTATCCTCATTTTCACTCTCTGACTCCCTGGTCTCAGACCTGGAACATCTTGTGTGGAAAGTAGGGCTGGGAGATGGTTCCACTCCATCGCATGTGGTTTCCATGGCTACCATGTAGGCATCAATGTCATCATTGGTGAAGTCACAGGCTGGGGCAACTGGCTTGTGAGTGCTGGAAGAGACAAATGGGGACAGGCTTGTTAGCTACGGAGCCCTAGCTTCCTTTCTTGGAGAAGGCACCCTGTTAATCAGAGGGGAAGCCTTCCTTCCTTCCTTCCTTCCTTCCTTCCTTCCTTCCTTCCTTCCTTCCTTCCTTCCTTCCTTCCTTCCTTCCTTCCTTCCTCCCTCCCTCCCTCCCTCCCTCCCCCTCCCCCCCCTCCCCCCCTCCTTCCTTCCTTCCTTCCTTCCTTCCTTCCTTCCTTCCGTCCGTCCTTGGAGACACATGGTTAAGTTCTTATCCAATCAATTAAGTCTTCATCCCAAACACCAAGGATTTGATACAGCTTTCTGACTAGCAGAAAATAATTTAAAGCCAAAATACTAAATTATTCCAAAAGTAACTAAAGCAGCCATGGATACCCACTAAGATGGTAGCGCATCAAGACTGGAGAATGACAAACAGCTCAGCTGAAAGGCAACAAAATTGCCCATTTCAAAGTGATGCTACCTTCCTGTATGCCAAGGAGAGATGGAGGCCCTGTTAAATGCTTTGTTCTCTTCCAGCAACTTGTTTTCTCTCTGTGCCAAGAAGGTTTAGCACAGGAGGTAGAATATTTCTTACCAGGCTGGCAAACGGCTTTCTGATTCAGAAAGTGTGGCCAGGACCAGCTGCAGTTCCAGCACAGGATCCTCCACAGTAAAGATAGCTGGCCTGTGAAGATAAAAATAGGAAGGGTGGGCATATGTATTTCAACTGGAAGGAAATCAAAGAAAAATCAACAAGAATGGAAACATGTCCAAGCTGACCAGGCCAAGGTACCAATGCCTCTGGTGAAGCAGAATAGAAAATAAGTTCACCGATGCTTACAAAGACTGTTGTTGTTTTTTTAAGAATATAAGCAGGTTGATTAGATCAGACTAGGGTCTCTGAGAAGCCTTTCTGGAAACCCACAAAGCAATACTGTGAAATAATACTGATGCCTTCCAGCAAGTGTTATTCAACACTGTACTCTAAAGTGGCCTGCTGCCACTGTAGATGGAGGCTCTGTTTGATCATTAAGCTGCTTTCCCTTAGTAAGTCCCTTAAGTCCTACCTGCCAGGTATGTCAAAGTGGATATCAAGGGAAAGATTTGAGGACTCAGCAAAACTCAAAAAACCCTAAAAATGGGGAAGAGGGAGAGAAAAGTGATGAAGCAGGTTGGAAAGAACAAACTCAACCCATCCTAAAGCAGGCAGGGAGCTGGGTGCATTCTCACCCGGAATTCCTTAAGGCAGAAAGTGATTTGTGTTTCTTGCTTGATGTGGAAGGCCTGGAACTCATCCTCACTGAGACACATCTCTGTCACCATCATCCGACTTGGCTCTGTCATACAGAGATGGATCAGAAAACATCTCTTCATACAACCACTTGTCTCCATTCCATACAATTTTCCATGAGGAAGCACAATAAAAAAGACAGATGCAGACTAACGAAGATAGTCTATTCAAGGTATTTACAGCCACAATGCTAGGAAGAAACCCTTAGGCTGAAACATGCTAGCCACAGAATAGTTTCTTAAGGGAGGCTAAGGAAGCTTTGCCTTTTCAGCTTTGGGGGATGAGTTGGAAGCAAGGCCTGGTGGGCAGCTCACCTGTCTCTTCTTCCAGGTAACTGCGGAGAGTCACCTTCCCAGCAGGGCTGGCACCCAGAGTCACCTCAGCCAGGGTCAGTGGGAAATGAACCACAGCATCTGCTAATAGCCTGAATTGGATGGAGGAGAGGCAGGAAAAGGCTGAGTAGGAGAGGGAAAACTTCACGGCTGAACATCCCCAGTTCCCTTCTGTACTTAGTACTTATTGTCTTAGCAATTTAACTTGGATGACAGCACTGTCTTACACAAAGCATTCACCACTTTCTTCCCATCATTTGTTCACATAACATATTCTCATACTCAGTAGCTCAACTGGGGGGGGAGGGGATGTATAATTCCCAAAACATCCTCCCACCCATTTCAACATTTGTAAATTATGCCATGCTGACAGCATAGCAGCCTTGCCTGCTGAACGGATGAGTAGGAACAGCCTATGGATGGTGGGATTCCCTGTGCGAAGGATGCATACAACACATGCATGTGTAGTATTGCCACTGCCATTCCTACAGATGCAACTAAACCATAATAGCCTCCCATCCCCCTGCCTTGCAATCCCTCTCAATCACATCATGATCCCACCTGGGAGGGGCACGCAGCAGATGGGCATATTGTCTTTTGTCAAAGACAGCCTGTAACAATTCACATTCCTGGAATGACAAATCATGAGTCTTGACAACCCCTGCAGTGAATGATAGAGAGAGGGAGAGGGAGAGGGAGAGGGAGAGGGAGAGGGAGAGGGAGAGGGAGAGGGAGAGGGAGAGGGAGAGGGAGAGAACGCACAGATTTATTACACTAAGTCATCCTTTCAACCCTGGTTTGTTGATTATGCCATAACTGACTAGATTCCCATATAAGATGAAATCAACCAAACCACATTACATGAAGCCAATCTAATTCTCAAAAAAAATGGCCCAGGGCATACCTCTCAGATGGTCCTGAGCACATAAAGAAAAGACTGCTGCTGCAGATACAACAAATTTAAGAAGAAAGCAGCACTTGTCCCTTTCAAGGACAAAAAGAAAAAAGAGTGACACTTGTGAGGGGAAAAGTAAAAGCTTTTGATGAGATATGTGCTTATTAAAAAGCAAAATACTTTTTTATGCATTCATTAAAGATAGCACTATTAAGACAGTTCATGCTTCTTTCAGGTTAGAATTCACAAGCCATCCATTCACAACTGTTTCCTTTATTTTTATTTATTTAATTTATTTATTATTAAATTTGTATGATGCCCATCTCCCCCCAACGGGTGACTCTGGGCAGCTCACAGTTAAAATCAAAAACCCCATCAACAATTAAAAATATCCCATAAATAATTAAAATAAATTAAGCCATTAAAAATCAAGTATAAAAAACAAACCCTGTACATAAATACTAAAAACATTCAAGATGACGGGGGGGGGGGGCAAGGTCAATCACCCCACAAGCCACCTCCACTGCTGCAAGCCCCCATCTAGCCCCCAGGCCTTCTGGCACAGCCAGGATTTCACCCCTTTCCTGAAGGCCATGAGAGTGGGGGCACACCAGACCTTGGGAGGCAGATTGTTCCATAGGACGGGGGCCACAGCAGAAAAGGCCCTCTGCCTAGACCCCACCAGTCAAAATTCCTTGACTGGTGGGGTCTGCAACATGCCTCTTCTGCTGGACCAAGTGGGGCGGGCTGAAGTAACTGGGGCGAGACGGCTCCTCAGATTTATGCAGATCATGAAAGCTAAACTCTCCTTTTATTTGAGCTCAACTTCTGGTGACTTTGTAGACATGACCATGCAGGTTTCTTAGAATCAAAAGAGAAGTAAGTTTACTACTGACTTCTTCTGCAATTTTTTCAATGTCCCCATCTAGCCTGTAGCCCAGGCATTCTGTGATAATTTCCTATCCATGACGCTGCTTAGCTTCCAGGCCCAGATTGTCATCCACACACACTCCCTCCCCCTTCACCAGTTCACCATAACTGTACCTTGAGCACTACAACACACATAGATCTTTTCCGATAGTGTACAAATGATTCCACAATATAGATATATAGATATACAGAAATAAAGAGATACAGATAGCTATCACCAAATCTCATAAGATTTCAGATACTCCCAACCTGAAATCCTGCAAGATTTTGGCAAAAAGGCTCAAGTGTTCCAAACTTTTAGGTAGGAATGCTTTAATATTTTTTTATTTTAGTGGCTGCATCAGAGACCATCTGCTGTATTTGCACAGAACGTAGCAATAGATAGTATCATCAACAGTATACTTTTACAAAATCATTTTTCCTGAACAAGGCATAATTGAAATATTGCAGAATAAGGGACATCTTCAGATCATATAATTTGGAGGCTGCTGAGTATATCACTGCTACCGTATGGAAGAATGACCTTCACAAGTACAGACTACTCTTGTTTCCTGTATGTGTGAGATACCGTCCTTTTTTCCCATCAACTAAAGTAAACTGATAAATGAAACCACAGGAGCACTTACAGTACATTGAAAAAGGAATATGTGGAAGCGAGAAGCTTCTTCGGTTCATAACAACCTTCAAATATATGGTTTGAATATAAATTGATTCCTGTTAGTGAAAGCTATTGCAAAGAACTCTAAAACATCCAACATTCTGCTGAGGTAAAAGAGGCATTTAAATCCAGGTCTCTGACTGTATTTCTCTTACCCCCACATCCCAGGAAACCATCTTTTTCCCACTGCAAATAATGGGAAGTCAGTTATACATCAGTTCCAGGACCAGGGGAAAAAACTGGGGGGGAAGGGTGTGTGTGGAAGGAGAAGAGAAGGTGTCTGAAGGCCTGTTCACATTCACCCCCTTTCTTTGCCCTCCAAAGCTGAAGTACCAATCTCAGAGAAATAAGAACTGCAGTCATGTCTGCAGGAGTAGAGAAAGGAGACGTTAGAATTTCAGTTTCCCCCTCTGAGGGTGAAGAATATCTGACTCAGATTATTGGCCTGATATTTTTTCTGCCCCATAAGATTACATTCTTATGCTATGGATTTCAAAGAAAACGTTGTCACTAAAATGCAATAAGATACAAAAAAGCACTAGCAAGGATAGGCTGAATTCATCAACGGGAACTTGATATCATTTATTAGTAAATTACATGTTGGCAGGAAACTTGCAAGCCTGATGCTGTATTCAGAGTTTAAGATTATTCCATGCAAGTGACATCATGTGGAGAGGCAGCATGACTATTTGTGGTTGTCCTGCCTTGTGGCTGTCTACTTTGTAAGATGTGGCACCCCCCACCCCCAATCATATTCTGAGGAGAGGCCCACAGAAGATAAGCCTCTGAAGTACAACTTATGGGAATGGCTGAGAAGAACTGGATATGCTTCTTCTGATTGTACCTCTGAAGCACTGAAAGCAGGGAGATAGGGATAGCAGAATATGTATCAGCAGGTGCTAACTGTGTGTAGCTACGTTCACTCTTTCTCTCTATGTTATGCTTCTTATGGATGAGAGGGGGAAAAAAACCTAAACTAATGACCCAACCAATTTCTCCGCAGGAATTTGCTGGCACTGGGGCTGGACGTCCTATTCCTGGCACCTGGAGGCATCAGATACCCATTTTTCATTTCCTTAGCCTTCAGCAAGTGAACAAACTCTGATCTCTTCATTCGTACAGAGTTTCAGGCTCTTTGCAGCCCTTTACTACTCCAGTTAAAAAGTGGCACAGGGCTGTGGCTTTTACAACTGACTTTCAATGGATTCTTCCCTCTTGACTGTACTTCCTTTTCCAAATTCATTTGAACCACTCTTGGATCCCACTCTCCCACTTAGGTATCAATAAGCTGTAAGATTCCTGAACCATGGGTGATCATTCCTCCATTCAAATGACCACTGGGTCTAAGTCTTGCTGCACCCCCTTTCTACTGCCTAAAGTTAACCCCTTTCACATGCAAGCAGGGCTCTTCCCCAGTGCTCACCATATCTGCAGTGCAGCTGCACACGGAACCGGTTCATCTGGGGATTCAGTGACAAGAGACATTTCTCCACCGTCTTCTCCAGGGCAGGGAGTGAGCGGAATACAGCTAGGAAAGACTGCAAGGCACAAGGGCGTGAGATTGTTCTTGAACAAGTAAAAGCCACTGAGAGTGCCACATTCTGCGTAATGCTTGAATGCCAAATTAGGATGGGGAAGATTCAAGTTCAAACCCCAAGATAGCTTGTAAACTCAGTGGGCCACTCACAGGCCAGGTTCACTTAAGGTCAGTCACAGACTGAACAGCTGGATCTGCACAACCTCTGAAGCTGGAATAGTTTTAACCTTGGTTAGTTTTATGTGTGGCTTTAGTGCCTTAAGCAAACCCAGCTCATTTGACTGGTTTATTATTCAATGTCTTGTATGAATTCAGAAAACTGTTAATTCAGTAATCATGTTAGCAAGTTAGTGAACTCACAAACCATCTTTGAATCCAACTGTGGGAAGAAAAAGGAGAATTACCCATACCAGGGAGAGGCAGCCTGTGCCCTTTAGATGTTTTGGAGAACTCCAAGCTCCAGCTACAATGCCCAATGCAGCGATGCTGGGAGTGTCATCCAAAACATCCAGTTCGCTTGTTCTTGATCTGCTTGACCTTGAACCACCTGGAGAAAAGGCAGGGGACTGATATACTACATTGAAACAATAATCACTGCTTAACTCTGTGGCCACTAGCCTTCCTTCTGGCCCTTTGAATTTGTGGAATCAAGGTGCACTTCAAGATATCAGGGGACTGTCTCAATCCATAGACCCTGTAACGGAAGAAACCTGCTGGCAGAAGGGAGAACCTCCTGGAAATAGCCACATCACTGCATCTACACCAGATTTCCCCAACCTGGTGCTCTTCAGATAAGCACTGGAACTGCCAGGCCACCTGGGAACTATCAGAACTGCTTTCCCAAAAAATCTAGAGTGAGTCAGATTAGAGAAGGCTGACAAACAGTATATGAGATGGCAAAAATGGGATTATACTACTTCATATTGCTGATGGAAAATGGCATAAAAGAATGCTTTTCTGTACACAAACACAGCATCAGAAGAATGGTTCAACTCAGCAGTTCAGTGACATGCTAATTTTCTGCTACTACCTGCAGTAAGAAACAACACACTTCCATCCATGCCAGTGACTGCAAAGAGGTCCAGAGACCACAAGAACCCAGAGGGGGAATATTTACTTGAATTCTGAGGAGAGGCTGGACACTTTCTGCAGCTCTCAGGAGCACCTCACCTTCATGAGCACTTTGCATCGGAAAGCACCCACATCTGGGTCTGATCCGGATTCCCCAGGCTGGTAGTGTTGGAAGAAGAGTGAGGTGAACAGGAAGCAGGCATAGGCAGAGCGAGATGTGTTTATCGCACGCAAAGACAACTGGGAAGGTAAAACAGGAATAACAGTAGCACAGGAATTGTCTCCCCATCACTCCAGCCCTTAGCTTTCTCTTAGGTTTCTAACACCAAGCAACTAAGAGAGGGATGCTTGATCAGATCAGGTCCACCATTCAATTATCCCAGCTAGCGTCTATGGGCCTCCCACACGCAAACCATAGAGGAAACAGCAACTTTACACCAGCATTCCCCAGCAGCTGTTACTGGAGGCATTCTGATTCTTTTTTTCTGCTCCAGCTATACAGTGGATCTTTTGAGGTGAACTCTGACCAGAATAATACACAGTGTGACTGCTGTCACCCAACAGAGTTAAATAAAAGCATTCCAATATTGGCAATTTTATTATGCATTCCTTTCTTTACATTCCCAACAGTGAAACTTGCCTTTTGCTACAGTGCAGCACACTGGGGTTGCTATTTTTTTTCAGGTATCTACATGATCCCCTTCCTGGTCAGTCACTACATGCCTTGTAAAGATTCAGCATAATTGGTCCAAACATGAAGCAAACCTGAATTATCAGGCAGCTCCTGGTACAAGTCAAAACTGCTGACAACTGAGCTACAGAGACACACCAGTTTAGACTATACTGCAGCCCTGCTTTGGTCATGTCAGTGTTTACCAGGATTCTATTGTTCTTCCCCCAAAATAATTTCTTCACATTTGGCCACCTAGGGGATATGCCCCTAATGAACAGTTTTGAGATTTGTATTCAATAAATACGTTGCATATAATAATAGCCTCAGCACAGCAGGTTTCCATTATATCTTGTCCTATCCTTTATAATATATTGCAAGTTTTTATATAATATTTCTGCATCAGACTGGCAAATGAACTAAATTCCTTAACTCAGTTTTCCCATAACATTTTACATTTAACTTTTTTAAAGAAGTGCATTAATTTTTCGCTGAAACATATCCTTCCACTTACATAACATTCATTTAAAAGTTCTCCAAGCCCACATAAATATCTCCTAGATCTCATCTTACCCCTTCCTGTAATGGTTCAATGTAGATTTCATCTCCAATCCGGGAGAGAGCATGTATCGCCTTCCCCAGGGCTGCACAAGGGACAGAAGAACATAAAGGACTGGATAAGCTGAAGTCTCACATAATGTGAGATGCTGTTTCTTACACCAGCTAGGAATCTGTGTAGGCTGAGACTACCCACCACAACTTCCTCCTCCTCCTAATTAACTATTAACAGCAACTTTACACCAGTATTCCCCAGCAGCTGTTACTGGAGGCATTCTGATTCTTTTTTTCTGCTCCAGCTATACAGTGGAACTTCTGAGGTGTGACTGCTGTCACCCAACAGAGTTAAATAAAAGCATTCCAATATTGGCAATTTTATTAAAAATGAACAGGACGATCCTTTCTCTCTAATACTCCATTTATTCTTAGTCTCTCTATCCTGTAGTTAAATATTGTTGTTTTACTGATAAGAAAGCTCCTTCGGGAGTGTGTTCGCTCCACCTATACTCCTTTTTGGGAAAGACCAGACCACATCAGAAATTAACACCCCTTACACAAAATTTAGGGGTCTTCTTGGACTCACAAAATTGGACTCAAGGAGCAAGTGGCAGCTGACACTAAGAAGGCCTTTATGCAAATCCATCTTGTGTGCCAATTGTGTCCTTATGTGGACCAGGAGGCCCTTCAGAGAGTCGCTCACACTTTGGTCACCTCATCTTTGGACCACTGCAATGCACTCTACATAAGGTTAACCTTGAAAGCTGCTCAGAAGTTGCAGCTGGTCCAGAATGTGGCAGCACGGGCAATTATAGTTGTATCTCATCAGACCCATGTAACACTTTTGCTCCATGAACTGTACTGGTTACAGAAGGCTTCTGGTTGCAATTCAAGATGCTGGTTATTATCTATAAAGCCCTTCCTGGCATAGGGCCTAGATAGTTAAAAGACCATCTGTCTTCTGTGGCTTCTACCGAGCCCAAATGATCATGCTCCAGGTCCCATCCATAAGCAGTGTCACCTGATGGGTCCCAGGACCCACACTTTCTCTGTCACAGCACTTGGCTTTTGGAACACCAACCCGCCAAGATATGTTTGACCCCTACTCTGGCCATGTTAAAAAGAACTCTGAAAACCTGGTTCTTTCCCCTGGTCTTGGGTTAGAGTGGGTGGTGGGTCCTGTATGTTTGTCTTTTTATGGCTGCTTTTCTTATGGCATTGGATGGGCTTCTTTTGTTTGTTTTAATGGTACTGTATGATTGTTTGTATTGTATGCTGCCTGGAGTTGTTGTAGAGTTAGGTAGCCTTATAAATTTCTAAAATAAATAAATAAAATTGTTGTTCACAGCTCACCTTTCACATTGCCCCCTGTAACTATGCACTTCATGCCAATGGAGAGATGTCACAGAGATCCCTAGTACAACTGGGAAGAAACAAAATGTTTGTACTATTACTCTTCACTTATTATCCAATAGGAACTCTACTTTGCAAAGAAGGTACTAGAAAATAAGAGAAAATAAAAAAATATGTATCACAAATTCAATTTTTTGCAATGAATCCATATACTGTTTATTTAGATTAATAAGCTTTATTCATACTTGTAGGCATTTGAAGGACATGAGGTTTCTAATTTGCATTATGTTTGTTCCCCAATGTCAGCTCCTACTTTAATGACAATATGTAAGTTAAAAACATAATAAGTTATTGATTCATATAATACAGAAAGATTATGAAATCTGTAACAGAGTATGGAAAAGATTCTCAGTCTAAGGGCCAAACAAGTCAGTTGGAAAAACGGATAAAAAACTGTGTTGTTAAGGAAGGAGCAGTAAGCTGTTCTCCTATGTTTTTTCAATTTATGTCTCTTGAAGATGCTATTTGTCTTATATTGTGAAGAGAATAGATACTCTAAACCAACCTTCCTCAGCCAGATACCTGCCAATGTGCTGAACTGTGTTGGGTAGAAATTCTAGGAGTTGAAAGCCAACATACAGAGAGGGCACTTAATTTGCCCTCATTTAAGCTAGAGTAAGTTATTTTTGTTCTTTGATCTCTTGTCCAATCATAAAACATTTTTTACTCAGAAATAAGTATACTTCAGTTCAGTATGCTTTCTTTCATAGTCAGGAAGGATACAGCAAACACAGTACTTGGGTACAATGCAGTCAATGACCAAATAATAGCATTCAGATTTATAGACAACCCTTTAATATGATGGTTATCCAAGTTTATGCTCCTACCACTGATGCAGAAAAATAAACAGTTGGTAAGTTCAACTTGAAATTAACAGAACATGTAAGCAAGATGTGCTGCTTGTGGTTGGAGACTGGAATGCCAAAGTTGGAAACACTAAGGAGGAAAATATAGACTATGTGGCCTAGTAAACAAAGATGAAGCAGGAGAACGACTTATCAGTTTCTGCCAATCCAATGACTCCTTCATTGCTAACACATTCTTCAAAGAAACAAAATGATGCCTATATACATGGACATCACCAGACAGAGGACACAGAAATCAAATTGATTATATTATTGGTACAAGGAGGTGAAGAGCTCAGTTATAATAGCAAAGATGTGGCCAGGGGCTGACTGTGGAACAGGTCATGCTCATGTATAAGTTTCAAGTCAAGCTAAAGCAGAATAATAAAGCCAACTAGTTTCCACAATATGATCTTGAGCATATACCCATTATTTTCAAGGAGAACATCAGGAATTGCTTTAAAGTCCTGAACATCACTGATTAGAAACCACAGAAACTGTGGAATGAAAACAATAATGATGTAAGGATGAGTGTGAAAAGAGACTGCCAAATATCAAGAAACAGAAGCAAGATGGATATCAGAATGAACAGTGGAAACTGTCAAAAAGAGAAGAGAAGCCAAAGCCAAGAAAAACAAGGATCTCAGGAAGAAACCTGACAAAGTATTTCAGAGCTGCTAGAAGAGACAAGAAACAGTATTACAAAGACATCTGAAAATATACTGAAGATGGGAAAATACATGGAAAAATTAGGAAGACAGGTCCATCCTGGAGGAGGTCCATTTGTATGGTTGTGTCAGCCTCCCAGGTAGACCAGACAGGGAACACAAGATGAGCTAATTCTACTGTACTGTAAGGCTACATGAACAGAATCTTCCAAGTCTGAAAGTACAAATCTCCTACCTTCTCTTTTTACAGCCTGATAAGTTAGGTTCCTTTCTAAGTTTCTTTCTCTGCCTGTTATTCAGCTGTGCGCTCCTGACCCTTTGATCTAATCATACCCTCGGCGGCATCTCTTCCCCTCAACTCTCTAGGTCATTCCCACATACCATTACAGGTTGCCAGGAGTCAACACTGACTCAATGGCACATAATCAATTATGATTTGGAATTTTACTCAATTTATTTGTGTGAATGAAAAAAAAGTTAAACTACCTGAGACCCACTAAAAGCAAGCCTGGAGGTGAAAGGTTTATTGAGGAAGATTTCAGCTTACGCACCATGTGGAAAAATATCAGAAGAATTAAAAGACACAACCAAAAGATAATTCCTAGATCAGAAAATGGTTATCAGAGGAACAGACAGTTTCCATGTGAACTGGATGAGGCAATGGTATTCTAGTGGAAGAGTACAAGAGATGCGAGAAAAATGCCAAGCCTTGATGAAAATTATAAAAGTGTTTGGGAAGTATAGTCCTGTGGAACCATCACATAATTCAAGCTTTCTATGAGGGCCTGCCTCTTGCTCCAAAATTGCCCTGGAGATCAATCGTAGCCTGGCTAGGAGTTGGAGTCTGAGTTGGGTTTTGAACAGTTGTATGAATGTGGGAGTGAAGCTTTTAGCTTTTATCATTCAGAAAGTGAATAATGGAAGTTGCAATACTGCATTTTTTCCCAATAGGTCTTGCGTCTGAACAACATAGCACTGAAGGTGACATAAGATCCTCTTTACACCCCTCAGTGTAACACATATACAAGTTCATAGCATTTGGACACCAAACAAATTATGGCTTCAGGAAAGGCTGTGCAGCTGTTTTACTTTTGGAAGAAACTATTCAGCATCACTGACTTATATAAAGAAACTCTGTTTCACATCTTTCATGCTTATCATGTGTTCAGCTAAGTAGATGGAAAAATGTCAAATATGCTTTTAGAAGAATATGAATTTAATTTAAAATTCCATTTTATGCCTATTGCTATATAATCTCCAGAAGTTGCTTGTCTGAATAGCTGGAAAGCACCAGCCTTGCTTCCCTTTTTTAGTGATTGTTTCAAGAGAACTTATGCCTCAGAAAGATATGGAAAAATAGGTTTGGCATTTTGTGTGTGTTTGTGTGTGTGTAGATGGTTTGGCATGATAGACAGACAGGCAGGCAGGCAGGCAGGCAGGCAGGCAGGCAGGCATTTCATATATAGGCAATTGCTAGAAAGAGAATAGTCAGATTTGTTTCGGTAGGGAGATTTGGTTGTGGTGCTGATCCTGCCCTAACCAGAATAGGACAGCTGTTCCCTTAGGGGCAAGGAGGTCTTGGGGACAAATTCAAGGAGTATCCTAAGCAGCCTTGACGATGTAATTCTGCATATTTATGCAAAAGCAAACGCTACATATTACTTTAAATAAGCAAAGGATTGCAGTTTCAACAATATCGAGAAGTTGAAATTGTCACGCGGCCCGCTTAAAAGAGGCAGGGGCACTGTACAAGGTCAGGCTAGGCAATCGTAGCCCCTAGAAAGGATACCTTGGCATGGAAGGCATCAGTCCACCGTCGTCTGAATGTTAAATTTCACACCTGGACGCCTGACTCGCTCTGCTCTTTGGCCACGGGACTTCGCCACCCCATCCCAAAGCTAAAGACTGCTGAATGGCCACCCGTGGCATGAGAGAGGAACTGCCGCTCCGCAGTCCCGTCAAACAAAGCACCGCCTCAAACCGCTCGCTACATGCCCAGTAATTCCGCCTTCGGCCACCTCCCTCCAACATCAACGCAAAGACCCAACCTCCCCTCCACCCACCCTGCCTTGTCATTGGCCAATACGACTGCCAGGTACCGCTGGGAAAGCACGTGGGAAATTAGTGAAACCTCATTTGTGGATTCAGTCCACGTGACCAGCATGGTGCTTGGACCGGAGGGTAGACTACAGTGCCTCCTCGTTCAGAACAAGGGGGAAGGGAGGGGGTCAGATTCCAGGAATCTTCTGAAAGCCACGCCCCTTCTCGTTAACCCTTTGATTATGGCTGCTCCCCGAGGGAAGAGGGAGGGTTTACGCCTGCGCTGTATGAACGGAAGGAGGAAATTACTTTGCAACAGAGGATTTCGGTTTGTTTCTAGCTAGCAAAGGGGGGAGGACGATTTATTGTTCCTAAACTCGCTTTCTTGGGAGTAAGCCCTATTGAAATCAGTGGAACTTTCTTTAAGTAAGCTGGGATAGGATTATGCCTTTTTTTTTAATATCTCCCGTCACTGACAGCATTATTCAACGTTATTTCACGGTTTTCCTTACGGGATATTATTTGGGGAAATGCTGTTTTACTTTTCTGAATTTTTTGCAAATGGAAATTAGTTTACCTTAATTTAACGTGAGCTATGAAACATGGGGAGAGGAGAAAAAACTAATTATCTTTTACATTTAAGCCATCTCAAGAGCAAGATCTTGGGTTTTGTTTGAAATGACCTCCTTATCTACGTTTCCCCACATACATACTGCTAAACATAAGTAGTACCCACAAAACGCATTACAAAATCCATAAAAACCCAGTGGATTTCCTTTTTGGAATTAAATCTCTAGCCAATTCAAATAGACATGTTAAACAAAAAACTAGAAGGTTATATTTGCAGCAGGCTGTAAGCAAACACCTGGGGTTAAACCTGGCCCCTGAATTACAAAACATAATTGAAAGGTAAATTATGACTTTATTGCATCCATTCATGGTTTAATCAACTGCAATGTGTACATTAGTAAAAAAAAAAAAAAAAAATCTAAATACCATAGCCTTCAATAATATTCAGCCTGCACATTAAAGGTTTATGGTCTCCAAAATCAGGAATAGATTTGAAGCATTTAGAAGCATTTATTATCAACTAACAATAATCAGCCCTTTCCACAATTCAGACAAGGGAAATTTCTTGGTTTTAAATTGAGAGCAACCAAGTTGTACCATGAGACACAAATAACACAAATCCAAGTGTTTTGCCTTAACTATTATTGATCCGGCTGTGATATCCATTCCTCTACAATAATTCCAAATGACTTACATAAAAAATACAAAAACGCAAAATGAAACTTTTTTTTTTTTTTTTGGTCTGCTTCACAGTCATTACTGACCCTGCAGTGACCGCCCCCTAGCGGTTTTCAAGGCAATTGCATCTTTCTAGTTTCGGAATTAGACTTTGCCAGACCCTAATTCCTAGAGCGTCAGCCCAGCTGGCAGCACAGGAGGCGGGATTTCCGTTGCTTCGCGCCCCTTTTTTTTTTTTTCGGGGCGAGCGCAATTTCGCGCTTTTACCGGCAACTGTGGTCCCGTCTCTCTGTGGAGTCGCTGCCAGCATTTTTCCTCCCACTGGAGTGAGAGTACTCATTTATCTACTCACGTACGTTTTCGATCTGCTGAGTTGGCAGAAGCTGCGGGTAGAGAAACAAGAGCTCACCTTGTTTAACGCGAGAGGCTGGACTCGAACCGCTGAAGTTTCCAGCCATTTCTGGCCGGCACTTTCAGCGTCATTAAGCCGCTGCGCCACCGCGTCCCCTCAAAATGAAACTTAACACCATTAAAATGGGCAAAAATGTTCTAAAAATCAAAATATATTGTAAATATGAAGACAAAGCAAAAGCAGGAGGCTTCATGTAGGAAAGAGATTAGGGTGCACGGCAGATCTCAACTAGAAAGACAATCCAGAATTAGCTTCGCTACAGAATAAGCCAGAGTACCTAATTGTAACCTACACAAGAATGTAAAAGTAGACTTTTTTCTATAGTAATACATCCTTAAGAAAATATGGATCAAAGGTGAAGCCCCAAACTAATATCCTTTTAAAATCTTGTGCATGTCTGCCACCTGTTTGCTATAGGTATGCCTAATACAACTGTTGTACTATCTACTCCCCCACTTGATTTAAAATAGCAATTTTAGAAGAAGAAATTTCTATTGAATAAGTAGAAATATACTGAGGGTTAAATGTCCATTTGGGCCATTAGAGCTTTAATTTGGGCATTCCCAGCAGGAAACCCAGTTTATTTCAAGAACTAAAATAGCATCACACTGTACATTTGTTTAACAAAATCCTCCAAGTTTCAGAAACTGTTTATGATAGTCTTATGACCTGAAATATTTACAGGATTCCCTGGAAAATTGTCAATTTAGTTTACCAGCCAGATCAATAATACAGTTAAGACAATACACTTGGATTTCTTAATCTCATGGTACAACTTGGTTGCTATCAGTTTAAAACTAAGAAATGTGGCTTGCCTGGATTACAGAAAGGGCTGATTATTGTTAGTTGATAATGAATGCTTCTAAATGCTTCAAATCTATTCCTGATTATGGAGACCATAAACTTCATTACCGAAGGCTGAAATATGTTTTGAAAAACGAACACAAAAAGAATCTGCTGTTTTTCAACTGGAGGTTTTTTTGTAGGAAGTGATTTTGTTGTTGTTTTCCCTGACCAGTAGAGGGCATTCTGCAACCATTGCTTTGAAGATAGATGCTTCCTGTGAGTGCGGGATATACCTAGATGGGAGGGAGGCCAAGAAAGATGTAAGTTGACTGGAAAAATGGATGTAAGAGGTCTGTAGAGAAATAAAGGTGTTATCTCTATGTTCTAGTAATTCAGTTTAATTAAATGGATGCATATAATTATAGACAGAGGTAACAATGGGAAATTTCCCAGTAGTGTGCATTTTCGTAAGCAATTCACTTATTGCTCCATTACTGATTGAATTATTCTATTTCAGAAGTTGGAGTTTAAATGGAGAAGCTGGTAGCTCCCCCAACAGATGAATCTGGAAAGTGTCAGACTAGGGATAGTTAGTCTACTATAGTCCAGACACTATAATGTGCTTCTAGCCAAAGGAGAGAGAGATGCATAGAGCCAATGATTTAGGAACATTATCCATATTATCCAGTCATAAAACATAGTAATAAAATCCACTGTAATGTATTCACAAATATATATATTCATCAGGCTAATCCCTTTCAGGGTAATCAATATGCAAAATGCCAAAAAAGAGTAAGAAATAGTAATCCAAAGAAATTAAGACAATTGTTCTTAACTCAAGAAAAAGAAAGAAAATATAGGTAAATCTAGTTTACATCAACACCGTTCACTATACCTTTCTGTATCTTTCTATTCTTGCAAATTCTTGCTTCCATCATCTCAGGACAGCACCTCATCCTTTGCCTTTTCTTTAAACCTCTCATCTCTCTTTTTGAGGATCTCATCAACTTCATCTAACTATGACTTTCCCATCATCCCTTTCTTCTTGACCCATCCACTCTTCCTTGTTTTGTGATCTTCATTCATTCTATTTGAATAAACCTCCGTAATGCACATCTTTTTCACCAGTCATTCACTTTTGTATTCAATGTATATTCCTTCAGCGTCCATTCATTCTTGACCCCCTCTCATCTTGTTTTGCCATATACACTTGCTTAATACCCCATTCCTGTGTATTCAACTTACTGTTAGGTTTCTCCTGACATACCTAACTCACTTCCATATAACAAAATGGGCAAAAAAAAAAAAAGCTCTTATCAGAACTGTTTTGCTGCTTTCAACATTCATTCCTTGCAAGAGACCTTATATTACTACCTACCACCTTTCTTCCAGCATTTGCACATCTTAAAATTTCTCAGTTTTCCCAGCTTTTTAAAGCATTCTAGCAAAATACATAAATTCATCTACTTGCTCTAGTTTTTCACCATTTACACTTATTTGCTCTATTTTCCTCTTAAACCCAACTACATTGGTGTTTGACACATTAATTTGCAGATTCATACTCCCAGTTGGATCAACAATCCAACATTCATTGTACATCATTGTCTTCAGCCAACAACATGGCGTTATCTGCTTACAAAAATATGCGCACATTCACATTTCTGATCAGGACATTACTAACATTACCACAATTATCCCTTATACATTTGCATTGAACAATCAAGGAGACGTCACACATCCTAATCTTACCTCCTTGCTCAATGTACAACCATTCACTAAATATTCCATTTATTAAGTTCCTTATAGTGAATCAGGCAGAATACAAATCTTTGTAACAAATAAACCAGTCATCTTATTGCATTCAGTGACCAGCCTTCAACTTCAAATTTGCACAATATATTCCACAATTCAAGACTATTTGTTTTATTATTATTTTTTTCAAAACTCAACAAAGGTATAAAAACCTTCTTACATTCCCATTTTTGAGTGACCTGCTGAAGAGCAAAAATATAGTCTGGGTATCTCCTGCCCTATATAAAGCTATGCTACACTTTCCAAATTTGATCATTGTCATCTCTTGAACCCTTTCTATCAGAATTCTGTCAAACAATTCACAGATGCACTTAACAAACAAAACCCCCACTATAGTTTTCGTTTTTATTCTTGCTATCTTTCCTTTTGTACACTGGAATGGCAAATTTTCAGGCATGGATGTGGTCTTCATGCACATGTTAAACAAGTCATACAGCCACTCCACAATAATCCAAATCCATATTTTTACATTCTTTCAGTTACATGATCTACTCCTTTCCCCTTGCCATTTTCCAACATTTTCACAGCATTTATGACCTCCTTTCCAGCAATTTTTTCTTGGACACTAACATTTATAGAATTTGTTCCATTCTTCCACTCTTTGACAATACCATACAAATCTCTAAAATTCTCCTTTCAGCATTTATTCCTTTTAGTTTCATTACAAATAATTTCATCACTTATATTTTTAATTCCATCCACTCTGCTGAAGACTCCTTATTTAGACCTTTTCACCTACTTCCAAAGCAATTTTTTATTTCCATCAAAATCACAGCATTTTTCTTCCTCTTTTAATCTTAATTGTCCCTTTCTCTCTTTGCAACTATCTTTTGTATTTTTTTTTTCAATGTCCATTTTTCCCCGGATCCACTGTTGACACTTGTGGGACAAACCGTTTTCACAGCATTTATGACCTCCTTTCCAGCAATTTTTTCTTCGACACTAACATTTATAGAATCATTACAAATAAATTCATCACTTATATTTTTAATTCCATCCACTCTGCTGAAGGCTCCTTATTTAGACCTTTTCACTTACTTCCAAAACAATTTTTTATTTCCATCAAAATCACAGCATTTTTCTTCCTCTTTTAATCTTAATTGTCCCTTATGTGGGACAATTAAAAGGTTCTAAATGTGGGACAAACCATTACAATCATTACAAATAATTTCAATATTTGTAATGATTGTAATGGTTTGTCTCACATTTAGAACCTCTCATCACTCTTGTATCCTTCACTGATTATCTGTCATCATAAACAGTGAAATCAATCATGATTTTTTATTCATTCTTCTGTGCATTCATGTAAAAGACTTATGGTTAAGTCAACAAACATACCATTTTCTAGACAGTTATTCACCATATAGCCACCAGTCTCATTCATTCTGGGGTCTCTGAATGGCCCAACCACTTTTTCAGTATAGTCTTTTCTTGTTTCCACACATCAACATATGTCACCTAACATAATAACTTTTCATCTGAGTCGTATTTATTCAGAACGCTACACATTTTTTCCCCAAAGCACATCCTTGGTTCTTTGATTATCATTATTCACTGGATCATAACACACAGCTCTTATCAACCTATGTATTGCTATTTTCACATATATACTCAACATTCATACTTTCTGACATACTTTTTAGTTTTCATTCATAATTAAGCATACACCTTCATTCCCCTGCATGTATTTATGTACTCCACTGTACAAGATCAGATTACAGTAATACCTCGGTTCACGAACAGCAGCATTCGCAAAATTTTGCTTCTGTTCACGAATTCCGCATCGGGTGACGAACATGACCCATGGCCATCTTCCCTGCTCTGACACGTCGTGGCTTCCTCTAGGTGAGATCGCAGTCGCAGACAGACACTTGCCGTGAAGCTTTTTGGTGTCGCCTCAAGCAAGGTTAGTGTTCTCTCTCTTCATACTGTACTGTACTGTACTTTGTTTCATATTTTTGTGGTTAAAAAAAAAATACATATGGTTCAGAATGGATTAACCTTATTTACATTGAACCTTATGGGAAAATTTGATTTGGTTCGCGATCAGTTCAGCTCGCGACCAGAATCGTGGAACGGATTAAGTTCGTGAACTGAGGTACCACTCTTTCATTCAGATCTATTACATCCTACCCTTTCTCTTATTTCAGATACGCAACATATTTCTTTCCCTTTCTTTCGTTTGTTAATTCATACTTTACTGCATATTCCTCTTACATACCCAGTTGTAGTCTGTTATATGCCATGGTTGATGCCATAGATATATACCTTGTCTGTCCTTCATGGTTTAGGCCAATCAAGCCTCACAGGACTTTATAGTAAGATAGAGAAATTAGTTTACAACTGGCCTTACTAACAGTAACAGTAACAACACTAACTAAGAGTAACAACAGTAAGGTCTGTTTTGGCACATTTTGGCAAGTATGCCACTACTGCAACCAAAGCCCAGTTTTACTCCAAACTGCCCATGCTATTCCCTCACAAGCTAGCATCTTCAATATAGTGTAATATATACACTTTGCAAGCCAACATCAAATACTATTTGTCCATACCAGATATCAGTTAGAAACTATATGCAGTGTCCTCACATACACAGGATACATTCTGTATATATTTTGAAATGAGGGAACACAAATTGAAATAATTGTGAGTATAATCAAATGTTTGTGTATATGTACTGTTTTATCAAGAAATGAAGTACCTGGATAATATATTGTTCTAGGTTTCTTTTAAAAAGCAAGTTTGAACGTGCCCATTTTATAAATATGACACCAATAATGTTTAATGTTCTTATTGTTTCTATTGATCACTATTAACCTAACACAAGTAGGTTTTATAAATATTAAGACTCCATGCTAGTAACCCCTTTGGTAAAGTGGGCCAACCATTTAAAATTCCCTCCACTCCACTGAATTCCATATCTCCCCTATGTAGACCTGCTACACCATACTACTTAACATGGGTTAACTACTTAACATGAGCAATTAATAAGCAGCAAGAAAGCATGAATTTAGTTGCACAGCAAAAAAATGTTATCAGGGGTTAATTCACCATATATAATTCATTAATTTATATATGGATATAAGTTGAGAGTGGAACTGAACTCACATGCATTTTATTGAAGGACATAGTTGAACTAGAACAGGGCATGTTATCTGCTGAGTCAAAAGTTGTCCCATGATGTGGGACACTTTTAAGTAAGTTTTATTTTAATAGGCCAATTAAGCACAAATTCCCACAACACACTGATCCATAAACAATCCAATCCCATTTTACCCTAGATTAGCAATGTTGTGTGAACTCAGCCTAAATTGTACTTAACAATCAATACTTTCCAACAACTGAACTGCTCTCAGCCTCAGTGGTAATCCAGACATTTGAACAAGCCAAGGAATTTCTTCTAAAAATATAATTCACAGGTTTTGGCCATGTACCTTACGGTGCCTTTTGTACTGTAGAATGTTATGGACATTCTATAACATTCTGTGGTATGGAATATCCTGAAGATCTGTATATGCAACAATATGAAGGAAGATCACTTACTGGAAAGGCTGACTTCAATCCTCTGGACTGCAAACAAATCCCACAGTCAGGAGCAACATATGTAACTCTGGGAGATAAAAAGGATCCAGAACTTTCCAGAAACAATGAGTAGAAATTACTGAATGAAACAGTATTTCTTCATGAGGTAGAAAATGAATGCCGTGCCAGTGTTCTCTATGCTAGTGTCCTCTAGAAACATAAGTTACTCTTACAAGATTTGATGGCCATACTGTATGTTTAAATCCTTTTCTAGAATCCTGGAATTATGAAGTCAGAAGGGACCCCAAGAATCAGCTAGCCTAACCCCTTTCAATATTAGCCCATTCTTGAGAAGCGGTTATCTAGCTTCTTTTTAACAATCTCCAGAGAATCCACAACTTCCACAGGCAACAATCCTATACACTTTACATGGGAATAAATTCCACTGAATTCAGTAGAACTTACTTTTGAATAGGCATGCATGGAATAACATTATACCCCTGATAATTAAATGCATCCTTGTTTAGACACCCTATAAAGATAGCAAATAAATAACCACAAATGTAAAAGGAAGTCCTCTTGTCTGCATTTCCCTCTGTGAGGACTGATCTCTTTTGGGAACAAGAGCCTTAATTCCCACACCATGAAACATTACTAGTGGATTATGAACAATTGATAAATGGGACCAAGTGGTTTTCATTGGCAGATCACCTTAAGACAAAATTTGGGAAACTGTCAAATCAGAAGACCAGCTTGGCTTTCATTCAGATGGATGCTGTGAATGCTGCTTACTGGGGTTGTTAAAACTTCCATTCTAAAACCACTACTAGTTGCTTGTTATTTTTGCCCAATTACAACTATTTGTGTATATTACTTGCAAATACTAATTTTCCCTCAGGCTGGTTTTTTTCGAGTTTCAGTTTTAATGGTTAACACTTGTGAGCATCATAACTGGAGCCACAAAATAGCTGTTTGGTTCCCCCTCCCTCCTTCCCATGTTCAATGGTAGCATTAAGACATTCCAGCACTTCCATGCTTCAAGTAATGGCTTGAAATCTGACCACAGGGAGGTTTCCTTTTGGTGCGAGGCAGGAGCCTTGCTTTTGTCGGCCTCAGGAAAAATTTGTCCGCATTTGGCCAGATTGGAAGCCTCCAAAATGTTACAGTTTATGCATGTTTAGCAGAGACTTTTAAGAACTTGGCAAGAGAAGTTGCCAAGTTGTCTGCGCTGAAAGAGCGCCAGAATGAGTTGGGACGTCTGATGGGAATCCATAGGAGCTGCACTTCCTGGCCACTAGGAGGTGATGCAGTGCTGAAAAAAAAGGGTACAGTATCTGCAGATGGCAGGATTCTTCCTTCTTTCTTCAAAGGGTAAAAACAAAAACAAAAAATAAAAAATAAATGAGTGAGAGACAGAACAGTGGGGAAAGATGGTTATAGTACAGCTTTGTTTGAAAAATTATGGCCCATCTAAATACTGGGAAAGTTGCTTCCGTAAAAAAGGACTTGTACTTTTTTGGCATCTCGTTATATTTGGCCCCATTGTGATCATCTCATTGAAATGCCACAGCTTATCTTGTAGTCTTAGATAAAGCATTCCCCCTCAGCACTATGAGGTTATGATCTATTTACAATATTATTGAAAGACTTTGCATGGTTCAGTTGCCCTGGGGGTGGAGTCCCTGTTGCTCAATAGCGACCCGTTGGGGATAGTTTAGTAGATTCCAACCTGAACGGGGATTTGGACTAGATTGCTTAGAAGGCTTCTTTGAACTCATACATTTTATGTTCCTGTGATTCTACCATTATGGAATCTGATTTCACAGTTTATGAAAAAGAGGCAGATCACCAAGGAAGAATACATAAAGTATGCCTGAAATTGTAGAGAGGGTATCAAGAAGGTTAATGTTCAGAATGAGCTGAGGCTGGCAAAGGGTGCTAAGTGTGCCGATTCTTCAAAATATATATTTTTTTAAATAAATCAATTAAAAGTGAACTTATGATCTATGGTTTTGATGATTAGATAGCACAGATTATAGAAAGAAGAGAGTCGTGATGTGACTTTAGAGAAAGAGGTTCCACTTATATTTGCTGCGTTGCACCTATAACTGCTGTAAACAAGATTGGAAGCCACATCTTTGAATCTTTTTTCTTTCTTTTCTGTTTTTCTTCTACCTCCCCCCCCTTTTTTTCCATTTTGCACTTCAGCTTTCTCTTTTATTTCTTCCTTTTCCTTTTTTCTTTCTTATTCTATTTTAGTTTGTATTAATTTTTACTCTTGTTTTTAAAACTTTCAATAAACTTACATTTAAAAAAAAATTAAATCACAAGCTACTCACAGAGGACAACAAAATGCTAACAGAGAATGATGAAACAGAGCTACTCCTATTTTGTCTCTGTCTTCACCAACAAGACAATTTGTGTTCCACCAAGCAGTTGTGAGCAGAACAAAGAGGCAGGACTGAATTTGAGATTGATAGAACCATGGTCAATGGATATCTGTTTACTTGGAGCCTAAATCTCCAGGGCCAGATAAATTGCATCCTAGGATACTGAAGGAATTTGCTCATGAGCTGGCCAAATGTTTATGTAGTATGTCTGAGAAATGTTGGTGAGTGGGTGAAGTGCCCGATGATTGGAAGAGGACAAATATTGTCCCTATCTTCAAAAAGAAGAAAAAGGAGACTCCAAGGAACTGCAGACCAGTCCATCTGACATCAATATCTCAGCAGATTCTGGAGAAGGTCATAAAGAGATTAATCTGTAAGCACTTGAAAACGGTACAGTAGTTACCAGTCGTCAGCAAGTATTTGTGAAGAACAAGTCTTACCAGACTAATCTTTTTTAAAATTTTTTGATTGGTAACTTCCTTAGTAGATTGTCAAATGCTTTGCAGAAATAAAGATATAATAATAATAGAGCTACATACAAAATACCCTATGATATGGTAATAGCAAGCTAGTATGGGATGGATGGGATGACGGTTAAAAGGTTACATACAGCAGGCTCAAAAATCATACTCAAGGAATGGTTGTCAATAATTCCTCGCCAAACTTGAGTAAGGTGAGGTATCAAATGGGGCACCATAGTGTTCTGTCCTAGATCCTGGATCCTTCAACATTTTTACAAATGACTTGAAGAGTTGGAGGGAATGCTAATTAAATTTCCAGATAACTCATAATTGGATGGGACAATTAATACTCTAGAAAACAGACATAAAATTAAAACTATTTTGATAGACCAAAGAAATGGGCTGAAAATAACAGAATGAAATTTAAAAATTGCAGAGTTGTCACTTAGAAATCAAATTCACAGGGAGAGAGGGCTAACAGTATATGTGAAAAACATCTAGTAGTAAATTGCAAACTGAATATGAGTCAGCAGTATAATATGGTTGAAAAAAAGGCAAATGCAATTTTAGGTTACATTAACATTTTCCAAGTAACAGGAAGCAGTTCCACTTTATTTTTTGATGGTCAGACTCTATCTTAAGTATTGTGTCCAATTCTGGGCACCACACTTCTAAGAAGAATTCAGAGAATGAGAGTGACAAGGACTCAAGAATCTATGAAGAGCCTGAAGGAACTGGAAATGCCAAGCCTTGAGAAGAGAAGACTGGAGGTGGGGTGGGGTGGGGCAGCAAGATACAATAGCACTCTTCAAATACCTGGAAGGATGTCACAAGGTAGAAGGTATTCATCATTCTGGAACACAGGACATGAAATAGTGGATTCAGGAAGGCAGACTCTGACTGAATGGTACAAAACACTTTGTAATAGTAAGAGCAGTATGACAATGGGCTCAGTTACCCAGAGAAGTGGTGGGCTCCCCTTCATTGGATGTGCTCGTACACAAGTTAGACAGCGATCTGTCAGGATGGTTTACTTTAGATATCCTGTGTTGAACAAGAGGTTGGGGGACTTCTGAGGAAGAACTGGTGAACTGAAGATGGCTCAGTGAAAAGAGGAGCCAATGACTGCAGTGGAATGAATAGCTGGTGAGTAGACCAGCTCTTCATAATTCCTCTCCAGACAAGGAGAGGATGTGAGATCATCTACAAGTGCTCCAGACAGGTGCTCCTCATGTCCTCAGCAGTCTCTGGCGGGTTTAGAGCTCTGGGAGACAAGGGAATAGCCATCTTGCTCAAACCACAGTTGGTGCTTTTGAAAGGACACTGGTTTGCATACTTCCTTTTCTAATCACTTTTGGAAATTGCTTGTTAACTGCTTTTCAGCTATTAGGAACATTTGGATCAACAAGTTTTACAGTATTGGGTGAATTTCCTTCAATCCTTAGTGAAAGAAGTTTTAAATACAAGTTTAAGGACTTAATTTTTTTTCTGGAGTAAACAGCAAAAGGGTGATCAAAACTTTGATTTTGGAAAGTTACAAACAGACTAAGAGTCCAGATAAATTTGTAATAAGATTTTGGAATTAATTATAAAGAATCCTTCCTGTGGGAAAATGCTTTTGTTCTGAATTCTTTTTTTAAAAAAACATAAGACTTTAAAAATAGGACACTAGAGGGAACTAGAAGAAACTAAAGATTACAATTAAAGGAGAAGAACACTCAGACTCGACTTAGTAATACAGAATGAAGCAAAATATTTTAACATTGGACATATTGAAGGATATTTTTGAACAATAGACCCAGAAATTAATTTTAAGAGTGTCTGCCTAAATAGTCTGTTTAAAAGATGTTATGGAAGAGGAACACGTATTACCTGACATAATTGAGACTGATTTGAAAGTGGATTTAAAATGACAGGCTACAAGAATGACATGGAAAAAGATGTTATGCTGAACTTGCAAAAGAAACCTTGATAATTACAAATAACAAACCAAGACAGTGACCTGGATAATTTTCCTATATTGGATTCACAAAAGAGGCTTGTTAAAGCTTTGAAGGATTTTGTGAGAAGGAACAAAGAAAAAATGAAAAGAAATCAAGTTCTAGGACATTATTTGAAGGGACGAAAGATCAAGATTGTTAGAAGTAAAAGGAAGGAATATCAAGTTGGTTTATTTGATCAAGGCTAAAATAGATCTGTTGTTATCTCTGGTAACCCTTAATGGACTTTTGCTAATCAGGACTGAACAACGAGGCTTTAAGGATTTGTTTATAGATAAGAGATGGGAAGAAGAGATCATTTGTTGTCTTTTAAGATAAGGTGATAAATTACTAAAATTGTTTATACTTGTGATGAAGGGGAAGCCACTTCTTTACATATTTTTCTTTTCTTTTTCTTTACTATATTCTTTTTTCTTTTTCTCTTTTCTGCACCTACTATTTTTTTCTTTTTTTAGATTGTATTTGTTTTTATTGTTGCAAATCTTTAATAAAACTATTATTAAAAAAAAAAAAGATCAAGAGCTTGGGCTTGATGGCCTCAATGGCCCCTTCATCTATGTTTCTATTCGACTAGATGTCTGAGAATCTCTGAAATTTATCAGAGAGTGCCAACTTACATCTGAAATTTGAATAGCTGGTATGTAAAACAGATATGTCTGTGCAGACTGATCCCACCAATTTGCCCAGTGGGGATGTGCATGGTTGTGTTTCCAATTTCACCATACTGATCCAGAGAGATTTGGCAGCAAATGACGTACGACCGCTATGTTACAACTGTGCTGCTTCCATCAGCCAATTGCCTTAGGGCTCCAACCGCATCAACTCCTTTGACACAATGGGTTCTAAGGGCATTGGTTGCCAGGTGTTCTTGTATACATTTACTGAAGACTGTCTCTAACAACTTTAATCACTACCCCAAGTGAGATCCAAGAAAAGTTGAATCACCGGCAAATGTTAGTGAAACCAGAATAAACCATTACTTTATTTCTTTATCTAAGAGTAAAAAGCAGGTTACACATATTTCCATAATCATGTTATTATGTGAAGAAGAGATGAGTCATTGACCCAATCAATGAGCTACCTCTCCCCATCTTTAGATCTGGATCTGCTAAGCTTATGGCTCATCTGGTGAAAGATGGTTTGGAACTGCGGGAGAATTAGGGTTGCTTCCACTTTAGTCCATATCTTTAGAATTGCCAGTCTCTGTCATTGACTTTTCATGTCGCTATTTGCTCCAGGTTTTCTATATTGCTTTCTGTTTTTGTTTTTGTTGTTTTAGATACAGCTAATTTATTTCTATGAACGTGCTTACTTTCCAGCGGACTGTGAATAAGAGACAACTTATTTTTTCAAGATGCTTTAGTAGAAATAGATAATGGGGACACCAACATGCATTCTATATTTTTGTTCTTACCATTTAATAGAACATTTTTATTTTTGTGATAAAAATTAAATGAAAATCAGCAAAAGGAAGTCAGTATTATTCCTTTGAGCAACATAAATCAACATTCAGCACTCCAGAGTAGCTATTGAAAGGACAATCTCTACTCACACATGTGACTTGCTGCAAGCCCTAAGCAAGCAAGAACTGCAAACAGGAAATTTAGGCAGCAATCCTATGCCCACTTATCTAGAATTAATTCACAGTGGGGCTTGCCTCTGCTCAGACATGTATAGTGCTGCACTGTCTATTAACTTTGCTAGGCACCTTTTCTTAATGTACTTGTAAGCACATGTATAGCAGGAGTTTAGCCGAATAGATTGATATTGCTGCATAGTGGAGTGCCAATACAAAGGGCTTATGCAGAACAAACACTTTATGTCTGCTTCCAGCCAACTGTGAAAAACAAAACCTCAGTAGTACTGAAAAGCTCAGGGCTGGAAGTACCTTTGGCCCTCCAAGATCTGTAAAGGAAGTCTTGATTGGACCCTTCCTATATAGGAAGGTAATTCATCACTAAATCTGCATGATTAATTTGGCTTTTATATCGATTCAGTGAATCCATGTTCTAGTCAGATTTGTTTTGGTGGCCAAGCAGTGGGTTCACCATCCAGCTTCCCATTATTGTGCCATTGCTGTGCACTTTGTGGTGGCATGGTAACTATGGGAGTGTCTCAGGCTACGTGCTTTTTGAAGAAATCCCATGAGTGCTTCAGCACAGCTCTAATTCTCAGTGTAGCTGTTTGAATGTGTGAACTGGCTCATTCCAGTGTTGCCAGAGAGGTAAAGTTCTCTGCTTGCTTTATGTGATGTGAGACAGTGGTTCAGATAACTCACCCTCGTGGTACCCCCAGCCTCTTGGACAGGACTCCTACTGAGAATTCTTTTAAAGACCAGGAAAAGACCTGGGGTATCTGAGACGTGTCTTGCCTCTGAGCAGCAGTCTCTTCCTGAGAATGAACTTGTCTATCTAGAGTGTATAACTAAAAATCAGAGTCTTTAAATAATTAAATCACTGTGTTCACAAATCATGCTAAGCAGTTTGTTAGCTTTTGACTTAGCATGTTGTGTGAGCCTAACCACTATGATTGGTAAACTATGGTTTATGATTTAACATATGGTGTGAATCCAGTTAGTTCTTGTTTATTGAATGAACCATGGCTTAATGCAATGTTCCATCCAACCTATATCAACTGTGAAAGTCACCATTCTACAAAATGCTCAGCTGAGAACATAGAGGCACACCAGGCAACCTGCAGAACTGAATGCAGGGACAGGAAGGCTCTCTGGTGAGCCCCCTGATTTTAGACAGGAGCATCCATCTCCCCTCTTGTCCTGCTCCCAGCCACTCCCCCACCCAAACTAGCTTGGAAGGGACTGAGGGAACCTGAAGTTAATGCCAAGCAAAGCTTTCCTACCTCTCGCCCTCCTGCATCTCCTCAGAGGCATGTCCTGAAGTCTGAGCACCTGGACTGTAGCCAGCGGTATGCTTTCAAAAGATCCCTACAGGCAGGCCGTTCAGACCCCTTGCAAAAGAATTGATCCTTCCCCCACAAGCCTAAGTAGGTGAAAAGAGGGAGAAGTGGGGGATAAAAGAGAGAAGAAAACTCTTGTGGTATCTACTGCCAGGCAGGCGGGCAGGCCCTGCCTACAGCGAAGGCCAGAACTGCAGTGTAAATCCCAGCTTTGATCACATGAATGTTAAGGAGGCTATTCCAAATTAAGTAGATACTTTCTCCATTATGAATGTCTAATCAAGATGCTGTGAAGATAAAGAAGCTACAAGGAGGTGTTAAATGGGACACCCTAAAGGGATATGAGTAATTCTTTAGTCAGGGCAGCATTTAATGCTTGCAGTAAACAAAGCTCAAGGCTATAAAATGAAGATGAAAATAAGAGCAGGGAGAGAGGGAACTTCTACCAGAATGGAATGAAGTCTTTCAAACAAACTTTTTCTCTCCTCAGGTAGCCTTTGGTTAGAAATGAAGCAACACAGAAGGTGGGAAAAGAAAGGCTTTCCTAAATCCATTTGTTTCAGGTGGAATGTAAGTGGATAAACATGCTGGAAAATTAAGGCTCTTTTAGGCATGTGCTATAAAAAGCAGCTCACCTCCAAATTATTGCTTGCTTGTTTGTTTCATTTTCATCTGTTGTTGGAACTTTTGCTTTAACTTTTCAGCTTCTTTAAACAAATATTAAAATATGATCTTGTTATGTCTTAAAAGTTTTCATCTTTGGGGACAGGAAAAGTTCATAAATACACAAGGCTTGTTTGTTTGTTTGAGCATCCACCCATAAATGACTGAAAATGTTTTTGTGGTCCAAAAGCAGATATGCTCTATCATCACAAAGTTCATAAAATGTGAGCTCAGGAAGATGCCAGATGCTTCACTAAAAAAAATCTTGCTACTATATATGTATGCATGTATAAGTATGTATGTGTGTTACTGTACTTAGGAATGTATAAAGATCATGCATCAAATAAATAAGGAAGTGTCTGGAAGGAAATGGAAGCCAATTTGAACATTTAATGTAATTTATATAATTGTCTATGGGGCCTGATTTTTGGTACATACACCCTGTTTATGTATGTGTGTGTGTATTGCACATAGTGTATATACACACATACACACACAGTATACACACACAATATATAGACATACTATATTATGTGAGATGGGTGGCTATATAAATGGAATAGGTAAGTACATAAATAAGAGTGTATCTGCATCTTGAAGAACCAGTATAATTGCTCTCTGGGGTCACTTCAGATTTATTCTGGCCATCCAGCTTTTAGACACATACAACTGGTTAGAGGTTAACGGTTGCAGAATGGTAGAGCAACCTGTTCATTGTACGTCTCACTAGGACCTGGATCAAGCACACAAGGATGTTCTGTTTTGTTCAGTGGAATGTGCCGTATAAAGATGCTGCTCAAGGAGCAGGAATTGGCAACAATTCTGCCATGTGGACAGGAGATGTAGAAGTACCTACTACTGCAGACACCACAGAAGTAAAAGCAGATGTAACATGAAGTAAAACACATATGTAAATGTAACTTTGGTTTTTCTTTTGTATTTGCACTGCATGGATTTTCCTCTTGTGGTTGCAGAGCGCTCCACAAGTGCCACTATTATAGAGACATCTGGCCTAAGATCAGCCCTGACTCTTAATTGCATGGTGCATCAATCCCCACTACAGTAGAAGTTCAGCTTTAAAAACCCAGCGATCATTTCCCTTTCAGAGAATTCCCTGATTCGCCAGTCCATTGGTGGATGGAGAAGAAATAGTAAAAGGGGAATCTTGGGCATGAGGGTTTCAAATTTGAAAAGAGCAGCTGTGGGAATGTCAGCAGAAGAGAACCTCAGCATGTGGTGAAGGGGGAGGAAGAGATGAGAGATGAAGGAAGAACTGAGAGGAGGGCAGGGATCACTATATTTCAGTGACAGTAACATAAAATTATATCACTGAGAACAGTGTAAACAGACATCTCTCTTGTTATAGTAACTAATGGCTAGGATTTCAGACCAATGTCTGTGGGATTCTCCCTAGTGATATCACTACAGACTGAAAGAAAAGCCATAGAGAATCTCTATGCAATTCTCATAGCCCGCTGTCTTTCCTGCCAGAAGGGAAAAGAAAAAAAAGAAGACATCACATGTTGGCAAAGAAGAGGCTGGGAAGAAGCTCTATCAAAGGTCGGAAGTGGGAGGTTTGGCTGGGGCTGGCGCCACTGGAGGGCAAGGGAGCGACTCACCCTTCTCTGGTGAGGTCAGCCACCCACAGCACTTCCTGTGTGCATGAGGGGAAGGGGGGAGGAAGTGAGAAAGGCAAGGCCGGGGATGGCAGAACTGGGCAGTCAGCCAAGGCTGTGAAGGCCAGCTGGTGACCCATGCAACCATGTATGGAATGGCTTCTCTCTCTATTGGGTTGAAAGTCGAGCAAGGATGCTATTGACTGAGACCCGGCTCCCAGTGAGGAAATCAAAGAGTGACTGAGTTAGAAAGGAACTCTTCAGCCTCCCCAGATATCTGATGTTCCTTAGCAAAATCTTCTCCTTACTAAGCATGATCAAAAGGTTGGCTGAGGGATTATGGACATAAGGAACCAGCACTTTTGACGAATGTAGCTGAAAGTCAGCCAGAAGGAGCAACAGAGTTCAAGAGGATCTTATAGTTTCATCTGGAAGAAGACCCTTGATGGTTGACACATAAAACTTGACAGAGAAAAAGGCCATTGGCTGCTGTCTAGCTATCAGACCAGTCATGATTCTCCTCATTAGTAAAGAAAGTCTGGGCACATATACTGGAAGGTACCACTTTGATGCTGTGGGGACTCAAAATGGTTTCTTCTCTTTCCAATATATCAATGGGCATGATACATACAGTATGAGACACTTCTGCTGGAGATCCTCAGAAATATATGCCTTGTTTCTAGACAGCTCACACCCACCATAAGCACTACATAATGCCCCAAGAGATACTGTTTGGTGATCTTACATGAAGAATTCCAGAATTCCTCCTACCTCTATTTCCTAAAGTACAACAGAGTTGTAAGTCATGGACAAAGAAACACTTGAGGGGAGAAATGTATGATCTCTTTGTTGCACAAATATATAAAACAGAAATTGTATCATCTTCATGTTATGTCTTCTTAATGCATGGTTAGTATAGGTGTTAGAGGCTATTAAGTGCAAAAACTTTGCTTATTAAGCTGAATTATCTATATGAATATGGCCTCAGAAAAACAGATAAAACCCAGCCCAATAGAAGGGAAGACCAAGAAGGGAACGGAACTATCAGATTCAGAATAGTTACAGGAGACTTAAAGAGACTTTTATAAGACTGTTTAATCAAGATAGATTATATTTTAAAGCATGACTTTACTGAAGCATGGTTTCTAATGTGTTATGGGTTTTTACATCATGTGGTCTTGCAAATGTGCTCAGTCCATTTTCTGAAAGTAGTAACAGAAAACTGTGATAAAAGATTTACTCCAAATCATTTAGTTGGACAGCACTGCCAAATGGTGCATTTCGTCAACACACATAGTAATCTACTCAACCCAAGTGGTTTATGCATCTTTCTTGTACTCCTTTATACTGTTCCAGAAGTTTTAAGCACACAAATACATCATCTCTTAGGTATGTTTACATCTTACTATAAGGTGAGATGTAAAAGTTGCATTTCAAATGATAGAAAATACATAACTCTTCTTGTTTGTCCATCTGTTTCTCTCCCCCTACTCCCCATTTTAAAACATTTGAAAACAGCCTATGTACGTCAAAATCCTAAAGCTTCTGCTTCTCAAAAAGCATGTCTCTAGAGCGGATGGTTAGAGAAATAAAACACCTTTGTAAAGGCTGTGTTTGCTCACTTCTGTAAAGCCAAGATAATATGTGTGTTGGGTTCAATAGACAGAAGGTAGAAATTCATTCTGTGTATCTTCTCAGACTTCAATCTGATGCCTGCTTACAATGCTGCTGACTATTGATCTCCCAGATAGCCCATATCTCCTATATTTTTAATAATAATTTTTATTAAAGTTTAAAGATACAAAGATAAAAAACTAATACAAACTAAGAAAAATATAAAAAAGAAAAGGTGCAAAGAAAAAAAAATTATAAAAGGACAAAAGAAAAAAAAATAGCATAGGAAAAAGAAAAGAGATATATAAAGAAATGACTTCCCCCTTCATCATCACAAGTACAATTTCAGTAACTAATCACCTTTTCTGATACTACCTCAAAAGACTTCTTCTTCCCATATCCCATCTTTTATCTATAAACAAATTCTTAAAGTTTCATCATTCAGTCCTAATCAGCCAAAGTCCATTAAGTTACCAGAAATAACAACATATATATTTTAATGTCAATCAAATAAACCCACTCTATATTCCTTTCCTTTCTTTTTAACACAGTAACTTATCACTTTCTCTAAAAATACAACAAAATGTCTCTTCTTCCCATATCTCATCTCTTGCCTATAAACAAATCTTTAAAGTCTCATCATTTGGTCCTGGTCAGCAAAAATCCAATAAGAGTTACCAGAAATAACAACATATATATGTTATCCTTGATCAAATAAACCAACTTTATATTCCTTCCCTTTGCTTTTAACAATCTTGATCTTTAATCTCTTTAAAGTGTCCCAGAACTTGATTTCTTTTCATTTTCTCTTTGTCTCCTCTCAGGAGCTCCTTCAAAATGTCAACATGTCTCTTTTGTAAATCCAAAATAAGAAAGTTATCCAAGTCATTCTTCTAGTTTGTTATGTGTGTATCCCTTTTAATTATTAAGACATCAGCTGGTTTCATTTGTAAATCCAGTGTAACATCTTTTTCTGTATCGTTCTTGTAGCCTGACATTTTTAAATCCATTTTCAGATCCACATTCAAATCAGCCTCATTCTCTGTTTTGTCCAGTGAAATCTGTTCCTCTTCTTCCTCTTTTAAATCTGTTTTTATAATAGCAGATAATCTTGAGAGTAATTTCTGAGTGCATTGTTCCCAAATATCCTTGAATTCTTCCAAAGTCAGATTATTTTGCTCCATTCTGTGTAAGTGGGTCTCTTCTCCTTTAATAATAATTTTTAGTTGTTCCTGGTTCCCTCTCATGTCCAACTTTCAAAGGCCCATCTTCTCATGTTTTTTTCCCTAATCAACAGCATTTTCCCATGGGAAGTTTTCTTATACTTAATTTCAAAATCGTCATATATATTTTTATAGAATTCTAAACAACCCACAGAAAGGATTCTTGTAATTAATTTCAAAATCTTATTTCAAATCTATCTGGTCCCTTAGTCCATTTATAACTTTCCAGAATTAACATTCTAATCACCCTTTTGCTGTTTATTCCAAAATAAGAATTTTTTAAGACCTTAAACTGGCATAAAACTCATTTCACCAAGGAAACTAACCTGGTGTAATGAAGCTTGTCTTTCTGACAGTTCTTAATATCCAAGAAACCATTAACAAGCAATTTCCAAAAGTGATTAAGAAAGGAAGTATGCAAACCCAGTATCCTTTTGAAAGGGGCTGACCGCAGCTTGGGAGAAGATGGCAATCCCTTGGCTCCCAGAGCTCTAAGCCCACTGGAGACTGCTGTCTTACAGTCTCCTCATGAGGAGCTGCTGTATGGAATGTGTGTGAGCTATCCCAAGTCCTCTCCTTGTCCGGACAGTAATTCCAAGAAGCTGGTCCATTCACCAGTTCCTCATTCTGCCGCAGTTATCAGCTCCACTCTCAGCGGAGACTTCTTCAGTTTGCCATTGCTTCCCTGGAAGTCAGATAGCCCATATCTCCAATATTAGAATTAGATATACAGAATGTGTACTATAATATAAAGACATAATTTGCATTATAATTTCAGGTGGAGTTTTTCTGAAATGTACAGTTCCCTGAATGTTTGCTTATATCCTTTGTGGCACAAGCCTACTACAGTGTCATGAATCAGTCTGTAAGGTCATAGAAAATTCTATTTACTCCTAGGCATGGTTATTGCTATCTTGTGATAGAGCAGAAAAGGATGCACATTGTTTCTTCCTTCTCGCACATAAGGGTCAACTCTTGAATGTTATCACACAAAATGTATGATACTCTGCTACTTTGTACATTGACATATGATGGTTTTTAATCACAGATTTTGGGGGAGGATTGTCTTATTATAGTCTTATTGCTGATGTTAAATATGTATTTCCAAATGAACTTTCCTCTTGCTTGCTCTGCATCTCTCAAATATGCCCCTGACATAGAGAGAATAGAAGCTATTTTATAGGGCTTTGGGGAGTTACCCTATCACCCTTTATGTAGAAAGAGTAGTCACAGAAGTGTAGTTTGGTGTCCTTCTTGGGAGATGAGCTTTCTGACTAATTTGTAGCTTTGCAGGCCATCTCAAGAGATTACAAGTTCCAGTAGGGGCTAACATATATGCCTCTGGTAACAGATCTTCCTTCAGCAACAAAACACATTAAAAAAAATTGTACTGTACTGCATTACATTGAGCTTCCTGTGTAGGGTGGAGAATGATATGAGATGTCCTAGCAGCAAACTTTTTGGGCATTATAATTACAAAAACCTGATGGCCACAAAACCTACAGAATAGAAAAAGACTGTTCATGTAGATGGCAGGGTACAAAACATGTCCAATTTCAGATGATGGAAGAGGAAAATCATCATAGGTCACAAAAGGTTAGCTGCTTATATCACAAATATAATCTTGGTGCCTGTTAGTTGTGGAGCCCATATCTGCAATAGTTGGACTTAAAACCTAAAGTTGGAATACAGAACCCATGTGGGTCGATAAGTTACTGAACTACAATTCCCAACATCTGTCCCACTGGCTATACTGACTGGGATTACTGGGAATTATAGTTCAATGATGTCTGGAGGGCCAATGTTCCTCACTCATGGCCTAAAGGAAATCAGTCAAGTCATTTTAGGGCCAGATAACAAGGCCTTTGCAGGGGGGCAGGGGGGAGGGTGGCATGTGTGCTGTGGTTACCAAAGAGGCAAAGTTATCCCACTGGAATTTAAACTCCTTCAACATATAATCCATTTCCTCTATCCAAGATATCTTGACATGTATTGGATCAGGACGTGCATGACAAACAGATTGCTTGAAATACTTCTGTTCTTTCACTTTGCAGTTCTTAATGCCTAGGACATGCCGTCATGTCCACAATCTTTTCAAGAATGAGAAACTATGAATTGGGATCTAGATCCAGGCCTTTAGTTTATCATATTCAAGGATTGCCAACAATCTGTGTTCTAAAGGAATATCGTTGTATGTAGTACAAAATAAGCATACTATTGTGAATAGCATTGCTACTTTTGAAACTGTGTGAATTTTCCTGGCAGCTTATACTGTACATACACACCATACAAAATCAGTTCTTGCTGTTTGTCACCCATATTTATTTTAGCAGATACTCTTTATTTCAAAGACAGTTTCTTGCTCTACAGCTTCACAGTCCTCCAGGACAAAACATACGTTATACATTTTTCATGTAATCAGTATTTTATATTCAGAGCACTCCAGCTCTATCTTCAGTGTTTCTCCCTAGAAAAACAAAACTGGGACATTTACAAATAAAAGTATCCATTCTTTAGGTAAAGACTAAAAGCTCATGATTTAGGTTTTAGATTGATCTCTGTTGTCCCTGATAGTCCATTTTAGTTAATTTTATATTTTGGTGTAATGGATCAAAAAACAAAGAAGTAGGAAGTATTATGTCCCAAAATCTCTATGTGTTTTATGAACACATAAAATTGTTTCTAGACCAAAATCAATCAATAAAAACACAAGGCTTTGTGCAGAACTCCATTTCTTTTAAGTATATACACTGAGCAACCACTACCTACCTACCATAGATGGATTTATTCTGTGCTTACATCAGCCAAATCTGAGATACATAAATCTTCATTTTATGATTGAACTGTTATTTCGAATAAAAACCAGAAAGGCAAATTATGGTGAATTTGGGGCTCAAAACGTTTAAAAACTTGAGGACTTTAAGCTCATACTGTATTTGAGATTAATTCTGAATTTTACCTTTTGGAGGCGCAAAACACTTTTTGGGAAAGAAAAAAGAAAAAAAAAGCACTACAATTAGTTGTGTCTGTAAGTGCCTTTGTTTTTACACAAAGCATTACGCAAAAGCCTGCAAGGGGAAAAAAGGAATAGGTTTCCATCCCCCTCCTCCTTAAAGTTCAAAGCCTCATAATAGTTTTTCCATGTAAATAACGAGTCAGGTTTGAACAATGAAAAAACGTATATATTCACAAATGCAATTAATTTTGGATGAAGTGATTGGATTTCCTCGAACAGCACAAAACTTTTTTACTTTTTTTTTGTTTGCTAAATATGTAAATATTTAGTAATGAGAATAAACAGAGTTTCGGTATTTTTCCACTTTTGCCATATACCTGGCATGCCAGCTTTAATAACATGTGACAGTTTATTTTAAATATAAAGTTTACTTCTCAAGTCCTCATCTAGTTAGAAAGCTTCCCATCAGCAAAGTCAGTCCTAATCAAAGGAGGGTAATTGAAAACAAACAATTGCTTGGCTATTGAAATTCAGAGAAAGGGTTAGAATGTTTTTTTTTTTTTGGTCAAATAACTTTTTAAACATAATTAAAGAAAACAAACAAACCATCTCAACGCTGCTCACAATCTTAGCAAAAAGAAACTTCTACTAAAATCTCAAAGTTTAACACTTTAAGATGTTTTACTTGGAGAGCAGTATGGAAGAAACAAAATAATGCAGTGGAAGGTTGATGGGTCAGAACCACCTATGCTGCTAATTTGCTAATGGAGATGCTGTGTGTGCAAGAATTGCAGAACTGGGGACTCTCCAAAACTTGATTGTTTCCACTCAGTGGTCTGTGTACAAATCCTGTTGAATTCGGCAAGGCTTCCTTTTGCTAAAATGATAATATCCATGGAGTGCACATTTTCAAGAAGTACTGGGAGGCTGCTTATTACCTCAGCACAGAATGTTTTCTCTGTTGTACAAATTATACTTGCAAGGTAGGGCTTTTTAAGGATTCCTTCTTCAGCATCCATCCATCCATCCTGGGTTTTTTTCCCCCTTTTCTTCCCTTCCTACCATTGCCCAAACTTTTATGCACCTCCCCAGTTTCTTCCTCGCACCCCTTTCCAAGAAACCCATCCGGTGTCCAAGGAACCCATTCAGTGCCAGGGAGGTTACCCCTTATGTTGCAGAGTTGACTGCTGAGTCACCCGGTGTGGACTAAAAGGGGACTGGGAAAACTTTTGCTGATTAATGAATTAGTGTTGGATCCCACAGATATGAGACATACGAAGAACAGAAGAGAAGAACAACACTGGGTTGAATGAGGGACAAGTGGGTATAAAATGCTGGGGGGTGTTTTGTTTTGTTTTGTTCTGCCTGGAGGGAGGGGAGGTCACCTCTTGCTCCCAGTATTCTTGAGTGGCTGTGCAGCCAGGAACTAGAGGCACACCCTCCTTTTCACAGGACGGGGGAGTGGGGTTAGTCACCTGCCAATGACTAAAGGCCACTCAGTTTATGAGAATGGGGCAAGCCCTTGACAGCAACCCACCAACAAGCTATTGTGCTTTGTTTCCTGGACAAGGGCAGTGGGGCAACAAGAGGAACCCCAGTGCCTGGCACTCAGACTGGTATGTGGTGTAAGAGCGGTTCACAGTTGAGGCCAAAAGTCTGGTCCAAGGGGGTCATGGACAGGCAACTGTAGGACAGAGAATGGGAAGCACACAGAAGGCGAAAGAAGTGGAGAAAAAGAATGGGTCAGTTTCTTCCCTCTATCCCCACCCCTTTTCTCCCTCCACCCCCCTTTCCAAATCTGGCATTTCAGCCCGAGACAGGGTGGGTTCACACACTCACCTCGCCTTGTCTCTTTGTAGGGGAGAGGAGGCAATCTGCAGGACCTCTCCTCCCCCTATGCCCCCCACATATATTCCCCCCTCCAGGGACTGGGCTTAGCTTTGTGGTTAAAGCTTTACACGTCAGGAAAGGGGGGGGGGGTAGAAGAAAGGTTGCATGAATATCTTCCCCAAATTAAAACACACACATGCTTGCACACACGCACACATCCACATTTCAAAAAAACCCCACAACCAAACCCCAGTGAGTGGGATTGGCAAATGGGATTATTAATCCTGGCCCAGGATAAAGGAGGCAGCAGACTCCATGCAGACCCTTCGGCGAAAGGAAGCATTCAGTCACACACCTACCTTCAAGGGCTGCACCGGACTGGGGCTTTAACCAGATGGCGTGGAGAGCAGGTAGGAGCCCTTGGTCCCTTTCCCCAGCCTGCCCCCATCCAGAGGGCAGCCTGCCCACTCTCTTCCTCACTCAGAAGCTAAAGGAAGCCCTTGCAACACACTGGATTTTTCAATATTTGCTGGAAGCCCCCCCCCCTTAATTTTTTTTTTTTTTAAATGCCACTAGCAAAACTTGGCAGCATCCAGATATCTAGAGAACAGGGTGGGGAGGAGTATGGTGGGCTGGCATTTCCTCTGGATAGTTTTTACAAAAACAACCCAAGAAAAGTTCCCTTCCTTCTTTCCTTTCAGAAGAGTCCTATTGCTAGGACTTTTACCTTTCTCCTGTACCCCTCCCCACTCCAAATTTTGAAGAGCTGGAAGTGGGGCACCTCAGGCTGAGCAGCAAGCAGGAGGGGGAAGAAAATGAATGGGTGCTTGTAGACAATTGTATCAAATACATTCTTGAAAGCAACCTGGTTCTGCTTAACACTTTAATTTTTTTTAAAAAGCAGCCACTTTGAGAAGAGGGTTATGCCTTCCTTCCTTCCTTCCTTCCTTCCTTCCTTCCTTTCTTTTTCCTACATTCCTGGACACCAATCAAAGAACAAATCACAGGAGGTGGAAGAGGAGAGCGAGAGCGAGAGCGAGAGAGAGCGCGCGTGGTAAAAACTTTGCATACATACAAAACAAAGTACAGACAGCTTTTCCCACCTAACACCCAGCAAACACAAGCCAAAACAAATAGGGAAGGGGGGGAAAAAAGGAAGGAAGGAAGGAAGGAAGGAAGGAAGGAACGGAACCCGGGGCAGAGCCAGCCAGAGAGAAAGGGAATTTTTCACTCCGCGCCGGGATCTGCTGCGTTCATTCGGAGCACAGCCGTTGGTCTGCTAACCCGCCGTGTCGCCCCCAGCCCACACTCTGAGTCTACTATGCTATGTGTCGCTGGGGAGGGTTCAGGTAAGGGCTCGCATCTTGCTCAGTTTTGAGAAGGGGGGTGGGGGGGGTCTTGCTGTGCGCCTTGTCTTTTTTTCCAACCGCTGCTGATTCTAATTTGATTTGATTAAAACGTCTGTCTGGCTTTGGGACTGATTTAAGACTTTCCCTCTGCCCCCCTTCTCCCTTTTTCATGTATGTTTGTGATTACTGAAGGGGGGGGGGTGGAGAGGAGAAGGCTGCTTAGCAAGGGAATAACATCCCAAATTGACAGAGGAAAATCAAAGTCACCAACATTTTAGACCACGGCTAAAAAGGGTTTTTTCCCCTCCCCATGGCTTGAGTTAAGTGCTGTCCCAAAACAGAAAGAAAGTATGCTTGGTTACTAAAATAAAAGGATAGTTTATTCGTTTGTTTTTAAACAAAGAACAGGACAAGGGGGAAGAAAGCCACCCTGAAACACTTTTTCCCCCCAAACGAGGAAATGTCCTTCTCTGGGGGGGATAGAAATAGGGGGGAGATCACAACCTTGGGAAGTGTCTGAATCTTTCTAAGTTCTGTGAGGGGTCTGGGGTGTTGTTTTTGTTACTTGGTAAAGTTTTAACATTTCAGTCTGGTTAGCAAAACTTTTCTCACTTCTACTTTGAGAAGGTAGAAAAGCTGAAGAGGGGGAGATTACTTAGAACGAGAGTACTTTTTCCTGCAGGGTGTAATTTTTATAAGCAATGGGGTTTTTGTGTTTTGCAGACAACACCCCAGGCTTTCTGGGAGAGGACTTGTGTTTAAATAAAATAGAAATGTAAAAAGAAGCCTTAAAAGGTCAAAAGTGGTTTGTTTCCCGAACTGGCTCTTTTGACAATCTAATCATGCCATTTAGGAACAGGCGAGTCTCTTGCTCTCACAGAATTAGTTATTTAAAAAGAAAGAGCAAACAAAGCTTTTTTTTAAAAAAAGGATACAGAACAAAAATCTTTGGGTTTTTTTTTTCACTCTGGATGTTGGAAAAGGCAGAGCAAGGAAACTAACTGAAGGGGAAGATGCCGGAAAACATGAGGCTGGGGAGACCAGCTTTGATTCAGCCCTCTAAGAGCAGACAGGCAAACACAGAACGCAACGAGCAAGAGACCAAACTCTTACTGCTAGGTAGAGTAAAAAGAGATGCTTGCCCAATTGCAATGCTCTTGGGACCCTTTTCAGCCAGGCGGTTTTGATCCTTGGCTGAGTTAGCTAGCAAAATTAAAGAAGGAGAGAAGAACGTCCCACTGATAAACACACACGGCTCTAACACTCCCATCCGGCAGCTGCAGACAGCAACTTTTTTCCCCCCCTAGGATAGCTGAAATTAGGGGGAAATGTTCCTCAACAACATGGCCAGGATGGCTAACCTCTGGGCTACTTAAGCTTTAAACCAGCTTTAGAACTTCTCCAACTTGATAGTAATTGAGTAGCAGAACAAAGAATGGATAATACTATATGCTGGAGAAGCTATGAGGAAAGTTTCGTGGAAGATATAGGTAGAAAGGGAATAGGTACCAGGAAAGGGCATAATTTTCCAACACCCTCTCTTTACCTGCATGCACACACACATGCAAGATTATTCAAGTGTGCTTGCAGCTATGGCAAGTCAGACAAAAAGACACCACTTGCTGCTGAAGCCTTCAGTTTTTGGCAAGTAGTTTTCAACCATTAGCACCATAATGTAGCCACCACAAGCTGATGAGTCACATGGGCTTCTCTGGGTAACAGGGACTTCTACTGCATGTGAAGAAAAAGGTAGGAGCCCTTCCTCCCAAGAGAGAACTAGCAATTCCAGCTGAACCTGAAAACTTTCTCCACAGTGAAAGACTATGGTTAGAAATCTACTGCCCTCACAGAAAGCCAACTCTGTGATATAGGCAGGGATACCAAGGTATCCAAGAACTCCCTAGAGAAGCCATCCAGCCAGGTACTCAGACATGTATACGTGAACGCCCACCTCAAGAAAGTGCATAGTTTTATGCTCCAAACAGCCATGCACGTGCATACTATATCAGCATCTCCTTTCTATGCAGCAGTATTCGTCTTGCTTCTGAGAGATGACAGGGCAAGGAGGCTTCCACCATTGGCTTAGTTTCCATATTCATACCACCATCAATTTGGCAAACAAACTGGAGACATATTATCACTCTGAATGGATTTGAAGTATAGAAAGAAAGTGGCTACAGTTGAAGAGCTGGTTTACAGACCAACACGTTTCATACTGCTCTCCAATGGTTTGGAGTGACATTGGCGTGTAGACTTCAAAATGAACATGGATGTCGTATGTATAAGGAGGCTGCCCCTTTCAGGGAATGGTAGCGCCAAGCCCTACTCAAAACTGAAGTGCGGGGGGAAATATCTAAAGTGCATGAGAACTATAGGAATCTGCATAAGATCAGACCTTGTTCAGCTCACAGGCATCTCTTTCACTCAGCCTATTTGAGTCTCCACATGGCTATTTAAAACTAGCAAAGAGACAGAATGTAAACAATCAGTGTCAGGACAATCAGATACACGACAGGAAGCAGACTAATTCATACAGTCTGTCCTATACAGCGATCTCTGTGCAGTTCTTCCAAGTACCATATACTCTGACACAGATATTGCTTCATACCCAAAGTGAAGGCTGCCAGGACTCGACTGTCTGGAAATTGAAGATTTAGCTCTGTGGAGAAGGCATTCCTGCATGTATTTGAGGGATTCTTCTTTTGACAACTAACTTGACAACAGGAGTTATGGCATCAGAAAGCCAGCTTCAGCTCAGAATATCCAACCTGGTGCACTACTGCACCATTACACATGCATGAATGCTTCTCACATGAGTTTCTGAATAGGAGTTAAATCATGGTTTTCGAGCAGGTGAGGGTTCACAGCAAAACCGAGTAAGTAAATTCCCTGTTCCCCACTTGATTTTCTTACTGCCTCCCATCCCACAACCAGATGTGTTCAAAGCAGCTGTTCAGTTCTGAGAAGTAAACCCCCTGCTGTCCAACCTCTCCTACTCACCCATATCTTTGCATGCACATACATACACACATATGTGCACATGCACCACACAGAGGCACACCCTTTTCTACATCCATGCCTTTTCTAGAAAGTGTCCTTCATAACTTCTGCTTCCGGTCTTGGTTTGCTGACCCTGAGCCTGCAGCCAGGAAATTAAAGAGGAGAAAGAAAAGTTGTAGAAATTGTCTGACTGTTTTGTGTTATTGTGACAAGGCAGAGATGCACTTGAACCAGAAAAACAAAACTGAGGCTCAAACAAGATATTTTGAATGAGACTTCAGTTTGAAGGATGCATATGCTCAGCAGCTTCCCACACTCCTGGTCAAGTGCTATAGAACAAAAATAGCCAAATTCTCTGCTCTTGGGGACCAATCTACCCTCCAAGCAGTGGTGTGGAAACCAGAACTATAGTCTGATACACAACACAGGTGGCCAGGCTTAAGAACAGAATCTCTGCATAACTATCACCAGGGTATCGCTCTGAATTGTGAACAAATGTTTAAAAGCGTCTATACTTTTGTATCTCCCAACCTTTGAAAACAAATTTCCTTTGCTTAGATATGAAAATTTGGGCAAAATGTATACCACATGCTTAAAACAGATAAGGCTGCCAAGTAAACTGTTTTATGGGCCAGGTCTGACACATAATTGGGCACACTCTGGGAAGCAGCCAATACTTTGTCTGTAAACTACCTCCTGTGCTCTTTATTAATTCCATCAATGGGGTGACTAGCATGAACAGATATGATGCCAGGGCATTTGCACAGAGAAAGCAGCTCATCTAGTCTTCAAATTTAGAGATATCCAGATGTTCTCCTTATACCAGTATTCTCCAACCTGGTGTATGTAGGTGTTCGGAAGACATTCTAGAAAAAATTCCAATTCATAGAACTAATCTAGGAAAACCTCAGTCCCCCTTCCCAAGACCACAAGAAGCATAACAATTGAAACACAAGTTCTCATGTCTACACAACAACTTTGCGGTCACAATTATTTCAGCTTCTGAAGAACAAGATCAGGTTTAAGCTTCACTCTTGCAGAAGCCCCCTGTATAGCCCAGGCACCTGCTAAATCTGGGAGCAAAGGCCCAGTATAAAAATCCTGATGACTAGTACAGCTGTTCCCATGGAACTCTGTCACTTTTCTTAACAATAGCCAGAAGAGGCCAGGATTATAAGAAGCCAGTTTCTTACAAGAAAATATCCTCTTGTTCCTGAAAGATAAGAACAGTTTGTTCACTCTTTGGACATCTTCTTCCTAAACTTCAGCTGCAACATGTTAGGCTAGCTGTGATCCATTTATGCAGGCAAAATCTATCTGCATGTGATCACTAAAGTGTCATCAAGGGGAGAAAAAAGAGGGATGTCAGGAAGAGAAACAGCCTCAGGATGACAACACAGTTAGATGGATAATGGAAAGGTCTCAAAGTGCAGAGAGGCAGATCTGGCAAAGCAAGGCTCCAAATTATGGGCCTTGCCTAAGTAGCTAAGGATGGCATGCAGAGAGGGAGAAAAGCATATATCACAGGTAGGAACAGCAAATCTGTACTAATCTGGGTCACGGGCAGGAGGTTCTTTGGATGCTAGCCCAGATGATGTGGAACAATTAGTCACTAGAACTTAGTCACAGAGAGATATCTGAGGTCTTGAGCAAAAGGCAGCATGGTACGTACCCTGACTATATATGGGAAAATCAAGCTCTATTCTGACCGCACTGAACTGCAGGCAACGGATGAGGACAGCCTCATGAGGGCTTGCAGAGAGGCCAAGGGAACAGAACACAAAGGTGTGGGGGCGGAGGGGACACGACAGTCTGAACAGCAGCAGAGGAGAGTATGCAGGATAGAGGAATCCCAGGAGAAAGGAGATTTCCACAAAAAGGAGATCGATGGGGAGTCCAAGGGAGATGAGGGCAGGGTGTTGCTGCTGAGTCTGGTCCCAAAAGAGGGGACTGAAGGGGTTATATCAGCTGTTTGGGGGAGTTGTCTGGAAAAGGGCTGGAGCCTCTGTAGGACATACACAGAAAAAGAAAAGAAATGGACGTGAGGTTAAATGAGGCAAGATGGAGTATAAACTGCAGAGGAGAGATCACGCAACAATAGGAGATAAAGACTCCCTTGTCTTAGACTTGAGTCCTATTGATTGCCTCAGTGCTTCTCAACCTTGGCAGTTTGAAGATGTGTGGACTTCAACTCCCAGAATTCCCCAGCTAGCAAAGCTGGCTGGGGAATTCTGGGAGTTGAAGTCCACACATCTTCAAGTTGCCCAGGTTGAGAAACACAGGACTACACAGACAGGCCATGTTGTTTTCTAGGCAGCAATACAATGGGGGCTGTCATTGCTTACTTTCCAGAAGCTTTTTTTTTCTTTCCAGGCTAGGCTACCACTTTGGGATTTCCTAGTGGTCTCCCATCTAAGAACTAATCAAGTTGACTCTGCTTAGCTTTTCTGAGATTGGTCATGGTTAGCTAAGTGCGGCCACCTGCTGGGACCTACTTGAGAACAGCAGGGGCATTAAAACAGACCTCATTTTCTTGGGGAAGCTTTCTTGACTCTGTACTCCCAAATTACAGCAAGGAAATTTCCTGCTTTTTAAAAAGGAAATAAGCAGTGAAATAGTTGTGTGAAGCCTCCAATCAGCTTGCTGCACCTATTAAGAAACCCACAGCAGATTTTAAAAGGCAAGCCAGAATGAGGTAAGATCCCTAACTTGATGTTAGCTCCTCAATCTCAAAAAAAAGAAAAACCATCCACCTGCCTTTTACAGCCTCTTCGCCCCATCTGGAAGGACAGTTTGCTATCTATAGATACTAGAACACAAGATTTTTTTTTTTCAGTCTAACATCTAATCCACAGTGCTAGTTTTTTTCTTGGTATAGATAGATCATGAAAAGGCTAGTGATTTCTCATTTAGCTTCTAATAATGGAAGGCCCTATTTATTGCAAGCATGCCTTGTGTATTCTTGTGCTCTGGCATACAACTGCTTAGGCTAAGAGACCTTTGCTAAATAGATGATTATGCCAGTTGACTCTTCCTTCTTCTGTCTGTAATCCCTTCTTGAGGACCTTCAGAGATAATTTACAAATCCAGCTGCAAATCCCTGTAAGAGCACTCAGAATACCAGATTCTCTGTGATCGACTATGCTAGATAGACTTCTAATTATGATTTCCCACAGCATATTCTGGACAGAACATTTGCAAATTGCACTGCCATTCTTTTCACAAGTACTTTGAAATTCCAGGGGAAGTTGCTTCTATGTACTATGTTCTATGTACAGCTTGGTTTTTCCTGAGGAGTTTGCAATGAAGAGAAAGGCTCACAAGCTGAAAGGGGATCTATTTGCCTTAACCTTGCAACACAAGGTGGTCACACACTTGGAGAGTTTTCAGTCAGGAAAAACCAGGAAGCACCTCTGGAGTTTCCGTGACAAAGAATCTGCTGTATCCCAAAAAGAAAGCATCCGTGAGTGCCTTCAGCTCTTTGTACTGACTGCATGCTTTGTAGCTGGATATTTAACCTGGTTAAGTGCATCTGTGTCTAATCAAGATAGGTCATTGCTGGCTCTGTTTGCACATGTCTCAGTAACCAAATGGGCACTAGTATTTAAGTTTAGTCATTTCTATTCTGCACAGGATTAATAAATGGTGGTATTGTATCAAATCATATTGTGCACAGGGACTTCTCCTCAGTGTGACTTCTGCCCCTCCCCCCTTTTGGCTTTCGGAAATTTGGATTTTCCTCTTGCCCCGCTTTCTAGCCTTGATACTCTTGGAAGCTCACACCACCCTGTGGTTTTAGACTTAAGCTGGTCAGATTTAGTTTCAGCAGAGCTCAGCCCAGTGTTTACTTCAGCTCCACTGGCTTCTGCATTTAACTGTAGGGGAACGCGCTTATGGAGCCTCCCCACAAGAAAGATTCTGAAGTCAACTAAATATGAGCCTCAATATGTTACTGGTGCAGAGGACTGTTTTGAGGTTGTACAGGCCTATTCTACTCTAAGTTTACTCAAAGTAAATCCCACTGAGATCAAGAAAGCTTACCTCCAAGTAAGCAAGCATGGGAATGACTTTTATATAAAGCAAAGGCAGCAATCAGAGAATGCTTCAAAGAAACATCAGTATACTCCCAATTGCTTCCCAATCCCTAAACTGCTATCTGTCCTTTGTTATCAGTCGATGCCTGCAATCAATACTTCATTCCTAAGAATGCCTTGCTATAAAATCTGGTGCCAAAATCTGGTAACCCTTCACCACATGCAGCAATTGAAATAAAGTGTTTCCTTGCAGCATTTCAACACATGGCTTGTTCTCTGCATGCTTGAGGTCTTTCATCCAGAACGGTTGCTTTCCTTCAATGGAAATCCATCATATGTCACACTGCAGGAAGCCTCTTGTTGTACAAAGAATGCGATGCTAAGCACACTGAGTAGAAGTAGGGCTGCAACCCTACGCTCATTCTTCCCAGATTTAAGTCCCTAGAGTGGGACTAACGCTCAATAAAAGGCAAAGCCTTGCACGGTATGTTCCATGGAACTCAGTATGATTTACCACTGAGTAAGCATACAAACTGTAGGAATAGCCTACAGTTTCCTTCCCAGTCCTTGGACCACGCACAAGATGCCTCTTTCATGTTCTGCATGCCCACGGTGATGTTCTTATAGTCTCAGTATTTACTATCCCAAGTATCCTTTCAGCATAGACATGGAAGGTAGGGCAGCGGGGGGGGAAGGTGTTTGGCATTTTCTGTATACTGTAGAGCTGGAACCGCCAAACCTCTTGGCTTGTATCCAGATCCAAAATTATTTTTGCATTGTACGGTCTAGACATGATCTCTTCAACTGTACTCCAGGAGCACTGCACACAGTTGGTGGCCCTGCTTCACAACTTTTGGACCCGAGAAATGTTTCATTTCTTTGCTTTCAGTTACAGAGACCTGAGTCCAAAAGGATTTCTTCACCATCTTGTCTGGTGCAACTTTGTCTCTCACTGTCAAGGAAGTATAATGTAGTATCCACATACTCTGTGGCACATTATTAAGAACACGCTGGTATAGCTTCAGCGCATCTCACTTCCCTAATTTTTTCTGCCAATGTCTCTTGCATATTGCTCTGCAGGCAAATTAGCGTGGCTAAGCATACAGCTAAATGACTTCGAAAGCAACTTGTACATTCAACCTCAGTGTTATGTCCCTTGGATTTGGTCCCTCAGCCCTTCAGACCTTAGCACCTTCAATCCTTTCAGTATCCTTCATTTCGACCTGATTTGTCTTCACATCCCTTGCAGCAATTCACCATTCTGTGTCCATTTCTTATTCACTGCAGTTGCCTATAATTAGGTGGTTACTGATGGTCCTCCATTTGTTCATTGGCTGTAAATATAATATATTCCACTAAGGTTGCAACCTTAGTCATATTTACCAGGGAACCAGTTACCCTGAAATCAATGACCCTTCATCCCATATGTGATTTAAAAATTCTAACTTTTACATAGAAATTAAAAATCTGCTGGAAGACCTAATAAAGGCTTTCTTATTCCTAGCAGCGTTTGGGCATATGTTCACTGGTGTTGTTACATAAACAGCTGGAAATACCTCAGTAGGCCATATAATCTACAGAAAATCTTCTGTTCATCTAGGAGTTTCCTTGTGCCTCATTCAGTTTCACACTTTTTCTGTTCCTTGTCACTATCCACTTTACTTTACCCACCTCTCTCCTGGAGCAATACAGCTTACCTCAGAATGGAAAAATCCTTACAAAGCACAGCCACTGTCTGGTTAATTTCACTGTCCTTTTTTTCTTTGCATAGCCTTGACTCTGTCACTGATGCAAACAAGCCTGTTGGCTGCTTGGGGCTCCCCAGTATCATCTGCAGACTCCTCACTTGCTCAGCCTGCAACAACTCCGAGGGAACAAAGCAGATGTAAGGACAATATCCAGCTAACAACAAACCATCTCACCCCAGCCCACCCAGCTCCTTTTTGGGTCAGCCAAAAATTCACCAAATGAATATTTGAACAAGCATTATCTCAGTCTAGGGTCTGCAAAATGAGAATAAACATAGACCACAGTGAAAGATGGTTGGTTGGTTTTGAAAGTGAAAGTAGTAATAAAGGCAGTTGGCCAATGCTGCTGGTTCCCTGTAAAGGTCCAGATGCCAAAAACAGATGACATATCATTTGCAGTGTGCCATACACAGACAGGAGACCCCAAAAGATCCATTAGTGATGATCCATCATAATTAATATATATCTAAGAACATGACTTACTGGTAAAAGATTATGTATTGCACATATTATAATGATCCTTAAAAGATACACTGATCTCTGTTCCAAATTTATGAGCGTTTTTACAGGAGCATCAAAAAATTAACAGTGCTGGCATTTGCATTTGAGATACACAAGACAGAACCATTCCCCAGCTGGCCAAAGGACACTGAACAGTTCACACTGCCAGGCTCCTTTTGGCTCTTAGAGAAATCCCCGCATTATACTTTGTACAAACACACATACTTCTGAGATTTCTTCGCAACCACTATATATTAAGAACACACTTTAAATCAAGCAGAGAAAATAAGGATACATTTCACTGATGAACTATTTTTTGGATGCTAGCCCTTAATATTTTTCTCACCTAAGATTATACAGGAAACTGTGGAAAAATGATAACTCTTCTTTAAGGATACCACTCTATAAGGCACTCTAAATTTTCTAAAAAAAAATGTTTGTCCTATTTGGAAAGCTGCAGGCTGGGAAAGGATATACTATGTTCTCAATCTGAAACCTTGTTAATTAAGACATCAGGCCTTCAACCCACTAGCACATACAGAAAATAGGATTTGAAAGAAAACTTTTAGCATTTTGTAATGACTTTGTTCAGAGATTAAAGGGTGCTAGGAATTTGTCTTGCATCAGTAGAATTTGTCCCAAGAAGTACAATTTCCTTCTAAAAGTTCAGCTCCTCTTATGTCTCTGTCTCATGTATGAATTGATAGCCCCTTCCATTTTAGCCTTACCTCTCCCTTTTCCTTTCCAACTACCTGTGTGCACACTGAGACGTCCTTCCTATCACTCTGATTATTCCCCAACAGATTTATGTACCCCACTTATGGAACAGGAGTAGAAGGTTTGACATGGCAGTTCTCCCCAATTTCCTTTATAGAAAAAAAAAATGCTAGGGGTATTTTGTGGACTATTTTAAAGACTTTTGAGGGTCTTCTATAACTCAGTTTTCAATAACTGTGGTTTTATCTTTCCAATTCATTGAATGTACCTGCTTTTACAAAAGACCTTGGGTAAATTGGGTGTAATGTTTATTAGCTTTAGCCTCAGTCAGGTTAAACCAAGTTACACTTGATTGATAAACATTTTAAGGACCAAGGACCCAGCGGACAGCGTGTGCATCCTAGATCTATCTCTTACTCTCATATTTTGTGCCCTCTGCGCAATCTGTTATAGATGAAACCCGTCTCTGCTAAGTGGAAAGGTACTTATTTGCTATTAATCAGGGCAGCTGTCCACTGAACTCCAGTCATAGCTTCTTGGACCAGGTCAGACACAATCTTGTCAGCCTAGGCCAACTCTCTCCAACCTGGTATCCTCCAGATGTGTCAAACTTTAGCACCCACAATTCTACCCAGCATGCCCTGGCTGGCCTAGATGAAGGATCCAATCATATGTCCCATTTTACCTTGCATTCTCTCTTGACAAACACTTGGTAAAGAGGCAAAATTCCTTTTTCATCTGGCTACAGGGGGAGCATTCTCTTCTCCCTGGAATTTCAAAACAAAATAATCTATTCCTGACCTCTTTTGTTTAAAATCAGAGATTGGAAAACCACTCACAACCTCACTTAGTTCACTGAACTACTCCCCGCTAACCTTCTGGTTTCAAGCAGTGAGAAAGCTACTTAGAACATTTCCCCACTTGTGAGTAAACACAGAGCAAACATGCCTTGGCCACCTTATTTCTACTGCTTCCCTTGGGCACTGCCCTCACCTAGTCATCTGCCCACAAATGGCTTTACCCTTCTTCCAATATTATGCATGAAGCCTCTCAGGCTTTGTCATCCCCTACCTGGGAGGGAAGTTAGGTGACTGCCTGACTCGCAATGGAGGCAATAGGAGAAGGATAGGAATTGGCATTTCCTGCTGGTATAATTTGACCCACAGATAGGCGGAGCTTCACAGGCGTCCATATCTGGACTACAAAAATTAGTTGGGAGCAAAAAGTTGGGAATTGCTGCTATTCAGCAGCTATCTGGCAAAAGGTAGCTGTTGTGGAGACCACTCAGTTCTGCCATGGTGAAAGGCCTGCATTGCACTGTTGAGATGAGCAAAGTCTACAGAACGTATTATATTAAATCCTCTCAGACATTGTTAGTACTCTAACTCATTTTAGAACTGATTAAAAAAGGATGTACATCACATAAGCAAGCACAACCCGTTTATTTTAATACTATCAAGGTTACAACTGGAGAAGTCAACCCCTTGCCCATCTCGCCTTTCCCGCCATAAAAACAGAACGCTACAAACTTGGAATCGGCCCTCCATTTCTAAGGCAGCGCGACTCCTACCAATATGCACGATAGGAAAAAAGGACAAATCCTTCTCCCACCCCCGTCTTTAGGAACCTCTTTTTGTGCATGCCGAAAGACGGCAACAGCTCTCCTTTGGAGAGACCCGCGGCCCCTTTCCCACCACGATTCGATTTCTTCTTCCGGTTCCCATTCCAGCCTCCCCAGCAGCGCGAGCAGGATCCCTGATCCCTGCTCAGCCAACCTCAGGGCTCCTGCGAGCGTGCCCCCCACCCGCCATCTCCCGCCTCCCCCATCCCCGCTCCGAAGTCGGCAGTTTTCCCCAGCTTCGTCGTTCGCTTTGCATGCAGCCCCGTTCGCAGCTGCAGAAACTCGTTTCTCCTCCACCGAACTGCGACTCTCAGGGCGAACCGACCGAGCTACGCTGCAAAAAACGGGAGCTCAGGGCAAGAGAAAGAGCGGGCAGAGGAGGGGAGGATCAACGAATGGACTTTCCCTTTCCTCTGATTCTCCACTCCACGTTTCGGTTCTCTCTTCGGCTCAGTTATTCCATCTCTTTCTGGCCAAGCACTGGGGACTCTTAAGACTTTCATCTTAGGGTTATCCCATTCAGCAGCACAGGGGCGATCCCCAGAAGTAGATTTCCTGCGTTTTCATTTTTTTGTTTTGTTTTGTTGTTCCTTCGGAAATTCAGTGGACAGGTGATCGAAGTTTTCACAATGTTACCTTTGAAATTAATGTCAAGAAGGTTTAATTTTAAATCAATCAATCGACTGATAACCTGGTAAATGTAAGATTGGAAAAAAAACCACACCACATATTTGAACCATATATCTGATAGACTGATTCATAAAAGCTTCAAGAATACCTTAGTTAGTGTTTTAAATACCATATGATTAAGCTGCAATAGATTAACATGGCTAAAAAGATAAGATCCTCAAATCGAACTCTACTCCTGTTGATTGACCCTCTGAGAACTGTATCTGCTGGAACCCAAATGTTCTTTTCATCCTGAAAACTTAAAAACAGAGTATTGCCATTCTCATGTAGGATGATGGTAAAAGTCTGTATCAATGTGCTACTGTATGCGCTCTCTCCAACTTTAATAACACTTCTGTCTGGACATGTAAAGTTGGAGTGGCCAAGATTACACACTCGCTCTTTCTTTTTTTACTAGAGCCACCAAATAAAGCCAGGTGCAAAAAAACTTTGAATACAAGGATTAAATTAACTCCATAGAACTCCCAGTGCTTCTGTATATAAATATCCATTCCCAGTTATCCCAAGCTTTTTTTTATTTCAAGTGAAGGGATTTTGTGAAGAAATTGTATAAGAGTCAGAAATGCTTGCTCATCTACTGCAAAGCTCTCAGATCCAGCTGCACCTTCAGTCTATTGATTAATAAGATTGAGCTGTTAGCCTGCCATCCTAAAAGGGGGGGGGGGGGACTTACAAAGGAAAATACACATTTTCTTCTAACTACACATGCATAGAGTTATGCTGTAGAATCATTTTTCTGTTTCATATATCCATGGAAAACCAATATGGACTAAAAACATGCATGTTTATTTAAAGATAATTCCCTTTTGCCTTCCAGCCAACATTAACAGCATTTGCATATGCACACAAAGAGTTTGAGAGGCAGCACAAACCAGTGCATAATTACTTAGGCTGGAGTTCTATCCGATGAAGCACCTTCTATCTTAACTTTCATACAGGCTAGGATTCTGTATTTATGTCAAAGATGTAGGTAGCACAGTGGCATATGGTTAGGAAAATCAGCAGAAAACCCCCCCCAAAATGAATCACGCTGCAGTACCTTTGCTTTTGCTAGGCTGGAACAGAAAGCAACAATACGTAGTCCCATGCCATTAAACTAATGTGGGCATGACATTGAAAATTGCTCTCGGTTGATAGTAAGTGTGTTTGAATTCTGTTGGAAATGCTTCTCAGTAAACATGTAGAAGATGAGACTTTAGATTTTACAGAAGAAACTTGATTTGTTATTCCAAGGGATGTGATGTTTTCATCCTGCTCGAGTTGTTTGTTTCTTTTCTCATGGAGCTTATTATTTTAAAATCTTTTGGAATAGGACATTCAGTTTTCATTCAAGGCAGAAATGCTTTTGGGGACATAGCTTATCTTAGCAAATGATGTGGAGGGTTAAAAATGTAATATAAAGTAAAAGTAAAAAAGTAGAGTCAACCACTGGTAACTTCATGGACATGTCTGTGAAATTTCTTGGCAACAATATGGAAGTGGCTTGCTACTGCTTTCTTTTCTATGACAGTCCAAGAAAGGCCAAGAGATTTCCAAATCTAACCCCTGACATTTCCTGATGGCCTTCCATTCAGGGACTAACTTGGTCCAAATCTGCTTAACTTTTTTGAAATCTGATAACGTCATCTAGGTGTTGTCACTTCTGTGGAAAGACATAACCAGAAATGAAAACCGGTTATTTCTCAGTCTCAAAAGTTTTGTGCCTGAACCCATTTGTTCATGGATTCTTACTGTCAGTAGATCATGTTCAAAAAGACCATTCATCAGCCATTTTGGAATTGTATCAGCCTGTCCTGCATGCTTGCTTTTCAGGAAAGGGAAGCTACAGGCAGGCTATCTCTGAGAATTACTCACAACTCCTGTGCAGGTTGCTGATAAACTGTTAGTGGGGAGGCCTAATGTAGGCAAGAAACACAAATGGCAAACTCAGGAGGAAGCCCTGGAGGTGCCAACATGGCTTAAGCCAAGTGTTCAAAAGGTGAAAAACACTTAGGCAGATTCTCTGTTGTAATGCCTCAGATATGTTTTTCACAGCTATCACTGCAGACTGTACAGATATAACAGGAATGTTCTTATGGCAAACTCCCTTAAGCACATACTGTATATGCCATGGGCTCACATATGAAAAACACAACACCAAACAGGAAGAGGCAACCACAGAGAGAATGTAATCCTCTCTGATTTCTCCCCCCACCCAGCTACGCTCTAAAGTGGGTAAGATTATGCATATATCGGTGTGGGATTAGATTGAAATTTAAGGCTTAGTATCTATAAAATGGGATGTGGTCTCAAAGCTTGCTAATTGCTGTCTTGTGCATTAAATCCTTATTTTACTTCCTTGGAGTACTTATGATTCTTTTTGTTAAGTTCTCACTAAAAAAGAAGGATAATTCTTCCTACTCTCTAGTAAACTTTGTCTAGTGACTTTTTCTCTGGATGAGGTCACCTATTCCATACATTGAAGCAAATGGAAACCAAAGCCCATCAGGTCCCAGAGTCAGTTTTTACCCTGAAGCATCTTGTTTGCTGGGTGACGTATCCACAGAGTACCCTGGTCCTCAGTAATCTCTGCAGATGGGGACTGAGCAGAGGTGTGCTGTTAGACCTTAACCTGACATAACTATCTATTCCCAAACTTAATTACTGCCCAGTTCTATCCTGTTTCTCCAGTCTGTGCCTTCTCTTTCAGGTTCAGATGGTTTTTGTGATTTGAGAATGGGAATCCATAACTACTTTTCACTCCCTTGGGGCCAATTCAACCAAAAAAGGGTATAGCTACACCACTTCCTTGGAGATAATAATGGTGTACTCATTTTTCCAATCATGGAACCACAGAATTATGATGATCTTGAAGGCTGTTTAATCCAACCTCTTCCTCAAACCAGAGCAGGGTTTCTCAACCTTGGCAACTTTAAGATGTGTGGACTTCAACGCCCAAAATTCCCCAGCCGGCTGGGGGATTTTGGGCATCGAAATCCACATGTCTTAAAGTTGCCAAGGTTGAGAAACCTTGAACTACGTAGAGTATCTTCATGACTAGTTGCTCTAGCATCAGTAGATGACTGTCCAGCTTCTGCTTGAAGGGAAAAACTTTGCATTCTTGTGCAATTGGCTCTGTGGTCAAACTGCATTTGCTATTAAGCTTTCCCTAACATCCAAAACCTAGTAATTTGTCATAGAATCATAGAGTTGGAAGTAACCTTAGAACTTATCTAGTCCAACCCCTTGTTCAGTGCAGGATCCACTAAAGCATCTCTGACAGATGACATCCAGCTCTGTTAGAAGACTTCTAGTGAAGAAAAACTCATCACATTATATAACAATCTGTTCCACTTGCTGACAATTCATGTAGTCAGGAAGTTCCTCCTGATGTCTAAGTTGAACTTACTTCTTATGGTTTTAATCCACTGGTCCTGCCCTCTGGAGCAACAGAGAACAAGTCCACCACCTCTTCTAGGTGACATCTCTTCAAAACTTTGAAAACTGCTATCGTATTCCCTCCAACTGAAATGGAGCCATTAATGAGCACTCATGGATACAATCATTCAGCCATCTCCATCTGACAGTAATATTATTCAGCCTACCTTTTACCATTTTAATAAGGAATTTTTCATGAGAGGGTTTGCCAAAGGCTTTGCTGAGATCCTAGTACACCATGTCTTTAGCATTCCCCTTATCTACTAAGCTAGTAGCTCTGTCAAAGAAATAGATACGGTTAGTCTGGCACAATTTGTTAGTGACAAACCGATGCTGGCTCCTATTAACTGTAGCATGCTTATCCAAGTGCTCACGAACATGCACTGTTATTACAAATCTCTTTGAGGACTTTGCTCAACTTAGCTGTCAAGTTGACAGGTCTGTGGCTTCCTGAGTCCTCCTTCTTCCCCTTCCTGAAGATGGGGACATTTGCTGTCTTTCAGTATTGTGGGACCTCACCATGCCTTGAGGAATTCTCAAAGAATACTGGAAGTGGTTCTGCAATACCTCTGCTAGTTCCGTCAGTACCCTGGGATGTAATCCCTCTGGCCAGGGAGACTTGAATTCATTTAAATTAGCTAAGCTTGTCTTAACCACTCCTTGTCTATGCTAAACTGCAGCTTCTTCCTCTTTCCCATCTCCTCTCACAGAAGAGTGATCAGCTGGGCTCCATTTAAAAAACAAACCTGAGTTTTTGTACATTAATACGAAGGAGCTCCTAAGAATGGATACTGATAAACAGGGAATTGATGAGGATGGGTAGAAGCATGCAGAAGAAGTCATATGAGGAAAGGTTCAAGGAACTAAATATGTTTAACCCAAAGAAGAGAAGATGAAGCAAGAACACACTAACACTCAGAGTACATGAAGGGCCATCACACAGATGTGGGCAAAATTCCCTTTTCAGAACATAGGAATGGCCATGCTGCATCATATAAAAGATCTGTATAGTCAAGCATTTTGTTCCCATCACCAGCACCCTTTACATTTTTGGAAAGTCCAAAAGTCCCAGTCCCTCTCTCATTCTGTTGTCACTGATTAGGTTTGGCCTGCTGTGTGAACTTAGTCATTGTGCACAGTAAGTTGTGGACTATGGCTTAATGTGTTGTGTAAATCCATCTGATTGTGGAGTATTCAAAATCCTTGATTAACCATGGCTGGATATGTGAACCTAGTTGTTGACTTCAGCAACCAGCAGTCAGAGACTCCAAGAAGTGAGCCCTGGTTGGCAACTGGCTTGGAGCAGAGAGTGCTTTGAAGGCAAGCTGCTGACAAGCCTACTGTGGAGGGTTGAACAGAGAGCCAAAATGGATAGCGCATAAATATAAAAGTAAATACATATAAAGTAAGGGCATGTTTTTCGTCCTTCCAAATTTTCAAATGCAGTTTTGCGAAAATGGATGTGAGCAAATTATCTTTGCTTGCTTCTAGGCTTTGAATGGATGGGGGGAATGTTAACACAGTGGTGGTCTAAAACTGCACTCTGACCTTGAGCTGAAGGTTGAAATACTTCCACTGGATCTGGATTAGTGAATTAGGATGACAGACAGTTGCTGGCGGGAACCATGATCCCGAGAGCTCTTAGTTCTGGGAAATGATGGGAATTCCTCCACCATCCCACTCTATTCCACCCCATACACATACATGCATAGACCAAAACATGCCAAAAAAGATGCCTGCTGGATGGAATGTTCTGCCACCAGACATGACCTTTCCTTATGTTTCATAAAGGTTTTGACGTCAGAAGCCTCCATGGTTTTTTGAGTCCAAACAGACCATTGTTTCAGCCTGGCTCTTTCTCTTCTCCACAAGGAATTCCCTCCAATCAGCCTCTCCCCTGAATCATGCTGCCTTCTGCCCATTCCTCAAGACATCTCTTACCCCAAAGCTCACAACTTTAGAAGCCCACTCTTCAAGAGCAGCTTGAGCTTGGAAACAGTGTGGGACAAAATACTTGGGCAGCTGTGGGTGCCTTTTCCTGCAAGCTCCCCATCTCCCCAAGTGGCTCCCGCCCTGCCATGAGACCCGGGACCATGTTCTGGGACTGCCACCTCCATCCCCTCTTTTCAGATGTAGGTTTGGTAGGACTGGGGGGCAGGGGGTGATATCGCCCCCTCCCTGCATGAAGGTCTGTTTAGTCTGCGGCTCTGTAATAACCCCCCTTCTTCAGCACCACTGTAAACATCTGTCAGGGTCAATCTATCCCAGGGCTTAACCAGGCACAATCTCTGTTGCCACTCCCCCTCCCCCTCTCTTCTTCCCGCCATTCCTGTTTATGCAGAGGCTCACCCAAGAAGTCGCAAGGAGGGGCCCTTCGCCCAAGGCTCACTTGGGGTACAAGCCGCTTTCCTTCTTTTGTTTCCAGGTTGCCTCAGTGCACCCTCCAACAATTGGAAAAGTCACATCAGTAGACCCTTGTTATGCAAACCAGTGACTCATGGTGCAGTAATGAGAAATCAAAGCCCTTGAGTGAATGAGCCATACTCCCCCCACCCTTGAAGTTTGTTGAAATGCTGGCTGCAGAACATTTTGGCATAGATGTACCTTCCCATTGTGCTGATGGCAAATTCTGTATATCTCAACTCTTGCAAATTCCTCCGTTGGTAGAAGAAGATATTACCTTCCCTGCTTTAGAATGACAAACTATGTAATTTCCTGCAATCAAAGAAAGCAGATGTTTACACTCAGACATCACAAATCACTGGCCGCTTCTTTGCTATCTCTCATCAGTGTTCTCCTTCAGATACTAATTTTTAAAAACAGGCGCACATTGATAAATATGTTTTAGGTGCTTTTAAAAAGAGCAGGTGCTACTTGCTCTCAAGCCAGTAAGAGCGATCCATTGTGTCGCATGGAATGAGCGGCTTTGTTTTGTAGCCAGTCTGGGGTGGCATAGCAGAGTGGGAAAAGGAGATCTGAATATATGCAGAGTCATATTTCAATACATTTCTTTCATTCTTGGGGACTGGATAACATGTGTATTAGCAAAGTGCGATTTATAAGCAAGATTCCCAAGAAGAAAGCAATTCTTTCTGACAGGTTTCATTTTTGAAATAATAAAGCAATGACATCTCCAAGGCCGGGTTGCAAATGTTTAAATTGCTTGAATCCTGCTTGCTCACGGTACCTAAAATCAAAGAGAAAATAGGAGGCTGCCAAGCATGTCAGGCTGGAAAATATTGGCAGAATTCTAGAATCTAGAAACAGCAGGTTTGCTGTTGCTAAAATACTGGAACTGTGGGCAGTGCTGTTCTGGGATATTAGAACTGACATTGTTGGTTGCTGGCCTATAGATGAGAAACAGGGGGTGAAGCTGAGTTATTTGCATCTGTAATCCCAGGGACAGGTTTGCAGGAATCATGGGCATAAGCAGAGCTATTTACAGAGAGCTGAGGATTAGAATAGCAGGATGAGGGTGGAATCACAGAATGGAGTCAGAACTATTTTTATGGGGAGCCCTGAACTGGAAAAGGTCAGCAAATTGGGGTGAGGCTGGTTTGCAGGGAGGTGTTGTGGATACAGGTCATCCCCAATGCTAGAGGCAGTCCATTTTTTTTATTACAGTACAACGTTATTAGGCAATTACTTAAAGCAGCCATTAACCCTATAGTGCCCAGTAAGACAGCAAATTGCAGACCATGTACTCTAGTTTCCCAACTTGCTACAGAGTCAAGAAAAGCTGTTTTGGATTGAGCTTGAAGCTGCCCAGCAGGGTCAAGTCACAATGCCTGCTGTGCTGGGGAACCAAGCCCAGGCTGGTGAATGTGCTAAAGGAAGCCCAGCAGCGCTGAGTGTGAGGTACCAGAGAACCAAGAAAACTATGAACACTGGAGCTTCAAAAAAAGATGTGCTCAATGCAGTTTTAGACCTTCAGGCATACAGGAAGAATCTATGGATTTCTTCCAATCTCACTAAAATCCAGGAATAAGGTTCTGCGCAATGGCTACATTACTTATTCTTTAGGAGATCAAAAGTAAATGTCTTATTGATAGAAGTCTTGGCTTTCTCCGTCAATGTTTCTATGCCACATGCCTTACTGGCGTCATCTTGCATTCCATTTTGGCTTGAAGGCTTTTTGTTTAGGTTATAAAATATTGCCCATGCACAGAGCAAAATCATCCCCATGCAGCAAAACGTCAGCCTTTTAAAGTCAAGGACTAAGCTTTAACATGTACATGTATACTCTTAAGTTTGCTATCATAACCAAACCTGATTACGATGATTAGGGTGTCCTCAAGGTGGCCTTTTCCAGGATGATCTGTCTTCAGCCAGGCCCATCAGATCTTTCAATAGTGCATGATTATCATTGTTACTGAGTCCATTCTCTTTGCTGCTGATCATCCCCTTCTTCTCTTTCTTTCTACCTTTCTCATCATGATACACTTCTCCAGACAGCTGTGTCTTTGCATAATGTGTCCAAAATATGATAATCTGAGCCATGACATTTGGGCCTTGAGTGAGAACTGTGGACTGATGATTCATTGGCTTGTTTTCTTAGCTATCCGTGGTATTCTCAAGTCTTCTCCATCAGCAAAGTTCAAAAGTGTCAATATTCTTTCTGTCCTACTTCTTCAAAATCCAACTTTTACTTCCATAAAGTATCACAGGGAAAACCATTGCTTGCATAATTCTGATCTTTGTAGTTATAAACAAATCTAAGTATTTTTCCAAGGCCTTTCTTGTTATTTTACCAAGTGTTTGTCTGTGGTGCATTTCTGGATTGCTAGTTTCTTTACTGTTGATTGGTAATCTAAACAGCAGACCCTAAAATGAATGTGAGGGAAGAGGGTAAAGGTATATCAATTTTTAAAGTTCATAGTACTTAGAATGACTGGAGCCTGTTCAAGCAATACCTCTGTGTAAATCTCAGTCTGAGAGAAACAGTGAGGGGTCCTGCTCTTCTCTAGTTCCTGCTGTTTCTGTCATTGAAGGGTCAGTCTCTATGGATACAATGGCTTGCATCTAGGAGCTTTGCGGTACACTAGAAGGTTTCCCCATGAGCTGGAGCCCTCATGGAAAGAAGTGCCAGTCACGTGGAAGCCTTTGTATGGACACAGAAACTCTGACATGGAGACAGTTGTGTTGCGCCCATGGACAATGTCAAGTGTTCAGACATCACTGCACATCTGGGAGAGGGAAGAGATTGCTTATCACGTGTTGAGATTTACATATTGAACATATCACCTGAGCTGGGTTTGAAATGGAAGCAGAGGGAGGAACTCCATGAAGTTGGTTCTTCAGCAGAGTCAGTGGAGTACTCCTGTTTTCTATCCCTTCTGTTAGGCTTTCTCCCCTTAGTCTTTACTGCTGTTCATTCTCTCTCTGCTTTAATAGTTCACTGTGCAGAAGATCTTTGTTCTTAACTTTTTCAGTGACCTCCCAGTAAGTTTACAGCATAATAATCTTGCACACCATGAGTATTTCCAGACAACAACTTGAACATCCCATTTTCCTGCCTTATTCTCATAATTTTATGGAAGTTTTTCATTTGTAACTCTTTTTCCATTGCTTCTTCCAAAATTCTTTTAATGGAAAGAATTGCTGCATAATGTCTTCTGAATGATAATGCTTGCATCTGTTCATCTGAAATTGTCCCATGCCATATTTCATGCATCCTTTTAAATCCCATGCCTACCCAGTAGCTAACATCAGCCAGAACCACAAAAATGTATGTTTCAATAGAAGAGTTTTGAAGAAGAACTATTTGTAGCTTGGGGTTGAACTATAGAGTTCTGGTGCTCTCTGAGCTTGGTTGTTTGATTGCAGACATTTCATTATCTGACTAGATAACATCATCAGTGCAAGTGAGTGTGGGGTTTGCTGCCTGTTTATATACAGTAGCTTGCCCTGCCAGTTTTGGTGGGGGTGTAGTTTCCTCCTCCTATAAACAGGCAGCAAGTCCCACTCTCACTCACACTGATGATGTTACCTAGTTGGGTAATGAAACGTCTGCAAGCAAACAACAAGCTCAGAGAGCAGCAAGAACTCCACAGAAGTGTTATGTACTACACTACAGTAAAATCAGCATATATCAAAACCAGTAAAATCAGCAGTAACAGCATGAAAATAGAAACTCTGCCAAGATAAAACAAATCAATTAAATAAGCAGGTTTTTTTTCCTGGCACTAAAACAAGAAATGAATGAATGATCAGAGTAAATACAAGTCTTTCTAAAGATTGGATCTCCATCAGAGAGATGGCCATATGATGCAATATATTAGTAACAGTGCTTAGATTAAATTTTTCATACTCAGGACAGAGCGTGTGGAGACAAAAATGCTTTAGATGCTATATCTTCTTTGGTCTCCAGGTTTTAAATGACAAAATTGGCATTTTGAACTGAGTCTGGAAATGGGATCCAGTGTTATCTTTCGTTGAGAAACATACCAGTGGAGTGGCAGAAGACAACAGCTTTGATGTCCACATTCCCAGTTTGAATGTTGTGCTCTGTGGCATGTTCTTTTTGTAACTATAAGATATTTCACCATGGCTTGCTCCATTTATTTCAGGAAAGGGAATTCTAAAATGTTATGAACATTGATCCATCAAATGACTGCAGTCCCTTTATTTCTGTAGTAGTTTTGTAGTATGGGAAAGAAAGTGATTCTCTATCATATCAGCAGCAATATCCTTTATAAAAAAACCTCCCCCTACAGTAGTTTCTTATGGGGCAAAATAGATGGAAAGCCATCCCGGTAACAGGCATGACTTCCCTTAATTTTTGCAAGGAAAATATTTTCTAAAATTGGCAGGATAAGGATAGTGTTGGGACACTTTGATTCTGCCTTTTTTGCCTGGGTGATGCCCATGGAACCTCTCTTAGAGGAAGATATCCTTGGCGTTTGAAAGTGGCCATCCAAAACTGGGGCAATTATGCAGAATCTGTAAAGAGTCCCATTCTGGATATTTCTACAGGCTACTGGGCAACATTAAATATCAAAGCATCTCCATGGTTTTAAGGTATTTTTATAGGTAACTTTATGGAATTCTTCTGCTCTGGAATGTTCCAGTGTTAAATATTTGTAACAGCACACAGGCATTTTTATGAATGTCTATTTTAGCCAATTCTGATATGGCATATTTGCTTTGGCTGCACCGTTGTTCCTCTTTAGCGCCTGGCTGTCTTATAATTCACAACTCCCACTTATAGTTTATAGCTGCTTTGGTATGTGCTGGTTGTCAGCTTGTAGTGCGTTGAAATGTTCACAGTGGGACGTGTACCCTTGCTGGTGTTCTGAGAATGTGCAACTTTTGGTTTGCCAATTTGGTGGAGGTGAAATTGGGCATCCTGCTGCTTTCCAAATGCTAAGGGGGGGGACCCCCCCAAATCTGGGCTTTGTTCATCACCCCCACATTGATTCCAGCTTCTTGTGCTATAGTGTAAGTCCTGGCAGACTGATGACTTCCTAAAAATTTTCCACCCCCCAACACCTTGTGACCCAGCATGTGGGAATTGCCATGACTTCAACAACTATTCTGTGTAGGGATCCATCAGAAGCAGTCCATTCTGGCTGGGGATTTGATTTGCTCATTCCAATGACTCATGTCTTTCTTGTTGGTCAGGCATCTGCAGCCCCTTTCAGTTTTGCAGGTTTGATCTTCAGGTCAGGAGGTGCATGGCTGGAGAACAATAGTTATGGATGATTATGATGTGTGTGGGTGTGTGGGTGTTAGGAACCCCCCCCCCCCCCCCCACAAGCGTCTGCTACAAGTCTATTATGCTGCTGTATGGCGGAAGAAAAGTGGGTGGGGATATAAGAATTCCCATGCTAAACCTGCTTGGGCCCCTCTATGCTGTGTGTGTCTGTAAGCGTTTGTGTGCGCAGGGTGGGGGGGGACCAGAAATGCGATGGGAACCATAGCTCGCTCTTCTCCTTGGCCTCTCCAGGTTAGGCTCTTAAAGGGAAACTGCAGCTTCCACATGCCAAGCGACCCAGGTGAAGAAACATGTGACACCTGCTTTAATGGGCTGCCGGTTTCCTCCGCTGAACAGGGGCCAACTTCACTCCGGCCCCCAGCCAAGCCGACAGGAAGGGGTCACCCGAAGGCTCCGCGCGTGGGGCGGGAGCAGGCCAGCAGAGGCAGGAGAGCCGCGGCGGGGAAGTAGGGGATATGGCCGGATGGGAGAAGAGCGTCGGGAAATGATGAAATGGCGAGAAGAAGGAGACAAAGCAAATCCCGCCGCCCCGATCCTTGTCCCTCGCCTGCTTCCGATCCAGCCTCGCCAGCTGGACGCGCTCTCTTCCTGAGACCGGCAGCTGGCAAGGCGAGCTGAACTCCGGCGCGAAGAGAAGAAAGGCGAGCTCTCCCTCACTCCCTCCTCTCCGACCGCCCGCGGTACCCCCAACTCCCCGCTCGCTCAGCCACTCCGCACCCGCCGGGCCTCCTATTTAAGGCACAGGGTCTGTGACCTCAGCGCTTTCTGAGCCAATAGCGGCTCTCTACGTTGCCGCCCGCTTTGGGGTCCTGTTGCGTTCCCCCGGCTGCGTGGCAGAAATTGGCACGAGTGGCTGGCCAGATAGAGCCCCAAGAAGGAAGGCCAGAGGGCAGATCAGTGTAGATAACCCTGCCCACCATAAGCCTCAGTCAAGATGATTTCAGCGAACCTAGCTGCCTAACAAGGAAATCTGCATGTATTCTGTGCAAGCCAGGGTATGTGTACTTGGAGGATATCCTAATGACTTCAAACTTACTCCCAAATAAACATATTCTTGCAGTAACAGCAGGACAACCCACAGGCCTTTCCCCGCAGCTGAAGTGAAGTGCTCATACTACTTGGGGGCGAGAAGAAGGCAACTTCCTAGGGACATGGCAGAAGAGAGAGATTGCCAGGGCCTGTTTTGCCATGGTGAGACGTAAGCACGGAAGGTTCTATAGAATGTTAATGTGGGCACATCCTCACTGACTGGCTTCTCTAACATTAGGGTCCTTGGTCCAGGAAGGGTGGTGTCGCAAGATGTTCGCTGGAACAGAATAGACGCGTCAATACTTCCATCGGAATGACTGTGTTAACCGAGGCTATTTCTATATCAGGGATTTATAGTCTGTCATTCACCACTGCTACATCACAAATGAAGGCAGGCGTTAAACTCCATAGCAATGACTTGGCTTGGTGATGTTTTCAGTTCCTGGAATGAAAATTTGTCCTGTTAGGGTCTTATGCCAATCTATCCTGGCATAAACAGTACTTTGTATTTACCTGTGCCAGCCAGATTGGGTTGGGGTAGGTATGTGTGCCTCAAACCAGGGTTCCTCAACCTTGGCAACTTTAAGACGGGTGGACTTCAACTTGCTGGCTGGGGAATTCTGGAAGTTGAAGTCCACCTGTCTTAAAGTTGCCAAGGTTGAGGAACCCTGCCTTAAACCACAACAGCATGGGCCCCTGTGTTTTTAGCCAGCCAAATAAAGAGGTGAAGTTTTTCCTGGCAGGGATATAAATGATGGGGGAGAAGGGAGGGGCAGAAGAATAGTTGTTCCTGTTAAATTTCTTTGGGCCAAAATCATGCTAAAGAACTAAAGGTATGGTCAGGAAAGATAAATGTAATTATTTTATGTGGGATTAAAATGCTATTTCTACATCAGCGCATTTTTTTATAGAATTATAGGGTTGGAAGGATCCATTTAGACATCAAGTCCAACCCTTGTTCAGTTTAGCAATCCAAATTAATGCATCCCTGATAAATGCCTCTACTGCAACCATCTGGCAAAGTGCAGGTCAAAAACTCTCTGGGGAACTAGTTTCACTATTGAAATGTTCTTACCATTAGGAAGTTTTTCCTAACACCCAATCAAAATCTGCCTTTCTATAACTTAGACTGTTGTCCTGTGCCCTTCACCATGGGGTGATAGAGAACATGTCATAATCACCTTCTATGTAGCATCCTTGATAACCGCTATCATATTTCCCCTTCAGTTGTCTTTTCTGAAGACTAAATATACTCCCTTCTTGCAGTCTCTCCCCACAAGATAGTCTCCAGTCCCTGATCATCCTCTTTGCCTTTCCTGGCACTTGCTCACGTTTATCTGAATGCTTCTTAAAGGGCAATGCCCAGAACTGGATCTGACCATTGCAGAATAGAGAGGAAGAATTACTTCCCTTGATTTAAAAAGCTGCTTTTTGATCTGTCTGGCACCTTGCAAAACGTATGCGTAGTGAGGCATTTGATGGGGGAAGTGTATAAAGTTGGTGCAAATAGTTTATTGTGACGTATACAGTGACTTATGCTTTGATTCTGTGCAAATGGACATGCATATGGATAATGGTAACAACAAAACAAAAGATTATCTACAATTTGTTCATACGGTGTGCCAGTCAGCTTAACAACATGAGTCTTTTTGCAATCTTTCCAGTTTCCTTGCACTGGTAGCTCACTGACCACTAGTTGCCCCATAAGCAAGAGAGCACACTAAGGGTTCAGATGGAAATGGCAGGTATTCATGCTAATCCGTTAGGGAAAAGATCCTCTTGATGTAATAATAGAGCAGCATCTTGACTAGACCTGTCTAAGATATTGCATGACCATGACCAAAAATTTGAGCTCACTGGGACTCTTTTTCAGGCTGAATCTTGAGCAAAGCAAGAAAAAAGGAGGGAGGAAATATATTGCTGGCTATTAGGGAAAAAACCTCCCCTTCTGCAGTTTCGGATATTCTTAAGAATAGTTTGGATGTTAGACAGGGCCTAATTAAGCTAGTGTATATAAAAGTGCAAAGATTTCAGTTGATACCAAAGGCTACTGGGGCAAAGGAATAAATATGACTGTTCTCCCTCAGGAAAAAATAAATGACCAATAAAATTCATGCAAAGATGCCCATTTGCTTACCCTGTTATTTCTGGGCAGTCACTTACAACCTGTTCAGCACACCCTGTAGGATGAGGCAAGGAGGTCATTTTCTTGCTCAGGAGCTCCACATAAAATTGGAGCCACTGATGAGTAGGACCCGCACAAGCCCTTGGAACTGGATTATTGAAACTCCAAGAAGGCAAGAAGCTTCAAGTGTAGGATTCCTGTGCCTTGGTTATTATCAGAATTGTCACCTCTTCTGGACAGAGGGAAAGTAAACCCTGTCTGTGAGTTGCATATGTCATTTCGTTTAGAGCAAGCAATCCTGCGTCAGTTGCCAAGCCAATTGCCTGACACAGAAGTTAATTTTAATAAATAAAATTATATTTGTTATAAAATAATACTTTTGATAAATCAATAGACATAAATTAAGCAAAAGCGAGACTAAAAGGCAGTGTGGCATCCCAGAAATCTCAAAATGTTATACTGAATTATAATCTTAGCGCTGGGTGTGTAAATACAGTTTCTGGAACTTCATGTTGGTTCTGTGTAATTGTTGATGTTTCTGCTTTCCCATTGTATTAGCAAAAGGGTGGTGGGAATGGAAATGGGGCAAAAGAAATAAAGTAGAAATTACAGTCTGAACTTTTAGGGCCTGCTGAACAATTAAAGAGAGGAGTATTGGGCCATTTTTCAGACTTGATGAGTATTTAATCATGTTTATATAGCACTGAACACAGCACTGTGGATGTTTATAGGCCCGTGACTGCTGCTTTGTATATCACACACCTCTCACTCCCACCCACTACTAAGTGGTTTCTTCTGCAGCTCAGTGGCAGGGGCCTGAATTTTAGAGGTAAGAGATTGAGTTTGATCATGGCTGCCACCATGATGAATTCCAGATGTTCATTTTATTAACATATACAGAAGTCACTTTCCATATCAGTACAGTTCAGGCTGTAACTGACAGGCATGATCAGATAAGGATCCCTCCTTCCTTATCTGAACACAGAATGAGATGATAGAAAGTAGGGAAAATGATCTGGAATAAGTGCTTCAACCTCATGTAAGCATAGCACCTGCCTACTATTTGTTAAAGCAGGCTGACTTTTTTCAGTCTTTTTCAAGAGCCTGAAAAAAAGATGGCACTGTTTTAAGAGTCACATGAATTTAAATCAGTGAACTCCTTAGAGTGGGGGCTTCTTATTTTCATGTTTGTACAAAAACCTGAAAAAAGTCCATTAGCAGCCTGAAGCTGTGCATGGTCTGAAGCACTGAAACATGCACAGCTCTAGCAAAATCTAATTCATTGGGTTCTTCTGGGGCAGGGGGTAATACATCTATGGTCTTCCAGATGTCCTTAAACCACTGTTCCCAACATTTCCCACTACTAGCCATTGTCTCCATGCGCTCTGTCCTATATATGAAGAAGTTAACCTAAGGCTCTTGTGCCTCCTCCCTGTGTGTTGCCTCCCTTCACCCACTGAAGAATTCCAAGCGACTGCTCCATGTGGCTCTTTCTGTTCTTCTGAAAGGAATGCCTGAGGACCATCTTAAATGCCCAGGGAGTAGAAAGGGAGTTTCATTATATGCAAGGGCACATGGTTGAAAGATTCAGAGCCCTTCTCCCACTTGTTGCTTACCTTCTCACCTCTCTATCTCCCTATTCCCATCCCCTTGCCCATGTGTTTCTTCTCAAGCCAGCCCTGATACTGGAGCTATGCTCAGCTTGGACCAAAGTACTTGAAGTGAAAGATTGCAGAGAGGTAAGCAGATGGCAAGAGGATTCAGCAATCCTTACACACATGGCCCTTCTGTCATTATAAATAGACCCATCATCCTACTCTATATGACTGGAAATAAATCCTTGTTTACAGTAAATAACTCCTGCAATGTTCCCAACATCTAATATGAGGGTAGACCCCCTCCATGGATTTTCCTTTTCTGAGGTTCAAAGTCAGGGTGCATGCTACAATATGCACACGTTATCTGAAGGGAGTCCTACCATATGCTGTGGGTTTGTAGGGTTCCACAGTAAAATTCCTTCGTTGTATGAATTTCTTGGAATGAAAGACTTCTTTGTTATGGTTGCTAAAATCAGGTGGAAAGAAATGGAGAAATAAGGAAATAAAAGTCCAGGAATAAAAGGGACTGAGAGATAGGGTGTGAAGGATTTGCATTATAGTGGGGAATGAAGGAAGACTGAGACATGATAGATTAAAGAGAAAAAAATTGGAAAAAAGAAAGTACATGGAAGCTACAAGATAAGAATGCAGAGAGGCCTATGGAGTGGGAAACAGGAAATCAGCAAACAGATGAAGATGTTGACAGCAATGGTGGGAAAGTTTTCATTATTACTTTAGTCCTTAATTAGTTCAGTTAAGCTGTTCTCTGTTTAACTTTCCTTTTTCCCCACTTTTTAGCATGTACTCTCTCTTCATAGGTCTTTCTGAATGCTGTCTATTAGAGCAATTCTCTCTCCATTCACTCTCTGTTCTGTGAACACCAAAGCACATGCTATGGGATACAAAAACAAAAATGGGGCCAATGGAAGATTGGTCATAAATACTACTGATAACAAGAAAAGGGAAATGAGAAATAAGATCAGTGAAACTGAGAAAATATATAGCACAGAACTGGTTGAGGAAGCCTGGAAGAAAGTTAATAGAGTAAAATTCAGTTAAAGAGGGTCAGAAAGAGTACACTGAAACCCCATAAAAATGGGTTTTAGAATGACAGGAATTAATAGAGACAGAATATATTCAAGGACCAATTCTACTAAAACAAGAGGTATGAGAGGCAATAGAGGAGCTATAAAAAAAGAAAGTCCTAGGCATGAATGAAATACCTACTAGATGAGTCCGTTAAAATGCTAATACAGTAGTTTTACATCAACAAATATCAAACAAGATTGGGTGACTGAAAAATATGCGTGTGTGTATACTGAAGTATAGTAATGCAAGAACATGCAGATTACTGACTGCAAGCAAAGCTTTACTTAAGATCTTACGTAGAAGTGTACATGGAAAGAGAAATACCAAATGAACAGGCAAGTTTCAGAAAAGGCAATTCAGAGGGATATGGGTTATCAGTTACTACTATACAATAGATATTGGAGCAAGCAAGATAAGAAGGAAGTTTATCTTCGCTTTATTGATTATAGCAATGCCTTTGATTGTTCATATTTAGATCATATGGAACATACTGAGGTTAACTGGGCATGCCAAAATAGCTGATTATTCTTTTTAGTAATCTTTACAATGAACAATAAGCGATCGTAAAAACTGAATCTTAGGAAATGGAGTTCAGAATAGGGAAAGGAGCGAGATAAAAATGCATGTTGACCCCATATCTGATACATATCCACACCTTAACTCAGGGTTCCTCAACCTCAGCAACTTTAAGATGGGCGGACTTCAATTCCCAGAATTCCCCAGCCACCCATGCTGGCCAGGGAATTCTGGGAGTTGAAGTCCACCCATCTTAAAGTTGCTGAGGTTGAGGAACCCTGCTTTAACTGATTCAATAAATGGGTTAATAGAATGGCAATATTAGTAGAGATGACATCTGGAATCAGATGTGGAGGTTGAAGCACCAACAGTTGAGATATGCAGGGGGTACTAATACTGCTACTACTAACAATTTTTATTTACAGACAAAAGACCCAAGTAGCAAAGTACAAATATAATTAAAAGTTTGATGTAAGATGAAAAGTTTAACAGATAACTTAAAAGAGACTACATAAAACATTTAAAAACTCAAAATTATTAATTTATTAGAAAATACCTTGTTTTTATAGCCTTAGTTCAAAATTTGGCTGTTGCCACTATCTACTACAGATGGTACCACTTTATTAGCTAAAATTATAGAAGGCTTTAAAAATCTCACTAGGAAAGCAAATTGGGGCCAATGGTTAATTTTAAGAAGATAAGGTAATGCCAGCCAGCATGTTTAGTGAATGTACAGCTGACTATGAAAAAGTAGAAGTGGTAGGCAATTCTGTTTTCTTGGGCTCAAGAATAATTAAAGATGGACAGGAATTTAATCCTATGGAAGAAAAAATGCCAACCTTAATTAAGATCATAGACTCTGGATTTTACCAATACATGCATATAGCAACATGATAGTAATTCCTTTGCATTCATGAATTTGGTTCAGCTAGCATGAATTTGGACTTTTAGTCAGTTCTGCATTTAATGTAATCTTCATACCTAATTCAGAGAAAACAAATATGTAAGGGGATAAAAAAGGAGAACTTAATATAATCTACATCTTTCAGTTGATGATACAATGATATGGGATTGTATATGATATTCTGGGCTACTGATTGATAAATATAAATAAACATATAAATATAACTATAAATATAAGGGTTCCCTGGCTATGGCATCTTCTCGAAGATAAAAACGGCATGTCTGCTTCTTGACAGGAAACCTTACCAATTTTTAAAAAATTATTACGGTCAAGATTTCATTTCTCGTTAAGTCCCACAGTTCTGCAGATGTTACTTTTAATACCAGCTCTGTGGATGCAGCTTTTAATTAAAATGTGAGCAGATGCAATCATGTGATTCTCCGAGCTGCCAAATTGACAGAGATTCAATGTGGGCTTCCCTGGCAAATCTAACTGATAATCACAAACAGTTACTGTTGTTTGATGGTTTGTGATTTCAGGTTGCTAAGCAAACCAAAACACACCTTTCCTGCTTTATTACAGATGCAGTGGCATTCTGGGGGGTGCACCATTTCCCACAGAACATTGGTATGTTTGAGGAAACAGTTTTCCTTCTGCAACATGTTTGCAAAGGGGCGTGTTGCTTCTTAAAAGCTGTATGCAACGGCTCACTTCTCAGCAACAAAAAAAATGCCAGAAAAATCAAGCGCATGTTTTTTTCCTTGCAAAACACACCTAACATGAGTTACAATTTGGTCTTTGGCAGCTGTCCTTTGCCAGTGTAGAACAGGCTAGGAAACCTGCAGCTGAGGTTGACTTAACATCTGGCCCACAGTTATATTGGCATTGTGAACCAAGACTTCCAACCTTTATCGCTAATTGTTCCCACCTTCACGATCAGGATATATTTCAGAAAGCCAAGAAGATGTTAAAGGGAGGGAAAGGAAAGATCAAGCAGGTTTAACACATTTTACGGGGTGGGTGGGGGAGCGGTGTTATACAAAGCTATTTCTATACTAATTTCATCTAACTTTCAACTACTTTCTATTAACCCTTCCTCTTGCTCCTTATGGGCTAGGCCTCTTCCACCCCCTCCCCCTTTTTAAAAATTGACTTTGGAATCTGTTTATCTGAAACAGACCTGGGCTAGCTAATGAATACCGGTAGCGGGGTAGCACACCACATACGTTCGCCAAATGTATGACAGCATCTGCATGGAGTCTGACCTCTCTATTTCTTGGCTCTTTATAGCTTGGGAAAAGGGGAAAAAGTTTAGTATATTAAATGTTCCTGTGCTCTAAAATCTATTTTATCTGGATGGCTAAAGATTAAGTTGATCCCAGAATGAAATAATTATGGTTATTTAGGTGCACTTTTTGCAATCACCATACAAAAGTGGCTCAGTAGTTCATACCGTGAGCACATATATTACAAAATACTGAAAGGAACAGTTTTCCAACATTTGAAAACAAGAAAATAAAGCATGAATGAGACTCAGGGGAAATTTGCTTGGAAATTCCAGAAAAATATTTTAGAAATCTTATTATTTATTTAGCCATTTAAACGTTAGTAAAGAAAAAAAAATTACCGAAGGGTTATTAGCAAAAACCGGAAATTACATAACAAATGCACCTCCAATTTGGAAGTTTTAAAAGTGCACATTATGATAAATGATAAGCAAAAGATCTTGAAATGTTCATATAAATGATTTACCTATATTATAAAAACATAGTTGTAAAATTCTATACATTCTAATTCAGATAATGATATGGAAACTTTCAATTAAATACAGGCAAAATTTATGTTGCAAGATTATTTATATTCCGGGATCATGGTTCTTTTATGGGAGAAAAGGGCAACATATTTGTATTATGAACAGAAATGGAATATTTGCTACAGTACCACCATGGAAAAATATCTATTGAAAATATTTTTTTGTAAGTTGCAGAAATTAATGACAGGTATCTAAAATTAGAATTCCTGGTTTTGTACCTGCACTTATACTTATTTAGATTTCCTCCTACTCTTAAATGTTCATTCTCTATAGGGATTCACTGCATTTCTATCTCAGGACCAGAGAATTTGTGCCTTCAAACTCAGAGTTTTCTTTCAACTCAAGGGTGGGTGGAAAGCAGCAGGGAATGACCTAGAGCAGTGTTTTTTTAACCTTGGCCATTTTAAGATGGGTGGACTTCAACTCCCAGAATTCCCCAGCCAGCATGCTGGCTGGAGAATTCTGGGAGTTGAAGTCCACCCATCTTAAAATGGCCAAGGTTGAGAAACACTGGCCTAGAGGCAGGCTCTCATTTCCTTCTCCTCAGCCAGATCCTATGTAAAGGAGAGCGACTGGGGATGGCTTTTCCCTTTGGGTTTGAGTTGATCTTTGGTGGGAGGAGAAAGCCAGGGGAATCCATCAACTACTTTCCTTAACTTGTCCTGCATTAATCTCTAAAATAGCACCCCTCCCTGGCTTGGTTACTGAAGCAGAACAAGGCTAAGCCATGAGGATTGTGCAATGCATGCCAGCCAGCATCCTTGTTTGCCACTCCCAGGCCTGGAGGAGAGCCCTTTAATGTGGGTGGCCATGAAGAAGAGCTCATACCTGCTTGTAAATCAAATAGTGGTTGAGCTTTCATTGTTGCTCCGCCCCATGTGATTCAGGTGGCTGCTTCCTCTATCATCATCATCATCATCATCATCATCATCATCATCATCATCATCTCCTCTTCTCCTTCTCCTTCTCCTCCTCCTCATGAATCTTCATACATTTAACATCACCATCTTTTTAGAAAAGGAAGATTTCTTAAAAGTGCAAAAATGTTCCAGGCATCAGAGGAAGGAGTTTTCTGGTGACTTATCAGTGGCAGCAAATCAACATCAGGCACTACAGTTTCGGATTCACCCCCTTTCCACCCCACCCAAAGTTATCCTTCAATAGAAAAGGAATATTTGGACTGAAAATCCACAAGGGCATTTCCAATGCAGCCTGATGCTCCAATAAGACTGTCTTGGCTTAAGGCACATTTTGATAGTGAATGCCTGATGCTGAGGACTGGAGAAATAATCTCATGTTTTTCACAAGCTATTTTCTTTCTTGTGGGTGTTCTCTGTAAAACCTTGAATCTGCTTTTCTACTACACATGTGCACACACGCACACACAGATGTGTATCTATTTCCCCAAAAGAAATTCCACATATTTTCCCTGAAGAAATTAATCAGGTCCTCGTTCATGGTCAATTATCACAGACTAATTTAATAAGAAAAAATTGACTGTGCCTTCTATCAGAACTGATATACACTAAAAAAAAATAGTCATCATAAGTTCTTCCTGAACTGGATGTTCGAAAAGTACATCCAGTTTGTTTTTTGTCTTTTGTTGATTCTTAAAAAAAAAAAAAAACTATTAATTTTGTTAAAGTTCTGATAAGCAAGTGTATCTTTCAACAGATGCTCAGAGCTGATCATGTGAGTCCAGTCACTGCAGAGTTTAAAAAGATGCTGAAACCTCAAGTAGGAGAAATACAAAGACAGTATTAGCAGGATGTGAAATATGAAGAAACATATTACCTAAATGAAAGGCACTATTTTTGAACCTTTTTCCAGCCTTGGAATCTCTTAACTACAAAAAAACAACAACAACCAGAACCTCTAATTAAGAGGCAGAACTCTAATGATAGAAAATTGGCTGTATTCAAGTGAACTTTTCTTTAACTTGGTTTCTCACAGAACCCCATCAAATTCTCATGGAACCCTAGTCTGAAAAGCCCTGCCATAAAGTACATCTACTGGAATGCCAAAACAAATCTAATTAACCATCTAGTAAGAGTGTAGTTCTACTGTGAACAAAAGAGGCATCTTTATACTGAAACAGACTATTAGTTCACCTAGGGACAGACAACATGGTATCCTCCAGATGTTTTGAACTTAATCAGGCCAAGCCAACCCGATCAGTATCAATGGACTGTGGGAATTATGTCCAAAACATCTGGAAGGCACCAGATCTCTAACCTCTGCTCATAGGTATCATACTGGGGGTTTTCCTGTCCTGCTCCTTGAAATTCTGTTGTGCAGATGCTAGGAAACGAACCTGAAATGTGCATTTTGCTAGTCGACTTTGAGGAGAGAATGGAGTTTTGTTTCCAGTTTCTCACTCTCTTGTTGATAATTGAGTGTGTGTGTGCTTGTGTCAAGTGAAGCTCAGACAGTACGCAGGGTGCTGGATTTGAGCTAGTAGTCTTGTTCCTGCTTCCTATAAGAGATTATTGCTGCAATGGCAAATAAGGGTACAATTACATGTTGTTGTGAGAAAGCTACCCATAATCTTTATTTAAACAATGAGACACAGTGTCAGCTTGCTAATGCATTCTGTTTTGAAAAATAGTTTCTCCATTACGTTAGGAATTTGGAGACGGCATCTGATGGTGTATGTGAAATGTTTCACTATGTGACATTGCATTGCAGAAATACCATTTCACAATGTTCTACATTCAGTTGGCTTATTAGGTCATCCCAAGTATCACATGTTCACTGCCGCTTCCTACTGACATTAGCAATTAAACCAATAATCTTGAGCTGTGCCATGGGAAACCCATAAGGCTCTACTTAGGTCCATTATTATTTTAAAGGCTCTTCCTCATGGCCACGTGAAGTGCTTTCCTCCAGTTCTTTGGTCAGCAGCACAGGGGCATGGCTGCATAAACCAGAGCATCAGTTGGAGCTGGGCAGATCCGAGTGTCACTGTGTCATCAACCGCATCATTGATGAAATGTCCTGGATTGTGTCCATGACCAAAGTTGTGCCAGAAGAAGAGAGAGAACCCTATTCTAAATCTGGAACAGCTAAGAACAACTCTAAGCTGCCTTCCACTAAATGTGTGTTTTGGGAAATGTGGGGAGTGAAGGAATTTTTTTTGCAGAAGAAAGAGTAATGATTAATAATAAGGTCAGACTTAGCTATAGGTGGTGGTAGAAATCAGTTGATATCATGGGGTCATTTGAACAAAGACACCATTTGCCTAAAAAGGAAGACTAGGAGACAATCTGAGGCTGAATAACTACATTCAATCAAAAGCTGTCAGAAAAGCCATCAGAATGAAGGAGATGCATCACCCATACTGATTCTGCCAGTTTCTGGTTTGGTGTAGACCACTGGTAATCTGATTAGGATAGACTTCATTTAGTTTGCAGGTACTAAGCGCTCTGATTCAGAATGATGGCACCTGCCATTGAAACTGCCCTTAGAATAGGGTTGAGCAAACTTTTGGTGGCTGGTATCCATGCTTAACAATTTGCAAGACCATATGATCAAGCAAGAAGTAGAAAGCAGTGCATCGCATACAAAGGGATAGGCCAGGGTTTTTCCAGTTTGGGGGCTGTGAGATTTTCTTTTTCTTTTCTTTTCTTTTCTTTTCTTTTCTTTTCTTTTCTTTTCTTTTCTTTTCAATAGTGCTAAGCTTACTTTAACCTACACTACCTGTGTATTTCCAGTCTCAAAAAGATGGGAAACTGTGCTGCCAACATTCAGCAATGCAGAGTTTACAAGGGCTGCAAAGAAGTGGTTACTTGTCCATATCTTATATGCTGGGGAAGCATAACCTGGAATACAGCAAACCCAAAAAGAGAACTAGGACAAGCACAACTTTATTTCACAGTTAGCTTCCAGGAAGATGCTGCGGCTCATAGGGCTAATGTAATTCTTGGTCATATTCAAACCAAGATATCTGGCAGGAATTACTATTCCTTTTTGTTAGGAATGATCATTTTTGAATGCGGTCTTTCCTGGGGCATCCCATCCCAGAAAAGCAAAAATTGGAAGACAAATAGAGTGCACAGTTAGAGAGATCTAAAACTATCACAGTGGGATGTAAAATGATCCATTTATTTGTGGCAGCACCTACTTTACCTTGACTAATCTAAAAAAACAACAACATGACAACATAAGACCTGGTTAGTATTTTTGATGGGAGACCACAAGCAATGCCAGATTTCAGTACTATTGCAAGAAAACAACCTACGTATGTTAAGCTCAATTTGAGGGAGACTTCATTTATATTTTACTTAGCTATTTAGCTTATGTAACACAAGGTTAAAAAGTAACTTTGTATCTACTCTAGTGTATGTGAAGAATTATTTTTACAATAAATTATGGATTAACAATCTCAGTGTGCTGTCAGAAACACATCCAAATCACTGTTGTAAGATATAAATAGATACAAATGCAAGTCAGATGTATTTCAAAATTAAAATATTATAAAAAGTTTTCAGATCTCTTTGGCTTTGTGGGGAAAAAATACAGACTCCAGACGTTTCTATCATAGCATTATAGGATAAATATTATTTTCTTCCTTTACTCATTTAGATATTGATTTTGACACGTCTCCTTTTCCATGGTTAGCATTTTCTAAAAAAAACTGAAAGTCACCAGTGTGTATGGGGACTGGCGCTGTTTTTCCCCAGTTCGCTACAACTGAAAGTCTAGCGTCTTCTTTTAAGTATCTAAGCATTTCTTTGTCCATTGAACTGGAGAAGTCTAATGGCTGTATAATCTAGCATACAGTGGACACTTATCAGAATAATGAAGAGCTAAAAATTCATATATACCTGTAAATAGCTTAATGGGGAAAATATTATCCACCTGTAGGTGGATAATCAGTTTTCTAACAGGTAGGAAACAACACGTGAGGTTAGGCAAAACTACATCTAGTACCCGGTTAATCAGTACAGGTGCCCCTCAGGGATGTGTGCTTTCCCTGCTGCTTTTCTCCCTTTACACCAATGACTGCATTTCAAAAGACTCTTCTATTAAAATCTTGAAATATGCAGATGATACAACTGTTATTCATCTAATTCGAAATGGAGATGAGTCAGCATACAGACGGGAGGTTTGACAACTGGTCTTGTGGTGTGGTTATAATAACTTGGAACTGAATACACTTAAAACCGTGGAGATGATTGTGGATTTTAGGAAGAATCCTTCTAATACCCCTCCCCTTACCATACTCGACAGCCCAGTATCAGTGGTAGAGTCCTTCAAGTTCCTGGGTTCTATACTTTCCCAACACCTGAAATGGATGCTTAACATTACAGCCATCATTAAAAAGGCACAGCAAAAGATGTTCTTCCTGCGGCAACTTAGGAAGTTTAAATTATCCCAGGAGCTTTTGATACAGTTTTACAAGGGAATCATTGAGTCTGTTATCTGTTCCTCTGTAACTGTCTGGTTTGATTCTGCAACCAAACAGGACAGACTCAGACTCCAACGGATTGTTAACTCTGCAGAAGGGATAATTGCAACCCGCCTGCCTTCTATAGAAGAACTGTATACTGTGAGAGTCAAAAGGAGGGCAGAGTGGATATCTGCAGACTCTTCCCATCCTGGATATAAACTGTTCCAACTTCTTCCTTCAGGACGGCGCTACAGAGCACCATATGTTAAAACATCTAGATATCAGAAAAGTTTTTTCCCTTGTGCCATTGCTCTGTTAAACACCACATGACTTGATATGTGCTGGACAGTGGCTTCTTCCTTTGAAAAAGTTATTTTACTGTGTAGTGTTATTGTTTATTATTTTTCTGTTGCTATCCAAACACACTGTTGATCTTGCTGTTCGTCACCAAAGACAAATTCCTTGTATATATTTTATACTTGGTCATTAAAGTATTTTGTATTTGTATTTGTATTAACTAAGAGGACATTGGCTGCACAAAGATCTCATGTGGATTCTGGTAGATTGTTTCGAAACCTTTAAACAAGGCTCTTTTTTCTTTCTTCTTCATCTAATTAATTTGCAGTAATCTAAATAGAGGGTGGATCTTTCTGATTATACAGAAATGCTGAGAGGATCAGGATAACTTTCCCTTATGGAGCTGGATTAACTATTTATTTGAGTCCTGCATTTAGCAGCTATTAGGTACTTCTGGGTTATCCACATCAGATATAATCCAAGCAGAAATTGTATGAAATGTAGAATTATCTTGAATTTGACAATATATCTGAAAAATAAAAGTACAGTGGTACCTTGGTTCACGAACTTAATTCGTTCCGCGACTCTGGTCGCGAACCGAATTGGTCGTGAACCGAATCAAATTTTCCCATAAGGTTCAATGTAAATACAGTTAATCTGTTCTGACCCCTACGAATTTGGTCGCCAACCGATTTTTGATTGCGTCCCGAATCAAATTTCCCTATAAGGTTCAATGTAATTATGGCTAATTCGTTCTGAACCATATGTTTTTTTTTAAAAAAACGCAAAAATATGACACAAAGTACAGTACGAAGAGAGAGAAAGCTAACTTTGCTCGACGCGACTTCTGGCGTGGAGGACAGGAAGGCGGGTGGGGAGGCGGTTACTGCTTGGAGGGACAGTCCCCCTCCCTACAGGAAGCCGCGACCACGTGTCACGGCAGGGAAAATGGCTGCGGATCCTGTTCGTAACCCGATGCGGAGTTCGCAAACGGAGGCAAAATTTTGCGACCGGAGCTGTTCGTGAACCGAATTGTTCGTGAACAGAAGTGTTCGTGAACCGAGGTACCACTGTACTGTTATATGATTATAACCACTATAGAAAAGGACCAAAATGTTGTTATGCAGGATGAGCCCTGCCATTAGGCCTCTGGGGCAGCTGCCTCAGGCAGCAGGAGAAAGCTGACAAGGTGCTTCATTTATTTTTATTTATTATTTGTTGGATTTCTCCCCCGCCCATCTCCCCCACAACAGGGGACTCTGGGCGACTTACAAAAAACATTAAAACTATAAATATATAAAAAATGCATAAGAAGAAAAAATTCATGGAAGAAAGAGGGCACACGTTGCTGTGCTGTCTGCACCATATTCCTTAAGCTAGCTTGTTGCCTTCAGATGCAGTGGAGGAGGACAATATCCCATTGCTGGTGTTGAACAAACAGTTCTAAGTGCAGGTGCTAGCAGCATGTTGAAGACATTTCCACGTGCAGTATTAATGTCACTTCTCTATAGCTCTCAGCCTGTGTGACCACACCAGTTTGCTTCCATTTTTCAGGGCATCATTAACTTCCAGCTCCAAGATGGCACAAAATGAATGGCAGTGAATGCATTTGAGCAACTGAAAGGATGAAGCTCGTGGGTGGGCTGTCTGGGAACTCCAAACTGCCCTTGGCTCCTGGTTGCTATTCTCCCCCTGCTTTATAAGTCACCTAAGCCACCATAGTACTCTGCTGTTCTTTCACTGGTCTTCCTAAAGCTCACTCTTTAGGGACAGACTTAACCATAGTTTTAACTGGGAAACTGTCAGCATCTTAGACCAAGCTAAATCCAAAGATGCGAGGGAATTCCTGGAAGCTTGGCATTCAGACAAGGCAGCCATCAACAGGCACATAGAGATAAACAACATCTACACACTATTCAAAAGAGACAATAGAAAGGAAAACAAAAGACCAGAACATCTCCTCACCAGCAATCATCACCCAGATAAGCAGAGATTAACACCAAGATTACCACCAGACATACAATCAAGCAGTAAACAATACCCTAATCAAGGAACTACCAGAGGGAAAAAATAGAACAAAACAAGACACCCCCCCCCCAACACTGGCAGGGCATGCCACTGTATATAAACAGAGAGCAAACCCATCCCATTCCAGCACTGAAGATGTTACCTAGCCAGGTAACGAAATGTTTGCAAGAAAACAACCAAGCTCAGAGAACCCCAAGGACTCCAAAGCTCAATTAGACAGTTCCCCCCCCCCCCTTAATTACAAAGAAAAGAATGCATCGCAAGCTAATAATGGTAGGAGGGTGTTGAGTTTTTTCATTCATCTGTTGGTTAGCTGGACGGGGTGATGGTTGCTTGTTATTGCCATTTCCTGAACAGTAATGATGAGGACAGTCATTTGGACAATGTATCTGAGGGCCTAGTAGCCGGGTAGAACTGCCCAGAATGAGGACGAGGGTGGGGCACTGAATACTTCCTTTATCAGAAATGGCAAAATGTCTTGGGTGATGAAGCAGAATTTCTCAAGCCACAGCAGGACCTTCCCATGCCTCCCTCATTCTCTTTAGAAAGAATGATCAAGATCAGGCAGGAGTTACTGTATACCAGACATCCATTTGGGACCAAAAACACATACCCTTTAAGCTCCCAGTGTTGAGACACCACCCCTTCCCCCTTCAAACTTGCAAAGGAAAATGACACAGATTCCTAAAGAGTTTGTATAAAAGCAAAGGAAATCTCTGGATTGTGTGGGAGAGAGAATGGGTGGGCACTGTCCCTGGTGGGTAGAAGAACAGTGGAAGCACTGAAGTAAGATGGAATCATTGAGGCTGGGCTGGGCTTGGGTGTGGCGTGCACTGAAAAATGCCACAGGATAGTCTTTAATGAAGTGCGAGTGGCCAGGGCGGGCTGCGTGCTTTGTAGGTGAATCACCCAAGTGGGAGGCATTGGCATGAGTAATGTGGTAGGTTTTTACGGCGGCTTTACAGTCATAACCATAACCTAGCCTTGGTCCAGGAATAAAGATATATTGTAGATGTTTCTGTCTCTGACAGAGGAAAACAGAAACACCAAGCCAGCCAAATGAAGAATCCCCTTTTGTGGCATTCCTAACAAAAAGTGTAGGAATGTGCCTTAGTCTTCCATGTAATGTTTCATATTACTTAAAGCTTTTTGGCTGTATTTATCTTTTCTATTAGCATCCAAAATTTCACTCTCAAAATGCTAAGGATTTTTTTTTTTTAGAATTACAGCATTCATGGTGTACTAATAAACTTAGGAAATAGGGTTTCTCTTTTGGACTAAGAACATTGTTTCAGCCAAATGCTATACATTTGACAGAAAAACTCTAGTTTTGGGTACATGCTGAATGTATTTCAACAATTTGTCCACTAAGTGTGGAAATATTTGCTATTAAACAGATAATGCTTAATGTACATTAATCATTCCAAGTTACGAACACAGAATCTCTGACTAGTCTGTTCTATCCGGTCAAGTATTAGATCACTTAAAATTATGCCTTGCCTGAAAATAGGCCTTCACCCCAACTCTGAACATTCACTGGGAATTTGGGTGGGATCCTTAAGGAGACATTATTCTCCTTAACAATAAAAGGGCCAGGTTGGTCTAGTGGTTAAGGCGCTAGGCTAGAAACCAGGAGACCGTGAGTTCTAGTCCCACCTTAGGCATGAAGCCGGCTGGGTGACCTTGGGCCAGTCATTCTCTCTCAGCCCTAGGAAGGAAGCAAGGGCAAACCATTTCCAAAAAATGTTGCCAAGAAAACTGCAGGGCCCAATCCAATTCCTGCAGTTGCCAGGAATCAAAAATTGACCTATATATTTCCAGAGAGATATATTATTCTTTTCTCCCTGAAAATCTCCAGAATGTACCAGCATTATGGGGGCAGGGAAGAAGGTTAGAAGAACTTCCAAAAAAAAAAAAAAGGAAAAAAGACATTATGTAAGAATCTTTTCATCCTAGCACAATCTTGGTAACCTTTAGGCTACACTGGATTGGACATGAGGAGAATCCAGGTAACATGTTTCATAATGGAAATAGCAATCTTGGTTTCAGGGAAACAGTACCAGGGGTTTTCCTCTCCCTGCCCTGGCCCTACTGAAAGCCTACACGTGCAGGCACACATCCCCTAAAGTTGCTATTTGCATCTGGGGAAGTCTTAATTGGCCCCGATTGCTTTTAACTGCTGCCATGGGAAACCCTGCCTGTGAAAAAGAATAGAAGCGTTTCTGCTGAGGTGGCAGAAATGCATGAATAAGTGGAGCTGTTTCGTTTGCATGAAAGAAGGGTGGGACAAACAGGGTTGACGGGGAATAAGGATTGCTTGACAAAAGGCTTTTCTGGTGGACTCTTCCAGCCATTAGACCAGCATCAGAATAGACCGAATCACTCTTAAGCTAAAAGGCCATCCGTTCCCATGCATGTAGATATGATTTATACCATGGGTTTTGGGGAAATATATACAGTGGGAGAGAACAAGATTGCTTGAAGCCCTTTTCTCCTGGGATTTCTCTAGGGGATGGTGGGGTGTGGAGGGTCAGGGATGGGGAATGCAGGCTTTGCTCCCCCGGTCACAGTGCTCCCTTTGCCCACAGCTCCTTACAAGTGTGCTCCCTGCAGGAGATTCGTGGGGGATCCTTGCCTTCCTGTGTGCCACGCTTTGGAACCTGCCTGGGGTGCCTGCACTGAACCGCACGGACCAAGTGACCACCAGACAGTCCATCCAGCAGATGTACGACCTCACTCGCTATCTGGAACACCAGCTGCACACGCTTGCGGCCACTTATGTGAGTGTAGATGCTTTGGGAGAATGGAAGTGACTGAGCTGAGCAACTTCCTAGAAATTCTTTTCTTCCTTCCTTCCCTTTTCCCTGAACCATCTCCGTTTCTTCCTGCCTAGCTGAGCTCTCCTTTGAAAATTGTGCCTCCCTGTTTCTCTCCATTTGGACATCTGTGTGGCAAAGGGAGGCCTGGCTGTACAGTCCTTCTCTCTGTACATTCTGGCTTGTGGGCTCAGTGAATCTCAGGCCACTTCTGCACAGAGGGCCCCTCATGCCACCCATCCACAGGATTCAGGCAGTCGTTCTATTTTTTCTTTCTTAATGAGTATTTCTGGAAATTAAAATGATGCAAGAAGTGGTAGGGAAAGATAGGAGCAGTGTCATTTGGAGCCTCATAAAATTATGGATAAGACTGGTGCCTAAGAAGGGAAGCATTATACAACCAGATACTGAATCCTGAAAGCCCACTGCAAGGGAAGGGCTTTAAAAGGCAACAGACTGATTTTGCGCATGATTTGAAAAGGGATTTAGGGATATGGACTTTTCGTGCCTGCAACACTCTGTGCCAGCACCTAAAATTTCCTCCTACATGGTGAATAGCTGAAATACTGTTCTCTCTCCACAGCTATGGCCCTCACTTGGCAGAATATCTGACATCCTTTCTCCTCCCTGCCTTCAGGCACCGGTGGAGTCTCCCTGTTTACAATCTGTTGTGGATCTCCCGCTGGGGTGAGGTGAGGCCTTGTCTGTCAGAACTTGCCAGGGAAACGCCCGGCTGTGCAGAGAGCTGAAAGTGGGGGCAGCCCCTCATCAGCTTGCATGGCATCCCTGCTCTCTGGCCTACCTGGCATTTCAGGCCCTACCCCTTGGCAGGTTTCCTTGACACTGAGCATCAAATGCTATCAAAATCAGGGATTTGCTTGTTTGGCCCATGGAAAATGCAGGACCCATATTTTCTAGTGTATCAACTTTCTGGAAACTTTCTTTTAAGGAAGGAGACCAAGAAGGTCAATTTCCACAGTCTAGAAAACAAAAGAATTGTGCCATTATACAGCAGCCAGGGTCCATTCATTGAGTTTATGTGCTCACTTAATGATGATTTCTGTCACAGAAATGAACAACATTCTCAAACAATACTGGTTTTTGATAATAATAAGCTAATTGAATGGAAGAGGCTGATCAACAGAGGCAAATTCAGCCTGTAGCCAACTCTCTGGGCCTCCACTGTGCCCATATTCAGCTTGTGCCCCTTTCCAACCAGAAAATGTACAAATGTGTGGAGAGGTGTTTCTGTGTGTGTATGTGCATGCATGTGCACGTGAGGGAGAGAGAGAGAGAATGAGGTCAAAATGACAATCATGACCTTTTCTCCTTTTCCTGTCTTAGTGCAGGGACTGAAAAACTACCATCTGATAAAATCTGGGGTGGTAGATACATTTTATTTATTGACAAAACTGTCCCCAATTAAATATTGATATTGTAATCCTTGTCACCAAAGGTACAGTTATTTATCATTATAGCAACTAGAATGGCAAAAGATCAATTTGATCAGTACTGGTGTCCAATCCTACAGTGCATGCATATTGCCACATCTAATGAAGTCACAATCAATATGGGAATTTATTTTGCCAACCTCAACTAATGGTGCATTTCCATGTTGTCCACATGGAACACAAAAGATGTGAGTGTCTTCAAAATATATAGTTGTGTGCACAGAGACATATACACAAATTTCCAAATTTAGGTGATATTTTTGTATGAAATCTGTTACATTAGAGCCACAGAAAGCTAGATTTCACTTATTTTCAGTGAGTGAAATTATATAAGTAAAGATATGGCAGGAACAGCTGGTTCTTCACTTGCAATGTGTACTTGGCTTCATGCTGAACTCGGACTCTCAAACTTGTCTTCCCTTTGTAAAAGACGGTAAACTTTTAAAAAATAATTAATGACATTTACATCATAGGTTAGAAATTAAAGATTACTTGGAAGTCATCTGGTCCCAAACTTTGCTTAATGCAAGATCAATTGATATGCATTCCTCCTTATGCTTAAAAAAAAAAAAAGCCTAGCCCATAGATGCTCATTTCCAGAACAATTTCCAGAGCTAGACAGAAAAAAACCCCTACACTTATTTTTACTAAATACTAAAACTAACTGTAACATGTACAATGTTACCGTATTTTTCCGACAATAAGACGCCCCCATATACAAGACGACCCCCATTTTTCCAACCCCAAATTAAGAAATCAATATTTTAAAGATAGTGCAGAACACATTTTTATTTAGTAATTAGTTAACATTGACCTGATACTCTCGGTGGGAGGAGGTCCAAACCGTCTCTCTGCAGCTCTATTTCCAGGCTCTTTTGCATAACTGATTCCATTCAAGCACGAGTGAAACTAGCTTCTCTCTGCAAAAGCCTTCCTCTAATTGGTTTGTTCAGCATCAGCTGATGCCAGTTACATAAGGCTTGTGATTGGAGGAAGTCTGTTTGGGAGACAAGCTATTTCACTCGTGATTGGAGGCTCGTGATTGGAGGAAGCCCCAGAGACAAAGTATAGGCAGTTTTTGTGGTTCTCTCCTCGCTGACTTCCTTAAATAAGATGCCCTTCAATTTTTAGGGTAAGGATTTTAGAAAAAAGTATCGTCTTATAGTCGGAAAAATACGGTATATCAAATGGGCTGATGTTGCATTGAAATAATTTCCACTTCTGTTAGGCTTCCATCATCTTTATAGTGCTTTGCAATTTCTGAGAGCCTAGGTCTCTGCTTCTGCTACTGCTTCAATTCACAATAAGAAAATGACAGAATGTATATTGTGATGTCATGAGGGAATTCCTGGCGTTTTGCACTTGCATTCTAACATTGGATGCAGGTGTGTCAGTCACAGGGCTTCTACTGTGACATCATGACATGCATTTCATCACATTCACCCTCTTGCCCCCCCACCCCACCCCACCCCACCCCCAGCATCTATATCTTAAGGTCTGTCAGATAGCGCAGTTCCATTTTGTAAGTGTTCACTTTTAAACGCTAGTCCATCTTAATTGTCAAGAAATAAGAGCATGATCCAGGCCTTAGAAATAACCTACCCAGACAGACTAAGATTTTAATAAACCAAAATAAAAACGGCTTTCTGCAACCAGGTACTTTCTAAATCTGTTGGACTGTGACTCCCATCATCCCTTCAGACTTGCTTAGTGAATGGGTGGCCATATAAATTTAATAAATAAATAACCCCTGGCAACATGGCTGGGGGCTAATGGGACTTATAGTCAACACATCTGGAGACCAGCAGGTTGGGAAAGGATGTGTAATAGGAAACCAAAATGAAAATAAAGAAATGGAAGAGTCATGGTAAGTCAAATGAAGATGAGGAAAGGCACTGCAGCAGTCTGAAGGAGAATGTTGAGAGCAATAAGTGCAGGAACTGGGAAATCAGATCCTATAGAAAGGCTATACTGTTAATTGCCTCACCTCACAGCACTTTTCCTTTGGAGAGGGGAGCACAGGCAAAAGCCTAAATTCAGGAGATTAAAACGGTAGAGGAACTCAGACAGTGACAAAGGGATGATACTGATGGTCAAGGAAGCTGTGCTAATGCCTTGGGAGGACTGCCCAGGCTACCCCCCCCCCCCCGCCTAAGTAGGTCAGCATTCACAATGCTTAATGGTTGGCAGTCAAGCAGAAGGGCAAAGCAAAGCAAAACAACACAGGGATATCCAGGCAAAGGGCCCCCTAGTCACAAGCGCTATGCTCTGAACCTGTCAGGGAAGGAAAACAATTGGGCAGGCCATCCCGCTGGCAGACTTCAGAGGAATGTTACAAACTTTTTCCCAAGGGATTTCTGTGGAAGCAAAGGTACTTCCACAGGCTGCCATAAAAGCTATGGGTGGAGAAAGCTATTCAGGGGGCCAGGAGAAATGAAAGGAAGCACCAGCCGAACACAAATGTCTTACCTAGGCAAGCCTCTTAGAGGCTGTGAAGGTGTGAGGTTTAAGTGCACCAAATCTCTGCCATGGCCTTTCCTTGCTTGTCATTGCTTGCTTGTCATTGCTTGGGCAATGATTGTGGGAGGAGCAGGGAATGGAGTCTGTGGGCTTGATTGAGTGCCAAAAGGTACCTGCCTTTCCCCAAGACATGCTGAAGAAGGTTGTTGTCTAGCCAGGCTTGGGCCAGTTCTCTTTGCAAACTCTTTGGGGTTTTTTTTCTTTTTCTTTTCTCTAAGAACTAAGCAGAGGAGAGCAATTTCCAGCATCCACTCAGGCTCTCCATGAAGGCCGAAGGCCTCCCTGCTTGGCCTTCAGTGGGTTGGGTTGCTGTGCAGTGTACTTGGAAGGGACAGCAGCACAATCTTGCTATAAGTGCCTAGCGAAGCCATCCCAGAAGCACCAGGCACTAAACATCAGGCAGCCCCTCCACCATGCAGAGAGCTGACCCCCCACCCCACTTGCAGGAAGCCATAGCTGACTACATGGGTCCCACTAGCCCAGCGTCCTGCTACTCAGCTTTCTCCCATCCCTTACCTGCTCAGGAACTGGTGGTTGTTGAAGTTAACTAAAACCCTTGTGCTGAGCACAATGGAGTCTCAGCAGCCTTTATGAGAAAGTTCCTGTGTTTACCTTTAAACTCATAAGAGTTGTTAAGCACCCTGCTGGATCAGGCCAAAGGCTCATCTTCAATATTCTGTCTGGTTGCACAGAAAAGCTCAAAAGAAACAGTACATGAGGGCAACAACCCTTTTTTGTCCCATGGTAATTGGAATGTATAATATGTTGCCTTTGAATCTGCAGGTGGTATACAGGTAGTCCTCATTTAGCAACCACAATTGGGACCAGCAACTCGGTTGTTAAGCGGAGTGGACGCTAAGTGAAACTGCAACTGTGCTTGTGATCTTACTTCAGCTTTCCTTTGCTTTACAGACCTGCAAAGGTCATAAATGCAAGGATTGGTTATAAGGTTGCTTTTTCATCACTGTTGTAACTGCAAACGGTTGCTAGACAAGGCAGTTTCTAAACAAGGACTACCTCCATAACTATCAAGACTAGTGGCCACTGATAGCCTGATCCTCCACAATGTTATTTAGATACCTTCTATACAAATTTAGGTCTAACTGAGTGGCCACCACTGTATCTGTTGACAGATAAGTTCTTCAGTGTTCTAGACAGCTTTTGGATCCTCCCCATTAAATTATCCAATCCCAAATAAATGATGAAATGTAGAGAAGCATTTTAACATTTAAGATTGATTCACATTTTCAATCTGAGCATTTTTTTTGTGAGTGTAACAAGTGACTTGACACTGGATTTTGCATTGTCTTTCTCCCTCTACCTGGGTACACAGTCTTGCAGCGAATGGGACAACAGTTGAGATCAATGAATGGGGTTAACAGTAATTGGCTCGTTGTCCTTATATGAAAGCTGAAAGTATCACAAAAAGATGGAAAAGGAAAGCCTTCGACAGATGCAGGGCTATATCACTTCATATCTTAAACAAACATATCTTCCAATAACCTTCCAAGTGCACCATCTTTCCTTCCTTGTTCTTTTTCCCTACGAAGCCCCTGTTCTTAAATATGACAGAATTCCTCTTTCTCCTTTCCCCACCTTCTCCTGCTGGTCTCATGGTGACGGCCACGTCTCAGCCTGCCTGTTAGCTGATCTCTGCTACTGCTACAATATTGTTTGGGGAGCCTCTACTTGCCCTCAGGCAACAGAGAGGAAATTAATTTGTCTCCTGAGCTTGTCAGATTCTTCACACACCCGCAGGGTTTGACACACCTCCCTTCCGCTTGGTGCTTCACCCACCCGCTCACCCCACTGCCTGGGCAATCCTGCTGCCTGCGGGACACCACTGTTGGCAGGGGGTGGGGAATCCCAGGAACGCAGCCCAGCAGGGCAGGTGGGTGTGAATAAAGCCAGCATGTGCCTGTGTCTGTAGCAGAATGATCAGCCGGGAAGCAAGGATCTTTCAAAGATAGAAACTTACCAGCTGCAGTTGCAGTATGGAAGTGCAAGAAGTGCAACCAGGTAAAAGTGAGGCCTTTGCAGCTCAGTGGATCCAGGGACATTTTGCCCATGACTAGGGATGGGTTGGTCAGCAGGCATAGGTAGGCAACAGAATACACAGAAGTATGTCCTCTTGCATTTTGCATTGTATATTGCAAATGGTCTTTCCCACTTCAAGCTGAGGTCTTATCCACCCCTCCATCAGCAGAAAACTCTACCAGTTGCTCCCACTGCTAATCCCTATTCCATTTCTCTTATCTATGTTCCTGGGCACTGCCAGTGAACTGATTTCCTTCCAAGGTAAAGGGTGACAAGGCTTGACAGATTTTGCACACCTTGAGGCTGTTGGAATAAGGGGAGTATTTTAACACCAGAACAGCTAAAGAAAACTGCAGCTTTCCCACTGGTGGACCAGGGACCAGATGAAGTAACATCAGGGGGTCACAGCAGAAAAAAGAGAGTGTTTTGTGATTAAGTGCAAGTGGACGCATGTCCTGTGTTCCAGTAGAGTTACACCTCCTTGTCTTGCTGTGTAGGAGAGGGAGGAGGCGTTTGTAGAGATGGTGTGTGGAAAGAACTGTGAAAGTGGATATTCCTATACCACTGAGTTTAACATTTTCTTGTCTTTTCCCCTCAGCTCAACTATTTGGGGCCACCTTTCAATGAGCCGGACTTTGATCCTCCCCGGATAATTGGGGTAGAAGCTGTGCCAAGTGCCACCGTAGACATTCAGGAGTGGCACAGCTTGAATGACAATGCCCGGCTAGCAGCTAATTACCAGGCCTATAGCCACCTGCTCTGCTACCTGAGGACCATGGATGGCACAGCTCCAACTGCCTTGCCAAGTCTGCGCCACAGCCTAGCCCACTTCCAGGCTAGCCTGCAAGGGCTGTTGGGCTCAATCGCAGGCATCATGGCTTCCCTGGGCTATTCACTTCCAACTCCAGGGCCCCCTGTAGAGCTTACCCCACCCAGCCACTTCCTGCGCAAGATGGATGACTTCTGGCTGCTGAAAGAGCTGCAGACCTGGCTGTGGCGCTCAGCCAAAGACTTCAACCGGCTGCGCAAAAGGGTGCCTCCTTCCGCTGTTATGCTGCATCTCGAGACCAGAGGCTTTTGATTCCTGCCATCGCCATTGTCTCTGCCTCCACCTCAATTCACTGACATCATTCATACCTGCCGCTCAAGGACTAGCACTTCTGAAAGACTCCAAATCCACTGCTTTCTCCCAGCCCCTCCTCACAATTGCTCTCCTCCTCCCATGCTTTCTTGGTGCTGCATTGCTGTCTGTTACTAAGCTGTGCCCCTGGGTGAGCAGATCCACATCTATACAGCCTGTTTCTTTTCATCTCTTTCTCCTCTGCTTTCTTGTACAATATTAATATTATATCCTCCTCTCCTCCTCCTCCTCCTCCTCCTCCTCCTCCTTTTTCTTCCAGAGGGGGCCATTCATTTTCAAGAAGAAAAGGAAGACCCCTTTTCCCTCCTGCCTCCATGATGAGCAATAAAGCCCTGGCTGCAGGGCAGCCAACATCTGGCAGCCTCCACCCTGATGCTCCACTTGCCTTAAACTGCACTCCCTCAATGGCTGGATTCCTCTGCATTCTCCCTGCTCTCTTTAAGGGGCTATGCCAGTTGGGAGCTTACAAAGGCCACTCCCTGATCAGGCAGTTACATGGGAAACCTCTCTCCAGTCAGACCGTACAATATGCCCAAGCTGGACTTTCTGCTGGACCTTAATTCTAGCGGCTGTCTTCACCAGAAGGGGCAAACTGGACACTGACCCAGAGATGAGGGGCTTGGTTTAGTGCAAGCACTTGTACGTTTTCAGCCTTTCTTTCCCCTCTGTGGTTAGGTAAGATCATTCATTCACTATTGCCATGTGCAGACCTACCCATAGTAGGATAACTGTCTAAGTCAGCTCCAGTAGTGGCTACCACTTGTTGTACCATTCACTCCACAAGACAGGATTGGTGAAGCTCTGTGGTTTACACTGTCACCAGCAAAGGAGGAATTTCCCACATGTGGCCCCATCTACCATTCTTTCTCTCCATCTTTGCCCACCCCTCGCTCCTCCTGTCAGGTTGTTATTCTAAGTTTGTCTATATTAATATTTATTTATTTTCAGATGTTATTTATTAGATTGTATTTATTGCAGAATTTCTATTCTTGTATTAATAAATAAAATGCTTTCTCCAGGAGTGGCATTGACTTTATTTTCTCTCAACCCAGCATGCTCTGGGTTGGTCCCTGTCACATTTTGGATCAAACCTATAATTTGTGTGTATGTGAATGCTGTATGAAAACAGGGGGTAACTGTTTTCATATAACTAAAGCTAAACCAGTCTTATGCATCCTGATGTTCTCAAAGTAGTTTGGAGCTGAAACTCCAGAATTAAGAATATAAACCCATAAGAGCATAAATCAGGCCAAGGTCCATCTTAATCCAGGATTTTGTGTTTCACAGTAGCTAACCAGATGATCACACATCCCTCTCCTCCCATGGTTTCTGTAGCTGGTACCTGAGGCATGCTGCCTCCAATCTGAAGATAGCACAGAAACTCAAGGGTAATAACCCTTGACAGGCCTGTCTGCCATGAATTCTTCCAACCCCTTTTTATAGCTCTCCAAGCTGGGGGCCATCAGCATACCTCATAGTAATGAATGCCATGGTTTGTGAGCAGTGTGAAGAAGTGCTTGGTTTTGTCTAAACCTCCTTTCATTTAGCTTTATTAGATGACCCCCGTTCCCAGTGTTTTGAGAGAGGGAGAAGAACTTTTCCATGTCTATATTCTCCATATCATGCATTATTTTTTATACCTCAACTATGTCTCACTCAATTTCCTTTTTTCTGTCCTAATGTTTTAGCCTTTTTTTTCCCATAGGGAAGGTATTCAAGGCCAGTGATTTCTTTGGATGCCCTTGTCTACATCCTTTTTCCAATGTGGTGGTCAGAACTGAACACTGTAGTCCAGCTGTGGACATGCCATAGCTTTTTATAAAGACATGACAATGTTGGCCATTCTCAATCCCTTTTCCAATTAAATGCCCAGAGTCAATCTGCAGTGAGATGGGTGGTGCAAATTTGAAATATAAATAAATAAATAAAGTAAATAATCCCTAACAAGGAATTTCTGCTGTTCTACATGCTTGACAGCCTTTTTCACAGCTGCCACACATTGACTTGACATTTGATTGCTGGCATGGGGAGAGATCGGACATGCCCAACTCCTATTAGCCACCTTAGACCACTGTGGGCTCACCCCATTCCCTCCAGTCACTGGAAACTGCCCTCTGTGACCATTTGGGCTTGGGCTACAGGAAGGACTGGATAACTGGCTTCTGCAGAGGAATCTCATCTGCCAGCATAATGCTCAATCAACACTTCCCAAAGCCCTTGTTAGGTTTTTATGCCAGCATCTTCTTTCTACAGGTTTAGCATTTGTTTGAAGGACTGCTAGGAAGTTAATTTAAAACTAGAAAGACAGCCAGATTCTGCCAGCTGCTTGTAGTTAATTCTGTCACAATTGGGTAAATTCTGCCAATGGGGGTTTTGCATGGCCATATTTGTTATTTCTCTTAATTATTTCTAGGACCCAGTGGTGATGAGCTTCTGGTCTAATTATCTGGCATCCTGATGTTCATTCATTCATTCATTCATTCATTTATTCATGCAATTTATATAGCTGCCCATCTCACCATGGTGACTCTAGGTGGCTTACAAAAAATTAGAACCAAAAGAACAAAACATGGTTTAAACTATATACAGAGAAACCATAATATTCCATATGCCTAAAGTCGAAAGAAAGAATGCTGTTCCATTTCAGTCACTAAGACAACTAACAACCCAGCCAAAATGTTTGTGGGATCATCTAGGTCTTTAATGCCATATGAAAGGCCAACAGGTTTGAGACCAACCAGATCTCAGAGGGAATGCTGTCTCACAGACCAGGCACAGCAAGAGAGAAGCCATGACTCCTAGATCTTATAAGATGGCACTGACTTAACAGATAGGATCTGGAGCATGCAAACTTTGCTGATTTTGGTGGAGTGAGCAGAAATAGGTGGTCCCACCAAGAACCTGGCCCTGTGCCATGTAGGACAATAGCCAACACCTTGACTTGCACCTAGAAGCCTAGTGGGAACCAGCAGAGCTTGCAGACCAGTGGTGTTACACAGTCATGTAGTAGATCACACCAAACTGCCCATGATGCCACATTCTGGACCAGCTGCAGCTCCCAAATATTCTTCAAGGGCAGCCTATGTAGAGTGCATTACAGTAATCCAACCTGGAGATAACAACAGCATGCATTACTGTGAGTAAGGCCTTCTGATCCAGAAATGGGTGCAACTGGTGCACAAGGTGAATCTGTGCAAAGCTCCTCCTAGCCATAGTGAGCCACCTGCTCCTTGAGATGTTGAATTCAGCTTTGCTAGTTCTTGGACAGTCTTGTTTTTGTTCATTTGCTTTGCAGTTTTATATCCAGTCCCTATTAATAATATTTATGAGCATAAATATGCTAATAAATGAGCAATGGGAAGGTGATTGTTTGGCCTATTAAAAACTGCACTGGGGAACAAAATATTATCTCAAGGTGTGCTATGGTAAGACCTCAATGTTTTATGTCATTTTCCACTACCATCTTTTTGTTCATCATGTTTTTTACTGTACAGATAGTCTTTTCTGCAAGGCCACTAGATTAAGGGGAATGATGATTAGATGTAGATGCAGATGATAACCCATTTCTTGGTAAACTAGATGAACTCCAGGGTATAATACTGAGAAGCATTATTACTAACAACACCTCAAGGAACTCTGTTATGTGAAAACTCTGTCTTCAAGGCAAAAACCATTAATGTGCTGGTAGCGTTATGACACAGAAAAATTCAGGATACAAAATGTTGTAATATTGTCTATTGTAATATATAACTATTAGGGATATATTGGAATCCTAGGTAAAAATATCACTGCTAACTTCAGTGAAGAACTGAGTGAGAATACAAGGATGCAAGCTTCTGCCATGGATGATATTTTAATCATATTGAATAGTTTATCATATTATTAATATTTTGGAATATTAAGGTTAGAAGAGACTATTTAGATCATCAAATCCAACCCCCTGTTCAGTACAAGAACCCAAGTTAAAGCTTCCCTGAGAGATGGCTATGCAGTTTCCTCTTGAACACACCCTACTGCATAGGAGCTGACCAACTCTCTTAGTAATTGGTTCCACAATCAAAATTCCTCTCACCATTAGGAAGTTTTTGTAACATTCAGTTGGAGCCTGTCTTTCTATAACTTAAATTTATTATTCTATGTCCTTCATTTTAAGATGAGAGACAACGCTGTGATCTTCTGTGTGGCATCTGTTCAGTTATTTGAAGAGTCTGATCACAATACTCCTCTTCTCTTCTCAAGGCTAAATATTCCCAGTTCCTTCAATCTGTTTTCATGAGGTTTCATTTCTGGTCCCCTGATCGTGCTTGTCATCCCACTCTTTTCCTATCTGAATCCTTCTTATGGTGCAGACCTAGGATAATATTCAAGGTGGAGTCTGATCAGTGCAGAATGAAGTAAAATTCTTCCTTCCAAGGATATGAAAACTGCAGCCTCAAATTACGTTTGCTATTTTTGAGGCCATATCACACTGCTTACTCATCTTCACTTTGTAATCAACTCATATTGGATTTTTCAAACCCTAAGTTCCATGAGAACTTGATGGAATTCCATGAGAGATTAAGGGCAAAATTTTTTCAGACAATTTTCTCAGACAATTTTCTACCAATAGAGCTTTGTCTGTTGATCAGAGGTCCTAGGATATGGGGGGGGGGGGGGGGGGGGGGGAGAGGGAGAGGGAGAGGGAGAGGGAGAGGGACATTCTGTAGCCTGAAAAAGATTGAAATCTCCTGAACTACTATTCCAAGACTGACTCTATTCCTGCCAGGTAGGTCACGTAATATACCTGTGCATTTGATTTCTGTTTCCTAAGTGAAGAACTTTGCATTTGTCTTTGTTACATTTCATTCCGTTATTTTTCAGGCCATTTCTTTGACTTATCAACATGGTTTTGCTTTTAATATCTGCCTTCAAGGGTATTGGCTATTTTCCCAGTTTTGTATCATCTGCATTCCTTTCACCTCTTCATCCAGGCCACTAATAGAAATTATGACATATACCAGGCCCAAGGCAGCACTTTGCAGTGCCCATCCCTCACTCCTTGATGGGGACTGATTGATGAACTCTTCTGGAGTACAATTTGATTGTGATGTTCTCTTGGACTTGCTTTTACCATTTCCCATTTTTGAGGTTTTACTCACCCACAGCTTCCCCATCAGGGTTCTTCATCTCCTTTGCTTGTGCCAAGCATAACTTAAGAGCTTTTTCCAAGATAAGGTCTTATTTCATGCAATAATCTTTCCTGGGTTGTATTATCCCTGATACCACAATAATTCTATCCTTGTTGAGAGATTCCGTAGGTAAAACCGTTGAGCATTGTGTGAGTCTTTGGGGATGTAAGAATCACATACAGCTCAACAATTTCACCTACTTTTACCATGCCTAGATTTTCAAAGGTCTCATTCTTTCTTGGTGAGCAGTACTTTTCAAATTTTGACATCACAGCACTCAATGTTAACATTTCATAATTTGTATATCGAAAATTACTATAAACCTCAAGTGTGTCTTCTCCAACAACATGCAACAAGAGAGATAATTTGTAACCACATTTGTCCTTGGCCTGTACAGCATCAAGTTACCCTTGAAAGCTTTGTCTGAATTCCCTCCAGGATTCTGGAGTAGTCTAAGATTTTGAAGAGAAGGGGGAGTTTCAAAAACTCCTTGTTTAACTTGTTCTGTAAAGAAGTGGCAGTTCTTATAAACAGGACTTGGGCTTTCCTGTGAAACTCTGGAGTCTTTTCTATTGAATGTGCTACATAATGAGGAAGAAGATATATTTCTTTCACGTCTCTCCTGCTCTGTGCTTTGGACAATATGTATTTATCTGAGTTTCAGACAATGAAAACCTCAGGAACAACAGAGAGCATGTCTCTATTTTAAAATGAGTGTTATTCAGCTGAGGAAATATACACCAAGCCAGTACCACAAAGAACAAATTCCTTACCCCCACCCCCACCCCCACCCCCACTCCCACCCCCCACCATTCCAGAGCTCATCTACAGTATTTCTACTGCTTCTTTCAAGGAAACATCATGAATCACTTATACACTGAGACCTTGTTTTAACAGACTAATTGGGAGGGAGGGAGATCCATTATTCATCAATGGCCATTGAATCAGAAAGTACGTCACTATGGTGGTTTGTTATGCAAATGATGTTATTTATGTCCATTGTGCCATGTCATCTTTAGGTATTTTACAGAAACATAAGTGACCTTTTGTAAAAGACAGAAAATTGTTCTGTGCATGTCCATGCAAAGCCTGTTGTGTAGAAGTCTGGTAAATCAAGGTTTCACAGATTGATTCAAGGTCCAAATATTAAGATCCATACTGAATGTCCACATCAAATTGCCTAAATATAATACAGACATATTCCAAAACAGTAAATGGATGGATGTGTGATGAATAAATGGCTGGCTGGCTATATTGTAGATAGGATCACAGACATACCAGCTATATGTGTTCTGTATTCATTACAAGGACACTATTATACTTTTTCACTTGTTATCAGGACCTTTTCTTATTCCATCTCTGCATATGTATATGCTTGTGAATATACACAGATACAGAGATTTCAGGGAAATGGGACAAGTTTCTCAGGAAAATTTTGAGACATTAACATGTTGTTATCCACTTTGTTTCAGAGGATATGAGGATCCGTGGCTCCCTATATTCATTGTCAAGAGATTGGGTGATATAAGAGACCAGGACTTATTCTCCATTGAGCATCACCCCAATTGCTACACATTTATTGGGGCAGTTGGAGGGCTCAATCTGACTCCTAGATCATATCTATCTCTATTCTCCTTTTGGAAACCCCTTATTAGCTATGATTAAATCATACTCCCCTTGTATTTCAAAAAAATCTTTTGTGAGGGCCTCACCATTTTTGCAATGCAGCACAAGAGAAATCGTTTTATTTTTATTTAGAAAGTAAAAAGGATCAGAATCTTTGGCATGTATATCTCACATACATATTCATATTTCCTTCTTACAGTCACTATTCAGCCACAGAATTCATACAGAGCACTAGCCCCATCATGCTTGGTTTGTCATTAGCCTGTTGTGTGAACTCTGTCATTATGGTATATAGACCGTAGGTGAATCCGGCCAATTGTGAATCCAGCCAGTTGTGGTTTATACAAGAAACTACAGTTAAATCATTGCTTAGAACAGTGAACAGACCAGGTGAATCTTTGTAGCATACTGAGCTGGCTAGAGGTGTAACACGTTGGAGGAATGATCTGTGCTCTGTGACAGGCTGAGAAGGGTTAATGATATGGAGAAGACTGTATGCACAAAATTAAGGCTTCATTTTTAGTTCCTATTTACTCTGCTCCACCTTTGTTTCCACATGATGACTCACACTTCCTGAAGACAGTTTACAAGTAACTCAACAACATCAGAAAGATGAGCTAAGTAAGTAACCCTACCAGGAATCTGCAAGCTAAAATTTGAATTTGCCTGTTTGCATATCAACCCCCCCAGTTATACAGAACTGTAATACTAGAAGAAATTAACTTTTAAAGCAAAGCTTGGTTTTTCAACATAGTACTTACTTAGAATAAAGATAAGCTTTGTAGGTCCCGCATCTGAACACTGATCTTTGCTGTTTCCTGAACATGATATTCATTACCAAAAGCTGGACATCTTGAAATGTAAAGCTAAAGTGAAATTTTGGGTTTCAGTGTAACAGTGTCATCTGAGGGAAATTAGTGCTAGGTACACTTAGGATTTTCCTGATAAATGGAGTGGGAATATTCATATTTATTTGCCTCTATTTTTATTCGATGAAATGCATGCCTTATCTTTTCTGGGCTGCTTCTATAATTCAGAAAGAAAATAGGTGTTTTTTAAATAATTATAAATGTAAAAATAATCAATAAAATTAAATAGCCAGCAGGGGGGGAAAGTAACACTTAGAAGAGTTTCACTATACTTAAGCATTCTAAGCCTAGAGAGACAGAAGGCAGGGAGTGGGGGGTTATAGTGTTGTGACCGGTTCTGAAAAGAAATAAAATTTAGGGATGCTTATTCCAGAATGGGGAAGCCTTTTCTTACAAAGTGGAAGTGGAAATAATTTAGAAGTTGGTTGGCAGATCCCTTTCAAGAAGAGTTCCCCAAGAACAGATATTTGGAATAGGCTGCCGGTGAGATTAAGCCTCCTAACACGAGCCTGTGCAGCTGCAGACACACTGGTTTTACAAAGTCTTCTTCCTTCTGCTCAGCTCTAGGGAAACTAGAAAGAAAGGCCCTGTGGCTCTTGCTGCCCAAAGGCCCAGAAACAGGACTTAACAAACCTTGTGCCATTCTGGACACAGAACGGGTGGTTATGTAGTCTTGCACCTCAATAAAATTCCTTGCTAAAACCATGAAGCCAAATCTTTAAATGTTAAAAAAAAGAAGAAGAAAGCTTAAAGGGAAAATAGAAATATGGGGAGGTGGGAGGAGGCAACAACCACGCACACAGAATTCTAAGTAAATCAGTACAGTGAACTTCATCACCTGCTTGCTTGAGATGTTGGATTTCAGAACGTTTGCAGAACATTGCAGAAAGAGTGGTAAGAGAGAAATCATTTGGCCCTTCTGCCTGGATGATGATAAACAAGCCCTCCATGCTGGCTCTAAAGTTGCTTTAGAGCTTATTCTCAGTTTTAAGTTCTAAAAATTGTGGGGGATAATTGAAAGCCACCCTCTTTAGGCTTTCTTGCTTTCCCCAGTTATGAACAATGATTGATCCCTGGTGTCCTGGGTCTAGAGAGCAAATTGGGAATTATTTATGGCTAAACCTACTTTCTTAACGACTTAGTAAAGCTCTGTCTGGTTTTCAGTTCAATTGTAACTGATGAATATAAATGAAATTACATGGGATAAGTTCTTCTGGTAATCAAAAGATGAATTCTATTTATTTGGGTCCGCCAGCATGGGGTGAATTTATCAGATTGCCACCCAAATCTAGGAGTTTGCCCACTTTCTTTCCAATTTCCAACCATCTCATGAAGGGCCTCCAAAGCTAGTATGAACAGTCATGTTGGAATATGACTCATGGGATCTGGGGGTTAGCATGCAATAATGGATTTTAAGGAACCCAAATCTATTTTTCCTTACCAGTGAAAGGACATTATAATCAGATAACAGAAAACAACTATGCATGCAAATCAGTGATGTTCAAATGTAGTGTGGCTGTGCAGGTTTGGAATCCTACCAAGCCCGAGTGGCTGTGGACATTAGGGCCACCTAGATCTGAAGATGTTTCATCTTTAACCTTAGATGAGGTAACACTTCCCCATTCAAGAGTGGTGCACAATTTGGGGTTCTTCCTGGACTCAGAACTCCTGCTCAATGAGCACGTAACAACTATGTCCAGAAAGGCCTTTGTATAGCTTCGTCTGGCGTACAGGTTGCACCCCATCCTAGATCAGGAGGCCCTTCAGACAGTCACTTATGCCCTGGTCACCTCACAGCTTGACTACTGCAACATACTCTACATAAGGCTGTCCTTAAAACCATCTGGAACCTCCACCTGGTCCAGAATGGGCATGGGTGGTGATGGGTATGTCTTGGTATGCCCACATAACACCTCTGCTTCACAAGCTTCACTGGTTGCCAGATTCAAGGTGCTGTTCATTACCTATAAAGCCCTACATGGCATAGGGCCTGGTAACTTGAGGAATCACCTGTCTCCTATAGGATCTGCCCAGCTGATCCTATTTGCAGGGTTGATGACTCTGGGTTCCTACAATTAAACAATGCCATTTATTGGGATCCTGGAAGAGCACCTTCTCTGTAGCAGCACATGCCCTCTGGAACAAGGTTCCCCCTGAGAGCCAGATGGCTCCTACTCTGCTGTTGTTTAGAAGGGCCATGAAGACCTGACTCTTCCCTCAGGCCTTTGGTGAGAGTGAGTGAAGCCCCATTTTGGGTTGTGTGGGCTGGTTTTTGCTCCTGTCCAGTTTTGCTATCGTGATACTTTTCATTCTTATTTTTGTTCATCATTGTATTGTAAAGTTGGAAGCCACTTTCCTATATGAAATACAGACTGAAAACATTACAGCAAGCAGTACAAAGAGCACCTAAATAAGGAATTATTGTGCCTTCTTTCTTGGAAAAGAATTGCCTGTTAGAGGAGTCATGCCTTTGGCTGAGAAAGCAACTGGGTCAAAAGGCTGAAGAACGTGAACAAATATTAGAAACAGGATTTGTAATTCTTTCCTGAAACCGGCTGATTGCAATTCTGTTCTTCTGAGTCAAGGGCTAAGGATGTGGACTTGGCCTAGTAAAGTGGGTCAGGCCCACAGTGCTGCTCCATAAAACAAAGCTCTCATGGCTGAAGCTCAGCCTCATGAAACACATTAGTCACTATTACAAACTAAGGATAAAAGGCAGATGGGAGAAAAGTTGAGGGTGAAATAGGGGTTGAGGGGGTAGTAGGGGTGGGATGCGGAGGATGCATTGAAAGTGGTCCAACTTGCTCCATGCTCCTTTCTCTTGAGCCCTGCTTGCTCTCTGTGGGTTGGGGAAAAGAATGAGGGGTGATGACTCATGCTGTATTGGATTCCTGATCGCAAAGTTCAGTCTGGGGAGGGCCTGAGGTTGGCGCCTCCTGCCATTGCCTTTGTCTCGTGGAGTCTCTTGTCCTGGAAACCAGCTGACTTGGTTCTGATTCCCAGCAGAGGACAAGGCCTAGGATGGGCTGTCTGAGGCCATGGCCAAGAATGGGAGGAAAGGAAAGTAGGCGTAAAGTAGGCCAGGAAACAACCTTGAATTAACCACAGTTGTTTCATCACCACCCTTCATCCTCTGCCATCTGCCCTCTTATTGTTCACTGGCTGGCACATAGCAATGCCAAATCATAGCCATTTAGAGGGCAATTTTCACAACAGTTCTAATGAGACATATTCTGTTTGAGTGTGTCTGTGTGAAAGGAAGAGTGAGAGAGATTGCAACGGTTGACTCTCAAACTTTCATTTTCAGAACCTGAAGAAAAAGAAAAATGCCTGGGAAAGGCATTGTTCATGATCTTATTAAATGATAATTGTTCACGATCTTATTATTAAATTAATCTGACAAATCAGCCCAGCTTCACTTTGCCTTAGAATAAAGGTGAGCAACCTGAGGAGATACACGTGGCCTTTGATAACCTTGAACGAGGCATTCCAAAATGCCTCATCAAACTGCAGTTTTTAACGGGACAGAAGAAGGAAAGTGTCAAAAACATTCCTGGAGAGTTAGTCATTATCAGCTGCATTTAATTTTAATTACATTTTTAAAAGGATTAATAAAATTTAGTTTATGTCTTCCTGGCCATACCTATCTACCACTTTGGTGAGTATGGCTCCCAGTTTGGTGAGCCTTGGTCTGGAAAGATGGCGCATCTTGCCCTAGAATCAGAAACATGGTTTGGAGAGAAGCATTAACATATGTCCCTACAGGGTCATGATCCAGTCCCAACTGGAATCAAGTAATATTTGTCATTTTAAAGTTACATGAGATCAGAGGCTGGTGCTTCAAATCATATACTGTCCTTGAAAGGAGGAAAAATATGCATACAGTGTGAGAGTTAATCCTGACAAGGTCAGAAGCCAACAGTCTGACCACTAGACTAGGCCACTGCAGTAACAAGGAACAGGTCAAAATATTTATTCCCACACAGAAGTGGGAGGCTTTGAACCTGTGGCCCTATGGGAAAAAGAGGTGCAGAGACTGAATTTTGGATTCACTATAAATAGGGCTTTCAGTTTCTACTTTGCAGTCACTGGAATTCTTTTTTAATGGCTTTCTGAATTTTTGTAACAAAATTACTTATAGAGTTCTGCACCTTATGCGGCCCTTATGATTTCTAGTTCTAGAATCAGCCAAAAGAAGTCTGACAGATAGGCTGAGAGAGTCTGCAGAGTTTGATTCCCAATTTCTATGCTAGGATGGTATACAGTATGTACTATGAAAGGAGCCGTTAATGTAGAATATTTATACATTTGGTCGCCTAGATTGGAAGTCTTCCAGAGTTCTTTTCCTATACACAGGACCTCCATTTTGTTTGGAGGGAATGTCAGTTTCTTCACATTCCCACAAATATGTATCCCTAAGCCATTTCCACCAAGAGTTCTACGGTTTCTCTGTATTAGAGGATGGAAAATGAAATACAGAGTTGAGAGGCAGATATATCAGTAATACCTCCTCAACCCATTCTCCTACTAGATAAGGCTGGGATAACTTTTGAAGCATGACCTTTTTCCTGAAAATGCAGTTCTATGTCTGAGTCTTGGATAACTGGGCAAAGGGAAGAGGGAACAAGATGTAGGAGAAAATGTTAACAGCTGATCGTGAAAAGCTAAACTTTTAGATATTTCTTGGATGAGGGTGTACCAGGAAATCCCAAGCTCAATTGCTCAATTGAAAAACCATTCTGGAAGAAGGCAACTGCAAATCACTTCCAAACTGTTGTTGCAAATGGCATGAAGATAGCCATGAAATCCTCAAGAGTCAAGTTCTTCTTAAAGAGGACTTGCTTTAACCTAAGATTACACAAAATATTCTACTCATTCTGGGATCTAATTCAAAGGTTACTGGCCTCTGTTTCCCTATGCCAAATATGAACAACATTGGAAGCATAATTGCACAGTTAACTAAATGGGTGAACATAAGATATTATGCACATCCTTGTGCTTCCTATCTCATGTATATAATGCACAGATGAAAATACTGCCTTATGTTGAACAGTTTTCTCCACCCAACATCCATGAGACTCCATTCTTTTAACAACCACACAACAAGCAGAGCTTCAAGTAGCAGGCTTTACCAATGGCATTTTAGAAAAACTGGACCCATTCAATTTTTTGCTGAACAGTTGGCTCTTCAGTGCATAAAGCTTCTATTGGTGAGGGGGCAGAAGATACAATTCTAGAATATGGGTGAGCAGGTGGATTAAAAGAAGAACATGTCCTTTGCATGCGGACTGGGAGAGGGGGCCAGGACAAAAAGTAAAAAAGATTTACTTTACTTATAATTAAATTAATTACAAATGTAATTCGTATTATTACTCCTCTGCATTTAATATTTTTCAATTTCTTTGGAAGGCTGAAATTTGTATGTCCCTGCAGTAGAATATAACCAAAGGTGGACAAATATCTGAAGGGAGATAAATTCCAAAATGGAAGCGAAAACCAACATATGAAACAAGTGGGCTTTTAAAAGATGTGTTAATAAATGCTAGAGATGTTCTTGTTTCCTTTGTTGTTTTGGTTCTAGGTTTTAGACCTAATTAGTTTTACTCAGAGCATCTGCAGAGAGAGGTGGTGATGCAAGACCCGCCCCTTTGGCGTATGTGCCAACATCACGTCCATGTGACCTCAACATCATACTGTATATAAAAGGAACAGGACTTGCCTTCTAATGCTCCATCTGCTATATTGCTGATTTTGACCCCCTCTTCTGGAATACCGCTGGCTCTCCTTCATATGGATCAGCCCCACTATATAGAACAAACCAAGAAATCAATTCCATGTGGTTAAAACTAATGTAATTTTATTTTTTATTTTAAAAAAAGAACGAAACACAAAGATAATCATGATAGAAATACATACATTGTCAAAGAAGGGAAAAAAACGTAACAAGTGCTTTAAAAAAAGTGGAAAAAAAAAACCCAACGGGAAAAAGAAAAAAAACAAACAAAATATAATATATTGTTATAACAGTAAACAGTTCCAATTCTATATATACTTATCTAATACAAATATTATACAAGTAAAAATATATTTATTTCTAATACACTTATATAACTATCATGCTTTTTTTAACCTGTTGTATGTTGTACAAATGATTCCTATATTTCATTATACTTGTCCATACAAAGTCTACGTCTATAGGCAATCCACTCGTAGGTGGCAAATGTAATCAGGTCTTCAATCCATTGAGTGAATGGGGCCATACATTTATCTTTCCAAAGCTGCAATATCAGTCTTTTGGCCATAGTAAGGGCACAGAGAATCCATTTACATTGTCCACTTGTCAAATTCCATGTTCTAGAGAATATTATCTGCTGAAAATTTTAACTTTTGTTGCACAGTCACATTTGTATAGTCCACTAATTTATCCCAAAACTTAGTAAGTATAGGACATTGTAAAAACATGAGTTTTAAAGAAGCATTATCCTTATTACATCTCCAACAAATTGCTGTCTTAGACAATCCTTTTCTATACAAGCATAGTGGAGTCCAATACATTCTAAATATTATTTTTTGTTGTATAAGTTGTAGTTTAAGGTCCATTGACACTCTTACTATAGAAGTTAAGACACTCTCCCATTGTCTAGGGAACCTCTAATTCTTTATTTCACTCATTTCTTAACATTTGCATATCAAATTGATTTATTGATTACAAATATCTATAAAAACCAGTAGTAGGTTTTTTAGTTTTAAAGGATTTAACAAGTTATTCTAGTATCTCAGATGCTTCAGAAGCTGAAAATGCTGCTGGTCCAAACAATGTTGTTAACAAATGTTGTAGCTATAAATATTGTCATTGGGTTACATCTGATACATGATATTTATCTCTTGACACAGCATATGTTAAAAATTCATCTTCACCATCTATCAATTGGTCCAAAGTCAATATCTCCACTTCCACCCAATTTTTCCATATCACCATCTTTTTTCCCAATTTTTAATGTTGGGTTTCCCCGTAAAGTCAACTTAGCGTGGGAAAAGGGGCCAAATCTTTTTTTATTAGACATTCCATTCCATAGCTTTCTGAATGACATAATTGTTTCCAGAGATACTAGAGTTCTAGTGTATGCAGATCCTAATAATATCTATCCAACCAAAGGTGCGATATATGTATATTCCAATGTTGCCCAAATCCAAAAATTAACACCAATTTTTGGCTTCCAGTATTTAATACTTGACAATAGGTAAGCTTGATGGTATAGGTCCAGATTCAGAAAACGGAATTCTCCCTCATTCATTGGTAGTTGCATTTTCTGTGGGGATATTCTCAGAATCGAAGAACCCCATAAATTTTTTCTAAACAAAGAATTTATTTTCTGAAAATATTTTCCAGATATATGAACTGGAATTACTCTCAGAATATAAATTAATTTGGGAATAATATTCATTTTGAGAGCATTCACCTTTCCCCAAAGGGTGAGGCTTAATGACTTCCATCTATCAATATCTGAAGAAATCTCGTTATATATTTTATTTATATTACATATTACTGAGTTATATCTTTTGGTATGCACATACCTAAATATTTTATGGATTCAGTACAAATATGGAATTGATATTCCTTAAATGAATGGGTAACCAAATTTTCACCTACTGGCATCAGTTCCAATTTGGACCAATTAATAGAATATCCTGCTATTTTACTAAAGGCATCTATCATTTGCATCAACACTGGAATAGCAGTGTGAGGTTTAGCAATAAACAGAAGAATGTCATCCGCAATTGTGTTCAACTGAATCATGTACTACTCCATAGATCTCCCTCTATTGTCTAATAGCACAAGCCAGGGGTTCCACGCAGATATTAAAAAGCAAGAGTGAAAGTGGACATCCTTGTCTAGTTCCTCTAAATAGTGGGAAAGTATCAGAAAACATGCCATTAACCTTTACTTTAGATGTGGGCAACTCATATAATATCATGATCCATTTTATGTATTTCAAAGGAAATCTGAACCTGTTTATTACAGCAAATATGTACTGTTAATATATTTTGTCAAAAGCATTTTTATCATTTTCAGCATCTAATGATAAAATTACAAATTGGTCTTTGTTTTTATTCAAATCTATTAAATCTACAACTAACCTAACATTGTTTGCTGCTTGCCTAGTTTTTATAATGAACAGTATCACTTGCTGTAATCTATTTGCTAGCACTGCTGTTAAGATCTTTGTATGAACATTAATCAACGAGACTGGGTGTTAATTAGCACACTGAGTATGATCTTTACCTGATTTTGGTATAACTGTAACATAGGCCTGATTAAATGCCTCTGACAATATTCCCTTATCAAATATCTCATCATACAATTGACAAAGTTTTGGCACCAAAAGTTCTATAAATGTTTTATACCACTCTATAGGAAATCCATCCAATCCTGGTGTTTTACCACCTGCCATTTTTAAAATTATTTGTTTAATCTCTACTTCAGATAGTGGAGCAAACAAAGTTGTGATTTAATGAAATATTGGATCCTGAGCTTGATAGAAATATACCAGCACCAGCACAAAAAAAGCAATCCTTAGTGAGGGAAACAATTAAAACTTATATGGAAGAATTGAATTTAACAGACCCTTGGCATTTGATGTATCCAACTAAAAGAGAGGATACAATTTATTCAAGTGTGCACCAGAATTTTTTTAGGCTTGATTATTTTTTAATATCATCGACTTGATATCACCAAATTCAAGAATGTAATATTGATGTTTGTTATGTATCAGACCATAATGCAGTTACTTTGAATTGTGCATTTCAAAGTATCATCTCCAAAGTATCGAGAAATTGGTATTTCAATGTCTCCTTATTGAATGATAAAAAATTTGTACAACAAATGCAAGTAGAGACCTTGCAATACTTTGATTTGAATTCAGACACATCAAGTGCATGATTTTTGAAAGGGAAGCATATAAATCTTATATCCAAGGTTGAATTATGGCTTATGCATCATACAAAAATAATATTAAAAATAAAAGGGAAAATAACTTGAAAGATGAATTGAAATATTTATGGGCACAGATGGTTAGATGCCCATCTATTACATTGGATAAAGAAATACAGAAGAAGAAATATGAACTAAATACTATAATATCACAGCAGACAGAATTCATGCTAACATGTTTATGACAAAGATATTGGGACAATGGTGAAAGACCTGGTAAGATTTTGGTTAATTGCTTAAAGCAAAAGAAAGATAGGGCAATGATTCCAATTATTAGAAGAGAAAGAGATGAAATATATAAAACTTCAAAGGATATAAATTGTCAGTTTTTAAAATTCTATTCAGAATTATATAGCAAACCAGAGAATGTACTGAACGAAGATATAGAGGCCTTTCTAAATAATATTAACCTACCACACTTAGCTGATACACAAAAATTAATGGTATTAATATGGGCAATAATAACAGAATCTTGCTAGTCTGATTGTGCTTTACCCCACCCCCTGCCCTTATGTGAATTAGGAAGGTGTCTGCCTGAGTCTTTTGCACAGGCCTCTTTGTTTTCAACTTAAACCGTGTTTTTCCCCTTGTTGCTTTGGTAACGGATCTGGCCTATCTCTGTCAAGGTCCTCTTCCTTACCATATGTATGTATATTTCTTAATTTTAAAAAACCATATATAACAGTAATCTGGACTTTAACAGTGCGATCTTGGGCTTTTTTCCTTTGATGAATGAATGAATGAATGAATGAATGAATGAATGAATAGAATTATAATCCATGTTTAAGAATGCACATAGCCCATGTGAGCAGTCTTCAGTCATGGATCACATGTGACCTTGCCAAATCCTTCCCATGATCCAGATATACTCAGTGCAACTTCCCATTGCAAAACCTGACTTCATGAATTGCCTTTCCTCCATTTGACCAATAGTCACCATCACCCATTCCTACTCTCTGCTTCTATTTGGACCCAGCCAAGCAAAGAGTATTCCAGATAAGTGAGGTCTTCCAGATGACAATGTAATCTATGGCTATGCATATGGCATAAATCATCAATCAATCAGTCAATCAATCAATAAAAAATAGCAACTGTAAAGATGAGGGTATCAGTACAACCTTAGGTCCACTTAGAAGTCAACCCTACAGAATTCAGTATGACTTATTTCAATGGAAGCATCTGTATGTCTGTAGACCTATATTTCTTATCTCCAACAAGAAAAAGTTATTAAACTGCTTAAATTATAAGTAAGCTCCAGTGATTTTTTGATCCTTTTCCATGTGTATGCTGAGGTAGACAAATTACAGAGTTAACTTCTAACTTATATAGTAATTTTCATGAATTTCAATAAAGCCAAACACTAAGTTTTCATGGGGGTAAAAGTGACATCTGGTGGTGAGAGGCAGTAGGACTGGTACCCTGTGAGAGAAAATATTTTTCCTCCTCTTACGTACAAAACAAAAAGAAAGCATAGTTAAACTAGTTTATCCTAACACCATCCACCATCTCCATCTTTTTTTACTCCTGCAAACCGTTCTTGTTTTGCATTCTTGTCTACCAATGTCCATACATTGCCTTTTGTTCTTTAGGAGAATCTGCATCTTGGATTAATGAGATACATTTTTTCAAAGGCTGTTTGCAGTTGCACCATGAATATATCCCAGAGCAAGCCCTGTCATCTCATTACCATTTCCCAGGCACACCACTGTCATCTCCCACAATGACCCTAAAAATGCTTCCCTTGGATCTCTGAGTGATATTTAAAATTCGCTAATTCTTGAAAGTTGGCATTACAAACAGCATGTAATATGTCCCAGGCAACAACGGGAAGCCCTGACGCTTCAAGGCATTTTTGGAGGACTGATTATCTGCTAGAACCCCAAGATACAGTGGGAAGCCATGAGAATAGTGTTTCAACTAGCCTTTGTAACAGTAATCCTGCATAGCCATGCCCTCAGTACTGAAGAAGAGTGCATCCGTGTGTCACAGAACCAAAGGGACTGCTAAGAACCCAGGAAACTGGTTGGTCTTCCTTATCCAGGGGCAAATATTAGGGAAGTTGTTGATGAGACTGTCAAGGAATTGATGGCTGAAATTGTTTTTGCCCAAATCTCAGTTTTCATTTAGAAGGGCTGCATGAGTTGACTGGAGAGTGCCAATGTGTAAGACATTACTTTTTATCCTGAAATACAAGAGCAAGCAGAGGGAGATGAATAAATGAAAAGCCCTGAAAGAAATTCCGTGGCATTGCAGGCATAATTTGGGGGTTGTACCCAGAAGAACAAAAAAAACAGGGTGCTTTTTTTAAAAAAAAAAAAGGGAAGAAGGAGAAGGAGAAGGAGAAGAAGGAATTCTGAATTTGAATTACCTCCAGATCTCTCTGGAGAAAAATGATGCAGAAAATGAAGTCATTATTTTATCATACAGCATTGCTCAGCTTGATTGTACAGGAAAATAACTTGTAGTCTAAATATTTGGAGACGATCCATTTTACTACTTAATTTCCTGATTAATTTTGCAGGTGGAGCAAGCCAGAAATAATGTTGACTATAGAAATGACCTATCAAGCTATTTCTTAGATCAGAAATGGACTCATGGTTTTGAACCAGGCTTCAGCGAATCTTCTTCCAGACAGGAGGCTCCAAGGATTGCTTTTCTGTTCTCAACTTCAAGCAGGTGGGCAGCCTCCACAGTCTAACTCTGCACATATCCAGTTTTGTTCTGACCACAGCACTGAGTGGGATATGAGTTGGCAAGATCATAATAGATACACCCCCATTATAACCTTTGTGTGGATGCCCTTTTATGACTTAATTTTTGCTTTTTAAATTAATCCTTGAATTATTGCTGAAACAGTTTTTCCAGGAAGAATTTGTTTCAAATTCTTGAGTTTATATTATTATTATTATTATTATTATTATTATTATTTTAAAAAAACAGAAATGAAAGGCCCTGTTCACAGTCAAAATGATGATAAGTAAGAAGGCTTTTTAAATTCACTGTTATAGTATGGTATTATATAGCCATTTCTCACTTTCCATAAATGAGAAATACCAGCACACCATAATTCTACCAAGGTGCAGTGGGCCCCCACTCTCCTGGCTTTCCGAAGAGGATTAAAGACCTGGCTCTGCCAGCGTGCCTGAGGTGACAGGAGCTCTAACCATTCCTGGGGGTGGTTAGCGCCCTGATGACGCTCCTTGAGTTATTCACCAACTCTCTATCTTTCTTGGAAGCTATTTATTATTAGAATGGTTTTTATATTGTATTTTAATGAATTCTATGTCTGCTGTAAACCACCCAGAGTTGTTTCAATGAGATGGGCAGTGACAAATTTGATATATAAATAAATAAATATATAAATAAGTTAAATTTAACATCTGTATTTTTATCTGTTGGTAGATTTATATCTCACTTTTCATTCAGCAGCCCAAGGAGATGGGACATTATATTGTTGGAATATGATTACAAGTTCATATCATGATGAAAAGTTTTAAATGGCACCTTCAAAAAGTAACAACCACCAGCTAGCAAATATTCTAACAATGATTTAAAGATGGGTGAAAAATTAAAATTTAAAAGGCATGTAGTGCAAACGCTGGAATGAAGGAAGGAACGCTGTGCTGTGATTGATTCAATTTTTGGATACATTGCTACCCACACCAAAACCTCATCAAGGAAGAAGGAAGAATACACTAGTGCTAAAAGCTTCCACATCTCTGTTGGTGCTTCTCTTTTCCATTTTTATTGGCCGGGGGAATTAGACTTCCTGCATTTTGAAAAAAGACAGAATAGTCACAGTAAAAAGAAAGGACCCCATTGATTGGTGATGGTATTATGTGGATCCCCTACAAAGTATGGGAACAAAGCGTAGTGCTCACTTGTTGAAAATGACAGAACATCCACAGAATATACCTCAATGTGCTGTATATTGGTACAAATACAAGGCAAATGGAAGAGGAGCTGTGGGAGTAATTTGGCTATTAGTTGTGGGAAATCACATATATGTATCTGTGCATATATATTAAATACAGAGGCCAAACAGTCAGACACAGGGAATGCTGAGGGTAGCCAACCATCAGTGATTGGTTTCCAACACATTCAGCAAGAAGCAATCCATTTTAAAACTCAGATTTTCCAAGTATTAACAGGACAAGCCTCTGCCTTCACCGCCCTTCTTCAGGCTATTTGCACACAGCACTCCCAGTATTTGAACTGAATCAGGAGAGAAGTTAAGAGCCCCGCTGCATCTATCTGAGAGAGGAAGCATTGAAAAAGCAAGTGCAGAAGTTAATATTAGACATGCCAATTGAGATGTGACAGGGGACACAGCTGTTTATCAGATGGGAAATAGATGAGTGAAATACACTAGCCCCTTTCAATCATTGCCCCTTGTGCAGAATACATACAAAGAAAGAAATTGCCATTCCCTGGGTCTGAAGTTCTGGGATTCCTTTGGTGCTTCAGTCCTTTAACAATTGAAAGTCTAGAAAGCTAGGAAGAAGAAACATGCTTCCTACTACTTCACTGCTGCTTATTCTACAAAGGACTCCCAGAAGAAAGAAATATATACTGACCCCATTGGATGAATGGTAGAAGGGTCTGGATGTATAGCTGGTTGGTAATCATATGGCTCCAAATGGACATTCTTGGCTTCTGCTAGACCTCTGGTGATTTCATACAGTCCATCCTGTATTCCTGAGGGAGATGAGAACCTTGTAGGTGACACAACAGAGACATAAATATGGGTTCTTGTTTCTCAAGCACAGCACTATGTAAACTTAAAAAAAAAAATACTGTTGCTAGATTTGAAGGTGGTGGTGGAGTTTTAAATCATCTCTCTGAAGAGGTTAGTGGAAGAAAAATGATACTTTAGTGGTTCCTGGTTCCTCTGACATGGGTCTACATCTTTAAAAAGTCAGTAGTCATTCCATTTCCTAGTTACACAATGCACAGACATCTACAGTAGTTCACTTGTCTCATTACGCAGCATTTGACCTCTGTTTCTCTTCTTCTCATGGACTCATATATGAGATTTGGATAATAGAAAATCATTCTTTATGCTCTACCACTGACTTCACATTTTTAAAGTCACTGAGTGAAAAAAGAAGGCACTCTTTCTTCATTCTTTGCATATATTCTGCATAACACACAAAGAGGCAGAATGACTTTGCAAACCTAACTTTAATCTCTGTCCTCATGGTGCTAGCCTTGTTTCACCCCCAGACCACAATTTTGTGACTTCAGGAATGTCATTTGGTTGTTTTCTGTACTGCAAAACAACTGCTAGCCAAAAACCTACTCAGACCACTTCATCACAACTCCAGCACCTCTTCCTGTCCTAAGAGTTGGATTCTGCTAAGAACAGCAACTATGGAGAAGCTCAAAACATCTTGTCCATGGAATCAGAGCATAGTATGGCATCTTCCATACTAATTATTCTTAAAGCATTGTTCTAATCTCCAACTCCTGAAAGGCCTGTATCTCCTGCAAGCTGATGATTTGGACAGTGCCTTAATTCTTCATCCTCCATGGTCTCTTAGGATTCATCCTGTAGCTGAAAAGTCCTGCCCCAGTCAATGACTTCCTCTTTTTCCAGCTGTGCTTGACAGGCATCTCTATCCCAATAGAAAGCAGCATTCAAGTTGGAATAGGAATCCCATTTGTCTTTCACCACCTTGAGGACACAGAAAAAGCAGCCTTACAAAACTGGGTCCAGGCTGAGAATGAGGAGTCTTCTGGTCAGATGAATGTGGAGAAACAGCAGCTTCAGGAGACCTGCAAATGGGTCATCTGCGCTATTCAGTGCAGCTCAGTAGCTGCCTCTGGCAGCGAAGTTAAGGAGCAACTTATTTCATGTTGATCATGGACCCAAAGGTACTACAAGTGGTTGTAAGTCAATCCCATTATTACTGAGGTTTGCTCTTGTACTGAGGTTTGCAGTGACTTATAAAAGAAGTCTGCCAGTCTTCAGATTTAAGCTCCTACCTCTTTATGTGGGCAGGTAAGGACAACTTTAAATTTTGGCCAGAAGTCCACCATGACTTCATGTTGAGCTGAGTTTCCACGGTTGATATGGATTACAGCCCCATGAACCTGCCAATAAACTTGGGGTTAGTGTAATTAAAGGAAAAACCCTAAAAAGGTGGAAATATTATACCTATAAATGTTAGCACACTTCAGTTTGGCAACCACTGATCACATCAGTGAGTCAAATCAAGTACATTGTCAAGAATTCATCATTAACTCAATATAATTATGCATATCCGTCTGTTTATATACTTATTCACATTAATAAAGCATGGGGAATAGGTCATGTAATAGTTATTCTGAGCTCCCATTTAATCTACAAAACAGAATGATGACAAGCTAGCGTCATATAACCTTTGACAAAGCATCATTATTCATTTGTCTGAAAATATACACTTCTTTCTCAATCTTATTTTGGAACTGAAAGCAAACTTGATCCTGCTTTGTCTATAATGAGTTTCCTACTAGTCATCATTTGCGAAGTTTACAAATATGAACAGTCCCCCAAAATTATGAATGGCTGACTACACTGAATACCTGGAGGTTAAAATAAAATGTACAACATAGGAAACGTGCACTCCCTGCCAGATTCATAAAGACTTAAGGTTTTTTGATGAAGACAAAAGGGAAGGAGAAATTTGAGGGATTTTGTTTTGGTTTTGTCTGCTTTCTACTTTTTCAGTTCCAAGGTGAGTTTAATATACTGTACTAACAGCTATATCCAGCACAAAGTAGCTGTCTGGAGTTCATCTTGTTTGGTCAGGTGCCAATGGCTACACTGGTTGGGTTGCAGGAATTTGCTGCATCAGAAGGGCATACAGGGCTTTGGATTTTATGGGACAAGGAGCAAAAGGAGGAGAAATTCCTGATTCCCGCTTGCCCAGACCTTTGGTTCTATCACTGGGGCCCTTTGGAGGTTGTTTTCCTGGTGGGGTCCCTCTACCTTTAACAACACAGAGAAGGGGGGAAATATCACTTTGCTCAATTGATAGAAAACAGCAGCAACTCTAAGCGAGTGAATGTGTTACCGAGAGTGCTTGAGGCAGGCTCCTTCGCAGTACACCCTGTAAAAGCTGCAGCTTGGACAAGCAGATCAAGATCTGCATGGTTCTGGGCAAGTTCCCCCAAAGGCGGTTTGGTTGAGAAGCACTTGATGAGAAGATGAGGCAGGCTGATGGTCTGAAAAGCATCATTACCCTGTTAGAAGCAACCTTTTTAGCCGATTGCAGTTAAAATGGGAGTTTTTCAAAATACAGTGGAACCTCGGTTCACGAATTTAATTTGTTCCGCGACTCTGGTCGCGACCCGAAATGGTCGCAACCGGAATCAAATTTCCCCATAAGGTTCAATGTAAATACGGTTAATCCGTTCTGAACCATGTTTTTTTTAAAAAAAACCGCAAAAATATGACACAAAGTACAGTATGAAGAGAGAGAAAGCTAACCTTGCTCGGGAGGGAAAATGGCCACGCTTCCTGCTTGGAGGGAGAGTCCCCTCCCTACAGGAAGTCGCGACCATGTGACACGGGAGGGAAAATGGCTGCGGATCCTGTTCGTCACCCGATCCGGCGTTTGCGACCGGAGGTAAATTTTTGCGGCCTGAGCTGGTCGTGACCCGAATTGTTTGTGAACAGATGCGTTCGTGAACCGTGCAACAAGTCAATATCTCCATTTGCAACATCTATTAAATCCAGCTCATTTGCCTAGATTTGTCCAGCACGCCGAGCCACATGCTAGCCAAGCACATGTTAATGTAATGTGGTGTACAAATGCAGTCCTAAAGACATGAAAGTCTATTAAGTTTCTCCCTCAACCTTCACCCAGAAGCAAAGGAAAATGAAATCGGAAACTGGGTTGTTCTATCAGTTGTGTTGAAAGGCCAACGCCATTAGGATTTTCTCTCTTCCTGATCCTGCCATCTGATTTTTTTTTCTTTCCAACCTAACAGAATATTGGAAAGAAATTATGTAAAACCGGATGGGTGGATGGGACTCTGCTTGTCTGTCCAGCTGCAGGATAATGCTTTAAACACAAAAGACAAATGGACCAAATCTGCATTGGGGGGTGGGGGGAGAATCCAGCAAAAGGGAAACTGAGTTTGAAATGGGCTAAATTTGGCTGGGAGTCGTGGAGAAAACATTTCAGAAAAGAATTTCCCCCAACACATCCTTATGGGAGAGGTACTTGGGCCATGACTCAGGAGGCTGCTGACTGCTCCATTCTAAACCTCCCTTCAGAGATGTGCAAATTTGGCCCTCCTTGTCCTTCCTAGTGTGTGCTTGCATGTACACAACCCACCCCCAATACAAGAAGAGGTGCAAACAGAAACACATATAGATGCAACATGTTCCTTCGTTACACAGAAGACAGTCAAGATGCCTCCTGTGGCCACTGCTTGTCAAAGGCGTGGGAAGAATCCCAGAAGCTGCGTTCTGCTTGTTTTCCCTACCTTCCCTTTTAAACACAAGGACAACTATTTTGTTTTAAGCTTGCTTTGCTTCTTTTCCCTCCTCATCTTTTAAAGCAATACTAAATATATTGTATTTATGTTCTCCTTTCCTTCAAGAACTCAAGGTGTTATTCAAAAGACTCCCCTCCTTCCCAGTTTTAATCCTCAGAGAGACCTCATGACTTAGGTTAGGCTGAGAGAATGACTCATGGCTGAACGTATATCTCATTGAGGCTCTCCCCAGTCCTAAACCAACACTTTTAGACTGTAGGCAGGGACTGACTTTTTTTCAAATGTTGGCTGAAGAACAAGATTAAAAAAATACTATAAACACGTGTTTATATTCCCTACTTATCCTGAGGACATGAATATTGCCTCCTGTTCACAGCATATTCTCTTTCATCTGAAGAGCTGCCAACTATCACCCATTTACCCATTTGTCGGCCCACTACTGGTGTTGTTGTTGTTGTTCAGTCATTAAGTCGTGTCCGACTCTTCGTGACCCCATGAACCATATTGTGCCAGGCCTTCCTGTCCTTCACTGCCTCCCTGAGTTTGCTCAGTTTCATGCTCATTGCTTCAGTGATATACTTCATCCTCTGCCGTCCCCTTCTCCTTTTGCCTTCAATCTTTCCCAGCATCAGGGGCTTTTCTAAAGAGTCCTCTCTTTGCATTAGGTGACCAAAGTATCTGAGCTTGAGCTTCAATATCAATCCTTCCAATGAGCAGTCAAGGTTGATTTCCTTTAAGATTGACTGGTTTGACCTCCTAGCAGTCCAGGGGATGCTTAAGAGTCTTCTCCAGCACCACAGTTCAAAGGCATCAATTCTTCGGCGCTCAGCCTTCTTTACGGTCCAGGTCTCACAGCCATACATTACTACTGAAAAAACCATAGCTACTACTGGTGTAGTATTTTAAAAACTGGATTTTTACTGCACTTTTGATGGGGGTAGGATTGTACCCTTCATAACACCCCATGGATAATGGCTGCTCACCTGAAAGTTCAGATTGGGTAAAAGAAGTACAGAAGAGTCTGCGGTGTCAGGGAGGTCAGCCTTTGGGGCAGCTCTGCCGTGTGGCAAAACAGCCTTTTATTCCTGATGAAATGAACCCTTACCTGCGTCTTGGTTTGGCTTGATTCCCAGAAACTCAGTGAGAAAAAGGGTGGTTGCAACAGGCTTTGACCCTGATGTGACCTGGTCACAAGACCAGAGGTGCAATGTTCACTCAACATGGCTGATTTTTTCTGCGTCCTACAGTTTTATTTTGAACATGAGGGAATTCCATGGACGAGTCAACATGGAAGAAGCAGCCCACTTCATTCTCCAGGCAGAGGAACCAGGTGGGTGTTGGTACCACCACCTTGCTAGATCTCTTCTGCCTGAGGAACTAATGGCAGGTGACTTCTCAAGATGTTTTCCCTCCACAGAGAAGGCTGGCAGAGGGTCCAAGGCATTTCTTAAGCCTGGGAAAAGTGAGCACCTATCTCCACCCACATCTTACCAAAGGGACTATAAGCAGATCAGGCTAAGATATGGTCTGCTGTCCACGGGTTGATGGGCAATTGTTTCTTACGATTCTTCAATGTAAAACTGAATTTGCTTTCAAATACAGAATATTTTCAAACGACGGATTGTTTTTAAGAAAGCTCTTTAAATAGGAGACTACCCTCTGTAGAATTAGTTACATGGCCATCTTCGACCTGAAAGAAATGAACATAAATGCAAATCCTGCTTTAGGATGATCTTTAATGATAAAGTAAAATAAAATCTGTATGAATAAATACTTCTCCTTGCCCATGTAAATACATTGTACAACAAGAATCTACAATAAATTTTGCAGCAAATTCATGTTTAGGATTCCTAGCCATTACCTCTTCCAGAATACTCCATTTTGTTCTCTTCTTCTGATTTTCAGCCCCTCCCACCCTTTATACCCCCTGCAAGTGCACAGCCCAATACGGCTGCTTTTGCTGTTAAGGTGAGTGCTTGGTTTGGCCTAAAATGCTATTTGGATTCACTTTGGGGCATTTCTGCTCCCCAGTCCCTTCAAAGGGTTTCACATCTGCCAACCTCAAAAATCTAAGAAGAGGCTGGGGGCACCAGAAGCCAATCTGTAGCTTCTCCAGGCGGAGTACAAAAATCAACACCCGAGTTATAGCAGGTCACTCAGTAACCACAATTCTTTTGAGGCTGCTTTCCCAGGAAGGGAAAAAAACAAATTGCTACCCCCCTCCCATGTTTTAAAACAGGCTGTGTGTGTCTTCATTTTCCAGAAACTCTGAACAGAGGGAAGCTGCCTGGCCATTCAGATATTTTTCTCCTCCTTGCATATCAGTTCCCACTGAAAATTGTGATGACAGCATGACACTAGTTTTACAGCTCAGTGGTTTAGTTGCACTGTAGAGTCTCTATGTTTTTGTATATGGGGGGAAAGTCCTATGTATGTGCATGGGGGGGGGTATGGGGAAGAGTAATGGCCTGTTTGAATTCAGAAGCTAAGATGCTGGTGTAAAGTTCAATGTATACTGCTTGTACAATTAAAAGAAATCAAGCTTGACTCCCCCCCCCCCCCCCCCCAGGATTGTGAAATGGACTCATAGGATTGAAATTGGTTCATTATTAAGGCTGCCTATGAAATAGATTACCAAGCTCCAAAATCAGATGATCAGAGGTGGATAGGACAAGAGTTCCTGCAAATGGGAAAATGGCCTATTCAAAGCCCTGTAGAGCTTCAGCATTGCAAGTTGCCAAACTGTGACTTTCTGACTGCTGTAACAATGGGTAAAGTCCTAAAGGAAGTTGGATCAAGCAATTTGAAGGACTCCTTGCAGAGAAAGGCTGGGCCTGAAAAGTAGCTTCGGAGACCCCGCTGTTTCGTCTGGCAGTGAAAGCTTTCAGGTTGCTGACTACCATGGATCTTTGTGAAGATCTGCTCTTGGGAGAAACACATGGGCTCTTCTGTATTGGTTGTTAGATCATTAAAAGTAGTGTTCTTCTGTTCTTCCTTTAAAAATAAACTCTTTTTGTTTTTCAATAGATTTCTAGAGTTCCTTCAAAAAATGAAATATACCTTCTAGGAATATGCAAATAAATCCCAGATTATTAGAAATTCCTTACACGAGTAACTTTTTTTCTGCCTTTCTGAAAACAGAATTTAAACATAAATGGGTCACTTTTACTGTGTAAAGCAAACTGCAAACTCTATAGGCAATCATGTTAATGGTCCACATGAGTTTTTCCATGTAGAGGCCTCTTCTATTCTTGCCACTATAATCAAATTAGGCACAATTTCCTGTTTATTCTCTACATCCAAGAAGTAATCTTAATGGTACTTTAGGGACAAAGTAGCATGTTGTGATTCTTTTTACACTGTCAACCACCTACTTCTAATATGCTTGAATTTTTTCACACACCCACCACATCTGACAATCATCTATTCTTTGCCCTATATATTACAAATGGAATGATTTTTTTCTCCTATCAAGATGCTTCATGGAGGCATCAAGGACCCCCTTTGCCTCTTCTTATATTCAGTTTGATATTGAACAGATTGGTCTGACTTAAGGAAAAAATGTGAGACTATCTAGGCTTAAAAGGGGCTGGAAAACAGTGTTATATGCCTATGTAGCAATATTATAAGTGCTTTATACCAACATTTATTGATGTAGTGCAATAAGTTGGTAAATTGTTAGTTAATCAGTTAATACACTTCATATAAGCCAGTATTTTTCAACCTTGGCAACTTAAAGATGTGTGGACTTCAACTCCCAGAATTCCCAGCCAGCATGCTGGCTGGGGAATTCTGAGAGTTGAAGTTACTGGGCATACATTTCGACTTCTATTTCTCTGTGGAATTGAAATGATCAAATCCAAAACCATTATGGGCACAATTAGAAAGGTATTTTGTGATCCCTCTGACAACATGGCAGTGGCTTAGTTCCTTTTTTAGTTATAACTCTACAGTAATTCCAGATTTATGGGCTACAAGACATAACTGCCTGATACTGGGAAATAAGTACTGTTTTGATTCTTATTCACAATAGACTATGAAAACATCCAGTGTACAAACAGCAGATAAACCTTTTTTTTTTTAATCGTAGTCTCATAGGTATGTTAATACTTTAGATCAGCTTATTGCCAATCAAGTTTTTTAAACTATTTGAATTCTTGGTAGAACCATTTGGATTGTCTAAAACTGTAGAAAGGTATTATATATCCAGTTAAAGCATCTTTTGATTTCACAATTTGTTGCAGATACATTAGCAACATTTACAATAACTACTGACACTGATATTTGTTTTGGACAATCCTAAATCAACACTATTTTTCTATAGATGATTAAGCAATATGATTTATTTGCAAGAATTTTGGAATAAAGAGTTGGAATATCCCATATGAACATATCAATGCATAAAGGTCTTAAAGCATTTTAAGTGTGTTTCTTATTATACTTATTATTTTAAGATGAACATAATTAAACAGCAAAAAAGTGTTTATTGGACACTTCTGAGAGTGGTTAAAAAGGACTGGCTGTCAACTTCATTATGCTAGAAGCATAAAATGATGGGGAGTTTAGAGATGTGAATATGATTTTGGATAATTTACCAATTACTTGGAATGTAGCAGTACATGAAGAATTATGGATTTACTGAGAATGGGTATAGCAGAAGAGATTATCCTTTTACTACAGAATGACAATACAGCCCAGGATGTACAATCTTGAGTTGATGACAGGGATTTACTCTGCCTTGGAACTGGCCCTTATTATCAAGGCAGTGGAAAGATGGATCAATGACCACCTACTCTGTGGTCAAGGTTTAATGCTTAGCTTTAAAAGTTGCATTGTTATATATGTACTTTGTCTCTTTTTTCTTTTCTTTTTTCTGTGTAGAATAATAATAATAATAATAATAATAACAACAACAACAACAACAACTACTACTACTACTACTACTACGACTACTACAATCATCAGACCTGAGTTGCAAAGGTAAAGGCAGCCACTAGGTGGCAGCAAAGAGTTAGGTCCTTCTGTATCTTTTTGCTACCACCTAATGGTCATCCTGATTTGTGTAACTTATCTCTGATAGTTGTAAAGATCTTTTTTAATGATGGGGGAGGGTGGGGGGACAGGCTTTATTTATTTAATAAATCTGTAGGAAAAAAAATAAAACAATGGCAAATGAAAAAAGAAAGCTATACAACTATACACACACACACATACACATATACATATGTATATGTAAAATGTATATGTAAAACTTATATAAGTTTTACACAGCATTTTCAATAAAAGTTATAGTTATTCTTTATTAATAACTGTAAACATGATGTACTGCTAAGTTCCCCATTTTATTCATTTGCTTCATTTTAAGATGCAGTCTTCACATGCATGCTAAACAAGTTACACAAGATTTGCATGTCATTAATATTTTAACATTCTTCTCTTATACCACCTACGCATCTTACCGTTTTCCAACATTCACAAAGCATTTATGACCTTTTTTTTTCTTGACACCAATATTTATAGCTTTTATTTCATTTCCTCTCCTTGACAAATTACTAGCAGCCCCATACAAATCTCTGAAATATTCCTTCCAGCATCCCCTCACTTCAGTTTCATTATACATCATTTCATCACTGTTATTTTTAATTTTTAATATTTTAATCTTTATTTTAAAATGTTAATCCATTCATCCTGCTGAAGTTCTTTGTTCAGCCCTTTTCACTCATTTCTAAAAGCAATGTTTTTTCCATCAAAATCACTCTGCATTTCCTCTCTTTTAAGTCATTATTCTTTATTCTCTTCTTCTGTGTATCCCTCTTCTTCTATATATCTCCATACATAATGTCATTCTCTTATTTACATTCTTTTTTTATCCATAGCCTCTTTCACTGCATCATTCTACCAAGCATCCTTTTCATATTTCTGTTAGTTAACTTCACACACTTCTGTAGCACTGTGTAATGTAATTCTTTGTTCCAACCAGTTTCCATATCCTCCTCCTATACATCCATTTTCTATTCATTCACTTGGGAGATTAATCTGTCTTCTAATACTTTTGTAGACTATGGGTCTTCCTGCAATATTCTATTTTCAGTAGAGTATCTTTCACATCTTTTCTTTTTTCCCATGCACATTTTCCCCCCAAGATCCACTTTTGACACTGCCAAATAATAGTCTGTCCCACATTCAGAACCTCTCATCACTCTTGCATCCTTCACTAATTCTCTCACTCTTTTATATCATAAATAATGAAATGAAGCCTGCTTTCTGATTCATTTCTTTTTCCATGGGTACATATGAATAGGCTCGTGTTTAAATCATGTGTTCAGAACAAAGACATTTTTCTAAGCCAACAGTCACCCATTCTCATTCATATTTGGCTCTCCAAGAGTATAGAAAATAATTGTTTCTCATCTGGTCTCTTATTTCATTCCCATTACTACATTCATGTCACCTAGCAGAATATTTTTCCCACTAGACTGTATTCATTCAGAATGTTTGCATAATTATTTCCAAAACTCATATCTGGTTGAATCACCATTTACTGGAGTGTAACATGTTACCATACAAAGCCACAACAACCTAGACAACAGCAATTCATACTTTCTATCATACATAATGACAGCTACACTTTCACTTTCCTGCACATAAACTCCACTCCGTAAGATCAAGACACCTTCAATTTAGACCTATTATAGCATCCCCCAATTTCACAAATATTCTTTTGTTCCTCCCTTCCCTTCCCTTCCCTTCCCTTCCCTTCCCTTCCCTTCCCTTCCCTTCCCTTCCCTTCCCTTCCCTTCCCTTCCCTTCCCTTCCCTTCCCTTCCCTTCCCTTCCCTTCCTGCTCTTTATCATTTATTCCTTTTACATTCCAAGTTGTAACCTTCCAAATGCCACAGCTGTCACCAGACGGGGCCATAATATTGATCTCCATGCCCATCATGGCTTTGGTTGACCAAAGTTTCCACATAATGCTTTTCCAGTAAGATAGACAACATGTACATGTAATAGGCTGTGAGAATAACCTTGGAAGACAGGAGGAAGAGCCTCAGCCTAGACAATGGTCTGACAAGCAATATCTCAGCCCACAGAAGGAATGGGGGTGGAGAAAGCATCTCAGAAGGGACCACCCCTAGTTCTCTGGAAATTAAAGAGAGGGAAGGGGGGTTTGTGGAGAGTAAAAGTACAGTAGGTTACTTTTGCAATATTCTGTTACTGTAACCTTACAATAAAGATAGTGTTAGTAATCATGGTTTTGGTTGCCTGTCTGAACTACCTCGAAGGGCTGACCTGGTTTTCAGCCTTAAAGACCACATGCAGCATATCCAGCTTAATGGTAAGTAGTGATCAGATTTGGCATATTTTGGCCAATATGCCACAAATACAACCAAAGTCCCAAACTTGCTCATGCTATTCTTGCAAACTAGGGTCTCTAATATGGACACTTCCTTTCTAAACAACATACTGTACCATTGCCCACATCCCACCAACTGACACACAGAACCAATTAATCAGTGCTCTACCACTTACAGATGAACACTGCAGGTGGTAGATATCTCTGACAGCTACTCCATAATGAATTGAGTATCATTTGGAAAGAGACTCCCAACTCAAGCTTTCCTCATGTGACATTGCCATTTCTTGCAATGCTGCTGTGATTGGAACCTGACTACCATGGCCATGTGAAGGAGACTATTATCAGCCTTTGTCAGGGACATCTTCCTTGCTAATAAAAGTCCTTCAGCTGGATCTTTCTGGATCCAGAAGTAAGACTGAATGCAAATAAAAATTTAAGATGATATCATCAAGATCCAGTTATTTTTTCATTGCCATTGACAACATTTTCACTAGAATTATTGATGACTGGGCAACTACAGATTTTATATCTCTCTTTTTTTTCTGTGAATGCTTCAGGGTGGTCTGGAAATGGTTGTTTGCTTTAATGAATACAGTATGGATTGAACAGAGAGGAACATGTTGCTCTCCAGTCAAGGATCCATAATCATCTTATGACCAGTGGGGTTTCTACAGTTTATGTAAATTACTGCCCTGTGGACTGATCAAGTATTTGGGGGAAGCTTATACATGATGGTTTTCTGTATATGTATCTGTTTTCTTTGTTTGCTAAATGTTATATAGAGTAGTTTATTATTGGCAAACGATTTCAAAACAATTTCCATAATGATGGTGTTCAGTGACATTTAGCAGTTGTGTTCCCAAAGTCAGACCATGTGTCTTTAATTCACAAAAACACAGTGCAAGAGAATCAGATACAGAAGAATTTTACAAAGTGTTTTATATGCTATAGATTACATTTCTAGATCCTGAAATCCTGGATCATAACAGCTCTTTTAACCAGGATAATTTTTTTAGAGATTACTGAAAAACAGTTGCCTGTCTGAAGTAGTGCCTAACTTACAGACATTTTAATTAGTTTTTCATTGTTCTCATTATGGCAGTATACAAATTGATTGACAGGCAATGCAGATGAGATTATTTCAAGGAGATGTATACTGCAGTGAAGAATAAATAGGTTTGAGAGATGGGATGGGGGGCAGTGGAAGCAGAGAATTTGTATCCTCCCCCAATAATTTCCTTCCTGAAACTCCAACTTCTATATTCACCCTATTCCTAGCACACTTCCAGTGTTAAGACCAGTGTCTCTCAACCTTGACAACTTGAAGATGTGTGGACTTCAACTCTCAGAACTTTTTTGCTGGCTGGGGAATTCTGGGAGTTGAAGTCCACACATCTTCAAGCTGCCAAGGTTGAGAGACACTGGTTTAGACCAATGTTTATTCTACAGATATGGGCATCCTAGCATCCTATAGGAAGAAAGTAACTGATAGAGAAACCCTGTCCCATTTTCCCCCAATGCATGTTTGATCCTTCGCAATGGTACTTGGCAAAAGAGATTGGGCGGCAGCATTTTGTTAGACACCACTGCAGTTTATTTTTATTTATGCACTTGATTTAAACCCTGCCTTTTTATTAGGTGAGTAGTAAAGATGGCTAACATAATTTTTAGAAACTCAAAATTCCCAAAGAAACATAAATTAAAATTAGTACTTAGGGCACTTCCTCTTAAGGATTCTGCACTAGTTTGAAAGAAATGCCAGACTCCTGTGATCCTGTAATGTCAGCCATATTGGAGAACCGAGCTGATTTATTTCTGGCTCAGCTACAGGGAGCTAGTGGACACAACTCCCCAAGGCCCTTTGCCTGCAGGGGTACCATGTGAACCTCTTCTCTGTCAGGTGTTTGAAACTAACAATGAAAACAAATGGGGATAGTCCTCAGTGAACCCCACATGTGTCGATGAAGTGCCAGAAATCAACAAACAGCAACAACTGAAGAGAGGTCCATCCATCCATCCATCCATCCCAAGAACCAAAGCACCCCCAGGAGTACCTCTGGGAATCAAAGCTGCAGCTGGCAGCCTCGCCTGGGAAGACTGCTCCACCCCCTGATGGCCATGGCCACCCTCCTGTGGACTTCAAGGAGGCAGTAAGTTGCCCTGCCATCTTTTTCCATGGGCCATAAAAGTACCCACAAGCGTCCCCATGTTCCACATCCTGCCAAAGGTACACCAGAAATTTCATCAGTTCCATCCAAGCGGAAGGTAGTCACCCAGACACAGTCTGCCTCAAGCAACTCATTCCTGCAAATAGGCTTCAAGGCAAGAGTGCCAGAGCAACAACTTCTTGCCAGCTTCCCATGATCCCCAGCCATGTTTAGAAAAAGCAGCTGGCTATCCACTCCCATTGCCACAATCCACAATCTACAATCCAACTGTGACACTCTGGGATGGCTTCTTGAAACAGTCTTTCATGCAAACTGGGGCAATGTGGAGACTAGACATCTCATCAAGGTCCTCACTAGTGATGAAGCACAGGAGCAAATGAAAAGTCTATAAAGAGAGATGTTATTATGACCTGGATTGCAGAAAAAATAAACAAGATGGGCTTCCACTGCAAACAAGGAGAAAGCCATGAAAAAGCAGCCTAATGAGGTCACTACACACAACAAGGGAAGTGGGATTGTACCAAAAACCATGCTACACTATGTTCAGCTGGCCACCATCGTCCTGGAGTGGAACATGTTCTGGGCTATACAGCTGGCAGTGGGATTTTACCAGCAAGAGAAGTATCAGCAAACACCAATCATCCTGAGCCACCTGTGAAGAGGGCCCTAACAATGGCAGATTATCATAGCCCCTCATCCAGTCAATCTCAAGGAGCCATGGAGCCAGTCAGTTTCCTACTATTTCCCACCCCCAGGAAGCAGACCAAAGTTAGGGAGGGAATGTTAGCCATTAAAGCCAGAGCTTGATCAAGGGATGCATGCTCCCAGAGTACTCCCAAATGTTAATGCCTCCCATATTGTGCCCTGCCCAGTAGCAACTCTTACACATAGAAATGGAGCACTGAAGTTGTGGTTGCTCCAAACAAGAAAAGGATGACAAACAGCTGATGGCTGAATTCACAGATTTAGAGGAGGAGGGGGAGGAGAATTTGGAGGTTACAACCTGTAGCTTTATTCTGATACGGTGAGAGTGTCCCTCTGATGGGCCAATTATTTCCATGTCAAAGGCTTGGCAATCTTCCTGGATCACACAGCACCATGACAGAAATGGAGGAGGACTTAAGTGACTCAGATGGAGAGGGAGGTGGAAAGGGTGGTGGAGGAGAAGGGAGCTGTAACCATATTTCTGGCCAACACCTTCCACGACTTTAGCAGCAAAATAATGCCCTAATGGACAGGTGCATGTAAGAGCAGAAACAACTGTCAGACAGGCAGAGGGGAGGGAATGGGTAGCCTGTATCTCCTACAGTAGCCATCCACCCATCCTCCAACCATAAGTACAGCCACTGTTCCATATAGTGCCTATGAGACACATCCATCAGAGATTATCCAGCAGATTCTTAGGAATCCAAATTTGAGAGGGAGGACAAGGATGGGGATGGGAATTAGCAGGGGGCCTGCAGGCTGGGGCAGTTACATGCGCATGTTATGATATAATCTAGTTCTTCACTTACTTTGCCCAAAGGGATGAAGAGTGCTGTAAGAAGCATTGATCTTTCTCTGTTTGTCTGGTGCCAATCACATAGGGCTGCTATATCTGGGCAGCTAAAATCCAGGTGACCAATAGACAGCAGTCTAGAGGAACAGAAAACTCTAATTGTTCGCTACTATCTCATAATGTTTGCAGCCCAGATATGGCAACACTATAATCATGGCTGCTGAGCTGATATCTGACAAATACAATTATACCATTCAAATGTTCTAAGTAGGGAGTACTGGACACCCATAGGAATGACAGTCTTAGGGGATGTATTATAATGAACTCACTAAAGTGAATGCCTGCCCTGTGGTGCTAATGCCTACAACATTTCATGAAGTGCTTCCAAATTCTGGGCTTTTAACTTTGTCCAGCACTGTGCTTCCCTGGCTTTATGCATTTTTGCAGATACAGAACATTGTGTATTTGTGTGTCTGTCCTGCTATGATCTATCCCCTTTAACTCTATATCGTTTTAATTCCAACTCTTGAAGACTTGATGCTCCCAGACCAACCAGCCCAGCCTTTAAGGGAATAATGGGAATTTCAAAGGACTGTAAAGGCTTAAGTAGAAATGTAAATGAATTCGACAATGGCTAGTCCAAGGCATTGTCACTCTCTCTCTGTCTCTCTACTGTGTTTATTTCCCTTCTCATCTCCTCCTTCCCTTTGGCCAAGAACTCACTGGCTTGAAAGCTGAGAGCCGTGGGACAGTCTGACTCCAGATGGATCATTTGCTTAAGTTGACCATAAAATTGTGTCTGTTCCAAAGGACGCCATTGTGTCGCCAGAGGCAGCCGAGCCCATTCCAGCTGTTTGGCAAGGGGATGGAGTGGCCATGCGAGAAGCCAAGCCAGGCCTCCCCAGAGAGTAGCCATGCTTCAAATTCTTCCTTGAAGCCTGTGGCATGGATATGCCCTCTGAAAAGAGCAATTGGTATTACCACAGACTGAGAAAGAGCTCTTGCCGCTTTGATAGGATAATCGTTTGAATAGTTCCTTCTTTCCTGTAGCGGGCATTGCTCTGCAGTAAAGGCTCTGGGAAAATGCCAAGGCCTCCCAGCTTCCGCCGTTGGTGGTTTGGGGCTCAGTCTGTCTGCAGCCAGCCCAGGGCTCTGATCAGAAATGGCTTCCGTCATTTGAACAAAAGAATAAAGGGTCATTATAGTCAGCCCTGATGTGGTCTAGGCCAAGTTAAGGTAGTGGAGGATTTTGCCAATTTGCTGTACTAAAAGAAAGCAAACAAACCAAGACAGAGTTCTTACACAAAAGATTATGTAGCCTTGCATATTTCTTGTTATTTACATCTTATATGTTCTTATAGAACTTGGTCTTGCTTTCATAATAGGCTTTGGAAATGGTAGGTTTCTCCCATCTTCAGAGAAGTTGCTGTGGGTTCTTCCTCGATAGGGTGCTGCCGTCTGTTTTAATTATGAAGGTCCCACTGCCCAGGGTGAACCAGGAAAACTTTATTTTTTATTATATCCTGTTGAGTTTTCAACTTATGAGGGCACACCTGAGTCCTGGATCTTGCTCCCATCCGGTATCCACAGGTTAAGCCTAACAGCAAGGAAAAAAAAGTTTAATCCCAAATATAATTTAACACTACTCATAAACCTAGACCTTATTCTAGAGTGACCAGGAACTCTTCTTTGTTACACTGGGTGGTACTATTAAAATCTCTCGCAGTTCAGAGCTTTATTAACCCTCACACATACCTGCCACCAAATCAAAATAGACACATAGTTATTTCAATATGTTCCCCCCCACCCCCACTTTTCCAGACATCTTTACTGTTTATTAAACCAACGCAGTGTTTTCCAGTCTGCAATCTTCCAGCTATGTGGACTTCAACTTCCAGAATTCCCCTGCCAGCATGACCTTTGCTGAGAATTCTGGGAGTTGGAAGTCCATAATATGGCTGTTGCTAGAGTTGGAAAAACTGTCCTAAAGAGGTAGTTGTATATAGGTACAAACCAAATCAGAAATCCACATGACAATTTATGTTCAGCCCATTTTATTTACTGTATACCAAAGGTAAAGAATGATTTACAGCCCACTTCTATGAAAAGCTTCAAGGCCACATTACAATTTTGATGCAATCAAAATCATGATCATCACAACACTTCCAAAATTAGCAAGGCCATCAGTTGCATAGATTTATCCCTATATGCACACTCAGAAGTTAGCAAGGGCAACAATTGAAAATGCTGATGCTTTACATGCTGACTCAAAAGTGAGTCTCAACTGAGACAGTCAGCGTGGCTTATGCCCAGCAAGCACATTTAAGATTGCAGCCTCCTTAAAGAGAATTAAATAATAAACCTCCCCCACAAAAAACACAGCACCAGGTTCTTGCTGGTCTTTTTACTGGTCAGTATAAAACCGTATCTGAAGCATTTTGGGGTTAAATTGCTATTTGCACAATGCAATCCTACGCAGTGGGCCATCAGACTGCAGCATTCTTAAATACAAGTAACACAAGTAGAAGCAGCTTTACAACGGCTTCCGAACAATATGAAAACAAAATTTTGCTCCATTCCCCCAACCACTGGCTTATCATATAATCAAATTATGATCAGGAAAATCATATTTATAATTTGCATCCCATGTTGCATGCACGTCTTTACCAAAGATACTAGGCTCACTCCAAATTGTTCCAGGAATAAGTCTGAGATGCAAAGTCCAAGATGCAAAGAAGTGATCGGGCCATAAACTGCAATTAGCCTCGACCCGCTTGTCTTTGCCCTTAATCGGCAAATTAAATTGGCTGCAAAAAAGAGCAGGCTCCTGGCCATAAAATAACCATTAAGCAAGCATACCCAGAAGAAGCCCCGTAGAGGAGACAACCAAGCAGAGTAAAATCAGAAATAATATGGAGCTCTTCAAATACAGTATGGTGATTGTTTTTAACTATTTGGGGATTGAGATTTTTTTTTTTTGAGGGCGGGGTTCTGTTGTGGGATTACACTCTGAAAAACGTGGGAGTCCTGGGAAATTTGTGACATTTAGTAGATGTGCCACTACCATTGCCTTCAACATCCAACATCCTCTTCCCCTTTCCTTCCTGGCAAGGAGAGAGAATTTTAATCTCTCCCCCACTCCCTTGGAGTAAGGTACAGGTTCTTAGTTCAGCTCTTTTCAGCCAAGCAGGTGAGGGTACCTGCAGGGGTGAGGAGCTGATCTGGAAATCTTGCTTCTTCTCCAGCTGTGGTGTGATCAGCAGAGCCATGGGGGTCTAATTATGCAATTCCAAGAGATGTCGTCCTCCAGCCTTTCCTCAAACACAACAGGAAACAGTTGATTATTCAGCGATAGGGCTGATCACAGACGTATTTATTTGCCAGTACTGTGTTGGTTAAGAGGCTTAGGTTGGAGGTTATGTATTAATAGGGCACCAGGCACTTAAATTGAATACCATTCCTAGTATTGTGGGCATCACTTTAGCTGGCAGAAAAACAAGGCAAATTAATGTGCATTCAGTGGCAATTTGCAGTGGTTTTCCCTGCCTTTACTCCAAGAGTAAGTCATTTCTCCTGCTGTCCATATTTAAGGCTAACTTCTGGGCTGCAAAGATTCTGATGACCACTAGATAATGGCACAGAGTTGTTTTCTGTGTGTCTTTGCTCTCATCTAGTGGCTGCCTGGATTATAATAGCCCAGATCTAATAGAAATGAAGAGGTATCCTACCAATTTAAACAGCTGTTGAAATTGTGTGAGATTCTTGCATGGTTTGAATGAAATTGAGTGAGATTATTATATGGTTTTGATGATCTTGTGCTAATTAGTACTGTAATGCCATGTAAGACTTATAATTGTGGCCACCTCCAGAAAAAAAGATCCAAGGAAGACTGCTCAGAAAAGTTTTGACTTGAAATCAAATCTGAGTATGAAAATGGGCAGACACATAGAAAACTGATTATCTTTTATGCTCCATCACTAGGCGGCAGCAAGAGTAGCACTTTCTGAAATAAAAGCCAATATTTCAGGTACCATATCTCATACATTTGCAGGTTCTGCTGAAATACTAAAAGTGGAGTTGCTCAGTTTTCATGGTGTGTGGAGTGATTGTGACTGAAGATGGTGCATATAACAAAGAGATGCCTTTTGTCTGTGCCTTCTGAAAGTTGCTTTCTTTATTGTGTATTGAAAGAATTTGACTAATTTGGCATATTGAGGGTTAATGACGCTGAAAGTGCCGTCCAGAAATGGCTGAAAGCTTCAGCGGTTCGAGTCCAGCCTCGCGTTAACAAGGTGAGCTCTTGTTTCTATACCCGCAGCTTCTGCCAACTCAGCAGATTGAAAACGTACGTGAGTAGATAAATGAGCACTCTCACTCCGGTGGCAGGAAAATGCTGGCAGCGGCTCCACAGAGAGACAGGACAGTTGCCGGTAAAAAGCGCGAAACCACGCTCGTCCGAAAAAGGGGCGCGAAGCAACGGAAATCCCGCCTCCTGTGCTGCCAGCTGGGCTGACGCTCTAGGAATTAGGCTCTGGCAAAGTCTAATTCTGAAACTAGAAAGATGCAATTGCCTTGAAAACCGCTAGGGGGCGGTCACTGCAGGGTCAGTAATGACTGTTAAGCAGATTAAAAAAAAAAAAAAAAAATTCCCAAATTATGAAAATCATTGAAAACTCCACACAGATAAAAGTCTGTCTGTAAATCTGACTACAACTTCATTTACTTTTCCTATTTCTGCAGTGGGTCAATCATTCCCTTTTTCTTGAACCCCACAGTCCTTGATTTATCTCTAAATAATGACTGCTTGCTGGAACTGGCCTTGCAAGTAATACACTACAGCTGAGGATTGTTTTTCAACTGTGTGATTCTTGAATAAAGCTGAGAGGCATCAGCTCCTGAAGTTCAAAGGTATCTGGGCTTATTGTTTCTGTTGTTCCTTTATCAATAGATTTTCAGCCTCTGTGGTCTATTGCCATTCATCTGAAGAAGGCAAATTTCACAACAGCATCCTCAGCAGGGAAACTCAATTTCACTAGCTATTTTATTCTTCACAGTATGGGAGACCTCTTTTTCGTATGATATCTAGCATGCTTTTGCTAACTTGGTGCTGCTTCAGATTGAGAAGATAACATGGACTATCTTCTCCAGGTATTGCAGGTATTTGTTGTAAGTTGCTCTCGGTTTGCATGACTTTGTTCAGTCTCCAGAAATACATGCAACTCATCAACCTAGTTGACTTCTAAAGTGATAAGTATATTTATGGGAAATTCCAAATTCTTGGTTGGTATTTCTTGTTTGAGTGGGAATGAAGCTTGCCATTAACCAGATTGATGAGACAGTGATAGCATCCAATAGCATCCACACACAGAATAGACAGGAATTCTGATGCCCTATGTTTGATCACCAAATCCCCATTAGACATGACAGTATATACTAATACACTTGTAGATTTCTGTCAAATATTAATTGTTGCATTTTCAAGTTGTGTGCAAGAAGCTAGCCATAACAGAATCACCGTGAGAGGCATGCTGCTTCCCAGATGTTTCCCCCGTCATAACTAGCAAAAACAAGTATTATTGTCCCAACTTACATTTGACTATTCCAGCTTTATGAAGCCTTCAAAGATATTCCCCAATTGACAAAACTTGTACCTGATTTGTTTTTAATAAGCAAGTTATGTGGGAAGTAACCCCAAATATATGGACATTTTCTACATATGAATCTTAGACATAGGGAAGGACAACAGAATAAGCCTCACTAGCAATCATCTCTTCTTCTAAGAGTGACAGAACCATAGAGGATGGAGCTTGGGGTAGGGAACTGATTGGACGACATAATTTGCACTCTCCTACTGGTTAACTGGTGGCAGACCAGAGAGTCATTGGCCTTTTGAAATTGGCAGAAGTGAAGATGATTGCAGGATGGGAGACTCAAAGCACTGGTGGGATGGAGAAGCTCTCTCTCTCTCATATAAAGAGATTTAGGGCCAAAGTGCTGGATCCTGATATGGTGTAAAATGTATGCTAAAGGAATAACTATGGCAAATGTGTCATTTAAAGGCTGCAAGAGTTTTATTTTAGAATGCACAATTATTCATCAAGAGCTATTCTTGGTTCTTGTGATTCTTTTTAGACTTAACCTTGAATATATCCAGAGACAGTCCCTTAAATCTCTGTGTGAATGTTATTTATAAACTCACCGTCTGATGAAGCCTGAATGTTGCCCCTGCTATTTCATGTGATTTGGAGTGAAATAGAGCACATACTTTGTCCACGGCAAGAAATGAAAGCCCTGGCCCCTTAAATGTTGCTTGGAGATCTGGTTCTCTGGCAGAACTCCACCATACAAGGCAAAATCTTTAGCATGCAACTTTTGGGCTAGTGCCTGCAATATTGGTTTCATATGACCTTTTCCCCGGTACTTGGGAAGGGCATAGCCATGTGTCAGACAACCAATTGCATCACTTAGGCTCCAGGCAACCAGCTGGCCTTCCTCATCTAGAAGACAAGCATTTGGGAAGTCATCAATCAGGCTCCTCATATAGCGCAGGCTCCGATCGTTGCCTCCAAAGGGCCAGGTTTCATCAAGCAGGGGTGCATCGGATGGCCTGAGCATCCCCAGGCGGAGGGGATCACTTCTGAGCCTGAAGGGAAAGAGCAGGCGGTAGTGAAGGTGGAGCAAGAGGATAGCTTCCACCCGTACTAGAAAAAATCTTTGCTTACATCCAGCAAGACTAAAAATCCAGTAGGACGTTCCAAGAGAAACCATGATCCCAGAATTACCCAGTATTAGACATACACAAATCTCATTTATTTTGAAATATCCCCTTAACAGTCTCTTGAAACTGCAGGAATGTAACTTTGGGATACTTTTTTTGTTGTTGTTCTTAAAATCTCCTTCATATTCTCAATGCCATTTCTTTTGGAGAAGCCAAAGGAGCAGTTGCATTCAGTCACTTCTTCCAACTCTAACCCCTGCTCTCTATTAAATATTGTCCATTCCACACCTCCAAGTAAGCAGACAATGCTAAATTCTGCACTGTAACCACAGGGGGAGTATTTGTAAACCTGTCTGTCTTTGGCAAATAGGGGAAACAACATACTCCTACTTTTCTACAGAGGATAGGACTGGTTAAAGAATTGCCAGAGACCTTGGTTTCATTACTGAATTCCACAAAGTTGCATGGAATCGAATCCACTTAACAGTTCCCCCAAGAGAGCTCCCTCAGAAAGAGAGTATGTTCACTTACTGGTTCTGACACAACATGGCTGGCTCTGGGTGGAGTGCTACCTGGTAGAAATAGGGCTCCAAATGGACATGTCTAGCCTCTGCCATGACTTTTGCAGCCTGATAGAGCCCATCTTGGAGACCTGCATAGAATGGAAATGTTACAGGACTGGATTATCTGGCATGACTATGAAATCATAACAGAGCGCAAGGACCTTTCATGATACACAACTTTCTTGGGTTTAAAGGACAAATGTCTTATAGGTTCCTCTGGGGGTTTCATGTAGAGGGGCCAAAGGGAAGGTGAACACATCCAGGCTACTTAATTCTATGCAGTATTTGATTTTCTCCTATGTTATCCAATCCAAAAAAAAGACATTGGTTCCAAGGAACACCGAGAATAAGGTCTGTATCTTTCATAAGGCAATGTGACTGATGCTTTGATTAGTAATGTCACTGGAATGATTGTTCCACAGAGGTAGAATGCCTTTCTATTTATTTTTGCAAAATTAGTGATAAACTAATTAAACAACTTGGTTCCTTTCTTAACGATTTAATCTGTTCATAAACTATTAGTTGAGAAGATTATCTAAATATACTGCACAATTCTGCTTGTATAGATAGCATTAAACTCAATGGATGCCACAAGTTCAGTAGACAGTTTCAAGGTTCCATCGCACGTTAAACAAAATGTAAAGAAGTTTGATCACATGCTAGCAAGGTTATGCTCAAAATCCTACAAGCTAGGCTTCAGCAGTACATGAACCGAGTGGCAAATTCTTAAAGAGATGGGGATACCAGACCACCTTACCTGTCTCCTGAGAAATCTGTATGCGGGCCAAGAAGCAACAGTTAGAACCGGTCATGGAGCAACCGATTGGTTCAAAATAGGGAAAGGAGTACGACAAGGCTGTATACTGTCACCCTGCTTATTTAACCTATATGCAGAGTACATCATGAGAAATGCCAGGCTGGAAGAATCACAAGCCGGAATTAAGATTGCAGGGAGAAACATCAATAACCTCAGATATGCAGACGATACCACCCTAATGGCAGAAAGTGAAGAAGAACTAAAGAGCCTCTTGATGAGGGTGAAAGAGGAGAGTGCGAAAGCTGGCTTGAAACTCAACATTAAAAAAACTAAGATCATGGCATCTGGACCCATCAATCCCTGGCAAATAGAAGGGGTAGAAATGGAAGCAGTAACAGACTTCATTTATTTGGGCTCCAAGATCACTGCAGACGGAGACTGCAGCCATGAAATTAAAAGACGCTTGCTCCTTGGGAGGAAAGCTATGGCAAACCTAGATAGCATATTAAAAAGCAGAGACGTCACCTTGCCGACAAAGATCCGCATAGTCAAAGCTATGGTTTTTCCAGTAGTAATGTATGGCTGTGAGAGCTGGACCATAAAGAAGGCTGAACGCTGAAGAATTGATGCCTTTGAACTATGGTGCTGGAGAAGACTCTTAAGAGTCCCCTGGACTGCTAGGAGGTCAAACCAGTCAATCTTAAAGGAAATCAACTCTGATTGCTCATTGGAAGGATTGATAATGAAGCTCAAGCTCAGATACTTTGGTCACCTAATGCGAAGAGAGGACTCTTTGGAAAAGACCCTGATGCTGGGAAAGATGGAAGGCAAAAGGAGAAGAGGACGGCAGAGGATGAGATGGCTAGATAGCATCACTGAAGCAATGAGCATGAAATTGAGCAAACTCAGGGAGGCAGTGAAAGATAGGAAGGCCTGGCGCAATATGGTTCATGGGGTCACGAAGAGTCGGACACGACTTAACGACTGAACAACAACAACAACAAAAGAAGTTTGAACTTTGTCCTGCCATGATTCTCCTGTTTTAAATATTAATTGCAAAGTTAATCTCAATTATGATTAGTTTAAATGATGACTGAGGGCTTTTCTTAAACCATATAGTTGTGCATCTGTGTACGTGTGTGTATACCTATACATACATACATACTCTATATAAATAAAAAAACATGGAAGAAGAACAAACACTCTGTCGTAAACTCAGCAAAACTAAGCTAAGCTAAAAAGGGCTCCACAACCACCCTATCCAACAACCAGGTTTTTAGCACTTCCTAAAATCTCCTAAGAGTGGGAAAAGTTGTTGTTGTGGGGAAAATAGGAGGAGGAAGGAGTATGAGGTATGTTCACTGCCTGGAGAAATTTATAAAAATAATAAAGGTGGGATAAAAAAGATCTAGGAAGAAAGGAAGAAAGAAATTCCCAGAGCCCCAGCCTTGCCTTGCAGCTGGAAGGCTTTGTCCCAGTCTACAGCATCTTTGTTTTCTAGGAGTGCTCTGCAGGCATCTTCCTCCTGGTAGAAAGCAGCGTGCAGGTTGGCATAATAATCCCTGTTGTCTTTCACCACCTGCAGGAAGTGGCACAGAGACACTCATGGCACCCGGAATACAGCAGACGGTGGAGACCATGCGGGGGAGCTGGTGAGGTCGGGATAACTTGGAAGAGGGATATGAAAGAAAGGAGGCAAGGAGAACTGCTAGAGCATCTCTGAGTGCCTCCTGAATGGCCACAGATGCCAATGTTTCCTGTGTGTTTCCCTCATGTTTGGTGCCACTCAGCTGTGGGAGGAACCCATCAGTGTTCAGTTGGAATTTCCTACCTCCTTTCGTGGTCGGGTAAGAACAGCTTTAAATTCTGGCCAAGAGTCCACCACGACTTCGTGCTGAGCTGGGTTTCCACGGTTGATGTGCATCACTGCCCCACAGACCTGGCAATTAAAAAGGGGGTCAAGGAGACCTAGAGCAAAAGACCGGATAGTTCCATCCCAAAATGCTTGGTGGATTGAATGCTGCTTTCTAATTTTGGAAATTAGGGAAGAGCCAGATGTTTACTACATCCATGTGGCAGAACAGCAAAGTCAAGAATGCTAATGCTAATGATTCAACTGAGAAGCATACAAGTAAATTCTGTGCATGATAATTCTCCAAAATGTCATTGGCTTCAGCGTAAGGCAGACAATGAAGAGCAGAGGATGGTTTGCCACATACCCATCAGGAGCCCCCTAAATTAGCTTGCCATCCCATCTGCTTGCATCTCCCCTCTCAGACAGAAAGCCTGAGGTTTCTCCTCCTGCTCTATCTCCTGACAGCTTGTGGACCGTCAGACAGTAACCCCAGGACAGCAACGCCATCCTGAAGTGGAGGATGCGGGCCAGTGGCCTCCTCCTGGGATTTGGGCCTCGATCCTAGGCTGATTTCTGGAGCCCCAACTGGCTGTTCCGCTGAGCTATAGCCCCCCCTTCCTAGCTGCTGATGGCCTTTTCTGTTTCCAGAATCGGTCTGTCTCAAATATGCTCTTAGGTGTGTAGACTTGCAAGCAGTGAGAAATGCCAGGGATGCAGAATGCAGTTCATTATCCAGAACGCAGTTCATTTGTAAGTTGGTTTCTAGAGGCTGATAGTGTTTCATAATGTGGTGAATAGAGAGGGTATTCAAAACGTTTCTGGCACTTTCTTGAAGGTAGCCCAGGAGAAATTTTGTTCTTCCTCTCATATAATTCATCAAAAGGGTTGGGGGGTGGATCTGGGTGCAGAAGTGATCCCTCCCTGATTGGCTGATTCAGCACCCACCCACAGCCTGTTGAGGGCCAAATGCTACATTGGGTGAGTTGTAGGAATTTGCTACGTCAGTGAAAGGCCATGTGGTTTTTGGATTTTTTGTAGCAGGAGAAATCAGCAGAGGGGTGCCCACCTTCTTTTGCTCCATTCTCTACCTATATCTCCCTTTTCAAAGCTGACTCTTCTTTGTTGGCATGATGCAGCCGGAGGTATCCTTGTATTTTGGACTTTATTGGGTTTGCATTTGCAAATGTGGCTAAAGGAAAAGTAGACTTGAACGTTAAATGCCTGCAGGGCTGGCATCCAATGTTATTATGCATGTAGAAATTGAACAAGTGCAGTTTTTTCCAAATTCATAGTAAATGGGGAAACTCCAGCTGTTACTTTTACAGAGAAAGGAGGAACTCTAAATAGGTGGTTACCGGCAGCGTTTTGGGGAGGGCCTTTCGCAGCACAGCCTCCAACAGCTGCAATTTGGAAGAGCAGGTCAAGATCAGCATGGCTGGCCTGGTAGGAGGTGCCGCACAGGTCCCACAAAGACGTCTTTGGATGAGCAAACCTGAAGGGAGAGGAGAGGTGGGGCTGCCTCAGTTCTTTATGAACCATCTTCCTACCCGGCTTGAGACCAAACAGACGTGCTCACAGGATACCTGTCAGTGTTGCAGACTCTGAACTCTCAGGAGAAGTCTTCCTGGTCAAATATGGATTGAATGGATCCCGAGTCATAGAATTATACAGGGTGTGAGCTGGAAAGGACCCTGCCCTAGCTTTCATCAGAGTATGTGACAGCCTTGCAGCTGCTTATAGCTTAGCTCCTTTAACCATTCCCGATAGGTAATGGTTTCCAGACCCTTCCCCAGCCTACTAGTTCTCCTCTGAACTCACTCCTGGTTCTCCATCCCGTTTTAGAAAGCAGTGCCCAGAATCTGTCAGGGAACCTCAAGTGGAGCCTAATCAGTGCAGGATATAATGGGACGATTCCCTCTTGTGGGTTGGGCCCATTACTTCTGTTTAGGCAGCTCAAGACTGCATTGACTTTTATGGATGCTGCATCAGTGTTTACTTGTGTACAGCCGGTCCTCTGTTTGGACTCCTAAGTCCTCCTCACAAGCTGTCCTGTCACACCAGGCTTCCCCAATCCTCCATCTATGCAGTTCATGTTTCCCACCAGAGGTAGGACCTTACTGACGAACACCCCACTTGAAATTTCCTTCAAGGTTGGTGCCGATCTTGGGGTATGATTGTTGCAGCAGTTCAGCTGCAAATCCAGCAACTGCAGTGATTTCTAGCCTGCAATTTTGTGTAAAGATATTTTTCCACAGAGATGTTGAGAGAGAGAATGTTAAATTATTTACTAAAATCAAGATGCACAACTTCTACAGCATTTATTGATCTACTAAACTGGCCACAGTTGTAAAATACATTAGTATGGCATGCCTTGTTCTTGACAAATCCATGCTAAGTCCTGGTACAGGGACCCTTTTTTCTAGGTGCTTGCAGTCAGGATACTTGGAAATCTTTCCTACAACCTGACCAGGACAGATGTTAACCTAAATTGTCTGTAATTTTGTATTTGTAATTTTTATTGTCATTGTACTTCTCGTACAATAAAATGTCCTGGTTCCTTTGTCGTCTACTTCTTGAATAATGGGATTTCAAGTCATGGTATGCTATCCACTTTTGTAAAAGTTCATTAAAATTTACTTTCCTGAAGTCCAGGATTGGCTCTTTGTCATTTATAGAGTAATTTTGTTGGAATATCCATAAATCATACATTTATCTCATACTGAAGAATTGGTGCAATGGTAGCTAAGGGTTTTATCTGTACAATATCTTCTTTCTGAAGGGAAGTCTGCCACCCGAAAAGGTCTGCAATGGAACCTGTAATGCTTACCTGAGAGAAGGACATACCTGGCTGAGAGGAGATAGAGGAAGAGGGGGAAAAGGAGGTGGCAGACTTTAATTATAAAGGGATTTGGAGGGCACGTGACACCATCCTTGCTTGATCAACCAGTCAGTCAGCCTTTTATTCCTGAAAAAAACAAACCATTAACAGGATAGTTACTTTGCCCTGTGTCCTGGAGGCCCAGAAAAAAGTATGGACATAATTTTGCCCTGAGGCACTCTGGTTACAAATCAAAGAAAAACAGAGTTCAAACACTTTAGCTTATTGTTCTATGACTGACATTTACAACCTGTGTTTTCACTTAGCTCATATTGGTTTTTTTATTAGAATATTTCTCACAAATCAGGGTGGCTGTGACTGAATGGCAATTTAATATGACAGAAAGGGCATTTTAAATACAAATGCTTAATAATGAGTAATCATATCTCCTGATGAATTTATTTTGTCCTGGCCCCATTCGCGTCTTGGAGTATATGGTGTCCAGTCTACCATTTAAAGACAAGGGTGGTTCCAAGATGCACTCCTTGTCTCTTAGACATTCTTTGTACACAATACATCTTTATGTCTAAATAGCTGTGTACTTTGGACCAAATGTGGTTGAAAAGATTCCTTCCCTCCCTCCATCCCTCCCTCCAACTTCAGGAAGCTACCAGAGCAAAGCAGGTATATAGGATTCCCTGCTGGCTTGAGGATATTCACCAAGCAGCCAGAGCTATTATCAAACTAGTAGCCTGTGAGAGCCCATAAGACAGGAGGCCACTGTAGCCAACTTGGATCATCTCTACTGTGTTGCCAAGCTGCTGTTATGCAACAAGAACTCTGTGGCAGGCTGAGCTGGCCTGATGGACATGATGGAATGAGGTCATTGGTCCCAAAGTTGATGGTTTTTGTCTATTTGCCAGAACTATGCAAGGTGCCATAGACACCTTGAAGCTTCCTTCCTAATTAAGACACCAATGAGCAGACATATCTGCCTTTTGGTGAAAATAAATAAAAGGGCAGATCTCTTGGGAATGAAAGGGAGGATTGCTGGTGCTGTGTTTGTAGTCTGCAGGCTGAAGGTGCTGTGTGAATGCAGGCACAGTTGGTGAGAGGATCCTTGGAAGAAGGAGGAATCTGCAGCTGAGGCCCCAGCAGAAGTTGGTAGGATCAGAAAGGGAGATCTGCAGAGTGGATGGAATGGTGGAAAAGACTGAAGCTGCTTTGGAAATGACAGGTCTGGTGTCAACAAGAAAAAGCTTGACCAAGAGGCTGGAATTCCCTAAAGCTCAGGAAAACATTTTTCCCTCTTTCCCCTCTCCTCTGTAGGCTAAAAGTGATCCATAAAAGTGAAAGTACTGAAGCTCCCTTATCAAAGTCATTATAAGCAATATAATTCATACCCTGTGAATTGGGGAGGGAGCAAGTGAGCTGCTTAAGAAAATGAAGAAATGTCTGATAGAAATGTCTGCATAGTTTGCTAAGTTAAGGCCACTGTTTGTAATAGAAATCAGCACAAATCCTTTGCTTGGAAAGCAGCACAACAATAAACATCACTGTAGCTTAGGGAAAAACACTGTGTGTGTGTACCTGTCTAAAAGATACTCGCCCCTTTCCCACCTTCAGAAGATCAGGAGATATTTGGAAAGATGGACCAAAGGCAGATACAACCAGCTGTCTAGGGCCATCTATATGTTGTTCACAGGGGGAAGAATTCAACCAGAGCCACATATCCCTGTTTGCTGGGGATACTGGAAATTTAGTCCAAGATACCTGGAGACACAGGGTTGGATAAGCTGGTCTAGGTAAATGCCTTTCCTTCCAGCCATTAATCCTTGGAGCCAGGAAGGAAAATGCTGAATCCCACATTAGGTGAGGGCCTCCATTTGGCCTCACACAAGAGGAAGCAGGCTACGGTGTTTTCCAATCCTGTTGCCACCGTCCCTGGCCTTGCTGTTCCATAGGAGATAGCAGAGGGTGGGGCCGATGACCTTGCTTACTATGGGCCGGGTATACACGCCAGGCAGAACAGACTAACCCCGAAGGGCCCAAACGTTTCACTGGGGAGAAGAGGTTGAAGAGCAGATTGTGCAAGATCTGGTTTGCCCATGCTGAAATCTGAACCAGCAATCCCTTGATCAGGGCTCTGTCGCTTTGCAGAAGTGTCAGAAAGGCCCATTGGCTTTGGCTGTGTTTAGGGAAAAAAGTAAAGTCCCCCTTTAGTGAACAAAGGGGGGAAAATGGAGAGGTTGGAACCAGAGCTTCTGAATAGATTTCTGCTTGGGTTTTAGCTGTTCCGCTTGTTGTACTGCTGCCTTGGTCTGGTGTCTCCCATTTTTTTTTCAGATAGCTTTTTTTCAGATGTAGCTTATGACCATCTCCATTGTTCATTTTCCAAACTGAGGCCGTCACGGTACCCTAGATGAACTGCTATTGTGTCTATGGTCCCAAGGCAGGCAATCTGTGGAATTTCTTTTTTAAAACTTTTTTAATAGAAAGCTGTAATTTCATCCATCCTAAGCTTATTTTAGCATATTTATTTATTTTGATTCATGCATTCCTTTTGTACTGCCTTTCTGCTACAAACATACAAACAAACAACGAAGCTTATGCAAAATAAATCGAAACAAAGGTATAGATGTGTGTGTATGCACACATGCATACATTTATATGTATAAAACTTAAGTAATACTTCTATTTTGGTAAACAAGCAGGCCTTTGGTGAGGGGAGATGAGCAGATGAACTGGATGGAGAGCATGCAAGTCTCCACCTTACTTGGCTTCAAGGATGATACATCATCTGGTGTAGTCTCTGCTCTGCTCCAGACTCTGGGAAAGGAACAGGCAAAGTAAGTTCACAGGAGTATTGTAATGGAATGGAATTATGAAGGCCAGGCTCAGGGAGATAAGCATTTTCTTAGCTCGCCGCAGGAGTGTGGGAACTACAAGAGGATGAGACTGGCACCTCCCTGAGGAATTCCCACTGTTGTGGCTGGCTGACTTGGGAGCTGGGGTTTCAGTCTGGGAAGATTCTTGCTAGAGGTTGTAGCTAATAAACATAGCTGAACTGATTTTGCATTGTCTCTTGGAGTTCCTTGGGCTAGGCCTGACATCAATCTTCCCAGACTCAAACCCCAGCTCCCAAGTCAGCCAGCCACAACAGTGGGAATTCCTCAGGGAGGTGCCAGTCTCATCCTCTTGTAGTTCCCACGCTCCCGCGGCGAGCTAAGAAAATGCTTATCTCCCTGAGCCTGGCCTTCATAATTCCATTCCATCACAAGTATAAAGAGTTTTCTGAACTGTGTGACAGATCTCTCAGCCTGCACAGCCATCTTGTCATTACTCATCAGTTAAAGAGTTCGTTTTAATAAAGCAGGTCTATTCTGGGCCTCGGGCTTCCACACAGAAGTCACTCTCAGAGAGGAATGGTGGCAGGAGCAGCAGCAGCTTGGCGCACGCTCTGAGGGGTGGAGCAGAGCTGGCAGGTAACCACAATACTTGGGCTACCAGATCTGGACATAAAATTCTGGGGCACCACTAGGGGCAGCAAAGCTGCAAAGGACTTTTCGGTATCTCTTTGCTCCGTCTAGCACTCGCCCTAGTAAAAATGCAGGAGGCTGACTGATGTGCTCATCCGTCGCCTGATTCGGCTGCCACTCTAGGAAAATGTCTAGGTTCCTCTATGGTATGCCCCACAGCAGACCATGACAGGTTTGGTCTTTTGAAAGAATGTGGGTCTGATTGCCCCCCCCCCTCCCACCCCGTGCTCACAGGCCTGTGGCCTGACCGGCTGTTTGTGTATTGGGAGCTGTGTTTATGGGGATTAGGAATTTCCTGTGTTGCTCCTGCTTGTTCTGGTTTGATTAGATTCATGACTAGTTAAAAGTTGAACTGTAGTACCCTTTGCCTCATTATAATAGTAAAAAACACACCCCTAGGAGTAAACATGAGATGCTAATGAGCCCCCCTCATGGCTTACTATGGAGTACATAGTTGTAGTACGCATGTGCATGATGTAATTCACCCATGGATTTGTTTTAGCCCATAAGAATTTTGATGAATGTTACCTGCTTAGTGAAATGTACAAAAACCTTTGGGCAACGCCCCTTTGCATGCTCGATTTGGATTTTGGCCCCGAGTGCGCCTCTTTGCTTCTGTACAGAAATACAGTGTGAAAGCCTTCCCTCTAGTTGGTGTGTAATTTGGCCCACTCTCGCACCAGGTAAAAACGTGCCCCAGCCAGTTGGTCACCCTGTGGCTAACAGGCCCTGAGGTGGCTGCAACCCCTACTTTGATTGCCTTCATGCTACCGAAAGATGGGCTGCTCAGAATATGCCTCTGGCAAAATCCATTTGTCTTCTCTAAGAGGACACCCTGTAGCTACAATACCTCCTTTTCAGGAGGTTTTCCTTTACTGCCTTAAATTGGGCTTGAGGGGAGTCTTTTGTTAGAGTTCTGGAACCACAAACAGGATGCTGAGGTTAATGGGTGAACACTGAATCGACCACAGGCACCCTTGCGGATTTCAGCAGGTTCTCACCCTGGTACTTCACCTGTCAACTCCAGTGTCCAACTCAGCTGAAGACAGCTTGATAGGGAGGTACAGTCCCCTCGTGCTCCAGGGGGTTGAAGGGAGAGCTCCCGAGATATCAAAGCCGATATGTAGTTGGCATGGTGGCCCTTGGCCAGGCAGCCACCTGCTCTAAACCTCCTTGATATAAGGTGATCCCTGAATCATGAGGTGTGTGTGGCAGAAAGCAAGCTATCCCAAAGAAGCACCCATCTGCTGAGCTGAGCTGGGGAATTTTAATATAGCCCCCATGAATAAGTATGATCTGTCTTTGGAAAAGAAGTGGTTTGGTTTGTTTGAACATACAATGTTTTGCTCTGAAACTAAACAAGTTGTTGTGGGGGAAAAAAAAGATTATGCTAACACATACGTTTCTCCTTCCAGCCCCTTTTTGGGGAATTTGGGGAATGAATAGGTATCAGAATTCTGTGCAAATGAAATAATTAAATTAGAATGCAGTCTTGCTTCCCTGCAATAAAATTACGGATAAACAATGATTACCCACCGCTAACTCAATTTTTATTTTAAGTACTTAAAAAGGGAGATGAAACACTTCAGTTTAAAAGCCCGTAAGGGAGAAATATTTTCAAATAATGTTTTTATTTTCAGGAGTTTCACAAAATGAGATTATAGTGATTCTTGGAGCAGTTTTTTGTTTTTTGTTTTACTTTTGACAAAACTTACCATAGGTGATTTTTTAAAATACCTTTATTGGAATTTTTCAACGTAGTAAAATCATACAAAGCAAACAAAAAAAGAGATAGAAAGTAAGGAGAAAGAGAAGGGAAATTTAAAAAAAGAGAATACATACCATTATGCTATCTGCCCTTCTTTCTATAGAGTAACTATCATCTTCATTTTTTCCCCATCCTCTTCATCTCTTAATCCTGAAATCATCAACTCAATCTTTTCTTCTTTCAACAAAAAGTCCATATAAAGTTTCCAGTCTTTCAAAAAAATCTTTGTTTTCTCTGACCAAACTGGTCAGCTTCATCATTTCTGCAAGTTCAGTTAATTTTATAATCCAACCTTCCACTGTAGGTATTTCATTGCTCTTCCAACTTTTTGCGTGCAATAATCTTGCTGCAGTTACCATATACAGTATTAATTTCCCATATTTCTTTTCTAATTCCTTGTCCATAAAACCCAATAGAAATAATTCTGGTTTCATCATGATGTTAGTCCGCAATATCTTTTGCATCATTGTATGGATGTGTACCTATTTTTTTTTTTTTTTGCTTTTTCACAAGTCCACCAAGCATGATAAAAACTTCCCTCTTCCTTTTCACGCTTCCAACACTGGTTTCATGTTCCTTTATACATTTTAGATAACTTAGCCAATGTCATATACCATCGATACATCATTTTATAAAAGGTCTCTCTTAGACTATAGCACAATGTAAATTTAACACCAGTTCCCCACATTTTCTCCCGTATGTCTATAATTATATTATAACCAAAATTTGCAGCCCATTGGTACAGTCTTTAACCTGTTCATTCTCTATTTCAAATCTTAGTAACAATTTATACATTTTAGCTATTATATGATCATCTATTACTGTATATAAATTGTCCCCTTGTATAGGTTTTACTTGCATCCCATACTACTGTTATTTCTGTGCCTTTATTCAAAATGAATTCAAAAAATTATTTGTTATTTATAGTCTTTTACTATTGATTCATTATATAGCACAGTTTCATTCATTCTCCATCTATATCCTTTATATTTCTTCTTAAGAGCCCAAGTCACTGGATTGTGATCAGAAAAAGTTCTTGGTAATATCTCTGCTTTGTCAGTCCAGTTAAATAAATTCTTGGAAATCCACAACATACCAATTCTTGAAAATGTGTTGTCTCTCTCAGAGTAATATGTGTATTCTTTTGTATTTCCATTTATATATGTCCAGTTGAAAGTTCTTAACCATTTCAAAAACAAATCTTAGGGAGTTTACCTCATGTTGTTTTAAGTTCTTTTGCAGAGGTTTTTATCCCCTTGTGGGCATACCACTCCATTCTATTCCCCTAATAGACACCAACTGTCATAATTAATCTCCATTAGTCCATTAAAAAAATGGATTTATTTTGATTGGGTGCATAAACACCTATTAAAATAATCTTAAGCGCATTCCCAAAAAATCTCTACTCCTATATATCTATCTTGTTTGTCACTGAAGATCAGTTTGGGTTGTAAAATTGGATTTATATGCAAAACCACTCCATTTTTTTTAGTTTCCCCTGCTGAAATAATTCCTCTCCCAAATTCTTATATACCAAATATTTCTTATATTTTTCTTTAATGTGTGTTTCTTGCAAACATAACACATCTTGTTTTAATTTTTTCAGACAGTGACTTTTTTTTGAGAGAGAGTTTAGTCTGTTTATATTCCAAGTTAAACTCTTGTAAAGTTCCACATCTGCATTGTTGGTTTTGAGTAGTCCATAGCTATATCTCCTAGTGATGTAACATCTTCCTCTAAGTCCTCTCCTTGTTACTGGCTCTCATCCTTTTCTTTCAGTTGTCCCTCTCCAAATTCATATTTGAACTTCTCATAGAACTCTCTTGCCTTTGATACAGAATTCAGTTTGTATCCTTTCTGATTGTGCATCAGAATTATTCCTTCCATTGTATCCCAATGAAATGGGTGCCCTTTTCTTTTAAGTACATCTGTTAGAAAAGAATAATCTTTTCTTTTTTGTAAGATCCTGACTGGTATTTCTTTCAGTACAATAACATCTTTAACATTTATCTTAAGTCTTGAAGAATCTGATTTATCTTCCTTACAACACATACAAGTATTATCTCTTGGAACGTTGTTTTTCTTTGCATATCTAGAATCTATCCTGTGCACCTTGTCCATTTCTTCATCTATTTCTTCTTTTTTCCCGATCAAGTAGATATGAGATAGATTCCAAAACTTTCTCCCTTAAATTTTCTCCCTGTTCCTCCTTAGCAACTCTTAGTCTTAAACAATATTCTCTCTCTCTCTTAATTCCAATAGGGCTATATTATCCAAGGCTCTCTTGATTTCTTTGTTGATTATTTCTGTCTTATTTTCTAAAATCTCTATTTGCTCCTCATTTTGTTTCTCTTTACCAGCTATCTTTTCAATGAATTCCATTATTTCTTTTAAACCCATCTGAACTTTTTTCCATCCTTTTAGTTATATTTTTTGCCATTTCCTCTAACATCTTTGTAATGTCTCTTGCTTTATACCTGACACCTCTTCTAGTTGTACTTCAGCGGCTGATCCTCTCCTTTCAGTTGCTCTCCTTACCCTCCGTCCGGGGGCTGCCATTATTGTTTACATCCGCATCTTGCGATACTTCTGTTGGAACATTTTCTTTATTTGCTTGCAATAGCATCTCAACTAGCATAAGAACCACTAAGAAGCTAAAAGGTTGTAATGAGCAGCAATGAGGCCATCCTTCAGGGGAGGGCTAGTTCTGCCATGGGTAAATGAGCACGTCGTAAAAGTTGTGCGTAGCGAAGATTAAAGTCTTAGGTGTTGCTGTTTGCTGCAGGCACTGCCTCTGTAGGCATCGTAGTTAACCACAGATAAGAAACATCTGTACCAGCTAGCTAGCAGGGAGGGGCCACACACGAGGTCAACATGCAGTGCGCCTGTGCTAAAAAAACTGAAACAGGTGAAAAGAGAATGCAACAGGTTAATGCCTTTCATCCGCACGGCTAACGATTGGCTTAAACTTTTGGATCAGAAATCTCTAAGAGAGGTGGCAAGGAATGGCCTGGGGTAGCCACCACCCAATTCTGCCACTTTGCCGAGTTGGGCTGTATTGCAATAAACAGGCGTCCTGATCTTCCGCAAGCGCCTGCCTGCTTTCTCCCGTAGCCCAGCTCGGGAACAAACTTCCCACGCTTCGCACCGTGGCCCTTTTCAGAAATTGCCTCCTGTAGCCAGGGAATTGTCTATGATCTATTCCAACTTCCTGTTATTTGAGTTAGTCCTTCTCCTTCCGGTCTGTTATCTTTATTTTGTGTAATTGGCAAACCCTCGCACGATGGAGCTCTGAACAACCCGCTTTACTCTTAATGATGCCTTTACTCTCTTTTCTTTTTTTACATCACCATTCAGTCTTTCTCAGGGGTTATATTTTTCATTCACCGGTTAGTCTTGCTTTCAGTCGATGGATGTGAAGGTCCCAATTCATAAAATTCAAAAATTTAAAACTTAAGTGTAAGAAAACCAGAACACGGATTTTAGTGACTAGGACTCTCCTTTTGAAACACAGAACTTGATGTTTCCCACGCGTCCTAGGGGGCTCAGCTGATTTTGATTTTTGATTTTTTTTTTGGCATAGTTAATCACTCTGGTTATATTAAAATGATTTTAGCCAAGAAAAATTATCCAAACCAAAGTTTTGAATTACAAAATTAGAAGCAACATCACATATTCTGGATGTAGATTGGCTGGTCCCCATGTCAATACTGATTTCATTTCTGCTATAGTATTTTGATTGATTGAAACATGGTTGGAAACTAGAAACTCATGAAAACAAAATGTGTTTGGCAGGATTTATTTGCACATACTCAAGGACTATTGATTATAAGAAAATACTTGTTTTTGAACATAAGTCCTCAGTCTGTTATACCATTTTTGTTTTGTTTTGCCCTCACAGTATTTTATATCTTATCTCCCAGACTGTAAGACTTTCTGCATGCTCATTCAATTTGAGTGACCTTTAAAGTGATAGACAAATTTATGGAAAATTCCAAACTCTTTGCTGAATTTCATTAAGTGGGAATGAAACATGCTATTAACCAGTTTGAAAATACAGTGATTGCATCCTGCAGTATCCACAGACAATAATACTAAACAGGATAACCAAATCTTTATTCAACATGAGAGAATATCCTAGTACACTTACAGATTTCTGTCAAACATTCATGGTTGCATTTTCAGATTGTGTGCAAGAAGCTGGTAGGAGCAGTAATTGCTTTAGAGAGTCATTGGCCTATTCTCAGTCTTTTAAGGTAGGAAGAAGTGAAGATGATTGCAGGATGGGAGAGTGGTGGGATGGAGAAGCTCTCTCTCTCTCATATAAAAGAGATTTAGGGCCAAAGTGCTGGATCCTGATATGGTGTAAAATATATACTAAAGGAATAGCTATGGGAAATATATCATTTAAAGGTTGCAAGAGTTTTATTTTAGAATGCACAATTACTCATGAAGAGCTATTCTTGGTTCTTGTGATTCTTTTTAGATTTAACCTTGAATATATCCAAATAGGCAGTCTCTTAAATATAGGTTTCAAATTTACTTATAACTTCTCAATGAAACCTGAAGTGGTGCCACTGGTTCAAGGAGGAAAATGCAGTAGCTTATTTTGTGTGATTTGGAGTGATAAAAAGCACATACTTTGTCCAAGGCAAGAAATGAAAGCCCTGACTAATTAAAAGATGCTTGGAATTCTGGTTCTCTGGCAGAACTCCACCATACAAGGCAAAATCTTTAGCGTGCAACTTTCTGGCTAATGCCTGAAACACTGTTTTCATATGACCTTTTCCCCGGTATTTTGGAATGGCATAAGAATGTGTCATACACCCAATTGCATCACTTAGGCACCATGCAACTGGTTGGCCTTCCTCATCTAGAAGACAAGCATTTGGGAAGTCATCAATCAGGCTCCTGATATAGCGCAGGCTCCGATCGTTGCCTCCAGTGGGCCAGACATCATTGACAAGGACTGCATGGGATGGGCTGAGTGTCCCCAATTGGAGGGGATCACTTCTGAGCCTGAAGGGAAAGAGCAGGCGGTAGTGAAGGTGGAGCAAGAGGATAGCTTCCACCCATACTAGAAAAAATCTTTACTTACATCCAGCAAGACTAAACATCCAGTAGGACGTTCCAAGAGAAACCATGATCCCAGAATTACCCAGTATTAGACATACACAAATCTCATTTATTTTGAAATATCCCCTTAACAGTCTCTTGAAACTGCAGGAATGTAACTTTGGGATACTTTTTTTGTTGTTGTTCTTAAAATCTCCTTCATATTCTCAATGCCATTTCTTTTGGAGAAGCCAAAGGAGCAGTTGCATTCAGTCACTTCTTCCAACTCTAACCCCTGCTCTCTATTAAATATTGTCCATTCCACACCTCCAAGTAAGCAGACAATGCTAAATTCTGCACTGTAACCACAGGGGGAGTATTTGTAAACCTGTCTGTCTTTGGCAAATAGGGGAAACAACATACTCCTACTTTTCTACAGAGGATAGGACTGGTTAAAGAATTGCCAGAGACCTTGGTTTCATTACTGAATTCCACAAAGTTGCATGGAATCGAATCCACTTAACAGTTCCCCCAAGAGAGCTCCCTCAGAAAGAGTATGTTCACTTACTGGTTCTGACACAACATGGCTGGCTCCGGGTGGAATGTTGCCTGGTAGAAATAGGGCTCCAAATGGACATGTCTAGCTTGTGCCATGACTTTTGCAGCCTGATAGAGCCCATCTTGGAGACCTGCATAGAATGGAAATGTTACAGGAAACCACCCTGGGGTTCAGAGCAAAACCTTACCTTCTCTCAGCTCCTAATTCTCTGCAACTGGGTGTCACAGAGACATTTCCCAAGTGCGGGGAAATGGGAGTGATGGCTGGAACAGGGTGTTGCATAAGCTTATGGATTTCTCTTCTTTGGCTGAAGGCATAAAGAACAGAATGGGCACTGCTCTAGTACACCAGGACAAAGATCACCCACCATGACAAACTCTGGACTGGATTATCTGGCATCACTATGAAATCATAACAGAGCACAAGGACCTTTCATGATATACAACTTTCTTGAGTTTAAAGGAAAATGTCTTATAGGTTCCTCTGGGGATTTCATGTAGAGGGGCCAAGGGGAAGGTGAACACATCCAGGCTACTTTTTTTATTATTTACTTTATTACAGTCAATTAGACCAGTACAATATTAAAAGAAGGGAAGGACATAAAATATGTCCAATCCAAATAAGGGATTATATATCCAAGGTATACTAGTCAAGATGCTTGTCAATTATAATTAAAATCATTTACAATAATTTGTACACCTGGCTTCAATCGTCCTAAAATTACACATTATGAATCATTAAAATTAAGAGTTAATGTCGGTTTTTAAATACATAAATATAGAAACACAGAATGCTTATATCAATTGTTCACAATAATACGTCGGCTCTTAAGGGCTGCTGCACAAAATCTTGCCACCTGCTCTGTAACATTACTCCACTCATCTTTAAGGAGAATTTGAAGATGTTCAGCATCTGGTCTGCCGGGATATCTGCTGATCGTTGGAGAAATAAATTTTGTTCGTATTTCTCTATAAAATGGACACCATAAGAGGACATGCCCGGTGGTTTCCACTTCCCCAGAGCCACATGGGCACAGCCTTTTAGCCAGTGGGACTCCCTTATATTTACCGTCCAGCACAGCTGAAGGGAGTACATGACATCGGGCAAGTGAAAAGGCCCTCCGGTAGTTCACTACCTCTAGCTGCCTGAGATATCTGGCGGCGGCTACAGTATATCTGGTAGATTCTGGGGCCATAAACGATGGAACTTTTCCTAGATCCGCTTGCCTTTCCATGTCTTCCACCCTTTGTCTCAAGTCCAGTTTTGCCTTGTTGAAGCACAGCTGGAGTAACGAAGTCGGGGAGACGCCTAGCCTTGCAAAATTACACTCAACAGCCTTGGTCCATGAAGAAACAAATTTATCTTGTAAAATTAATGGAGCAAGGCCTTGAGGGACATCCAGGCTACTTAATTCTATGCATTATTTGATTTTCTCCTATGTTATCCAATCCAAAAAAAAAAGACATTGGTTCCAAGGAACACTGAGAATAGGGTTTGTATCTTTAAGCTAAAAAGGGCTCCACAACCACCCTATCCAACAACCAGGTTTTTAGCACTTTCTAAAATCTCCTAAGAGTGTGAAAAGTTGTTGTCGTGGGGAAAATAGGAGGAGGAAGGAGCATTAGGTATGTTCACTGCCTGGAGAAATTTATAAAAATAATAAAGGTGGGATAAAAAAGATCAAGAAAGAAAGAAAGAAAGAAAGAAAGAAAGAAAGAAAGAAAGAAAGAAAGAAAGAAAGAAAGAAAGAAAGAAAGAAAGAAAGAAAGAAAGAAAGAAAGAAAGAAAGAAAGAGGAGGGGAGGGGAGGGGAGGGGAGGGGAGGGGAGGGGAGGGGAGGGGAGGGGAGGGGAGGGGAGGGGAGGCAGAAAAATTCCCACAGCCCCAGCCTTGCCTTGCAGCTGGAAGGCTTTGTCCCAGTCTACAGCATCTCTGTTTTCTAGGAGTGCTCTGCAGGCATCTTCCTCCTGGTAGAAAGCAGCGTGCAGGTTGGCATAATAATCCCTGTTGTCTTTCACCACCTGCAGGAAGTGGCACAGAGACACTCATGGCACCCAGAATACAGCAGACGGTGGAGACCATGCGGGGGAGCTGGTGAGGTCGGGATAACTTGGAAGAGGGATATGAAAGAAAGGAGGCAAGGAGAACTCCTAGAGGATCTCTGAGTGCCTCCTGAATGGCCACAGATGCCAATGTTTCCTGTGTGTTTCCCTCATGTTTGGTGCCACTCAGCTGTGGGAGGAACCCATCAGTGTTCAGTTGGAATTTCCTACCTCCTTTCGTGGTCGGGTAAGAACAGCTTTAAATTCTGGCCAAGAGTCCACCACGACTTCGTGCTGAGCTGGGTTTCCACGGTTGATGTGCATCACTGCCCCACAGACCTGGCAATTAAAAAGGGGGTCAAGGAGACCTAGAGCAAAAGACCGGATAGTTCCATCCCAAAATGCTTGGTGGATTGAATGCTGCTTTCTAATTTTGGAAATTAGGGAAGAGCCAGATGTTTACTACATCCATGTGGCAGAACAGCAAAGTCAAGAATGCTAATGCTAATGATTCAACTGAGAAGCACACAAGTAAATTCTGTGCATGATAATTCTCCAAAATGTCATTGGCTTCAGCGTAAGGCAGACAATGAAGAGCAGAGGATGGTTTGCCACATACCCATCAGGAGCCCCCTAAATTAGCTTGCCATCCCATCTGCTTGCATCTCCCCTCTCAGACAGAAAGCCTGAGGTTTCTCCTCCTGCTCTATCTCCTGACAGCTTGTGGACCGTCAGACAGTAACCCCAGGACAGCAACGCCATCCTGAAGTGGAGGATGCGGGCCAGTGGCCTCCTCCTGGGATTTGGGCCTCGATCCTAGGCTGATTTCTGGAGCCCCAACTGGCTGTTCCGCTGAGCTATAGCCCCCCCTTCCTAGCTGCTGATGGCCTTTTCTGTTTCCAGAATCGGTCTGTCTCAAATATGCTCTTAGGTGTGTAGACTTGCAAGCAGTGAGAAATGCCAGGGATGGCTCAGCACTTATCCAGAACGCAGTTCATTTGTAAGTTGGTTTCTAGAGGCTGATAGTGTTTCATAATGTGGTGAATAGAGAGGGTATTCAAAACGTTTCTGGCACTTTCTTGAAGGTAGCCCAGGAGAAATTTTGTTCTTCCTCTCATATAATTCATCAAAAGGGTAGGGGGTGGATCTGGGTGCAGAAGTGATCCCTCCCTGATTGGCTGATTCAGCACCCACCCACAGCCTGTTGAGGGCCAAATGCTACGTTGGGTGAATTGTAGGAATTTGCTACCTCGGTGAAAGGCCATGTGGTTTTGGGATTTTCTGTAGCAGGAGAAATCAGCAAAGAGAGGTTCCCACCTTCTTTTGCTCCATTCTCTACCTGTTTTCAAAGCTGACTCTTCTTTGTTAGTATGATGCAGCCAGAGGTATCCTTGTATTTTGGACTTTATTGGCTTTGCGTTTGCAAATGTGGCTACAGGGCTGGCGTCCAATGTTATTATGCATGTAGAAATTGAACAGGTGCAGTTTTTTCCAAATTCATAGTAAATGGGGAAACTCCAGCTGTTACTTTTACAGAGAAAGGAGGAGTTCTAAATAGGTGGTTACCGGCAGCGTTTTGGGGAGGGCCTTTCGCAACACACCCTCCAGCACCTGCAATTTGGAAGAGCAGGTCAAGATCAGCATGGCTGGCCAGGTAGGAGGTGCCGCACAGGTCCCGTGAAGATGTCTTTGGGTGAGCAAACCTGTAGGGAGAGGAGAGGTGGAGCTGCCTCAATTCTTTATGAACCGTCTTCCCACCCCACTTGAGAACAAGCAGATGTGCTCACAGGATACCTGTCAGTGTTGCAGACTCTGAACTCTCAGGAGAAGTCTTCCTGGTCAAATATGGATTGAATGGGTCCCGAGTCATAGAATTATACAGGGTGCGAGCTGGAAAGGACCCTGCCCTAACTTTCATCAGAGTATGTGACAGCCTTGCAGCTGCTTATAGCTTAGCTCCTTTAACCATTCCTGATAGGTAATGGTTTCCAGACCCCTACCCAGCCTAGTAGTTCTCCTCTGAACTCACTCCCGGTTCTCCATCCCCTTTTAGAGAGCAGTGCCCAGAATCTGTCAGGGAACCTCAAGTGGAGCCTAATCAGTGCAGGATATAATGGGACGATTCCCTTCTGTGGGTTGGGCACATTGCTTCTGTTTAGGCAGCCCAAGACTGCAATGACTTTTCTGGAATCTGCATCATCGTGTTTGCTCATGTACAGCCGGTCCTCTGTTTGGACTCCTAAGTACTTCTCACGGGCTCTGCTGTCACACCAGGCTTCCCCAATCCTCCATCTATGCACTTCATGTTTCCCACCAGAGGTAGAACCTTATATTTGTCACTGATGAACACCATCCTGTTAGATTTGGGAAGGATTAAGCCTATCAAAGTAATTTTGAGTTGTGATTTTTGTCCTCAGATGATTAGCCTAGCTCATATCATCAAAAAATCTGACCAACATCTCCCCATCCCCCTTCCACCCTCTGGGTCACTGATCAAGTTGTTGACTAGCCCAGGGACCCAACTTGAAATGTCCTTCAAGGCTGATGCAGATCTTGGTGTATGATTGTTGCAGCAGTTGCAAATTCCAATTAAATGAGTTAGTCTGGCACATCTTGTTCTTGACAAATCCATGCTAGTGTGTAAATTTCCTGGTTCCTCTGTCTTTTGCTTCTTGAGTACTGGGACTAAGTTTGCTGTTCTGGCATCTCCCCAGTTTTCCAGTCTGTAGTTGGGGGTTCCCTTTGGTTAGCTCCTTTCAACCCTGGGATAATTCACCTGCCCCTGGGAACTTTAATTTCAGGTAGCATTTTGGATCGCATGGTAGGTTTATCAACTCTGAACTGTGTTCCCCATCTTTCCTCAGTCAGCTTGGGAAGAGCATTGTCCCTCTGGTTGAAAAGACAGGCTAGCAGTTCTCCCTTTTCCCTCTCCCCTCATTACTACCCCACTTTCCATAAGCAACACCCCATCCATTTTTAATTTGGATGTATCAAAGCAACACTCTTCCATAGCAGGTGGCATTTCTTCCCCAGCCTCATCCTATTCTGATCTGTAGTCTTCTGATTCCACCCCTACAGACCCAAACCATGTGTTTCTACTCCTCGTTGGTTCTTTCTTTTTCCTGGATATCACCTTTTCACTTCTCAGCATCTCTATGTGGTCACTTTTCGGCCACAGGGACTTTGGATGCTTTCCCTTTTTTCAAGCAATAGTTTGTGCCTCTGCTTCCAGTATTTTGTTTTTCACACCCAAGGTAATCACTTTGGAGCTTGTTTATCCTTTAGGATTTCAAGACATGGTATGCTGTCCACTTTTGTAAGACTCTATTAAAATTCACTTTCCTGAAGTCCAAGATTGGCTCCTAGTCATTTATAAGGTAATTTGGTTAGAGTATCTATAAATTTCCATGTATTTTGTACTGAATAATTGGTGCAATGGTAACTAAGAATGTTTTGTCCTATCTGTACAACATCTTCTTGTCTGCAATGAAATGTGTAATGCTTACCTGTGAGAAGGACACACCTGGCTCAGAGGAGGAGGAGGAAGAATGGGAAGAGGAGGAGGCAGAGTTTAAATTATGAAGGGATTTAGAGGGCATGTGACACCATCCTTGCTTGGTCATCCAGTCAGTCAGCCTTTTATTCCTGAAAAATGAACCATTAACAGGATAGTTACTTTGCCCTGTGTGCTGGATGCCCAGAAAAATGTATGGAGACAATTGAGTTGGCAGATAGTTTTGCCCTGATTCAATCTGGTTAAAAACCAAAGAACAATAGAATTCAAACACTTTAGCTTATTGTTCTATGATTGACATTCACAGCTTGTGTTTTCACTTAGCTTGTATTGGTTTTTTTACTAGAATATTTCTCACAAGTCAGGGTGGCTGCAATTGAATGGTAATATAATGTGAGAGAAGGGCATTTTTAAAAATACAAGTGTTTAATAATGAGTAACCATATCTCCTGATGAATTTACTTTGTCCTGGCCCCATTCACTTCTTAGAGTATGTGGTCTCCAAGATGCACTCCTTGGCTCTCAGATGTTCTTCCTAAAAAGAATATCTTTATGCTTGGGTTAGAGATGACTTGACTATTCCTTTCACTGTCTTATGGGGATCAGGAAAACCTCCTGAACCAGTTTTCAAGGTAAAGGAGCTGTATTTAGGACAAAATGTGATTGAGTGGATCATTGTGTCCATGTGGTAGTGTCAATTTTTCAACTAGATAAAGGTGAATCAAGCATACTCCATCACTGCATGTACATTGCCGGGATGGCATGGGATTTCACTCTAGGATTATGAAATTTAGTATTTTCTCCATTCGTAGTGTAACAAAGAAATATTATATTAGCCAAATTTGTAAACTGCAGAGGAAGCAAATCCAAAGCAGCAACTATTGTAGATTTGTTTATTTAACAAAGAAGAAGGTATTGGTGTGATTTTACAAAAAGAGTCTTGCATAAAGCTTAAGCACAATGCTAATTATGAGTCCCATTCTTCTTTACAGGAATCCTACAATAGTAGTCAAAGGGTTTTTTAAGAATCCAGTGTCACTTTAATTTAACGGTAAGGCACAAATCTTGGATAGAACAGAGAATGGCAAAGTCAAAAGCAGAAGTGCTTTGCTTCTGGGCAAACTGCCAGTTTTGTTGTGAGGAAATTAGCAGAACGTTGTCCCCATGCTCTTGAAATGTTGACTGATTGTTAGTAGGGGTACCACATATGGGCTGCAAAACCCTTGATGATCACTAGATGGCAGCAAAGAGTTAGGGTCTTCTCTTTGCTGCCATTTAATGTTCATCTGGATTTTTTTATGCAGCCCAGGTGTGGTAGCTTTAATTTCTACAAATAGTTTTGTTAAAGAGACAAGAGCAGACCAAAGTTTCATGAGTATATTTGTATGCTCAGCATGAATTTCTCTGACCCAAAACAAGATAGGAGAGACAACCAAGCTTCTGATGCGCTTTCATTAAAAAAAAAAAAAAGACACTGGATCCCCTGTGGGCCTGAGGATGTTTTCTTGCATAATCTGGAGCTCCCATCCAAGAGAGCACCTTAGGGGCCAAGAAGATAGAAGGTCTAATGCTGCTTAGCTTGCCTGTTTTACTTCATTCCTCCCTACCCTCCTTCAAGATCCAACAGGTATTAAGGCAAAACACAGACTCAGGATTCCTAGTTGGCTTAAGGATATTCTCTAGGCAGTCTGCAGTTACCTCCAAGTTAGTACCTATGGGAGTCAGTAAAACAGGAGGCCACTGCAGCCAGCCTGGATCGTATCTTCCATGTTGCTCCACTGCTATTATGCAGCAACAACCATAAGACAGGCTGAGCTGACCTGGTGGACATGGGATGATGTCACTGATCCCAAAGTTGATGGGTTTGCCAGAACTATGCAAGTTATCACAGACACCTAGAAGGTGGAATTCCCCAAGGCTCAGGAAAACGTTTTCCCCTCTTCCTCCTCTCCTCTCTAGGTTAAAAGTGATCCATAAAAGTGAAAGTACTGAAGCTTCCTTATCAAAGTCATTATAAGGAATACTCTGTGAATTGGGGAGGGAGCAAGTGAGCCGCTTAAGAAAATGAAGAAATGTCTGATAGAAATGTCTGCATAATCTGCTAAGTTAAGGCCATCATTTATATTAGAAATCAGCACAAATTCTTTGCTTGGAAAGCAGCGTAACAATAAACATCACTGTAGTTTAGGGAAAAACATTGTACGTATGCCTGCCTAAAAAGTTCTTGTCCCTTTTCCACCATCACAAGACCAGCAGATATCTGGAAAGAGGGACCAAAGGCAGATACAACCAGCTATCTAGGGCCATCTATATATTGTTCACAGGGAGAAGAATTTAACCAGAGCCACATATCCCTGTTTGCTGGGGATACTGGAAATTTAGTCCAAGATACCTGGAGACACAGGGTTGGATAAGCTGGTCTAGGTAAATGCCTTTCCTTCCAGCCATTAATCCTTGGAGCCAGGAAGGAAAATGCTGAATCCCACATTAGGTGAGGGCCTCCATTTGGCCTCACACAAGAGGAAGCAGGCTACGGTGTTTTCCAATCCTGTTGCCACCGTCCCTGGCCTTGCTGTTCCATAGGAGATAGCAGAGGGTGGGGCCGATGACCTTGCTTACTATGGGCCGGGTAAACATGCCAGGCAGAACAGACTAACCCCGAAGGGCCCAAACGTTTCACTGGGGAGAAGAGGTTGAAGAGCAGATTGTGCAAGATCTGGTTTGCCCATGCTGAAATCTGAACCAGCAATCCCTTGATCAGGGCTCTGTACCCGCTTTGGAGAGACTGTCAGAGAGGCCCAAATGCTGGAGCTGCATCCTTTCCTTACCCTCCCAGAGAGATTGGCATGGACGCGACATCTTTCCTGGCTCCCTGGAGTACTCCAGGCTCTTCTTTTACTCCTTTGAGTTGTTCCTATCGCAGGGCCCCCCCACGTGTCATAATCTGGAGGAGTGGGGAACGGAGGGGACAGGGCATCGCTTGGGGCCCTGATGCGCTGTGTTTAGGGAAAAAAGTAAAGTTCCCCTTTAGTGAAAGGGGGAAAAATGGAGAGGTTGGAACCAGAGCTTCTGAATAGACTTCTGCTTGCATTTTAGCTGTTCTGCTTGTTGTACTGCTGCCTTGGTCTGGTGTCTCCCATTTTTTTTTCAAGGTTGAAGGTATAGATAGTTAAGTAGATGACCTTGACAGAGATAGGCCAGATCCATTAACAAAGTGACGAGGAGAAAAACATGGCTTAAGTCCAAATCAAGCAGAAAGTATGTGTAAGTGGGTAAGACAAACACCTCCCTAATTCACATAAGTATAAAAACGGAAGAGGCAGAATACAATCAGATTTGCAAGTTTCTGTTATTATCGTCATTCTCAATAAAAGTATAGTTAGCCTTCCTGTGGAGTTGATTCTTGATCTGGTTTACCTGGTGGGACTGACAGAAGGAGCTTCATGTAAGAGGCATTGGGCGCCAATGTTATTTTTAATGGAGAGGTGTAATTTTGCCCATGCTAAGCATAGTTTTTAAGCATATTTATTTATTTTGTATTCGTGTATTCCTTTTATAATGCTTTTCTACAACAAAGAAATAAATGAACCATCATGCCTATGCAAAAGAAATGAATACAAAGGTGTAGATGTAGGTACACACAGACACACACACACAGATATAACAAAAGCACTTCCATTTTGGCAAAAAAGCAGGCCACTGGTGAGGAGGGATGAGCCAATCAGGAAGACAGTCCGCTCTTTCTTATCCCTCTCCTGCAGCTGCATTTGGAAAGAGCCAGAACAACAAGTCACTCTCAGAGACAAATGGCGGCGGCAGCAGCAGCTTGGCACACGCTCTGAGGGGTGGAGCAGAGCTGGCAGGTAACCACAATACTTGGGCTGTCAGATCTGGGTGCAAGCCTCTGGGTGGCCACTAGGGGCAGCAAAGGCAGGAAAGGACTTTTCAGTATCTCTCTGCTCTGTCTTGCGCTTGCCCTAGTCAAAATGCAGGAGGCTGACTGATGTGCTCATCCACCGCCTGATTCGGCTGCCACTCTAGGCAAACATCTAGGTTCCTCTATGGTATGCCCCACAGCAGTGTTGTGCAGAGCGCAGCAAAGCTTCCAAAAACTCTGCTCTCAGGAAAACTACACATCAGCATGAGAGCTTGCAAAATGCAATGTCCATATTTTGCTCTCCAAAGAAAATCCAGTCAGAAAATATATACTAACTGGTTTTTATTGATAAAAATGCAAAACTCCATAAAATACAAGTTGCATACAAAATATAGAAAATAATAAAAACTTCTTCTCATAAAACTTAGCATCCAAGACTTATCCACAACAAAGTCTCTAGCTAAAAACTCTCAGAGAAGAGGTACACTACTTGGTTATTAGTTACAACTACATAACCCACAAAACCTACATGATGGATAAAACTGTACATGACTGACAGGCTGGGCATCTAGCCCTCCCATTATATTGCCAGCATGTACCCCCCCACTGAATAACTAGCATACACATGCCAATAGGTGGCAGTAAATAGCAGTATCCCCTTCATGGATCACTGCCTTGTCGTGGCGAAGGGGCTTGCGTAACTCAGTGAAGCCATGAGCTATACCGTGCAGGGCCACCCAAGACGGACAGGTCATGACAGAGAGTTCTGACAAAATGTGGTCCACTGGAGAAGGAAATGGCAACCCACTCCAGTATCCTTGCCAAGAAAACCCCATGGACAATGTTAAAAGGCTAAAAGATATGACGCCGGAAGATGAGCCCCTCAGGTCGGAAGGTGTCCAATATGCTACTGGGGAAGAGCGGAGGGCAATTCCAAGTAGCTCCAGAAAGAGTGAAGCGGCTGGGCCAAAGCCGAAAGGACGTTCAGCTGTGGATGTATCTGGAAGCGAAAAGAAGGTCCGATGCTGTAAAGAACAATATTGTATAGGTACCTGGAATGTAAGATCTATGAACCAAGGCAAGCTGGATGTGGTCAAACATGAGATGACAAGATTAAACATCGACATCTTGGGAATCAGCGAATTGAAATGGACGGGAATGGGTGAATTTAATTCAGGTGACCATTATATCTACTACTGTGGGCAAGAAACCCTTAGAAGAAATGGAGTTGCACTCATAGTCAATAAGAGAGTGGGAAAGGCAGTAATGGGTTACAACCTCAAAAACGACAGAATGATCTCAGTGCGTATCCAGGGCAAACCATTCAACATCACAGTAATCCAAGTCTATGCCCCAACCACTGATGCCAAAGAAGCTGAAGTTGACCAGTTCTATGAAGACCTACAACACCTTCTAGAACTAGCACCAAAAAAAGATGTCCTTTTCATCATAGGGGATTGGAATGCTAAAGTAGGAAGTCAAGGAGTAATCGGAATAACAGGCAAGTTTGGCCTTGGAGTACAAAATGAAGCAGGGCAAAGGCTAATAGAGTTCTGTCAAGAGAACAAACTAGTCATAGCAAACACTCTTTTCCAACAACACAAGAGACGACTCTACACATGGACATCACCAGACGGTCAATACCGAAACCAGATTGATTATATACTTTGCAGTCAAAGATGGAGAAGCTCTATACAGACAGCAAAAACAAGACCAGGAGCTGACTGTGGCTCAGATCATGAGCTTCTTACTGCAAAATTTAGGCTTAAATTGAAGAACGTAGGGAAAACCACTAGACCACTCAGGTATGACTTAGATCATGTTCCTTATGAGTATACAGTGAAGGTGATGAATAGATTTAGAGGATTAGATTTGGTAGACAGAGTGCCTGAAGAACTATGGACGGAGGTCCGTAACATTGTACAGGAGGCAGCAACTAAAACCATCCCAAAGAAAAAGAAATGCAAGAAAGCAAAATGGCTATCTGATGAGGCTTTACAAATAGCTGTGGAAAGAAGGAATGCGAAAAGCAAGGGTGAAAGGGAAAGATATAAGCAACTGAATGCAGATTTCCAGAGAACAGCAAGAAGAGATAAAAAGGCCTTCTTAAATGAACAATGCAAAGAAATTGAGGAAAACAATAGAATGGGAAAGACTAGAGATCTCTTCAAGAAAATTGGAGATATCAAAGGAACGTTTAGTGCAAAGATGGGCATGATAAAGGACAAAAAAGGCAGGGACCTAACAGAAGCAGAAGAGATTAAAAAGAGGTGGCAAGAATACACAGAAGAACTATACAAGAAAGATCTTAATGTCCCTGATGTCCATACTGGTGTGGTCACTGACCTTGAGCCGGACATCCTAGAGAGTGAAGTCAAGTGGGCCTTAGGAAGCATTGCTAACAACAAAGCTAGTGGAGATGACAGTATTCCAGCTGAGTTATTTAAAATACTAAAAGACGATGCTGTTAAAGTGCTGCACTCAATATGCCAGCAAGTTTGGAAAACGCAACAGTGGCCACAGGATTGGAAAAGGTCAGTTTATGTTCCAATTCCAAAGAAGGGCAATGCCAAAGAATGCTCAAACTATCGCACAATTGCACTCATTTCACATGCTAGCAAGGTTATGCTCAAAATCCTACAAGCTAGGCTTCAGCAGTACGTGAACCAAGAACTACCGGATGTACAAGCTGGGTTTCGAAGAGGCAGAGGAACTAGAGATCAAATTGCCAACATTCGCTGGATCATGGAGAAAGCACGAGAGTTCCAGAAAAACATCTACTTCTGCTTCATTGACTATGCAAAAGCCTTTGATTGTGTGGATCACAACAAACTGTGGCAAATTCTTAAAGAGATGGGGGTACCAGACCACCTTACCTGTCTCCTGAGAAATCTGTACGTGGGCCAAGAAGCAACAGTTAGAACCGGTCATGGAACAACCGATTGGTTCAAAATAGGGAAAGGAGTACGACAAGGCTGTATACTGTCACCCTGCTTATTTAACCTATATGCAGAGTACATCATGAGAAATGCCAGGCTGGAAGAATCACAAGCCGGAATAAAGATTGCAGGGAGAAATATCAACAACCTCAGATATGCAGATGATACCACCCTAATGGCAGAAAGTGAAGAAGAACTAAAGAGCCTCTTGATGAGGGTGAAAGAGGAGAGTGCAAAAGCTGGCTTGAAACTCAACATTAAAAAAACTAAGATCATGGCATCTGGGCCCATCAATTCCTGGCAAATAGAAGGGGTAGAAATGGAAGCAGTAACAGACTTCATTTATTTGGGCTCGAAGATCACCGCAGATGGACACTGCAGCCATGAAATTAAGAGACGCTTGCTCCTTGGGAGGAAAGCTATGGCAAACCTAGATAGCATATTAAAAAGCAGAGATGTCACCTTGCCGACAAAGATCCGCATAGTCAAAGCTATGGTTTTTCCAGTAGTAATGTATGGCTGTGAGAGCTGGACCATAAAGAAGGCTGAGCGCCGAAGAATTGATGCCTTTGAACTGTGGTGCTGGAGAAGACTCTTAAGAGTCCCCTGGACTGCTAGGAGGTCAAACCAGTCAATCTTAAAGGAAATCAACCCTGATTGCTCATTGGAAGGATTGATAATGAAGCTCAAGCTCAGATACTTTGGTCACCTAATGCGAAGAGAGGACTCTTTGGAAAAGACCCTGATGCTGGGAAAGATTGAAGGCAAAAGGAGAAGAGGACGGCAGAGGATGAGATGGTTAGATAGCATCACTGAAGCAATGAGCATGAAATTGAGCAAACTCAGGGAGGCAGTGAAGGACAGGAAGGCCTGGCGCAATATGGTTCATGGGGTCACGAAGAGTCGGACACGACTTAACGACTGAACAACAAAATAGCAGTATACTTGCACAACACACAGTCACAAGTTGTTTTGTTTACATAAGCTACATACGTTAGACATAATAAGTTGTTGTACAGATAATGAGATGAAATTTCTTCCCATGAGAAAATCCTGACAAGCAGACCATGACAGGTTTGGTCTTTTGAAAGAATGTGGGTCTGATTGCCCCCCCCCCCCCATGCTCACTGGCCCCCAGGTGCCTGCAACCCCTACTTTGATCACATTTATGCTACCAAAAGATGGGCTGCTCAGAATTTGCCTCTGATTGGCTGAGAAGATAACTCTTTTTTAAATGACAGCACTAAGTACCCTTTGTCAGATCTGCATTTCATTATATCTCTTGTTGGGCTCTCAGAAGAGCCTGCCCTGCAGATCTTAATAACAGAGTCCACTTCCTTCTTCCCTACCAAAAGACAGGCAGATACAGTAACAAGCAAAGGCCATTGGCTTGGAATTGAGTCCTTGAAGCACTGCAGGTTTTAAAATGTGACAGTGAGAATGTCATTGGCAATGTCAATGGAGTTCCTTGAAGGACAGCCCTACCAGAGCCTCTTGCAGGAGCCAACACCTGATGTAAACAGGGCCTAAATAGCTATGGACAAATCAGAGTTAATTCAGGAAAGGTAGCAGCTGTTGAGCTGAATGGGTTTGTGCACATCACAACCTGAAATCCCAGAAAGCAAATAAGGTCAGAGAACATTCATACATCATGAACCTGCTCTTTGGGTGGAATGCAATTGCTTATGAAACACAGGAATGAATATTAAACCTCAAGCCCCAACTTTATATTGACCCAAAGCAGCTCTTTTTTGCCAGAATTTTATTTCTATTTGCTCCTCTTCATGCAGATCGTTATAACCAATAGAGCATGCCAAGCTGTTGACTGCCTCCTCAGGGGTATGTGATGAAGAAGAAGAAAGCTTGGTGTGGTCAGCAGTTGGCACCTTCCCCAAATGCCAAAATGATCCCACCTCCAGCAGCTGTAGGGAGTCTGTGGAGAACTTGGGGATGAGGTAGAATCCGAATCCTGAATACTATCTTAGGTCAAAGAATGAGACGTTGAAGATTAGATCTGGCCGCCAAACTAACTAACATTGGCTGAAGACAGTTGACAAACACAGAAATTGCAGAGAAATACTTCTCCACAGGCCTGATCCCCCAGGCGTCTGGAGGCTATCCTATGGCCAGAGGGGACACTCCATGGTCTGTGTGCCACACGGTTTTCCTCCACCCCAACTTGATGGCCTCCAGAGCCCTCCCAGAGCTACAGAGCACTAAAACTTCCAAGCACTCTTCAAGGTATTTTTATTTTTCTGCCTCAAATTGGGATCAAGGGAAAGTTTTTTTCCACAAGTCTCTCTCTCTCTTTCTCTCCCTCATTTTTTCAGCATTTAAAATTATTTCATCTTGTATGAAAGACCAAATTGTAGTAGTTGTGGACCTGCCTTCAGGCTCACAATTTAAAATTAAAGACGAGATGCCTTAGGGAAGGAAGGGGAGGGAAAGGTTAAATAGCTATCCAGTAGGGGGTGCAGAAGTGTCTCTTGGAGTTCAAGGAGTAGGTGACAAACATCTGGTTAGACCAAGGAAAACAGCCTCTCTCCTCACTCTGTTCTGCTAAGTTGTGTAATGAAGGCACATGTAGCTCAGCTCAGGTAATCTCTGATGGCCTCTCTTTTCCATCATGTTCTGCACATGGACATTTTCTAGTGCAACAAGGCCATAGATAGGATAACCAGCGTTGTAGGCTTCCATTATCAGTGCCTTACTCACTATAGCCCCAAATCGCTTTCCACGGAATGATGGGAGGGTGTACGCATTTGCCTGTGCACCCAAAACATCCATCATGGCCCAGCTGATAAGGTGACCCTCCTGGTTCAAGATGCCAACACTGGGGAAATGCTGTATCATTTTGGCCAGATACCTGCGGCTTTGTTCATTGCGCCCATAGGCCCAGTTTTCATTCAGTAGATCAACGTGGGAACTCTTCAAGGAGGAAAGTGTGAAGCTGGGCTCTAGCCTGGAAGAGACAAAAGGCAAGAAGAACACAGCCAAAGAGATGAGAACAGAGGATTACGCTGTCAGTGTATCCATTTAGTCCAACACTGGCCAGCCAGACAACTGTGAGTTGTTCCCAAGAAGGGCAGCTGCTTATCCAGGCATGATTTATGATAATTCTGTTTCTATAAAAGTGCAGAATCATGAATTGATTCCGTTTTTCTCCATCAAAGTGCAGAATTCTATTTTTGGTTGCCATGTTGCCAACTCAGGCTTGCCCTTTTAAAAAAATGCTACCCATGATGATGAGAAAGCATTCCCAGTGTCTCATTTACTATAAAGCAATAATGAAAAAGATGCAAACATTTCATTTTTATGAGATGGGAGTTTCAGATCCTCTTTCCCCACAGGCCAGAGTAACTGGGCTTTGAACAGGCAAGAAGACCGAAATGAGGAAATGTGATCCTATATCAAGTCTTTGCTAATGGATAAACTTTCACTTTGTGAAATATGCAATGTCTACAAAATCTACCTTAGACTGATTTTCTACTGCAGCACTTGAAACAGCTGATCAAATTTGTTTTAGCATTATTCCACATCCCCCATTTTCTCTGACATTCTGCCTTCAGGAAAACCCAAAAGCTCACACTTTTACACTATGAATGTTTTTTTCAAGGGCTATCATGTCTATTACTGTTTTTTTTTCTATCTTTTCTAGACAGGCTTCCTGCTATACCTCTCCCCCTGTATGGCCTTATCTCTCTGTTACTGGAGGAATCAATGTGTCCCACAGGAATCCTGCTCATTTTAGCACCTGATTGGCCCATAAGCAATGTGAATGCAGACTTCAAGGATGAATAACAGGCTTGACCATGGGAACCTGATCGTATCAAAGCCTCAGAATGCCCTAACAGTTCTGCATCAGGCCTCACCTCTATGACAGTGGTGATGGCCAACATGATGGTCACTCACCCAGGAGTATAGATTTTATTTGGATCAGGAAGCACATAGATGATGAAAGGAGTTGCAGATAATTGTGTTTGCTTGGCAACTGCTGCATCCTGAGTAGCTTCAGGTATCCCGTCTTGAATCCCTGAAGAAAACAGTAAAATACTTGTTTACCAGGAAAAGGCTGTGCGTGTGAGTTGGGAGAACAAACAGGCAGGATGTCAGAGGTGTACATTACCACCTCAGCAGCTCATCTGAAGAACCAACTAGACTTTATTTTATTTTATTTTTATTTTATTTTAACTAGCAGATACAGGGCATCGGGTTGGGGAATTGGGCTGATACAGACTGGCATCTAGGTAGGTTGGGGACAAGGAAACTACATGTGAACCTTTACCATCGTCATGATCCAGAAGAGCAGGAGAGAATGCCTGTTATTTGTATTAGAAGGAAAATTAATTCTGAGGTTTTCTTCCATTGCACACTTGTTCCCCTCCCTCAGTGTAGACCAGGATAACAACAGGGGTTTAGTGAAGAACCTCTGTTTCACCAGGATCACAGTCTGGATCAATCCAACCTACCATTCCTGGAGCTTACTCTAGATGTGTGTTGTCTTTAATCTGAGGGTCGTACAAGCTGCTGAGATGGATCCAGTCCACACTGGGAGAGGAACAGGCAAAGTATTAAAGCTACAATAAACAAAATGTTGCCAGAAGCTGATAACATCACTGTGCACTTAGTGGTTGGAGTAATGTAGGAAGGGAACATGCAATCATGTTCTTTTTCTCTTCTGAATTTAGTGGTAATTACTCAGGAATGTCTAAGCTATTTTAATTATGATGTCACTGCATATATACTGTAGTAGAAGACCTATCTGAGAACTCAATGTCTTTACTTCACTCCTTCAAAAAGGACTGTTACCAAGGAGTCGGAAGGTGTGGGCCCAGTTCACAGCATCCGTATCCTTTAGAAGTCTCCGATACACATCCAGATCCTGATAAAATGCTGCATACACGTTGCCATACACATCGGAGGGTTCTGTGACAATCTAGAAGAAAGGCACGGGGCTTATATATAATGTCTTGATTCACCTCTTCCTCATGTCTCTCACATCAACCATTTACCAGGCAATTTTTCTCCCAATGTAGAGATGAAATGATGGGAATAACCTCATCTATGTAATATCTTCTTGTTTGGAAAGGCCAAAGGTGGCCTCCTCGAAAAAAGCAGCAGATTCTTAGATTATCCATTTGAGGCTGGCTAAGGACTCCTAGATAACATTTCTTCCCTCCTCCTCTTCTCCCTCCCTGGCTCCCTGGCTCCCTCCTTCCTTCCTTCCTTCCTTCCTTCCTTCCTTCCTTCCTTCCTTCCTTCCTTCCTTCCTTCCTTCCTTCCTTCCTTCCTTCCTTCCTTCCTTTCCTTCTGCAGAACCAAAGGCTATTTATTACCTCTTTGCGTGGTCGGGTGAGGACAGCTTTGAACTTTGGCCATGAATCCACAATCACCTCATGTCCAATTGGATTCCCCCGATTTATGTTCATGACTACTCCATGGACCTGTCAAGAGTCAAGGGTCAGTGCAGTCATGCAGTGCAGGTATGGGAGTCAGTCTGAGATCAATGTGTGGAGAAAAGGAGAGTGGCATTAATTTAGATGTGATTTGCTGCATCAACTTTCACCTTATATTCTACCCCCCCCCCCCAAATATTGATAATATTCCAGAATTACTTTTTTCTGTTGCTGAATAAGATGAAGGAATTTCACCTGTTATGTAGAAACAACCTCAGATTTGCCCAGCAAATCTCCACTTGCCAGGGATCTACACCCATTAAAGGCATCTGGCTGAGTATACCTGTGTATCTTTATGATTCTACATGTACTATGTTGCATGGATCATGTATTAGATATAGGTAAGTTCAAGGAATTGTTTCTTGCACTCCCAAATTTTTGGTAAATGTAACCAAAAATGTGATATATTTTATTGGTCTTGAGTGCCAAATGTTAAGTTTTGGAAAAATGAGGATATTGTCAAGAATCTACTCCCATATTTTAATAAATGTTTCAGAATTACCGCAAGTGCCTGAGGAAGACTCTTCCTCAGCATTTCCTCCAGCTGGCGCAGTTTGAAAGGACAGGATAGGATCGACATAGCTTTGGGCCTGGAAGCTGATGGGTAGAACCAAGAGACATAGAGACAAGTACCTGAATGAGAGTCCACTTCTCCATGCCTTCCTGTCATCTCCAAACTGAGGTGCCCTCTATCTCATCAAAACAACAAACTTATCCAAGGTCCGTGCCAAGAGACAGGCCACAAGCCAGTGCAGCTTCTCTCCTTCCAGCTGTAATGAGCCTCTCTTTCCTCCCTTTCAGGCCACATTTCAACATAACCCTCTCTCCCCCACAATTTCAACCCGTCCCACCCAATCACACAGAGAGGGCATGCTCCGGACCCCCTCAGCAAAAGAACTGACTAGCGGGGTCCAGAAGGCAGGTCTTCTCTGCTGTAGCCCCCACCCTTTGGAACACCTTGCCCCCGGAGGTGAGACAGGCCCCCTCACTCCCGGCCTTTCGGAGGGACTTGAAGACCTGGCTCTGCCATCTGGCCTGGGGTTGGGAGGGAGGTCATCAGATATGGGGTTGGCTAGCCCCCTAGAGGCCTGGTGTTGCTTCTATCGGCCTCCTGGATTTTTTCTCTTCCTTTATTCTGTGTAAAATTGTTTTTTATAAATTTTAACTATATATTTATTTATTGTTTTAATTTGTTGTAAGCTGCCCAGAGTCCCCCATTGGGGGTAGATGGGCGGGGATAAGTTTGATAAATAAATAAAAATACATAAATAAAATAACTCAGAATTTTCCCTTTGGAATCACCAATATTCTGTCCAAGTGTCACCTCACCTTCAGAAAACCAGGTCTTCCTAAGGGTACCTCCACAATTTCTTCTCCCCTCCTATGTCAGTATTCAGTCTGGTCCGGTCTCTTTAATACAGTACTTGCTTTGCTGTAGAGATCCAATTTATACTACAGCAGATCAACTATTAACAGATGCTATGTAGATGTAGAGGTTCCTTGATGAAGAGGGGGTAAAGGGTGCTAAAGGGTGCTCAGTAATAATTGGCCAAGTCCCTGAATTCTTCATAAGTAGGGTGATGATGGTATTTGTAAGTAGTGAAAGCTTCTCAGGTTACAACTTTGAGTTGCATGCACAGACTAGGTTAACATAAAGATTTGGTTTTTTAAGCTGGAGCAGAAAATAGTAGCAAAACCCTGCCTTCAAGTCTCTAGAAATATGCGTGTCTCAACATTCATATGCAGAACAGCTACAATGATTCTACAATAAAAAATAAGAAAAAGGAGAAGTAATTTTAGAACCCAGGCTCATCCACTGACGGTCGACAGAGGGACATGCAGGTTAGGTAGAAGGAAGGTTGTCTTTACTGGTTGTTACAGAGGATGTACTGATGGCTGTTTTGTGACATGAGCAGTTATTGTGTTTAAGTGATTTTTATTCTCTATATATGCATTTATTTGGATACATTTTAGAGTTATGCAAATCCTTAGAAAGAGGTGCTTTGGAACAAGCAGGAGGCCCCAAACATTCCTTTTTGATCATTAAAGCTTCTTTCTTTCAAGCTCACCTGGCTGTTTTAGAAGCTGCTCCCTGCCACCTTTGCCAGTGTATTTGTGCACAGTTACTCTCTATGCACATGCAGAGAAAAGAGGGGGCAGCTTCTGAAGCAGCCAAGTGAAGCACCCCATGCCAATGAAGCTCCATGCCTCACTTTGCTCAATGAATGCTCTCCTGGGCACTTTATTTTATTTAGTCTCTTCTGTACCACTGGAATAAGCACAATCTTGAATGTTATGATTCCCTTCCAAAGAGTGACCTGCTCTGAGATGGAGTTTAGTGGGGAAGGGGAGATATGAAAAGATATGAAAAATTGACTCTGGTAAAGGTCTAGCCTGTTTGGAAAGCTCTAATAAAGAGGATTTTGCCATAGTTATAGCACAAATTTAAGAAATTAAACTCTTGTGGGCACTGGGTCAGGCTTGGGGCCAAGGGAATGACTAGGGAGTAGCAGGGAGGACCATACAACGGGGATAATCAAGAGGTGGTTCCAAAGTCAGATTCACAGAGTTGTCAGGGAGAATCACTTAACACTTAACCTTTAGAAGGGAAAATTTCTGTCTGAATTTCTCTGGGAAGGGGCTTCTCAGGAAAAGGGCAAAGTTCCCACAAATCATTCTTTGTGAATGTTTTACTTCTCCACCTCTGGGGCTTCCAGTTTAGAATTTGGTTGTGCACTCTCCTTGTCTCATTCATGGAAGTTTATAGAGATCCAAGTGAGATATTTTTCCACTTGTAATCCAAACAGATTTTCCTATTTGTTCTGTCTGTTTTTTTAGTAGTAATATTGCTGTAAAGGAAAACTGTTAAGAGAGAGTAACAGAATAGCTGTATCAACCCGCCCCTCCCAAAATAGAATGGAAGCACTAACAGTGAGCAATCTGGAAGCACCTTTTGTCATGTTATGTGTATGTAAGTGTGTGTGTGTGTATGGGTACACACACATACATACACACACACACAGTTTTTCAGACATAAGTCTAATATTTTTTTCCAGAATGGTCTATTACTGTGACTAACTATATTACATTTTCTAAGGGCATCATCAAATTGTTGTTTTTTGTTGCTTTTTTTTTTTCTTCCAGATTTCAGGAAATATAACTTCACATGGCCCATCTGGAACACTGACAGCACGTTGTCAGAATTGCCACAAAACGGCTGACATGGTAAGCATAGCCATTCACAAGTATTCATTTACCAGAAGGCACCCCCCCCCAATAATATGGTGTCCCACAATTCCCTGGAGCTGCCCGGAATGCCCTCTTCCCCCTAAGCTTCCCTCTGACTTTGGGGGCAGGGGCAGGTGGTCACATGACCAAAGAAAGATGCTGGCTGAAGTGCCTTTTGTTTTCAAAGAGCATCTCTGGGGTCTGCAGGACAGAAGCATCCTTAGAAATCACGATTTTGCTAGAGAATGGCCCTCGGCTCTCCTGCATGGTAGCTTCCCATTTTTGTAATGAAAAGAATAAGATATAAAATAAAATAAAATGGACTATGGAGCTGGCCAGAAACCCAAAGAGAAGTCTGTTGAAATGGTAGCTTGTTGCTTTCGTGGATTTGAAACAAAGGATTAACTGGGCAGCTCCTAACGGCAGGCTGAAGAAAAAGAAGGGGAGATAACTCATATCTATAAAACGGGACAAACAGAGAACTGTTGACAGCCTTGTGGCAATCCTTCTACAATTAAGCACCTGGAAGATTTGTTGATGTTCTTCTATTGTACCCTATTGGTTCATACAAAATTATTGTTAAAGTTTTGTTCATAATAAACTGGTCTTTCAAGTAAATGAGAGGCAGAATATAACATCTCCCCATCCTATTTCCTGTTTTCCACAAACCAAAGAGGTAAAAATTTGCGTAAGGATGGAGATGGGTTTGAGTCAATGCCTAGATTTTTATAATTTCCAAAAACGTGCAATCTACAGCTGTTTGATGCTTCCTCTTGGCAGCGATAGGCGGAGATCTCCTTACAGCCTGAAACCATTATGGTGGAGCATAATTCATATGTCTGGTATTTCTTCCCAAATTCCACTTTTGGCCTGACCATGACTTTTCCAGGATCAGTCTTCCTATCCTTCTCTGCATCAATAGCTAGATGTAACATTTTGCCTATTAAAAGGAGACTGGGAGGTCTCAAACAGCAGCACATTTTGAGATGGCCTGGTGGCAACACCTCTGGGCTCTAAAGTTAAGCAGGATTGGGTTTGGTCAGAAACCCACAGGAAATATTATGGCCAAAGACTAGGAAAAAGGCAGCGGCAAACCATTTCTCCATTGCTGCCAGGTAGGTGCGCGAACTCATCCATGAAGTTACTAGAACTGGGTTTGACTCAAATGAGACTTTCTTTTGTGTCTTTGAGTGACTGCCTAGACTAGTCCCTGCAGGCCAACATTTTTGGAAGTGGCAATTGCAAGCCTTCCCAGGGCTGACAGGAGGGACTGGCCTAAGGTCACCCAGCTGGCTTCGTGCCTAAGGCGGGACTAGGACTCACAGTCTCCAAGTTTCTAGCCTGGTGCCTTCACCACTACATCAAACTGGCTCTGAATAATCATTCTTAAACAGTGAATTAAGAACATAACAACTCAGCGATCCCTGAATCTGATGCCTGGAAGACTGCTCATCTCCGGCAACAGGCACCTTTCCCCACAGATCACGCAGGGGACTGAGCGTCTTTCATAACAGGGGGCTGCGAGGAGGCTCCCTTCAGCACACTTCCCTGCCAGCCACAGAGCGGCGGGGCCTTCTCGCCCGTTCCCTCCAAGGCAAAGCGAAAGCAGCTCCGCCATTGGCTGAGCCAAAGAAGCAGCGACAATAACTACACGCCACACGGGCTGTTCCGTGTTTTCGGCGAGAAGCTCCGCCGCCGCCCCGCCCCTCTCCGCTCCAGCGTTGGCACGAGACGTTTCGGGCGCTGCGGGGACCCGGCGCCCCTCCTGGTGACGGCGCCCGCTGCTTTTCTCTTGGGTTGGTTTCTTTCTCTTTCCCCGGTAGGAGAAGGTTCTCGGGGCCCAAACCGGGGGGACGGGGGGAGGCTTCTTCCTTCCTCCCCCTCTTCCTCGATGCTGCTTCTCCGGCAGAGGAGGGGGGATTCTCTCTCCCTCGAGGAAGAGAGCGAGCGAGAGGCCGGGTGGATTCCGGGTCATCTGGGAGTAAAGCTGAAGTCGTGGGAGAGGCGGCGGCCGCCGCCGCTAGCCAAGGGAAGTGTGACTCGGGGCGGTCGGTCGGGGAAGAGCAGCTGATGGGTAGAGAAGACGCGGGTCTGGGTGGGAAGGGCCGGCCGCTGCGCTCTTTTCCAGCGCTCGCGAGGAATTTGCCTCTACGGCGCGCTGGGGATCGAGAGGCGTTCCGCCGATTTTCTCCCCCGCCGAAGGACAGGGCTTCGCGCTGCCCTCGTGTCACGGCCTTGATCTTGCTGCACCAGGACCTTCATAGAAATCGTTAAGCTGGTTGCAAGGCTCTGGAGGGGAGCGCGGGAGGTTTTGCTCTTCCCCGCGGAAGAGGCGGGAGCCGATGGCGCAGGTGGGAATGAGCCCGGGCACCTCTGCTCTAGAGGGGGCGGCTGGGGGCGGAGCGCGGAGGCCTCGGACAGCTTCAGGAAGCCTCATGCAGGGGCCGCTGCTCTGAGCCTCGCTGTTTCTCCTTCCTCTTACTTGGGAGCAGCCCCTGGACCCGCTCTGCACTTCATATGGAGCTATGGGCAGGAAGCGGCTCATCACAGACTCTTTCCAAGTGGTGAAAAGGAAGCGAGGGAGTCAGGAAGCAAAAGAGGCTCAGAGCCCACCGCAGGGTAAGCGCTTCTGAGGGCTTTTCCCCCACCTCACCTTGAGGTGCTTGACTCCCGCGAATAAGCCAGTTGCAGATGAATCTGGCTTCAGAAATGCCTTTGTGGGTTTCATCTCCTTCCCCTGCTTTGGCCACGGGGATGGCTGGGTTGGTGGACCCCTTTGCTGCTTTTCTCTTCCCGCCTGTGCCAGAAGAACAGGCACTAGTCCCTTCTGTTCAGTGGGTGGGTCTCTGAGGGCATGTGGTTTCCAGCTGCCAGAGCAAGCAGGGCCTGGAGATCACAGAGTTGGAAAGTGCCCGAGAGGTCCTGTAGTCAGCCTGTTGCTCAGTGCCGGAGGTCCATTGCTCACACTGAGCATTTCATTGGTTGGTTGGACCCTCTCCCCCCCCCATTCTTTCACCTTTCTTGTTGTCACTGGAGGCAGAAGGGGAAACTGGCAACTCTTCTCAGTGTCACCCCAGCCTTTGCTGAGTCCAAAGAGACACCTTCTCCCAGCATTTGGCTCTGCAGACCCCATTAGGAGAGCTTCAATAAGCCAACAATGTTACAGAATTCCAGTCCCAAAGTGGGAAGTATGTTGGTTCTGGAGAGAAGCAGGGGAGTAGGGAGATTTTTTTTCTTCCTTTTTTTTGTCAGGAGGAGGTTTGGGGTTTGCTCACTTCTATGCTGTACTTACCTGTGTGAACACATCCACACACAGAGAGGATCCTTCCTCCACCTGCCCTTTCTCCTTCTTGAAGCCTTTTCTTCCTCTCTACCAGCCACCCCCAGCCTCCTGCCCCTCCACTGTTTCTCTGCTTCTTGGTCAGCTTTCTGCCACCAAGTCAGGTGTTGTAATGGGCAGTAAGAGTAACCCTGAGGAACAGAAGAGCTGCAACCAAGGCAGTGGTCAGACAAAGGGAATTTGAGTCTGAGGCAGAAATGTAATTTGAGAAAGCGTCTCAGGCTTGGCCCTCCCTAGTTCTCTTAAAGATGGGGTGGGGGGGTGGGGAGGGGGAGGTGCATCCAAGCTTGCAAGATTCTGTTACTGTAGCCTTATAATAAAAGTAGTATTAGCATTCATAACTTTGGTTTCCTAGTTTGGTCTGCCTTGAAGTCCTGACAGGTTTTTGAATGATGCTGGCACCTCTGAGCCAACTGCTGCCAATCCAACATTTGGGAAAGGAAGGTCTCCCACCAGGCACAGCAGCTGCTCTCCACCCCTACTCCTGTCCCCACCATACTATCAGGATTTTCTCATGAGAAGAAGGTCATCCCGTTTAGCTATACAAAACAAGTGTTGAGATTACAAAATATCTTGTGATGTTGTTATGATTTTCACTGCCACCTACTGTATGTGTGTGTTAGTTATTCAGTGGGGGTGTTATACTAGCAATATATGGGAGTGAAATGCCCAGTAGTGTGTGAGAGTGTGTTTTTTACTTTGAACAGTTAACCATGTAAGTTTTTATAGGTTACGTAGTCCTAACTAGTAACCAAGTAGTGAACCTCTTCTCTGAGAGTGTTTTTTTAGCTAGAGGCTTTGTAGTGATAAGTCTTGGAAGCTAATATGAGAAGAAGTCTTTGCTATATTCTATATTTTGTATGCAACTTGTATTTTGTAAAGTTTTGCATTTTTATCAATAAAGACCAGTTAGTCTATATTTTCTGACTGGATTTTCTTTGGAGAACAAAATATGGACATTGCATTTTGCAAGCTCTCATACTGATGTGTATTTTCCTGAGAGCAGGATTTTTGGGACCTTTGCTGCACTCTGCGCAACACATACTCCATCCCACGTAGGTGCCAAAATGGTTGTGTGGAGGGAAGTTGGTTTGTTTCAGGACAATACTGGCGCCTGCACAATACAGTCTGTGCTGCTTATTTACACTCTTGGCTGTTGCCAAGAATAAGCTGCATTCTCCGTGACTCCCTGGAAAACACTAAGTTGCTACCCCAAGGCAGAAGGCAGAGGCAGCGTTCTGGGAGAGGAGCTTGGGGACCTCCCGCCTTCAACTCTGCAGGCTTAGCTGTGCTGTCACATGGTGGCAATAGTGGGATCAAGTGGATACTAGAGGGCAGCCCAGGGTAATTTATTTTCCTTCCCTCCCTCCGTCTGTCCTTGACAATTGGCTAAGCGCTATGCAAGGAAAAAATTGCCACCTGTTAATTCTAATGGGTTGATTTCTTCTCAGATTTAGTTCAAGCAGAATCTCACCTGCAAGATGCTGCACAGCCAGATCAGCTGGAAATATTGAAGCAGTTTGATTTCAGCTGGCAATATGGTCCCTGCACTGGTAAGAATTTCTAGCTATCTACTGAAACTAAGTCCAAGTACATATAATGAAAGAAGTAAATATGTTTGCCCTTCCTTTGCTGCTGTCCTGCAAAATTTTAAAATATAATCTCATTTTAACAGAAGCTTACACAATAAGACATGATTCCTAAAAGGTGTATCATATTTTCTTGCAGATGCATGGGAAATCTGCAGTAGATCAGCAACTATTTCTTATTCCCAGTTATTTAATGATATAGTAAAGCCTTGATTTAATCAGTTATTTGGGGGGAAGGTCTGAGGCCAAATATCCGTTAAATCCAAATTTACATAATTTGTTATTTTCCCCCAAAACCAAATAGTTTTATTAATAAATTGCTATTATGCAAATATGCATAAGTAAATGCAAATAATGTCATTATGTCAGTTGTCTGGATTGCTACAGAAACAACAGTCTTTGTTATTTGGGAGTGAAATCCAAACTAAAATTCTGTTGCATCCATAATCTGCTGAATGGCACTCTGTAAAATCGAGGCTTTAGTGTAGCAGCAACAAAAATAACCACCCTCCCCACTGCCACTAAAATACACTGTAGAAATTAAGGGAGGTTGAACAAAAAAAAAAAAAAAGGATTTTATCAGAAAAAAATTGTGTATATTCCATTCTGGCACAGAAAACAAATGAATGTCTTCTGTACTTGGCTTTGAATGATGAATCCAAGTACAAAATAGAGCTTGCAAGTCTAAAGTATACCCACTTCTGCTGTAAAATGCTATGCTTGTTGATAATGCTTGACAAACAACGATATTAACATAGAAAAAAGGAACTCATAAATCATCCTCAACCTCTCATAACCACAGTTGTCTCAGATAAACTGATTAGGCAGCTTCCTGCAGATATCCCATTCTTGAATCACTCACTTTCTTCTGCTGACAGGAATCACCCGTTTGCAACGCTGGGAACGAGCCAAATTCTTAGGACTCAGTCCCCCTACAACTGTGCGAGATTTGCTCCTGAAGTATAATAAGGACCCTCTTGTTATATATAGGTCAGTCTATTATGTTTCTACCCCTTTCAGTCTGTTTTTTTTTTTAAAAAGCATCTATCTGAAAGAACGAGACTATGAAAGTTAGATTGGCCATACAGAGTCCTGATAGTATTAGGTAAATTAGATAAATAGCATGGATTATGTGGTTAAATTCTGCTGTTATTCACATTTGTGTGAATAGGCTGTAACTATTCCTTTAAAGGGAAGACTCAAGATGAATTCTAGAAGAGTGAGATACTATATAAGATAAACTGGAAGAAAACTTCCAGTCATTCACACTGAGAGTACAGAAGTAATTTGTGCAGGAACAAAGCCACCTTCCTTTCCTTGAAGCTCAAGTATCCATGGCTTGTATCATGGTAGGGTCGCTGGTGACAAAGATACATGCTGACTTCATGAGAAAAATACCAGTTAGGATCAGCAAGGATAGAAGTTAGGACGAGGCTGCCCTTCAGGTATGTTTTCTTCAAGGCAACTTCAACTACAAGCTATTTGAAACATATTCAAGCAAGGAAGCTTAATTCCTTGTATATTTATAGACTAACATGTACTTAGAGCTTATTTATACTTTATAAAGCTAAGAAGAGAGTAAAAACAGAGCCTTCCTTCCAAGTACCAATTGGCTCCTAACCTTCTTAGCTGTTTCAGTGCCATAGGAGTAGGTGCTTCCAGAACAGTCAGGACCCAACCTTAAGGGGATGACGAAAATGTCAGGAGGTCCCAGTTACGGTCTCTCTCTGCTTCCCTTCCATATGTTCGTTCCCCTCCTCCTTTCCTTTGGCCAAGAACTCACTAGCTTTGAAAGCTGAGAGCTGTGGGACAATCTGACTCCAGATGGATCATTTGCTTAAGTTGACCATAAAATTGTGTCTGCCACAAAGGATGCCGTTGTGTCACAGAAGGCAGCCAAGCCCATTCCAGCTGTTTGGCAAGGGGATGGAGTGGCCATGCGAGAAGCCAAGGCAGGCCTCCCCAGACAGTAACCATGCTCCAAATTTCTTTCTTGCAGCTTGTGGCATGAATATGCCCTCTGAAAAGAACAACTTTGCTACCTGAGGCTGAGAAAGAGCCCCTGCCATTATGTCACCATAATAGTTTGGATAATTCCATAATTCCTTTAGAGAATGAAGTTCTGCAGTGGTGGTAAGGTTCCTTGGGGGTGAGGGAGACCTTCTAGTTGATCTCCACTTGTGATTGGCCCCAGCTTTTAGAAATCACTAACAAGAACTTGACCAGATCAAGGCTGATATGTACCAATATAGTAATCACAGCAGGATGAAGCCAAACTCAAGATGGAATTGCATTCTGCTTTGTATTTTTAATGTTTCATTCAATTTTGAACCTGGTTTGATTTGGGTTAGTGCTTATGTACTTTAAGAGATGCTGAAAGGTGGAACGATTATGTCATCTGTGTTTGTTGTCAATACATCATGAGCCACTTTTCTAAAAGAATTTCATGCTGTCTTTAGTAAAATTACATCAGAAGTAAAAGCTGTGTATTAGTTTCCTAGTTTTAGGGTATAGAGGACATCTTCAATAAACATGTAACATGCTGAAGTTAAAGCTACTAAGAAACTAAAACTACAGGTAACTATGAAGGCTCAGCTGGTGTCAACACTGCCAAAATAAAGCTAAGATCTAGTTATTTGCTCAGACATTTTAGCTTTATTAATTATAAATTATTTTGCTTTTCTCTTGGTTTAATGTTGCTTTTTATTATGTTTATTGGTTTTATTGATTGTACCTATCCTGATATTTATAGATATAGTAAAGCTCTAAAAATTTTAATAAAGAAAATGCACTTTCCTATAAAATTTTTTCCCATCTTCTTGGGAGTGGGGAGGGGAAACATCCGTTTCAATCTTTCAGAGATATTATAATGAATTAGAATTTCATCACCATATCTTTGAGGGAATTTTAAATACTGGATAGACAACAGCACACTGTCTGTGGCATGAGATATCTAACAATAACACCTAATCCATAACTGTAGAGGCACCGATGGACTGATATGTCAGAATCAGTTTCCCAGAGTACTTTATTCCACCTAAATGCATAAAAAAACCTTGACTAAATTAATGGATGGGCCAAAGGAAGGCATACCTGGTAAGATAAATGGAGACAGGAGCTGAAAATTACCAAAAACTATGTTTGATAAAATCATGACAAGACATTCATGTATTTAAAACCTGTTATACAAGCAATAATTTAAAAATGTCTTTAATATAGAACAATATGATGCTGATTGTGTATGTGTGTGTGTGTATATATATATATGGAAAATAACAATAGTGAAATATAAGGAAAGTAACAATAGGGAAAGCTAAAAATACAAACTCAGCATCAAAGAAAAGTTGTTAACAATTACTCAAGTTGCATCTGAGATGTAACTGAAACAAAGATAGCCTCTGGAATTCCAAAATAGAATATGATCATAAGAAATCTGTAGTTGTTCATTAACACATTTTAAAATTGAAGAAATGTTCACATGTCTCCTTTTAAGATAGTTTCAACTAAGGAAATTGCAGGGGACTGGAAAAAATTAAAATCTTATCAATAATTATAGCCAAGGTAGGTAACAATTAGCTCATTGATCTATCTATAATTTGGCAAAAGTTCAGAAGTGGTTTTGCTACTGCCTGTTTCCTAGGGCTGACAGAGAGGGACTGGTTCAAGGTCACCCAGCTGGCTTCATGCCTAAGGCAGGACTAAAACTCATGGTCTCCCAGTTTCTAGCCTGATGCTTTGAGCACTACAACAAACTGGGTCTCTGCTAATATATATTAGCATTTCATTAATATAATTTGTTGGTGGTATCTTTAGGTAAAAGTTCCTCTTCATACAAGAGTGAAGGGGGACACAAAAAGGCTAGATCATATGACAGTGTTAAAGAACAAGGGATATTTCAGTTTGTAGTGAATTTTGTATATTCCTGTCTTCCAACAAGAAAATGTTGGACAATGGAATGTTGTACTTTCACTAAATCTCTAAACCAGTGGCTGTCTTTTTAAAATCAGTTTTCATTTATTTTAGAATTGTTATGGGCATCACTTCAAGATGGTGGTAGATGCCCTAATGCCTATAAGTGCCATGTTGCCAATCCCTGCCCCATGTAATCATGAAATCAATGGAGTCAATTTATTGCTCACAGTTGTCTGTCTTTATCAGTATCAGAATGCTTGTTAAAAGGCAAGAACAACTATAAGGACATAAGAATACTTTGCATGCTATCAGGTAGAATAGATTAGATATCATCAGAGTCTGGACACTTTGCTATGCAATATCAGGATGTTTGTTCTCTCTGATATCTTTATACTAGCATGTAACTCCTTAGCAACAAATACCTTAATCAAACAAGTATGCTCCTTAAAGCGAGTTGTCTCCCATTTGATAATTTCACCCAGAGGCAGCAATACTGTGAAAAATTGTCTAAGATAATGGATTTGGTATGCCACTATGGATAGGATAGCCACTGGCTGAGAACATCATCATAGAAACATTTATGAAAAGGAACTGTGCTACAAGATAGCATTTTAGAAAGGTTTCCTACTCTTCCAGTTCATTTGAACAGCTGTATAGAAAGTGTTAGTTGCAGTATGTAAAATAATTAGGCAACAGTTGTATTATTGGAACTAACTCACTCTTTTGAACAGAGGGCATAGGATTGCACTGCAAAATAACTCTGGTCCATCAAAAATCACTGCTTTATATGAACCTGCTCATATTATTCAGAGTTTTTATTTTTTATCTAAATATCAAGATATGGTCTTTGGAGGTAGAAAACCCCAAAGTAAACATTGTCTGTGCTGGAAGCCAGATTCCACCCTCTTGTAGAAATCCAGGAAATGTCCAGAAAATGAACAGCTTTACATAAGATCTCTGATCAGGAATGAAAGAGGTAAATTAGGTGAAGTGCATGTCTACAACCATCCATGGATGTAGCTATATAAGCAAAGCCTGCAATCAGCCTGCAGGACCCACAGTTTTCCAAGCCATAAGCAGATTGATATGAAGTAATTATATACTCACACCAGGGACTGCTAGCCATAAACTTTCACATTCTGTGAGGAACTGAATCATACTAAGTATCTTTACCACCCTCTGGTGGGAAAATTGTGGAAATGGAGACCCACACTCATCCCAGTTCTACAAGAATCTAAAGCCATACCTGATGACTCCTTTGCAGAGCTGAATAGGTACTCCAACTCTATACCTTATCCTATTCCCTCCACTCTTCCACTGTTCCACCATGGTGACCAGCACCAAAGATAGTCCCCAGAGATTCCCTGCTGTGGAATGCTTAGTCCCAATATTGTTACAATGTCCTTATTTGCACGATGAAGGGATTTCCTGAGTTAGAGGTTGTTACTATGGATTCCTAGCAACCTCCGGGGGAGGGAAGACTAATCTTCATCCTAGTTGTTGCTCTTGCAGTGGGGAGAAGATACTGCCCGTAGAGCTTGCCCAGGCAGCTGGCCTGGCTGAGTCAATATTGATGTGATTTTGCTGAGCTGCAGAAGAGAGCCAGAGATAGCTACAAGAAGAAAAAAACAAAAAACAAAATATTAATAACAAACTAAACCAGATGCCTCTTCCTAATACCTAGGAATGCGATCCTTGTGATTCTTAAGTTGGAAAAAAAGCCATAAGTATATATGTTTTCCTTGCATAGCCAATATCTCATGAAAATTCTTGCCTTTCCTCTGCTCCAAATCTAAACATACTTGTGCAGTTTTCATTCTCCTATTTCACACTTACGTTTTGAGTTACATATTATGCTAGCAAAATCACAATAGGCAAGTTATGGAATTAAGATAAATTTTCAAATTCTTCCTTCATTTTTCTCATATCTTACTAAGGAGAGTTTGTTTATTTAAAGAACTTACATGGCCACCTATCATAGTGATCTTAGGTGGCTCATAACCAATAAAACAGTGAAATAAAAACAGAACCACCTTCCCACCAGTAGCCAGAACAACCAAACGTTTGAACTCCTGACTCAACCCCATCTTAGCCCAATCCTTGGGGGAAGAACCACATCTTCATGGTCTTCCAAAAGCTAAAAGGGCAGCGGCAGTTTCCCAGCACTTAAGACACTATATTTATTTCATGCTCGGAAGCAAAGTTTCTCAAAATTCTGTCTTAGACCAAGTCCCAGATACGACCCTGAAATACCTCCTATGTATTTGAAATATCTGCCTGGAGTTTTCAACTTTACTCGCACTTCTAATTTGCCTGCCAACGTGCCAAACCATACCAGGGCGCAAGATGGGTAATGTGCAGTGCTGCTCCAACCAGTTCAACACCGACTGGCAGAAATCCTTGATGCTGCCCGTGTTCACTGTTCTGGTGTAGCTGTCAAACAGTGGTTTAATTACCACACTGAACTGCAAGTTGAAAGGAGTTAAGGATTCATGACAGCCAAGTCTTCCCATTTTATATGTTGCCAAGGCAAATATAATACATCAGATTTTATGCCCCCAATTTGTTCCTTTGCAGTAACCAAATGCACCCCACTTTGTTAGTTCCTGATGGATACAATCCAAAAACGCCAGTCCTGTAAGGTGCGCTGACGTACATATTCTTCATAGAGTTCAGAAGCCTGATTAGATTGCGGTGGTAATACAGGAGCTCCATTAGGTGGAAGTTGGCGTTGGAATTTACTGCAAAAAAAAAAAAAAAAGTACAACCCAACCATATAAACTCCTTTACTCAGATCAAGTGACAGCTCAACCACTCAGGCCTACTATTCAACTTACTCAATGGCAGTGCTCAACTCTTCTATTTCTCCACGCAGTCTTTCCACCATCTCCTGGCTTTGTCGGCGTTCTTGCTGCAGTCTTCCTACATAGGCTACACTCTTCTGCAAGAGCAATGCTTTGCTGAGCTGAGAGCAGAGTGAGCATACAAGATGGAGCAGAATAAGAGAAGAGAAATAATTCCAAGAGGATCACAGGACAAATGGGAAAGACAAGATAAATACCGGTCTTCTTCCTTACAGGGAAAAGATATGTACCTTAGTGCTAGTCTGATCAGATCCTGACAGTACTAGACTGGCAAGAGTGTTAAAGCCTGAGCTGATGATCATACGACGGGCACAATCAGCAGAAGTAAAACTCGATCGGCAGCTTCCCTGCAAGGAACAATTACATTCTGACAATTCTCAACTTTGCAGTTCACTCAATTGGGGTATGCAAGATAAAGCATATTTTTTTTTATCTGCAGAAGATACATGGCATGTGGGGGTGCGGTGCGGGGGTGGAGACAGGTGAGAAAAATATATTTAGTCAAAATGAAGATGACTCTGAATTTAAGACAATTACCCTCATGCCAGGTAATTAGACATAAAAAATAATATTGCCTGCCTCCACTACCATAGTCTAGCTGATTCTAAGATACTCTTCAGATTTTAAAATTAGGAAAAATATGATCTTCCTTTCATATAAATATAGTATTCTTACCTGAACAGGATTATGTTTGTACTTTTCCTGGTGATTACGCAGATTCGTCTCCTTGGCTATCTTCTGGGTTGGGGAACCTGGAACAATCCCAAAAATATAGGGGTAGGTGGGCTTATATCCTGTTTTCACCTAAATGTGATATATGGGCTAAACTAGAGGGAAAGATGAGACAGTGCTAAGGGGAGATGTGAAATGACTTCAAACCATGCCTAACATGGTTACCAATACCAAGCAAGGCAGCAGCAGAGGCAGGCACTGGTGAAGGCTCCTTTGTTATGGAGACTGACCTCAGTAGGACATCAGCAGGGAGCTTTGAGGTGCCACAAATCTGTGGAAGATGATAAAGAGAGTTATCAGAGAGGGATCAAAAGAAAATATGAAGAATAAAGTGTGCATATCAATCCAAGAAGACTCAAATAAGGCTATTTCTTGAAAGGCTATTTATTGAAGGTGGCAGAATCAGAGCTGCTCAATCTTACCCTTTTCAGAAGATGGCAGAGGAGAATATCCTTACCTGAGCAGATTTTGTGGCTGGAGTGAGGGGCAGTGGGACAGGACCTAGAAATGAAAAGAGTTTTTTATTATTTCTGTTCCTAGCCTCTAGGGACCCCTATTCATTAGAAACCTTGGCTGGCTAAAGAGCCCTGCCAAGAAAAGAACATTTAGTTTGGCAATTCACCAGTAAATTATGTTAGTTAACTTGAGCCATGCTGCTGCAGTAGATCCCACTTACCTTACCTAGAAATTAAAGCCCACGGTTGCTACTTAAAATGATAGGCATCTCTCTCAGCATGGCAACTAATACCAAAAATCCAAGTAAACCAGGACACAATTACTGTTTTCACCTAAAATTTTGGCTTGTACTACTCAGCTTGAAAACTATTCCTTGGTGTCTATTTATAGCTGTACATTTAATAGTTGCATATACACAAAGCAGAAAAAGAAGTTCTGCAGTTAAGCTTTTGCCCTTAATTTTTTTTATAAGAATACATGCATTGAATATGAATATGAGTTCTGCATTTTAATTAGTTTTAATATTACTTCAGTTTGGGAATTAAGGACATCTTTCAAAAGTAATTACGTAGATCTTAATATTTATAGATGGACTTTAGTTGGTTCAGTCTGTCTCATGCAAGAATATATTGGAGGAGTATAACCCAGAAAAGCAAGTGATGGACAGCCTGCAGCTGTTATATTGTTACACAAGTAACTTCTAAAATTATAACAGAAAACAATAATCTGCCCCTCCCTTTATACATATAAACCTTACATGTATGCTGTGTCCTTAAATCTACATTAGATTCCAAACAAAATAGAAAAATCAGTAAACAAATCTTAACACCCATTACTTATTATCACCACAGACTCAAATCCTAAATCCACTGAAGCCACTACTACCTGAGCTATAGATTATTTCATAATTTTCCAGAAGTGCAAATACAGAAAACCATTATTCTATAAACATATGTTTCATTTTCCTTTTGTTTCAGTTAATTCATAAGTACAAAGCTTATACAGTTATGTAAATGAGGTACTCCAAAACATACAGCTAGTAAGACCTTTAAAGAAACCAACCTTTTTGAGCTTCTCCAAAGTTAACAAAGATGAAGAAGTTCAACAGACGAGTCTGAAAATCACATGTCTACACAGGGATGTCCACGTGTGTCAAAAAAGGCAAGATGGCAGCTGTGTCTTTGTGATTGAAGCCCTGTTACTATTTTACATGCACTGCACATTGATCTGTTAAAAAAGGGCTAGGGCATCAACTGAATGGTTGTGGCCATAATCTTGATTGTTTTTGCCCCCCCCCCCATACCCCTGTGACTACTGTAAAACTAACTAGGGTAAGCTGCACAAATACCCAGTATTACTTAAAGGTCCAAAGGCAGAGATCCAAAGAAAGCTTGAAAATGCCAGGCCCCATTTTCCCTCTCTATAGAGCCCAGCTTAGCAGGTACATACCAGCTGTAGGTAGCTGAGTGAAGGAGGCCTGGGGTGTTGCTGGCTGATAATGAGTAGGAGAAGGTGCTGGAGCAATCCGCTGCAGCTGCCTGACCCCCGCACCCTTGGTGGTGGAACCACAGTTTGGCATAATAAAAGTTCCCCGAGAAGGGGATGGTGAGGTCTTTTCCAATCCAGTGTTAGTGACGACAGAAAAGACAAATGTGGTTTGTGGCTGAACATGCAAAATGGGAGGGGCAGGTGGAGGGCTGATCCTTGGTGGAGAGGTAGGGAAGAATGGCAAGAAGATCTGCTGTCCAGTCAGAGGTGTGGGCGGCTCCATATCCAGAGGGATGGAGAGGAGCGAGTCTCCCAATGGTGGGAGTTCCTTGGCGTGAGAGGCAACAGGAGACAAATTGGAGGCATCCTGGCCCAAGGCAGTAGCATCTGTCAGAAGTGCAGGAACCTAGGGAAGGATAAGGAAACGTCAGCTATTGTACAGGCAAAATGTAAGTCTGTCAGCACTGGGAGAACTTCTATTTTCTTACTATTGCATAAGGAAGGAAGCGGGAGGGGCAGAGGGAGTGGGGGATAAAGTAACTTCTGATTTATATCCATATCCAGGCACAGAGTATTACTTGTAGCAAATGTAGTGGCTATAAAAAATAATGATTAAAAATAATTATATTGGTCTTTATAGATGGATTTTAGATGGTTTAGTCTGCCTTGTACAGGAATATACCGGAGAAATATAATCCAGAAAATCAGTAATGGATTAAAGCAGTTATCTGAGTATCAGGGGTGGGCTGGGGTATACTTTTCAAATTGCAGCTTTCATTCCCTGTAAGGTAAGTGCCTTCCAACAGAAAACAATAATCCTCCCTTTACACATATAAACCTGGGTGCTAGGCTTATTATGGCTACTGTAATAAACGAGTGGATATACAGCTTCTCCTTACCTGGAAGGTAGGCTGAGAACGACAAGAAGTAATAAATTCTGTGAAAAGAAAGAAGCAAGGTAGATGACTTGGAGGATACAATGAGTAACAAAAAAAGAGAACTGGCTGATAAGCTCAACCAATTAAGCAAATAACCATTTGGATATTAATTACTATAAGTCCCAGTTAGTAATATTTTTTAAAAAATCATGGACAGGAAGATGGACTATATATGGCTGGAACATTAGAGAAAAGACAGCTTGTAAATTTTGCCTGACCACATCATAAAATAGTTGTCATGGATGGAGAGACAACATATTAAGTTGTGTGTGTGCATGTGCATGTGCATGTGTATGCAGGGACTAGATAGACTACAGGATGCAAGTTCTCGTATACCTAGGTATTAATCTTCTTCCAAGTACATTTGATAGTAACCATATTAATATTAGTGGCAATCTTTAAACTTTAATATGAATAATGGACCAATTTTCATAACTGAAGTTTTGTATCCTAATCTGACTCTTTCCAAATCACCATAGAGTAGACACTAGTGATTTGCATTAGATTTTAGATTACTGGCAAAGAGTTCTGAATTGTAGATGGAAACAAATCTATTCAGGTTACCTTTTCTGATATTGCTTGTTGAAATAGATAAAGAGTAAAGTCATCCTCATGCTGAGCTTGATTCCTGGTGACTATATGGACAGGTCTATGTTGTTTACTTGGCAACAATATGAAAATGGTTTACCAATGCCTTCTTCCAGGATGTTTTTCAACCTTCCAGTCTAGTCTACAGCTCCGGTATTCCCTGGTGGTCTCCCATCCAAATACCAACCAAAGAGGCAGAACAGAAATGGAGCAAGAAGCAAGGCTGAATGACTAGAGATCATGAATGATGAAAGGAGATGAAGGCCAGGCAGCCTTTTAAACAGTCTCGAAAAAGGTAAGAAAACAAATTGAAAGAAAAAGAAAGACAGAAGGAAAGACCGATTTAGGCTCCAGGACCATAGTACTGGAATACCGTATAGCACAATTCACCTGAGAAACAGTGTGGACCAACAGTTAGAACAAGATGGAGTATGTATGTTAACTAGATCAATAGCTATCATCCAGGATTCAACTAGTGAATATTCAATGCTTCTTTCATTTGTGTTTGTTCAGTTTTCAGCATGAGTTAGCTAGTAGAATGATTTTGAAAAATTACAAAAAATACTACTTAATCAATTTCTCTATTAACTTATTAATCCAGCTATGAAAACCCTTATGCAGAAATAGATGGATCAAGTGGGACTAGATTCAAATACTGCAATATAAAATACACCTATCTGGGATTCAAGCTAGACAATGGTGGTCTTTTCTAGCACAACCCATTCAGTTTCTACTCTCCCTGGTTTTCTACCTCCCCACTCAGTCAATAAGCTGATTTCTTCCCAACTTTTATTTTTTATTTATTCAGCAAAACAGTGTTTTTGTCAAGCCTGTTGATTCCTCAGCCTTGGGCATAGATATTATATTACAAAAATAACATCAGCACTAAAAGAATGAAATCACTATTATTATATAGGATGCCAAAAAAGATTATTTTCAGATTTGCAGACTTGTAGAATCCTAGCAGGAGAGAGGCTTTTTCCAGAGCAAAACTCTATTCTTACTTCATGTGAACTAGGCTGTATCTGCTCATCTATACCCCCGAGCCAATGTAAGTGATCTAGAGCTCTGATACTATTTACTGTTGAGGTCAGAAACCAACCTTTCAGAATCTGGGGATTAATTTGAGGCTTTTGAAAATAAGTCAGTAATCTCATTTTCTTCTAGTGCATGAGATTTAGATACCTTGAATTTTCAGATTGTGAAAACATTTTCCCACTGAAATATACATTAAAGAATGGAAACTGATCAGAGGAGTCCAGCAACACATTTCCATGCTGTATACTTTTTGGAATATATATGTGATACTTTTAAATGTGTACAATATAGATACATATTTAAAACACAGTGTATGAAGTGACTTTAAGAAACTATGCAAAACTCATTTACAAGTGTAGATATTTTGTCTAGGAAATGCTCCACCAGACCACAGACTTCGACTTAGTTATATAAAATTGGGGAATTTCTGTTACCATGAATGGGGTCCAAAGTGTTCACAAATTCTTCTCCAAAGTTGGGGTGAAGTTGGGTCAGAGTAGGCTGGATCATGTCAGCATTATCCTGGTGAGCTGAAGACATAAAATGAGGAGTGATATAATTCACTGTCCACTTTGTTTTATAGCTAAATAGCATATAGCTAAATTGTAAACTGCCCAGAGTCACTTCCTTGTGAGAAAGAAAGAAAGAAAGAAAGAAAGAAAGAAAGAAAGAAAGATATAATAAAAAATAAATATATAATATAATATAAATATAATATATAAATAAATTATATAAATATAAATATAAATATAAATATAGTCACACACAGCCTTTGCAAGTCAGCAACTAACTCCTATGTGGAAGCCCTTGGAAAGCTCTCTGCACTTGGGCATTAGGAAAAGATTTCACTACAAAACCATGGTGTAATAAACACAAAGTGAGACTTCTCACCAAGACCGCGTAAGTTGGGACCACCGTAAGGGTTGCGGCTGGAGAAGATGGTGTCCAGAAGTGCATCCAGATCATGTAAGGGATCAAGCTCCATAGGACCTCCACCTGCTGTTTCATTGTTGAGTTCTACCTCTGAAACTGCATCAGACACCTCCTGTACAAAATATTGAAGGAAAAAAAAAACATAAGTTCCAGCAAAGGATTGGGAAGTGAAAGGCTGGAATGTTCAGTGGTTGTTATTCCAAATATTCCAGCTTCAGATTCTGCCACAGGGGGAAGGAAACAGGAAAAGGGAATCCTTTGAATATTAAAATAGCACCTGACTAGGATCACAGATTGGTTTGTCAAACTTCTTCTGGGCCTAAAATAAAAAGACAGGATGGTTTGGATTAGAACACATTTTTGAGAGAACCACTAGCAAAAGAAATTATAACTTATTCATTCAAGAAAATCAAAGCCTTAGTGAAGCCTCATAAGCAACTGTAAATATAACTAGATGATCAGTGTATGTCTTATACAAATGGGAAAAGGTCAAAATATGAGTTACTACAGATGGAGGGCAAGTCTGTGGTCTGAGGTACCTGACAGACTCAGATAAAAGAATAATCAACTGGTAAATCTAATACTAGGTCCCATGACTGGGAACTGTGATAACGAAATTTATCGATTATGAAAGGCTGCTAAGAATTCTCGCCGAACATACTTTACAAAATCCCTACAAATGTTGGTACTAGATGTGCAAAAAATCTGTAGAGGCATTTGCATGTATGGGAAGTGTTGGTAGTGCCCTTTTGTCCTCATCATATTTTAATTCTTGTACATGCAGGGTGAATATGTACAGAGGGCTAAATTCTTTTAGGACTATAAATTGTTTATAGTCTCTTGGCTGCCACTGAAATAACTGAAAGAGGACAGCAAGATAAAAAATGTCATCTGAGGATGAAAGGTTTACATATAGTATTGTATTCCAACTATTCTATCTCACTGATATCATATGCCATCCAAAAAGCCTTACAGTACTTGCTTGAGAAGAAACTTACCCGAATATGGAAGAATGTCCTCCATTTATGATATTCCCTAATAACAACCCCAATCTGGCGTTTCCAGTATTTTCCTTCCATGATGACAGCCTACCAAATAAATAAAGATAAAGAAGTTAAATAAAGATAAAGAAATAGACTCTGGTATCTCTTTGTGCCATAAAAGCCTTGCTCACCTCAGGCTTGCGATGCTGATCTATGTCACTACACTCTAGAGGAGTCACAAAACTGCACACAGGATTCTGCCTCTTCTCCACATCTGTGTCCAAAATGAAACAAAAACAAATTCCTGAATGCTATTGCCACTTCAGAGGCAGACAAATGTACTTCTTGACTGGCTGAAAGTCAACAGGCATTCATGAACAGGAAGGCAATGTTCATGGGCTTTACAACCAAAGAGAACAGAATATTTGATGCTTAGCAGTACACACTATTGCTTGCAGCTCATAACACTGCATAGAAAATAGTATTTGGCTGCAGAATTCATCAAGAACATAGACTTCCTTATGGAAAGGAGATGTCTTGGGAATAAACCTCTGAATTTACCCTGTTCCAAGCTACTCACACTGTAGATACCACGCCCTCCAGATAGCATTATTGAGCCGAATCTTGTCACGCTGCAGCAATTTCAGCCCCTTGAAGGTTTTCCATTTGGGAGATACAATCTTCCCACTAAACATAAAAAGAACCCAAAGAAACCTCTATAATATCAAGTATCTCTGGATCAAGGAAACATTAAATAAGTCACAGCCAAAAATAAGTAAGAAAGCATAATGAACAGGAATACTACCTCAAAGATTTGACAATATAGACACAAATATTCCTACTCTGTGCCAATAAAAGAAGAAAATAAGGGAATTCAAAATAAAGTAATAAAATATATGCAATTATTTATCTTTTGCAAAGATTGGCTAATGTGCAAGGTTTCTTTGAAACCTAGTAGCTGATCTCTGGTTTCCCTTCCCCTTTGGATTTTAGGAAATGGATGAACAGGCGCGCAGCAGCAGAGTAATTCATGCAGAAAAGCATGTGGAGACTATTAACTATAAGCAACTATGCTAGTTTCAAAAACTCTATTCTCAGAGCAAACTTTGTGACTACTGTACTACTGATCTCAAAATAACAACAACAATGCATCATACACTTTCTTTTCAGCAAATTACATGATACATTCTAGCTTCTCTGTTGAATATCATGTAGCCAGTATATAATAATGTTTATGTGTGTATATCTATGTCTATCTTAGCTTTAGTTAGTAGTGGCAATATGAGGAAAATGCTTTCAATTTCTTACTGAAAGCGTAATTTTTAATGTTACCACTAACTGCTGTTGTAGAACTCCAGGTGTAAGATAGTGAATAACGGACTACATCTAGACAAAAAACTAATATTTCGCAGACTATCCAAAGAACATCCAAAAACACATACACCTGAATATTTTGTGATTTGTCATCAGTGGTATCCAAATGAAAGAAGTATTTCTTTCCAATAAAAAAAAAATCTTAAACAGTAATATGTTGAAAACTTTAGCAGTTGAATAGATTATTACATTCCAACCATTTCATGTCACTAATATCATTGCGCCATCCAAACACTTACTGCTGGAACTGAAGATGAAGCTAATGGTCTGAACACCACTGACTGATCAACAGCAACACAATTTGATATCCTGTCTTTCTGAAAGTCATGTGAAAGAGCACAAACCACCAATGTGAAGATTCATGTGCCCAGTGTAATGTACCCTGACCTAAAACACTTCAAATCTGGCAACTAATTTACTAAGTGACGTTCCAAAAACAAAGGACAGATTTTTGTCCTTGGATGTTTCCAAATTCGGCTTATGGGTGCTTCTAGCCAAAGGTCTTCTAGAATTGCTGATCAAAAGATATTGTGATATAACAAAAGTGTATTTCTGTTTTTCAACATTTTTTCTTTTTTTTTTGGTACTAAGAAAAACATGGAGTAAATGGCAGGGAGATAAGAGGAGAGTTGAAAGTGGAAGAGGCTGCTGCCTCCCCTTTCCCCATAAAACATTATGAAAGGGACAAAAATGAATGCACAATAAAAGCCTTGTACTGAAGTATTCAAAATCCCATTTTTTCCTTCTCTCCCCAACAGCTCTTTGATCCAAATTAATCTAGTCTAAGAATGAAGAACTCCAATCTAAGGCTCAGCTGGCAGGCCTATCATGAATAGCTTTGCAATAAATAATACTCTGTTATGCAGGACAGCTATAAAAGCTACATTATCAACTGGGCATATAGGCTCATACTACCAGATTTATCCAGCAAGCTCAGGCATATAACAAATCAAGCTTTCAACAAAGCTACTGAGTGATAAATAAGTTTCTTTTCTTAAACATATATTTTTTTGCCCTCAAGTTTAATCCGAATGGCACATTACAAAATCACTTTTCTGCTTCTCATAATTTTTGAAGCAATTCAGAACAGGTCACACCTTTGCTTTAACTCTTAATATTGCTTCTAAGAGCCCTTATTTCCATTTGTGAAACATCTACTTGGTTCTGTACTACTCTATCATCATACGATATTAACAGAGACTTTAAGCCTCTCTAATGTAATTGTGCTCAGGTTCTAGTGTGGGGAAAAAACAATGGAAGAGTCCCTTTAACTCCAGGGTTTTAACACAGCCTGAAAGAGAATGACACATTTTGTTTAGAACTCATGTTTCAAATTATATTGTATCAAATTAGGGTACACATCTAAGGAACTCGGAAGGGATGTATCTTGTGAAACACGACCTCAAAGCTCTTGAAGATTCAGATGCTGTTTTCGGAGCTCTGTAGCAATCCACCTTCGTTGTACCACAGTCTTCTTGGCACTTTCTGGCCTGCGTGTCTTCTGCGGCACGAACCGCGGCCAGGACCCACCTCCCTCCGTCCTTTTCGCCCCACCCTAGCGACCTGACCCCCTGTCCTCCTCACCTGTAGGCCAGCGTCATGCACTCGAACAGCTTCGTGAGGGAGGCGTCGATGTTGAGCGCGCCGCTGCTCCGCGGCCCGTAGCGGTAGATCTGACAGGTGCCTTCACTCACTGTGTCGAAGTCGTAGGGACCCCTAAAACCATGCTGGGCCGCACCCTCTTCCTTCCCAGCCACGGCCTTCCCCACCGCCCCGGTCCCTCTCAGTCGCTCGGCCGCGCAGCTCTCCAGGCCTAAACGGACGGCTTGATCGGTCGAGCTTAGGGCCGCTTCGGAACCCGGATCCGGATCGGGGTCCGACTCGGCGTGGGGTTCCGAGACCATGAAGTGGCCACTGTGGATTATTTGGGAACGGGACATCGTTGCTGCCCCGACTGCACCCCTCCCCGTCCGGCTCCACTGAGAACATCGCTAGCAAGCCCAGAATAACGCTACCGTCACCATGGCAACAAGGGATCCCTCGAACTGGAGCGGGGAGCTTCGGCTGCCAGAACGCGGGGGAACAAAAAGAGAGAGGACCCTAGCGAAGTCCGGCCCTACCGCAGGCTCCCATAGCAACAAGGAAAAGGCGTTCTGCGCATGTATCCCTCCTCAGACGCAGAGCATGACGGTTATTGTAGTTGTTTCAACTTTCCTCCAGAGGGCAAACCTCGCGGCACGAATTCTACGTCTATTTGCGAAGGGATCAAGCGATAACTTTTAAAATGTTTATTAAACTTATTATACGTCAATTATCAAAATCTCTCTGCAGTTTTTAAGAGGAAGTACATTTAATGATGTAACGCTTATACACGCAAATTAATAAAACACAGCCGGCTGCGTGACCTCGGGCCACTCTCTTTCAGCCCAACCCACCTCACAGGGTTGTTGTTGTTGTAGGGAAAATAGGTGGCAGGAGTATTAGGTATATATGAAAAATAAAAGGTGGGATAAAAATCTAATAATAATAATAACTGAATACTGCATCTAGGCAAAGAGTGGGATATATATATATGAAAAAAAATAACAGATGGAATAAAAATATAACAATAACCGACTACAATATCTAGGCAAACAGTGGGATAATCAAAGTAGCCTGAATTATATTTCATCTGGTTAATTCATGGAATTGAAAACAGCCTCTACCCCACTGTAACACAAACAGCAAATCACATTGCAGAACTATCATAAACCATAGACCGTTAAACACAACCCCTCCCTAATAATTTCCAATGGCAGTGGAATAACAACTTGTAAAGCATTTGAAACAATCGGTAAATGTGATTTATATGAAATAAGAGCCAAATAACAACAAATTATTTATTAATAATAAATAAATAAATATCAACTGATGCCTATTTTTGCTTCTGAATAAATGGCCTGCCACTAATCCTCCCCTGCTTTCGGTGGACAGCTGATGCTTCTACTTGGAAGTGTATTGCCTGTGACTTATACTGGGAAGTTCTCCACTTGGGCAATGAAGTTGATTACTCTACGAATGTGTGTGTCTGCACTTATCTTTAGCCATGAGAGGATGTCAACCCAACAGTGAAGTCAGGACTAGATTCCAAAGCACGTTGTGTTCTAGGCTGAAAATGCAGCAATGGACCGCAGGTATAAATGTGGTTTATCTTTTTTTCCTCCACAGATGTTTTATTTCATTTTTATTAATTATAGGTACAATGAAACCACTTCTTCCTTGAGCTCTTCACTACTGATAGTGGGCGAGGTAAGCGTAATTAACAGGTCCAGTTACTGTAAACTTTGATCACATAGCGAGCCAGGCCTGAACAGCTTTGCGTCACTAATGAGCACGGGCAAGCATTCTCTCACTAACTGCTGTGAATAAGCCAGGTAATCACTGTGGGATGCTTTTGTTGCTGTTTGTCCCATGGGTTGTGCTTTCACTCCCAGACTGAATTCATGCATTGTGCCCACCCATGGTTTGTTTTAACCATGATTTCTTGAACAAACCATAACTGCCTGGGTTGTACAACATGCCAAGCCATATATTATGATTTACAAACCATAGTGGTGGGGATGGGGGTCACACATCAGGTAAAGCCAAACGAGACAAAGCATGGCTTAGCATGAGGTATGAACCCAATCCCAGTAGAAAAGCCAAGAGCAGCCCAGCTAGTTTTTGTCAGTTCACAGAGCCCTTGGACTGGGTAGCATTACCTTGAGGAAGAAAAGCTGTCCTCTTCCCCTGTTACTTTGGTTAGGGTTTGGCTAGGGTTAGGAACAGAGATATGCTTCAAACGAAGACATACAACCTGAGTTTACCAAGTGGAAAATGAATTAACTTTATTTTCAGGCTGTGTGAAGCTGGCAGTGGCACAGTGACGGTAAGTACACAAAAATAAAGAGAAAGCAGTTCATTCCCCACTTGGATCACAGTGAGAGGTTACAGTCTTAAACCTTCTCTGTAAAGCAACCTTTGGCCCATCTGGAGCCTTTAGGTCTGTTTGACTACAACTTCCACCATTGTGCTGGATGGGGATAACCAGAATTCCAGTCCAAACCATCTGGAAAGTATCAGATTGGGGAAGAATAGAATATGAAGGCATTCAAAGCGAATTAAAGGAACAAACACAGCCCTGCCATGTGGAACTTAAAACCATGAGGTCTGCAGGGCCCTTAGGTCTGTAACAAATAAATGGAGTAAACCCAGTAAGAACCCTGGTCCTCTCCCCACCCATGCTGCCATTTCCCACAGAAAGGAGAACAGATGAACTTGGAAAGCAGCTGTGGTCTCTCAAAGAGCAGAACAGTCCTCTCCTCCTCACTCTTCCTCCTGGGCAGTGTACAGGAAATGCATCTCCCCAGACTAGATCTCACTAATGTGTGTTCAGCCTTGGGACTCCATGAAATCCTTTGCTTACTGACAGTAGAAAGGGGGAAAGGCAGAGAAAAGGTCTTCAGACTGAGCTGGGGTCCATGTCAACGCTGGCCTGGCGCACAACCCGTCGAGTCCTGGAGCATGGCAAGGATGGCGGCGACTGGAGGTTCTTGGAAATTTCAGGATCCATTTGTCCCTCAAACTCCTTGGTCCGACTCACCACCAGGGCAGCATCAGCCAGCTGAGCCACTGAGAGGCGATGCTGCAAGGGGGGCTTGCGCCCAAACGAGACAGACCCCTCCATGTGCCGAACAGCTTTATGCACCTTGCCTGGTGCTGGGTGGTAGGAGAGCTGCTTGCAAGGCTGAGCATGGCCTCTGGAAGCCCTGCTACGTCCCCGTCGCCCTGGCCTCCGTCCACATGCCCGCCGATCCCCTGGCAGGGATGACTTTGCTGTAGAATCTGTTACCAGCCTTTCATTTTCCTCACTTTGGGATGATGGTTCACAGGTCTTCCTTTCGGTATGAAGAAATACCTGCTGGGAGAGGAAGAGTTTACTGATTTGCACATCACCAACTCTACTGGATTCTATTTTATTTACCTTGGCTTTTCTCTGTTACTTCAGCTTCCATATTCCATTGCTCTTGGTTAACATTTCTGTGTAACTGGTTTGGAACAGTTTCATTTTAAGAACAAAACATTGGGCAACAATGAAGTCTGCATGGCTGTGTGCTGCTGCTAAGACTTGCATGCTTTTATTCTGTCTTAGAAGCATCTAGTTGAATAATTTTATACTTAACATTTTTAGGTCTGGCTGTCCCCTCTTCATTCCTCTGGCTCTAATACTTTCCCTGACATGCCTTATTACAGTGAATATAACTCTCTGCCCCAGAAATGTCACCTACTCTGATTTATGCTGTGATCTGGGGCCTTTGGGAATCTGGCACAGCAAATCATCAGATACAATCCTTGGTAGGAGACCTTCCTATGGCACAATCAATCAAATTCATTACTTAGATTCTAATTTTGACAGTCCAATCTATAGAAGAACCTAGGCCCTGTCTTTCAGATTTTGGGGGATGAATTTAATTTTGACTCCTGACAAGGTGCTTGCTCAAGTGAGGCCGAGCTCATGTTTGCTTGAATTGTGTCTCATGTCTTATTAGTTTTAATATGAAAGGGTGTTCAGCTGAGTCTGGGAGATTACACATTTCTCTTTTAGGAGGAGTCTACAGAGATACCACTCTTGGAAAAAAAATTGGACTCAGAAGATCTATATACCAACATCAGTGGTATATACAGGGAGTCCTTGGTTCATGACGGTAATTAGGACTGGGAACTCTGTCGCTATGCAACGTGGTCGTAAAGTGTAATGTCATGTGACCATGCTGACTTATGATGGCAGGCCGGCAATTCCACTTGCTGTGTTTAGGCAAATCCTGCACAGTCATTAGGCATAATGTCACGTGATCACGATTTGCGACCTCCTGCCAGTTTCCCCACTGATTTTTGCTTGTCGGAAGCCAATAGAGAAGGTCACAAATGGTGATCACAGGACTATGGGGATGCTGTGAGGCTGTAACTTTGAGGACCAGCCAAAAGTCTCTTCATTCAGTGTTGTAACTCCGAATGGTTGCTGAACAAATGGTCATTAATTGAGGACCACCTATTGTGGCCAACACCACCTTCTTGGACAGGATGCTCAAGTATGTTTTTATTCATTGTTTTACCCTACTATTTTTTTGGTGTAATTGTATTTCTAATTGTAAATCACTTCAAGATTTCTTTTAATGGAAAGCATTATGTTTTAAATAAATAAATATGCCCCCTTCATGGATCACTGCCTTGTCGTGGCGAAGGGGCTTGTGTAACTCAGTGAAGCCATGAGCTATACCGTGCAGGGCCACCCAAGACGGACAGGTCATGACAGAGAGTTATGACAAAATGTGGTCCACTGGAGAAGGAAATGGCAACCCACTCCAGTATCCTTGCCAAGAAAACCCCATGGACAATGTTAAAAGGCTAAAAGATACGACGCTGGAAGATGAGCCCCTCAGGTCGGAAGGTGTCCAATATGCTACTGGGGAAGAGCGGAGGGCAATTCCAAGTAGCTCCAGAAAGAGTGAAGCGGCTGGGCCAAAGCCGAAAGGACGTTCAGCTGTGGATGTATCTGGAAGCGAAAAGAAGGTCCGATGCTGTAAAGAACAATATTGTATAGGTACATGGAATGTAAGATCCATGAACCAAGGCAAGCTGGATGTGGTCAAACATGAGATGACAAGATTGAATGTCGACATCTTGGGAATCATCGAATTGAAATGGACGGGAATGGGTGAATTTAATTCAGGTGACCACTATATCTACTACTGTGGGCAAGAAACCCTTAGAAGAAATGGAGTTGCACTCATAATCAATAAGAGAGTGGGAAAGGCAGTAATGGGGTACAACCTCAAAAACGACAGAATGATCTCAGTGCGTATCCAAGGAAAACCATTCAACATCACGGTAATCCAAGTCTATGCCCCAACCACTGATGCTGAAGAAGCTGAAGTTGACCGGTTCTATGAAGACCTACAAGACCTTCTAGAACTAGCACCAAAAAAAGATGTCCTTTTCATCATAGGGGATTGGAATGCTAAAGTAGGAAGTCAAGGAGTAATCGGAATAACAGGCAAGTTTGGCCTTGGAGTACAAAATGAAGCAGGGCAAAGGCTAATAGAGTTCTGTCAAGAGAACAAGCTAGTCATAGCAAACACTCTTTTCCAACAACACAAGAGACGACTCTACACATGGACATCACCAGATGGTCAATACCGAAACCAGATAGATTACATACTTTGCAGCCAAAGATGGAGAAGCTCTATACAGACGGCAAAAACAAGACCAGGAGCTGACTGTGGCTCAGATCATGAGCTTCTTACTGCAAAATTTAGGCTTAAATTGAAGAATGTAGGGAAAACCACTAGACCACTCAGGTATGACTTAGATCATATTCCATGTGAGTACACAGTGAAGGTGATGAATAGATTTAGAGGATTAGATTTGGTAGACAGAGTGCCTGAAGAACTATGGACGGAGGTCTGTAACATTGTACAAGAGGCAGCATCTAAAACCATCCCAAAGAAAAAGAAATGCAAGAAAGCAAAATGGCTGTCTGATGAGGCTTTACAAATAGCTGTGGAAAGAAGGAATGCGAAAAGCAAGGGTGAAAGGGAAAGATATAAGCAACTGAATGCAGATTTCCAGAGAATAGCAAGGAGAGATAAGAAGGCCTTCTTAAATGAACAATGCAAAGAAATTGAAGAAAACAATAGAATGGGGAAGACTAGAGATCTCTTCAAGAAAATTGGAGATATCAAAGGAACGTTTAGTGCAAAGATGGGCATGATAAAGGACAAAAAAGGCAGGGACCTAACAGAAGCAGAAGAGATTAAGAAGAGGTGGCAAGAATACACAGAAGAACTATACAAGAAAGATCTTAATGTCCCTGATGTCCATGCTGGTGTGGTCACTGACCCTGAGCCAGACATCCTAGAGATTGAAGTCAAGTGGGCCTTAGGAAGCATTGCTAACCACAAAGCTAGTGGAGATGACAGTATTCCAGCTGAGTTATTTAAAATACTAAAAGACGATGCTGTTAAAGTGCTGCACTCAATATGCCAGCAAGTTTGGAAAACGCAACAGTGGCCACGGGATTGGAAAAGGTCAGTTTACGTTCCAATTCCAAAGAAGGGCAATGCCAAAGAATGCTCAAACTATCGCACAATTGCACTCATTTCACATGCTAGCAAGGTTATGCTCAAAATCCTACAAGCTAGGCTTCAGCAGTACGTGAACCGAGAACTACCGGATGTACAAGCTGGGTTTCGAAGAGGCAGAGGAACTAGAGATCAAATTGCCAACATTCGCTGGATCATGGAGAAAGCACGAGAGTTCCAGAAAAGCATCTACTTCTGCTTCATTGACTATGCAAAAGCCTTTGATTGTGTGGATCACAACAAACTGTGGCAAATTCTTAAAGAGATGGGGATACCAGACCACCTTACCTGTCTCCTGAGAAATCTGTATGCGGGCCAAGAAGCAACAGTTAGAACCGGTCATGGAACAACCGATTGGTTCAAAATAGGGAAAGGAGTACGACAAGGCTGTACTTTAAAACAGTGGTTTTAAAGGGGAGCAAGATGGCTAATCCCGTCAATTCCCAGTGCTCAAACCTGAAGAAAACCTCTGTCCTGCGGTCTCCTCATGGGAAGCAGCTGTCCAGAGCACATGCAGGTGATCTCCTGTCCTCTCGATATCCAGAGAGGTTCCGAGGAACCAGTCTATTCACTGGTTCCTTGGTTTTTGCCGCAGTCCTCGGCTCTACTTTTGCAGAGCCATCTTCAGTTCACCATACCACTTCCCCGGAAGTCCAGAGGAGTGTGCTTATCAATTCTGTCTTCCAGTAACATTATAATATGAGCAAAGTGTGCTTATCAAATCTGCTAACACCCTGCTTATTTAACCTATATGCAGAGTACATCATGAGAAATGCCAGGCTGGAAGAATCACAAGCCGGAATTAAGATTGCAGGGAGAAACATCAATAACCTCAGATATGCAGACGATACCACCCTAATGGCAGAAAGTGAAGAAGAACTAAAGAGCCTCTTGATGAGGGTGAAAGAGGAGAGTGCGAAAGCTGGCTTGAAACTCAACATTAAAAAAACTAAGATCATGGCATCTGGACCCATCAATCCCTGGCAAATAGAAGGGGTAGAAATGGAAGCAGTAACAGACTTCATTTATTTGGGCTCCAAGATCACCGCAGACGGAGACTGCAGCCATGAAATTAAAAGACGCTTGCTCCTTGGGAGGAAAGCTATGGCAAACCTAGATAGCATATTAAAAAGCAGAGACGTCACCTTGCCGACAAAGATCCGCATAGTCAAAGCTATGGTTTTTCCAGTAGTAATGTATGGCTGTGAGAGCTGGACCATAAAGAAGGCTGAACGCCGAAGAATTGATGCCTTTGAACTGTGGTGCTGGAGAAGACTCTTAAGAGTCCCCTGGACTGCTAGGAGGTCAAACCAGTCAATCTTAAAGGAAATCAACTCTGATTGCTCACTGGAAGGATTGATAATGAAGCTCAAGCTCAGATACTTTGGTCACCTAATGCGAAGAGAGGACTCTTTGGAAAAGACCCTGATGCTGGGAAAGATGGAAGGCAAAAGGAGAAGAGGACGGCAGAGGATGAGATGGCTAGATAGCATCACTGAAGCAATGAGCATGAAATTGAGCAAACTGAGGGAGGCAGTGAAAGATAGGAAGGCCTGGCGCAATATGGTTCATGGGGTCACGAAGAGTCGGACACAACTTAACGACTAAACAACAAAATAAATATGCATTGGTATTTTTTACTCCCTTATTGCATTCTAGGTTGTAAACAGCTTTTCCCTTCTACTCTCCATTCACTCGTCCTCAGATACCTTTGCACAATCCCATACCTCTTCCTCAGGCATGCCCTCTGCCACAGAGATGTGTTCTGGGCTATCCATCTCACTGATGCTGCGCATAATTGCATAAAGATTAATGCGTTCCCGTCGGAGTAGGGCTGGCTTCTCAGGTACTTTCATGGTAGCCAGGTGTTTCCGCACCTCCTCAGCTCCTGAATCATCTGATGCCCCAGGTTCTTCTGTTGCCTGAGAATTGAGCTGGGGGCTGCCAGTTGGGGGCAGAGGATGGCTGGGATTTTCGGAAGGCTCATGCAAAGGACGAAAGCAATACTGGGGAGTTGTTACTGGTGCCTCTGGCTCTTCATCTGAGCTCAGAGTCTCATACTCCAAGCTTCCAGAATGATCACTGCTGGCATCACTTATATCGGAAGAGCCTCCTGATGGGGCATCTCCCGCCTTTTGTTCCCACAGGCTGCTGTGACGGCTGCATTGAGACATGAGAGAAGTATGACATTCTGGGATGCAAAAAGTAACAGGTTTCCTTCTGTGTGTAGCAGATTGGCAATGACAGGTGAGTAAGGAATCCCTTACTATCTTTCAAAAAGAATTAAGTACTATATGAACTTATAACGAAGTCACAGGGGATAACTGTAAAATAAACCTACCACGATTTGACTACTTACTCCAAAGGTACCCCCTTTAGCTGCTCCCCATTGAATTTTCCACATAATCCACACAAATGGGAGGGAACAGAAGAATCAGCACCCTATTCATATGGCCCTATTCAGGCACATTTTCCATTCCAAAAGGCTGTCAGGCTACTGTTGTGCAGATTTGCCTATAAATGGGCTAGTACAGGAGAACTGACTTTAATGGAAAGCATGGATCAGGCAACTGGATATCTTTTCACGTCCTTTGTCCTCTTACACATATACTGGCCCACCAATAATGTCCTTTTCCTTTATAATTACCTGGCATCCAGAATGCCCTGGTAAAGTTCCAGCTGTCTCATGAAGCCTGGATTGGGGTGCACAATTGGTCGCCGTTCTCGCACATGACCAAGGGCCTGTTCCAGGGACCAACCATGTTCCTTCATGGCATAGGCAATCACTGTGGAGCCAGAACGGCTCACTCCCATTTTGCAGTGCACCAGTACCCGAGAGCCTTGGATCCTGTGAGGAAGAATTGTGGCCATAAGCGGGGCTACTGCAACACCCAGAAATGAAAACACTTCCAGCTTTTTGGTTGAGTTCCATAGGCACAAATAGTTATGTTATGTTATGTTATGTTATGTTATGTTATGTTATGTTATGTTATGATGACAAAAATTAAATTAAACACTTTACAAGGCATGCTAGTTCAGCCACATTCATGTATGACGTTCATCTTGATGCCCAGTTCTCACCGAGCAGCTGAAATGAAGCTGTAGGTCTCCTTCCAGTATGGCAGTAGTTGCGAGGCCTCTTCATCATAGATACGCACATTCATGTAAGTGAAATGCTCTGGGAAGAAGTTGTCAATCTCACGAGTCACGTTGAGGATATGGCTGACTCTAAAGACAGGCAAGAAATCAAGTGAGGTTTCCCACTCCACCCTCACATGAAGACTGTTAACCACTGCTATGTATCTAATTTTAGCACAGTTTCTTCCACCCCAATTTACCCAGCCCTAAATGTCCCTACAATTCCTTGGTATCCCAGGATGGAATTTAAACCAAGAGCTGAAAGTACTTCCAACTGGAAAACAACTGAGACACGTGGTAAATAGCCATCTCAAAGTCCAAGGATAAACTTCCTGGAATGGCTAGCATTGTTTTCTGAGCAACGTCTTTAAAAGATTACCTACCTGTTCTTTTGCAGCTCCTCAAGGTTGGCTGCATTCCATTCAGAGCCCTGGAGTGGAAAGGAACAATACCAGGCGCACAGTTCACTCTCACGTTGTCTCAACCATTAACAAATTTATGTGCATTCTGGACTTGTTACAGCGGCCCACTCAGAACTTAACTATAGATTAAGCAAAGTCAGTGGAATAAGCCCTCCTGCTCTGTACCATTTCAGGATAGAAGAAAGTACATTTTTTCATGCTATCCCATATATGATAACTATAGGTAGAAAAATGTCACACAGCCCCCTTAAGTTCTATTTAAAGAAAATGTGCAGGGAGTAATTTGCTAACCAGTATAAACTCTGAGTTTTGGAGATCACTTATTCACTGGTAATCCACCTAAAATGCATTAAAGCCATCTACAACTGCCATTTTGTTGAGGTGGGCGTGTGCGTGCATGTTTTGAAAATGATTCAGAAAACACTTCTTTAAAGCAGAGATATCTTTTTACAGATTCCATGCAAGCCTGAGAACACATGCTACTGCTTTAAAAAGCCACACTAAAAAAGTTGTTTTAATACATCAACTTTTGCATCCATTTTGCATTTGTAAGATTAATGTAGAAATCTGAAAGACACAACTGCTTTAAAAAGATCCTGCACTCCACTCCCAGATGGTTCAAAGCATCTCTTCTGAGTCACTTTTGAAGCATGCACAGTCCTCGTTTGTATGTTATGTGTCACCATGAAATAATTATAGCATCTACCACTGCAGTCCTACGTATGTATTCTCAGAAGTGAGACCCGCTGAGTTCAGTGGGGTGTACACCCAGAGTGTACAGAGTAAGACGATCATGCCCAGCTTTGTCCCAGATGAAGCAGTTTCCGATTTCCCCAGAGGCAGCCCCATCACAGATCAAACAGATCCCAACTTTTCCCTTTCACTGTCAAGCTTTCAGCAGCCCACTTCAACCGAAAACAGTATTATCTCTGGATTTCTTTTAATGAGATTTATTAAAGAGAACAGAACAAAGAAACTGGATAGCTTTCATTTTTTGAACCCAGTTGATTCCTCAGCTAATTAAGGCAGAGACCTTTTCAGACTTTTGCTAAGGGTACCTGTGAATAGCTGAGGAGAGTATTTAGGAGGCCAGGATCTGGATCTCCTTCACGATCTGAATATACCACAGCATTTATATTATTATAGTCCAATTGTCTTCTCCTGTTTCCCAGCTATTAAAGTCTTCAGCTCTGCTACAATAAGTAGCAGAGAACAGAATACGTAGAGCTCAGCTACAGCTATGGTAGGGGGCAGAGGGAAGTTTTTTTTTTTTCCAGATTTTTATCTCTTTTTTTTTCATATACAACTCAAGGCAGCAAACCTACCAATACTCCTTCCTTTTCCTATTTTCCCCACAACAACCACCCTGTGAGGTGAGTTGGGCTGAGAGAGAACGACTGGCCCAAAATCACTCAGCTAGTTTTTCATGCCTAAGGTGGGACTAGAACTCACAGTCTCCTGGTTTCTAGGCCAACACCTTAACCAGTACACTAAACTGGCTCTCTTACTTCAAGACTGAGGACAGGCATAAGACTTGTCTTAATTTCAGTCCAAGAGGGCAGTAATCTTCAGGAGGAAAAAACTGTGCTACTTATAAGTAACACAGATTTCTACATAGCCACTAGACTAAATGTTAGTAATAGTTAGGCTGTGCTTGTCTGATCATTGCCTTGGTAGTAGCTTTCCTCCTGTCCTTCAGGGCTGTTCCCCATTCCCTCTACATCACCAGTCAAGAGGCACTGATTGTAATCTTTGGGACCCTTGATCACTAGAAGGCTGGAATCAAGATTTCCCTGTTGTATCTTCTTACCAAGTAGAGGTAGTCAAAGATCTTAGAAGGCCGATCCATCTGTGCCATGATAAGCAACATTTCATTGTCAATGAACTCCTTGTAGTCGTTCAGGCTGCAGCCAACTCGCTGCTCTAGTTCTGTACGGATCTGTGGAAGAAGATGACTGATATTATCTTTCACTTGGGCTTCTTCCTAATCACACCCCTCTACCCAATATCCTGTCATATAGATCCCAGCTTCCCAGATCCTCCCCAATCCTTTTCCTTCCTTGTTTCTATTAAGAGCTGTTATGTTTCTTGTTCCCATAGTCCCGTCTCTTCACACACTTTGCCATTCCTGTTTTCCCCCGCACCCCCATCACCTCCTCTTCCAATGCCCTCCTGTCCCAACATCCCACCTCCTTGGAGGTGATGCTCTCCAGGTCAGTGGTGCCCATCACCTCACGCAGCTTGGCCCGGATCATCCGCTCTGTCATCTCCTGTGCTGTCGGCCTGAGGCACAGAGATGGAGGGTCGGCAAAGCTCTCGGCCCACCAGACTCTGTCCCCAACACCATCATCTCAGGTTTCCCACACAGAGACCCAGTCCCACCACCATATATCCCTCAGCTGCCAGGGTATCAATCTAATACTATCCTGAGCCTTAGCATTTCCTTACAGAGATTTATTCCTTTAGGCCTAAAAAAAAGTCACAGGGTTAATAATGGGATTTGATCAGCATCCCCCACTCCCATTGCAATCTTCCAGTCTAGGTTACTGGGCTGGACTGCAGAGGCAGGACTCAAGAATGGGGCACAGTTGGCACTAGACTGACTAGCAAGATTGTCCAAAGTTCCCTGGGTTTGGGATTAGCATACTGTGTGGAGCTCCTTCTAGGAACCCTCACAGGTCCACTGACAGCCTACAACCAGCCCCAGGGGGGAAAAGGGGCATCACTGACTGGTCAAAGACGACGGAGGGAGAAGTGGGCCGCACAGATTCCAGGTCAGACATGGCTAGCCACTCATTAATGCAGCTCTGGTCAGAATTCACAGCCTTCTGATACCACTCGGTCCAGCTCAATGCACCCCCTCCAGGAAAATAGTTGTTGCAGACCGCTTCGCTGCACGCTTTGTGCAGCACTTGCAGTGCTGACCTGAGAGCAGAGAGAGCAATTAGACCTGAGAATGTTAAGTAGTACCTGAAGCGTTCAGAGCAGAAGAGGTCACATCCAAGAATTAAACTGAGAGCTACCATAACCTGTAGCAGTTAGCTCCATCCTTTCATTTTGCAGATAGTTATTGACTACAGGACAGCTGAATATATTTGCAATGTTTTATAAGCACCATAAAATAACCTATATTCAAAAAATTTAAAAATAAACAGCTAATAAAAGAACTCCAAAGCTTTCTTTTACATTTTAAACCCTTTGGAAGCTACTGCCACCATTAGAAAAATGCAACAGAACTTTCTTTTCTTCACAGCATGAGGGGCACAACAATAGCTTCAGTATCTTTTCTGATATTCATTTATCATCTTCTATGGATGTCTTTAACATTGTTCATCCAATCAACAGCCTTGCTCACCACATGGTCTGGACAGAGATGGGCTTAAAGATCCGTGTTTGTCCCCCAGATGTCACACTGAAGCCCCTAAAGAAAGAATGGGAGAGTCAACTCTTAAGTAACTTTGTACTCCAGCAAGAATGCAGATATCTGGAATGTTGTAAAGAAGAATGCAAGAGTTTGGACAGTTGTGTAATTGGCTTGAAATATTCCAGAATGCCAGATCCCACTGTTAGCTGAAAAAAATGGACTTCCCCCCCACGGAATCTGAAAATTAAACTGGTTTGTGTCTGCCTATTGGAATAGAACAGAATTAATCTATGAGTTCTAAAAATGGATTCTACCAGCTAAAGTTAGTGTGTCAAGTTGTACATCTCCCATTCTCTAAATCATGTAGTTGTTCCATAAGCTAGTCTGGGAAAACCTGTTTTTGAAGAGTGGCACATGAATGCTAAGGATGGATGGATGGACGGACAGATAGACCGATCCTAGAGAATCTTGGCTTTTACATATAAAATCTTTTTTAACTATAAAGGTTTTTATAGGGGCAAGCAACCAAGATTAAATCAATGGAATTATATTGGGATATAGCAAGAAAGGGCAAATATACAACTTTGCCTTGGGGTAAAAAGTGAGAGGGCTCATTCATACAGCAATGCCAATGAGGGGAGGAAAATAGGCCAATATTGAAAGCACGGCCTCCACAAGCTACCTTTACTGTATCTCAGTAGTGAGGCTGATCAGCCTGGACACAGCTGAACATGGGAAAGCTTTCAGGTAGCAATTGATGGGTTCCCTGTTGTTCTGTTCCCCTCCCTCCTTGCATCACCACCAATCACTTCTCTGAATGTGAGAGAGGGACGGCTTTCTAAAAAGTTCTGGACAGATCAATATTTCTGTATCTAGAACTCTGAAAAGAACAAGCTCCCCTACCTACTCCATGACCCCACTGGAGAAGGCTAATGCCCTGGTATCTTTTGCTCACTCAGGGGGGACTGTCTGCCATGTATGGATTTGGTGTTTCTCTTCTGTATCCTTTTTCCTTCCTGCTCTTCTTGGAAAATTGGAAATTAGAAATGAAGATAGAGAACGAGCTCCCTCTAAACTACTTATGTGAATCAGTAACATCACCTTAAGGACATGAGTAGCAATACAGGACTTTTCTCCCAGCCTCTCTTTTTCTTTCTCCCCATGCCCCACCAGTCTTTTTTTCCTTGGTTTCCATCATCCAAATGAAAACCATAAATTGAATGAAAAAGTCAATTTATTGCTGCCAGACAAATATTTCACCTTAGCTAATGTAACCAACATTTTTATGCTACAATTGTATAGGTTAAATAAGAATTGCTGAGCATAGTTCTGTTTTCTGTTTACCAATGGGAATATCAACCTCATGGAATTCAATCTTCCAGTAGGTCAATATTCCCTTGACCAAACCACACAAAAAAGGAAGGGAATATCTGTACAAGGGAAGTATCCAGTCTCTCTGGTAACCAAGCCACAGTGGTCATGGAAGCACAGAACTCAACAGCCTGATGGGTGAGGGAAGTTCTATAGTAGGGCAATTGGAGGCCAGCAGATTGTCAACCTCTGAAGATGACTTCATGTACTGTCAATTGTCTGGATGGGAAGTCTGGTGGCAGTGTGAGAGGAAAAATACTCCTTTCATGCCAGAACACCTAAGGCCAGCTTTAGGTTGGTGATGAAATGGGACTGCATCATGAGGACAGGTCTTCAGCAAATGATAAATTGGATGGCTTCCTCCATGACAAGGAGACTGACAGGCCAAGCTAGAGAGTACCTTGTAAAGCAGTAAGACTTATCCATGTCATTTCAGAAGTATACCTTTTTCTTTCACTGCTTAGCGTACATGTAATGGAATGAGTTTCAGGGTGACCACCTGTTTGGAATGTTGCTCAAAATCTTCTAATAGATGCTTGTCTACATATTTTAGCACTAAAAGTCAGGGAATGATTGCTCAAGTGGATAAGAAACCTGAAACTCTGATGCTTTGTGCTTCCTAGGAAATGTTACTATACTGTCAGGCTCTTAGCTGAGTGCTCATGGGTGGCAGCTTGTGACCCCCAATCCCTTTGTATCCTCGGGACCTCCTCAAAATGTTTCATGAAATTTCAATGACATAATTGCCGAAAATTGGCAGTAGGATTTCTACATTTTATGTTAGGAAACATAGGAAAACTAGTGTTCAGGAGTTAAAACAAGCTTCAGGTTAGGTTATTACAATGCACTTTTCATGGAGCAGCCTTTGAAATTGTCTGGAAATTGTAGCTAGTTGAGAAAGCAGCAGCACAGGTTGTGAGTAGCAGCTCTTGAACAGACCACATTTCCACTTGATGAAACCATTATACTGAATTCATACCACAACTCAGTGTGTTCGTTTTGTTGTATATAGCCTTAAATAGCTTAGGCCCAAGTTATCTTCAGGACTGGCCACTCCACATCCAGTTTTCAACTGAGCATCTTTTGCAGGTCTTGCTCAGATACTTCTAATAATTCTGATTTTTCTATAATGGGGCCTTTACTATAGGACAAATGACATTGGAACTGAGGCAGGACCCCACTTTATTACAGTTAATAGAGGGCTAAAAGCCTCTCTCTTTGCTCCTTGTTGCTATTTGTATTATTTTTCATCTGTGCATTAAATGAAGATGGTACAAGTAGTAGGATTCAGATGTGAAGAGTCTACAGAACAATTTGTGAGCTAAGACATGAAGCTCATGCATGACAAGTTTGAAACCTACAACCATTGACTCATATGAGTCAAATAATGAAGATGTAACCTATGGAAACTTAAACTGGGGAACTTGTGTCCTCCAAATGCCAGTCGTGTTAGACAAACAGCATTAAAAACTTATTTTGAACACCACTGACACATTGAAAGTTGATATCTATTTGTTGTTCTTGAGAGTGGAAGCTACTGTTTGGATTTATTTATTTTTTGCCTGAGGCTTCAGCTGGTACAAAATGCAGTGGTACCAAATATGATTCCTCTGCTCTGCAAGCCGCAGTGGTTGCCAAGATGTTTCCAAGTACAATTCAAGGTGCCGGTGGTTACCTTTAGGGCCCTTCATGGCTTGGGACTGGATTACTTATGGAACCATCTCTCCCCAGTTGTATCTACCCATCCCATTAGATCCAGCAAGAGAAGCATGCTCCAGGTCCCATTTACTAGGAAGTGCCATCTGGTGGGACCCAGGAAATGTAATGTTATGAGGGAATGACCTTGGGAGACTGGACAACCAGCATGTAAGAGATTTCTCAGTCCCCAGAAGGAAAGAAGAGTGTGTGGAAGTGTTTTCAGGAGGGACCCTCCCTATTTTTCCAGAGAGTAAAAGGAAAGGAGGGGACAAATACTTTCAGTCTTGCAAGATTATCTTAATGTAACCTTACTATAAAGATAGAGCTAGTACTCCTGGTTGTACTTCTTGTCTGGATTACCTCACAAGGCTAACAGGAAGGGAGCCTTTTCTGTTGTGGGGGCCAACTGCTGGAACATCACCCCCCAGAGATCAGACTCGCCCTGACCCTACTAGCCTTTTGCAAGACCTTAAAGGACTGATTCTGTAATTGAGCCTGGAGCCCTGATGGTGTAGTTCAGCCCGTTTCTTGGTTGTGTTAACTGTTATGATTATTAGTGTTGGTGTGGGTTGTTTTTCTTGGTTGCTATTTATGTTATTTATTTTATTATATTGTTTTTAGGTACTGTTAGCTGCCCAGAGTCATGTACTTGAGGTGGTGGCCATATAAAATAAATAAAGAAATGTGCTGCTTTTAATCCTGCCACACCAACACATGCTCTTCCTCCATTTATGTTTGTCTGCTTTATCTACTTCCACTGTTACTCATGTATTAAATTTTAAACTCTAAGTCCTTCTGGGCAGGGACTTTTTTTAATTTTACTTTTGAAACAGACATGCAAATTGATTGTGATATACTGCTGTTTTGATAATAGCAACAAATATAGCAAAATGCAGAATAGCAGAAAATAACTTGTGGAAAGAGAGATGTCGGGGGAGCAGAGAAAATGAGAAAACTTGCATAGGGGTATCAAAATGCAAGCTACATGACTTACATACTTGCTTCCAATGTCATGATGCAAGAACAAAAGGCCAGGGTTTGCATTATAACATCACAACACACATTTCACCACTTTTTTTGGAAGGGGGGTGTCATTGTGATTTGCAGCAGAAGGGAAAGATCTTGAAAAAAGGAACACGTGGAAGAGAACAGAAAAAGGTCAGTTCTGGAAAATAGGAGGGGAGGGATCCAGAAACAAATGAAATCTCTTAGTGGTTCAGGCTAAACTTCATGCCACTTCTGTTTGTGAAAGTAGAGAAGACATCCCCTGTTTATTCCATATAAGCACAACTTGTGAAATAAAAAAAAAAAACTAGTATGACCTTTCATTATCCCAGTCTGTTTGTGTATGCCATTCTATTTGCAAAGCAAGCTCCTGATAAAAGCTTAAAATTAACCCATTAATTGCAATTATATGTAATAATATAAAGTAGGAGTAGGAACTATCTTACCCATCGCCATCAAGGAAAACCTGGGTGTCACTCCAAAGTGGAAGCACCATACCCAGGGTGCAGGTAGCCAAGCTGATTAAGAAAGAGAGAAAGAAGGAATTAGAGAGTATCTAAAACAAACATTATAGTGCTTGTTTGCTTTGGAGACTAGTTTCTTTGGTCCTTATCTGTGCTCCCTCCTAAACCTGCTTTTGCAATTGTTTGGTAAATATTGTAAAAATAAATATATTATCAGCAAGTTTTCAGTCAAACAGATGCTCCACAACAGAGGGACTGTACTTTATTATGCAGACATGGAATCTATGTGGTGGCTAAGGGGAAAACACAGAATACTTCTATTCTGCTTCTTGATTTAGAATTCTGCTGTAGCAAACTTCACTTGCTTCCAGCTGAACACATAAATAAAAGTTCCGGGAGAACTCACTTTGGAAAAATAGAAGAGAGAGAGAAAAATAATCTCTGTGAACTGTCAAACTGGTTTGACTAGGAAATAAAATATATAAGGCAGGTTAGATATGCATGAGGTAAGGAACAACTGCTAAACTAAGATGGTTCTGATGAAGGATTTTATGTGTTACTAATTTATGAAGAGAGCAAAGGGATTGTGAACTGGAGCACAGATGCATTTGGTTATTTCTAATAATAGCACTGAATTCCAAGTATGACTCCTCACTGTTTACACAAAACAATAAAACACAGGATCAATAAAAGAATTAAACTACCTTACAATAAATTAAATCATTACCCACTGGCACCCCTTCACAATGGTGATAATTAAAATTACCTATTGAAGTCTCTGTGGAATGGTACTGTTCCTAAATTGCATCAGGTGGCTGCCAACTGAACCCCTGGGGGGAGGCTACTCCAAAGGGAAGGGGCTGCAACAGAGAAGCGTTGCCTCCAGGATTCCCCTCACCACCTCATGAACAGAGGGGGCTTGAGCATCCGTCCTTGAGATGAGCAGTCAGGCCAGGTCAGTTGTACGTTGAAGACTTGATTCTAGAGATATCTAGGAGTCAAGCCATGTAGGCCTTTGTAAGAGAAAAGTACCACGGTGTTATATGGCCACAATGCCTTTCACTTCCCAGCATACAGGCCACTGCATTTGGTACCAACGGTAGTTTCTGCATAGTTTTCAGAGGCAGCCCCAAGTAAAGCACATTGCAGCCATTTAGTTTATGTTCCATTTATCAATCTAGGTTGTTAAATTTGGCTTTTGAATATGCTTTAAAATAAACACTAAAGAACCAAATACTCTCTCTCTCTTCCTTTTTTCCACAAGTCACCATTTAGAAAGTGGAATGATGTGGCATGATAGGGTAAGAGGCTAAATTGGAATCAGTGGGTTGTTTTTGCAGTAGACCGGTAAGGACATCTGACTCCCAGTTCATTCTAACAAATCAGAAAGTTAACTTCCAGACTAAATTATACTGTTAAATTATCTGTTCAGCAATCGATTCATATTTATACATGCAGGTAATTTAGATATGTAGGTATGGTTAATAGGGGCAAACAGATTTTGCCTTCCAGACCATTTTCTGTGTAGATCCATCATTACCAGCCATTTTGGTTTTTTGGTCTCTCATTCCAAATGACCTCAAATTAATGAGACATCAACCAAAGGATCCCCAGGGCAGACAGAACTGCAGCGTCAGTTGTATATGTTGTTGTTGCTGTTCAGTCGTTAAGTCGTGTCCGACTCTTCGTGACCCCATGAACCATATTGCGCCAGGCCTTCCTATCTTTCACTGCCTCCCTCAGTTTGCTCAATTTCATGCTCATTGCTTCAGTGATGCTATCTAGCCATCTCATCCTCTGCCGTCCTCTTCTCCTTTTGCCTTCCATCTTTCCCAGCATCAGGGTCTTTTCCAAAGAGTCCTCTCTTCGCATTAGGTGACCAAAGTATCTGAGCTTGAGCTTCATTATCAATCCTTCCAATGAGCAATCAGAGTTGATTTCCTTTAAGATTGACTGGTTTGACCTCCTAGCAGTCCAGGGGACTCTTAAGAGTCTTCTCCAGCACCATAGTTCAAAGGCATCAATTCTTCAGCGTTCAGCCTTCTTTATGGTCCAGCTCTCACAGCCATACATTACTACTGGAAAAACCATAGCTTTGACTATGCGGATCTTTGTCGGCAAGGTGACGTCTCTGCTTTTTAATATGCTATCTAGGTTTGCCATAGCTTTCCTCCCAAGGAGCAAGCGTCTTTTAATTTCATGGCTGCAGTCTCCGTCTGCGGTGATCTTGGAGCCCAAATAAATGAAGTCTGTTACTGCTTCCATTTCTACCCCTTCTATTTGCCAGGGATTGATGGGTCCAGATGCCATGATCTTAGTTTTTTTAATGTTGAGTTTCAAGCCAGCTTTCGCACTCTCCTCTTTCACCCTCATCAAGAGGCTCTTTAGTTCTTCTTCACTTTCTGCCATTAGGGTGGTATCGTCTGCATATCTGAGGTTATTGATGTTTCTCCCTGCAATCTTAATTCCGGCTTGTGATTCTTCCAGCCTGGCATTTCTCATGATGTACTCTGCATATAGGTTAAATAAGCAGGGTGACAGTATACAGCCTTGTCGTACTCCTTTCCCTATTTTGAACCAATCGGTTGCTCCATGACCAGTTCTAACTGTTGCTTCTTGGCCCGCATACAGATTTCTCAGGAGACAGGTAAGGTGGTCTGGTATCCCCATCTCTTTAAGAATTTGCCAGTTTGTTGTGATCCACACAATCAAAGGCTTTTGCATAGTCAATGAAGCAGAAGTAGATGCTTTTCTGGAACTCTCGTGCTTTCTCCATGATCCAGTGAATGTTGGCAATTTGATCTCTAGTTCCTCTGCCTCTTCGAAACCCAGCTTGTACATCCGGTAGTTCTCGGTTCACGTACTGCTGAAGCCTAGCTTGTAGGATTTTGAGCATAACCTTGCTAGCATGTGAAATGAGTGCAATTGTGCGATAGTTTGAGCATTCTTTGGCATTGCCCTTCTTTGGAATTGGAACGTAAACTGACCTTTTCCAATCCCGTGGCCACTGTTGCGTTTTCCAAACTTGCTGGCATATTGAGTGCAGCACTTTAACCGCATCGTCCTGAGTTAACCCAATGTATTAGCCACAGTTTACTGACAAAACCAGAATGGTTGAAATCACAGAACATTAAGGTTTATAAACCAAAGGGGCTAGGTTCACCCAGCACGCAGAGACAAAACTAAAGTACAGTGCACGTTATTGTGAAGTGTGAACCCGGCCATTCTCTCTACTCCCCAGTACAATCCTTCCCTTTCTCCTGCTAGCACCACTCCCTTGTCTCCTCACCTTTCATCAGGGAAGTCCACCCCCAAAAGCACCATCTCGCTCTTGCTCTCCATCTCCGCTGCTGAGACCACCAACAGGTATCGGATCCTATGAACTCGCGCTGACTCCAGTCTCACAGCCTGCAAGGAGGAAAACATACTAGTCTTGCAAGTTTGCCTTCCAGTGTCACTTACATATATACATCAGTGCGATCTCTACCATGAAAATGTGTGGTGCTGCCACAGATCCAGGGGAAGGATTTTGTTCACCAACATTTGGAAGCTTTCTGAGTCCTGAGCCTTGGCTACACTTCATGTTAATAACTACATTAAAATATCATGGTTAGTAACACATACGTTCAGATTCTCGCCAGTCCTAGAAAAGAAGATAAACCTCATTCCTTCTTGGTAGCTGCTGATTCAATTTCCAGTCAGAAAAGAAGCAGTGGTTTTGAGGAGAATGTTTTTTTACGTAATTATCCAGAAAAAGAAACATGTTTGCAAGTAAGCTGAAGTGTGCTTTGCATTGCATTTGGTGTTTAGAAACTAGTTTCCAAAAGTTATAAATCTTATCTGTAAAATCATACTATATCAAGATTTAAAACAAAAGAAGGCAGATGTATAGAACTGAACTTTGTAATTCACCTTAATTTTCCATCCTTGAGAACATACTTTTGTTTTTTTTCTAAGTTAAGAGGCCTGGAAATTTAAAGTGTATTCACATAACACACCATGCTTATTAATGTGAGTGAACAAACTACCATTTTACCCCCATTTTGAGTGGCTCCTTAACAACCTTTTGTGGCTAAGCAGCTTGCCTGAACACCAAGCTGCTGCCATTTCTGATCACCAAAATCAACAAACGAACAGTGCAGTACTTGGGAATGACAGCCATTTCAGGTTCATAGTTAACCAGAGGAAAACTATGGAGTATGGTTAAAGAGCTTCATGGGGTGAGAGTCAGATAGTATTTCAAGGATCCACCTGAAGCAACCCAAGTGGCTTAGCGTATTATGGAAACATGTCTTCTAAAATGCTGAATATCTGCAAGACACTTAACAATATTAGAATGATAATGGATTGTTTTAATTGTTAATCTCAGACAGATATATAAGGAAAGGTGAATTCCTCTATCGACTCCTTAGAAGTACAGTGGTACCTCGGGTCACGAACGCTTCTGTTCTTGACCAATTCGGGTCACGAACAGCACCGTTCGCAAAATTTTGCTTCCGTTCGCGAACGCCGGATCGGGTGACGAACAGGATCCGCGGCCATTTTCCCTGCTGTGACACGTGGTCGGGGCTTCCTGTAGGGAGGGGGACTCTCCCTCCAAACAATAACCGCCTCCCCACCCGCCTTCCTGTCCTCCACGCCTCAAGCAAGGTTAGAGTTCTCTCTCTTCATACTGTACTGTACTGTACTTTGTGTCATATTTTTATGGTTTAAAAAAAAAACAACATATGGTTCAGAACGGGTTAACTGTATTTACATTGAACCTTATGGGAAAATTTGATTCGGGTCGCAACCAAAATCGGTTGGCGACCAAATTCGTAGGGGTCAGAACGGATTAACCGTATTTACATTGAACCTTATGGGAAAATTTAATTTGGGTCGCGACCAGAGTCGCGGAACGAATTAAGTTCGTGAACTGAGGTACCACTGTATTATTTAAATTTTAAACAATATTTACTATTGTATTTTATACTTTTCTCTCCAGTCTGGCTATTGGTATCTTGTGTGAATATTGATAAGCAGGTGAGAAAGACTATACAGTATTCGCATATTATGCTAAGCCAAGATTTAGCCATGATTTATTGAATAAGCAACAATTGGTTGGGTTTACAGAACTAAACCAAATCCCATTATGACTTAGTAGAGAGGATGCAAATTTTGTCACTCTTGAAGACCACCCCAGGGTTTGGCAGCCTATTACGGGCCATACTCAGGAGTGGCTGCAGGGTGTGGTCAAAAAAGTCAAGATGGCAGTCACGATAGCGCAGTGCCATAAAACAGGTGGTGCTTCAATTGCATTATCGTACTGCCATCTTGACTTTTTTTGACTATGCCCTGCAGACACTCCTGGCCACACTTCAAAGATGGATAGGACCAAGGTCTATTTGGGGGCAGTGTCACAAGTCTTAGGAGGTGAAATGGGTCCCTTGTATCTGCACCTTCCAAAAACAAACACAAAAAAGGCCTTTTTAGGCCCACCCCCTTTGCGGAATCACTAACAGCTTAGTATGATGTGTGAATCCAGCCTAATATTTTACAGATCTCTTGGCGACGGGTTTCACATGAACAGCTGACATGGAAAACCAGCAGTTTTGCAAAGATTCTGAAGCTAGATTTGGAAGCTCTGGACAAAAGTCTTGGGTCTCCTGAACTGAGAAAAACCCCAACAGATGGACATTTGTTTATTTACTCATTTTCCACATAGGAAGAGGAAGCTCTACAATAGAGAACAAACTGACTTTCAGAGTAATGTGTCCACTATAACTTCTCTTCTAACTGAACAACCACTGGTAAGCTTCCAAAGAGAGGCAGGGTCTACCAGAACACAACTTGAAAGCCACTGCCTGAAAGAAATTGTCCCAGGTGCTTGGGCTGCTGTGACTCACTCTCTAGGAAGAAGCAGGAAAAAAAAAGAAAGAAAAATAAAAGTTATTTAAGCCAGTTTGGAAATCTCCCAGCAGAGGCCCCAGAGACAAAGCTGGGATCAAGCTCAGCAGAGACGCCAGCTCTGGCTGCCCGCCCAAGAGACGAAGAGCCCCACAGACCATAAATGGGGAAGCGGCTGAGCTCCTGGCTGAATGTCTGAAAGCCACATTCCACAAGGAGAGGAATTATTCTCCACCCCCACCCCACAGGAAGGACGAGGGCCCAAAGAGAGAGTCCCGGAAGGTAGGCAGGGCTGAGTCCATTTCTCACAAGACTGCCAAGGAGCATCAGTTCTGGCCTCGCATCACAACAGGAGATAGGAAAAAAAGGCTACGTCAGGTCATAAACAGGGAGTAATCTGAAGAAGGAAACAACTTGGAAAGTCTGAATCAGCCTGGGAAGCAATCTGGGTCTTCCAGAATGTCTCTTGGCAATAAACTTGTGTCTCCTGCAGTCTGCAGGGGGCAACTCGCATGATGGAATGTGAGGGGAAAAAGCACATTTCCACATATAGAACATGAGAATATAACAGAGAACATGAGGACAAAACTCTTCTTTATAAATGCAGCTAATTCCAGCCACCCTGGAGGTACATTTAGCTACAGTATATGAAGCCTCACCTGCAATCTGAGTGATATTGTCCAGACACAGATTTTATTGCATTACTGAAAAGTAGGCCAGCAATAAACCATTAGTCTCTTATTAAAGAACAGTTTCTGCAGAACAAAGCAACTCCTTTCACTACTAATTGCTGTATAAGCCAACATGCTACAGATCAGGGAAATGCTCCTTGCTATGTCATGGTTAGACAAAAGCAGAGCATCCTGGATACCAAAGGGGGCTCAGCAGGATAGGAACCTGTTTATTCCTTGACCAAGATATGTCAGGAAAGACCCCACTGGCCTCCTAGGGTGCAAAGTAGGACAATTCCTCCAGGTCACTTTGATTGGCAAAGTGATCTGCTCTGACAGGAATGCCAGATCTTTACTAATCAGACAGCAAAATGCAGAACTGGGGTAAGAAACATCATTGGAGTACGAGGTCTGTGGAGCACGGAAAGAAATGTGGGGAGACATCACTGGCTTCTTGAGGTTCAAGTAGCGATGGCTTTCCTGTTGCTACCTTTCCTCTGCTGCTTGTGCCCACCCCGCCCGCCCCACTATTAGCAGTCTCACCAGCTGGATGGTGTCTTCTGGCCGCAGTAGTCCCACCATTTGCTTTAAGTGCAGTTCTTGCTGCCCAGCTGCAGCATCCTCACTTTTGGGTGTTTGGTCTAGGGGGGCTGCTGGGCCCTCCTGGACTGCCTCCAACTTGTCTTCTTCGGGCAGGAGTAGAGCAGCTCCTTTGACCATGACAAAGCTGTGGCTGAAGAGGTAAGAAAAAAGAGACTAACATTGAAAGAAAGGAAGGAAGGAAGAAAAGACCTGCTTATTTATTTGCAAAAGAAGTCAGTCTTGATCCCTCTGCAAGGGCAGCAAGAAATTTGCTCCAGGGAGAAGAACAGCTTGCACCCATCATCTTCTACCCTAGCCCCAGAGGGAAGATTTTTTTCCCCCTACAATTAGAAAGTAATCACAGAATTCGAACTAGTCAGTCAGCTCTTGTGTTCAGAGGAAAATGAGTAGGAATTCTGCTGGCTTGAAGCATCAAACTCCATGGCAGAGAATTTAAAATAACGGTTGGTTTTGAAATTAAAGAAAACAACAAATGGTTTTCTCTCTAAGGAATATATGAAAAAGTCCAAACATAATAATGAAGAAAGGAGAAGCTGCAATAAATACCAATGCACTGTTTAGTTTTAGGTTTTATTGTTTGGCTTTTCTTAAAAAACCAAAGGACTATGCTATACACCACTCTCACTTTTCAGACACTTGTATTTCTATAAAAGTGTGTGAGGAAAGACAAATAAGGGAAAAGGCTTCCCACAGCGACACACAGAACGTGGGCAACCATGCCTCTGCAGCTTTTTTAAAGCAGAGTGGTTTGGAAATGAGGGTTTAGAATAAAGAAGCAGCATTCATCTGAACTGTTTAATTTTTCCACTGATCGACTCCCACAGGAAAAGTGGTCTGCTTGAAAAATAGTAAATATTGCTCCAGAGGGGGAGGTAATTGCAGTCTATCTTGATTAGAGACCTTTCTCTGATACTGTTAGGAATTGAATATAAATATATTTCCATATATATAAAATGTTCTTTGGAGGATATTTTATCCTATTCTCTATACTTGTCACTAAGAGCTTTCTTTCATAGCTAATGTTTCAGTAATCAATATGCAATTAATCACACTTCTGCAATGTAAAGTGCAGAACTTTCCCTAAGAGAGTGATCCTCAGTATGGACCCAATGGGAATCAACCTTCCCACAAAACCCTTTCTTGGCCCCATCTTGCATATGTTCTCTTCACAAATATTTTTATTACAAAGAAGAAAGGCAAGGGAGCAGGCATACTGCACAGCAAGGCATTAACCTCCAGTATTATCTTTACTTCCAAAAATGCCTCTGGGCTCCATAAATATTTTAGAAAAAAAATGTGGTTAAGTGGTGCTCAGTCTCTTCTTGGAAGTGCATCATCTACCCTGAAAAAAGAGACAGGTCAGCTGGGGTGGAAAGGTATCTTGCAGGAGTGGGAACGAGAGGAGGTGGCAGATAGCATTCTGATAAATGAGTACTTTGTACATTTAACCAACCAACCAATAAATATCTGGTTAGGTACTCTATGGCAGCCATTTTATGAATGGGCAAGCATGTCCCTACCAACCATTTTGCCACAGTGTCCATTACATGCTCTCAAATTTTCAAATGATCATCAGTCCAAAAAAGGATGGGGAGACCTGTTCTAATATTGCATTCCTGCTTGGAAAACTATGATTCTGGCTCCAATATGCTTATGGTCAGCATTTGGATTTTTAACTCCATGAATGTTACATGTATTTGTCTTTAGTAAACTAGATACACCCTCTCCACAGCCAAATATCTATATTCTGAAACAATCTGTTCTACCAAAAAAAAAAAAAATCAGATGGTTGCAGATTCTTCCAATTTTTTTTTTTTTTTAGTGCTGACATATTCCTGACAAAGAATAGCAAAATTACTCAGCTCCTAAACTAGCATTTCAGGAATGTGTATACAGTATATGCATATTTCTCCACTGTGCAGATCAAGAACTGAAACCATTTCTTAAAAGTTTCAAAGAGCACCCGTCTGCTTCCATCCTTTGGGGGGGGGGGGGGTGTTTTGTTTTGCTAGTACGTTCAATTGCTGCTCGTGGAGGCATCACACTTAAATCTTTATGATTAAGAAAAAAGGGTGAAAACTTTCAGGGGCAGGGCCCGGAGAACCTGCAGCTTGATGGTAGCTTTTTAAAAAAACTGGTTATATAAAGAATATTAGGAAGGGTGACTCCTTACCGTCGCTGCAACTGTCTCCTCCTGGGAACATCTTCATCCTGCAAAGGATTTCCATGTGGATTAGCACTCCTCTCCAGATTACAGAAAAAGAACCTGCTGCTTGCCTTTAAAAGAAGTGCTGACTTTTCATATCTCACATCAATATCCTTCGCTTGGTTCCTTCTCCCAAGACCTTTCAGAGGGCATGACAGATCCTCCCAGTTAAACAGAAGCTCTGAATTCTAATTCTACAACCAGGAGAACCACATGAGGTTGCCTTTTACTTAAGACATTAGTAAGCCTCTTGACTTACAGGACATGATATAAACCACAACATAAAGTAGCACACAACATATAAACATGGCTCATTAAACTATTAACTGTGCAATCACATAACTTAAACAAGCCATTCCTCATATATAATTGGAATGGTAGCTCCCACTTGCCACCAACAAAGGATATTCAACCATGTTGTTGAGTGCTTAAATCAAGGGTCAATACTAAATAGCACATGACTGGCAGGACCCATCCCTAGTAGTAGTCTGAGAGTGACTCCTTTGTAGCAAGAGAACAATGTCCAATCCAGACATGTGGAGTCATCGAGTAACTATTTCTGCTATTGGTCTTGGCATGGGAAAACTCGGCATGACATAATGTTCCTATTCCTAACACCTCCGTGGCAGAAGCAGATCCTTTTGGGGATTGCTTTGTCCAGCTAGAGTCTGGACTTTTGCAGGACTTCCATTACTTTGTCCAGCTAGAGTCTGGACATTTGCAGGACTTCCATTACAGAACTCTGGGCCCCCAGTCTATAGCCTGTCTATTTTGGATCATTTGCTCTGCTTGATCAGTCAGACATGGGGGAGGGAGCGAGACATGTTGGTCACAACAGCAACAAACGCCACCCCCTGGGAAATCCTGTTAAGTTCCTCTCTCTGCTATTTCACAAGCAACACTAGTAGGTTCCCAATTTATGCCAACACTAAAAGAGCTCTGAAACTTACTTTAAAACAAAGAAACCTTAAACCCAAATGTCTCACTTTGCAATCAGTTCTATGCTTTCATGATACAGGTACAGACACAAGGAGTATTTACAGGCTTCCTCAATTAAAGAAATATTGAGCTTTTGAAGTAGCTAGTTGTATATGAGCTGCTTCAAATCCAGGCTCATTTTATGGAAAACCAATATGAAAAAAACTACTATGCATTGGAAACCACCCTAAGAAACCATTTCTTTGGAGAGCAGAACACACATTTTAAAAATAAATATAATAAGACATTTCAAAGGAGGGTTGTTCTCCTACCTTGAAACTCTGCCTTCATCATTAAAAGGAAGAAGAATGGTTAAATTTCAGTTCAGAGCACAAAACTGCTGTATTAATTTTTGTTTGGGTTCAAACAAGGGCTTTCTTTTACAGAGGAAGGGATACTGCCTTATAATTGTGGCTTTCATGGCTTTGCTAATTCTTGATCTGTATCAATGGTTGGAACATACTCGTTCAAGAAGTTGCAGGCCAAGGTGCCCCCATTACAGTAATGAGACCTAGCTGTTAAGTTGCATGATATAACATGGCAGAGATTACCCCTTAGAATTCCAGTAACACTTTCTGCAAATTGAAAGCATTGCACATATATTATTGTTGCAACATCTACAACAACCCTATATGTGACTATTGTAGATGGTGGGGCTGAGGCTGAGCAGCTTGCCCAAGGCCAGGCAATAGGATTCCAGCTATGACATTACTGGTACAAATAACTTTCTGGCTCATGCTCCTGTTATACTACATCTCATTATTCTGTACCAGCCAAATATGTTGCTCCTGTGAAGTCAAATGCTTCTAATTAGACATTATTAGACTAGCATTTAACAACCTTCCTGGTTTTGTAAGTAGCAAAAGCAAATCAAGCACCAGGTATGCCCCAGTATCTGGCTGGTGGTCTATAACCGCCCTGGCAGGCCCCAGGTTGTATATAGGTAGTCCCTAGTTTAAGAAGGAGTTCCGTTCCCAAGGTCTGTCCTTAAGTCGAATTTGTACGTAAGCCAGAACAGCGTTATTGTATAATACTGTATAAGTAGTATTGTGTAATGAACTTGAACCATTGTGTATTAACTGGAACCATTGTGTATTTAACTTGAATTCTGCTATAGTACGCTCCGTTCTTAACTATGGATCGTCTGTAACCCGGGGAAGATCTATACTCCTTCTTTCTGTGCCACAGCTCCACAGTAACAGGGATTCCTCCAAAGATTTGGAAACACATATGCAGAGGCCAGTAGGGCACCGTTCCCCTGCTTGTCTCCCATCTACTTTTCAGGATTCCTAGACTGGCCTTGAATTCCAGCTCTTGTATAATCTTATCTATGTGTTTCCCATTTCGTTGGCAATTTCCTGTGACGTTTCTGAGCACAGGGGAAAAAAGCAAACAAACAGCATTTGTGCCACTTCCTAATTGCCAGTTCTTTGCACAACGTCTAATTACACTTGAAACTCAAGATCGTCCCACGGACTGCCAAGCTTGGGATGTGAACTCGGGCACAGGTGCTCTGGTGCAAGCAGCAAGGGTTCTATCCCAGCACTGGTGTCATGGCCTGGAAAGTCTTCCTCTTCTAAGGCCATTATGCAAGGGACGTTTGGTCTCTGACGTTGCAATCTGAAAGGAGCTGGCAGGAAGTAGCAGTTGTGAAACTTACTGACAAGCAACTCTTAGTGCCTACTTCTCCCCACAGAAACTTGGGCTGTTGAAAACTGATTAGAGAAAATAGTATATTAATGGGAATACAAAGAAAGAGTGGCCACATTTTGACAAGTTTCCTAAACTGCTTCCATACAAGGAGAAGACAGAAATGGAGCAGTCCAGGAAAAGAAGGGGAGAACCTTTCAACAAACCACTATAATCTGTGGGAAAAGAGATCTGTGGACAAGTTCTGAATGGTATTTTTGCAGCTAAATGACTTCCTTGATTTCGTTGTGACCCTTACAGTTAAGAGGACTGGAGCTCAAACCAACTGGCTTCCAGCAGCCGGATTGCTTCACCTCTCCCCTTCTGAATACCCAGCGCAAGGCAGAGGGCAAAGCAATTCCTCCGGCACATGTCCAGATCCTGCCCCTGTACATCTGATCACCCAGAATAATTTCTAGCCCCCTATTCTGTATTCTTAACATGGATGGCACAAATCTTTTCCAATGTTATTTTCAACATACTAAGACTGCATTTTAATTTTTTAAAAATAGAAACTGTAGCCAAGTTTTTTTAACAAAAATATCACCCTTTTGCCACTCGTCGGCTATTCTAAAGCAAAATGGATGCTTGTAGGGCAATGGTTTTGATGGGATGATTGCATCCACCTTCCATACTGTAAGTGGGAAAGCGGTGACCCACCGGGAGCCAGGGGGAACGACTTCACCTAGAGTGTGGCAAAGCTCCCACCCACTCCCCGGATCCGGCAGTACAGCCGCTTTTCTCCATACACAGTACTGGGGAAAAAAAGAGGCCTGCAGAAATTGGATAATCTCGCCCGTTCAGTTTTTTCCCCCCTGCCCTTCTTCAGAGAGTTGCCCCTCAGGGAACCGCGAGGACACGTTTTTTCAGGAACAAGATGGTGAACTCTGAGGCCACTCTCTGCATAACCCTGCTCACAGTTTGCAATGATCGATAAGACAGACGGAAGGCAAATACATTTGGAGAAGGGGCCCAGGTAGAACAGGCGCCAAAGCATCCTCGGTCGCCGACCTCAGAAAGGAGGGACGGAGACAGGACCGTGAACGTCCCCAGAGGAAAGCGCGGCTGAAGGCAGGGTCGGCCGCGGGGTCAGACGGGATATCATCCTCAAGAGTCCTGTCCAGCGTAAAAGGGAGCGGGGCGTTTGGGGGGCTCACCTTGCAGCCGGTGGGGGTCGAGTGGCCACTCCCCGATGGGGAACGACAGACGGTAACCAGCGCCATACGCGGACGAACTCCTGCGCCTTTCCTCCGCTCCGGGGGAGACTGAGACGGTGCCACTCGGAGCCAGCGCAACGCCGCCGCAAACCGTCTGCAGGGGGCGGGAGTAGCGGGCCACTCATTCACTCATCCCGGGGTGGGAGCCTGCCAGCCGTAAACTTTCTGCTCCTTCATCCAGCCACCCCGACGAACGAGCGCACGGATACTGCCCGCAAAGCAATACCGAGTGCCTCCTTTCGGGGGTGGTTCTTAAAGGAACAGGCCCGAGTCGCGAGAGACCAGGCGGGGGAGGAGGAGGTGCCAATCCGCTGCAACTACGGGGACTCGCTTCCCGAGGCAATCCTCTCCCTGCTGTCTCGTTCTCCTTCTTCTCTTGGGCCAGGACTCAGCCCCGCCACTTGCACAGATACCCGGACCCTTCATACCGTGGAAGAATTGTAACTGTGAAGGGAGGGTCTCTCAAGCTGCTCTGTGCCTGGAATACCTAGAGCTTACCTTTCCCCCACATACCTGGCCATAGCCATCCGGCTGACTTTAAGCTACCTCCACGGGCCCTTTTTCTTAGAAGTCCACCAGAACCACTGTACCGGATAGAATTTACAGCTGAAAAGAAAGAGCGATCTTGCAACTCAGGCTCTAGTGTTACTGGTCTATCTTTCATGGGGGTTTCTCCCTTCGTGTAGGATTGCTCTGGGCCTGCGTGGTTCCAATATCTAAAGGACACGTGGGGAAGCTGCTACACTGTTCCCTTAACATGGGAAGAGGAAAAGGCTCCCTATCTAAACTTGATGTGGCATAGTCGGGGGTGGGCATTTAACCTGCCCCTGGATTTTGACATTTTATTACTGGCACTTATCCCAGTCTTAAAATAGGGAAGCCTCTGGAATGTGGCCTGTTATGAACTACAGCCATCCATGCCTTGCTGCAGTGTTCATGTTACTATTACAATGACTCAGCAGGTGATTAAAAAAAAAAGTCTGAGGGGTAGTTTGGGAAAGCAGAGCGTCATCTCTTTTTTCAGCCAGTAAGACCACTGAACTCAGCTGCTGTTGCCAACTAGGATCCTCCTGAAATTCAGCAGGAAGGCTCAGACTTTCTCACAAGATCCTAGTGAGCTGTAAGCAGTGGTGCCATCTGAGCAGAACACAGAACTTCATCGGGAAAATTAAGTAAAAAGATCCTCAAAGGCAGTAGGGCTAGCTTACCAAATTTATATAAAAGAGTACACATCATCATCAAGAAATTATTCCTCTATGATATGGTCAGAGTTCGAAAATCACCTAACTGCACCATGGACGACAAACACCAGTGAGACACCAGCAAATACTATCAGCTGATATAATATGCTGGGATCAATAATAATATAATATGCTGGGATCAAAGGAAAGGTCAAATGCTGGAATTCTCAGGTCAAGCAAGACATCTTGTCTGTCCCTTTATAACAGCCCCATGTTTGGTCTGCAACAGTTTCCACAATAAATAATTTTAAGGCTCCAAGAGTTAGTTTATTGTGATAAGCATACCAGGAGCTGACAATCACAGCTAATTATTAGGAGTACAGTATTGTTTTTTTGTACAGTACAACTCATTGGATTCTTGCACATCTTGAAATAACTTGGCTTGCATTCTGACTTGATTTGGGTGTTCAGAGCAAATACTGTACTGGTGGTAAACGTCTAGCCAACCTTGGCTGATCTCAAAAACTAAGCAGTTGAACTTAAGTTACTACTTCTTGGGCAGAAACCTAGCAAACATGCTAAGGCTGTAGGATAGATTGGGAAATTGAAAACAGCAGTAGGAAATCACTTTTATATTGTGGCCAAAAAACCTACATAGACTAGTCCATGGAATTACTGGGAATTGAGCTTGACTTGAAGGAGACTTTAACAAATACTGCATTTCCTCTACTTCTCTGGATATAGCTTGCTTGAACAGGTGGGGGATGAGAGCAGATGGCTTCATACAGTGCACCGCATACTAGCTGCATCTGCTCACGGCTTTCAGTGGGAACAGACAGGATCTCCAGATTCAGATAATTCTTAATATTTGAACTCCCCTCAGATCCATTCCTTGGTCCTCCAAGCCAGTCAGTCTTAAATGTGGAGTGACAACACACCCCACAACACAGTACTAACATCTATCTTAAAATTATTGAGGCCAACAGAAAAGCTGCCTTCCATTAAATCTGTATTATGACTGGCATTAGTGCTCTAATGTTTCAGAGAAGAACTTGGATTGCCCAGCGATGGCACCTGAGACCTTTCAAAATAGGCACTCCAGGGCATCTAAACAAAATTAGATGCCCTGGAACTCCTTCCATACCTTCCTGGGTGAAGGAATATAGAGAGAAAGGCTGTGCAAAATGAACACAATTAATGAATGGTTATTGCAATTTTAGTAATACCAGAAGTATTTAAAAACCTATTTGACAGGCTTTCATCACGTGGCCTCATAAATCCACCAAGGTTTGTCAAACAAATTACATTTCTGTGAATGGCCGCTAGATGGGGACATGTAAGGTAGGAAATTAGGGTAACAAAATTTATCTTGTTCTGCATTACTGCAGTAGTAAAGATGCTGAGAGATGGCCACTGGTCAGATATGAGAGTTCAGAATTCCAATTGTTCACAGAACAAAGTAATTTGTACTCCAAATTCTGTGAGTCAAGAGAAAGTGGTCAATATGCCATATAACTTCCCAAGAAGAAGACAGAGGGAAGGGCTCAGGAAACACATAAGCAGACAGAAACAAGAGCAAGGAGGCAAAATGCAGAGTGGGCAAACAGCCAGAGAAAGAGGAACCTGACAAAAGAATTACTGGGGAATGAAGGTTTGAGGGGGAAAAAGACAAAGAATTAAGGCAAGGATCTGAAGAAACATTTAACCCAAACAGGAACTGTATTCTTGGGCAGCCTTCACCAACCTACTGCCCTCTAGATGTGCCTGCTGCCCTCCAATGAAGGGAGAACATAAATTGTGGCAGTCTGAGCTAAAGGGACAGGGGGAGAAAATTGCAAGGGAGCTGCTCAAGAAACGGAGTGGCAAAAGTAAATGGAGTAAACTAAGTTGTGTCCTGAAAAGCAAAGACCTGAGATAGAAGTGACTGCTAAAATTGAAGAAAATGCAGCTGGGGGAGAAGTCTGGTAAAACTCCAAGCAATCTCAGTGGTGTGCCGCTAGTCTTTGACCTGGAAATTCTGCCATTTATTGCTTCTACTGTCACCAAAGCCCTGTAAGTAAAGGGAAGATGGGGGACTAAGAAGGCATGCATGCTAAGAATTTCATATAATTATTTAAAGTAATCGGATATATTCTTGACTGCAAGTTTTGAGTCTATAGGAAATAGGATCATTTCCTGTTGTTTGACTGAGTTCATAAAAATGGGGGATTATCAAACATATGGAATTCCATGCATTTGGCTTGCTGAAAATGTTGCATAAACCTGATTGGTTAAGTACCTCTTCTTTGTGAACTAGTTCCTTCTTAAGACATGCTACCATGGCATGATCATTCAAACCACAGGTTCCTTTTGAGTAAACAAATCAGCTTGTTCAGTAATTTACTTGAAATATGATCACAAGAGCCACAGAAATACCATGAATGTGACCAAGATAGATGAAACTGAAGAATGCTACCAAAAACAGATGCTGATTTCATGTTTTTATTTAGTATTCCTGCTGCCCAGAGCTCCCTGTGCCTGGTCCCCAGACAGCAGGAGAAAACTGCTCAAGAGTGGACCCAGCTCTTCCCTTTAGACCCACTGGGTTCAGTTTTTAAAAAAGTACACAACTCCCACTCCCTTTCTAGTATATATCTTCAAAGATATAAATAAAATAAATTAAACACAGGGAAGGAGGGGAGAGCAGCAGCTCATGATGAGGAAGGGAAAAAGAAAAAGCAGGAATGAATATTATTCATCACGCCGCAGCCTGACTTCAGTCTTACTGCAAATATTAATGCATTGAGCACCTGGATCCCACCCCCTCTATTGCCCCATCCCCAAGAGGCCAAAACCCATGCAAGGACAGAAGCTGCAACAGCACACTTCTAGCACTCCCAAAAAGCTGCAAGCTCATCTGAAAAAGAGAAATTCCTTCTTTGATCATTTTTCCATTCTTCGCTATCAGTTGCTGCTCCTTTTCTCCCACTCCCCTTCTCTGTGCTGTAGAAAACATTTCCTCAGTGAAGGATAAAACAGTTAAAAAAAAACTTACAAGAAATAATATTAGAGGACGGAACCAAGTGAACCCCAGGAAATGCAGAAGGTGCTGTCTTCTCACATCCAGCCTGACCCCAACAGGAAAGGGGGCAAAGCATGGAGCCCAACCCAAGGTTAAAAATACAGTGGCAGCAAGGAGAATTAGGCTGGGTGGTGTGAGGCTTGAGCAAGGCTTAGGGGCCCCTTGCTAGCAGGCTGGGATGCTACTTCTCTGTCAGAGAGAGCTGGAGGATGCGCTGCAGCTCCTCGTCTTCTTCACGGCGTTGGCGCTCCCGTTCCTCCTGCTCCCTCGATGACAGCTCCATGGCCAAACGCAGCTGCTCATCAAAGCTGGGGTAAGGTGGAGGCAAAGCTGAGGAACTGCTTCCGTTGGTGCTGAGAGCTGGGCTGCCCTCGGGAGGAGGCACACCATTGCCACCTCCAGACTCCATAGGGCCCAGGCCTGGCCCTGACTGAAGGAACATGCTTTCTTGGATGGCCCTGAGGACGAAGATGGATTTTGTGGCAAGAATGAAAAAGAGACATCAGCTGAGCTTCTGTCTGATCATGTTCTACAGGCCTGCTTCAGCCCACCTTGCCTAAGTGCCTTCAAACATATCTTTGCCCATGTTCTCATGTTAGCACTCTGATTGCCTAGCCCAATCTGGATTTTCTCCTTTCACACAACAAATACAAAAGAGCCTGTGGCTGCCAGTACAAATAAGTCAATATGTCAGCTTTTGATTCAAGCTGTTTGCACTGATAATATACTCTCTGTACTAACAACAACCTTCTGAATCTCCTACACTTCCCATGTAAAGATGGAGTAACGTTTTTGTCCTTGTAATAAGCCTGTGTTCACACTACGGACCACTGCCTGAGGACAGATACTCTTCATTACCTCCCATTACACAAGGCTCTTCTCCAATTTTGTGACCTTTTTTCATTTGTCCTGCACCAGTTTATTTCCAAATCAGAATGTGATTCATTTAATCAAATACTTAAAACACAGTAGCTAACGGGACATGTCACACTGAATTAGTTCTGTTTATCACAGAACAGTTGTAACTTAAACAGTTATAGAAACATCTGGACATCCAGACAGGCAGCTGTGGATTGGGAAGAAGTTTATTATCTGTCTGCATTTGCTTCATCTGTTTCTACCACCTATTCAGATGCTAATGTGGAGACTATAGCTGCCTTCTCCAGCCTGTTGCTTTGCAGATGTGCTGCAATTGCATCTTTCTGAATTCTTATTTTAGGTGAAAGGCACCAGGCTGGGAAGACTGGATAAGAGCAAAAGAGCTGGGACATGAAGACTACCTGTGTGCATTAACAATTTTCTACAAACATTTTTGTAACATATACTCCAAAGATATAATGCTGACAAATACAAGAAAACATATTCGTCCTAGCAGAGGCAGATTGTTTACAGTATTTTATTGTATTTCATATTATAAAAATAGATATGCTATCCTTCAGTATAAATATATTCATGTCCAAAAAAACAATGAAACCTGCACAACCCAATACAAAAGGAGTAGGGCTGGCTACTGGAGAAGGGTCTTGACTCAGCACAGGACAAAGCCATCACACTCTGGAGTACCTGGTGAGCCACTTCAGGTCAGCTGTGGCTTGGCAGAACTGAATCACAGAATGCTTTGACTGTTCCGGATTTCTGATGAAGCAGAATCCATGCAGGACAAGTTTGGTGTGCATCACCTGACTTTTCTCTCTGCAGCCCAGTGTGCATACAATACTCACTGGTTCACCCCCCAGTCTTCCCAAAACCTTCCTTCCCTCCCCCAATTTCCACTGCTGCTGACTTCCCACTACGACACATCCCAATGGCCTGCTGGCCCCCAAAGACCTTCATCTCCACCATCTGGCATACCCCTCTGACCTTCCCTTTCCTCCTTCCAACCGCCAAAGTCCTTGGCTTTTTCCCTACCTCACCCCAAAACGCTTCTGCCTGGAACAAAACAACTCCATTTTCTTCCATGCATGGATCAAAACGCCTGAAACATGGGAGTTTCAGTTCAGGCATAGGCTACTCCAAATTAGTTGTTCTGCAACAGAACTGTTCACGCACAGAATTTTTGCACATTGCTAGAAAGGAGCAGGTGATCAAAGTAGAGTTAATATAGTGCAGCAAAAAATAAACATTCTGGGGAAATTAAAAAAAAATTCTCTGGCTTTGAAAAAAAACATAAACTAATCCAATAGATAACCCTCCCAGGGAGAGAGCACTGAGCTGATGGCACCATCATTACCAAGAAGGCTTTTCCCCAGGTGTTACCCACCTTACTTTGGGTAGTAGAGCAACCAGAGAAGGATTTAATCCATGGGCAGGCCCATGCTGGAAAAGGTGAACTTCAGGCACAAAGGACTTTATGGATCTTTGCTTTATGCTCAGAAGTGGACTGGAAGCGACTGAAGTTGTTTATCATTGACACAATATATCCCAGAACCAGGGCCTATTCTGCAGCTTAGCAGGCATTATTTGGAATGAATGGCAGTTTGTGAAGCCCTGCCATATGTAATACATAAAATACTTACAGTAGCTAATACATAGGTTAGGGAGGTTCCATAAATATACCATGGAAACCATATGGTTCCCCAACAACAGTCTGAGCTATAGGGGCATTTGCAAATTGAATAATTCCACTCAGAATAGGCTGAACACTATTCTAAGGCATATGAAAATATATGTATTTGTTTCTCTTTTCTGGATGAGATAAACTGGAGCACTGACGTCATCAAACAAACCATGTCCATTTCTCTCTGCAGCTTTTCATGGGTTTGCTGCAAAGCTGCAAGATTTGCAGCTCTTGGGCTTGCCTAAATTGCTATTTACTGCATTTTTACAAAGCACTCCTGGATCCCTCTGGGAGTGTTCATAGCTGTTTTCTCAAGCTGCAGTAGTTTGCTGCTAAAGTAATTCCCAGAATAATTCCAGGGAGGAATGGTGCTTTTACAGCAACAGCTATCTATGTTAATAAGAGAAATGGAAGTAAAAATGAACTATGTAAAGCAAAAAAACTTTGAATTTGTGAATAAGCCAGAGAAATGGCTGGCATATAAATTGCAAAAAGAAAGAGAAAAGAAAACTAAATTATTGGATTAAAAGAGATACTAAATTAATGGATAATGTGGCTATGGAAAAAGCATTTCATCAGTATTATTCCAATTTGTATAAAGGACATGTTTCTTTGGAGAAAAACAGATTAATATTTTAGAAAACAAAATTTACCTATGATTACAGAGGAGCAAAGGCAAATTATGAATGGACCTATAACAATAAGGGAAGTTTTGGAAGCTATAAAAAAATTAAACCAGGAAAGGTGCCTAGTTCAGATGGATTACCAGGCTTGTACTATAAATGTTTTGAGGATGAACTTTTACAACTTCTACAAAACAAGATGAATTCTATCTTACGGGAGGAAAGATGCCAGAGAGTTGGAAAGAGGCCAATATAGAATTAGTACCCAAAGAGGGAAAAGACTTGACTTGACAAGAAACTACAGACTGATATAACTATTGAATAATGACTGTAAGTTGTTCAAAACGATTCTAGCTGAAAGATTGAAAATAATTTTGCAAGAATTTATTGACGAGGGTTAATGTGCATTTTTACCTAAAAGATAGTTAAAGGACAATGTTAGAAATGTGTTGGACATTTTGGAATATTTGGAACAACATAATGAAAAACAAGCTGCATTGATTTTTTTTAGATCCAGAGAAGGCTTTTGACAATTTTGTTTCATGTTTTGGAAGATATGAATTCTGGAGAGAATTTTATAAAATGGGTAAAACGATTTCTACTTCACAGAAAGCACAAATAATTGTTAATGGAGATCTAACAAAACCTTGTGAGATTCAAAAAGGGACAAAACAAGGCTGCCCATTGTCCCCTCTCCTGTTTATTTTGTTTCTTGAAATACTGAACAGAGACATAAGACAGGATGAAAGAATTGTGGGAGTAAAGATTAAAAAAGAGACTTGTAAGAGCTCTTGCAGATGACTTGGTGTTGGTTCTAGAAGACCCTTTAAAGGGAATTGAAACATTAAAGGGTAAAATAAAAGAATTTGGTGCATTAGCAGGTCTTAAGATGAATAAACAGAAAACGAAGATGTTAGCAAAAATATGAAAATACAAGATCAAACAGAATTGATGAAGAAAATTGAGAAGATTGAGAAGAAGATACTTGGGTATCACTTTGACAAATATGAATTGTATGTTATTTGAAAACAATTATGTTAAGACATGGAATGCAGTTAAAAAAGATATGTTAAGATGGGAGAAAATGCAATTGTCATTGCTGGGGAGAATCTCTGTGATTAAGATGCATGTTTTACCTAGAATGTTATTTCTGTTTCAGACAATACCTGTTTTGACAACTGATGCACCATTTAAACAATGGCAGAAGGATATATCTAAATTTGTATGGCAGGGGAAAAAACCACGAGTTAAATATAAGGTGTTACAAGATGCAAGGGAAAGAGGAGGATTGGGTTTATCTGATTTGAAATTATATTTTGCTGCTAGTTGTTTAGTCTGGATGAAAAAGTGGGTGTTGCTGAGAAACAAGGCTTTTGGAGTTAGAAGAAATGATCTGAGATTTGGGTGGCATGGATATTTGTGGTATGATAAAGCTTAGGTTAATGTAGATTTTAAAAATCATTATGTTAGATGTGCCATATTGAGAATATGGAATAGATACAAATCCAGGTTGTGCCCAAACAAGTCTTGGTGGCTGGTAGCACAAGAAGCTTTTTATAGACAAGAAATGATAAGCAAACATAAATGGTTAACTTATTGTGAGATATTAGAATTTTTTCAAGGGAAATATAAAATAAAATCAAGAGAAGATCTGGTAGCAGAGGGATATACTTGTCAATGGTTTTCTTATGTACAATTATTAGAAAAGTTTAAAGTAAACAAAAGGATTTATGGTTTTGAACACTCTGGCAACGTTCCTTATCTCTTTTCCCTAACAGCAATTTTTCTCTCTCCATTGCCCTTTTTTCAATTGCTTTTCCCTCTGCAAAATTCCAAGCCTGTGATGCCAGATTAAATATAATTTAAATATTAGAAATATAGCTTGATGGGGAAGCACTTATCATATAGAAGAAGAATGAAGCAACTTTTGCTGTTTTTTGGATCTAAATCTCAACCTAATACCCCACCTGCAGCAGTTTCTCCAAAAGAAAAAAAAAACTTAAAAAAAAAGGCTATTGGAATTTTGTTATACACATCTGATTGTAACACACCGTTCAGAGTTTTAAATACAGAGTTTATGCATATGCCATGAATCCAGGCAGCACTGGGCACAGAAAAAAATTGTTCTATTGTCAGCAACTGCAGTACTGATAAGGACAGACACTGAATAATCAATGTTAAAAGTTTCTAATCAATTCAAAAATATCCCTATTTAAGCAGAAGCAGATATTTTTCAAGGAGCAGCCTGTTTTAAGTACTTACATAACTTGCCCATGATAGAGATAGCATGCCTCTTTCTTCCATACATAGATTGAATCATAGAATCATAGGGTTGGAAGGGACCTCGGAGGTCTTCTAGTCCAACCTCCTGCCCAAGGCAAGAGTCCTCATACCATCTTGAACAAATGGTTGTCCAATCTTTTCTTGAAAACCTCCAGCAATGGAGTACCCACAATTCTGAGAGGCAAGCTGCTCCACCACTTAATAGTTCTCACTGTCAGGAAATTCCTCCTTATTTCCAAGCTGGATCTCTCTCTGATGAGCTTCCACCCATTGCTTCTTGTCCTACTCTCAGGTGCTATGGAGAATAAATTGACGCCCTCTTCCCTGTGGCAGCCCTTCAAGTATGGGAAGACTGTTATAATGTCTCCCCTCAGTCTTCTCTTTGTTAAGCTAAGCATACCTAGTTCCTTTAGCCATTCTTCATAGGATTTAGCCTCCAGACCCCTTATCATCTTTGTTGCTCTGCTCCACTCTTTCAAGGGCCTCAGTATCTTTTTTCTATCATAGTGACCAGAACTGGACATAGTATTCCAAATGTGGCCTCACCAGTGTGGTGTAGAGCGGTACTATCACTTCCCTTGATCTTGATACTGTCCATCTGTTGATGCAGCCCAGGACGGCACTGGCTTTTTTGGCAGCTGCAGCACACTGCTGACTCATACTTAAGTGGTGGTCCACCAGGATACCCAGATCCCTCTCATAAGCACTACTGTTAAGCCAGGTACTGCCTATCCTGTACCCGTGCATCTGGTTTTTCCTGCCTAAGTGAAGGACCTTACTTTTCTCTCCACTGAACTGCATCTTGTTGGATAGGACCCAATACTCAAGTCTGTCAAGATCCTTCTTAATCTTGAATCTATCTTCCAAAGTGTCAGCAATTCCCCCCAGCTTTGTGTCATCTGCAAATTTGATGAGCACCCCTTCAATCCCCTCATCTAGGTCATTTATGAAGATGTTGAAGAGCACTGGGCCCAAGATAGAACCTTGAGGTACCCCGCTGCATACTTCCCTCCATGTAGATGTAGTTCCATTAAGGACACGCTGAGTGCAGTTGGTCAGCCAACTGCAAATCCATCTGGTAGTGGTACTGTCTATCCCACATTGTTCTATCTTACCAAGAAGTAGGCTGTGGTCTACTTTATCAAATGCCTTACTAAAATCTAAGTATGCTATATCCACAGCATTTCCTTGGTCCACTAATTTAGTCACTTTATCAAAGAAAAATATAATACAATACAAATAAAAATACATAAAATGTATTTTTAAGACAATCACTCCTACAATATGTGTAATAACTAAAAAACAAAGTATAATTCTTATTTCAGTCCTAAGTATTTTATCTCTAAGCAAATATATGAAATTATTTAGGATACAAATTTTCACTTAAGGAAAAAAAACTGTTGCAGTTCTACTTCCTGTCAATATCAGATTTCTCTTAAAAACCAAACTGAACTACATAGTCATGCTAGTGGTATCCAAGAAGCCAGAAATGAGCTGATGAACCAATAGCTGGGGGAGAAACTTCCATGCCCTGCAATGGAAGCACTTGTCCCTTCCCATAACTAGCAGAAGAAATTCTGCAAACTAGATAAATATATGCAACTTCTGCTTTAAATTACATAATTGTGCAGGAAAGGTGGAGAACTTAAATCAGGAAGACTGTATGCAACTGTCTTAATTTATGCAGTTCCTGGCACCTTCTCACCACCAACTCCTGTTCTTCTACTGCTTCCATCACAACAAAAAAGAAACAAGTCTGACAGGTTAGCTAGATATATATGTGAATGGATAGTGTGCATTTTACACAAATACTCACCGTTCCAACTGTAGTTCCTCATCATAGGTTGGTGGATTGGATCCTGGTCGTGTGTTGGTTAGAGCTTCCCAGATGGTGACCTAATGAAACATAGAGAATGAAGATGTAAAAACAAAAGAGAGGCAACTGGTATCATCCAGTAGTAGATAGTAATTGGAAACTTGTTGGGGTAATTAATTTGTTCCCTAATTGAGTCAGTGACTTATTGAATAGTCTGGGGCCATGCTTAACCTTAGGTCCCCCCATTCCTGATGCCTAATAAGCAATAAAAAGCAACAATAAGATTAAGTTTTGTCGAGCCCCCAGGCTAGATCTAAACTCGTCAACAAAGAATGATCTCCAGTAAGTGACAACACCTGGGAGTCCATTTGCTGTGTTGTCCAATCCTACTTCTGTTTCATACCACACAGACTTCTTAGAACATGGACCCTGTTTTGATGAACCTGTTAGACATGCTTTTCTGCTAAATGAACACAAAGCTTTTCCCACCACAGTCCAGTTGCTGCCCTCCCCTCACCTGATCTGTCTCTGTGCCAGCATCCAGGAGACTCTGCTGAATGGCAAATTGGAGTAAGTCATCGTCCTCATCCCTCATGGGCTCTGTACGGCCTGCGCCCAGCATTGTGTAGCCTTGGGGCACCTCAAATACAGATGGGTCCACTTCACAGGGGAAAGGATACACTAGGGCCAAGGAGAATAACACAGCAATAATTGCAACAGGGATTGGGAAAATAGCAACAGTTGTGCTATATAAAACCAAAGACATATCCAGACAGCATCCTGTCTTGATCACCACCAATTAGAAGTCACTGGGAAGCCTATAAAGAGAATGTAAGTATAATGGCTCTTTCCTGTTTACCACCTGGAATGAGAGGCATATTAGTATAGAATCATTGTGACTAGTAGTACCATATCCTCCATTAAGATGTCTAAATTCTCTGTTGACATTGTCTAAAACTGTGGTCAAATATTATATTGTATGAGTGGATTTAACTATGTCCTGTGTTAATTAATGCCATAAAACAGCCAAATAATCTCTAACTTACTTCCCCACAACTATAATAAAGGGGTTTTTTTTGGTCAAACCACATATTTCCGAAAATTAAAGCAAATACACTGAATCTTCCCAGGTGAACCAAGACATAACAGGTTGGCAAAAGGTTGGCAGAGCTCATTTTTCTCAGGAAGATCAATGGATAGTAAAAGGCACAAGACTAAATTAGTGTGATCTATTACTATGCCAGAACAACAACAGCAAAATCTAAAATGAAAGCAACAACCAGAAATTGTTTCACTAGCTCCATGCATCAATCATAATTAGGCAAACAGAGCTTCACACTGCACAGACTGTGAAAAGCTTGGGCAAATTCCATCCAAAGTCATTCTGTATAGCATTTCTGAGCTGGAAGAGAGAGAATCAAATGAGAGTTCGTGATTCCAGTTGCTGCTCTTAGGGTCAGTACTGATCTCTGCTAGAAGTCATTCCTAGAGTAAGATCTGGATGAAGGAGAGGGGCTATGGACAAGAACAACACAGTCTTAGAATAATTCTTTTAACCAGTATGTTCCAAATTGCTTGCACCAGGGGCTAGCAATCTTTCAGTAGCCACTCTGCGACATGTATATTTTTTGGATAGTTTTGGGAAGCAGTGAGACAAGTAGTGATGCAATGTTATCACGCAAGTGGGTGGGGCAGGGATTTTCAAGAGGTTGCTTTGGGGCTTGGGTTGCAGGGTTTTTGGATTTAAAACATATTTTAGATATATAAAGTCTGCTTGGATGTTTACATATTTTTTCTATTTTTGCTAAAAAAAAAAGTCAAGAGGAATGTTCACCCTTTGTTTGCTGAAAATTTTTGGCATAATTTCAGGAGTGCTATAGGAGTTACAGAAACAGGGTCTAGGACCCATCTGCAGTTTACGGGATGCAGATTGCATAGCTTGTTTTATACTTTCATCTAACAACTACTTCTTCAAGTAACTCAGTTTGGACTGTCAGATCTACCTCTCCCAGCTCCGAAAACTCCTTTCCTCCTTCTCCTTACCCCTCTTACCAAAGTCTACATCACTGAAGCCACAGAAGAACTGGGTATCATTTTGATAGGGCTGTGCCTACCTTTGGCCTTTGATCTTACCTTTAGTATTGCTGGCTGCCTCTGCCCCAGCACTTGGTTCCTCGCTGCTACCAGGGGACTGGGTAGGAGTACAAATCCGCACTGAGCTCAGTGGCTCATCACTGCCACACAAATTACTGAAAGTGATCCGGGCATTGAGCACATGGAAGAGAGGGATCTCTGAAAATGACAGGGAAAACTTACAGAAAAGGGAAAGAGAAGAATGAAAGGATGGGGACTGTTTATTTTCAGGTCTCTTGCTGTTTTCATACAGCACCCATCAAAACATTATTAATAAGAATATAATGATGTAAGAAGAGTCCTGAAGCTGGACTGGATCAAAAACCATCTAGTCCAGCATTCTATTCCTACAGTGGTTAACTAAATGTTTCTTCAGATCAGGTAAGCAACAGTGCCCTCCTGTTTCTGTTTCTCAGTACCTGGCCTTCAGAAATAAATATCAGTTACCACTGATCTGCTGTTACATCCAGGTCTGCCAGTTCTCTACTATCATTCCTGCCATACTCCTGTTGCACCTGCCCTCTCTGCCTCAATTTGTCTTCTAGCCCCACATTACAATGGCTAGCACCATCACATTGCCCCTCCCATTTTCAGCCAGTTTGTTTTGCATCTCTCTCACCAATTTTAACCGGGAAGCCAGGGGGTAACTTGAGGGTGATGAAATCACGTAACTTGGCAAAGTGAGCATTACTGATCGCCATCAGATCAATGATAGGTGTCACCTGCTCCACCAGGGAGAGAGGATGATCCTCACATAGCCACAGAGTGGCCTTGAACCTAGCAAATAAGAAGCAAATCAGTTTCTAGAACCTCATTTCCTTCATCTTAGTACACCAAAAGACTAGCCCTGGTGCGCATCCTTGTGGATTTTCATTCTCACCCCCAAAAGCATCAATGCTAACTCTTCATGTCCTGCATCTCCCACTGTATCAGTGCTGCCCTATCTTCCCCACCTGCACTCACCTCTGCACTTTGCTGGACATCTCAATAGGGCGGCCAATATTACGGGACTCCAAGTTGAAGTTGGGGTCAAAGTATTCCTCAGGGGTAATAGATGTTGGGTTTGTGGGACTGGCTGACTGCAGCACAGGGGCCTGAAAAATGGGGAGCAGGATCTACTCTAAGCAAAGGATTCTAGCAATAATTGTAAATACCATATAAATACCAAGTCTCACTCCCCACCAGTCCCACCAAACTGGTCCAGCATAAGTCTTTTGTTGCTGCCCCTCCTTGCCCATTTAGTTCCTCATGCAGATGCCTCAGCTAGCATCCCTTTTCCCTGTGCAGGGAAGGACCTTGACCTTGCTACATACCCCATTCTGGGCAGCATGCTGCTGGGCAATTCCTAGGAAGGACTGGAATGGAGTCTTGGAGCCTGTATAGTGAGGAGAGGACATCCACGAGAGTAAGTCCTATGCTTCTTCTCAAAGAAGCACTTCAGCTCACAATTACCTATTTTTATCTGATGCTTATGTTATTTCTTTGAAGCATTTCTGTCCTATCTATTTGCACGAGCGTTCAAGGTGGATCACAGCATAGAATTGTGCTTGGGATATTAAAATAAACATCCTGTTAGACTAAACACCTCTAGAAAAGAAAGTGTTTTAGCAGCAGCAGCAGCCCTTGAAGAGAGACAAAATGCTATAGAAAATCTCTCTTTCTTTCCTACTAAAATGAGCACCTTCTCCCAAGACAAACACCTTTTGATATTATAGTGCAAGAATTACACAAGACTGCAAATCAAATGTGAAATGAAGCTCCTCCAACTTCCAAAGATTAGCTTGGTCCCCAGCCACCCTTTCTTTGGACCCTTAGCAGCCGCAGACCACTGGGGAGAGAGACAAAACCAAAATAGTTTTCATTGGCCTGCCGGGCCTCCAGCTAAGCTGTCCCCTCATGCAAATCTTAAAGCTATTCTATTATGCGGAAAAGCAATTTGTCTTAATTTGTATTTCTCCTGTTGAAAAAGAGAAGAGAGATATAAACATAATTCAAAATAATAACTGCACAGTACATTGAAACTTGGCGGCTTTCTTCATCGCTGCAGGACTATTGTGGGAAAAGCTTCATGTCCCAAAATGCTTATGTGTGTCCCAGTAGTTTATCTGGTCATAATCTGCCCTTCTCTTTTACTGCATACCACCCCTACAGGATATAAGGGCAGGAGTTCACCATTCGCCTGTTAATTTTTTTTAAAAAATTATTTAACAAATTTAAAAGCTTCCCAAGGGACGCAATGCCAACATGATTCTGAGCAGCTTACACTTAAAATAAGAAAACAGTAAAGAAGAACTTAAGCATCTAGACAGATTAAGTAACAACCAATCACCCAGGACTCTACAAACACCCTAACCCAAGGCCTGGAAGAACAGCCAGGTTTTTAACAACTTATAGAACGACATCAAGGAGGGAGCTAAACAAATCTCTGGGGGAATATCTTTCCAGAGGGCAGACATTGCAACAGAGAAGGCATGCCTCCTGGGTCCTGACAGATGGCACTGCTTGATCAAGGGATCCCAAAGCGCACCAATTCTACAAGATCTTACCATGGGAGATAAGTGGTCCCTCAAATAACCTGGCCCTATGCCATGAAACTCTTTATAGGTGATACTAGCACCTTAAATTGCAATCAATGCAGTTCATGGAGCAGTGGTATCACATGGGCATTTTGAAGCATGTCCAACACTGTCCCTCTGCACCACTTTGTTCTGGACCACCTGCAGCTTCTGAGTGCTGTTCAAGGACAGCCCCAAGTAGGGTGCATAGCAATACTCCAATACTTAACTGGCCTTCCCAACTATACTCTTTCTTTACAACAACAAGCAGTTTATAAAGTGTCAAAAGAATTTGTCCCATAGGATGGTATGTTAGCAGTGGGCAAGACTATTTACTTATCATATTTCTACCTTACCTTTCCTCTTAAAAGCTAAATGTCCTTGCCCACTCATTTTATACTAACAAGAACCCTGTTGGGGGGACTGCTAAATTAAGAAAGACAGAGAATAGGACAGATGAGTGGAGGAAAAATAAGTACTGTATATAATCATGGATAAACCCACCCACAGATAAGCCAACCCTAGAAATTTCAACCAAAATACTATAAAAAATGTGCCACTCATGGATAAGCCAACCACAGATATTCCACTCTTGAATTTTTAACTGCAGTGACAGGCAGGAAACTGTGAATTGTTACATCATCTTTTATAAAACCATGTGATTTTAAGGCTGTAATGGTCTTTTAAAAATCTGAGCTCTGGTCCGCAGATAAGCTAAACCCAGATTTTGAGGTATATTTTGGAACCTAACATTCTTGGCTTATCCACAAGTGTATATGGTATACTTTCTTCACAGCTGGTCTGCATATTCTCTGGTCATAGGAAGGAACGATGAAGTTTAGGTGCGCAAATCACTCATCTCTTTTTACTGTATAATCATTGGTGTCCTGGAAGTCCAGCAACAAGGAAGCAGAGGCTTCCACAATCGCAAAATGAAGACCTGCAAGAATGGATCTATTTTTCAACATGTTTTCATTGGCAAATACAGTTTTTGTCTGATTAAAAAAAGGTCTGTTTTATTTTTTGAACTTTTAATGGTGGAATCCTGTATTATTTACGTATGTAAGAGTAAGGCACATTGAATAAATTGTATTTATTGTCTTCTTAGAATGGAATCCTGTATTTAGTTACCTGAGAATAAATCCCACCAAATTTATTTTTAAAAAATGCTCAGAACTGCACTGCCAGCAATATTACCTGGTGTTTCATTTTAATTTGACTGTTGTTTTGATACTGTACTTACTTACAGTACAGTACTTAATTCCATGAGATTGCTTGGAGTGAAAAGTGCCACACAAATCTCATAAATAAGTGAACCAATGAGAAGCCAAGAAGTACCTCTGAGGCCTCACTGTGCTCATAGCATTTTGTGTAGGATCTCAAAATTTACACTTTAAAAGATAAAAAGATGCTACATATATGTTTCTAAGTAAATTTCTTATTATTCCAAAGCCACAAAGTCCAGCACCTAAAATCTTGTCACTCATAATCTCTCTTCCTGTACTGTTTTCCACTTTTCTTCTCCCCCCGGCTTTATAAACAATTCATAACAAGCCTAAGTAACTGAGCCACAAAGTTCATCAGGCCAGTCGCAATTTCTCAGTTTAACCTATCTCACAGGGTTGGTGAGAGATAACATTGGAAGTGCTTTATACAGTGTATTGAACTTCTGGGATGCAAAGGAAGATATACAGGTAGTCCTCAACTTACGACCAGAATTGGGACTGGACTTTCTGTCGCTACGTGATGTGGTCATAGAACAAGACAACTCATGACTGCATCACTTAGCGACAGCAATCCTGGCAATCCCCGTTGCTGTTGTTAAGTGAATTCCAACTGTCACTAGCCAAGGACACGCCCCAATCAAAGCCATTCTGGGCTTGGTCCCTTCCAGCCTTGAACCTCAGTTAGGTAAGGGACTGCCTCCAACTCCCCCCACCTGTCTATCTTCCCCCACATCTCTGCCCTTTTGGCTGCCCTGTACCCTGCCTTGTGGGGCAGCAAGCAGCCCCAGAACTGCGTGGCTGTGGGGCTGCTTGCCATGCTGTGGCTCAGGGGCTTCTTGGCCCTCCTTCTCCCTTTGCTCACTCATGTGCACCATGCCCTCCTTCCCTCCTTTGCCCGTTCACACACACCAGTGCCCTTCTTCCTCCTTTGCTCACTTGCACGCACTACTGCCCTCCTTCCTTTCTTCGCCTGCTCACATGCACCAGTGCCCTCCTTTCCCCTTCACTCGCTCACATGCACTATGCCCTCCTTCCCTCCTTCGCTCACTTGAGGACTCTCCAGGGGCGCTTCTGGTGCTGAAGGAGCACTCCAGGGGTGCTTCTGGGCACTGAAGAACTCTCCAGGGGTGCTTCCTGCATGTGCTCTGCAGCTCAAGTTGGAAGCCGCTGGCCATTCGTGAGGCTTTCTCCTTCCTCCTGCAAAGCCACAGAGCTGCAGTGCGACGCAAAGGGGACATGGTGCATGCGAGCAAGTGAAGGGGGAAGAAGGGCACTGGTGCATGCGAGCAAGCAAAGGAGGGAAGGAAGCTGCAGTGTGTGTGAGCGAGCAAAACAGGACAGGAGGGCATGGTATGTACATGTGAGTGAGTAAAGGAGGGAAGGAGGGCATGGTGCATGTGTGTGAGTGAAGGGGAAGGAGGGCGCTGGTGCGTGCGAGTGAGCAAAGGGGGAAGTAGGGGACAGTGCATGCATGCGAGTGAAGTGGGGAAGTAGGGTGCAGTGCATGTAAGCGAAGAAAGGCCAGGGTGGATGGGGGAGATTTACCCGAGCGACTTGTAATCTCCCCTGCTGGCTTCCCCATTGACTTTGCTTGTGGGAAGCCAGCAGGGAAGGTTGCAAATGGCGATCATGTGATTGCAGGGTTCTTGGCAACCAGTTGTAAGTGCAAATGGGTTGCCACATGCCTAGATCACAATCACATGACTGCAGGGGCACTGCAATGGCCGTAACTTCAGGGACCAGTCGTAAGTCCATTTTTTCAGCACCGTCATAACTTCAAACAGTTGCTGAACGAATGGTCATAACTCGAGGACTACCTGTACACATAATAGGTAAGTAAATGAAATATAAATAAATATTCCATGTCAAATCTGCTGAGGTCAAGACAACTGAGGTCAAGAACAACAACTACTAGACAGAGAGCATGACGTACTGAAACTTTCATGAGCACAAATTATTTACAGCACAATGGGTTGGATAATTCAACAGGGGTTCAAAACTGGAAGTAGTTCAGGTATGCTTTACCTTTGTTGCGTGTTTTGTCCTGGTCAGACAGGTGCTCGGTACGTGTTTTGGTGACAAGCTCCACATTGCTGGCACTGTAAACCTGGAGAAGCACAAGGCCATTGATATTATTTGATCACCTCCAATACAAACACTGCTGATTACAAATATGGAAGATAAGCTAAATCTTGACACTCATGCTGGACAATTATGCAAAGAAGGGACAGGGTGCAAGCAGAGAATTGTACCTTGGCTTCGTAACCACTGATTATTTCCATTTTCTCCGAGCGCCAGCCCCAGATGCCAGACTTGTTCCTGAACAGAAAGATACTTGAGTCAAATATGACAATGGCCCAAATTCGCACATAGAATGGCTCCCTCTTTCAGCCTAAAGGCTGAGTTTCTCAAACTCTGTGGTGCTGAAATGATAAATAAATTTGTGTGATCTCCCCACAATGAATGAAATGGTCATACCATGCTCTGACAGGGCTCCCGCTGTCAAACAGAGCTCCACTTCTACCTGGACAAGCTGGCTGTCAGCTTCATTAGGAGAGCAGAAGTGCATTTGGGCAGCACTCTAGCTGTTTGTGTGCAAGCCCAGACTTGCACACCAAAAGCTGGATTACTGTCAGAACTCACATACAAGCCATCTCAATTGTGCACACAAAGCAAGGGCCCTGTCAGACCATGTTCCTGCTCTGTCTTTGGCACATATCCAGCACACTGGACTCTACCAGGAACTTTGACACTGTTTGACAGTTTTATTCATGAGTGAGGTTACACAAATGCATTCATTATTTGAACTGCAATAGCCTGGATAAGCTACTTACCTTTCCTGTTTCTGGAGGCAGATTTTTGGTGCCTATCTGTGCCCAGAATCCTCTGGGGAATCTACGCTAACAGGATGAATTTCTTCACTGACATTCTTTTTTGTGACATTTGCCTTCCTTCACAGAGGGGAATGTGCTACTCTCCTCCCAGCCAAGTTTTCCAGAATTGCTGAGACATCATAGCTGCTGTATCTCAGCTCTGCCCACTTTTCACAAAGTGGCTGTTCTCTCACACCCTGAACAATGGCTGTGCAGTGCAAGTAAACCCCAAGTGACACTGGCTTTGTCTCATCCACCCTGCTGTTCCCCCCTCCCACTCCAGCCAGGATGGGTATATGGAAGCTGCTGGCTAAGCAGGCAGGACAGGAAGGGCCAGACTAGAAAACATGTTGAGAGTTCAGCAAGGATGCCCAGCAGATGGACAACGAAGAGGCAAAGGTGCCTCTGGAGCAGGGAGATATGGGGGTAGCAAATCCTACGGTCACCCCTGACAGCATGAGTTCTATCAGTGATACAACTTTGGTTGTGCAAGTCTGGATTGCAAACACATGGCTGGATCACTGCCAGGCCATGCATTACTCTGCCTGGATAAGCAGACAGCCAATTTGTACCAGCAGGGTGGGACCAAGTAAGTCAGGTGTGATGTGACTCATAGTTTGAGAACCCCTTGCCTAAAAATATTAATTTCTTTAAATGCTGTTAATACACAAATAGACAGGCAAACCTACTCATATCTCTGCCCTTGAAAAGCCTTAACTAAGGAGAATGAGTGGTGGTCTCTAGAACAAGTATTTTCTTGTGTGAGGAAACCCGATCTCCCAGTAACCAGACCAAAGGCAAAAGAAGGGTGTTGAACTGTAGTTTTGTAATAATGAACTTCAGGCCATTTCAGAAATAAGGCTTCCTGCAGTACTATTTAGTGCCCAAAAAGTCAGAGAGACATTCTTTCCAACTTGGGTCTCATTTCAGTTTTGATCTCCTAGCTCCCTCACATGGCATAAGAACATCAAGCAGCTTACAGGATCAGAGCAAAAGCTTACGTAGTCTAACACTCTGTTTTTACTGTGGCCAAGCAGATGACTCTCCTGCTCTTGTTCCCCAGCAACTGCCATGCAGGGCCACTATGTCTCTGCTCCTCCCCCACAATCCCCCATACATAGTCACTGATAGTGCCAGCCAACAATTCATACATTTCCTTCCGTCGGCCAAAGCTCACCGCTCAAAGGCAATATTCTTGGTATCAAGGTGGGTGGAGACAATGGGAGAAGTGAGGCGGCTGGCTACATGCTCCTCTGAAGGCTGCATGGCAGCCAGCATCAGCTCGGGCTCATGCAAGGCTAGCGACAGTGTCTCAGTGTACACAACCTGCTTGTCATGGTCAACTTCCATCACCACAGCATTCTCATCTAAATAACAGGGGAAGGAGAAAGAGGATGAAAATGCAATATTGGAAAAACACCTTCTGTGAAAACCGCAGATGTCACTGAGCACACACACTGATCTCCCAAGAAAGGGATATTCTGACCTTCGCCTTTAAAGATGTAGCTGCGCCGGCCCCGCTGCCAGGTCATGTGCTCAAAGCCCAGTAAGGTAGTGTCCACCCGCAGGTTTTCACCCCGCTTCCATACCCGATACACATCGCTTGGACATATTTTGGAGACAAGAGGCACTGTGGATAGAGAGGAAGGGAATAAACAGAGGCATAAGGATCATTACCTGGGACTATTAAATAATGAGTCACACTTGTACAAGACTGTTCTTCCATGAAGGCATTATAGCCTCTGTGAAGTAGGGTATGATGAGATAGCAAAATGCCTAAGGGTAAACAACAAATTAAACAGCTCCCTGAGGCGAATGCCTGAGGCCTTCCCATCCTTCCAAATTATCACTTAAAACTCTGGAGTACTACTTGTGTTATCACATGTCAAAACCCCCTGGATAGACTGCCCACAGAAGAAGCCACTAAACTGACTGTAGAACAAGAAGGCAGAATTCCTTTTCTCACAAAACAAAGGCTAGTCCCCGTGCTATGCCAGTGATGTACTTATGGACAGTTAGTGGCCACATTTATTACAAACAGCAGTGATAACCAAACAAGAGAACCTCATTCCTTAGTTCAAATCTTCACTTGCCATCTTTTCTATCTTTTATTAATCTTTTTCTGTTTAATAGCTGAAATGGACATCTGAAGCACTGACTTACCCCAGCTGGTAAACTCCCACTTCATTTCCACATAGAAGTCAGGGGCCTGAGAAAATGGAAAACTAGATCATTACAAACCAGAAGTGAGATCAGTACAGACGAGAGAAGGGGCAGGAAGATCCAATCCCTGTGTGTTTTTCTCTGAATGAGATAGGGCTTTAACACTACATGGCTAACCTTTTGTCAGTGGGAGCACAATGTGCAATTAGGTTTGGGTACAACTAGCAAGGCCAAGATTGTTTCAAAACACCTTGAAGAAGCAAGGATTAAAAGGTCAGTGCTGATGTTTTCAAGATTCCCAGCAATTACTTCTGACACCCTGAAAGTGTGCTGTTCAAACATATTTCCTACAAGTTAATATGGGAAAGGAATAGTTGTATTATATTATGTTATATTAATGCACCTACTTGGGACAGAAGTAAAGGATGTAACACTGATGTTAACTATCTAGACTATTATTTTCTTAATGCAAATGCAACCAGATCTTTGGAAAAACAGAACAATCTACAAAAACAGACTTCTCCCAATGTACGTTCTTCCAAAGTACAAGATTACATCTCTCATAACTCACAAGCCAACATGTTTTCCTGAGAAGCATCAAATAGAGGAAAGCTGCATAAAAGACTGTGTTTGATAAGGTTTAATTTCCTCCCCTCCTCACAACTTTTGGCAAGGTTTTTGATAAGACCATGGGATGGATATCCCAAGAAAAACATTTGCAGACCCCAGAGGGGAATGGAAAACACTGCAATTCATCTGGAAGATTACAGTAGTACATACTCTGCGTAGTTTGTTGAGTAATTCTGGAATGCCAGCCAGACGCCGCGTGGCACGCTGGTAATCACGGTATTGGAGTACCAACTGTACCATCTCTGGATCTCCTGTGCTTACAGCCTCTTGCAGGACTAGATGCCAGGGAAAGAGCATAAAGGAATAATAAGTACCTGGCTTCTTGGGTCCTCTTTCTGTCTCATCATGCCCCACCTCATGTCTAATCCCAGATGGGTTTTTCCTCTATTTTCACTCCCAATTAGCAGAATCAGAGACAACCTCTTATCTGTCCAAAGGAAATGTCTAACTGCCAAAAGAACTAGGATTGTGCTCAAACTAGGCTGACAATGCAGGGTTCTGGGAACCTGAGCAGAAAGAGTGGGAAAAGTAATCCAAAGAAAATTACAAGAAGTAGAAAGCCTACTGTTCTACCTCCAACTTAAATATTCCACTAGTAGAATGGAACATCTAAACTGCCACAAAACACAGGCAGTCCTGAGCAAACTTACCTCTTTGGTAGATCTCAAAATGAACTAATTGCTGAAATATGAAGATGACCTTGCTGAATATATTTGGTGCAGATGATTTTGGTTTTTAATAATTATGAATGTTATTATTTACCCTTGCTAAGGTATAAATCATCAGCATTAGATGGCTTTGGTAAGAATGTTTCACCAAAGCACATTTGGTTAAGTCATTTTTGTTCTTGAAAGAGAAATCTAAATTTTCTCAGGAGAACTGAACATGAGCATAATCCTATAACGATGCAAGATATTTCAGGAAATATTTTAACTGTTTATTATGATCACTATTATTGTTTTGATCTATATTGCTCTTGTTTTTATGTTTTTGCTTCACAGATTTGCTTTTTTATACCTTAGATGTAATTTAAAAAATTCAAATTAAAGCCTAGAGTGATTAATAACTAGACGTAGTATATTGGCAGTCTTAAAACAGACATACAATGAGAAGCATTTATGGCTGCCTCACAGAGCCATTTGGACAAGCTCCTCCCTTCCCAGCAACAAGTGTGAAGGATAAAGAGTTGACTAGAGCTAGAAAGAAGTGAGGCTCTACTGTCTCATGAGAAAACAATGGTTTCCATCCTTCACTGCACATTCCTCACAGCAGACCTGATGTCACAAGCCCTTGGTTTTTCAATAGTTCTGCCTTCTTCTGCCCAACTTTCAACCCTTTCCAATTTTCTGCTTTTCCCTGCCTACCATATAAGAAATTGTTTTATTTTAAAAAAAGTCTATCCTTGAGCCCACATTAACTATTCCAGTGTTCTTTAACCTGGTTCACTCCAAATGCAACAGAATTCAACTCCCATATTTCCCATTTGATAATCTGTCCCAAAATATTTTAAGTGCTCCAGGCTAGGAGGTTTGTCATTCCCAACAAGCAGCAGTTTTTCAGTGTTAAGCAATATTTTTCAAATTCATGCAAACTAATAACCTTTTGGCACAGAAGCCAGGAAGTGAAGGAGGGACTCCTCTACTGTACATGCAGTACAGGCTTTCAACTATATCATACCTGTCCAGCCATTGGCATTCTCCTGACCCACACTGGCATTGTGTCGCAGCAGCACCCGGGCAGATTCCAAGTTCCCGAGGGACACTGCCAGTTCCAGGGGTGTTCGGCCACGTGGGTCAAGCATTTCAATATCATGCTGCAAAAGAATCAAAGAATTAGTGATCTGGATAAGAAATGTTTTACAAATAAAACAGGCAAGGGTTTTAACATCAGCTGCAGGCTTGGCCCTGGAATTGATTTTCAGTGCTAGGATTCAATCTTGTGAATTCAATATTGTCCAAATATCCCGTTAAAGAATGTCACTCACCCAGCACTGTTCTCAGATGCTGTTCTTTATCTCTAAGGCCATCCATGATTAGATATAATTCACATGGTTAACTGAGCTGACACAAAGGTCAACAATAGGAACCGTAATATAGTCTTATCCACTAGCGGAAGGACTGAAGAATCAGCCTTGCTGCTTAATGTAAACTAGTGCATAGTGATATTACAGCCCATGAATGATTTTGTAATCTTGTACTGGTATTACATTCTGGTTTCCTGATGAAAGAGTCTTGCAGTGTTACCTTCCAGGGTTACACTAAAGGTGGTTGTCCACACCAACAATCTTTCTTCCCTTCTGACAAAAGGGGTCAAGACCAGCCAAAAAGTGAAACAATTGGATTTGCTTTTTAATTGCAACTGCATCTCTGAGAAACTGTCATCAAGGCTCAGCTTAAAAATTAGTGTTGGGGGGCAGAAACTATTGTCCTGTCCCCTCTTGTAAATTTTTCAGAGATATTTGACTGACTCACTAATGGAGGAATCCAAAATCACCAACTAAATACAAGGGAAATAAGGGGGTTGAACTTAACCACTGAATACCTCACATCTGTTTTATATAGGACAGAGGAAGGAAGGAAGGAAGGAAGGAAGGAAGGAAGGAAGGAAGGAAGGAAGGAAGGAAGGAAGGAAGGAAGGAAGGAAGGAGTGACTTGCCCAAAAGGCTTCCAACTCCACCCCAAATCATTTGCCATTCGTAAACTTATTACTCTGTCCTGACCCAATATGGTATGCTATGCTCTCCCATACACTTTTCTTCAGAATTTCCACATTTGTAACAGATAGGGGGGAAAAAACAGGGATAAACAACAGGAGACAGTAATTGCCTTTAGCATCATACTTGTAAATTTCCAGAAGTATCTGATCGGCTAGATTTCTCAAAACCTCTATTTTTTTCCCCCCAAAATTCACCTTCCCAGATGCTCCAAATAATTTCCTCTTTTTTCCTTCAGAAAAAGGATGGGTGGGAATTTCTTCTGAAGTTATCATCAGTTCCTATCCCAGACTTTTTTTTAACCCAAACCAACTGATCCCCATTTTGCTCAGTTCCAAATAAATTATCAGGCAAAACTTTCTCTATAATACATAGCCAAGGTGTTCTGATGGCACTTTTCTCCTTGTTTTAACCTCCAGGTAGGAAAACAAATATATAAAATGGGCAGGAATCCAAGAAGCTACCAATCTGAGACTGTCTATCTCTACCATTTTTTCTTAACACAAGTGCCTATCCAATGCATAGTGTTAATCTGCGGGGACAAGCAGGAAGTGAAATCTGCAAAGCATTTTTGATAATGTTAAACTAACAGTACACTGGAGAAAGCACAAACAGGCACAGGCTGAAACAGCCTACACTAAAAAAAAAAGAAAGTAAGATTTGCAGTAGTGACTGACAGAATCTCCATCCATCCCTGTATACATCTAATAGTAATGATGACCGTAATGGCAACCGTAGTTGAATACCACTCTAAGCCACTAGTGTGACTTCTTCCTTTTACTTGTTTAAAGTGTAGAAATGGCCAAAGAAAGAGCCTGGGTCAGCTGGGCACACATATGTTTAAGTTTAATAATTATTTTACCTTTTCCCAAAATGGTGGCCATCTGTACATTATGTGTCCTGAATAAGAAGTTGAAATGGGAAGGGGAAGGAGGAAAAGCTTGCCCTCCATACTAGAGGATGTTATAATCAGTAGCATAGCAGGGGCATGTACACCAACTAAATGTGATCCTTAGCAAGGTTTGCCCACGTGTACCCTGTCTGGGGGAAGCTGCAGAGTAAATATGACGGAAGGCATGCTAGATTGAGATTTCAAGCAGACTGCCAAAAAGGAGTAGTACTCTTTTCTTTGAAGTTTCTATTGTTAAGCTAGGTCTAGAATGTGGGGATTTCCAAGTCAAGTGTGGCTTGATACTTATCTATGTAACTATGATCCAACTGCTACTTAGGTTGTAATGAGGGGGAAGGAAAGGGAATTTTGAGATAGGAGAGAAATCATGGAGATGCAGCACCAGGGTTACACTGAGACTGAGGAAAAGAATGATCCCAACCAATATCTGGAAATATTCTTCGGACATTTTCTATGTCAGGAAGGGGGAGAGGGAAATTCATTAGAAGAAGCAGGTTCAAAGGGATGCAGGTGAAACCTAGATTAGAAGTAGCAATCTCAGGATTAGGGCCAGATAAGAGGCCTCGTTCACTGCCCCCTCCCCTGACAGCAAGAGTATGAACTGAAGCTCGGGACTCTCTCCATCACGTCCACCTCTCCCTGCGCACCTCTGCTCGGGCTGCGAGGGGAGGCAGGCTGGACTGGAGGGACAGGGCAGAGAAACAGACGTCCCGGGCTGGGGAGGGGGCTCCGCCGTACCTGTCCCTTGCGCAGCTCGCTGTCCAGCGCCTGGTGCCGGTTGTGCCACACGAGCAGGTGCAGAGGGAAGGTGTCTGCGATGCGGGCCATCCCGTCACCATGTCCCCGCGCCTGGCCGGGTCTCCGCTCCGGTCCCGCTCTGCCCGAGGCCTTCCCGGGTGACGGCTGCCCAGCCAGCAGCAGCAGCGGCGGTGGCGGCGGCGGCGGCAGCAGCAGCAGCTCCCGTCCTGCTCGGCTCTGCGCTGGGCCCGCTGCGGTGGCGGAGGCGCTGCCGGGAGGAAAGGCGAGACGAGGCGAGGCGAGGCGAGGCGAGGCGAGGGAGGGGCGCCGCGCGGCCTGGCCGGGGTGCGCTGCGGCTCCCGAGGCCGACCCAGAGCCAGAGAGCGGCGGCTGAGAAGAAGGGGCGGGCCTCCGGGGCGCAGGGAGGAGACAGCGGCCGGGGCGCGGAAACCTGGCCCAGCTCGGGCACTTTTCCGGCCTGGCTCTCAACGCCAGCCCACGCGAGAAGACCGCACTCGAAGGGCTTGGGCGGCAGCGGCAGCAGCACCCCATGCGTCACCGCCGCCTGCAACCGGGGGGACCCGGGCAGCGCAGCAGGCGCAGACCGAGGCGCTGCAAATGCCCGGGAACGTCCTGCTTCCCGGCCCGCCTCCCGATACGGAAAAGAAAAGGAAACGGGGCTGCGTTGGCTCGGCTCGCTTGCTGCGGGGCGGGTGGGCGCCGAGCCCTCTGTCTTCCCGGCTGCTCATGCATACGTTTTGCAGGGGAAGGAAGCATGTCTCAGGGTCGTTTCATTTAGCGCAGCGTTTCATTCGATGGCGGGTTTAGCTCCAGAGGGGAATGGCCTCGTCAAGGCTCAGCTGTGGAACACGGGAATCGAGAAAGGAAGGCCCTTGACCATGTGCAGAATGCCTTTCCTTTGGCACAGAATATGCAGTGTGAGCTCTAGCCTGCCGTGTAGCTAATCCTCTTCTTTCTAGAAAGTGTCTACTGTATTCCGACAACACTAGGTATCATTAGGCACTTTATAATTAAAAAAAAAATTAATTTAATGTTTGTGTTGTTCAAGCGCAAATTATCTGGGATGGGAGCTCATCTTACCGTGTAATTTTGTCCGTATTTATTATGTTTGAACAGCCTTGCCCTAGCTTAGGGTCATATCGACGCAAAATGAGCTCGATTGACCTTAGTTAAACTTATCCCTCCTGAGTAGACACTGCTAGGATTTCACTGACAGTCTTCCCAAAATGAACTGGGTTGTCTTTCATTTTACTGTCAAATGGCTTTGCAAGGGTCAGGTTTTCTTATCCACAGCCTGTTCTCCCTCTCCCTCCCCCAGGCAGGTCAGATACCATCAGGCCAGTCTGAAGGGCTGTCCTGATCCAACTTCAGCTAATTGTTGTGTTTATGGATTGAAGGGACAGGGAAATTGGCACCAAGTAAACCTGAAAAGAATTGCCTTCTTCCTTTGGGTGGGAGAGGCCTCCCGTGATTAGGCCTCAAAAAATGTAGAAAGGAAGTGAAGAGGCGGCACTGTAAAAACAGCAAGGAGGAAATTCATTAGGGTAAGCAAGAAAGCCTTTTCTTTTTAGTGAGAGGACCAGGAATCCTCAGTTGAGCAGGGTGCTGTTCAACTAATCAACAATATACCTCAGACTTTCTTGGGAACCAAGCTTATTTTTTCCATTTTTGCAAGGAATGGCTCGTGTTTTTTTTTTCACAGGCACTTGTGTTGACATTCAACAATGGTTTCACACTGCAATACATTACAATCCATTCACTCATAAATACTGTAAAATTTTTGGAGAAGATATTTTTATTCTCTGCAGTGTAGTGCAGAATCAGTACAGGTTTTAAAAGCAGTTTCTTCCAGGGGAATTTGCCACAAATATTTATTTTTGTATAAAGGGCAGGGATGAAGTGCAGTAGTGTACATCTAGTCTACTTTTTTTACACTGTCTTGTCCCTTGCATTATATATGATTTTATTGTGTAATATATTAAAATGACTCTATATCCACTATTTATGAGAGCCAGTTTGGTGTACAGGTAGTCCTTGACTTAAAACCATTCATTTAGCAACCGTTCGAAGTTACGACAGTGCTGGAAAAAGTGACTTAAGACTGGTCCTCACACTTATGACTGTTGCAGCATCCCTGCAGTCACATGATTAAAATTCAGGCACTTGGCATCCAGCATGTATTTATGACAGTTGCCACATCCCAGGGTCACATGATCACCATTTGCAACCTTCCCAGCCAGCTTTGAACAAGCAAAATCAATGGGGAACCACTGATTCACTTAATGACTGTGATTTGCTTAATGACCATGTGATTCACTTAACAGCCACTGCAAAAAATGTTGTAAAATTGGGTGTGGTCATGTGATACCTTGTTTAATGACTGCACTGCTTAACAATGAATTTTCCGGTCCCTGTTGTGGTCGCAAGTCAAGTACTATCTGTAGTGGTTAAGGCACCAAACTAGAAACTGGGAGACTGTGAGTTCCAGTCCCGCCTTAGACACGAAGCCAGCCGGATGACCTTGGGCCAGTCACTCTCAGCCTGTGATGGACTGGAATGGAAGGAGGGGAGTAAAGAATGTGCTCTCATCTGTTCCACCTCACCTCCGTACTTCTCAGGCATGCTACCAGGCGAACGCAGCAACACTGGTGGCGGTGGTGGTGGCTGGGCTCCCGGTCCAATTTGCTGTATTAGTTGTCCCATAGCTGCTTGCAGGTTATTAATCTGTGCATCCACTTGCTGCTGGTGTTGTAGTAGTGCAGTGGCCAAGAGCTGAGGGGTCAAATTAGCTCCCTGTGGATCTGTAGCCATGATGTAACTCCTTCTACTGGAAGGTAATTATGTTTCTGGGAAGATTGATGTCGGGCCTAGCCCAAGGAACTCCAGGAGACCACGCAGAATCAAACCAGCAAGGTTTATTAGCTACAACCCCTTAACAAGAATCTTCCCAGAATGAAACCAGTTCCCAGGCTCAGCCAGTTCACACTGATGGAATTTCTTAGGGAGGTGCCAGTCTCCTCCGCTTATCTCTTCCTCGCTCCTCTGGAGATGAGAGCACATTCTTTACTCCCCTCCTTCCATTCCAGTCCATCACACAGCCCTAGGAAGGAGGCAAGGGCAAACCACTTCTGAAATCTTGCTAAGAAAACTGCAGGGACTCATCCAGGCAGTTTCCAGGAGTCAGCACTGACTCAAAGGCGCTAAAATCCCCTCCAAACAATTTAATATATTGCTTGCTCCATTACTTTTTAAATATATAAGACGTATCTCTCCAGAAATGATTTTACTAACATATATAGCTGGTTCTGCCTTTGTTACTCATGAAAACAAATCCCAAGAAGATGCATTTTTACCTCTCATCATGTTTGGGTAAATCTTGGTACCCCCCCCCCCCCACATGCTCGCCTGTCTATTCACTCAAGTAAGGCTTTACATCTCTGTTGTCACTTAGGAATAGATTTCTTTGAATACAGTGAGTATGGCTTATTTCTAAACAGACAAGTACAAAATTATACTGCAAATGTTTACTCGGCATCTTCGTAAAGCCAGTTTTCTTCTTTTTAATTTGGAATACTCTAGTTTGAGGTTTTGCTTGTAAATTACAAAAGTCAACCAGTCAGTGCATTATTTACAGTTGACTAAGACATGGTGGCAGCCTCATGACTGACCATTCTTCAATCAACCTACATAACCAAGATTACCAGAAATAAGTATTACACTTGGGATTTAGTTCAGCTTGAGACAAACATATTAAGCTCTGCTTAACTATATATACCTGCAAACAGCTTAATCTGAGTATATGTTGGTTTCTTTTTTCTTTTCCCTGTTTTTAATGGCAATACAATACAAGATAGTTGAAGGAAAAGACAGTTACAGAAAGATGTGCTCCTTCCTGAAACTGCAGAAAACACTAAGGTATATCATCAAGGGATCATGCATAGCGACAGGCAGTGGAGCAGTACGCACTCCAGGCAGTATTGCCTCAATCTATTAAAATATTGCAAATGCTTAGTTCAGTGTTGTCCAAACTTGGCCACTTTAAGATGAGTGGACTTCAACTCCCAGAATTGAGTTACCCCATGGCTGGCTGGGGAATTCTGGGAGTTGAAGTCCACTCATCTTAAAGTGGCCAAGTTTGGACAACACTGGCTTAGTTCATGTGAAGCACAGCATGTGATCTGGATACTATACTCAGGATCCTGCAACATCCAAGGCTGAAACACAATTCAGCTCACATGCACATAATTCAGTATATGAATTATGCCTAAATATCTTCTGCAATATCAGAGGAACTAGGCTACTACTCTTGAATGTTTGATGGTTTTCAAGTTAATGGATTTGATCCAAGAAATCTGCCCCAAATATCTGCTATCTGCTTGGTTCAACTGGGAGTCCTGCACTGAGCAGAGATCTGGACCCAGTGACGTAAACAGGCCCTCCCAACTCTATGATTCTATCTGCTGATATGAAGAGAACATATCTGGAGAAATAGGCTTGTGCTCTGGATTACTACTAGCAATTTGGGACTAATTTGCATTTCTCGCTTCTCGGGGGATCTAGGCAGACAGACAGTAGCTATTTGAAAAAGCCTTGGTTACGAACTGACTAGAGTCACCTATTACTTCAACATAAAGTGGACTAATTTTGTCTTATTGTATGAACCAAACTGCTAAATCCTGTTCAATCTTCATGAAGACAAATCAGGACTTAGTTCAATGTACAAATCTAGCCATGACTATCATTGTGTTACTTTTTATATATTGCTTGTGATATAGCTCACAATGAATAATACATTTATTTCCCCTCTCCCAAAACAGATTTTAATTGAAAAACTGTATTTTGAAGGATTTATATATTCTTATAGGGGAGAGCATATACAGCCAGGATTTATAAAATTGAAAGTGGCATACTTTCCCTTCCCAACTGTTATTAGCCATAGTTACAAATTTTGCGAAACCAGAACTTGCTTTCCGAATTACAGTGGCCTAGTTCACACATCACAGTATGTGAAAACTAAACAAATCACATTGTGGCTGAGTATGATGGGTAATCCAGCCTATTGATTGATATAACTATAATATCAAATGAATATGTAAAGATGCCATTGAGTCAAGCTTGACTCCCGGTGACTGCATTTATGTAGTTTTCTTAACAATGATATGGAAGTTGTTTGCCTTCTGGATTTTTTTTGGGGGGGCGGTGTCTTCCCAGCATAATCAACAGCACTGAAATTCCCAGGTGGTCTTCCATCCAAGTGCTGACCAAGATTAATCCTGCATAGCTTTCAAGATCAGCCAGGGTCAGCTATTGTAAGCCGCTCAGAATCACATATGTGAGAAGGGCAGCTATATAAATCCAACCAACCAACCAACCAACCAACGTGCTGCTACTTCCTAGGGCACTCCTGGTATATTTACATGAATACATCCACGCAGATTTCCTTGCATGATATAAGAATGGCTTGCCGCTGCCTTTTTCTAAGGTATTTTTCCTCATCTTCATACTGCAGCTTGCCTAGAGCCCAGATGATCTGAGAACTAACCAGGGCTGACCCTGCTTAACTTTCTAGATCAAACAAAATCAGTCTGGTACTTTCATCTAGCTGGGTGTTATAATGCTACTGCTTCTTAAAATCATGCAACACTCACATGTGCTAGACACATTCCCCTAGCGATCATTTTAATAACAATAATAAATAACAATAATTCATTGAACTTGTATGCCACCCAACTCTCAATGACTCATTTTCCCTCAATCTATCCCTGCATGACCACTTCCAGTACTGAAGATAATGGGCCACTGGATCTTTTGGCAAGTAAATCTAGGCCCAGTTATAGGAAGCAAGATTGGAACTATGGCTTTTGTTTAAAGCTACAGGGATGAGAAATTATTACCTTAGTTAATATTCCAAAGTGGGCCATCAACTCCCATTGTCTACACTATCTTCAAGGCCTCCCTTCCTGTCTAATGGGAGAGAAGCCTGTAGGGTTAGTGGCGGTAAAAGATAATGCTTCTCTAAGCAGCATCTGTTATAAGAAGATAAAACATATTCTTTAGATAGGCTCAAGCTAAAAGCATAGAATGGTTGTTTCGCTCTCCCTACCAGCAAATGTCCTCTGAGAAGAGGCCTGGTTACCTCCTGTGCTGCAAACCCCAAGCATATGTATACATGTGGTCAGTGTTGGTGACTTTTATCATTCTGGTAATAGGAGCCACAGAAGAACTCATAGTATGCAGCTGTGGGTTTTGGATTTTTTATTATAAAAACAGTATTTATCCCACTCATTAAAATCACATTCGAAAATCGGCAAAAAATCCATAATAATAACCCAGAGAAACAAACCAGAGATCAATATTTACAGACACTGCAGGGACAGGGGTTTTATTCCACCTCTCCCCCTTCCTTGGAAGGAAGGGGGGAATCAGATGGCAGAACAGGCAAAATTCATCACATGGGGGGAGGGGGCATGCAGCAGAGGCAATTGCATGCGCTTGGGGCATGAGACCTGACCCCCAACTGAAAGCCGTCCACCCCAACCCCCATTAACTGCAAATGAAGGGAGGAGGTAGGGTACGGGGATGATTCAACCTGAGATTTCTCACCATCCTGTGGGAGAAATCATAATGCTTGGGGGGGGGGGCTTGAAAGGGAACACTGTTTCATACAAGGCATACTGGAAGGGAGGAGACGAGCAGGCTTAGCTTTTCAAACCCACCCTGGCCCCTTGGCACAGATTTATTTACAGAATCCTTCAGACACTTGGGAGTTGGCACAAGGCCTTGATCAGGCTGTTTCCAGCTACTGCAGTCCAGCTCCAGCCTCAAGAGGCCACGAAGTGAGGTTCAGGCAGCTCCAAATCGCTTTTGGCATGAAACCTACTGCCCCTCCCTCTTTCCACAGCAAAGCAGCATGGATTTTGGCAGTGGGGACAGCAGAAATAGGGGCAGTTCTCATCTCATCTCAAAGAGAAGAGTTAGAGGCGTTAATATATTCTGGGCAAGGCAAACACTGGGGTTTCTCTAGATCCATCCTGGGGTCACAGGGAGTACAACTTAATCTCCACTAGGCCAACTGAGACAGGCACAAAAACCATCCTGAGATTTGGCACCACTGATTGAGAATGCCTGTTCAGGCCTGGAATAGCAAAGGATTTCAGTTCCTAAGGCTGCTGTTGGAGAAGCAGCTGCTGTCCTGGGTCAGAAGTATCAGATTTGGAATGGCGAATGGTGGGATAAGAAGAGGGTTAGAGTAAGGTTTAAGGACCTGGACAGAGCACTGGGAAAGAACAGGACTATATTTTTATTTTTGTTAAAAATTTCTATTACAGTGTAATTGTTTAAAGGTCAGACCTCATCCCTAGCTTGGAGTGGAACCCCAGCCAATCCTGAAAGAGATGCTTATGCTTAGCAATGGCCACCTACCCAACACTCTTTGAGCAAAAGGTAGGGGGTGAAAATGCATCCTTCAGATCTCTCTGGCAAGAACTAGAATAGATTTCTTCAGGATCTACCGTGGAACCCTTGTCAGAGCTCGGTATGGGAAGGTAAAGGGTCTGGATTTCAGATTGTCTTGCAGATTTCTCCTCATCTCTGCTAGTGTAAGAGGACTCATCTTAGACAATGTGCATGCCCATAATGCCATATGAACAAGGCATAGCAGGATCTGTGGTATTCCTCATGTGTACTTTGGCACACGTTTGGCACCACAGTGAGAAAGTAGGAAGGAACTGCTCAAGATGCCTAGCACACTTCACATTTCCTTCTGTTGGTCCTATTTAGGGGCAAGGCCTTAATCTCAGCCTCGCACAGTAGGGAATGAGTAGACTCTTATCCACCTTATCAGACTCCTACCCCTGAAATGGTTATCAATCCCCATGTGCAGAGGGGATGGGGGAGGAAGGAACCTGTCCCACACTTTCTGAATACCCCACCCCCCATTATATCCCTGGAGGCTGGGGGGACGTCACAATGATCAGCAAGAAGAGACAGGAGAGAGGGTGGGGATGGTGGGCAAACCCAGCTGAATAAATTAAGGATGGGAAATGAAGTCAAGGAAGGTCAGAGGCCATTGGTACTACTGCTGCTGCGCTGAATCAGTGGGACCTTGCTTAGCTCTACCACTGGAGAGCGTGGCTTATGTTTCATTTTGGGTACCCTTTGCAGCAGCTGTTGCGCTTCCTGATAGGCATCACGCAGCTCCTTCTTCCATTGCACCAGCTCAGGATCACTCTGGGAGAAAAAAAAAGATGGATTAACAGTGAAGCACAGAAAAGACATATTCCAAGACAATAGCAATAACTTCACTGGGGGTGGGAGAGGGAAACTACATTTCATCAGTGTTATTCTTCATATTGTAAGCAAGACTTTGCCCCCTATTGTGACAATCTGATCCAGAGCCTTTATTACAAAAAGGGCTTGCCTCCTTAAAGAATCCCTTGGTTCTTTGCTGTAATTAGGAGTACGCAATGCACTTACCAGATATTTTAGACTGCAACTCCCATCAAACATGAACAGTGGTTAGGAGTTATAGTCCAACACCACTTATAATCCATTTTATCTGAATTTGCAAAAAAATTACACTTTAATGTGCATTAAGATTCTTGAGCTGCTAACCCAAATCAGCAAACACTATCCTTTTAATATTTAGATATAAATGATTAAAGCTTCCAGGGATTCCCTTAGTGCTTAGCATCTCTCTATGCCAGCTATTAGCACCAGTATTTTCTCCCAGCAGAAGAAAGCAACTGGAGGCACAGAATCTCAGTCTGACCCTATCAGCATAGCTCTGGCCCCTGAAGATCCACTTATTGTTTACCCTGAATGCTTTTTAATGCCCACATATTCTGCAGCATATGGAACCTGAAAATTGCAAAACCATTTTGGTTACAAACATCTGGGATGTTATTTAGCAAGATAAACTCCCACTAGATGTCCACTGGAAGCAACAAGACAGAATTGCTTAGCTTTGTTTCCCTAGCTTGTGTTTATCTAAGAGAGAATATAAATGCGGCTTGCAGTGACTAGGGAAAATCTCTTGCACCCAGATAACTTATTGCCTCCCAATATCAAAATACAAGCTGCTCCTGATCCTCTTGTAAATCTAGATTAGGCAATAATTGTGCAAATGCAGCTAAGTTCTACATGAAAACTTAATAGGCATAGATTATTCTGAGAAGTTTGCCAAGCATATATGACCACTAATCATATTTTCCATAAACTGAAAAGAGTTCCTGTCCCAGTCTTTGAGGCAGCTAATAATAAAGATTTTAAGGAACCACAACTCTTAAAAAGGAACACAGACTACCTTAGAGTGAAATAGCAAGAACAGGAAGCACAAGAATTTCAATTGCCTATTTTTGCTCTTTTTCTATTTTGTATGGAAGAGAAATGTAACATCTTGTTTAGACAGATGCAAAAGTTTAATTTCACAAAAGATCAAATAGACCACCAAAAAAGACTCTTAGGAGAGACTGTATAAGAGGGGAAATAAAAAAACAACTCACATCACACTGCAAAACAAATTGCTTGCCTCCCCGGATCTTAAGCAGGATGCACTTTCGATCTTTTATCTGCGTCTCCTCCACTGACTGGATCTCTTCCATAGTGAGCAGGGACTGCTGTAATGCCCCCCCACCAAATATCTGGTTAATGAAAGCCATTTCCAACACACATATTAAACATACATGCTGCATGTTTTACCTATATCTAAAGAGTCTTCCTCTTCTCCTGGCACTGCACTATCCCCCTAAACCCACACAATCACGTGCCTATCTTTGTGCACTATCCCCCTAAACACACACAAATCAAAATTACATTCTTGCATTCATCTATGGCAAGTCTCCAGACAACCCTAAATCTGATATCCTATCTTTTCCACCCACTGGAACAGAGCTTGTCCCTTACCGGAGATTCTCCCTCTCCACGCCATTCCAACCGATTTGGGAAGAGGTAGAAGTATCGCCTCTGCCACTGAGTAAGGAAAGGGTTCCCCAGTTTTGACATATAGCCATGCATGATGCAGTCTTTGCCCAAGGCATAATCTGTACAGAACAGGTAAAGATAAGAATATGAAGGCTAACAAAAAGGTGAGGTGTTATAGGGAGCAGAATAGGACTAGTACCAATGAATCCAGACCGTCTTCCCACACTAAGAACAGGGAAGAAGCACCAAGTTTCCAAAAGCAAATGCTTGCAGAATAATTCCAAATTCTGGCAAAGGCTTTTCTTGTATAGAACAGCGATGAAGCTCACCTTCCTCATGGCCCAACTGCTTGTTCTTTGCTCTTTTGCGGGCCTCCAGCTTGTCAGTCTCAGCATTGACTGTATCAAATACAGTCTCCGTCACCTCCTGCTGCCAGCGCTCTGATATGGTGAGTGGAAAGTTGCGATAGAGCTCCTGGTCACTATCCAATAGCTGGGAGGAAAAGCAGGTTATGTCACCATGTTTCCAGGATCAGAGGAAGCATGCCTCTGGGTATCAGCTGCTGAGAACAACAGCAAGAGAGGCTACCTACTTCTGGGTTCCTCACAACAGCCTTTCAGTCTGTTTCAGTAGTGTTCTGCTTATGTTCTGTTTGGACTTTTGAAATAAGGCCTTTTGTTTTCTTCTTGGCAGTATTATTTGCTCTAGTTCTGTCCCTTCTATTAGTTCACATTCACAGTTTGCACGCTTCCTTGTAGATATTTCAAATCCCATCTTTTCTAGCACTTCCTAACTTCCTCAGCACTTTTCTCATCTAGAAGCATATTCCTCCATAAATCTCTGCACAGATTTCAATTAATTCCCATGTCACCTTTTCAAAGGTTGGCTACCTCTGTTCCATCTGGCTGGCCACAAAGTGCTAGGCTAGATGGACATTTGTCGTAAGCCGGCATGGCAATTCTTAACCTAACCCTATGGGCATATTACTCCAAGCCAGAAAGCTCAGAAAATATGTATTAGTTCCTGAACTACACTACTTTCATTATAGAACAATTCTTGTCTAATAATAGACAAGAATTAGTCACTTACACATTGCTCTTACTGGAAGGCCCCTGAACTGAAGAATAAAAATCAATGCAGTTTTCTTCTAGGATACGTCTTCCACAAAAAAAAAAAAAACTGTATTGAGTAATAGAGTAAAACCTGATTTACTGGACCTTGATACAATGGACTTTGCATGCAATGGACAAAATTTCTGCAGTGATTTATGTCATTTGTGTGATGACTTTATTATGCAAATAACATATTTGTATCCATTTAATGAAGATAATGGCATACTCTCCAATTTAATTGACGATCTGGAATAAGCGACACCCTTTTCCCTCCCTTGTCTGTTAATTTAAGATTCCACTGTATCCTTGATCGATGTCTTTTTAATTTTCAAAGATGAGAGAGTGGCCAATGACGTAGTTAATGCAACAAGGTATTAAACAAACATACAGCTACTAGCTATGATGAATAGCTTCTCAATGTTTGGATGCATTATAGTTCCTATTGCAGGCGTATAGTTCCAATTGCTGGAGGCAAACAAAGGGGAAACTATCAATATCATGTTCTGCTTCTAAGCTTCCCAGAGAACTTTGGCTGGTACTAGACACAGAGGCTAAAACAGAATGATCTGATTGCACAAGTTACTCTGTGCCAGTCCTTTCTCAGCACCAGCCTTCAGCCTAATCAGAATTCCTAGGTAGACACTAGAAGGAGAAGGCTGGTCTGCACTGTTATTCCCTGATGGCAAAACACAGTATTACTGCCCCTTGTGAAATTTCATCTTCTACTGCCTGGGTCTTTCCACTATATGTAAGTTCAACCTGTTCGAGTTCTTTTTGAAGAAAAATGGGATATCAGTTTTAAAACAGAAGTGCCCTCAGGCTTGAGAATATAAGAGAAAATTGCAGCTGCTCAGCAGAGGTCACCATAATTCTGGGAGATTCTCCTCGTGTACCTTAATTCCTTTGGTGTCTTCTTCATCAAAGGAGCCAATGTCAAAAGCATCAGCTGCATTTACCTCCCCACGTGGTGGAATCAAGGGCGGTGGATACTACAAAGACATAATGAAATAAAGTCAGCAAAGGAGCAGAACAGAGTTGCTGCTGTACCTTTTCATTTTTTTTTTTCATCATAATGCTCGAATAGGTTTTATTTTTATTTTTTTTCCCATCAGCCTTTCAGCTGGGGTTACTCTCTACTCACCTTCTGGAGAAAAACCATCTGCCAGTCCACACCCTGGAAGAATGGATTCTCCTTTACCTCAAGAGACCTAATGAAAATATAGAAGAGATAATAGTGACTTCATCTTTGACTTTGCGATAGTTGGAATTAGAAGGCAGGGGATAAAAAATTGGAACCAACATGACCTTCATAAACAGCAAATACAACTGATTATGTTCATGTATCTTTCTAACTAGTGAGGAATTCCATTAGTGTGGAATTTCAATTTTTAATTTAAAACTTAAGAAAATTCAGCTAAACCTAATCACATCAGCATCTGTGGACTACTACCTTCTACTGGAATGCCTAGTTTGCTCAGAAAAGTACATGTGCCTATTGCTGCAGTTACAAAACTAAAAATTCTGCATGTGTGCAGAAGCAGCACAAATCACTGTACAAAATCTATTCCATGAACTTCAAATCTAGTATTGTTATTTTTATATTAAAATGCATGTTTCTCCTCCAGTTTGGAAATGTATAGACAATACTGCCTAAAATCTCAGAAACTAGAGAAGTACCTGAGTAAGACTTCTAATGGTTTTGGAGGTACAAGAAGGGAACTGAAACTCTGTTATTCTGTGGGGCTCTTTCTCTTTCCTATGAAGAGCAAATCCAAAGGGGGGAAAACAAAACAAAACTCCAAGATAAATTATGCAAACATGCTAAATTTGCATAGTATATGTAAGTAACAAAAACATTTACTGTTTCAGAATCTGGATTGTTTGGCCCCAGAAATTAATAGTAGAGTATACATTTAAGCAACAATATGTCTGCAGTTAATCATAAGAGGGGTATGCACAGAAAAGAGCCCACTTCATCAGATGCATGGCACGAGGAAAGGTTTGGTTCATCCCTACAGGAGATATAACAAATCTGGGGTTATATGCATTTATCCCAAGATGGCAGTGTATCTTATACTGGGATAGAGAAGAAAAGAAATAAATTGAATAATCTATTGTTTTATGAAATGGTAAATGAACGATATTAAAAATGCGAAAACAAGGCTGGCTGATCTTTCTTCCTCAGAAAAGAATGTTTAAAAAAGCAATAGCAATTCATATTTTCAATTAGCTATTTATTATTGTTCTGAAAGCCTTTGGATTTCAACTCCTGATCTACATTCAATGCTAATCAGAAAATCATGAACATGAAAACTTTACCTAGAAGAAAACAATAATGTTGCAGTTTACATAACACTGTTTTGTTCTCTTGGTACATCCATGCTTCAAGGTCATCTACATTGATTTATCAGATTGTGGCTTGAATTTGCAACTGAGGAATGGAGAAAATTGGCAGCCTTGAAACCAAGCCAGCAGCCAAATACTGGGGAATGTTTTTCTGTGAAGCTGGTTCCGTTAACATTAACTTCCAAAAAAGTAAAGTTCTGATGTTTTGTTCATATTATCTTCTACAGTAATAGATATGGGAAACAAGTCATGATAGCCAAGCATATGAAAAGAATACGTTCTTCATTCATTACAAGTTTTTGTTTTTCTTAAATGAGAAGTGAATGAATTGTTAGAGTTCCAAACCCAACTCTATTCTATGTAGATTTTTTTCAATCACTGAACATGAAGATGAGTAACCTTAAAACTGTGGCCCATTCAGATATTCCTCTACATCCCACCTAGTCCCTTCAGCACCTTGGCAGGAGACTCACCCACGGCCCATACAACCCAGTCGACGGTTGACATCTCTCTGTAACAGTCCCTCCAGCAAAGAACGTAGCTCAGGTGAAAAGGAGTCTGGCAGCTCCACAGCCTATTGAAAAAAAGAGGACAGGTTTAGCCAAAAGGGACCTGAGAGATTGGAGAGGTCAGAGGAAACCAAGAAGAACCCATCAGGGCTCTACATCATAAGTCCTTCAACCTTGGAAACCATTGTTTGTTATTCATTTAGGCTATCAGAAAGAACAAGATTTCCTATTCCAGAAGCTGTAGGAGATCCCACAGAAACCAGTGAATAACCTGGGTCTGAAAGCAATGCCATCATAATCCCAGTAGAAAGAAAGGAAGAATGCTAATATGCAGCCTAAAAATCACATGCAATCAGCCTAATTTCATTTCACATAGCCCTCAGCATTATTCTGCTGCTTGAAAACTGCAGACCCACTGGGAATCACTTTCTCTTCCATTCTGTGGTTGCACATGTTTCTGCAAAAGAGATGTATGGGTTCAAACGGAATGGAATAGTAAAGAAGAGGAAGAAGAGCTACACAATTTTGCAGACTCCACCTATTTATAACTCTAGGTCTGCCTACTATCAGCAGTGGCCACAAAGGGTTCTTTCTGTGTCAAGAAATTTTCAAAGGAAAAAGGTTCCCCATCCCTGTACAAAAGTCCTCAGATGATGATGATGATAACTGGTCCTTGGGAAGGACTCGATAGGTGAATAAAAATGCCAAATCCAGTCTAAACAACTGGCTGACTGTGTGACCAACAGCAATAATAATAATAAACTTGTACGCTGCCTGACGCTGGGTGGCTATTATTTATTATTATTAGTTATTATCAGAAGAGGTAAAAAGTTGTTTTAAACCACTGCCACTTCATCCAAACAAACATTCACCTGCACTCCTACCATCAACAGACACCAGTGTTTACTGGCCTCCTGTTAGAGCTAAACAGGCAGAGCTACCTTTTTTTTCCAAATCACTTCATACAATTCAGCTGATTGCTACAAACATCTTACAGATCTTTATCCAAGCTTTTCCTAATCTGATGATCTCCAGATAAATTAGGATTACAACAACCAAAATCCTCAAATGGCTGGGTGGTGTTATAAAGACGTTATAAGTCACTAATGCAGAAATTATTTATGTCCCTCATAACTGTAACAATGTTGGCTTTGGAGGATAGCAGCTGTGGTCCTGATGCCATCTGGATAGCACCAAGTTGAGGAAAATTATTCCAGAAGAGAGGTCAAGCTCCAAGCTTGTTTACAGATCCCAAGCCCCCTTTTTGTAGTCCTGGAGCTTCCTCAGACCACTGTGGCTGAGAATGGCCATCTCAGTCACCTTGTTTTATTTGATAGGCCACTTAATTGTACAGCTCATTTTAACTAGAGGTTCACCAACATCAGTTCTAAATACAACTTCTCTTCATGGTTTCATATCTGATGGTAAAACATTCCCAGATGTCCTGAGTGTATTTATACACTACACGTACCTCCTAGTTAGTGGGATACAGGCAACTGTATGTTGACATGCAAGGAAGTCTCTACATTGGAGAGACCAAACTTTCCCAGCATAGTATGAACATGCTTGAGCTAAAACTGGGCTTTGGTTATACTTCTGTCATATGGCTGAAAGGTGCCCAAAGTGACCAGTACCATCCTTATGGTTAGCAGAGAATGCTGCAACTGGGACTTGATTAAGGCTAGTAACATACTTTATACATTCCCTGTCCTACTCAAACTTATGTCCTACATTTTATGAAAGCCTTAACTGAGGAAAGCCATGATAGGCAGCAGAGGTCTGTATCAGCAGATGAGAGAAAAAGCATATTTAAAACTGCTATAAAAATGAGGAAGATTATATGATGTGTATAGTTGTAAAGAATGAATTTAGAGAGTAAGGAATGGTTAAGAATAAAAGAAGGCAGAGAAAATGCACTGATTTTGATGCAGTGATTTTAAAAATTGTTTTGGAGGGGGACTAAGAAATGATCAGAGTAGTGAATGAAATTAAAAATAAAAGTGATAAAATAATTTGGGCTAAAACTGAAGTGAGGCAATGCTGGAAGTGGTATTTAAAGTTCTGTATGGGAATGATAATGATATGTTGAAGAATGGAATTGGAACAAATTCTATAAATATTAGTGTTCAAGCAAAAATTATGCAAAAGAAATCCTTTGTACTGTGAGAAGGTTGAAAAAGGCTGCAGATGATGTAACTGGAAAAGTACTAAGATATGGATGTGGAATACAGCTTATTTAATGTGTGAGAACTCCATCTGTGCTTGACAATTGAAAAATGCTTTTATTGTTCTCTACAAAAGGATAGGAAACAACAGTGAATATAAAAAGTACAGGGGGATTAAGTTGCTGGAAATATGTTTGGCAGAATTTTGATTGAAGAGGTGTGATAGGTGATAATAATAAAAATTTGGGAACTACAGTAAAGCTTTATGCTGGCAGGAATTAGGCAGACAGAATTTTTTGCTTTTCAGCAGACCAGTTAGTTTAACTATGAGATAGTTTACTGTATGCTTTTTGATACAGGGCTTACATTATGAAATGTTTTACTCAAATATGGAGCTAAAAGTTTGGTTGTGGTATGGGATAAAAGCAGTATATGATGAAAATAAAAAACACATGAGAATAAAATAGTATGCTTAGTAAATGGTTCACTACTGAGCAGGAAGGCATAAGACAAAGACTGCATTGCAAAGCAGAAGTCAAGCGGGTTGAGAGAAAGGGAAGATCAAAAAAGTCACATTTGGATGGAGTTGGTGAGACCCTCAAAAAGAAAGATGTGGGAAGTTTAAAAAAGAAATGTATGAAACAGTGTATAGAAGTAGTGGAAGTAAAGATGGTTTGGAAGCAGTATACTAAACTGTATAACTGTATACAGTATATACTATGCTACATAATGCCTTGAGTTATATATAAGATATGTAATAATAATAATAATAATAATAATAATAATAATAATAATAATAATAGGTGTAAACTAGATTCAGCTGTATTACCTTTTCTTATCTCATGCCTGCCTGCCTTCCTCTCTCTTACTGTTTCTCACTCATTTTCTGTGTTTTGTGTAACAATGCTTGATGCCAAAAGAAAATAGCATGATGTGTGTGTATGTTTGTACGTATGGTCTTTCCAATATCAGCACTTAAAGTTACCCAATAAAAGCAACTAGCAGTAATTTCAGAAATATTGAAAGTCAGTTCTACTTCACCTAGCTAGAATTTTACTGTCAAGGGTCTCCAGATTACATCACTTTCAAAGACACACATTTCAGAACAAGTCTATTCAGTGAAGACAAATAAAAAGAATCTTTAAATTAAGAAAGGGTATAAGTTTGAATACCAGTTCCTGAGGAAGAGGGCAACAACAGCGAGTTCCTTTATTTTCATGACTAGCCTTTCAGCTTCTTTGTCAGAAACTGGATGCTGGATTAGGTGGGCCTTTGGGTCTGTTTCAGAAAGGCCTGTTTTACATTCTGAAGACCCTTTGATAGTTCTATATTGGCATTTTCTATATGTGTTTTAGTATCAGCTTCCAAGATAGGCAAGATACCAATTCCATTACAGTACAAAGCAGGTAATGGAGCATGTAACAAAAGCCCCGTAGTCCTTCAAACTTTTCTGAGACACAGTGGAGGATAAAAGGGAAGTAGCATTCAAGTATAAATCTGGCTGAGTCAGTCTGGACGTGTCATTTTGTCCTTTGCCTCAAACAGTAAAATGTCTTGAGCTAGTGCTGAGCACCACAGCCTTCTCCTTCTAAGTACTTACCCTTTCCCCCTATTTCTTATTTCAGATTTGACTGCTGTTCCTAACTGGCCAAAATGGTACCCTACATATCAGAAGGGAGGTATAGCTAGGCTTGGGGGAATTCCCAAGGTCTGCAGAAGCTGAACTTTAAAAATAAAAGTCCAGTGCGAAGAGAACAAGTTCCATAGTCTTGAAACACCAAATGAAGCCAGAAAACCAGGTTGTAGGGAAACTATACAGCTTAGCATAGCTGGCTGACTAACAATGAACAAGTGCACTCCACAGTACTGTATTTTGTTGATGGTCCTACTTGTTTAAAATACATTGTTCTATTTTTGATATTTTGATTAAAACAGAATACTTTGGGGTTTTTTTTGATATTTTGATTATTGCTGAGAATCAAAAATGTTTCATATTCTTGATCCTCAACAATAATTCTGTGTGATGAGGCACTCTTATTTCCTGTTTTCTAATAGTGGTGGCTGAGTGACAGTGAAATTGCCCACTGGTTTTTGGGAGGCAAAGCTACAGCCAAGTGGAACTTCTGTTCAGGCTTCTTGGGTCTTAATTATACTTGCCTGCCATGTATAAAACTGAAACTCTCAGATTTGGGAAATGAATTATGATGAGGCAATGGAAGAGAATCTTAGGTTAAATACTTAACAAAATACTGAGTGGTGACGGAATTAGCAGGGAACCATTTTCAGAACAAAGGCCTGGACAGATGTTCAAATCCACATGAAGCTATCAAGTAGGCACACAGTTTAGCAGTGGGGGAATCCAGTTGCTGACCTCTGCGAGGATTCAAATATACTCTTTGAGGTGAGGACTGGTTCAGTAGAGGGGGTAGATACCATTTTTGTAGAACAAAAGGAGTGAGAGATGCACAGTTCAAAGACGGGAAGACTGGGATCAAGGTTCACCCCTTACCAAGTTTAATAAACAAAAGTAACTTACCATAGTGAGCGTCATGCGATCAATTTCATGTTTGTCTTTAGTCTTGTGCTGCCGAAAAGGGCTATGCCTGTAACAAGAACAAGGAGAACATTAAAGGAAATTCAGGAAATTTCTCCTTCCTACTTTCTTGCAGTGCCAACTACTTCAATTAACCCGAGTTTCTCCTGCCAGTTACATCTCATCCCACTGATAATGCTTCCACATACTGGACTTCCCCGACATATTTGGCCACTTACCCCCTCAGTAGTTTGAAGAGCATGCAGCCTAAAGAGAACCAATCAGCACTGCTATCATAGGCCACACCTTTCTGCAAAACCTCTGGTGCCATGTACCCATGTGTGCCACTGCAGGGGGGACCAAACCAAGAATCAGAAGAAGCAGAGCATCAGGCTAGAGACCCTTAGCAGGATGTGTCAAAGGAAAACAGAGCTTAATCTACTTGTGTATCAGAGATTTGCACTGCACTTTTCAAAACTTATCTGGTTTGTAAATGGAAGCAATGACTAATTCCTCCTTGCATTACGTTTTTAAATTATAATTATGATCTGTGGGAGTGTGTTTCCAATAAGTTCTTAATGGAAGTGGCTTCAACTGGATAATCTGCTAAAACTGCCCACATACTAATACCAACATAAATAATTACCTCTGCTGGTGAGTAAAGATCTTTGCACACAGGTTTAACCACCAACACCCTGAAAATATCCCTTTACCTAATCATCTATAAGCAGAAAGTGCAAAAGGCAAACTCCAAGTATGCAGTCAGGAGATTGGAATGTTGTGATATGTTGATCCATGTTTTTAGTTTCTGTATACATAGCCATTATGCAAATTCTGTGCACAGATGATGGACAGGCTGAGCTAGAAGCATCTTGGAATGATATCACTCCCTATCGCAAATAAGCGTGAGCATGTAAATTGATTTAGAGGAAGTGAGGAAATATGTTTTAAATTTTCCAGATATTTTGAACTAACCCTTTTCACTGAGCATCCTGAATGGGGGTGACGGACACGGAAATCTAAAGCATCTGGAGGGCACAATAACTAAGGAAGCTGAGGAAGAAGGGGGTGGGGAGGGAAGCATGTTCCCATATTTATTTTTGTTATAAAATTAGTTTTATATAGAGTAGAGTTTCTGGGCAAAAAAGATTTATTTCAGATACTCACACACTGGCATGAGGCTTCTTCTTGGAGAAGTCACAGGCAAGTCCCAAATCTGAGATGCGGACATGACCGAACTCATCTAGCAAGATGTTGGCTGGCTGTAGGGACAGAGGAGTGTTTAACAAAAGGAGTATTTTATTCTTATTTCTTGGACTCCAGAGTGCTACTGAGAAATGGTGATGAAAGAGGAATTATCAGCCAAGCCTATTTAAACTCTCCTCTATCATACTGTGGCCTGAGCCTCTGCAACAGCACTCTGGAGTCAACCAAATAAAGATAAATCTCTGCAGAGAACTGAAGAGGCATTTTCTGAATGATGAATTCAGCTCCTGCAGTGGATAGACTAGGTTTACAGAGGAATATAATAAAGATACAACATACAAAACAAGCAACAAAACAAACCATGATCCCATCCTACTTTATATGAAGTTATGATTCAAAGAGTGGACGTCAAACATTTTAATAATCCCAAAATACTTAGAACAGGAATGTGGGTCACTAGGGAATATTAAGATATTAGAATATTGTTTTAATTTCTTCAATAAAATAATTCAAATTTTAATCAAACTTCCATTTTCTAAAGGAGACAACAGAGCTTGATTTTAATGTTCCCTAATTGCAAACACCTCAGCCACATCATGTTGGCTCCGAGGTAGGAGATGGAAGAGACACTTAGCAATAAATCCAAATGCATTGAGAAAACTATCCTTCATCTGCAAAGAGAAATGAGATACTGAAGCCCCATACCAGCAATCGACTTTCTTTGTGAAAGAAAGCTAGTAATGGTGATGGTGGCTCTGCTGGACCATTATACAGCAGTGGGATTGGCTAGAAGAGATGGATGTGCTCACCTTGAGGTCACGATAAACCACAAAGCGATTGTGCATATGTTCCAGACCCAGGATGATCTCTGCTGCATAGAAACGCATCTCGGCTTCCGAGAAGACTCCATGCTGGGAGAGGTGGTAATGGAGATCACCCCCTGCAAGGAGGAGAGGAAAGAACTATGTGATGGAACAAGACACAGCGAGGGGTGGAGGAGTCGTTTAGGAAAGCACATGAGGATGGCAGAGAAGAAGGGGCTCTTAGAGGCAGGATCCTGGCTCTCACCATTCATGAGGTCCAGGATGAAGCTGAGCTTGTCGGGTGTTTGGAAGGCATATGACATGCACACGATGAAGGGGCAATCCTGGCAGGGATCCAAAGAACAAAGTTACAACAGAAAAAACAATAAAGAAACTGTATGCATGCACACACCATATATTGATCGATGCATTTCGGCTCACACTCACACACAGTTCACCTCTGGCATCTTTGCTGTACATTCTACAATCTCTAATACATTCTGTCTACATACTTACTACAATACACATACTGTGTACATACTCATTCAATTACACATACATGCTTGCATTTGACAATCTTGTGAGAACAAATTGTGTAATAAATCCCTCAGTCTCTTGCCTCACAAACTACTGCTGCCTCTTGCATTGACCATACATTCCCATTCTACAATTTCTGCAGTGTGCCTTGCACCAATACCTACGCAACACATAGTAACCTTTCTTGCTTTCTCACAACCTCACCCTACTGTGAACACTCGCAGCAGCTCCCATCTCCTCCTGTGTTTCTTACACGCTAAGAAACCTCCCTGCCCTTCTTTCTCTGTTCAGCATATTCCATCCACAACTCGTTCCGTCCTCTAGCTTTCAGACATGCTACGCTGCACCTCTTATTCTCTCCTGCAGACATTGCTGCATACGTGCATCCTATCCCTTCTGCTAGGTTACTGGTTACGCTCCCAGTCACATACTCAACACTATCTCCTGCACCTATCTTCTTCCCTCTCCATAACAGGTGGGCTCATTAAAAAATCAACCATAGCCATGCCAGCTTTGATTTCAACTCCCCAACTGTCACTTGTATGTTTTCAGACTTCTCTTCCTGCCCACCAGTAACTTGTATGATGTAGGTTCAGAGCTCGTGCATTCTCGCCACTTCTCCCAATTCCTGACAGAGTAGCCAAGCTCACCCCAGTGCTGACAAGAGACAGCATGATGCGTTCATTCAGAGCCAATGTCTCCCCCTGCTTCATCTTAATACGCTTCTTATCTAGACACTTCATGGCATACCTATCAAGAAACAGAAGAGGTCAGAAATGGAATGATCTCAGGATTATATTTTTGCCAAGAGTATCTGATGATGCTCCCATCCATGAAATCATCCCTGCAGACGTCCCTCCAAACATAACCATGTGGCAGTACTTCTTCCAATGGAGCTCACAATATCCTTATCATGCTCTTTCTGAATAAAGGCTTCTCCTCCCCTTTAGGAACTTCAGACGTTTAGAATGAAAACACATTCTCCCTGATCACAGATGTCCCTACATTATCCTATGTTTTCTAAGCTTTCCTTTTATCTCCATAACAACCCTAAACAATAACTGTCCAGCTTGCCAATGATTGGAAAACTGTCCGGTAATTTTCCTGCTGGCTCATGCTCAGGATGTGGGAGGGAGGGAAAGCAGTTTCTTTCAGCCTTATATTTGGCCTGGCAGGACAGTAACTGAATTAACTTGTTTAGAGAAGGGACATTTTCCAAGGCAGCAATAAAGCAGCACATGATCAACTCCACAAGGGATGCATTGTAGATAAAATGTAAAGATTTTAAAGAAAGTTGGATTTTTTTTTAATTAGTGATACTTTTTATTTATTCTGGGCTTATATACTGCTCCAGACACTGAGCAGTTTACATACCCTATTCCGTAAATAAGATTAAAAATAGATATAACATCATCATCAATTTACTTTTTCCTACTGAGGAACAATATAAGAAATCAATTTGAATAAAACCCAACTATAAGAAGCAACAACATTTATGACGTATCTGCCCAAGGCCTGTTGCAAAACCCTGGAGGGTTGGGGCCATATGGATTTCAGCAAAAATGGGCAGATTGAGATGTGCCCTTAACTATTCGAGTTGCTGCATTCTGGACCAGCTGTAGCTTCGAGACATCTTCAAAGATAGCACCACATAGAGCGCACTGCAACAGACTGAGAGATGACCAAGGCAAGGGTTACTGTGAGGACAAAACACTTCCTTGAGTCCTGCAAGCCAGCACAACAGAAGGCAACTACAGTTCATCTTAAGCTTAGCAATATACCCATTTATATTTGAAACAGCACATTTCTCTTGTCCTACACAATTCTCTTTACGGTCATTCAACCTGAAAGGAAATACTGGGTGGCTAATGGATGGGGAACATAGCCGTGGGGAAAAAGTGTCTGAAGGATCTCCATCTGAATCTGTCTGGAAATTAAGATTCTAATTGGAGACCCTGTTCTAGGTGTTAACTTTTGATTAGTGCCTGCCTTACAATATGTATTTGTGTTTCATTACTTTTTGGTGACTAAGGGCTATCTTTCCAACTCTTATAGGCTATAAATGGCATTTTACCTATTTTCTAAATAAGGGTATTTTTATCCTTATTTTGTGTCTTGTTCAACTGGTTCTGCTGCTTGTCTTCATTTTAGGTGTAAGGGATGTGCATACAACAGCTGGTTACGGGTCACCTCCATTTAAACTGAAACATGCATTTTGGTTGTATGGGTCTGTACACAGACCAAAATGAAGCTGTTTTGTTCCAGATATGGGCCAAAATGCAGTTGTTGCCAGCAAAAGTGGTTCAGGGGAATTAAGCCAAGGAGACTGGCAATGGCAGTGGGAGAGAAGATGCTGGGAAGTTGGGGGGAGCGGTGGCAAATGGGAGTGGAATGTGCTGCATCGGAAGCTGCTGAGGGCAGAAGAGAAGAAAGGAGTAAGGCATAGCAGGTTTGCCCTACTCACCCCAAAAAATCCCCCAGGAATCCCTCTACATTTTGTTTCATTTGAAAACTGGAATAACTGGATTTTGCTTCTGCTGAACTATGGCTGATCCAAAATGATTCAGCCGGAACTGCTGGATTGCAATGGTTTGTTCTGGAATTGAACAAAACATTTTCTGTTTTGTGCAAACCCTTAGGTTTCACTATGAGGCTTTACTGATTTATTTTGTTGCCCCCTATTCTTGAAACATTCTTGAAGCAATCAGTGAATAAAGTTTGAAATACTGATTGTATGCATCAAGTTTTTTGTTTCGTTACAGGAGTTCACCGATACCTTGAAACTCCTGACTTGGTGCTGAAAACGTTCTGCCTGCCTCAAAAATAAAGGCAAGCTGGCAAAAAGCCTTAGGGAAGCTTGCTTGCTGCTGGAGTCAAATAAAGGCTCCTGTCTTCTGCACAGCCTTTGGGGAACAGCAGGCATGAGTCACCTGCGGGCCCATCTCATAACTTTCCACAGCCATAATATTCAGACAGGGATACTTTATACACCAAGTGATGCTCTGTATATAGAGCTAGCATCGATTAAAGTATTATATCAAAAAGGAAGTGGGAACTGCCAGTTAGTGGGTCTGAACCTTTGTCCATCATTCTTGACTTGCTCTCCTACAATTCTCACCACAGCATGACAAGACAATCCCACATATTACATTTTGCCCGTGTCTGCTTTCCGGCAGCCGTAGACCTCGCCAAATCCACCACGTCCGATGATCCTATGGACACTGAAGTCATTCATGGTCAGCTAGATCCCATACACAGCAAAGGATTTTAAAAAAAATAGGGGAAAAGGAAGAGAGAGCAAAACAAGAATAACTTGAAGTGAGCATAATCTTGTTTCCATAGCACTGTGCAAGCACACTCGTATCCCTAGGCTTCTTATCACTGGATATGAACCGCCTTCAACACATACTTCCCTAATTTTTGGTCACAGCTGCTTGTGAGTCTTTTAATTCTAAAGAGGTGTCACTGGGTAGGCTAAACTCGTATCTTGAAACAGGAACTGGTAACCTGTAACTCCTTAGATGTTGTTACATTCTTAAGAACAGTGGGAGAATAGCATTCTTAAGAACAGTGGGAGTTATAAGTCCAGCATCTCCAAAGCAAAGGATTTTCTGTTCCTGTTTTAGGGTATTGGGCATGAGACTGGATTCATTTCTCAAACACTCACAGTTCTCTAGTTCATTTACCAAATGAATAACAGACATCAATATTTTTTTTTTTAGCTATGAAAACCGTGAGCTTCTTAGGGCTCGGATCTCCTTTCTCAATGCATTATGAGTGCTTAGCAAATCTGCATTCTATAATAAACTGGCCACTGACAAGTCTGTGCTTAGTGCATTGTGACAATTTTTATCACAGAAATGCCCTCCCAACACTAGGTACTCACATGGATGTTCAGCTCCACATTTTTCCACTGGCAGAAGCGTGTGAATTTGTCACTAAAACAGAACAAGAGGAGTAGTAAGACAGAACTCACAAATATATGCAAACAATTTCCCCTGCAGTTGACTTCAATCCCAATCAGCGCATCTGTATTGTCAGAGGATCTTTTAGTTAAAATCTCTATTTACAGAGATTTTCATTCCAATATGCCAGAGATGAAAGAGTATAGGAGGCATTATAAAGACAGTACAAGCAGAGGGTGTTATGGCAATGGGAACTGAAAAGGCAGCAATTCAGACATCTTAATGCCATTTCCTCATAGCTACAGTGACCTTGGATGCTTACCTCTAGTATCCAGGTGCAGTTAATGAATGCCAGATTGGTTAATGGGAAATGAGGCATTATCTCTATCAAATTATGGAACAGCATGCCAACCTGGCTTGCATCACTGAAATTTGACTGGATGAAGGGGGAGGTGTTCACCTCTTCCAAATGTGTCTAACCAGCTATCTTGTATAGCAGCAACTTAAGTGATGGAGAGAGTCTTAGTCCATAAAGACTCTTTGATCAGTCCAACAGCCAGCCAATTTTGACTGCCTGCATTATCCAATTTGCCTCCTTGCGTATGCTGAAGAAGGTGGTCTTGAGTACAGGGCTCAAGTATTGAGGGAATGGTTAACATTCAGACTAAGACAAAGTTGTTGGATGCAGCTCAAGGTGGCATGATTGCCGTGTCAAACATGTTCTTGCCTCAAATTATAACTCTCCCAACATATGTGACAGAATACACTTTGAATCTTGAGTTTTTGTAATGAATTAGGAAGATGTGATCTATAGGAAGCAAATTATGATTAAAATGTTAAATAAGTGAAATGTCACATCAATAGTTAGAATATGAATATCAGGAGACTTGAAAAACAAACAGAAAATAGTAAGAATGCATATTTGGTCTTCATACGTTACTAAAATCTTAGCCATCACTGCATTTGTAGAATGCTGTCCAATAGAGTCTTTTTAATTATTAAAGGATGCTCTTGTCATAGAGCCTGATTTAAAAGAGTTGGGACCTTCAAAGGTCCTCTGAGACCTACTTGACGGCTATTTGTTTTATGGACAAACTCTTTGGGCGTTGAAGGCCTCCTTTAACTACTGGATCACATTCTCCATGAAAAACCACATATGCTGATGAACTTTCTTAGGTAGCAGGGGCGGCCAACAATCCTTTTTAAAAGTGCACCATAACTGTGATTTTATCTGTAGAGAATGAATGTTTCTACAGTTAAGTAACATCTATATTGCGCCAGTACTATCACACATTTAAAATGTTGGTATTGGCTTTAAAGTTCTGAATTGTTAAGTACAGGTTATCAAAAATATCAGCTTTATCCATGCCAATGAATCTACTCTGGCATCACATTAGAAGGTACAAGGGATAAGGCATTCTGGATGATGGTCCCTGCTATAACTGATGTTTTCCAGACTCCATTGTAGTAAACCTTCAATTGAGCTCTAAAGATATACCTGCTTATCTTGATCTATAACCATGTTAGCCTTCTACTAGGACTACTGTATACATGGTAGAATCTGTTTTAACAGTTAATGTAAAGTTATCATAGTTTTTGTATGTTTTGTGGTTTTTACATTTTCTTGTTTACTACTTAGGTTAGAAAGTGAATGTTAGGTTAGAGAGTAAAATGATGCTCATATAACTTTTAAATAAATAAATAAAGGGAAGAGGAAAAAAAAATAAAATGTACAAATACATATATTCCATCTATGCTGCAAATAAACTATGCTAGTTTTCTCAGGGGGAAAAAACCTTACTGCATTACACAAGTCTTTTTATATATGTACACAGAAAATTACAGAATGGCCTTATGGATATTTATCTTGAAGGAAGCTTCACTGTGTTCATAGGATCTCATTCCTATGTAGATCTGTAGACTTTAAAAGATATCATCATGTCTTTGTTCAAGTAAATGCCCCAGTCCCAGTCACTCTACAATGAATGAGAAGGATACTCATCTCTCCATATTACTTTTAAGATTTATCATAGTGGAATTCCCCAATAATTTCCCTCTGGAAAAGGTCCCTATGGGTTAACTAGGGGGTTCTCTCCCACAACCTCCTTCTGACAAGGATTCTCTGAAAAAAGCAAGCAATAGACCCACACTACCTGGAGATAACAGGACTGCAATCAAAGACATATCGAGGGCCTCAAGGGAAAGCTGCTATATTGTTGTTGTTCAGTCGTTAAGTCGTGTCCGACTCTTCGTGACCCCATGAACCATATTGCGCCAGGCCTTCCTATCTTTCACTGCCTCCCTCAGTTTGCTCAATTTCATGCTCATTGCTTCAGTGATGCTATCTAGCCATCTCATCCTCTGCCGTCCTCTTCTCCTTTTGCCTTCCATCTTTCCCAGCATCAGGGTCTTTTCCAAAGAGTCCTCTCTTCGCATTAGGTGACCAAAGTATCTGAGCTTGAGCTTCATTATCAACCCTTCCAATGAGCAATCAGAGTTGATTTCCTTTAAGATTGACTGGTTTGACCTCCTAGCAGTCCAGGGGACTCTTAAGAGTCTTCTCCAGCACCACAGTTCAAAGGCATCAATTCTTTGGCGTTCAGCCTTCTTTATGGTCCAGCTCTCACAGCCATACATTACTACTGGAAAAACCATAGCTTTGACTATGCGGATCTTTGTCGGCAAGGTGACGTCTCTGCTTTTTAATATGCTAAGCTGCTATATACCAATAGCAAATTCTGTGTGTGGGTCCTTACATAGCCCAACAGCATGCTCCTATACAAGAGAATCAGCTGACTTAAGGAATTCTCAAGGTTTACAGAAATATTACTTTTAAAAAGCTCCATAGAAAGATTCTAAAGATCTTTAGAATCCTCAGGAGATCCTCGGAACAAAACATTTAAAAAGCTCAGGCAGGGCCATGTAAATGTGCTGAGCTGGCATTGAAGGGTGGCTAGCTAAATACTGGGGGGAGAAAAAAATCATAGCTGTCTGGCTGAAAATCAAAGAAAATTCACAGCATCATTTTAATGCAAGCTCTAAAAAGAGTTTATACTCCTCAGCACTCACCTCTCAATGAACCTCTGGAAGACAGACCCACGCAGACGTTGGCAGATCTCTTCAATGTACGGCTGGCAAAAGAGGAGGCAGACTTAAATAGCCTATCTATTATCCTTTTCACTCAATTGTCCTGGTTCTCTTCTGCATAGCTCCAGTTGTAGGAGATGTTAACATCTCTGGCCAGGGGAATGCAAGAACACTGGCAGCAAGAGGTGTAGAAAAGAAGGCCCCTATTGCAGCCAAGTTTCTTTAAATGTGGTAATATTAGGAAAAGCATTTTACAAACTATGGTTCAGACTGGGAAGAATCCGATGCAGTGAAATACTGTTCATGCTGCACAGAACTGTCTCGCTCAGTACTTTGTCCCAGGAATGCTAGCATGCTTATTTCAGGGACAAATAACATTTTGTATGAGCTCAGAGAACTTATCTGTGGAAAGGAACTTACTTGGAACAGGTCAGGCAGCACTTGCTTTTTGCTCAGACGGGTCTGCACATACTCTGTGGCTGTTTTTGAGAAGGGCTGTAAAGGATACAGAGAAACAAGTGAGCCTGATGCATAGGTGACCGTCAGTTTAGTCCACTTAAGATACCAGGTCAGGATGGGCAAAAATCTGGTGGGGCAGGCAGTGTATGTGCGTTGATGTTCAGTTCCAACCTTGTTGCCTAGTACAGTTTGGGTAAGGAAAGTAAGAACCGAACCATTTTTCCAAAGAACCTGGTTATGCAGAAATAGGAAGGACTAGGGCACAATATTTGGACTAGGCTTAACAACTGGCAGAAAAGAAAGAGAGCTGGAATCAAGCAAATATACAGGCACTGCTCCTTTACCCTGTGCTCGGTGCTACAGCTTGGTAGCCACTTTTACCTACTCTGCTTTATTCTGTGGGTCCTTGTGTTTAGTTCGTCTGCAGACTGCCAACATAAAACTCTCCTGCTATGTAGCTAGTTCTCATCTCTGTTTCCAGTCCCGAAAAGAACTTAATGCTCATCCACCCATCTATACAGGAAGGTGCCTTATGCCAGATTAGATTATTAATCCATCTAGCCCAGTACTGCTTACTTTGGATGGTGGCCAAGACTCTTCAAAGTCTCAGAGAGTCTTCCTCATCATCAGCTACTTGACTCTCTTAACTGGAGTTGCCAGGAATTGATCTTGAGAGTTCCTGAACACAAAGCTGGTGTTCTACCCATGAGTTATGGGACCTCCTGGGAGGAAGATAAGCATCCTGCAACGCTTACTTCCTGATCTCTGAAAGTGCTCTCACTAGCAGCAATAATTCCATCCATCAATTATTTATTCTTGTTTGATTTCAACATTAGGAATCTGATACTCATAACTGAGCTAGATATTAGAAGAGACCACTACTCCATGAATCTTCTATGCCTCTTCCTCTTACATCCAATATAGTGCACGATGGGATGTGACATCATCACACAATGCAACCCTCTGGAAACAGACAACATGGTGTGGTGGGGACAGGAAACAGGCAATTCCATATTATTTATTATGGTATACTTGATACAAACAGGAAGAAGCAGCAGAATTAGCTGTCCTAAGTAAAGAGGAAGAATTGCCTGCCTGCTGCTGCAAGAACACTGCACTTCAAAAGAGACTGTCTAGGTGACTGCCTGCAGTTCACTAATAACAAGGTCAGCCCTGAACAGGAAAAGAGCCACTGCTTGTCAGCAGCAGAGGAAAGAAAGGTCACAGAGAAAGGTTAAGAGCTGGGATGGGTTGCTCCAAGAGAACTGCGTGTGCCATTCTGTGACCCACAGAAAGTATGTTGCCTGTGAGAGGATATCATGCTGGTGGACTAGCTCCTCCCACTTAATCTGGGGAGCCTTACATTTTCAAGGATCTCGTTCAAGGTGATTATGAAGTGGCCTTTCCGCCAATTCCCAAGGGCCTTTTCAGACTCTCTCACATGGCAGCAAGTGTCCGAAGCACTCACGTGAGAGCAGGACAACAGTTCCTTCATGATGTACATGTCAAAGATCTGGCGGCTCTTAATTGCTCGATCCTCATCGGAATCCAACTTCTCATATTTTTTGATCTGGAGAGAATAGGCAAGATAATATTAGACTTGCAAGATAACGTGCATTTTCCCACAAAATATTCAAGATAATGTCACATCTATTGTCTGAATGTGAAGAATTCCAAAGCTCAACTTAAGGACTGGGCCATCAAAATTCATTTTCTTAGCTTATTTTGTCTGAGTGGAAGGTGCAGATTATAACAGGGATGGTAGTGATGATAAAAACAGCATGGAAGCAATAATTATAGAAAGGCAAAAGGACAAGAACTTTGGCTACAGATAAAGTTAAGAAAGTCAACAGGGCACTGAAAAGTAACAAATATTTCTTCTCTTCCTTGCTTTTGATGTATTTTTATTTTTAATTAAGACAAGTGAATCATGTCAGCTTTTCCCAAACTAGTATCTATAAATGTTGGGCTATAACCACAAACATTCCCAGTTAACATACCACAAACCCCTTAAATTAGACACACACATACATAAAATAAATATAATTTTTACTTTTTACTTTACATATATTCTCCAACCAACAAGATTTTCCAGAATTTTATTAATATTTATGATTTATATCCCACTTTTCTGCTGAGAGGATAACAATTTTGATAAAACTACTAGGCTCTCCCGATCCTCCTGTATATTTATAATTCTAGCTAAACTGGGAGATAAAGCAGCTGGAGGTCCATGATCCAGTATTCTTTGGGTCCTTCACCTGCTGCATGAACAAGACTTCAGTTATTGGAGAAGGAAGGCCGTTCATCTCCTAATTACCTCAAAAAGGTAAAAGGGACATGGAATCTCTGGGTTGTTTGTTAGGAAGCTTAAGTCTAAAAGCAAGGTTCTGTGCTATAAAGAGTATCAAAGCAAGGGGCTCTGTTCAGTAACTTGCAAGTGGGCTTCTACTACCTCTCCACCCACACTCCCAAATCTAGGTTTCTCCAAGCTTCAGGAGGAGACTTGGGAAAAATGAAGGGGGGCTGCATGAGAATAGGAAAGTCTATTCCACTAGCAGTGTTGTCAACCCTTTTTGGAACCCTTTTTACCTTGATTTCATTCTTAGCGCTTATCCCCTCCTCACCTCAAGAGCAGTGAGGGCTAACAGTCTCCAACCTCTCTATCCTTTTCAAAGGGTGATGAATCCTTTGTGTGCTAGGCTAAAGAAGGCGACAGTGTTTGAGTACTAGAATACTTTTGTCGACAGTTAGTGCCTCACCTCTTCATAGAATTCCACCAGTGGTTTGGCCTCCTCTACCTGATTCAAGCAGAAATCTCGGAATAGGAGGAACCCTAAAATATACAAAAGGTCAGCAATATGAAACTTATATGCCACTAACTCCCTCTACGTTGTCAACAAACTGCTCCTGGTCTCATTTAGCATTTCTAAGTGGCCAAGGACTCATATGCCACCTTTATATCCTTAATATATGCAGGGGGAAACTGATCAGATATACAGTATAGGATAATATTGAAAAATGGTTATAAAATGATCTACAATTGCCACATTGCCTTAAAAGCATGGATCTTCTATTGCTGGATGGAACAGAAAGCCCTTCTAGCCTCACAACTTGCTTCCAAATTATGGCAGCCACAAGCTATTCAATAGTCAGCATCTACTAGGATTGCCAAGATTGAGAAAGTAAGAGCTACAATGGGGCAACAACTTCTCATCTCCCATCCATTTAATCTTTTATTGGAGTAAAGGGTTTTGGCCAACAGCAAACAATCATGCCATGGGAAGCACAGGGCAGAAACTACAGTTGCCTTTATTTCTATTTCCTCAGCAGTTCTTTTAAAATAAATATACTCTGTGCAACCATTGCTCATTTTACTATGATTTTTTGACCAAGCTACAAGTCAAAAAATTGTTTGCACAAATTAAAACATAAACTGTGTTTCACAAAGTACAATGGTAACATTCAGGTAATATACTAAGCCATAACATGGGTAAAGTTTGGATTGGCATGAGATGTGAACTCAATGTCTCTGGGTTGTAACTTGACAACCCTACAATAGTATAACTTGACAATCCCACAACATGCATGATAGTGATGTCTATCCATCCACATGTCTACAAAGGTACTGATATACTGCCTCCATATAAACAGGTTTCATCTAACTTGTCATTGCTTATCCCTGCCAATATATTTATCTTCTATGAAAATGTATAATCTTTTCCTGTAAGCCAACAGCAATTTTCATAAATACCAGAACAGGGCTACAAAAATCTGGATGATACCGTATCACTGTCTTGCCATTTTGCGGTCTCCAGATTTTTGCAGCCCAGGTCTAGTAACCTTACTAGTATAATACTAGCCTTTTAACAACAACATAAGAGGAAGAAATTAACAAATTTGGAACTTTTTAAATATCATGCATCAGCCCACTTCACCTGATGACTGCTGCCAGAGGCAAAGAGCCTCTGTTTAGACAAAACTGAAAACCACAGACGTCTAGTCCCAAGAAAGAAAGATAGGATTCTGAGATTTCTAACAAGAAACATTTTAATATTTTTATTTCTATAAAAGGCATATAATTTCAGTTTTATAGGCTACATTAAAAACTCTTGAAAATCATAAGATGTCATTAGGTTTGCCTGTTTTTTTTCTTTCTTTCCTCAATTATTTGATCTTTATGCCAGGAAAAGATTCCCATGGTTAATTTTTGCAGGTCAAATGCCTGGTAAATGTACAGAACACCAGTAAAAAAGACAATTACAGTTCTCAAGCTTGTTGGTCCCTCTATAATTGTTAGTCATAAGTCACAAATGTTCTAAGATTCCTATAATCAAAAGCATGTACATGTAGCAACCTGATGGAAAGTTACTTATCAATCACAGTAAGCGATTAACTATAGCTTCCCAACATATGAAACTGCACAAATGTGCACTTTTTGGAAATGTTAGAATGGGTGAATCATCCTAATCCAGGGATTGTTTAATTAGTATTCACTGAATTAACCCAACTAGTTGTGTTCATGCATTACTCTAAACTATAAACTACTTATACAGATTGGGTTCACGTAAAATACTGAACAAGAAACTAGCTAGCCTAGCCTAGCCTAGCCTAGCCTAGCCTGCTATATAAATCCAATCCATATGATTAGTTGATGGCTCAGTATGTCATGTGAAATCAGATTGTGGCTCTATTAATTCTGGACGTGTTGTGCAAACATAGCCATTGAACCACAAACCAGTAAGCCACAGTTTTGCCTCATGTGTTGTGTGAAGCCAACCTCAGCAACCTTAAAATACTAATCCAGGCGTCTGACCCCTGCCAGTGCTAGCAAGAGAGCAACTGAAAAGGGACATTTAAAAAGTACTAATCCCTACATCAGTTACTAATTTCTCAAGCATAACATGCACCAGCTTCTGCCTCTTGTTCCCTCCCCTGCTCACTCACTGATGTGCATGCTGATCACTTTCAACTTCAGTTTGTGGCTAAACAGCTCCCAGTGTTAACAACAGCCTACACTTCCCCCAAGTGCAAGGGAAGAGCGCTGAGGTTAAGAGACTATTGAGAAAGCAACAGAACTGGGAGAGAGAGAATAGGCAAAATTGGGATATATCATGCGGAAACCACAAGTGGCCGTGGGTGTGGGAGGAAGCAAGAGCATTTCCTGTTGGGGCGGGGTGTAATAACGGAAAGGGGAAACAGTGTTACATGCTGTTGCCTGGCTCAGCATGGGCGACAGTCCAGTATCACCCAGCAAGTCCTTGACCAACAGTCACTACTCTCTCTCAAATTTGTGTTTTCTGTACCCTTTATGATACCTTATTTTATGTAAATTACAATCTTTTCTCAGCTATTTACAGCTGGAGCAAATAGATAATTCCTTTTTCCAGAAGGACAGAAATACTGGGTGTAATGGTTTCACCCTCCTCCTTGTTTTTGGCAGGATCCAATGTCTTCCACAAAAGACAAACAGAAATTCAGTAGGTAAATTCTTCCCATTACTCTTTCTATAGAGGCACCAAAGTTTCACCTGCTGAAATATTTACTCCTCACATAGCTATTGATGGTACAGACATTCTGAAAGAAAAGGTTGACAGTTTTGATTCCTAAAGGTTCTTGCATCTTTAAGAATTGCAGAAGAGAAATTCCTCCAGTGCAGATTTTCTGTTGACTGCAGTGATGAGAAAATCTGCAGGGAGAAACATTCTGCCTGCTGTGCAACTCTTAAAAGCACAGGAACCTATAAAGGTTATGCTGTATAGTCTACAGACATGGAATTCCAAGAGGGAAGGCATTTTCATGTCCTTCCAACCCAGATACTTCAAATGCTTTTCTCTTCCAACAGCTGAACGTGCATGACCTGACATGCTGCAAACTAGCCTAGTGTGACATACAAATTTTGACTGCTGTGAGAACCCAGAAAATTGGGTTACCTAACCAAATAAATGTATTAACATAAATAAGCATGTCATGTAATCACCCCCAATACAGTATTTATCAAGTGAAGCAAGCACTCTTCCAAACTAATGGAAGAGGAAACAGACACCATTGCAGTGAGGACAAGAGGAAGCAAGTTTCTTTGCCGACTTCAGCAATTTATCCTCTTCTCCATTTTTTCCCCTTTTTAATAGAGGCTTTAAGCTCATCTTGAAGGACTCTACAACATCAATATGGAAGGCAATATTACCACACTGAATGGATTTCTCTTAAGTTAGGCAACACTATTTTGCCTGGTGTAGCATTTGTCCCTTTTTGCAGCACTATGATGTGGTACATCCTACCATCCAAAATCCTTTCTCCCATACAACTTTCAAGATACAAAAACATCAGCCTCCTTTGCAAGTAGTCATCTTGGGACAGCTCCACCACTTCTATTAAGACAATAGAAGTTATAATTCTCACAGAAAAGGACATCAGGATAGGGCAGGCCAGAGACTTGCTAACTCTAGATGTAAATGAAGATGGCCATTGTGAAAGGTAAGGGTTGCCCCAAACCGCAGCAGTGACTTAAAAAACTAAGATTATATCTTCTCCCTGACTTAAAGCGTAGAAACTTTTTTCAATTTGCATTATGAGTTTCACTTTCATCTTTTATTTTGGCTCACAATATGCTTATGTTACCATGAAAATTCTGTTGAATGAAAACCATGAAATAAATATTCAGTAAAAAACATACATAGCTAGATTGATTGATTGACTGATTTAAGGTCAGAAGCTGGAACTCTAAGAGGAGAGACAAAACCATATATTGGTTGTGTTTGCCTAACCTGTTCATCCAAGGTAACTTAAGCTGAGATTGCACAATTTAGGCTGTGTTTGCAGAACATTCTAAACTTGAAATCATGGTTAGCAAACCATACTGGTTGTGTTCACACAATACGTTATACCAAAACCAAAGTACAGTACTTTATAGCTTGAGGTGATGACTTGCTTCACATTACATCCTACAATATAATGCCATTTGCTGATTCAGTCTTAGACTTTGTAGTTTGTTAATCAGTATATACTTCAACTTGTTTTGCAAACATAATCACACTGAACCATAAGGTAATCACACAGTTCATACAATATGCTAAGCTAAAATGTGCTTCGGTAGTTTACAGGTCATTGTGTCATGTAACTGTAAGCTCTGAATAAGCAGCTTCCATACCAGCTCTGCAGATTTCCAATTCCATTGAAATTTCCTTTTCCTAGTCAGTGTATCTAGCTGAACCTATAGCCCATGAAAAGGCTGATACTTACCAATTTTTTGAGAAAATATCTTGTCAAAGGTTACTTCACCCCGATCCTCCAAGTATTTCTGCATAACACTGCGGATGCTGCCAAGAGAAGGTACACAAGGGAAATTAATTATGAAACGCCTTTCTAGCTTGGTGTACTCTCTCCAAAGACTCTTCCCACAAGCATCTTAGAGACTAGCAAATTTAGTATTTCTGATACTGGAAGACTCTTTTTACAACAGAGTAGTGTGTCTTCCTTGGCGCTAGTTGTTTTTTTAAAGAGCCTTTTCCAAATGTATTTGATTAACTGTCATCCAGCCAATATGCTTGAGTCTAAAATATCTAAAAAGCACCAGACTAAGAAAGACTTATTTAAAGCATCATCTTCAACAGAAAATATTTGATCACTTCTGCACTAGCCATTCTGCTAGCCCTTTAAAGAAGAATAATGTTCTTCTCTTGAGCTAATTGGAACCATAAAAAAATAAAAATTATAAGGGTAGTCCCTGTTCCCAGCAGGAACATTTGCAGTAGCTTCAGATTTGAAGCTGAAAAGGTGTTTTGGATTGGACATGGTTTTATATGCATTATTTGCAGATGCTTCCTTAATGTAATTGTGTCTTTTCTTGGGTGTATACAGTAGCTGTGCAATCCCAGGAAAATATATGTCTCAGTTACGGAGGCACTGACAGCACACAAATGCCTGCTCCCAAGCACTCTGTCACACCCTTTCAGCATTTAGTCAGTAGATATTTATTGTAAAGAAAAACTGGCATTTCTAGAATGGCATCTAGATCTGAGAGATTAATTTTCAACAAAATAAATATTTAGGACCACCTCTTTCAAATGTATAAGAGCAAAATGGGGACATGTTCTACTAATGAAACAGTGCCATAAAATCTTAAAAGAATTGTTCTGAATCCACTTGTCTTAACACTTGCCTGTTCATTTTTCTAGGTGGTTTACCAAAAGAAATAACTAAGGAAGATGTAAACTGCCAAACATGATATTGGGAAAGAGTATCCATGGGCTGAGAATGAACCAGAAATTTCAATGCATAAAGGTACACTTATTAATCTCAATGATGAGTTGGTAAGACGTTTAGCTGGCAGCTTGGAAAACACTATACTAGCTAGACATGCTGAGTTAATGTATTACAAAGAATTGAAACTCTATTTTTAAACTTTTGCCATCTTTTTGAGATGATCCAAGGCCTTATTTCCTCTGTAAATATCCACTTCTGTGATGCAAATTTATTTTCCTCACAGAGGACAGCTGGATTTCTGAACTGTGTGAGCACTCATTTTTTATTTAAAAAAATGAGAAAATATGCATTAGCATCCTCCTACCTCAGTCTTAAGTACATTTATTTAGAAATTCCTCAATAACTTCAACAATGTCACCTACCCATGTTTACTCCAAAATTACTTGATTACAAGACTTTTTATATCTGGGAATTATATTTAACCTGAACTGTGTTAAATGGTAGGGTTTTTTTTTTAATGAAAAGAACATATCCATCTTAGAAAGTGCAACATATCCTAACCCATCACAAATGTGCCAAAGTAGCATTCCTAACACCTATAATCCACAACTAAACATAAATTTAACATGCCTTAACTAATTATGCTTGTGGTGCCCTGCTCAGATAGCAAGTGTACAATCATTATTCCTTTTATGTGCAGTTCTAAACCATCTGAGCTTCTAGACAGCATCTCTGTGCTCAATAAATCCAGCCGGAACACAGAAACTAGCTTGCCTAACTGCCTGAGGTGAACAAAGTACACTCTAAACCAGTGTTTCTCAACTTTAGCAACTTTAAGATGTGTGGACTTCAACTCCCAGAATTCCCTAGCCAGCTAGTCTAGACAACCAGAAAACAAAAGTTTTAAGGAAGAGTATTGGAGTCACAAACTACAGTATTAACAAAAAAGCATGCTAGGGGCGGAAACCCAACATTGTAGGCTAGTAATTTCACATTAGTCGGAAGACCAGTTATGGTTCTTTCAATGACAGAAAGAAAGGTTGAGCATTTATTGGTAAGGTTTTACAGTAATTACAAAAGTGTAAGGAACCTGGTCATAGTATTGACTCTTGCCTCAATTTTCTCTTAGTAAAATAGGGCTATAAAGCACAGCAAAAGCAATTGAGAATTAGTTCCCTTGAATTCTTCTGGTACAGGCACTTAATGAGAGGTAGTTACTGATAATCAGCCAGATGTTGAAAATGCTTTTACTCACATAGAGGCCATTGGGGAGGAAATAGGAAATTACTTGCAAGTAACCCTATGTATCTGAGATGCTTTTAAAAATATTCTTGTGGACTAGAAGACTGAAAACACTGAGTTTAACTTCAGTACAGGTAGTCCCTGGCTTAAGAACACCTGGATTAAGGATAAGCCATAGTTAAGAACGGAGCCTATTGTAGCAAAATTTGAGTTAAATATACAATGGTTCGAGTTAATTACACAATACTACTTAAACAGTATTATACGATAATACTGTTCCGGCTTACATACAAATTCGACATAAGGACAGACCTTTGAAACGGAACTTGTTCTTAAACTGGGGACTACCTATACTGGCTCATTAACTCAGGGGTTCTGAAAGTGTGGGTTGTATCTCAAGGAAGGGCTGTGCAACTTTCCTGAGGCTTGTGCATGCAAACCATGATTGTTGCCAGATTTTGCTGTTGCTTTGTCAGGACAAGCCAACAGCTCTAGCTTTTGCAAGTACACTGGCTTGCACATCCAAAGATGGATCTTATCAGAATGTGTTCCCATTCTACCTAGACAAGCTGGCAGCCAGCTTGTCCAAGCAAATCTGGAGCAAGTTCTGACAAGTTGCTACTTCTGTATATCCTCTAGCTTGCGCACTTGAATCTGGATCACTGTTTGAATTTGCTCCTGCTCTGCCTGGGTGAGCCAGCAGCCCCTTGGCCGAACAGGTGGAGAGAAAAGCACCCTGATAGTGCTCTAGCTTTGCACATTCTCTGTGTTGTGTATCCAAAAGTGGATCACTGTCAAAATTTTCTCCTGCTCTACCTGGACATGTTGGCAAGCAGCTTATTCCTTTGTTTGTTAAATTTACATCTCACCTTTCCTCCAAGAGCCCCAAGTGGCTTACACATACATTTCCTTTCACCGTATCCCCACAACTCTTTACCCCATCTGCGAGGTAAAGTTGCATTAAGAGAGAATAATTGGCCCAAAGTCACCCAATGAGTTTCCAAGGCTAAGAATAGACTTGAGCCTAGACCTCCCTCATTTTGGCCCAACATAATAACAATCATACCAGCAAAACCTGGAGATAGTTTTGAAAGGGCTCTAATTTTGGGCATGCAAGCCTCACGGCATGCATACCTAAAGCCGGGTTGCTAGCTGAACTCAGTCTTGCACTGCCTGCACAAATCAACAGCAAAGTCAGGATTTTCTACAGTAGATGCAATAAAGATCAAATATTGATCCAAAATAAATGTGCTATGACAAATGAAAGTGGCTGTCTCAAAAATAAAAACCAGATTTTATGCAAAAATGCAAAGTCATCCTTATTAAAAATAAGGTTGTGAATTGTTATTTTCAATAAAATGTTTTATTTTATAAAGCGCTATCATTTGCTTTATTGGATAAATAGATTAAAATGTATTTATTAAAAATGATATATTTATTTATTGCCCAACCCCACTGAAATTGATAATTTATTCAGGGAGGTCACACAAATTCATTTATCATTTTAGGGGGTCAAAGCACTGCAATGTATGAGGGCCCCCACCATGACTAATCACAGAAAAAGGAAATATATGCATAGAAAATAGCCTGCTTCCCTTAACAGGAAAAAACCCACGGTCTAACGCAGTGACAGACAGAGGAGAAAACTTTATTACTCCTTTTATAATCTTCTCTTTCCCTACCAAATGCTAAATTCTGCTCTCTCAAAAATGCTATACCCATATTGGTAGTGACACATTTCTAGCCACTATGTACAACCTGCAAGACATTGATCAAGCGGCTGCCACAGTTAACAGGACCTAGATTGCTACAACTCTTGTTCTGTGTTGCAACTGCTTCTGTCGCAGACGATCCAACGGGTTTAAAACCAGAGGAGGTACCATTTCCTGAAAGCTGCAATAGAGACAGTTCTTTGATTCTGGGCGGAAGTGATGTGAGAACAACACTTGAAGGGACAGATACAAAGCTGCTGAGGCAGGAACTGCAGAATATTAGAATCTACTGAAAGCGGATGAAACTGTTCCATAATTAGAATTATGAAAGGCCTCTGTGCCAATTCTGCACTATCTGATATAGCCCAACCTTATCCACTCTTCATATGTGTTGGACTATAGTTCCCATAATTCCTACTGAGAACGCCCTATAGCCATAGTTGATGTAAATTATGGGAGTTGTAGCCAAGCACATCAGTAGGATGTACAGTTGGAGAAAGTGTTGTAGTGGCATACCAGACTAGGCCCAGACTAATTGCTCAAGGGGGACTATTTGCATGATTTTGAGTTGCTTGGAATAAAGTAGTATTCAATGCAATCTGTGAAATTTTAAATTTGCTCTCTCGAGAGAACAATATGATTCTGAACAGTTCTGAACATTATCTCTTGCAATTATTATGGAGGCAATTTCCTTGTCCAAAATTTTAATATCTAGGGCCAGTGTGATTTAGGAGCCAGAGTAGCGACACTGGATGGTGGGAAACTTAGATTCAATAATCGGTTACAAATTTCACTGTGTAGCTGTGGCCAAGTCACTGTATCTTGCTCTAAACTTGACAGGTCTGTGGTTCCCAAACTGTGTACCACTGTGCCCCAAGGCATGACAGGATAACATTCAATACTCAATATCTGTCAGATGCCATGCAAATTACAAACCTAGGGGTGACATGAAAAAATTACTGAGACACTAAGGGTACATGAACTGAGAAAGTCTGGGAGCCTCTGCAATAGGTGATTATACTGATAAATTCTGCCTTCAAATTTCTTCAAGAACATCAAGAACAAGTATAATGAAAAATATATAGACAAAAAAGAATATAATTTCTATTATACTAATGAACATCTTCTACTCTGTGCAGTTTTTCTGGGGCTTCTCTTTATCCTCCATCTATTATTCCAATCTCAGGCAAATTTCTACCCCAGATCAGGAAAACAGAAGTTTTGCCCTAATAACACATGTGGTGGACACACAACCTCCCCCACCGCAAAAAATATTGGAAAAATATGCATAGCACCATTCAGAGAATCTCAGAAATCAAATTCGAAATTAAACCACAATTCTTTTTACTAGGTGTAATCCCAGAACATACCAATGAAAAATACCATAATTTATTAAGATATATGCTCAAGGTGGTGAGGACAAATTCTGCACAACGTTGGAAAAAAAGACATAGTACCAAAGATATCTCATTGGGAACTTAAACTTGAAGAATACACAGCAATAGCAAAATTAACTGTATATATCCATAATAGCGATTTAACTAAATATAAGAAAGAATGGCTTCTGTATATACTATATATCATACAGCAAGGCAAATAAAAACACTAAAGAGTGTGGTTTCTAAGGTTATGTTGATAAATACTGTAAATTGGTTGGAATACAAAGAAGGGGGAATTCAGAAATCAAATACTTATCTATACTATTTTTAGTAGTTTTCTTTCTTTCTTTTCTTTTTTTATTTATAAATAACAATAGTGGAGATTTTGGCACTAAGCTCAAAGATTTATACTTTCTTTCATATCATAAAAAGGCCTCAAGTGTACATCATCTGGTATGGTCAACCTTTATTAATGTTATACTGAGCATTAATTGTATAACTTCAGTAAAAAATTTTGTCCACTTATTGACATTATGTCTTCTGAAATTATATATTTGCTTAAAATAACAGTTCTGACCCCAAATCCAGCAGCGTTTTGGAGTGAGTTTACCAAAAAATGTATACTGTCCAATCCCAAGATTCTTGGTGCCGTACAACTGTACAAAACAATGTAAAAGAGGTATCCCAATTGCCACAATTAAAACAATAACAATTCTCATATTTCACAACGCAGATCAAACATACAAATAAAGAAAAAGCAACAGGAAGCTATAGGGTCAACTGTCCATGAAGAAATGTTTACGAAAAGAGTGTGTGCAGGGTCCACACTGCCAGTGGTTCCCATAAATCACATATATCTAAGTGTCTGAGAATTAGCACTGCTGCCTTCAGAAATATGGTATTGTCATCTCTGAATGGGACTGGTCTCCTATGCCAAGATCATATCAAGCAAAGCAATCACAAAAATTAATACAGGAGACAAATATTGAGCATACCTTCTGATCTACAAAGACAATCTAGGACTGGTTAAATGTCAGAACAGTTTCTGACACGTTATGCCCTATTCATGATTTCCCAAAGCAAAATAAAATATGCACAAAATAATTCTACAAATATGCTTTCTTCTGCAATGTGATTTAGGCTGAATTATGTCCAAGGCCTACCTGTCTGATATGTTTTCATATCTGATTCCAGAAGACATTTAAAATGCATCACTGAATGTACAATTCCAGCCCTCATTATTCCATCTGATGGGAATTTCCGTCTCTCCAGTAGAGCTCCTATTCTGACTATAACAAAACTTCTCTACAGGCTTCTTCATCCTCTAATCTTTTTTTTAGGGCCTTGCTTCACTGATTAGCAGTTTGGCCTTTAATTTTTTTTTAGGACAACCTCCTAAAGGGAAAATCTTGTTGGTGCCTCTGTATTTTGATCTACACTCAAGATCATCTCTATTTCCCATGCTTCTACTTCAAGGTGGCTGCAGGGCCGAGAAAATGTAAGACCTTGCTAATGAGTTTAGAAGAGAATGGTAAGTGGGAACATGCCACCAATAATACTGTTAGTACAAAGTTTGAGTACAGAGAGTTGAGATACTTCAATGAGGATAAATATAATTTAATTCTGCAATTCCTATTAAATATTCTGTATGGTTGTGACTTAGCCAAGAGGGGTTGCCAGGCAATAGTTACTATCCAAGTTGGGGAAGAAGAGTAGAGGCTGTTGTTTGGCTCTCCCTGCTTTAAGATTCTTTCCCTCTAAGACCATGGAACGGCACCTAAAGTTCCCATGTGGGCACTTCCATATTGAGACCAGCAGCATGTGAAGAGCACAAAGGCTGCTGGGCCTTTCAAGCATTGCCATGGTAACACATCTGCTTCATCTTCTAAAAGAGCAGCTGCCATTTTTTTTCCACCAAGGGGTGCTTTTTGCTCTATTTCAGAGACCATCCATTCATCCATCCCTCAATGGTAGGGGAGTAGAGGCAAGCTCTGTCTGAGTAGCCTTCGGCCTCAGTTGAGAAAACCCAAGGTTATTGGATGAAATGGAATAGAGTAGAATAGGCCAGATGTCACATGGAGGTTGGCAGGGGAAGAAGGAGTAAGGGGGAGAATAGAAGGCAGCCTGCAGTTCACCATGTGTTGTTGGTGCAGAATGCCTGTCAGGCCCAACCCAGTTGCCCTTGGTAACAGCTGCTGGGAAGCGAGCGAGTTAAGGGTTGGCCAAACTAAATTGTGGCCCTTGGATTTAATATGCCAAGCCCATTTTGTGTCACCTGACAATGAAATCCTTACATGAAGCAGATCTTCTACCAAATGCATTCCTCCTTATCTGTTTTGAGAAAAACTGCACCTTGGTGACCTTGCAAAGGATTTGCAAGAGATTGCAACGTTGTTTGTACAGCTCTAGTTCCCATTTAAGTTTAGGGTAACAACAGGGGGCATGAATACCTGAGTGTGGCTTGCAATCCCATTACCAATCCACAGTGCTAAAGAAATATAGACGTAAGCTTTTGTATTTAAGTGTTGGAAGAGATTCTTGTGAACAAGTGACAAGAGTCCACTCCCTGTACAGAGTATAGCAAAAACATATGCAAGTGGTTAGGATATCTGAGCACAGCTACAGCCATAATGTGTGCTCTTCGGAGCATACAGTGGAGCAGATGCCGGATGGCTCAGAAAATCATCATATAGTTTATACAGCCTGCCTCTCTGCAGAGATTAATAACCGCTTGTTACACATACATGAGAAACAAAGGGGGGTGGACTGTGACGTGCAGATAAGGAAAACAGCAGAAGAGGTTTGTTCCTCTATGAATGTGGACCAGGAGACCGCTGTTGTAAGGAATAAGGGAAATAATGTGCCCCAAATTGGGCCGAATGAAGAATGGGGACACGCAATACCCCTTCGTATTGCCCACGGTAGTAACCCAAAACATGTTAACAGGAAAGATGCCACTTAAAGGAGCTATTCCTTTTCCCATCCTTCTCTCTGAGGACTACACGCCTTTTAAAAGAGGCAAGGGAAGCTGGCACAGTTAATTTCAAGAGCGCTCTCAGATAGATGGACACTCAAACACGCGCCCGCGCACTCACACGCACAGACAGACAGGGAACCCAGGCCAACTCCACGGCGCCTCACGCTGGGCCCCCACACCTGCCCCCGGCTCACCTCGGCTCAGGTAGGATGATCTTCTTGCTGGCTCGAGCTGCCGGAGTAGATTTACTTTTCTCCATAGCCATCAAGTAGCTCACATCAGCGAGCACAGCTTCCAAGTCGGCCATCTTGCCAGGAAATATTTCTTCTTCTGCTTTCCTTTTTCACAATCAATTCTCTGATTATTCCCGCGGCCTCCGGGGCTGCCTCGTCTCCTCTTCCTTGTCTGAGCGGGTGCCGCTGCGCGTGCCGAGGGGGGGGAACGGGGCGGAGGAGCGGGGATCGGTCCCCCCACCCCTCTTACCAACAGACCCACATGATGCCTGTGCGGGAAGCCGCGCGCGCGTCCACCTTATTTTTGCACCGACGCCGCTGGCTCCTTCCCCGACTCCCTGCTCCTGGCGTGCCTTCTTTGGGGCTATGCGTACAGTATGTGTGTACGTACAAGAGGGAGGGCTGCGCTTTCGCCGCCTGTCAACGCGGGGAGGGAGCGAGGGAGGGACGGGGGCGCTGCTTCGGAACTCGATCGCTGGGTCCGGCGGGGCTTCTCTCTCGGAGCGGAGCGGCGAGCCCGGCCTGGCGGGAAGGCGCCGCCAAGACAGCCGCGCGGAAGGGAGGGCAGGTCGATTCCCGCGCGGGCGCGGATGGAAGCCGAGAGCTGGGAGCGGAGCCGAAGCGCACAGGCTTCCTCCTCGCCCGCGGGTTTCCACCAGCCCCGCGGGAGCAAAGGACTCTGGGCTCTCCGCTTCCTCCAGGGGCAACTTCACAGCGCCCGCGCTGCAGACGGGCGACAGGGGTTGCTTTGGACGGCGAAGAAAGTTCGTCGCCCGCTGCTGCCCTCGAGAGACTGCGGGCGGACTTGCAGCACGCTTGCTCTACGCCAGTTTTAGTCCCCCCCCGCCGCCGCCGCCGGCCGAGCAATTTCCATTTCTATGCGAGCGCAGCCCAAGGCAACTCGCTGCAATAGGGCGGGGGGAGGGGGGGGCGGGCGCCAATCGAGAAACGCTCGGAGGCCTAACGGGCCAATTCACTTTCGTAGTGCCCTCGGTTGCTGCCTGGGCATGCGCAACAGGCCCTTCGCCTAGCATCCTCCTTTAGATGGGAAAGTTATGCGGCAAGAAAAATAGGTACTCTTGATTTATAAAGGAATTCATGCGAGTGCGAAAAAGAAAGGAGCCACCTACATCTGGGCAGGGAGGACAGAAAAAGTAGGGCGTACTGATGAGTGTCATAAGTATTAAGGCCAAGAAGACACACACATGGGTCATGGAACAAATCAGCCCAGAGTTCTCACTCCAGGCGTGAATGACCAGGCTCAAATGATCCTACTTTGAACATGTTATGCAAAGACCCGGCTCTCTGGAGGAGACTCTAATGCTGGGAAAGGTGGAAGGAAAGAGAAGAGCAAGGTTGATGGACTCAGTTACAGAAGATCTGAATGACCAGGTTAGGGACAGGTGGTCATGGAGAAAATTTATCTGTGTGGTCGCTAAGAGTCAACACTGACTTGATGGCACATAATCAATCAGTAATAGGTATTAGCATAAATTAGGCTACCTTCCTGCATTGAAAACAATTGTTAACAATCACATGTGGTACATGATCTCTCAATGTCAATATAAATATAAACTAAATGCAGCAGAATATTTCTGAAATCTTGTTCTCAAGGTGGAGAGGTTTTAGTTTGTTATGTTGATTGGTACTCCATTGGGAGACAAGGAGTTTATAGTTTCCTGGACACAATAAAACTAGGGTTAGAAAACAGAATTTTCAAATGCAGTGGTCAAGCTAAGAAATTAGGCAGTATTTACTCATTTTGCTTTCTAATTGAAATGTTTGCCCAAAAAATTTCTTCTGTTTTGAAGTACTGAAATATAGCCCTGGATAGAGATCTGATGTCCAGATGCATTGGCTGATGGTGATGGGAGCTGTAGTCAAACATCTGGAAAACACCATTCGATATAGGCCATTAAATAGTTTGATTTTGGTGTATTGCTTTGTCCAAAGGGGTGGTGTGGTGGTGGGAGTCCTTTTGCTAGCTTGGTGCCATGGCAACTTTTTCTTGTCCTCTCAGTGGCAATTCAAGAGCCACATACCTTAACTGCATCATGCATCTCAGGAGTTTGATATTGTGTGCTCTGTGAAATTATGCCAAAGACAATTTATCTCAAACTGTTCTTTATCTGCCTATAATTTGGGTATTCCTTTGGATCAATGTAACAGGGAGAGTTAGGTTGACTGTAATCAAAGAATAAACTCAGTGCATCTTTCTCTGCTCTCATTAACACATGCAGTATTTATCATAATGACTGCAAAAGCAGATATTCACCTTCCTGTGGAAATAAGCTACCATCACAGATGTAAGGTTACAAACAGAATTTTCATACACCTTCCATTATGCGAAATTCAGTTATTTTTACTCAATTCATACAGTAACCAAGCATCTATCCAGTGTAATGGAACCAGCTGATAAAGACATAAATGAACTGTGTCAATCTTTTTGCCTGTGATCATATGGATTCCTTGCATCCCTTAAACTCTATTGTTAGATAACCATTCCAAGAAGTAGTTAATCCGGTTCTTAAGTATGAACTGGTCCTCACTATGACTAATATGAAGTTCAAATCAGATAACTTTTTTAGGAGTTTATCACATGGGTTGTGAAGTTATTTCCTTAAACAACCTTACCTCTCTACTTTTACTTCCAATTTTGCATACCAGAGTGACCACCGTTGTGACTATAGAGGCAGCACATATACACATAGCTGAGATGAGATATATGCCCTTCTGAAAGCTGGAAGATCTTTGACTGATATGTGCAGGAGTAATAATGACTAGTACTTTCTCAGGATCCTGGATTATTGTGTTCATTTTAGCCCTCAATAGGTTAAAAACAAATAAAGATGCACTTTACTCATGCTGATTTCCATTTTTACAATTTCCCAGTATAGCCAACAACTCTGGAATTCCATGGTTGTCTCCTACCCAAGAATCCACCAGGGCTGTCCCTGCTTACCTTCTGAGCCCAGACAAGGTTGGTTAGGTGCCCTGAAGTTTGAGTATTAGGCAAGGACCTTTACTCTGAAAATGCAGTTGATAGGTATTTTCTTTCAGCTGAAAAATTAAGTTTACTTTTTCTTAAATAATCAGTTTCCTAGATAATATTTCCAGAGCAATCCAATTCTACATGAACTTCAAATGAATTGATTCCATATCAGTTTAGTAATGGCAAATTGGAACAGCTCTACAATATGAAACAGGGTATGTGGAGCATAGCAGTTCACCTTTTCTTTGAACAACTAAAAGGTGTAAGCGACAAGGATAAATCATTTGCCTGCATAATAGTTTTTATAGTGATCTACAGGAACATTTCCATAGGCATCTGGTTAGCCACAGTGGGAAATATTGCTCTAGTCTAGCTAGGCCTTTGATCTAACTCAGCAAGACTCTTTTTTCCACATTTCTAAATATAACGTTAGGCACCTGACTATAACCGGCTGTGAAAGTGAGTTAACTTAAGCCTTTTCTTGTATCGTAAATCACATTGGGCTAGAGTGGCATGTTAAAATTGTATGAGCAATATAAAATCAGGTCTGGGCACTACTGTAATAATGGATAAAACAACTTGATAACTTGACAAGGTTTTACACTGATAATATCTCAGGTTTGTTTTTACTTCCTTTTACTATTATCGAGCAGAGGTATGGAAAATAAAAATAACTCTGCATTCTATAAATCCTTAGCCAAAATACTACCAGCATGCAGCCAAAAAGTTATTGGTATCTTCTAATGATAATGTACCAATATGCTTTTACATGGTATGCACAGTGATTTTTTTCCCTAATAGGTTCTTTTTTTTTAACACAGGAAAGTGTAAAACTTACAGAAAATATATTGTCTGTGTCTTAGAACATGATGATTGGAACCAGATTTAGTCATGCTTAGATCCAGTGAAATGAGACTTAAGCGAGTTATAATTATTGCTCAGGGATTGTAGTAGGTCTGTTCTATGTATGGATGAGTCCAACTCCAATCCAATAGATGTCTGTTCTTGCCAACATGAATGGAAGAGAATAAAAACACCATTTTTCTTAGAGATCATAACAAAATTATGACATTCTGATGTGATTGCCCAACTTCAATTTCACTTTATATTCATGTCTGTATTCCTTTTAGGAATAAAGTATTTTGTAGAAAATTTTAAATTTTTGTTTGAATTTATGTTGCGTGTTGAAAAAAACTTACAGTGTACTTATACAGGTCTGAAATAGGTTGTTGTTGGCTTTTTTTTGCATAGATATTTAGCACAATACTTATTTATTAATCAAGCTCTCTCCCCATAACACTGGCTGATTTGCTCTGATGACATAACAGATCTGTAGTAATAGGACTCATGGCTTCTTTACTATGAGAAGAGTATATAAATGGATTAACTATTACATGGGAAGTGTATACAAGTGGATTAAACCTAGCTTTTTGCTGTCATAGATTATTAGGTTGCACCTCCAGCTGATGATACTGTACCTCACATCCAAGGTTATTACAATGTCAAGATTTTATGTTCTCCTCTTGTCCTAATAATGAGCAGTTACGAATTTTATTTTTCACAGCTTCCACTAAGCTCAGATTTTCATTAGGTTTTCTACCATGAATTCAAGATTACTTCTTGTATATCATCCCTAAAGACCTATAAATATCAATGTGAAATCAATATTTTTCCCTCTGATGTGCCCCACTTTTATTGAAATCATTTGTCATACTTTGGCTTTTGCTGTCATGCTTGAGAGATGGTTGAATCTTTGCAGTTTGCTTGGCTGTCATTTGTAAATCTGACTATGTTGTTTCTCAGCTCTGATTCCAGCATAGGTTACAATAGAAATCCAGGATGGGTAGGTGTTATTTTCTTCTATTGCAAGAACAATCTATTAACTTTTATCCTATGATTTATATTTTTAAAACCTCATAAAAGTTACCAATGCATGAGTAGATCCTTTATTTTATATCAAGATTTTATAAAGAGTTTTTCATGAAATATTTCCTTAAACATAATTTCAGAAACCAATTATACAGTATGCCACTAATTATCCCTATCTATATGATTACTGACATTCATAAAGAATACTAAAAATTAGTATGGCTTTTAGTCCACAGTGGCTATTTTGTTGTTCAGTCGTTAAGTCGTGTCCGACTCTTCGTGACCCCATGAACCATATTGCGCCAGGCCTTCCTGTCCTTCACTGCCTCCCTGAGTTTCCTCAGTTTCATGCTCATTGCTTCAGTGATGCTATCTAACCATCTCATCCTCTGCCGTCCTCTTCTCCTTTTGCCTTCAATCTTTCCCAGCATCAGAGTCTTTTCCAAAGAGTCCTCTCTTCGCATTAGGTGACCAAAGTATCTAAGCTTGAGCTTCATTATCAATCCTTCCAATGAGCAATCAGGGTTGATTTCCTTTAAGATTGACTGGTTTGACCTCCTAGCAGTCCAGGGGACTCTTAAGAGTCTTCTCCAGCACCACAGTTCAAAGGCATCAATTCTTCGGCGCTCAGCCTTCTTTATGGTCCAGCTCTCACAGCCATACATTACTACTGGAAAAACCATAGCTTTGACTATGCGGATCTTTGTCGGCAAGGTGACATCTCTGCTTTTTAATATGCTATCTAGGTTTGCCATAGCTTTCCTCCCAAGGAGCAAGCGTCTCTTAATTTCATGGCTGCAGTCTCCATCTGTGGTGATCTTGGAGCCCAAATAAATGAAGTCTGTTACTGCTTCCATTTCTACCCCTTCTATTTGCCAGGAATTGATGGGCCCAGATGCCATGATCTTAGTTTTTTTAATGTTGAGTTTCAAGCCAGCTTTTGCACTCTCCTCTTTCACCCTCATCAAGAGGCTCTTTAGTTCTTCTTCACTTTCTGCCATTAGGGTGGTATCATCTGCATATCTGAGGTTGTTGATATTTCTCCCTGCAATCTTTATTCCGGCTTTTGATTCTTCCAGCCTGGCATTTCTCATGATGTACTCTGCATATAGGTTAAATAAGCAGGGTGACAGTATACAGCCTTGTCGTACTCCTTTCCCTATTTTGAACCAATCGGTTGTTCCATGACCGGTTCTAACTGTTGCTTCTTGGCCCGCATACAGATTTCTCAGGAGACAGGTAAGGTGGTCTGGTACCCCCATCTCTTTAAGAATTTGCCACAGTTTGTTCTGATCCACACAATCAAAGGCTTTTGCGTAGTCAATGAACAGTGGCTATGGTTCTATTTAATAAATGCTTTCCATTAATTTACCTGAAACAGATTATTAATTAATGGTCTTACTATTTTTGGATCTACCATTTACAAGTTGTTATATTTATTACTTTCCCATTCTCAGATATGGAAACCAATTTTAGGGGTAAGTTGCATATTCTTATCAAGCAAACGTCCGAACACAGTTTTTTAAAAAAAAATTATCAGTAAAACTTAATTTCTCACCATAATTTAACTCAATTCTTCAGAAGCCCTCATGGAGTTTATTTTCCCTTAACAAAAAATAAATCCAAGCATGAGTACTTGCCCTACAGTGAAGACGGGTACAAACAATTTCTTTATTTTTTTGCAACCCCCTTTTCCAGTTGCTACTTGTTCAGTTTCTTCCTTCTGCCCTTCTTTATAATTTGGTTTTAATGCCTTTCCCAATTTCTACACATTACTTTCTGTTTTTAGTTGCTTTAATAACTTATTAATTGTGCTAGAGTATGTGTTGGTTTTTGTTCTTATTTGTTCTTATTTATATGTGTTGTTATACTCAAACATAATATGCATCTATAAGACAGTCCCCTATTTATGAACTTTTGAGTTGCGAACTTTTGCTGATATGAACAAGATGGTCCCGGAAGTCAGGAGAAGGTGGGAAAAGGTTAATTTCTGGTGTGCCACAAACTATCCCTTTCCCACCTTCTCCCGATTTCCAGTCTTGCCTTCTTGCATGTTTAGTTGTGTGTGCTGTGTGGCGACTGCAAATGTCTGCAATTAAGCAGAAGAGTGATAATGGGGAGGGGGGTAGTGTGAAGAAACACCAATCCATTACGATGCTAACGAAGATGGAGATATTGAAGAAAATAGAGGTGGGGGGGGAGAAGATGGTGAACTTGGCATGTTCCTGTGGCATGAATTGTTCCACGATCAGAATGATCATTAAGAACAAAGACAAGATCATGAAACGTGAAAAATTCTGTGCCTATGCAATCCACAATAATAAGCAAGAGGAGAGGAAAAGTGATGGAAGAGATGAAGACACTGCTCACATTGTGATCCAGGAGAAGGCTAAGAGCTTATTTCATGACTTGCAACAGAAGGATGGTGAAGGTGCTGCTGAAGAAGTGTTCATTGCAAGTCATGTGTGGTTCCAGTGCTTTAAGGCTCATGTGAACCTTCATAACGTGAAAGTGAGTGGCGAGGCGGCAAGTGTGGATGAGGCTGCAGCCAAGGAGTTCCTGGAAACCCTCAAGGAGATAATTGGGGAAGGTGGTTATTTGCCTCAGCAAATATTCAGTGTGGATGAAATGAGGCTTTATTGGAAGAAAATGCCAGAGAGAACATACATTAACAAGGAGGAGGAGACAATGCTAGGCTTCAAAGCTGTGAACAATAGGTTAACTGTGCTGCTAGGTGGCAATGCTTCTGGTGACCTGAGCATAAAACTGCTGCTAGTCTAGCACTCTGAGAACCTGCAAGCTCTCAAGAATATCTCAAAGAGCTCACTTCCTATTGTGTGGAAGGCTAACAAGAAAGCTTGGGTCACCCTTCTCATCTTTGAAGACTGTTTATTTCCACCATTTCATCCCAGAAGTGGAGAGGTACTGCCACAAGAAAAACATGAAGTTCAAGATTCTGCTCATATTGGATAATGCCCTGGGTCATCCACCTTACTTGGACAATTTCCATCCAATTGTGAAGGTTATATATCTGCCTCCCAACATCACCTCCCTTCTGCAGCCTATGGACCAGGGAGAGATAGCAACCTTCAAAAAATATTATCTTTGATGCATGTTTAGTAGGCAGTTCCTAAGCAGACTCCCAGATGACTTTGCGCCAGTTTTGGAAGTCTTACGACCTCTACAAGGCTATCAAGAACTTCAGCGCAGCCTGGCGTGAGGTTACCCCTGAGAACACAAATGGGGTGTGGAAACGTCTGTGCCCTCAGTTCATTCATGACTTTTGAGGGTTCGAGGCGGCGGAAAAGGAGTTGCAGGGCATTGTCAGCAGCTTGGTTGCTCTCAGCAAGGAGCTTCAGCTCGACCTGGAGGAAGGGGACTTTGATGAACTGCTAGCTGCACACACGGAGGACCTCTCCAATGAAGATCTCATGGAGTTGGAAAAGCAGCGAAAACAAGAGGAAGACAACAAACCACCGAAGTGCTTCCAGACCAAGCTGATGGCAAAGGGGTTCAGCTTGATTGAGAAAGTGCCATCATTGTTTGAGGTGCAGGACCCTAACATTGAGTGCTTCACCAAGGTATATGCAGTTGCCCATGATGCAATCGAGTGCTACAGCGTCATTTACGAGGAAAAGAAGAAGGCCACCGCCCTGTCAGGTTCAGCCCAAAGAACTCCACGAGACAGTGCAAATACAGTTCTGTTGCGTTTATTAGCTTCCACCTCAAGACAGAAATCTCTCCAGACTGAACCTAAGTTCCCAAGCCAGCAAGCCACAACACTGTGAATTCCTTAGGATAGTGCCAGTCTCATCTTCTCAAACTTCCCACGCTCCTGTTGAGGGCTAAGGAAACTTAGCTTATCTCCCTGAGCGTGGGCTTCATAGCACCATTCCATCACACGCCCAAAATTCACTGGACCGCTTCTTCAGGAAGGTGGAGAAATGTGCTGTTTCAACTCTGGAGGATGAGCCTACGCCATCACCACAAGCGCCGATGTTGCCACTTGTATAAGGTAAGAACTGTGCCATGCATGTTTTTTAATGCTTGTTGGACTTGTGAACAAAACGGACTTACAGCCTCTCAGAATGTAACCTGTTCATAAGTAGGGACTTATAAGGATATAAGGATATTCAACTATTTTGCTTAAATAAGTTTCGTACAACAAGGGCAGATAAACGTGTTCCTTCCTTGTAGTTAAAAACAATAAGGATTTAGTGAACAGTAAGGACACTACTTAAACCTTATAGGAAGAAATAAATATATGAACATAATATCCATAATACTTTGGAAAAGTTAAATGTATATGCAGGAAAAGTTATATAAGACTACTTATTTTTTTTTAAACTAAAGTACAAAGTAATCAAGTGGAGATTGTGCAGATTGTTGGAGCAGCATGAATTCTGGGAAACTAGGACTTGAATGTTTCATCAGATAAGCTGGGTTTGCTGGCTTCCAAAAGCTCCTGCAGCAAGGTGCCATAGGATTCTTTGCTGTATCAGAACAAAAGATGCCTATGTTTCTTTCTCTTCAAAATATGTGCATGCCTTTTCTTGCTTTATTTCTATCAATATAAGAACAATTAAAATATAGAGATTGATATTTTAAAATAATTCCTTCCTCACGATCAGAGCAGCAGCAAGCTTCTCTGCAAGTACATTTGGGAGAATCCCACTAAAATCATCCATGTCAACTTTTGCAGGGAGCATTCAGTGAGGCATCTACATTCCAATCTTGGAATTATCAACTCCTTCCCTCCTGGCTCCTGCAGCTCTGTTTCTCATCGTCTGTCAACACAATATAGTAAGTAGGTGTCACTGCAGCAGTGAAATCTAAAAATAATCTTACTCACTTTTGCAACTAACATGTAATTATTCTATGTGAATGTGAGAGGGTAAACTGATGTGTTAGGGACCCACACCAACCCTATGGTAGGTTCCACATTAAATAGTTTCCTTTACTCATCTAATGGTTTTCTTCACTGTAAATGCTCTCCACCCGTTCTTGAATCAGCAGAAAAACTGTACCTGCATTAAATTTGCTGTCTTATCTCACATTCTAGTAATATAGTGCTCAAGATTTTGCAGTCTAGACCTCAAGAGTACATGAAATGAGAAATGCCAGGTGTACAAACTGGATTCAGAAGAAACAGAGATTGCATTGCTAACATCCAACGGATGATGGAAAAACAAGGGAGTTTCAAAAAGAAATCTATCTTTGCTTTGTGGAAGATACCAGGCTTTTGAGGGTGTAACCGCAGTAAATTGGTCAAATGATGTCCATTGGGTCACAAAGAGTTGGAAGGGACCGAACAATAATAAATCCTGTGTGTATTGCCTCTGTTACCAGCCACTGCAAATCCCCTGACATTCATCCAAGGTGATATTGACAAAAGGTAGTATATTGTATTCACCTCCTTCAGTCAGAATGAGGGGAGAATTTTAACACTGATACAGCTAAGGACAACTTAAGACTGGCTTACTGGCTAAGTTCAAGATGAAAGCAACATTATGGGGCAAGGCAGAAAAAAAGATGTTGTGGGGCAGGCCATGGTTAGGTACAAGTGGAGAAAGGCCTTCATCCAGAATGCAGCATGTCCATGTTGGAAAGAGGAGTAACTGCCATTTACCATGCTCAGCCCAAATTAGGTCAACGCTACCCTACAATCGAGATCATCCTATGGCATTAGCAGGTGAAGTGGACATCATAGTTGTGGCCAGGAAATTATAATTTTAAAATTAAAAATGCCTTATTAGGCTCTAACCAAGGTAAAACACTACCCTTCAACCTTGCTACCTTGATTTTCCAGGTCAGCTTCCCTGAGAAGGAATTCTACTTGTATTGGAAACCCAGCTGGTTGTAAAGGATAGGAATTCGGAAGTGGAAGTGGAAGGAATTTAGAACAGGAGAAGTCACACCTTCTAACAGAAAATCGAACTAGTCAACAGCCAGCAAAGTGTATCCTGGTAATGCCTTTAGGTGAGATCTCCAGCATCTGCTGCCTGATTATTAGGGGACCTTTAAAATGGCTTATTTTTTATTATTTGGTTGTGTTTTTTAAAAAGTACAATTTCCCCCTAATTCTTCATTATCTCAAATGTTAAATTTCAGTTTTTATTTAACTTGCAAGGGGACAACATGATGATATTGTTCCATCATTTTATTTGAAAAATTGGATTGAAATTTATTTTTTAGCGGTGAAAGGATAACTGGGATGGCGGTGACTTTGTCAGACTGCTGATGACTATGGTTTAATGCATCTGATCATTTGTCTCACTAAGAATTTAATATTTATTTGCTCAAGAATCTATAACAAACTGTTTGCCTTTAAACTAGGCAAACATTAGGTAAATTTGTTGGACATTTTATTTATTTTACTGCTTGGTATACTGTAAAAAGAAGTGAAATAAAATACAAATTTCAAACACTTGCAAATTCATGCATGCACATAAAAATGCACTATATCTCCTTCTTTCTTTCAAATATACTTTTCTTCTTTTTCTGATCTTGCCACAGAGAATATTTCTAAAAATCCTATTTGGATATAATTGATCTAAACATAATTCATTACACAAATGATTGGAAGTAGGGATTGCTTTGCTACACACATTACATTTAAGTTAATAATGTTAAACTCAAATCAAGTTAATAAAGTTAAATATTTTAAAACAAATTTAATAATTTAATTTAATAAGTTAATGTATTAAATTTAATAATTTATTAAAGTTAATAAATTAAATAAAGTTAAGCTGCTCTTATTTTAATTCTCCAATGGTAACTACAGCTGGATATGGGAGTATGAATTGTTAATTTGTTTGTTTAGGGTGATGTGTGAAGCAAATAATGTTTTATGGCTTACCACAGTGTGAAAGCCTAACAAATTGTGGCTTTTTAAACAAACCATGATTAGGATTATAATTTATGTGTGATCTTAACCTGTCCCTCTGTCCCTCTGTCACAGTCTACCTCCCATCAGGTTACAATGGCTCCCTGCTTAATACTCAGGAAGGTAGTGAAAATGCTGCCTTTCTATAGAGCTTTCTGGGGATGAAATGTTTAATTACAAACTGGGATTTTTTTCCTAACATCTTAGATGAGAGTACCAGACTGTTATTTTGTTGTTGTTATGGATTTTTAGGCTTTATTTGGATATGATCTTTGTTGATTTTTTACATTACAATGTAAAGGTCTAGAGCCTAGGACAGAGGTAGGATACAAGTTCTAGTAATAAATATTTTGGAAAACCAGAATATACAGGTAGTCCTCGAGTTATGACCATTCATTCAGAGACCATTCGAAGTTACAGCAGTGCTGAAGAAATGGACTTATGACTGGTCCCTGAAGTTACGGTCGTTACAGTGCCCCCACGGTCATGTGATCGCGATCTGGGTGCTTAGCAACCCATTCGCACTTATGACCGGTTGCCAAGCACCCTGTGATCACATGAGTGTCATTTGCAACCTTCCCTGCTGGCTTCCCACAAGCAAAGTGAATGGGGAAGCCGGCGGGGAGGTTGCAAGTCGCTCGGGTAAGTCTCCCCCCCACCCTGACCTTTCTTCACTTGCATGCACCACACCCTTCTTCCCCCCTTTGCACGCATGCACGCACTCTGCCCTACTTCCCCCTTTGCTTGCATGCATGCACGGTGCCCTCCTTTGCTCACTCGCACACACGCACTGCACCCTTCCCTCGCATGCACCAGTGCCCTCCTTCCCCCTTTGCTCACTCACATACACCGTGCCCCCTTCGCACTGTGCTGTGACTCTCGGGCTTTGCAGGTGGGGAGGCTTTGCAGGAGGAAGGAGAAAGCCTCATGAACGGCTAGAGCGTGCACCAGAAGTGCCCCTGGAGAGCCCTTCAGTGCCCGGAATTGCCCCTGGAACGCTCCTTCAGTGCTGGAAGCACCTTGGAGTCTTTGGGTGAGCGAAGGAGAGGAGGATGTGGTGCATGTGTGTGAGTGAGCAAAGGGGGAAGGAGGGTGCTGGTGGATGCAAATGAGGGAAGGAGGGAAGGAGGGTATGGTGTGTGAGAGCAAGTGAAGGGGGAAGAGGGACCGAGAAGACCCTGAGCCACAGCGTGGCAAGCAGCCCCAGAGCCATGCAGTTCTGAGGCTGCTTGTCACCCTGCAAGGCAGGGTGCAGGGCGGCCAAAAGGGCAAAGATGGGAGGAGCAGATAGGTAGCTAGGGGAATTGGTGGTAGGCCCTTACCTTACTGAGGCTCAAGGCTGGGAGGGACCAAGCCTGGAATGGCTTGGATTGGGATGGGTCCTTGGCTAACTATGGTAGAATTCACTTAACAATGGCAATGGGTAGTGCCAGGGTTGCCGTCACTAAACGATGCAGTCATGTAACATCTTGCTTAATGACTGCATCGCTTAGTGATGGAAATTCCGGTCCCAACTGGGTTGTAAGTCAAGGACTACCTGTGATTTGATTTTAGCATAGCATAATACATAAATCTAGCCATAGTGGTTTGTAAACAATGGTTTATAACTGTAGGCACTACATTAACTTATATCATTGCACCGTATATAATAAATCATGGTGTACTGTGATATAGAAACCCAACTTTGGTTTGGATCCATCCATGTACTGGTAGTCCTTGGGTTATGACCATTTGTTCAGCAACCGTTCAGAGTTATGACAGCGCTGAAGAAATGACACTTATTCTGGCCATCACAGCATCTCCGTGGTCACGTGATCATGATTACAATGTCACAGGAAGCCACGGTCATGTGATCGCAATTTCCTCTGTTCCCTGCTGGATTCCCACAAGCAAAGTCAATGGGGAAGCTGGCAGGAAGTTGGAAGTCACAATCACGTGTGGTCCTCATTTAATGACCTGCATAGTCCTCACTTAATGATAGCAACCGGGATGACTGGAATTGCCACTGCTAAGTGACATGGTCACGTGACATCACACTTTATGGCCACATTGCCTAGTGATGGAAATTCCGGCTCCAATTGCCATCGTAACCCAAGGACTTATAATTATACCATTATAATCTGTCAGAAAGAAATACGACTCTTCCAAACAGAGAGGCACTTTGTGGTATTTTAAACAACTTCTCCCATGCAGCACTCAGTTCCCATGTATATACTACCTTACTGGGTTATGCAATTTCCACAGATGCTGTAACACCAATATTAATTATTAGGATGCAGAATCTGTAACTCTGTGAAGTGTTTAACAAGCCACTGGTGCAACCTCAAGTTTAAAGCAAGGTTGGATATGTGATATTGTGCTATTTTTAACATGTATATTTGTATTTAATCTTGCATTCAGAGACAGCCCCTTGACAATTAATTAACTGAGCAACTGTTGAAGCTCTATTCTCTCAGGTTTAGCTGTGACTCTGGAGACAAAGAGTGTGCTGTAATTGAATTAAATCTGAGGGAATAGCATAAGCTTGTCTGGGAGATCACAGCTAGAAAGATCTAGACTGGTGATACTTAATTGGCAATACATACACCCATTGGTGGGACATAAGATAAGTCCTTAAAAATGATAAATATAATAAGAGAACCTTTATAAACATAAAAATGTGCTTCGAAAAAATGTTTTACTGTTATGGTAAATAGGACAGATATTTTTTGATGAGGTGATTGGTGGGACATTAAGATACATTTGAGAATTACTCTAGAGCACAACTTGTAAATACCTCCCCAACCTGAAGGCCCCAGCTGTGTTTTGACTAGTTCCCAGTATTCCCAGCCATGCTAGTTTGGAATTCTAAGGTTTGCGGTTCCAACATGCATGGAGAGCATTAAGTTGGGAAGGCAACCTTAATTTTTGGTAAGGCACAACAGTCCACCTAAAGCGTCTGGTAAATGGATCCTATGCTGCAAGGCCTGAATAAATGCAATTTATCTGTTTCTGAAAATAACCTATTCCATACAATATTTTATGGTGAAAACTAGTTGGTGCCTTTCTCATGAATCTACAGCATTGTTTCCCAGCATTTTCAGGATGGCCATTGTTTAGAATTCTGTGAGGTGAAGCCTGCACATCAAGTGGCCACGGTTGGGAAACACTGAACCGTGTTTCCCAACCATGGCCATTAGGGAGGTACGTTCAACTGCTAGAAGTTTAAATTTGCTGGTTAGCCCCATTACATCAGAGATGCATTTTATTTGACTGGACAAAGCAAGAATATCACCCTAGAGGCTTGTTTTTAGTTACTCTATTCTATAAAAGTGATGTTAGAAACTCAAGCAGGAGGGAGGGTCTGCTCAACACCATTCATTATATGTGCTGAAACTCAACATCTTATTCAAGCAGGTAGTAAATAACTGGATTATTGATTGTATTCCCTTTTTCCTAATACATTTTTCTCCCTAAAAATCTAGCTTCAATCCACCCCCCCCCCATCTATCCACTTGCATATTTGTACCAGTTCCTCTTGTGTTTGGCACAAGGCCGGTTAAGTTCTGTAATTCTGAGTTTTGGCAGGCCTACACAGGACATCTTCCTTAAAGCTGGGCTGAAGGGTATATTATTCATGGAAACATTAATGTAGTTTTTTTGCTAGCAGTACAGAACTGGTTTGCCAATGCTTCCATCTGGATGTTTGAATTTCCCAGTGTAACCTATACCCCTAGTATTCTCTAGAGGTTTACCATCCAAACCCTAATGGGGCTTTTGAACTGCTTAGCTCCTGAGAAGTTATGTCATGTAACTGACCTCAAATTATTTAGGATGGTTAAAACAGGAGATCAGGAAGGAACTTGAAAATAATCTCTATGCTTCAGAGAATAAGAGTTTTCAGAAAATCCAAACTTCATGATCTTCCTTGATGGAGCACAAGTAGCTGTGATTCATTAAGAAAGGAATCACAGGACTGCTGTGGGTAGATCTATGAATTCTTGACTTTGTGTTTGTGTCTCATTTTAAAAAAAGGCCAAATCTATGTTGAAATAATTACCAAGGGGCCCCAAAATAAATGTACATTATCATATTGCTTTTACACAAATCTGTGGGGGTGACCACACTCAGAATGCTAGGTATGGTTCTGGTCAGAACTCCCCAAAAAGGATAAACTCAGTTGTGGCACCCCCTGATGTGCATCTGCCACTGCCTGACTGATGAGTTTTTGATGCCTGTGCCCCCCATGTGTTGAAACTCCAGTGCTCTCCAGATTCAGGCCATTTTCCCTGTTTATCAACAGTCCACTTAAAAATAAAATAATTTTTTAAACAAGCAGCCAGCATGGCAATTACTACTTTAAATTTTTGATCCATGTAGTTTGCTTTTTTGTTTTAGGTTGTAAATGTGTCCTAAGTATTGGTTATGGATTTTATGCTTTTTTAAAAAAATTGTAAGCTACTTTAAGAAATCCTTTATGGAGGAAAAAGCATGGTAAACTTGAGGGCTCTGTAATTTAGAAAGTGGGGCAGTGTGGAGAGTAAAATCAGTATTTTATAAAACTAGAGTTTGGTGCAGTGGTTAAGGTGCTGGCCTATAAATCAGAAGACTGACAGTTCTAGGCCTGCCTTAGACATGAAAGCTGGGTGGGTGACTTTGGGCCAGTCACTCTCAGGCCAACCCATCTTGCAGGGTTGTGGTGGGGAAAATAGGAGGTGGGAGTATTAGGTGTTTGTCCCCTTGAGTTGACACTCACTCTTTCTCTGTAAAGGCAAATTAAAATGAATGAATGAATGAATGAATGATAATAGTTATAATAATAATACATCAAGGTAGTGCCTCACTGTGGGCTATTATCATCATCATCATCATGATCGGTTGCACAGTCAGCCAGATGTTTAGACTGGATTTGGCAGTTTTGTCCACCGGGTCCTTGGGAAGGACTTGATAGGTGGATAAAAATGCCAAATCCAGTCTAAACATCTGCCTGACTGTGCAACCAACCTTAACAATAATAATAGCCCACAGTGAGGCACTACCTTGATGTGGTTGTGGAACTTGAGTGCTCCAAGGAGGATGGAGAGCTACGTCAGAGGTTCAACCATACTGGACAGGTCTCATCAGAGGAGCCAGATGAAATCTCTCCCATAAACAATATGGTGAGATGTAATTTGCAGAAACCTATACTGAATTGGTCGTCACCTGGATCAACAAGGACCATGCTAAGTGTTCTGGTTTCTGGACATCTGGTGACAAGTGGGCTACACAGCTCAGGACTGTCGGCTAAGCAACCAAGGCCAGCAGCTGCACGACTACTGGAAGAAAAGTTGTTTACCCGTTGCAAATATACGAAGACTGAAAACAAAGAAATAATGATCTGCTATTACAAATCAAGTCCAACGAGAAGAGGATATCTTAAAAGAATGCACCAATTCTGGAAAGAACAACATTCAGAATCAGAAATAACAGAACAGAGGCTAGCAGATCAACGTCGGTTTATAATACGAAATAAAGTATTCACAGAAGTAAAATTGGAAGGACTACAAAGGTCTACCCAGGACAAAGAAACCGAAGCCTTGCCAGAAGTGGCCCAGACTGTAGAGGCAAACCAGAGGGGGTCGGCAATAGAAGAAGCCAGCATAGCTATTGAATTGTTTTCATCCCAAATCAGGCACCCTCTCCTCTGCCTTCTCCTCAAAAAGAAAAAAGCCCTCTAACTAAAAAATAAGAGGAATTGAAACAAGGAATAATTGAGTATCTAGAACAGCACAAAAACAAGAGAATAAAGTTGCCTGCATTGAAGCTTGTTACAAAGAAACAGCTAGCACAAGTATTAAACAATGCCAATACTGTAATATCAAGCACCAGCTCACTGCAAGAAACAAACCAACTAATGTACAGCATGGCTGCAATTACAACTGAATGCCTTGGATGCAAAAATCAACAAACAAGAAAAAAGCCAAACAGTGCACCACCAAAATGGAAGATCAGGTTGGAAAACAGATCAGCATGCTAAGATCAGATGCAAGCAAGCTAGAATGGATGAAAGAAATGAAGCTGAAGAACAAGACGACCAAAGAATACCTGATCAAGAAATATCACCTACCAACAAGGAAGATCAAATTGCACAATATAGGCTGAATCTCCAATTTCAGTTGAATCAGAAATGTTTCTACCAATCCATCAATGGAGAGACTGCAATGAACCAGTCAATAATTGAAAAAGAAGAAATAGTAGTTTGGCGTGCAGCTATGTGACAACCCAAAGAAATACAACAAGAATGCAGCTTGGAAAAAGGAGGTGGATAAGAATAAAAAAGAAGCTGAAATGAAAGAACTTCTAATAACAGCAGAAATGGTGGAGAAAAGGACAAGGAAGATCGAGAATTGGTCAGCACAAGGTGGAGATGAACTGCATGGTTTTTGGTTGAAACATCTGACTGGTCTGTACCCACTTATTGCCAAGGAGTTAAACAATATATTGCAAGGAGATGAAATTGAAGACTGGTTAACATCTGGCAAAACCTACCTGATAATGAAAGATCCAGCAAAAGGGGCAGCACTAGGCAACTACAGGCCAGTTACCTGCTTACCAATAACGTTCAAATTGCTAACTGGTGTTGTAGCTGATGCAGTCCAACAGCATCTAGTTGAAAGCAAGCTCCTTCCACCTGAGCAGAAAGGAAACTGCCCAAACAGTAGAGGAACAAAAGATCAGCTCTTAATTGACAAGATGATTTTGGAAAACTTGCAAGAGAAGGAAGACCAACTTGAATGTAGCTTGGATTGATTACAAGAAGGCATCTGACTCTCTGCCACATGACTGGATAATCAAGTGCCTAGAAATAACAAGAGTCAGTAGAAACATCAGCAGCTTTGTGCAGATCAATGGCACAGGGGAAGACACATTTGCTGGTCAATGGTGATAGACAGGGAAAGGGTAATATCAAGAGAGGAATCTTTCAGGGAGACTCACTATCACCACTACTGTTTGTCATTGCATTGATTCCTCTATCAACAATACTGAACAAGTCAAGCCATGGCTACCAAACATCAAAAACATCTGTCAAGTTATACCACCTTCTTTACATGGACGATCTGATGCTGTATGGAAAAACACCATCTGAAATAGAATTGCTCCTCACCACTGTCAGAATATATAGCCAAGATATTGCAATGGAGTTTGGACTGGGTAAATGTACCACCCTTACCATCAACAGGGGAAAAATAGTGAAAACTGAAGGAATCAAGATGCCCTATGGAAATAATAACCAGAGTCTGAATGAAGAAGATCACTACAAATACCTGGACTGACAACATCAAGCACATTGAAGTCAAGAAGGTTAGGGGTGAATACATCATGGGAGTGAAGAAGATCTTAAAGTCCAAACTCAGTGGAAGAAATACCATCAAGGCAATTAACACCTGGGCAATTCCAATCATTAGATACACAGCTGGAATAGTGAACTGGACTCAAGCAGAACCAGAAGTTCTGGATAGGAAGACCGGAAAAATAATGACAATGAATCATGCCCTTCATCCACACAGTGACATTGACAGACTCTACCTACCAAGGAGCACTGGTGGGCGTGGAATGTTGCAAGTACATCAGACAGTTGAAGAAGAAAAAAGGGCATTGGAAGACCAAGCCTTAAGAACAAATACATACAAAGCCAGAATCGAGAAGACAGCAACAGACAGCAAATGCCGCCTCTGCAAAGAAACTGAAGAAACAGTGGAGCACCTAGTCAGCTGCTGCAAGATCACACAGACTGCTGCAAACAGCAGCATGACAAAGTAGCAAGAATGGTGCACTGGAATATCTGCAAGAAATACCATTTGCCTGTAAGCAAGAACTGATGAGACCACAAGACAGACAAAATAATAGAAATTGAAGAAGCTAAAGTGCTCTGGGACTTCAGAATTCAAACAGACAAGCATCTGCCACACAACACCCCAGACTTAACAACTGTGGATAAGAAAGACAAAAAAGTCTGGATAGTGGACACTGCAATATCTGGAGACAACAGAATAGAAGAGAAAGAACTGGAGAAAATCATGAAATACAAAGACCTGCAAACAGAAACAGGACTGTGGCAAAAGAAAACAAAGATAGTACTAATAGTAATAAGTGCCTTAGGTGCAATTCTGAAACATCTGGAGCACCACTTGAACCATCGGCATTGACAAAGTCACCATCGGTCAATTGTAAAAGGCAGTTTTACTTGGAACAGCTTATATCCTGCAATGATACCTTTAACACCATCAAACAACAACTGCCTATCCCAGGTCCTTGGGAAGGACTTGATAGGTGGATAAAAATGCCAAATCCAGTCTAAACAACTGGCTGTGTGACCAACCATAACAACAACAACAGAACTAGGGGCCACTTAGTGCATCTGAATGATACAAGATTCAAGACCACTAAGGGTAGCTTTACACTGCATAGTAGTTAGAATTTACTATCACAATGTTATGCCATCAGCATAAGCTTTAAAAGTTGAGTAGACACATTAATGGAAGATAAAACTATCAATGACTAATAGCCATAATGATCTGTCATCTTCAGTATTGGAGGTGGTATGTCACTCAGTACCAGTTGCTAAGGGAGAAAGATTATTGCCGTCAAGTCTTGGTTGTGGATTCCCAAGGTACTAACCACTCTGAGAACAGAATAATTAACTAAATAAGCACTTAGTCAGTGGCAGTAGGGTTCTTTTTTTTTTTAATTGACAAGAGCAAATAGATATTTAAGTCTGGAAAAATGGAGATTCTGTAAAACTAACTCCTTTGGACAATAATGTGCAGTTCAGATGGAAACATTCCTCTTGAAGGATCAGCATAGTTTGTGTGTGCATCCTGATCAGGTAGCAGCAGGAGCCGTACGCAATATTTACAAGCTCTGGCTTGTATTTATCACTTTGTAGCATTTTAATAACCATCTTAGTAAAATAAATAAATAAATAAATAAATAAATAAATAAATAAATAAATAAATCCATTAATATGACTTAGAAAAATCAACCAACAGTCACAAAATAGCACATCACACATGGACAATTAAAAAAAACAAAAAAAAAGCATAATGGTGGTAGTGATGGTTACTTGGAGTACTCAGATGTGGTCACAATTATCCATGCTCTAGATACCTCCAAGCTATTTCTACTGTAAAATGCCTCTGAAATGCAAATACCCAATGCTGACGGGAGTCAGAAAACGTGAACACATAAATGAGATTGCCTTAAGCCAAGTTGATGGAGCAGTATATAAGATGATGTACTCAACCAATCATGTCAGTGTTCTGGCTACCAGTACGTTGCCAAGCCCAAAGTTAAATTCCACAACATTTAATTACTTAGGACCTGGTTATATGAAATATTTTCATCCATTCAGTATTTAAACCTACTACAGAACTTATTCTCAAATGCATATCCTTAAGATTTGATGTACGTGTATGTATGCATCCAATTTCTAGTGGTTCAAGTGCTAAATAATCTTCTAGTTACATGGGAAGGGGAGACTTACTGCCATTTTCTTGATTTGCTATCCTCCGCTATCCACCATGTATCTTACATAATTTCTGAGAAGCTCTAACCCCAGAAGTAGATTCTCAGCATGCAGGAAAGTCTAGAAATTCTGTTCTATACAAGGAAGCATGGACTTGATGCAAAGATTTGAGCTTTCAATATCAATCTCCAATCTGGAAATTGACTCCCCATATTTCAGTTCTTACTTTAATTTGGTGCAGAACAAATTTTGACAGATGACACTTCTGCTAGCTTTCCTTCTGTAATGGTGTAATAATATAATTCACTCACAAAAGGGAACAGTATCTCTAAAATTGCTTCTCCTTTTAATATTAAAGAACTTGGGCTTTTCAAAGAGTAGCACTATACAGGTTAAACCTTTGTTATGGTAAACTTGAACTTGAAAAAAATGGTCACCTACAAAAACTCAATACTTTAAAGCATTTAGACTTATTTTGTTGTTGTTCATAACAGACTTAACATGGCTATTTTTCTTTAAAAAATTGCTTAGATGTATCGATTCACTTATCATGGTTGAGCATGTAGAACCAATGAACCACAGACTGGATTTCCATACAGCAAGATCAGATACTGAACTGGGGAACCCCGCCCTGCCTAGAAAGAGTCTGATAAAAATAGAACCTACAGCCTGAGAGCTTGGGAAATAACAGTTGGGCCTATAATCTCCTAAAGCAGTAGTTCTCAACCTTTCATATTTTCCCAAAATTCATTCTATCAAAAAACTTGGGTCCCACTACAATATAAACAAAAAGGCATTTTTCCCAAGGATACACACACACACACACACACACACACACACACACACTTACAGGCATCTGTTTTACTAATCATTTATGGTAAAATGTAAAGTCTGTAAAGTTTAAATGGTTAACTCTGTATCTATCTCACCTGAGGTATGCATACCACTTATTGAGAACAACTCTTGTAAACTACAAATAACATGTTCTAAACATTCCCTCTACAGAATAACTCTTTTTCAGACACTGGTAATTTCCTAACATCCGCATTCTTCCCTTTGTATAGCACACCGAAAACATGAAAAAAGCACATACAAGCATTAAAATTCCATTGTTAGTTTCCTCAGCTTCTTGTAGGATGTCATAAACTGTCGTTTCTCATGCTGTTCAGTATGGATAATAGCAAATTTCTTCTGACTTTACATGCATCCTGTTGCATATCCGTTCAGATGCAGTTCTCACTTAATTCAATGGAGCTTACTTGCAGATAAGTAGGCAGATTGTACACGTAATTTCCTGCCCCCAGCCATTTTTTGCTTCTGCTGTCTTTACTGTGGTGGGAGAACCAAACCAAAAAAAGAATTGGTTATAAAGCCTGATCAGATAAGCAGTATACCTGATCTGATGACTGGAATGTACTTACTAACCCATAAACCATGGCTTGCAAATCATGCAACATGCATAGCCAAAACCAAACAAAGCACGTTGTGGCCTAGTACATTGTACAAGCCAGGCCTTCAAGTATTCAAGCTTGATACTGTAATGTATAAAAATGGCACCCTCAAAATATCTCATCCATGAATGAGAATGAGAAGTTCTGAATTTAGGCAACTGGATTCCAGAGTGATATTTAAGGGCTGCCAGAGATATGAAATAATTTGTAACTGTTGCTTAGATAGGAAGCTTGGCTACATGGTAGAATGAATGGTAGAACGGACAGTAGAATGGATACATTTTTGGAGAGTGGACAGGAAAGAATAGAGGGGAGCAGAGCAATAGAAATATTCATTACTATAAAAAAATGGCTGTGGCTTAACAGGAAGAGCAAGACACAAAATATTTTCATAAATATACCAACAGCTTTTTAAAAAACAGAAACATAGAACTAGAATTAGCCAACCTCCTAGAAAAGATTACATATAGGAGATAATGGCAGTAACTGAGAGAGTTTTGCAGTTTTTAGAGCTGCAAAAGATGGCAGAGTATGTACGTACACACTGCCTTTTATGGACTAAGATTATTAGACTATCTAATCCAGAACGGCTGACTCTCCAGCTGAAGAAACTTTCAGAATTGGATTTTGGTTTAATATATATACAGGCCTACTCTTATTTCAAAAGAATTTTACATTTACTTTGCCCATTGCAATGTTCTAAAAACCTCATTGGTTTTGAAGCTTATTCACTAAATAAAATGCTTTTTGGGGTCTTAAGACCATATTCTATTCCTATTTTATTTATTTGGTGCCTTCAAGCCCTGGTGCCTGCCTGGACAAGTCCCTGCAGTTTTCTTGGCAAGATTACATAAGTAGTTTGCCCTTGCCTGCTTCCTAGGGCTGAGAGAGAGTGACTGGCCCAAGGCAGGACTAGAATTCCCAGTCTCCAGCCTAGTGCCTTAACTGCTACACCAAACTGGCTCTCATGTACTGGCTTATTTTATGTGACATTTCCTGAATCTATTCCCAAGTTTCATGTTAAATCAGAGCATCTACAAACATTCCAAGAGTTTTCTGGGTGCCTCTTTTCTATAATTCTAATTAGAAGCTTTTCTTGCCACAGAAATCCAATTATATTTCATCCTCAGTAACACTGCTGTCTGATATATTTTCAACTAGTAGGTTTCATTAATTTGTTAAGGTTAGTACTTGCTGGCAGCAACATTCCCAACATTCTTCCCCAGATTTTATTGACAGATTTGCCATTTTATTTCCCCTTATTTTTGCTTACTGCACTGATTGTGTTTCTAGGACAGCTTTAAAATATATTTAAATACCGAATCATAGCTGTTTGCTTGAATTAATTCTAGTTTTGCAGCATGTTTTGAAGAGAACATACTATTTTTGCACTAGCAGGTTGTAGCTTTTGATGTACAAAAGAACAGGTAGATATAAGTTGATAGGAATAAACACCATGAATTAGAACAAATCAGTATGAATTATCTATAAGTATTGGTTACATATAGGTGTTACCTCCCACCAGAATACATGTTAAATATTTATAAGTTCAATTCCTATTAATAAGCACCTTGTATCCAGAAGACATCAAAATCTCAGCATTACTCGTACATTATAAAGTTTACTCTTTGTATAAAATAAACAGATTGTAGTTCAGATAGAATCCCAAGAATTCAGAGATTAAAAGCCAGAAAGTTCTAAACATTATTATAAGCTTGAATGTCATAGAATAAGAAAGATGGATAGAAATATTTAGAATATGGCCATATTCCACTGCTTTTATAACATTTGAGAATAAATTCCTCTAGCTCATGCAGCATATTTATTCAAAGAAGTGTGCTCCATATATGTTCAACTGCCATCAATGTAAACAAAATGATAGGTATTGGCCTAGAATATTGAGCCTAGAGTTCCCAATCTTCATAGCCTTGGATGTACTTGAAAGTGTGAAAATAGTGCTTGCTTCAATATCAGAAGCTATAACTGGCCAGACAAAAGAATGGTTGAAAACATGGTTTCAGTGCTTTGTGTATGTAGCTTACTGCCCTTTGCTAGAACTGTTAAATTTTGAATGCTCTACAATATTAATAAGATCTGCAAAGTTATGCAGATTTGAGCAAATGTCTATTACTGAGACATGTTGAAGTTTTTCTGGCTAAAATATTGCTAGCACATAACATTTTAAATAGTGCAGAATTCATAGGATAGTAAATATAGGAAGGAAAAATGCATAGTGGATTAGACAACTGAGTTCTCTCATTCATGCTGTGTTACAATGCAGCTCATATCAAGGGTAATCAATATGCAGACCCCACATATTTTTTTTCTTGAAATGTTTATTCCAAAATCCACCCCATTGAAACAAAGTCTCCCTTCAGAGGCTGGTATCTTTTCTTCCCCCTTTCACTTGTGCCTCAGATCTGTGGTAATATGTTTGAGGAAAGATTCTCTAAAACCATTATTGGCAAATGATTAGAAAATGAAAAATCCCAACTAGCTCCCCTCCCCTTTAGCCCCAAATATTCCCCAACCCTAAACATGTCAACCGCGAGAGCGCAAGACTTGGTTTCTTTTACCCTTAATGCTTACATTTAATTTTAAAGCACAACATTGGAGATTGACTCTAAGTTAGCAACAAAAAATATATATTTACAATTTCTTCAAACAAACAAACAAACCAAAAAAAAAAAAAAACACAAAAGAACAACCAAACCCTTTTAGACAATAGTGACTTTCTTAGGGAGTTTTATTTAGGGAGCATGTTTTGTCTTTTGTTTGTTTTTTTTAAATCACCAAGTGATTTTATATATAATTTTTCTTTCCTTTATGCCACCACTTGCCCTCTGAAGTGATGATCAGTTTAGGCCATGAAGTTTCACAATTACTTTTAAGTCTCTTAAGCCACAGTCATTTGAGGGCCATTTCTGAGAAGGCTGTAGGATAATAAAGCCTAAACTCACAACAATACCCTCCCCGATCAGTCTGCTGCTGCTTTTTCATCCCTCTTGTCGCAGGATGAGATTCCTCCCAGACTAATGCTCCTGACATGCCAACTTGCTGCAGTTCAGCACTTCTCAGGCTGACCAATGCACATGGAGAGTTATGAAGGTGCTCCCACTTTTGAGAAAACAAAAACACAAAATACCCAGAGTGTAGAAAACTCAATGTGGGAGTTATCTGGGCAGATGCACTTGAATCTCCTATTTATGGCTATTCTCACCTTCCTCTTTTGAAAACAAACAAACAAAAAAAAGCACAAAAAGATTGGTTCTATAATTTTTTTTTCCACAGGAGCCAACACAACAAGGCAGAAAGTTTCCACTTCTAGGAGATCAGTGGGCATTTTTGCAGAAAAATTCAATTTGCAGCAAAGCTCCTGTATATTGAGGCACTCTGGAACTCATCACACTAGCATTGTCCTCTTGGCAAAGAAGCCTGCTCCTCATATGGAAGTGAGGGGGGAACCATTGGATTTCAGTAGATCTAAATGTATCTCCCTCACCCCATCCCCAATAGTGCAGGGGAAGCCACTCTTCCCCGAGGCTCAGCTGCCACAGCATTCAATGCAATCAGGCTGGGCGATTTGGAGAGTTATGGGTGGATTCCTCCCCCTCCCTTATTGCTTCAGAAGCAGCAGCAAGGGTGCATTGGGTCTTCCTCCAATTCTGCAACCACTCTCCTCCTTTCCCTTGCTGCACAAACACTGGAGAGCTGCTTTTTTTGCCAAGTGAAGATCAGAGGGGGAGGCAAGGGTGAAGGGCAGTCCAATTTGTGCTATCACTATGGGGAAGAGAGCAGAGTGCAAAGTGTGCATTCAAACCCTGACAAACTCAGACAGCTGGAAGGAGTGTCCAGTCACTCAGGCAGGGGAAAATAAAATAGGGATCCAAAATATTACCTTTCTTTCTAAAGTGCAAAAAGCTCTCTGCTGCCCAAGAGAGAAGTTCTTTGGACCGGCCATTCATTGCAAAGGAAGAGAGGCAGCTAATGGAGCATTAACCCGTCTCCCAGCTCAAGAGCCAACAGCTATGCACCCCCCAGGATGTAGGCATTTGTTCTAGCCAGCATCTCTAAGAATGCTAATTCCAGCAGACTACGGAACAAGAGAGACCATTTCTGCTGGTGTTAGAAATCCCACTAGATGCCTCTAAAGCCTTCAAGCTCTACTGCAGCTTTTTCTCTACACAAATGCTGCCATCTTTTCAGAGCAGGAAAGGTAGAACATGCTTGTCTGACCCCCACTCCCTTTTCTGGGATAATCTAGGACAAGAACATGGCTCCCTTATTGTGAAAGTTCAGCCATCCCCTCACTAGCCTTAAGTTGGAAGATGCCTGCAAGGTAAACTAAGGGCACATGGGGAGACCCTCACCACAAAAGCGGCATCACTACTGCGGACACTGCAGCTCTGAGTAATCAGCACAAAGCAGTAGCTGCCCATTCAACTGCTGGTGGATGAAAAAAGGAAGCTTAGCAGAATGTGGTGGGCAAGAGCAGTTACTCTCAAGTCTTAGTAACTCTGAAGACTTAGTAACAAATTGCATACCAAGACAGTAAAGAAACAGGGAGCAGAAATGCACCTGTTTTATACCATCCAGGTCAGGTTCCCCATAATCTGATGGGAAAGTATAATCTGTTTTTGCAGGATTTATGAGAAGGGAAAAAGGTGGAGAGAAAAGGTCATGTTCCCCCTGAAAATGCGGCTACAAAAAGTTAGAGCATGTAGCTGATGAGCAAGTACCCCACAAGAGCAATTGTCCATCTCTTCTTGCTGCCACTTACTCAACTGCCTGGTGGGAATTTTCTGGTTTACAGAAGTCCCAAGTAGAGGAGGGTCATTACAATCACAATCAGGCTGGCATCTTTCCTGATTGTGGAGGTGGGGTAAACTGAGGGAGGATCTGCTCTCCAAGAGGGGTTGTCTGGGATCTTTCCTTCTCTTCAGTCTTTCTGTGGCAAATCTCTAGCTGATTTTTTGGATCAGCTTTTCATCAGACAGGCAATAGAGGCTGTTGATTGACAGGTCTGAAATGAAGTGCTCGCAGGCCTTGCGGGTGATCTGTTTGCAGCCACGCAGATCTATCAGAGTGACATTAGAGATGCGTCGCAGGTACAGCAGGGACTGGTCTGTGAGCTTATTGCAACCTATGGAAAGGAAGGCAGTATGAAACACATAATACTCATGCTCACTTCCTCAATGATGTGTACAAATATTATAGGGCAAGAGAGATATAAATGTACAGGAATACTCAAGCACACATTTAAAGGATAATTCTCCATTAGCTCTTCTTAATGTTTTACAGCCTGATCTCCTGATCAGTTAAGTGTCCAACAGAGCTATTCTTCAAAGTGACATAATTAGCAATTAGACAAGCTGTTATGGAACAAGACAAGTACTATTGAACTATGACCACTTTGTTAAGGATTATTTTCCTTCTGGGGTATATGCCAATCTTTATTGAATGTAGATGTGCAACAATCAACAAAACGCTTCTACTATATATGGGATTTAATTTTAACATGCTACTTCAAATGCATTTCTTAAAAATATATTTACAGTGGAATACTATCCAAATTCAAATACATGCAGGTAAGTGTTACCTCTGGTGACTGTTTTGCTATATCCACATTCAATAAGGGCTGTGGAGGGGAAGCCTGTGAAATATGGAAGATAAGCATCTCAAACTTTCATGGGACTTGTGTTCAGGGAAAAGATGTTGTATCTTTGTGACCTGGAGTAAAAGATGTCACTATGCACTTGAAATTGCCCTTTTTTGCAACCACAGGGCAACAAACCAGAGGCCATGCAGGTCAGTGGTCCTTGTCAGGTTAGAATACAGAGATATATTTTGAAAGACTGCAAGTGCACATACCTGCCATATTAATTTCAGTGAGTGAGTTTCGTGTGGAAGATCCCACAGCTGTTAACAGGTTGGCTGACTGGTCTGTAAGGTGATTGCAGTGACTAAGATCAAGTCGTGAGAGCAGAGGCATGTGGCGAATGATGAGCCGGAGTGTGGCATCAGTAATGTCCAGCCCGGCCAATCGGAAGTCTATCATGTTACGGAGTTTGCTGCGATTGTCTTGACCTATTGAGTGATACACAATAATATTGGAAGGGCACAAAACAACAAAAAAAAATTTTTACTTCAGCCCCAAACTTCCCCGTTTAAACACCTGATTTGTATAATTCTCCTACTCATTAGCAATGTGTCTGCCACCCACCAGCAATCCTGAGATTCCTGCTGTATTCAAATGGTAAAGAAACATACTGGGTTTATCTGATGGAGGTGTCAGCAAGTCCCGAATCTGAGGATCCTTGATTCCTACTGCCCACCGAAGATCGAGGGTCCTGAGAAGGGGGCAGGTAGAGGTACTGAGAGCAGATACTGCTGACCAAGAGCAGCCTGCCAAGATGAGGTCTTTGAGGCCTGTTGAACAATGGTAGATGGCACTGTGAAAATCTTTAAAATCATTTTCCATATTTGTTTTCAGGATCCTAACTACCAGACGTACACTGGTAACCTTCATTCCAGGTTATAAACAGTGTGAGGCAATAGTTGACCATTGCTGAACTCCACAGAATAAGAATATCTATATTATAAGAACAATGCTTCTTTGATAACTCATGAACATTTGCCTCTTAGCTTGTTAGAGTTAGGCCAAGTAACAAATCTATTCAGAATCCTAATCTGTATTCACGAACAGCCTTAGTGATCAGCCTATCACAGGAGATTAATCTGTTCAACTGAGAACCTTTAATCTGAAGCTAATGACAGAAAGATACATCCAACCAGCCATTATAAAGACACATACCTGGTAATCTGTTGATGAGCCAGGTAAGCTGTTTTCTAGAAATATTGGTCCAGCTGAGGTCAAGGCTGACTGGTTGCCTCCTGATTATACCACCAAGAGCCAGGGGCGTGATGGACTTATATCTGCTTAAGTCAATCTTCGTCCACAATCTCCTATCACCACACCTAACAAATATATTAACTTAGATATAGAATACATTTTCCTTCATCACTTACGTATACTTAAACAGTTCTTGACAAATCTTTCACAGATATCTTTCTGGGCAAGAACAAGGTTATCACACAGTAGTGGATCAATATCTTCTTTGAAACAGAAGTCTAGAGAAGAAAATACATAGCTTGCAATATGATATGGATGTAAGTAGCTTATCTGCTTTTCTGTCTTGGCCATATTTACCTTCCCTTTCCCACAATAGGACAATACCTTCACCATATATATCTATTTACACCATGCTTTTATTTTTCATATATGAAACTTAACTTTTTCTATTTACAAAGATAAATTTGGTCATGGCTCTTTTCAGCAGTTAGGAAGATCACTGCTATATAATGATCCTTCGGACAATACATTTGGATCTATGAAGCTTGTAGTGATTACAACAACTTGGCCTGGCTAATTATTCATTTACACATTTCCTCCCCCCAACCTCCCCCCCCCCCGAAAAATCCAGAGAAATGAGAAAGACTTTAAAGTAGCTTCAGAAATATTTCCACATTTTATATATGGTACCACAGATGTTCACTATGGAAACATCTCATTCAAAGCAGGAAGACAGAGATCTGGAGGAAGTCAACGGTTCATGCTTGCTGTTTCATCTTTTGACTTCATCCTAAAAATATACTGTAACCAGAACCTGTGGCAGATGAGGGTAGGATTTTTTTTCTACAAAGAGGCTGAAGGAGCAGGTCTGAAACTTATGTAAAGACTAACAGAATTGTGCAGAAATACACCGAGATCAAATATTTCAATGGCAGAGATTTGGAATGTGAGCTCATACATATTCTCAGCATACACCTATATATTTCAGTATTAAGGGTTGTATACTTAAAAACTCATAGCTAGCCTTTGCACTGAAAGAAGACTATGAACAAAGAATTAAAGCAAAGGGCTTTAAAGATAATTTACTGATAGAATAGAAATATCTTTACTCTAATATATAAAGGCTTGAACACTAAGCTCAGAATCCAGGGAGTTTAAAATGCACCAGATGGCAATTCTCTTTAGAATATCGTAACATGCTTAAGTCATACCTAGACTGTGGCATGCAAGTTATTTATTCTTTAAGTACTGCTACACCAGATCAGTTCAGAATATGTGCTTCCAATGAACATGATTCCATTTTTAGCTATTATTAGCAAAAGCAGTTGCTCATAATCTATACATTTATTTAATCTTTTTTTCAAATAGTCACCCGAGCATGCAACCAATATGTACATATTAGACAGTGTATATAGATAGATATGTGTTGCATAAATATCTTTATTCTTTTTTTCATGTCCTTATTTCTGCTTATACATAAATCTTTCAGACGAGGTCCAGCAAATACAACCTGACCTAAGTGTCTTTTGGGTGTGTAAAGCATTACCTAAGACATTGTGAAAAATAAAAGCATTATACAAATGAGCAATAAAAAGCGCTCTGGCAGTAATTTCTGTACACTTACCATTTGTACCAGGTTTTGCATACACGCATACATTCACAAAGCTCCTTGCGAGTAAGGTATCGGAAGACAGACATCCACACTTCTTTTTGCATCCAGATTTCCTCACCATCTGATGCCCTGCCCCCCTGTCCATTCAGCCTGGCTGCCCCATTTTCCTCAGCACTCTCTTCTTCTTCATCTGCACTTTCCTCTTCCTCTTCCTCCTCTGCTGCCTCTTCATCTCCACCCCGCTGGGGTGTCCTGGCTGAACTTTGGCGCATGACCACACGGGGGGAGTGTCTCAGATTAGTGGAGGCAGTGATCGCCTGCAACTTGGGCACAATTGAAGTGCCATGCACGTCTTTGGTAGGTCTTTGCAATGTGACTGTAAGATAAGAACCATGAAGCTTGGCTTTTTCTACCTCTGAGAGCTCTTTCTTGCCACTAGGGTTGTTTTCCTTTTCCCGCACTACTGTGCGTTCTGTGCCCTGTAGTCTAAGCAGCTGACGTCTCTTAAAACGTTCATCCCGACTGGCACCATGATGGTCACTAGGACCTGCCCCTGGAGAGGACCGCGTCACTATGCTTCGAGGTGACACAGGATCATGGATTAGCTGCAGCATTGGGGTAGGTGAATGGGGTGGTGGAGTCAGAGGTTCCTCACAGCTTCGCAAAGGACGCAGGACTTTGGCTTGAACTGTATCATCATCACCATCATCCATTTTCCGTTTCTAAAAAGTGATTGATACTAAGTTACCATTTAAATATCAAACATCAAGAGTTTTAGGCTTGGAATTAATACCATCTATCAGGGATAGGTATGACAATCCAAATGTACTCTTACTCTTAGTAAAATATATATATATTTCTTTCTATGGTTGTCAAACTAAAAACCTACATTTTTTCAACTAGAAAAAAAAATGAGAATGGCAAATATACACTGATTGATTACATTAAAAGGCTGATGGTTGGGGTTCCCAGTGCGCAGAACTTAGTGTACTAATGTGTCAGCAGAGATTGAGAACTCCTCTTTGCACCTTGATGCTTTCAATTAAAAAAAAAAAAACCAAACTTGTTTTTTCCTCTAGGAACAGCACAAGGATAGCAGTATCATATGTGCTAATGAGAGAAAAAGGAGAAAAGAACAGGCTGTGTCATCACTCTCGACTTCCTGTGCAGCACAGAAAGGAAGCAGAGATAAAGTTATGTGGCTGGAACCTGAAGAAAAGGAGGCACAAAGGCGAGAGGGTGCTCTACAACATTTAAGAGTCTTGTACTGACTCAGTGTAAGATTTGCCTGTTTCTTAGCAGGAACAACCTGCTAAGTCATCAGCTGTGCAAACATAGCTGCTACAGAGTTTTTATTTTGAGAATGCTTGGTTACAAGTACAGAAGACGGGGTCCATATTTTTGTTGAGGGCATTTTCCTTATTCTTTTTTTCCTTAGCAGACTTCGTCCTTCCTTCCCTTTTGTTTCCTTGACTTGACTTTTTCCATTGTTCCTCCTTATCTCCATTGTTTGCTACTGCTTACTTTCTTTTTTAATTCCCTCCTGTGTAATCCTCATCCCCCCTTGTGCCTTTCTGTCTGGGTTTTTCTCTCCCCTTCCTGCTCTTCCCAGACAAAAAGTTATAGAGTGCAAAAATATATGTGTGTGTATACGTACAACATTCCTTCCTTCCCCTTCCTGCTCTTCCCAGACCAAAAGTTAGAGAGTGCAAAGTTATATGTGTGCATATATGTACAAAATTCCTTCCTTCCTTCTTTTGTAGCTGGCTGTATTCATGAAAGTGAGCCAAGTTATTCCTTTACTGCTTTGACCCTTTGACATTATGCTTAATGGATTATTAAAATTGCTCTTCTTCACAAAGTTTGCCTTTCTATAAACCATAGCTTATATCATTTTTCCTTTGTGAAAAAAAATGAAGCAACTTGATATGGACTATTGATTAAGCATCAGGATCTATATAGGTAATGCAAATTATGTTATTTCTGTTTCATGTTAAATTTTTTGACATTTAGTTCTATGACAGAATTACAACTTATTTAGGGAAAAGCTCAGGGAAACATATTGTGACATAAATGGTTGCGGTCATCATGATAAATTCCTCAAGTTTTTAAGGAAAGCATGTTCCAGTATCTGCTCTATATGGAGTCCTAACCTCCTCCAAACTAATTTTTTTGAAGGATTTACTTGAGGGACTGCCTGCCTCCCACAGTATCTGCCCAACCGATTCAATCTGGCAGGGTTGGTGCGCTTCGGGTTCCATCAATTAAACGCCATCTTTCGGGAACCCAGAAGCATGCCTTCTCTGTAGCAGCACCTGCCCTCTGGAATGTGGTTCCCCCCAAGATTCGAATGGCTAACCCACCATACTGGTATTTCAAAGGACCCTGAAGATGTGGCTGTTTGCCCAGGCCTTTGGTGAGGATGACTGTTTTCCTTGTTCCCATCCAAGTTTGTTTTTTCTGTCATCTTTGTTTCTTTGTTTTGTGTTTCTTGTACTGTCACTTGTTTTTAAATGTTTTTAACAATTTGTAAACTGCCCAAAGTTGCTGGGAGTTGGGTGGCATGTAAATGTAAAATACTATTATTATTATTAATAATAATTACAGTTCACTGACAATGAACAGAACAACCACCATTCTTCCACCAACCATCATTTGAATACAGTATATTTTCTTCTTTCAACTGACCTCAAGTTATCTGTACTGATGGTAACATGTGTACATTACTATATTTAATCAAAGCTTAAAGTTGATGTATATTTAAGATTATCTACACAAGACACAAAATATAACTAGAAAGTTTCAACACATGTAGCATACATGTACCTACTGAAGCAAATTAGTGGATGTGAAAAGTAAGCCAACTATTATACTAGACTGAAAACACAGCTTCTTTGAGTTGCTAGTTTAACATACAGATCAGGAAGATGCTATTTTTCTATTAAGATTCAATTCTCCAGCAAGTATTCAGAAATGAGCCAAGTTCTTCACTTGCTGAACAATACTTCATGTATATCATAAAGAATGATTCATATAAGAACTCCTTATTGTTATGACCTGAGTTACTTAGGACGGGTATGAAGTATTGGAGGGCCACCCAAGAGGGTGAATATTTTCCTATTTGGGAATAGCTCTTGTAATGCTCGGAAAGGGGTTCCCACCTTGGACTGTTTTCACTAGAAAGATCTTTGTTGGGGTAGCAGGCTCAATAGCCCAACCCTGTGTAGATGCCGTTGGCAGGTACCTGCCAGCAGGGTAGTGCTGTCAGCTTCTGCACTGTCATGTGTTCTCTATTTAGTAGATGGATGCTGATGTCTGTCCCTGCCCCCAACAAAATGTCATAATTTACTGTGCATCCAGCTCTCTGTACATTCCAGGAAGGTCATATGGCAAAACTGTGAAGCAGTCTGCTTATTATGAACAATATACACTATCTCTTGTGACCATTACTAGATTCAGGTATTTTCCTCAACAGCACCCAAAAGCTCATTTGCTAAAACTACTGATGCGCTTCCTGCAAATTGTTCTCAACATGCATAAATAAATCAAGAAACTGAGATGCTCCACAAATCTCACCTTCCCAGTCATAAAAACTATATGAAATACTGAGCCCTTCCACATACAATAGTTTGTCTCATTACTTAAGAGCAGCATGCAACACCCAAGCAGTTCCTTATATATATATATATATAAAAAATCACTTCCTACCTGGCCTTTCTCTGCCTCATCTCCCTTGTAACACTTTGGGCATTCCCAGCAATTTGGCAATTCATCGTTTAGTAGCCCTTCCCCATCCATCTGCAGAGGAAAGAAACTCAGGAATAATTTCCAATGAGATATATGTTTGTGTCATTCTTATAGCAAAGTAAATCAAGTTGCCTTTATGGAGTTTAGAGCTTCTCACCTGTAAACAGCCAGGATGAACAATTTCATTGCAGATGCAGCACTCCATTAGTTTCTTCTCAAAATCCTGGGAATCTTCATTCTTATCTACCTCTCCACAAAGTGCGCATGTGACAGAATGAGGCAGTCTGGGCTACAAAGTAAAAAAAGAAATCATACCACAAACTTCCATCTGGGCTTCTAGGATACTTTTGGATTTGGATTCAAGGATACTCTCAAAAAGAATCTCAGGCTTCATTCCCTTCACTTGCACAAATCAAAGTTAATTCTTTCACAGAGACCACCAGTTTTCTCCTCTAGCATAACACAGAACTTACCGCCAAACATTGCCTTAAGACACAAGACTGTTTCATGCGACCAGGCCCTCCAAATTTCTTCATATCCCTGCAGTAATGACACATGCCACATTCGCCCTGCAGGCAGGCCTTGCATTTACGACATCGCACTCGCCTCCTTCGTGCACCAGATACTATAGGAGAGACTGTGGATCTCACAGTTGCAGGTCGTGGAGCTGGTTTCATGGTATGTGGCTTGGTGATAGGGATGGCAGGTAATCTTAACTTTGGCCGAGTCTGAAGCTTGAGCTGTCAGTGGAAAAGGACAATATTAAATCCAGAGGTTCATATAATATCAAAGACTCTGTTCTCAAAGGACAACAATGACATATGCACAGACATTCAATCTCAGAGCTTGGGAACAGAAAGTATCATGTGTGGAAAGGGTTAGGACTTTGCTCCCAACAGCAAAATATCTAAATAACAGGATTATTTTATCATTAACTAATTCTGCATTTGGGCAATGATAATTCCTAGAAAACAACACTTTAAAAATGCTGATATATACACTATCCTTAATTTTACTTTCTGCAATGTATTCTTACAACCACTGTGCATTTGTAGGAATAAAGACAGCAAGAAGAGTCTGTTTCTTGGTTCTTTAATTTAAATAAGAGGCAGGATCTGCCAAATAACAACATTACAGTGGAAGGATCTGTATTTTCAACACAAATTTTCCAGTTATTAGAACTAACACAATTATTTACCTTATCCCTCTTCGGCCACTGGACAATAGGGATTCCAGTAAGTGCCAGTTTGGGATCACTGTTTGAATACTCTTCAAGCAATAGCTATAGCAGAATCAAGAAAATAAAAATATACATTTAAACTTTATACAGAATTCTAAAATTATTCAATGCACTTTTAATAATCATCCTTACAATAACTTTCCTGTAAAATGAATCAGTCCCATTTATTAATGAAGATTTTGTGTAGTGCTACCCTTAATCTACATCAACTACTGAAAGCAGTATACTATCTCCAGTAAAACGAACAAAAAGTTGTGCAGATATTTATTTGGACCTTCCTTACAGTCCAATTATTATTGTTTCCATACTGTTAACAATGTTTACCTCATATAGAAAAGGAATATATAATGCATCAATGCAGAACTGTTGTGATCAGACCCACTCTTTAGCCCTAAAACAGGCAATTTGGCCCTAAAATGATACTTCATACAACAGCACATATCAAACATAATAATTCTAATAATGTTGCTTTAATTTTCGTCTCTTTCTCATATAGTACTAAATAACCTGAGTCACCAGTCTGTTGCTCAGTGTTAGCAGCACATGGCTAAAATCATAGATGATCTTGCATCTCTTCCTAAAGGCTTTTCTCCTTGTTTCTGATGCTTCTGCTGTCCACCCCACATCCACCCACTCTTGACTGCCGTTTCAGATGTGCTTTATTTACTTGGGGTTACTATGGTTACATTACTGGCATTGCCTTGTGCAGGGAGTGCAGTGTTTCTTGCTGCCAAGAGGGAAAGAACACTGCATGGGCTGGGCTTGCTCTCGCTGGCACTTACCAATGCAAGGAATTCATATTCCCATATGAAGCCTCTGCTGGGAAATGTCTGTTAGTATGAGAGACTTTAAAATTGCCGAGAATTAGGGCAAACCAACACTGATGATTTAAACCAAGTTTAAACATTATACACACACACACACATACATATATAAACTACATTAATGGATTGCTCTAAGTAATGAACATATCTGCAACAAAAGAAATCCTTCATAAGCTGAACTCTCCTACTCTTGAATCTCTAATCATGCAGACTCTCATGACAAATGTGAACCTACACAAAGAAAGAATTCTATGGCACATTTTATTTACAAATGTAAAAATAAGCAACCACTTAAGTGATGTTTAAATGCCAAGATGGAATTATCAAAAGCAAAAGCTAGTAACCAATGAGGCAGAGCTGTTTCCCTATGACAGAAAACTCTACATAGTGTTTTGGTTTAGCCCAAACCAGTGATTCTTAATCAGGTCATACTTTCCTCCTAACAAAGTAGAAGACAGGAAAAAGGAATGTTTCTTTCCACACTGAAAAGTCAAGGGGAAGAAACTTGTATCTGTTTAAAATTTTGGAAGCTCCTCACATATAAAATTAAACAGATATACACGAGGAGCTTCCAAAATTAAAATAAAATGGCACTTTAACAACAACAACAACACAGAAACCGTCACAAAATCTGCCAATCAGCCATAAATAACCAATGCTGGCTGTTATCAGGTTCAAATATCTTTTTAAATGTATTCTTGTAATATGCATACATTATAATTATATCTGTATGTCAGAATGAAGTTGTCTCATTTGGACTGCTATACCGATACAACAGTTTTACTACTGCATATCTCATGGACAGCAATTAAAAGTCAAGAGCTATTACCCATTTAAAATTAAATAACAGAATTGCAGTATTTTATGTAATTTTTATGAGACTACATCATAATCACATTTTAACCTTTGGTTTATTTGGGAACAGTTACAATGCAATTGATAAGAATGCCATGGAACCCCTTTTAAAAGTGAGTGTAAACTTCATTATAGATCCAGCGTCCATTCAAAAATCATGTGTGTGTTTTAACGAAACTTAATTGGGTTTAATTTTTTTTAGCAGATTTTTATCCACCCTGCTTTGCAGCTGTTTCCCCACCCTTCAAGAAAAAAACGGTGGGTGGAAGGAAGTGACTGTCTCGGCTAGTCCAGCAGAACGTGCAGTCTCCAAGCCCCGCCCTTTTCCTTACGGCACATATTTAAGAGGAAAGGTCGGCATTTGAGGGCATGAACACACATGCTGCTCAGGGCAGAAGGGGAACGCATTTTCCATCAGCCAGAGGCACTTTAGGGGTAGCTGCAGAGACGTGTAAGCTCTGGGGACGAAAACACCCAGTTCCACCAATTCCCACGGACGTTTAAAAAGAGCCCATTCGGAGGCAGGAGAAAAGAGGCAAAAAAAGACTGCACTCGCGGAACTAGCGTGGGAACATACTACTTTCAAATATTCAACGCATCACAAGCAAACTTGGAGAAGGAAGTATAGGTTCCTGCTGCCCTCTAAAGCCAAGCTAAAGGGCCCTGCATTCCCCTTTCTATCAAACACCAAGAAAAATGCAGACAAGCGCCGCGAAAGGAAGTCCCGTAGGCAAACCCCGATAAAACGCTCTCCACGAGAACCAAAGAAACCGCTCATTCAAGCCGAAGTCCACTCCCGATCCTGAGCCATGCCCCAAAGCTCCGGATCTGCCTGACCTTGTGCGCTCCGTTCCACTGAAGGTGCCGAGTCTCGCAGGAAGTTTCCTAGTCTCTTTGTTTTCTATTCTGCCCAGTTACTGCTTCGGTTTCGATCTTTTCCCCAACATACAATTTATTCCCATACAATCCTCGTTCTCCAGGCGAGAATTTCAGCGAAACCGTCCACTTTACAACTCTGTCAGCCCGAGCAGCTGCCTCGCCAGAGCATGCTCCTTCCAGAACCCTTCAGCGGAAGCTTCCTCTGCCTGCAAACAATGCTGCTGCGTCACCCACATGCAGTTCCCAGCAATGCTTTGCAACGGAAGATGGCAGGAGAGAAAGGAGGCCGAGAAAGCGAGCGAAGAACAGAACGGAAAGCTGTTCTGCTGCAGAGTTGGGAGGGGGCTGGACTAAGCTGTTGGCTGCTTGCTAATTGGTCGAAACGGCAGCCTAAGCTGACTCCCTTCCCCCTCCCCCCACCACTGCAATTGGAGAATCCAGGGCCAGCATCCCTAAGGGCTGACTGTGGCAGACTTTAGAGAACCGAACAGAAAGCTTTTAACCCGTTCCCTATACTGCTGCAGCTACGTCTCCCCCCGTCTCTCTATTTTAGTCACAAGCAAATTCCTCTCAATAAGGGTGCCTTTGAACAGTAACAATGGCTTTTTTAACCGTACAGAACATGAAAGAGGTCTTGATCCGTGAAACAGTTTACTAGTTTCTTACACATTAACCTTTATTTTTAAAATGTGAATTTAAAGACTGCCCAGAAAGCTCATTATAGAAGTGAAACTTCTGCATGATAGTTTCTCAGTGTTGTACAATTTTGCTCATGAATCAACATTTTCAGAATTCAGCACCCTAGCAAACTTGCGATACAGAATTTTAAATACAAGTTGGTGATGTATACTAGCCAAACAGGTATTGCTGGATGGTATCTTGTATTACTCGTTCCCTGAAATGCTTGCTGGCATATTAGAAGGCTGAAATGGATAAAAGTGATTTAGCAAACACTGAAGATATGGACTTATAAAGCTTCTATCACAAACAATGCAACAATGGATCTTAAATGCCTATGTTGCAGGTGCTAATGTGCACATTCAAAATATGCAACCCGCTATTGTAGTACAGCAGATAGGTGGCATATCTCTCTATACTGCAGCAATATAAAATATGCCTCTGTTTTGGGATATTCCTTTTAGCACAAATTGCCTTCTATTTACCCCTTATTTTTATATTCAGAACAGATGTCAAAGTCTACATACATAAACAGTATATTAATAAATTACATCCAGTGAATATGAGCAACAGGCTAATAAAATCAACTTCTGTATATTTTACTGTTAAATGCTGCAGTTTGCATGTATATGAACTATTAACAGGTGACAATGTTTGTATGCATTCAAACTTACTAAAATTTGAAACAGCCTTAAGCAGGATTGTGGATGTATCAAATAACCTCCTGAATTCAAGAGAACAACCTACAGATGCTATGAAGAAATAAAATGCCTGCAAACGGTAATGTAAATGATATATACCTTTTCGAGGAGTATATTTACATTACTGTTTACAGGTATATTTGAACATGCCACAGCATTCTAATTAACACATAAAACACCAGGGAAGCAATGTTTTACCATTTTCATACTCCTAATTTTTTACTATGAATTGTTTGTGTGTTTCAACAACAACATTACCTGGAATTATACAATTAAGCAGTGTTTCCAACTGAGCGCTCACACTATTGTTATGAGGTGACACAATGTAATTGGACACTATCATTTCTATGGAAACTTCTGAATTTGTCACCATTTTTCAGTAGACAGATCAGATGACATGCAGTACCCGTAAAACATAAACTGAACAAATGGCAGCTGTTATCTCTAGGAGACATAATGGCTTGTGGTTCTGCCATTCATTTTTTTTTTTTTTACTTTTAATAATCCTCCAATAAGGAAACATTTTTCAGTCTTGTCTTTCAAGTTGGATGATGTGGCTTTGCTGATCTTTTGGGTTAAACAAACCTTTTTTTCCCCTTCAAATAACAGCGAGAGAAAACCGAAAGAGAGATATGGGGCAAAAACACACAAATCAAGTTATTATGCCTTAAGTCACATACTGCACTATGCCATAATGTGATTTGACTGGTTCTGGCTTATTATGTTATCTGAACCCAGCCACTGTAGTTTGTAAATTATGATTTATAATTTAGTATATGGGGCAAATCCAGCCAATTCAGCAAACTCTTCACAAGCAAACTAGTCTAACAGATGGTGAATCCAATCTTAAGACGTTATCAGAAATTAATGAAGCAGTGGCTATTCTGTTATATTTTGCTTTCATAAAAACTTCTGGCTTTCAGGCAAATGATGAATTAGTAATTCAAAGTAATACTTCACATAGTTTTATGTTTATATGATATTTGTGCTTATGTGCTGCCTGGCTGTGAGCATATATCTGATATTATCGAACTCAACAATGACAACTTCAAAGCATAGCTAAAAGTGTTTTTCCAAGGCTACTGTTCCAAGAAATCTTTCCAAAGATATACATAACCAGTCTCAACTTATTCAGGGACTCTAGGTGAGAAATAGTTGGAAGAGATATAGTTGCCTTATTATACAAAGTATTTCATACTGATAAAACTCAGGAACTTCCTTGTTTCATTTCCATGAAATAACTTTGTAACAGTAAGTATCATATATGAAACACTATGAACACATGTAATAAAACATTACCAGAATGTAAGTAAGTTGATAACAATTGTGCTCATACTAGGGATGTGCAAAATTTATTGAACCTCCTCTTGGGATGGAAATGAAATAGTATAGAATATACTGTTCTCAGGCTGACAAATTTGCATATTTCTAGCTTGTACTGTGGAGATGGCAGAACCATTTTCAAAGACAAATTGAACTGTGTTAGGAATTTTGATAAGTACAAAATAAAATAGCTATTTTGATTCTAGTGCGAAACCAGCTGGGGCAGTGGAGCACAACCGAGCTCTTGGTTGCAATCATCCAGAGGTCAATCCTGATTAAATATTTAGATTTGGTTAGTTACTGCTTTTTGGTTCCCTAACTTTTACAGGTGCTGCAGAAAAAAGACAATATTTCCATCTTACCTTAACATCTACAATAAGAGCATCCTCATCTTCTATGCCTGTAGGTACACACTTCTTGTGTAGAGGCAAAGATTCCAGCTTGTCTACAAGACAACGCAGACCTTCAAGCTCAAACTGTGTCAGGTGCACCTTCTTGTCTTTATGTGAACAGTTGCTATGAGAGTCCCACGCTTGGCCATTGTGGGATCCTCGACTGGATTCAGAATCCATGGAGAGAGTTCTCTTGAGACTTGGCAAACTCCGGCACCCTCTACCTACTTCCTCATAGTCTAAATTAGCACCATTGGCTACAGGACTGGTAAGGATTGACCGTCTGGTGACTGGGCGACGTGACTCCTTTCCGGCCACAGCATCTTCATCCACATTTCCTGACTCTGAGTTGCACAGTTCCATATCTGTATACGGAGGCAGGAACAGTCATATCAATCTAAATATTGTAGGTTTCATTTTTTTTGGACAGCATTAAACAAATAAAGGTGCACTAGCTTTATTTATTAGCTAGGTTCACCCTCTCTGCTAAGCCATTCTATAATCTCTTTGATCATCTGGTGACTGGGTGACATGACTCTTTTTTGGCCATGCCACTGTCTTCAAGGCTCATTTCCTAAAATCAGAGGTTTACATTTTAAAAAAATCAGAGAAATGAAAGCTAGAATAGCAGCTCTTACCCATGTTAAGTGATTCCTTCTGAAAATCCTTGGTCAAGTGGGAACGGTTAGTGATGCAGTAGACATAGCGTTCTAGTACATACCAGCACATTTCATAATAAAAGGGATAACGAAACTTATTTGGGACCTGTAAAGGAGCAGGATACAAGAGAACAGCAATTCTTAGACTATTAGTTATGCAATTTTGTTAATACCTCCTCCCATTTTTCTCACTGAGCCCCAGTATGTAGAAAATTGCTGTCTTGTAGTTCTCTCAATGAATATTAATTCATTAGTATTTTACAATTCAGTGTGTGACCAGTGGCTTTTTTTTCCCAGACTCTTAATTAAAGTATAAACTTATTAAAATTAGCTTTCTTACTGAAGACTTCAAAAGAGCCAATATAATCTTAAAAAAAAGATCTAGGTCAGCTTAACTTTTGTCCCAGATAAACTAGAGAACACTATTAAGGATAGCATGTGCATAAAAGTCAAACATCAAAGAGAGATAAAGATTTCTGATCTGAAGAGCAACCAGAGTACCGGAGAAAAAAAATCAGTATGGCTTTTATAAAGGAAAGGCCTTGCTTCATTTGTTTTTTAGAATTTCTGCAATTGTTGAGTTTTTCTACATGTAGACACCCCTTCTACAAATGACAGCACTCCTTTATGTTCACAGAAGGCCTTCAATCCAACAGTGAATTCTGTTGATAGGTGGTGAGCTATTTTTTCTTAATTGCCCGTGTTGTAATTTCACACTCTTCTGAAAGGCTTCTCAAGCCTCATGAACAAATAGAAAGGATGGAAAGGAACTGCAAAACTTGTCTCCTTTTCTGTGTGAAAGAAGATCTTATAGACAGAACTGCTCCAACCAGCAGAAATTGTTATCTAAGCACATTAACTTTGTCAAAATCTTTTAGACATCAAAGTTTCTCACAGAACTCAGAAATGGTATGCAGCCAGTTTATATGCTGGTAACTAATTGAATGGATAACAGAATCAACTAAGCTGCACAATGAAAAAAAGTAAATAGTAACTTCTCTCAAACATTTGTACTGAAGTCAGTGAATTATTATAAATCATCTGGAGTCAAAGACAGTCACTGAGATAACTAACTTGAAATGAGCCAAGATTACTTAGCACAATAAAATCTAAGCAGAAACACCATCTCACAGCACAATTCAACAGTGAAAAAGAAGGGTAAGATAAAAAATTCATATGGCAAGTATCAGAATACAGTTAAACATACACTAAAAGTAATTTCAGATCTGTATTTCGGATCAGGACTAGACACTGAATGATAATCAAGAAAAGGTGATTACTATAATGCTTCACTTCTGAGCTTTCAGGCTAGCTGGTGTGACAGAAACTGATTTTGGGATTATATGAACTCTTGATCTAATCCAGTTAAGTAGATCACATGTGTTCTGCCACTATGGGCATGGCAAATAACAATTACAATTCAAAAGTGTACTTTTGAAGTATTAGAAAAGAATGTAACTGCCTAATGTAGACATCTACAGTGTTTTTTCTCTGATTAAGTCAGTTTTTGTGCTATTCCTTGAAATTTAAGGTTTACTGGTTTACCTAGTGCTTTTGGGGTTGCAAAACTGAAATTTAAGGGGGGGGGGAATAATATTCTAAAATGTGTAAGTTATACAAATTTGAAAAACATTTCTGAAAACCTCTTACCCGTGTACGGTCTTCAATGCTATAGATCCGTAGCTGCATAGGGATGTTGAAGCTGTGTAGAAAGTTACCCCCAAAAACTAGGGTATCCATAGGAGTATACACTGCATGGATCCAACCTAAGGACCAAAGCCCATAGTTTAGATAATCTGCGGTTCCATAGCTGAAAATCTTGTATCCCTAAAGTTGTAATTTACATATGTTTAAACTTCAAGAGTTGTACCTTTTGAACCAAATCTTCTCAGGAAAGAGAGACTATTCTTAATTCCAGTTTGTCCTGGTATTACAGAAAGGTACAAGATTCAACTTCGTTTAAGCAAAGTATATCATGCAGTTTACAGAGATGCAATGACAACATTTTTTGACCTGAAATGGGGGCGGGGGTGAGGGGTTTGGTGTTTTCTGATTTCTTAGAATGACTGTCCATTGCCCTTCCCTCATTATTTTCTACTACAAGATTTGCCAACACTGCAGATTGCTCTGTTGACCTAAATGGGCAAGTACCATCTAAGTCAGAAGCATGTTTGATAAGGTGCTTATATTACCAGAGAGATACACCAGAGTACTTACATGTCTATTTTAACCTTTATTTTATTCCCACCCCCACAAAAATCAGAAAACAGAAAAAAAGTGAAAAATTATGCTTCCAAAAATTGGGGATTCACTGAATTTTAGCAGTGTGATCCTGGTGGCTGCTAAAACAAGGTAGATTGTATTTAGTCCAAGAATTCTTCATTCTGGTTTAAGCATCTCATGCTTAATCAAACCATAAAAAATATTATTCTAATGTTTCAACAGACATATACTTTTTAGCAACAGAAAAGATACTGAGAACCTGCTGTTTAGATCTGTTTCTTAGTTTCTATCTCATAGCTATTTTACCTATGCAACACTGTTTATATATACATTACATTGACCCATCCCACCTGGTCCGGCAGGAAGGGTATGTTATGGACCTCGTCTCCTAGAGAGTTTTGACTGCTGGGGTCCAGGAGGAGAGCCTTTTCTGCCATGGCTCCTCCCCTCTGGAATATCTTGCCCCCTTTGATGAGGTTGGCCTTCTGAAAGGGTGTTAAGACCTGGCTCTGCCAACTTGCATGGGGACCGAATGGGGGTTCGCAGCACTGGGGGTGGCTGGTAGTCTAAGGATGCTCTCTCCACCTTTTTAGTTTGCATTGTAGTTTTAACTTTTTAGCTTAATTTTAATTTTTTGTAGTTTTTAACTTATATATTTTTTCTAGGATTTTATAGTTGTTTTTTTTAACACCACCTAGAGTCACTTGTATAATGAGATGGGCGGCATATATAAATATGATAAATAAATAAATAAATAAAATACCTGAGGGAATGACAAAGGTATAGCCTTGCTTTAGTTCAATACGTTGACAATCTGATACCCTGTCACCAAGAAAGATGTCCCCTTGCTTCCCTGATAGTAGCCAGTTCTCATATAATTCTAAATTCTGTTGAGTGGGTGGGATTAACCAGAAGATCTGCAAATGGAAAAAGAAAGGTTAAAGAAGCTGTATTTCAGAAAAATCAGCTATTAAATGCAGATTAGTATTCTAAGTTATGCAACACGTAATACTGAAAATTGGTGACCAACATAAGCCCACCTATAAGCTTCTCAGCCAAAAAATTGCTTCACACTGTATGTTTTGGTTCCAATAATATTCATATGTGCCACAGTAAATGGATCAAATGTAGAGAAGAGGAAACATAAGCCTCTACTGCATGTTTAAAAACATGCTAAGTAGTGCTCATTTTGGATGTTTAGTGGATATCTAACTTTTTGAAGGAACAGATCACCCATTTAAACTATGGAGCACTATGGACAAACATAGTGAAAAAGGTAACTGAAACCACCTAGTGTTTGCTCTAATGTCTGAACTTTCTTACACATTGCTTGCCACATTCAACCAGCCTGTCCATCTCTTTTCTTCAAGTACCCTCTCTCTCTGCATAGTGGATCCTCAGGATGCAGCTTTTCCTCCCAGAGATCTTTTCTGAAACATTTTATCAGCATTTTATCTGCACCCTGGTCCTGTCCTTGCTACCCAAGGGCAGTATACAGATTTTTAGTTTACAAACTTCTCTTTTACTACACGTTACTAGATACCAATAATCACTGCCAACAGTTTGGATTATTTGGGGACTGCAATTTGTATGACTGTTATTTTTAAAAACAAAATATCACATTGTATATACAATACAGAACCAGTAGTCCTCAGAAAGATGAGATTCAAAAATATATGCTAAACCTGGCAGAGCAAACTACTTGTTTTTAAAAAAAGCATTAAAGAGATGACAGTAGATTAAACTTTGTGCCCTCCATTTTGTAGCAGTGCTCTGTATGTCATACTATTTTTTTCAGTTTTAGACTGGAATAGAAAACTAGCAATTCAGATCTTATTCATTTATATAAACCTATAGAAGTTCCACTGAAGTATTGAAGAATTCTAATACATTCCTTAATCTCTACAGTTAATGCAACTAACTGTATTTTGCTTTAGTAAAGCCAGTTACTTTATACAAAGATTAAATGAGAGAGATCATTTAGTAAACCCTCTCCTTGTTTAGCAACCACGTGCCATTCCAACGTGGGTGTTAAGTGAAATGGTTGCTAAGTGAATGAGAGAGAGAGGGAGGGAGGGAGGGAGGGAGAGAGAGACCCTTTGAAGATCACTGGTTGCTGCTGCCTCATTCAGATAAAGTTCTCTTGTACACTGTCCTGTGCCTGACCTGTTTTTCCCCCTTTTTTCCCCTTGCAGGGCGAAGAAAGATTATTTAAACAAACTATCTTTTCCTGAGTTGCTTTTCTCCACAGCCCAGTGCTTCCCTAAAAAGTGCTAACCTCAAATTAGCAGCCTCAGCTCTGTGATCCTAATTAGTTGATTAGAACCCTTAGCTGCCTGAAACTGACCAGATATTAATCAATTTCACACTGAAGGCTTTTGTTGTCAGGTACAGGAAATTTGGTTGTAAGTGTGCACATTAGTCGGAAAATGAATTTTTAATTACCATTTATTACCAGTGTATTTATGAATGGTTGCTAACTGAGGTAGTCGTTAAATGAGGAGTGGCTGTATTCATGATTAGGAAAGGAGAATGACTTAAAACAACAGAACGGAAGCAAAGTTTTGCAATAGGACAAAACAGGGATATCTCAATGTTATAGCTTCCTTAAAAATAGAATATTGTATATACAGAAACATTATATGACTCAAGAACTAGGCACATAAAAGTCCTCAAATGAACGTAAAAATCCCTAGACATTTCTTGTTTTTCTTCTTTCTTTTAATAAGACTAAGTTAAAGTACCAGTAACATCTCTGTGCCACATGGGTAATAAAAACAAAAGAATACGGCTGCAGCCCTGCAGTTGTGAAGCTTGAACAGCATGAGCAAGTGTGTCAAGTATTATTTTTCTGATCTTGAACATTTATACCTAAAAGCAAATTCCTTGCAAAAACAGTAACTATTTTAAAATAATTATTAAGTAGATGCACTGATCTCTTATCTTTTCAATCTACTTAAAAACCATTTCACTGCTTATATCCTATTTTCCAATATAATATATTAAAATCAACTGGCTTAGGCATATAATTAATTAAATACACAGTTGTTTTGCTAACTATTCTTGTAGAAGTGACTACAAGTAGCTCTCATTTAGCAACTGCCTTTATAGTGACCGTTTGTAGTTATGACGGTGATGAAAAAGTAACTTTGCAACCAATCCTCGCATTTACGACCTTTGCAGGTCTCCAAAGAAAGGAAAGCTGAAGTACGATCATAAGTACAGTCACGGTTTCACTTAGTGACCACTTTACTTAATGACCTAGTTGCTGGTCCCAATTGTGGTTGCTAAATGAGGACTACCTGTAATGAGACAGCAGGCCTTTAGTGGGCAAGTGGGTTAAAAGTACAACAGACCCATGCTCTTGCCCCTTCACGCTTACTTTTTTTTTATAAAAGCCAGAATGGAGTTCTGAAAAAAGTAGAAGCAGCTTCTTGATTCATAAGGCCTAATGCTTTCTGCATTCTTGGTAAGTGAATAAGGAACTGAATTTTGATTCCAATCAATTAAGAATTAAAAAAAAATCTTTACTCAGACCATCCCACAAAAAGTAACTTGCTAGAAATGCCACAGTACCTTCCCCCCTCTGTGGATGTGATACCATACTGATGTGCCACCGAAATCTACATGGAAATCTGTGTAGCATCCTTTGACACTCATCAGGCAATATCTGAAATGAAACCAGCAATTATGAAAATGTAAAATTTATTGAATTAAGTTGCAACACTATGTAGATGGAATATATGCTTCTTGTTAGTATTTGGTGTGCCACTGACACTTTGAATGACAGTATTAGCTGCCAGAATCTATGTATTAAGAATGCCGCTCCCTACTGTTGAAAGAAAAGTGGATCACAAGATTAGTACTTGATGTGTAGCTTTTACTGTATCAGAATAGCAGTAATAGGAATCTGTATCCCTGTAACAGGAAGTTCTTCCTGTTGTAATTCCTGTTATTTAAAATAAATCTATCTTGCCATTCAACAATACAATGCAATAGATTTGCCCATCCAATTGTCACTGTTGGAGTATTTGGGAACGATGTTAGCTCTCTGGCCCAGACTGCTGAGCTCTGACAATCAATAAAGCATCTAGAAGGACAGGCAGCAATAACAGAAACATCTTCCTTAAAACTCACATCAATGAAAAGAAAGATCTATACATAAAAATATACTTACTTCTGCACTTTTGGATACTGCATATCCAAAATAGCATTTGTTGACTCTGTCTGGCTTTCCTTCAGATGCCTTGGCCACATATTGTCAACCCAGTCAATCAAATCCACCTGGAAACATGTATTAAATTAAGATTTATATTTGGCACAAACAGCAGAAGTTCAATATCCTGCTCCCAAGCAACCCAATTCCAAAATGTTAAATAGGTATCAAGAGCTATACCTTGAGGTTATATTATGTTATGATATTCCACTAATGATATATATATAGAGAGAATATTCCACTAATATCCTACTAATTAATCAATTAGTGAGGTTCTACTCATTTCCACTTTTTAACTAACAATCTAGTATTATTACACTGATATATTCTGTATTCATGAAATATGCTATGAAATATGTGTTTACAATAATATCCTAGAAATTAAACATACAAATAACAGAATCACAGTGAATGCCACAACGCAGATCTGGTTAATCAGGAATAAATATCTCACACCTATATTGATGAAATATTACCAACAAAGATAAATCAATTTACACGTAGTTCTCACTTAACCACTCTAACTGGGACCAGAATTTCCATCGCTAAGCAATGCGGTCATTAGGTGAAACTTCACATGACTGCATAGCTTGGTGATGGCAGTTTCGGTAGCCCTGGTTGTGGTTGTTAGGCTAGAATCATGTTGTTGTTAGGAAAGGACCTCACATTGCTCCTGCCATGCCACGCTTGCCTGTGCTTCAACTCTCTCCACCTGCCTATCTCCCCATCTTTGCCCTTTTGACTGCCCTGTGCTCTGCCACCCCTGCCACCCCAACAGCAAAGGTCAGCTAGGGACAGCAGGGTGGTGGGGATGCTGGGCGGAGCATGGCGGGGGTGCAGGGTGGAGTATAGGTGGTGGGGGCAGTGGAGCGCAGGGTGGCCAAAAGGGCAGAGATGGGGAGGGAGATAGGCGGGTGGGGGGAATTGAAGTGCACCCTGCAGTTGTAAATGTGGGAAGGCTGCCAAGCGCCCAAATTTTGAACATGTGACTGCGAGGGTGCTACAATGGCTATAATTTCGAGAACTGGGCACAAGTGTCATTTGTTCAGCGCCGTCGTAACTTTGAACGGTCACCGAATGAATGGTCATCAAGCAAGAACTACCTGTATACATACTGCTATAGCCAGCTGCACAACTGTGCCCTATTCAAAGTAACCTTTTGGGGGTTTCGTCTCTTTGGGATGACTAAAAGAAGCTTGCAACAGTTGTACTACTAGGGCAGATGGCCTAAGCGTTTACTAAAGTGCTGACCTGCAACACAATCCTGCATACATCTACTGAACAAGTCCACTGAACTCAACTGGGCTTACTTCCACATGTGTATATAAGACTGGAGCCTTGTTTTTAATTTGTAAGACACATAGAACAGCGCCTATCAAAAATAAATGCATGTAGCCATACAGCTAGTTTGAACAAATGACACAACTTTCTTCTTTGATTGCCCCTATTTACTATCAAGTCAATAGAAGTTATGATCCAAGTAATATGTCTACTCTAAATCGATTAGTTTTAATCATGACTTAAATATAGATAGCATCACTGAAGCAATGAGCATGAAATTGAGCAAACTGAGGGAGGCAGTGAAAGATAGGAAGGCCTGGCGCAATATGGTTCATGGGGTCACGAAGAGTCGGACACGACTTAACGACTAAACAACAACAACAACAAATAAATATACTAACTGATACCGCAATATCAATTAGTTGCAAATTGTGACTTAAATATACTTTACTATTGCTAACGAAAGGATCAGAGTTAATGCTTATATTTAAATACAGAGTGATCTCTCTCACACATAAATGTAACTAATACCACACATACTGCAAGCTATCAGTCACAACTTATCATAGGCTTTACTTTAATACTAATACATTCCTCTAAGGAAAATATATTCTTTATATAGTGAGGGCTCTTTTTAGATTTAAGAATTATGTTTATAGTAAAATGCCTAGAAGTATGTTTTTAGTTAGCTACTTTACAATATTTGAATGCTGCCCCAATCAGAGACTGTAGATGGCTCACATTAACATACCATATTCCAATAGAAGAGAATATATGTAGCTCAGGGTTGAACTGTGGAGTCCTTGTACTCTCTGAGCTTGGTTGTTTGCTTGCAGATGTTTCATTATCTGGCTATGTAACATCATCAGTTTGCTCCCTGTTTATATATAGCAGCTTGCCCTGCCATGTTGGTGGGGGTGTGGTTTTCTCCTTGGTAGTTCCTTGATTAGGGTATTGGGTATGGTCATCCTGATCCAGCTCCCAAAGACTGAAATCCCCTCTGACCATATGATGAGGAGAGTCAACCACAGTTCAGACACTAAATTAAGGAGCTCAGAAAGAGATGCTGTTGGGCAGCAGGGTGGGCAATATACCAGCAGCACTCTCACCTTGCTCCTCATATTAACTTCTAACCTTCTTAACAGGGACTCATATCCAATTACCTGCGGTGCAGAGCATCTGTTCATCTCCAGAGTTTCCATGAAGACTATTACCATCATCTCCTCAAACTTGGGAGTCATAGCTGCTGCAGCAGATTTCTGATAGGGGTAACCCCCCATCCTCACCCAATCAGGTCTTGGTAGTATGTGCCAGATCTGCCCTCTTCCTTTCAATGAAATCATGGAAGAGTATAGTCTTATTGGAGATGGACCTCACAGTTAATAGTAACACCTGAGGCCAAGATTTCCAACAATCTGGTATTCAGGATCATGGGTAGGACATTATGATCAGAAATGGAAAGAGGAAAGCACATTATCCACTTCCCTTCCCTTGCAATGGCAACCCTGATTTCCCATCAGTATCTCCCTCTTTCTATCACTATGGAAGACCCCCAACTCTTATATTTTAAGTACCAAATTAAAAGTGCATGTATGTTAGATGAAGTTTGCATATATCAATTGATACTATTGCTTCTAGCAGCTCAGTATAAGTTATTCAGGTGTGACCTGAATCCATATGACTTAAGCCATTACCTAAATTAAAAGTATGGACTCCCTCATTTGTTTAAGTGATGTTCAAAAGAAAAAAAATGATGCTGTCAGTGGAAAGAAAAACACCACACTAACCGTAGTTGGCCTTTGCACCAGGTTCTCAAGCCGAGTATGGCTGAACTCTAGGCTGATAACATTGTACAGCTTCTCTCGTTCTTCCTCTGGTGTTTCATAGTAGCGTGCCCACTGAGCCATGGTCATCTCAATGTCCCTTTGTGTGTTTACATCCATGACATCTACCATCCTACGACTCCCTACCGGTTGATAAGATGAATGGATACATAATTAATTTCTGGTAATACCGTCTAGCCCAAGAGAGGAAGAGAAACATAGAAAACATGTTTTTTTAAAAAAAGGGAAAAAATAGATAAAGGGCATCTAAAGGACAAGATATAGAATAATTATCCAAGGCCTTCTGATTTAGGGGCACTTAATCTTTAAAACAAACATTTTTCAATTTTTTTCCCCCTACAAAACCAGGGCTTACTTTACAATTTGAAAGTTCTGCCAAAATTAAATTCTACACATAAATTACATACCAGCTTTTATCTTGACCTGCCTGCTTAACTCAGAAGAAAAATGCATAATTACCTACATAGAGTCGTACATCATTCACACTAAAGTCTGGATCTGGCATCCTGAAACAGAAAAAAAATGTGTAGCAGTCTCACTGTCAGTATTCCCTCTACACAGTTGAATGCTATGTGTCTTTTATCTACCTCTCTATCTCTTTTACAAGTCTGCTTCAAAACTGTCCATGGTGAGAAACCATGGCCAATTTCTTATTTTTTTTGAAGCCTCCAATACAATTTACCATTTTGTTTCTCTGGATAAACTGTTTGAGTAAAGAAACACTTGAACTGTATATAAGTGGTTCCATTCCTGCCTGAAGAAGCTCTTGCTACAAAGAAATAGTGGATGAATGACCAATCCTGTAACATTTATACTATCAAGCTCTGTAAAGTTCCACCTTGTCTCGTATATTAATTGAGCACTGAGAACATGAAGCTTCTGTTTTATGTCATTTAGGAATGTGAAATGAGATGCTCCTCACATCATGAGGTACTGGAAATTCTTTAAAATTCAGACAAGATTCATAGGTGGCTCATTTTGCCAGGAAGGTAGAATTCACTATTCTGGACCTGACAGCACACCCTGTAAAATGCATATGCAATCTGCACCCAATATATACCTCATAGACAAATTCAGCATTGTACCTAAGCTACCTATTGCTATTGCATTTTGTCTCTACTTTTTTGCTTTGTTCTCCTAACTGTGCTGTAAGAAAGTAAAGCCTCTTCTTCCTTACCCACTATGGAAGGAAATCTCAATGGAAGGCCAATGTATGAATGTGAAAAAATGTGTAAGTGGATTATGTAACTGGAGTAATTCAAAGAGAGAAAATGGACTGAGGGAGTATTTGAGACTATGTTACTGTTTCCTCAAGAGGAATGAATGGAAAATATAACCTCTGGGATGATGATGAATGAAGCAAAGAGAGAAGGATTTTCTATCCATTTTTTACTTTGATCTTGGCCAGGTTTGGATTTGGTCTAACCACTACCACTGGGTACCTTCCAATAACTTCACTTTCGGGGACTGCAGCCTCAACCATGAAATGTTGCCCATTCTTTACTTCGAAAATCACTTTTGTTCCTTAAAAAATCAGATTTCTTGTTCAATACTGTCATTCTCAACAGCTAAACTGGAGTACCTGCTATTGCTCTTTCTCCTACTTAGGCAGAGACAGTATGGCTTCAGTTCCCATTTGTAGCTATCCTCTGAATTAGCTTACTGCAATTCATCGCATGTGGCACTACCTCTGATGACTGTCTGGCCACTTCAGCTAGTTTAGAACACAGCTAGCCTTTTGGCATGCACTAGTCAGAGAGTGCATCGTTCACAAGTATGAAAATATTCTCACTGGTTATCAGCCCATTTGTTAATAGACAGGGCTGTACGTATATCCTTTATAGTCCTATGTGACTGAAGCCACAATACCTGAAGGAGTTCCTGCTTTCACATTAGCCCTATGCTGTAAAATCATTATAGGCTACTTTCTGGACACTTTTACTAGCAAAATGGATAGTGCCTGGAAAGGGGACTTCTTATGTGTGGAATTCTAACTATAGAATTCTTTTCTCAGGGAGGTTGGCATGATGCCTACTCTCTGTTGTTCAAATACTAGGTGAGTACTTAAAAAACATCCCAGGCTTTTAATTTACAAAACAATCATTGCTGCTATTGTCACTGCCTTGTTTTTACTTTTTTCCAGTATTGCACTATTTAACTCTTTGCAATTATCCAGTCTCAGAATGATATACTGAAGAACAGTGCCATTTTAAAGTAATACACTGTACTTTAGGAACCTCTGATGGAGGCCTTGGGGTTATAGGCAACTTGTTTTGTTCTGTTTACACACAGGTACTGGGAGAGGGTAGGGTGGGGAGCAATATCACAAGCTGCAATCTGACCAATCCAGGTAACAGAAGATAGGCTGCCGTCTGGCCTTCCTTCTTTTCAGGTTGCAGTCTGATTAAGGCAGACAAGCTGACAGGAAGATGAGCCTTCCAACCTGAAGTTTCTGCTCTTCAATGCCAGATCAATTGTTGGTAAACTTCTGTTATCCAGGATTTAATTATGGATGAAAGTACTTGTCTGGCATATAACTTGGAGAACTGTTGAGAGTGGGGAGCTCCATCTTCTAGGCTATTCAATGGATACTAGGCTAGGATTAGATGTGAGGTGGTTGTGATTTATAGGGACTCTAGCTAACTATCTAGACGCTCCATTTGTCAGCCAATTTTGAGTGCATATGAGTGACCAGGATAGTATAGAAATGCTGTCAGTATACTGTACATTCCACTATCTAAAAATTCTCTTCTTGAGCTAGCCAAGATGAATGGGCTTTCATTTGGTTATCCTAAGATTCTTGTTCTGAGGATTTTTAATGCATTACTGAGGCAGCCAAGTTAGAAGTTGTTCACAATTTTGTGTCTTCCATTATAATCAAAAACCTTTCCCAACTGATACCTGGCCCCATGCTGAATGCTATATGCTGGATTTGGTATTCTGCTTGGGTGGTGCTAATGATCTGAAAGTGAGCAAAGTCTATGTAACCTGGCTGTCGTGGACATCACTCTCTAGTCAGTTTTATATCGGTGACCTGAATAAACCTTAGCAGAGTGGAGAACTGGATAAAACGGTCCAACTCTGCCATCTGCTGGATCCTGGATTCTTGTAGCAAGATGTTAAGAGGGGTAAACTAGAACAGTTAATGGTTACTGTAATTTATTCTGTTCTTTTTTAGGATTAAAGTCAATTAGAGTTGCCTGAACTTGGACTCCAGTGCTGGAAGTCATTATAGATATAAATGCGGCAACTACTTAGGCCACTCTCCTCAAATATTCAGTTTCTGGGAAAGGTGATTAAGAAAGAGATGGCATTGTACTTCCAATCATACCTCAATAATGCTGACTATATGCAGCCATTTCAATTGGGCTTTTGGCCAGAATGTGGGATTGAGACTGTGTTGGTCATGTTAGTGGGCAACCTACACTGGATATCAGATGGAGGGAATAAGTTCATGCTGGTTCTCCAAGACCTCTTCATAGTTTTAGGCATTAATCATGATGTCCTTCTAGACTTTCTAGAAGGCACAGTTTTGCAATGTTTCTTCCTATTGGGTTGTATCTAGAAGAGGTGCTGGAGGATTAATGTTTGACATTTAGACTGCTGATCTCTAATGTTCCCCATGGTGTTGAGAATCTACATGAAAACATAATGTGAGCTTTGCAGTAGGTGCCATCAATATGCTGAAGATGCTCAGGGCTACTGCTTCTAACCATCCAAATTCAAGAAAGCAATTTGTACCCTCAAACATTATTTAAGCTCAATGGGCTGAATAAAGGAGAAAGTTGAAATTAAATCCAGACAAAATGCAGGTCCTGTTGACAGACACAAAACTGCACTTGGGGATTGAAGTTCAGCCTTGGTTTGGAAGAAGCTGCACTCACTTTGAAAAAGTAGGTCCACAGTCTGCTCATTGATCCTCAATGGTAGCAGAAGTGAGATATAGCCAAGAGCCATTTGAACAATTACAGTTAATGCATTAGCAACAACTCTTCCTTTAACCAATCAGATATGGCAGTAGTTATCCATGCCTTGCTTATGTTCTCTCTTAACTACTGCAATACACTCAGTGGGAGAACTATCCTTGAAAAATGCCCAGAAAATGCAAGAGATACACAATGTAGCAGCTGGATTAACTAATACCAAATACAGGCATCCTTTAATATTGAAAGATCTAGGGACCACTGAAGATGTTGAACTTAACATTTACAGAACAAAACCTTTTAGGACCTGAGGGACTGTCTTTTCCTTTATAAACCTATGTGGATATTAGGAAATGCAGATGAGACACCTTTGAAAATATCCTCATTATTAGGGGCCTATATATAGCACCAGGAGGAGAGGCCTTTCTCCTGTCCTCCCAGGTAATAGAATGCACAGCTCTGGTCACAAGGCTTTCTACTTTTTAACTAAAATTATTATTAATTTGTAGTTACGTTTTAACTTTTCAGGGTTTAAATTTTGCTAGCTTACTCACTTCAGTAGAAAGGTGGTATACAAGCAGAATAAATGCATGTTAGATTTGTATTCAATCAGCTAGGATAGGATCCCACTTTTGAATTAGATGCTATATATTATAAATTTACCTTTTATACAAAAATCTGAAAGCAAGAATACAAAAGAAGGTAAAAAGAATGGAATCCATATAGCATTCCAAAATAAAACAAAATAAAAATGATTAAAACAGATAAAGAAAAAACCCAACATGATCAGCACTGTAGCAAATACACAACTTGGATGAAAAATGTGGGTTTGCTTATCTGCGGGTGAGGCATTTTTCATGGTATTTTGGTTAAAAATTTGAGGGTCTGCTTATCTGTGGATGGGATTATCTGTGAGTATATATGGTATCTGTTCCTTCAGAGGGACTGTAATTTCATCTAGACAGGACATTTTCCTAATTCCTGAATTCAAGAAACACCAACTAAAGCACTTCCACCATACTCATTTAGCCCATTTGAATTAGGAGTACGGGTTCTCCTAATTCAAATGGGAAGATAGTCACAAGACAGGACAGCATACTGATGACATTGTGCTGCAAATCCTTGAATGATACAGATACTGACACCAGGAAAAAAAGAAAACTTTCAGACTTCCACAGCCCAGACATCATGAGGCTAAACAGAATTCTCCTAATGCTACTCTATGCAGCTAGGAACTGAATGACAACCACATGATGTCCATAATTCTCAATCTACAGATCCATTTCTGTCAAAATACCACAATTAATTGTTTCAAATTCTGCTGAGAGATCTAGGAGGACCAACAAGACAATGTCCTGTGTCTCATTCAGTAACTGTCATAAAGCTCAGGTGCCATTACTATTTCAATGCTATACCCAGACTTAAAACCAAACTGAACTGGATCAACAGCAGCAATTCTCAAAGACGTCCACCCAATTAAGGAAGGAAAAAATGATTGGCCTCTGTGATTAACAAAATGGGCTTTGGTGGGGCCAAAACATAGGAATTATTATTGAAAGTATATGCTTTTATGGGAGGAATGTTTATTTTAGCAAGAAAGACAGTCTATTATTATTAAAAAATAAAATCATAGAATGTAAAAGCTGGAAGGACTCTTGATAATCTAGTTCAAGCCCCTTACCAGTGCTGGAATCAACTACAACAGGATCCCTGACAGATGGACATCCAGCTTTTCTTTAAAAATCTCAGCAAAAGAGAGCTCATCACACTGCAAGGTAGTCTGTTTCACTGCTGAACAACTCTTATCATTAGGATATCCTATCCTGACTTCTACATGACAACACTTTAGACACTTGAGGACAGCAATCATGTCGCCTTACAGCCTTATCTTCTTCATGCTAAACATACAAAGTTCCCACTGTTCCTGGTAAGTTTTTTCTTGTAACTTCCTTATAGAGATGCCAATCTTTTGAGATTCCTTCAGGTTGTTTGTTTACAACTTCCCTCTCATCATCTGACTCAATGGCAAGTACAGTCAAGAGAACAAGGAGGCTTCAAGACCCATTTGAAGCAATGCTGGGATTCAGTACTGAGTCCAGACCACAGTTTGCATAACACTGGTCTAGAGATAATTGGCTTCCTCCAAGTATGATTTAGATGGCTGACCACCACACTATCATATTGTTTAAAAATTCATGACTGGATGACAATTATCCAACATCTCCAGGCCCAGGGAAGGCATCTTAAAGAAATGTTATACCTCTTTCAAAGTAGTGTATATCATACTTCTCTGAAATGAAGCAATAACCTCTCCAGATTCACCTACTCCCTCTCTGCTAGAACTTGCCAATCATAAAGAACAAGGTCAAGGCAGCAAGTATCTGGCCTGACCCCCTAAAACATCTTATCTATTTCTTCAAGGCACAATAACTAAAAATGGACTCACAAATTCTGATCAGTATCCTCATAACCTCAATAGATCTTACACTATATGTGGCATCTAATTTGAGTACATGTAATTACTTTTAACTTCAATATTATGTGTCTTAAAGTAAGCTTTTGAATAGTCAGTTGAGTCTCTACCCACACTAGTCCCATCTCCTGTCACTGTCACTAACTTGGGAAAGAACAAACATAGCTGGTAGCTTAGTAACACATTATTTCATCAGGGAAATACTGATCTTCTCTAATATCAAATTCTTATTGTACCACTACTCACTTTATTCCAAGACCATCACAATTCTTGAAGATCAAAGGATCTCTTAAGCCACCACGCTGAATGTACTCCACAGTGAAGTCTGTTCAAGAAAGGAAATGGCTCGTTAGAGAAAACTAGCAGCTGACAAGTGAGAACCCCAAAAAAGAGCTGGAATGAAAAAGTGAGAGGGAAAAATATGTCATTCCAAAGATCATATATTAACATTACTAATGTCAAGCTATCACATGAACTACTGCTACTGTTCCAATCTCCTCCCCTTAATTAATTATGTCCTAATAATTTTTGCCCAACGAGTGCTAAAACTATTTCTTCTGTTAGAAAGGTTGTTGTAGTTACTTATGCCATGCTCACACAAATGAAGCTAATATGAATAACAGGAATAAAATGCATCACCAAAAATAGAGGAGACACCACCACTGCCTTGCTAGAAGGCCCTTTACAACGTACTCTTCTGATACATATATCCCAATTGTTTGAAAAAATAAACATGTTATACTTAAGCTAAAAATACTGAGGTTATGTGTACTTCAAGAATTATTCAGAAGAAGTGCTTTGGACCTCATGCATGCATAGCGCCTCTTGGCTATCCATTAAAACAGTTTTTTTTTTTCAGATTCCTGTGCCTCTGAATAATTTTCAAGGCATGTAAAGCCTTACAAAGTAAGTTCAACAAAAAAACACTAAAACTGTCAAATAAGTCACAAGCTGGGGGTCAGTGAGGAATCAATCAGGGAGTAAAAAGAATACAAAATTTACAAACCATAATCAAACAATAAAATGGCAATCCAAACAGCAATAACAATATCATCCAATCAGGACTCCAGCTCACCAAGACCCAAAGGCCAAGGAAAGAGCCAGCTCTTGATAGCTTTTCCAAAGGTCAGCATTTACTGGCTGGTTTATAAGCATGAGATTATCATCCAATTTTAGCCTCTGAAAGAGTGATGTTATTGGGCCCATCATAAATTGATGTTGCCCAAAGGACCTAGTACAATTTGATATATAATATTTGTCAGTATTAATTTCCCAATCCTATATTTCAAGGGTGGGCACAACATATACCAACAACCAAGAAAGCACTGATTTCCCTTTATTACATTCTAATTAAGTTTTTTAGATCAGGCTAGGATTTCAAAACTACTTGCATTCTGTGTGGAAATGGCACACAATACACTAAAAGGAACTCAATATCTTTTCTTCAGAATATATTGAAGAGTCAAAATTGATTTATTTACAGTTGGGTCTCCATATTTGCAGGGGTTATATATCAACACATCCTGCAAAAAGGTGAAATTGCATGAAAATCTGTCCTCTTGCCTAAATAGTCCCTGATGTTTTCTATGCAGGCTTAAACACTTACACATACACATAAGACACACGCAACATAAAGATCACAAGCCATCCTATTTGGATGATGCTTACTGTGAGACTGAAGATGCACATGCCTCACCACCACCCAGGGTGAATGCAGTGAGCAGCAGCCAAATTTTTCGTATGATAAATGTTGTGATTGCCACAGCAAAAATAGAATCCATGGTGAATATGGAAACCCAACTATGTTACATTTCCAGGTCACCCAACTCCAAAATTACTCTGGGAGGCTTCACAAAGTTAAAAGAACAACATACATACATACATACATGCATGCATGCATGCATACATACATATTTTATATATACAACTATATATATAAAACAACAATTGTCTGAAAGAACAGAACCATCCTTCCACATCCCCTTCCAGCTTAAAGGGGAGGCTTCACAAAGTTAAAAGAACAACATACATACAGACATACAACTATATATATAAAACTACAATTATCTGAAGGAACACAACCATCCTTCCACATCCCCCTCCAGCTTAAAGGGGCCTGTATCCTAACCCAAGGCTTGGAGGAAAAGCCAAGTTTTAATGAATGGTGGAAGGTGGGCAAAATGGAGGCCATACAAATCCCTGGGAGATGATGTTCCCGAGGGAAGGTGTAGTAACAGAGAATGCCTGACTTCAGGTTCCTGCTAGTTGGTTTAGTAATTAATGGAACCCGAAGCAAGACAAGCAGTTGCTCAAAAGTACTAAGAAAAGCTAATTGCAGCATTTCACCTTCCATCCTAATGCTGTGCTGAGGAAAGGAGGAACTACATGCTGGGTCATAGGACTTGCAGGAATAGCCCTCCTTTATGTTAAATTATTACTGCTATTCTTACTTTTCTTCATGCTAAAAGTTCATGTATAGTATTTTGAATACTGTTTACATAGCAGAAACATAAACCAGCATGGGAGGGGGGGGGAGATAGTGTTTTATTAAAGACTGCCTATCCCACCATATTGTATCAGTACTTTATTTAGTAAAATACCAAAATTATATATAATCTTACAGATGAAAATCTGTGTGTTTGTCTTTCATTTATCTGTGATGTTGTACCATTTTTGCTATAATTTTCATTAGTATTTCCAAATCATCTATTATTATAAGAAACATCAATTAAGTTTCTAAGAAAGGAGCTGGATTTTTTTGAATTCTAATATTCACTGTGCCCAATAGCATCAGGGAGTAATACACATAAGTTGCAGCAGTTAGGTAAAATGTGCATACATATCTGCACCTTGGAAAAGCAGATGGTAGAAAGGACTCTCACCTTTGCCTTCCATGAACACTACAAAGTTGGCATTAAATTTGTTGGTAGAAAGTTTTTCTTCAAGGTCAAATGTTCGCTTGCCTTCAATTTCATCATCTGAGATGCCATCATCCTCATAGCGTCGTCTCATAGCACCACGCTGTAGAAGCAATTACAAACTATAAGAACAGGATGAACCACAGTCAAGAATCTAGTAGCTCGGTAGTTCACAAGATAAGCTGTACACATTTTCACTAATTTTTTAAAAAAGAAACAAAGATAAAACAAGATACAAAAACAAATTAAAACACTAACATCCAACAAATTAATTAGCTATGCAATTGCAATATCAAAGCACACATACAAAATAAAAATAAACAGAAAACTCCCTAAAATTACACGCTAAATTGATATGTCACCTAAATATATCGTATATTCATTTAACAACAATTTATCAACTTATGCATTAAAAATTGTATTTTCTTATAAAATATTACGAAATTTAGGCCAAACACATTGTGTCAGTTCTTGATTACTAAAAAAACCCAGCCATTTAAAAAATGAGTAAATTACATATTTTTTTATTCCAGTCTTTGATATTCAGGATAATACTACTTTAACATTTTCACAGTAAAATTATCTTAGTTTTCCCCATTGCCACCCCATACCCAAATTAACCAATATTCCTCAAAAATGGTCAGATTCCACAATTTCGTTTATTAATAATACTTATAGCACTTCTATCACACATTTGCATCATACAGGTAGTCCTCAACTTACAGGTAAGCTCCTGGAGCAGCAGTGTGCCAAAATGCCCCTTTGTGCTGTGCTCCTGGGCTGGGCTGGGCTTTTGGCTTTTTTCTTGCAGTGTGAAGCAAAAGCCCAGCCCTGCCCAGAAGCGCAGCACAAAGGGTGGGTACTTGCTTAATGACCCAAGATTTTGATTAATGACAGCAACTGGAACTGCTGGGATTGCAGTCACTAAGTGATGTGATTACATGATGTCTCACTTTATGACCAAATTGCTTAGCAATTGAAATTCTGGTCCCAATTGTGGTTGTTAGTCAAGGACTGCCTGTACATTCTTTGGACTCTATTCATACCCTACCCAAACACCTGGGAGAAGAACCAGCTCTTCAAGGCCTTCCAGAGTGCTTAAAGGGTAGGATCCCTCCAGAACTCACTGGGGAGGCTGTTCCATAGGGCAGGGGCAGCTATGGAGAAGGAGTACTTTGTAGGTTCTGCCAGATGACAACATACTTTTTAATTCAATTTGGAAACCCTTCATGGATTATAATTGTATATATGGATTTGTACTACATTCAGAGTTTGGGCTTCTCTTAACATGAAGCTTTAATACATTAGCTACTGCTTGAATTTTTTTCCCTTTTACTGTAATGTTATAATACTTGCTATATTGTATTATTTCAACGAATATTTCAATGCAATAATATTTATGTAATATGGTTAGAATTTATGAACATTCCATTATTTAGAAAGCTTAAAGTACTGAAAATAAGAAGAAAAAGGTAAACATTCTATCAATATTAATAGCATTTTAGGATGTCAATATTGCAAGCATAAAATTATTTAGCTTTTCATCCAAAATTGAGTATAACATAACTAAAGAACTGCTGATTTCGTATTACAGTAGTAGTTATGTGACAATAGTTTCAGTCTGAAACGAATTCATTAATAATCCATTGTATTATTACTTAGTGTATATGTGTGTGTGTGTGTGTCTGTATAGATAGACAGATGGAAATAAGGGATAGACAAAGCAAATTTGACAAGACTAAAATAAGGCGTGAAAAGTAGAAAAAAGAGAAATAACAACAACAGCAGCAGCAACAGAGGAACAAAAGATTAGTTCCTAATTGACAAGATGATTTTGGAAAACTGCAAGAGAAGGAAGAACAACTTGAATGTAGCTTGGATTGATTACAAGAAGGCATTTGACTCCCTGCCACATGATTGGATAATCAAGTGCCTAGAAATAACAGGAGTTAATAGAAACATCAGAAGCTTTGTGCAAATATCAATGGCACAATGGAAGACACAGTTGCTGGTCAATGATGATAGACTGGGAGAGGTTAATATCAAGAGGAATCTTTCAAGAAGGCTCATTATCACCACTATTGTCTGTCATTGCATTGATTCCTCTGTCAACAATACTGAACAAGTCAGGCCATGGCTATCAAACATCAAAAACATCTGCCAGGCTATCCCACCTCTTTTATATGGACAATCTGAAGCTGTATGGAAAAACACCATCTGAAATAGAATTGCTCCTCAACACTGTCCGAATATACAGCCAAGATATTGCAATGGAGTTTGGACTGGGTAAATGTACCACCCTTACCATCAACAGGGGAAAATAGTGAAAACTGAAGGAATCAAGATGCCCTATGGAAATAACATCTAGAGTCTGGATTAAGAAGATGACCACAAATACCTGTGCATCCTTCAGGCTGACAACATCAAGCACACTGAAGTCAAGAAGGTTAGGATTGAATACATTCTGAGAGTGAAGAAGATCTTAAAGTCCAAATTCAGTGGAGGAAATACCATCAAGGCAATTAACACCTGGGCAATTCCAGTCATTAGATACACAACTGGAATAGTGGACGGGCTCAAGCAGAATTAGAAGCCTTGGCTAGGAAGACCAGAAAAATAATGACTAAGAATCATGCCCTTCATCCACGCAGTGACATTGACAGACTCTACTTACCAAGGAGCACTGGTGGGCGTGGAATGTTGCAAGTACACCAGACAGTTGAAGAAGAAAAAAGGGCATTGGAAGACCAAGCCTTAAGAACAAATGCTTACAAAGCCAGAATCGAGAAGACAGCAACAGACAGCAAATGCCGCCTCTGAAAAGAAGCTGAAGAAACAGTGGACCACCTAGTTAGCTGCTGCAAAAAGATTGCACAGACTGACTACAAACGGTGGCATGACAAAGTAGCAACAATGGTGCATTGGAATATCTGCAAGAAATACCATTTGCCTGTAAGCAAGAGCTGGTGGGACCACAAAACAGACAAAGTAATAGAAATTGAAGAAGCTGAAGTGCTCTGGGACTTTAGAATTCAAACAGACAAGCACCTGGCACATAACACTCCAGACTTAACAATTGTTGGTAAGACAGACAAAAAATCTGGATAGTGGACATTGCAATACCTGGAGACAGCAGAATAGAAGAGAAAGAACTGGAGAAAATCACAAAATACAAAGACCTGCAAACAGAAATAGGATTGCGGCAAAAGAAAGCAAAGATAGTACCGATAGCAATAGGTGCCTTGGGTGCAATCCCAAAACATCTGGAGTACCACTTGAAGACCATCAGAATTGACAAAATCACCATCAGTCAATTGCAAAAGGCAGCTTTACTTGGAACATCTTACATCCTGTGACGATACCTTTAACACCATCAAACAACAACATCTGTCTATCCCAGGTCTTTGGGAAGGACTCAATAGGTGGATAAAAATGCCAAATACAGTCTAAACATCTGGCTCATTGTGCGACCAACAATAATACCAAACCAGGGTATTTAAGGGAAGGGACCTGGAGCATGCCCACTTTATCTAGCCTAGTGGGACTGGGCAGACTCCCTCAGAAACAGCAGTTCCAGAAAGAGCTTGGTCCTGTGCCATTCAGCATTTTAAAAGGGATAACCAGCAAGTTGAACTGTACCCAGAAATAAACTGGAAGTCATCAGCTCACACAGTAGTAGTGGGGTGCCTAGAATTGCGTGTGCTGCTGTATTCCGAACCACTTGTAACTTTTGGATGGTCTTCAAGGGCAGTCCCATGCAGCGTATACTGCAAATAATCTAATCAGGAAGTGACCAGGGCATGAGTGAATGTCAGCAAGGCCTTCCAGTCCAGGAATGAGTGTAATTGGCACACAAGATGAATTTGTGCAAAGGCGCTTCTGCTCAAGCAGGAGCCACAAGTCGAGGAGGACACCCAAATTGTGCACTAACTGTCTGGGAGGGTGTTACCCATCTAAAGTTTAAAAAAAAAAAAAAACTCTCCAGATTGGGAGCGGGTGAGGGTGGTCAAAAACCCAAGGCCACTTTGTCTGACAAAGGTTGAGTCAGAGCTGGTTCCTCCCCATCTAGACTATCACAGGCTCCAGGAACTAGGTAAGCACCTGGAGAGAGTAAAGATGACCTTGACAGAAATATGCAAGAACCATTAAGTGTTTCTTAAACTTTTTACTCTCAAGATCCTTTCCCACTTTTAAAAATTATGGAGGACCCCAAAAAAGCTTTTGTTTGTATGGGTTATATTTACTGATATTTACTGCATTAAAAATTAAAATTGATGCATTCAAAGAATATTTATTGAATCATGTAAAAATAACAATATTAAACCCATTAGGTAAAATATTTTTATTTTTAAAAAATATAAATATTTTTCATGAAAAAAGGTATTTTTTTTAACAAATAAAAAATAATGAGAAGAGTGACACAGTTTTAAATTTTTGTAACTATCTTCAATATCTGGCAAATAATTTTGATTTCGCGGACCCCTGAGAAGGTCTTGGGAGAAGCCCAGGGTCCTCAGACCACACTTTAAGAAACACTGACCTAGGCAAAAGGTGCTGAAACATTTTCTTAAGTCCAGAGCAATGAGATAACATTGCTTAAACTCTTCGCAGATAACCAAGCAAGGATGTGCCTCAGTCAGTTCCACAGGACGTGCCCAGCTGGAGTCCAATTCTGCTACAACAGTCTTCACAGCAACCCTGCAAAGGCTCCCTTGGCCCCTTCTTAACCAAAAGTGACCAGGTCACCCAAAACAGGGCCACTGGCCAGCTATCTGCAGATACAATAAGAGCAGCAAAGTGAACTCACTTTGCTGCTCTTATTGTCACATTAAGTCCTAATAAAGGCTCTTACCTGTGCCTGGTTAGACACTTCATCTTTCTACAGCGGGCTCTAAGCATCCCTTAGGTCACTTCATCTCCCAGAGCTCCTCTGTAAACCAGGGTGCTCTGCAGGATCCATGATCACAGAGTCCATAGAGGCACAATCTGATCAAGGGCCCCCATTGCATGCTCATTCCAAGCTGCAAGTAAGGCCTTGGCCGAACCTTGCAGCACAGCTTCAGGAATAACTCCAAGTTTGCTCTGAAACCCTATTAGGTCCATCAGTCATCTGGGGTGAGCCAACTGAGCGTGCCCTACCTCCCTGCAGTGGGAGGTGGCCACAGAGAAGTCCAGGACCAAGAGGGCATGACCTGTCTACGGCAAGGGACTGATGCTAACATCTCCGAACCCTAGGTCACAATGCCACTATGGCTTAGCTTAAGCAATGAGATAAGCAGCATGGTACACTCCCAAAGACTAATCAAGACTCACTCCACACATTCCAGTGCTGCTTTTACTCATGGACAAAGCAAGCAACACAGAATAGTTCAGAATAGAGCTCAAGAGATTGCCAATTTTGAAGTGATTATTTTCCTGTTCACAGCATTTTCTATTTTTCCTTATCTGTTTAATATTTTTATTAAATGTAACAGGCTTCGACTGAACCCTGGTAAGACGGAGTGGCTGTGGGTTAATGGCTCCTCTGTATCCAGGATTTTGTCATCTTTGGTGCTGGATGGGGTGGCACTGCCCCAGACAGACCCAGTGCGTAATCTGGGGGTCCTCCTAGACTCACGGCTCCTGCTTGAAGAGCAGATGTCAGCCATGGCAAGGAGGGCCTTTGCACTACTTCGGGTTGTGCATCAGTTACGCCCTTTCCCTTCGAACAGTCGCTCACGCCCTTGTTATCTCCCAGACAGACTACTGCAATGTGCTCTACATGGGGCTACCCTTGAAGAATATCCGGAAGCTACAGCTTGTCCAGAATGCAGCCGTGCAGGCTATTGTTGGTGCCCCAAGGAGGGCCCATATAACGCCTCTGCTCTGCGAGCTGCACTGGGTGCCAGTTTGCTTCCGGGTCCAATTCAAGGTGTTGGTTATCACCTTTAAAGCCCTGCATGGCATGGGATCAGGTTATCTAAGGGACCGCCTCTCCCCTATGACTTCAACCCGTCCCACCCGATCACACAGAGAAGGCATGCTTTGGACCCCCTCAGTGAAAGAACTTCGACTGGCGGGGTCCAGAAGGTGGGCCTTCTCTGCGGTAGCCCCTGCTCTTTGGAACATCCTGCCCCCGGAGGTGCAATTAGCCCCCACACTCCTGGCCTTCTGTAAGGCTTTGAAGACCTGGTTCTGTCACCTGGCCTGGGGTGGGGTGAGAATTCCTCAAGCATGGGGATGGCTAGCCCCATAGAGGCCTCATCCTTCAGCCTCAGGTTTTCATCCCCTTGGTCTCTCCTTCTTCTTTTTAGTTATGTTAATTTAATTTAAGGTTTTATGTGTTTATACATTTTATGTTCTAATGCTTATTGTGAATCGCCCAGAGCCCCCCCATTGGGGGGAGATGGGCAGCCGAAAAATCTAATAAATAAAATAAAATAAAATAAAATAAATAAATAAATAAATAAATAAATAAATAGAATTTTTAAAGAATTTTAAAATTTATTAGTTTAATTACATAAGATAATGATGATTTATTTCCTATAGGCAGCTTTGCCTATATGACGAGGTTAAGAATATGTTCACCCTACCCACTAATATACCCATATCGCCCAGTTCTTCTACAGAAATGTATGGTATACACTAAGCAGTGTATAAGAATAATCAGCAAAACTAATGCAACAATAAAATAAATATACAATATTGTATGATGTACATTTTTATGCATTAAGGTGTAAAAGAACACGCCTGCAGTCCTCTTTGCAAACCTCATTGCTTAATGCACACGAGGTTTTATTGAAACCAATAGGCCCAAGGATGCTATAGACAGAGCTGGTGTCCTTTCAACTTGAGAATGTGCAGTCTGAATGCCTGCAGAGGGCTATAGCGAGCCATGCTGTTATGGCTCATGCATCCTTTAATGCAGAGAACATGTCATTAAGCAGTCTATAGAAATAGGACCCTAAGTCATTCAATGAAGAATTTTGAGGTAGCCTTGTTTGTCAGGATCCTCCAGATTCCTTAGAGATTTAGAGCATCCCTAGATAGACTGTATTATTTGCATTATGTTGCTGTAGAAACATAAGTAGATGTAAACAAGATACATTATCTCTAACTAAGCTCTGCTTTCAAAATCATATCTGAAAAAGCCTCAGCTCAAAGACCAAAGACGATTTGACTTCATTCAGCTTAGTCATAGACAGTTCCCTGCATTAAAAATCGCTGGATTGTATACATACTCCAAGATGGTCCTAATATGTAGTTTAGCCTATATTTGAGTCTGTTTTTATGGTTTTGTATTGAGAATATCTAAAAACATTTTTAATCCTAAATGTTTAGTCAGCAGTAGCACATTTTATTTTCTTTATACTACAAGTTTTGTTAAACAAATGCATCTATTCAGTCAATATTTAGTCTCAGGTTACAGTTTTGCCCACTGACTAATGGGAGTAAACAGCAAAAAGAGCTGGGACTTGGAATTCTCAAAAGACCCTACTCTGTTGGTCATACAGGTAGATTAGATGCTGAAAAAAAAAGATGAAATAAAAGTCTAATGATATTCCTCTAGCATTTCTGATCAATGCTAGCCAGTACTTGCATTTGGAAACAATAGCTGTTCTGCACTTACTTTAAATGTTTCAGCAACTATCAGTTATCATATCAAAGGGGGTGGATTACAGAATCCCTCTTCTTTTCTTTTCTTTTCTCTGCTAAAATCTAGCGGAGTGTGTCATGGAGATGAGAATAAAGTCTTGCTAGTTCTTTCTGTTGTTCCCCATGCAGCCTTCTACTGTTTTAGAGTTTCCCACTCCCCAGAATAGCTTTATAGGAGACACTGGGAATAGGGAAGAAATTAGCAATCTCTCCCCCTCCCCTCCAATTTTTCCTTTACTGCAAATGTTCTATAACAGGCATTCCAGGGGCTAGAACTTTACATACAATACAATACAATACAATACAATACAATACAATACAATACAATACAATACAATACGTATTTTAACTCAGGTTTAAGCAGATTTGGCTGTGTTACTGAATGGAAAATGTCCTGCGTTCCCATTATTTTATTTTGTAAAATGTGGAGATCTAGCTTCCTTCTAACAATGGTAATACTATTTACTATAACCTTATGAACTAAGAGAAATATCCATTTCTATTAGAATCCCTAAGGAAGCTGATAAGGATTTGCAGGATACATTCAGGGATTGTCCACACAGGCCATTGCAATAATTCCTCCTTTAGGAATTTGGTGCTGTCACAAGAAGTTAAGGATTTGGCTTAAGCCTCTATGATACTTGCAGATGCAAGTAATCTTAGTTACAGTGAAGATTAGCTTGAACAAAGGCTAAGAATGTGGTTCTATGTAAATCTATGCCCACAAATTTAAATCCTAGTTTCCTTTTGCTTTTTTGTTATAATAGACGCTTGCAGTCTGTTTTTGCCACTGGCCAGTTGGCTGCACCTGGCCTGCATTTACAAAATGGTTCTGTCTGATTCCAAGCTTATTTTCTGTCCTGCCAGCTCAATCCCTGACACTTTTTTCCTCTCTATTCTTGCTCTCGGCCTGGAGGTACCAGAAGCCTCTTCGTTTCCTACTGCTTTTGTCTGCTGAAGTGGAGTGGGCAGTGTTCCTCCTAGTCCACAGCAGAAAGGGGAGGAAACTCCAGGTCCTCAACATCCTTGTCACCCCCCCCGCCCCAATATCGGACTGTGTCTTGTTCATAATCCCTTCCAAAATTAATCCCTCCCCACCCCCAAAGTCAGCACTGGCAGCTGCCACTGAAGCTGCCAAGCATCACTAATTTTTCTTGTGAGGTTTTTGCAAATGGAACAGTCACAGGAGACAGAGGGCAAGGACACATGTTGCTGCTTCCCACAACCTCTCCATGTCTGCATGGCTGCTCCAAAGAAACAGATATGCCACCTCGCCTTGTCTGTAGCAAAAGTCCAAAATATGTTTTATTTCAAATTCTTCACTCTGTTGGCTGAAATGGAAGAGTGGCAGGACCAAGATACACAAGGGACAGAACAAGACTAAGAGGGAATGGTGAAAAACTAATGTATTTTTAAGCACGGCTGGGAGCTGCAAATGAAAAACAATGGAACTGATCTATGCAAGCACCAGAAATGAGCCAATAAATAGCATTATAGCCCCTGCCCTTTGGAACACCCTCCTCCCAGAGATTAGATTGGCTCCAGACCTGCTGGCCTTTCCCAAGGCCTTAAAGACATGGTTTTGTCACTGGGCTTAGAGGTCTGATGTGTGGTAGAGCCCAAGCAATGGTTATATTGATTTACTGCTGTTGGTTCTGTTCTTCTTTTCACTTTGGCTGCTGATTATATGTGTTGTTTTTATAATTATGTGTTTTATAATGTTTTTAATGGTTATTAGCCACCCAGAGTCTTAAATTTGAGATGGGTGGCTATATAAATTGAAATAATAAATAAAAATTAATTAATTAAAAAAGTGGCATCTAGCTAATGAAATGATCATATGGAGGGGAAGAACTTGAGTGAAAGCCAGGTGCAGTTTCCAACAACAGAAGAGGGGAAGAACCCTTCCTGGCAATGATGGTCAACATGATGAGCTGTTGTATGGTGCCTTGACACAATCCAATTGCTTTTTAAGAAGAGGCAGTGAGCAGTTTGCAGTTCCTGAAGAAATGAGCAAGTTTCAGGAATGCAGGATGGTTAAGAGGTGTCTGACAACAGATAAAGATCGTAATTAGAAATAAGCTGGAAGGGTAATATTTCAGTAAGAAAATGAGCAGCGTTTTTAGAAGCAAACTTGGCCAAAGAGAGGTTAGGCTAAGTCTTAATGGTAGCTGACATAAGAATGATGGCTGCACTCCAAGGTAGCATTAGTCCTCACCAACAGACTGAAGGTGGTAGTGGAGATCAAAAATAGCCCTCCAAAGTGCCATGAAGTTAGCAAAACCGCCAAGTTCAGGTTGTTGTGTAGCAGAAAGGGAGGGGAGGTTTAATTCATTTTGTGCCCCCCTCAATCAAAAGGCCAATTATAAATCTTATGTGGGATTAGTCTGTGGGAATTTCTCCAAGCTTCAGACAGATGTGTAAGATACACAGAGTGAGGAAGATCATAAATGTGCTATAATTCCCATAACAATTGCCATATTTGTCAGGCAAAGAAATGGGATGCTAGTGCTCAAGAACTGTTGCCGCTGCAGCTTCTTTGGCAGCTGGATCCTGAGCTGGGGGAGGTGCAGGAATGGCCAGCTGGGACATGTTCTGGCCCATCTGCTAACTGATTCATTAACTAGGTTAATTAGTCAATCTCAGTTGCTACCTATTTCTGATACAGTACCACTTGATTCTGATTCTGGAGCAGGACATTAGTAACTGATCCATTGTCAACCAATCTACCAAAGGATCAAACATTATAGTCTAGGAAGTCTGAAGTCATTTTTTTCTCGCTTGAAGTTGGGTATAAAGAGAAACAGAACCTGCTGTCAGGGGATGCCTCAGGCCACTGAAATAAATACAGGTAGTCCTTGCCTAACCACCACAATTGGGACTGGGATCTCAGTCATTGAGCAAAGCAGTCACTAAGCGAGATGCCCACGCGACTGCTTCACTCAACAACTGCAATCCAGGCACTCCTGAGTCATTAAGCGGACAGAGTGGAAGAGCTGTCTGCTGAAGGATTTCAGCTCAGTGTGGAGCTGAAATCGACCCAGGAGGTAGCTCTTTGAGAGCGAAAGGGCTGCATGCCAGACAGTTTCAGCTCCACATGGAGCTGACATCCTCCCGGTAGGTAGCCCTTTCATTCTCAAACATTCCTAAAACCTGCCAAAGGGTTTGCCCTCCCCTCCGTGGATGGAGAGGAAATCCTTCCTGGGGCCAGAGGAACAGAGCTCAAATCTTCAAAATTTGAGGCTTGTTCCTTCAAACCGCTGAAACCTCCCAGTGGTGGGGAGGAATGGAGCTCAAATCCTGAAGATATGAGGCCCATTCCTTCACACCACTGTGAAGGAACAGAACTCAAATCTTCAGGATTTGAGCTATGTTCCTGCACACCACTGTGTCCCCTCCACTTGCAATCTTCCCTGCTGGCTTCCAATGGGGAAGCCAACACAGAAGATTGCAAATGGCAATCACATGATTGCGGAGTGCTTGGCAACTGGTCGTAAACGCAAGCTGGTTGCCAAGTGCCTGAAATGCAGCCATGTGACCATGGGGGGTGGCACGATGTTTTACAAAGGCCGGAAGTGCTTTACGGATTGTAAAGCACCATTTCTGAGGCTGTTGTAACTTCAAATGGTCGTTAAATGAATGGTTGTTAAGCAAACACCACCTGTGCTTTCTTAAGGAATTGGTGTTCTTATGAGAAATCAAAAGAGTTTCACATGAGTAGATAAAGTACTTCCTTATATAAGAAATATAAGATTGCTTACAATGTACAAGCAATCTTATATATCACAAAGATCAACCTCTATGTAGGCTAGAATTTATATGAATACATGTTCAAAGATTAAATCTTGAGTTTCTTTCTCCCACTCTTTAGTTATAATGGATTACCTGCAGTCCATTTCTCATGCTGGCTGGTTAATTTCATCCGTTATGTGTTTACAAATTAGGCCTACCTGGTCCCAGGCTCTCGATTTCTTCCCTTCTCAAATCCAGCCCTCACAATTCACAACTTCAATTTCAATCCTACCATTAAAAATGTGATTGGCTAATACAAATTTCTGAATAACTAGGAATTGAAGGGCTCTCTTTTTGTGTCTATAGTTGAAACAGATTTTTATGTTTTTGTACCAGAGAAAACACTACCAGTGAGTTAACAATCTTTCGAATACTGTACTCTAAGAAGATAGAAGAATCCTATTTTAAATATTGAATTGACTCCAATAAATCTGAAATAAAAATTCTAATTTTTTTAAAAAATCAGTCTTTCCTTTTACCTAATTTTTAAAGTTCTAAACCAGTGTTTCTCAACCTTAGCAACTTTTAAGACGTGTGGACTTCAACTCCTAGAATTCCCTAGCCAGCATGGCTGGCTGGGGAATTCTGGGAATTGAAGTCCACAGGTTTTAAAGTTGCCAAGAATGAGAAATACTGTTCAAAATACTTCAGAGGAGTTCATTCAGTAACTGGGAAGATTTGTAAACTTAGAAGTCAACTAGTGATTATGAAAAATCCAAGAGACAAGAGACAAAGCTTTCTCAATGGTTATTGCAAACTATGGAATGGCCCATCCTGGGACAGGGAACTGATTTCTCTCTTTTAGAGTTAATCTAACAATATTTATTTCATCAAGCTTTTAAAATAATGATTTCCTGCTTTAAGATACGCTAATAGCCCTCAACCTCTGGAGCCCAATGGGCACATTTGGAAATCTGACAACATGTGGAGAAGTTATCAGATTTTTAAATGACAGGCCTATATTGAAATCTCACAAAGTGCTATAGTTCTTAATACATTTTTCCCCTTAATAATGGTATTTTCTATGCTGGCAGAACATGGCTTCTGAAAAGGAGACACTGATCATATGAATACAAACTAAAACTTAAAATAGATATCCTGTTCTGACACCCTCATTATACCCTGAAATATTAATATTAATAGAAAAATACAGCTATTTTCAACAATTTCCAGAACTGAAAATTCAAATTTAAAGGAAGAAAAAAAAATGTGGATTATCTAGACCTCTCTGATACAAGGATGTAGCCAGAGAGAGGTCTGCCTCCCAGAGAAAGCCATCTATCTACCTCAGAGAACCTTATATACTGTAATATTAAACAGCCCTCAAAATGGACAATTTGGACCTGACTAAAACAGCACTGTTAAACAGATCAGCCCCAAGCTTATTTTCAGGGTAAATTTCATTTCTCGAACAAACAAACAAAAGACATGCCTTGCTGCTCATTATTCTACACCCATAACCAGCTACATTTTGCAAAAACAGAAGAAATTAGGGAAAATCTCTGTTAAGAAAATATAATCTACAGACAGCTGCAAAATATAACAACTCTCATAGTATCAAAACAAAAATGTAATGTATTTTAATGAGTTTAAGAACCCATATTTCACTTGTAATTAAAAATATAAGGCTTGTTTTTACAGTAAATTGTTCCATTGTTGTATTGTCCAAAATACAACTGTTTATGTGACAGACTGAAAAGTGTACATATATACATTATTTGATAACTAGAAACTATGCATGCAGGGCAGTGTGGTTTATAACACAAATTGTTAAGACTTCTGCTTAAGAATCTTCCTTGAACTTCAAAACATACTGTACATTTGCACAGTTCCAATATACTTCTCTCACCCACAGTTCCCATCTTTAATTTGAAGCGGACAAAGACATAAATAGCTTTCTCTTTCATTCCCAAATTTTACATTGACTTCCTCAGTCCTCTTCTCCCTAAGAAGTTTTTGTCTTAGAATCACTTTCTTAGGAAACCTTAAAGCATTCCAACAGCAAATATCATTCTGATTGTTACATTTGCTACAGATCTTGACCTAGCAGCAACATTAGCATTATTTGTCATTATGTCTTCCCAGATAAACGATATAGTTGTTTATAAGTTTTAACTGTTTGTCCATAACAGTCATGCCCTGTCAAACATCTGAAATCAGTGATGGACTGATAGAAGCTATAGAAAATCACTCACCTCCTCAAAAAATTAGGATAATGGGCAATAATATACTTTAAAAGTATTCACGTAATATTTAAACTAATTCCTGTTCAATCATATATGTAATGTGTACTACCTGACTTCTCCACCAAGCCCTCTAACTTGCATTGAAATTAAATACAGTGTCTGATTTTTGGCTTTCTGCAACACAAATACATGGTTACTATTCAATATCGAAAGAGGTTATACTTCAAAATAGCAACATAAATGTGAAATTAAAACAATAAGATGCCTAACATATTTCAGTGAAGAAATTCTTCAGGAGTGCAAGAATACCATTTTCCTTCTACTGCATCTCAAGAGACAGCACTGTCAAGCAATTATGAAACAGCCAGACTGATAGACCACAGCAGCCCACACTGACATTTTCAAAATAGGACAATGCAGGACAGTCAGCAATAACACTTACAAGCCCTATGGCTTGTAAGCAAAAAAAAAAAAAAAAAAAAAAGCCTGAAGAAATCAAGGACGTCAACAAGTGAATAAAAAAATAAACTGTGGAATAGGTAGGCATTTTTCCCCAAAGCAATTAGATTTTTCAAACAGAAATACCTATGACCTGAATTAAAAGCATACTGAATTGATACTCATGACAAAGGAAATTCTGTGAATTACATTTATGGTAAGAAAGTGTATTAGAAATGTAAACAATTGTCAGTGCAGTTGTCAGTGAAATACAAAGGAATAAATTCCATCTCTTTCCTCTGTTCTCCACAAAAACCAACTAGACTCCTTTTACCTTGATAGCTATCATGCCTTATTGGCAATTGGGTCTCAAATCCACATCTGCACAAAACTGGAGCTTGAGACACATTAACTAGGGTTACTAGTTTCCAAATATGTGGACTTGCAGAGATTCAGTACTTGACTCTTAATCTCCATTTTAGTGAGCCTAAGCTACTGAAAGACAGCATCTGTCTGTCTGTCTACCTACCTGTGACACTGGGCAGCAAGACTTTCACAATAGAGAATGTCCCGTGTCATAGACTGGGTTCAAAAACTTGCTAACTCAAAATGATTTGTTGTGGCTTAATTTACATTGTGAACTTATCCTCTCTGGTCCTTAAACCATGTCTCGTGGTTAGTGTTCTACAGACTCAGTCAATTATGGTTTATTTCTCAATTCATAGTTAAGTAAACCATTAATTTTTTACTTTGTTAGCCACCCAGAGTTGCTGTTGCAAGATGGGCAGCCATATGCACCGATTGATTAATTTATACAAATAGCTTAGCATGAGAAGTGAATTCAATCACAGATTTAGCAACATAGTTAATTAAAATAATCCCAGTTAAACCAGCCAAGTTCAAAGTTAACTTCTTTTTCCTTCTTCCACATGAAGCATATAAAAACATGTTCATACAAGCAGCCCCTCCCATACTAAAATAGTACCTTAGTTATAGCCAACCAAGAGACCAGACTACTTTCTCTTGAAGAATACTACTTATGTTCTAGCTACTCAAGCTTTCTAAAAAACCAGGTTTGCCTTGAAAAAAAGTTTCATGCCACCACTGTTTTTGGAAACATGGGTATTTCCGTTCAAATCAACCTAATATTTTGTTTTTCAGATTGTATTCCATAAAATTCTGTAGTTTCCTAGATGATTCCAGCAAGTGGGTAGTGTGAGGCCTGCAGGCTTGATAACACCTTGGTAACCATTCTGTAATCCCCAATTGCACCATCAAAGTTCAACAATGTGCTTTTTCATTTTTTTTGTTTTTGTATTAAAACATGCAAATTAAGAAAAGGTTTAACAAACAAATTTTAGCACTCAAATGCCCCCTCCCCCAGGAAAACAGATCTAATACTTTCAGCTCCACTGCCTGTGACATAATTGTGTTACCAATTCATTCCTCCCTCCAGGAGGCCATAATAACAAAAACAGATATAATGCAGTCCTTTGGCAACAAAAAATTACTCCCTCCTGTTGTAAAGTATTCTTCAATAAAATTACTAATAGATAAACCTTCCCTGCCCGCAAAAAAGTTTGCATATTTCCAATCTTCTGTATATATAGTCGTCAATAAATATAGATACATTGCAATACAACTCTCATCATTTGCAGTCACTATGGCTTATGACATAAGTTGTATTCTAATACATCTGAAGAGTACTAGTTGTAGAAATCAGCTCTAGCAAACAGCCAAAAGGTAATGTCAAATTCATAATAGGGCACAGTTTGTGTGGGTGACTACAGCTAATGAGAGAAACCACACCATGTGAATTATACAAGGATTTCAAACATTAGAGCCCCTTTAAATATGTATGATCTCTTCCTCTCCATGCTCTTTATATTTACCACATAAATAATGGTTGTGGTCACATAATGAACTAACCTGTGATTTGTTCATATGTTTGCTGAATAAGCAATATCCCAGAAACAGTGAAACTACTTTATGGCTAAGTGCAATGTGTGTACCCATTCACAGTTATGTGCTTAGAGAATAAGTGTGCAGGTAAGTAAATTATTATACCGTATTATATTGCAAAATGAGTCTGCTCATTTGCAGCAGTGAAAAATGTATTATGTATAGTCAAACTTTGATTTTTACAGAACTCCATTCAGTAGACAGATGCAACAGATAAAATTTGACTTCAGCCTTCCCCCCAGGGAGAAGTCCATTATTTGGCTAAGCAGTTTATATAAATTTATATATGATTTAATACATTTTACATACACTCAGCTTTAACATTAGAGATTTTACTACATTCTCTGATCCTGTTTGAATTGGTCTATTCTAGATAAAAATAAACATTTTTTTTGTTGTTCAGTTACTTGCCTTGGGATTATATATTTTCTATAAGATTCTCCTCATTCCAGTCCACTATCATATAAGATACTAGGTCTGTAGTATTTATTTTGTTGTAGAGTTAACACTAATAATGAATTGAAGTTCATTTTTTAAATCCACCAAAAAAAACAAAACAACAACCTATAGCTGACGCACATATTACCTGAGGTATTATACAGCAAACAAATCATTATGGAGAAAGGGTTTCCTGTAATTAAACTGTTTTAGTATTACAGGTCCACATTTACCCCTTTCAGCAAAGAGCTCTATCTGCAGCCACACATTGTCCTCATCCCTTCCTTCACATTAAAATAAAATCTGCTCCCAAAACCCACTTCCATACAACCCACCCCTCCTATCTTAAACTTAACTTCCCCGAACTTCTGAAGTCTAGAGAATCTTAAATTAAGGTTGGGCACAAACAGTCCTGTTGTTCCCACTAGATATAGGGGACTTGAATGACAATACTTGGTGCTCACAGAGAAATATTTTAGTTTACAAACAACCATACATAGCTATTTAATAAGCCAATTTATATGAATGTTTTAAAGTATGTCATAAGGATACAGGCAGAGCAAGTTTATCAACAGGAAAAAGAACTGCCAAAGATGAAAGTGGTGCTTTATCCTGAGCTCAGCCATACTTCTTGTGACAGGCCAAAAGAAAGAGAAGAATTAAGGTTTCTCTATTCCTTCTCCAATATTCCTCTCCAACTGCAATCAGTGGCAGGAAAATTAGGTAAAACTAGCTACAGGGCTATGGGCATGGCTGGGTATTGGGAAAGGTAAAGAAAGTTGGATCATCTCTAAGAACAGACCTCACTCTCTTGTTGCCCTCATATGGGAGATGTGAAGTGTCCTAACATTCCTGAGACATGCTCAGGGGCATAGAACTGCAGCCAAAGGATGCTTTTCCACCTTTTTTTGGAACTTTAGTTCTTCATACTTCAGTAGTAACTGATACTGCTTCTTCTAAAAAAAATTATTTTCAGTAGCAAGTATTCTTCCTCCCCCTTCATATTTCTTCCTTCATTCAACAATGCTTGGGATGAATAGTCATCCTATATTCTGACAGCACATAACTGAATGTGAGAAGTTTGGTAAAGTAGCTATAAGTAATTCTCTTTCTTGTGAGGACAGAAATAATTCTTGAGTATTACAGAATATTCATAGAGAACTGTAGGGCTAATTTCCTAATTTCTTATGATCTCACAGCTTGTGACATAATATATAACCAGGGTATATAGGTTGTGGTATTTCAAAGTCTTGAGTATGTCCTCTAAATGCCAGTCCAAAAGTTGCATAAAACTGTATTTTTAAAAGTGACAGAAAATGGAAATTATTAAATATGTGAAATATACAAATGTGAATTCCAATTACATTTAAGTTTAAATCAAGTTTTTGATTCAAGCTATTTGCTGGTAGGTAGCTCCCAGCACACAAATCAAAGTCCAGATGTGGCTCTCCTTAAAGATATATTTGTTTTGGGCTCAGTCTATCCATCATAACACTGTATGTGTGAACTAGTCCAATATTGCTAGCTTAAAAACTATTCTAAAATCTTGACTTACATCTGTATACATGTAGCCACAACGGAAGTGCAAATAATCCAAGTCAGAATACTTGTAGTTAGAGGTTATTAGAAAACCCAATGACAACACAGTGCTCCGTTTTAAGCATTAATCTTCTACCTTTAGTACCTACAAGAAAAGACAAAGTTCCTACCAATTTTAAAATGTGATGAAGCTGATAGTTAGTAGTAGCCGAGCAGGGCCAGCATATATAGCTCATCACTAATCCATCCACAATTTTTTTCAGGAAGAGACTGGCAATGATTAATTGTTCAGTATATAAGTTATTCAAAATAAATAGCATATAATAAAACTACATTTTTCTACAGTTTGGCAACCCTCAGCTTAACTTCAAGTACACACACCTACTTTGTTGAAAGCTCAAGTTGAAAACATCATATCTTGAAATACATATTCCAAGTCTGCCCTTAAGACTGTTTGCTTATAACTGCAAATTACTATGCAATGAAACATATTGATAACTAAAATGGAAGAATGGTAGACTCTCCTTTGCTCTTTAAACAGACCGTCCACTGGGGATGCTGTTGTAATTTTTTTTTAAATATTTTTTATCCTGTCTTTATTACTTCATAAATAACTCAAGGTAGCAAACATACATAATACTCCTTCCTCCTCCTATTTTCCCCACAACAACAACCCTGTGAGGTGGGTTGGGCTGAGAGAGAACGACTGGCCCAAAGTCACCCAGCCGGCTTTCATGCCTAAGGCAGGACTAGAACTCACATCCTCTTGCCTTCTAGTCTGGTGCCTTAACCACTCGACCAAACTGGCTCTTTTCCCTCACTGGGCAGGGTATTGGTTTCTAGATAATCTGCAAGGAGCCTTCCGGGTTACATTCTACAATTCTATACATGACCACTCTAAAATAAATTATTTATGAGTAAACTCTTATAGTACTTGTGGATAGATCTGAACTTCCATTCCTCTGCAAAGTAGTGGATAAACCTTAAAGAGTCATTACAAAGATTCAAGAAAAAGCATATAAATGTGGCCTCACAGATAAGCATAATTACAATCCAGTGCATACTATTACATGGTAAATAATTACCATAACCACTACTTTATCCATTAACCTCTTGTCTGAAAATATATAAATATAAATTTTCAAGTCATATTCAGTTTGGGGTATACAAGTGCATGTCTTCACTTTGCTCCTAAAATACAACAATCTTAACGTGACAAGCAATAGCCACAATTCCATGTGGTATCTCATCTGTTTCCTGACCTCCTGCTATCTATTTTAACATTTCTGCAGATAAGTTCCCTTATTAAGGTGTTACACCAGCACCCCTATCCCAAGAACTCAGAGGAGCTAACATTCAATTCTCCTTAACTAATTATGTATTGGAAACGCTTTATCAGAATGTAGGTTACTTTATCCTTTTTGTAACTCTAGCACACACAGCCTTTTGCTTTTAAGACTGTAAGCTGGACTTGAACTTTGATTAATCTCCAGTGAAAGGATATTTCACAGATAGTGGAGTATCCACCAAGTATGCCTTTGGTCTGTAAAAGTATAATCATAAGAAGTCTTTTGAATTACTTTAAAAAATAATGGAATGTAGAGGAAAAGTGCATGACTTTTAAGATCTTAAGAGTTTAAAGCAGTATATTACATTATTCCTAGAAAATAATGGAGCTAACACATGTAAGTACAGCAACATATTCCAGTCAATAAGATAAAATGCTGCATAACAAATCAGTTGGAAAGCATCTGAACAATTTTCAGGTTCAAAAGCATGGTAGTCTAGCAGGACTGGACAGTGATCAGATTCAAAGGGGAAAAGTGGGGGTACACATATAACACCTTTTGACAACTCCTTAAATCAACTGTGTCTTTCCTTGGGACTGTAGAGGAAAGACACAATTTCTTAAAAAAGTTACCAACAAGTGTTATGTGAACACCATGCATGCTCTGAATCCCCTTTTTTCCTTTGATTCCAGATCACTGCACACCCCAAGTATAACATCAAGACTCATTAGATGGACTCAAACAACTCTGAACACTATCACAATCAACTTCTAAGAAGTAAATTTCCTTTGAATTGGGTTTAACTTCCAGTGACTACCCAAACATATCCATGTTCTTTTCCAGCAACAATATAGAAGTGGCTTGCTACTGCCTTCTCCTAGGAGGCTTTTTTGACTTCCCAGTCTAAAGCCCTGAGATTTCCTGGTAGTCTCTCTTTGAAGTATGAACGGATACAACCATGCTTAGTTTTTTCAAGATCACCTAACTGTTCCTTCTGTTGCAACTTTTTCAAAGTTCTGAATAATGATAGATTAGAGACTATATTGATGAAAGTTGAGAAAAGTAAGCATCATGCATTGTGTCTGTATTTTTACTTTTTCCTCACACTCCATCAAACACTGTGATGTCAGCGTTGCCTGTATTCTTCTTCAAAAGTTATACCTATACCATTTATTTTGGTAAGCAGAGTGCAAATTATGTTAAAGTGACCTGACCAATCTCTAGCAGCTATAAAGCCACCACATTTGAAAGTGAATGCATTAAACATCAGACTGTATATGTGTAAATACACATGGCTGAAATGAAACATAAAAAGAGTCACACTAACCAGTCGTTTGCTATAACGGATCCGTTCTTCTTCAGGCTCCATCTCAGATTCTTCTGATGAAAGTGAGAAGGATATATCAGAACTGCTATCTTCTTCCTCTTCCTCCTTGAGGCCAGAGAAAGGAAGCAGTATATCAGAGATTTCCCTTCAATGCTTTCTTTCAGCCTTCCAAAACATGTCCCATCTTTAGATGTTTTGAACTTCAGTTCCCACCACCCATATTGATCAGAAAATATTTTAGATTTCATTCAGATAGACAGAGCATTTGCAATCCAAGTATGATCTGGCAATTGCACAGAAAAACATATCAATGTATTTATTTTATTTATTAAATTTATAAGGCCATGCAACTCCACTATGATTCTGGGTGGCATACAACACTAAAAATGGTATGAAAAGCAATAAAGAACAGTACTGTCTGGACACAACAACAAAACATACCAATCTACCACACAGGTCCATCACCTACCATAGTCCAAGGCCTGGGGGAATAGCCATGTTTATAACCACCCAGAATCACTGGGAGTCTGACAGCATATAAATTTAATAAATAATAATAATAGCAACCATTTGAACAAAGGCAGGGTAAGAGCCATATGAAGTTTGAAGCAGGTGCTGTGACACAGAAAGTCTGCTTTCCATCAGGTGACACTGATCAATGGGAACTCAGAGCACGTCAACTCTGTTCAGTTGTACAGGAGGGGCAGAAATGACTGGAGACAGATGGTTCTCAGATTACCAAGCCCTATACCATGAACAGGTTTATAAGTGCCATCAGCACTTTGAATCACACCCAGAAGCTTGCTGGCAACCAGTGTAGCTCATGAAACAGAGATATTACATTCTGCCTGTCCTACTGCATTCTGGACCAGCTGCAGCTTCTGAGGGGTCTTCCATAATTTGTCCAGTGCTAATGCATATGGGTACGTTGATCTGTGACACAAAATATGTTGTTTTTTAAATGGGTTGAAAAATCAAATTAAGAACAAACATACTCAATTTAATTCAAAAATATTTTCAGCCATTTTTATAGAAAGTATTTCAAAACACTAATACTATGACTATAAAGATATTTTTCACAATTCCTATACTACCTGTCTGACTTTAAAACAATTACAAGTTGACTTATAATCTATTTTTCATTATAATGATTTAATACATAGGAGAGTAACTTTTTTCAGCTCGAGGAATATTTGATAAAGCAGTTTGCTAATATTATATCAAGTGTCCTTGAACTGTGAGTCAGGATCTCCCAGAGAATCACAAGTGTGTCTTGGTCTTTAAAAAACTTCATCAGGCTTGCTCAGGCAAAGGAGGACACTGTAAAAACTTGCTCTGGGCTTTGCTCCTAATTTTGTGTATTCAAGCCCACAGTGGGAAACTGCAGTAACTGCAAAGTTTGAGAACCCCCATAATGATGGATTAAAGTAATAAGTAAAAGTGTTATATTTATTTCTTGCCCAACCTTAACATCAGCGTGATCAATATTTTTATCCATGAATAGGGTGTTGCACAAATTTGCATATCATTCTGATGGGGTTGCTACCATGCAAAGCTTGAGATCCATTGACTTACACCGTTCCATAAATCAAAAAAGTGAGTAGCCTGTTGCCCTTCAATTCCTGAAAGCATGGCTAAGGTGAGGGATCTTAGGAGTAGTATTTCAGAGAGCCACATGTTGTCTAACCATGCTTTAAATCCACACTGATGTAATGTATTTAGAAGACAGTTACAGCAACAAAAATAAAAACAAACAAAAAAACCCTTAATACTTTTAAGATTTTAACAGGCTAGCCGCGATATATTATTTCGACCATTATATGTGTTGTCAATTTGCTGCTCCTTTACAACACTACAGTCAAGTGTGTATATCGCAATCATAATTTTGTGGCATAATTATAGAAGGAATCCTGTAGTTAAAAGTTTATATAGCAAGATAAATCTAATAATATTACAACTGCCTGACAGTAAAAGCCTATGTAAGAATAATAATGTATAAGCCACTAAACTGATGAATGAAGAGAGGACTCATTATTGTATAAGTAAGTAACACAGGAATCAGTCTTTGGAAACTCTATAATACCAATTTAAATAAAAATTGCTTAAATAAAAAATACACGTTAAGACAGACTGCATAACTTGTTTTAGTCACAGTTTGAAAACCAACACAGAGCTAAGTTCATCTGCCTGTGTGATCTGAAGTATAAATAGCAAGAAGGAACTGGGTGAGGTAAGGGAAATTCAGAGATGTCTACTTGCCCCTACACCAATCTCACTTGTTGCCCCAAGGTCCCAGAGTGATTAAAATGGTTCAGAATAATACTGCTAAAAAGAGTCAGAAATTAGGGAGGAGAAAAATTGTCTGGATTTTAAACATTAGAATATTACATAATTTGCAGAGACACAAATGCAGCAAGACACCTTGGTTTTCACCAGAGAGAAGAGGAAGTATTAAATATAGCACTGTTTACAAAACTACAGAATATAAACAAAGTTAGATCTTACCAGGTCTCTGATTTTCCTTTGCCCCTTTCTAGGGCAAGAAAAAAAAAGAAAGAAAATTAATCAATTCCCAATCGTCTTCAAAGGCTGGAGAACTTTCGTGTCCAGAAAGGGCAGGAAGCCTTCAAATAGAAAGGGTAACCAACTTCCTTCTGGGGGGTGGGGGGTTGCCAGGTGGATCCTGGAGGACATACAATACTCCGGCTCTTCTCCGCAAGGCCGGGCTTGGAGGGGGAGGGTGCCCTGAGAACTATAACCTCTCTTCACCCTAGCTCCCAAACGATCAACTCTGGAGCAGTAACTCGTCGCAGAAAAAAAACTCCCACAAAGTCCCTGCCGCGACATAAACTCTCTCCCGCGTCCGACTGATCATAAAATAAATAAGCTTTCCCCTAATCAATTTGGCCCCACAAGCCCTGGAAATCCCCCATTCAAGACCAGTCTCGCCCACACACACCTTCAGCCTTCCCAGTCCCTCAACTTGCCTTTCGAGTCTCTGCCCATCCCTCCGATTCTCACCTCAGTAGCCTTGGCTCATCTCAAATGCCTCCACGGAGCCTTACCCAGCCCCCTTCCCCCGATACTATCGGCCCCATCTTGGGCTCTTCACGGTGGCCCCGAACTCGCACCCCAACCTCAGCCTTGTCGCTTCCACTCCTATCACCCCCCGGGACACAACCAGAGCCTCCCACTACAGAGCACCACTAGGCACCCTCGCGTCGGTCCTCGGGGCCTGGTAGTACCGCATCGCTCAATCACTCAACCCCACCGTCATTCGCCCTCCTTCCCTTCCCGCCGCCCCCAGACTCTTCCCCTCACATAGAAGCAGCAGCCGCCGCCATTTTGAACCCGTCAGACTCTCACATACACACATACTCGGCCGCCATACTGCGCCTGCGCGGCGTACCCTTCCCTCTCTGACCCCTCCCAACAGGCAAGGCCTTCCCATGCGCACGCGCACTTTCCCCCACCTAGAATTGAACCCTCTTTAACTGCGCAAGCGCATAAGCGGAATCTACTTTTGGCCTGGACTTGACTAGTGGTGACGCATGCGCAAACCTACCTACCTATCTACCTACCTACCGTCTTTCCCCCATCCTTCTGATTTGCCCGGAGCTTTATGTAAAATTATAGTTTTCTGTTGCGCCACCTATCGGAATATTGGGATTTGCGAGGCATGCGCAATCGTCTCCATCTTCACGGAGGGGAGAAGAACTGCAGAGAGGGAGCGTTCGATGCGGTGCTTATTCTGGATTAGGGTTATTGATCTTCGTGGAATTGATCCGGAATAGTGAAATTAAGGATTCTGTTTTACATGATACGCCCGCAGGCTGAGTCTCTCGCAGTGTATTTTACTCAGATACGCTTTCTGTGGTGCAGCTACCAAGTGAAGTGGGATGTGGGGCCTTAAACCCATTTTTAGGCGTATTTAGCGACAAGTGGGTTTCGGACCGTATCCCGCTCAGAACAGCCCCGCGTGTTTCTCTCCTCGTTCTTGTGGAAGAGGTGGACGGCGGGGGCAGCCGCTTTCGCCAGCCTTCGCTTTTCTTTCAGTTGGAGAAAAAACAACTGACTCCACCGCAGCGATTTAAGCCCTAGAAGAGAATTTGGAAGTTTGCTACTAAATAAAGAGGAAAAAAATGTTTCGCCTTTCGCTATCCCTTCCCTCCGCCAACAATTCTGATCGGGCATAGCCGGTTTTCTGTCACAATTCTGGATCGCATTGAGAGCGTAAAGAGAGGACCCTTGGTTTGGAGTCGTCTTTCAGCAGAGCGTAGCTAGAATTGAGGATTTAACCTTGCTATGAATTGGGCTAACAGACACAAATTGAAATTCTAGATCGGGCCGAAAAAGGCTCGGTTTACAAGTAACTTCATCAGGATTTGCAATTAATATTCTTTCTGAGTTACGCAGCAGTCATTTTTTAAAAAAAAGTATGCTACAGGAAAAAAAAATCACGTTTCAAAAGCTCTACATAAAGCGTTTTAAGGGAGGAATATATAGACTGACGCCTACTTAACAAAGCTAATTAGATCTTGCTGATAGCTGCTGTCAATACATGATTGTTTTAACGTCAGTTAATGTTATAAGTTTCTCAAAGATGAGATGCTACCCTAATATTTTTTGAGATAGAGTTGAGAAAATCTTCTGGAGGAATATTTCAGTTATATTGAAATCAGGCTTTTGCAAGATGACAAAGTTCGTTTTAGAAAGTTTTTTAAAAAGCATGATATAGTCTCCAAGTTTGAAACAAATTATGCATTAATAGAGTTTGATAGTAAAAGCAAAGATCACTTGACCAATTTTGTATGAGCAGACTGATCCTATGTCTGTCTAACCTGAACTAATTTTCAATAGCCCTTGGGTGCAGATAAACATGCATGAAATTGGGTTGCCAGTATATTATTTATTTTAAGATAAAATAAATTTTAAAAATTTTAAGATAAAAATAAGTATATATTATTTATTTTAAGATGCAAGGGGTTGAAGCAATATGCTTACCGTGTACAATTCCACTGTAATGAATGAAATTTAATCAGTTTAGGAAGTTTATTTCTGCTCAGGCTGAAATTACTCATGCAACATGCAGCAATTATTACTTCCATTTCAATCCCAATCAGAAGTGCAATTCTATTGAAGGTGATGTGAATGTAGGATCAGGATTTAAATAACTGAATGTCATTGGCACCTAGAATACAAGGATCTCTGTTCACTGTAGAATAATATTGTGGTGCAGGGTTCCTCAACCTTGGCAACTTTAAGACGGCTGGACTTCAACTTCCAGAATTCCCGAGCCTGGCTGGCTGGGGAATTCTGGGAGTTGAAGTCCACCTATTTTAAAGTTGCCAAGGTTGAGGACCCCTGTTGTAGTGGTTAACTTTAATCAGAAATTTAAACTATAATCATCGTTAAAAGAATAATTTTTCATATTTCTTTATTTCTTTAAATCATTTTTAAAATTATAGTTTCTTATTTAGAAGACTGTCAGAACATACCGTGCTGCAATTCCTCAGCTTCAGGATGCTTGCTGCTTAATTTGGTCCTCCTTATAGTTCATTTGTTTGTTTTGCAGAACAATAGCAATATTAATTAAGGACAATTTTACTTTTGCCTTATTTCTCTTGAGTCATCTGCTCAGTGAACTTGCCACAAACTAGAGAGAGACAGAGTCCAGAGTTGCTTAATTTGAAGGAAAGATATTAACAGTCACCCAGTAAAGCACTTGATTCAGACCATGCACAATAGACTGAAGATGGGCCAATGAAGACAGAGCTGGTACCATTCCAACCACCAACCAGCCTCCAATCAACCCCACAGAATTCAAATTTGACACAAACTATAACTACTGCAAGGCAATCCCCACTTCTGAACTGTTGCATGAGGAAGGCTTGTTGAAATGCAAGGTGAAATGTCTGCAAAAAATGTGATCTCTGCTTTGGTTTTTATCTCCTTAAGCCTGGAGAACCACAACTAAAATTATAAACAACCAATCTGGGCTACCATTATCCCAAGGTTTGATTGATTATGTGCCATCAAATGGTTGACGACTCTTAGTGACCACATACTGTAGATGGATTTTCTCCAAGATGATCTGTCCCTAACTTGGTCCTTCAGCAACTCCAATGGTGCACTCATCACCACAGTAACTGAGTCCATCCACCTTGCTGCTGGTCATCCTTTCCTTTCCTTTCCTTTCCTTTCCTTTCCTTTCCTTTCCTTTCCTTTCCTTTCCTTTCCTTTCCTTTCCTTTCCTTTCCTTTCCTTTCCTTTCCTTTCCTTTTTTCTTTTCTTTTCTTTTCATTTCATTTCATTTTCAGATTTTGGTTGCCACTGAATCCCAAGCCACATGTGGACACAGCCAAATCCATGTTACGTGACATGATGGAGATGATATTTTGTTCTCTAGTACTGGTATATTCAACAACTGTGCCAGGCCAGCTTCTTCACCCTGGGATCCTCTAGATGTTTTGAATTTCAACTTATATAACTTATAAGTAGCGTGAAGGAAGGCATCAGGTTAGAGGATACTAGGCTATAGAAGAATCATATTCATTTTTATGTTTCCCTTTTCTTTGACCTCAAACTGTAATAGCTTGGTGCCTGACGAAGAATATTGTGAAGGTCACTGACATCATATATATAGTGTGCTTTAAGTTGTTTTTTTAAAGGATAGAAAAGAAAAAACATACTAGAACTTAAAGGTCACTGTTAGCACTCTCTGACTTGAAAGCTTTCCCTTTCTATCCTACAAGTCAGGACAGCCTGCAAAAAATTGGGCATTCTACATGCATTCAGATACACTAAACTGCTATTCTCCCCCCCTCCCCCCCACAAGTCCTGCCGTGCTGCCTCATCGTGGTGGGGGATGGGGATGTTTCTAGGAGGGATGAATGAAGAATGCCAGGAGTGTATGCCAAGAGTACATAGTCCCAGCAGGGTCATTCAAGGCGTGAAAGTCATTCCAGCTGCCCAGCTAAAGCAAGTAGGCTTTATTGGACAGTAGTGATATCGGAAGAAGCTGGAAGCGGATGATCACTTTAACGTCAATGGCAAAGGCATCATTTTATACTGCATGGGAGAACGTAATGGTAAACAATGCCTATTTCCAATAGTTTCTGGGTCATTTGGTCAGAGGGGTATGCTCCAGGTCCCCTCAATTAAACAATGTCATCTTGTGGGACTGAGGAAGCATGCCTTCTCTGTTGCTGCTCTTGACCTCTGGAACAGCATTCCCCAAGAGGTGCACATAGTGCCCACTCTCCTGGTTTTCCAGAAGGCCCTTAAGACCTGGCTGTGTTCCCAGGCCTGGGGTTAATGTGTTTGTGGGCCCCTGTCAAGTTTTATAGTTGTTTTTAATCTGGGCTATCATGTTTTTTATGTTTTTAATTGTTTTAATTGTATATCTGGATGTTGTAAGCCACCCAGAGTCTATTGGGCAGTCATAATAAATTTAAATCATCATCATCATCATCATCATCCAAGAAAAACACGTAGATAGGCAAGATAAAGCAATGAACAATTTAGTGGTGGATGGGCTCCCTAGGTAGGATGGCACTCAGCATGCTAACTGAGGATATTTTAGAGTACTAATGGTATTTATGATGTGGCTAGATTAAAGTCTTTGGGAACCTAGTTGCTGATGTTGCCATCAGGAAAAGAAAATCTGAAACTGCAAAGACAGAATTATAATGGGAACACGAAATGTAAGAAACATAAATGTGGGAAAGCTCATCAGAGAAATATGAAATGAATTGACTGATATAGAGGGCAGAGGGAATGGCCTTGAAGGATAGGAGGAAGAGCTGCTGCCAAGGCAATGGTCAGATAAAAGGGGCCTGAGCCTGGGTCAAGAAAGTAACTTGAGAAAACTTCTCAACCAAGCCTTTCCCTAGTTCACACAGAGATGAAGAGAGGGAGGGGGAATCACATTCAGACTTGCAAGGTTCTGTTACTATAGCTGTTACAATAAAAGTAATCCTGACCTACATGGCATTGGTTTCTTAGTCTGGTCTACCTTATGGGGCTGACAACTACACATTGACATCTTAGGCATCAGTAAATTGAAATGGTCTAAAATTAGACATTTTCTTTCAGAAAATCATACTATTTACCATTTAGGACATGAACTAGGTTGCTATCATAGTTGGGAAGAGTATAGCAAAGACACTTGGCTACAATGCAGTTAATACCTGAATAATATCAATTAGACTTCACGGCAGCCCTTTAATATGATCGTTATCCAAGTTCCATCCACTGATGCAGAAGAAGAAGAGGTTGATGAGTTTTATTGTCAGGTTAAGTCTGAAATCAACAGAATATTTAAGCAAAATATGGTTGGAGACTGGAATGCCACAGTTGGAAATAGTAAGGAGAAAAGTGTAGCTGGACTGTATGGTCTAAGAAACAGAAATGAAGCAGAAGAATGACTTATCAGTTTCTGGCAATGAAGTAATTTCTTCATTGCTTAAGAAAGTCTGTCAACAACCAAAATGACATCTACTGTATATACATTGATATCACCAGAGTACACAGAATTCAGCTTGACTCTCTTAGTACAAGGAGGTCGAAAAGCTCAGTTATAACAGATCACAAACTGTTCATGTGTAAGTTCCAAGTCAAACTAAAGCAGAAGAACAAAGCCAAACAGTTTCCATAAGATGATTTTCAGCTTATACTGAACTTTTTCAAGAAGAATATCAGGAATCACTTTAAAGTCCTACCCTCGTTGATAAGGAACCACAGGAGCTGTGGAGTGAAATCAAAATAAGGATGAAGGTGAAAAGAGACCACCAAAGACCAAGGAACAGAAGAAACCAAGCTGAATGTTAGAACAGATAATGGAAACTGCCAAGAAGAGAAGAGAAGCCAGAGCCGAGAAAAACAAAGTTCTTAGGATGGAATTTAATGAAGAATTTCAGAGAGCTGTTAGAAGAGACAAGAAGCAGTATTATTACAGCATCTGTAAAGATACTGAAGATGGTAACAGACATGGAAAACAATGACAGTTTTTCAAAAGATCTCCAAACTCAGAAGGGGGTTCCAACCATTGGTATGCTATAGGACACCAATGAACAGATTCAAAGAAGATCAAACAAAGATGGAAGAAGTATACTGAAATTCTATATAGTAGGGATGTCAACAGCCAAGATAACTTAGAAGATATTCCCTACTCACAAGAATTTCTAGTACCATTAGATGAAGTTAGATCAGCACTCTGGTCATTACTAAACTGGAAGTCTACAGGAATTGATGGAACATATCAGAATGGTATATACATTCCATCTTCCCTTAAGCTATCAGAGCAGAAAGTACAGATATTACATTATGTTATGTCCCCATGTATGGGATATTATATGACTTCCACTTGGTGGGATAGCAATAAAGGCCTTTGAACAGATATCTAGATGCCATGCCATGTCTATACATACAACAACTAGAATTGTAGAATTGTACTGGCAGGGGTTATCCCTATGACGTTCTATAGAAGTGAATGTTGGACTTTGAAGAAGCAAGAGGATAGAAAGAGTATTGATGATTATGAAGTTTGCTGTTGGAGAAGAATCCTGAGAATACTGTGGATAGCCAAGAAAACAAACAAATGCAACAAATCAATCTAGATTTCTCACTCAAGGCACAAATGATCAGGCTCAAATTATTGTACAGTATTTGGGACACATTAAGTGAAGAGCAAGTATCTTTGAGAAGCCCATAATTCTAGGAAGGGTGGAAAATAAGATAAGAAGAGGGCAACTAGCAGCAAGGTGGAAACGCTTGATTACAGTGGCAACGTGTGCAATATTGGGAGACCTGAATGGTCAGACTGGGGACAGATCATCCTGGAGAAGGGCTGTGTCTGTGGTTGCTAAGAGTTGACAGTGACTTGATGGCACCTAATCAATCAATCAATTAATCAATCAATCTGCTATTTACCAATGGCAAACTCATTTTCCAAGTGGTAATCCATTTATAGCCAAAATGCCTGATGAGAGAGAAAGAGAATGATTAATCAGCTGGTTTTGGCAAACTCTAAGATTTGCGAATTTTATTTGAAGAAAAATTTGTGTAAGTCCTGAGAGAGGCTGAGGAGAAGATGGGAAATGGGCTATTCTGTAAATAGGCTTGGTTGGCTAGAATCCTTAATATTGCATATCCAAGTGTTGTTGTTTTACATGTTTTCTAATACACTGTATTGGAAAAGAAAGCTTTAGGATTTAATCAAAGTTCAGAACAAGATCTCCACTATGTTTTTGTTTACAGTATATACCTTGCTTTTCAGTAGGGAGCTGATGACAATGAAATTATTTGCTGAGGAAAATTCTGATGGTGGGCCTCTTTCTTGCCCTGTGAATGTTTCTATTTTCCCACAGCACCTCAGTCTTCCTCTTTGGCAACTGAATAGATAGAAATTCTAGATTCTGGCATTCTTGGGGCTGGTTGTGAGGGGACTGAAAAATAGTATTTATGTTGTTTCTAGTTCTGCATAGAAAATAAATCTTGACGTATGGTGCTGAGGGATGACATTGTCCTATGGCAGTCTTCCCTAATCTAATGGCCTGTAGATAAATTGATTATATATGCAACACAACATTTCCTTTCTCTCTGTTAATATACACCTGTGAATAAATAACATGTCCAGGCACATCCAAAACTGACTTTCTCTGTGATTCTATTTTACCTTAAAGATTTATTTAAGACTAATTAACTTGAGAATGCTGGACAATGTGCAGCTAGATACTTTTAAACTAGGGGTTTCAGGGCTTTATGGAAAGCCTTCTTTTAACGTTTCTGTGTCTTTAAAAAGAAGCAGCATTTCTCTGCTGAAAAGAATAATGTATTTTAAAAGTCACAGTAATAAAACATGCTTCTAACATGATATATACCCAGTTGCCCCAGGATTAGTTGTGCAGCTGGGATGGAAAAATACTCCACTTGAAGGACCAGGTTTGCAGGCTGGGTGGGTCCCTCCTTCTGGCTTTGTTCCTAGATTATCAGATATAATCTGTGGGTGCTTGGGCTGTGCTTGTCTTAGAAAAATCAAATCTAGTTCCTGTCATACCTTCCTTAGTCATAAGTAAATTTGATTCCTGCGATGGATTCTGTGTAAGTCGCCCTAGAAAATGTGAACCCAGTATTGCCTGGATTTTTGATTATGATGGCTTTGTTACATCTGCACTTTGTTCCCACCGGGGTCCGAGCTGAATTCAAACAGCTGATCATGGCCTATGAATCCCTAATGGTTTTGCTCCAAGATTTTTGAAGGGTCACTTTCTTCATCCAGATGAACCTTTTTCGCTTTGTGCTGAGGCATTGCTGTGAACCATCAGAAGTTCAGCTGACTGGGATGAGAGGCGGGGCATTTTCCGATATGGTATCCAAGACTGCAGAATTCCTTTTGCTAGAACTTCAGTAGGCTCCCCCACAAGTAGATTAACTATAAGTACCTTTTTATTGCATCTAAAATTTAGTCAATTAATCTAGCTCTTCTTCCTCTTCTGGTTATATTCTTACATTTTGTCTTTTCTAATTGTATCAAAATGAACTTTAAACTTTTGCATGTGGACTTTCAACATGAATAATTCTAATATTTGCAACTATATACCTCAACTGAGTTTTAGACAGGCAGTACAAACAACAACCTTGCCCATCAGGCCTTTGATATTCTGTTTTGTGTTAACTTTAACTATTTTTTGTAATTAAATTGTACATTGCTTTGAGTGCTCTGATGAATTCAGAAATATAACAACAACAATAGCAACAATATACTTTCTAGAATGGAGAGAATTTATGATAGGTATACATTCAGAATGGCATTTTGGGGGGCCATCCAGTTTACATATGTCGTAGAATTATCTACTTCTAGCAAATTGTTCTATCCTTAAAAGACTGAGCAGTCATATATACAACATTTAATGGCCAAGTAAGATGAATAAGCCAGTCTGTGCTGCAAATGCTGTGAATATGAAGTAATAATAATGAGTATTGCACACTATGATTTACACTTCTGTAAATGCCGCTGGAACCTGTTAACTATATATATTCAATACATGGAAATGAAGGTCCAATATGAACATCTCCAACATAATTTGTGGCTGCAGGATAATACCAGTTATGATCTTGGCTCAAAAAGCACCATCATTCATTTTCCTTCCTTTGTTAGAAACCTCTGAGGGTTTCTTCTGTTCTTCTGATCCAAAATATAGTGGTTCTGGATTTTTCCTTTTGTAGGCTATAAGAACGAAAAGTTGGAAGAGCTGCAGTAAGGCTTTTAGGAGCCACCCTAAATATTAAAACAAAATAATGTCGCAGAAATGTATTAGAACTACTTCGAGCAATTAATATCTATTATTGCAGCTTCTTAGGAAACAGTTTTTGAGAAAGGATAGTGCTGATGACCAATAACAAGGGTGAGTAGAATAATTAAGAAGGCATTGTAGGCAAACAACTTGAATATGCATTGGTTATTGTCTGACATTGAAAAAAAAGTTTAGTTTCTGAAACTAAAAGGAGATGGAATTTAAATAGTCTAGCATTAGAGTTGAGCAACCCTAACAGTCTGATTCAACAAGTTTAAGACAACTGCTAGCCATCTACAGCGGATTTCCAGTTACTTAATAAATACTATTTTTGCAATCCTAGGCAACAATATAATGGAATGCTATTGAGCTCTGGTAGGTAGCATTAATTATTGTGAATTTTACATGGTGTAGGCCTGGTATAATAAATGTTTGAATATCTGATGAGTTTTTTAGATAGTCAATGACATTCCATTTTGATCTTCTTCACCACTTCTGATCTTCTTCACCAGTGAAAGTGAGCTGCTGTAAGTGGAATATTGAACTGTTAGATCCAGGAGACTTGATATTCATTCCATGCAATCTTGTTCTATCTATTTGCATATTGGACCACCCCAGTTAGGGAAGTCTCCCATTATCTTTTATATCATCATCATCATCATCAACATCATCATCATGATCATCATCATCATCGCAACTTATTCTAAGAGATTTCATCTCACTGGGTGGAGTTGAACCTTTGGAAATTCTCTGGAGTTATTCAAAGGATGTTCAGCTAAGGAGACAGGTCCTTTTGATTCTCTGCCTGTGCTGTTTTTTCTTCATCTTACTCAAAGCTGCTCTTGAAGCCTCTGTGAATATGTCAATAATATTTTCATGGTAGAGGGCTGAGCATTCAAAATACGCAGCTGCACGAAGATTCCGAGCCAAGGCCTCTCCCTACAAGGAAAAGAAGATGAGAAGGGGAAAAAAGAACAAAATTGACATTATATCTTCTTAAAGTTAGAGCAGGGTGGGCAATGTGTGGCCTTCAAGGCCTTGGGCCTCAATTCCTATCATCTTGTACCATTGGCTATTCTGGTCAGAGGTGATGCGAGTTGAAATTGAACAACTTCTAGAGGTCCCTATGCTGCTCGTTCCTGATTTAAGGGATGGGTAGTATGAGTAAAGAGCAACATACTTACAATACTGTACTACAACAAAGCACAGATGGTATTTCAAAATAAGGATGAGATGGTAACCATCTGTCTATGTAGTTTCCAGCTATCAAGCCCAACTTGATGGGATCTGACTGAGTATTAGGGCAGGTAGTGCTTGGGTTTGGTTCCAAAAAGGTGCTGCAGCGCATGCAGGGGCATAAATGTAGTGTATATCTACAATTCTTTAAAGTAGCTGCATCTTTTCCTGGGATCATGTGGCAGCTGCAGATGACAGCCATGCAGCCATGGGAAAAGAAGTGGCAGCTTTAAGGCATTGCAGACATGTGCTATTTTGTACTTTCATACATTCCAAAGTATATTTTCTGTGTTATTTCTGAAGTATTGTTTAGCCCTACTATTATTAGCACCTTTTGTAGGCATTGGTAGGAATGAATGTATGCAAAAAGTCACCTCATATGTTATGTTTCTCGGAGGTAAAGTATAAATGTGCAATTCATTTTAGTTAATGTAGATTGTGGTTGCATAGCGCAGCATGACTATACAGAACAGTGGGTATCTGATTGTACTACCTTCTGGTATGTGATGGGTTCCAGTTGGTCTTGATGTAACTTCCTTAGTAGAACTTTGTCCTTCCTCAGGTCTGTTTTGCAGCCAACAAGCAAAATTGGAATCCCTTTGCAGAAATGGTTTGCTTCAGGATACCACTAAAACGAGGGATAGACGTGGTGAAAGAAACATCAAGTGTGGACAGATTTCAGGTGTATAGGATCTGCTTTCTTTTTCTCTGAGAACTAGCAACCAGAGCCTTCTATAAAAGATGCACACCTAGAATGAAACAGTTCTGACTCAAGGAATTTGTTTTCATCAATTGTCCTACAGTGGGAATGTACAGCTGTGAAAGCTGGACACGGAGAAAGAACAAGAGAAAAAAAATAGACACTTTCAAATTCTGGATTTGGAGATGGTTGCTAAGAATAACTAATGAGTCTGAATTCTGGACCAAATAAAGGCTATCTGTTCCACTGTTCAAAAAACAGAAGCTCACATACTTTGGGCATGTAATACAAGCAGATGATGGACTAGAAAAAAATAATTATGCACGGCAAGGTGGAGTGAAATAGAAGAAAAGGAAGCAAACCCAAAAGTTGCATGGGTGTCCTTGGAAGAACTGCAAGTTATTTTGGTGTACCAATTTGACTATTTGATTTACTGTAAGATATCACACCTTTTCAACGGATGCCAGAGCAAGCAGTTTTCACTGAGCTCACAGATTATGTTGAGGTACTGGTGGTCTTGTTACCTTTGTGAGAATGTTGTTGAAGCTGGTGGGATTGGTGACATCATAACACATGATAATTGCATGAGCCCCATCATAGGACAGAGGGCGGAGCCTGTCATAATCTTCCTGTCCTGTATAGAATAAAGTGACATATTTCTGCATATTTTATACACAAATGTTGTTTGCAATATATACCCAAGTGTTTATTCAAGGGCTTCCTCCCAGTCCCTTAGCACATTTCACTGTCCATAATAGCCACAAATAGCCATATTAATATATAAGGTGTTGTATCTTCCACCTATATAATCCATAAGTAGTTTATAGCACAATCTAATACACATAGTCTTCTCAATCCATTGGTGCTTGTTTTTGGTTAAGTGAGTAAAGGATTGTGATTTTATATACTTGTTGATCACAGTGTGATTTTTAGGGACCTGTAAAGAATGTGTATGCTTAGCCTTAGCATTCCTAATATGCTTTATGGGTGTGCAGGGGCATCGGGAGAAAGAGAGGAAAGAATCAGGAGATGAATTGGCATCCTGTTATCTTCAGATCATTACAATCCAGATGAACATATGAACGTGTGTCTATGCTTGTCACTTACTGGCTATGATAAAACCAGTAAGTGACATTCTATCTTTACCAGGCCTTTACTTAGATTTCTTTTTTAGAAACTCAGAAAGTGGCAGAAAAGCCACTCTTTCTCTTATTTCTTCTCCCCTAATCTAGGAGAAACTACAACTGCAAACTACAACTGTTGACATGTACTGTACAGTCTTGTTTTCTCTGTCACAATCCCCAGGATTCAAGGTAAGGAAGTGGTAGAACTTTTTTCTAGAGATGAAAGAAATACGGAGCTCTGTTATAAGTATTTCTTTCATCTCTAAAAAATAATATCCAGTATCATTGGACTGATATTATAGAGAAATTTCAAGGCTCTAGAAATGGCCACTTTGAGAGACTGCCTGATAATATTCTCTGTAGGAGAGGTTTTAACATTTGCTTCTTCTCCAGCTTTGTTCATGCTTGTATATTTTAATGAAAGGAAGTATTGAAAGCGGCTTTTTGTTACAGGCGCACACTTGTCTGCCTCCAAAATACAGTTCCTGTAGTGAGATCTCAGTACTGCCAATAGATTGGTCAGCAGGGTAGTGGTGGCAACCAACCCTGTGCTCCCTCAACAAGCTGTAAAATGTATAAAAAGCGATGTGCTTGTTATGCATTGAACTTAGAAGGGAAGGTTATAGGATATCCTGACTGGCCAACCTTAGTTGTACAAGCAAAAATGTTTGGTTTATCCATGCAGAAGGACTTCATGGCAGCCTGTCTCAACAGATGTATTAGACTGACGCTCATAATCCCAAGTCAGGCTGTAGGAAGTGAAGCCCAGCACACTTGAGGGTCACCAGCTTCGGGAAGGCAAAAGGCTCATCGTATGGTGCATCATCACCACAAGACTTACACTTTTCCCTCTTGGTAAAAGGTTGTGATGCATAAAGAGATCAAGTGATACTACATTCCCAACCAGAGCAGAAAGCTTTTTGTTCATGGCCTGCATATTTCTGTCGATATGTGGAGAAAGGGTATTGCGTGATGTTTTACATACTCCCCAAAGAGAGCAACTACATTGGAATATTGTTCTGTATCAAAATAAGCTACTTAGTGAAAGATAATTCTTTAAACAAATCTGAATTCACCTCATTGCCCCCACATCTCTATGTTTTAGGCTGCTTCTTCTATAAGCAAATAATTCTGCCAGAGTACCTGGTTGTCATTCAGTAACCAAAATTCATTGGCAAGCCTCAGTTGCGTTTAACTGCCTTCTGGAAGATGATGTCTATATACATGCAAAAGCTTGTTCATCCCTCTGTAATGCAATCTCACTTGACAGAATTTCATTATGCTAATGCTTCTGCCTAAAGAATAATGCTGCCTTTTTGACACAGGCCCTACCTGCTGTGTCCCAAAGACTGATGTGGACTTGCTTGTCACTGATGTGAAAGGGGGCGAAGTATTTCTCAAAAACTGTTGGGATATAAACCTAGAAGAAGATGAAGAAGAAAGTTACATTTTTGCTTAACTGAGTATCTCTTGTAGAATTGATTGGTCTGCTACCATCCCTTGGTCTGCTACCATCCCTGTAGGGCTAAACGTTTTTCTTCCACTGCATCTATTTCCTTTCACGTTATTTATTTGTTTAAGAATGTGTAGGCTGCCTTTCCAAACAGATGTTTTCCTACAACGTCTTCAGAAATTTTGAAAAACGATATCCAACCCTTCCCCCAAAATTCTAGCATTAATTAACAACACCAGAAAAAAAAAATCCCCCAAACAGCTAACAAATGCACAACACATCTACTGAAACAATACATTAAATAATTAAAACAGCCAGTAGCTAACAAAAACAGAAGAAGCCAGATCAATTAAAAAGCTCCATTGGAGTGTGACTAGAGAATTAGCATTAAAAAGGCTGGAGAAAATAGAAGCATATTTTCCTGTTATCAAAAAATGTAATAAATACATAGCGAGGAGATTTGGGTAGGGGCACCAATGAAAAGGCCCATTCTCAGTTGGCCCAGCCTGATGAATACCTCATCATGGGAAGATGCCTTCAGGGTCACCTATAAGTGGTCCATATCCCAGTTATTTTCTCAGCCATGGCTTCTCTGCCACTAGAAGGGCTCAGTCCTTGAGGGAGAAAGCATATTATCAACTTCCGCTGAATTATTATTTAAAAGCTGGAGCCATTTTTCATCTGACTCTAGATTACATCTGGTAAAACAAAATGTTCAGAGATATATGGGGACATATTTGGAAATAAGTGTGCATTCATTCCACAAAGCTACAGGGAGGTAATTTCCTTGCATTTCCTTCTTTTTTTCCTCTGCCACATGTCATCAATACATGGTGGCTTATTTTCGTAACAAAAGTGAATCTATTGTCGATGCAGCATATAGGTAGAGGCAACCAAGATAAAAACATTTCATCTTACACATGCAGGTGCTGATTTGTGGAGTCCTTGGCGCTCTCTGAGCTTGGTTGCTTGCTTGTAGACGTTTCATTACGCAACTAGGTAATATCATCAGGGCGCTGATGAAATGTCTGCAAGCAAACAACCAAGCTCAGAGAGTGCCAAGGGCTCCACAGTTCAACCCTGACCTACATATATTCTCTTCTATTGGAGATGCTGATTTTTTTGGTGGCCATTTTTAAACACATGATTTTCAAGGAGACTCCAGCATGAAACTGTTAACTTACAACCTATCAGTATTAACTTCTATAGCCTGCATCAATAGAATAGTTTCTTACAAAGGTGGGTGGACGGGGTGTAAAAACAGTCTTGCTAACAGTTAATTGTGTAACAGTTTACAAATGTTAATGCCAAGGGTATAGAATTCAGGCCCTTGGGCCAAATCTGACTTCCAAGGTTATCCTACCTTTCTGGCAGGTTCTGAAGTCAGGCACCATTGATGCCTCACTCCTCTCTGCTTGCTAACTAGGAAGCCACTGCTTTAAGGTGTTTCTGCAAGGCTTCACCTGTCCCATGGTTTTCCCCTTTGAGAAGATGAAGGGATGTGTGAAACTGGAGGGAATCAGCTCCTCGTTGCCAGAACCTACAAAGGATTGTCTTTGGTCACTCTTTACCAGGTGAAAGGTGGGTAAGAATAAATAGAGCCATCAGTTGTGAAGCCGGACATGCTGTGAAGTATAGTCTTGCCAGACGTTCTCCTGCCCTGTGCCTGTCTCTTTGGGGAAAGATGTGGGGTGGGTAAAACCAGGTGCCAGGGAGAGGCCACTTCAACCTGCTTCTGGCACCAGGAAGCAGCTGTGTCTCAGGAATCAGACGACATCTGGAGCAAGACAGGGATTACCTAACTGAGTGCTTACTACTTCCTCATTACGTGTGCATATATTATATATGTCCATGTGCCTAATGAAATAGATTTTACTCCACAAAACCTTATGCTATAAGAAATGAGCTAATTTTAAAGTGCCACAAGATTCTTAGTTCTTTTATGTAACAAATGCAAAGTCTAACTTTAAATATTACAGGTTCATCTATGTGCCCAAAGGTTCTGAGTCCATTCATCAATACACTAAATCCAACTTGATTGATTTTCTTTCTCTTTTGTTTCTACAATAACCAAATCTGTTTGTGCTTGCCAAACCAATTTTATTTCAAGATGTTTTCAGTCAAACATTTCCTGTTCTACCCAAGTCTTATTCTACTGTACTTAGCACATCACTGGCAATTAAATAAATAGTTAAGTAAAGTAAATTTGGTAGTATTACTAGTACCCTTGGTCAGAGTCTACATCCACAAAAAACTTCAGAAAGGTTTGGTACCACAGCGCATCAGCTATTCTTCCATGACAAAAGAAGAAAAAAGTTTCTATTCTACAGTATCTGTGATGAGAATTTAACGTGGGTAAACTTCACTTTAAGAGGCTGAACAGGATCTATTTTAAAGAAACTATATTTGAATAGTTTTAAATAGTTTTAATAGTCTTAAATAGGAAAGATCTTGGTAAAGTACCAATAGGAAGTGTGAGGTTGATATTGTGGATAAAAGACACTTACCTTAGGAAATTCTCCTTTTGCAAAGACCATGAGCATGGATGTTTTTCCACAACCTCCGTCTCCTATTACAACGAGCTTGATTTCAGTGATTCCTGTAGTCTCCTGTTGGGCTCCTGACTGACTTGGAGCCTCCTTACTTCTTTGCATCTCTACCAACTCTCAGGGCACTGCAACGAAGTCTTTTCGAATGATCCAAGAAAATGGGCCATGAAGATGCCTCTTCTTTCTGGGGAGTTTTCTGCTCTCACATTCCTGCTTGTCTCTTGTCCTTGCTACAGCTTAAAATCAAAGTCTTCAGCAATAGCAACTATTGGTCATAGTGGCCTAGGTTTAGGTTGAAGGATAGGTGTGGTTGGAATGTGAAAAGATTGGCTGGCACAGGGAGGAGAAAGTAAACAGAAATGCTGTTACAGGAGCAACCACCCATTGTGTGATAAAGCATGGAGAACAGATGATAAAAATACCTTATAAAATAAGAACTCCCAACACTGCCTTGGATTTCCCCCATATTTTTAAATAGGTTAACAGGTTTTTAAAATAGATTTTAAAAAGGTAGTGTGAATGCAAATAACATATGCTCAGCTATACTGTATCTGGGAGGCATGCGTAATTTATGCAACAGTACTTTTCATCTGGTCATTTGTATTTATTTACACAATAAGAAGCATTTCTAATTTATATCTGTGACATATATTTGTGATTGCCCATAAGCGCCACCACAGTACACAGTGGAATAAGAAATGAAGCATAGATAAGAGGTATTCAGGGTATGTACATAGACCCCATTTCAGTGGAAGTGGTGCCCATGGAAAAGAAGTGCCAAAGGAAAACAGGGCATGTGCGAAATATTACATACAGGGACCTGTGCATATGCATGATATTAACCCTATCTCCAAATTTACACTTGCTCATCATTCTGAGACCACTTCAATCTTTGGATCCAAAATTCATTTTTGAGAGCACCTGATTGCTCCAAGATTCCCTGACAGACTTGGTGACTTTCCTGAACAGCGCTCTGGGCAGCTATTCCAGATGCAGAGTAGTACCAGGTCAAAGGTGGTTTACCCTTTTCTTGAACTCATTGCTTTGCATGATGAGGACCTGTGGACCAGAGGAAGTTCATCCAAGAAAATCTAGCTCATTTCTGCTCTTTCTCTTGCATTCTTCTTTTGAGTTCAGCAAAAATGACCTGCCCTGTTAATCTTAATGGGCCATTAGCCTTGCCCCAAGGCAGGTGGTTTGCTGTTATCACAACCACAAGATGTTCTGTCCCTCAAAATCACCCTTAAAAAAGGCATGAGTGAATGGAAGAGACAGAAGGAAAAGTAAAAGAAATTATAGAAAAATATTAAACTTTTAATTTGTAATTTATACATTTTAAAAAATAATAATTTAATTACAGCCACCTTTTCTGTTACAAGGAACTCAATAATTGAAATGCATCTATAACAAAAGTTAAGTAAGTAATAGCAACTAAATATTGGGTAGCAAATAATATTGCGTAGAAAGCGGCCTCTGGTGAAATGCTACACTTTGTATTATTATTATTATTATTATTATTATTATTATTATTATTATTATTATTTCTTCTAAGGTAGTCTACAGGATAGAACTGATGTTTGTTAAAAAATGCCTTTTGTCCTGTATCTTTAATGTAGCAGAGGGAAACCTCACTACTCCAACTTTCCACCAGTCCTATTTGCATGCCAGAAAAAGTTTCATTTATGACATAGCGGTGTGGCAGATAACATTTAATATGCACTTTTTATAGTCAGATCTGTAAAAACTGACAATCAGAGAAAGAGATGGGGTATACAACTCTTGACATGGTATACCCACAGCAAAATAATTCATGGTACGGGCCAAGTAAAGATTTATCTCTTTGTTTCTTCTCCTTGCTTCATAAACTTGAGTTTGTCATCCAATGAAGCTACTTAGTAGAAGACAGGCAAAAGAAAAGTAGTTCTTCAAACAGCTCACAACAAGACTATGGAATCTGTTGCCAGAAGATATGGTGATGGCCACTGAAGGGGAATAGATGAATTTAAAAAAATAGAATCAACATAGGCCTAGGGTACAATAAACAATACATTTTTAAGAAAACTATATATTACTATATGGTCAGGATCTAGACATAATTTACTCTGCAGATGCAGTTCCTTTGGGGATAGGCAATAGTGACTGAACTAGAATTGCCAGTTTGTAGCCTGAGGATATTTCATTTCCCTTTGAAAGTTATGAGGTAGCAGGAGAAATTACAGTGGCTTTTGCTGGTTGGGAGCTCTAACCAAGAAGTCACTTATCCTCTTCCTTGGCTTACTGTGAAGCAGAACTGGAGCCTAGAGCAAGGTAGGTCAAAATAGTGGGCAAAGAAAGCAATATGTGTATAATCTCTAGCAGGCTTGCCATGTATAAAAACCAGTACAATATTTCTGAATTGCAACCAGCCATAGAATCTATAGTCACCAAAACAACAAAGTCAAAGGTGGAACTTGTAGTGTCATGACTCATAACACAACATAGCTTATCAGATGGAAGATTCTGGATCATACCCAGTGTCATAATGACTAGCAGCCTTACCCTGGTCCCTCCCAGTACATAAATTGCAGGGTTGATTCATCATTTACCAGCATAGCCAATCCCAGATGAAATTATTCACATTTTGTTTCTGCTTCCCTCCCTCCCTTGTGTCATGTTCCAAAGCTCCAAGGTTAATCAGTTTTTTATGTTGGAGCCGTAATAAATTTGAAGGAACTAAGATGTATGGTTTAGATCTGCTCTTTCGCTGTCCCATTTTGGTTTAATATTTCTATTTTTATTAATATGGCATTGAGAAGTGAATTAAAGATGTGAAGGTAACACTAAATTATGTATTAATAATTTGGAATCTGTTGAACTGTGAAGGAACTTTGGGTATATCAGTTTTAGGGTATAGCAAAGAAAATAAAGTGCAGGTGGAAAGAAGCTACAGTGCCAGATGTAGAATCTTGGACTGAAGAAAAATGTTCACTATCAGCCTTTGAAATGGCCCTGTAGAGATGCAGCAAAAGACCGATCAATATGACTCCATTTTGTTAAGTTTTACAGTAATATATTGTTCAAAAAAGACCCAGTTTCTAATGTTATTGTCTTTTATACACATGCTGTGACTTGATTAAAAAAATTGTACTTAGACCAAATAGAATTTTTAAATAATCAATTAAGAATAAGAGAACTAACCCCTAACGCTAACCTCCCACCCCTGACGCCAAAAGCTTATCAGGCCCAGATTGTGAAATCACTCCTCAATATGGTCTATGACCTTTCCTTAAAATAAATAGTTTCATTATGAACAAAATTAAATGGGAATGTGGAATTTAAGTCATCTCTCTTTCTTTCTCTTCCTCTTAAAGAATGACTTTGGGTTCCATATACATCCCCCTTGGCATTCTTAGAAAATAAAAATAGCGCCCAGTGATTTGTTTGGAAGTGCGCCCACCTGTGCCCACCTGTCCCCGACAAGGGAAATGTAAGCAGAGGTACAAGAGAACATCCATCCTGGGCACTAGAAGGAGTGGAAAGAACAAGTTCAACAGTTTGTTTTCTACTGAAAGGCTATTTTGTGATTGGGCATGGCCAACATAATCACCATTTTGTGAGAGAGCTCACAATATGTTCTCAAGAGTCTGAATATACCCTCTAGTCTAAAAGGTTTGGGGACCTTGAAGGCATAACTTCAAGACTTTGGGGACTTACAGAATGACTATTTCAGCTGTATTGTTGGCTTCAGTCTGGGATGCAGTTCTACATTAGCAAATGAAAAATGCAATTAGGTAACTCAGATTTTTCTCTCAACACTTGGAGGTGTGTTTCGGGGTGCAGAGGTTTTCTTTCTGGGAGTTGGCAGCCGTTCTGTGGGCAGTTACTGCCTCACTTTTTTTATATATCTGTTTATTTAAATACTGCCATAATCTACAAGGTCTAAAAACAAAATTAAAACCAAAACCAGTAGACAGACCAAATATATGGACTTCCAGGGGGGGACTTCCAGGGGACTTCCAGGGAAGAAATGACAAACTGAAGATGGCTCCACAAAAAGTGGAGCTGATGACTTCAGTGGAATGAAGAGCTGGTAAGTAGACCAGCTCTTCAAAATCCTCTCTGGACAAGGAGAGGGCTTGAAATTGTCCACAAGGGCTCCAGACAGCTGCTCCTTGTGAGGAAACAGCAAGACAGCGGTCTCCGGCAAGTTTAGAGCTCTGGGAGATGAGGGAATAGCCATCTTGCTCAAACCGTGGTCGGCACCTTTGAAAGGACACTGGGTTCACATACTTCCTTTTCTAATCACTTTTGGAAATTGCTTGTTAACTGCTTTTCAGCTATTAGGAACCTCTGGATTGACACATTTTACAGCACCAGGTGAGTTTCCTTCAATCCTTAGAGAAATAAGTTTTAACTACAGGTTTAAGAAGTTAAAATTTTTTTTTTTTTGGAATAAACAGCAAAAGGGTGATTAAAACTTTGTTTTTAGAAAGTTACAAATGGACTAAGGGTTCAGATAAATTTGAAATAAGATTTTGGAATTAATTATAAAGAATCCTTCCTGTAGGAAAATGCTATTGTTTTGAATTTTTTTTTAAAAAAGCATAAGACTTTAAAACTTGGACACTAAAGGGAACTAGAAGGAACTAAAGATTACAATTAAAGGAGAAGAACACTCAAACTTGACTTGTAATTACAAAATGAAGCAAAATACTTTAACATTGGACATATTGAAACATATTTTTGAACAATGGTCCCAGAGGCTAATGTTAATACTGTCTGCCTCTGTAGTTAGACAGTGTCTAAAAGATGTTATGGAAGAGGAACAAGTTCTACCTGACCAGATTGAGACTGAGTTGAAAGCGGATTTAAAATGACAGGCTACAAGAATGACGTGGAAAAAGATGCTACACTGGAAATACAAAAGAAACCATCTGATGTCTTAATAATTAAAAAGGATATACAAACAACAAATCAAGAGAGTGACTTGGATAATTTTCCTATATTGGATTTACAAAAGACGCTTGTTAAAGTTTTGAAGAACTTTGTAAGAAAGGACAAAGAAAAAATGAAAAGAAATCAAATTCTACAATATTATTTGAATGGACTGAAGATTAAGACTCTTAGAAGTACAAGGATGGAATATAAAATTGGTTAAAGGTTAAAGAAGAGATCATTTGTTGTATTTTAAGAGAAGGTGCTAAATTACTAAAATTGTTTATATTTGTTGTGATGAAGGCGGGAGGTCGCTTTATATATTTCCTTTCTTTTTCTTACTATATTCTTATTTTTTCTTTCTTTCCTATTCCTATTCCTATTCCTATTCCTATTCCTATTCCTCTTTTTTCCTTTTTTTCTGCACGTTTTCCTTTCCTTTTCATTCTTTTAGGTTTTTAAAGTTTGTATTAGTTTGTATTGTTGTAATTATAATTCTTAATAAAATTATTATAAGAAAAGACCAAATATATGGTGCAAAGACAGATAATCTTACTCTGATTATTCCCCCAATACTCTCCAGAACAACTAAGTTTGTACCTACTTCTGAAGGGCCATTAGGATAGGTGCTAACCTAGCCTTAAGGGGGAGCCTGTCCCCAAATATAGGGGCCACAACAGAAAAGCATTAAGTCCTAGTCCCTTTCACTTCCTGATAATGAGGGACCCCTACTGATTTTGCCAGGGAGCATCCATCACACTGGTTGACTTTGCAAGGCAGTATTTTTCAACTTTACCAACTTTAAGGTGTGTGGACTTCAATTCCCAGATTTCCCCAGCCAGCATGGGAGTTGAAGTCCACATGCCTTAAAGTTGCCAAGGTTGAGAAACTGCTACAGGGAGAAGCCAGACTTGGTTCCAAGCCATATAGGCCCTTATAGGTTAAAGTCAGCCCTTAGAATTGTGTATGGAAACCTTGCAGGTAAGCAGTGTAGGGCCAGAAATGCAAATGTAATGCGACTGAGGCAATGGTCACTTGCCAACATGTGGGTTGCTGCATTTTGAACCAGTTGTAGATCTTCAAAGGCAGCCTCACATAGAGTGTGTTACAGTAGTCCAATCAGGAGGCGACAAGGGCACGAGTTATTACCCTAGTTACCTCTATCTATACTTGATTAGCAGTGTTTTCCTTCTCAAGCATTATTATATTTTTATACCTTACAATTTGTGAATTGATAATACAGTCTTCCAGGAAGGCCTGTCAAAGGGCAATCCTTTGTGGGATTCTCCTTTTGATTCTGCTACTCAGTATAAGCTATGCCCTGTTTTTGAGTTTAAAATAAATGCATGGGATCTCTCACACATGCATACGAAGGACAGAGAAATATACTGTAAAACCCAAATCTATTTATCTTTCAGGCACTGTAGTGTAACCATTGTTACTGCAATTCTGAACGAGAAACTCCTGCTCTGCAATTAAGCCAACGCCCACATGGTGGCAGCACAGCCTTGAATATGGCTCACTATTAAAGTAAAGTAAAGTAAAGGCCTACTACAGGTTAGTTTTCTTCCTTCTGCAGAGTTTTCCAGATGTCGCTGTTAAATGCATCGGTGTCAGATATTTCTTGATGGGATCCAACATCTGAAAGCAGCAGTTCCATGAAGAAGAATTACTCTATTTTTCCAGCAGTGAAACTGCAATATTTCAAAATGATGTGAATACTCTACTGTTGCAGTATGAATGTTATGCCTCATGCTTCAAAATCTGCACACAAAAAAACTAAACTCTATGGACCTAAAGAAATTAAGCAAATTGAGATAGTTTCTATTTTTTCAGGTCACTAAGGTACATGACTGAATAGTACAGCAACATATGTCCTTTATTATAAAGGACACTCCTTTATTTCAAAAAGCTGTCCTTTAGATTTATTTTATTTAATTATTTATTTTCCTGGTTTTGCTCATGAATTTTCCTTTGTAAAGCAGAGTTATAAACAATTAATTTTTTGTTTTATCCTCTATCAGATTTGCCCCCCTTTCAGGTTTGTCCTTTATTTTTTCCAAGAAAATATGGTTACTGTACTGAATAGCATCTGCATTGTTCTAGCGGAATTTGTTTCAATAGATAAAAATGTTCAAATATTTACACCCAGGACATTGGAGGGGAGGGCAAAAGAGTCATGGGGTGACTGCTTAATTGAAGCCCTGCCTCTTTCCTACACATACAAAAGTTGGGGCTTATCACGGCTGCCATCTTCACTTTCCAACTTGACTTCCCTTCAACCCCACAGATATCCCTGATTTACATACTGACTTCAGCTTCTGTACGCTTAATGGGAATTATGGGACATTCACTATAATATATCTAGAAGGGATTAGATTGGAGAGAGTGCTTTAAACGAGCAGCAGATATGTTGGAACAGTAAATTTTGCCATATGAATATGTACAGAAGCATTTTCCACGATCTTCTCTTTGTACGAGAGATGGTCTTCAGCTACAGTTTGGTTTCTTATTTATTTAATTCGGTTCATTTCCTATCTTTATAGCAGTTGCATAATGAAGATGGCTAACGACACTAAAAACATGCATAAATGTAAGACAGAAAAAAAGATTTGGCAATATTAATGTTTAAAGGCCAGGCGGAAAAGATGCATCTTAGCTGCTCTTCTAGAAGTGGAAGGAGCAGGAGCCAGATGGAAGACAGCCTTCCTGGTAAGCAGAGGGTTGAACTTGGCTGCTTTGAAGAAATCTGGCTAAGATTCTTGCAATGTAAATCTCGTGGGATTTATATAATAGGTATAATGATTTTAAAAAGGTGTAATAGATCCAAATTTACCCTGTGTTATCAGACCTGGGCTGGAAAAATCTGGATGACTGTCAATGGCAGGACAGAGTTTTCTGTATCATTTTGCTGCCATCTAGTGGTCACCTTGAGTTCGGTGGTCCAGATCTAGTAGCCTTAAGGGAACTTTATATCTCTAAAGGATTTTTTCCCCCCTGTGCACTTTGCAATGTGTTCAGGGTTGCTTGCTACTATAGAAGAGATTTTCCTGGAACAAATTCCCTGTCAACCAAATTTCTGAATAGGTGGGATTGAAATTTGGCCTGCAGGGAAAGATCATCCAGGAAGTTCAGGCTCATTAAGCTATCAAAGATGTATGGTCTGTTGGCAAATTGAATAAAAGGTAAAGTGGACTCCTTTTAGTTTTATTGGCACCGGTTGCCATTGTCCTCTTGGGAGGTGTCTTTTTGACTTCTCAGCCTAGCCTACAGCTTTAATATTACTTAACTGTGCTCCATTCAAGTACTAACCAGGCCTAATTTTGGTTAGCTTTCAAGGCCAAAGAAAGTCAGCTCTGTACTGCTAACTTGCCAAAGGAGACTAACTAATTCATAGGCCAGGGGCTGCTACCTGTTCAGATGGTGGTGAGATATCTAGGTATAGATGCAACTGCCTTCCTTTTACCCTCTGGATGGATTTAGATAAGCATGGCTCTTAATATATATGTAGATATATCTAGGGTTACTGTATTTAGATACATTTCTGAATATTGAGCAAAAACATGGGAAGTGTTTGTCAGATCTACACAGTGTCTCACATAGAGGCTTTTGGGTCTAAATTAAATTTGTTTAAAAAACAACTTGTGAACCCTAGAAATTGCCTTAGGCAAAATCTGGAATGCTTTTGTTTTGCTGGGTTCAGGTATCATTTTATGTCCAACACAGTGCATCTGTTCTTTTTCCAGCTCATATTTCTTGTTAAGCATGTCAGCCTTCTTGTCCAGAGACTCTTAAAAGTACACCCAGCCTCACATCCTGTTTCTGCTTGTGATTGCCGTAAGCCAGCATGGCACAGAATGCCTGGAAATCCAGACATCGTTGGAGAGATTTTATTTTAGAAGCACTCTGGGGTAGACAAAGAAGAGGGAAAAAAAGAAAAAGAAAAGAAAAAAAGAAAAAGAAAAGAAATAAGGAAGATAGTTCTCGGCATAAAGAACCAAACTCGGTTATTCTTTTGGCCTGTGATAATTGTATCAGTATGCAATCTTCCTTGCTGAATGATATTGCATCTGCACAAAGTGGATTTTCCTACTAGAATTTTGCAAGACAACCATTCCAGCACCCCATCTGGTAGGTTCATTTGGGGAAGAAATGATTTTCATGTTTTCCATTCTAGTTTATTAATTGTTCATTGTAGCTAGCAAACAACAACAACAAGGAAGTCCAAGCATGGGGCTGCCAAGACAAAAAGGATGGCAGATCACATCAGGAATATTAGATAGGTAAAGTTTTCATTGGGTCACTTTTGATGGCTGTAGAGACTTGTCCAAGTAGAGGTCTAAAGAATCCCCCATTAGAAGATGTGATTGCCAGCCACATGCAGTTTGTTGGAACAGCTGAAATTCACAATTTCTTTTACCTTGCCATTCCTTACTATTCCTTACTATTTCATCATTCTTCATCATTTTATGCAATTAGAATAGAATAGAATAGAATAGAATAGAAAAGAATAACTTTATTGTCATTCCACTATACACTATACACCAAGTGCATAATAAAATGAAATTCTGTTGCAGTTGGCTTACAATCATACACTAAAATACAATTGAGATACCTAAGTTACTATAAAGTATACATTCTATATATTTGATATTAAACATTCAGACATCTAGTAGCCTGGGGGACAAATTGGCATCTGTTTGGAATGAAAGGATCTTTGCCTTCTACAGTTCCATAAGTCAACCATCGCTATAGCATGTCTTGTCTTGTCAAACCATACATTTTTGTTGGACTGTAGGAAACTCTAGAATGGTGTGAGTTAAGTTGCCTGTTGAAAGGAATTAGGATATATATCTCATGAGAATAGAATAGTATAGCTAGAAAAGAGAAGACAAGGAATTCAGTAAAAACTGAAAAGAAACATTTGTCTGTTTCCAGAGGCATCTACAGGAAGAGGGTTGAAAAAAGACAAGATGGCAATCACAATCAATAATGCATACAGGTACAAAAGGGCAGGTCGTCAATCACATGACTGCCATCTCAACTTTTTTGACCCCCTTCCTGCTGATGCCCCTCTCTGTATGTGGAGCTTTTAACTTTCAGGATTAAGTGTATATGGTATAAATGAAGATTTAACTGAAAAAAACAGCTGAGGACTCAGAAAAGATAAGTATGTTATACAAAGAATTTGTGTATTAAGGATAATGGTTCATGAACCTCTTGGTCCTTCTTATTGGGCCAGGATGAAAAATCTCCATATGTTTAGGCTGTTTTTTATACAAAAGGGAGGCTGGAAATATCATGTGGGTGGTGAGGTCCATTTAGCTTTAATCTTTCTAGCTGGCCGTAGCAGTATGATTGATGGAAGACATTGTTGTAATAAAGGCACATGGAGGGTACTACAACTACCAGTCAAAAAACATAATGTAGCAATCCAAATTTTTATCTTCTTCAATTAATTTTTATAGAGGAAAAAATACTGTGGAATCAGTGTACAGGAAGATTACAAATAGATGCTTACATTTTCATAAAGTACAATATTTGAGATAGAGTGATTCTCACAATTAAAAATATAACTAGAAGTAGGGTTGGATTAAGACATGTTAAGGCCCTACATTTTGCAAAATTCAGGGATCCATAGCATTAAAAATCATTCTAACAAAAGGATAATGAAAATAGAAAAAATAAAGGGTTAATTCTTTTCATATAAACTTGACAAAGGTGCAGTGAAAACTTAATAATCTAACAAAAGCTGTTATCTGTTTGCATGAGAAATACCTTTAACTGAAAATACATTGCAAACTTCTTTATTTAAACAGTACAGTAATACTAATCAGGAAAAAAAAGTTAAAATTTGCACAATGTCTGCTTTGCATACAACTTAAAAATATTTTTTCATCAGATTTGGAAAACAAAGAGGTGAGAGGTTTATCACTTTCATGTTCATAATCCAGGGTACAAGGAGCCTTTCTTGTAGCATTGCTGTCCTCAGTTCAGTTTTGATCTCAGCTGTGAACATTTTTTTTCTCCTGCGCACTGCATTACCCCTACGATAAAAAAGAGCTGCAAATTTATTCCATATCTGGGAAAATCAACTGAATTTTTTCATTGACGATAATATGATTTAAGTCCTGGTGGCATAAATGGCCTCTATTAGATAATTTTACTTCCTATACACATGGCAAAACTTTATTTCCCCAACAGGGTTAACACTAACATTGTCAAGATATTCTTACACCAGAGGTTTCCCATCTTCACAAAACTGGACCTCTGAAATATTTGTGCAACTTTTCTCTGGTAAAATTGCTCAGATTTCCTCCGGTCCAGACTCTGCATGGACAGTCTGAGGAGATGACTGGGGCAACATCCTCTGAGGTTACCTGGGATTTATTTCAGCCTGTTGATTTGGAGGATGTGGGCAGTATAGTTTGTGCCTCCTGTGGGGCTGGATCAATGCCCGATCTGCTCCTTCAAGAAGCCAGGGACCATCAGTTGAATCTAGGAAGTGGTCAGTGCTTCACTGAAGAGAGGTATTGTGCTGGCTGTCTTGAAAGAGGTGTGGCGTGCTTCCTTCCAAAAATGCCCTCTCTGGATCAGGCCATTTTAAATAATATCACTGTCTCCAACCTTTCCTTTTTAGGGAAGGTTTTTGGGAAAGTGGTGGAGCAACTACAGATTGTTCCAGTGGAAATAGTTGATCTAGATCCCTGTCTGTTAGGGTGCAGTCCAGACATGGGATAGAAACTTCATTGCCCAATCATTGATGACTTTCATTGGGACCTGGGTGGGGGGAGCGTACCACTCCTTGTCCTTTTAGGCTTTTCAGTGGCCGTCAGTACAATTAATCATGGTATCTTTCTGGACTGCCTAGGGACTTTGTATTGCAGTAGTTCCGTACCTTCCTAAGTAGGCAGTTCCATATAGTGTTAGGGAAGAGGAGAGGTTGATTGGCAGTTGGTTATTTGTGAGATACATCAGGCTTCAACTTCCTCTCCTCTGCTCTTCAGCACCTGCATGACACCTCTGATTCAAGATAAGGCATTGTTTGGTCCCATATCTGGAGGCTGTAAAGGACTAGATGAGAAGGAGCAAGTAATCTCCAACAAAGTTATATTTCTGCAAAGTGGAGTTGCTGTTTCTCCAGGAACCACCTGGCTCTCTAGTAGCTCTGGTCGTGACTCTGGATGGGGGAGCATTCCCCAGAAGGAACAAGTCCATCACTTGGGGTTCTCCTAAGCACATGGCTCCTGCCTGATAAACAAGTGGAGAGTTCCTGTCCAGTTTCAACTTGTATTCCAGTTATGGCCCATCCTGGAGTGGGAGGCCCTGGTAACAATACCTCACACCCTTTTTACTTCTAGGATAGACTACTGCAATACACCCTACTTGGGGTTGCCTTTAAAGACTCTTTGGAAATTACAACTGGTATAAAAAAAAAAAAAGCAAGCTGCTTGCTGATGACTGGGAGCCATTATAGCCACATAACACTAATTTTGTGGGTGCTGCACTGGCTACCAGTAGGCTTCTGAGTACAATTCAAGGTACTGATATTAATCTATAAAGACTTTGTGGCTTGCGGAACAGATCTGTCTGGTGTATTTGTCTCAAATATGGATGCTGAAGATCTTCGCCTTTCTGTGAAGTTCAAGACCAGGGTGCAGAAGACAAAGCTTTTCTATTATGGTTCCATCCTTGGATATCTCAAAGGCACTCTTTGTGATGACATTTAGGAAGGTGATCAAGGCAGAACTGTTTCATGGAGCTTTTAATCTGTACTTTTAACCATAAAGTTGCTGCCAGTAGGGGACACTGCAGGTGGGCAGTTCATGGATTTTATAATATGTAGTGGTTTTTATGATTTTATCAGTTATATTGTAAACAACTGATAGTCTTTTGTGGAGTCTGGTGGTAAATACATTCTACAGACAAAAAGCAAACTGGTTTTCTGTGGCATCTAAATCTGATACGATTAAGAACATCAGTACTTGAATCATAATTCTCAGCTGTGACCAAAGTAAACTTTGCGTGTGCTTCCTAGTGTCAGGGAAATGCTTCGGTACCATAGAATTTAGATCCAAAAATGCTTGAGTATTTTGTAGAGGCAGAGAAGAATGCATACATTTATTGCACAATGTTATTTTTCTGTACCTAGGCAGCAATCCACTGCAGTGCGGCTAACATGATTTCATGAATGTCTAGTACATGGTGTGTGTATGTATGTGTATTTGTACATGTATGCATATGTATGTATGAATATATTTTTTCTAGAAGTTTTGCTGCATGCCTTTATATTTTCTTGCCATTTTAGCAGCATTATTGTAGGACACCTCTCTGCACTTACTGAAGTCACTAACACTGCTGATTGCATTTTTCATTACTTTTGTTGAATGAAATTGTCTCTTTGAACAGTATCTAATTTGGTTTATGAATACCTGCTTTGATTTTTCAGATGAATCATTCCATGGTTGACCCTCCAGGAGACCTTTTCGTATCCAAAGTGAAATACCTTCTTTGTTCAAGATACTCCAGAAATGTGTAAGGTATATTTATTTTATTCTGTTGGGATTTCAGGCTCTGTAATATTCACATCTGTATAATCTGTATTACCAGGTGAGGTAAATGTCTGTAGTTGCTGTGAACCTCATTGGCTATTCTAAGTACTAGGTCTCTTCCTTCCCATTGTAGTGACGTGTGTGATGGAATGGAATTATGAAGGCCAGGCTCTGGGCGAAAAACATTTTCTTACATCTCCTGAGGAGTGTGGGAGATACAAGAGGATGAGACTGGCACCTCCCTGAGGAATTCACAATGTTGTGGCTGGCGTTACTTGGGAGCTGGGGTTTCAGTCTGGGAAGTTTCTTGCTAGAGGTTGTAGCTAATCAACATAGCTGGACTGAATTTACATGGTCTCTTGGAGTTCCTTGGGCTAGGCCTGACAACGTGGCTGTTAATACTCAGTATTTTTTCCCTCTTAAGCTGCTGCTTCAGTATTTAATACTGTGTTTCAATACTACCTGGTAATTTACACAGGAAGAATGCAACTAGTGCAACTATGGTCTCTCCAAGATGGCGGCAGGGAGCAGACGCCTAGTGTGGAGCTCCCAGCCATAACCTCCCTTGTGGCCTCCACCACAACCATAACTAACTATGCGGGTCAGGAGAGTTGGAGGTGTGGGATTTCGGTACGAATGGGGGGTGAATGAAGAGAACCCCCGGTGTTACCTCTGTCCGAAGCGGGCCGCGGCCGTGGGGAGAGGAGTTGCGGCAGTGGCGGCGGCGGCGGCTGGAGCAAGGACTGAGAGGAGAGGGCGTGGGCAGGCGCAGCAGCGAACGACGCTTGGCCCCAGAGGAGGCGGTGGTGGGAGAGCGTGGGTGGCTGCTGCGGCGGAGCACAGCGCCCGGTTTGGAGGGAAGCGACGTTGGAGTGGAAGCGGGCCCTGCGAGACCGAGAGTACTGGCGGGCAGTGGCCCAGGTCCAGTGCGGCTGGCCTCGGCGGCGGGAGTGCCTGCGGTGAGAGCAGGCGTTCTCAGTGACTCTGAGACTTCGGGGGTTGGGTGATGAGCCCCTATGTGGCAAGGGGCACCCCCTCCCCCAGAGAAGATGCGGGGGGACTCGAGCGGGTGGGTGTGTGTGAGTGGATGTTGCGGTTGGAGGAGGTGAATGGGTTGCTCTCTGCCTGGGTGGGAGACGGGCAGAGGGTAGGAGTGAATGGGGCCCTTCTCTCCCTGGCCAGGGAGAGAAGCCGGTGGAGAGAGGGTGAATGTTTGTTGGGGGATTGGGAGTGGTGACCCCCTGTTGGCGCTGAGAGCGGTCAGCTGAAGTGCCACAGGGGTGTGCAGCCCCCACCCCTTTTTTGTCTCCTCTACCTTGGCTGGTGGGTGGTATGGCGGGCCCCTTAAGTGGGAGGCCTGGAGGGGGGGAGGAGGAGGACCTCGGGCGGTTTAGGGCGGGCATTCAGGTGGTGACGGGCATGGGGCGGTATGGTGGGAGCCAGAGGGCAGGCCATTTCAGGGGAAGACGCCCCCGATGCGTTATACCGGTGGGGTGTTCCGGCCCTCAGAGCTCAAGCCCAGACCCTGGTCAGCAGGCCTGCAGAGGCCTGGGTTTTCGTCTGTTGCTACTGAACGCCAGGTCAGTCAATAATAAGGCCCCCCTAATTCACGATCTTATTGGGGAGGAGCAGGCTGACCTGGCGTGCATCACCGAGACCTGGCTGGCACCAGAGGGCGGAGTAGCCCTCTCGGAATTGTGTCCAGCTGGGTTTAGGGTGTGGCACCAGCGGAGACCCCAGGGCAGGGGAGGGGGAGTGGCAGTAGTCATCAGGGAATCCCTATTGGCCTTCAGGGGCCCTGCTCCACAAGTTGCTGGATGTGAGACCCTGTTCCTGAGGTTGGGCACACGGGATCAGTTGGGAGTGCTGCTAGTGTACCAGCCTCCCTGCTGCATAGCAGCCTCCCTGCCTGGGCTGCTGGAGGCCATCTCGGGGTTGGCAGTGGAGTTCCCCAGACTTATGGTCTTGGGGGACTTTAATCTGCCGTCCCTGGGATTGGCCTCGGAAGCGGCTCGGGAGTTCATGGCTACCATGGCAGCCATGGGCCTATCCCAGGTCATCAATGGCCCGACCTGGGACAGTGGTCACACTCCAGACATGGTTTTCTTGTCGGAGCAGTGGCAGCGTGATCTGGTGGGGGATTTTATATTATCCCCCCTGTCATGGTCAGATCACTCCCTGGTGGCAGCAGGATTCTCCTATGCTGCCCCCCTCCGCAGGAAGGTGGGACCTATTCGAACGGTCCGCCCCCGGTGCCTGATGGACCCGCACGGGTTCCAAAGGGAGCTGGGGGGTGTTCCTGAGGCCTTGCTGCACGGTCCAGCGGAGGCTCTGGCCACAGCCTGGAACAAGGAGGCAGCTGGGGCCTTGGACAGGATCGTGCCTGTGCATCCTCTCTTGGCCCATCACTCCCGGCGCTCCCCGTGGTTCACGGAGGAGCTGAGGGAGCTGAAAAGGGCTAAGAGACGGCTAGAGCGCCGCTGGCGGAAAACGGGGGACGAATCAGACCGAACACGGGTTAGAGCTGCTATTAAGGCCTACCTAGTGGCGGTAAGGGCGGCGAAACGTCAATATTTCTCCGCTCTTATTGCATCCTCAGAGTGTCGCCCTGCAGCCCTGTTTAGGGTCACCCAGGCCCTCCTGGGAAAAGGGGGGGCGGAGGACTACTTGCAGGGTCGTGCAGAGGAATTTGCTGAACACCTGATGGATAAAATTGCTCAGATCCGTTCCCAGTTGGAAGCCAAGCGTGGAGTAGGTCCAGAGGAGCTGCCTGGGGAGCGTTCTTGCCCAGTTATCTGGGAACGGTTTGATCCTGTTGTCCCTGAGGAAGTGGACAGGGTCCTCGGGGCTGTCAGTGCGACCACCTGTGATTTAGATCCGTGTCCCTCCTGGTTAGTTAAATCTACCAGGGAGGTGACCTTAGGGTGGGTCCTAGTGATGGTTAATTCATCCTTGCAGGAGGGGGTGTTCCCGAAGCCTTTCAAAGAGGCTTTGGTCCGCCCACTCCTCAAGAAGCCGTTGCTAGACCCCACCCTTCTGGACAACTTTCGTCCAGTCTCCCACCTCCCCTTTTTAGGGAAGGTGGTAGAAAAGGTGGTCGCGCGGCAGCTTCAGAGGATCCTGGAGGAAACGGATTATCTGGACCCCTATCAGTCAGGATTCAGGCCCGGTTATGGGACAGAAACAGCATTGGTCACACTTCTAGATGATCTCTGGCGAGAGCGGGATGGGGGGAGTGCATCCATCCTTGCTCTTCTTGACCTCTCGGCGGCTTTCGATACCATCGACCATGGTATCCTTTTGGGTCGGCTGCAGGAGTTGGGGTTGGGTGGCACAATGTTGTGCTGGTTCAGCTCCTTTCTCCAAGGCCGAACCCAATCGGTGTTGACAGGGAGCGAGAGGTCCAGCCCCCGGCCCCTACTTTGTGGGGTGCCACAGGGGTCAGTGCTTTCACCGCTCCTATTTAATATCTACATGAAACTGCTGGGTGAGATTATCCGGCACCACGGGGTGAGGTATCATCAGTATGCTGATGATACCCAACTATACATCTCCATCCCAGGTGCCCTAAGTGACGCTGTGACTGCCCTCTCGCGGTGCCTGGAGGCTGTGGGGGCCTGGAAGGGGGACAACAGTCTTCAGCTGAACCCTGGTAAGACGGAGTGGCTGTGGATACGGGGAGCCTCAAGATCTAGGACTTTGTCATCTTTGGTTCTTGACGGGGTTGCACTACCCCAGACAGACCCGGTGCGTAATCTGGGGGTTCTCCTGGACTCACGACTCCTGCTTCAAGAGCAGGTGGCAGTCGTGGCTAGGAGGGCCTTTGCATGACTTCGTGTGGCGCGCCAGTTACGCCCCTTCCTGGATCAGGGGGACCTCCACACGGTCACTCATGCCCTGGTCACCTCTGGGTTGGACTACTGTAATACGCTCTACATGGGGCTACCCTTGAAGAGTATCCGGAAGCTACAGCTGGTGCAGAATGCGGCGGCGCGGACAGTTCTTAATGCCCCTAGGAGGGCACATATAACACCGCTGTTGCCCGAGCTGCATTGGTTACCGGTTTGTTTCCGGGTCCAATTCAAGGTGTTGGTTATTACCTTTAAAGCCCTTTATGGCACGGGACCAGGTTATCTGAGGAACCGCCTCGCCCTGGTCACTTCAGCCCGTCCCACTCGGTCCAGCAGAAGGGGCAGGTTGCAGACCCCACCAGTCAGAGAATTTCGATTGGTGGGGTCGAGGCAGAGAGCCTTTTCTGCTGTAGCGCCCGCCCTATGGAACATCCTACCTCCTGAGGTCTGGTGTGCCCCCTCCCTCATGGCCTTCAGGAAAGGTATTAAATCCTGGCTCTGCCAGAAGGCCTGGGGGCCAGAGGGGGGCCCGCACCTGTGGAGATGGCTGGTGGGATGATGGGTTGTCTCCCCCCCCCAGCATCTTACAGGTTTTTTAGGGCCATAAACCAGAGGAGGTTTTTTAGGGTTTTTTATATCTTTTTAATTATTTATAGTTTTTAGCCATCTGGGAGAGAACTGTGTTTTTATTGTGAGCTGCCCAGAGTCACCCGTTGGGGGAGATGGGCGGAATACAAGCCGAATAAATAAATAAATAAAAATAAACTATAATTGAATGCTGGTGGGTGGGATATGTGTTCCTGGGGCATTTCTCCCCACCACTTGCTCAGAAATTGCCTGAATTTCTCTTCCTTACTACTTTCTGAGTCAATGGCAAACTATTGGTTTGCTGATCAGAGTGCAGTGAATTTATATTATGTGCATAGGACTCAATGTCTGGCCCCTAAGTGAATATGGAATTTTTCTGAAGACAACAAGTGGGGGCCCATATCCACTTCCCCAAGGGTCACTTCAACCTTGCTATGTCCATGAATTACACAGAATTTCAATACTGTACTTATCAGCATATTCATATGTTAATTGTGTTGTTTTATAAACTTTATTAAAATTACAGTAACTAAACTGTTCAGGCTTCTCTAACCAACTGATTGAGCATTCTTTCAGTCTTCTGTATGCTGGCCTTTGTCTGGCCTCCTTCTGCATATCAGTATGTTTCTCTCCTAAATGTAACATTGTCTCTTAAAGCAACACTACTCTGCTTAAAAATAATCACAAAGTAAAGCTGTTGTGGGAAAATGTATTAGCACATGGTCACAATGACATTTTCCCCCATTTTCTTTATTTTTCAATCAATTTGTAAGAGTTGCTTCACAGAATGATAAAAATTCAAGAAGCTGAACAATTGGCTGCACGTTTTCCTGTTATCAGTGAAGAGACATGCCTCCTCGCTGGTTCATAGAAAGTTTGTGCAAAAGAAAAAGAAAGTCTCTGCCCTAATGTATACAGATAAGTATTGGCTCTAATCTGAAAATAATTCCATTGTAGAAATTCTTGTACACCTACTCCTTTCATCTTAATAAACCTTGATAAAGAGAACTCTGTGAAACTTACTTGGACAGGAGAATAATTTTTGTTTTGGATATCTGCAAAATAGCCTGACACAATTATGGAAGACTTGAAATTCACTTTTTTCCCATTCAGAGGCCTTGTGTGAGAACAGGTTCTCAGCTATTCACAAGCAAAAAACCAGAGATGAGATCAGTCTGTTAGTAAAAAGGAGAGAGGTGGAAATTGTTGTTCCTACCTAAAAAAGAATGGCTTCTAGCCTGTTATATTGTGCAAATGAGAGAAAGGCACAAAAATTTTAAGCTTGATTTCATTATAAACAGAGTTTCCATTTGATATATAACACTTGCTAGAATATAGGTAATCCTTCATTTATGACGGCAATTGGGACCGGAATTGCTATTGCTAAGTGATGCGGTTGTAAAGCACGATGTCACATGACCATGCCACTTAGCGATGGCAGTTCTGGCAGTCCCAGTTGCCATCATTAAGTGAGGACCTTGTAGGTCATTAAGTGAGGACTCACATGGCCATGACTTCCAACTATATGCAGGCTTCCCCATTGAATTTGCTTGTGGGAAACTGGCAGGGAATGTCAGAAATCATGATCCTGTGACCGTGGGGGGCACTGTGATGGCCATAACTCTGAGGACCAATCATAACTACCACTCGTTCAGTGCCATCATAAGTTTGAATGGTTGCTGAACGAGTGGTCATTAAACAAGGTCCATCTGTACTTTCTTAATTGCTTCTCTAGGTTCCTGGAGGCTTGGCATTCAGACAAATCAGCCATCAGTAGACACATCGAAATAAACCATATTCACACACCATTTAAAAGAGACAATAAAAACCTAGGAAGGAAACAAAAAGACTAGAGCATATCCCCTCCAGCAGCCAACACCCAGATAGGCAGAGATTAATACCAGACAATTAAGCAGAAAACTATATCCTAATCAAGGAAGTACAAGGAGAAAACCACACCCCCACCAACACTGGCAGGGCAAGCTACTGTATATAAACAGGGAGCAAACCCCACACTCACTAGCACTGATGATGTTACCTAGTTGGGTAATGAAACGTCTGCAAGCAAACAACCAAGTTCAGAGAGCAACATCTACTTCTCTAGAGCTTTTTTTTTTTTTTTTTACTACTACTAGGTTTTTTTACTACTCATCAGAAATTCTTGTATTTTTTGAGTGCCTGTTTATTTGTTCCCAGCATAGCTTGCCAGGAGAAGCCTGACACCACTCATAATGTGAGGCCCTAAGTATCATTTCTTCAGCTTGTGCCTCAATCCAGCCTGTCTGGAAGGACTCATAACTGTCTCAGAATCAGTATCAGGAGTGGATGGATTCACACAATCCTTTTATATTTTTGGGGGACAATTTGCAAAGACTGGGCTGGAGATGTATCATGTGGAATTGTTTAACATTGAGTAAATTTAAAAACAACACCCCATATTTACCTAAAATAAAGACTAGCTTTTTTCACCAAGTAATCTTGATAATAAGTAGATTGTTGCTTAGATTTGTAACGATTAATGAAGAAAGGTGACTAGACAGGAGAGCAAGGTGGGGAAATTGGTTGCTGCTTATATCTTGCATAGTATAACAGAAACAAGGGGATGAGATGGAAATGATGCAAAACTTGTATGTTGCTGAGAAGGGATGGGGCATCACCTTCTCACTATGCCTCACTATGAGTAATGAATCATCCTGGAGAAGATCTATCTACAGTATGTGGTCATTAAGAGTCAACACCAGCTTGATGGCACATAATCAATCAATCAATCTATCCCAAGTAATGAAGACAAGAGATGAGAAGCAGGTAGATAAAATAGTAGAGTCAGATATTGCCCAGCACACTAACAGCCAAAAGGCAGTGTAAGGTCATGTGGACATGATTTGTGAAATAGCGTCTTACAGGGGGGGAAAAAATGAACAATCGCTGTTGTAAAGCTCATGGTCTTTATACCCACCATCATTCTGTCCAGCCTTATACTGTTCAGAAAGGTGAGCTATTACTCTCCGCAAACATTTAAGAAATCTTGTATTCCCAGTTCCGTGGATGGGATCAGAGATAAGGTGTTTGAATTCAAAGAAGAACAGAAAATAGCGTAAGCAGTTAAAAGGTGTAGAAGAAACAACAGTGGTATAATTACTGTAACAAAGAAGTATGAGGTGTAGATAAGAGAAGGCAATAGCTTTGATTAAGTATAATAAAATCTAAGAGAAGAAAAAAAATCATTATTGAAAAGTGTATTATTTAATAGTATTTATTAGATTTGTATCCCACCTTTTATTCAGGCATGCAAGGTGGCACATGTAGCATTTGCTCCACCCACTTCCCCCCCAGCAACAACTTTGCAAGGTAGGTTGGGCTAAGGGAGAATAGCTGGCCCAAAGTCACTCACTGAGCTTCTATGGCTGAGGATGGACTAGAACTTGGGTCTCCCTGGTGCTAGTCTAACCCCTTAACCCTGAGACCATACAGATTAAGAAAGTTTTTGTGGCTGAGGTAAAAACCTCCTAGATTTTCTTCATCTAAATTATGCTTATACTATGTTAATATGATGTGTGGGATTTTTTGGTATAGTTTTTTTTTTAACTTTTTTTTGCGTGGGGGCAGAATTATTCCAAGTTCAGAGATGTCTTCCTTTTGGTAAAATACAGGATGTACTCTATAGCGAGATTAGTCGCTATAGTCCTCTTTTAAAAGTTCACGGAGGGGGATTCGGGGGAGATGTAAAAAAAGTTGTCGGCTGCAACTTGATGGGGAACTGAGTTTCCCTTTGTTTCTTAGGACGCTTCTGCTAGGATTATAATGCCGCTTCCATTTTCTAAGCTCCCCAAACAGTTTGAAATGATCTGCAAATGTTTTCCCTCATGCCAGTCTCAAAACACCAAGAATGCCACGAACCCAAGCAGAGCTTCCTTGCAAGAGGAGATCAGCGATCAGAATAGGGGCCCGGAAACAATGCTATGGCTTTGTAGGGGAAGGGGAGAAAAAGGGCCCAGGAAGGAGTTCCCACCAGTGGAAGAAGAGGCCACAAGTTCAGCAAAGCTGCAGCGCTCCAAAGGGAAAATCAACTTTGCTCCACTTCAAATAAACTATCAAAACTCACCTGTTGATATTTTTATTTCTCTATTATACTGTCTTGGAATACTTATGGTCCTTGTTAATTTTTTAATAAAGAAGAACTAATGGATGTTCTCTAAACTTTTTGGCTTAGTGCAGAGATAAACTATTCTGTATGTTGGAACAAGTGGAAAATAAGCCAGATAGGTTCCATAGTGAAAATTCTGATAAGAAGTAATTGTTTGCTGTATATCTTAACCATGGAATCTTCTTGATCCTCAGAAGTCATTCCAAATTGGGGTTGTGGGAAGAGGTGTGTTGTTAGATGTATGACCTGACACTTTCAAGTTCTTGACTTTCAGGAAGATTCATAGAAAGCCTCCAAGCTGCATTGAGTCCTTTTCTCCAAGACAAGCCCCTGCTCACCATTCCTTGGGTCCAGATTGGGGGATGCTGAGGACAGTCCCTTTTTTCTTTCTTTTGGGGAAGAGGACACTCTTTCACATGATGGCTTGTTTCCCTGAAGCCCAAATGTGAAATGTGTGAAGGGCAAATCTAAACATTAGGCTCTTTGGCCCTCCTCCTGAGGCTTCTTCACTGAGGGGGAGGAGAACCCAGAGAGGAACATTCAGACTAGGTGACCCGAGTCTGCCATAATGTGGGAACATGCTGGTTCAGTGTTGAGGCAGTGCTTCACCTTGCTCCTGCCCTTGAAGTCAGTGGGGAAGCTGTTGCAGTTGTTTCAGCCTCTCCCAGCCAGCCAGGTCGTTGATGGCAGCTGTAGCTCCCATAAGAGAGGGAACAGGATGCTGTGGTGGTGGCTATGGTGGTGACCACCTTCCCTCTTCTCCCTACAGCAGCTGGGCCTTCTTCAGCCTGGTGGCCAGGTGTGCAAACAGAACCTCACCTGTCCTGCCCTAGTGACTTCTCCTAAGTGGCTGGGGGAAGGTGGACCCAAGGAGAAGAAGGGGGTGGCACCTGCCTGTCTTCATGCTTGTGGTCTCTGCCAGCCTGGCCCACTCTCACAGAATGCCTCCAAGCTTTCTTGGAGGAAAAGGTTGCAAATGAGGCATTGGGGGTGAGGAAGCAAGTGTGCATCAACTGTTAGAAATGTGGTGACATGAGCAAATCGAGAGCATTTATTTATTTGATTGTTTTTATCCCATCGTCCACTCAGGAGATCAAGGTGGTTGATCATAGTTCTCCCTTCTCCCACTTTTCCCCACAACAACAACCCTGTGTGGTAGATTGGGCTGAGAGAGAATCCCTGAGCTTCCGTGGCTGTGGGCAGACTTAATCCTGGGTCTTTCTGCTCCTAATCCATCAAGTTCCTGCTCCTAATCCATCAAGCTCCATCAATTTGAGCTTTTTCAGACTGTGCTCTGCTCTGTCTGGTCAAATACTTGCCTAGACTGAATGGGAACACATTCTGGTGGTGATCCTGCTTTATCTGTGCAAGCTTAAAAAATTGCAATCCCTCTTAGAATTGCTCATCACCCTCCAGGAGGTCATGCCCCATAACGTGAGAAGATCTGACTCCCATCTTTAGTTTAGCAATGCCTGACTTTGCTTATCTGCTTTGCTGTCAGTTTGTCATCACAGTTTCACCACTATTTTGGCAACTGCCATTTTCTACAGCAGTTTAAAGGAGAACTGTTTTCATATTGCCTTGGCACACACTTTCTAGCAGTGATCACGCTGTGCCCTTTGCCCATCCTGATACCTTTCTCAGCATTTCAAGTGGTCATCAAGTGTTGCCTCAGCAATGCTGCAGACCTTTGCTACCCTTCTGTCTGAACTCAGTCTTTCTTTAAAGGAAAAAAGAGAAAATAAAAATACAGATGAAGCAACTGCTGTTGTAAACTTTGTGATCTTTGCTCCATCATGATTCTGTCCTGTCTAATCCTGTTCATAAAGATGAGGAACTGTAGAAGGCCTCTATTCATAGGTTCTTTTCTGTAATGTTTGCTGCTCTCTTCCAAAAAGAGCATTTATTCAGAGACTCCTATAAACTTCCTAAAATTTTTACTTGCTTTACGTAGCTATTGATTTCCTTAGGAGAGTATGCTAGAGAGAAATGTTTCTAAAGTCACAAGTGTGAGGTGGGCAGCTATATAAATTTAAATAAATAAATAAATAAATAAATAAATAAATAAATAAATAAATAAATAAAGTGGATTTGCTTTGAATAGACTCTTCTGTACATTCAGTTTCCCTTCTGAATACTTTTTTTTCTCAAAACTGGCCTAAATAGTTTGCCCAAAAAGGATTGCAAATGGGTCCTTTGCAGATAATGGTTCAGATTACTCAACAAGTATTTTTGGGGAATCTCAGACAGGATTATTAAGGTTGTTCACACAGTTGGCCAGATATTTAGACTGGATTTGGCATTTTTATCCATTTATCGAGTCCTTCCCAAGGATGTGGGATAGGCAGATGTTGTTTGATGGTGTTAAAGGTATCATTGTAGGATATAAGCTGTTTCAAGTAAAGCTGCCTTTTGCAATTGACTGATGGTGATTTTGTCAATGTTAATGGTCTTCAAGTGGTACTCCAGATGTTTTGGAATTGCACCTAAGGTGCCTATAACTATTGGTACTACCTTTGCTTTCTTTTGCCATAGTCATTCTACTTCTATTTGCAGGTCTTTATATTTCATGATTTTCTCCAGTTCTTTCTCTTCTGTTCTGCTATCTCCAGGTATTGCAGTGTCCACTATCCAGACTTTTTTGTCTTTTTTATCAACAATTGTTAAGTCTGGAGTGTTATGTGCCAGGTGCTTGTCTGTTTGAATTCTAAAGTCTCAGAGCACTTCAGCTTCTTCATCTTCTATTACTTTGTCTGCTTTGTGGTCCCACCAGTTCTTGCTTGCAGGCGAATGGTGCTTCTTGCAGATATTCCAATGCACCATTGTTGCTACTTTGTCATGCCGTTGTTTGTAGTCAGTCTGTGTAATCTTCTTGTAGCAGCTAGCTAGGTGGTCCACTGTTTCTTCAGTTTCTTTGCAGAGGTGGCATTTGCTGTCTGTTGCTGTCTTCTCAATTCTGGCTTTGTATGCATTTGTTCTTAAGGTTTGGTCTTGTGCAGCCAGAATTAGCCCCTCTGTCCTTTTCTTCAACTTTCCTGCTCTTAGCCATTGCCAGGTTTCGTTGTTATCTGCTTTGCCTGCTAGTTTGTGTGTGTGTGTGTGTGTGTGTGTGTGTGTGTGTGTACTGGCCATGTAATACTTTGCCTTGCCATGTCTCTTTTCTATTCTTCATTTGGTTTTTCTTGTAGGTCAGTTTGGTCTCTTCGGTATTCAGTAAGCCTTCATGGTATACTAGATTCAGTGCATCTTCTTCACTGTCCTTCAGATATTCTTCCAATGCCCCTTTTTCTTCTTCAGCTGTCTGGAGTACTTGTAATGTTCCACACCCACCTATGCCCCTTTGTAAGTAGAGTCTGTTAACATTGCTGTGTGGATGAAGGGCATAATTCATTGTCATTATTTTTCTGGTCTTTCTATCCAGGGCTTTTAGTTCAGCTTGAGCCCGTCCACTATTCCAGTTGTGTATCTAATGACTGGAATTGCCCAGGGGTTAATTGCCTTGATGGTATTTCCACCACTAAGTTTGGACTTTAAGATCTTCTTCACTCTTCTTATGTATTCACTACTAACCTTCTTCTTGATTTCAGGGTTGTTGTTGCTGCTGCTGCTGCTGCTATTATTGTTATTATTGTTGTTGTTATTGTTGTTGTTGTTGTTGTTATTATTATTATTATTATTTTGCCCTTCCCTGAAACTACAAATCAGGTGCCTCAGGCAACCATATTATTTTGTTTAATGCATGCTCTGCTCCATTGAACTGGATTCATTCATGTTGTACTTTTTCTCCTCCCCTTAAACACTTTGTGAATGAAAACTGAAATATATTTTGTGAAGCTCTTGTGAATGTGCTGCCATGTTTAACATGTTATTAATTCCAGCATGGATAAGTATTCATAAATAAAGGAGGATTCTTCTATGCAAATTTTAAATGGAGATATTCTACCATGAGTCTGAGATCCATATGATTCTTCAATCCATATGAAATGGTTGTGCAAAAACCCTGTAATATGTATCACTCATGAGAAGGACTTAGAATCATCCTCCCTTTTTCATAATAATTTATCTCTTCTACAAATAAATAGAAATATTTATACTTAAATTCAAATTTGAAAACGTCAAAGCCAGTATCAAGCAAAGAAGAAGGGATATAGATTACCAACCGGATGTGTCACTTGTTCCAAGTTACTTTAATTTGGATAGAATCAATTGTTCCCTGAAGCCAGCAGATTGTCTATTCAATATAGTAATTTCCAGATCTTTCACACTACTTTGATGCAATGCCTTACCCATGGTGGTTTTGTTTGGAAACACAGATCATTTCTGTATTGTAAGAGAGTTTGTCTTTGCACCTCTGCAGAGCTTAAATCAATAAAACACACCCTCCTAAAGTTATATGCTATACAGATATATGGTACTCTCTCATTGATCGGACTGTTTGGTCCTCTTGGGCTTACCATTGCGCTTTGCAATCCCTTCGTGACTTGAAAATTCATGCTGAAAGGTCTACATAAATTTTGTATAGTGGCCTATAGGATTAGCGAAGAAAAGTGTATTGCTGTTTCTTGATTGGCACAAGACAGATTATCTCATTCTTTCATTAATGATTTGGTTTTTCATCCCTTCCTCTTTTGACATTACAGGTATCTGTCTCTCCACCTTCTGCTTAAACATACTACAGTAATGTAGTCAGTTCAACTCCTGGTGATTATATGAACATGTTGGCTCGGGGCTCTTGTGTCTTACTGTATTCTTCAGCAGCGTGCTTTAGTATTTACGCTGGAATGCTTCAGGAGCTCTCATGCTGACCATGCATTATCAGTGTTGTTTTGCAGGGTGTGCAAAATGCAGCTGCTCATTTTCTAATTAGTCAAAACTTGTATAGCAAAATAACCTCAATACCGCAGGAGATGCATTAGTTGCCAGTTGGTGTCTGGGTCCAACTTAAGGTCCTGGTTATTACTTATAAAGCTTGTTATATCTTGGGTCCATGCTAGCTTTGGCACTGTCTGATCCAGCTTAAATCTTCCTGCCATCTACGCCTTGGCCAAGGGTGAGAATTCCCCTCAAGATGATTAGATGATGTTACATTAAAATTGCTAAGAACATTTCCATTGTAGGAGGGGAGAAGCAGGAGGCAGGGCTTTTTCTGATCACTTTCCTTGTGAAAACAGCCTGCCTGCCTGCCTGCCTGCCTGCCTGCCTGCCTGGATGAGCTGATGGCCTGCTTCCCATGAAATGCTGGGCAGAAAAAGATTTCTGGAAAAAAAACCCACTTCATTTCCAGATAGGTTACACATGGGTGTCAAGCAACTTTAGGGTGCAGTGCAGAAAAGTCCAACCCTTTAACTGTGAAGTCTGAGAGTGTACCTTGCCTACTACTAAGACTCTCATGTACCCATGAAACCTCTATTGACAACTTCCTCAATAGGCATACTTCACTGTGTTCTGAACAATGTTTATGCAGAATCTTTTCCTTCCTTCCTTCCTTCCTTCCTTCCTTCCTTCCTTCCTTCCTTCCTTCCTTCCTTCCTTCCTTCCTTCCTTCCTTCCTTCCTTCCTCCCTCCCTCCCTCCCCAGTTGCAACTTGATATAAATTTCTTCTCCCAATAGCTAACTTTAAGCACTGGGATCTGGCAGCATTTGGAAGCATTCTAAATGAATCACTTTCCATAAATAAAAATAAAGATGTACCTAAGTTGTTGAAAGAGATCCTCAAACAAAGTGCCAGTACTTATTTGAAAGTGATGTAAAGTTCAGCTCCTTCTTTGGTTCATGTCCCTCCTGCCATTTGCTTTGCTCTTGGGATCTTATTATCCTGATTTATGATTTTCTGTCAGTCCCTGACTCAGTGTTTCTGTTCAAACTCTGTTAAAAAAAAAAAAATAGTAGTGAGATATTCCAGCCACACCTCTCAGCTCCCTAAGGATTGTATCACTGGACAAGTTTTATACAGTAATGACTAAAGCTAATGAACATTTTCCAAAAACAGAAATTTAAAAAATACTCTGCTTTCTAAGAACATCAAAGAAAGTTAACAACTTAATGGCATTGTAACCATCCCACTGGCACTGAACTCATTGGTCATTATATTAATAGGAGATACATTTCCTTGGAGCAGCAGAATACTGGTGAACTGCTCTTTTGAAGGAGGTGGTGCAGGCAAATATTTAAGATATAACTTAGAGATCAGGAGTAATTTTCAGCAATTACTCATCCAATACCATAGAATATAGAGTTTTCTCTAAGGCTCCATAGCTTCTATGTGCTCTTTGCTTTTCAACATTAACATCAGAGAGAGGCCATCAAAAATTAAACCATAAACACGGTATGTTATTTTGGGATGCATTATTTTTCTTTTTCTTTTTTTTAAATATTGTGTCTCAGTTGATTGATTACTTCCCCCCCTTTTTTAAACAAAAATAAACAGGTTTCCAAATAATTCCACTGTAATCAGCGAGATCTAAATGTGCTTAACTTGGGTGGAATTGTGCCCACTGATTTAAAACATACAGAGGGTGAAACAAAGAAATATATGTTCATGTCTGTTTATTGGTAATGTGACTATTTGTCTTAGTGTTTTCTTTTTAAATAAAAAAAATGTTAGATTAGCCAACGCATAGTAGACACATTGTTTAACCAAACTACATAATAGAAGAATGCAGAAAGATTGGCTTTACAGATCATTACAATAATAAAATAATAAGCATACTTATTATGAACTTTTCAGGCTGAATTGATGATTTCAGTGATGAAGATCTGTAAAATGTCTTTCCTAACCTGTTGTTTGTTCAGTGTAATCTACATAAATGATGGAAACTGATTTCAGCATTTATTAGATTATAAGCATTCTTTGTATGCTTCTCCTGAAAGGTACCTCTGCTTATTGCAAAGGTGGGCAACATTTTGGCAATCAGAAGCCACACATATTTATTTTCTTATAATGGCTAACAACCACAGGGAGCAGGGTAATGATATAAAAATGTCAAAGTCAAGAGCAAGGGCAGAATTTTGAGTCCACTTTTTTTTAGGGGAAGGAATATCTTATCTGTCCTCCCCCCACCTGAAAATCAGGAAGAAATCATACCACTCCTGTTTTGGTAATTTTTAATCAAATTTCAGCAGCATATTCACTGAGCAATGCATGAGTGTGAGAAGGAAAGTTTATTGTACATTTGTTGATTTAGAGAAAGCATTCAATAAAGTGAATAGTCTTGAATTAGGGAATGTTTTGCATTAATATGGAACTGAAGGATGGTTCTGAATGTGATAAGAGCAGTATATGATGGAAATAAAGCATGTATGAGAATAAATCAGATGTTTAACAAATAGTTCAACATTGAGCAGGGGGTTAGACAAGGATGTATATTGTTCCTTAGTTGTTCAATGTGTTTATGGATGCATCTATTACAAATGTTTGTTGTAATGTTAGAGGTATGCTGACTGAGAATGTGAGTGTATGTGCAGTTTTGTATGCAGACAATGCCATGTTGTTTCTGAGAACCTGAATGATCTCAGTAAATGTTAGATAAATGGTATGATGCAATGAGAAGTATGGATCTGAAAAACAGTGTATCAAAGATCAAAATATTTAATTTGTGTTTGACAGAGAAACTGGGGTGAATGATTGCAAAATGTTATACATAAATGGAATAAAAACACAGCAAGCTGATGAATTTGTGTCCCTTGGTAGAACGTTTATTAACAAGGGAAAAAACAATTGGAAAATTTTATGAGACACAAATACTGGTATAAACATGGTGGGAGGTATGTAGTTTGTTGCAAGGAATGAATATTTGTTGAAAGAAGCAATAATGGTTGTGTGTAAGAATGTGCTTCTGCCCACTTTGTTATATAGAAGTGCAAGTTGGGTGCACCAGGAAAGACATGACAGTAAGTTGAATGCAGTGGGACCAGAGTCTTTAATATTATAAGAATATTTGTAGTAAAAGAAGGAGATAGGGTCGAGAATGGATGAGTGCTGAATGAATACGGATGGAATAGAAACATGAATGACTAGTATGAAAGAAGTATGTTGAGGTAGTTTAGCCATATGGAGAGAATTAATGAGGATTGAATGGCATATCAAACTTATGAAGGATCAGTGACCAGGTCAAGAGAAAGGAAAGATGAGAAAGTAGTTGGATGAAGTTGATGAGATGCTCAGAAAGAGGTGAAAAGAACAAAAAAGGTAATGTATGAAGCGGTATATAGATGTGGTAGAACCAAGAATGTTTTGCGAGGATGGAAAAGCTATGAAGAAGCATAGTGCAATTGTTGGTATAAACTAGATTAAGCTATCTTCCCTCCCCTCCCCCCCCCATGTCTTCACTTTCTCTGGGTTACTATTTCTTACTCCCTTTCTTTGCTTTGCATAATATTACTTACCCTGAAAGGGAATAGCATGATGGGGATAGATGCATAAAAGGATGGGTGGATGGAAGTGCATGGTTATCTTACAAAATTAATAAATGATAGGTGGCTTGACATAGAATATATTCATATTATACTCAGAGTACTTCAGTACTCACTTTGAAAGGGGCATGATATGCAAACAAAACATGGTCATATAGTAGAATCCTGAAGTGGTAAGAAAGAAGCCCTGGAATTTCTGTTTGTCAGTTTTTGTTTTAATATTCCCATGTTTGTTTGTTTTTTGAAAAAAAAGTTAATAGCAACTGGAAAATAAAACAGCACGAAGTTCTTTTCCCTGATGTGCTAGGTCTTAAAAAATGTTACGAGAACATACATTTATTTATTTATTTATTTATTTATTTATTTATTTATTTATGCATACATTCTCAATCAAGAATTCAAATATATGATTTCAGGTCTGCCATCTGAAACGGTTAGCCTGTACTCTGCATCTTCAGACATCTACCATCATTCTTTTAAGCATATAAGATCAGGCATAAACCATCAAAAATACACGTTAATAAAATATGTCAGTTGATAGTTATTTACACTGTATTGCAGGTCATCTAGATATGGACTTCTCATCCATGACACTCCACACAAACAACGTGACTGAATTTATCCTCTTTGGCCTCACGCAAAATGAAGAAACCCAGAAAATATGCTTTGTCCTGTTTCTGTGCTTCTATTTAATCATTGTGCTGGGAAACTTTCTCATAGTAGTCACGATAATCTTCAGTGGCCACTTGGCTTCTCCCATGTATTACTTCCTCAGCTACTTATCCTTTGTAGACATTTGCTATTCCTCAGTCACAGCTCCCAAAATGATTACAGATTTTCTTCTGGAAACAAAAACCATCTCATTTATTGGCTGCATAGCTCAGCTCTTTGGAGTTCATTTCTTTGGCTGCACAGAGATCTTCATTCTTACAGTGATGGCCTATGACCGGTACATTGCAATTTGCAAACCACTCCACTATACCACCATTATGACCAGGCGAGTCTGTGGGCAGATGGTAGCAGCTTCTTGGGTTGGGGGGTTTCTGCACTCCTTGGTGCAGACTCTTCTCACCGCTCAGCTTCCTTTTTGTGGGCCCAATGAAATTGACCATTATTTTTGTGATGTCCACCCTCTATTGAAACTGGTTTGTACAGATACCTATATCATCGGCATCATAGTGGTTGCGAACAGTGGGATGATTGCTTTAAGCTGCTTCCTCATCTTAGTTGTATCATATATTGTCATCTTGGTCTCCTTGAGATCTCAGTCTTCTGAAGGGCGTCGTAAGGCTCTTTCTACTTGTGCTTCCCATGTCACAGTAGTGATTTTATTTTTTGGGCCATGCACCTTTACCTATATACGCCCTTCCAGCAACTTCTCAGAAGACAAGACAGTAGCTGTGTTTTATACTATTATCACCCCAATGCTGAACCCATTAATCTACACATTAAGAAATTCAGAGATGAAGAACGCCATTAAAAAATTATGGAGCAGAAAAATTATTTCAACTGAAAAAACAAATATGTAAACAGAGCATGTGTAGAAATAGTTACAACAGGATGCCTGCCTTCATGTGAAGATTTTATTTTATTTCTGTCAATGTATTCTGCTGTTTTTAATATTGTTATCCCATTGACCCTTTGCATTTTATTTTGTTATACTTTTGTTGTAAATAATTTGATAACTTGGTTATAGAGCAACTTGAATATATCTGGAAATAAACATATCAAATATGAAGCAGAAGTTGTGTTTCAGGGGAAAGGAGACTCTAGATTGGTAGTGATTTCAAATGGTTTTCAATGATTTTCTCTGAACATTCTAATTATGGGAAAATAACCAGAGGAGAAACTATACCACAAAATAATTCAGTATTTTGATTTACATTATATTTTTTAACAACGGATTGAACATCACATTGGCACTCTTATGCATAAGTCCATAAAACTTCGAAGAGGGGAATACATTACCAAATGAATCAAATTTAGTTTGACAAGGCATTCAAAATTTCACGTTGGGGTTTTATTATTTTTTACAGTTCCACTCCATTAACTATATTTATATCTATGCACAAGTTCTAGCAGGTATGTGAAACTGCAAATTGATTTTGGCCATATAACATTGGAGGTCACCTTTTGGAAGCTCAAACCCAGGTCAGAAAATGTACTAGCAACAACACCCACATACACTAATATGGAAACAACCTAGCTATACAACCAAGGATGCTGCTGCTAAGAACCACATCCCAACATAATAATGCAGAGGACTAGACAGTTGCCACTAGATCAGAAAAATACCCTGTGGTATATTGACAAATACACTAAAGAGATCACAGCTTTGAATCATTCCGCCCCCCCCCCCCCGCCCCCATTCCCTGGCAAATTATTGTACCTCTCCCTACCAAAACAGCGACAGGTCTGTGAATCCAAATCCATACAGGGATTTCCCTACTTAGTAGCCATCTTTTAGTAAAAAAAAGAAAAAAAAAGAATGGGGGGTAGAAATTGCACACAATTTCTCTCACATAGATATTCCCATTTACTGAAAAGGAGAGCATATATATTCTGAAGGGACTGGCTCAATTATATCCAGGGGAACACGTCACCCTCTACACCAGTGTTTCTCAGCCTTGGCCACTTAAAGATGTGTAGACTTCAGCTCTCAGAACTCCCCAGCCAGCATGGATGGCTGAGGAATTCTGAGAGCTGAAGTCCACACATCTTCAAGTGGCCAGGGTTGAGAAACACTGCTCTACACATAAGATGTAGTTGGGGTCTGGGACAGAATATTCCTGAGGCCCCATTAATTTCTGGAAAGAGCTTTTTCCACAATGGAGCCAAATCTGATAGGGAACCAAGGGATAACCAAGGGAATGGTCAGATAAAAGACAGCTGAGCCAGCAGCAGCAATGTGGATGGGGCAAGAAGCTCAGAAGAGCCCTGCCCTAGTTTTTGGGTTGTAAGGGAGACAGAGGGAGAGAAGTACTTTCAAACATGCAAGATTATGTTAATGTAGTATTACAATAAAGTAGAATTAGCTCATCTGGCCGTGTTTCCTGTCTGGTCTACCTCGCAAGGCTGACAATTTTGCAAGTCTGAAAGTATATCTCTTCCCCCATCCCCTTTACAGCCCAGGAAACTAAGGAGGGTCTCTTCTGAGCCTCTTACCCTGCCCACATTCCTGCTGTGGGCTAAGCTGCTTTTATCTAAAAGTTCCTTTGGTTGCGTCTCTTTGCCCTGTCTCCCAAGGTCATTTCCACATACCTTTACACTTCTAACAGCTCTCTGAAAGTCTTTTTTAAGTCCTCATTCTGGGAAACCTTAGCTTACCCTCATGTGACAGAGTTTAAAGTGGTTTGGCATTTCCATAATAAACATGAACCTGACTGACTACTGAGGGCTAGACCCATACATGTGGGCAAATATTAGATGTGGGTTTTGTTTCAGGGAAGTTTTCATGTGATCTGAAGATGGAGGACATTATGTTCAGTCCTTGATCAGGGTTGGATCAAACTTTAGTTGCTCTTTGGCCTTTCCATCTTTACTTCTGAATGGTGATGTACTTCCTCAGATGGAACCCATGCACAAGTTGAGGGTCCTCCTGGAGTCAGAGCTCATGCTTGAAGAACAGGTGGCAGCTGTGGCCAGGAAGGCCTTTGCACAGATTTGTCTTTCCTGGACTGGGAGGCTCTTCTCACTGTCACTCATTCTTTAATCAACCTGTGTGTAGACAGGTTGTATGTAGTGTGCAGTGCACTATCTATGAGACTGCCCTTGAAGACCATTTGGAAGCTATAGCTGTTTCAGAATACAGCGAGATAAGCAATTATGGGCATACCCTCTGTGTGCCGATGTAACATTTCTCCTACATGATCTGCATTGGTTACCAGTAGGGTTCCAGATACAATTCAAGGTGCTTTTTTTAAATTACAAAGCCCTACATAACATACAGGCTGAGTTATTTGAGGGACTATTTTTCTTACATTGTTTCTGCCTGTCCTGTAAGAGCTGACAAAGTTGGCATGCTCCAGGTTCAAGGTATCAAGCAGGGCCACCTTATGGACCCAGGAGCTGTACCTTCTCTGTACAGGACCTGCTCTCTAGAACAATGTCCCCCTGGAGATTTGAACTGCTCCAACCCTGCTTTCCTTCAAGAGAACTTTGAAGACCTGGGCTTTTCCCCAGGCCTTGGGCTAGGGTGGGGTGTGCCCACTATTGGATTAGCACATGTATAACATGTTTTCTCCCTTGTTGTGACATTTATTTATTGGCTTTTATGTTGGGCTGTGGTTTGTAACTTTTTATGCCACCCAGAGTCATTGATGAGTTGGGTGCCTTAGGAAGTTCTAACTTCTTGGTTATCAGTAGAGGGAAAGCATGAAGCTGAAGCAGATGGGGATGGGGATGGGGCAGAAGGTACATCTGTAGGCTTTAGGTCACTAGGCCAGCCAGGCATAGGAGGATCCAGATACACTGGCAGCAGGCATGCTATCAAGATAGTAACTGCTTTGGAGACATATTCACATTGTTGCTAGGCAAGGCCTTGCCATGACAGTACTGACTGTATTAAATAATACCTAATTACCTTTGCCTCCCTTCTTGGCCCTCCCCCATCGCCAGGACGACCCAGCTGCCAATCAGTCCGCAGCTGCCAATCAAACAGCAGTGTGAGGAGATGCAGACAGGAGGCAAGATGGCTGCCTGGGAGCTGTGCCACCACAGGCCTCATGAAAAAGAAGCTGCTGAATAAACAGAGCCCAAGCCCAGGAGTTGAAGTAAAGAGGCAAAGTAAGAGATGGGCAGCCCTTAGGAAAAGAGGCAACTGGAAAGGAGGCAGCAGCTGAGAAAACTGGGGAGAGAGAGGTGTTTATTTCCTTCCCTCAGACTGGCGTGAGGGAGAAGTTTCCCTCAGATGGTGCAAAGATTAGAAAGAGGAGAAGACTCAGAAAGCCCAGCTAGGAACAAACAAGCAGAAGAGGCAATGAAAAAGTCAATAGAAATAGAACAGTCAATATTTCTGATAGAACAGAAATAGAAAGCAGATGCTAAAAAAGATAAAAAACAGATTGAACTTTGTAAGCTTTCCTTCTGTAAAATAAAAGTCTCCCCCGCATCTACTGAAGTGAGATACAAAACCCAACCAACTGCCAAGTTTCCAATGCTTTGAGTCTATTGAGTCTGGGTCAATCTGGTTATTGGTGGTTCAAAAAAAGAACATCAGGAATCCGAAACTGTTGTTTTCAGTTTAGCCCAGAAATGGTAGGTGCAAGGTGATGATCCAGTCTACCCCTCCCAAATGTGATACTGAGAGTCCAAGATGGCTTTCAAAAGCCACTGGCATACCATTGCTTGCTCTGCTACCAGTGGAAGTATCATCATGGAGTGCCCAGTCATGATGATCTGCTTATCTTTGGTCATTCTAGTAGGCAAGGTTTGAATGAGTTCAGCCCCTGAACTCTCTGGAAGGCTTCAGTATGCCATCCAATGAAGAAGTGACATAACTTCTTGGGGATCAAAGTTTCCTTCTTTTTCTTCCAGAAAGCTTTAAGGGTGAGAATAAGAGTGGGAGACAGACCACCTCCATTTCCAAAATTAACTTCAAACAAAGACCCCAAATCATTACTTTTCAGACCAGTTTGGGACCATTTGGAGAATTTTGATTGAGAGCCCCTTTGGCACTATGCAAATCTGACTTCTTCCTAAATCTCAACATCCAAGCTGGGAAGAGATAACTAGGAGAGAGAGAAGGCAAAAGAGATGGATTAACCAATAAAAGTCTGTGCTGTCACACTGGCCTGCGACCATCATTTCTACTTCATTGTATCTGCCATACTGACCTACTGAAGTTTTTTCCCCAATAGATTCCTGCAAGATTCCTTGAAGGAATGTTGGGTGCATTTCTCAGAACAGGGTGGGAGTGACAAAGGACCTGCACTCACCCAAGTTTGTTTTCTTTTGCAAGGATTTGGATTGCAGGTTTGGATGAATTCTTGATCTGGGATTGTCTTGTGACCCTGCAAGAGATTGTGGGAGTAGAGCTTTAGGTCAGAAGGTGACAGCTGGTTCCTGGGATTGCTCCCACCAAATTCCAGTATGGGTGATGATGGGCAGTGTGGTCCTATGCATCTGGAAGTTAGGGAAGACTGCTATAAGGCTTCACTTCAGATGGATGCTAATTAACTACTGAAAACTAGATTGAAAGGAGTTCAGTACACGAAAAAAAGTTCATAGGTTAGCATATATTTTTCATTCAGAAACATTTGAATTCTTCTGGGAGGTTGTTAACTGAATCAATGATGTAATGGCAGAACCTAGCCATATTTAAATATTTCATTTCATGGTTCTGAATAAGGCAAGAAAGACAACCTGTAAGAGCAACTCTTTTTGGTGGACAGAGAGAGAAAGAGGCTGTGCATTGGTTTCATTTGGGCTTTTCTTATAAAATGGGCAGCTGAAGAAAAGATACGATGGCTTACAGAGTTGGGGAAGATGAAGGTAGGCAGAATCACAGAGTATTCAAAGCCAGTTTGCTTATTTATTGAAGAGCTTCATGGAAACTCATCCGGCTGGTTGAGAGAGAGTGAGAGAGAGAGAGAGAGAGAGAGTGTAAGCAGAATTTTGAGGACAACTTTGGTAGGGCTGGACGATGCTATGGACTAGAGATACCTCAACCAATCAAGTAATGAAGAAGATTGGCTATAACTGACTTAAGTATGCAGACATGATAGTTACTATATTCCAGAAAGATGTGAGTTCTACCTGGTTTCAAAGTTTTGTTTAGCACCTATTCTGTGGCATATATATGTTGAACAGTATGACTGAGGAATAGTCTTGTTTTGCAATTACTCCCCAAATGTTTCTGAAATCTAAATTAAAAATGGCCCATTTTCTCATGTGTGATTTGTTTTTCCTCCCCAAAGCACTGGGAGCTACTCTGCTTGCTTGCAAACTAAATGTACTCAAAATTCCTGGTTGGATGAAAACATTAGGGAGGAGTTGCAGGGTAAGATAACCAACTGGAAGGGAATGAGTGAACAGGGCTACCAGGTTGGGCTGTAGAAATCTGGATTACTACTAGATAACATTTTCTATGTGTGTGTCTTTAGTCATTCTTGACTCCTGGCAGTTAACTGGACATGTACGCGTAGTTGGCAAAATTTTCAGAAGTGGTTTACCATTGCCTTCTTCCTAAGGCTGAGAGAGAGTACCTGGTCCAAATTTATTCTGCTGGTTTTGTGGTCGAAGGCAAAACTAAAACTCATGGTCTCCTTGTTTCTAGCCTGGTACCAAACTGGCTTTCAGATAATAAGAAAACTCTAACTCTGCTGCCATCTCATTGAAAACTGGACTTTTACAGACCAGATCTGGGAGCTCTAAGTTAAATACCCTTTCCCTTTCTGTGTTTTCCTGAGGGCCTTGGAACAATCAAATATTTAAAAGATACTGAACGTATAAATTTTACTCTAATTTTTATTCAGGCATATTAAATGCCCTTTTTTTAAAATTTGCCACATTCAGGTTATGCCGTTAGCCACTGTAGGAGGCTTTGAAAACAAAGGAAAACATGCTGGTTATATATAACAACATTTTTACTATTTTTCCATATAACTCCAAAACATGGCTATATAATGCTATATTCTCATACCATCTATAATGCAAATACTGTTTGTATTGCCATCTGAACTACCTGTTAGTTTACCTGGCTGGACAACAATTGAATTTGTTTTATAGTGATAGAACAAGCTGGTTTAAGTTGCAGAGCCTAGCTGTATACATGCCAACATCCAAACTTCCACCGTATTAGAAATACCATATCAGGGCTGTAGAAATCCAGATGATTGGTAGCTGCAACAACTTTAGTGCCATTTAGTGCTTTTCTAAATGTTTACATCCCAGTCACAACGTGCCTTACTGCTTCACTTAAACCAGTGGGCACTGAACTGCAGCCTTAATTATTTGGATTTATTCCATTTGGAAAGAACAAAAAGGGCACCAAGAGATGGTATTCCAATATTGGAGTTCCTTCCTATCTAGCAGTATATTACACCTCAGTTCTCTGCATGAGATTCTGAAAACACCATGTATAATAAGGGAAAACAGACTGAAAAATGTATTCTTGTCATGTCATTACTGCTAGATGACTGAATCAGGACACTTGGCTATGATTTATATGCAATTCCAATAGAACAAAACAACACCAGTGGCATTCAATGATGCTGATGATTCCTATTAAAATCAGTAGCGATTTTGGAGCACCTATAAAATGTGAAGGTTTTGACAGGATTGTTTGTATAACTGAATGAAACAGTGATTGGTCAACATGATGTTTGAATATACATTGAAAAGAAACGTATTGGATGCCTAAACATTTGGCTTTAACCTTACTTTAATCTAGGTCACAGATTTCTTTTTCAAGAAAAGCTTCCCCAGTGTTCTGTGAGATTGTTGCCCTTCAGCACTTCCTAAACTGACTTCCCTGAATTGCTGAGTATACATTCAATTTCTGACAACTGTTTATCTCCATTAAATTTTAGGGTAATCATTTCTTATGTCTGAAGGAATCAGGAGTTGAGAACATCCAATTCAAGGATTTTGTCAGTCTGCTATGGTGTGTATGTATTTTTTAAAAAACCCAAACCTTTATTTGAGAATACTCCTAATTTTATATGACAGGTGATTGAATGTCATGTTGTAATGTGTTATCTAGCCTTGAGAATATGGAGAACTTAAATAATGTGTCAGAATTCATCCTCCTGGGGCTTACTCAGGATCAAGAGTTACAGAAAGCTTGTTTTGGTCTGTTTTTGATCTTCTATGTGGCAATTCTGCTGGGGAATCTACTGATCATTGTCACAATCAAGAGCAGTCGCCACCTGACTTCTCCCATGTATTTCTTTCTCAGTTATCTTTCTTTTGTAGACATCTGTTATTCCTCAGTCACTGCTCCTAGACTGATAGCTGACTTCCTGGTTAAAAAGAAAACCATCTCTTTTGTTGCCTGCATGGGACAACTCTTTGCAGTCCACTTTTTCGGCTGTACTGAAATTTTCCTTCTCACATTGATGGCATACGACCGATACATTGCGATCTGCAAGCCTCTCCATTATACCGTTATTATGAAGAAGAGTGTCTGCAGTTGGATGATGGTTCTCTCATGGCTGGGTGGGTTTGTACATTCAATGGTACAGACGCTCCTCACCATACAGCTACCCTTCTGTGGTCCTAATGAAATTGATCACTATTTTTGTGATGTTCACCCTTTATTAAAATTAGCATGCACTGATACCTACATTATTGGACTTATTGTCATTGCCAACAGTGGCATGATTTCCCTCAGTTCTTTTCTCGTGCTGACTATTTCTTACATTGTTATCCTACTCACATTGAGGACTCGTTCTTCGGAAGGACGTCTCAAGGCTCTTTCAACCTGTGCCTCCCACATCACGGTCGTGATTCTGCTTTTTGGCCCCTGCATCTTCCTTTACATGAGGCCTTCATCCACGTTCTCAGAGGACAAAAGTGTGGCTGTTTTCTATACTATTTTCACTCCTATGCTCAATCCGTTAATTTACACCTTGAGAAATGAAGAGGTAAAAAATGCCATGAGAAAATTATGGAGCAAAAGAGTAGTTTCGGGTAGAAAATTAAAAGTGGATTTAAAAATATAACCTTGGTATAATCACATGTCATATTAATGGTGGAGAAAAGTGGATTAGTGTTAGTACTGGGCCTGTTGGAAGGGGAAGTTTTCCATCTTTAGCAAAGTTTCAATAAAATGAATCATGTCCCCTTGAAATAATGAGCATATAAGTGGAACTTCTAATTAAGATGCCTTAAATTTTGATACTATGTATAAAGAATTTTTTCCCCCTAAGGTTCATGGCTAGGGACAGAAGATTTAACCTTTCGTCCTGACATACAGTGAAAACAGTAACTATTACATTATGAAATGTAATATTTAGTTAAAAATAATTGTTGCTATAGGCTTGTGACGTTGGGCCAATGCAGAGGGAAAATGTCCCACTTACTTTTGTAAAGCTTATTTATGTGGTTATCTGTGTTTCAGGAAGGCTAATTTATTCTTCCTCCTGCTGCAATAGTTCTATTTTGATGATTCAAGGAGCACTAGTTTTGTGTGTTAACTACTCAGAGGTACGAAGAAGCTTTATAAATTTGATCTCTGTATAGTCACATTTGAATGCAATTGCTGTTTAGAATCACTTGCATCTGATGAAATCCATGCAGGAAATTAATTTTAAAAAGAGACAGCTTGCCTGCCTTTAAAGGAGATATGTTCGGTGGCCAGTATGTCTGTGGACTGTGTTCTCAAGCTACAGGAGGAATACTAAGAATGGCCACATTTGCCTTTCTAGTTTCCTGATATTCTCACTTTGCAAAAATAAAGGAAAATAGGTGCCCATGTTTGGATAAGTTGGAGAATTTCTAAGACTTTTTTTTTAAAAGATAGTTTTGTTATGTTAACTTAGAGATGAGATAATGGCAGGCAATATTTTTTTTCCCTCTCCACAATTATATACAATGTCAGCAAGTCTCTCTGTCACCATGAGTATCTGCAAGGGTAGGCAAATGATAAAATATGTGTGACTATGTGCTTCATAAAATATCAAGATGCAAGAGCATAATTGTGGCATTTATGTTATGACATCATTGCGTGTTTGCTGTTATTTTGATGTCATTGGGCTTTGTTACTGATGCTGCTGCCTATCACCCACACTGTTCTTTGGGGGTTTTTTGGTCCTATTGCCCTTTCAGGGTAATTTAATACAGAAGCAAGAACACAGTCAGGAGGAACTCAGAAAAATCCTGTAGTAAATGAAGAGGGTTATTGATTGCTGATGGTGTTTGTCAAAACTTGTCTTAACTTGTGAAAAGAAAAACCGAGAGTCACCAAGCAGAAGATCAAATGTTGAGGAAGGCAACTGAAGCCACTGTCAGTAGTCGGACACTAGCAGGAGCAGTGTGGTTCCTAGACAGAGAAAGACCTATGGCAGTGAGCTAGACCAGAGCCATGAAGGGGCAGCGCAGAGGAAGTTTTGACCAAGGGGTTGGGAGGGATGGAGAAAAAATGGCCTACACTGGTATTCTTGTGAGGATGTAATCTCTTCAACAAAGCATCTGATGTAAATCCAATCTTTGCTCAATGTGTGTGAATAAAGCCAGGGCAGAGAGCTTTGCCAGTGGGAGAGGTTTGGAGGAGAATGCCAGTGAAGTCTAGCCTGCAGATTTCCAGTCAGCTATCTTTCTGTTTATTCCATCAGCACTGTAACTTCCCAACATAATTTGAGCTTTCTTCTGTGTTGTATTATTAATAATGTTAATAATAAAATCAATGTTGAATTTATTAAATTGTCTTGAGTGTTTTATCTTGCCTTTCGTCTAAGAAGATCATGGTTTTGTGTGTTGGATCATTCAGGTAGGCAGGAAGAGATGATGTTGTCCTTGGTCCGCTTCTAGGCTGCTGGGAATTTGCCTTCCCACTGAGAGTTCCTGTTCTGCATCAAACATAATGTTTTTCCTGCTGGTGCAAGCAGGACACTCCGTTACAAATCCATTCCAAATGGCTGGTCTGTACTTTGATGGTAACCCCCAGACTCTGCTTCCTGCCTTTGACCTCCATTTCAGGATGAGCTGATGGCCTGCTTCCCATGAAATGCTGGGGAGAAAAAGATTTCTGGAAAAAAAACCCACTTCATTTCCAGATAGGTTACACATGGGTTTCAAGCAACTTTAGGGTGCAGTGCAGAAAAGTCCAACCCTTTAACTGTGAAGTCTGAGAGTGTACCTTGTGTACTACTAAGACTCTCATGTACCCATGAAACCTCTATTGACAACTTCCTCAATAGGCATACTTCACTGTGTTCTGAACAATGTTTATGCAGAATCTTTCTTTCTTTCTTTCTTTCTTTCTTTCTTTCTTTCTTTCTTTCTTTCTTTCTTTCTTTCTTTCTTCTCTCTCTCTCTCTCTCTCTCTCTCTCTCTCTCTCTCTCTCTCTCAATCAATCAATCAATCAATCAATCAATCAATCAAATTTATATCACCACCCAACTCCCACACAAGGAGGGACTCTGGGCGGTTCACAACCAAACAGTTAAAACCAATAAAGACATAAATAGTACAGCATAAAATACAATTATTAAATATAATAAAATCCAAGCAATGGTGGTATTGTTGCAGCCTGGGACGAGATAATATTGGTCAGGTAGAACTAGGGAACCAGCCATCCCCAAAACTGACAATTCCCATCCCCACCCCTACCCCATGCATAATAACAAAACCAGGTCTTCAGTTTTTTCTGAAGCCTAAGAGGGAGGGGCCAACCTCACTTCCGGGGGAAGGGTGTTCCAAAGGGCAGGGGCTGCTGCAGAGAAGGCTACAAGTAGCCATTGGAAAGACTGGCCTTCAGACAAATCTTGTTCTTGGATTATCAGAGAGCAGAGCCAAAAGAGGTCAAGTCCCTTGACATCGGAGGAGAAGTGCAATACATCTTTGAACACAGAACAAATCTCCAGATCAGCCCAAACTGGAAAGTAGAGAAAGAAATTCAAGTCCAGTGAGTGGGCAGAGACGTCAGGGAAGTAGCTAATTATCTCCTCCCCTCCTTTTTGTGGGGATCTTCTCTTTCCTTATGTTTGTGCTCTATGCCATCAAGTTCTTTCCATCCCCAAAGGGTGAAACATGGAGATGAAATAAGATAGCATAAACACTTAATTAACATAGGAGCAAAAGAACACACCAACCTTTATTAAATAACTTAAAATGGGTTTTAAAACAGATTCACTTATTTTTCTATATCTCATGAATGCTAGCCAGGCACAGCCCTATAATTATTCTTTACACGGTCTTTGTTGCTGGGGTAGGTATTCTAAGGCTTGGATTCTGCCTCCCTCAGACCTCTTGGTGTGCCCACGTATCACCACTGCTATGCGAGCTGCGTTGGCGGCCAGTTGGCTTCCGAATGCAATTCAAGATGCTGGTTATTATCTGTAAAGCCCTGTATGGTATATGTCCTGGATATCTGAAAGGCTGCTGGTCTCCAATTGTTTCTGCCTGCCTAGTACATTCAAGCATAATGGGTGCATTCCAGTTCCCCACCATTAAACATTGCCATTTTGTGGGACCAAGGAAGCACGCTTTCATTGTTGTGGCCCTGACCCCCTGGGACAGCTTCCCCCCCAAGATAAGGACGGTGCCCTCTCTCCAAGGGTTCCGGAAGCTTTGAAGACCTGGCTTTGGTCCCAGGCCTGGGGCTGATGTGTATTATTTGTTTAAGGCCCCTGTTTTCTTTTGTTGATCCTGTTGTTTATTCGATCATTTTAGTCTGCGCTGTCTATCTGATTCAATGTTTTTAGCTGTTTTCATGTATTTTTTTCTTCTAGTTTTGTATGCCGCCCAAAGTGCACTGGAGTTGGGTGGCAAATACATTTAAATAAATGAATAAATGAATAAATAATTATTTTTCTCGGTTCCCTGACCCGCATTGGCTCTAGTCCCACCCCACTTGGCTCTCTGGCCAATTGTAGCTTTTAAGGGCGATCTTTCTACTTTGGGTTCATTGTGATTGCCTGAACAAGTGGCACATTTTGGCACATAAGTCAAAGCAAAGGCTTGTGAAAATCTTATCACTCTGCTCTACATCACTTTCCTGCTAATATCTTGTTAACATCTTCCAGTCCAGATCTTACTTCTTTTTACTCCCGGAAAGATAGTATACTTTTATTTGGGTTAGAGGCAATCTGTCTCATTCTCCCTTTCACTCTCTCTCCCTCTCTCTCTCCTGTCTGGTAGTTCACCGGAGCTGAGCAGCACACCTCCCACGGCAGAAAACAGTGTGGGCCACAAAAGAGTGGCAGGTTCATCTATCCGGCACGCAAGGTCCGGTCAACACACCGAGTCGGGGAATCCTTTTTTCTCTGTATTGAAACTCTTCAGCAAAAAGGGCCCCATCTCTCCAAGAAGAGGAACCTCAAGTAAAGTTTTACATCAATCTTTATACTTTTCAAAAATAGGGAAAACACGATTGGTTACATTGTTGCGCAGATGCCCTTGATTCCGTGTTACATATTAACATCCCATAATAAGCTTAGCATGTTCTATGTTCTCTAACATTTTTACCTGAGGGGTGTGCATTTTACTATGTTGATTAGCTTTAGGCTATACTAGGGTCGCAGGCGTTACGAGGTGGTCTCATAACAAGGTCCCCCGAGGCTTCTGAATACCTCAAATCCAGTCCTCTTCCTCTTTTCAAAGTTCACCTTTTCTATTTGCTATCAGACGTCTGCTGAACACACCACATCCTCTTGAAACTCAACCACAAGCGTTTTATAGCGTGCTTTGGTAAATAAGCACTGAACAATATTCTACCATGTGGCCCTCAGCAGCTCACTGTTATGACGGCTATTAGGGTAGCTTGGAAGAAGCCACATATTGAATAATGAGCAGAAAAGTGATGCAGAAGTCATCTAGCCCAGCATGGTCTATTACAGTTCACAGTCTTCAGTGACTCACAACATGGCCGCCATTCCTCAGAGGCCAGATCCCTACTTCCTATTGCAGTGGGAAGTTAGCGTGAAGACGGGGGCTAAGAATCATTGGGTTGAATCCAGCTGCCTTTCGACTTTAAATATAGGAATGCTTTGTTGAGTTTGAGAGCCACTTTGATGTAGTGGTTGAAGGCGCCAGGCTAAAAATCAGGAGATGGGGAGTTTTGCCCTTGGCAAAAAGTCAGCGGGGTGACTTTGAGCCTGTCCCTCTCTCTCAGGCCTAGAAAGAAGGCAATGGCAAACCACTTCTGAATATCTTGCCAAGAAAACTGCATGGATTATCCAGGGAATTGCCGGAAGTCAAGACTGACTCGAAGCTAAATAAATAAATGAATGAATAAATAAATAAGTTATAGACTTTGTCTTTTGTCACCTCCCTCCCAGCTATGGAAGTGTGTTTGGCCCCACCCTCCTAGTATTTTAGCAAATTTGTAAATTTTAGTTGAATTGAGTTTTGATTTTAATGATAATTTTAAATTTATTTTAATTTTAATTATACAGTTTTTATTGTTATGTCTGTATTTTTAATTACTGTAAGATACATTGAGGGTTGGATAGATAGAAAGACAGGATATCCAATACATAAATACAGTAATTAATTTGTATGTGTACTATAGTTTTCATCTTACTCTAACTGAAACACAGATCTTCATGCTTACATTCTGGTGAAGCACAAATGGATAGTAAAGAAAGAAGTTACCACTTTCCAGAGGTGTCCAAAACAGACATCATTTTCTGAATGCTGTATACATTTTTTCCTCCAAAACTTCTACTTTTATTGCAAATACTATTTGAATATAATTGCTGCTGTTAGTTAGAATAACATGGCATTTGCCACCAAACAAGCGTATGATCAAACAAAGGTTTTAAACTCACTTAAAATCTCTAGGTATAATTATCTGATCCACAGCTAACAGTATAAACAGAAAAATATATTCAAAATATCTATGTGAAATATCTTCATGGTCCTTAGTAGAGCCATAGTATTCAATAATAAATGCAATAAATAAATAAATAAATAAATGAAAAACAATTACAAAATTCCAAATTTATCTGGATCCTTAATCTGTTTATAAGTTTCTTAGATCAAAACCTTATTTAGCTTTTTGCTGTTTATTTCAAATTCTTTAACTTCTGAAGCTTATAGTTAATTTTTCTTTTATTCATGGTTGAAGATAAATTCACCCGGTGACTTTTCCAACTCATAGTTCTGAAGGTCTCCGATAGGTTTAAGATGATTAATATGCAATTTCCAAAAGTGATTAGAAAGTGAGACTAGAGAGTGTCCTTTAAAAGGTTCTGCTGTGGTTGTGAGCAAGACTGATCCCTTCGTCTCCTGGCACTCAAACCTGTGGAAGACCACTGTCCTGTGGTCTCCTCCAAGAAGCACCAATCTGGAGTACATGTGGGTGATCTCCTATCCTTTCCTTGTCAGGAGAGGTTCCAAAGAACTGGTCTTATCACTGGTTCTTTGGTCTTTGCCATGGTTGTTGGCTTTGCTTTCGTGGTGATGTCTACAATTCACTATGCCTCCCCTAAAAGTTCTGGTCCTCCTCCATTCCTTTGGCCAGTGTGTGGCTCTGATATCAAGATCTCCATTCTTACCAATCCAAACATAGTTCTTCATCAAGTCCTTGGAGACACAGACAACAGGGCCTGCTGCAAGTCATCAATATAATAGTCATAGGAGATCTGTTTACCACAATCTCAGGCCCAGAAAACAGAGCAAGAAGAAAGAATACAAAGAAGGAGTTAAATGCCCATTATTCCACATTGTCAGTCACAGAGCAGTAGTAGGGCAGAGGTCAGCTTCCTCCTAGAGCCACGGACCTGCTCCCACTCCTGTTCCTGCCTTGAGCCTGGAAGCCAAAAAATCTGTGTCAGAATGAGCATTCCCTGGCCAGTGTTGTCACTGGAGTTCACTGAGAGCTGGGTGTTTAAATGGTGCATCAGTTGTCAAAATAGGTATTGTTTGACACAGAAACATCATTCTAGGGAAGTTCCAGAATCCTTCTGAGGAATATTCTCAATCCTGAATTGTGGAACACATGTTGCTTTATGCCATTTTTTTCCAGTTAAATGAGTGTTAGCTTTATGTTACAAATTCTCAGATTGAAGCATTTTGTATTTCAGAAATGCACATTCTGGAACTTCAATGGGGTTAATTTCCAATTTTTGGACTGTGAATGTCAGAACAGTTCTTTTGGCCCGGTGCCTTATTCTGTGTAATGGCAGGTGATTTAATTCCACATGGTATCTCATACATGATGTGGAGAACCCAGACAGTGTGTCTGAATTCACACTCCTGGGACTTCTCCAGGGCTTGGGAGGGCATCAAGGTGGGGAAGACTGATGAAACTATGTATAGTTAGACGCCTAAATCCACTAGGACCCAAGTATATATTTTAAGGAGCCAAAAATGTGTATCCATTGGTGAACAGGAAGCCTTATTTTTACACAAACACTGCTGCATATGCAAAGTCCCCAAAATTCTGGTTGCTCAGACTCTCATGCCACAGACACTGGGGAATTAGCACAGTTAACAACTTTTGGAGAATTACCTAAGCACACAAGAACATCTTACATGCCACTGCTTTGGGACTTTTAGCACACTCTAAATTGTAAAAAGCAGAGAATATACTGTAGGAGTGGCCAGGATGTACTTTCTTCAACATAATTACAGTTGGATATGAAAAAGCACTTATAAATGTGATGTTACATCACTTTTGGAAGCAAGATCACAAAACTAATAGTTTTCTATTCTGTGGAGGAATATTGAAGAAAGAGATGGGGTAAAACTGAATAGTTGGTGAACCAAATGCCTGGTCCTCATGCCTGAACCATCACCTTATCATTAACTCTCAGTATTTTTACTTTAGCTTAAATAGGAAAAAATTCAGACAGACACAAGATGGCAGCAAAAAGTTACAAAAAGACCCTTTTTTTGTAGCTTGTGCTCCTCTGAATTATGGCAACTCACGAACTTAAGGGGAGAAGATGAATGCTAAAGGAACCAGGAATAGAAACAGGCCATGAACAGATGCAAAAGGGAGATGTGGCAAGAGCCCGAATGCTACATATGGGCTCCTTAGTTTGAAATGTTCAGTTTTTAAATAATCATGCAGTAATATTTGAGCTACTCATGCTGTGACTAGAGCCATCTAAATGCCACCAATTTCTGACCCGCAGTAACAGCAGTCAAGTGAGCCATCAAGCTGGCAAGCAGCAAATGTTTTTTTATATAACTTTATTAGGATTTTAATTTAAAAAACCCAACAGAAATTACTATTTAGAATAAATAAAAGAAAAAAAACCCACAAATCCAAAAGTTCAGAAAAAAAGAAAGAAAATATAAAAAAATAGCTTCCAATTTTCTTTACAGCAGTTATAAGTATAAATTTACCTCTTACTCTATGGTTACAACATGACTTTCATTTTTTCTATCATCTATTTTTTCTAATTGTCAAAACCATATATAATAAGTTCATTTTTTATTGTTTCACACAAAAAATCTGTAAGGGGTTTCTAGTCAGCAATAAATTTAGATAATATTGTAAGGTTTGGAACCCTGAATCCCAGAGAAATCCAATGCCAAGAATTCAGGAGGAGGCTCTGAAAAAGAAACAGCTTTTTATTCGGCCGAGTAAAGGAAGCTGGGTGGTCAGTAGCCCAACACATAGGCAGCAGCTATGCCAGGGTTTTGCCACACCACCGGAAATACAAACTCAGTTTTTATAGTTTACAGGGACAAAGCAAGGGACAAAGCAGTTTGAACAACAGTTTGAATAGCAGTTTGAACCGGTTTAGCTGTAGACTCTTTTCCTGAATACCCTCAAGGTATCCTGCATACGTGTCCCTCCTGCTTTGACCTAATGGCTGCAACGGCAACCCCCCCCCCCCCCCCCTTCAATATGTTTATGAAGATTCTCAGTCATCCAGGTGGAATTGTCTGCAGGCTGAATCATGGCAACTGGACTTCTTTCATTTTTTGGTAGAGATGTTTTGCTACTTGTCCAAGCAGCCAAGAGTAGACATCTACATCTCAAAGACTCTACTAATCACATCTCCTACTGTCCCTCAACGAGCCTATCATGCTAGTAAGAAACACAGCCACCCTGGAAGACTTTTATGAGGCCCCTCTAACCAACTTTTTCAGACTGAAGAAGCTGCTTGGACAAGTAGTGAAACATCTCTACCAAAAAAGGAAAGAAGTCCAGTTGCCATGACTCAACCTCCAGACAAATTTAGATAATGTTCTTTCTCTGTCCATCTCAGCAAGTTCCATCATCTTCACTGTCCATTCTTCCATTGTGAGTAATGTCAAACCTTTCCACCTTTGTACATATAATAATCTCGCTACAGTTGTCATATATAAAAACAACGTTCCATCACTTTTTTCCAACTGTTAATCAATCAGTCCCAAAAGAAAAGCTTCTAGTTTCAATTGTATATTAATATTTAAAATCTTCTGAATTAGTATATGTATTTCAGTCCAAAATTTTCTGGCTTTTTTACACGTCCACCAAGCATGATAAAATGTCCCTTCCAGGATAAATTTGAAGTACCTTTATACCTTCTAGACATTTCTTCCAGTGACGTATACCAATAATACATCATTTTATAAAAATTCTCTTTAAGATTATAACATCATGTAAATTTCAGTCCTTTCAACCACATATTCTCCCTGTTCCATTTGTATATTGTAACCAAATTTTTAGCCTACTTTATCATACATTCTTTCGCTTGCTCTTCTTGTTTTCAAATTTCAATAGTTTTATACATTTTAGCAATAACATGTTCATTATTTGTACACAGTTCTATTTCAAACTCAGTCTTACACTGCTCAAAACCAAAAGTTCTTTTGTCTGCTTTAAACCTTTCTGATAACTGTATGTAAAAGAACCATTGATAACTATATCCTTCTGCTACCAAATCTCCTCTTGATTTTATTTTATATTCTTCTTGACAAAATTCTAATGTATCATGATAAGTTAGCCATTTATCTTTACATCATTTCGCTTCTATAAAATGCTTCTTGTGCTGAGAGCTACAAATATGTTTTTGGGCACAACCTGGTTTTGTATCTGTTCCATATTCTCTGTATGTCACATCTAACAAAATGATTTTTAAAATCTACATTATCCTCAGCTTTATTGTACCATAAATATCCATGCCATCCAAATCTCAGGTCATGCCCTTCTAACTCCAAAAGCCTTCTATTTCTCAGCAACACCCACTGTTTCATCTGAACCAAACAGCAAGCTGCAAGCCGCAAAATACAATTTCAAATCAGGTAAACCCAATCCTCCTCTTTCCTTTGCATCTTGTGTCACCTTATATTTAACTTGTGTTTTTTTCCCTTGCCAAACAAATTTAGATATATCTTTCTGCCATTGTTTAACTGGTACATCAGTTGTCAAAACAGGTATTGTCTGAAACAGAAACATGATTCTAGGCAAAACATTCATCTTAATTACAGAAATTCTCCCCAACAATGAAAGCTGTATTTTCTCCCATCTTAACATATCTTTTTAAACTTCATTCCATGTCTTAACATAATTATTTTGAAATAACATGCAGTTCATATTCATCATAGTAACACCCAAGTATTTTACCTTCTTCTCAATCTTAAAACCCATTTTGTTCATCAATTCTATTTGATCTTGTGTTTTCATATTTTTGTTAATGTCTTTGTCTTCTGTTTGGTAACCTTGAAACCTGCTAATGCACCAAATTATTTTCATTTTCCCATTAATATTCCAATTCCCTTTAAAGGATCTTCTAAAACCAACACCAAATCATCTGCAAAAGCTCTTAACTTGTCTTTTTTTCATTTTTACTCCCACAATCATCTCATCCTGTCTTATGTCTCTATTCAGTATTTCAAAAACCAAAATAAATAAGAGAGGAGACAGTGGGCATCCCTGTCTTGTTCCTTTTTGTATCTCACATGGTTTTGTTAGATCCCCATTAATACTTATTTGTGCTTTCTGTGAAGTATAAATCAACCTTACCCATTTTATAAAATTCTCTCCAAAATTCATATCATCCAAAACTTTAAATAAAAAAGTGCAATTCAAGTTGTCAAAAGCATTCTCTCCATCTAAAAATATTAATGCAGCTTGTTTGTCATTATCTGCTCCAAATATTCCAAAATGGCCAACACATTTCTAACATTGTCCTTTAACTGTCTTTTAAGTAGAAACCCACACTGATCCCCATGACTAAATTCTTGGAAAATTATTTTCAGCCTATCAGCTCGAATCCTTGTGAAGAACTTGTAGTCGTTATTCAATAATGATTTTGGCCTACAGTTTCTTGTTCAAGTCAAATCTTGTCCCGCTTTGGGTGCTGATGCTATATTGGCCTCTTTCCAGCTCTCTGGCCTCTTTCCTCCCTGTAGGATAGAGTTCATGGTGTTTTGCAGAGGTTGTAAAAGTTCATCTTCAAAATATTTATAATAAAAACCTGATAATCCATCAGGTCCAGATATATTTCCTGGTTTAATCTTTTTTATAGCTTCAGAAACTTCCCTTATTGTTATAGGTCCAATCATAATTTGTCTTTGTTTCTCTGTAATGCCTGGTAGATTTTGTTTTTTCAAATATTCATCTCTTTTCTCCAAAGGAATATCATGTTCTTTATGCAAATTAGAATAATACTGATGGAATGCTTTTTGCATACCCACATTATCTGTTAGTACGGTATATTGAGTTTTCAATATCATTTTTTTTCTTTTTCTTTCCTTAATTTATGTGCTAACAATTTCCCTATTTGCTAACCAAATTCTTTTTTTTTTGTTTTACATAATTCATTTTTATTTCTATTTCTCTTACTGTTAACATTGATAATTGTTGCTGTAAAAGTTTAATATGATGCAAGATGCTTATCTTCTCTGGAAATTTCTTTAATTCTTCTTTTCTTTTTATCTCATCTAAAATAGCCTGAGTTTTCTCTTGCCTCTTCTTTTTGAGTTCAGTATTATGTTGTATAAAATAACCTCTAATAAAGTGTTTTTCCTGAAAATTCCAGATGGTCCCATTATCTTCATAGCTACCCTGCTCTAGGTTGTGTGACCAGGAGGAAGGGTGCTAGAAAGATGGGCAGCCTGAGGAGTTTTTTCTGAATTGTTTTCCTCTGCAGCCCTCAGCCAAATCTGGCCCATTTTCAAACTCAATCTCCTCTCTCCCTCCCTCCCTCCCTCCCTCTCTCTCTCTCTTTGCCAGCTTCTCTCCCCATTCCAAATGTGGTTCCATTCGGTTTTATTTAAGGGAAGTTATCCTGCTGATAGACTGAGTTCGGAATCCTTTTACACTTTTTATTTCTAACATTCCACTGGGTTAGAAAGAATCAAAGGGATGCTATTCAGCAAAATGCAGAATAGTTTCCGAGCAAATAAAACTAGCTAGAAAACTTAACTAGGCAGTGATCGGATGTTATTGGCTGCCTACCTTAGTTTCTATGAAAGACTTTCCCATTTAACAATTGAATCCTTAGCTTGCAGATTTAGTGTTTTTGGCCCATGTTGTTCACTCTTTGAACACATTCCGCTTAAGGGAGACCTCAGGTACTCTCCAGTTGTGCTTCTCCCGATTCTGTGCTCCTCCTGGTTTTGGCCCTACTTCTTGATCTCTGTGCATCCGTCCACTGCCATACTCCTGGAAAAGTCTTGGCTGTGTTTTATGTTAGGGTCACTCCCCTGTTGAGCCCAATCTTTTACAACTGAGGAATGCTAAGATGAAAAATGCCACAAAGAACCTGTAGAGCAAGAGGGCTAGAGAACCAACACAGTGTGCTTTAGTAGATAGATAAAGAGCACAGACCAAATGAATCAGCCCCCCTTTCCTAATGCGGTTAATTGTCACAACCCTGTCCTTTCTCAACAACCAATCTGTGGCGTGACAATGCTCTTTACACATCAGTGTCCAGCTGGATATCTCTTTCTTGGATGAGAATAAAAAGCTAGTTGGAAAATCAATTGCTATGCCCAAGCATTAGAGGGGAGGCCAAATCTGGTCTTGCCTATCCAGATTCTAGTATTCACTTACAGTGGCTGCATTGTTCCGGTTTCCCTCTTTTCTTTTGCACTTTTACAGATGTTGAAGGCTTCTTCTGGCTGCCATGACAGTCAACCGTGACATGGCTGTTGGTGAATCCATATCTTAGTTATCATGTCTAGGTCTCTCTGTCTGTGGCTGCTTTGGGGGTATAGGTTGAGGGTGTCCTGCTGTTTTTCTTTGGGCTCTACATCTTGATCTATGTGTATCCTTCCACTGCCACTTTTCTGGAAAAATCTTGACTCTTTGTTATGTTTTGTTCAGTTGCGTTGCTGTAATAATCACCAAAGAATGTATCTTTACATAAAGTGGTGGTTGAGATCCCGAGGCGGGGGGAGGAATATAAGGACACAATTTGTTAAATCTGCAGATTCTTGTGAAGAACCTGGATTGCACAAAAGCAAGGAAACCAACAAACAAGGAAATACATTGAGAACCATATTTGATACATACCTTCTTCATAGCCCTTCAGATTCCTGAAATGGTAGGCTCAAGGTGATGATCCAGTCTACCCCTCTCAAACTGGAGATCGAGGACCAAAGGTTGAGTCCAGGGTGGCTTTCAAAAGCCACTGGCCTACTGTTGGCTTGCTCTGCTACCGGTAGAAGTGTCATCATGGAGTGCCCAGTCATGATGATCTATCTGCTCATCTTTGACCACGCTGTAGGCAATGTTTGAATGATTCAACCCCTGAACTCTTTAAAAGGCTCCAGTATGCCATCTAATGATGAGGTGACATAACCAGTAGAAATGGGACCAAAGTTTTCCTCTTTTTCTTCCAGAAAAATTTAAGGGGGAGAGAAGAGTGGGAGACAGACCACCTTCATTACCATAATTAATCTCCTTAAAGAAAGACCACAAAACATTATTTTTCAAATCCATTTGGGGCCATTTGGAGGATTTTGATTGGTAGCCTTTGGGCACTATGCAAATATAACTTGGCTGATGTGGGTCTTCCGGGCTGCGTGGCCGTGTTCTGGAAGCGCAGAAGACCCACATCAGCCATGGTGCGGCCGTGAAAGCCTTCGACAGTACAAATATGACTTCTTCCTAAATCTCAAAACCCAAGTTGGGAGGAAGTAACTAGGAGACAGAGAAGCCAAAAGATGTGGCTCAACCAATAAAAGTCTATGCTACTGCATTGGTCTGTAACCATAATTTCTACTTCACAATTTTTGCAATATTGACCCTGTGCAGTTTTTATGCTGACCCTCTTGCAGACTCTTGCCCAGTAATTCTTGCAAGATTCTCTGGGGAAATGTAGTTATGGAGTGTTTGGGTCATTTCTGGTTCCTTCTGCAGAAATTTTGCAACTATGGGTGAATTCTTGATCTTGGATTGTTTTGTGACCCTGCAAGATGAGGGATTGTGGGAATATAGCTTTAGGTCAGAGGGTGACAGCTGTTTTCTAGGATTGCTTCCCACCAACTCCCAGTATCCCCTTTCCTGCTGCATCCCCTTTGACGAGCTTCTATGTTTGTTTGCATGTTATAACTTTCTCATCTCCAGTGATACCTATAGAGGCCACTCTTTAATATTCTAGTCAGACTGGATTTGGAGCCCATTTCCCATGGGGTCATTACACAGCACTGCAGCAGTGCTTAAAGGCATACTGCCATGTGGACAAAATGAACTGGGCAACTGTGCCCTCCACAGTTCATCCCTAATTTTCTCAATAAAGAGTTGGACAATTATCTCATCCACACAATGCCCGGCTTTTCACTCTTAGGTTGGCAGCATGCTTTAACATCTAAAGGGCATCCCTGCTCAATGAAGCTTAATCCTTCTCCAATTTTGGTTCTCTCCAAGTGTGGAGGTGACCAGGTGATGATGGGCACTGTGGTCCTACACATCTGGAGGTTGAAGAAGACTGCTGTAGGGCTTCACTTCAAATGGATGCGAATTAACTATTGGAAAATAGATTGAAATGAGGTCAGCACATTTAAAAAAAGTTTATACTTTAACTTTTATTTCCTATTGGGAAACATAGAAATTCTTCTGGGAGGTTGTTAACTGGATCAGTGAAGTAATGGCAGAACCAAGGCACATTTAAATATTTCATTTTGTAGTTCTGAGTAAGAGAAGAGAGACAATCTGTACGAGCAACCATTTCTGGTGGAGAAGGAGAGAGAAAAGGTGTGTCATTGGCTTGTGTTAGGCTTTTTCTTGTGAATAAATGATACTATGGCTTACAGAGTTGGGAAAAGTAGGGAAAATCGCAGAGCATTGAAAGCCAATTTGTTTATTCATTGAAGACCCACATGCAAACGCTTCTGGCTCATCTTGAGAAAGAGAGAAAGAGAGAGAGAGAGAGTGTAAATAGAATTGGGAGGGCAATTTTGGGAGTGCTGGAAGATACTGTGGACTAGAAATACCATCAACCAACCAGGTAGTAGAGGAGATCAGCTATTACTGACTTAAGTGTGCTATTATGATGGTTATTAAATTCCAGAAAGATGTGAGTTCCAACTGCTCTCAGAGTTTTCTTTCTTTAGCACTAATTCTGTGGTGGTAATTCCTTTGCATATATATGCTATTGAACAGAATGATTACAGAATATTCTGGTTTCTCAATCATTCCAAATGTTTCTAAAATCTAAATTAAAAATAGTCCCATTGTGTCATAACCGTGGTTTGTTTTTACTCCTTGAAGCAATGGTAGCTGCTCTGCCTGCTTCCATAGTAAATATGACTCAAAATTCTGGGCTAGGGGAAAAAGTTGGGGAGGAATTTCAGGAGAAGATAACTAAGGGGAAGGGAAAATGTGAATAGGGCTACCAGGTTCAGACTACAAATATCTGGACCACTAGATACTAACAAAGAGATGCTCTGTTGTCATCTCATTGTTATCTAGGTATGTGCAGACTAGATCTGGCTGCTCTGAGTAAAGCATTCTTTTCCTTTCAACCTTTTTCTCAGGCCAGCATGATTTTTGCACTTGCCTTGAAAAGAAATGTATTTTGTGCTTCAACATTTAACTTTAACGTTAGTTTAATCTGGGTCACAAACTTGTGTTTTAAGGAAGGTTTCCCCAGTGGAGCATAATCTTGCTGCCCTTCAGTACTTCCTAAACTGACTTCCTCAGTTTGCTGAGTACGCATCTTTGACAACTGGTTATTTTCATTATATTTTAGGGCACATCATTCCTTGACTCTGAAGGAATCACGAACTGTGAACATCCAGCTGAAGGATTCTTTGCAATGCTGTCTGGATATTAAACGAAACCAAACCAAACCAAACCAAACCAAACCAAACCAAACCAAACCAAACCAAACCAAACCAAACCAAACCTTTATGATATTTGCAGTTTTATATGATAAGTGATTAAATATCAAATTGTAATGTGTTATCTAGCCTTGAAGATATGAAGAATCTAAATAATGTGTCTGAATTCATCCTCCTAGGACTTACTCAGGATCAAGAATTACAGAAAGTCTATTTTGGTCTGTTTTTGATCTTCTATGTGGCAATTCTGCTGGGGAATTTACTGATCATTGTCACAATTAAGAGCAGTCACCATCTGACTTCTCCCATGTATTTCTTTCTCAGTTATCTTTCTTTTGTAGACATCTGTTATTCCTCAGTTACTGCTCCTAGACTGATAGCTGACTCCCTGGTTAAAAAGAAAACCATCTCTTTTGTTGCCTGCATGGGACAACTCTTTGTAGGCCACTTTTTCGGCTGTACTGAAATTTTCCTTCTCACAGTGATGGCATACGACCGATACATCGCGATCTGCAAGCCTCTCCATTATACCGTTATTATGAAGAAGAGTGTCTGCAGTTGGATGGTGGTTCTCTCATGGCTGGGTGGGTTTGTACATTCAATGGTACAGACGCTCCTCATCATACAGCTACCCTTCTGTGGTCCTAATGAAATTGATCACTATTTTTGTGATGTCCACCCTTTACTGAAATTGGCCTGCACTGATACCTACACAGTTGGACTCATTGTCATTGCCAACACTGGCATGATTTCCCTCAGTTCTTTTCTCGTGCTGACTATTTCTTACATCGTTATCCTATTCACATTGAGGACTCGTTCTTCGGAAGGACGTCTCAAGGCTCTTTCAACCTGTGCCTCCCACATCACGGTCGTGATTCTGTTTTTAGGCCCCTGCATCTTCCTTTACATGAGGCCTTCATCCACGTTCTCAGAGGACAAAAGTGTGGCTGTTTTCTATACTATTTTCACTCCTATGCTCAATCCGTTAATTTACACCTTGAGAAATGAAGAGGTAAAAAATGCCATGAGAAAATTATGGAGCAAAAATTTGGGGTAGAAAATTAAAAGTGGATTTAAAAATATAACCTTGGTATAATCACATGTCATATTAATGGTGGAGAAAAGTGGATTAGTGTTATTACTGGGCCTGTTGGAAGGGGGAGTTTTCCATCTTTAGCAAAGGGTAAATTGGGGAAATAAATTAGAATTAGATTTAAAAACAAAACCCTGATAATGTAATCATATTTATATCAATGATAGAGAAGGAGATATTGGCATCTATACTGGAGCCTATTGTACAAGGAAACCTTCTGTCTTTAGCAAGATTTCAATACATCCTTTCCCCCTGTAATAATGCGTATAAAAATGATCTCTAAACATGATGCTTTAAATTTTGTTACCATGTATAAAGGATTCCCCCCCCCCCCCAAGAGTTAGGGCTGGGGACTGAAGATTTTATCTGTCTTCCTGACATACAGTGACAACATTAATGACTCCATTTGAAGATTTAATATTTAGTTAAAAATAATTGAATTGACATTATCTAATATGGTTCGCTGTGTTTCTGGAAGGTTTATTTATTCTTCCTCCTGCTGCAATAGTTCTATTTTGATAATTCAAGGAGCACTAGTTTTGTGTGTTAACTACTCAGAGGTACGAAGAAGCTTTATAAGTTTATTCCTTGTATAGTCACCTTTGAATGCAACTGGTATTTAGAATCACTTGCATCTAATGAAATCCAAGTGCAAAATAAATAAATAAATAAATAAATAAATAAATAAATAAATAAATAAATAAAAAAAAACAGACAGCTTGCCTGACTATAGGGAGACATGGAAAAATCACAGCTGAAATCTGTGGCTAATATGTCTGTGGACGGTGTTCTCAGGCTGTGGGAGGAACACTAAGAATGGGTACACTTTCCTTTCTCTTTTACTGGTATTCTCACTTTGCAAAAATAAAGGAAAATGTCTATCTTTGGGAAATGGGACATTTTTAAAAAAAGATGATTTCTCTATGTTACTTTAGAGATGAGATAGTGGCGGGCAATATTTTCTTGTTACCCACAATTTAAATATCTGTGCGGGGGGGGGGCAAATAATAATATGTGTGTGTTATTGCCTCATAAAATGTTAGGATGCAAGTTCATAACTGTGACATTGATGTGATGACATTGAACCTATGCTGTTATTCTGGCGTCCTTGGCTTTGCTGTGGACACCACTGCCTATCACCCACACTCTTTTTTGCCCTTTTTTCTGGCTTTGATGCTTTTCATATTTTAGGTAGATTTAGTAGAGAAGCAGAAAGATGGTAAAGAGGAACTCAGAAAATGTTGTAGAAAATGTAGAGGCTTATTAACTGCCAACTGTGTTTCTGGAAACTTGTGTTAGCTCATGGAATGAGAAACCCGTAGTCACCTACCTTTTGGTTGTGAGGCAAAAGATCAAATGTTGAGGAAGGCAACTGAAGCCACTGTCAGTAGTAGGACACTAGCAGGAGCAGTGTGGTTCCTAGACAGAGAAAGACCTATGGCAGTGAGCTAGACCAGAGCCATGAAGGGGCAGCCCTGAGGAACCTCTGACCCAGGAGGGAGGCATGGAGACAACAGTGGCTTACACTAGCAATCTGTTCAACAAAGCATCTAGTATAAATCAAACCTTTACCCAATGTTTATGAATAATGCCAGGGCAGAGAACTTTGCCAGTGGGAGAGATTTGGAGAAGAATCCCAGCAAAGTAGAAAGGGAAGCCTAGCCCAAACTGCGGTTCAGTGGCTTTTCAAAGGATACTGAGTTTGCATTATTTTTTAATTTTCTTTTCATTTTTTCTTCCTTTTTACACTTGTTATTTTTCTTTTTATTCTTTTATTTTTCCTCGCTTGTATTAGTTTTTTTCTTATTAATGTAATGTAATGTAATGTAATGTCTAATGAAAGTACCATTAAAAAAAGGATTTCTGAAGACAGCTTCCACATAAGTTATTCATGGATGTCAAGCAACTTTACTGTGCAGTGCAGAAAAGTCCAACTTTCTAATTGTGAAGTCTGAGAGGGTTCTTTGTTTACTGCTGACACTCTCATGTACCCACGAAGCTTCTATTGACAATTTCTGCACAGATCACTGTCTTTCTGCTATTAAGAATGTCCATGTAGAATAACCCTTGGTCTTGGATTATCACAGAGCAGAGCCAAGAGAAGTCAAGTCCCTTGATATCTGAGCAGAACATCAATAAATCTTTAAACAAAAACAAGTCTCCATATAGCCCAAACTGGAAAGTGGAGGAAGAAATTAAAGTCCAAGGAGAGGGCAGGCATGTCAGGGAAGTTGCTAACTGTCTCCTCCCTTCCTTTTTGTGGGGCGTCTTTTCCTTCCTTATCTTTGTGCTCTGTGCCACCAAATCCTTTACATCTACAAAGGGTGAAACGTGGGGAAGATAGTAGGAGAGAATAAACCCTTGGTTAAAATAGGAACAAGGGAACAAATTTGACTTTTATTAAATAACTTAAACAATTTTAAAATAGATCCACTTAGTTCTAGAAAGTATCTGGATAATAACTTCCTATGGCAGTGGGAAGATTGGTTTGAAGCCAGGGGGCTAAGAATCACTGGATTAATTCAATCGAACTGCCTTTTGACATTAAATGTAAGAATGCTAAATATTAGATCCTTTAGAAACAAATCAAAATGACAACTACTGTATGAGCAGGGAGAAATGAAGTGGGATATGATTGGCTGTGTGAAATTTGACATAAAGAAGAGGGACTGCTGGACACCAAGCATGGCCACCTGCATGCAGCACCAACAGATGTAACCTGAGGACACTGAAGCTCTGCTCTCTCACACACTCTTCCAAACCACTTAGAGACCCTCTTGTCCTCCTGTCTCTCATCTGAGAAGGAATTAATGGCTCTGACCCCTTCCAACACCTTCCATCCAAACCACCTAACATCAAGAACTCCAATTTAACCAATCCAAGCACAGCTCTTCATCAATCCTTGGACATGTAAACAACATAAAATGGGGGTTTCTACAAGCCATCATCTAGCATAATTTCAGGTTCAGAAAATGAATGAGAAGAAAGATGACAAAGAAGGGGCAAAACGCCCATTGCTCCAAGTGGTAGGGCACATAGCAGCTGCAGGACACAGGTTAACTCCCTTCCAGAGCCACAGACTGCCTCTGCTCCTATTCCCACCTCAAGCTGGAAGCCAAAAAAATCTGTGTCACACTGAGAATGGGCTTTCTATGGCTGCTGTTGCCACTGGACCTCATAGAAAGCTGGGTGGCTTGAGCAGACCCCACCACGAGGCAAGTGCTGGCATCACGACCAGCATAGAAGACATAGCCAGATCCACTTTTGGCAAGATCTCTCTTCCAGCTTGGTGTTTCTCCAGCTGGAATCAGCGTGCAGATAACCAGCTTATCAGTCCACATCTTATCAGTGGTGCTACTCCATTTGCTGCACCACCACTGGAATGCTGAGAAGCCTCCACCGGCCACCTGACTGGGAAACAATTAAAGGAAATAATTAGTGCCATGAGATATAAGGAAGTTAAAAACCTGTGTGCCAGAAATCTTGGTCCATAACTAGAAGTTGGAAACAGGTGGGATAAAAACTTCTGGTGGAGGGAAGTTCAGTTAGATGAGAAGGAAGACAGAAGGCAACTGCTGTTAGACAGCTTTGGGCCAATGAGGTACATTTGAATTAGGGACCTCAGACAAGCCAGGTATTGTGCCAATGACTAGAGAAGCAGAAGCAAAACCCAGAAATGTTAGGAAAGGTGTAAAAGGCCATGGAGGTGCAAGATGAACACGAGAAGGCTGGATGTGCAGGGGAGGAGAAAGGAAAGGAGCAGAGGTTTAGCCTGCTACACACTCTAGTTGTTCCCTTGGGCACTTTACATGGGAGGGGGAGAATCTATGGAATCTATGGAAATAAGTGCCTGGAAGGGAATGACTGTTACCTCGGTTCATGAACGCTTCTGTTCACGACCAATTCGGTTTGTGAACAGCAGCGTTCGCAAATTTTTGCTTCCGTTCGCGAACTCCGCATCGGGTGATGAACACGACTTGCAGCCATCTTCCCTGCTTTGACACGTGGTTGTGGCTTCCTCTAGGTGAGATCGCGGTCACAGACAGACATTTACTGTGAAGCTTTTTGGTGTGCTTTTTAGCACATACAGTACATCCAGCATGGCTCCAAAGAAAGTGCAGAGCAAGCATGGTGGTAAAAAGAAAGTGCAGATGGTAATGAAGGTGACAAGAATGTGCAGAATGGTAATGAAGGTGACAAGAAAGTGCAAGCAAGAATGGTAAGAAGAAGGTTTTGAAGAAAATAACCATTGAATTGAAGAAGGAAATTGTAGAAAAGCATGAGCATGGTATTTGTGTGACTGTCTGGCCTTGGAGTACAAGATGGCAAAGTTGACAATCTCGACTATTTTGAAGAATAAAGATGTCATCAAAGGAGCTGATGTGGCAAAAGGAGTAACGATGTTAACCAAGCAGAGGACACAAGTGCTGGAAGAGGTGGAAAAACTTTTGTTAGTGTGGTTGAATGAAACAGCTGGCAGGTGATAGCATTAGTGAAGCTATGATCTGTGAAAAAGCCAGGAAATTGCACAGTGATTTACTGCAAAAAACCCCCTCTACAAGTGCAACAAGTGAAGAATTTAAAGCCAGTAGAGGGTGGTTTGATAAATTCCGCAAGAGAAGTGGCATCCACAGTGTGACAAGACGTGATGAGTCTTCCAGTTCTGACAAGACCGCTGCAGAAGCCTACAAGAAAGAATTTGCGGAATTCATGAAGGCAGAAGGATACATCGCTCAACAACTGCGATGAAACAGGGCTCTTCTGGAAGAACAGAACCTATACCACACAGGAGGAAAAGGCACTGCCGGGGCACAAGCCCATGAAGGACAGATTGACCCTTTTGCTGTGTGCGAACACAAGTACTGAGCTGAAGATTAAGCCACTACTGGTGTACCATTCCCAGACCCCTCGTGCATTCAAGGAACAGAATGTGAACAAGGCCAGACTGCCTGTCATGTGGAGGGCCAATGTGAAAGCTTGGGTCACAAGGCAAGTGTTCATGGAATGGCTGCACGAGGTGTTTGCACCCACTGTTAAAAAATATCTTTCTGACAACCAACTGCCTGAAAGGTGCCTTCTTCTGATGGACAATGCCCCGGCACACCCTCCAGCCTTGGTGGATGATATGGATGCTGAGTATGACTTCATAAAGATCAAGTTCCTCCCCCCCAACACGACACCTCTTCTGCAGCCCATGGACCAGCAAGTGATCTGCAACTTCAAGAAGCTCTACACAAAGGCGCTCTTCACCAGGTGTTTTAATGTCACTGAAGAGACGTCCTTGACTCTGAAAGAATTCTGGAAGAAACATTTCAATGTCCTCCACTGCATCAACCTCATTGACAAAGCCTGGGAACATGTCACATACCGGACCTTAAACTCAGCCTGGAGGAAACTGTGTCCAAAATGTGTCACTGAACGTGACTTTGAAGGGTCTGATGCAGAGGTAGTGGAGGAGATTGTGTCCATGTGCAAGAGTATGGGTCTGGATGTCGATGGTGCAGACATAGAGGAGCTTGTTGAGGACCATAAGGAGGAGCTGACCACGGAAGAACTTGCTGAACTCCAGAGTGAGCAGCAGAAAGCGCTTGGTGAGGAGCATTCCACTGAGGAAGAGGAAGACAGGGAGGAGGTTAGCAGTGATGTGATAAAATCTATTATGGAAAAATGGAATGAGTGCCAGGATTTCTTTGAGAAGCACCACCCCAACATAACTGTAATGAACAGAGTATTGAATCTGATGAACGATAACGTGTTCTCTCATTTCTGGAGGTTTATGCAGCTCAGGAAAAAACAAGTGACATTAGTCAGATTTTTCGCCAAAACTGAGCCTGCAGCTAAGAGACAAAGAAGAGAGGAAACCCCTGAAGGAGATCTCCCCAATGTCCTTATGGAGGGGGATTCTCCCTCCAAACAGTAACCTCCTCCCCACCCGCCTTCCTGTCCTCCACTCCAGAAGTCACCTCAAGCGAGGTTAGTGTTCTCTCTCTTCATACTGTACTGTACTGTACTTTGTTTCATATTTTTGTGGTTAAAAAAAAATACATATGGTTCAGAACGGATTAACCTGATTTACATGGAACCTTATGGGAAAATTTGATTCGGTTGGCGACCAAAATTGGTTGGCGACCACATTCGTAGGGGTCAGAACGGATTAACCTTATTTACATTGAACCTTATGGGGAAATTTGATTCGTTTGCGACCAGAATGTGGAACGAATTAAGTTCGTGAATCGAGGTACCACTGTACTAGTTCAATAATTACGGTATCATTCTGAAAAATGACTGGTGTGTTCCTTTAAACAGAAGCAATCCATTTATATGGAATAAAGTAAAGGAGTGCACTGAATCAATTCTGCTATCTACACTTACAGAGATAAAAGAAATCATTTTTGTTTTCTTATATTCTTAATTCAAACATTAAAAACATTTGGAATTTGCAAACATGTAGCCGAGGTGACAGTACGTTATACGTCATCTGTAGCATTTTATATTTCATGTAGGATGAGTCATTTATTTGAAAACATCCCCCATGAAATAATATTCCATGTCAAATTTATTGTAGGCCTCATTATATTATCATAAGTTTAATATAAAATGTTACTGATCAAGGAAGAATGAACATACTGTATATTCCTATGGGGAATAGTGAAAAAATAGTTTGGCGTTTGCACAATTCATGGAGGAATTGCCTGATATTCAAATGATTTTCTACTTAAGGAGAAAAACATTTCACTGCACACTTCTTCCCTTTCTGAGCAAAGCAGCCTTTACAACCTCAGGGTCCCAAGATCTTATGCTAGATGCTAAAACACCTTATTGCTGCAGTAGTGGGAAAGCATCCAGTGTCAGTTAAGGCGATGCATTCTCACAAGAGGTAAATCTTATAATTTTTTATAATTTTTAGTTTGGGTTGGAAATGAGATCATTTGTCACTTACAACAATAAAGGGTTCTAAGCTACTTCTGCATTTGGCCAAGAAGCCCAGCTGAATACTCAAATGCCTAAAAATAGTAAATGAAAAGCATTGCAATAATTTTCTTTGAGGTACCTTAGAACTAGCATTACTTTCTAAAACAGGGTTCCTCAACCTTGGCAACTTTAAGACGGGTGGACTTCAACTTCAAGGCTGGCTGGGGAATTCTGGGAGTTGAAGTCCACCCATCTAAAAGTTGCCAAGGTTGAGGAACCCTGTTCTAAAACATTCTGGTAACGAGTTAACAACTGAATTACAATATTGATATATTTTTCAAGATTTGTGGTTGCAAACCCAATTCAAACATATTTGTTTTTATAGGTCCAGACAAAAAAGAATATGAAAAGAAAAACCTTGTAATCTTTTATTTTTGCTGTATTCTCGTTATTTATTGTCTTTCTACCTCATTTTCCCTCCAAGGGACTCAATGTGTGAGGAGAAGGATTTATTTATTTCTTCTTTTTCAAAGGAAGTGATGCTCAAGGAGAATATCAATGATAAAATACAAGTCAAAATACGAACTTGTATTTCAGCTAGTATGATAGAAACACAATTAACTTTCAATTGTGTCTTTCAGTTAACATCTCTAACTTCTACTTCAAGAAGTTGCTTTTGTGGAGAAAAATTGGAGTGTCTTGCCATACAGCTTTTTGCCCTGGAAGGATAAATAGGGGATAAACAATTTTAAAGAAGAGCATTTAAAGCATATGAGTAAACTTAAAAGTAAACAGTATGTACTAGTTACTGTTGGGATAAGAGTGACAGCATGAGTGAGCTTCAAAATTAAGTTAGGATGTGTACTTGTCTGTCAAGTCCAGGGAACCCTGAGTAGAAGCCTCTTTCAGATCTTTTGGCTCAAGGCAGGAAGTTTGGGGCCTGCATATTATTCCCCAGGAGTTTGCAGTTACTTAGGTTGCTTCATAATAATGAGTAAAATCAGAAGGTTATGCTCAAATCTGCATGGCCCTAAATGATTGCTCAAAGCAGGTTAAGTAGTGGAGTACAGGTAGTCCCCAGTTTAAGAAGGAGTTCCGTTCCCAAGGTCTGTGCTTAAATCAAATTTGTATGTAAGCTGGAACAGTATTATTGTATAATACTGTGTAAATAATATTGTGTAATTAACTCAAACCATTGTGTATTTAACTTGAATCATTGTGTATTTAATTCGAATTTTACTACAACAGGCTCTGTTCTTAACTATGGGCCGTCCTTAAACTGGGTGTTCTTAACCCGGGGACTACTTGTATTAAAGTAAGGGCTGCAAAGATTTTGTTTAAATATAAGGAAAAACCTTCCTGATGGTAAGAACAGTGGAATACTCCAGCTATGGAAGTTGTGAGTTCTCCATCTCTGGAAGCTTTTAAGAAGAGGCTGGACAGCCACCTCTCATGGATGGCTTAAGGGGATTTCCTGCATATTGCAGAGGGCCGGCCTGGATGGCCTTTGTGGTCCTTTCCAACTTTATAGTTCTGTGATTCCATGAGGATGTATGGACAATCGGCTTTCTTTAATTTCTACTTTTTCATATTTTTCTCTGTCTATAATTGCAAGTAGGTTACCATGTTTGTCTTACAGTGTCCTACACATTCTTCACACAGGGAGAAATATGTAGCAATTACCATATGCATTACAAATCATATGAGAGGATAGTGTCTGTCATTCATTGCAAACTTATTTAGATATGGTACATGTACATTGGTTAGTCTTTTGTTTCCTTCCTTCCCTATTGCAAACAGCTGATGTTTGCATGTAAGTAAAATTTGTAGCATCCAGATTAACTCAGTTGGATTGAGTGTCCTTAGCATGCAAACATGCAAATTCTTCTCATTATGAATTAATTACAGAGTCCATTCCTTATAGGCAGGAAGCTGCTCTTTCCTTCAGAAACAATTAACCATTAATTCCTGTGCCTTCCAGGAATTTCAGGATTTTACATCTTGGAACAACTAAAACCATCCCCCGGAAGCTCTCAGATACATCCAGTTCCTTATTCTAGGGGAGTCACAAAATGATAACTTGCTAAGCAAACCAGTTCCTTCCCAGAAAAAAAAAAAAAGTTTTTTCAGGAAATGATGGAGATAAATAGCACCACTGTGACAGAATTCATTCTGCAAGGATTTACAGAGTACCCAAAGCTACAGAACAGCCTCTTTCTGATATTTCTTGTAATCTACCTTTGGACCTTGCTAGGGAATCTGGGAATGGTTGTGCTGATCAGGAGTAGTCCTCAGCTTGAGACCCCTATGTATTTCTTCCTGCAACATTTTTCATTAATGGATGCCTGTATAGCCTCAACTGTTGCTCCCAAGATGCTGCTGAACTTTCTGGCAAAGAGAAAAACCATCACCTATGGTGGCTGCATTGTCCAATTTTTCCTTTTTTGCACTTTTACAGATGTGGAAGCCTTCCTTCTGGCTGCCATGGCAATTGACCGCTATGTGGCTGTTTGCAAACCCTTGTCTTACACAGTTATCATGTCTAGGTCCCTCTGCCTCTGGCTGCTTTGTGGAGCATATGTTGGGGGTGTCCTGAGTTCTCTCATACATACCTGTGCTTCTCTAAGGCTCTCTTATTGTGGGAGGAATTCAGTTAACCATTTCTTTTGTGACCTGGCTGCTCTGATGGCCCTTGCCTGTTCAGATACTTCCCTCAATGAGCTGCTGCTCTTCACCTTTGGCATCTTGGTTGAAGGCTTGAACACTGTAACTATTGTTGCCTCCTATGGCTTCATCATCATAGCAGTTGTCAAGATGCAGTCCTTGGGAGGCAGGCTCAAAGCCTTCTCAACCTGTGCTTCCCACTTGACATCCTTTGCTCTGTTCCACGGCACTATCCTCTTTATGTACTTCAGACCCAAATCCAGCTTCTCCATGCACACCGACAAAAAGGTCTCAGTGTTTTACACTCTGATCATCCCCATGTTGAATCCTCTGATTTACAGTTTGAGAAATGCAGATGTAAAGGAGGCCCTCAAGAGACTGCTAAGGAAGACAATAAACCCTCACTGAAGGTTTTATATTAGATATTTGTTTCCCATCGTTCTTCTAAGGTGGTGCACATTGTTGTCTCCACAATAGTGAAGGGAATAGTGATGGGAGGGGAGTCTCAAGACTTGAATAACTGTAGCAATCAACAAAATACCTTTACATAAATGGATGATTGTGTTCCAGAGGCTGAAGGAGGGATATAAGGACATAACCATTTAATTTAACATAAATGTGCAAGAGCCTGTTTCAGCTTTTGTTGTGGCAAAAGGAAACAAAACATACATTGAGGACCTATTTTGATATATGTCTTCTTTCTGCCCTTCATCTTCAAAGATATCCTGTCTGAGTTCATAGCTGGTGCTGATTTTTTTTTTTAATTAGCTACTGATCCAGGATAATGATTTTTACTAACTGACTAGTATTCTTTTTAGGGATTGGAAGTTTATAAAGTCTGATTTAATAGAATTGCATTCCACCAAATGCAAATGAATGTTTATCATCCCTCAGAATACAGGTGAGATTTTCAAAAGAGAAAATAATAAAAGGAAGAAGAACCTCTTACCTTTGCCTTGTTTCCAGAAAAATCTTGATTCACCAAAGACTAGAGCTAATATAGATTTATATAAAAAAAGTCCTACACTACTCTACCCACAAAAACTGCAGGCTGGTAATAAATGAAGTGTGCAGTATATTAACTTATTAAATTCAGCCCATTTTTGTCAGTCTGCTTGACTGAGCTGAATCATATGAAGGCACAGAGATGGTGATATTCCATTTGCTTCTCCCACGGAAGATATAGATGCTGCTATAGGCAAAAAGAAGAGAAACCTACTGCCGTCGTGTCTTACTTGTGGGCTTTTTGGAAACAGAGAGTTGCTCTAGAAATACTATCCTAGATTTGAGTGGAAGCTGGCAAAGTGTCTTCCAGCCTCTACCCTTTCTCCTCCTCCATGATTAACTCCCCTTTGTTAAAACGGTGGCTACTCTCCTTTGTCTGGCATTTTGCTGGCCTGCTTTGCAATGCACTCCCTTTTATGCCTGGGATCATTCACTAGGGTTGTTGGCTGCTGCTAATTTAAAAATAGAGCTGCAGTACCATATTATTCATGAATGTATATAATCTTCATCAATATATTTAGGGATGTCAATATTATGCTTTAAATATCTCTTTATCCTACAGCTTCAATAAATGATATTGGATTTTAATTTGGTGATCAGAATGGCATCATAGCCACTGAAGGATGAAGCAAAGCCAGTGAAAATGCATATTAAGATTTCCAAAGGGGGGGGGGGGGAGAGAAAGGACTGAAAAACAGACTGAAATAAAGTATAAACTTGTAAGTTTTTGCTAGCTGCAAAGTTTTGTACTAATTTCATCAGAAAATGTCTTTATTTCTTTGCAGGGCAGCATTCTTCTTATGAAGAATAATATAAATTCAATAATAAACATTTAATGTAATGTTAAACAAATACAGAGAGCATTCCAGCTAAAAGTGTTTTTAATAAAGATTGGTCTCATTCCTTTCAATATGGTCCTTAATATAATTATCCTCATCGTGGTGCTCCTCCAGACGTGTTGGACTCTAAATCACATAAATTGTGAATGGACTGATTCCTCCTTCTGGGTGAGAGCCAGGGGAAGAATTGGGGCTGGGTGAATTGAGGGGAGCCCTCTACCAGCTGGTGGAAGTGGTAGGGGAGGGAGCCTGTGAGTGTGTGTAGGAATGTGTTGTGGTATGTGTGAATGTATGTGGAGAGGTGGTGGCTGGGTACCCTGATGGCACTGAGAGCTGGTAAAACTAAAGTGCCTTGGGGTGCTTGACTTCCCTTTCCAGGGATGGTTGGTGAGGATAATGTGAGGTTCCCAGTCCCTGGTCTTGGGGGATCTGGTATGGGGGATGGGGCTGCCATTGTGGGGGTGGAGGTGGGTTGTAGTATTATGTTGGTGATGGACATGGGGAAATATGGTGGGAGAAGGGAGTGGGCTGCTCTTGGGGAACATGGAACTGTTGTCTTATATGTCTTATACTGGTTTTGTGTTCCAGCTCCTTGGTCTCTACCCCGGTACTCTGTCAGCAGACCTTCAGTGGCCCTGGCCTTCGGCTGCTGTCACTGAATGTCAGGTCAGTCTGTAATAAGGCTTGCCTCATTAGTGCTTTAATCACTGATGAGAGGGCTGACCTGGCTTGTATTATTGAGACCTAGCTGGGTCCAAAAGGGGGGCAGCTCTTTCAGAAATATGCCAGGCTGGGTTTCGGGTGTGGCACCAGCCAAGACTCTGGGGCAGCAGGGTGGGTATGGCGATTGTCTTCTGGGAATCTCTTACAGTTTTCAGGGGCACTGCACCATAGGTCCCTGGATGTGAGACCCTGTTCATTAAGTTGGGCTCTAGACATTAGTCGGGACTGTTGTGGCTGTACCAGCCTCCCTGCTGTGTAGCAACCTTCCTGCCTGAACATCTTGACTCCATTTCTGGGCTGGGAGTGGAGTACGCCAGACTTATGGTATTGGGGGACTTCAACCTGCCTTCCCTAGGAGTGAGGTCTGAGATGGCTTGGGAGTTCATGGCAACCACAATGGCCATGGGCCTATCCCAGGTCATCCAGAGACTGACATGGGACAGTGGTCACACTCCAGATCTGGTGTTCCTGTTGAAGCAGTGGCTATGCAATCTGAAACCGGGGGAGCTCTTGTGTCTCCTTGTCAAAGTCAGATCATGCCCTGATTTCCATGGGATGCTCTAGTGCCACTATCCATTGCAGGGAGGCTGGAGCCACTAGATTGGTCTGCCCCAGCTACTGATGGACCTAGACAGGTTTCAGAGGGAGCTGGGGGTTGTTCCTGTTGGTCTTCTGCACAGTCCATCCAGAGCCTTGGTTGCTGCTTGGAATAAGGGGGCGGCTGAGGCATTGGATCGGATTGCTCCGATGCAACTCTCCTCTCTTGGGGATCCCATGGTTTACAGAGGAGTTGAGGGAGATGAAATGAGAGGAGAGATGTTTTGAGCATCACTGGCACTCAACAAAGGACGAACTCTACTGAACATGGATTAGAGCCACTATTAAGGCCTACCTTATGGCAGTAAGGGTGGTGAAGCAGCCATACTTCTCCAACTTTATTGCATCTGCAGATCTCCACCCTTATTGTGTCTGCAACCCTGTTTTCAGTGACATGAACCCTCTTGGTAAAGGGTGTTCAGGGAACATTTTGCAGGGGTGTGGGGTGGAATTTGCTCAGTATCTGTCAAACAAAATTGCTTGGATTTGCTCAGGAGATGCCTGGGGAGGAGTCTTGCCTGGTTATCTGGGAATGGTTTGAACCTGTTGGATCTGAGGAAGTGGACAGGGTTCTTCAAACTGTGATGACCCAGCCACCTGGTCTCTAGGTCCATGCTGCTCCTGGCTTGTGAAAGCAGCCTGGGGGTGTCATGTGAGTGGGCTCTAGCAATGGCTGATTCTTCTTTGAGTGAGGGGGTTGTTCCTTTACCTCTTAAAGAGGCCTTGGTTTACCCCCTCCTTAAAAAGCAATAGCTGGACCCCACTATAATGGACAATTTTCATCCAGTATCTAACCTCCCCTTTTTGGGGAAGGTGGTTGTGCAACAGCTTCAGAGGGACTTGGATGAAGTGGATTATCTGGATCCTTTTCAGTGAGGGTTCAGACCCAGGAATGGGATGGAAACAGCATTGGCTGCACTTTTGGATGGTTTCTGGCGTGGGCGGGATGGGGGTTATGCATCCATCCTTGCTGTACTTGACCTCTTGCTGGCTTTCAATACCATTGCCTATGGTGTCCTTCTGGATCGGCTCAGAGGATTGGGGGTGGGCAGCACGGTGTTGTGCTAGTTTGCCTCCTTTTTCCAAGGTTGATTCCAGCCGATAGTGATTGGGGAGGAGAGGTCCTGCCCTTGGCCCCTATGATGTAGGGTGCCTGGGGATGGGTGCTCTCTTCTCTCCTATTCAACATCCTCACGAAGCTGCTAGGTGAGCACATCCATCACCAATTATATATCTCTGCCCCTGACAAATTAAGCAATGCTGTGAATATCTTATCCTAGTGCCTGGAGGCTGTGAGGGTCTGGATGGGGAACAACAGACTTCAGCTGAATCCTGGCAGGACTGAGTGGCTTTGGGTTTGGGGGCCTGCCAGTTCTAGGACTATGCTATCTTTGGTGCTGGGTGGGATTGCACTGTCCCACACAGACCCGGTGTGCAATCTGGGGTTGCTTTGCAAAGGTTCATGTTGTGTGTCAGTTGCACCTGTTCCTGGATCGGGAGACTCTGCTCACAGTCAAACATGCCCTAGTCACTTCCAGATTGGACTACTGTAATGCGCTGTACATGGAACTGCTGTTGAAGTGTATCTGGAAGCTTCAACTGGTGCAGAATGCAGTGGTGCAAGCAGTTATGTGTGCTCCTAGGAGAGTACATATCATACCTCTGCTCTGTGAGCTGCATTTGCTGCCAGTCTGCTTCTGGGTCCAATTCAAGGTGCTGGTTTTAACCTTTAAAGCCCTTCATGGCATGGGACCAGGTTATCTGAGGGACCGCCTCTCTCTGATTACATCATCCCATCCCATTAGATCTGGCAGAGAAGGCATGTTGTTGCTACAATCTACTAGGGACCTATATTTAGTGGGTCCCAGGAGGCAGGCCTTCTCTGCCATGGGGGAACATTCTTCCCCCTGAAGTCCAGTTAGCTCCATCCCTGTTAATGTTCTAGAAGTCCCTCAAGACCTAGTTAAGTCACCAGGCCTGGGGGTCCCAGGGAACTGGAGACATTCTTAGACTGCTACACTGTGGCTGATATATTAACTCTCTCCATGTGGTTTGTATATTTCAAATGTTTAATAATACTCTAATTCTTAATAATTATTTTTTATATTTCTGATAATGATTACTTTTTATATATTTGTTGTTTTATTTGATTGTTGTATGCTGCCCAGAGTTGCTTTTTGCAAGATGGGCGGCTATATAAAGTTGATCAATCAATCAATCAATCAATCAATCAGTCTTGAGTAGCATGGTAATAAATTGGATAAGCCTGGCTATATATATATATATACTTTATTTTTTACTTGAAAGGGTGAGGACATAGCTATTATTAAATTGGCAAAAGTGATAACCATGCCCCAATAAAACATCTGGGTAAAAAGCCAGGGTTATGACACAATAACAACTAGTTATAACTTAAATTCAGAACCAACAACAATGTTTAATTTACTGTTATACACACTTACAGTCTTGTGATTTCTATAGTCAATAATTATAAAGATTTCTGATCCTGGGATTTGTACAGTCCATCGTTTTGGTTTAGGACTTCCAGGAACCCTCTTTTGATGGACTGCTTTCAAAGTACCATGATATATGGTTGAAGATCCTGGGAAATGGCTAATGGGAGAACCAGTGGAAGGGCAAAGTTTCTCTGACTAAATTGAAAGAACGGCCTATGGCAGAGGTGGAGACTGGTGTTAGTGAAGTATGCTATATTTAAATAAAGTGTGTATTTTATTGACATAATATTCAGAAGAATAAGAGATCACAAAGTTTGAAAAACAAGAGTATACAATGTATTCTTTTTCCCACTGATATTCTTCCTCTTTAGAAATAGTATAGCTTATAATGAAGTTGTCCTCTAAATTTGCCTAGGGCTACTCACTTTAAAAGTCCATAAGTTGCCCACTGATTTTGTCAGAGCGTCTTTCACCTCCTTGTTCCTCAGGCTGTAGATGAGAGGGTTGAGCATGGGAATCACAACCGTGTAGAACAATGAGGCCCACTTGTCTTGGTCCATGGAATAGCTGGAGGTGGGCCGGAAGTACATGAAGAGTATTGTTCCGTGGAATATCCCAACAGCCATCAGGTGAGAAGCACAGGTGGAAAATGCCTTGCGCCTGCCCTCAGCAGAGCGCATTCTTAGGACTGTAACCAAAATATAAATGTAGGACACAAGAATCATACTAACGCTGGTTGCTTCAACGAAACTAACAGAGATAAATAGCATAATCTCATTAATGTATGTGTCAGAACAGGAGAGTATTAAAAGCGGAGGTTCATCACAGAAGAAGTGATTGATAATATTAGAGCTGCAGAATGGCAGTCGGAATGTAGAAGAAGTGTGTATCATTGAATCCAGCAGGCCTGTAAAGTACACAGCAGTGAGCAGTTGCTGGCAGGCCTTTTTGGACATCATGGCTGAATAGAGAAGTGGATTGCAGATGGCCACATATCTATCATAGGCCATCAAAGCCAACAAAAAGCACTCTGCATCTGCAAGCATTTCAAATAGAAAGAGCTGTGTAGCACAGGCAGTGTAAGAAATTCTTTTAGTTGCACTTAATAAGTCAGTCAGCATTTTAGGAGCAATGGCTGAGGAGCAGCAGAGATCCACAAAGGAGAGGTTGCCCAGGAAGTAATACATGGGTTTGTGGAGTTGGGGCTGAGTGCAAATCAGCAGAATCATCCCGAGATTCCCAAACACAGTGATGGCATAAACCGAGAGGAAGACCATAAAAAGAACAAACTGCATTTTGGGATGGTCTGTGAATCCCTGAAGAATGAATTCGGTAATGACGGATTCATTTCCTTTGTCCATGATCTATTTCACTGGATGCTGGTTTCAGGATATTATCTGATTCTGAAATATCTTTCTGATCTCTTGTGAGGGAAAAGAAAATTACGTTATTTAGAGTTTCATCCGTGTTCCTATCTTCATAAAAAAATAATCTGGATTTTTTCAAGTGGATTGGGACCAAATGGTTTGTTGTTGTTGTTCAGTCGTTAAGTCGTGTCCGACTCTTTGTGACCCCATGAACCATATTGCGCCAGGCCTTCCTATCTTTCACTGCCTCCCTGAGTTTGCTCAATTTCATGCTCAACCAAATGGTTTACACTCTGGATTTAAGATTAATTGGGGTAAATCTAATTTATTTCCTTTAGGGTTGGATGTCTCACTGGAAAGGTGTTCACAGATGGGATTTGTGGTTTTTACTAATTTTATTATATATTTATGGCTTTATATTCCTAAAAATATTTTATAATTGTCCAAGTTAATATGTCTGTGTTAGAACAAATTATATCAGATCATGATAGATGGTGTAAGATACCTTTGACTTGGTGGGATGAAATAATGTAATTAAAATGAATATAATTCTTAAGCTTTTATATATTTTAAGAGCAATGCCTATATTTATTTAAAATTTAAAATAGATAGGCTTTTGAAAAAAATTATTTGGGAAAGTAAAATACCTAGAATATTCCTTTCTAAATTACATTTGCCTATGAGAGATGGTGGTTGTAATTTTCTGGATTTTCAGAAATATTATTGGGCTTACATTTTAGTATCAATATTTTATTGCAATGATTTTTTTTTTTTTGACAAATTACCATTATAGGCTAAACTGGAAAGTTATTGTACTTACCCATTTAAATCCTGGCAATTGTTAAGGTACAAAGCTTATTAGGTCTAATTTAGTGTTTCCAACTTTGCTAGTGGTAAGATGTATTTGGTCCCTGTTAGGTGATAGGTTTAAATTTGATACAGAATTTCATGAATACGTAACTCTCTGGCATGACTCTACTCTTAATAGTGGTGATAAAACTTTTTACTGGAAGGATAGACACAAAAGGGTAGAATTATACTAGATCAATTATTGTTTAATGATTACTTTAAAAAACTGCCTATCTATCTATCTATCTATCTATCTATCTATCTATCTATCCATCCATCCATCCATCCATCCATCCATCCATCCATCCATCCTCTAGTCTATTTTGTCTTGTCCATGTAGGCCAAAGTGTTCCCAGTGGTGGTAGGAGCACTTGGAGTTGTGACTCATAAGCTGGGAGAGTGGCTCCAACAGATCCCAGGAACAACATCAGAGCTCTCTGTCCAGAAGAGTGCAGTGCTAGGAACAGCGAAGATACTATGCAGAACCCTCAAACTCCCAGGCTTCTGGTAGAGGACCCGAGATTGAGGAAGACACGTACCACCCACAGGGTTGAAAGGGGATCTATCTATCTATCTATCTATCTATCTATCTATCTATCCATCCGTCCGTCCGTCCGTCCGTCCGTCCGTCCATCCATCCATCCATCCATCCTATCTATCTATCTCCATCAACACAACAAAGGAGATATATTCAGTTAAAACACATTTTGACAGCTCAGTAAGACCTGATGCTTTAGCAGCTTCTAAAATACCTGATATGTTATTAAATTTGAAGAATTCAGTTTTACAATCTAAATCTACTTTGTTCTGTCAGAAGTTAAAGAAACTGTTTAAAATGTCTGTAACAAGTATACAAGAAGCTTGAAATCAAGAATTAGAAACTCTGGTTCTTCCAAACCAAGGGACTCAAGTTTGAAGAATACATTACTAAGTTTATGTCTTGTGAATTCAAGTTGAAATTAATCCATCAAAACATTGTTTTTCTTATCTTTGGACACTATCTATAATGTTTCATAAAGGATGGACTAATGATTATTTGTGTTGGCATTGCAAGAAATTTGAGGGCATCTTAACTCAAATGTTACAGTCATGTTCCTCCTTGTACTCCTTTTGAAGTAATGTTATGCAATATGTTGACAGAATTATTGGGAAAACTTTGGTTTTTAAAGGCATGCATATTGTACTAAATTATATACCAACTACTTGGAATTTAACATGTTTTGAACAAAGATGGGTTTTTCATGCTCTAGGAATAGCAAAAAGAATAATTGTTATGAGATGGAAAAACTGGATTTCAGAGTTGTATAATTTAGCAGTTTTTGAGAAGATTACATATTCTGTCAATCAGAAAATGTGACCAACTCTCCTTTTGGAAAAATACTTGGTGAACATTGAAACATCCTTTTAAAGACTTATAAAAAGGTGAACATCCTTTTAAAGACTTATAACATCCAATGAACTTGGAATATATTTGCAGTTACAGAAATTATTTCTTTTTTATGTTTCCATTTGTTGTGTTATTTTTTTTTCTTCATGTGGTTAATTGTTCATTTTTATTTTAGAAAGTTTGTTTGAAAATGGGTTAATAAAAATTACTTAAAAAAAAAAAAAGATTGGGACCACATGTACCTCAACTCAGCAGTATATTTGCTAGCCAGAACACTTTTATTATGAAAAGATAGTTTATGATAGAGGTTTTCAAACTTTTTCAGGCTGCACAACCTAGTTAAAAAAATATTCCTGGAACCCCTGAACAAGAGGAAATGTTCTACTTTGAACTGATAGATGGGTTGAAGATGATTATATATCCTCCTTGACATAGATGATACATGGTTGTCCAGGAGGGATAAGATGGGAACTTGTTTCTTAAGAAAAAATGTGACCCTATATAGAATAAGAATATTTCCCAAATTTGACATTCAGCCCCTAGAATCAGTAATAACTTTGTCTTATCTGAATTCATCTGATTCTCCCATATTCAATTCTTTATAATTTAGAGGCAGGCAATTTTGAACTTGCAAGAAAGGAAAAGTGTGGTGAAAACTTTGAATGATACCATGTTAAATAGACAAAATTAGCCTAGTAGGGCAGGGCTGAAAGTGATATTGTAAAGGGTTGACTCCAAGTCTTCCCTCCTCCCTGACTCCGATGCTCCATGATCAATGATGTAAAAAGCCACTGAAAGTTATAAGTGCATCAACAGGGTCCTACTTTCCCTACACCTCTTCTAGTACAGATAATCCATCAAGGTGAGCAAGGCTTCTTTGTACTATATCTGGGCCTCTTCAATGGCTGGAATGGATCAAGATAATTTGTTTTATTTAAGAGCTCCTGAAGCTGTAGCAATATTACTCTCTTCATCAACTTGACTAAATATCAAATACTGTGGCTGCGATTGTTTCTTCAGAAAGAATCTCACCACCACGTTCCTTAAAGCGCCATGGGAACTCAGCTGAAAAAAAGTGGTATTAATTATCTGAGTGATCACTGGCAGGGTGAAGTCCTGAGAGAGCCTTACAAATTAAACTGGGGAGAGATCTATCATGCAAATGAATCATACCCACTTTCTAAGGAGACAAGCAGCAAAACTTTTTCAGATAGATCTTATTAGATAGTGTGATGGATAATGTGTGTATAACATTGCCCATAGACATCAAGTCTATAATAAATTGGAGTTTTCTTGTCCATGAAGAATCACCAAACTGCTCATAATGGAATTCAGAAGGCACTAGGGTGTTAGAGGGAACCCCTTGAGACTGATCTTCCATCTGAGAACCCTGAAGCCTTTGGACAATTGATCACAGAGACAATCAGGGAGAAAACCCATTCCTTCTTTGATTGCTGCAACATATGCTCTACATGCTATCATGCCTGACCTGATACTTGCTCCACTCACTTGCCATCATCTTGCATTTCATATACCACTGAATACTATGGGCTCTCACACACAATAGGGCACTTTGTCATAATAGAGTTGGTGCCATAAAAATATCTCACTGGATATTATGCTGTACAGACTGGCTCTGAAGCATCAGGTGCTGGCTTCTGAGAAAAATAATGTTACTATTAATGATACTGTTTTATAACAATGGTCTAAAGGAGCAATATTCTGCCATTATCCCAGTTAGACTCCTAATTCTGCTTCTAGTAGAAACGTTGTTGTTGTTGTTACTGTTATTAAGACTTATATGGCCATCAAAACAAAATGAGTCAACTGGAGTTGCATTGAATTAAACTCAAATCAGGAGAGGGTAAAGAGAAGAATATTTAGTTCAAAAGGCTGGAGAAGAAAGGCTGGCTCTCATTCCCTCTAGAAGCAAGAAATCCACTTAACAATCTTCAATGATACCCCAAAAAGTCTTTCATATGGGGACAGGAAACTTAGTTGATTCCTGTTTTATTACGGAGCAATCCACACTTCTGGTGATCATTGAATTTTTTTGCGGGGGGTCTTTTTTTAGTGCAAAGATGTGGGTGATGTGTTATTTGCCAACTCTGTCCTAGACTGCAGTGTAATAAAAGAGCTGAAAGGCATAGCGAATCATAATGCAGAGTTCTTAAGGGCAGAGTCATGAAGTATACACTAGCATATGGAGAGGACAAATCTACGTGTTATGTCACTGCAGACTGGAACTCAGACCTTTACAATCCTGAAAAGGGTTGGCATGAGAATTCAGTCATGCAGAATCTAAAAGAGGTTCTTAGATGCAGAGAAGACCTTTGACAATTTGGACTGAGCTTTCCTGTTAATGTTTTAGAAGATATGAACTTTGAAGAGAATTTTATTAAATGGCCAAGATTGATTTATACTTCACAGAAAGCACAAATAATTGTCAATGGAGATCTAACAAAACTCTGTGAGATACAAAACGGGACAAGACAGGGATGTCCATTGTCTCCTCTCATGTTTATTTTAGTTCTTGAAATATTGAATAGAGATATAAGACAAGATAAGAGAATTGTGGGAGTAACGATTAAAAAAGAAACATATAAGTTAAGGGCATTTGTTGATGACTTGGTGTTGGTTTTGGAGGATTCACTAAAGGGAATAGAAACATTAATGGGAAAATTAAAAGAATCTGGTACACTAGCAGGTTTTAAGATTAGCAGTCAGAAAACAAAGATGTTAACAAAAAACATGAAAATAGAGGATGAAACAAAACTGATGAAGAAAACAGGTTTTAAGATTGAGAAAAAAGCAAAATATTTGGGTATCACTATGACAGATATGAATTGTATGTTATTGCAAAATAATTATGTTAAGACATGGAATGAAGTGAAAAAAGATATGTTAAGATGGGAGAAACTACAACTGTCATTGCTGGGAATAATTTCTGTGATAAACTTGAATGTCTTGCCTAGAATGATGTTTTTGTTTCAGACAATACCTGTTTTAGCAACTGATGCACCATGTAAACAGTGGGAAAAAGATATATTTAAGCTTGTATGACAAGGGAAAAAGACATGAGTTAAAAATAAAGGGTTGCAAGATGCAAAGGAAAGAGGAGGATTGGGTTTACCTGATCTGAAATTTTGCAGCTTGTTGTTTGGTTTGGATGAAAGAGTGGGTGTTGCTGAGGAACAGAAAGCTTTTAGAGTTAGAAGAACATGATCTGAGATTTCGGTGGCATGGATATATGTGGCATGATAAAGTCAAGGTTAATGTAGATTTCAAAAATCATTATGTTAGATGTGCCATATTGAGAATATGGAATAGATAAAAATCCAAGCTGTGCCTGAAAACACCTTTGTGGCTCTCAGCCCAAGAAGCATTCTACAGAAGAGAAATAACAGGCAAACACAAATGGTTAACCTATTGTGAGATCCTAGAATTCTGTCAAGGGGAATATAGAATAAAATCAAGAGCACAACTGATGGCAGAGGAACATAGTTGTCAATGGTTTTCTTATTTATAGTTATCAGAAAGATTTAAAGTGGATAACAGAATTTATAGTATTGAACATTGTAAGACTGATTTTGAAACAGAATTGTGTACAAATGATGAACCTGTTACTGCTAAAGTGTATAAATATTTATTGAAATTTGAAACAGAAGAAGAACAAGTTAAGGAATGTATGATGCAGTGGGTTAAATTTTTTGGTTATAATATACGGATGGAACAATGGAAAAATATGTGGTTGAAAGAATGGAAATTTACACTATGTTACAATCTTAAAGAGAGTTTTTATAAAATGATGAGCCATTGGTATATGACACCAGAAAAATTATCTAGAATGTATAAAAGTACTTCAAATTTATGTTGGAAATGTGAACAAGAAGGGTCATTTTATCATGCTTGGCGGACATGCAAAAAAGCTAGAAAATTTTGGCTTCAGATACATACAGTGATTCAGAGGATTTCAAAGATTACCATTCAACTGAAACCAGAACTTGTTTCGTCTTGGGAGTGATGGATAAGCAGTTGGAAAAAAATCATGGAACATTGTTTCTGTATATGATAACTGCAGCAAGATTACTGTATGCACAAAGATGGAAAGATCTGGCAATACCTATGACTGAGGAATGGTTGGTGAAGATGACAGAACTTGCTGAAATAGCCAAACTGACTTCTTTGATTAGAGAAAAGACAATATCTACATTCATTGGTTACTGGAAACCCCTTATTGACTTTTTGTGTAAAAAAGAAAAAAAAATGAACTTATGATTTATGATTCTGATGATTAGACAGGATAAATTATAGAAAGAAGAGAGTCATGATGTAATTTTAAAGAGACAGATTCATTTATAATTGTACTTATAACTGCTGTAAAGGAGATTGGAAACCACTTTTTTGTATCTTTTTTTTCTTTCTTTTCTATTTTTCTGCCAGTCTTTTTCTTTTTGCACTTTTAGTTTTTTCTTTAATTTTTTCCTTTTTCCTTTTTCTTTTTCACTCTATTTTTGTTTGTATTATTATTCTGTTTAAAATTTTCAATAAAATTTTATTATTATTTATTTTATTATATATATATATATATATATATATATGTAATCTAAAAGAGGTGTTTCAATATTTATGGGGGAAGAAGTGCAGTAATTAACATGTGAAAGAAAATTAGTAGCTTTCTTTGAGTGAGGGATTAGAAATTAGACTGAGAAGTTTATGGTTAGAGCATCCTGAAGAAAGGAATGGTTGGCTGGAATTCTAATCATGAGCAATAGATAATTGTAAACGGTCAAGTACAGTGCAAGAGAGACTTTAAACTGCATCTACTGCTGAAAATTTAAATAGCACCGAGTGGAATTTTGAATGGAACCACAGAGAAGCTAAGGTGACTCCCAAAACTCAACTGCTGCTATAGGAAAATCCTGGAATTCAATCTTAAGAAGGATTTAACACCTCAAAATTGTGAACCATCGTAAATTCATTACAACTCAAAAATTAACTTTTTTTTTTTGCATTTAATGTGGTTTAGAAACTTCTCAGTATCAATTTCTGTATGGATTGCTATAGTTAGTATAAAAATACAATGTGCAATGGCAAAAAGTCTAACCTTAACACTGACACAAATCTTTTTCTGAAAGAGCAAACATACCTAGAGTTGCGTCAGTGGTTTCTTTGTTCTTACAAGACTTATGAATAGGGGCAGAGATCTTAAATGTCTTTACATATCACCTGAGACACTATCCCTCATGGACTTCAATACTCTAGATCCTGGAGATTAGTGGTTGCATTTTCATGCTTTGTTGTGCTATTTTTAACTGGAAGCTATTGGCAAGTAAATGACATCTAATACTTCCTGTCTGATAATCATAGAATTAAATTCGGCTCTCTAGCTCTAATGTTATTTGTACACACAACGTATCTCCATGTTCTGTCAATGGTAGGAGTCATGTTCTTTAATTAGGGGCAAGGATCCTACCAATATGGCACAGTCTATAATCTCTTCTTAGTCCAAGAAACAACATTACAACATCAGGAATTGTCCTTTGTTTGCTTTCTCAACAAATCCAGTGCAACCTTCCAGGAAGTAAATGAAGAAGGGCTTCTCTTTCATGTGCATCATACCATCTGATTTCCATTTCTTACATCAATACATTATTGGTATTTGTGGAATACATTCAGTCCAGATATTATACCCCTCCCCCCAGGCCTGGTAAGCTGCCTCATCAGTGCAGTGGAGGTGTGCGTGTGTTGTCAGGGGAAAACCTCATTAAACACGGGAGACAGACACACCAGAACATAAGTCACTTCAAAGTTCTAAAAGCTTTATTAAATGTTAGTTCAATAAGCAAGTAAAATTCAGCCAATAGCATACAAGGTACTCACTTAGATTCACATTGCAATGAGGACCAGCACGAGCAAGCGGTCAGGTAAGACAGCTTGGCCGAGTGTCCCTGACCCCCTTGTTGCAATCCTTTTTATCCTGTAAAAGCGCAAACCACAAACATGACTCTCAGGATTTGCAACTGAATCATAACGTCCTTGGTGCTAATTTTACCATACTTCCCTGTTCCATCCTCTTGTCACACTCCTTCTATCAGCACTTTACTTTGGCCATCTATTTTCCAGCTTCCTGTCCATGACTGAAAACTTTAGTCCACATAGCAATTTTATTTATTGCTCTGTAATTTTATTTATTTTATTTATTGCTCTTTTTCCCCTCACAGTGTGTGTGCGTGTATGTGTGTGTGTGTGTGTGTATGTTCCTTAGAGTGATGAGCGAAGAAAATTGGAAGTGTATGCCAAGAATATATATTCCCTGCAAGATCTCCCACAGCATGAAGGTCATCCCAGCTGCCCAGCCAAAGCAAGCAGTCACCTACATTGGGCAGCAGCACTATAGGAAGATGCTGGAGGTGGATGACTATTTTAGTGACAATGGCAAAGACATAGTTTCATACTGCACAGGAGAAGGCAATGGTAAACCACTTTTGTATTTTGTATTTTACCAAGAATACATGAATAGACATTTAAAATGATTGACAGTACAATGCCAGTTGGTGAGTTGAATGACACTCAGTATGCTACTGAGAGAAAGCTGAGAACCTTTCAGAGTACTAATAGTGTTTGTGACGCAACTAGATTAAAGCCTTCTTGATGTCTAGTAGCTGTTATCATTCAACAAAAGAAAATCCAAAGCTGCAGAGACAGAATTACAGTAGGAACATAGGACACAAGAAGTATGAACATGAACATGCTCAGCTCAGTGAAAGATGAAATGAAGTGACTACACATTGACATCACCAGCATCAGCAAATTGAAATGGATTGGAATTTGACACCGTCAATCAAAATACTCACTGTTTACTACCCAGGACACAAAAAGCAAAGAAGGAACGGCATTGCTTTCCTAGGCAGGGAGGATTTAGCAGTCAGTACTTGGGTATAACAGTTACAGTGACCAAATGATTTCAATTAGCCTTTGCAAAGAACTCTTCAATATGATGGTTATCCGAGTTTATGCTGTAACTACTAATACAGAAGAAATCTTTCTACCTGTCTGATCTGGTCAGGCAGGATGGGCATGTTTTGAGTTCCATTGGCCAAAGAATGCTGATCGGCAGGGCCTAGAAGATGTGCCTTTTCTGCTGTAGTGCCCACCTTATGGAACATTCTCCCTCTGGAGATCAGGATGGCCCCAACTCTGCTGGCCTTTTGTAAGGCCCTAAAGACCTGGTTCTGTGCCTGGTCCTGGGTCCCTGAGTATGTGCAGGATTGTGTTAGTGATTTGGGTTGTTGTTTTGCAGCTGCCTGTATTTTAATTTTAATTTTAATGTTTGTTATTGTTTTTATTCTATTTTAATTCTGTTTGCCACCCAGAGCCACTCATTGAGATCAGCGGTCATATAAATTGGGTAGGTAGGTAGGTAGGTAGGTAGGTAGGTAGATAGATAGATAGATAGATAGATAGATAGATAGATAGATAGATAGATAGATAAAAAGCAGGTTGATGAGTTTTATGGTCAAGTTCAATCTGAAATTGACAGAACATGCAAGCAAGATGTGATTGGAGACTGAAATGCCACAGTTGGAAATAGTAAGGAGGAAAATGTAGTTGGACTATACATCTTAGGAAATAGAAATGAAGTAGGAGCATGACTTAGTTTCTGCCATTCCAATGATTTGTGCATTGCTAATACAGTCTTTGAACAACTAAAATGATGCCTATATACATAGACCTCACCAGAAATCAAATGAACTATATTATTGGTACAAAGAGATGGAAGAGCTCAGTTATAATCAGAAAGACATGCCTAAAGGCTGATATGGAACAAATGGCTCATGTGCAAATTCCAAGTCAAAAGCAGAACAATCTAAAACAGAACAAAGCCAGACAGTTTCAACAATATGTATCTCGAGCATATGCCCACCATTTTCAAGGAAAACATAAGCATTATTTTGAAATCCTAAACCTCATTGACAGAGAAGCAGAGAACTATAGAATGAAATTAAAGAAGTTGTTAAGGATGAATGTGAAAAGAGACTGCTAAAGACCAACAAGCAGAAGAAAGCAAACAGGATGTCAGAATGGACTAGAAGAGAAGTCAGAGTCAAGAAGGACAAAGATCTTAGGAAGGAACTTAACAAAGGATTTCAGAGAGTTATTAGAGATGGCAAGAAGTATTATAACAACATCTGTAGAGATATCAAAAATAGAAATAGACTTTGAAACAAAAGGAAAGATTTCCAAAATATATCCAAAGTCAGAAGGAGGTTCCAGCCTCAAATTGGTATACCAAAGGATACCAATGGACAGATAGTAAATAATTTTAAAAAATCACCCTACATACCAATACCAAAGATCAGGGATATAACAGAGTGCTCAAACTGTCATACAATATCCTTAATTTCACATGCTAGCAAAATTATGCTTAGGATCATTCAATGCAGATTAGAGCCTTATGTGGAAAGAGAGATGCTAGATGTTCAAGCTGGTTTTAGAAAAATCCAGAGATCAAGATACATTATTACTGATGCTGATGGATAACTGAGAAAGCCAAGGAATACCAATTGACTTTAGAAAGGCCTTTAATTGAGTTCATCATGTTAAGCTGTGGAATGTACTTAGGGAAATGGAAATTCCAGAAAAATCTCATTGTCCTCATGAGAAACTTATACACAGGACAGGAAGCTATAGCCCAGACAGAACACAGAGAAGCAGACTGGCTCCAGGTTGGCAAAGGAGTAAGGCCAATCTGTATACTCTCTTGTTATTTATTCAACCTATATTCTGAGTATATACTGAGGGAGGCTGGACTGGAAGAAGATGAGTGCTTTAAAATTGGAGGAAGGAGCATTAATAACTGCACTATGCTGATGACATTATTCTGATAGCTGAAAACACAAATGACTTGGCAGCTCTAATAATGAAACTCAAGGAGTGCGGTGAAAAAAAAACAGGATTATGCTTAAGTATAAAGAAGACTAAACTAATGACAACAGGTACAGCAACCAGCCTTGATAATGAAGATATTGAAACGATGAATAGCTTCTGCCTTTTAGGATCAACTGTCAGCAGTAAAGGAGCCAGCAGTCAAGAAATATGCGTCAAACTAAATTTTGATACAGAAGCAATGAAGGCCTTGGAAAAAAATATTCAGAGGCTGTAATGTGTATATTCCTACAAAGATCAGAATCATGCAGGCAATGGTTTTCCCTGTGATACTCTGTGGAAGCAAAGTTAGTTTTTGAAGCAGGATAGAAAGAGTACTGATGCTTTTGTACTTTGGTGTCCAGGAAGACTTTTGAGCACACTGTGAATAGCCAAGAAGACAAACAAATGGATCATAAAATAAATCCAATCCAGAGTTTTAACTTGAGGCACACATTTTTGCATACAGTATATGCCTATAATATAATTTTGTTCAACAGACTTATTTATGTGTGAATGTTTCCACAACATAGTTATTTTTGTAGGTAATTTCTCTAATACTGTATATACATTTTTGCATGCAGTATTTTATTTAAAAAAACAACAACTGCATAGCAAAATTTAGAGAAAGTGAATGTCATAGAATATTGGGGGACTGACTCTTGTTTTGCCCAATCAAGTGCTATGCTTGATTGCTATAAGTGATATGCCCAGGCCTGGGGCCCCGGGTTTCTTAAGGGCCCCATTTCTTGGCTATATTAATATCTATGGCAATAGTTTTACTTGGCGACCATATATATTTATTTGTATTGTTTTAATTGTTTTATGTTTTTATGATTGTATGCTACCCAGAGTCACTTGTTGAGGAGGGTGGCTATAGAAATCAAATAAATAAATACTAAATAAATAAATACTAGTTAGAAAATAAAAACAGAATCTAGTAGCTGAACCTACCTTTCCTATATAATTGAATGTCAAAGCAGATAGACAGTTTTAAGTGGTAAACTATTGTATGAAAGGAGTCTATGTATGAAATGCATATCAGAGAAGAAAATAGTAGTTCTTTCAGTCTCTCAGTGTGGGTCCAGATGCTCTAGGAAGCCCTGTTTATTAAAACAAATAGGGTTTAGTCTGCGCACCAATCTGAATTTGATATCCAAACATAAACAAATGCAGATCATCAGCTTATTTTAAGATGACATTAATGTGTGTTTCCTTCTCCCTTGTTCCATCCTTTTTTCAAATTTGAGGTTCATGACAGCTAATGAGCAAAGACTTTAGTTCTTATTGTTTGCCTCAGGGCATTTTTCACATCTTTGTTCCTTGGGCTGTAAATTAGGGGTTTCAGCACTGGGACAATAATGGTTTAGAAGAGATGTATTTGTCAAAAAGGGGAGAATATCAGGAGTTTGGGGGGAAATAAATGAATAGGAGGGTTCCCTCATAAATGATGATGGAGGTCAAGAGAGAAGGACAGGTAGAGAATGTTTGCTTCTTGTTGCAGCAGAGCAAATCTTCAGGACAGAGATGATTATGAAGATGTAGGAGATGATGATAATGATGGAGGACATGGTTTCCACTGAGCTACCATATGAATAGGGCGGGAGCTCTTTGACTGAATTGTCTGAATACGAGAAGTCACAGAAGATGCAGTTGATGACATTTGGGCCACAGAAAGTCAATCTGAAGGAAAAACATGTGTGGACCAGAGCACTCAGTGTGCCATCCAGGTAAGAGAGAACAACCAGCAGATTCTTTGTCCATGCTGATTCTTTATTAAAAAAGCACTTTAAGTGGAACTTGGAAATAAATGTTCAATTGACATGTATCAGTCACTGAAGCCAAACCTGTTAACCTGCATCTAGAACTGGAATGGGCCATTGTTTGTACATGTTCCTTTTGTCAACACATTTTTTGGATGAATTAATTTAGGAACACTTTATGTTCAAGCCATTCATACCATCTCTGTAGGTTTGCCCAGTTCCTAAGGCAATCTCAGGCAATCAACACACAGCCTTTCTTCTTCCTAATCCTTATTCACAATAATGGAACTACTAAGTGTTTTGAATGACAATGTTTTATTTCTTTTACATTTACTAAGCATTTGTTGAAGAAGTACATATTAAAAGTAGAGCCATGTTTGCATCACAATGCAAAACATTTCTTTCAAACTACAAAAACTGAACAAGACTGTATGATATCCCTAAAATATGCTAAGATGAGATTAACCCATTTTTATTGCACTGACTATATGTCAATTTAACATATAGTCAATAATTTATATTATGTGAACAGTTTATTATCTGTTTACATAATATAAGCAGGATGTTCCAACCATATGCAGATTAACTCAGGTCTAACTTTGGAGGCATTCACACCATGCATCATGGCTTCTTGAACAACCCACAATGGCTAGATTCACACATCATGGTAAGCCATAAACCACAGCTTACCAGCCAAAATGGCTGTTTCATACAATTCATATCCCTAGCAAACCATCTGGTGACTTAGTGCAACATGTGAATCTATTCCCAGAGCTCAGTTGGGGTTGAAGACTCACAATAGGTAAAGACCATTAGCATGTTGAGCAGACTCTGAAAGTGAGCAAAAGAACATACAATTCCAATGCTTCTGGGCTGTTCACTTTTAACCCCTGTTCACAGCTCAGGCAGAGGTTGGGATGAACCAGAGAAGCTTTGTTACCTCCTAAATTATTCTAGAGGTGAAGCCCAAGTAACACTTCTCCACAGCTGCTGGAGAAGGAGAAGGAGAAATGAATGCTCATGCCTGCTTTACTTTCTGGAATTGCCATTTCTCCACTCCCCAAAGGTCCTTCTAAACTCTCTCTGGATCATTTTTGTTAACATGCAATTTGCAGAGAGGCAAGGAGCAAAATTCTGTTCCTGAAAACATACTGCTGCTGCTCTTACAAAAGAAACTCTATGTTAGCTTATTATACCTGAAAATAAAAGGGATGCATTCCTCTCAACAAAATTGCCAACTCATTCAATGTAACTTTGTGGCTGTTAGTTTTTTTTTTAAATCCACAAAGCACTGTTAAATGGAAAAATGCTATATATAGGCCTTTTTACCCTTTGGGACAAAACCTTTCAAGGGAACTATCTTAGGAGCATTCCCTGCATAGCAATTAAATCAGAAAAAGTTTTGTACACTTAGTACCCTTCTTTTAATAGCACTGTATTTTAAATTAAGCTGCTCCGAGGAATTACGATGAGAAATTGCTTTTAGAAGCTTGAATGGTTGGAGCTGAAATTTCAGTTATCCTGGAACTGATGCTCTGTGATCATTAGCTGATTTATGAAACTCTTCTTTGTAGCGTCTGGGCAGAGCTGCCCTGGTAACCCCATTCTCTTTCCAAAGAAAAAAGTTGGCCAATTCCCCCACCTACCTCTTAATAGGATGAAACAAGCCATACTGTGCAAAGGGATTGCAAAGGTGGTGGAATGACAAATGGTTTTTTTTTTCAGTCACTCCACAGTAATCCATATGTGGAATAAGACCTTTCTATTTTGGTTCAAAATAGGTTGTGGGTACAGATCCAGAAATGTTTCTCAAAAGACTAGAGCCCTCCATGGTGGGGGGAAAGGCACAATTTACTTGAGCCCAGCAGGTCCTACTAAGCTGAAAACCTATTACCATGGAGAAAAGAAAGGATGCTCAGTGACAGATCTTTCTCAGGGGTGTTTAAGCTGTACCTTGTAAGAGTTTGTGAGAGTGAGTAGAATATTCCAAACAGTGAACTCAGGTCCATCTTGAGAAAAGGAAGTAGGTGTATGGAATTGGGGAGATGGAAGCATTTTCCTGGTTTTTTTTTTCAAAGGGTGGGAGCAGGTCTGGATTCCTTCAATCCACTGATGGATGGGCATCTTGATCAGAAGGAAGCCTGATTCTGCATGCTGCTTTTCCAGTGATGTAGAGTCCTAATCATGTAGTACACCTACTTTAAAGTAGGCTCTTCTACCAATAGCAGGTGGAGGTGCAATTATAGCAAATAGGAGAGGAGGGTCAGTGAATGTGCCCCTCCCTTCTTCCCCTCCATGTGACTTCTTTCCCTGAGAATCAGCTGTTTCCTTATAAGCAGTGAGAAGCTGCAGGCATTTACTGAGGGTGGTTTCCTTAGAAGGGGAATGAATGGTGCTTCCATGATTGTACAAATATTTATATCGTCATCATCTACTTCAAGCATTTACATGGCCACCCAACTCAGACTCTGGGAAGCACAATACAAAAGCAAACATGAAGCAGAAAGTTCAAGCACATATCATTAAAAGGTAACCCAGATATGCAAAATAGCAAACTGGATGAGATCAATGAAAACAACCCAAAAGGTACTCCACTCACCTAGACCCAAATGCCTGGGGAAAGAACTGGGTCTTAACTGCCTTTCTAAAGGTCAGCAGATTTCGGGCCCATTGAATTTCAGGGGGAAGACTGTTCCAGAGAGCAGCGGCAGTCACTGCAAAGGCACACTTTCAGGGTCCCAGAAGATGGCAGTAATTAAATGAAGGGATCAGGAGCATCATCATCATCATCATCATCATCATCATCATCATCATCATCATCATCATCTATTATTATTATTATTATTATTATTATTATTATTATTATTATATTTATATAGCCACCCATCTTGCACAAGCAACTCTGGGTGGCGTACAACATTATTTTATATTAACAATTACATTACTACAGTACAGTTACTAAACTTGGCCAGCAGTGGTCGCAGGGAAGTTGGATCATCTGGGCTTTCTTCCTCTGCCGGTCTTCCCATAGGGAACATGCCCTCCCTATGGAAACATGTAGGATGGGTAGATGTTCTTGGGAGCAGGCAGTCATGCAAGTAGCACTCCAGCAAGTATATATACACCAAGCATGTATGTGTGCAGCAACAGTTGTCTACTTGATCCTCACATTTCTAAAAGAAGTCTCAGTGCCACAGGATATTCTGCAAAAAGCAAAGTCACCTTTCTGCATCCTTTTCCAGCTGGTTTCAGCCACATATTACCTTCCTCTTGAATCTATCGATCTCCTTTGCCCATTCTCTGGATTAATGGGGATGTAAAAGAATTCCACCAGCAAACCTATGATGAGACACTGAATGAAGTCTGGGTAGCATTTGATTTTCTTTTGAAAAGCAAAGTCCAATTTATATTTCAGAATGTTTATTTATTTATTTATCAAATTTGTCACCGCCCATCTTGTTAAAACCACTCTGGGCGGTTAACAAAGCAGTTAAAATCAATTAAAATACCATATAAAATGATCCTGAATAAATAAAAAATAAATAAATAAAATCCAAGGATAAATGTTAAATTGGCTGTATCTTGGGAAGCATCATCAAGGTGCCAGCCACACCCAGGATTAAGTAAGATTCTTGTCACCCTACGCAAGCTGGCAGAGCCAGGTCTTTAATTTCTTTCTGGAAAGCCAGGAAGGTAGGGGCCTGCCACACCTCTGGGGGGAAAATATTCCAAAGGGCGGGCCAATGGCAGAGAAGGCTTTCCTCCTGGGCCCTGCCAGCCGACATTCTCTGTTGGCTGGTTGCATGGTCATTGCAGAAACGCTGCAAGGAAAAATCGGTTTGCAGATTTCTGTTTTTTTGAAAGATGTATTTTCTTTATCAAGAAAATAGATATTTTCAAAATACGTCCAGCCTCCACTCCTCGGTTCATCATGTATATCTTCTTGGATGATTGAAACACCATCATGGCCACCTCCCATCCTTTGTCAAGGCTTAACAAAAGAAATTATTTAAGGGTTTATTCAGAGAAATTATAGAATTAGAATACAGGTTGGAAGAGACTTGGCATATGCAATGCTTGATGAAACTTATATGTTTGGATATATATAATTAGGTACGTTTATTTGAATTAGATTCAAATAAAATGAATCTAATCCTTGGAGATTGGATGGATGTTAGGATGGGTCCAGATATAAGCAGTAATTTACACTGACTTATTTGGGATGCAGATGAAGCTAGTCATGCTAAAAGTCACTGATTTTCAGTGCGAATACTTAGTTTTGATAAGCTTTGATTTCAGTATAATCATTAATTTAATACAGTTAAGTTGGCCAGGATGCAATTATCTTGTAGCCATGTTCATATTTAAATATGCAGAATGGTAATCACAATTTGTATATATATTAAATTGGCCTTTCACTCTAGTTGAGATACCTTTTTGCTTAACATTTTAACATCAGTGCATATTTTTCTTGGAGTGTTTTTACTCAGTGCTCTGCTGTTTCCGTTGATTCCAGACAATTTTGGATTACGTGATTCCAGGTGAATCACATCATTCCTTTACATAAAATAAGTAGGGATTAGATGGTATGAAAAGCCAGATGTAATCTCTCAATGGTTTCTTGATACTTATTCTGTCTTTTTTTATTACAAAAAGTCTGTTGCAGGAGAAATCACAGTAAAGCAGAAAAATGTGCAATGAAAGCATGATGATAAAAGCTGATCTAGTGAAATGGGTGATATCTGGATATGCTTCAACATATTAATATTGCTCCTATTCTATTTTAGCATTAACATGGACAAATAAGTAGGAGAAGAAATAATAATTTTCCCCAAAGCTCCCAAGTCATGGGCTGCTGAGGATTTGATCCAATATCTTCCCAATCTTAGTCCAGAATATTAGTCTCTATATTATACTGATTCTGGGTGATTTTTTTCTTCCAGAATAATGTTGGACTGCAAACATCAGTTATTTACTTTATTTTAATTGTTAATTATCTTCATCCTGAGTGCATGGTACAATTCAACACTGAAAAAAATGTTCTTCATGTTCTTAGTGTTTCAAAGTTGCTATAGCTGTTACATTGTGTCCAATTCTTAATAAATACTTCTGTAACATTCAGTACAATCAGTCAGTTCCCATCCTGCATCTTCTCTGCTCTGCTTTTATTTTGTCATATAATATTTTGTCCTTTTGTCATGTTAGTTTTGCTACTGAATGTTGTAGTGTTTTGACATTTAATTAATTTCAGAAATAAATTAAGATTTTATCTTTTATGAACCTGGATCATATTGTTATACCCATACATGTATACTTGGGTCTGACCCATTTCAAGCAACTTGGAAAGAATTGGAAATTTTAGTTTCATAAAATGCTATTCTATCAAATGCAAATATGTTTGTTATCCCTCAAAATACAGAATAGGTTTTCTAAAGAGAAATTATTAGAGGTATCTATTAACTGAAAGAAGAGAAACCTTTACTTACCTTTGCCTTGTTTCCAGAAAAATGTCAGTTTATCACAGATGGGAGTTAATATATCTTTATGTAAAAAAGACCTGCCTAAAGTCTACCCCCAGAGAAACAGCAGATTGCTGATGTACATTATGTAATATAATGTATCCTATACAAAATATGGAATTCAGCCCAACTGGTCAGTCTTGTTAGTTTAGTTGAATCATATGAAATCACAAAGATGGTGATTTTATGCCAGCGATTGCTCACTAGGATTGGAGGCGGGTGCTAAAGTAAAAATGGAGCAGAGAAGGTGTGGGATGTGAACAAAAGTAGTGCCATTTTCCTCTTCTTTCTCCTCAACATTTTTCTGAAGAACCTGATCTTTGGAAAAGTTGGATGGAAAAGTGAAAATATGCCCTCTAAAGTGCTTTAATATGATACTGTCTTCTAATCAGTAAAAGTCTTCAGAAAAAAAGGGCCTGGTAGTTCCTTAACTGACTGCCTTTTGGAAAGGTTGGATGGAAAAGTATTTAATACAAAAAGCCTGGATCTATGTGGACTTGAGACAGAAGAAAGGAACACTGGGGAACGAGACCCCTTCTTTCCCTCTAACAGCCAACCAGATGGCTATAGGAAGACTGCAAGTATTGTATGCTTTTACTCATGGCCTTCACCAACAGTAACTGGGACTTGGATTGGAAGCTTCTGCTGCTGAGCCTGGAGTTTCTTTGTGGCCACCGAGCATCGTATTGTTCATGAATTGGTCTAATCTTTATACAACACATTGTTTTGGGGGCGGGCAAATTCTATGTTGTGTGAGAAGTCCTTCTGTTTATGTATCCTGAACTTCTCATCACACAGTTTCACTGAATGATGGGGAAAATACACTCTAAGAAATATATTTCTAACGAAAAAAATAGGACTCATGAATAGACTGAAATAAAGTGTAAATCTTGTAAGTTTTTACTAGTTGCAAAGTTCCATATTAATTTAATCAGAAATTGTCTTTCTCTTTTCTGGGCATCAGTCTTCTTATGAAGAATAATATGCATTCAGAACTAACATTAAAGAGATAGAGAAAGCATTCCAGTCAAAATTATTAAAAATGTTCTCATTCATTTTAATAGAATAATAGTATATTTTTCTTCACCCTGGTGCCCTTCTGGATGTGTTGAATTCCAGATCCAATACATCCAAGCCTACATAGCAATAGATTAGATAAGCCTAGCTGAGTATCTGCTTGATTTTCTATTGAAATAATGTGGAAATAGCTATTGTTATTGCAAAAGTGATAATCATGCCCCCAAAAATCATCTGGGTAAAATACCAGGGTTATGACACAATCATATGATTGCACACAATTAATATTTGATAAACCTCAAAAGAATATTAGAGAACACATGAGCCAAGCTTAAAAAAATGTGTACAAATATACTGGTTTTCACTGATATTCTTCTTTAGAAACAACCATCATGAAACAAAGCCATTTATTGCCAAATGATTTTCTCAGGGCATTTATCAGCTCCTTGATACTCCAAATTGCATCAATCCTAAACAGTATTACCCTAGTTTGACAAGGCTAATTGAACAGGTGGTCTCCTTTTCCACAAAAACAAATTCAAATTGGATATTTTTAACCTTGTAAAGATGATAACTAAAGCTACATACAAACATTCACTGACATATTTGACTTATTACATGTTAAACTGCTTATACCTGGACAAATTCAGAACCAACAACAATCTTTAATTTATTTTTGTTGAACTGTGAACTATTGTATATACTTACAGACTTGTGATTTCTACAGTCAATAGTTATAAGGGTTTTTGATTCTGTGATGTATACGGAACATAATTTTGATTTAAGGTTACCAAGAACCCTCTTCTTGTTGACTGCTACCAACTATATTCTTTTTTCCATTGATGTTCTTTCTCCTTACAAATGGCAGAGCTTATAATGAAATTTTCCATTAAATTTGTCTGGGATTATTCCCTTTAAAAACCCATACGTTGCCCACTGATTTTGTTGCAGCATCTTTCACCTCCTTATTTCTCAGACTGTAGATGAGAGGGTTGAGCATGGGGATCACAACCGTGTAGAACAATGAGGCCCATTTGTCTTGGTCCATGGAATAGCTGGAGGTGGGACGAAAGTACATGAAGACTATTGTTCCGTGGAATATCCCAACAGCTGTCAGGTGAGAAGAGCAGGTGGAAAATGCCTTGTGCCTGCCCTCAGTGGAGCACATTCCCAGGATTGTAGCCAAAATATAAACATAGGATACAAGAATCATACCAATGCTGCTTGCTTCAATGAAGCTAGCAAAGGCAAATATCACTATTTCACTGATGTATGTATCAGAGCAGGAGAGTATTAGGAGTGGAGGTATGTCACAGAAGAAATGTTCGATAAGATTTGATCTACAGAATGATAGTCGGAATATAGAGGAAGTGTATGCTATTGTATCCATTAGGCCTATACAGTATGCAACAGCAATCATTTGTTGGCAGACCTTTTTGGACATTATAGCTGAATAGAGAAGTGGATTGCAGATGGCCACATATCTGTCATAGGCCATCAGAGCCAATAAAAGGCACGCTACATCCCCAAGCATACCAAATAGAAAGAGCTGGGTAGCACAGGCACTATAAGAAATCCTTTCAGTTGCACCTAATAAGTCAGTCAGCATTTTAGGAGCAATGGCTGAGGAGCAGCAGAGATCCACAAAGGAGAGGTTGCCCAGGAAGTAATACATGGGTTTGTGGAGTTGGCACTGAGTGCAAATCAGCAGAATCATCCCGAGATTCCCGAACACAGTGATGGCATAAACCGAGAGGAAGACCATAAAAAGAACAAGCTGCATTTTGGGATTGTCTGTGAATCCCTGAAGAATGAATTCAGTAATGAGAGATTCATTTTGTTGGTCCATGATCTTTATCACTGGATGCTGGTTTCAGGATATTAGCTGATCCTGAAATGCTTTTCTGGTCCCTAGTTAGGGAAAAGAAAATTACATTATTTAGAGTTTCATCTGTGTTCCTATCTTCATAAAAGAACAATCTGGATTTTTTTTCAGGAGGATTGGTACCATACATACTAGGTTAACTCAGCATATATTTGCTAGCAAGAGAACTTTTATTATACACAAAAATACATTTTTTAAAATTCAGTTTATGAAAATACAACATGAAGCATGTTATATACACACTACACTTGATGCTGCCGTGTAAGTGAAGGACACAGAATAATGTACTGCAATATTGCTATATCTGTTGCTGTAAACTATATGTTGGACTTTAATGTATTTCTAGCTCCTAGCATCTCTATTCCCTCTTCCCCAATTTAGAAATCTTGCATTATATCCAGGAAATGGGGACTTAAAAATGCTGGGTTCCTGTTTATCACAGCTCTCTTTTCAGTAGAGTAGGAGTTGCAGGAGCTACAGTAGGTGAATTTCCCACCCAATTCATTTTTCACTTTTGTTTGTTTAGGGTCTAAATTTTAGGTTCATCCAGCCCTTGTACGATTCCTTGTTTTAGTTGCACTCAACATTTCACAAATGTGGGATTCATAAATAATTTAAAAAAGCATTTATAAGCAGTTTGCTTCTTAATAGCTTTAGGTGATGTACATGATAGAAGACAAATATCTATTAAATTAGTATTAAAACCAATATAAATAAAAAATTAAATCATTAGCATTCAAAGGCCTGGAGAAAGTATTTGTTAAATAACATGGGACCCAGAATAAACCTTGCAGGACAATTCTGAAATGATGAAGAAGTATGTCAATATAATTTCTGGACGCACTAAATCAGAAGGAGTGGATGAATGATGTAAGAAGCCACTGAAAGATATAAGTATATCAACCGGGTTGCATTCTCCCTACACCTCTGCTAATATGATTGTCCACCACAATGAGCAAGGCTTCTTTGTGCCAGATCTGGGCCTGATCTCAGGTTGGGAAGGATCAAGGTAATGCTTTTTTAAAAGAACTGGAACAGTTTGAATGTTTTTGTGGCACACAACATAGAATACAAATATCTATTAAAATAGTATTAGAACAGGAAAAATATTAAACCAAATTCAGTCAGCAGCATTAAAAATCCTGGGCAAATAAGAATGTTTTGAACTTTGTCCTAAAATGTAAGAAGCAAGGGTTTGCTTCAACTCCAGTTGGCGTTTATGACATAAAATTGGCACAATACTAATGATGATAGAGAGAAAGTAGAGCTGATTGTTGATTGATGACATCAAAAATATCCATGGTGGAACACACAGGAGGTGCCCTGGTGATGATCTCCTAAGACTGGAAGGTGAACTGCACAGAAATGGGTGGTCCTGTAAGGAATACCCTAAACATTATTTTGTTTGGGGACAGTAACTTCAACTGATTCCTGCTGTAATCCACACTTCCAATGACCAATGGAGTTTTGAGGCTGTTTGTTTTGATTGCAAAGTTGTGTTGATGTCTTATTGCCAATTTTCTCCTAGACTGCATTGTAACAAAGGAGCTCAAAGATAGAGTGAATCAAACAGTAGCATTCTTAGGAGGCAGAGCCATGACGTATACACTCAAATAGCATGAGTACTGTATGGAGAAGACAAATCCACATGTTTAGTCATTGCGGATTGGACCTCAGACTTTACAGTATAGAAAAGGATGGGAATTAAAATTGAGTCCTGCTAAACCATTTCCCTAAACTGAACTGTTGCCATAGGTCTAACTTTTTCCCTTATATCAAAGCTGGCCTTCCATATAAGTATCTGATCAAAAGGAGCCAATGAATATACTTGTGCTTTCTAGGTAAGAAATGTAGCAACAGAAAGTTATATGACAAGCACAAGACCACTGCAACTTTACTTACAAGTTTATGGACTTTGATATGTAACTTTAACAGTTGGGAGTTAAATGCCCTTAATGATGTATTTCAAATCATGAAGAGCACTATCAGTAGCTTCAGGTTACTTTCTGTTTACCTCTAATTGAAAGTAATTTTACTGTATTCTGCCACACATGGAACTAAAATGCTCTTCTTATAGAGACTTAAAGATATGAAAAGCTGAGATTAGACACTGAGAAATGGAATTAAGCATTAAGAAGGATTTAAAACCTTGAAATTGTGAATAATCATAAATGCACTGAAGCTCAAAAATTAAGCTTGCCTCTGATTTTAATATGGTTTAGAAACTTCTCAGGATGCCATGTGGATTGTTACTGTTAATATAAATATGCAGTGTGTAATGGTGAAAAGTCTAAGCTTAACACTAACATAAATCTGTTTCTGAATTAACAAACATACCTGGAGTTGAGTCAGTGGCTTCTTTGCTTTTACAAAACTTGTGAATAGGGGCAGAGATCTTAAATGTCATTTCATCCCACCTGGGATACTATCCCTCATGCATTTCAATACCCCAGATCCTGGAGATAATGGTTGCATTTTCACACTTTGTTGTGATAGTTTTAATTGGAGGCATCTTACAGTAAAAAGTAAAAGAAATCTTAGAGTTCCTTTCTCATGGCTGTAGAATTAAATTCAGCTCTCTAGCTCTAATGTTATTTATACATATAACACAACTCCATGTTCCCACCAATGGTAGTACAGTAGTTATTTCTTCTATCGGGGGCAAGGAACCTGCCAATATGGCACCATCCATATTCTCTTCTCAATGCATGACAGAACATTACATCATGAGTTGTCCTATTTGCTTTCTCAACAAATCCTGGGAAACATTCAGGGAAGCAGCTGAGGAAGTCCTTCTCCTGCATAGGCATCATGGCTGTGTGGTCAACATTTCCTTTGTAAGACATTTATGTATTTGTTTATTTATCAAATTTATATGGCCGCCCATTCCACAGGAAGTGACTCTGGGTGCTATACAACAATTAAATAAAAGAATAAATATATATAAAACAACCATTATTAAAAATATAAAACAGACATATGAAAACCTACAAACCACCAGGCACAAGAGAGAATAAATTAATCACAATGAAGGAGCCATCTTAGAATATCACCGGCCCCCTGGGAACCCTAGGTCTGATGACATAGCCAGGTCTTGAGGGACTTATGCAAGATTAACAGGGATGGAGCTAACCAGACTTCGGGGCCGGGGGGGAGGAGAATGTTCCGTCAGGTGGGCACCATGGCAGAGAAGGCCTACCTCCTGGGACCTGCCTGTGATGGAAGGTATGAGCGAGGAGGATTCTGGCCCCTCCCTAAGGGCATAATGGTTATAGTTGCTGTCGTTGGGGGATTGGGATTAGTCTGGCAAGATTCTGTCTCTTAGGTGCAAGCTAATAGAGAAGGTGAGCTGATTTCTGGACTGTCTTGTGTGATTCTTGGGCTGAACCTGACACTGCCAGATGTAAGTCCCTAGCAGATAGGACCCAAAGCATGCCCTCTTTGCCAGATCTAATGGGACAGGCAGATGTAATCAGGGAGGGCAGTCCTTCAGATAACCTGGTCCCATGCCACGAAGGGCTTTAAAGGTTAAAACCAGCACCTTGAATTGCACGTGGAAGCAAACTGGCAACCAATGCAGCTTGCAGAACAGGTGTGATGTGCTGTTCTGGAAGCACACATAACTGCCCGCACCACTGCATTCTGCACCAGTTGAAGTTTCTAGATACTCTTCAAGGGCAGCCCCAAGTAAAGCATATTACAGTAGTCGAATCTGGAGTGACTAGGGCATGTTTGACTGTGAGCAGAGCCCCCCCCCCCGATCTAGGAATGGGTGCAACTGGTGCACAACACAAAGCTGTGCAAGGGCCCTCCTAGCCATGGCTGCCACCTGCTCCTCAAGGAGGAGTCATTAGTCCAGGAGGACCACCAGGTTGCACATTGGGTCTATCTGGGGCAGTGCAACCCCATCCAGCACCAAAGATGGAATAGTCCTAGCACCCGCAGGCCTCAAAACCCAAAGCCACTAAATCTTGCCAGCATTCAGCTGAACCCTGTTGTTCCCCATCCAGACCTTCACAGCATCCAGGCACCAGGATAAGACATTCACTGCATTGCTTAGTACACCAGAGATATATAATTGGATATCATCAGCGTACTTATGACATCTCACCCCATGGTGACGGATGAGCTCACCCAGTGGCTTCATGTACTGTAGATGTTGAACTGGAGAGGAGAGAGCACCAAACCCTGTGGCACCCCACATAGTAGGGACCAAGGGCAGGACCTCTCCTCCCCAATCACTACCGACTGGAATTGACCCCAGGGAAAGCAGGCGAACCAGCACAACACCATGCCACCTATCCCCAATCCTCTGAACCGATCCAGAAGGGTACCATAGTTGATGGTATTGAAAGCCAGAGAGAGATCAAGTAGTGCAAAGATGGTTGCACAACCTCCATCCTGCCCTTGCCAGAGGTCATTGAAAAGCGCAACCAATGCTGTTTCCATCCAGTACCTGGGCCTGAATCCCAATTGAAATGGATCCAGATAATCTGCTTCTTCCAAGGTCCTCCAAAGCTGCTGCACAACAACATTCTCAACCACCTTCCCCAAAAATGGAGGTTAGATACTGGACAAAAAGATGGGCATGATAAAGGACAAAAAAGGCAGGGACCTAACAGAAGCAGAAGAGATTAAGAAGAGGTGGCAAGAATACACAGAAGAACTATACAAGAAAGATCTTAATGTCCCTGATGTCCATGCTGGTGTGGTCACTGACCCTGAGCCAGACATCCTAGAGAGTGAAGCCAAGTGGGCCTTAGGAAGCATTGCTAACAACAAAGCTAGTGGAGATGACAGTATTCCAGCTGAGTTATTTAAAATACTAAAAGACGATGCTGTTAAAGTGCTGCACTCAATATGCCAGCAAGTTTGGAAAACGCAACAGTGGCCACGGGATTGGAAAAGGTCAGTTTACGTTCCAATTCCAAAGAAGGGCAATGCCAAAGAATGCTCAAACTATCGCACAATTGCACTCATTTCACATGCTAGCAAGGTTATGCTCAAAATCCTACAAGCTAGGCTTTAGCAGTACGTGAACCGAGAACTACCGGATGTACAAGCTGGGTTTCGAAGAGGCAGAGGAACTAGAGATCAAATTGCCAACATTCGCTGGATCATGGAGAAAGCACGAGAGTTCCAGAAAAGCATCTACTTCTGCTTCATTGATTATGCAAAAGCCTTTGATTGTGTGGATCACAACAAACTGTGGCAAATTCTTAAAGAGATGGGGATACCAGACCACCTTACCTGTCTCCTGAGAAATCTGTATGCGGGCCAAGAAGCAACAGTTAGAACCGGTCATGGAACAACCGATTGGTTCAAAATAGGGAAAGGAGTACGACAAGGCTGTATACTGTCACCCTGCTTATTTAACCTATATGCAGAGTACATCATGAGAAATGCCAGGCTGGAAGAATCACAAGCCGGAATTAAGATTGCAGGGAGAAACATCAATAACCTCAGATATGCAGACGATACCACCCTAATGGCAGAAAGTGAAGAAGAACTAAAGAGCCTCTTGATGAGGGTGAAAGAGGAGAGTGCGAAAGCTGGCTTGAAACTCAACATTAAAAAAACTAAGATCATGGCATCTGGACCCATCAATCCCTGGCAAATAGAAGGGGTAGAAATTGAAGCAGTAACAGACTTCATTTATTTGGACTCCAAGATCACTGCAGACGGAGACTGCAGCCATGAAATTAAAAGACGCTTGCTCCTTGGGAGGAAAGCTATGGCAAACCTAGATAGCATATTAAAAAGCAGAGATGTCACCTTGCCGACAAAGATCCGCATAATTTTTTAATTAGCATTCTTTGGGGAATTTATCTAGGGTTCAGTTCTGTTTTCTCATCCAGTGATCATATTCCATCCAATCTTCTTTATATTTCTCCAAAGTCTTATCTTTAATCCACGCTGTTATCTTTGCCATTTGCTTGAAGTGGTTCAATTTCTTCTTCCATTGTAGTTCCCAATTCTTAATCTTCTCAGACTTCCAATGTTGAGCAATAATCATTCTTGCGGCTGCTGCTGCATACATAATACAATTCCATGACTTTTTCTTAATTTTTTCATCAAGCATCCCCAACAAATAATATTCTGGTTTTTTAACAAAGTTCATTCCAATCATCTTTTCTATGTGTTTATGTATAATATCCCATAATTTTTTCACTTCCTTACAGCTCCACCACATGTGAAAAAAGGAGGCACCCTTCTCCCCACATTTCCAACATTTAACCTCTATTTTTTATACATTTTTTTCAATTTATTTGGGGTCAGGTACCACCTATGCATAATTTTGTAACTATTTTCTCTTATATCTTGACATACTGTAAATTTTATATCTTTTGCCCACCATCTTTCCCACCTTTCCATCATAATATTATGTCCTAAATCCTGTACCCATTTAATCATACAATGTTTTACATTTTCTTCCTCTGTTTTCCATAACAGCAAAATTCTATATATTTTCAACATAATTTTCTCCTCACTTTTAACAACTTTTTCAAATCCCGATTCCTCTTTTTGAAATCCTTCTTTTAAATCTTGCTGAAAGACTGCATTCCATTGATGGTATTTAAACCAATCTATTTGTAATTCCCCCTGTGTTTTCATTTTATAATTCCCATTATATTTAATCAAAATATCTCTATATTTCAAACATGTGGTATCTAAATTTTTCATATAACTAGATTGAATTTCTTTGGGGGACAGCCACATCGGTGTTTTAACTTCTAGTCTATCTTTGTATTTTTTCCAGACTCTAAAAATACTCTGTCTTGGGATATTCTTTAAAAATATTTGATGTTTTTTTTCTTTTCCATACCAAAGGTATGCGTGCCAACCATAAATTTTGTAATGAAACTTTTAATGTTGGTAAATTGCCTTTGTCATTTTATAAAGCTTATATAAGGTTGATTTAAAAACCCGATAAAAATCCTAAATTCTGTCGTAGTTAATGCCTGTTTCTTTAATTAGTCTGATTACCAAGATCACAGCTTCTTTATTGGCTAGGCGGTTGCAGAAGGTTTTATTATATATAATTCATCCCGCTCAGTCTGGGTTCATTAAAAATCAATAAGCATCAGATAATCCACGTTTATGTTAGACATATTGGATATAGAATGAATTTTGCAGTACTTGTTGCAGAAAAAGCCTTTGATACAGTTCAAATTAATTTCTTAAGGCAAACTATGATCAGATATAGTTTTCCAATATATTTTGTTCATTGGATTGAAATTTATTATTTGCAACCAGTGCAGCAGTTATAACAAAACAAATGACTTTTGACTCCTTTGAGTTATACTGTAGCACTCAGCAGGGTTGCCCACTTTTGTCTTTGTTTTTTAATTTAATTCTGGAAGCTCAAGCTTCATTAGAAGGCAATTTCACACCCATGATCTGCCTCCTCCAAGTTAAAGGGCAACATTCAAACAAACCAACAACACACATCTCCAAGTAGCCAAGAGGTCTTTGGATGCTTTTGATCGCACAATAAAGAAGCTATGATCTTGGTAACCAGACTAGTTAAAGAAATAGGCATGAACTACTACAGAATGTAGTATTTTTATCTGGTTTTAAAATCAGATAAAAAATAACTCTGGCTGGCCAACCTGTACAAAATGGCCAATGTACAGTGGGGCAGGCTACATAGCAGCCACTCATAAGACTTTTACTGATGCCACACAAACCCATTGAAGACCACAAAACCCTCTGTCAAACCAAGGGTGAGCAATCCCAGATTACTACAGCCACCGCGGTGTGGCTAGGAGGCCCATCCACAGCATGTGCCACTCCACAGTTGCCACTCTTTCCACCAGCATGGAGGGTCTGCTATCATTCGTTGATTTATAAACTCTTCCTCGTCATGTCTGTGCAGAGCTCCCTAGTAACCCCATTGTCTTTCCAGTGAAAGAGGTGGTCCAGTTCCCCTACCCACCCCTTAGTGGTATGAAATAAACCATATTTTACAAAGTGGATACAAAGGAAGTGAAGTGACAAATGGGCAGACTGCATTAAGAACATGTTACTTCTCCCATTCCATACATTCCCGGGTAGATTTATACCGTTTTCCCTTTCTCACTATGAGCTTCTTTTTCAGTCACTCTACAGTAATACCTATTTGGACAAGCTCATTCTCTTTTGATTCAAAATGGGTTGTGGGTGCAGACACAGCAAAGCTGTTTCTTGTTCTCTCTCTCTCTCTCCAAATTAACTAAATGCAAAAGATGAGGAAAAAATACACAAAATTATGAAAGAAAAAAAAAACTTTAAAAAGGAAACAAAAACATACAAAATATATATTTGTACACATAAAATGTCTTTTAATTATGCATTCATTTTCTTTGTCCAAAAGTCAACACCCATGTGACTGAGATAAATCTCATGTTGAGAACACATGTAATTGCTTCTAACCAACATGGAACAATATATTTAAATAAAGAATTAGTTCATTTCATCTCCAACAACATAAATGCATTATGGTTATTTCTGAAATATTGTTTCTTGTTCAAAAAATGTGATCTAAAAATCTATTGGAATTTTTGTTTTTTTTAACCTTTCTTCTTTTTTATTGGTTAAATAAAACATTCAAGCAAAAAAAAAGAGGCAAACACACACACACACACACACACACACCCATAGTTAAAGGAATTTGAGAAAAAGAAAAAGGAAAACAGACAAAAAAAATATATTAAAAGGATATTCTGGTAGCCCCCTCTCTTTCTCTCCCCCTCCCCCCCCAGTCATTAACTGCTACTTAGATTTTTTTAATATACTTTACTTTGGACATTATTACTGATTATGGTTTGGATATCATCATCATCATCATCATCATCATCATCATCATCACTATTTTCCATTTTTCTTCAAAAACTGTAATGAAGTTATTATAATGAATAATAACTTACTGTAATTATTCTACTCCAGGACTTTCTTAAGTTTTGGGAACAAAATTATCCAGTTGTAAAAATCACCACAATTACTAAAGGGAAAAATCAGTCAAAATTTTTTGATTTCATTTATTTCAGTGTAATACAGTTTAGTACAACTTCCTTCAAGTTAATATATTTCAATATGTGCTGGACTCCAAATTTTAAGTAGCATTGCCCTAGACTGAACAAGGCTAATTGAACAGGTGGTCTCCTTTTTCACAGAAAGAACACGGACTTGTAAGATGATAGTTATGGCTTAATAAAAAAACCTGATTGAAATATTTGGTTTATTACATATCAAACTGCTGATAACTTGACAAATTCAGAACCAACGACAATTTTTAATTCACTTTTGTTGAAATGTGTACTATTATACACACTTATAGCCCTGTGATTTCTTCAGCCCATAGTTTTAAAAGGTTTTTGATCCTGTGCTTTCTACAGTAAATTATTTTGATTTATGACTACCAAGAACCCTCTTTTGATGGACTGCTTTGAAACTACCATTTTTTATGGCTGAAGATCCCGGGAAGTAGCTAAGGGGTGAGCCTAAAGGAAGGGCAAAGTTTCTCTGATTAAACTGAAAGAACGGCCTATGGCAGAGGTGGAGACTGGTGTTAGTGAAGTATGCTATATTTAAATAAAGTCTGTATTTTATTGACATAATATTCAGAAGAATAAGAGATCACAAAGTTTGAAAAACAAGAGTATACAATGTATTCTTTTTCCCACTGATATTCTTCCTCTTTAGAAATAGTATAGCTTATAATGAAGTTGTCCTCTAAATTTGCCTAGGGCTACTCACTTTAAAAGTCCATAAGTTGCCCACTGATTTTGTCAGAGCGTCTTTCACCTCCTTGTTCCTCAGGCTGTAGATGAGAGGGTTGAGCATGGGGATGACAACCGTGTAGAACAATGAGGCCCACTTGTCTTGGTCCATGGAATAGCTGGAGGTGGGCCGGAAGTACATGAAGAGTATTGTCCCGTGGAATATCCCAACAGCCATCAGGTGAGAAGCACAGGTGGAAAATGCCTTGCGCCTGCCCTCAGCAGAGCACATTCTTAGGACTGTAACCAAAATATAAATGTAGGACACAAGAATCATACTAACGCTGGTTGCTTCAACGAAACTAACAGAGATAAATAGCATAATCTCATTAATGTATGTGTCAGAACAGGAGAATATTAAAAGCGGAGGTTCATCACAGAAGAAGTGACTGATAATATTAGAGTTGCAGAATGGCAGTCGGAATGTAGAAGAAGTGTGTATCATTGAATCCAGCAGGCCTGTAAAGTACACAGCAGTGAGCAGTTGCTGGCAGGCCTTTTTGGACATCATGGCTGAATAGAGAAGTGGATTGCAGATGGCCACATACCTGTCATAGGCCATCAGAGCCAATAAAAGGCACTCTACGTCTACAAGCATGGCATACAGAAACAGCTGTAAAACACAGGCACTGTAAGAAATCATTTTTGTTTCATCTAATAAGTCAATCAGCAATTTAGGAGCAATGGCTGAGGAACAGCAGAGATCAACAAAGGAGAGATTGTCCAAAAAGTAATACATGGGTTTATGAAGTTGGGGATTACTGCAAATCAGCAGAATCAACCCGAGATTCCCTAACACAGAGATGGAATAAACCAAGAGGAAGACCGTAAAAAGAACAAGCTGCATTTTGGGATTGTCTGTGAATCCCTGAAGAATGAATTCAGTAACGACAGAATCATTTCTTTTATCCATGATCTATCTCAGTGGGTGCTGGGTTCAGAATATTAGCTGAATCTGAAATGTCTTTTTTTTTTTTCTATCAAAGGAAGGAAAGAAGATTTGCATTCTTTAGAATCCCATCTACCTTGGCTTCTCTATAAAAATAATCAAGAGAACCAGGACCACATTTCCACTGTATTCATCTGAATGATTGCTAATTCTGCATTAAGTGAAAAGACAAGGTAGGGCAGTGTGTACGGCTATACCAATATTTACTTCATTTGCTGAGGCACAGCACATGAGAAGTCATATTAATGCTCTGTGTTAGTGGTGTGACTATTTCTACAAAAATCTATGTTGGAATGAATGTTAAAAATATTATGTAAATTTTGGGCCGCTAGTAAACTTCTTTCCCCTTCTTCTGAACTACAAACAAAACAAAAAAAACTCCTGACAAGTCAGCTGCTTTCAGGATACTGTCAGATTCCAAGGCGATATCGTCATGTTTCTTGTTTCGCTTAATGTATTTGACTGTCACATTGTGTAGATTATGATTTCTGAAAAGCTATTTTCACTGAATATCCCAGCTGCTATACTTCTGTGATTCCAGGGTGTCTTCTGCATGTGTTGAAAGCACTGCTGCTTTTTCTATGGTTCCAAGTATGGATGGAAATAATTTCATCTGAAAACATCTAAGCTGAGTGCAATAACTTCTCATCTGACATCATCGTCTACATACTAGGCCCTAATTCTTTCCTCTGAGGCTGGATTTGTCAGACTGAAGGGCTCCAAATAAGCAGCTCTGCTAATCTATTAAAATATTTGTAGGCCACTTTTTATTCATAAGAACTTCAAGGTAGCATCCAAAATTAACAGAACTGTTTACGAAATTGTAAATATAAGTTGTATATTAAGATCAATGGAAGACAATTCTGACACCTCTTTCTCATATTTTTATACATCTAAAATTCTGATTAAATAATTATAAATAATTGTTATACCTATTGCACCTTTTTAGAAAGGAATTGGGATATAAAATAATATATAAAGAATCTCACTAATCACGTTGAACTGTGAACAGTGTATGCTGTAGCCTTGTCAGTATCAAATTCATAGAGTTTATGAAAATTATTTCTAATGGTAACATATGAAAGTCCGGTACATGTACTAAAAATCCTTTCCTGAATGAATAAACATACCTGAAGCTGGTGATGTTTTCTTTCTTACAGACTCCGTAAGTAGGCAAAAAGATCTTATATGTCTTTTGAGACCATTTGGGATATGTTCCCTGATGGACCTCAATACACCTTCTGGATGCAAACACTTTTAAGTACTAATAATTAACTGTCTTGCTTTGTTGTGATTTTTTTTAAACTGGAGGTTATCTGCCAGTCAATAGCATATAAGAGTTTTTTTTTTTCCACTGAAAGTTCTATTGCCAAATTCAGCTCACTAGTTTTGAGTATAGATCGTTGGTCTCCATTGTTCTTCTTGGTGGTAATGGCCATTCTGTCAGTCAGTGGCAGGGTTCATATCAAAATGGAAGTCTGCAATCTCATCCCATGATGGAAGATTACCACATACATCGTCCTGTTTTTGCTTTCTTAAGAAAACAGTGGGCATTCCAGGAAGCAGATGAAGAAGCCCATCTGCCTTCAAGTGCCATTTGATCAATTTTCCTTCACAAGCTACGAAATCATGACTGATCCTTGAGAAATACAAGTAATATGCAAGATATTGGTATTAAGTTAAGACAGTGGGCTTTAATATAGGCTCTGAAAAAATAGGCTTTGAAAGCAAGAAAGCAAAAAAAAAAAAAAAACAACCAATGGCTATGATGTCAATAAATATGCCTAAGGACATTTCTATGTAGTAGTATTAAACTGTGGTCTCCTGTGGTGAACCTGAAGCTGGCTTGAGAAATTGCTATACTAATAAATAAATAAATAAGTAAATAAATGCAATGGTTTGTCATGGGCTTGGTTTTTTTACATTTTTATTTACAAATTACAAGGAAAATCTAATTTAGATTTCCAAGATGGTGACCAGGAACAAACGCCGGCTGCCTCGCTAGGCTAGACAAGGCAAGCTGAAGGTGTAACCAAGAGGCTGAGCAATGCAGCTAGATTAGGTTTTACCTGGCTGTCCTGGGAGGCTCCTTGGCACCAGCCTGCGAGAAGTTGAGGTGCCTTTGTCCTGCGAACTTCATGGTGAGCAGTCTGAGGTAAGCAGCCCAAAGTTGAATGGTGTGGCGGATGGTTTGGGCCAGGTGGCTCAGCGAGCACGGCAAGTGCAGCAGATGGCCTGAATCATCGAGTGGTGCCCAGCGGAGGCTGGTGGGGCTCAGTGGAGGCTGGCAGAACTGGGCTGCACAGCTGAGCCAGGCTGCACAGCTGAGTGGTGCAACAGAGATGTGACGAGCAGCCCCTATCCTAAAGACACAGTGTAGCGGGCGTCCCGGATTGAGTGGCATGGCATATGGCTCGGGATGCTGGGCTGCACCTGGCAGAGCTTGGTGTGACTCAACAGAGGCTAGCAGGAGCTCGTCAGAGGCTGACGGAGCCAGGCTGCATAGCTGAGCGGCGCAGCGAACACCAGAGTAAGCGGCCTGGGACGAGCGATGCAGCAAGTCCCCTGAAGGGAAGCCTGGTCTGCAGCGGCCTGGAGAACAGCCGAAATAGGGCTGGGACAGTTCAAAGGACTGGAAGTTTATTGGACTGGCACTGGGATAATAGCGGTACCTCGAACAGAACTGGGCGCATTAGCCGAAGAATTGGTGGTGATGGCCCAAGGCCTGGAAATCGGCCAGAGACTTGGTCTGAGGTTCAACCTAGGTTGTCAACTCAACTGGCCCCTATAGCCTATGCAGAGAGGGCAGAGGTGTGCCCCTCCCTCGTGTGAGAGATAGGGAGGGGAGCTCAAGGGTGAATGTATAGAGTGTAAATGAGGCTGTGAGTGTTGTGAGGATACTCGCCCCCCCAAGTGAGAGTCAGGGAGGGAGGGGAAGTGGATTGGGTACTCCTGCCGGCTAGTGAGAGAGGACGGTGAAGGGGGCACAGTGGGCGATAGTGGGTAAGGGGATTGAGGGTTAGGGCACTGATGGCACTGAGAGCAGTAGCTGAAGTGCCGAGGAGCCCACCACCTCCCTATGATTGATTAAGGTATGTGTGGGTGTATGGCTAGATAGAGGGACCCCTAATCAGGGAAACCAGAGGCTGGAGATTGGGGGGAAATGGAGGGTCTGGGGAAGTTAGGGCAGGTTACACTATTCAGGTGGTGATGGGCAGGGGATGTTATGATGGGAGTCAGAGGGCGGGCCGCTCTCGGGGAAGGCGCTACTGGTGTTTGCTACTGGTGGTGTGTTCTGGCGCTCTGGACTCAGACCCAGGCCCAGACAGCAGATCCATGGTGGCCCTGGCTTTTGGCTGCTGCTTCTTAATGCCAGGTCAGTTCACAACAAGGCCCCCCCTTATATGTGATTTGATCTCTGAGGAGTGGCCAACCTGGCAAGTATTACTGAGACCTGGCTGGGCCCTGAAGGGGGGGGTGTGTCTTTCACAAATGTGCCCAGCCGGGTTTACAGTTTGGCACCAGCCAAGACCCCAGGACAGGGGAGGAGGGGTAGCGGTTGTCATCCGGGACTCTCTATTGGCCTTCAGGGGTGCTGCTCCACAAGTGGCCAGTTGTGAGACCCTGTTCCTGAAGCTGGGTTTCCAAGAACAGTTGGGATTGTTGCTTCTGTGATGTGACGGAAGGCATGAGCAGAGAGTATTCTGGAATGGAGCTTCAAGGTTACAGGGAGGGGGAGTGACATTCCAAGCATCTCCTCAGCCCCCAGCTGGACTGTGTGAAAGTAAGGAGGAAGAGACCAGCCCCTCCCTAAGGGCTTAATGGTTATAGTTGCTCTTGTTGGGGAATTAGTTAGTCTGGCGAGATTCTGTCTATTAGGTGCTAGCTAATAAAGAAGCTGAGCTGATTTCCGGACCGTCTCGTGTGATTCTTGGGCTGAACCTGACATGTACCAGCCTCCCTGCTGTGTAGCAGTCTCCCTGCCTGAGCTGCTAGAGGCATTCTCGGGGCTGGCGGTGGAGTTCCCCAGACTTATGGTCATGGGGGACATTAATCTGCTGTCCCTGGGACATGCTTCAGAGGCAGCCCAGGAGTTCATGGCCACCATGGCAGCCATGGGCCTGTCCCAGATTATTCGTGACCCGACTCGGGAGAGTGGCCTCACACTGGACTTGGTTTTCTTGTCTGAGCAGTGGCAATGTGATCTGAAGGGGGAATTACATTTGTTCCCCCTGTCATGGTCTGATCACGCCCTGGTGTCCTTGAGATTCTCCTGTTCCACCCTTCCACAGGGAGGCAGGACCCATTCAATTGGTAAGCCTCTGGTGACTGATGGACCCAATGGGATTCTAGAGGGAGCTGGGGACTATACCTGAGGATCTGATACATGGTCCAGCGGAGGCCTGGCCACCACCTGGAATAGGAAGGTGGCCGAGGTCTTGGACAAGATCATGCCCATGCGACCTCTCTGGACCCATTGAGCCCAATACTTCCCATGGTTTACGGAGGAGTTGAGGGTTCTGAAAAGGATTAAGAGACATCTAGAGCACCACTGGAGGAAAACAAGGACCGAATCCGACCGAACACAGGCTAGAGCTGCTATTAAGGCCTACCTTTGTTAGGATATTCTCATGGGAAGAAGAGCAAATTGCTTATCTTCAGACAAATTTGTTATGGCTACAGGAATCACGCCACCTATACTGGCCTTCTAGTTTGCACGTATACTACTATTTACTGCCACCTATTGGCGTCTTCATGCTAGTTACCTAAGGGGAGGTGCATAGTTCCAATAAATTGTGGGTGATTGTATGCCTCACTAGTAGTCGGGTTTTTAGTCATCATGTAATCATTTTATAGGTTATGTAGTTGTAACTAATAACTAAGTAGTGTACCTCTTCTCTGAGAATTTTTGGCTACAGACTTGTATATTGGATAAGTTTTGTTTTAAGTCTTGGATGCCACATAAATGAGAAGAAGTGATTTTTATATGTTTTGCATGAAACTTGTATTTTATGTAGTTTTATTTTCCTCAATAAACAACCAGATGTTTTATAACTTCTGGCTGGATTTATTTGGAGAACAAGATAAAGACATTGCATTCTTTAAATCTCTCTAATGCTGGTGTGTATTTTTGGTGTGGAATGTGGTCATACCTCCACTCTGCCTAACAACCTTGTAGTGGTAAGAGCGGTGAAACACCAACATTTCTCCGCTCTTATTGCATCCACAGAATTCCACCCAGTGGCCCTGTTTAAGATCACTCAATCTCTTCTGGGAAAGGTGGGCCCAGTGACCCACCTACAGGGCCATGCAGAGAAGTTTTCTGGGCATCTGGCAGATAAAATTGCTCGGATACGTTCCCAGTTGCATGCCAAGAATGTGGCATGGCCTATGAAGATGCCTGGGATACGCACCCTATTATCTGGGAACAGTTTGATCCTGTTGACCTGAGGAAGTGGACAGGGTCCTCAGCTATAAATGCCACCACCTGTCATTTAGATCCATGCCCCTCCTGGCTGGTTAAGGCAGCTCAGGAGGTGCTGTGTGGGTGGGTCCAGGTGATGGTGAATTCATCCTTTAGAGAGGGAGCGTTTCCAGTGGCCTTCAAAGAGGCACTGGTATATCCCCTCCTCAAGAAACCATCACTGGATCCCACTGTACTGGACAATTTTCATCCAATCTCCCACCTTCCCTTTTCAGGGAATGTGGTTAAGAAGGTGGCATTGCAGCTCCAGAGGATCCTGGATGAAACGGATTATCTGGACCCTTTTCAGTTGGGTTTCTGGCCTCGATTTGGGACTGAAACAGCATTGGTCGCAGTTTTGGATGATCTCTGGTGGGAGAGGGATGGGGGTAGTGCACCCATCCTTGCTCTTCTTGACCTCTCAGCAGCTTTCGATACCATCGACCATGGTATCCTTTTGGGTCGGCTTGGGGAGTTGGGGGTGGGTGGCACAGTTTTGAGCTGGTTCACTTCCTTCCTCCAAGGCCGGTCCCAATTGGTGTTGATAAGGAGGGAGAGGTCCAGCCTGCGGCCCCTCCTTTGTGGGGTGCCACAGGGTTCTGTACTTTCTCCGCTCCTTTTTAACATCTACATGAAACCACTGGGCGAGATCATCCACCACCATGGGATGAGGTATCATCAATATGCAGATGATACCCAGTTATACATCTCCATCCCAGGTGATCTGAGTGATGCTGTGACTACCCTTTCATGGTGCCTGGAGGCTATGGGGGTCTGGATGGGGAACAACAGGCTTCACCTGAACCCTGGTAAGATGGAGTAGCTATGGGTTGGGGGCTCCTCTGTATCCAGAAATTTACCATCTTTGGTTCTGGATGGGGTTGGACAGACCTGGTGCGTAATCTGGGGGGGGGCTCCTGGACTCATGACTCTTGCTCAAAGAGCAGGTGGCAGTCGTGGCCAGGAGGGCCTTTGCTCAACTACATGTTTTGTACCAGTCACGCCCTTCTCTGGATCGTGAGTCCCTTCAGTCAGTCACTAATGCCCTAGTCATCTTCCATATAGACTATTGCAATGCACTGTATGTGGGGCTACCCTTGAAAAGTATCCAGACGCTTCAGCTGGTTCAAAATGCAGCCACATAGGCAATTTTAGGTGCCTCAAAGATGGCATATGTTACATCTTTGCGTGACCTACATTGGGTCCCAGTTTGCTTCCTGGTCCAATTCAAGGTATTGGCTATCACCTTTAAAGCTGTACATGGCATGGGACCGGGTTACCTGAGGAACCATCTCAGGCAGAGAGGGTATGCTGCGGACCCCGTCGATGAAAGAATGGTGACTGGTGGGGGCCTTTTCTGCCATGGCCCCCACCCTCTGGAATACTCTCCCCAACTCTCTTGTCCTTCTGGAAAGCAGTCAAGACTTGGCTCTGCCAACTGCCATGGGGCGAAAAAAGGGACAACCAACCCTGGGGGTGGCTAGCACCTTGAAGATGTTCCCATATGTTAATTTCTTACTGGTCATCAACATCTTGGAAGATATTATTTGCATATGTGTTTGGTTTTTTTCTATTTTTACTGTATTTTTATATTGTTTTTATTGTATTTTAATTAATATTTATTGTTGTTTTAGTGTGAACTGCCCAGAGCATTTTTTCATGAGATGGGTGGTATCTAAATTTGAAATATAAATAAAAAATAAATAAATAATAAATTGACAAAAGATCTAACACACTAAACAAATCACACACAATTAACAAAACAATCTTTAAGCTTAAAGAAAAAAAAATACAATCCAAAAAAAGAAAAGAAAAGAAAACCCAAAGGGAAAAAATTAATAATATGATCAGTACAATACATATTATTACTAATATGATCAATACAAAATATTGTAAAATATCACAAAATCTCTGCCATAGTAATATATCTTGATTCATTCATTTTTTGATTAGTAGAGAATATTGCCTTTTCCAAAACTGATCACACATTTCTGAAAGCCATTCTTTTAAAATCTGAAATAATATCACTTTTCCAATTTCTCAGTATGATTCTTTTAGCCACCCCCATGCTTGATAGAACCATTTATTTATTTGTTATTTTAGGTTATTTATATATAAATAATGATGAAAAGACTTGAATTAGATACTGTAAATAATCTTCAATGTTCAGTGTAAAGCATAAACATCTGAAACAAACTGAAGGAAAGGGGAGAATGTGTCTTTCTTTCAAGAGAAGGTGTGAGTGTGTGTGTGTATGTGTGTGTGTGTGTGTGTGTATATGAAATTTTTAAAAGAATAAAAACAATACAGATTTTGAAAATAGAGTAAAGAAAGTAAAGAAAAGTAATAAGTACCAATAGAGGCGAACATGTGTAGCTCAGGGTTGAACTGTGGAGTCCTTGGGGTTCTCTGAGCTTGGTTCTTTTCTTGCAAACGTTTCATTACCCGGCTAGGTGACATCTTCAGTACTGGAATGGGATGGGGTTTGCTCTCTGTATATATACTTGGCATGCCCTGCCAGTGTTGGTGGGGGTGAGGGTCTTGTTTTGTTCCTCTGGTAGTTGATTGATTAAGGTAATGAAATGTTTGCAAGAAAAGAACCAAGCTCAGAGAACCCCAAGGACTCCAAAGTAATAAGTGGAAAAAGTGCAAAGAAAGAAAGAGAAAGAAAGAGAAAAGAAAAAGTTATAATGAAACGGCTTCCAATCTTCTAAACAGCAGTTACAAGTACATTTATATTTTTTTCTCTCTCTCTCTAAAGTTTTAACATAATTTCCTTCTTTCCATAATCTACTGTTTCTAATCTCAAATCTGTAAATCACAAGTTCATTTTTTTCTTCTTTCAGCAAAAAGTCTGTAAGGGGTTTCCAGTTGCTAATAGATGTGGTTATTGTCCTTTCTCTAATCGGACAAGTCAATTTTGCCATCTCTGCTAATTCTGTCTTCTTTACCAGCCATTCTTCCATTGTGGGTATTTCAGAGTCTTTCCATTTTTGTGCATATAAAAGTCTCACAGCAGTTATCATATACAAAAACTATCTTCCATAACTCTTTTCTAATTGTCTATCCATTAGTCCCAGCAAGAAAAGTTCTGGTTTCAACTGAATATTAATCTTTAAATTTTTTTGTATTATTGTATGTATTTGGACCCAAAATTTTCTGGCTGTTTTACAAGTCCATCAGACATGATAAAATGACCCTTCATGTTGTCCACATTTCCAACATAGATTTGAAGTATTTTTATACATTGTAGATAATTTTTCTCGAGTCATGTACCAATGGTACATCACTTTATAAAAGAATATATTTTAAGCTATAACATAATGTAAATTTCAGTCCTCTCGGCCACATATTTTCCCATTATTCCATCAGTATATTATGTCCAAAGTTCTTAGCCCATTTTATTATACACTTTCACTTGTTTTTTTTTCTGTTTCAAATTTCAACAAAAGTTTATACATTTTTGCAATTACATATTCACTATTTGTACATAGTTCAAGTTCAAATTATGTCTTGTGCTGTTCAATCTTGTTAAATTGTTAAATCTTTCTCTTAACTCTGCATATGAAAACCATTGAAAGCTAAATCCCTCTGCTGTCAGTTGACTTCTTGATTTCATCTTATATTCTCTATGCTCTTATTCTAACAGTTCTTGATAGGTTAATCATCTCTCTTTGCCTACTGTTTCTTTTCCATGAAATGCTTTTGTGCTGAGAGCCATAAAGATGTTTTTGGGCACAATCTGGGTTTATATCTATTCTGTATTCTCAATATGGCTTTCTAATATAGTGATTTTTAAAAGCTACATTAACCTTAACTTTACTGTACCATAGAAAACCATGCCATACAAACCTCAGGTTGTGCTCTTCTAGTTCTAAAATTCTCTTATTTCTCAGCAGCACCCACTCTTTCATCCAAACTAAGCAGCAAGCCAATACTTGTAGCACGTAGTGTGGTAGCCGCTTCCTCAGTTTCTTGTTGAGGCTGTTGCTTAGTCCCTTCTGTCACCTCCATTTGCATTTCTTCCATTTCCTTCTTAAATTTCTCTAAAAGTTCTCTTGCTTTTTGCACTGAATTCACTCAAAACCTCTGTTGTTTAAAGGTAAAAATCACTCCTTCTAGTTTATCTGACCAAAATGTTATCTTATTCTGTTTGAGCTTGTCAGTCAAAAAGAAATATTATTTCCTTTTGTGCAATATTCTGACTAGGATTTCTTTAAGTACAATTACATCTGCATTATTAATTGTCAATCTAGTGGTAACATGCTGCTGCAAAACATGGTCTCTGGTCTTCTTGCTGACAAAATACACAAGGATGTCCCTTGGTACATTTCTTAATTTTGCAAATTGTGTCTTAATCCTACACACTTTGTCAATCTCTGCCACTGTATCATCTTCATCCCTTTCCAAAAAGGTTGATAAAGATTGGGCAACCTTTTCTCTGGTATCTTCGCCAGGGTCCTCTGGCGCTCTTCTAAATCTCAAGCAGAATTCCTTTTCTCTCAATTCCAGTAGTGCCATGTTATCTGTCCTTTTCCACCTCTCTGTTTATTATTTCTGTCTTACTTTCTAAAATTCCCACTTTTTTATTAGTTTGTTTTACTTCTCCAGTCAGTTGTCCTACCGATTCTTCAATTTTTTAAACTTCTTTCATTTCCTCTTTCATCTTTGCAAATCTTTCTTCCATTCTCCCTTCAAATGCAGCTGGATTACTTTCAAGAGATTTAATAGATTTAGATACTTTTCTCCCCAACTCTTCAAACATTTTTTATAATATCTTTGGAGTAACCCCCTTTTCTCTTGGTTGTTCCAATAACCCTCTCCCGCCTTTGCCAAGTTTTGCTGCCTTCCTGCTGATTGCCATTCTTATTTGTAATCCAAAAGCAAAAGTGAGTCAATTGCAAAAGTGAAAGTAAATAGCAGGGTTCTCTCTCTCCCTCTCCCCCCCCCCCCTTTGCCTTTTCTGTATCCTTAACGCTTGGCTTTAGTCCAATCTGGCAATCCATACCTTTGGTCACACAGTCAGTCTCCTATTACCTTTATCTATTTATTATGTAAAATCCACCAATTATCTTTTCCCTTAATATTAAACAATCAACACTTCCATGAAGATATAGTCTGTTTATCTAATTGATTCCCAGTAATATCAAAGGCACTTTTGTCAAACTAATAATCCTTTAATTCAAGCTGTCCCCTTTGTCCATTTATAACTTTCTCAGGTCAAAATCTTATTAAGCTTTTTGCTGTTAAAGTTCTTAAAATTATTATTTCCCCTTTTCTTTCTGTTATCTTGAATGAAGGCTGATTCACTGATTTTTTTTTCTTCCTGCCGAAAGATCTCTCTTTAACTGTAAATTGACTGCTTCCAAAAGTGATTAAGAAATGATGCTTTCAGTGAACCTAGTGTCCTTTAAAGGGCTGTGCTGCGGGCATGAGCATGCTGGTTCTTCCTCAACTCCCCGCCACTCAGCTCACAAGTCGACTGCAAGAACATTCAATTCCTGCAGTCTCCTCATGAGGATAAGCTGTCCAGAGTACTGGTGGGTGATCTCTCGGTCTCTCCTTGTTCAGAGAGGCTCCACTAATCAGAATTCATCAGCTGGCTGCCGGTCACTGCTGCAATGCTATTTCTGCTTCTTTGGAGATATCTTAGTCTGCCAGGAACTTCATCTGGAAGCCCAAGAGAAAGTTTTCTCATAATGTTTTATTTATGCTTAGTACTTGTATTTCTGTTTTATTCTATTGTCGCTAACTAATGTAGAATTTTTTTTCTTTGTATTTCAGTATTCTAACAATAAAATGCCTATTAAATGAAAAAAAAAGACATGGATGATGCAAGCTTCCTTACAGACCAACCTTGCATTAAGAAGCAACAGCCAGAACCAGGACTGCTGAAGCTCTGAAGTCCAAGACCAAGCTTTAGGGCTGAGCATGGGGGGCCGGAACATGGAATTGGCAACAAACGCCACGCTTGTGTTACTCACTTTCCAAACAGCGAATACAGGTCCATATCAAGAAATGGAAGAGGGTATATGTAATCAGGGAGAAGGAAGCCTTTACTTGGTGTTTTCTTAAAAGGTGGGAGTGGGTCTGGACCTACAAATCCATTCTTTTGATTCATGGATTGATCAGCACCTATATTAGCAAGGAGCATGATCTGTGGGTACAGATTTTCTAGTGATGTAGAGTCCTAATCATGTGGTGCCCCAATACCTGTAGAGCAGGGTCTTCTTCTACTGATGTCCCTCCAAATGGAGAGATGGCAGGAGGAGGGTGGAGCTATAGCAAATATGATTCCCCTCCATGTGAATGTTAATTCCCTGATGAGAACATAACAAAGGGGCTCCAGAGAATTATGCTTCCTTTTAGGAACCCCCCCTATGAACTACAAGGCCCAGACTTGCTGATGGCACTTTCTGTATAGAGGAGAAGCTTTTGTAAGATGATATGGCTTATATTTTATTCTTGGAATTAGATATTTCTCCTTCAATGGTTCTTGAAAATGTATCTTTGAGATATGATGCTAGGGAAGATGATTGTAAAGAATTTATGCTGAGCCTAAAGGTGATAAACTGGCAGATTAATTTAAACATATATTGAGCTCTTCCCATAATCAAATTTTATCTAAGATTTACTATATACATAAAATTGCCTGGGGGTATTCCACAATACCATACTTTTACTTGTCAATTGCTCAGGTTTGAAAAGAATGGGATTGTATCCACTTCTGTGGAACTCAGTATGCTGAGAAAAATAAGAATGTCCTCCATGCCTGAAATCGCCAAAAAGGACTGCTGCCTGTTTCTAATTAAAAGTGGCGCCAATAAGTTATTGGAAGATATAAAGGGAAACAATGAAGAGATCAGTAATAGTTTGGGTAATAGATGTGAACAAGATTAAGTAACCACCATAGGCTGATCATGGCAAAAGCATCAGAAAATCAAATGTCTATATTTTTCCACCGTACTCAAATAGAAGTCTGTAAGGAAATCATATGCAGCATAAGAGAAGAATTCTTATTTTGCTCATGGCCTTCACCAGACATTATTGGGGCCAATATTGTGGTGGAGAGGGGGGCTAATGCTTCTGAACTTGGAGTTCTCAAATGACTGGTCTTAGCTCTGTCCTCCATGGATGTATCTCATCTGCTTCCATAGTTTTTGTGGAAGCTATTTCCTTAGTTCATATATATGCTGTGTGAAGAAGTGCTTCCTTTTACTACTGGATGATCCTGGGTTCTACTGTTAAGAAAAAGGGTGAAAAATCTTTCTCTGCCAAGGTTCTCCACACAATGGCCCACTTGCTTTCTTTTTCCAGTGTAAAAGTCTCAGATCTTTCTTGTCCCCTTGTAATGTGACGAATTCCGAACCAACAACAATATTTAATATATTTTCTAGAATTGTATACTATAACAAAGTTTAAGACTCTTGTGATTATTACAGTCAATAATTGTAAAGGTTTTGATCATGTGATTGTACAGTCAATCATATTGTTTTAGGGTTACCAGGAACTCTCTTTTTGTAGACTGCCACTAAACTAGCATTGTTTGTGCCTGAAGGTCCTGGGAAGTGGCTAAGGGATCAACAACCTTCTCTGATTAAACTGAAAGAGTAGGCTTCCGCAGGGGTAGAGATGATATTAGTGAAGTATACAATTTTTAAATAAAGTGTATCTTTCATTGAGATGATATGGAGAAGAATAAGAGACCACACGAATCAGTTTGAAGAACAAGAGTACATGACTATATTCTTTTTTGCCACTGAGGTTCTTTGTCTTTAGCAGGGCCTATTATGAAGGTGTCCATTAAATTTTCTAGAGCTACTCACTTTAAAAATCCATATATTGCCAAATGATCTTGACACAGCATCTTTCACTTCCTTATTCCTCAGGCTGTAGATCAGAGGGTTGAGCATGGGGATCACAACCGTGTACAACACTGACGCCCACTTGTCTTGGTCCATTGAATAGCTGGAGGTGGGCCGAAAGTACATATACAGTATTGTTCCGTGGAATATCCCGACAGCCATCAGGTGAGACGCACAGGTGGAAAATGCCTTGCGCCTGCCCTCAGCAGAGCACATTCTTAGGACTGTAACCAAAATATAAATGTAGGACACAAGAATCATACTAACGCTGGTTGCTTCAACGAAACTAACAGAGATAAATAGCATAATCTCATTAATGTATGTGTCAGAACAGGAGAATATTAAAAGCGGAGGTTCATCACAGAAGAAGTGATTGATAATATTAGAGCTGCAGAAAGACAGTCAGAATGTACAGGAAGTATGTATTGTGGAATCTAACAGGCCTATGAGGTATGCAATAGCGATCAATTGCTGGCAGGTCTTTTTGGACATTGCAGTTGAATAGAGAAGTGGATTGCAGATGGCCACATATCTGTCATAGGCCATCAGAGCCAATAAAAGGCACTCTACATCTACAAGCACGGCATACAAAAACAGCTGTGCAGCACAGGCACTGGAAGAAATCCTTTTAGTTGCACTTAATAAGTCAGACAGCATTTTAGGAGCAATGGTTGAGGAGCAGCAGAGATCCACAAAGGAGAGGTTGCCCAGGAAGTAATACATGGGTTTGTGGAGTTGGGGCTGAGTGCAAATCAGCAGAATCATCCCAAGATTCCCTAACACAGTGATGGCATAAACCGAGAGGAAGACCATAAAAACAACAAGCTGCATTTTGGGATTGTCTGTGAATCCCTGAAGAATGAATTCAGTAATGAGAGATTCATTTTGTTGGTCCATGATCTTTATCACTGGATACTGGTTTCAGGATATTAGCTGATTCTGAAATGTCTTTCTGCTCCCTTATGAGGGAAAAGAAAATTATATCACTTAGAACTTCATATGTGTTCCTATCTTGATGCAAGAACAAGCTGGATTTTTTTCAAGAGGATTAGGACAACATTATTAACTTAACTCAGCATACAGTGTATTTGCTAGATGGAATCCATTTATTATGCAAAAATGTAGCCTGTAAGAATATACATAATTCTAATATACTTGCTCCATTTGCTATTTCAATGTCAGTGAAGGACACAGATCAATATATTTCTCCATTTCTTGCTATAAAAGTATATATTGGACTTCAATGTATTTATGGCAGCTGACATTTGTAATCCTCCCTCCTCCCCACATTCCGAAACCTTGCAACATGTCCAAGAAAGGGGGATTTGAAAGCTCCAGATCTCCTGATTCAGGTCCCCTTTATCCCAGGTCTCCGTTCAGTAGATGACAACTTAGGAGGTAGTAGAGTTCATAAGATTCCCACCCTATTCATTTTCCAGTTTTGTTTCTTTGGGTTCTTAATTTCAGGTTCAAGCAGCCATTAAAATATTCTTTGTTTCAGAAGCTCTCAACACACCGCCAACCTGGAATTTCATCTCCTTTTATCGTCCTTTTTTGGATGTGTTTGGTTTTACACAATTTTTCCCTTCACATTGCCCATGGGACACCCCTCTTTGTGCCTACGGTGTCCCTTGCCTATGTTGACAGCTGAACTTATTTCAATGTGGAGCCACGTAATATAGCAAGTACAGAGATTCTATTAGCCTATTTATTAAAGCATTTTAGACCAATATTTTCAAAGTTAAGGGTTAAGAAGTCTGGCAATAATTCCTAGAGACATCTTTATAGGCAGGAGTGGAACAGTTGGAAAGTGATGCCTCCAAATTCTCACTGCCAATGCTCCATGATCATTGATGTATAAAGGCACTGAAAGATGTAGGAGAAGCAAGAGGGTTCCACTCTTTCCTTATGTCTCTGCTAGTAGAAATCATCCACCAGGATGACCAAAGGTTTTTCATGCCAGATCTGAGCCTGATCCCAGGCTGGGAAGGTTCAAGATCATTTGTTTTCACTAAGAAGTCCTGAAGCTGTAGGATCAATAAAAACCTATCCCTTCATGTGGCTAAAAAACAGGTATTAGTGGTGATGGATTTGGTCAAGCAGAAATCCTTAGACACCCTAATAAACCAAGCTGGGGGCAGATAAAATCTTATGCGCTGTTTACAGAGACAAGTAGCAACACTGATTGAAACAGATCGTAAAAACCTGGTTATAATATTCCCTTAAAAGACATCCTGTCTGTCTGTCTTAAATATGAGTTTTCTCATCCACAAAGAATGCCCCAGGCTTCTCATGATAGAGTTTAGATGGTGTCTGGATGCAGTTAAGCCCTGGAGGCTGGTCTTTGACCGGGGAGCCCTGAAAAGCTCCCTTGGACAGCTCATCTCAAAGACACCAAGGCAGGAAGTCTATCTATTCCCTCTTTGATGACCATGGTCCAAAGCAATTTCCTGCCATTACTCGATACAGATTCTTAACTTTGCTTCTAGTTGATGTCTTACTCTTATTTAGACTTACATCAGTCTCAAATTAGAAAGATTCAATTTAGTTACATTAAATTAAACTGAAGCCAGGAGAAGGCAAGAGAATACATGCTTATTGTTACAATTGGGAGAGAGGATGATTCTCATTTCTATGCTACACGTAGAAATCATGTCCTGTTCTCAGTAAAGCTGAGATCAGACATTGAAAAAGAGAGGATTCCTGAACGTGAGAATGAGCCAGTCTTGCTAAAAGAATTGTTCTGATACTAGTCATGTGATTTGTATTAATTCTGATTTTTCAAGCTTTCTCTACGTTATAGGTCTCTGTTGAAGGGATCCTTGTAATGGATGCATTTTCTCTCTTCTTTACACCATCCATCTTCTTCTAGATCCCCTTCTTACAGATTCATGTGGAATTAAGCCTTGAGAAGGATTTAATAGCTTGCAACTGTGAACTGTTATAAATCTATTGAAACTCAAAAAGTAAGCTTGTCTGACTTTAATATGGTTTAGAGACTTCTGAGAAGAAACTTCTCAGTCCCAATAAAGGTTTTTTTTTGTTAATATAAAAATGCAGTGCATAATGGCAAAAAATCTAACCTGGACTTTAGCATAAATCTTTTTCTGAAATAGCCAACATACCTGGAATAGAGTCAGTCTTTGCTCTTACAAAACCTGTAAATAGGGGCAGAGATCTTAAATGTCTTTTTGTATCACATGGGAGATTGTCCCTCATGGATTTCAATACTCCAGATCCTGGAGATAAGTGGTTGCATTTTCATGCTTTCTGGTGATAGTTTTAATTGGAGTCTATTGGCAAGTAAATAACATCTTGAATCTACAACTTGACAATCTATAACTCAAAGATGTCTAGCTGGTGATAAAACCAGGAATGAAATACCCCACCTAGTGTATATCGAGCCCAGCAATTGCCAGGACCTTAATGGGAATACAGAAAGACTTTTCAAGAGAGTCCACAGAGACTGATGTTGTATAGATGTGCATTGCACATAGATGTATTTCTTGAAATGTAAGCCCAGTGATCTGTTTCAAAATCTGATTAACGGAAACCACATTTCTCAATAGATGACCTCAATTTAGCTAATGAAATCCTAGGTGGTCTATTTTCCCATGGAAATTTCCCCAATAATACGTCTATCTTAAGAAAATATTTTTAATATTGGGATACGTCTTCATACCTAGATTTATCTTGGTACAATATTCCTTTAATAACCATTTTATCTCTGCAACTCAATGGAATTTTGATCCATCTATTAATATCTAGGCAACGTTCTCTAATACCTTTAGTTTATATAATTCCCTATATTTAGCAATATTTTTGCTAAGGTAAGGTTGGACACTGAATAAGAATTTTCCAAAATCTGCTGCATCTAGCAATGGCCTATGAAGTAAAGGGCAGATCACTGCTTCTTTCAAAGCAGCTGGAACCATCCCCTCCCTGAGAGAAGCATTCTCTACTGCATGGATTCAGCCACATGTCACCACCCAGGAAGACTTGATAGCCGGGGGGTGGGGGGTATGTATCTCTAACACAGAACGTGGAACTCCCTGTCCCAAGGACCCTGTCCACTTCCTCAGGGCTAACAGGTGCAAATTCTTCTCAGATAACTGAGACGTTGGCTCTATCGGACCAAGAAAGCCAGAGTACCAGTACATGGATATCTGACCAACAATCCCTCCGTGCTCGCCCCAGCATTTATAAATGCATATTAGTTTGACCCAGGCACCCATGAGGAAATCATGGATATGGCAGATTTGACTACGACCAACCTTGCATTCAGCAGCAACAGCCAGAAAACAGGGGAGCTGAAGCTCCAAAGACCAACTGTTGGGCTCAGTGTTGGGGGCTGGAATATGAAACTGGCAACAAATACCAGAAATGCCTTCCCTGGGAGTGGCCTGTCATTGATTCCCACCCTACTGTCCCATGCCCATCATCATCCTGATATTATAGCCTGCCCTATCCCCCACCAGATCCTCCTGACCTGATCTGACCCTCTGTCTCCCTGATTAAAAGTCCCCATTCAAACAAACCAACAACACACTCCTCCAAGTGGCCAGAAGAGCTGAATATTTGGATGCTTCTGATAGCACTTACTTGCTCCCAGTCTATCCAACAACCCCACTCCACCCTCCTAGGCTCCCCACTTTCATCTCGGCAGCCAATAGGGTAACCACACACACACACACACACACACACTATATCTCACTAGGAAGGGTGCAAAAGCCAGTGCCCATCCAGAGAGGAGGAGGTGGCCCATGTGTGCCCAACCCAGCACACTGTCCAAACTGATGATCCAGAAACTGACATGTGTAGCCCTCTCAGCTTCGGGGGCACTGTTGTAAAGTCCATGGAGCTGCTGAACAACACATTCCAGGCAGACCTCAGTCCCTCCAAGTCTTATGGCTGCTGTTAGCCAAAAGCAGACAATGGCCACAAGAGCCACTGTACAGTGTGGCAGGCTTCTTTTTTTCCCCATAGGAAGACACACGGACAGGTTTATAAACATGCAAGGCATTTGTTCAGGAAGTATATCACTTGATTATTAATCCAGAGCTGATCTAGTTTTCCTCCACCCAGGGAGACAATGAACCCACACACACTTCCAATCCGAAGGTAGAGGAGATTCTTTGCTCTTCCAGGTAAGGCTAGGAAAGTCTCCTGTGAAATCCTGGGAACATATTGCTGGTCCAGTTAGACTGTACAGAACTAAATGAGCGAATCTTCTTACTTGGCAGAGGACCAGTGGAACTGGCAGATCGCTTCCTTATCTTTTAAATGGAGAGGCCAGGAACAATATATCAAAATATTTTTATCAGTTTTGTTAATCAAGTTGTATCAAATTAAGCCACAGAAATATAATGGTGATGATGATGATAATTTCTATGCCAAGGTTCTCCGCACAATTTTATGACCTTGCCCCCACATCCCCTTTTCCTTTTTCTATGTAAAAGATCTTTCTTGTCCCCTTGGATATTTTATTTGCATTTTTTCCTACCTCTTCTTCAGCTTTAAATGCATTTTTGAGATGGAATGACTAAATGATAAGGACCAGCCCTATCAGTTTCTGCTAGTTGCAGAGTTCTACAGCAAGTGCATCAAAAATATGTTCATTATTCCCTGGCAGGACTTTCCTTAGCTTCGTGAATAATAATATCTATTCAGTTGCCAAAACAAACAAACAAATCCTAGTAACTAAAAGGAACCAAAAAATCTGTAAAATGTTTTAATTTAAAGTTTGATTTCATTTCTTTCAGTGGTGTGCAGTTTAAAACAACTTCCTGCAAACTGGTATATGTGTTGGCTCGAAACCCATGAATCCTAACCAACATAGCCCTAGATTGGACAAGGCTAATTGAACAGGTAGTCTCCTTTACCCCAGAAAGAACTTGGAGTCAGATATTTTTAAGCTTGTAAAGTTTATACTCATGGCTAATATACACACTCAGCGCCTAGTCATTTCTACAGTCAATAGTTATAAAGGGTTTTGATCCTGTGATTTGTACAATCAATCATTTTGATCCAGGACTTGCAGGAACCATCTTTTGCTGGACATGTGCCCGGTTGCCATTGTTTATGGCTGAAGATCCCGGGAAGTGGCTACGGCATGAACCAGCTGGAAGGGCAAAGCTTCTTTGATTAAACTGAAAGAACGGCCTATGGCAGAGGTTGGGACACATGTTAGTAAACTATATTTTACTTGTATAAAATGTGCTTTTTATTCTGATAATATTCAGAAGAGTAAGTGATCTGACATACACATAGTTTGAAAGACAAGAGTATGCAAAGTGTTCTTTTTTCCATCAAAGACTTCCTTCTTCAGAAGTGGCAGAGGTTGTTATTAAGTTGTGTTTTAAATTTGTCTAGAGCTATTTCCTTTAAAAATTCATGTATCACCCACTGATTTTACCACATCATCTAGATAAGCCTTCTGTATGTTTTTCCCCAAATGGCTATCTTTGCAAGTTATTATAAAACAAAGTTTCTTCATTTCCAAATCCATACATTGCCCACTGATTTTGTCAGAGCATCTTTCACCTCCTTGTTCCTCAGGCTGTAGATCAGAGGGTTGAGCATGGGGATGACAACCGTGTAGAACAATGAGGCCCATTTGTCTTGGTCAATGGAAAAGCTGGAACTCGGCCGGAAGTACATATAGAGAATTGTTCCGTGGTATATCCCTACAGCCATCAGGTGAGAAGCACAGGTGGAAAACGCCTTGCGCCTGCCCTCAGTGGAGCGCATTCTCAGGATGGTAGCCAAAATATAGACATAGGAAACAAGAACCATACCAATGCTGCCTGCTTCAAGAAAGCCATAAATGGTAAATATCACAATCTCATTAACATACGTCTCAGAACAGGAAAGTACTAGCAGTGGAAGTTCATCACAGAAGAAGTGATTGACAATATTAGAGCTGCAGAAAGACAGTCGGAATGTACAGGAAGTGTGTATTGTTGAATCCAGGATTGCTGTAAAGTACACAATAGTGATCAATTGCTGGCAGGTCTTTCTGGACATTACATTTGAATAGAGAAGTGGATTGCAGATGGCCACATATCGATCATAGGCCATCACAGCCAACAAAAGGCACTCTACATCTGCAAGCATATCAAATAGAAAGAACTGTGTAGCACAGGCACTGTAAGAAATCCTTTTAGTTGCACTTAATAAGTCAGACAGCATTTTAGGAGCAATGGCTGAGGAACAGCAGAGATCCACAAAGGAGAGGTTGCCCAGGAAGTAATACATGGGTTTGTGGAGCTGGGATTGAGTGCAAATCAGTAGAATCATGGTGAGATTCCCAAACACAGTGATGGCATAAACGAAGAGGAAGATGATAAAAAGAACAAGCTGCATTTTGGGATTGTCTGTAAATCCCTGAAGAATGAATTCAGTAATGACAGAATTATTTCCTTTATCCATGATTTCCTCAGTGGATGGTTGGTTTAGGTTATTAACTGATCCTGAATTTTTTTCTGCTCTCTTATGTGGGAAAAGAAAATTATATTACTTATAGCTTCATCCATGTTCCTATCTTGATGCAAGAACAAGCTGGATTTTTTTCAAGAGAACTTGAACCTAGTAATGAGCACCTCATTACTAACTTAACTCAGCATACAGTATATTTTCTAGGTGGAATCTATTTATTATGCAAAAATGTAGCCTGTGAGAATATACATAATTCTAATATACTTGCTTTATTTTCTGTTTCAATGCCAGTGAAGGACACAGATCAATATATTGCTACGTCTGTAGCTATAACAGTATATGTTGGATTTTAATGTATTTATGGCAGCTGGCATTTGCAATCCTCCCTCCTCCCCACATTCTGAAAGCTTGCAACATGTCCAAAAATGGGGATTTGAAAGCTCCAGAAGTCCTGGTTCAGGCCCCCTTCTTCCCAGGTCTCCTTTCAGGAGATGGCAAATTGGCAGGTGGTAGAGTACATGAGATTCCTACCCCATTCATTTTCCAGGTTTGTTTGCTTGGGTTCTTAATTTAAGGTTCAAGCAGCTATTAAAATATTCTTTGTTTCAGAAGCTCTCAACATACCATCAACCTGGAATTTCATCTCCTTTTATGGTCCTTTTTTGCATGTGTTTGCTTTTACACAATTTCCCCCTCCACATTGCCCATGTGACACCCCTCTGTGTACCTAGGGTGTCCCATGCCTATCTTGACAGCTGAACTTATTTTGATGTGGAGCCACGTAATATAGCAAGTACAGAGATTCTATTAGCCTATTTATTAAAGCATTTTAGACCAATATTTTCAAAGTTAAGGGTTAAGAAGTCTGGCAATAATTCCTAGAGACATCTTTATAGGCAGGAGTGGAACAGTTGGAAAGTGATGCCTCCAAATTCTCACTGCCAATGCTCCATGATCATTGATGTATAAAGGCACTGAAAAATATAAGTGCATCAAGAGGGATGCATTCTCCTGATGTCTCTGCTAGTAGAAATCATCCACCAAGATGACCAAAGGTTCTTCATGACAGATCTGAGCCTGATCTCAGCCTGGGAAGCTTCAAGATCATTTCTTTTACCTTAGTAGTCCTGAAGCTGTAGGATCAATAAAGCCCTATTCGTCAGTTCAGCTAAAAATCCAATAATTTGGCTGAGGTAATTCTTCATAAAAAACATCACCACACCTCCTCTAAAGGGGCAGGGTGAAAAACAGTTACTAGTGATCTGATGGGTGTTGTCAAGCAGAAATCCTTAGACACCCTAATAAACCAAGCTGAGGGCAGATAAAATCTTATGTGCTTTTTACAGAGACAAGTAACAACACTGATTGAAACAGATCGTAAAAACTTGGTTATAATGTTCCCTTAAAAGACATCCTGTCAGTCTTAAATATGAGTTTTCTCATCCACAAAGAATCCCCCAGGCTTCTCATGATAGAGTTTAGATGGTGTCTGGATGCAGTTAAGCCCTGGAGGCTGGTCTTTGACTGGGGAGCCCTGAAAAGCTCCCTTGGACAGCTCATCTCAAAGACACCAAGGCAGGAAGTCTATCTCTTCCCTCTCTGATGACCGTGGTCCAAAGCAATTTCCTGCCATTACTCGATACAGATTCCTAACTTTGCTTGTAGTTATTGTCTCATTCTTATTTAGATTTACACTGGTCTCAAATTAGAAAGATTCAATTTAGTTACATTAAATTAAACTGAAGCCAGGAGAGGGCAAGAGAATAGATGTTTATTGTTACAGTTGGGAGAGAGGATGATTCTTATTCCTATGCTACACGTAGAAATCATGTCCTGTTCTCAGTAAGGCTGAGATCAGACATTGAGGAGGAGAGGATTCCTGAACGTGAGAATGAGCCAGTCTTGCTAAAAGAATTGTTCTGATACTAGTCGTGTGATTTGTATTAATTCTGATTTTTCAAGCTTTCTCTACGTTACGGGTCTCTGTTGAAGGGATCCTTGTAATGGATGCATTTTCTCTCTTCTTTACACCATCCATCTCCTTCAAGATCCTCTTCTTACAGATTCATGTGGAATTAAGCCTTGAGAAGGATTTAATAGCTTGCAACTGTGAACTGTTGTAAATCTATTGAAACTCAAAAAGTAAGCTTGTCTGACTTTAATATGGTTTAGAGACTTCTGAGAAGAAATTTCTCAGTCCTCATAAAGGTTGTTTTTGTTAATATAAAAATGCAGTGCATAGTGGCAAAAAGTCTAACCTGGACTTTAGCATAAATCTTTTTCTGAAATAGCCAACATACCTGGAGTTGAGTCAGTCTTTGCTCTTACAAAACCTGTAAATAGGGGCAGAGATCTTAAATGTCTTTTCGTATCACATGGGAGATTGTCCCTCATGGATTTCAATACTCCAGATCCTGGAGATAAGTGGTTGCATTTTCATGCTTTCTGGTGATAGTTTTAATTGGAGTCTATTGACAAGTAAATAATATCTTGAATCTACAACTCGACAATCTACAACTCAAAGATGTCTAGCTGGTGATAAAACCAGGAATGAAATACCCTGCCTAGTCTATATCGAGCCTAGCAATTGCCAGGACTCTAATGGGAATACCGAAAGACTTTTCAAAAGAGTCCACAAGGACTGATGTTGTATAGATGTGCATTGCACATAGATGTAGTTGATGAATTATAAGCCCATTGATCTTTTTGCACATCTGATTAATGGAAACGACATTTCTCAATAGATGATCTCCATTTAGCTAATGAAATCCTAGGTGGTCTATTTTCCCATGGAAATTTCCTGAATCGTACACCTATCTTAAGAAAATATTCTTTAATATTGCGATACCTCTTAATACATATATTAATCTTGGCACAGTATTAATTTAATAATCATTTTACCTCCCCAACTTAATGGAATTTTGATCCATCTATTAATATCTAGGCAACGTTCTCTAATACCTTTAGTTTATATAATTCCCTATATTTAGCAATATTTTTGCTAAGGTAAGGTTGGACACTGAATAAGAATTTTCCAAAATCTGCTGCATCTAGCAATGGCCTATGAAGTAAAGGGCAGATCACTGCTTCTTTCAAAGCAGCTGGAACCATCCCCTCCCTGAGAGAAGCATTCTCTACTGCATGGATTCAGCCACATGTCACCACCCAGGAAGACTTGACAACCGGTGGGGGGAGGGAGATATGCGTCTGTAACACAGGAGGTGGAACGCCCAGTTCCAAGGACCCTGTCCACTTCCTCAGGGCTAACAGGTGCAAATTCTTCTCAGATAACTGAGACGTTGGTTCTATAGGACCAAGAAAGCCAGAGTACAACTACATGGATATCTGACGAACAATCCCTCCGTGCTCAGCCAAGTTTTTTTAAATGCATATTAGTTTGACCCAGGCACCCATGAGGAAATCATGGATATGGCAGATTTGACTACAACCAACCTTGCATTCAGCAGCAACAGCCAGAAAACAGGGGAGCTGAAGCTCCAAAGACCGACTGTTGGGCTCAACGTTGGGGGCTGGAATATGAAACTGGCAACAAATAGCAAAAATGCCTTCCCTGAGAGTGGCCTCCCATTGATACCTACCCTACTGTCCTATGCCCATCATCATCCTGATATTATAGCATGCCCTATCCTCCACCAGATCCTCCTGACCTGATCTGACCCTCAGTCCCCCTGATTAAAAGTCCCCATTCAAACAAACCAACAACATACTCCTCCAAGTGGCCAGAAGAACCAAATCTTTGGATGTTTCTGATAGCACTTACTTGCTCCCAGTCTATCCAACAACCCCACTCCACCCTCCTAGGCTCCCCACTTTCATCCCAGTAGCGAACAGGGAGAAACACACATACATGCACTATATCTGACTAGGAAGGATACAAACGCCAGTGCCACCAAGAGAGGAGGAGGTGGCCCATGTGTGCCCAAGCCCAGCACACTGGCCAAAGGGATGATCCAGAAACTGACACATGTAGCCCTCTCAGCTTCGGGGGCACTGTTGTAAAGTCCATGGAGCTGCTGAACAACACATTCCAGGCAGACCTCAGTCCCTCCAAGTCTTATGGCTGCTGTTAGCCAAAAGCAGACAATGGCCACAAGAGCCACTGTACAGTGTGGCAGGCTTCTTTTTTTCCCCATAGGAAGACACATGGACAGGTTTATAAACATGCAAGGCATTTTGTTCAGGAAGTATATCACTTGATTATTAATCCAGAGCTGATCTAGTTTTCCTCCACCCAGAGAGACAATGAACCCACACACACTTCCAATCCAAAGGTAGAGGAGATTCTTTGCTCCTCCAGGTAAGGCTAGGAAAGTCACCTGTCAAATCCTGGGAACATATTGCTGGTCCAATTAGACTGTACAGAACTAGATGAGTGAATCTTCTTACTTGGCATGAGACCAGTGGAACTGGCAGATCGCATCCTTATCTTTTAAATGGAGAGGCCAGGCACAATATATCAAAATATTTTTATCAGTTTTGTTAATCAAGTTGTATCAAATTAAGCCACAGAAATATAATGGTGATGATGATGATAATTTCTATGCCAAGGTTCTCCGCACAATTTTATGACCTTGCCCCCACATCCCCTTTTCCTTTTTCTATGTAAAAGATCTTTCTTGTCCCCTTGGATATTTTATTTGCATTTTTTCCTACCTCTTCTTCAGCTTTAAATGCATTTTTGAGATGGAATGACTAAATGATAAGGACCAGCCCTATCAGTTTCTGCTAGTTGCAGAGTTCTACAGCAAGTGCATCAAAAATATGTTCATTATTCCCTGGCAGGACTTTCCTTAGCTTTGTGAATAATATCTATTCAGTTGCCAAAACAAACAAACAAATCCTAGTAACTAAAAGGTACAAAAAAATCGGTAAAATGTTTTAATTTAATGTTTGATTTCAGTTCTTTCAGTGGTGTGCAGTTTAAAACAACTTCCTGCAAACTGGTATATGTGTTGGCTCGAAACCCATGAATCCTAACCAACATTGCCCTGGATTGGACAAGGCTAATTGAACAGGTAGTCTCCTTTACCCCAGAAAGAACTTGGAGTCAGATATTTTTAAGCTTGTAAAAATTATAGTCATGACTAATATACATACTCGCTGCCTAGTGATATCTACAGTCAATAGTTATAAAGGGTTTTGATCCTGTGATTTGTACAATCAATCATTTTGATCCAGGACTTGCAGGAACCATCTTTTGCTGGACACGTGCCCGGTTGCCATTGTTTATGGCTGAAGATCCCAGGAAGTGGCTACGGCATGAACCAGCTGGAAGGGCAAAGCTTCTTTGATTAAACTGAAAGAACGGCCTATGGCAGAGGTTGGGACACATGTTAGTAAACTATATTTTATTTGTATAAAATGTGCTTTTTATTCTGATAATATTCAGAAGAGTAAGTGATCTGATATACACACAATTTGAAAGACAAGAGTATGCAAAGTGTTCTTTTTTCCATCAAAGACTTCCTTCTTCAGAAGTGGCAGAGGTTGTTATTAAGTTGTGTTTTAAATTTGTCTAGAGCTATTTCCTTTAAAAATCCATGTATCACTCACTGATTTTACCATATCATCTAGATAAGCCTTCTGTATATTTTTCCCCAAATGGCCACATTTACAAGTTATAATAAAAAAAAGTTTTTCCCTTTCCAAAGCCATACATTTCCCACTGATTTTGTCAGAGCATCTTTCACCTCCTTGTTCCTCAGGCTGTAGATCAGAGGGTTGAGCATGGGGATGACAACCGTGTAGAACAATGAGGCCCATTTGTCTTGATCCATGGAAAAGCTGGAACTCGGCCGGAAGTACATATAGAGAATTGTTCCATGGAATAACCCGACAGCCATCAGGTGAGAAGCACAGGTGGAAAATGCCTTGCGCCTGCCCTCAGCAGAGCGCATTCTCAGGATGGTAGCCAAAATATAGACATAGGAAACAAGAACCATACCAATGCTGCCTGCTTCAAGGAAGCCATCAATGGTAAATATCACAATCTCATTAACATACGTCTCAGAACAGGAGAGTACTAGGAGTGGAAGTTCATTACAGAAGAAGTGATTGATAACATTTGAGTTGCAGAAAGACAGTCGGAATGTACAGGAAGTGTGTATTGTTGAATCCAGGAGAGCTGTAAAGTACACAATAGTGATCAATTGCTGGCAGGTCTTTTTGGACATTACATTTGAATAGAGAAGTGGATTGCAGATGGCCACATATCGATCATAGGCCATCACAGCCAACAAAAGACACTCTGCATCTGCAAGCATATCAAATAGAAAGAACTGTGTAGCACAGGCACTGTAAGAAATCCTTTTAGTTGCACTTAATAAATCAGACAGCATTTTAGGAGCAATGGCTGAGGAACAGCAGAGATCCACAAAGGAGAGGTTGCCCAGGAAGTAATACATGGGTTTGTGGAGCTGGGATTGAGTGCAAATCATTAGAATCATGATGAGATTCCCTAACACAGTGATGGCATAAACAAAGAGGAAGATCATAAAAAGACCCAGCTGTATTTTGGGGTTGTCTGTGAATCCCTGAAGAATGAATTCAGTAATGACAGAATTATTTCCTTTTTCCATGATTTCCTCAGTGGATGGTTGGTTTAGGTTATTAACCAATCCTGAAAGTTTTTTCTGCTCTCTTGTGAGGGAAAAGAAAATTATATTACTTAGAGCTTCATCCATGTTCCTATCTTGATGCAACGACAATCTGGATTTTATTCAAGAGTATTGGGACCTCATTAGTAACCTAACTCAGCATACAGTATATTTTCTAGGTGGAATCTATTTATTATGCAAAAATGTAGCCTGTGAGAATATACATAATTCTAATATACTTGCTTCATTTGGTATTTCAATGTCAGTGAAGGACACAGATCAATATATTTCTATGTCTGTTGCTGTAAAAGTATATCTTGGATTTTAATGTACTTATGGCTGCTGGCATTTGCAATCCTCCCTCCTCCCCCCATTCCAAAACCTTGCAACATGTCCGAGAAAGGGGGATTTGAAAGCTCCAGAAGTCCTGGTTCAGGCCTTCTTCATCCCAGGTCTCCGTTCAGTAGAAGGCAAGTTGGCAGGTGGTAGAGTACATGAGATTCCCACCCCATTCATTTTTCAGTTTTGTTTCTTTGGGGTCTTAATTTCAGGTTCAAGCAGCCATTAAAAGATTCTTTGTTTCAGAAGCTCTCAACATAGCACCAACCTGGAATTTCATGTCCGTTTATGGTCCTTTCTTGCATATGTTCGTTTTTACACAATTTTCCCCTCCACATTGCCTGTGTGACACCCCTCTGTGTACCTATGGTGTCCCTTGCCTTTGGTGACAACTGAATTTATTTTGATGTGGAGCCAAGTGATGTAGGAAGTACACAAATTCTATTAGTCTATTTATTAAAGCACTTTTGACCAACATTTTAATGATAAAGGTTAAGAAATCTGGCAATAATTACTAGAGACATCTTTATAGGTAGGAGTGGAACAGTTGGAAAGCGATGCCTCCAAATTCTCACTGCCAATGCTCCATGATCATTGATGTATAAAGGCACTGAAAGATGTAGGTCCATCAAGAGGGTTGCATTCTTTCCTGATGTCTCTGCTAGTAGAAATCATCCACCAGGATGACCAAAGGTTCTTCATGCCAGATCTGAGCCTCATCCCAGGCTGGGAAGGTTCAAGTTTTAACTAAGAAGTCCTGAAGCTGTAGAATCAATAAAACCCTATCCATCAGTTTGGCTATATATCTAATACTTTGGCTGAGATAATTCTTGATCAAGATCCTCACCACACCTCCTCTAAAGGGGCAGGGTGAAAAACAGGTATTAGTGATGTGATGGATGTTGTCAAAGAGAAATGCTTAGAGACCCTCATATACCAAGCTGGGGGGGAGATAAAATCTTATGCTCTTTTTACGGAGACAAGTAACAACACTAATTGAAGCAGATAGTAAAACCTTGATATAATGTTCCCCCAAAAGACATCCTGTCTGTCCTAAATATGAGTTTTCTCATCCACAAAGAATCCCCCAGACTTCTCATGATAGAGTTTAGATGGTGTCTGGATGGAGTTAAGCCCTGGAGGCTGGACTTGAACTGGGGAGCCCTGAAAAGCTCCCTTGGACAGCTCATCTGATAGAGAACAGGGCAAGAAGCCTATCTTTTCCATCTTTGATGACAATGGTCCAAAGCAATTTCTTGCCATTACTTGATACAGATTCCTAACTTTGCTTCTAGTTGAAATCTTTTTCTTATTTAGACTTACCTGAAAGTCAAATTAGAAAGATTCCATTTAATTACATTAAATTAAACTGAAGTCGGGAGAGGGCAAGAGACTACGTGTTTATTGTTACAGTTAGGAGAGGGGATGATTCTCATTCTCTATGCTACACATGGAAATCATGTCCTGTTCTCAGTAAACTGAGATCAGACATTGAGGAAGAGAGGATTCCTGAACGTGAGGATGAGACAGTCTTGCTAAAAGAATCGTTCTGATACTAGTCATGTGATTTGTATTAATTTCAAGTTTTCAAGCTTTCTCTACATTATGGAACTCTGTTGAAGGGATCCTTATAATGGATGCATTTTCACTTTTCTTTACAGCATCCATCTTCTAGATCCTGTTCTTATAGATTCATGTGGAATTAAGCCTTGAGAAGGATTTAATAGCTTGAAACTGAACTGTTATAAATCTATTGAAACTCAAAAAGTAAGCTTGTCTGATTTTAATAAGGTTTAGAGACTTCTCAGTCCCCATAAAGGTTGTTTTTGTTAATATAAAAATGCAGTGCATAATGGCAAAAAGTCTAACCTGAACTTTAGCAGAAATCTTTTTCTGAAATAGCCAACATACCTGGAATTGAGTCGGTCTTTGCTCTTACAGAATCTGTAAAGAGGGGCAGAGATCTTAAATGTCTTTTCATATCACTTGGGAGATTGTCGCTCACGGACTTCAATACCCCAGATCCTGGAGATAAGTGTTTGCATTTTCATTCTTTGTTGTGATCATTTTAATTGGAGAGTATTGGCAAGCCAATTACATCTTGTATCTACAATTCAAGAATCTACAACTCAGACATGTCTGGCTGCTGATAAACCCAAGAATAAAATACCCTGCCTAGTCTATATCGAGTCTAGCAATTGCCAGGACTTTAATGGGAATACAGAAAGGCTTTTCAAGAGCGTCCACAAAGACGTATGTTCTATAGATGTGCATTCCACACAGATGTAGTTGATGAAATGTAAGCCCATTGATCTTTTTGAAAATCTGATTAATGGAAACCACATTTCTGAATAGATGATCTCCATTTAGCTAATGAAATCCTAGGTGGTCTATTTTCCCATGGAAATTTCCTCAATAATACATCTATCTTAAGAAAATATTTTTAATATTTGGATACTTCTTAATACATAGATTTATCTTGGTGCAATATTCATTTAATAACCATTTTACCTCCCCAAGTTAATGGAATTTTGATCCATCTATTAATACCTAGGCAATATTTTCTAATATCTTTAGCATATTTAATTCCCTATATTTTGCAATATTTTTGCTAGGGCAAGGTTGGAAACTGAATATGGGGGGGGGGGGGCATGCATCTGTAACACTGGATGTTGAACTTCCAGTCCCAAGGACCTTGTCAACTTCCTCAGGGTTAACCAGGGCAAATTCTTCTCAGATAACTTCTGAAATTAACACATCTATCTTAAGAAAATATTTGTTAATATCGGGTTACCTCTTAATACATATATTAATCTTGGCACAGTATTAATTTAATAACCATTTTACCTCCCCAACTTAATGGAAGTTTGATCCATCTATTAATACCTAGGCAAAATTTTCTAATACCTTTAGCATATTTAATTCCCTATATTTAGCAATTTTTTAGGAATATAAAGTTTTTGATGCTTAATATAACCTGTGGCAATTGCAAAACCTAAATCTCTGTATTCTACTCTTGAAACATCAGAGTGTAAGGGAAGTAAAAAAAGACTTATTCCTCTGAACTTTATATCCTGAACATTTATCAAAATGCTGAATCACCTGTATAATATTTGGCAATTTATTAACATAGTTATCTAAAATTTTCAAATAAATCAGCATATAAAAATCGTTTATACTCAAAATCTGCCACCTTAATGCTCGTAATATTTTTTGATAGTCTAATAAAAAGTTCTAAAAGTTCCAAGATTAAACTTACGGAAGCCCTGATGATCACCACCCTGTAACTCCAGTCGTTCTGTAATCAACTGTTTTTTATAACTTGCACACAGGTTAGTTAGTATCTCCTCAAGAAAATTAATTTGGATCATTTCAAAAGCTTTTTCAGCATCTAAAGATAACAGTACCTCTGAATTGAATCTATCATGAGCTATATCCAAAAGATCAATTCATAAACATATATTATTCAATCTGTGTCTATTTTCATTTGTTTGTTTGTTTGATTTGTATAGCCATCCATCTCACATGAATGACTTTCATAAATCCAGACTGAGAGGGAAGAATGGTGCCTGGCAGAAACTCCTGTGATCATCTAGCCAATAAAGCAGTTAATATCTTGTATCAGCGTTAAGTAATGGAATTATTCTATTCCTTTATCAGGTTTTAAAATCACTGTTATATGATCCTCATAAAATGATTGGGGCACTTTACCTGATTTAAAGGATTCATTATAAACCTCTAACAATAGAGGAGCCAGTATAACTATACAGGATTTATGCCATTCAATTGGGGAGCCATTAGGATCAGGGGCTTTTCCATGAATTGAATAGTCCCCACTATCTCTTGGAGTGACAAAGGGGTTCCCAAAACAAAATTTTTATCTTGTGATAATGGTTGAATATTAATTTGAATTAAAATTGATTAGTACTTTGTTGATCAAACTTATCCTCCAATTTATATAATGACTTATAAAGTTGAAAAAAAAAACCCAACAGTTTGTTAAAAGATTCAGAGTCCAGAATTCTCTGGCCATCTTCCGCTGCTACTCTTTTGCAATCTGCCAGCAATTTACCAATGTTTTCGTCTGATTCCCAGTATTTTAACTTCAATCTTGTCAGTGTAGAAATCAGCCGGCTTTACTTTAGAACATTGTAAGTCTGTTCTTTAGCATTTTTTGCATAGACCAGAAAACTTTCTTTAGCCACAATATCCATCTGCTAATAAAGATTTCTAGGTTTCCTTCACCTAGCTGCATAAGTAACGATCTAGCCACCTATATTGGCCTCTTAAGCACCCCAAACTATGTGAAGACTAGCTGAATTATGAGTGACTTCAAAAAATTATAAAATTTCTTTTGTAAGATAGATAAGAAAATTATTATCATGAAACGAAGAATTATTAATGTAGCATCTATCGTTAAGTAACTTAATATTTTTAAATTCAGTAGTTAATGGAATCAGAGCATGATTTAATTTAACTGTATAATTAATCTTGGAATCAAAAACCTGATCAACTAGGGAAAATGAAATTAAAAAAATATTCTAATCTAGGACAAGTATTATGGACATCAGAAATAAACATATAGTCCCTGGTGATGGAGTGAGGATTATGCCAAATATCTACCAAACTAAATTTCCACAAATAAGCATAAAGTACTTTCCAATTCTGAGCAGAAATACATTTTTGGTGGGATATTGCAATCCATATAAAAATCAAAAACAACATTAAGATCACCAAAAGTTATGAATTCCTATTGAATTTTGAAAATAAAACTGAAACACTTATGATATAAATCAGGATTATTCTTTATAGGACCATAAACATTATGCATTACCACATAAGAATCAAATATCTTTAACCTAAGAATAATAAAATGCCCTTCAATATCCAAATATTCTTGAACCACTTCATTTTTAACAACCTTATTAATTAGAATCCTAACCCTGCTGCTTTAGTATTATTACAAGTAAAAGGGGTCCCCTGGTTAAGAACACCTGGTTTACAGATGACCCATAGTTAAGAATGGAGCCTATTGTAGCAAAATTTGAGTTAGATATACAATGGTTTGAGTTATTTACACAATCCTACTTATACAAAATTATACAATAATACTGTTCCAGCCTACATACAAAGTTGACTTAAGGACAGACCTTGGGAACGGAACTCCTTAAACTGGGGACTACCTGTAATAGATGAACTTACCCAATCCATTTCATACAAAAAAGATTTTTCATGTTGTAAAATATCAGATTCTTGAAAAAAATATAACATCCTCATTATATCTACTTATCACTTGGAATAACTTTCCAAGCTTAGCAATATTCTGCATACCATTCCAACTCAGTATCCTAAATTCTGCCATCTGGCAAAACCAGGTTTAAAATAAATGTATATTTAAATAATTCTAGACATTTAGATAATAAGGCTGCAGATATATATACTAGATATATTTAGATATAATATACTTAAATGAATAACTGAACAAATGTTTAAGAACAGAATCCCCCAAATTAAACAAAAAACAAATGAACGAACAAAAAACAGCACAATGAATAAATAAAAGACCAAATAAAAAAAAATAAAAATTGTGAGTTTTGAGCAGAACAAATTAGCCACCCCCTCTCCCTTCACAAATCCAAATTGGAAAGAAAAAAGTGGAATTGGAAAAACTTAATATAATACATAAGAAAAGGAAAACAAAACCAACCAACCAACCCAGCAGAGGGCAGTATGGCCAAAAAACAAAAAGTCAGTTTTTTCTAGCTAGATTTATTTATGTCTCTCTGCTGCGGACATAAATAAAAAAAACCACTAAAACAAAAATTCCAGAATTTTTATTGTGCAGTAAGAAACTCCAGAACTTCATCAGGAGCAGAAAAACATTTAGTCTGGTCAGAAATTTACAGGCAAAATAATAATAATAATAATAAAAAATACTGGAAACAACAGGAAAACATTTGTTCGTTCGTTCATTCATTCATTCATTCATTCATTCATTTAAAAAGACTTATATGGCCACCCATATTGTAACAACCTGAAGCAGTGTACAAAACATTAAAAACAACAGAAACACCCAAACCATGAAATAAACATCTATAAAACTCTATAAAAATGCTACAAAAACTCCTGGTACTCCAGGCCAGCACTTCTCCCATACATCTACATACCATCTTGCTGGGCTCCAGCTTCATCCTAGCCCAACATTTGTAGGAAGAGCCAGGTCCACAAGCCTTCTGGAAGGCAAGGAAGATGAAGGCCTGCCAGTTGTCTGGGGGAACAGTTCCTACAGGGCAGGAACAGCTACCTAGCTCCCACTAGATGACAACTTTTAAGGAAAGGGGCCTGGAACATGCCCACCCCATCTGACATGGTGGGACAGGCAGATACCTTCAGGGAAAGGGTCCTGCAAGTAGCCTGGTGTCAGCCCTTCTAGGAAACCAGGAAACCAGTGCCATGTAGATCAGTACTACTTTTATTAGTACTGATAATAAAGTCTGAATGCACTTCCTACCTCCCTTTATCTTCATATGAACTAGGGAGGGGCTTGTCTGAGATGTTTACTCACTTGACATTCTTACCTTGAACTCAGGCCCATTTTATCTGACTGTTCCTTTGGTAGCAGTTCTTCCTCCTGTCCCTCAAGGCCATTCCCTCGGCTCTTGTGATAGAATGGAATTATGAAGGCCAGACTCAGGGAGTGAAGCATCCTCTTGCTGCTGATGCTGTAGTAGGGCTGCTGCCAATAACTGTGATGTCAAATTAGCTCCCTGTGGATCTGTTGCCATGATGTAACTCCTTCTTCTGGAAGGTAGTAAGAGTCTGGGAAGATTGATGTCAGGCCTAGCCCAGGGAACTCCAGGAGACCATGCAGATTCAGTCCAGCAAAGTTTATTAGCTACAACCTCTATCAAGAATCTTCCCAGACTAAAACTAGTTCCCAGGGTCAGTCAGTAAACACAGTGTGAATTCCTCAGGGAGGTGCCAGCTTCATCCTCTTATCTCTTCCCCGCGCTTCAGAAGATGAAAGAGGATGCTTCACTCCCTGAGTCTGGCCTTCATAATTCCATTCCATCACAGCTCTCTGCACCTGGCTTTGAAGGTGATAACTATAATCCTGAGTTGCACTCAGAAAGAAACCGGAAGCCAGCACAGCTCGTGCAGCACTGGTGTAATATGGGCAAAACATGGAGTGCCCAGGAAGGGCGTGAGTGACTGTGAGCAAGGCCTCCTGGTCCAGGAATGGCTGCAATTGGCACATGAGATGGATCTGTGCCAAGGCCCCCCTAGCCACAGTTGCCACTTGCTTATTGAACAGGAGCCACAATCCCAGAAAACCTCCCAAATTGTGCACCAGCTTTTTCTGGGGGAGTGTTAGCCCAGCAAGAATCAAAGATGACACATCACTGGACCCAGGAGGCCTAAAAACTGAGGGCCATTCTATCTGGCTAGGGTTGCATCAAAACTGGTTCTTTCCCATCCACACCTTTACAGACTCCGGGCACTGGGCCAGCACCAGGATAGCATCACTAGGACAGCCAGGGGTGGAGATGTATAATTGGGTATCATTAGCATATCGATGGTAGCACACCCCATGCCTCCGGGTGACCTCTCTCAGCAGCCTCTTATAGGTGTTAAAAAGGAGGGATGAGAGACTTGAGCCCTGAGGCAGCACATTGCAGGGGCTTTAGGGCTCAGACTTGACTGCTATTTTTCCACCCCTCAAATGGCTTGACTGGTGTCATAAACTCTGTTTGCATCATTTGTTCTGACATGCCAGTTATAACGAGGTTGTGTGTTCATATGGCAAAATTGCATTGTTGAATCATTACTGCTGCTATTCTCGCAAAGGGAGTTGTATGTTTGCTTATTAAACTTGAAAATAAGTGTTCCCTTCTTCTCAACAACAAGGCCAACTCATTGCCGTTCATTCTTTCCTTGAATTTAGAAATTGTCATTAAGCACATTTTTACCCTCTGGGACAAAGGCTCCAAAGGATATTGTGCTGTCTCAGCCTGCAGGCGCTAGGAAAGAACCTCAACAGCATCGCTTGGGTGGCTTGGGGCAGGAATGTACAACTGCCATCAGTGTACCTTGTGGTTCCTAACCCCCTGCGGATGGGAGATCTAACCCACTAAGTTTCATGAAAATGTTACACAGGAGAGAGGAGAGAGTGGCGCCTTTGAGTATGCCATGTTTCAGGGGCCTAAGGCTGGAGCTGTCCCCACGACCAGCACTGATGGGAGCCAGTCTTGAAGGAAGAATGAGAGCCACTGGAGAGAGGTGCATCCCGTTCTCAATCCCCTGAGCTGGTCCAGAAGGATACCATGACTGAAGAGGTCCTAGGAGATCGAGGAGGGCCAGAATGAACACAGTTTCCCTACCCTGTGCATGTCAGAGGTCATCCACGAACATGATAAATGCAAGCTCAGTGGTATAACCTGACCTGAAACTGAGGCTTTCGATAATCTGCCTCCTCCAGAGACCTTTGAAGCTTTCAGCCTTCTTCCCTCTCTACAACTTTTCCCCAAAGGCAAGGTTGGACACTGAATAAGAATTTTCCAAAATCTGCTGCATCTAGCAATGGTTTCTTAAGTAAAGGGCAGATGATTGTTTTTTTCAAACCAAGTGGAACCATCCCCTCCCTGAGAGAAGCATTCTCTATTGCATGGATTCAGCCACATGTCACCACCCAGGAAGCCTTGACAGCCGAGGAGTTGGGGGACATAGGAATTTATAGAGTGCCTGGATTGCTTCCAGAGCCAAAAGTTGTTAATTTTTTTGTTTTCAGATAGACCATACCAGTCCATGGAAGCTCTATCAAATATTGTCCTAAACATTGTTTCCCTTTTGTTCATAAAATCCATACTGAGGGACAAAGATGAAACCTACTAAACTCTTCCTCATAACCCATTTAGTTTAAAAGTAAAACACATGAAGACCCCCTTTAGGGCCAATGCTGAATTCCTGTTGCAAAGCAGAGAATGAGATTGCTGATAAAAGTTGAAATGCAAAGCACTCTTAGGGACAGCACAGCAATTAAGCAATAGGGCAAAAAAAATGTACCTCCCTCTCCCCTTCTCTGGGATTGCATAGGTCTTCTTGAGAGAAGTTACCACTTTTTCCTAACAGTAGCAGTGGAAGAAAATAAATTTGCAGAAGAAAACATCTGAAAGGGAGATCTTTATTCTAAAAAAGAAACACTTAAAGTCCAGCCCATTGACTGCAATCACCTTTTTTTACATTAGAGGGGGAAGCGAGTTTCCCCTTTCCGCTTCAAATCTGATAGACTGGAAAGAAAAGGTTGCTTCAGGGCTTTTGTTTTCAGGGAACTAATGCTCCAAAACCCTAAGAAGGGTAGGAAACTTTTCATAACGTTTTCCTGAAAAACTTCAGGTCTTTCCCCCTGATGTTTCTCAAATATAACATATGCCATGGAGGTGAAGTTATTTTGTAATAACATGTACAAACTACAAAATACTGGAGCATGTTGCAAAGATGTTAGCCATTACAGTAGTATTGGCCTTCAGACTTTTACTCCTACCTTCACTTCTGGCCAGATGTTTTCCTGCACCAGGAAAAAAGAAAATGGAAGAACACGCACTCCTTCACTTCTTCGTGGGCCAACTCTTGGTAGCTTTTCTGGTATAGCTGCTTTTTGCAACTATGGATTTAGATCAGCTGCCTTCCCATCTTGAGACCAGGCCCCCAAATAGAACTGCCAGTAAACACACTAACCCCTCACAAACCCTTTTACAACATACAATGTGCTTTTTTTTGCTTCTATCCGTGTGCATCTTCTGATGCCTTTCAAAAGACCACCGTGTCCCTTTGCACTCCATCTTCTGCAACCATGCCCAACCCTTCTACCTTCACTGAGACCCATTCCCAGCAGTTCAAAACAGTTCAGACAGACTTCAGTCTTCTTCTACTCAAGATTGCCACTTCCTAGCCACTGGAGCTCTCCTGTGCCTTTACCTGGAGAGGAGACTTCCTCTCCTCTGGCCCAGAGCTGTCTTAGAAGGCCCTAGAATCCCAGATCTATTGGAGGGTGGGAACACAGTTACGTTTCCTACCCCCACACAACTCCAATGGCTCAAGTATGTGTGGCTTTGTTTCACCTGGTAACATCCTGAATTGGCTTTAAGTATAGCTAACAAACAGTAGACCAGCACACATGCATCAAGAAGAAAAGGAGGAAAGGTCAGTTCCAAAAACAAGAAATACACAGAAATCAAAGTACAAGAGGAGGTAATTAAAAGAAAGATTAAATATGTGACATGTCAAGAATGCACCCCACCAAAAAGTAAAGAATTCCAGTCATTATTCAGATTTTACTGCCCATTGCTATACGTGGTGCCTTTCCCTTTTTTCTTTTTCTTTTTCCCAATAAGAATTTGTGGAGCAACCGGGGGGCAGAGAGTGGGGAATGGAGATGAACTTGTGCAAAGGTGGAAAAAGCTAGAGAGGTCCAGGAGAAAACATGGAGAGGTGAGATGGAGTCTCCACATGGAGCCTGAAAGAGTGTAATTCGCAAACTGCTCTTGTGAATACCCTTGTGCCACTAATCTAGCTTTATACTGAACAGTATCATCAGGTAAAAGCTTCTTTTTAAATACCCATCTGGAACCTATGGCCTTTTGTGATGGAGGTAAATCAGTAACTTCAAAAACATTCTGTTTTACTAATGCCTCAAATTAATTATCCATAGCAATATTCCATTTCTCTTGTTCATCTATAGGCAAACTAAAAACTTCAAAACATTGAGGTTCACATGTAATTTGACACACTCTCACTTGTTGAATCACAAATTTCTCAGGTGGAACACCCTTTGTTGTACGGGTAGATCTATGAGGAATTTCAATAACACTTTCTTCTCTCTCTGTTTTCTTTTCTAACTCGGTTATCTCCGTTAACTCCCCCTCCTGGCCCTGCACCTGTTGTGGTGAAATTTGTTCTTTTTTCATCTGAGCGGGCTCTTTGAGGACTTGTGGAGTTATAGGTGCAACAGGTGATGTTTGCTCTCTAGCTAATTCTGTGTTTGAATTCAAAATAACCTCTGAATTTGCATGCAGCCTTTTCCAATCAGTAGGCTCTTCAAAATTAGCATTTCTAGAGATTACAACCTGACCATGACCTAAAGAAAAACGATAGGCTTTAGATTCAGCTGAATAACCAACAAACCTTAAACATTGTGCTTTTGGTTGTTTCTTCCTTCTTTGAGACTTAGGAATTTGTACATAAGCAAAAGTTCCAAACGTATGCAAGTGCTCTAAAGAAGGATACTTGCCATATAGCAAAAAATAAGGAACTTCATTTACAGCTGAATTCCAGAGTCTATTAGTGAGAAATACTGCTGTTAGAATTGCTTCACCCCAAAAATGGGCTGGTACTTGAGCGTCTAACATCAGACTCTGTTTGATGATTTTCAACACACCAATCTTTCTTTCAGCTATACCATTTTCTGCAGACATACCAACATTTGTTAGTCTGTGAAAAATTCCTTTCTTACACAGCCAGTTCTGAAACTCATGGCTAATGAATTCACCCCCTCTATCTGTCTGTAAACTCCCGATTTTGCTCCCATGTTTTCTCCCTACCATTGCAACAAACTCTTTGAAACGAGAGAATGCTTCTGATTTCTGTTTAAGCAAATAACAAGACGTAAAACATGTTTTATCATCTACTAAAATGAACATAAATCTTGCTCCACCTTCACTTGGAGGAAAAGGTCCAGCTAAATCAGCATGTACTAGTGCAAACGATCTAGTGGATACTCTACCACTTTTTCTAGCAACAGGGGCAGACCTGATCTTAGATTGCTTACACACAGTACAATCAAGAAACTTTGCACACTTTTTAAATCTCAGTTCTGGATACACCTTGGACATTTGTGACAAACATTTCCATCCAGGATGACCAAGCATTCTGTGATAATAATGAATACAATTATTATGTAGAGGTACATTACCAACACAACTTCCAATCAACACATCTTGTTTAGCAAGCATTTCATACAATTGATTAACCAATTCCCCTGTAGCACACTCAGCCCCATCTTTATTAACTAAGCATTCAGAACCTTGGAACGTAACAGTATACCCAGTTCTAGTTAATGCAGGAATGCTGAGAAGGGAAAAATCAAGTGTAGGAACACAGAGTACATCAGAAATCACTTCCCCAAAACAAGGGATGAAGACTTTACCTTGCATAGTTACTTTAGCTATAGAACCATCAGTCAAGGCAACTTGCTGAATTCTAGGCTTGCATTTAGTTAGTAATAACTCCTCATTATTTACAATGATTTCACTGCAAGCAGAGTCCAGTAACCACATATCAGAAGAACGTGTTTCTCTGTTAGAAATCAAAGCAGATACCAGTCTAGTACTTGCTTGCTGTTTGGCAGGCAGTCCCTTCCCACGATGGACAAACTTTCTGGAACTATCAGTTGGCTGATTTTTCATAGGACAGTCTTTTATAAGATGTTTGGTAGAATTACAACGAAAACACTTCCTCACCACGCATGCAGTCTCTATGCCAGCAGAAGATCGCTGTCTCATGTTATCAAGTCTTTTCTTTGAACTTTGAAGATCACGAGCATTCTGAATTTCTTGTAAACGATTTGTAAGATAATCCACTGTAAGATCTCCTGGTGTTAAAGTCTGAGCTGCTTCAACCAGCATATCAAAAGAATCATCCAAACTTGAAAGAATTATGCAAGCTTTTTGTCTCTCTGGTATTGCCATGTCACAATCCTCCAGCTCAGCAAACAAAGTTTTCATCTTATGTAAATGCTCAATTACATTAGCTCCTTGATCCAATTTAAGATTATATAACTGCTTTGATAAACTTACAATAGCAGCCAAGGTTTGTCTCGCATAAATAGCATGCAAAGCTCTCCAGCATTCGTAAGCAGTATCCAAATGACGAATACAGACTAATTCTGAAGATTCAAGTCCCAGGATCAAGTTACCATAAGCACGGTCCAGCATAACTTGCCCTGCAGCCACAGGTGCTCCTGGCGGGGCATTTTGTACAAACTGCCATAAACCCTCCTTCAGGAAAAAAGATTTCATCTTTATACTCCAGGTCTGGTAATTTTTAGGATTTAATCTCTCAAAGGGTAGGCTCACTGCCATGGTGGTCGCTATGCTTCACTTTGCCGGCACAGACACAAAAACACAGAGAAAAATCCAAACCTCAAACAAGAAGGTTGTACCAGACGTTACACAGGCAGGGAAACAAATCCAGGCATACAGTCCATAGCATAAATCTCTCCTCACTCTGGAACCATAAATCTCTCTTCACTCTGGACCCATAACCTGTTATGCAGAGTGCAGCTATAACCACAGTTCATGCCAAAAATATACACCAGCATTAGAGAGATTTAAAGAATGCAATGTCCTTATCTTGTTCTCCAAAGAAATCCAGCCAGAAAGTATAAAACATATCTGGTGTTTATTGAGAAAAATAAAAACGACATAAAATACAAGTTTCATGCAAAACATAGAAAAAATCACTTCTTCTCATATATGTGGCATCCAAGACTTATCCACTACACAAGTTTAACAAAGTCTCTAGCCAAAAAACTCTCAGAGAAGAGGTACACTACTTAGTTATTAGTTACTACTACATAACCTATAAAACTGATTACATGATGACTAAAATCCTACTAAGACAGTGAGGCATACAATCACCCACAATTTATTGACACTATGCACCTCCCCTTAGGTAACTAGCATACAAATGCCAATAGGTGGCAGTAAATAGCAGTATATGTGCAAACTAGAAAAATAAATGCAGATGGCCTGCTTTTCCAGTCAAAACAATTGTTTGGAGATAAGCGATTTGCATTTCTTCCCATGAGAAAATCCTAACAGGTGGAGCAATCACAAAGAAATCCGCAAGGAAGGCATAAATCAAAAGAGGAAAGTTAAGGGAAAAGGAAAGAGCAGCCCTACATGTTCAGATAGAGCAGTGTTGTCCAAACCTGGCCACTTTAAGATAAGTGGACTTCAACTCCCAGCGTGGCTGGCTGGGGAATTCTGGGAGTTGAAGTCCATTCATCTTAAAGTGGCCAAGTTTGGACAACACTGAGCTGGAGTATTAGCTATAGGGGTGGAGACTTAAAGAAATCCAGGGTTATGGGGCAGAGGTTCCCAAAGTCTAAAAATATCCTTTGGAAAGAAATCTCATTTCCCTACTTGTGTTCTGGAGAGTGGAGGGAAAGGGGAACATATACATGCACAGGCACACGTGCACGCACACATTTGGGAGCAGAAATGAGCAGGAGGCCTCAAAAGAATTCCCTGGGGTACTTAGGGGTGGCTGTACCTCATGGTTTAGAAAGACAAGGAAAATCCATGTGCAGGCACAGACATGCTTAAAACAGTCAAACAAACAAAAAAACTACTGATAACTCTTTGGTTGTAGTTACAAAGGAGATAGTTCGATGATTTTTTTCCCTTTTTTTCCCCTTTTTTTTGGTGAGAGAAAAAGAGAGAAAGAGCTGGTCCATGCCCTTGCTTTCTAAGAAATCCACTTGGGAAGTCCTCGGTACGGCTGCACGGAATAGCAAAAGGAGACAAGAAATGAGCTCACAAATAACACGCAGACTCACAAACAACATGTGCATATACAACTGCAGACAACCTGGATCCAATCACTCTTTAGGCCCGGGGAGGTGCCATGCTGGGACTCACCCTCATGATGCTGGTTGGCTTTGCTCCTTCCCAAACTTCTCTCTTGTTCCTGTCATGCCTTGCCTGGAAGAGGAATCCGACAGGGCTGCTCCCACCGTGAATCCCGCTTGGAAGGGGAACAGGCAGAGCCGTTTAGAACCCTGGCATCATCCTCTGGCACCTGTTGGAGTCCCGCTTGGGAGGGGAGTGACAGGCCCAGCCACCGCCACCTAAACCGTGCACACAACCTATTGTTGCACAAAACCACCCTGGTGGCAACTTCAACCGTCCGCAGCTCTTACCTACTGGTGCTTTCCCAGCAATCTCTTGGTTTTCTCCTCAGGGGCTGATCCAGGTGCCGCTCTGGGGGGTACTGACTCAAGAGAGAAAAGGGACTCAAAGGATCCCATGGGTAGCCGGTCTCAGTTGTAGCCAGAACTCACCAGAGCAGATCGCTGGATCCCACTTCTGACACCAAAACTGTCATGGAATTGGTGTTAAATGAGGGATAAATGGTTTTTCTATTGTGAGAGATGAACCACAGCAAACCCTTAAGCAGGCAGGTGATGGCCCTCCCATTCTTTCAGTATGATAGTGTTAAGAGGGCTATTTTTGGCAGCGGAACATGGTCACTCTTGGGTCATGCAATAGCTTGGAGCTAATCCAGTTTTGCATGAGCAAACAATGGCAGGAGGAAGAGGAGAAAAGAGATTGCAGGAGAGGCAAGGGGGAGGGGGGAGAGTGTCCAGCTTTATTTTATTATTTTTCCATCACAGTGATGCCCAGGTTCTCCACATAATTTTATGACCTTGCCCCCACACCCCCATTTCCTTTTTCCAATGTAAAAGATCTTTCTTGTCCCCTTCGATATTTTATTTATGTTTATTCCTACCTCTTCTTCAGCTTTTAATGCATTTTCGAGATGGGACAACTAAATTATAAGGACCACGCCTATCAGTTCCTCCTAGTTGCAGAGTTCTACAGCAAGTTCATCAAAAATATGTTCATTATTCCCCGGCAGGACTTTGCTTAGCTTTGTGAACAATAGTATCTACTGAACTGCCAAAGTAAATAAGTAAAATCCTAGTAACTACAAGGAAAAAAATCAGCCAAAGATGTTTTTAATGTTTGATTTCATTTATTTCAGTGGTGTGCAGTTTAATACAACTTCCTTCAAACTGGTATCCCTCCATATGTGTTGGATTCAAATCCCATGAATCCTAATCAACATTGCCCTGGATTGGACAAGGCTAACTGAACAGGTAGTCTCTTTTACCACAGAAAGAACTTGGAGTCAGATATTTTTAAGCTTGTAAAGATTATAGTCATGGCTAATATGCACACTTGCCACCTTGTCAGTTCTACAGTCAATAGTTATAAAGGGTCTTGATCCTGTGATTTGTACAATCAATCATTTTGATCCAGGACTACCAGGAACCCTCTTTTGCTGCACTCTTGCCCAGCCGCCATTGTTTATGGCTAAAGATCCTGGGAAGCGGCTAAGGGGTGAACCAGCTGGAAGGGCAAAGCTTCTTTGATTAAACTGAAAGAATGGCCTATGGCAGAGGTTGGGACTCATGTTGGTGGACTATATTTTATTTGTATAAAATGTACTTTTTATTAAGATAATATTCAGAAGAGTAAGTGATCTCACATACACACAGTTTGAAAAACAAGAGTATGCAAAGTGTTCTTTTTTCCACTGAAGTCCTCCTTCTTCAGAAGTGGCAGGGGTTGCTATAATATTGTCTATTAAACCTGTCTAGAGCTACTTCCTTTGAAAATCCATGTATCACCCAATGATTTCAACATATCACCTAAATCATCCTTCTGTATGTTTTTCCCCCAAATGGCCAGATTTACAAGTTATAATAAAACAAAGTTTCCCCCTTTCCAAAGCCATATATTGCCCACTGATTTTGTCAGAGCATCTTTCACCTCCTTGTTCCTCAGGCTGTAGATCAGAGGGTTGAGCATGGGGATGACAACCGTGTAGAACAATGAGGCCCATTTGTCTTGATCCATGGAAAAGCTGGAACTCGGCCGGAAGTACATATAGAGAATTGTTCCATGGAATATCCCAACAGCTGTCAGGTGAGAAGCACAGGTGGAAAACGCCTTGTGCCTGCCCTCAGCAGAGCGCATTCTTAGGATGGTAGCCAAAATATAGACATAGGAAACAAGAACCATACCAATGCTGCCTGCTTCAAGGAAGCCATCAATGGTAAATAACACAATCTCATTAATATACGTCTCGGAACAGGAGAGTATGAGAAGTGGAGGTTCATCACAGAAGAAGTGATTGATAATGTTAGAGCTGCAAAAAGACAGTCGGAATGTACAGAAAGTGTGCATTGTTGAATCCAGGAGAGCTGTAAAGTATGCAATAGTGATCAGTTGCTGGCAGAGTTTTTTCGACATTACATTTGAATAGAGAAGTGGATTGCAGATGGCCACATATCTATCATATGCCATTAGAGCCAATAAAAGGCACGCTATATCCCCAAACATAGCGAATAGAAAGAACTGTGTAGCACAAGCACTGTAAGAAATCCTTTTAGTTGCACTTAGTAAGTCAGACAGCATTTTAGGAGCAATGGCTGAGGAACAGCAGAGATCCACAAAGGAGAGGTTGCCCAGGAAGTAATACATGGGTTTGTGGAGTTGGCACTGAGTGCAAATCAGCAGAATCATCCCGAGATTCCCGAACACAGTGATGGCATAAACCGAGAGGAAGACCATAAAAAGAACAAGCTGCATTTTGGGATTGGCTGTGAATCCCTGAAGAATGAATTCAGTAATGATGGATTCATTTTGTTGGTCCATGATCTTTATCACTGGATGCTGGTTTCAGGATATTAGCTGATCCTTTCTGATGTCTTTCTGCTCCCTTGTGAGGGAAAATAAAATTATATTACTTAGAATGTCATATGTATTCCTATATTGATGCAAGAACAATCTGGATGTTTTTCAAGAGGATTGGGACCACATTATTAACTTAACTCACCATAGAGTATATTTGCTAGAGGGAATCCATTTATTAAGCAAAAATGTAGTCTGTGAGAATATACAACATAGAATTCTAATATAGTTGCTTCATTTGCTGTTTCAATGTCAGTGAAGGACAAAGATCAATATATTACTCCATCTCTTGCTATAAAAATATATGTTGGATTTTAATGTGTTTATGGCTGCAGGCATTTGCAATCCCCCTTTCTGCACGCATTCCAAAACCTTGGAACATGTCCTCACCACACCTCCTCTAAAAGGGCAGGGTGAAAAACAGGTATTAGTGATCTGATCGATGTTGTCAAGAGAAATCCTTAGACACCCTCATAAACCAAGCTAGGGGCAGATAAAATCTTATGCCCTTTTTGCAGAGACAAGTAACTACACTAACTGAAACAGATAGTAAAACCTAGATATAATGTTCCCCAAAAGACATCCTGTCTGTCCTAAATATGAGTTTTCTCATCCACAAAGAATCCTGCAGACTTTTCATGATAGACTTTAGACGGTGTCTGGATGGAGTTAAGCCCTGGAGGCTGGTCTTTGACTGGGGAGCCCTGAAAAGCTCCCTTGGACAGCTCATCTCAAAGACACCAAGGCAGGAAGTCTATCTATTCCCTCTTTGATGACCATGGTCCAAAGCAATTTCCTGCCATTACTCGATACAGATTCCTAACTTTGCTTCTAGTTGATGTCTTACTCTTATTTAGACTTACATCAGTCTCAAATTAGAAAGATTCAATTTAGTTACATTAAATTAAACTGAAGCCAGGAGAGGGCAAGAGAATACATGCTTATTGTTACAATTGGGAGAGAGGATGATTCTCATTCTCTATGCTACATGTAGAAATCATGTCCTGTTCTCAGTAAAGCTGAGATCAGACATTGAAGAAGAGAGGATTCCTGAACGTGAGGATGAGCCAGTCTTGCTAAAAGAATCATTCTGATACTAGTCATGTGATTTGTATTAATTCCAAGTTTTCATGCTTTCTCTATGTTATAGGTCTCTGTTGAAGGGATCCTTGTAATGGATGCATTTTCTTTCTTCTTTACACCATCCATCTCCTTCTAGATCCTCTTCTTATAAATTCATGTGGAATTAAGCCTTGAGAAGGATTTAATAGCTTGAAACTGTGAACTGTTATAAATCTACTTAAACTCAAAAAGTAAGCTTGTCTTTGACTTTAATATGGCTTAGAGACTTCTGAGAAGAAACTTCTCAGTCCCTATAAAGGTTGTTTTTGTTAATATAAAAACGCAGTGCATAAAGGCAAAAGGTCTAACCTGAACTTTAGTATAAATCTTTTTCTGAAATAGCCAACATACCTGGAGTTGAGTCAGTCTTTGCTCTTACAAAACATGTAAAGAGGGGCAGAGATCTTAAATGTCTTTTAATATCATTTGGGAGATTGTCCCTTATGGACTTCAGTTCCCCAGATCCTGGAGATAAGTATTTGCATTTTCATGCTTTGTGGTGATAATTTTAATTGGAGACTATTGGCAAGTAATTAGATCTTGAATGTACAACTCAACAATCTTCAACTCAAACTTGTCTGGCTGGTGTTAAAACCAGGAATGAAATACCCTGCCTAGTCTATATCGAGCCTAGCTATTGCCAGGACTTTAATGGGAATACAGAAAGACTCTTCAACAGAGTCCACAAAGACTGATGTTCTACGAGATGCACATTCCACATAGATGTAGTTGATGAAATGTAAGCCCAATGATCTTTTTGAAAATCTGATTAATGGAAATGACATTTCTCAATAGATGATCTCAGTTTAGCTAATGAAATCCCAGGTGGTCTATTTTCCCATGGAAATTTCCTCAGTAACGTATCTATCTTAAGCAAATATTTATTTGGCATTAACATTGGGAGACTTCTTAATACGGAAATTAATCTTGTCACAGTATTCATTTAATAACAATTTCGTGGAGTTTTGATCCACCTACTACTACGTAGGCAACATTCTGTGATACCTTTAGCATATTTAATTCCCTATATTTAGCAATATTTTTGCCAGGGCAAGGTTGGAAACTGAATAAGAATTTTCCAAGTCTGCTGGATCTAGAAATGGTCTCTTACGTAAAGGGCAGATCGCTGCTTCTTTCAAAGCAAGTGGAACCATCCCCTTCCTGAGAGAAGCATTCTCTACTGCATGGATTCAGCCACATGCGACCACCCAGGAAGCCTTGACAGCTGGGGTGGGGGGGAGGGGGACATGAATCTGTAAGACAGGAGGTGGAAGCCCCAGTCCCAAGGACCCTGTCCCCTTCCTCAGGGCTTACAGGGGCAAATTCCTCTCAGATAACTGAGACTTTGGCTCTATAGGACCAACAAACTCAGAGTACAACTACATGGATATCTGACCAACAATCCCTCCATGCTCAGCCCAGTGTTTATAAATGCATATTAGGTTGACTAAGCACCCATGAGGAAATCATGGATATGGCAGCCTTGATTATAGACCAACCTTACATTCAGCAGAAACAACCAGAAACCAGGGGTGCTGAAGCTCCAAAGACCAAACACTGGGTCTGACCATGAGGTGCTGGAATATGAAACTGGCAACAAATACCAAAAATGCCTTCCCTGAGAGTGGCCTGCCTGTTGACTCCTACCCTACCGCCCCATGCCCATCATCATCCTGATATTATAGCCTGCCCTATCCCCTACCAGATCCTCCTGACCTGATCTGACCCTCTGTCTCCCTGATTAAAAGTCCCCATTCAAACAAACCAACAACACACACCTCCAAGTGACCAGAAGAGCTGAATCTTTGGATGCTTCTGATAGCACTTACTTGCTCCCAGTCTATCCAACAACCCCACTCCACCCTCCTAGGCTCCCCACTTTCATCTCGGCAGCCAATAGGGTAACCACACACACACACACACACACACACACACACTATATCTCACTAGGAAGGGCGCAAAAGCCAGTGCCCATCCAGAGAGGAGGAGGTGGCCCATGTGTGCCCAACCCAGCACACTGTCCAAACTGATGATCCAGAAACTGACATGTGTAGCCCTCTCAGCTTCGGGGGCACTGTTGTAAAGTCCATGGAGCTGCTGAACAACACATTCCAGGCAGACCTCAGTCCCTCCAAGTCTTATGGCTGCTGTTAGCCAAAAGCAGACAATGGCCACAAGAGCCACTGTACAGTGTGGCAGGCTTCTTTTTTTCCCCATAGGAAGACACACGGACAGGTTTATAAACATGCAAGGCATTTGTTCAGGAAGTATATCACTTGATTATTAATCCAGAGCTGATCTAGTTTTCCTCCACCCAGGGAGACAATGAACCCACACACACTTCCAATCCGAAGGTAGAGGAGATTCTTTGTATCTCCAGGTAAGTGTAGGAAAGTCTCCTGTGAAACCCTGGAAAAATATTGCTGGCCAGTTAGACTGTACAGAACTACATCAGCCAATCTTCTTATCTGGCATAAGACCAGTGGAACTGGCAGATCACATCTTTATCTTTTAAATGGAGAAGCCAGGTACAATATATTAACATATTTTTATCAGTATTGTTGATCATGTTGTGTCAAATTAAGCCACAGAAATATCATGGTGATAATGATGATAATTTCTTTTTTTTCAATAACTTTGTTAAAAGTTTTGGATAGAACATTAAAGAATACAAGCGAAAAACAAAAAAAGGAAGAAAAAAAGGTGCAAGAAAATGAAACAACCCCCCCCATCCAAAAAAGTGACTCCCTACCCTCATCATGACAAGTATAAACAATTTCATAATCTCTTCACCTCCTCTTATTTAACCAATGTAAAACTCTTCATCCTATAAGCCATTTTTTAATGGTAGGCAACTGAAAGAAGTAACCTCTTGTGCCATCCAATTCTCAGCAAGAAGTGTAAACAGAGCTCTAAATATTAACAGTAGTTAACATATATAAAATTCAACATTCCGTGTCTCCACTCTTAGCTGAAATAAAATCCCATATAAAAAGGATAACATGGTCCCAATATCCCAGTATCAACAAAATAAAAGAAAGGTTTAACACAGCAAAAAGGTACCACTTCCTCTTTAGAAAAGACCAGCTCTAATACACAAGAGTTTTACCCAAAATAAGAACTTATCCCATTCAGAAAAACATTCCATATCTCAACTCTATACTGTAAGCAAATCCAAAAAAGACTAAATTTTAGCATTACAAAGAGAAACAGTTTCTCCTTTTTAAAAAGGATCAAACCTCCTTACTTGAAGTAAAAAGACAATTAAATACAAAGCCAATTTGAGTAGTGTGAAATTAAGATACATAAAATAACAATAAAGGGAAGAACTTAAACACCTTATTAAGTATCAACAGATCCAGTGTACCACATTTTTTCCAGTTAATATATCTGCACATCCAGAACAGACCAGCCAGAATACCACATTTGTTTATGTATTTATCGAATCTGTCATTGCCCATGTCATTGAATGACTGGGCCGTTTACAGAACAGTTAAAATCAATTAAAATTAGGGGTCACTGAGGCGCTAGTCACCCCCAGGACTGGGTAGATTTTTTATCCCCCCTGCAAGCTGGTAGAGCCAGGGCTACAATTTTTTCCGGAAGGCCGGTAGGGTAGGGGCCTGCTGCACTTCGAGGAAGAATGCTCCACAGGGCGGGAACAATGTCAGGGAAGGCTCTTTTCCTGGGCCCAGCCAGTTGACATTCTCTTGCTGACGGGACGCACAACACGCCTCCTCTGCCTGAATGGGTGGGACAGGTTGATGTGACTGAGGTAAGACAGTCCCTCAGGTAACTTGGACCCATGCCATGTAGGACTTTAAAGGTGATAACCAACACTTTGAATTGGTCCTGGAATCAGACTGGGACCCAATGCAGCTCATGTACTAAAGGTGTTATATGTGCCGTTCTTGGGGCACTCAAAATTATTCGTGCGGCCATATTTTGGACCAGCTGTAGCTTCCAAATACTCTTCAAAGGTAGCCCATGTGGAGCGCATTGCAATAGTCTAGCTGAGAGATGACCAGGGAATGAGTGACTGACTGGAGAGCCTCCTGATCCTGGATAGGGCATAACTGGTACATCACATTGCAAATTGCCCTAGATTGGACAAGGCTAATTGAACAGGTTGTGTCCTTTACCACAGAAAAAACTTGGAGTCAGATATTTTTAAGCTTGTAAAGATTATAGTCACAGCTAATATACACACTCGCCGCCTTGTCATTTCTACAGTCAATAGTTATAAAGGGTTTTGATCCTGTGATTTGTACAATCAATCATTTTTGATTCAGGACTCCCAGGAACCCTCTTTTGCTGGACTCCTGCCTGGCTGCCATTGTTTATGGCTGAAGATCCTGGGAAGCGGCTAAGGGGTGAACCAGCTAGAAGGGCAAAGCTTCTTTGATTAAACTGAAAGAATGTCCTATGGCAGAGGTTGGGACTTGTATTGGTGAGCTATATTTTATTTGTATAAAATATGCTTTTTATTGAGATAATATTCAGAAGAATAAGCGATCTCACATACACACAGTTTGATAAACAAGAGTTTACAATGTATTCTTTTTTCCATTGAAGTCCTCCTTCTTCAGAAGTGGCAGGGGTTGCTATAATATTGTATATTAAATCTGTCTAGAGCTACTTCCTTTAAAAATCCATGTATCACCCACTGATTTTACCATATCATTTAGATACACCACCTGCATGACATTCCCCCAAATGGCCACATTTGCAAATTATAATAAAACTAAGTTTTTCCCTTTCCAAATCCATACATTGCCAACTGATTTTGTCAGAGCATCTTTCACCTCTTTGTTCCTCAGACTGTAGATCAGAGGGTTGAGCATGGGGATCACAACCGTGTAGAACAATGAGGCCCATTTGTCTTGGTCCATGGAATAACTGGAACTTGGTCGAAAGTACATATAAAGAATTGTTCCATGGAATATCCCGACAGCCGTCAGGTGAGAAGCACAGGTGGAAAATGCCTTGTGCCTGCCCTCAACGGAGCGCATTCTCAGGATGGTAGCCAAAATATACACATAAGATACAAGAATCATACCAATGCTGGTTGCTTCAACAAAACCAACAAAGGTAAATAGCACAATCTCAGTAATATATGTCTCAGAACAGGAGAGTATGAGAAGTGGAGGTTCATCACAGAAGAAGTGATTGATAATATTAGAGCTGCAGAAAGACAGTCGGAATGTACAGGATGTTTGTATCAGTGAATCCAGGAGAGCTGTAAAGTACACAATAGTGATCAGTTGCTGGCAGAGTTTTTTCGACATTACATTTGAATAGAGAAGGGGATTGCAGATGGCCACATATCTATCATATGCCATCACAGCCAATAAAAGGCACTCTGAATCTGCAAGCATATCAAATAGAAAGAGCTGGGTAGCACAGGCACTGTAAGAAATCCTTTTAGTTGCACTTAATAAGTCAGACAGCATTTTAGGAGCAATGGCTGAGGAACAGCAGAGATCCACAAAGGAGAGGTTGCCCAGGAAGTAATACATGGGTTTGTGGAGTTGGCGTTGAGTGCAAATCAGCAGAATCATCCCGAGATTCCCAAACACAGTGATGGCATAAACTGAGAGGAAGATCATAAAAAGAACAAACTGCATTTTGGGATTGTCTGTGAATCCCTGAAGAATGAATTCAGTAATGAGAGATTCATTTTGTTGGTCCATGATCTTTATCACTGGATGCTGGTTTCAGGATATTAGCTGATCCTGAAATGTCTTTCTGATCCCTTCTGAGGGAAAAAAAAATTATGTTACTTCTAGCTTCATCTGTGTTCCTATCTAGATGGAACAGCAATCTGGATTTTATTCAAGAGGGTTGGGACCGCATTACTAACTTAACTCAGCCTACACTGCATTTTCTAGGTGGAATCCATTTATTATGCAGAAATGTAGTCTGTGAGACTGTATAAAATTCTAAGAACTTGTGTCATTTGCTGTTCCAATGTCAATGAAGGATACAGGTCAATATATTCCTACGTCTGTTGCTGTAAAGGTATATGTTGGACTTTCATGTATTTATGGCTGCTGGTATTTGTAATCCTTCCTTCTACACCCATTCCAAAACCTTGCAACATGTCTTAGAAAGGGGGTTTGAAAGCTCCAGATCTTCTGGTTCAGGTCTCATTTATTTATTTATTTATTTGTTTATTTATTTGTCAATTTATATGGCTGCCGATCTCAGAAAAGTGACACTGGGTGGCGTACAGCAAGCCACGAAAGCAATAGATCTATAAAACAAACACTCCCTAGAAAATTATATAATAATTATTAAAAAAGCATTAAAACTATAAAAACAGAACTGAAAGAGAAAAAAAAATAATCCCAGTTCTCCCTTCAGAAGATGGTAAGTTAGCCAGTGGTAGAGTACATGAAATTCCCACCCCATTCATTTTCCAATTTTGTTTTTTGGGGGTTCAGATTTTAGATTGAAACAGATAGCAAAATGGATTCTCTAGATATAATGTTCCCCAAAGAGACATCAAGTCTGTCATAAATATGAATTTTCTTGTCCACAAAAGATTCCCCAAATTGCTCATGAAAGAGTTTGGATGGCGTCTGGATGGAGTTAAGCCCTGGAGGCTGGTCTTCAACTGGGGAGCCCTGAAAAGCTCACCCAATAGACAACAAGGCAGGAAACCCATCTCTTCCCTGTTTCATGACAATGGTCCAAAGCAATTTCTTCCCATTGCTCCATTTAAGATTGTTCTCATTCCTTGTAAAGACAAGAAATCCACTTGACAGTTTGCACTGGTGCCTTAAACAATCTTTCACTTGGGGAGGAGTACCCTCAGTTGATTCCTGCTTTATTATTGGGCAGTCCACATTTCCAATGACTAATGGATTTATTTATTTATTTATTTGTTGCTGTTTCTTTTGACTGCAAAGGTGTGTTGAAGACTTACTTGTCAACTATCTCCTAGACTATAATGAGCTGAAAAGTAGAGTGAATCACAAATTGGCCCCCATGAAATGGCTGTATGCTCAAATAGATACAGAGAGGACGAAAACTAAACTTGCAGATTGCAGCTCAGACCTTTATAGTGCCAGAGAGAAAATTGGGTCAATGAGAATTGAAAAGAGGTGTTTAAATATTCACAATGGTGGGGAAGAGGATATGCAGAAATTAACAACTGAAAGAAAAGCCATAGCTTTCTCTGAGGGATTAGAAATTAGATTTAGAGCTTAAAGCTGGATAACTGTGAGTGGAACTTTGAATGGACCAACTGAGATTGCTAAACTATCTTCCCAAACTGACGTGATCTTGGTCTCACTTCTTTCCCCTATCTAAAAACTGGGCATCCATACAAATACCTGGTCAAAAGCAGTCAAATTATACACTGGTGCTTTCTAGGTAAAAGCACAAGTGACTGCTGAAGGATAATTGAGGCATACAAGACCAGTGTAACTTTACTTACAGGTTTATGCACTGTGACATACAACCTGACTTCTTGTTCAACTGTTTGAAGCAAAATGTCCTTCCTCTTCAGCTACAAATCATGCAGAGCTCTATCAGAACCTTGAGTTTATTCTCTATTGTTGTTTAGATTAACGTAATTTTACTGTATCCTGCTACACATAAAATTATGTCCTGTTCCCACACAGAGATATAAAGGTATGGGAAGCTGAGATCAGACTTTAAGAAAGAGGAGATTCGCTAACATGTGAATGAGCAAGTATTGGGAAAAGAATTTTCTTTGACCTTGTAATTTGATTTGTATTTAGCTCAGATTTTGAAGCTGTCTACATGATTGGACTCTGTTGAAGGGATCCTTGCAATGGATGCATTTTCTCTCTTCTCACAGCAGAAAGATCCATCTGGAATTAAGCCTTAAGAAGGATTTAATAGCTTGAAACTGTGAACTGTTATAAATCTACTTAAACTCAAAAAGGAAGCTTGCCTCTGACTTTAATATGGTTTACAAACTTCTCAGTAGAAACTTGTCAGTCCCCATAAGGGTTGTTATTAATATAAAAATGCCACACGTAATGACAAAAAGACTAACCTTAACTTCAGTATAAATCTTTTTCTGATATAGTCAACATACCTGGAGTTGAGTCAGTCTTTGTTCTTACAAAACCTGTAAATAGGGGCAGAGATCTTAAATGTCTTTTCATATCACTTGGGACATTGTCTCTCATGGACTTCAGTACTCCAGATCCTGGAGATAAGTGTTTCCCTTTTCATTCTTTGTTGTGCTAATTTTAATTGGAGACTATTGGCAAGTAAATAACATCTTGGATCTACAACTCAAGAAACTACAACTCAGACATGTCTTGCTGTTCGTAAACTCAAGAACAAAATTCCCTGCCTAGTCTATATTGAGCCTAGCAATTGCCAGGACTTTAATGGGAATACCTAAAGACTTTTCAACAGAGTCCACAAACTGATGTTCTACTAGATGCACATTCCACATAGATGTTGTTGATGAAATGTAAGCCCAATTATCTTTTTGAAAATCTAATTAATGGAAACCACATTTCTCAATAGATGATCTCAATTTGGCTAATGAAATCCTAGGTGGTCTATTTTCCCATGGAAATTTCCTTAATATCTTAAGAAACCATTTATTTGGCATTACCTTTGGGAGACTTCTGAATACATAGATGAATCTTGGCACAGTATGCATTTTAAAAATTTCAAGGAATTTTGATCCATCTATTAATAGCTAGGCAAGATTCTGTTATAAGTTTAGCATATTTAATTCCCTATATTTAGGAATATTTTTACTAGGGCAAGTTTGGAATCTGAATAAGAATTTTCCAAGTCTGGGGTACCAAGTAACGGTTTCTTAAGTAAAGAGCAGATCACTGTTTCTTTCAACGCAAGTGGAACCATCCCCTCCCTGAGAGAAGCATTCTCTACTGCATGGATTCAGCCATATGTCACCACCCAGGAAGCCTTGACAGCTGGGGGGGGGGGAGAGGGGGACATGAATCTGCAACAGAGGACATGGAACTCCCTGTCCCAAGGACCCTGTCCACTTCCTCAGGGCTAACAGGGGCAAATTCTTCTCAGATAACTGAGACGTTGGCTCCACAGTACATACAAAGCCAGAGTACAACTACCTGAATATCCAACCAACAATCCCTCTGTGCTCTGTCCAGTTTTTATAAATGCATATTAGGTTGACTAAGCAACCATGAGGAAATCATGGATATCGCAGCCTTGATTACAGACCAACCTTGAATTCAGCAGCAACAGCCAGAAAACAGGGGTGCTGAAGCTCCAAAGACCAACTATTGGGGCTCAATGTTGGGGGCTGGAATATGAAACTGGCAACAAAAACCAAAAATGCCTTCCCTGAGAGTGGCCTGCCATTGACTCCTACCCTACTGTCCCATGCCCATTCATCATCCTGATATTATTGCCTGCCTTATCCCCTACCATATCCCCCTGACCTGATCTGACCCTCAGTCCCCCTGATTAAAAGTCCCCATTCAAACAAACCAACAACACACTTCTCCAAGTGGCCAGAGGAGCTGAATATTTGGATGCTTCGGATAGCACTTACTTGCTCCCAGTCTATCCAACAACCCACTCCACCCTCCTAGGCTCCCCACTTTCATCCCAGTAGCCAACAGGGAAAAAAAAACACACACACAGACAATATCCACTAGGAAGGATACAAAAGCCAGCGCCCACCCAGAGAGGAGGAGGTGGTACAGGTCCGCCCAACCCCAGCACACTGTCCAAATTAGTGATCCAGAAATTGACATATGTACCTCTCTCATCTTCAGGGTTGCTGATACAAAGTCCATGGAGCTACTAAACAACACATTCCAGGCAGACCTCAGTCCCTCCGAGTTTTACGGCTGCTGAGCCAAATGCAGAGAATGGTGAAAAAGGCCACTGTATGGGGTGGCAGGCTTCTTTTTTTCCCCACAGGAAGATACATCAATAGGTTTATAAACATGCAAGGCATTTTGTTCAGGAAGTATATTATTTGATTATTAATCCAGAGCTGATAGTTGTTTCTTCCACCCAGAAAGACAATGAACTCAGTTAAACTTCCAAGCTGAAGGTAGAGGAGATTCTTTGTATCTCCAGGTAAGTCTAGGAAAGTCTCCTGTGAAACCCTGGAAAAATATTGCTGGCCAGTTAGACTGTACAGAACTAGATGAGCAAATCTTCTTACTTGGCATAAGACCAGTGGAACTGGCAGATCGCATCCTTATCTTTTAAATGGAGAGGCCAGGCACAATATATTAAAATATTTTTATCAGCTTTATTGATCATGTATCAAATTAAGCCAAGAAATATAATGCTGATAATTATTTTTTCAATAATTTTATTGTTTTGGATAGAATAAAAGAATGCAAGTGAAAAAGAAAAAAAGGAAGCAAAAAAGGTGTAGGAAAGTGAAACAAAACCCTCCCTCCCATCCAAAAAAGCAACTTCCCACCCTCATCATGACAAGCATGAACAATTCCATAGTCTCTTCACCTCCTCTTATTTAACTAACGTAAAGCTCTTCATCCTATAACCCATTTCTGAACAATAGGCAAGTCAACGAAGTAACCTCTTGTGCCATCCAATTCTTGGCAAATGGTCCAGACAGAGCTCTAAGATATTAACAGTAGTTAACATATATAAAATTCAACATTCCGCATCGCCACGCTTAGCTAAAATAAAATCCCATATAAAAAGGATAACATGGTCCCAATATCCCAGTATCAACAAAATAAAAGAAAGGTTTAACATAGCAAAAAGGAACCATTTCTTCTTTACAAAAGACCACCTCTAATACACAACACTTTTACCCAAAATAACAACTTATCCCATTCAGATAAACATTCCATATCTCAACTCTATGCTGTAAGCAAATCCACAAAAGACTAAATTTTAGCATAACAAAGAGAAATAGTTTCTCCTTTTTTAAAAAGGATCAAACTCCTTACTTGAAGTAAAAAGGCAATTAAATACAAGGCCAATTTGAGTACAAGGCCCTTTCCAGCCTTGTCACTTTGCAGATGTCTAACTTTTTTGAAAGGGTTAAAAGGCAATTAGAAGGTAGCTAGCAAGGGAAGCGTACAAACTTAGTGTCCTTAAAAAAAAGCTCCGTTTGCGGCTTGAGCAATTATAGAGAATTTCTCTATCTCCCGTTTTCCCCCAGACACCTGGGAATGCTGACTTGCGGTCTTGCCATGAGGAAAAGGAACAATTGTAAGGAGAAACAGCTTGGGTAATCACACCACCTCTCTCTTTTATCCAGAGAGGATCGTAGGTGCCAATATGTTAATTGGCTCCTTATTGAAGTCTGCAGACATCGGCTCCGCTTTACATGGAATTGTCTTCAATCTGCCATCTTCCCGTGGAAGTCTACGATAATGATAATTTCAATGCCAAATTTCTCCAGATAATATTATGGGCTTGCCCCCACACCCCACATTTCCTTTTTCCAATGTAAAAGATCTTTCTTGTCCCCTTCAATATTTTATTTGGATTTTTTCCTACCTCTTCTTCAGCTTTTAATGCATTTTCGAGATGGAATGACTAAATTATATGAATGGCCAGCCCTATCAGTTTCTGCTAGTTGCGGAGTTCTATAGCACATTCATCAAAAATATATTCATTATTCCCCGGCAGGACTTTCTTTAGCTTTGTCAACAATAGTATCTAGTCAATTGCCTAAATAACAAAGTAAAATCCTAGAAACTAAAAGGAAAAAAATTCAGTCAAATATGTTTTTAATGTTTCATTTCTTTCATTGGTGTGCAGTTTGAAACAACTTCCTTCAAACTGGTATCCCTCCATATGTGTTGGACTCAAAACCCATGAATCCTAACCAGCATTGCCCTAGATTGGACAAGGCTAATTAAACAGGTAGTCTCCATTACCCCAGAACTTGGAGTCAGATATTTTTAAGCTTGTAAAGTTTATACTCATGGCTAATATACACACTCACCGCCTAGTCATTTCTATAGTCAATAGTTATAAAGGGTTTTGATCCTGTGATTTGAACAATCAATCATTTTGATCCAGGACTACCAGGAACCCTCTTTTGCTGGACTCCTGCCCAGCTGCCATTGTTTATGGCTGAAGATCCTGGGAAGCGGCTAAGGGGTGAACCAGCTGGAAGGGCAAAGCTTCTTTGATTAAACTGAAAGAATGGCCTATGGCAGAGGTTGGGACTCGTTTTGGTGAACTATATTTTATTTGTATAAAATGTGTTTTTTATTGAGATAATATTCAGAAGAGTAAGTGATCTGACATACACACAGTTTGAAAGACGAGAGTATACAATGTATTCTTTTTTCCATTGAAGTCCTCCTTCTTCAGAAGTGGTGGAGGTTGCTATAATATCATCTATTAAATCTGTCTAGAGCTACAACCTTTAAAAATCCATGTATCACCCAATGATTTTACCATATCATCTAGAGAAGCCTTCTGTATGTTTTCCCCCCAAATGGCCACATTTGCAAGTTATAATAAAACAAATTTCCCCCTTTCCAAAGCCATATATTGCCCACTGATTTTGTCAGAGCGTCTTTTACCTCCTTGTTCCTCAGGCTGTAGATCAGAGGGTTGAGCATGGGGATCACACCCATGTAGAACAATGAGGCCCATTTGTCTTGATCCATGGAAAAGCCTGAACTCGGCCGGAAGTACATATAGAGAATTGTTCCATGGAATATCCCAACAGCCGTCAGGTGAGAAGCACAGGTGGAAAATGCCTTGTGCCTGCCCTCAGCAGAGCGCATTCTCAGGGTGGTAGCCAAAATATACACATAGGAAACAAGAAACATACCAATGCTGCCTGCTTTAAGGAAGCCATCAATGGTAAATAGAACAATCTCATTAACATACGTCTCAGAACATGAGAGTATTAGAAGTGGAGCTTCATCACAGAAGAAGTGATTGATAATGTTAGAGCTGCAGAAAGACAGTCGGAATGTACAGGAAGTATGTATCATTGATTCCAGCATGCCTGTAAAGTACGCAATAGTGATCAGTTGCTGGCAGAGTTTTTTCGACATTACAGTTGAATAGAGAAGTGGATTGCAGATGGCCACATATCTGTCATAGGCCATCAGAGCCAATAAAAGGCACGCTACATCCCCAAGCATACCAAATAGAAAGAGCTGGGTAGCACAGGCAGTGTGAGAAATCCTTATATCTGATATAATAATCCAATTATCTAATAATCCAATATCTGAGCCAAATGCAGAGAATGGCGAAAAAGGCCACTGTACAGTGTGGCAGGCTTCTCTTTTTCCACATAGGAAGACGCATGGACAGGTTTATAAACATTCAAGGAATTTTGTTCAGGAAGTATATCACTTGACTATTAATCCAGAGCTGATAGTTGTTTTCTTCCACCCAGAGAGACAATGAACCCACTTAAACTTCCAAGCTGAAGGTAGAGGAGATTCTTTGTATCTCCAGGTAAGGCTAGGAAAGTCTCCTGTGAAATCCTGAAAAACGATTGCTGGTCCAGTTAGACTGTACAGAAGTAGATGAGCCAATCCTCTTACTTGGCATAAGACCAGTGGAAGTGGCATATCACATCCTTATCTTTTAAATGGAGAGGCCAGGCACTATATATTAACATATTTTTATCAGTTTTGTTAATCATGTTGTATCAAATTAAGCCACAGAAATATAATGGTGATGATGATAATTTCTTTTTTTCCCCAATAATTTTGTTAAAAGTTTTGGATAGAACAATAAAAGAATACAAGCAAAAAAGAAAAAAAGGAAGAAAAAAAGCTGTAAGAAAGTGAAACAATCCCCCCCCCCATCCAAGAAAGCGACTTCCTTCCCTCATCATGACAAGGATAAACAATTCCATAATCTCTTCACCTCCTCTTATTTAACCAATGTGAAACTCTTCATCCTATAAGCCATTTTTTAATGGTAGGCAACTGAAAGAAGTAACCTCTTGTGCCATCCAATTCTCAGCAAGAAGTGTAAACAGAGCTCTAAATATTAACAGTAGTTAACATATATAAAATTCAACATTCCGTGTCTCCACTCTTAGCTAAAATAAAATCCCATATAAAAAGGATAACATGGTCCCAATATCCCAGTATCAACAAAATAAAAGAAAGGTTTAACCTAGCAAAAAGGAACCATTTCTTCTTTACAAAAGACCAGCTCTAATACACAACATTTTTACCCTAAATAAGAACTTATCCCATTCAGAAAAACATTCCATATCTCAACTCTATACTGTAAGCAAATCCACGAAAGAATAAATTTTAGCATAACAAAGAGAAATAGTTCCTCCTTTTTTAAAAAGGATCAAACCTCCTTACTTGAAGTAAAAAGGCAATTAAATACAAAGCCAATTTGAGTAGTGTGAAATTAAGATACATAAAATAACAATAAAGGGAAGAACTTAAACACCTTATTAAGTATCAACAGATCCAGTGTACCACATTTTTTTCCAGTTAAGATATCTGCACATCCAGAACAAACCAGGCAGAATACCAACATGTATTCATGTATTTATCAAATCTGTCACTGCCCATGTAATTGAATGACTCTGGGCTGTTTAGAACAATTAAAACCAATTAAAATTACAAAATTACAATAATAAATAAAAAATAAAAAGGTCTGAAATGATTGGCAATTACTCAGGGAGCGTCACTGAGGTGCTAGTCACCCCCAGGACTGGGTAGATTTGTTATCCCCCCCTGCAAGCTGGCAGAGCCAGGGCTTCAATTTTTTCCAGAAGGCCGGTAGGGTAGGGGCCTGCTGCACTTTGGGTGCAGCACAAGCAGTGTAAAAAATCCTTTCAGTTGCACTTAATAAGTCAGACAGCATTTTAGGAGCAATGGCTGAGGAACAGCAGAGATCCACAAAGGAGAGGTTGCCCAGGAAGTAATACATGGGTTTGTGGAGTTGGGGTTGAGTGCAAATCAGCAGAATCATCCCCAGATTCCCTAACACAGTGATGGCATAAACTGAGAGGAAGACCATAAAAAGAACAAGCTGCATTTTGGGATTGTCTGTGAATCCCTGAAGAATGAATTCATTAATGAGAGATTCATTTCCTTTGTCCATGATCTTTATCCCTGGATGCTGGTTTCAAAATACTAGCTGATCCTGAAATGTCTTTCTGCTCCCTTGTGAGGGAAAAGAAAATTAAATTACTTAGAGCTTTATCTGTGTTCCTATCTTGATGCAACAACAATCTGGATTTTATTCAAGAGGGTTGGGACCACATTAGTAACCTCAATCAGGATACAGTATATTTGCTAGGTGGAATCCATATATTAAGCAAAAATATAGTCTGTGAGAATATGTAATATATAATTCTTATATACTTGCTTCATTTGCTGTTTCAATGACAGTGAAGGACACAGATAAATATATTTCTATGTCTGTTGCTGTAAAAGTATATGTTGGACTTTAATGTGTTTATGGCTACAGGCATTTGTAATCCTCCCTCCTTCACACATTCTGAAACCTTGCAACATGTCCAAGAAAGGGGGATTTGAAAGCACCAGATCTCCTGATTCAGGTCCCCTTTATCCCAGGTCCCCTTCAGGAGATGGCAAGTTGGCAGGTGGTAGAGTACATGAGATTCCCACCCCATTCATTTTCCAGTTTTCTTTCTTTGGGTTCTGAATTTCAGGTTCAAGCAGCCATTAAAAGATTCTTTGTTTCAGAAGCTCTCAACATACCACCAACCTGGAATTTCATGTCCGTTTATGGTCCATTCTTGTATGTGTTTGGTTTTACACAATTTTCCCTTCCACATTTCCCATATGACACCCCTCTGTGTACCTATTGGCAACTGAACTTATTTTGATGTGGAGCCAAGTAATATAGGAAGTACAGAAATTCAATTAATCTATTTATTAAAGTATTTTCAAACAATATTTTTAATGATAAAGCTTAAGAGGTCTGGCAATAATTCCTAGAGACATCTTCATAGGTAGGAGTGGAACTGTTGGAAAGTGATGCCTCCAGATTGTCACTGCCAACATGATCATTGACGTATAAAGGCACTGAAAGATGTAGGTCCATCAAGAGGGTTGCATTCTTTCCTGATGTCTCTGCTAGTAGAAATCATCCACGAGGATGACCAAAGGTTCTTCATGCCAGATCTGAGCCTGATACCAGGCTGGGAAGGTTCAAGATATTTTGTTTTAACAAAGAAGTCCTGAAGCTGTAGGATCAATAAAACCCTACCCATCAGTTTGGCTCAATATCCAATATTTTGGCTGAGATAATTCTTGATAAAGATCCTCACCACACCTCCTCTGAAGGGGCAGGATGAAAAATAGGTATTAGTGATCTGATCGAAATTGTCAAGCAGAAATCCGTAGACACCCTCATAAACCAAGCTGGGGGCATATAAAATCTTGTGCCCTTTTTATGGAGAAAAGTAACAACACTAATTGAAGCAGATAGTAAAACCCTAGATATAATGTTCCCCCAAAAGACATTCTGTCTGTCCTAAATATGAATTTTCTCATCCACAAAGAATCCTGCAGACTTCTCATGATAGTTTAGATGGTGTCTGGATGGAGTTAAGCCCTGGAGTCTGATCTTCAACTGAGACCAGTCCTGAAAATCTCCCTTGGACAACTCATCCCATAGACAACAAGGCAGGAAGCCTATCTCTTCCCTCTTTGATGACAATGGTGCAGAGCAATTTCCTGCCATTACTTGATACAGATTCCTAACTTTGCTTCTAGTTGATGTCTTATTCTTATTTAGACTACTTGGGTCTCAAGAAAGATTCAATTTAATTAGATTAAATTAAACTGAAGTCAGGAGAGTTCAAGAGAATATATGTTTATTTTTATAGTTGGGAGAGAGGATGATTCTCATTCTCTATGCTATATTTGGAAATCATGTCCTATTCTCAGTAAAGCTGAGATCAGACATTGAGGAAGAGAGGATTCCTGAACGTGAGGATGAGCCAGTCTTGCTAAAAGAATCGTTTTGATACTAGTAATGTGATTTGCATTAATTCCAATTTTTCAAGCTTTCTCTACATTATGGGTTTCTGTTGAAGGGATCCTTATAATGGATGGATTTTCTCTCTTCCTTACAGCATCCATCTTCTTCTAGATCCTCTTCATACTGATCCATGTGGAATTAAGCCTTGAGTAGGATTTAATAGCTTGAAACTATGAACTCTTATAAATCTACTGAAACTCAAAAAATGAGCTTGTCTCTGACTTTAATACGGTTTAGTGACTTCTGAGAAGAGACTTCTCAGTCCCAATAAACTTTGTTATTGTTAATATAAAAATGCAGTGCATAGTGGCAAAAAGTCTAACCTGGACTGTAGCAGAAATCTTTTTCTGAAATAGCCAACATACCTGGAGTTGAGTCAGTCTTTGCTCTTACAAAACGTGTAAAGAGGGGCAGAGATCTTAAATGTCTTTTCATATCAGATGGGAGATTGTCCCTCATGGACTTCAGTACTCCAGATCCTGGAGATAAGTGGTTGCATTTTCATGCTTTGTGGTGATAATCTTAATTGGCAAGTAAATAACATCTTGAATCTACAACTCGACAATCTACAACTCAAAGATGTCTGGCTGGTGATAAAGCCGGGAATGAAATACCTTGCCTAGTCTATATTGAACCTAGCAATTGCCAGGACTTTAATGGGAATACAGAAAGACTTTTCAACAGAGTCCACAAGGACTGACGTTGTATACATGTGCATTGCACATAGATGCAGTTGAGGAAATGTACAGTAAGCCCATTGATCTTTTGGAAAAACTGATTAACGGAAACCACATTCTCAATCGATGATCTCAATATAGCTAATGAAATCCTAGGTGGCCTATTTTCCCATGGAGATTTACTCAAAAATACATCTATCTTAAGAAAATATTTTTAATATTGGGATACTTCTTCATACATAGATTTAACTTGGTACAATATTCCTTTAATAACCATTTTACCTCTCCAACTTAATGGAAGTTTCGTCCATCTATTAGTATCTAGGCAATGTTCTCTAATACCTTTAGCTTATTTAATTCCATATATTTAGCAATATTTTTGCTAGGGCAAGGTTGGAAACTGAATAAGAAATTTCCAAGTCTGCTGGATCTAGCAATGGTTTCTTAAGTAAAGGGGAGATCACTGTTTCTTTTAAAGCAAGTGGAACCATCCCCTCCCTGAGAGAAGCATTCTCTACTGCATGGATTCAGCCACATCTCACCATCCAGGAAGCCTTGATAGCCAGGGCGGGGAGGGGTATGCATCTGTAACACAGAACGTGGAACTCCCTGTCCCAAGGACCCTGTCCACTTCCTGAGAGCTAACAGGGGTAAATTCTTCTCAGATAACTGAGAAGGTGGCTCCATAGGACCCGCAAAGACAGAGTCCAACTAGAGTCATGTGAAAAAGAAAGTACACCCTCTGTGGGTTCTATGGTTTTATGAATCCGCACATAATAAAAATCATCTGGTCCTTAGCAGTTCTCAAAATAGGTAAATACAACGTCAGATGAGCAACAACACATGACCTATTGTACCATATCATCATTTATTTTACAAAAATAAAGCCAAAATGGAGAATTTCAGTGGTGTGCAGTTTAAAACAACTTCCTTCAAACTGGTGTTCCTCCATATAAGTTGGACTCCAAACCCATAAATCCTAACAAACACTGCCCTAGATTGGACAAGGCTAATTGAACAGGTAGTCTCCTTTACCACAGAAAAAATTTGGAAACAGATATTTCTAAGCTTGTAAAGATTACAGTCATGGCTGATATACACACTTGCCGACTTGTCATTTCTACAGTCAATAGTTACAAAGGGTTTTGATCCTATGACTTGTACAATCAATCATTTTAATTCAGGACTCGCAGGAACCCTCTTTTGCTGGACTCCTGCCCGGCTGCCATTGTTTACGGCTGAAGATCCTGGGAAGAGGCTACAGGGGAACCAGCTAGAAGGGCAAAGCTTCTTTGATTAAACCGAAAGAATGTCCTATGGCAGAGGTTGGGATTCGTATTGGTGAACTATATTTTATTTGCATAAAATGTGCTTTTTATTGAGATAATATTCAGAAGAATAAGCGATCTCACATATACACATTGAAAAACAAGACTATGCAAAGTGTTCTTTTTTCCACTGAATTGGAAGAGGTTGTTATCATATGGTCTATTAAATCTGTCTAGAGTTACTTCCTTTAAAAATCCAAGTATCACCCACTGATTTTACCATATCAACTAGATAAGCCTTTTGTATGTTTTTCCCCAAACGGCCACATTTACAAGTTATAATAAAACAAAGTTTTTCCCTTTCCAAAGCCATACATTTCCCACTGATTTTGTCAGAGCATCTTTCACCTCCTTGTTCCTCAGGCTGTAGATCAGAGGGTTGAGCATGGGGATGACAACCGTGTAGAACAATGAGGCCCATTTGTCTTGATCCATGGAAAAGCTGGAACTTGGCTGGAAGTACATATAGAGAATTGTTCCGTGGAATATCCCGACAGCCATCAGGTGAGAAGCACAGGTGGAAAATGCCTTGCGCCTGCCCTCAGCAGAGCGCATTCTCAGGGTGGTAGCCAAAATATAGACATAGGAAACAAGAACCATACCAATGCTGCCTGCTTCAAGGAAGCCATCAATGGTAGATATCACAATCTCATTAACATATGTCTCGGAACAGGAGAGTATGAGAAGTGGAGGTTCATCACAGAAGAAGTGATTGATAATGTTAGAGCTGCAAAAAGACAGTCGGAATGTACAGAAAGTGTGCATTGTTGAATCCAGGAGAGCTGTAAAGTATGCAATAGTGATCAGTTGCTGGCAGAGTTTTTTCGACATTACATTTGAATAGAGAAGTGGATTGCAGATGGCCACATATCTATCATATGCCATCAGAGCCAATAAAAGGCACTCTGAATCTGCAAGCATAGCAAATAGAAAGAGCTGGGTAGCACAGGCAGTGTAAGAAATCCTTTTAGTTGCACTTAATAAGTCAGACAGCATTTTAGGAGCAATGGCTGAGGAACAGCAGAGATCCACAAAGGAGAGGTTGCCCAGGAAGTAATACATGGGTTTGTGGAGTTGGGGTTGAGTGCAAATCAGCAGAATCATCCCCAGATTCCCTAACACAGTGATGGCATAAACTGAGAGGAAGACCATAAAAAGAACAAGCTGCATTTTGGGATTGTCTGTGAATCCCTGAAGAATGAATTCAGTAATGATGGATTCATTTCCTTTGTCCATGATCTTTACCACTGGATGGTGGTTTCAGGATATTAGCTGATCCTGAAATGTCTTTCTGTTCCCTTCTGAGGGAAAAGAAAATTATATTACAGAACTTCATCCGTGTTCCTAACTTGATGCAGGAACAATTAGGAAGTTTTTCAAGACGATTGGTACCACATTACTAACTTAACTCAGCATACAGTAAATATGCTAGGTAGACTCCATTTATTAAGCAAAAATGTAGTCTGTGAGAATATATATAATTCTAATATAGTTGCTTCATTTGCTGTTTCAATGTCAGTGAAGGACACAGATCAATATATTGCTACATCTCTTTCTGGAAAGTATAAGTTGGACTTTAATTTATTTATGGCTGCTGGTATTTGCAATCCCCCCTCCTCCACCCATTCCAAAACCTTGTAGCACGTCCTGGCAAGGGGGATTTGAAAGCTCCAGATCTCCTGGTTCAGGTCCCATTTATCCCAGGTCTCCCTTCAGGAGATGGCATGTGGTAGAGTACATGAGATTCCCACCCCATTCATTTTCCAGTTTTGTTTCTTTGGGTTCTGAATTTCAGGGTCAAGCAGCCATTAAAAGATTCTTTGTTTCAGAAGCTCTCAACATACCACCAACCTGGAATTTCATGTCCATTTATGGTCCTTTCTTGCATGTGTTTGCTTAATAGATTAATATCTTATGGCCTTTTTGCGCAGATAAGTAACTACACTAAGTGAAACAGATCCTAAAACCTAGATATAATGTTCCCCCAAAAGACATCCTGTTTGTCGTAAATATGATTTTTCTCATCCACAAAGAATCCCGCAGAGTTCTCATGACAGAGTTTAGATGGTGTCAAAATAGAGTTAAGCCCTGGAGACTGGTCTTTGATTGAGGGGCCCTGAAATCTCTCTTGGAAAACTCATCCCATAGACAACAAGGCAGGATGCCTATCTCTCCCCTTTTTGATGTCAATGGTCCAAAGCAATTTCTTGCCATTACTCAATTCAGATTCCTAAATTTGCTTCTAGCTGATGTCTTATTCTTATTTAGACTTACATCGGTCTCAAATTAGAAAGATTCAATTTAAGTAGATAAAATTAAACTAAAGTCAGGAGAGGGCAAGGGAATACATGTTCATTTTTACAGTTGGGAGAGAGGATGATTCTCATTCTCTATGCTACACATGGAAATCATGTCCTGTTCTCAGTAAAGCTGAGAGCAGACATTCAGGAAGAGAGGATTCCTTAAGATGAGGATGAGCCAGTCTTGTTAAAAGAATTGTTCTGATACTAGTCATGTGATTTGTATTAATTCTGATTTTTCAAGCTTTCTCTACATTATGGGTTTCTGTTGAAGGGATCATTATAATGGACGCATTTTCTCTCTAGTTTACACCATCCATCTTCTTCTGGATCCTCTTCTTACAGATCCATGTGGAATTAAGCTCTGAATAGGATTTAACAGCTTGAAACTCTGAACTGTTATAAATCTATTGAAACTCAAAAAGTAAGCTTTTCTCGACTTTAATATGGTTTAGAGACTTCTGAGAAGAAACTTCTCAGTCCCCATAAAGGTTGCCTTTTTAAATATAAAAATGCAGTGCATAATGGCAACAAGTCTAACATGAACTTTAGTATAAATCTTTTTCTGAAATAGCCAACATACCTGGAGTTGAGTCAGTCTTTGCTGTTACAAAACTCTAAATAGGGGCAGAGATCTTAAATGACTTTTCATATCACTCAGGACATTGTCCCTCTTGGACTTCAATACCCCAGGTCCTGGAGATAAATGTTTGTGTTTTCATGCTTTGTCACAATAGTTTTAATTGGAGACTATTCGCAGGTAAATAACATCTTGAATGTACAACTCAAGAATCTACAACTCAGACATGTCTGGCTGCTCATAAACCCAAGAACAAAATGCTCTGCCTAGTCTATATCGAGCCTAGCAATTGCCAGGACTTTAATGACTTCCAGAGAAAGACTTTCTAGCAGAGTCCACAAAGACTGATGTTTTACTAAATGCACATTCCACATAGATGTAGTTGATGAAATGTAAGCCCAATGATCTTTTTGAAAATCTGATTAACAGAAACCACATGTCTCAATAGATGATCTCAATTTAACTAATGAAATCCTAGGTTGTCTATCTTCCCATAGAAATTTCTTCAATAATGTATCTATCTTAAGAAAATATTTATTTGGCATTAACATTGGGAGACTTCTGAATACATAGGTGAATCTTGGCACAGTATGCATTTAATAACAATTTCATGGAATTTTGATCCATCTATTAATACCTTAGCAATATTTTCTAATACCTTTAGCATATTTAATTCCCTATATTTACAATATTTTTGCTACGGCAAGATTGGACACTGAATAAGAATTTTTCAAGTCTGCTGGATCTAGCAATGGTCTCTTAAGTAAAGGGCAGATCACTGTTTCTATCAAAGCAGGTGGAACCATCCCCTCCCTGAGACAAGCATTCTCTACTGCATGGACTCAGCCACATGTCACCACCCAGGAGGCATTGACAGCTGGGGTGGGGGGAGGGGGACATGCATTTGTAATACAGGAGGTGGAACCCCAAGTCCCAAGGACCTTGTCCACTTCCTCAGGGCTAACGGGGGGAAATTCTTTTCCTATAACTGAGAAGTTGGCTCTATAGGACCAACAAAGCCAGAATACAACTACATGCATATCCGACCAACAATCCCTCCGTGCTCTGCCCAGTGTTTATAAATGCATAGTAGGTTGATTAAGCACCCATGAGGAAATCATCGATATGGCAGCCTTGATTATAGACCAACCTTGCATTCAGCAGCAACAGCCAAAAACCAGGGGTGCTGAAGCTCCAAAGGCCAACTGTTGGGGCTCAACGTTGGGGGCTGGAATATGAAACTGGCAACAAATAGCAAAAATGCCTTCCCTGAGAGTGGCCTTCCATTGGTTCCTACCCTTCTGTCCCATGCCCATCATCATCCTGATATTATAGCCTGCCCTATCCCCCACCAGATCCTCCTGACCTGATCTGACCCTCTGTCCCCCTGATTAAAGGTCCCCATTCAAACAAACCAACAACACACTCCTCCAAATGGCCAGAAGATCTCAATCTTTGGATGCTTCTGATAGCACTTACTTGCTCCAAGTCTACCCAACAACCCCACTCCACCCTCCTAGGCTCCCCACTTTCATCCTGGTAGCCATCAGGGAGAAACACACACACACACACACACACACACACACACACACACTATATATATCACTAGGAAGGATACAAAAGCCAGTGCCTGCACAGAGAAGAGGAGGTGTATGTATTACTGTGTATCATCAGCATATTGATGGTACCTCATCCCATTGTGACGGATGATCTCACCCAGTGGTTTCATGTAGATGTTAAAAAGGAGCGGAGAGAGTACCGAACCCTGGGGCACCCCCCAAAGGAGGAGCTGTGAGCTGGACCTCTCGTCCCCAATCAACACTGATTGGGATTGACCTTGGGGGAAGTAAGAGAACCAGTGCAAAACTATGCCTCCCACTCCCAACTCCCCAAGTCGATCCAAAAGGATACCATGGTTGATGGTATTGAAAACCACTGAGAGGTCAAGAAGAGCAAGCATGGATGCACTACCCCCATCCCGCTCCCACCAGAGATGATCCATGAGTGCGACCAATGCCATTTCCATCTTGAATCCAGGCCTGAAACCTGATTGAAAAAGGTCCAGATAATCCATTTCCCCCAGGATCCTCTGGAGCTGCAACACCACCACCTTCTCAACCACCTTCCCTAAAAAGGGGAGGTGGGAGACCAGATGAAAATTGTCCAATATGGTGGGATCCAGTGATAGCTTCTTGAGGAAGGGGTGCACCAGGATGTCCACTTTATCCCTTCATACTCTGATAATAAGGATTGGAGGCACTCACCGGCTATTTCCAGCCTTGTCACTTTGCAGGTATCTAACTTCTTTGAAAGGGTTAAAAGGCACTTAGAAGGTAGTTAGCAAGGGAAGCATACAAACTTAGTGTTCTCTAAAAAAATGCTCTGTTTGCGGCTTGAGCAATTATGGAGAATTTCCCTATCTCCTGTTTCCCCCCCACACACCTGGGACTGCTGTCTTGTGGTCTTTCCATGAGGAAAAGGAACAATCACAAGGAGAAACAACTTGGGTGATTGCACTACCTCTCTCTTTTATCCAGAGAGGATTGTAGGAGCCGATGTGCTAACTGACTCCTTACTGAAGTCTTCAGACATTGGTTCTGCTTTACACAGAATTGTCTTCAATCCGCCATGTTCTCCAGGAAGTCTATGATGATGATAATTTCTATGCCAAGGTTCTCCACACAATTTTATGAGCTTGCCCCCACACCCCCATTTCCTTTTTCCAATGTAAAAGATCTTTCTTGTCCCCTTGGACATTTTATTTGCATTTTTTCCTACCTCTTCTTCAGCTTTTAAGGCATTTTTGAGATGGAATGACTAAATGATAAGGACCAGCCCTATCAGTTTCTGGCAGTTGCAGACTTCTATAGCAAGTTCATCAAAAATATGTTCATTATTCCCTGGCAGGACTTTCTTTAGCTGTGTGAACAATACTATCTAGTCAATTGCCTAAATAAAAAAGTAAAATCCTAGTAACTAAAAGGAAAAATATTCAGTCAAATATGTTTTTAATGCTTCATTTCGTTCAGTGGTGTCCAGTTTAAAACAACTTCCTTCAAACTGGTATCCCTCCATATGCGTTGGACTCGAAACCCATGAACCCTAACCAACATTGCTCTAGATTGGACAAGGCTAATTGAACAGGTAGTCTCCTTTACCCCAGAAAGAACTTGGAGTCAGTTATTTTTAAGCTTGTAAAGATTATAGTCATGGATAATATACACACTCGCTGCCTTGTCATTTCTACAGTCAATAGTTATAATGTGTTTTGATCCTGTGATTTGTATAATCAATCATTTTGATCCAGGACTCACAGGAACCCTCTTTTCCTGGACTCCTGCCTGGCTGCCATTGTTTATGGCTGAAGTTTCTGGGAAGTGGCTAGGGGGGAACCAGCTGGAAGGGCAAAGCTTCTTTGATTGAACTGAAAGAATGGCCTATGGCAGAGGTTGGTACTCATTTTGGTGAACTATATTTTATTTGTACAAAATGTGCTATTATTGAGATAATATTCAGTAGAATAAGTGATCTCACATACACACAGTTTGAAAAACAAGAGTATACAATGTATTCTTTTTTCCATTGAAATCCTCCTTCTTCAGAAGTGGCAGGGTTATTTATTAAGTTATCTATTCAATTTGTCTAGGGCTACTTCCTTTAAAAATCCATGTAACACCGACTGACTTTACCATGTGTTTTCGATCAGCCTGCTGTATGTTTTCCCCCCAAATGGCTGTCAGATTTAGCCCAGCATGGCCAAGGAGCAGCACTGTTTCAGTTTCACCACTACTAGTCTGTTTCACTGCCTCAGGAACAGGTGGCCGGAAACATAAATAGGCAACCGCAAGTCAATTGCCAGCAGGTAGTGGCAATTAACCTGGGGCAAGAACAAAGGGGAAACAGATACCTTGTTACACAGCCCGGTTCCCCAAATGCCCCAGGCAATGGCATCCACAATACTCAAGGAACTCCGCAATCCAGCACTGATCTACAACCAATTAAAAACCTCCAATTTAAACCGCAGAAGAAAAGCTCCACAAGCATGGCGATTATGAGACAAAGGAAGCAGGGTGAATCTGCTATTAGAAGAAGGGAGGGGGAACTTGATGACGGAAGGGCGACCCAAGTATGGGCAGGGGTGGAAACGAGGGGTACTGCGGGGTCAAGGGGGGAAATGCCATAAAAACACTGTAAGGAATGTGTCAAGCCAATCCTGGCTTTGTCTGTAACTGTTACACATTACACCCGAGTAAAGTAACTTTCGTCTGAGCCTGTGTCTCACAAGTTTTTTATTCAGCATTGAATGCGGCAATCCTTACATAAAGCCAGGATTTATCCTTGAGCTCTACCCAGAGTAAACTTACCAAGGAGTGCTCACAATTCTTCCATTTGCTGATGACCTACTGGACCCAAGCAACTTGCTGAGCAATGGCAAGCGATAGCAAGGATGCGAGTTCATGGTGCAGTGAGGGATCTGGACCTGAGACCCCAATGGTGAGGGAGACAGTCCAGAGGGAGAGAAGGAGGGGGGAACCTACACCCACCTCTCGAGACATGAGACGGTCTGTTGACGTGGGAATGGGGCCTGGAGACCAATGAAGATGCGGAGTCACAACGTGGCATGGTTTGGGGTCCTGGAGCAGAGAACTGGAGGATTGGATGTCCCGGATGGATAATGACATCTGACAGCAGCTAATGGCCCTGCAGGGCATGCTATAGGCATTGCTTTGTGGCCCCGGGGCGTTGGCTGGGGTTGCCCCGGGGGTCGACGTGAAAACAGGGGCCAGCGTGGGGCCCACATCCAGGCTGGTGATGGCAGCTGGCCACGCTGGAGGTGCAGCAGAGGACCGGCAGGCAGCAGAAGCACTCCGTTTCAGAAACCTGAAGAGCAGGTTCTCAGGGGATCCCGAGCAACTGCCCTGCTTCCTCACAGGTGAGGAACTTCATGGACCGAAGTAGGCACCTGTTCAGCAATGACAGGGAGCCAGTAGCCTATGTGGCCAACCTGTTGGGGTGGGGTGGCCAGATGGGTCATCTGGCTGTATGATGCCAATGCAGCAGAGCTTGAAGTCTTCCCCGAGTTCATGCAGGCACTCGGACAGATTTGAAGATACGTTGAGTGCCAGATGAGCCTGGGATGAGATCTGGCAGCTGCGCCAGGGAGAGAAGATGGTGTCTGAGTACGCCTTGGAATTCCGGTGCCTCGCAGAAAAGCTCACCGACTGGCTGGAGTCCCTGAAAGTCGACTACTTCCAGAATGGACTCCACCTGGGGATCCTAGAGAGAGCACTTGGCAGAGATGATCCAGAGGTGCTGAAGGAGTGAATCTGGCTAGTGGGGACGGTGGAGGCCACCTAGAACTGAATTAAGTGGAGGACTGGAGCCCAGAAGTCAGCCAAGCCCAAGCAAGAAAAGGCAACTCAGGAGGAGAGATGTGGAAGCCAATGGCAGACCCCTGGTGATAGAGGAACTCAGCGGAGAGTGGGACTCTGTTACTGGTGCAGGGCAAAGGGCACCGGGCAGCACAGTGCCCCTTGGAGCAGGACGCTCCAGTGAGCCGCACGGAGGATGGAAGTCAGAAGCCTCCAGGGAACCAACCCCAAATTGGCCCTGAAAGGGGGTAATGGCTGGCACGGCAGAGCGTGGGGAGACCAGCTGGTCCACCCTTGAGTCCGAGTCTTCAGGGGAAGAAACCAAGCCGGCAGGAAACGACCATCGCCTGCACTGAACCATGTCCTAATGCAGGAAGAGGTGGCATGACATGAAGACCCGCTGGTAAGCGGGGACTGCCCACCCATGCGGGTGAAGGTCCACCTCAAAGGGGTGAGATCAGGAGCAGAGGCAAACCTCAAGGCTCTGCTGAACTCAGGGTGTACTTGCTGCCTCATCCACACAGTGCTGGTATTGGGGCTGGGGCCCCGAGTGCAGAAACTCAGGGAGCCCATAATGTTTAGCCAGCAGGATGGGTCGATGGGGGTGGATTGGGACCTGCACATTATTACACTTAGCCGGTCGAGATGACGGTCAGGACCCATCGAGAGGAGCTGCAGTTTGTAGTTACTCCGATGGCCGACTATGTGCTGGTGCTGGGCTTGGCATGGCTCAAGCTTAGGAACCCCCACATTGACTAGGCATCCGAAGCCCTGTGGTTTGGCAGTACCGGTGAGCAAATGAGAATGGACCGCAAGTCGAGCATGACGGCGAGGCACCCAGCAGCACCAGAGGTGCTGGTGGAGAAGGAGGGAGTCTAGAGGTGCCAACCTGTGGTGGCAGCAACTCCAGGACCGAGCGGTTCGCGAGTGGCGGTGGCAGAGGCAGAATCAGTGGCAGCGGGAGCTGAGCGGACAGTACCAGGTGAACGAGGGGATGGCGGCAGTATCCTGGGACCCTACTGTGACCTAGAGGCAGTCTTCAGTGAGGCAGAGTCAGATCAGCTTCCTCCCCACCAACCCACAGACTGTGCAATCGAACTGGAGCCCGGGGCCAAACTACCTAAGCCCAAAATGTACTCCATGTCAGGGAAGGAGATGGCCACCCTGAGGGAGTTCATTTATAAAAACTTGGAGAGTTGGCTGCCTTCCAGCTGGCGAAGTCCCCAATTACAGCCTCCATGTTTTTCTGGGAAAAGAAGGACAGCTCGCTGAGACTGTGTGTGGACTATCGGGGCCTGAATACCGTCAGCACAGAGTACAAGTACCCTCTCCCATTCATGAAGGACTTGCTATCCCACTATCCAAGGGGAAGTTGTTCACAAAACTGGACTTGAGGGAGGTGTACTTCAAAGTCTGAATATGTCAGGGTGATGAGTGGAAGACTGCCTTTAATTGCCCTTTAGGCAGCTTTCAGTGTCGCATGATGCCATTTGGATTAAGAGGAGATCCAGGAGTGTTCATGCAGCTAATTAACAAGGTGTTGTATGACCTCCTCTACCAAGGGGTCCTGGTCTACCTGGATGACATCCTCATATACTCCGAGATGCTGAGGGAGCACATGAAAATGGTCAGGGTAGTGCTCCAGAGACTGCTGAAGGCGCAGCTATACACTAAGCTCTCCAAGTGCGAATTCCACCAGGAGAGCTTGGACTACCTGGGGTACCGGATATCCAGCCATGGCGTGGAAATGGACCCGTTGAAGGTGAGGGATGTACTGGGGTGGGAGGTGCTACAGACCCACAGGCAGCTCCAGAATTTTTTGGGGTTTGCCAACTTCTACTGGCAATTCATCCCAAACTTTGCCCAGGTTGCCCTCCCCTTAATGGATTTATTGAAGACCCAGGGGACCGGGAAGCCCCCTAAACCAGGCCTGGCCCTAATATGGATGTGAGAATGCCAAGAGGCATTCGAGGACTTAAAGCAGCAGTTTATCATAGAGCCCAGCTTGAAACACCCCAACCCGGGCAGGCAGTTCATCATCCAAGTGGACGCCTCCGATGTAGTGAGAGGCATGGTCCTCCTGCAACTGGGACCAGAGGGGACCATCCACCCATGCACGTATGCCTCACAGAAGTTCAACGAGACAAAGCACAGACAGATGGTCTGGGAGAAAGAAGCCTTCACAATAAAGTGGGCCCTGTCTACCTGGAGGCATCTATTGGAGGGAGCAATTCATAAGAATCTGGAGGCACTTAGGACCCTGCAGAAGCTGTCACCTAAAGAAGTGCGCTGGTTGCAGTATTTCACCTGATTCAACTTTGAACTTAAGCACATACCGGGAAAGAGGAATTTTCTGGTGGATGATCTGTCTTGCCTGCCCCAGCATGACAGCCAAAGGGAGGATGTAGTGGACTCCATTATTCTCGTGAACCAGCTGGCAGTGGGGGCCATAACCCAAGTCCAAGCAAAGCAGAGGGAGGAATCGGAACCGGAGCTGAGGCGAGCCTTCATGGAAGCCGGTGAAAGAGACTCCTGGTTGGTGCTTAATATAGAATTGCTGAAGGGGCAAGGGGGCTTGTTGTGGCATGAAGAAAAAATTTACGTGCCAGAGGGGTGCTGGAGGGAGGTACTGGAGAGGGCCCATGACAATAAGAATGGGAGACATTACAGGTTTGTGAAGACCCTCCACCTCCTGCACAGTTTTGGTAGCTGTTGCTCCAAAAGGACATAGAGGCATACGTGGCCAGCTGCCCAAACTGCGCTATGGCCAAAGGGAGCAATGGGAAGTCCCGGGGATTCCTCCAGCTGGTAGCAACCCTGGGAGCCCCATGGCAAGAGATTGCCATGGACTTCATCGTTGAATTACTGAAGAGTAGGGGAAAAACGGCCATCTGGGTGGTCACGAACCTGTTCTCCAAACAGGCATACTTTGTAGCGTGCAAGTACCCATGGCGGAGAGGCTGCCACAGCTGTTCATACAGTACATGTACCGGTGGATTGTGAATGACTGGGAAGGGAACTTCATTGCTAATTTCTGGAGGGAGTTCCTGAAGTAGGTGGGGACCCAACAAGCTCTGTTTTCAGGGATGCATCCAGAGATGGATGGGGCCATGGAACTTATTAATGCCGGACTAGATCAGTACTTAAGGTGCTATGTGGGCTACCAGCAGGATGACTGGGCAGAGTTGCTGCCATTTGCGGAGGTAGCCTACAACAAAGCAGTGCACCAAAGCACCGGTCTCACCCCGTTCAAGGTGGTGACAGGGCAGGAGTTCGTAGACATGCTGGAGCTATCCTAACCACCATCCCAGGTAGACTCCCTGGACAAATGGCTCGCCCAGATTGGCGAAACATGGCAGGCGACCTGGGTGGCGCTAGAGGGGACCAGAGTGGAATATAAAAAATACGCAGACTGCAAACGGCTACCCGAATGGAAGTGGAAGGTAGGGGACAAGGTATACTTATCCACAAAGAACCTGAAGACGCACCAGGTGTCTAGAAAACTGGGTCCAAAGTTCGTGGGACCATTCTCCATTAAGGAAATCATAAATCTAGTAACAGTAAGGCTAGAGCTCCCCAAGGCACTGGGAAGGGTCCACCCGGTTTTTCAGTGCAGCCTGCTCAAACTGCACAATTCCTCTCCTGACTGGCACAGTGAAGAGCCTGCACCTGCCTCGATTATGGTAGATGGGGAGCAGCATTTCAAAGTCAAGAGGATCCTCGAGGGCAGAAAGCACAGGGGCCAACTACAGCTCCTGGTGCAATGGAAACATTTCCCCAAATCCTATAGTGAATGGGTTAAGAAAGCCACATCAGAGAACCCAGCTTAGTAAAAGACTTCTACAACAGATACCCTGACAAACCCAAATAGAGGGAGGGAGTCTCTCTTCAGGGGAGCGGTATTTCAGATTCAGCACAGCACAGCCAAGCAGCAGCACTGTTTCAGTCTCACCGTCACTAGTCAGTTTCACCGCCTCAGACATAAGTGGTGGGAAAGGTAAACAGGCAACTGCAAGTCAATTGCCAGCAGGTGGCAGCAATTAACCCGGGGCGAGAACAAAGGGGAAACAGATACTTTGTAACACAGCCTACTTCCCCAAACACCCTAGGCAACAGCAGCCACAATACTCAAGGAACTCGGAAATCCGGCAACGATCTACAACCGATTAAAGACCTCTGGTTTTACACACAGAAGAAAAGCTCCACAAGCATGGGGATTACGAGACAAAGGAAGGAGGCTGAATCTGCCATTAGAAGAAGGGAGGGGGAGCTTGACAATAGAAGGGGAACCCAAGTATGGGGAGGGGTGGAAGCGGGGGGGTACTGCAGGATCAAGGGGGAAAATCCCATTCAAACACTGCAAGGAATGTGCCAAGCCAATCCTGGCTTTGTCTGTAACCGTTACGCATTACACCCGAGTAAAGTAACTTTCATCTGAGCCTGTGTCTCATGATGTATTTATCATCATTGAATGTGGCGATCCTTACAATGGCCACATTTACAACTTATAATAAAACAAAGTTTCCCCCTTTCCAAAGCCATATATTGCCCACTGATTTTGTCAGAGCGTCTTTCACCTCCTTGTTCCTCAGACTGTAGATCAGAGGGTTGAGCATGGGGATCACAACTGTGTAGAACAATGAGGCCCATTTGTCTTGATCCATGGAAAAGCTGGAACCTGGCCGGAAGTACATACAGAGAATTGTTCCATGGAATATCCCGACAGCCATCAGATGAGAAGCACAGGTGGAAAATGCCTTGTGCCTGCCCTCAACGGAACGCATTCTCAGGATGGTAACCAAAATATACACATAGGAAACAAGAACCATACCAATGCTGCCTGCTTCAAGGAAGCCATCAATGGTAAATATCACAATCTCATTAACGTACGTCTCAGAACAGGAGAGTATTAGAAGTGGAGGTTCATCACAGAAGAAGTGATTGATACTGTTAGAGCTGCAGAAAGACAGTCGGAATGTACAGGAAGTATGTATCAGTGAATCCAGCAGGCCTGTAAAGTACGCAATAGTGATCAGTTGCTGGCAGAGTTTTTTTGACATTACATTTGAATAGAGAAGTGGATTGCAGATGGCCAGATATCTATCATAGGCCATCAGAGCCAATAAAAGGCACGCTACATCCCCAAGCATAGCAAATAAAAAGAGCTGGGTAGCACAGGCAGTGTAAGAAATCCTTTTAGTTGCACTTAATAAGTCAGTCAGCATTTTAGGAGCAATGGCTGAGGAGCAGCAGAGATCCACAAAGGAGAGGTTGCCCAGGAAGTAATACATGGGTTTGTGGAGTTGGGGTTGAGTGCAAATTAGCAGAATCATCCCCAGATTCCCTAACACAGTGATGGCATAAACTGAGAGGAAGACCATAAAAAGAACAAGCTGCATTTTGGGATTGTCTGTGAATCCCTGAAGAATGAATTCAGTAATGATGGATTCATTTCCTTTGTCCATGATCTTTACCACTGGATGGTGGTTTGAGGATATTAGCTGATCCTGAAATGTCTTCCTGATCCCTTCTGAGGCAAAAGAAAAGTATATTACTTAGACATTTATCTGTGTTCATATCCTGACACAAGAAGAATCTGGATTTTATTCAAGAGGATTGGGACCGCATTACTAACCTAATTCAGCATACAGTACATTTGCTAGGTGGAATCCATTTCTTAAGCGAAATTATAGTCTGTGAGAATATATAATATATAATTCTTATGTACTTGCTTAATTTGCTGTTTCAATTTCAGTGAAGGATATAGGTAAATATATTGCTACGTCTGTTGCTGTCAAAGTATATGTTGGACTTTAATGTATTTAATGTATTTGTAATCCTCCCTCCTCCATCCATTCCGAAACCTTGCAACATGTGCAAGAAAGGGGGATTTGAAACCTGCAGATCTCCTGATTCAGGTCTCCTTCATCCCAGGTCTCCTTTCAGGAGATGGCAGGTTGGCAGCTGGTAGAGTACATGAGATTCCCTCCCCATTCATTTTGAAGTTTTCTTTCTTTGGGTTATTAATTTCAGGTTCAAGCAGCCATTAAAAGATTCTTTGTTTCAGAAGCTCTCAACATACACCAACCTGGAATTTCATCTCCTTTTATCGTCCTTCCTTACATGTGTTTCATTTTACACAATTTTCCCCTCCACATTTCCCAAGTGACACCCTCTGTGTACCTACGGTGTCCCTTGCCTTTTTTGATAGCTGAACTTATTTTGATGTGGAGCCAGATAATATAGGAAGTACAGAGATTCTATTAATCTATTTCTTAAAGCATTTTTGACCAATATTTTGAATGTTAAGGGTTAAGAATGGCATTAATTCCTAGAGACATCTTTATAGGCAGGAGTGGAACCATTGGAAAGTGATGCCTCCAAATTGTCACCGCCAATATTCCATGATCATTGATGTATGAAGGCACTGAAAGACGTAGGTGCATCAAGAGGGTTGTATTCTCCTGATGTCTCTGCTAGTAGAAATCATCCACCAGGATGACCAAAGGTTCTTTGTGACAGATCTGAGCCTGATCCCACTGATCACTGATGACAATGGTCCAAAGTAATTTCCTGCCATTACTCAATTCAGATTCCTAACTTTGCCTCTAGTTGATGTCTTATTCTTATTTAGACTTACTTGGGTCTCAAAGTAGAAAGATTCAATTTAATTCCATTAAATTAAAGTGAAGTCAGGAGAGGGCAAGAGAATACATGTTTACTTTTACAGTTGGGGGAGAGGATGATTCTCATTCTCTATTCCACACGTGGAAATCATGTCCTGTTCTCAGTAAAGCTGAGAACAGACATTCAGGAAGAGAGGATTCCTTAAGGTGAGGGTGGGCAAGTCTTGTTAAAAGAATTGTTCTGATACTAGTCAAGTGATTTGTATTAATTCCAATTTTTCAAGCTTTCTCTGTGTCGAAGGGATCCTTGTAATGGATTCTTGTAATGGATACATTTTCACTATTCTTTACACCATCCATCTTCTTCTAGATCCTCTTCTTACACATCCATGTGGAATTGAGAATCCTTGAGAAGGATTTAATAGCTTGAAACTGTGAAGTGTTATAAATCTATTTAAACTCAAAAAGTAAATTGTCTCAACTTTTAATACAGTTTAGAGACTTCTGAGAAGAAAGTTCTCAGTCCCCATAAAGGTTGTTTTTGTTAATATAAAAATGCAGTGCATAATGGCAAAGAATCCAACATGAACTTTAGCATAAATCTTTTTCTGAAATAGCCAACATACCTGGAGTTGAGTCAGTCTTTGGTCTTACAAAACCTGTAAATAGGGGAAGAGATCTTAAATATCTCTTCATATCACTTGAGATATTGTCCCCTATGGACTTCAATACTCCAGATCCTGGAGATGTTGTTGCATTTTCATGCTTTTTCATGATAGATTTAATTGGAGACTATTGGCAAGTAAATAACATCTTGGATCTACAGCTCAAGAATCTACAACTCAGACATGTCTGGCTGCTTGTAAACCCAAGAACAAAATACCCTGCCTAGTCTATATCAACCCTAGCAATTGCCAGGACTTTAATGGGAATAGAGAAAGACTTTCCAGCAGAGTCCACAAAGACTGATGTTATACTAGATGCACATTCCATATAGATGTAGTTGATGAAATGTAAGCCCAATAATCTTTTTGAAAATCTGATTAATGGAAACCACATTCTCAACAGATGATCTCCATTTAGCTAATGAAATCCTAGGTGGTCTATTTTCCCATGGAAATTTCCTCAATAACGTATCTATCTTAAGAAAATATTTATTTGGCATTAACATTGGGAGACTTCTGAATACATAGATTAATCTTGGCACAGTATTCATTTAATAACAATTTCATGGAATTTTGATCCATCTATTAATACCTAGGCAACATTCTATGATACCTTTAGCATATTTAATTCCCTATATTTAGCAATATTTTTACTAGGGCAAGTTTGGAATCTGAATAAGAATTTTCCAAGTCTGGGGTACCAAGTAACGGTTTCTTAAGTAAAGGGCAGATCACTGTTTCTTTCAAGGCAAGTGGAATCATCCCCTCCCTGAGAGAAATATTCTCTACTGCATGGATTCAGCCACATGTCCCCAGTCAGGAAGTCTTGACAGCTCGGTGGGGGGGGGGGGAGGGGAGAGGGAGACATGATTCTGCAACAAAGGACATGGAATTCCCTGTCCCAAGGACCCTTTCCCAAAGACCCTAACCCTATCCCTAACCCTTAGTGTTAACAGGGACAAATTCTTCTGAGATAATTGAGACGTTGGCTCCATAGTACGTACAAAGGCAGAGTACAACTACATGAATATCTGACCAACAATCCCTCTGTGCTCTGCCAAGTTTTTATACATGCATATTAAGTGACCCAGGCACCCATGAGGAAATCATCGATATGGCAGCCTTAATTATAGACCAACCTTGCATTCAGCAGCAACAGCCAGAAAACAGGGGTGCTGAAGCTCCAAAGACCAACTGTTGGGGCTCAACGTTGGGGGCTGGAATATGAAACTAGCAACAAATAGCAAAAATGCCTTCCCTGAGCGTGGCCTGCTGTTGACTCCTACCCTACTGTCCCATGCCCATTCATCATCCTGATATTATACCCTGCCCTATCCCCCACCAGATCCTCCTGACCTGATCTGACCCTCTGTCCCCCTCATTAAAGGTCCCCATTCAAAGAAACCAACAACACACTCCTTCAAATGGCCAGAAGATCTCAATCTTTGGATGCTTCTGATAGCACTTACTTGCTCCCAGTCTATCCAACAACCCCACTCCACCTTCCTAGGCTCCCCACTTTCATCCCAGTAGCCAATAGGGAAAAACACACACACACACACTATATCTGAATAGGAAGGATACAAAAGCCAGTGCCCACCCAGAGAGCAGGAGGTGGTGCAGGTCCACCCAACCCCAGCACACTGTCCAAATTATTGATCCAGAAATTGACATATGTACCTCTCTCATCTTTGGGGTGCTTTTATAAAGTCCACAGAGCAGCTAAACAACCCATTCCAGGCAGACCTCAGTCCCTCCGAGTCTTACGGCTGCTAAGCCAAATGCATAGAATGGCAAGAAAGGCCACTGTATGGGGTGGCAGGCTTCTTTTTTTCCCCACAGGAAGACACATCAATAGGTTTATAAACATGCAAGGCATTTTGTTCAGGAAGTATATTATTTGATTATTAATCCAGAGCTGATAGTTGTTTTCTTCCACCGAGAAAGACAATGAACCCAGTTAAACTTCCAAGCTGAAGGTAGAGGACGTTCTTTGTATCTCCAGGTAAGTTTAGGAAAGTCTTCTGTGAAATCCTGAAAAACGATTGCTGGTCCAATTAGACTATAGAGAACTAGATGAGCCAGTCTTCTTACTTGGCTTAAGACCAGTGGAACTGGCAGATCACATCTTTATCTTTTAAATGGAGAGGTCAGGCACAATATATTGACATATTTTTATCAGTTTTGTTGGTCATGTTGTATCAAATTAAGCCAAGAAATATAATGCTGATAATGCTGATTATTATTTTTTCAATAATTTTGTTTAAAGTTTTGGATAGAACAATAAAAGAATACAAGCAAAAAAGAAGAAAAAAAGAAGAAAAATAGGTGTAAGAAAATGAAAAAAAAAATCCCTCTCCCATCCAAAAAAGTGACTTCCTACCCTCATCATGACAAGTATGAACAATTCCATAATCTCTTCACCTCCTCTTATTTATCCAATGTAAAACTCTTCATCCTATAACCCATTTCTGAACAATAGGCAACTCAAAGAAGTAACCTTTTGTGCCATCCAATTCTTGGCAAATGGTCCAGACAGAGCTCTAAGATATTAACAGTAGTTAACATATATAAAATTTAACATTCCACATCTCCACTCTTAGCTAAAATAAAATCCCATATAAAAAGGATAACATGGTCCCAATACCCCAGTATCAACAAAATAAAAGAAAGGTTTAACACAGCAAAAAGGTACCATTTCCTCTTTAGAAAAGACCAGCTCTAATACACAAGAGTTTTACCCGAAATAAGAACTTATCCCATTCAGAAAAACATTCCATATCTCAACTTTATACTGTAAGCAAATCCACAAAAGACTAAATTTTAGCATAACAAAGAGAAATAGTTTCTCCTTTTTTTAAAAAGGATCAAACTCCTTAATTGAAATAAAACGACAATTAAATACAAAGCCAATTTGAGTAGTGTGAAATTAAGATACATAAAATAACAATAAAGGGAAGAACTTAAACACCTTATTAAGTATCAACAGATCCAGTGTACCACATTTTTTCCAGTTAAGATATCTGCACATCCAGAACAGACCAGCCAGAATACCACATTTATTTATTTATTTATCAAATTTGTCACTGCCCATGTCATTGAATGACTCTGGGCCATTTACAAAACAGTTAAAATCAATCAAAATTACAAAATTATAATAAAAAATAAAAAATAAAAAAGTCTGAAATGATTGGCAATCACTCCAGGAGCGTCACTAAGGTGCTAGTCACCCCCAGGACTGGGTAGATTTGTAAACCCCTCCTGCAAGCTGGCAGAGCCAGGGCTTCAAAGATTTCTGGAAGGCCGGGAGGGTAGGGACCTGCTGCACCTCGGCGGGAAGAATGCTCCACAGGGTGGGAACAATGTCAGGGAAGGCTCTCTTCCTGGGCCCAGCCAGTTGACATTCTCTTGCTGACGGGACCCACAACATGGCCTCTCTGCCTGAATTGGTGGGACAGGTTGATGTGACTGAGGTAAGACAGTCCCTCAGGTAACCTAGACCCATGCCATGTATGGCTTTAGAGGTGATAACCAATACTTTGAATTCGATCTGGAAGCAGACTGGGACCCAATGTGGCTCATGAGGTAAAGGTGTTATATGCTCTGTTCTTGGGGCACTCAAAATTATTCGTGCGGCCATATTTTGGACCAGCTGTAGCTTTCAAATATTCTTCAAAGGTAGCCCCATGTAGAGCTCATTGCAATAGTCTAGCTGAGAGATGACCAGGGCATGAGATACTGACCGGAGAGCCTCCTGATCCTGGAAAGGGCATCACTAGTACATCACACAAAGGTGGGCAAAGGGTCTCCAGAAGAGCCCCCAGATTACATACCAGGTCCATCTGGGGCAGTGCAACCCCGTCCAAAACCAAAGATGGTAAATCCTTGGCTACAGAAGGGCCTCCAATCCATAACCACTCCATCTTATGAGGGTTCAGCTGAAGCCTGTTGCACCCCATCCAGACTCCCACATCCTCCAGGCACCGTGAGAGGTGGTCATGGCATCACTCACCTCACCCAGGATGGAGATGTATTACTGTGTATCATCAGCATATTGATGGTACCTCATCCCATTGTGACGGATGATCTCACCCAGTGGTTTCATGTAGATGTTAAAAAGGAGCGGAGAGAGTACCGAACCCTGGGGCACCCCCCAAAGGAGGAGCTGTGAGCTGGACCTCTCGTCCCCAATCAACACTGATTGGGATTGACCTTGGGGGAAGTAAGAGAACCAGTGCAAAACTGTGCCTCCCACTCCCAACTCCCCAAGTCGATCCAAAAGGATACCATGGTTGATGGTATTGAAAACCACTGAGAGGTCAAGAAGAGCAAGCATGGATGCACTACCCCCATCCCGCTCCCACCAGAGATGATCCATGAGTGCGACCAATGCCATTTCCATCTTGAATCCAGGCCTGAAACCTGATTGAAAAAGGTCCAGATAATCCATTTCCTCCAGGATCCTCTGGAGCTGCAACACCACCACCTTCTCAACCACCTTCCCTAAAAAGGGGAGGTGGGAGACCAGATGAAAATTGTCCAATATGGTGGGATCCAGTGATAGCTTCTTGAGGAAGGGGTGCACCAGGATGTCCACTTTATCCCTTCATACTCTGATAATAAGGATTGGAGGCACTCACCGGCTATTTCCAGCCTTGTCACTTTGCAGGTATCTAACTTCTTTGAAAGGGTTAAAAGGCACTTAGAAGGTAGTTAGCAAGGGAAGCATACAAACTTAGTGTTCTCTAAAAAAATGCTCTGTTTGCGGCTTGAGCAATTATGGAGAATTTCCCTATCTCCTGTTTCCCCCCCACACACCTGGGACTGCTGTCTTATGGTCTTTCCATGAGGAAAAGGAACAATCACAAGGAGAAACAACTTGGGTGATTGCACTACCTCTCTCTTTTATCCAGAGAGGATTGTAGGAGCCGATGTGCTAACTGACTCCTTACTGAAGTCTTCAGACATTGGTTCTGCTTTACACAGAATTGTCTTCAATCCGCCATGTTCTCCAGGAAGTCTATGATGATGATAATTTCTATGCCAAGGTTCTCCACACAATTTTATGAGCTTGCCCCCACACCCCCATTTCCTTTTTCCAATGTAAAAGATCTTTCTTGTCCCCTTGGACATTTTATTTGCATTTTTTCCTACCTCTTCTTCAGCTTTTAAGGCATTTTTGAGATGGAATGACTAAATGATAAGGACCAGCCCTATCAGTTTCTGGCAGTTGCAGACTTCTATAGCAAGTTCATCAAAAATATGTTCATTATTCCCTGGCAGGACTTTCTTTAGCTGTGTGAACAATACTATCTAGTGAACTGCCAAAGTAAATTTAAAAAATCCTAGTAACTACAAGGAAAAACACCAGTCAAAGATGTTTTTAATGTTTCATTTATTTCAGTGGTGTGCAGTTTAAAACAACTGCCTTCAAACTGGTATCCCTCCATATGCGTTGGACTCAAAACTCATGAATCCTAACCAACATTGCCCTAGATTGGACAAGGTTAATTGAACAGGTAGTCTCCTTTACCCCAGAAAGAACTTGGAGTCAGATATTTTTAAGCTTGTAAAGTTTATACTCATGGTTAATATACATACTCGCCGCCTAGTCATATCTACAGTCAATAGTTATAAAGGGTTTTGATCCTGTGATTTGAACAATCAATCATTTTGATCCACGACTCGCAGGAACCATCTTTTGCTGGACACCTGCCCGGCTGCCATTCTTTATGGCTGAAGATCCTGGGAAGCGGCTAAGGGGTGAACCAGCTGGAAGGGCAAAGCTTCTTTGATTAAACTGAAAGAATGGCCTATGGCAGAGGTTGGGACGCGTGCTGGTGAACTATATTTTATTTGTATAAAATGTGCTTTTTATTGAGATAATATTCAGAAGAGTAAGTGATCTGACATACACATAGTTTGAAAGACAAGAGTATGCAAAGTGTTCTTTTTTCCATCAAAGACTTCCTTCTGTAGAAGTGGCAGAAGTTGCTATAATATCGTCTATTAAATCTATCGAGAGCTACTTCCTTTAAAAATCCATGTATCACCCACTGATTTTACCATATCATTTAGATACGCCACCTGCGTGACATTCCCCCAAATGGCCACATTTGCAAGTTATAATAAACCAAAGTTTTTCCCTTTCCAAACACATAGATTGCCCACTGATTTTGTCAGAGCATCTTTCACCTCCTTGTTCCTCAGGCTGTAGATCAGAGGGTTGAGCATGGGGATCACACCCGTGTAGAACACTGAAGCCCATTTGTCCTGGTCCATGGAATAACTGGAACTTGGTCGGAAGTACATATAGAGAATAGTTCCATGGAATATCCTGACAGCTGTCAGGTGAGAAGCACAGGTGGAAAACACCTTGCGCCTGCCCTCAGAGGAGTGCGTTCTCAGGATGGTAGCCAAAATATAGAAATAGGATACAAGAACCATACCAATGCTGCCTGCTTCAAGGAAGCCAAGAATTGATGCCTTTGAACTGTGGTGCTGGAGAAGACTCTTAAGAGTCCCCTGGACTGCTAGGAGGTCAAACCAGTCAATCTTAAAGGAAATCAACCCTGATTGCTCATTGGAAGGATTGATAATGAAGCTCAAGCTCAGATACTTTGGTCACCTAATGCGAAGAGAGGACTCTTTGGAAAAGACCCTGATGCTGGGAAAGATTGAAGGCAAAAGGAGAAGAGGACGGCAGAGGATGAGATGGTTAGATAGCATCACTGAAGCAATGAGCATGAAACTGAGCAAACTCAGGGAGGCAGTGAAGGACAGGAAGGCCTGGCGCAATATGGTTCATGGGGTCACGAAGAGTCGGACACGACTTAACGACTGAACAACAACAACGGAACAGGAGAGTATGAGAAGTGGAGGCTCATCACAGAAGAAGTGATTGATAATATTAGAGCTGCAGAAAGACAGTTGGAGTGTACAGGAAGTATGTATAATTGAATCCAAGAGAGCTGTAAAGTACACAGTAGTGATCAGTTGCTGGCAGAGTTTTTTCGACAACACAGATGAATAGAAAAGTGGATTGCAGATTGCCACAAATCTATCATAGGCCATCACACTGAACAAAAGGCACTCTGAATCCACAAGCATATCAAATAGAAAGAGCTGGGTAGCACAGGCAGTGTAAGAAATCCTTTTAGTTGCACTTAATAAGTCAGACAGCATTTTAGGAGCAATGGCTGAGGAACAGCAGAGATCCACAAAGGAGAGGTTGCCCAGGAAGTAATACATGGGTTTGTGGAGTTGGGGTTGAGTGCAAATCAGCAGAATCATGCCAAGATTCCCAAACACAGTGATGACATAAACTGAGAGGAAGACCATAAAAAGAACAAGCTGCATTTTGGGATTGTCTGTGAATCCCTTAAGAATTAATTCAGTAATGAGAGATTCATTTCCTTTGTCCATGATCTTTATCACTGGATGGTGGTTTGAGGATATTAGCTGATCCTGAAATGTCTTCCTGATCCCTTCTGAGGGGAACAAAAAATATATATTACTTAGAACTTCATCTGTGTTCCTATCTAGATGCAACAGCAATCTGGATTTTATTCAAGAGGGTTGGGACCGCATTACTAACTTAACTCAGCATACACTACATTTTGTAAGTGGAATCCATTTATTATGCAGAAATGTAGTCTGTGAGACTATATAAAATTCTAAGAACTTGTTTCATTTGCTGTTCCAATGTCAGTGAAGGATACAGGTCAATATATTCCTACGTCTGTTGCTGTAAAAGTATATGTTGGACTTTCATGTATTTATGGCTGCTGGCATTTGTAATCCTCCCTTCTATACCCATTCCAAAACCTTGCAACATGTCTTAGAAAGGGGGTTTGAAAGCTCCAGATCTTCTGGTTCAGGTCCCATTTATCTATCTATCTATCTATCTATCTATCTATCTATCTATCTATCATCCATCCATCCATCCATCCATCCATCCATCCATCTATCTATCTATCTATCTATCTATCTATCTATCTATCCATCCATCCATCCATCCATCCATCCATCCATCCATCCATCCATCCAATTTATATGGCTGCCGATCTCACTAAAAGTGACACTGGGTGGCGTACAACAAGCCAAGAAACAATAAATATTTAAAACAAACACTGCCTAGAAAATTATATAATAATTATTAAAAAAGCATTAAAACTATAAAAACAGAACTGAAACAGAAAAAAAAAAAATCCCAGTTCTCCTTTCAGCAGATGGTAAGTTAGCCGGTGGTAGAGTACATGAAATTCCCACCCCATTCATTTTCCAATTTTTATTTTTGGGGGTTTAGATTTTAGATCGAAACAGATAATAAATGGATACTCTAGATATAATGTTCCCAAAGAGACATCAAGTCTGTCATAAATATGAATTTTCTTGTCCACAAAGGATTCCCCAAATTGCTCATGAAAGAGTTTGGATGGCGTCTGGATGGAGTTAAGCCCTGGAGGCTGGTCTTCAACTGGGGAGCCCTGAAAAGCTCACCCAATAGACAACAAGGCAGGAAACCCATCTCTTCCCTGTTTCATGACAATGGTCCAAAGCAATTTCTTCCCATTGCTCCATTTAAGATTGTTCTCATTCCTTGTAAAGACAAGAAATCCACTTGACAGTTTGCACTGGTGCCTTAAACAATCTTTCATTTGGGGAGGAGTACCCTCAGTTGATTCCTGCTTTATTATTGGGCAGTCCACATTTCCAATAACTAATGGATTGATTGATTGATTGATTTGTTGCTGTTTCTTTTGACTGCAAAGGTGTGTTGAAGACTTACTTGTCAACTATCTCCTAGACTATAATGAGCTGAAAAGTAGAGTGAATCACAAATTGGCCCCCATGAAATGGCTGTATGCTCAAATAGATACAGAGAGGACGAAAACTAAACTTGCAGATTGCAGCTCAGACCTTTATAGTGCCAGAGAGAAAATTGGGTCAAGGAGAATTGAAAAGAGGTGTTTAAATATTCACAATGGTGGGGAAGAGGATATGCAGAAATTAACAACTGAAAGAAAAGCCATAGCTTTCTCTGAGGGATTAGAAATTAGATTTAGAGCTTAAAGCTGGATAACTGTGAGTGGAACTTTGAATGGACCAACTGAGATTGCTAAACTATCTTCCCAAACTGACGTGATCTTGGTCTCACTTCTTTCCCCTATCGAAAAACTGGCCATTCATACAAATACCTGGTCAAAAGCAGTCAATTTATACACTGGTGCTTTCTAGGTAAAAGCACAAGTGACTGCTGGAGGATAAATGAGGCATATAAGATCAGTGCAACTTTACTTACAGGTTTATGCACTGTGACATACAACCTGACTTCTTGTTCAACAGTTGGAAGCAAAATGTCCTTCCTCTTCAACTACAAATCACACAGAGATCTATCAGAACCTTGAGTTTACTCTCTACTGCTGTTTAGATTAACATAATTTTACTGTATCCTACTACACCTAAAACTATATCCTGTTCCTACACAGAGATATAAAGGTATGGGAAGCTGAGATCAAACTTTAAGAAAGAGAAGGTTCCCTAATATGTGAATGAGCCAGTATTGGGAAAAGAATTTTTCTCACCTTGTCATCTGATTTGTATTTAGCTCAGATTTTGAGGCTGTCTACATGATTGGACTCTATTGAAGGGATCCTTACAATGGATGCATTTTCTCTCTTCTCACAGCAGAAAGATCCATCTGGAATTAAGCCTTAAGAAGGATTTAATAGCTTGAAACTGTGAACTGTTATACACCTACTTAAACTCAAAAAGAAAGCTTACCTCTGACTTTAATACGGTTTAGAAACTTCTCAGTAGAAACTTCTCAGTTCCCATAAGGGTTGTTATTAATATAAAAATGCCACACGTAATGACAAAAAGACTAACCTTAACTTCAGTATAAATCTTTTTCTGAAATAGTCAACATACTTGGAGTTGAGTCAATCTTTGTTCTTACAAAATCTGTAAATAGGGGCAGAGATCTTAAATGTCTTTTCATATCACCTGGAACATTGTCTCTCATGGACTTCAGTACTCCAGATCCTGCAGATAAGTGTTTCCTTTTTCATTCTTTGTTGTGCTAATTTTAATTGGAGACTATTGGCAAGTAAATAACATCTTGGATCTACAGCTCAAGAATCTACAACTCAGACATGTCTGGCTGCTCATAAACCCAAGAACAAAATACCCTGCCTAGTCTATATCGAGCCTAGCAATTGCCAGGACTTTAATGGGAACATAGAAAGACTTTTCAAGAGAGTCCACAAAGACTGGTGTTCTACTAGATACACATTCCACATAGATGTTGTTGATGAAATGTAAGCCCAATTATCTTTTTGAAAATCTGATTAACGGAAACCACATTTCTCAATATATGTGTAATGGAATGGAATTATGAAGGCCAGACTCAGGGACAGAAGCATCCTCTTTCGTCTCCTGAAGGGAGGGGAAGAGATAAGATGATGAGGCTGGCACCTCCCTGAGGAATTCACTCTGTTTTCGCTTGCTACTGTGGGAACAGAGTTTCAGTCTGGGAAGGTTCTTGATAGAGATTGTAGGTAATAAAAATTGCTGAACTGAATCTGCATGGTCTCCTGGAGTTCCTTGGGCTAGGCCTGACAATATGATCTCAATTTAGGTAATGAAATCCTAGGTTGTCTATTTTCAGTAATACATCCACCTTAAGAAAATATTTTTAATATTGGGATACTTCTTAATACATAGATTTATCTTGGTACAATATTCATTTAATAACCATTTTACCTTCCCAGCTTAATGGAATTTTGATCCATCTATTAATACCTAGGCAATATTTTCTAATATCTTTAGCATATTTAATTCTCTATATTTAGCAATATTTTTCAGAATATAAAGTCCTAGATACTTAACTTAATCTGTGACAATTACAAAACCTAAATCTCTGCATTCAGCTTTTGAAACTTCACAGTCTAAGAGAAGTAAAAAAAGATTTATCCCTATTAACTTTACATCCCTGAATTCAACTGGTTTGTTATAACTCACACACAAGGTTGTTAGTAGCAAATTTCCATTGTTTTAATAAGATAGAGCAGAAACCCATGTCTCCTTATCACTTGCATAAGATTAATTTGGATCAGATCCAGAGCTTTTTCAGTATCTAAAGATAACAGTTCCATGGGGTCTATTTTAACCTGAGCTATATCCAAAATATCAATTGTATCAACTCCGTGCTAATTTGATCAACATCTCCTCCATGCCTAGTCCAGCCTAGTCTATGCTAGATTGGCCTTGTCACCCAAGTGAGGGGCATGGGGACGCAGCCAAGAGGGCACTGGAGGACGCCAGGTGGCTGTTTGGCATCGGCATGGGGCCCAGTGGGTTGGCTGGACAGGGAGTCACGACGAGCCATGGCTCAGGGTCCAAAACCCGGGAATTGGAGGAGCACGTGGCCCGACTGGAGGCCAACTTTCAGCAGCAGTTGGGGGCCATCCAGGCAATGCTGCAAGCCATACTTCGGGGGGACGAGGCCCTCGCAGCAGAACCACAGGCAGAGGAGGGGTCAGGTGAGGCCAACGCCAGTCCTGCACCCCATCTGGCTCTGGGGGCATGCCGCAGGGTCGGGGCATCAGGAGACTGGCGGGCGGCAGATGCACTGTGACTCTGGGGCCTGAACAGCAAGTTCTTGGGGGACCCCGAGCAACTACCCTGTTTCCTTACACAAGTGAGGAACTTCATGAAGTGGAGTGGCCACCTTTTCTCCGACGACGGGGAGTGAGTCGCCTATGTGGCTGACATGCTGGAGGGCCAAGCAGCCGGTTGGGTCATCCGCCTATACGATGCCAACGTGGCAGAGCTAGAGAGTTTCCCGGAGTTCATGCAGGCACTCCGGGATAGATTTGAAGACACACTGAGTGCCAGGTGGGCCAGAGATGACATCCAACACCTGAGGCAAAAGGAGAAATGGGTGGCCAAGTATGCCCTAGAGTTCCGGTGCCTAGCAGAAAAACTCACCGATTGGCCAGAATCCCTGAAAATAGACTATTTCAAAAATGGACTCAACCAGGAGATCCTTGAGTGGGAACTCGGGTGGGATGATCTGACGACTGAAAGGAGTGGATCTGGTTGGCTGGGACTGCAGAGGCTGCGTGGCAGCAGATTAAGCGAAGGGCGAGGCATCAGAAGATGAGCAAAGCTGAGTCGGGCGAGGCGGCCACAGAGGAGAAGTGGAGCAGCTGGCAGCAGACCGCAGGAGGGCGAGAGGCTCAGAAGAAAATGGGCCTCTGTTACCGGTGCAGAGGACGAGGCCATCGGACGGCGTAATGTCCATTGGAGCAGAATGGGGATCCACCCCACGTAGACGCTGGGGCCCCAAAAACCCCTGGGCGGCATGCCCCTGACTGACCATGGAAAGGAGTGGGGGCAGCAGCGACAGAGAGCAGTGGGACCGGCTGGTCCACCCCTGAGACAACATCACTGGGGGAAGAAGTGGCACCGGCGGGAAATGGGCGAAGCCTGCACTGAACAACGTCCCAGTGCAGGCAGAGGGGCTGAGACGCGAAGACCCAATGGTGAGCAAGGACTGCCCACTCATGTGGGTGTGGGTCCACATCTGGGGAGTGAAGTCAGGGGCTGAGGCTAACCTGCAGGCATTACTGGACTCCGGGTGTACCCATTGCCTGATACATCCAGCGCTAGGATTGAGGCTGGGCCTCTGGGTACGGCGGCTCTGAGAACCCATAGCCTTCAGCCAATTGGACAGCTTGCTTGCGGGGGAGGGGGAACAGCTCAGTACTACACTGAGCCAGTCAAGATGACGATTGGGACTCATCACGAGGAGCTGCAATTCATGGTGGTCCCGATTGCCAACTACCCGCTGGTACTTGGGACTGGCTTGGCTGAGGCGGCGGAACCCCCTTGTCGACTGGGCGTCAGAGGCGGTGAGATTCTGTAATGAGGAAAGGCAGCCGAGAGGGATGAGGAAGGGGGCAACTCTGGAGCAGCAGCCGGCGGAGGAGTTGGCCATACAGAGGAGCGAGCAGACCGCAGCGGGAGCCAAAACGGTGTCGACAGCGATGTCGGGGATCCCGGGAGTGGTGGTGGCACCAAACCAAAGGGGCCCCAGTGAAGCAATGACCCAGATGGCAGCAGCAGCGGCCGGCTCAGCGCAGGAGTCAGCAGAGGAGCTGGTGGACAACAAGAGCATCCCCCACCCTTACCACGACCTGACGGCGGTGTTTGGTGAGACGGAGTCAGATCAACTCCCACCCCACAGACCCAGCGACTGCGCAATAGAGTTAGAGCCCGGGGCCAAGTTACCCAAGCCTAAGATGTACTCCCTGCCAGGGAAGGAGATGGGTGTCCTACAGGAGTTCGTGGACAAAAACGTGAAGTGGGGGTTCATCCAGACCGCGAAGTCCCCCCTGGCGGCCCTGGTGTTGTTCCAGGAAAGAAAGATGGCTCGCTAAGACTGTGTGTGGACTACTGGGGGATGAACGCCATAAGTACTGAATACCACTACCCCCTTCCCTTCATGAAGGACCTACTGTCCCACCTGCCCAAGGGGAAGATATTCACAAAACTGGACTTGCAAGAGGTGTATTTCAGGGTCCGGATATGTGTGGGATATGAATGGAAAACTGCTTTCAATTGACCGCTCGGTAGCTTCCAGTTCTGCGTGATGCCATTCGTGTTAAAAGGAGCCCGGGAGTGTTCATGCAATTAATAAATGAGATGCTGCATGATCTTCTCTACTGGGGTGTCCTTCTCTACCTGGACGACATCCTGATATACTCCAAGAGCCTGACTGAGCATGTGAGACTAGTGCACACCATGCTCCAAAGACTGTTAAAAGTGCAGCTATATGCTGCGCTCTCAAAGTGCGACTTCCATTGAGAGCAACTGGACTACCTTGGGTATCGAGTATCCAGCAGGGGAGTGGAAATGGACCCGGCGAAAGTAAAGGATGTACTGGGGTGGGAAGTGCTGCGGACCCAGAGGCAGCTCCAAAGCTTCTTGGGGTTCGCTAACTTCTACTGGCAGTTCATTCAGAACTTCGCTCAAGTTGGCCTACCATTAATGGACTTACTTAAGACTTGGGGCAGTGGCAAAATCCCCAAACCCAGCATGGCTCTCGCATGGACCCCGGAGTGTCAAGAGGCGTTTGGGGACCTAAAACGAAGATTCACCGCAGAGCCCATCCTGCGTAACCCTGACCCGGACCGGCAGTTCATCATCCAGGTGGACACCTCCAACATGGCCACAGGAGTGGTCCTTCTACAGCCCGGACCCAAGGAAGCCCTCCACCCATGCACTTACACCTCATGCAAGTTCACCAAGACGGAGAGACAGTGGATGGTGTGGGAGAAGGAGGCATTCGCCATAAAATGGGCCCTGTCTACCTGGAAACACCTACTGGAGGGAGCGAGCCAGCCGTTTGAGGTATGGACAGACCACAAAAACCTTGAGGCACTTAGGACCCTGTGGAAGCTTTTGCCCAAGCAGACGCGCTGGTCCCAATACTTCGGATGGTTTAATTTCAACCTCAAACACATCCCGGGGAAAAAGAACTTCTTAGCGGATGGACTGTCCCACATGCCTCAACATGCCAGCCAGTGGGAGGAGGTCGTGGACTCAGTCATCCCCATGACCCAGCTGGCCGCAAAAGCCGTGATGTGCAGCCAAACGAGGAAGCAGGTGAGTGACGTGGAACCAGGACTCCAACAGACTTTCCGAGAAGCCGGTGAGCAAGACTCATGGTTGGTGGTGAACAGAGACTCTTTAATGGGACATGGGGGACTGTGGTGGCATGACGGCAAGTTCTGCATACCTGGGTATTGCTGGAGGGAGGTGATGGTAGGAGCCCATGTTAAGAAGAACGCGGGCCATTACGAGTTTGTGAAAACCCTCCACCTAATCCAGAGGCAGTTTTGGTGGCCGAGTCTTCAAAAGGACGTGGAAGAGTGCACAGCAAGCTGTCCAATTTGTGCAACAGCTAAAGGGAGCAAGGGGAGGCCCCGGGGTCTCCTCCAGCCTGTAGCGACACCAGACAGCCCTTGGCAAGAAGTCGCCATGGACTTTATTGTTGAGTTACCCGAGCGCAAGGGGAAGACGGCTATTTGGGTAGTGACAGACTTATTTTCAAAGCAAGTGCACTTCGTAGCTCGTCAGCAAGTCCCCACAGCAAAGAGGCTGGTGCGGATGTTCGTGCAGCACGTGTATCGATTGCATGGTGCCCCCCAGCGAGTCGTGAGTGATCGGGGGGGGGACTTCATCACGCGATTCTGGCGAGAGTTCCTGAAGCAAGGGGGGAGTTAGCAAGCCCTCTCCTTGGCGGTGCATCCTCAGATGGACGGGGCCACAGAACGTCTTAATGGGGGATTGGAGCAGTACCTACAGTGCTATGTGGACTACCAGCAAGACGACTGGGTAGAGCTGCTGCCGTTTGCGGAGGTAGCATATAACAATGCAGTCCACAAAAGCACTGGCTTCACCCCATTCAAGGTGGCAACCAGGCAAGACTTTGTAGCCATGCCTGAGCTGCCCCAGCCAGGATCCCGGATCGGCTCATTGGACGCTTGGTTCACTCAGATAGATGCCATGAGGCAGGCGGTCTGAACAGCACTGCGGGAAGCCAGAGTGGACTACAAAAAATACGCTGACTGCAAGCAACTCCCTGAGTGGCAGTGGAAAGTAGGGGACCAGGTATACCTATCCACAAAGAACCTAAAGACTCATCAAGCATCTCAAAAACTCAGCCCGAAATTTGTGGGGCCGTTCCCGATTGTCGAGATAATAAACCTGGTAACTGTCAAGCTGAAGCTTCCAAAAGCACTCAGGAAGATCCATCCAGTCTTCCACTGCGGCCTGCTGAAGCCGCAGCGACTGTCCAACGACTGGCATAGAGACGAGCCAGCCCCGGCAACGATCATGGTCAATAGGGAAAGACACTTGGAAGTAAAACAAATCCTGGATGCCAGGAAACACAAGGGCCAGATCCAGCTGCTAGTGCAATGGAAACATTTCCCAAGAGCATACAGTGAGTGGGTAAACAAGTCCCATGTCAGTGCGCCCGAACTAGTCAAGGACTTTTACAAGAAGCAGCCCAGGAAACCAAGGGAGGGGTTTCTCTTCAGGGGGGCGGTATGTCAGATTCAGCCAGCATGGCAAAAGTACCGCTCAACTTGGCCTAGCCAATTTTACTGCCTAGGCGCTAGCAGGGAAAAAGGGGAAGTGAAACCACGAACTAATGACTGGCAGCCGGCAGCGCTTAACTCAAACCGCAAGCAGATACTTTGTATCAGCACCTGTTTCCCTTGAGTGCTGGAGACAAAGGAATGCGCAGAGACTCTGAAGCGAAGCCATCAGTGAGCTATTGAGAACTCCCGCCTTTGTGAGCAACCAGGGAAACCAACAAAGACAATATCAGCACAACCCATAGACAGCAATCAGAAAGACAAAGCACCAGGCTGAATCTGCCATTTGGGTGAGGGGGGATTACTGCAGGTAATCTGTAACTAAGCAACGGGGGAAAGCGCGGGAATGGGGAAGTATAACATACCATGTAAACTATGCCAAGCCAATCCTGGCTTTGTCTGTACTTACTTACGTTACACTTGAGTAAACTTCCTTGCTGAACACACGTGTCACAAGAGTTTCTCTGAGACGAATGGGGTAAACCTTACACTATCCACTACCAGAATATCATATCCTCCTGACCCATGCTCTCCCACCCCCCAACAGGTTAAAGGTCCCCATTCAAATGAATCAACAATGTACTACTCCAAGTGGCCAGAAGTTCTGAAACTTTGGGTGCTTCGGATAGCACCTACAACCATAAAACCATCTGGCTAACCTGTGTTCCCATTCCCAGTCTATCTACCAACCCCATTCCACTCTCCTAGTCTCCCCACTTTCATCTGGGTGTCCAGCAGGTGGGGGGACTCTATATCTTACTTGATATACCTGCTCACCTGCTCAGCCCCCATTCCCCCCTCCCCCAGAGCCCATGTCTGCCCAACCCCACCAAACTGTATAAATTGATGATCCAGAATCTGACACATGTACCCCTCTGATCTCCAACTGCATGGATTCCCAGCTGGATTTATATAGTTTCCCCCTCCTCACTGTGAGCTTCTTTTTTCAGTCATTCCAGTAATTCCTATTTGGAACAAGCTCATTTTCCTTTGGTTCAAAATGGGTTGTGGGTGCAGACACAGCAATGCTGTTTCTCAAAAGACTATCGCTCTCCATAGTGGTGGAGAAAGGCACAGTTTACTGGTGTCTGGAGTTCCTGCATAGGCTGCAAACCCATTACCATGAAGAAAAGAAACTGGATGCTCAGTGGCTGAAATAGCTTGAGGGTATTTATGTTGTATCTTGCAAAAGCTTGTGAGACTCACTAGAGCAATTTTCCAAGAGTTAAACCCAGGTCCATCTCAAGAAGTGGTAGTTGGTGTATGTTACTCCTACCTTTGCCTGGCCTGTTGAAGGAGAAGCAGCAAAGCTGTGAAGGGAGCATATCCCTTTTAGGACCTACTAGATGGCTGAGAATGGAGGAGACAAGAGTTCCCTTTAGTGAAGAGCTACTGAGCTTTAGTGTTTTCTAGCTAAAAACTGACTATAAGGTGTTTTCTCTCATGTCGCCATGAGATCAGAGAGGTAAGGATTCAGACTTGGTGTAGAATGCCTAGGTATAAAAGAAACCTCCTAATAAAAGTTTCCCATAGAAAGGGACTACAATTGGTTTATAAACACGCAAAACATTTGTTCAGGAAGTATATCACTTGATTATTAATCCAGAGCTGATCTAGTTTTCCTCCACCCACAGAAAAACAATGAGCACACATAAACTTCCAATCCGAAGGTAGAGGAGATTCTTTGTATCTCCAGGTAAGGGTAGTAAAGTCTCCTGTGAAATCCTGGAAAAAATGTTGTTGGTCCAATTAGACTGCATAGAACTAGATGAACCAGTCTTGTCACTTGGATAAGACTAGTGGAACCGGCAGATTACATCCATATTTCTTAAAAGAAAAGGCCTGGGACAATATACTGACATATTAAATTCAACCTATTTTTTATCAGTTTTGTTGACTGAGTTGTATCAAATTAAGCCAGAGAAAGATACAGGTTGTGGTGATGGTGATGGTGATGGTGATGGTGATGGTGATGGTGATGGTGATGATGACGATGACGATGATGATGATGATGATGATCCATACACTAAAGATAGTGGAGCTGTTGGCCATAATGAGGAACAAGACAGTGAGCTTGTTAGCACTGCCTCTTTTGAATGGAAGTGTGTCAAGTGTCTTCCAGAATCTACTTCCAATGTCTCCATGAGGTATTTCCCCCTTGTTAATATCTCCATGATGTACTTCCCCCTTGTTATGGCCATCATTACTGACTGTTTTGGAGTCTCATTCATGCCTGAAATCAATGCTCAGGACTGCTGTCTGCTTCTAATTAAAAATGGAGCTCCCAGAAGATGTGGGAAATTCTAAAGGGAAACAATGAAGGGATCTGTAAACATTCTGGTAAGAGATTTATTTATTGTTTATTTATTTCTTTAAATTTATTGGTCACCCAGCTCCAGTAGAGATGCGAATAAGGTTAAGCAAACTCTACATAGACTGATCATAGTAAGACCATGAGAAGATCAAATGTCTATATTTTCCCACCGTGGTCAAATAGAAGCCTATAAGGAGATTATATGCAGCACAAAAGGAAAACTGTATGATACTCATGGCCTTCACCAGAAGATGTTGGGGCATATACTGGGGGGCTAATGTTTCTGAATGTAATAACCTGCATTGCACAGTTCCCAATGAAAGCAACTCCCCTTGACCCCAGTGTAGATTCAAATGAAAGTTTGTGTGATGGAATGGAATTATGAAGTCCAGGCTCAGGGAGAAAAACATTTTCTTTCATCTCCTGAGGAGCGTGGGAAATATAAGAGGATGAGGCTGGCATCTCCCTGAGGAATTCACAATGTTGTGGCTGGCATTACTTGGGAGCCGGGGTTTCAGTCTGGGAAGTTTCTTGCTAGAGGTTGTAGCTAATAAACATTGCTGGACTGAATTTACATGGTCTCTTGGAGTTCCTTGGGCTAGGCCTGACAATTTGTTTATTAAGGACTGGTATACAGGTCGAGAACATTGCTGAAATTGAGGCCCATGCCCACCAAAAGTTACCTTTATTTCTTTTCCCCTTGCACCTCCCCCCTTTCTGTTTCTCAGGTTGTCTTGTGCAGGTCGCTGATTAACTCTTGGTCTCACGTTGAGAACGAGATAACAGTCCATGTGTGCCCAACAGCTCTTCCCCCCACCCCCTTTAGTGTTGTAATGGCAGAAACGAAGCTAGCAGGAAGGTTGCTCGATTGTGGAGGTTCTGACACTGAATTTGGAGTTTTCAAATAACTGGTCTTAGCCCTGTCCTCTACTATTTTATATAATCATCAGTACTTTTTGTGGAAACTAATTTCATAGTTTAGAGAAATAGTTTCATTTATCTGTCAAAAAGCTCTTACTTACTTTACTTACTTACTCACTCACTCTACTGGATGATCCTGGATTCTAGTGTTATGAAAAAGAGTGAAAAATGTTTTTCCACCAAGGTTCTCAAAACAGTATTATGACCCTGTCCCCTTGATTACTTTTTCCAATGTAAAATGCTCAGATCTTTCTTGTTGCCTTGAATATTTTATTTCCTTTTTCCTGTCTCTTTCTCAGTTTTTAATACAGCCCTAACAATTTCTGCTAGTTGCAGGGTTCTACAGCAATTTCATAAAAAATCACTTTATTATTCCACTTCAGGACTTCCTTTTGCTTTGTGAATTGCAAAAAATCAACCTACAGTAAATAACGGAGACAAAACTCAAAGATTTTTTAAAAATATTTGATTTTATTTATTTCAATTTGATACAGTAATACAACTCTTCAAATGAGTATTCCTCCATATATGTTAGACTCTAAATCCCATAACTCCTATCCAATCTTGCCCTAGATTAGACAAAGCTACCTGAACAGGTAGTCTTCTTTTCCACAGAAAGAATATGGATATTTTTAACCTTCTAAAGATGATAATTATGGTTAAATAAACAAATCTGATTGAAATATTTGGTATATTATATGTTAAACTACTTGTAACTTTGCAAATTTAGAACCAACAGCAACCTTTAATTTACTTGTATTGAACTCTGAATGTTTATATAGGCTTTCAGCCTTATGCTTTCTACAATCAATAATTATACAGGGTTTTGACCCTGTGATTTGTACAATTAATCGTTTTGGTTTATGAAACCAGGAACCCTCATTTTGTGGACTCCTGCCATGCTTGTGGCTGAAGAGCCTGGGAAGTGGCTAAGGAGTGAATGAGCTGGAAGCACAAAGCTTATCTCATTAAACTGAAAAAGTGGCCTGCCTAACCCCACCAAACTGTTGGAGACTGATGTTAGTTAGGTCTACTATGTTTAAATAAGGTGGGTTTGTTAATGAGATAATATTCAGAAGTATAAAAGATCACAAAAAATTAGGATACAACATATTCCTTTTACCACAGATGTTATTCCTCTTTAAAGGTGTCAGAGATTATTACTGTGTAAAGTTGTCCCTTAAATTTGTCTAGGGCTACTCCCTTTAAAAGTCCATACATTGCCCACTGATTTTGTCAGAGCATCTTTCACCTCCTTGTTCCTCAGGCTGTAGATCAGAGGGTTGAGCATGGGGATCACAACCGTGTAGAACATTGAAGCCCATTTGTCTTGGTCCATGGAATAGCTGGAGCTGGGCCGGATGTACATGAAGACTATTGTCCCATGGAATATCCCGACAGCTGTCAGGTGAGAAGCACAGGTGGAAAATGCCTTGCGCCTGCCCTCAGAGGAGCGCATTCTCAGGATGGTAGCCACAATATAAACATAGGATACAAGACTCATACCAATGCTGCACGCTTCAATGAAGCCATCAATGGCAAATAGCACAAGCTCATTAACATAAGTGTCAGAACAGGAGAGTACAAATAGTGGAGGCATATCACAGAAGAAATGATTAATAAGATTTGACCTACAGAACGTGAGTTGGAATGTAGAGGAAGTGTATACTATTGTATCCATTAGGCCTATACAATATGCAACAGCAATCAGTTGCTGACAGAGCTTTTTGGACATTATAGCTGAATAGAGAAGTGGATTGCAGATGGCCACATACCTGTCATAGGCCATCACAGCCAACAAAACACACTCTACGTCTACAAACATCACATAGAAAAAGAGCTGGGTAGCACAGGCACTGTAAGAAATCCTTTTACTTTCACTTAATAAGTCAATCAGCATTTTAGGAGCAATGGTTGAGGAGCAGCAGAGATCCACAAAGGAGAGGTTGCCCAGGAAGTAATACATGGGTTTGTGGAGTTGGGATTGAGTGCAAATCAACAGAATCATCCCGAGATTCCCTAACACAGCGATGGCATAAACCAAGAGGAAGACCGTAAAAAGAACAAGCTGCATTTTGGGATTGTCTGTGAATCCCTGAAGAATGAATTCAGTAACAACAGAATCATTTCTTTTATCCATGATCTATCTCAGTGGGTGCTGGGTTCAGAATATTAGCTGAATCTGAAATGTCTTTTTTTTTTTTTGTCTATCAAAGGAAGGAAAGAAGATTTGCATTCTTTAGAATCCCATCTACCTTGGCTTCTCTATAAAAATAATCAAGAGAACCAGGACCACATTTCCACTGTATTCATCTGAATGATTGCTAATTCTGCATTAAGTGAAAAGACAAGGTAGGGCAGTGTGTACAGCTATACCAATATTTACTTCATTTGCTGAGGCACAGCACATGAGAAGTCATATTAATGCTCTGTGTTAGTGGTGTGACTATTTCTACAAAAATCTATGTTGGAATGAATGTTAAAAATATTATGTAAATTTTGGGCCGCTAGTAAACTTCTTTCCCCTTCTTCTGAACTACAAACAAAAAAAAAATCTCGTGACAAGTCAGCTGCTTTCAGGATACTGTCAGATTCCAAGGTGATATCGTCATGTTTCTTGTTTCGCTTAATGTATTTGACTGCCACATTGTGTAGTTTATGATTTCTGAAAAGCTATTTTCACTGAATATCCCAACTGCTATACTTCTGTGATTCCAGGGTGTCTTCTGCATGTGTTGAAAGCACTGCTGCTTTTTCTATGGTTCCAAGTATGGATGGAAATAATTTCATCTGAAAACATCTAAGCTGAGTGCAATAACTTCCCATCTGACATCATCGTCTACATACTAGGCCCTAATTCTTTCCTACAAAAGTGGCCTACAAATATTTTAATACATAGATTAATAAAGCCTCTTATTTGGAGTCTTCCAGTCTGTGACAAATCCAGACTCAAATAAGAGGCTTTATTAATCGACATATTAAAATATTTGTAGGCCACTTTTCATTCATGAGAACTGCAAGGCAGCATCCAAAATTAACCAACTGTTTAGACAACCATAAATGATTAAAAGCAGAAAAGGGAAGCTGCCTGCATCTCCTGCTTAAAAACTGAGACGAACAATGAACTAACTGGCTGAGATGCTAAACTATCTTCAGAAATGAACAGCTGCCATACAACAACATCCTCCAATTACAGAGTGGGAATAACCTTTCTTCCTCTACCTCCTCCTCCTCCTCTCTCACAACTTGATCAAAAGTAGCCAATTAATATAGTACTTGGGTTTTCTAGGTAAGAAACATGGCTGCTGAAAGATAAATGAGGCTCACAAGCCACTGCAACTGTGAGGATTTCTTGCTTTTCAGTGACTGAACACACCACAGCACAGAAGAGAACTGCGCACAATGCTTTACGGTAGCACGTACCTCACTTTATTTCTTTAACATAGGGGCCTGTACCCTCCTCCACATTATGGGATTCTATGTTGAAGGGATCTTTACAATCAATTCATTTCTGTCTCTCTCTCGTTACTAGAAAATAATCCTTTTTAGCACAGAACAGCAGAATACATCTGTTAATACTCAATAATTTGTTGTTTTAGCATCTTAACATGGATTCAGAAGAAATCTTGATATTAATGGTTCAATCCAGGGTTCTCAAACTTTGCAGAATCACAAATGCACATTATGGACAGTATCTGTGATATACAGATTAAAATTCAGTTATTAAAAGTAGGTTCTATGTTTAGTTCTTGCCCAGTCTTAACATCAATGAAATCATTAGCTTTATTCATGGGGTGGTGACAAACTAACTTGAGAATTATTGATTTAATCATTAATTAATACTTTAAAAATGAATATTTTGCTATGGTATTTAAGGCACGGGGTGAGAAAGTGGAACATAGGTATATTAAGAACAATGGAAGACCATTCTAGCATCTCTTTCTTGTATTTCTACAAATCTAAATTATGATTAAATAATTGTTATTTTATAGCTATTGAACCTTTTTAGAAAGAAATCGGTATACTATATCTATACTATACTATAGTCTATACTATAGACACATATATTTATAACCTCAGTAATCAAGTTAGTCTGTGAACAGTTTGAATTAGAACCTTGTCAGTATGATATCCATATAAATTGCTATAGCTTATATGAAAATTGATTGTAAAGGCAACATATGAAAGCCTAGCTTTATCACTAGTACATGTACTAAAAATCTTTCCTTGAATTAACAAACGTACCTGAAGTTGGTGGTGTTTTCTTTCTTACAGGCTCTGTAAGTAGGCAAAAAGATCTTATATGTCTTTTGAGACCATCTGGGATATGTTCCCTGATGGATCTCAGTATACCTTCTTGATATAAGCACTTGTAAATACTAATAATTAACTATCTTGCTTTGTTGTGATTTTTTTTTAATTGGAGGTTAGCTGCAAGTCAATAACAGACAGGAGGTTGTTGTTTTTTCTGAAAGTTCTATTGTCAAATTCAGCTAACTAGTTCTCAAGTTTTGAGTATAGATCGTTTGTCTCCATTGTTCTTCTCGGTGGTAACGGCCATTCTGTCAATCAGTGGCAGGGTTCGTACAAAATGGGACAGTCTGCAATCTCATCTCATGATAGAAGATTACCACATACATTGTCCTCTTTTTGCTTTCCCAAGAAAACAGTGGGCATTCCAGGAAGCAGATGAAGGCCATCAGCCTTCACATGCATCCAGGCCATTTGATCACCTTTCCTTCAGAAGCTATGAAATCATGACTGATCCTTGAGAAATAAACCTCACCCTTTGGGGAAAGGTGAACACTCTCAAAATGAATATTATTCCCAGATTTATTTATATTCTGAGAGGAATTCCAGTTTTTATATCTGGAAAATATATATAAAATTCCCCTCTCACCCCCATGGGTGGTATGTATCTTCCTCAATCTTGGATCCTCTACCACTCCATCAGTCTTAACTACCTTCCCTCTCTTTACTACCATCCTGCCACACTTCTCCAGTCCGAATGACATCCCAATGTCCTCTCTGTAGATCCGTGTCAGGTGGATCAGTGAGTCGATGTCTCGTTCACTCTTAGCATACACCTTGATGTCATCCATGTAGAGGAGGTGGCTGATGGTGATTCCACTCCTGAACTTGTACCTGTACCCAGTCCTTGTGATTATCTGGCTGAGAGGGTTTAAGCCTATGCAGAACAGCAGTGGGGACAGTGCATCACCTTGGTATATGCCGCACTTGAAGGCCACTTGCGCGAGTCTTGAGTTGACTTCCAGTGTTGTCTTCCACAGTCCCACTGAGTTCTTGAGGAAGGTCCTTAGTGTCCTGTTGACTTTGTATAGCACCAGGCATTCACAGATCCATGTGTGTGGCATTGAGACATAGGCTTTCCTGTAGTCAATCCAGGCTGTCCTCAGATTGGTCTGTCTAGACCTTGAGTCTCGGGCAACTGCTCTATCTATGAGTAACTGGTGTTTTGAGCCTCTGGTGTTGTTCCCAATGCCCTTCTGAGCTGTGCTCATGTACTGGCCCATATGGTCTTATAGTCTGGCAGCTAGGATGCCTGATAGAACTTTCCATGTTGTGGGGAGGCAGGTTATTGGCTGGTAGTTGAATGGTGCTGTGCCCTTGTGAGGTCCTTTCATGATCAGCACTGTCCTTCCTTGTGTTAGCCAGTTTGGGTGGGAGCCTGCTGTTAGCAGCTGGTTCATCTGTGCTGCTAGGTGTTCATGTACTGCTGTTAGTTTCTTTAGCCAGTAGGTGTGGATCATGTCCGGGCCAGATGCTGTCCAGCTTTTCATGTTCTTGACCTGCTGTTGGATGTCTGCTACTGTGATGGCGACTGGTTCCTGTTCTGGGAGATTGCTGTGGTCTGCTTTCAGGTTCTGCAGCCACTTTGCACTGGTGTTATGTGTCTTATCTTTCTCCCATATGTTCTTCCAGTACTGTTCAGTTTCTGCTGTTGGTGGCTCTGCTGTTACTCTGTTGTTGCACTGCAGTTGGGAGTACACCTTGGATGGTTCTTTGGAGAACAGGGCATTTATTTGCTTGGCCTCTGCTTCTCCTTAGCCTGGCAGCCAGTGCTGTGAGCCTTTGTTTAGCAGTCTCTAGGGCTTCAGATGGGATCAGGCCCATATATTTTTTCAGTAGCCGAGTCTTATCCTTAATCTCCACATGCTTCTGTAGTTCCACCAGCTGACTGACTTCTCTCCGAGTTGCCTTGATCTTAGCCTCCAATCTCATTTTCCAGGGTGGGTATGTACTGCTGTTCTTCTTGATTGTGTAGTCAAGCATTTTCAGGATTACAGCAGCTGTAGCATATACCAGTTCATTGGTTTCAGTTATGGTGGTAGTAGGGATTGTCTGGAGGGTTCTGTTGGCATCTTCTAGCATACTATCTGATGGTATTTCTCCACTGAGCCTTGGTAATCGGACTCGAGGGTTGACTGTAGCTAGTTTTTCCATGATCTTATGCCTCATATCAGTTGCTGTGCTCTGGAAGGGGTGGTAGTGACATTCCAGCTTCAGGTGTTGGCTGCACATCCAGTTGTTCTTCCAGGTCTGCTTGAGTCCGGGTTGTAATGTGGAGTTGGTCTATCTCAAGTTGTGAGAGCAGCTTCCTCTTCACTATGTTGAAGCGCTGGGTAAATAGTTGTTTGTTAGTCAGTTAGTGTGGATGTAGGCCTTCTGTCTATCCATAGTTCCCTCATACGTTTCATATATCCCCTCTCATTAGGTCTGCTGTTGTAGTAGCATTTCATCAATTCCAAATTCACTTCTCTCGTCCATGTATGGTTTGTTCCAGTAGCCCACTTAACATCAGATTGTCCTGGTTCCCCAACATCTGACGCGGACCTTGTTAATCTGGGCAACGGACGAGCTGGCATGACTCTCTTAGTTCGTGTCACTCTCATATTTGAGGTAGGCAAGTGAAGCATTAGGGGGTTTTTGCCCAAGGAACCCCTACTGGTAAGGTAGGTACCAGCCAGGATTTGAACCCCGGTCTCCTGCATCAAAAGCGGTGTTCTAACCACTACGCTATCCAGCCACCATATATATATATATATATATATATATATATATATATATATATATATAGTGTGTGTGTGTGTGTGTGTATGTATGTATGTATATATATATATATACACACACACACACACACACACACACATATACATACACATACACACATATACGTATACATATACATATATATATACATATATATGTATATATGTGTGTGCGTGCGTGTATACATACATATATGTGTGTGTGTATATATATATGTATGTATGTGTGCATGTGCGTATGTGTGTGTGTGTGTGTGTACATATATATATATATATATATAAAAATATAAAGTACACCTTTGGTTGGATGGACAGTATTAGGATCGAAATACACTAAAACTCTAATATCTCTGGAAACAGTTCCTCAGTTAGAAAGCTATGGAACGTCATGCCTAATAAAAAAAGATTTGACCCTTTTTTTCCCATGCCAAACTGACTTTATGGGAAACTCAACTTTAAAAATTTAAAAACATGGTGATATGGAAAAATTGGATGGAAGCAGGGATATTGACTTTGGACCAACTGATAGATGATGAAGATGAATTTTTAATGTATGCTGTGTTAAGAGATAAATATCATCTACCAGATGTAACCCAATGGCAATATTTACAGTTACAACATTTGTTAACAGCATTGTTTGGACCAGCAGCATTTTCAGCTTCTGAGGCACCTGAGATATTAGAACAACTTGTTAAATCCTTTAAAACTAAAAAACCTACTACTAGTTTGTATAGATATTTGTTATCAATAAATCAATTTGATATGCAGATATTAAAGGATGAGTGGAATAGAGAATTAGAGGTTTTTATATTGCCTGCACAATAGAAGACTATCTTAACTTCTATACCAAGAGTGTCAATGGACCTTAAATCATGACCTATACAACAAAAAATAATATTTAGAATTTATTGGACTCCACTACGTATATATAGAAAAGGATGTCAAAAACCTCATTTTGTTGGAGATGTAATAAGGACACTGCTTCTTTAAAACATATGTTTTTACAATGTCCTATACTTATCAAGTTTTGGGAGAAAGTACTGGACTATATAAATATGTTTCTGCAACAAAAGCTAAATTTTTCAGAGGATAATATTTTTTTGAACTATATACTTAGTACATGGAAGTTAACAACTGGACAACGTCAATGGATTCTCCGTGCCCTTACTATGGCCAAAAGACTGATATTACAACATTGGAAAGATAAATGTATGGCCCCATTTATTCAATGGATTGAAGACCTGATTACACTTGCTGCTTATGAGTGGATTGCCTATAGATGTAGACTGTGTATGGACAGGTGAAACTCAAAAAATTAGAATATCGTGCAAATGTTCATTTATGTCAGTATGGCAACTCAAAAGGTGAAACCAATATATGAGATAGACGCATTACATGCAAAGCGAGATATGTCAAGCCTTACTTTGGTATAATTGTGATGATTATGGCGTACAGCTTATGAAAACCCCAAATTCACAATCTCAGAAAATAATGAAATATGGGACTCATTTATACAAAATATACTGGGTTAAAAAAAGCAAAACAGGATACTCATGTAACTCTATTAGAAATATATATGTACTTGAATAATATTTGTATTAGATAAGCATATACAGAATTGGAACTGTGTACTTTTTTAATGATATATTAACTTTTTTTGGTTGAACTTCTTCACTTTTATGTTAAAGCACTTTTATGTATTTTTTTCCTTTTTTGTAATAAAAAATAAAATTTAAAATTTTTTTTAAAAACATGCCTTCTCTGCTAGACCTGATGGGGCTGGCTGATGCAATCGGGAGATGCGGTTCCCTCAGATAACCTGGCCCCATGGCATGAAGGGCTTTAAAGGTTAAAACCAGCACCTTGAATTGGACCTAGAAGCAGACTGGCAGCCAATGCAGCTCATGGAGCAGAGGTGTAACATGTGCTGTTCTAGAAGCATACATAAGTGCCCGTGTCACTGCATTTTGCACCAGTTGAAGCTTCTGGATACTCTTCAAGGGCAGCCCCAAGTAGAGCACATTACAGTAATCTATCTGGGTGGTGACCAGGGCACGAGCGGCTGAGAGGATGGCCGTATGGTGCATCCAGACTCAGGAAACAGATGACAGACACAGCAAGAACTGCTTAATGAAGGCAGGAATTTTCCAGTGCCTTGGGAACACCAACTTTTGAAGAGTGGCATATACATTCTAAAAATAAATTAATACAATTGATGATCCAGGTTTATTTTTTATTGGTATTTAGGGAAAATGAATCTGCAGCTACCTCTTGCTATAATGTTACAGCATCTTTGAATTAAAGGAAGCCCCTTGTGAGGTTTCAGTGAGCCACAGGATTTAGAAAAGTATATAAGCCTCCTAAATGCTTCTAGGTTAGAACTGTCCAGAGAAGGGTAGTGACAATTTGGCATCTTATGCTTTTAGCTATAAAGAAAAAAAAATCAACTTCTTACTATAGCTTGATGGCAACATATAACATTTACTATTATTATCACTTAATAATGAAGAATAATGGCTCTTTTGCGAGATTTGGGAAGAAGCAACTCATTTTCCTTCATCAGAAATGACTCCCAGCATTTATGCTTGATTGATGTGATTTTTCAATTCATCGACTGTAATTTAGAAAATGAACTGAACTCCTGTGTTAGACCAATTCAGCCTCCTGATCATCCTCAGACCAAATTCTCTAGGTTAGTTCTGCTGCTTCTTCATGGAAGTCAGTAGCACATCAGCTGTCTACTGTACTGTAGCTCCTTATGCCTGGGGTAAAGGAAGAAATGCAGGGATAAAAGGAAGTGGTATCTTACAGAATGGGGAAATGTGAATAGGTTTTGTAAAAGATTTTGTGGACTAACCGTTTGTGCAGAGCCTATCTCGATAGGTCTGAATTGCTCTAGTCAGATTTTCTTTTCAGATACAATTAGAGTGAATTGATGTCTGTAGGTATGTACTGTATATGTACGTGTACGAACAAGCATAAATATATGTGAAATATTTTACAGAATAAATTAGATGGTATATCTTAAGTTATGGAATATTTTCAGTTTTGGGTAAGTAACAGAAGGTGCATATCATCACTTGTTAACAATCACATCTTAGTCTGTCCTTCACATAAAACAACATTCATTTTATACCTCAAGTTGAGAAAATTTCTAACTGCTCTTAAGGTAAGAGTGGGAACATTAATTCAGTACAATTGTTTTAACAACATATGTCTTTGTAACTCACACTTACACATGCAATATTAACCTGCAGTTCTTGGGAAGAACCTTTTATGAACCACTGTGTAATGCAAACTTAAACAGGTCTATTCAGAAAACCCATTGAGAGCAATAGTGTACTGCAAGGTTGTAAATTATTCAAACCACTGGAGTGCAATAGGATTCTGCTACATGCTGCCTTATGTACGGACAGGTCTATAGGTGTATATTTTCAGTAATACTTTTCAGTATCATGCATTGTGGTAGGTCAGCTGTGCTAATAACATGTTTGCATTTCTTTGGACTTTTATTTATATTTCAATAATCAAAAGGAAGCCATTTCCAAAGCAATTTGAATTGTACCTGCTCAAAGGCAAACCTCAAGGAGACCAACTAAATTTACTGTCAGGTAAAATTTTAATATTTTTTTCTATCTAATGAGCTGATGCCAGTGACTAAACCATGTATTGTTACATTTAGCGACAAAAGCAAAAGACCCAGCTTCAATACTTCTTGAAAAGTCCTGTTTCTTAATCCCAAAGGGTCTTTGATTGGTAACATATTCCAAAACCTTTTATTCATATATTTTTCCCTGAGAAGCAGGAAAACCACACATTTGTGCAAAGCTATTATTTTCTGTCTCTGTCTCAGACATAATTGGGGTTCTGAGGTCCTAATGTTTATCAACAGCTCTGCTTCCTTGGGAGGAGAAAGGGTGATTGAAACCTCAGTGATTGAAACTTTATTTACATGTATGTAGAGACTGAGCAGAAAATGTATATTTTCAAAATCACGTCCAACCCCTGGTCTTCGGTTCATTACTTATGCCTTTTTGGACCACTGAAACACACTTCTTGTCCTTTGTCAAGATTTAAAAAAACCATTTAAGCATTTGCTTAGGGAAGTTATAGAGTTAGAATACAGGGTTCAAAAAGACTTGGCATACCTAATGTTCAGTGAAGCTTGTTTTGCTTGTGTGTGTGTGAGAGAGAGAGAGAGAGAGAGAGAGAGAGAGAGAGAGACAGAGAAATCTACTTTTTACATCTCCTTTAAAACTCTTACCAGTTCAATGAAGTAGTAGAAGAAAACACATTCAAGATTGGAGAAATATAGTTAGGTACATTTTTAATTACACACACACACACACACATATATAGTTAGAAAGTCACTGAAGCTTAATAATGCTTGGAGATTCAATGAACTTTAAGTAGGGACCAGATTCAAGCAACAATTCTTATTATTTGAGATTCAGACAGACTTAAGGATGCTAAAAGTCACTGATTTCAGTGTGAGTACTTTGTTATGATAAGCTTGACCTCACTAAAACTATTAATTTCAATGCAGTGAATTTGTACAGGATCCAATTTTCTTGTGGTTGTGTTCAATCATTCATATTTAATTATGCATGATGAGGATTTCCTTTTGAATAGGTATTACACTGGTGTTTCACTCTAAGACAGTGTTGTCCAAACGTGGCCACTTTAAGATGAGTGGACTTCAATTCCCAGAATTCCCCAGCCAGCCATGCTGGCTGGGGAATTCTGGGAGTTGAAGTCCACTCATCTTAAAGTGGCCACGTTTGGACAACACTGCTCTAAGAGAAGTTCATTTTTGCTTAGTATTTTCAATGCAAATGTCCTTGGAGTGTTTTCATTCATTGGTCTGCTGTTTCAGCTGATTCCAGATGAATCACATGGTTCCTTCACATAATATTAGTAGGGTTTTGATGGTATGAAAAGCCAAATGTAATCTCTCAAAAGTTTCTCAATACTTATTCTGTCTTTTTATTATTACAGAGATCTGTGGGAGAAAAAATTTCAATAGAGCAGCAAACTCCTGTTGCAGGTAGGAATAAGAAAATATGCAGTGAAGGCATGGTGGCTTTGTATTTAGCCTTATAATGATCTTGAATGGTAAGTAGGATGAGAAGTAAATACTGTCATGGGCTACTGAGGATTTGATCCAATATCTCCCCAGTCTTATTCCAGAATATTGATCTCCATATTATACAAATTCTGGGTCCTTCCTTCCTGCCTGCCTGCCTGCCTGCCTGCCTGCCTGCCTGCCTGCCTGCCTGCCTGCCTGCCTTCCTTCCTTCCTTCCTTCCTTCCTTCCTTCCTTCCTTCCTTCCTCCCTCCCTCCCTTCCAGAAAGCAAACTTGCATATCAGTAATTTATTTATTTTAGTTGTTAGATTTGTTCATCTTGGATGCATTATAAACTATGACAGTTCAGCATTGAAAAATTTGTTGTAGATGGTTCTTTGTGTTGTTAACACTTTGAATTTCCTATAGTTGTTACATTATTTGTGTCCAGTTCTTAAGAACTATTTCTGTATCATTCAGTACAATCAGTAAATCAGTATTATATTTTGTCACACTATTATATTCTTTTTTGTCATGTTGGGTTTTTCTTAATATTGTGGTGCTTTTATATTTATTTCATTTCATAAACTATATTTATTTCATACGCTATAAGATTTTATACTTTATGAACCTGGATCATCCTCTATCTATCTATCTATCTGTCTGTCTGTCTGTCCATCCGTCTGTCCATCCATCCATCCATCCATCCGTCCATCTGCATAGATATACACACAAACACACAAACCCCTAGATGTGCTGTCCAAGAGCAGGAAAGGACACAGTGGTGATTATCATAAAATTTTTCTAATATCTATCATTTCTTTTCAGGTTTACTGAAGAGGAGAGACTGCACACCATCAAGCAACACAATGGCAGGAGAAAATAATAGTGCAGTAACAGAATTCTTTCTGTTAGGACTCACAGAAAATCCCAGCTTGGCCACCATTTGTTTTGTCATTTTCCTTCTGATGTATCTTATCACCTGCATGGGAAATCTTGGGATGATTAGCTTGATCCACTTTGATTCTCAACTCCATACTCCCATGTATTATTTCCTCAATAATTTGGCTTTTGTAGATTTCTGCTATTCCTCCACAATAACACCTAAAACGCTATCCAACTTCTTAACTTCCAAGAAATTAATTTCCTTTGCTGGCTGCATTACACAATTGTTCAGCTTTGTCCTTACTGCCAGTGTTGAGTGCCTTCTCCTAGCTGTAATGGCCTACGACCATTATGTGGCAATTTGTAACCCACTCCTCTATACAGTCATTATGACTAAGAAAGCGTGTGCCCAATTGGTAGGAGTGACTTACATAATGGCCTTCATCCATGCTCTCGTACAAACAATCTCAACCTTTAGACTCTCCTTCTGCCACTCCAATGTTATAAATCATTATTTCTGTGATATTCCTCCGCTATTAAAACTCTCTTGCAGTAGAACATTCAGCAATGAGATTGTGCTTTATACATTTGGTACATTTCAGGGTATTTTCACTTCAGTGCAGATCTTCATCTCATACATATACATCGTTGCCGCCATCCTGAGGATTCGCTCTTCTGAAGGGAGGCGTAAAGCCTTCTCCACATGTGTGTCTCATTTGACAGCTGTCTTGATCTTCTATGGCACCACTGTTTTCATCTATGTCAGACCCATTTCAAGCTACTCACTTGGCCGAGATAAAGTTATCTCTGTCTTCTACACTATGGTAATTCCCATGCTGAATCCCCTAATCTATAGCCTGAGGAATCAGGAGGTGAAGAAAGCATTGAAGCGAGCATTAAACCGAATAAAGTTGCCTTGAGAAACACCTGCAATCCATGTTTGTGCAAGCTGGGATTGTAATTTTGTGCATGATATTTCCAATTGTTCAAGTATTCTAATTATAAAGAAACATGAAATAAAAATTTCAAAGTATTTCTCATTTCTGTTATGTAGAGGCTTACAGGCTTAACTGAGCCAGAAAATGTCCACTTACTCTTGCTTCTCCTGTGAGCTAAGTGGCTGGCTGAGGACTAACCTGAGGAAGATTGTTATCACTTCCTTTGGCCCAGAGTCATTTTCCTTAAGCTACCCAAATGCTAAAGAAAAAGAGGAAAACAGGATTTCCTCCCTTCCTTCCTTGAGTCCCTTTGCAATAAAAGGACTGATATGAATATCAGAAGACAGAGAATATATTTATAAAAACAAACTGTTATAATTAATCTCTGCTAAATTGCTCCCAATACAAAGGAGTCCCCTCCATCCATAACACTTATTTCCCACCCTTCTCCAAATTATATCAAATGTGAAGAAATTCAGCTGCTACACTTGAATTTTAAAGAGGCACTATTTAATGGTAATCACAGATGAAATCACACAAATCACACAATCTGATTTAGCTAGGCACATCAGAGACACTGTTACTGATTGCCTCTAAATTAGAATAGATGAGGAGAAGGAGGATAATTGTTATTACTACAATTATAGTAATAATAATTACTAATGCAACACTATGAAGACTTCTGTCCAGAGAATGATATATCTTAGCATAAAGGGTTTTATGTCCTCTTTGTAGAAATTATGTTAACAGAAGGATAAAACTGAAGTGTGATGAAAGCAGAAATTGTAGGAATCATAACACCATTTCAGGAAGGAATAACAAACAACATTCAAAAGGGACATAATTTATTTTGAAAAATTTTAAACAGGACCGATCACTTGGATGAGGCTGATTTATTTCCCAAAGGAAGAACAGCTTCTAAAATGAGTTGTAAAACTGGATATTTTTTATTCTGGGAATGTTTTCAAGAATTGAAATGGACAGTATTTTATTCTTCCAGTATACCGGCTAGCCAAGTAAGAAATATGGTGTATTGGCAGAATGTAAGCAGTGTTGATTTAAAAAAAAAAACACATTAAGTCTACTAGAGTGTTTGAGCTTTAATTCTTACAGAACCCATTCTGTTCCTTATCTTCTTTCTTAGAAAGGTAAGATAATCTTCGTATTATTGTTGCATGCTTCAAGTCTTGGTTTATCATACCATTAATGATATACGTATATTTATGTTATAGTAATTTGTTTAGATGACAATTTGAAAGGACATCAGCAGGGCTGTGGGGACAGGTCCAGAGTTCCACAGTTACACCTGCCCCATTCCTGCCCCAGGGCTCTCATTGATGGTGTTGGAGAGGGAGTGTAGTGAAGCCAGAGGGCTCAGCCAATCACTTTGCTTCTCATACATTACACTTGCATAATAAGGAACACACTATCCAGCAAAGGAGTCAGAACAGAGTCAATAGAGGGATGACAAGGATTGGCTGGGGATGGGAAAGTATCCAACTGACCAATTTCTGAGCAATTTCTTGTTAGTAGATGATCTTTCCCAATAAGTTTCCCAAAAGGTTGTTATTTGTCTGTCCAAAATTATAAATGGAGAATAACCTTGTTACGTGTGTACTTTATATTTATTGTAGTAGTTTAGATGCAGCAAAAGAAGTCTCCAAAGGTATACACAACATTTAAAAATCGATTACAACAAAAGTAGCTATAATCTAAGGATGAAGCAATAACGTTAGATGCTTAACAGTATGCCGACCAGCTTAAAGTACAGTTCTGTGTGCTTCTGTGTTTTGACCTGAGAACACTGGAAACATGGCTGCCTCCTCTGAGAGGCATCCCAAAATAATCAGCACAAAAAGGCTCTGTAGCAAAAATGTGCTCTTCTCTTCCAGAAGGAGGATAGAGAGGGACTTTCTAATATTCACACAAGGTTGGGTTGATAAAGTAGAGAAATTAGACCCATAGAATGCTTCCCCTTTTGTCCTTCCCTCCAATGACCCTCTCCAGGGCCCCTGTTACCTCTTTGTTCCTCAGACTGTAGATCATGGGATTCAGCATTGGTGTGACAACACAGTAGAACAATGAGACAGTTTTTCCCCCCAGCTTGGATGAATTGTGGGAGCTGGGACGCAAATAGGTGAAGATAGCTGTCCCAAAGCACAGGATCACCACGGTTAAATGGGCTGCACAGGTGGAAAAAGCTTTGTGCCTTCCCTCTGCTGAATGAATATGAAGGATGGTTGAAAGAATGGACACGTAAGACAACAGCACCAGGAAAAAAGGGGTGAGCAGAATGAGGACACCTGCTCCCAGCATCACAGCATCCCTAATGAAGGTGTTAGAACAAGCCAACTGCTGAACAGCTAACACTTCACAGCCAAAATGGTTGATTATCTTTATTTCACAGAATGGCAACTGCAGAGTGAACACTGTCTGCACCAGGGCGTTCAGAAACCCACAGAGCCAGCATCCAAGTGCCATCTGCACACAGAGCTGCTGTCTCATAACAATATTGTATCGCAAGGGATGGCAGATGGCCATGTACCGATCATATGCCATGACAGCCAACAGGATGAATTCAGTACCTCCAAGAGACAGGGATACGAACATTTGCACAACACAACCCCCAAAGGAGATGGTTTTGCGATCTGCCAAGAGGTTGCACAGCATCTGAGGGATGATTGTGGTGGTGTAGCACATGTCCAGGAAAGATAGGTGGCTCAGGAAATAATACATTGGGGTGTGCAACTGTGGGTCTCTTTTGATTACTAGTATGATTAGGATATTCCCTGTCAGAGTCACAAGATACATTATCAGAAAAAGTGCAAATAGGCCTCTTTGAGTTCCTGGATTATTGGACAAGCCCAAAAGGATAAATTTCATGTTCCACGTCTGATTTCCACTTGTCATAATGGTATCCAGATTCATATATCATCTGTGTTTTTTTTTAAAGTGACAGCAAACACAAACAATAATTCATTCTTACTTTTCTGTTAATTAATAATAAGACCATAGAAGAGGCTAACAATTTTTCCATGCCCAGCCTTCTGTATCCTGCAGATGGATGCCTCTGAGGGTCTCCCAAGCAACTAACCTTTTATGAGGGTCCTCAACTGAAGTTTTGTCCAAGAAGGATTCTAACCAGTCTGATGAATTTTAACTGAACGGTTTTTTGCTTTTTTTTTTTTTTTTACAAATAAAGTATTTTTAATAGATAGATAAATAGGTAGATGATAACAATTTCAGAAATATGTTTGAAAAGATTGCTGGAAAGAATTCTACATCTGATTCACCCAAGGAAGGAAAGAAAGAAAGAAAGAAAGAAAGAAAGAAAGAAAGAAAGAAAGAAAGAGAGCGAGCGAGCGAGCAAGCAAGCAAGCAAGCAAGCAAGCAAGCAAGCAAGCAAGCAAGCAAGCAAGCAAGCAAGAAAGAAAGAAAGAAAGAAAGAAAGAAAGGAGCATGCTTCACCTAGCCTCAGCAGAAACTAAAAGGGTGCCCACTGGGCAATGCAAGGGTTGAATGGAACATAGCTTCTAGGGGTGAGAACAGTTCATTGACTTAATGTGCCATCCTTGAATCAACTGCAGGATTTTTTTTTTCAATTGTAGAAAATATAGTAGCCTGCCAGCCTAGAATGAAATGGCTGCTTGGGACAGTGACCACTGGAGGGGATAGGGTGTGCCAGGCACTGCCAGTCAATCAGAACAGGGCTGCTCCTAGATTGGAACAAAGCGCTGAAGACCACCTGCTCTGAAGGGCTTAAGACGGCTCCAGTCAGAAAACATTAGTTTTTAACTGAAGCTGGAAACCACCGGCATGGGATGTATTTGCAATGGGCTGGGAGTAGGAGGAGGGCAATGTCCTTGGTTCCTGCAATCAGGGAGTGATGAGTGACCCATGCTGGCAATGGACCAAGCAGAAAGTGCAGATCTGACCTCTGTACCTTAGTAAGTACAGGTGAAACTCGAAAAATTAGAATATCGTGCAAATGTTCATTTATGTCAGTATGGCAACTCAAAAGGTGAAACCAATATATGAGATAGACGCATTACATGCAAAGCGAGATATGTCAAGCCTTACTTTGGTATAATTGTGATGATTATGGCGGACAGCTTATGAAAACCCCAAATTCACAATCTCAGAAAATTAGAATAGTGTGAAAAGGTTCAATATTCTAGGCTCAAAGTGTCCCCCTCTAATCAGCTAATGAATCCATAACACCTGCAAAGGGTTCCTGAGCCTTTCAATGGTCTCTCAGGCTGGTTCAATAGGAATCACAAGCATGGGAAAGACTGCTGACCTGACAGTTGTGCAGAAAACCATCATTGACACCCTCCATAAGGAGGGAAAGCCCCAAAAGGTAATTGCAAAAGAAGTTGGATGTTCCCAAAGTGCTATATCAAAGCACATCAATAGAAGTTATGTGGAAGGAAAAAGTGTGGTAGAAAAAGGTGCACAAGCAGCAGGGATGAGCGCAGCCTGGAGAGGATTGTCAGGAAAAGGCCATTCAAAAGTGTTGGGGACTTTCACAAGGAGTGGACTGAGGCTGGAGTTAGTGCATCAAGAGCCACCACACACAGACGGATCCTGGACATGGGCTTCAAATGTCGTATTCCTCTTGTCAAGCCGCTCCTGAACAACAAACAAGGTCAGAAGCGTCTTACCTGGGCTACAGAAAAAAAGAACTGGTCTGTTGCCCAGTGGTCCAAAGTCCTCTTTTCTGATGAGAGCAACTTTTGCATCTCATTTGGGAACCAAGGACCCAGAGTCTGGAGGAAGAATGGAGAGGCACACAATGCATGATGCTTGAAGTCCAGTGTGAAGTTTCCACAGTCTGTGTTGATTTAGGGAGCCATGTCATCTGCTGGTGTTGGTCCACTGTGCTTCATTAAGTCCACGGTCAACGCAGCCGTCTACCAGGAGATTTTGGAGCACTTCATGCTTCCTTCCGCAGACGAGCTTTATGGGGATGCTGACTTCATTTTCCAGCAGGACCTGGCACCTGCCCACACTGCCAAAAGTACCAAAACCTGGTTCAATGACCATGGGATTACTGTGCTTGATTGGCCAGCAAACTCGCCTGACCTGAACCCCATAGAGAATCTATGGGGCATTGCCAAGAGAAAGATGAGGGACATGAGACTGAACAATGCAGCGGAGCCGAAGGCCGCTATTGAAGCATCCTGGTCTTCCATAATGCCTCAGCAGTGCCGCAGGCTGATAGCATCCATGCCACGCCGCATTGCGGCAGTCATTGCTGCAAAAGGGGCCCAAACCAAGTACTGAGTACATATGCATGCTTATACTTTGCAGAGGTCTGATATTGTTCTATTTCCAATCCTTGTGTTATTGATGTCATGTAATATTCTAATTTTCTGAGATTGTGTATTTGGGGTTTTCTTAAGCTATACGCCATAATCATCACAATTATACCAAAGTAAGGTTTGACATATCTCGCTTTGCATGTAATGCGTCTATCTCATATATTGGTTCCACCTTTTGAGTTGCCATACTGACATAAATGAACATTTGCATGATATTCTAATTTTTCGAGTTTCACCTGTAAATCTTCAGATTCTTACCAACTTAATAATGCCTAACTTTACCAGTCCAAAATCTTATGCCACTATTCTGCATTGTCCTCTTGAACAGACTTATTTGAAAGACAAAAAAAAAAAGACAAAACATAATTAAATAAAAATCAGAAATGGGAAATAGTTTTAGTAAATGGAAATTGAGGAATAAGGCAGGGCAACTTCTAAATAAACACCAGAAAGCACCCTTACCTTTGAAGGGCATATACATTTTGTAGGGATGATAATAGTATTATTACTACAGAAAATAAAAAGGCAAAAAAAAAAAAATACTGTAGAGAGAGAGAAAATTAGTTTTGCACTGGAATTTGCTCTGGAATTTGAGTGCGAACTGCAACATGAAATTTGAGGTAGAATGGTAGGCTGCACAGTCCATATTGGAGTTATCAATGAGAAAAACTCTTAAGGACTTAGTATTCATGGGCAGTTTGATTTGGTTGGAATAATCCTGTAGAGAGGTTTTATACATCAGATTGTGCTGAATACTACTGCAGACTTTTCCAGAGAAAAAAGAAGAAAAGAGAAGAGAAGAGAAGAAAAGAAAAGAAAAGAAAAAAGAAAAAGAAAAGCAGGCGCTCTAATCTGGAGATAAACCATTTCTAAGATTCTGAAAGACAGTTGTGAGAGGCTTCACTGAACACCCATTCTTCTATTTGCCCACTGTCCATTTTAAAAAGGATTTGCAGGTTCCGATGACATTTCAAAGATCTGCAAAAGCAATCTATTAGGTGTGAGGTGAGCATGAACTATGCACTGGGAATCATGTTTCTCTGGAGGCAGCATAAAATCTAACTGGAAAGAAGAGACTGGGCCATGCATTCCAGCCCCTCCGTCCCTGGCATGTACACTTTTCTCCCTCAATCCCATTCAGCTGAAGGACAACACAATGCTTTATGTGGTTTTAAGAACTCTGTGCAGGGTGCCTGATCATTCAAAACATAACTGTATTAACTGTCTTAAGGTCTTCCTCAATAAAATGGGAAGATGCAGGATGGCAGGACCAGAACTCAAAGGCATATTCTAAACTCCCCTCCATGGTTGGACTTCACAAGCACCCAGAGTGCGCTTGTTGGTTTTTAGTGTGAAACTCAAACAGATAGACAAAATTAAGTTCTCCATACCTGTAGTTGGGTACTATAATCATCTTCTGGCCTCTAGAATATCATAGACAGATGCCTTCATAATATAGAAGCTATGCAGGACCTCAGGGACTGGTTCCCACAAGTATAATTATATGGTGCAGCAAACTATGTGTGCTAATTTCACTTTGACTATGAGTCACTTCTATGACCCCAACTTTTCACCACCTCTTGGGTTGCATGTGCCTAAAAACCAGTAAAAATGTGATGTAAATTTCCAAAACCTCTGATTTCTTGCCACCCTTTTAACTGGGCAGATTCATAGCAAAAGAGGTAGTCCTTGAGAAAGGTCAACACCAATACTTTTAATTGTTCTCACTAGGCAATTGGCAGTCATTGTAGACATCATGGAATCCCTCTACCTTGCACCTTGTCCTGATGAGAGATGACACCCATTCAGAAAAGCTTTGTTGGTCTGTCCTGCACAGATGTAATGGGGGTAAAGATGTATGTCCTCCTTGCTGCATCCAAATTGTACAACAGGGTTCCAGATAAGCCTCTAAAAAGGTCTTATGATTTATTTGATGTGATCTTTCCACCAGTCCTCCACCTATCCACTTCATTGCTCTCAACCATCCAATAAAGCAAGGTGTTACTTTAGCTCTTCTAGGGGAGAAGAAGTTTATATATTTCTTTTCTTTTTCTTTTGTTGTTGTTGTTTAGTCGTTAAGTCGTGTCCGACTCTTCGTGACCCCATGAACCATATTGCGCCAGGCCTTCCTATCTTTCACTGCCTCCCTGAGTTTGCTCAATTTCATGCTCATTGCTTCAGTGATGCTATCTAGCCATCTCATCCTCTGCCGTCCTCTTCTCCTTTTGCCTTCCATCTTTCCCAGCATCAGGGTCTTTTCCAAAGAGTCCTCTCTTCGCATTAGGTGACCAAAGTATCTGAGCTTGAGCTTCATTATCAATCCTTCCAATGAGCAATCAGAGTTGATTTCCTTTAAGATTGACTGGTTTGACCTCCTAGCAGTCCAGGGGACTCTTAAGAGTCTTCTCCAGCACCACAGTTCAAAGGCATCAATTCTTCGGCGTTCAGCCTTCTTTATGGTCCAGCTCTCACAGCTATACATTACTACTGGAAAAACCATAGCTTTGACTATGCGGATCTTTGTCGGCAAGGTGACGTCTCTGCTTTTTAAGATGCTATCTGGGTTTGCCATAGCTTTCCTCCCAAGGAGCAAGCGTCTTTTAATTTCATGGCTGCAGTCTCCGTCTGCGGTGATCTTGGAGCCCAAATAAATGAAGTCTGTTACTGCTTCCATTTCTACCCCTTCTATTTGCCAGGGATTGATGGGTCCAGATGCCATGATCTTGGTATTTTTAATGTTGAGTTTCAAGCCAGCTTTTGCACTCTCCTCTTTCACCCTCATCAAGAGGCTCTTTAGTTCTTCTTCACTTTCTGCCATTAGGGTGGTATCGTCTGCATATCTGAGGTTATTGGTGTTTCTCCCTGCAATCTTAATTCCGGCTTGTGATTCTTCCAGCCTGGCATTTCTCATGATGTACTCTGCATATAGGTTAAATAGGCAGGGTGACAGTATACAGCCTTGTCGTACTCCTTTCCCTATTTTGAACCAATTGGTTGTTCCATGACCGGTTCTAACTCTTGCTTCTTGGCCCGCATACAGATTTCTCAGGAGACAGGTAAGGTGGTCTGGTATCCCCATCTCTTTAAGAATTTGCCACAGTTTGTTGTGATCCACACAATCAAAGGCTTTTGCATAGTCAATGAAGCAGAAGTAGATGCTTTTCTGGAACTCTCGTGCTTTCTCCATGATCCAGCGAATGTTGGCAATTTGATCTCTAGTTCCTCTGCCTCTTCGAAACCCAGCTTGTACATCCGGTAGTTCTCGGTTCACGTACTGCTGAAGCCTAGCTTGTAGGATTTTGAGCATAACCTTGCTAGCATGTGAAATGAGTGCAATTGTGCGATAGTTTGAGCATTCTTTGGCATTGCCCTTCTTTGGAATTGGAACGTAAACTGACCTTTTCCAATCCCGTGGCCACTGTTGCGTTTTCCAAACTTGCTGGCATATTGAGTGCAGCACTTTAACAGCATCGTCTTTTAGTATTTTAAAGAACTCAGCTGGAATACTGTCATCTCCACTAGCTTTGTTGTTAGCAATGCTTCCTAAGCCCCACTTGACTTCACTCTCTAGGATGTCTGGCTCAGGGTCAGTGACCACACCAGCATGGACATCAGGGACATTAAGATCTTTCTTGTATAGTTCTTCTGTGTATTCTTGCCACCTCTTCTTAATCTCTTCTGCTTCTGTTAGGTCCCTGCCTTTTTTGTCCTTTATCATGCCCATCTTTGCACTAAACGTTCCTTTGATATCTCCAATTTTCTTGAAGAGATCTCTAGTCTTCCCCATTCTATTGTTTTCTTCAATTTCTTTGCATTGTTCATTTAAGAAGGCCTTCTTATCTCTCCTTGCTATTCTCTGGAAATCTGCATTCAGTTGCTTATATCTTTCCCTTTCACCCTTGCTTTTCGCATTCCTTCTTTCCACAGCTATTTGTAAAGCCTCATCAGACAGCCATTTTGCTTTCTTGCATTTCTTTTTCTTTGGGATGGTTTTAGATGCTGCCTCTTGTACAATGTTACAGACCTCCGTCCATAGTTCTTCAGGCACTCTGTCTACCAAATCTAATCCTCTAAATCTATTCATCACCTTCACTGTGTACTCACATGGAATATGATCTAAGTCATACCTGAGTGGTCTAGTGGTTTTCCCTACATTCTTCAATTTAAGCCTAAATTTTGCAGTAAGAAGCTCATGATCTGAGCCACAGTCAGCTCCTGGTCTTGTTTTTGCCGTCTGTATAGAGCTTCTCCATCTTTGGCTGCAAAGTATGTAATCTATCTGGTTTCGGTATTGACCATCTGGTGATGTCCATGTGTAAAGTCGTCTCTTGTGTTGTTGGAAAAGAGTGTTTGCTATGACTAGCTTGTTCTCTTGACAGAAGTCTATTAGCCTTTGCCCTGTTTCATTTTGTACTCCAAGGCCAAACTTGCCTGTTATTCCGATTACTCCTTGACTTCCTACTTTAGCATTCCAATCCCCTATGATGAAAAGGACATCTTTTTTTGGTGCTAGTTCTAGAAGGTCTTGTAGGTCTTCATAGAACCGGTCAACTTCAGCTTCTTCGGCATCAGTGGTTGGGGCATAGACTTGGATTACCGTGATGTTGAATGGTTTTCCTTGGATACGCACTGAGATCATTCTGTCGTTTTTGAGGCTGTACCCCATTACTGCCTTTCCCACTCTCTTATTGACTATGAGTGCAACTCCATTTCTTCTAAGGGTTTCTTGCCCACAGTAGTAGATATAGTGGTCACCTGAATTAAATTCACCCATTCCCGTCCATTTCAATTCGCTGATTCCCAAGATGTCGACGTTCAATCTTGTCATCTCATGTTTGACCACATCCAGCTTGCCTTGGTTCATGGATCTTACATTCCACGTACCTATACAATATTGTTCTTTACAGCATCGGACCTTCTTTTCGCTTCCAGATACATCCACAGCTGAACGTCCTTTCGGCTTTGGCCCAGCCGCTTCACTCTTTCTGGAGCTACTTGGAATTGCCCTCCGCTCTTCCCCAGTAGCATATTGGACACCTTCCGACCTGAGGGGCTCATCTTCCGGCGTCATATCTTTTAGCCTTTTAACATTGTCCATGGGGTTTTCTTGGCAAGGATACTGGAGTGGGTTGCCATTTCCTTCTCCAGTGGACCACATTTTGTCAGAACTCTCTGTCATGACCTGTCCGTCTTGGGTGGCCCTGCACGGTATAGCTCATGGCTTCACTGAGTTACACAAGCCCCTTCGCCACGACAAGGCAGTGATCCATGAAGGGGTCTTTTTCTTTACTATGTTCTTATTTTTTCTTTATTTTCTGTTTTTCCATTTTTTAATTTTCTGCACTTTCTATTTTTCTTTTCTTTTTCTTAGTTTGTATTAGTTTTTACCTTTTTAATTGTAATTGTAATGTTTAATAAAATTACTATATAAAAAAAGGATTCAATTTCCCATCATACCTCCCTCTGCCAGTTATACTACTCCCAGGTCATGCTTCTTCCCCACTCTTCCCCATCTCCCTGACTCTTCTCATAACACCAAGTCTCAATTAATAAAACTAGTAAAATGAAGCAACTCCAACAAATGTATACAGCTGTATGAAAACAAAAGTATTGGTTTTTTTTTCTTCTCTCTCCCTCTCTGTATGTGTTCATGAATGGGTGGAGGAAGGCTAGAAATGCTGCTGCTGCCGCCTCCTCCTCCTCCTCCTCCTCCTCCTCCTCCTCCTCCACTTCTTCTTCTTCTTCTTCTTCTTCTTCTTCTTCTTCTTCTTCTTCTTCTTCTTCTTCTTCTTCTTCTTCTTCTTCTTCTTCTTCTTCTTCTTGCAGTGGAAGATGGGGCAGGCTATTTATAAATTCACAGACTACTGGAGGCTCTAGGCACAATAGACTCAAGGAATTGGCCACTTTGAAAGCATTGATTCTTTGCACTCAACTATTGGCTACCTTGGATTGAGTAATGATTGACTAAAATTGTTTTTTACAAGCTCCAGGCTCACAAGCATATGGACAACACCATCCTGAAAGCACCTGAAGTCTGCAGATGTTGAGGATCATGTGGAAAATCTGCAGTTTGGTGTGGAAGTGCATTAGGAATTATTAGCAGATGGAAAGACTGGTGGTGTGGCAGAGTTCTGAACATCTGGATGGATGTTTTTGCAATGCCTCATTACATTACATGTAATGAAAAGGATCTTAGTTGGGGAAAAGTGGACAGGAACTAACTCAGCAGTAGGCAATCCATGAACCATATGGGGTCTCTTTGATCAGTACAGTTCATTCTTCCCTCCCTCCTTCCCCCACAGTATCTGTGTTTGTTAGCTAAAATCTAATCAAACCATATTATAGATTGCTGTATTGCATGAACTATGAACCTTGCCAGTGCATTTATAAATTATGATTTACAGCTTAGTGTATTGTGTAAACTCACTCTTTCTCATTAGTTAAATAAATCATAATTAAAGAACTCACGTGTCCACGTGTTGTGTGAATCTAGATACATTCAGCATGCTAATCCTTATTTGGATAATATTTTCACAGGGATATTTCATGCAGTGAATATCTGATTATTTAAGGATGTTCAGATGGACCATTAATTATAACCACTTAGTTGTTACTTTTTATAGACCAGTTTGGCTATATTTTCTGCTTTTGTGGTTAAATAAGCTGTTTTTGGAGTCACATAAAGCATGTGTGCAAAATTTTGGAAAAAACCTAAAATCCCAATAATAACTGCATGGACATCAATTACAAAAGAATTAAAGAAGGTACACAGAAACAAGATCCATGTATATAGAATGCTATTGATTTTGACAAACTAAGGTACATTTTTCAAAATATAAAACAGGATAACTTAAAGTGTTATAAATTAGATATGAGTATTAATTGCATAATTCTATGAGAATTTAATTGAACTATTTGGTATTTCTTTACCTAGATTTTAGAAAATTAATATATTTTTTAAAAAAGTGATGGATATATAATGCACAATTTTGAGACAGAATTGCATTTCTCTCTCTCTTTAATAACCAGAATCTAGTAGTGTATCATCTGTAACTTACCGTGGGATATCTAACTAAGCCTTTTGTATATAATGGCCACACTTTCCAGTTATTATAAAACAAACTTTCCCCCTTTCCAAAGCCATATATTGCCAAGTGATTTCGTCAGAGCATCTTTCACCTCCTTGTTCCTCAGGCTGTAGATCAGAGGATTGAGCATGGGGATCACAACTGTGTAGAACAATGAGGCCCATTTATCTTGGTCCATGGAATAGCTGGAGCTGGGCCGAAAGTACATGAAGAGTATTGTCCCATGGAATATCCCAACAGCTGTCAGGTGAGAGGCGCAGGTGGAAAAAGCTTTGTACCTGCCCTCAGCAGAGCGCATTCTCAGGACTGTACCCAAAATATAAGCATAGGAAACAAGAATCATTCCAATGCTGCTTCCTTCAATGCAGCCAACAAAGGCAAATATCACTATCTCACTGATGTAGGTATCAGAACAGGAGAGAATTAGCAGTGGAGGTTCGTCACAGAAGAAATGATTGATAATATTAGATCTGCAGAATGACAGTCGAAATGTACAGGAAGTATTTATCATTGAATTAACTATCCCTATAAAATATGCAATAGCCATCAGCTCTTGACAGAGCCTTTTGGACATAATGACTGAATAGAGAAGTGGATTGCAGATGGCCACATACCTATCGTAGGCCATTAAAGCCAACAAAAGACACTCCACATTTGCAAACAAGGCAAATACAAAGAGTTGTATAACACAGCCATTGTATGAAATCTTTTTACTTTCAGCATAGAAATCAACCAGCATTTTAGGAGCAATGGCTGAGGAGTAGCAGAGATCAACAAAGGAGAGGTTACCCAGGAAAAAATACATGGGATTGTGAAGTTGGGGTTCAGCATAGATCAACATGATCATCCCAAGATTCCCTATTACTGTGATGACATAAACCAAGAGGAAGATCATAAAAAGAATGAGCTGCATTTTAGGATTATCTGTGAATCCCAGAAGAATGAATTCTGTTATGGCAGACTGATTTCCTTTATCCATGATCTTTCACAATGGAAGCTGGATCTGGGATAAGAGATGTATCCAGAATTTCCTTCTGTTTATATCCTGAGAAAGAAAGGAGCATGTTTAAAGTATTCCATCAGTACAGCTTTCATTTGAAAGCTATTCTGAAACCAAAATATTGTTACTACAAACCCTGGATTAGTTATTATAATGTCAATCAATAAGATTCCACCAGTGAATGTCATTCAGGAAGATTCCACCTGTACAGTTTACAATATTCTGAGGCAAAACTAGATATTTAAAATTATGACTCTTTGCAGGAAAACTTATTCTGAGGATAACATTCTTAAAGTTTGCACATAACGTCAAACCAAAGATAAGCCCTGTAAGATTTCCTTTAATTGAGATAGAAAGCAAGAGTTCTGGACATGAAAGTTACGTATGCTGTTAAGTCAAACACATTTGCTGTGAAAATTGTATCATGCAATTGCACAAATAAAATGTCAGTGTGGAATTAAATCCCAAGAAACATATAAGTATTTCATGAATGAATGAAACTGACTTGGCAAGCATCAGTTGCCAAACTGGCTCATAGTCATAGCATTCTAAGTTATCTTTTAGCGTGTAATAGTTATACAAAATCAATACAAAAAAGTACAATATGATGGTAAAACATGTTAAATCCATCTTGGACTTTTATTTTTTAGTTTAGTTTTTATTGTTAATAGATAACTTACCAGGAGTACAGAGAGTGTTTCTTTCTTTGCTTTCAGATTCTGTAACCAGAAGGAGAAAGCTTAAATGCTATTTGATGCCACCTGGGATATCGTCCCCTGATGTTCCCAGCTACCAAAGTTCTTGGGAATTGTTGTATCTTTGCTTATCAGTTAGTATGTATGTGTGTGTGTGTGTGTGTATACCCATCACTCTATTCCCTTTTGGAGTAAGCAGTGCTATACAAAGATAACTAAAAAATCCAAGATGGCGACCACCAGCAAACGCCGGTCATTGCTGCTGTAACAGGGGATCCTGTGGTTTTGACCTCCCCCCCCCCCCCCCGGATTTATCATCTTTTAGGGGTGGACTGGGTACAGAGGAGACTGCGAGGAGGGGTTTTACACCTTCTGGTGTGTCTTCTTGGGCGCAACCCCTGGACGGAGCGGCAGGGTGCAGGTGGTTCGCAGCAGGGAGCAGTGGCCTTGGATGAACCTTGGGCGAGCTCTGGTGCGGCGCGGTCCCTGCTTGGTGTGCCGAGCCCCCGGAGCGGAGAGCTGGCGTGGTGAACCCCAAGGGGCGCCAGTGCGGCGCAGTGAGCCTACTGAGCCCACCTAGGCTTGGCGCGGCGGAGGGAGCCCTTGTGGACCTTGGCATGGGTGGCAGCCTTTGGCAAACCTTGAAATGCTGCGGACCCGGGAGGGTTGCAATGAGCCGCGGCAGGCCCTGGTGAGCCCTGGCGCAGTGTGGCGCAGCACGGGAAGCCCCAGCGAGCTCCAGTATGGCGCGGTGAACCCAACGGACCCCGGCGTGGCACACTGAGTCCCAGGCCCAATGGGCCCAGCAAGCCCTCACGTGGGCCCCTGGAACAGCGCTGCGAGCTTTAATTGACCCCGGGACTACATGTTGGGTTTTGGAGAGCCCCAGAGCATCGCAGCTAACTCCAGGGATGTGGGAATTCACAGGCGGCTGGAGCCCTGGGGAGCCCTTGGGAGCCCTTGGTGGTTTGGCGCAAGGTTGCTGGGCGGGTTATGGGGGCTGAGGCCGTGGTGGACTTGCAGGCCGGCTGTGGAGGAGGATTGTTTGGTGCAGGAGGAACAGCCAGACAGGGGAGCAGCCAGACAGCATATGGAGTCAACAGCCCCTGGTTCTAAGACCAGCGAACTGGGGATTAAGAATCTGGCCACCCCCATTAAGCAATGATTACTACATCCTCGCAGGAGGGAGTGTTTCCAGCTGCTTTTAAGGAGGCATTGGTGCACCCCCACCTCAAGAAACCCTCCCTGGATCCCACTGTACTGGACAATTTTCCCCTTTTTGGGGAAGGTGGTTGAGAAAGTGGTGGCTTCACAGCTCCAAAGGGTCCTGGAGGAAACGGATTATCTGGACCCTTATCAGTCAGGTTTCAGGCCCAGTTATGGAACGGAAACGGCATTGGTCGCACTTATGGATGATCTCTGGCGGAAGCGGGATGGTGGAAGTGCGACCATCCTTGCTCTCCTTGATCTCTCAATGGCTTTCAATACCGTTGACCACAGTATCCTGTTGGGACAGCTCAGGGAATTGGGGGTGGGCGGCACAGTATTGTGCTGGTTCACCTCCTTTCTTCAGGACCGATCCCAATTGGTGTTGATAGGGAGCGAGAGGTCCCATCCTCGTCCCCTCCTTTGTGGGGGGCCGCAGGGTTTGGTTCTCTCCCCACTCCTTTTCAACATCTACATGAAGCCGCTGGGTGAGATCATCCGTCACCATGGGATGAGGTATCATCAGTATGCTGATGATACGCAATTATACATCTCCATCCCTGGTGAAGTAAGTGATGCCATGGCTGCCCTTTCTTGGTGCCTGGAGGCTGTAAGGGTCTGGATGGGGAGCAACAGGCTTCGGCTGAACCCTGGTAAGATGGAGTGGCTGTGGGTTAATGGCTCCTCTGTATCTGGGACTTTGTCATCTTTGGTGCTCGATGGGGTGGCACTACCCCAGACAGACCCAGTGCGTAATCTGGGGGTCCTCCTAGACTCACGGCTCCTACTTGAAGAGCAGGTGGCAGCCGTGGCAAGGAGGGCCTTTGCACAACTTCGGGTTGTGCATCAGTTATGCCCTTTCCTGGATCGGGAAGCCCTTTGAACAGTCACTCATGTCCTTGTTATCTCCCAAATAGACTACTGCAATGCGCTCTACTTGGGGCTACCTTTGAAGAGTATCCGGAAGCTACAGCTGGCCCATAATGTGGCTGTGCGGGCTATTTTTGGAGCTCCAAGAAGGGCCCATGCAACACCATTGCTCCGTGAGCTGCATTGGGTACCAGTTTGCTTCCGGGTCCAATTCAAGGTGTTGGTTATTACCTTTAAAACCCTACATGGAATGGGACCAGGTTACCTAAGGGACCGCCTCTCCCCTATGACTTCAACCCGTCCCATCCGGTCACACAGAGAGGGCATGCTTTAGACCCCCTCAGTAAAAGAACTCCGTCTAGTGGGGTCCAGAAGGCGGGCCTTCTCTGCGGTAGCCCCTGCTCTTTGGAACATTCTGCCCCCGGAGGTGCGATTGGCCCCCTCACTCCCGACCTTCCAAAGGGCCTTGAAGACCTGGTTCTGCCACTTGGCCTGGGGTGGGGAGGGAATATCTCAAGCAGGGAGATGGCTAGCCCCATAGTGGCCGGCTGTCCCCGCCCTGATTTTCCATCTTCTTGGATTTTTCCGTTTCTAGTATTGTTTTAATTGTATATATAGTATGTATTTTATATATTTTATAGTTTTAATGTCTTTGTAAGCCACCCAGAGTCCCCTATTGGGGGGGAGATGGGCGGGGGAGAAATCCAACAAACAAACAAGCAAACAAATAAATAAATAAAATAAAAAGTGCAGAAAATGAGTAGGAAATAGTATGCTAAATAATTCAAAGAAATGAGATAAGAAGTAGAAAAGAAAATCTAGTATCATTCATTGCATCTCTCCATACCTTTCTTTCCTTGAAAATCATTCTTACTTCCACTGCATCAATGTCCCATTTCATACATTGTCTTTTGTTCTTTAAATTTATCTTCTCCCATTTTTGAGGATCGTATCAACTCTATCCAACTATGACTATCTTGGTCTTCCTCCTATTCCCAACCATTTCACTCTTCCTTTTATATTTGTTTTGCAATCTGATCTTTATTCATTTTCTCTAGAGAACCAAACCACCTCATGTACTTCTTTTATACTGGTCACTCACTTGTGTGTTTGGTCCACATTATTCAACGCCCATTTATTCTTGACCCCATTGCTTCCAGTTTTACCACCCACTTAAGTATCCCATTCTCATTGCATTCAACTTTCTTTTGTGTCTCTCCTGAGATATCCAGCTCTCACTTCCATATAAAAAAGTGGGCAAAAGCACACCCCTACACTCATCCATTATTGTATTTTTCATAAACATTCATTCCTTGTAACAGACCATATGCTACTCACTATCTTTTTGCTATCTTATCCATCCACTTTCTCTTGTTTAGTAAACAGGCTTCCAAGGTATAGAAATTCATCTGCTTGCTGGAGGTTTTCACCATTTATGCATAATGTGCAATCAATCACTCCTTTTACCCAATCAAGCACAAATATCTTCTTATGCTGCTCATTGCATCATATGGTTTGCTGCAATAATTCAATCTTTCAGTCAGCAATATGGCATCATCTGCATACAGAAGTATACACTTACATTTATGTCCCCATCCCAAATATATCACAGACACATTGTTTATACATTTATGCATAAATACATTAAACAACTAAGGGGACACCACACATTTTTCTCCTACTCTCTATGTAGCATTGAATCATTCACTAAGCACCCCACTTATTCTAATGACTTCTAACTTTCTACTCCCATATTCAGGAAAACCGTCCCATAATTCAAGCGTATTTACTTCATCATAAACTTTCTCTAAACTTTCTCACTTTCATACATTTCTCAATGATTTGCTGAAGAGCAAAAATCTGGTCTGCACACCCCCTACCTGGTATGAAATATTGTACTTCTCAAATGGTGCTTATTGTCACCTTGAGTATCCTTTCAGTCAAAATTCTGCCAAACAGGCACAGCTTCACCTGGGTAGATGTGCAGCCTACAGCATAAATATCTTCTTTGACCAGCCGGCCTGCTGGGCACCTCTGGAAGTGTCAGGGAAGTGTGCTCCTTCCCAGGGTGAGCCAATCATGCATTTATCCTTCAGCCCTTCATTCCTTGAACGAACTAGAACTTTGCTGTGCAACTCTCAGGTCCCTTACAGAGGTATACATCATCTTCTTTTCTGGCTGTGGATCTGGTCCAGGGCCTCATATACCCCAACTTAAAAGTTGCAACAATTAGAGTTGAGCACACATAAGCGGGCATACATTAACAAGCATTCAAACAGAAGGAAGAGATGTTAGCATGCATTAACAGCAGCCAATAGGGTGGGTGGGATAATTAAATACTGCTGGTCAGTATATATGAAGCCCCCATATTTAAAGGAGAGGAGTAGCCTAGACGGGACACAGAGAGCCTCCAGTCTGCCTGATCATCGGACAGCTGATTGGTTCCCAAGTTCCCATGCATCCCATTGATCACAGTAACTCTTTGAAGGTAAATCATATTGAAAAAGCAGTTTCTCAAAGTCATTAAAGCAATGATTAGAAATCAACTGATTTAAAGTATTTATTCTTTGTTTGGCCCAAGCGTTCCAATAAAAGATCTTCCCCATCTTTCAAATTTGGGTCATTTCATAGTGTCAGTTTCTCCTATGATTTGGGATGAAAACATACTTCTTACCTATTAATGATCAAATGTGTCGGGCAGCATTCAAAACTGGAAATGAAGATCCCTCTGTAATATATTTGCACCCTAAAACATGCCAAGATTTCAGAGGTATTACACACTTACTCTCCACAGAGGCCAAAGAGAGAAATAATAATAAAAAGTTTTGTTCCAAAAGAATACAGATGTTAAAATAAAAGCCCAATGATATAGTTGAAAATCTGGTAGGTTAAGTCAGAGGATTTCAAACTTATTCAGGTTGTGGAGCCCATTAGTTTTAAAAAATGTCCAAAGCCCTAAGGGATAAAATTCTAATGATAGAAAATTGGCTGGCTTTGAGTGAACTTTTTGCCCTTAGTCTCTCATGGAATTCTACCATGGAACATAGTTTGAAAAACTCTGGATTAAAACTGCCTTCAGTTGTAAGGTTACCTCAGTTTGGCTAAGGATATTCAAAAGGCTTTAGCCTGCCATAAATATCTTCTCATTAACATATCTATATAAAGTATCTAATAGGGATTAAATTAAGAGAGATTTAATCTCTCTTAAAATATATTTTGATCTTGATGTAATATTCATTTTAAAAACATTAATCTTGCCCAGAGACTTAATGGAAATTTTAACTTTTGAGTTATGTCTATTGAAATTGCATCTGTACACTTAAACATTAAATTTAATATTTTGTGATACAGGTCAGGAAAGATATACATTCAAATATTGAGTACAAATCCACCAGTCTGTACAAATTGTACATTCCAATCTCTTCCAGTAGTCTACTAATGCAGTGGATCCCAAAGGCAGCAAATTAGACTTTTTCCAGTTAATATATAACAGAGTATGAACCATATGGCTGTACAATTTCAATAAGCTTTGGTAATGTCAATGCATAAATATTCAAAATATTCATGATATCATCAGCATATAAGAAACAATTTATACTCAGTATTGACTTCTACCACACCTTTAATATCTCAGATGATGATGATGATAGTATGGTGTGGTGATTAAAGTGCTGGACAAGGAGTGGGGAGACCCAGCTTCTAGTCCTCCCTTAGGCTTAGTGGGTAGTTGGGTGACTTTGGGACAGTCATTCACTCCAAGCCCTAATCAGTCAAGCTTTGTGAGAAGCCAGCTGGAAAATAAAACTCCTTATTGCATCATGCATTCATAGCTTTGCTATGAGAACTGCAGCAAATACAAAATAAGTAGATCTTGCAACCAAATGGGACAAAAGCTAGGATCATCCTCTTCATCCTCCTCATCATCACATTTTATTTATATCCTGCTTTTCTTCCAGGAGCTCAAGGTAGCATACAGTACACCTCTGCAGAATGACTTAGTTTTGCCTCAATCAATCAATCAATCAATCAATCAATCAATCAATCAATGAAGACCCAATGAAGTCTTCTAAAAGCATTTGTGGAAGTCCATCTCTGTGGACTTACTGTAAACTTCATAGAACATGCATTCACTTTGTGAGATAGATAGACAGACAGACAGACAGACAGACAGATGATACATGATTTTAAAAGGCAAGGAGGAGAATGTTTCCTTTTCCTATGAAAACTCCATTTAGCAACAGTAGAACTAGCATATTACCCTTGATAATAATTTTTTTTAAAACCTAGTTGAGAGTTTGCACCAGGGAATCAGCTGTTTAGATCATAAGAATCTCCCTATATGAAGGAGACCTCAAAGAGCCACAGAATCAAAGTAAATATACAAGAACATTGTTATATTTCAGAATAATTTCTACCATTACTTGGTTTAGACAAGAAGAGCTGTCTCCAGATAATTCCAGCAAACATTGTCATCATATTTTCAGGTATTTGAAAATGTTTCTTTCAATCTTTTCTTCTCAATTCCTAGTTCTTTCAGCCTCCTTTCCTAGAACTGGACTCAGTACTCAAGACAGGGTTTTACCAACATAGAATAAAGTACAACAATTACCTCTTGTAATTTAAAAATTATACTTCTCTTGATAGAGCCTAAAATTGCATTTGGCTTTTTTGTAGCCACAACACACTGCTAACACCAATTCCAAGACCTTTTTCACAAGTATTTATTACCAAGCCCTATATCTTCCATCCTATAGCTATAGATATCTAATTTCAGAAGGAGGTTGCAACCCCAAATTAGTATGCTAAGGGAGGCTAATGGACCAATAATAAATGATTTGAAGAAGATCAAAGATGGAAGAAGTATACTGAAATTCAGTTTAGTAGAGAAGCTAATATTTAAAATACCTTGGAAGATATTCCTTACTTACAAAAACCTCTAATGCTAGAAGATGAAGCTAGATCAGCTTTTGATTTCTGTATGCTAGGTAAAGAACTTTGCATTTGTCTCATTTGTTAAATTTATTTGTTATTTCCACCTCATATCTCTAACCTAGCAAGATTGTTTTGAATTTCTTTTGCCTTCTAGGGTATTAGCTATCTGATACAAGCTTGAGTTATCTGGAAATGGAAGAGTACATGACCTGGGGCTGAACCTTGTGGCACCTGACTTGATACCTCACTCCAGTTTGATAAAGAACCACTGATGAGCACTCTTGGAGTACAACTTTTGGTGCCAAGTAGGTATCTACTTACCTGTCATGCCATCCAGCCTATATATAAGTAGCTTGCAAATCAAATTGTCATGGAGTGTTTTGCCAGATGTTTTGCTGAAATCATGATATATCTACTACACAATTTGCTAAGGAAGTTACCTGTTCAAAAATGGTATGTTAGTCTGGCAAGACTTGTTCTTGATCAATCCATATGGGCTTGTGTTTATTACAGCATGGTTTTTAAAGTGCTTGCTTATTTATCATGTAATGATCTACTCTAAAATCTGCCCAGATTAACTGGTGTGTAGGTCCCAGGATCTTTTTTCTAAATGGATCCATTCTGAAAGGTTTGCTATACACAGCTCTGTTTCATCATTGTGTCTAGGAAGCTTGGTTATTGTCTTGGTTTTTAATTGTAAGCCGCCCAGAGTCACTCTCTGGGGGAGATGGGTGGCATATAAATGTAATAATAAACAAGTACATAAAACACATAAAGCCACACTACAAGCAGAAGCAAAATGGATTGTATATGGATGAAGTTTTAGAATTCCCCTACCTGTAAGAACTTGCCCAAAATTCCACAGAAGGGAATGCATATACAGAACTGCTAAAGAAGAATAAGTCATCAGTTGCTGTATAAGTCAGTACTAACAGTATGCTTCCGATTACCAGTTGCATACTACTGTCCTCATACGCTGAGTATTTCATAGGTATTTGCTTGACTATTGTAAAAACAGAATGATGTGCTAAATATGTTTTTTACACTCATTCAGCAAGACTTTTCTTGCTATATTGCTATAGTAATGCAGAAATGGAATTTCAGGAAAATTGTATAGATATGTACCACTATAAATGGTTTAAGACTGAGATGCTGCTAAATGACTTACCATATCAAGTTTATTCTGTCCTATAACTATTACTTAGGGCCCTTCCATGCTGCCCTGTTAAAATGTTGTCTGCTAGACCTTGAGGCCTCAGTACTGCTCCCAATCCTGCCTCTGTAGCCACTGTTTTGGGTTGCCACTAAAGGATGGTGTCTTCATTTTATGCAACAATAGTTAAGGAAAGGGACTGGTGGATTCCCCTGGCTTTGTCTCTCACCCCTCCCACGAAGCTTCATGAATCATAATCCTTAACATGGGAAGGGGCTGAACCGAGGGGAGCTGAGGTTTGACAGATGGCTAGAATGGCATGTTTAGCCAACTGTCAAAACTCACTTTGCCTTGCAAGTGTCCTATGTTGGTGTATTGGAAAAGAGTTTGGCTAACAGCTGAGCAGTGGTGGTGGGGAAGGTTGCTTGGTGCAAGAGGAGAGTCCCAACTTTCCACCCACTGCCACTGCCAGTTAGCTGTTATCAGCTTATTTTGGAGATAGATTAGGTTAAGTGCCCCAAGAGCATTAACTCTGTGCTCAAAAGAAGCCTGACTCACAGCAGATCATCACTGTGGATGAAACAGCAGAACCACAGCTGGTCTCACTTCTCAGTCTTCCCCCTGTGATGGTCCCTCTTCTCATCCAGTTTGGGGATAGTTCAGTTTGAAAGAACCACACTCCTTCTACCCAAATCAGAAAGTCCAGGGAGGATAGTGCCCAGGGACTGGCAGGAGAAGGTATGACTGTATCAGCCTAAAATGATCAACAGGTGCTTAGGGGTCCCACCCTCCAAGTGTGACTTTTCTAGGAGTCACCTGGCTGCACCACTCACTGAATGATCAATGAAGTGCATTAGATTGTATCCACAGTGAAATTATCATGCTTCCTGCTTCAGGGGAAAATACTACTTGAAAAACAGAAAAGCTAAGGCTGAGTTAAAGCTGCCTCCGGTATGGGTTGGGGATAAGATAAAAGCAATGTCATAGGGACATATCAGAAAAAAGATTGCTGAGGCATGTTTTTCCTATGATTAAGTCTAAAGGCCTTTGCTTTGACTCATCACATATCCTGACTTTTTGCATTAGTCAGTGGCAGCTAAGAAGCTTCATCTGCAGAGCCTTGAACAAGATATGGATCCTTATAAAATATCCTTTTTTATATATTACAGATCAGATTCCATTGAAAAAAACAGATACTAATCTTTCAACAGTTATTAATTACTGAAGAGAAATGGTTGAAGAAAACCACACAAAAGTGACTGAATTTGTCTTTGTAGGTTTACTGGATAGTCCAAAGATGAAGCCACTGTGTTTTATTGTGATATTAATTATCTATTTAATTACTTTGACTGGCAATCTTGGGATGATTGTATTAATCAGGATAAGCTCTCAGCTCCAGAGCCCTATGTATTTCTTCCTCAGTCATTTGTCTTTCTTAGATTTTGGGTATTCTTCAGCCATTGCCCCTAAAATGCTAGCTAACTTACTAGCAGAGAAGAAAAGCATTTCATACACTCATTGTGCTGCACAGATGTATTTCTTCATTTTCTGTGCAAGCACTGAGTGTATCCTCCTAGCAGCAATGGCATATGATCGGTATGTGGCTATCTGTAATCCTCTCCTCTACGTGGTTACCATGTCTCCCAAAGTGTGTACTATGATGGTGGCTGGATCCTATCTCATTGGCTTGGTGAATGCAGTGACACAAACAGCTTCCACCTTTCAGCTCTCTTTTTGTGGCTCCAATGTCATCAACCATTTTTTCTGTGATGTTCCCCCTTTGTTGTCTCTTTCTTGTACTGACACAAGCATCAATGAAATGGTGCTCTTCGTCTTTGCAACAATTCTGGGTATATTCACTTCAACAGAAATTGTAGTGTCGTATGCATTCATCCTGTCTGCAATCCTGAGGATTAACTCAGCTGAGGGGAAACAAAAGGCTTTTTCAACATGTGCCTCCCACCTGGCAGCTGTAACCATCTTCTATGGAACAACTGTCTTTATGTATCTGCGCCCAAGTTCCAGCTATGTCCTGGATCAGGACAAATGGGCTTCCATCTTCTATACCATAGTGATTCCCATGCTGAATCCTTTGATCTATAGCCTGAGGAACAAGGAAGTGAAAAATGCCTTGAGAAGGACGCAGGCACTGGAGATGGCTTTCCTAAAGGGCATGAGATGCTTATGAATGCTGACAAACTGAAGCATTTTATCTAAGTGTATGATCTAATGCTCCACTCTGTTTAAAGTTGGAGGGAAGTGAATTTGTGGGGAGGGGGGGGGGAGGTATTCCTCAGAGCAGGAAACTAACCTGAGCAGGGTTTTTAATTTTAACAGGGGGAAAAAAAAGATATTTAAGGAAATACAGGTGTCAGGCAGAAAAGTCTAGCACTTAACTAGCTACATCCTACCAGAGTAGCCAAGAATGCATGCATGTGGATGGAAAAAAACAGTCTAAGGTTACCAACCTCATAAACAAAAAGCAGAGAGAATGAAAGAAAGATTCAGAACAAATCCCTAAGTCTCTATTTACAGTCCAGTTTCACTGCCTCGTGTGTGGATTATAATCTCTTGAAGGACACTCTGTGGGCAAAGGCTTAGTGAGTCCATCTTGCAGTGCTTCTTCTTATGGGCAGTATCTGTTCAACAAATCTCTCTTCTTAAGCATCTCTCACACAGTGAGATTTAATGTATGTGCACTTTACCTTGGATTTAGTCTTCTCCATTTGAGAGATTTGAGTAATCATTGATTGTACTCAAACAGGACTGTTGGGTTTGGCTCATCTATCCCAAAGTCCATGTCATACAGTTTCTTGGCATGCTTGTGGAGGTACGTACTCTGCTTTTTGCTTGTCCAGTTGATTGCTGCACCCCATGTAGGAACAGCTGTCCACTTGTAGAATGACCTCTTTTCCTATCTTTTGCCCAGCCTGTATCTAGAAAGTGCTTGCATTTCTGAAGAGAAAGGCAGAAGGAAGTGGCTCTGAGGTCAGCAGGCAGAATGAAAGGCAAAGAGGCAACACAGAGGAAATCCCCAACTTTCTGTTGATGCCCCACTACTTTCTGGGGTCAGTTGCTAAAGTTCTACTGAAATCATACTTCCAACACGTAAAGAATTGTAAATTGAAATGAAATGTGATTAAATGCATTTGCTTGAGTCTGCAATTGCACCAAAACCATATGACTGAATAAATTAGGCTGGTTTATTTATTATATATTAGAGAGTGGGAAAAATTATGATTTTGCTTTTGTACCACCCCTCCCCCCAAATCTGGTCATATGTAGAATGGGAAAAAAATTAACATAGTTATTTTGCATATTCTACTTAGTGAACTGAACTTAGTTTCTTGAACTGAGACATAGTTGGCAAATAAGATCACAATACATATTAACAATACAACCTTTTCTGACTTAAAGCAAGAGCTTTTGCAACTGATGTGACATAGACATATTTCTATTTGCTTCTAATTTTCCATTGAAAATATTTGAATTCTGAATTTGGAGAAAATAGGATAGAATTTCAGTTTTATACATCTGATAATTACAGAGTTAAAGGATATATCCTTCTGACCCTAATTAGTTGGCAGCAGATGGTGCCCAAAAACATTTCTCCCAACACATTAGCTGAGTATACACATTGTGCTATATGATCAACCATGATGTATAAAGCACAATAGCTGAACTTTCATAACACACTAAGCCAAAATCTAACAACCAGGCTAGTGTGACTCAGCATAATCTATAAACCCAGATTTCTTTCTGATTCATTCAATAACTCTGAGAAAGTTTTCCCATAGGTTTTGTCATTGCTTCTCCTTCAGCTGAGGCACAAAAAACTTCAGGGCATAGCTAAAGAAAAGTATTCCTGTTATTTTGGAATTCATCTAGGCCCCATCTGGACTGCTAGCCAAAAAAGGAGCCCCTGGATACAAGGCCAATCCTACAGATAAGCATTTACAGCTCATTTTATTACAGCTGTTTTGTTGTTTAGGGCAGCATAATATATCAGAAGGACAGGGCAAGACTCTAGCCCATTTTCTGATATATCTCAATATAAATTCAGTGAGCGGTTCTCATCTGGAGCTACTAGATTAAGCATTCTGAAGGCAGTGGTCAACTGCGGCTTTCATGTAATGCTTTTGAGTACTATAGAGAATATGTAGACTAGGTTATCAGCCATAGTTACATCCATGCTAGATACAGCATTCCCCGTGAAAAGTAAGAACAGTGCCCATCAGTTTTGCACTTTTGGTCAGCATGCCAGAAGTGTGCACCCAAAACCTAATTTAATCCCAAACATGTACAAATTGTTCTATGGAAATTATAATCTGTATCTAGAGAGGTACAATCAGTGATCTAACACTTTCAGGATGAGTAACCTAGGATAATATCACCAACATTTGAGTGAACTTTGTATTATGATTAAACATTCTATTAATAGTTGGCTAGTGATCATAGTCTCTTACTAATGGAGAAAGGTATCTAATCTTCATGGTTTTAGTGATGGAATAACTGAAAATATTGGATGGAATGTCATCCATTACTCTCGATTCTATGAACTTTGAACAGGCACCTATTTAAGGATCAGTGATGTCGTGTTTCTGCTCTTAGTGCAGCCCACAATGTTTCTCAAAAGCTGTTTTTGAGAGGTGAAGGATCCGTTGGAATTGTATTTGATTCATGTTGAGAATAAGCATTTTAGAGAAATTATCAACCTCTTGAACTCAATTAGAATCATATTTCTATCGTGAAGGGCACTGTTTGATTCGAGCCAACATTTTCTGTTATAAAGAACAATATGATAATGTTCATCTAATGCAGCAGAAGACATCTGCTTTGTTTTATAACAATAGTGACAAGTTACCATAGTAAAATGCAGCCATTTTAGAATTAGCTGTTAAAGATATATTAGTTTTTTTTTAATGTCATCCTTTCTAAGGCATAATGTCTCTTGAAATTTTAAGTGGATAGGAATTATGTTATAAATAATTCTATGATACCAAAATTGTCTTTCCTTCTTCTTTACTAAAACCAAAGTCTATTACAGGACAAAGCAAATATCAAATTGTTATTTAAAGAAGTCAGCATAATAAAGTATACATGAATCATTAATCACACGCTAAGATAGTGGTAAAAATAATAGCTTATCCATCTAAGCAAGCAAGCAAGCGAGAGAATTAAACACTAATTCTGAAATAGAATTCAGAAGATGGGGGGAGTTAATATGATTGTTTAAATTTACATTTCTTATTTGGATAGCCAGCATACTGAAATATTAAAATATTCTCCATTTTAATTCTTGGTAATATTTCCAGAATATAAAAGGTCCAGTTTTATACCTCTTCAACTTCCAGAATTCCCCAGCCAAAACATTGGGCCACTATAGGAGCAAAACGTCCTCATCCCCTAAGGTGATCAGAAGATAGGAAATCCTATCCTGTGTTTAAAAGAATGGAAGAACATTTCACTCCACTCATTTCATTTGGGCTACTGAAGGAGAACAGCAAAGCCATCAAACTAGCATTTCCTTTACAGGCTTTGAAGCCTAGGAACCAGGAGGAAGAAGGCCAAAAGATCGCCCCATCAGGAAATGGAGCCACAGCATGACAAGAAAGAAGAAAGAAGAAAGAAGAAAGAAGAAAGAAGAAAGAAGAAAGAAGAAAGAAGAAAGAAGAAAGAAGAAAGAAGGAAGGAAGGAAGGAAGGAAGAAAGAAAGAAAGAAAGAAAGAAAGAAAGAAAGAAAGAAAGAAAGAAAGAAAGAAAGAAAGAAAGAAAGAAAAGCTTTGCAGCGGTTTCAGTAATGAGTCTAAACTTTGGTGTGTATGAAAGTGTGTGTTGCTAGACACATTCCTTGGGTCCCAGGCCAAGACCCTATTCTAGACTGGACTCCCAAACGATGTCATCACTCTCACAAGCGCCAATGTGACAAAGCATATTCAATGTGGTTGAGATACCCCAAGTTTCATTCAGGGTCTCCCCCAATAATCCATACCACGCCAAAAATGACTACAACTCCATTTCTATGGTTTTTACCTGCTACATGAGTTATTCTACGTCTAGTTCAGAGGCCACATGATATGTTTTTTGTTTTTTTGTGTGTTTGTTTGAATAGGACTTAGTGCTGGATACGGTTTAATGTTTTATTGTGAACTACCTAAGATCTATTGTGAGCCACCTGCACATATACAGGTGAAATTCGAAAATTTAGAATATCGTGCAAATGTTCATTTATATCAGTATGGAAACTCAAAAGGTGAAACTAATATATGAGATAGACGCATTACATGCAAAGCGAGATATGTCAAGCCTTACTTTGCTATAATTGTGATGATTATGGCGTACAGCTTATGAAAACCCCAAATTCACAATCTCAGAAAATTAGAATATTACATGACATCAATAACACAAGGATTGGAAATAGAACAATATTGGACCTCTGCAAAGTATAAGCATGCATATGTACTCAGTACTTGGTTTGGGCCCCTTTTGCAGCAATGACTGCCGCAATGCGGCGTGGCATGGATGCTATCAGCCTGTGGCACTGCTGAGGTGTTATGGAAGACCAGGATGCTTCAATAGCGGCCTTCAGCTCCGCTGCATTGTTTGGTCTCATGTCCCTCATCTTTCTCTTGGCAATGCCCCATAGATTCTCTATGGGGTTCAGGTCAGGCGAGTTTGCTGGCCAATCAAGCACAGTAATCCCATGGTCATTGAACCAGGTTTTGGTACTTTTGGCAGAGTGGGCAGGTGCCAGGTCCTGCTGGAAAATGAAGTCAGCATCCCCATAAAGCTCATCTGCGGAAGGAAGCATGAAGTGCTCCAAAATCTCCCGGTAGATGGCTGCGTTGACCCTGGACTTAATGAAGCACAGTGGACCAACACCAGCAGATGACATGGCTCCCTAAATCAACACAGACTGTGGAAACTTCACACTGGACTTCAAGCATCGTGCATTGTGTGCCTCTCCATTCTTCCTCAGACTCTGGGTCCTTGGTTCCCAAATGAGATGCAAAAGTTGCTCTCATCAGAAAAGAGGACTTTGGACCACTGGGCAACAGACCAGTTCTTTTTTTCTGTAGCCCAGGTAAGATGCTTCTGACCTTGTTTGTTGTTCAGGAGCGGCTTGACAAGAGGAATACGACATTTGAAGCCCATGTCCAGGATCCGTCTGTGTGTGGTGGCTCTTGATGCACTAACTCCAGCCTCAGTCCATTCCTTGTGAAAGTCCCCAACACTTTTGAATGGCCTTTTCCTGACAATCCTCTCCAGGCTGCGCTCATCCCTGCTGCTTGTGCACCTTTTTCTACCACACTTTTCCCTTCCACATAACCTTCTCTTGATGTGCTTTGATACAGCACTTTGGGAACATCCAACGTCTTTTGCAATTACCTTTTGGGGCTTTCCCTCCTTATGGAGGGTGTCAATGATGGTTTTCTGCACAACTGTCAGGTCAGCAGTCTTTCCCATGCTTGTGATTCCTACTGAACCAGCCTGAGAGACCATTGAAAGGCTCAGGAACCCTTTGCAGGTGTTATGGATTCATTAGCTGATTAGAGTGGGACACTTTGAGCCTAGAATACTGAACCTTTTCACACTATTCTAATTTTCTGAGATTGTGAATTTGGGGTTTTCATAAGCTGTACGCCATAATCATCCCAATTATACCAAAGTAAGGCTTGACATATCTCGCTTTGCATGTAATGCGTCTATCTCATACATTGGTTTCACCTTTTGAGTTTCCATACTGACATAAATGAACATTTGCACGATATTCTAATTTTTCGAGTTTCACCTGTACACCCAGAGATACACTTGTAAATCCTGCCAATATACAGTATATATACAGGGAGTCCCTGGGTTAAGAATGCCTGGGTTACAGATGACCCATAGTTAAGAACAGAGCCTATTGTAGCAACATTTGAGTTAAATAGACAACGATTTGAGTTAAATGCACAATGGTTTGAGTTCATTACACAGTACTACTTATACAGTATTATAAGCTTACATACAAATGTTCCAGCTTACATATAAATTCAGCTTAAGGACAGCCTTGGGAATGGAACTTGTTCTTAAAGTAGGGACTACCTGTAGTGACCATTCTCTACCCACCTGTTGAATCACACCAGGACACACAAACACACATGCATTCCTCTCTTGTATTCCAGCAGAAGCAGATTAAAAACAAAACAAAACAGGATGGAGATGAATTAAGAGGTAGCTGCACTGGAAAGAGAAGGCAGGAGGGGAGGGGAAAAGGGATACATTTGTAGAGAAGCAGCCCCTCCCAAACAACAGGTTGATCTTCACACTGATTTTCAAAGGAACCCAGTCCTTTGCACTTCCTGCCTATACCGTAATTCCTTTGTTTTCATCAGTTGTGTTCTTATCAGCTAATAGAAGAGGCCCGCTCCATTCACAAGTAATTATCCGGAGAAAATTAAGCTTCCTATAGTAAATGGGTAGTGCTGAAATATTTCTATATTACTTTAGATCCATTCAGACTTGAAAAGACTTGAAAAGCAGGAGTATGCTGCAGGTCCCATCTGCTGAGGAATTCCATCTTGCGGGATCCACAAGGTGTGCCTTTTCTGCTGGGGCTCCTGGTCTCTGGAACATCATTCCCCCCAAGGTAAGGTTGGCCCCATCCCTGTTAGCCTTCTGGAAAGCCCTTAAAATGCAGTTTTTCCAGCAACCTTGGGGGTCCCATGGGGGGGGGCGGTCTGAAGCGGTTGTATGATATTAAGTGATTGTTATTCTCACACGATCTTGGCTTTTTCATGTTTTTATTTTGATTTATGTTTAGTGTTTTAAGATAGGTTATGTTGTTTTAATTGATGCAGTGTTTGTACGCCACCCAGAGTCACGTTATGCGAGACGGGTGGCCATATAAATTTGCTGAATAAATAAATAAATAAAGCTGTAATGAACTCGGGGGGGAGCACTTCCCCTCTCCCACCCTTCCTTGGATTCTTGCACTGCCAAACCCAAGCAGACTTGTGGTGGCTTATAGACTAATAATTAAACCATCCGCAAAATAATAAAACATCCTCGGGAGGATAAGTTATAAATAAAACATCCACAGTAAAAGCACGCCTATTAAAAACGACAAGAACGATCAATTAAAATCCACAAAGACACTCTGATACAACCACTCTGATATAACCATGCTGATATTCTCTAAACTGCCCTTCATTAATACTAATCCCAGCACATAGTGGTTACCCTATTCACAAACCAAGAGGGTGGGGGGATGATTTTTTTCAAAGCATAAAAACACAGCATTATCTGTTTGAGTGAATGTTCTTTTCTCCTTCAGACAGACAGACACCCAAATCTCCTGTTTACAGATTTACAGCGGACATCTATAGTCACCATTACTCCAAAGCAAAGTACCCCAGACTAAAGAGAAAGGGAATTTATTCCTGGGGAAACTCAGCCCCCCACATGCAGTTTGGCTCAGCAAAGATTTCTGATCCTAGCCTTCCTCGCAGAGTTATTATTGTAAGGACAAAGTAGGGGTGACCATGAAACATGGCTGGCATGGCACCATTTATGATCTGCTTGTGGGCTTCCTGGAGGTCTGTAATAGATAGGGTGGGAGCCAAATGCTAAGAGTGGAAGGCCTGTGAGTTGATCTTCGGTTCTTCTTGACTTCTTAATCCAGTATGCTTCTTCATACTTGCTTAAAACTCTGGTTGGAAAGAAGTAGCAGAAATATACTAAAGGAAACCAAGAAAGCAGAAGTCAGCCATTGATATGATATTTTATTAAAAAAAAAAAAGTACAAACTCATCTGATTGATTAATGTAGATATTAAAATCTTACCTGCTGTTTTAGCCAATAGGGTTCAGCAAGTGACTTCTTCCGTGGTTCAGAATAATGAAACTGAGTTTATCAAAGCTAGATATGGATCAGATAATATTGGCTTGTAGTGGGATTAATTTATTTAAGACAAAAACAAAAAGCAAAATCCACTGGCTGCAATACTGTCACTTGATATGGAAAAAAGCTTGTGATGAAATCTCTTTCTCTCTCTCATGCTAACAAGCACAGATTTGATTATCTAATACATTAAGTAATTTTTTTTAAATGTATTGAATATTTTATTTGGGTATTCTTATTCCATGTATTATTTCTCAAATAACTGCATTAAATATGAATAAGCTATATGAAGAGGTTTATTTGGATATTGATAAATGGGAGTCTTTAAACCTTACCCTTTGGGTTAGGATGAACGCTGTCAAAATGAATGTGATTCCCAGGATATTTTATATTTTGCATGCAATTTCCCCCCATCTCTCTTGTTTTGTAAATTTCTATGGGATTCTTCAATTCCAAAGACATCCTTGAAAAAGATACACTTGTTAGAGGCTCTGATTTTTCAAATCTGGAATTACACTTTTATGAATATCTTCTGCCTAGTACCAGATTTTGGACACTTGGTATAAATTCTCCTTCCTGGGCCTTTTTGGAATATTCGCATATGGCACCTTTACTTAATTAGACTGTTTTGGCTTTAAAATATAATAGATAAGATATACCTCCTGTCACTATGGTAGACTTATTCTGGAAAACTGCATTTTGATCCTTTTTCTCATACTAAATTGATGTTATGGGGTAATCTAGACTTTAACACTGATTTTTTAAAAAAACCCTGTGACATGGAAGATTAGTGTGGATGCTGGGATTTTTACTTTAGGTCAGTTATTGAATGAAAATTATGAATTTTTAAAAATTTCCTTTGTTAAAGGTCACATATTTATGAATCAATTCAACATAAAAATTTTAAAGACTGAATGGAGTAAGGAATTGGAGATGTCCATTTTGTCCAAATAATGGGCAGTTACATTATCATCTGTATGAAAAAAGTTTCTCACATCCTAGATTACAGCTTATTCAAAAACATACATTATTATTTTTGATTTACTGGACCCCGTTGTGCTTGTACAGAAAAAGAATGAATAAATCACTGTCTTGTTGAAGATGAAATAAGAATAATGCTTCATTCAGGCACATATTTTTGTGAAGTTCTTATATTATGGAAAGATATTCTTACATATACTGACTTTGAAATGGGTTTCAATATTTTTGGATGTCCATATTCTCTTGAATCACATATCTATACATAACAAATGACAGCTACACAATGGATTTTGTATGCAATTTTTATTGCCAAGAGTCATGTTCTTCAAAGTTGGAAAGATAAATTTATGGTTCCAATTACTCAGTGATCTGAAGACCTGATGTTACTTGCAATTTATGAACAAGATTATGTATGAAGAATTATAATGAAATACAATAATCCTGTATTCTAATTTTTGCGTAAATATATATGTGTAATATGTCTTTTCTTTTTATTAAATAAAATAAAAGATATTTTTAAAAAATGTAAGAAAACTCTTTGAGATTTGGAGGATATTTTAGAACCTTAAGAATAAAAACACATTTCATTATTTAATAGGATTATTTATTTTAGAAATTTCTAGGTCATACTCTCACAAGACAATCCACCATGTACTAAATAAAGTATGGGTGGACAACTTTGATCTGGTTGAGAGGATGTGTTATTTCTAACTTGGTGGTCACAAAACCCCTCTGATAACATTATGTCATCACAGGAGTGGTCAGGGCAAAAAATTGTGGACCATCTTTAATTTGGGGAAGTTCTAGAAACTTTACTATGTTCTTTTTTTTTTTTGTTTACTATTTTTCTTTCTAGTTTTTACCCTTTTTTCTGCCCTTTCTATTTTTCCTTTACATTCGTAGAATCAAAATGCAGGACACAAGTGCAAAATAATCAAGGCTTCACTGCAGTGTTTATTAGGCAGTATGTACTAGAGGGGGGCCACACCAAAGGTTAGTGGGAGATCCTCCCTATAGGCAAAATGGATGCTGTGATATTTATACCATTCTACAAGAAGGGGAAGGGAAAAAGAACACATACACTTACATATTCATATGATGATGCAGGCATACCTAAATAAGCAATACTTCTCAAATTACTTTTTGCCCCTCTGTTATCTGTTATCTACAAGGAAAACAATAGTATCACAGAGAAGAAGAAACAAATTAGTTCAAGATGCCAAATGCCAGGAAGAAGGCATCCTCCCTCAAGACAGATGCCTAGGTTGCTATGGGGATGTTTGTGATAAGGAATTTACAACCAGCCTAGTTCACACCAGCTTCAAGGATGCTGCACATTCCTTTATGTTTTAATTTTATTAAGGCAATCCCATTCATCTGAGGCCTCTAAATATTTGCTTCTTTCACCCAAAGGTATATTTTCCTCACATGTTCTTTTATATTTTTTAGTTTGTATTGGTTCTTATCTTTTAAACTGTAATGTTTAATAAAATTATTATTAAAAAAGATTGAAGATAGTTCAATGGCTTTTCAGTGCCCAGGTTAACTGTTATCTTTTAAACAAATGAGATGCTTATATAAGACTTGGAGACCATGCTCACCAGATACAATACAAAGAAAATAATATAATCTCCTGAATGTTCTTGTAATTTCATTTTTGTTCTGTAATTATTTTATTTTACTATTATTTTTATTAAAGTAGTTCTACATTCTTTCCAGAAACAGTTTCATCCTGAATGATTTCTTGAAAGCCTCTTTCACCTCCTTGTTCCTGAGAGTGTAGATCATAGGGTTCAGCATAGGCACCACCACCGTGTAGAATACAGATGCCACTTGATCTCGGCCCAACAAGTAGCTTGTATTTGGGCGAAGGTAGGTAAATATCAGAGTCCCATAGAAGACTGAGACAGCTGTTAGGTGAGAAGTGCAAGTGGAGAAAGCCTTACGTCTGCCTTGAGCAGAACGGATCTTCAGGATGGCGGACAGAATTAAGACATAAGAGAAGAGAATGATGACCAAGGATCCAAGGACGGTATACCCAGCAAGAAAGGATATGATCATTTCGGTGACATAGTGATCTGAGGACAGGGCTATTAGGGGAGGAGTGTCACAGAAGAAATGCCTGATGATGTTAGAATCACAGAACTGTAAGCTGCTTAAAAAGCATACTGTAAGCATGGCATTTGTGAAGGCGAGGAAACCCGAACCAGCAACCAGTGTGACACAGATGTTTTGTGTCATAATTGTGGAATAGAGCAAGGGATTACAGATAGCCATGAAACGATCATAGGCCATTGTGGCCAGCAGGAAACATTCAGTGCACACCAAGGCTACAAAAAAGTAGAGCTGAGCAAAACATACAGTGAAGGAAATTGATTTGTGACCTGTTAGAAAGCTCATTAGCATCCAAGGGGTAATAACTGATGAGTAACAGATGTCAGCAACAGACAAGTTGCATAGGAAAAAGTACATGGGGGTATGAAGCTGAGCACTGATCCTGATTAATATAATCATTCCCAGATTCCCCATCAGGGTGGTGATGTAGATCATGAGGAAGATGGCAAACAAGGGAGACCGCTGCTCTGGAGATTCTGAGAAACCCAAGAGAATGAATTCTGCCACCAGAGTGCAGTTTCCCTCTTCATCGCTTTCCAGAGTCTGAGATCTGTTAATTGATTTAAAATGACATTCCTTCAGTTTTCACAATAGATTACAAGTGAGACATGCTTAAAAATGAAGTTCTCTTTACATTTATTGCATCTGTTGCCCCTACCTTGACCACTGCTCTCATTCCAATCTGCCTATATATTCTACCTCCAAGGTTCCCTTTGAAATGCATTTACCTAAGATGCAAGAAAAGAGAAATATTTCCCAAAGAAATAGGCACTACTTGCAGAAGTTTACATAATTATGCTGTTGGGCAAGATCACAGGGTCAGGATGGGAAAAGTTTGCTACCCACAGAGGAGCAATTTGCATGTAAGAGGCACCCAGATGAGCCCATGGCAGTTTGGGCACGTCCAGGCAGGAATCCTGTTGGAAATTGTGTTTGTCAATATGGAGCAAGAATATGAGGCATGGTGCCCTCCAGGATTTTGCAATCAACTCCCATTGACCTCATGCAGGATAGGCAAGAGGAATATTAAGCTGTACACCTCTAGGGCAGAGAGCACTGAGCTGAACTCACCACTGTCTGGTGTCATTTAGTATAAAATACTTTCTTGTGCTGCAGAAATCTTTACAAGTGCAAGTCACTGGAATAATCACAGAGATGTTAACAACTACATTGATGGAGAGCTTTCAGGCATTATCTATGGATGCTACTGTGATTCAGATTCTCTTGCTTTAAGATGTTTGGAATGAAAAATGTTCACAAGCAAGGATGTAGGCTTTCCTTCACACATAGCTTATTATTTTGGGATTGCAACAAAACATCTCAATGTTTTCCAAATTGCAGTCTCCTAGTCGCAGTTTCCTATCTGTAAAGAGGAATTAGAATAACCTACTTCACTGAAATGTTCTGTGGATGACCATAACTGAAAAATACTTTAGAAAGCTTATTCAGAAGTGTTGCAGGATACTGATTATCTTTGCTTAATACTGGTTCACACACAATACTTTCCTTAACAAAAGATGAATGCTTTGTATAGCCCAACTGTACAAAGTGAAATAAATAAAGCTAGATATTTATTTATTTGTTAGATTTGTATCTGGCCTTCCCTATGAGAACATCTTCCATCGTAATCCCCATTTTATCCCCACAATAGCAAGATAGGATGGGCTAGAAGAGAATGAGTGACCCAAAGTCACTGAATGAGTTTCCATAGCTAAAGGTGGGCTTGAACCACGTTCTCTCCACTCTTAGTCTGACACCTTAACTACCACACCCCCACCCAACCCCCACAAACCCCACCCGCCCCCAAAAAACATCCCCACCAAAATTGGCAGGGCAAGCTACTGTTTATAAACAGGGAGCAAGCCCCACACTCACTTTCACTGATGATGTTACCTAGTTGGGTAATGAAATGTCTGCAAGCAAACAACAAGCTCAGAGAGCACCAAGGTCTCCACCTTAACTACTATTTAAGTAGTTACTACTTAATAGTTACTACTTAATAGTTACTACTATCCACACTGGCTTTTCTGTGTATGCGCATAACTTTATTCAGATGGGATATGGGTTTCCTAGTTCCAACATTGGATTTTAATATAACATAGAAATTTAGATTTCTTGAATATCAACATCAACATTAATCACCAAAGGACCTACATTTGTCACCAAAGACAGAGGATGAAATCATCCTTCTTTCTGAAGATCCACATTAACATTCGAATACATTGCAGTATGTTGTCTGAATTGTTCATTTGTTTTAAATTTTTAAACTATTTCTGCTTTCATTGTTTTACATTTATACCTTTTACATTTACAATGTTTGCTTTATGCTGCCTTGGGCAAGTTTACCTTTAAAGGCTGTTTATAAGATATAAGAAATAAACAAACAGAAAAGTAAACACGAAAAACTTGCTAGGCTATTCTGGCACCTGAAACAGAAGGCTCACAACATCTTTTCCCATCCCCTTGCAACCAAAACAGAATGCAAATAAGTTGAACCATTAATCATTTTCTGCTCTTTCAGGGCATCTACAGCCAGCAGCCGAGGAGGAGCGTGTGTGCCCCACTCTGTCAAATGAAGGACTGGATTAAGATGCAAAGTTGCACAATAGCTGCTGATAGACGTGGCCCACGTGCCTTGGTTCCTCAGTCTGGAAATCGGGAAATATGCTACTGAACATGCCTTTCAACAGGAGTGCTGAATATAGATAAACCATAATAACCAAATGGGTGTGATAGTTTTGATGTAACAAACAGGCAGATAAATAACATGACTTCTATCCACTAGATCATTTAATCGTGGAAGATATTCCTATTATCTCATGAATTAGGTACATAGATGTGACTAGAGTTCACATAACTCAACATTTCTTTCATACTTTCCAAAATTCAAAGCATTTTCCTTGTAATAACTAGCTACAATCCATATGAATGAATATAAAGGTCAATTAGTGTGACAGATGGGAGAGGGGATTGAAACTGAGAGAGGGAGTTTGCTTAAGGTCATTTAATGAGTTCCTGGCAGTGGTGATGTTTGTATTGGAATTTCTTTCTTTCTGGCTCGGCCTCTTTGCTACCACCCGATACAAGCTCACATAACATGCTTTTGCAGTGAAAAGACTAGACTCACCTTGCTTCCTGAGAGACAGGCATGTTTGCTCAAAAATGAGGGATTTCTCCTGTGGAAAAACAGCCTTTGGAAACTTGTTCTGGTTTGGGATGATGGTTAGACGGTAGTGTTTTCACTGAATTAGCAGATGACTCCATTGCTCCATTGTCAGTCAGGAGACTCTAATATGATGATGTAATCTCATTTCTGATACTTATCCCCAATGTTGTGCTATAGCTCTAGTAAAACACGCATGCTGATTCTGAAAGCTCAGACCTGCAATTTATAGGACAGAAATCACAGCTCTGGAGAAGCAATACATTCTTGACTTTCTGAACCATCCCGTCTAATCATAAACATGTCCATTATTGTAGTTCTTGCAAAATGACTTTTTCTTTTAAAAAAAGTTCTTTGAAGAAATATATATATATATATATATATATATATATATATATATATACACACATACATACATACATACACACCTTATTTATGGTAACTAGTGTCAGAAGACAAGCTTTTATATTGTTCACATAGCTCTTTTATGCCTGTTTGAATTCAGAAGATATTTATCTATTTAAGAAAGTTTACAGAGTAAGTGATGTTCCCTCTTTTGCCTCTTTCCTCCAGACAAAAGAGAACCTACAGTAACATTAGACATAGCCATGCTGTTTTAAAACAGCCTCTATTAGTATTTCATCACTTTTAGATTTAAACAGTTTAATAACCTAATTACAATGTACTATGCATTCCACCATACAGTGTATGTCCCTTCCCCCATCATATCAAGACTAAAAAATGATTATTTATTTATATTTATTTATTCATTAAATTTATATGGCTGACCAGCTCACAACCAAGTGACTCTGGGAAGCATACAACAAAGCTAAAAATTATGTTGCAGTAGTGAGGTTTTGGAACAAAAACAAATTTTGATCAAAATAAAGGAGCTTCTATCATTTTTAAAAGCACTTAATTTCCACTAAACGGCAATTCCAGGAAGAAACGGCAGGCCAAATCCTCCCCAAGATCACCACTGAGAAAGAAGGAGAGAGGAAAAAAATGGAGGAAGAGATAAAAACTAACCCCTTATGCTCTGTGTCATTTACCATCTCTTTTGGCGTGCAGACTTATCTTTTCTTAGAGTCATTTCACACACATTTTTCCTTCCCAGAGAGGAATAACAACTTGCATTCTGCAAAACTCTAGATTAGAAACAAGAATAAATAAGATTTGCTGGCACAACGATATTTAACCAGAGCTTGGATTTTCTGCTCATGGGCTACTGAACACAAGGGAGATTCCCCAAAGTGCCAAATATATGCACCCTCTCTGCTCATGTATGGCAATGTGGAGCACCAGAGGTGATGGATTCCCAGATCATTATGGATGACCCAGAGGTAAAAAATAAATAATGATGTAGGCTTGTATGTCAAGGGAATTTTACTAACCAAAATATGTACAAACACCTGCGCAGCCTAACTGTTGTAAACTGGACAAGGTGAGGCCAGTCTTGCACTGGATTCCAAAACTTCTCCAAGTTTTCCACTGGCATCCTTAAAATGTGTTTTTGTTTTGACATCATATAGAGAAATATTTGGCCACAATATGATAGATTCTTGAAGGTACACAATAGAGGTATTTATGATACCTGTTCCCTTGGTGACACGTCCTTAAACTCACTTCAAGCTTTGGTTTGTCCTCAGAAAGTTGGCCAGCTTCAACCTATGTTAAAAAGCATCGTTTCTTGTTTTTTGCAGTCTATTCGGAGGAAAAAATATGCATTTGCCTGGAGGTAAATGCCTCTGGGCTCAGTCACTAAATGTGGATAGGACTACATTGTAAGCAATAGTCAATAAGTAAAAAAAAAGTGTTAAAAACTATATGCTGCAAATAATTCAGTAAGATATAGGATCATACTTCTTAAATATAACTATTTTTACATGCTTAAATATTCTATAAAGAAAAAAGCACAGTTTTGATTGAAAAGGCTAATGGTTAATCTCTCTCTCTCCTCTCTCTCTCGTGTGTCACCTAATGTATGCACCTGTAAATAAGATATAAATATAAATAAAATCTGAATATATGCCATTTTCAATAGAGCAGGATAGTGTAGATCAGTGTTTCTCAACCTTGGCAACTTTAAGCTGTGTGGACTTCAACTCCCAGAATTGCCCATGCTGGCTGGGGAATTCTGGGAGTTGAAGTCACACAGCTTAAAGTTGCCAAGGTTGAAAAACACTGGTGTAGATAGTGCTTGGACTAATGAGAAGGCTTGGTCTGCTTACAGAACTGGTCAAGGACCTGCAAAGATGTTTAGGCAAAGTCCAACCCTAACAGGGAGCTTCTTGGAGCCCTTTTTGGTGAGGAGAACCAAGGGATTTCAACTCCTAAAAAGTCTTCCCTTCTCAGGGAAGTGCTTCAGCTTGATAATTCCCTCTAAAGGGCAACTATGCAATGTCTCTTAGCACTTGGGGAACTATTTGACCACAAGGTCAAATGGCAAGAGATAGGTGAGGGGAAGAGTCGTCATGCCTTGCCCCTGTGTCCGTTTCTCACCTAGGCTAGTGTTAGTTAAATCACCCCTGTGCTTAAGAAAAAAAGGGAAGTACCCCCCTCCTTTTGTGTTCCTCTCTCCTCAAGATTTTGGTAGAACATCTGCTAGTGTCCATTAATAACTGGGCAGATTTGATATCCACATCCAATATTACCAAATTATGAGCATTTCTAATGGGATGTTCTGCTATTTGATTACTCAGGTATTCTTTCAACACTCTGCCTATGTCCGGGAACATATTCTTTTACAAGGGCTGCTGCTGAATTCAGATCTCCAACACTATACCAAAAGATGGTGAAGTTTCTGTTTACAAAATCTTTTTAATAGGTTGGAAAGGAAAGTATGCAAAGACAGTGTACTGGGTAGGCTAGTATCTTGGAAGTGGCCCTGCAGAGCATAAACATGCACCACCGACTGTTTCAATTTCCAGCTTTTGCAGATGGAGATTCATTCCCAAAATGTACACAGCCAGCCAAAACTCATAATTTTTTTTTAAAAAAGGGAATAAATTAACTGATGACCTTTTCCAATTTGTCACTGATACGAGCAAATGTTCAGGTTAAAACTGTGGAGACCCAAGTTCAAGTCCACCTACAATCATGAAAACGTATTTGGTATTTCTCAGACCTACTTTACAGGATGGTGGTTGAGATATACTGGAGGAGGAAGTGCTGTCTACAGTACTTTGCCTTGAGCTCTTAGTAGAAAAAGGAGGGACACATCTAACAAATAAATAAAAGCAATAGTCAATAATTCATAACTGTTGAAGGTGACTCTGTTCCTATTAATTTGGGCTGACTTTGTAATTGAAATATTTATGAAAAAATCTAAAGACAAATGGAAGCTTGACTCACCCCCGAAGTATAGCTGAAAATTTTATGAGTTTGGTTAATGCTGATTTGCGAAAATATATAGAAGCATATAACAATTCAATATATTTTAATTGCTCAACATGACAACTGTAAGAGAAAGCGTGGATAGTATAAATCTTTGATTAATAATAGGCATCCAAACAAAATGGTATGGAGTGGTATGAACCCAATTTCCTTGGCTAATATGAAAAGCTTTAAAATCTAAACATGGTTCAACGATTTCCAATCTCTTTTGTTTAAAAAGACCAAATACTGTTTTTGAACAACCACTAGATGTCACCCAAGACCCATCTATAGTAGTGCAATGTTTCTGATGATTTAAGAGAAGCAAAATAGGATTTATGAGCTGGTGATATATATTCCTTAAGAGTAAATCTCATTAAAAAATAACTAAATAACTAAATAAACAAACAAAAACAACAACAACAACACTAATAATAATAGTAAAAGCTTTCATTTGTGAAGTCCTTGATTTAAGGCCCTGGTCTTCACTCCCTCTTGGAAACTAAGCCTAAACAACATAACTGCATTTGCCCATGTAAATTACTTTTCACTATGTCTCCCCCATTCAATTATTACTATCTTTTGTAGCTCTAATTTCAGAATGATGATTGTAAGTTTTTCAGGGCAAGGATGTTTTAGGGGATAGCACATTCTCACTTCCACATTATTTAAGCTCAGAACTCCTTAAATTTTTTGGGAATGAAACAACAGAATGTGTTTTTTAAAGGATTCACTAACCTAAACATACGCAGGAAAGTTAATCAAGACATTAAAAAAGAATTCCAGTGACTTCTTCAAAATCTTCTTTCTTCTAGAAAGCCACTGTCTTTTGGGTGGGAGCAATATTTTCCGGCTGTGTTTTGGTTTGGTGATGGACTGGTCTGGTATGAGGCTGTTAGTTTTAGCTGCATGAGAACTGGTTCTCACCATTTAAGGGGCTGAACTGCCAAGGCTATATGTGTCTACTGAGAATAATCTAAGGGGCAGTTCACTGTTAATAGGCCCTAGTTCTAGATAAGAGGATTTAGAATTGTAGCTCTTGCATTTTGTAACACATCAGCTTTATGTCTTCATTGATTAAACAGCTGAGGTTTTCTGGATTGAAAAACAAAAATATCCTCTGGGCACTGGAAGGTGGGTGTGAAATAAAGAGTGGGAGAAGAGGGAATGTTATTGCTAAAGCAGCCTTATTTTCTGGTCACTGTAGCCCTGTCCATGGACAGGGAGGGAGAGTTGACCTCAGATGAACCCTTCCAGCCAGGTTTTGATAATATGTTAAATCACCTAGTGACACACTTCAGATAAGAGGCCAACAAGCAATATCTTATCATAGGTTAATGATGAAATATTGCTGGTTGGTCTTTTGCCTGATCTCAGCGAGACCAGGTCTCTGGGTTCAGATGACTCGTATTTGGCCTAGTCTGTTATGTGAATGGAGCCATCCGGGCTTATAATTTTACATTAAACCATAATATGGTTTGGTTGCTTTTATCCTGGCAATTTGTTGAAACTCAGCCAATTGGAAGGGGTGATGGTGGTCATGGCACAGTGCAATATGCAAACCTAGCCAACATACTGTCTGCAACTCATGCTAACTATAGTCAGAAAGTACTTGGTATTTTCCTTGCAGGGTGGGGATTTTTTAAAAATTATTATTATATTGGGAGGTCTGCTCCCAACCTGAAGAGGATATGACTGATGTTTCAGTTCTAAGTGTGGTAAATTAATGTCTTTTTCCCTGAACATCTGCCACATAAACACCATAGTTTAATCTGCATACAGATGCTTTCTATATGAAGCTCCCAATTAAAATGATCTATTTTTGACATTGATTTCTGGGTCAGAGGGGATAGAAGAAATTATAAGAACAGACTGGGACATGGAAATGTTTGGCTATTATGAATGGTACTCAAACTCAACTTTGATTCCTTCAATTTTATCTGATAGAATAAAATTTGAAGGCATAATTGTTACAGTACAAGGTTGTATAATTTTCTTCTTACTAATCTCTCTTAGGGATTTTTCTGTAGTTGCTCAGATGTTCTTGAACTCCCTCCTTAGCAGCTAAGAATGATCCCATAGAGACTCTACACACTGCTTCTCCTAATGGTCCCATATCTGGGAACAAAACCAAAACCATCTTCCCAGGGATTTGCTCTTCTGGATGTTTATACCTCTGGATTTGAGATGATCAGCTGAATGTGGTTGACCTGTCTCTTCAGTGACTGTGTCAGCTCCCAGCTATTCTAATAAGTCCTTCTGGGCACGATTAAAAAGTTAGTGCTTGCCTCTTTGACATTATGAAACTTATGCAAGAAGTCTGAAAGTTCTAGCAAATTGGCTCCTTGGTGTATCATTAAAAATCAAGTTAGCTTCAAAGGTATTACCTTAAATGAGAAAAAGGCTGCTGGAGCTAATACTCATTTGAAAGTGATGTTCTAATTTTGTGGAAAGAGAAAGGTGCCTGCTTTGTACATTATGACAACATTGGTTTAATGATTCTCCTCTTCATTTGTATTGCCCAAACCTTCCCTACACATGAAACAGCACCCTTGAGTCCTTATGTATGTAAGGAATTAAGAACAGCTGTACTCTATGAAGGCAAGGCCCATCTTCATCCAACATTTTATTTCTCATTTTATTTCTCATCCCAACCAGATGTCTCTAGGGTGCTGATAAGTGGAGGTGGAGGCCTATCCCACTCCTACTGTTGTTTTCTTGTTAATGGTATTTGGAGGCATGCTCCATCCAACCAGAGGTTTCCTTGAACCTTCATGACTAGTACTCTTTTATAGATCTCTCCTCCATAAATTTATCCAATCTCACTTTTTAAAAGCTATTCAAATTAGTGGTCATCATCAAGTTTTCTGATAATGATTGCAATAGGTTAATCATGCACTTTGTGAAGAACTGCTTCCTTTCAGCTGTTTTAAATATCTTCCCAATCAGCTTTACTGGATGCTCTTTGAGAGAGGGAGAAAAAATTATCCCTGTCAACTTTCTTTATGTCATGCATGGGTTTATTTATTTATTTATTTATTTATTTATTTATTTATTTATTTATTTATTAAATTTGTCCCTGCCCATCTCCCCCCAATGGGGGACTCTGGGCGGCTCACAACTCATTAAAAACAATATATATATATATATATATATATATATATATATATATATATATATATTTATTTGCATTTTGTAACACATCAGCTTTATGTCTTCATTGATTAAACAGCTGAGGTTTTAAATATAAAATATAATATTAAATAGAAATACTTATATTTATATAAGTAGGTCATGTCCTCCTCAGTCACCTTTTTTCCAAACATTGTAGCTTTTTTTGTTCCTATGTCATTTTAATTATTCATTATTACACTTTTTTCCTGGTTTGTGGGTAAAACATGGTTCCACTCACTTTCCTGTTGCATGTGTATGTTGAAAAACTAAGATGTTAATGGAGCAGGATTTACCTGTGTAGAATCCATGATGAGGTTTGACCCTCTATGAACCTAGTATTTTTATTTGATTAACATATCACCAATTGTATGGTAATGTAGAACAGACATTAAACTGACTTGTCTATAAATCCCCAGATCTCCCCTATTTCGTTTTTTTTTTTAAACATTGAGACTCATACTGGGTTGATTTCGACGACAAGTTAATAGATATGGCAATGTAATATTGGGGCTGAGGAGTTACCACAGTGATTGTGGCTGGCTTATTTGCGGCTCAGGGTGTTGGTTCACTGGGGTGGGGGAGGAGGAGTAACCCCTACCAGTGCATCCAGGTGAAAAGGCTCAGATGTTTTTGTTCAGTGAAAGGTGTTACCTCTGAGAGAGAGCATCATGCACTGGGACAGCAGGCCACAAGGTTGGAGTAGCTGGGGACAGTTAAGAGGTTGGTGGAGTTGGCAAAATCAGCTGGGAAGTTGGCTGGGGGGTTGGAGCTGACCTGGAGCTGGAGCCTGTGCCAGCTTGGAGACCAGACCATGGAAGAAATCCAGGGCAAAGCCCAATGTGGTAAGATTTACCTTCCTGTCTGCTCCATGGAAGTATCAAGCAGAGCCTGGTTAAATGGTGGCCAAGGAAAGAATTGGAGATGGATTGGTGGCAAATGGACCTGGGCCTCCATATTGGATTCTACAAGAGGCCCTGGCCTGGCTGATAGACCTGTTGGCTGTCAATGATGGTAGAGGAGACATGCCTTGAGGATTGGACTTTTCCCATCACTGACATAATAGACTGGGCAGCTGACCAGGCAGAGCAGTGCTGATGTGGGTGGCCGAAAGACTGTAGGTTCCACTAAGGCTGACAAAGAAATTACCAAGGAAACTCTGGACCCAAGAGTACAGGAGGATGGACTTATGCCAGCAGGAGAGAAGCTGCATTAAACAGTTTTGTGTGTTGCCAGCCTGGGCCCTGCTGAGGCATGTAACTGACAGCTGAGGTCTGGGCCTAGACCATGAGGAAGTGGGGCCTGTGGGGCTGGACTTTTTTCTATCTTTCTTACATTTTTTAATACCTCAATTTCTACTGTTGTATAGTAGGGGCTAGTAGCCAATCACTTAGCCAGAATTTGATCTTGTTTCCACTTGAATCAAACCTGGAGGGTTGGTGGTTGAGGAAGGATTGCAGTTGGTAAGTGAGTGTGTTGGGAAGGGTGTCAGAGTATTAGTGGCTTGCTAGATCCTTTTGCTGTAACCTCACTTGCTGAGTGTCTCTGGTGGAATCAATTGGTGGAGGGTGTATAGTAGAGGAAAGTATGGGTGGTGGTTGAGTGGTTCTAGTTGTCAGAAAGGTGAGAAGTGGGGTGGTGGGGGAGATGGAATTGGGGGTGGGATGAGGGCACATGATGGTATTAGAATAGTGGATGGACAGGGGAATACATGATGGGGATCTGAGGGTGGGCGCTCATGGATCAAATGGGCCCAGTGGCTTAGTTTTCTCCTATCAGCCAGCCTTCAGTGTTCATCCCTAATACTGGGTCACCAGATCCTACAAAGCCCTGGGCTCCAGCTGCTACTTTTTAAAACCACATTGGTGTGCAATAAAATCATCCATGTGGCCACCCATATAGTAGCTACAGAGATGCAGACTGGTTCTCTCACAGGACCACTGAGGTGATGTGCTCCCGCCTCCATTGCTGTTCCTGACCCAGGTGCCCAAAGATTTCACCAGATGGCACACTCAGGCCACAAAGATGTACTAGTTGTTGGGTGAAGAGAGCAGCCACCCTGATGCCCCACTTATCATTTGCTTAGGATGTATCCTTATAGCAGAGACTCCCTCTCTGTGTCAGTCTCCTGCAGTTCAATCCAAAGTGTTCCAGCTTGAAAGTAATGCATGGAGCCTCCAAAGGTCACCAAACTGCTGGGCTCCAGTTGGCCTATTGCAGGAACATTTATCTGGAGGCTTCTGTGCTTGTGCAGCTTTGGTTGGCTTATTTGTGGCTTGTCAGGGGAATATTGACCTTGTGGAAGACCAAAGGTGGGTCTTCCATGAGGCTGATATTCCCATTAGTAAACTCCTTGCTAAGTCAATCAGGAGGAGGGGTTGGTTCTGATATTTCCACCTCCACAGATGCCTCTTTCAGAAAAGGAGGCTAGTAGCCACATAAAAGACTATGAGCAAGTGACCGACTCAAGGATAGAAAAAAGCACATCAAATTGACTGTCTGGATGACCCCTCAGTTTCTCTGCATTTCCCATATCTTCTTTGAATCCCTTTCACTCTTGGTTGTGAATCTGTAATAACCCATTGGCTTCCCATACTGGGTTTGTCCTTTGAACATTCTTACTGTTCCTATTTATATTTTCTGCCACAAATTCCTCAAATTCTTATAAATTCTTTTTCTACCAGCTTACACTTTTTCCTTGCTTTTTATTCTCATCAAGAACATTTCTGCATTTGACTCGAACTGAAGCACAAACTGCCCCAGCAACTTATTTTTTCTTCTGTGTCTCTCATCCCACACCTAAGGCAGCTTTATGTGATCTTAGGTATAATACTTCTAAAGTGTTCCCCCCCACCCTTATCCCAACATAGTTTTCCCCATGAATACAATCTGACATGCTTCATTAATCATTTTGTCAGTGATGCAGTCAGGTGACCTTTAGTGGATGGGGTCAGCTCCATACCTATTGGCAGCTTAGGCTGGCATGGGCATGCCTCCACCCCTCTAATCCTAGGCACTGTCTTTCAGGGCCATGCTTTGAGAAACTGGTTCCTTGAAATCCAGCTCAGGGACCTGGGTCAGCTTAGTAGCAGCTGGCCAAGATAATAGTGGGGGCTTCACTGTGAAATGGAAGAGAGAGAGCTGGCTTTCTCTTTGCTGCATTACAGTGCAACTCTCCATGCTCCTTTTAGCCTGTTCATTTGGCTGCCCTTGAACAGAGCTTTTACTCTTCTAGAATAGCACTAAACCCATGTCCAAAATAAGCCTGATTATCAGCTGATATTCTGGAACAGCACTCTTCTGGAATGGTTCTACTCCCTGTCTAAAAGAAAGCTATCAGCTGCTATCAGCTGATAATTGGGCTTCCTTTGAACCTACCTGTGCAACACATGTGTACAAAAACAGAACAAGTTTTGACAGATGGCTAAACCCACCAATCTAACCATCTGTCAAAACTTGACTGCCCTCCCCCGTGCCCGCCCCATCACCATATCTTGGTGGAGAAGGTGCTGCACCATACAGAAGAGCAATTCTGGCCTAAAGTATGTGGATTTGGTGGTGGCAGAAAAGTAAGCACTCTTCATTGTCTGTGATGCTGTGCAGTAGGACTAGAAATGGCTTTGACCATGGCTTAATCTATGCTATCCCAAGGGTTCTTCAACTTGCATGCTAGTTTATTTGCTTCAGCACTCTCAGTTCCTTAGCTGTACAGGAGTATGGAGGTAACCATAAAAAAGGAATGCATGAACTGTTAAGTAAAGTTAACTTAGCCCTGGGAAAGAAGAAAGGGTGAGAAAGCAACTCAAGATAACCTTGCCTTGATTCTGTTTGATATAAGAGGAGGCAGAAGGAGACTCTGACAGGCTTTCAAGTTTCTGTTATTATACCTTATAACAATAAGGTAGAGTTCCAGTAGGCCTTAATTTTACTGTTCTCTGACCTGGTCTACACTGAAGGCCTGACACTAGTAAACCAAAAACTAATTTGAAGGGATACTATCTCTATAATCCACAGATTAATTAGGGCTTTGATAATACTGCCAATAGTATTGTTGACCGATGAAATGAGAAATTAATCAGACAGAACTATGAAACAACACTGATCCACTAGGTGTCTGGATCAGAGCATTTTAACCTGTCTCCACTCTGGAGAGGCTTCTATTGGCTGTCTGTTTAAAGCTGATCAGAAAATGAATGATCTAAGGCAAGTCACACTTAACAATTTTCATTGTAGGCAAATGCCTCCACTCTGTGCTGTGGCAGGAACTCAACTCTTCTTTCCAGTCATTAATCACTGCCCTCCATGGCCAATTTTTCTTGGATTGCCGAGTTGCTTGCCTCCTCCTCAAGTGAACATCTTTTCTTGTTTGTTTCTCTGGTAGCCTGGTGAAACACTGGATGTTTCTCTTCTTTTTTTCTTTTTTTACAACTTTACTGGTGGAAAGTGAGAAGCAGGGCTCTACAGGTTCACTGATGGAACAAAATGAACTTAAAAAACAACAACATGTTGAATTGACAAAAGTTCTGCTATTCTTTCTTTTTGGATCAAAAGTCACGGTAAAACGGATGTTTTCCTTTTCTTTGTTCCTGGTCCACCAGTGGATGCACCAGACAAGAAGGTATGAAGAAGAAGGGGGGGTCAATGGAGGAGGTCTATCAATGAAAACCAGATGTGATTAGTACTTGCTTTCTTGGCACAGGTGGGAGGGATAAAGAAAAAGGGGGATCCATCAATCAGGTGCCATAGTAAGTGTAGTCCAGACAGAACACCAGGCCATCACTATGGACAAAAAGGAAAAGGTTTAAATCCAGAAAGAGATTTCTTAAGCTGGCTTCATTTCTATGGGATACAAGCAGTTTAAGTATGGACAAGCCTTGTGGCATGCACCAGATCAGCCCTTTCATTCAGAATTAAATAGCTGTTTTACCCACAAGTGATGTTCCATTAAAAAACGGGAGATTTAGATTAGAATGATCATCTTCCCTATTACCTTGAACTGGTGAGACTGTAACCTAAAAGGAATGAAGACTAACCAATGACCTGCTCTCCTTTCCTTGTAACACCAGGTTGTAGCTTTTCATCACCTGTCTCCTACTGGTTAGTACTTGAATGTTCTTTCTAGTCCATTTCCTTCCAGTTCTCATTCCCCTCTCTCATCTCCCTGAAACTTCCCTTAAAACCTGGATATAATAAAACCTGTAACCTAAATACATCATTAGAAGTTTCATCTCTCTTGGTACCCATATATATGTACAAAGCCAAAACAGACTGGGATATTCTCTGCTATAAGTCCTTCTACATTTCATTTAATCCCAATTCTAATTTAGAAACTTCCTTTTTTATTTTCAGCACTCAAGTGCTTACTCTGATCTGATCAAGCATTCACACTTACTCAGTGAGCCAACAAACTCTTCATTGAATACCATGAAACTGTAAAACTAAGTATATACTAGCATATAAGCCTATCTGCAGATAAGCCAACCTTTCAATTTTTAACCAAAATACCATGAAAAATGAGGGTCATCTTATCTGTGTATGGCACATTTTTCATAGTATTTTGGTTAAAAATTCAAGGATTGGCTTATCTGTGGGTGGGCTTGTATGCAAGTATATACCCTAGTTTCAACCAATTTTATAGGGTTTTATAAGAGATCTACTTATTTATAGTTTCTAGCTTTATAGATTTTAGTTTTATAGGTATTGTTAGTATTCATTTCATAGCATGGATCCTAGATTCATGGATTCATTTATTTAAGGTTTTCAGTTTTGTAGTACTTAATTTGATAAGTATTTTATAGAGAATTAATTTTATAGGTTACCCCCATAAAATAAAAGCACCTCATAATTCCATGGTTAATTCTGTATTGATGTAATGGTGGGTGGGGATAACCTTGGGAGATGGAGAGAAGGGATACTGCCTAGGGAATGATCAGATAAGAGGGGGCATAGCCTGCAGCTACATAATGAGAAGAGAAGAAACTCAGAAAGGAACCTCCTTAATTTATCAGGCTTTAAAAGAGATGATGGGAGATTTGTACCTTCAGACTTGCAAGGTTCTGTTAATGTAGCCTTACAGTAAAGTAGAATTAGCTCATCTGGTCATGGTTTCTGTCTGGTCTACCTGGGAAGGCTGACAATTGCCTCATTGATATCTTATTCTGATCAAAGACTGAAATAAATCTTTGGGGTGTCCGATTTTCTTTACGTACCCCTGGTTCAATGTTACATATATGTGTTGGACTTACATGTCTGTAACACACTCAGGTAAATAAACGAGCATACTTCGTAACACTTTTGAAGTAGGAAATCAGTAGCACTGATAGCAATACAAATAAGTTAGTAATTACAGGCTCCAGAATTAGCTCTAGAGTCATACACAGGGTTCAAACAAGTGATAGAGCTTCAAACAAAATCAGACTTCCCAAAGCATAATCCAGATTCAATCTGAGAGTAAAAAATCAGGGTTTCAAAATACAAGAGGCTGACAGGAATAGGTAATGAGCAAGGATGTGCAAAACTCAGCATTCCAAGAGATGGAACTTGATGCTCCCCATAATGATGTTTTTCTCTGAGAATGCACTGATCTATTAATTCCAGGGGTAGTCCTTACTTTTTCATAAGTAAATCTTCCAGAACAAGAAGTGGTTTGTAGTGTTTCTGCACTGCAGCTTTGCAGGAGCCAGGCCTGAAATTGCATGTATGCTACAGTTTGGATTTGAATTCCTGAATTCTCTTGCCTGCAGCATTTCCAGTGGTTCATCAGCTTCTGACAAGGATTCCTTCAGAGAAGGCATTGCAGTTCTCTTGAACTGAACTCTCCCTCTACCAATGAATAATTGCCATGTTGAAAAACTAGTTTTGTTCTGATCTGAGGACTAACATATATAGGGAGCAAAATAGCTTTTCCAGAAATTAATGCATTAATTGTTTAGATTGTTGTTTTGACTCAAAATAGTTTCTAAACTGTACTCAACCAAAGATTTTGAGGTTCTCTTGATACCAAGAAATTTGCCAGATGACTTAGCAAATTTCAAAGCAATACCTTGCTTTTTAATGTTCTCAAAGGGCCACGTCCCCAGATGTTATCTTCAGTACTGATTATATAGACAGTTCTTGATTATAATTACAACCTAGATTAGTATTTGGATTCTTCCTAGTTGTATTTCTTTGATTTTTTTTTTTTTTGCAGTACTAAGATGCAAACTATATAGCAGGATTTCATTACTGTATCGTTTTTTAATAATGCAATCTCAGTGTGCTCACATTTAAATCTGGAAGATCTCTTCATCAAGTAGGTTTTACTATAACTTTAATAAATTGAAATAAGTTGAAGATCAGAAAACTGCTGCCACATTACAGTTCAGGTACAAGGGCAGGGGGCAAGCTACTGTTCAGCCTCACACCTGTTTGTACTAGATATTTGAAATATGCATTTTGTTTATTTATTGATTTGAAAAATGCATTATATTTATCTGGAACCTTGTAATATTCTTTATAAATCTCAGTGTAAAATTATTTACAAATTTTTGATAAAGCTCAGTGAAAAATGTTATTAAAAGTATTAGGAATCAGTGTGATGTGGTGATTAAGGCGCTGACACCCAGGAGACCCAGATTCAAGTTAACCCTCAGCCCTGGAAACTTACTGGCTGTTTTGGGGGCTCTCTTTCAGCCCAGCCCACCCCAGAGAAGATAGTTGTGGGGAAAAATAGGAGGAATCTGCTTTGCCTATGCAGCCTTGAAGGAAAGACTGGGTTTAAGTTTAACAAATAAATAAGATAAATGACTATTGCTAAGTTCTCTGAAAGGTAGTTACAGTTTGATTCAGTACCTAATTTATTTGGATTAATATAACAATAGTCATATAAACATTATTTTTTGTTGGAATCTTTCACTCTTGTTTAGTTTAGGTCTATCATAAACGGACACTTTAATTTATTTAGCAATTCAGTTCACAGATGGTTTTTTTTTCATAAGGGCTTAAGATACTGAATTAAATACTATTCCTATGCTTAACAAGACAAGTTAAGGTATCAGTTTGTCACAGTAAGAATAGGAGGCAACTCTTAATATAATAGCATTAGTAGCCAGTGGTGTTCCCATGAGGAAATGCTCCAGGATTCCAGTTCCACTGAACTCTGGATTAATTCTAAATTCTCATCCTGTTATCTTTAAATTTCAAATGTTACTTGACTTTATTGTTCTTTCTTTAATCTTGCTTTGGGCTCATCCTGAATTTCAGAGAAACTAATTCTATAATATGGATATTACATACGTGCCAAAACATTCAGTTCTTTTAGTTCATTTGCACCACTTCCAGTTACCAGCACACATTTATGGATTCATAAAAATACAGTAAAACACTCTTGATGCAGTCTTATTTGACTTGTATCAAGAATTCTGCAATTGCTCTTGGGTTATATCAACATTCTCTCTGTCAAATATTTTTAATGATAACAAAATTCTGTTGCTTTAATATTAAAGCTTTGTATGCTATATGAAATTAGAATGAATGCTACAAAGTCTGTGACTTGTCCTTAGAAATGTTATAGGATATTGTACTTAAAGCTCAGGTGCTTTGTAAGTCTTTTGTGGGGCATTTTTGCCTGCTCAGAACTGAAAAACTAAGGAAGATGGCTGAAAGATCAAGAAAAAAGTGGGTGCAAGTAAGATTAGGGGTAAGGAAGTACAATTTTGTTATAATACAACACTATTATTTATTAATATTCATATCTGTTAAATCATGAATGTGTTGACTTTGTAGAGTAGGAATCAACATGAGATTGCCTTAACTCTTTTCTTATGCCAGAAGGAACTTTTGGAAAATAGTAATTACATTTCCCTGTGTTTTAACTGAAATTTTATTGACAATCATAACTTTCCCCAGCGTACTTATATTGGCTTTATGGCAGATCAGTATTTATGATAAATGGGATTCACTAATGATAATCATTATTACAATTCAAGGTTCATACTTCATGCATGCAACATACCATGTTTGCAAATCAAATCAAGAACATCAAAATAAAAATCACAGACTACAACTTTTTCCAGAAAAAACAAAAGTGTCTCAGAAACCAGGTTTCTGAGATATATGCAGAATCTTGTGTGTGTGTGTGTGTGATGAAAGATGAGTTTGGTTCAGTTCTGTGTTTTGGAACATGTTCCTTGCTTCACAATTCATAGATGGGCATATTGCAAATTGAGGCTGCATTTCTGTTTTGATTTAGTAGAGCAGAGAAGGATAGTCTGAGATTGCAGTGCCCAAAAAAGACACTTCATTTTCCTCTGCCTCTTTTTTTTTTGCAGTCCACAGAACCACCTCAGGCTAGAATTGCCAAAAACCAATGGCATGGTTTCTTGCCATTTTGAGATGGGAAGCACATCTCAACCAGGCTGCGCTTAATTTATAAGGAAAGCAAATCAATACATTTTCCCCCGAATCCAAGGAATAGAAAATCAGGAAACTCTGATTCAGCCTACACCACAGCATCACCCTCCCCACTGATCCAAATAGGGGCTCTTGGCCACCCACAAACTCCTACTAATCAGAAGGTTGCCTATCCCTGTGCTAGTTGCTAAATGCAATTGAACAATATATAGTTTGAATTGAGTGATCAGAATGTCTTAGTACAAGCTAACTCTTGCCTTCTGCATAGCCTCAGATTGAAGGACATTGTAGGTCTCAGTACCTTCTGACCTCAAAGCTGCTGCTACATGAAGACTGTGTGAAGCATGTGGCTGAAGGTCTCTCCTCCACAACTTCTCTTCTGTTGGTATTTTCTCTTAACTCACCCTGTGATCTCCATAACCTCTTTGCTCTCTCAAAGTTTGGTTTGAATTGTAAACCTCTTTGAGAATTTTGATGGAAGGCTACTGTCAACACATGATTTAAACAAAGAAGTCAATAAGAAACACTCTTCTTCAGAAGTTAAGGTCCTTAGCCAGCTATAGCAAAAAGAACAAGAAAAGGCATGAAGAAAATACAAGGTATGCTTTTAATACAAAATACAAGGTATGCTTTTAATACCTTTCCTTCATTGTTTTTAGATACTTCTGCTTCACAGTTCTTGGCAGAAAAATGGCTAATAGCACGGGAGTAAAGGATTTCTACCTAACTGAACTGTCTGATCTGCCTGAAGTGCACATGTCTCTCTTTGCGGTGATTCTGATGACCTACTTGACCACTCTGGCAGGGAATGGGGCTATTCTCATAGCAACAGCGACAGATGCTCACCTCCAGACACCTATGTATTTCTTTTTGAGTAATTTATCTTTGCTGGATGTCCTTTGTCCAACTGTCACGGTGCCAAAAATGCTCCAAACCTTCTTGTCAGAGGACAAGAGAATATCGTTTGTTGGCTGCATGCTGCAACTATTCTTCCTGATTGATGTGGTGGGCACTGAAATTTTTTTGCTTGCAGTGATGGCCTATGACCGCTATGTGGCTATATGCAGCCCCCTACACTACACAAATATTATGAGTAAACGTCTATGTGCTCAACTGGCAGCTGGGACCTGGCTAACAGGCTTCACGAATTCCATGATTCACACCTCGCTGACCTTTACATTATCTTTCTGTGGGCCCAATAAAGTTAATCAGTATTACTGTGACATCCCTCCCATGATGGCTCTTTCTTGCTCTTCCACATACCTCCCTGAACTTGTCCTTCTCCTTGTGGCTGGAATTTTAGGGGGTGGTGCTTTTCTAGTTACCCTGATCTCTTACATCTATATAATTTTGGCTATCTTACGCATGCGCTCTGCTGAGGGCAGGCAGAAAGCGTTTTCCACCTGTGGTTCCCACTTGACTGTAGTTTGCCTGTTTTATGGGACAACCATTGCTACCTATGTTCGGCCCACTTCCACTTATTCACCCAAGCAAGACAGAATTGTTTCCATGTTGTACGGGATTCTTACTCCCATGATAAACCCAATGATCTACAGCCTGAGGAATAAGGAAGTTAAAAAGGCTTTGGTCAAAGCTTTTAACCTGAAAGGGGTTTTCTGAGGGGTTTGGTTTGGGTTCCCCTCTACTTGAATGCTATCAGAATGCGCTATACTTTCTTGCAACTTTTTGGTAAATTGTTTTCTGGGTTTTTCTGTTGCTGATACAAATCTGTATCAGTCTGGCCTGGTTTAAATAGCAATCACTTTGCTAGACGGGGAGAAGTGAGCGCTACCCTGCCTCTTCTTGGATGAGAAAAGACAACCACTTCTTTGGGTAATTTGGGCCTCTTCCACCATTGGAGGAAAGCTGGGAAACCAGGAAGTTTTATTTTGCCTCAGATAGTAGGCTGCTTAGACCTATACAATCACCAGGCTGATACACCTACTTCCCTCCATCAACACTCATCAAGATGATTATTCCTGGGGCCCCGAGTGTGTGCAGGGACCTGCTTCTTCGCTGTACTAGGGATTTGGGTTTGATGTTTCTCAGCTGCTTCGTACTTGAATTTTTGTAATGTTTGTAATTGATTTTATTTTATTTTATTTTATTTTAATTTAATTTTGTTTGCCGCCCAGAGTCACTTATTCAGATGGGCGGCCATATAAATTGAATAAATGAACAAATCAATGAACAAATCAATGAATAAATCAATGAATGAATAAATAAATAAAGTTCAAAATGGCAACCATGACAGAAGATGAAAGGGGTCCTGGCAACAGGGTCGTTTCAACTCTGAGATCACAACCCTAGTGCATACGGTAGAGCAGCTTATTCAAGCCTTTCAAGAAGATCATTCAGCAACTTCACTCTTTTTCTTTTCTTTTCTTTTCAGCACTGATTTGGAAAATGGACCAGAGAGATTTACTGTAAAATGATGCTGGGTTATGTGTTCACTTTATCACTAAGATTGTTCAAATTCTAAAGTTTGAAATGTTATAATCGAATGTCTTTTCTCTTCTGTTGAGGACCCCATAGAATAAACATACAGGAACATCAACTAGTGCACATTATGAACACATTAAAAATAAGTGGGTGTCATAAGTTGCAAATGGGGAAGATGAATACCCTGTCTTTCCCTTACCAGATTTACAGTTATTTATAAAAATGCTACTTCTCATGACCAAGAATCATCAAAGTCCCAAATTCAATCCTTGGAATATCCAGGAAGGTCATGTTCATGAGATCATAGGAGCTTAATTTGTAAGAAACATTACTTATTACAGCCTGGAATAAGAGAAATCAGCGCGCAAATATTGAAGCAGATTGGTCAACCCCCTTGAAAAAAAGATGACTGCCAGGCTTCCTTTGAGCAAACCTTCTTTGGAGACACATAGTTCAGAGACCTGCCATGCAGACCTGCAGAAGTTCTCAAAAGAAGTGACATGCCTATTTCTGCCTGAGTAACCACGTTGGGCCAATTTCCTTCTGGTTTGGAGCCATGTCAGAAATGCAGAGTGTCAGGTTCAGCCGGCACTGCGCTCCTAGGAAAGCCAGCTCGCCGCACTGAGCTAATTCTGCTGCCCGCTTGCAAGCCGGGGAAAAGAGGAAGTGAAAGCAGGCTGATTAATGGGCCACCTGCGCCTAGCCAACAGGAACCGCAGAGTGGAAGCGTTGCATTTACACTGATAAGCGGTGCGAGCTAACAATGAGTGGAGCCGCGAGCCGCAAAACGAAGATCACCGCGCAATCCAGAAACCCCGGTTTTTCACGCAACTGAAAGGACCCCAAGGGAACCAGCCCACGCCAGAGGGGCAGTTGATCAAGGAACAATGGGACTCGGGCTGAACCTGCCATCTGGACAATTAAGGGGGATTATTGGGGCGCTGATAATCCGCAGCCTGTAGCGCGACCGCGGGGAGAAAACGTGGGAAGGGGAGAGGTATAAATTGAACAATGTAATTGTGCCAAGCCAGTCCTGGCTTTGTTTGTAACTGTTGCGTTACGCTTGAGTAAACCTCTTTTGTGAACCACACGTGCCACGGGAGTTTCTCTTGACGAATGGGGCATTCCTTACACAGAGAATATACAGAGGGTAGACAGCTTGATAAGTAGTTTTCTCTCCTGCATTGGTTAAAACAAGAGATAAAACATATGGAGGACCACACTAGTAGCAGCTTCAACTCTTTCAAACAAGCAGACCAACCCCCCACATTATCATTCACACAAACAAAAAACCTCAGTATTATCATCAAGAAACCTTGCATTCAACCCTAGAAGCAGTATTGTGTTAAAAAGTTCCCTTTTTAAACATCAATTGTATGTATGTATGTATGTATGTATGTATGTATGTATGTATTTGTTAGATTTATATCCCACATTTCCTTCAGGAGCTCACATCAGTGTCAATAGTTGTCATCCCATTTTGCTAGACAAAGCTACCTATGGAGGTGGGTTGAGCTGAGGGAGTAACTGGCCCAAAGTCACCAAAACGTTTTGCAATAAATCAGTGGATAATTACAAAATAATATAGGTTATTTTAATTAAGAAAGGCAGAGATAGGCTACCTGGAAAATTTGGAGTGAGGGGGAGGAAATGGTAGCTTTTCTCCATTCAGAAGATATGGCAGAAATTGCAGTTGCACAATCCAAAGATAATTGCTCACCCCATCATTTGTCTTTCTGTTACAATGGTCAACCTAAAAGCAAATCTTCTGAGTTTAAAAATGAAATATACTTCCATTTTACTAGAGAAGGAGAAAAATGTGACCACTGTCCAACCTCTGGATTACCAAGAAAAAGGTTACCATTTCCTTTGAAGACAAGAGATTGGAGTATTTGATTGTTCAAATTTTAAACTTTGAAATGTTATAATCTAATGTCTTTTCTGTTGAGGACACTGTAGAATAGACATACAGGAACATAAACTAGTGCATACGTTATGAAGGCATTAAAAATAAGTGGGTGTCATAAGTTGCAAATGGGGAAGATGAATACTTTCAGTCAGGTTTCAGGCCTGGATTCAGGACAGAAATGGCATTGGTCGCACTTATGGATGATCTCTGGTGGGAGCAGGATGGGGGTAGTGCATCCATCCTTGCTCTTCTTGACCTCTCAGCGGCTTTCGATACCATCGACCCTTTTGGTATCCTTTTAGGTTGACTTGAGGAGTTGGGAGTGGGTGGCACAGTTTTGCACTGGTTCTCTTCCTTCCTCCAAGGTCAATCCCAATCAGTGCTGATTGGGAGTGAAAGGTCCAGCCCACGGCCCCTCCATTGTGGGGTGCCACAGGGTTCGGTACTCTCTCTGTTCCTTTTTAACATCTACATGAAACCACTGGGTGAGATCCTCCGCCACCAGGGGATGAGGTATCATCAATATGCAGATGATACACAGTTATACATCTTTATCCCAGGTGACTAGAGTGTTGCCATGATCACACTTTCACAGTTTCTGGAGGCTGTGGATGGGGTGCAAAAGACTTCAGCTGAACCCTCATAAGATGGAGTGGCTGTGGATTAGAGGCCTTTCTGTATCTGAGAATTTACCATCTTTGGTTTTGGACGGGGTTGCACTGCTCGACAGACCTGGTGCGTAATCTGGGGGTCCTTCTGGACTCACAACTCCTGCTCGAGGAGCGGGTGGCAGTCGTGGCCAGGAGACCCTTTGCCCACCTCTGTGTGATGTACTAGTGATGCCCTTTCCAGGATCAGGAGGCTCTCTGGTCAGTCCCTCATGCCCTGGTCATCTCTCAGTTAGACTATTGCAATGTACTCTACATGGGGCTACCCTTGAAGAGTATCCAGAAGCTATAGCTAGTTCAAAATGCGGCCACGCGGACAATCCTGGGTGCCCCAAGGACGGCACATATAATATCTTTGCTGCGGGAGCTGCATTGAGTGCCACGTTGCTTTTAGGTCCAATTTGAGGTGTTGGTTATAACCTTTCAGGAGCTACATGGCATGGGGCCAGGTTACCTGAGGGACCATCTCACCCCCATCACATCAGCCTGTCTCACCCAGTCAGGCAGAGAGGGCATGTTCCAGGTCCCATCAGCAAGAGAATGTCAACTGGCTTGGCCGAGGAGGAGAGCCTTCCCTGCCATTGTTCCCGCCCTCTGGAACATTCTTCCCCCCAAGGTGCAGCAGGCCCCTACCCTCCCGGCCTTCCAGAAAAAATTGAAGACCTGCCTCTGCCAGCTTGCATGGTGGAATAACAAATCTACCCAGTCCTGGGGGTGACTAGCACCTCAGTGACCCTCCCTGAGTGATTGCCAATCATTTCGGATTTTTTTATTTTTTATTTATTATTATAACTTTGTAATTTTAATTGATTTTAATTGTTCTGTAAATGGCCCAGAGTCACATGGGCAGTGACAAATTCGATAAATAAATATAAATACATGTTGGTATTCTGCCTGGTTTGTTCTGGATGTGCAGATATCTTAACTGGAAAAAAATGTGGTACACTGGATCTGTTGATACTTAATAAGGTGCTTAAGTTCTTCCCTTTATTGTTATTTTATGTATCTTAATTTCACACTACTCAAATTGGCTTTGTATTTAATTGCCGTTTTACTTCAAGTAAGGAAGTTTGATCCTTTTTAAAAATGGAGAAACTATTTCTCTTTGTTATGCTAAAATTTAGTCTTTTGTGGATTTGCTTACAGTATAGAGTTGAGATATGGAATGTTTTTCTGAATGGGATAAGTTCTTATTTTGGGTAAAACTCTTGTGTATTAGAGCTGGTCTTTTGTAAAGAAGAAATGGTTCCTTTTTGCTATGTTAAACCTTTCTTTTATTTTGTTGATACTGGGATATTGGGACCATATTATCCTTTTTATAGGGGATTTTATTTTAGCTAAGAGTGGAGACGCGGAATGTTGAATTTTATATATGCTAACTACTGTTAATATCTTAGAGCTCTGTCTGGACTTTCTGCCAAGAATTGGATGCCACAAAAGGTTACTTCTTTGAGTTGCCTATTGTTAGGAAATGGGCTATAGGATGAAGAGTTTCACATTGGTTAAATAAGAGGAGGTGAAGAGATTATGGAATTGTTTATCCTTGTCATGATGAGGGAAGGAAGTTGCTTTTTTGGATGGGTGGTTGTTTCATTTTCTTACATCCTTTTTTCTTCCTTTTTTCCTGTTTCACTTGTATTCTTTAATGTTCTACCCAAAACTTTTAGCCAAATTATTGGAAAAAAAGAAATTATCATCATTATCACCATGATATTTCTGTGGCTTAATTTGACACAACATGATCAACAAAACTGATAAAAATATGTTAATATATAGTGCCTGGCATCTCCATTTAAAAGATAAGGATGCGATCTGCCAGTTCCACTTGTCTTATGCCAAGTAAGAAAATTGGCTCATCTAGTTCTGTACAGTCTAACTGAACCAGCAATATTTTTCCATGGTTTCACAGGAGACTTTCCTAGCCTTACCTGGAGATACAAAGAATCTCCTCTACCTTCAGCTTGGAAGTTTAAGTGGGTTCATTGTCTTTCTGGGTGGAAGAAAACAACTATCAGCTCTGGATTAATAATCAAGTGATATACTTCCTGAACAAAATGCCTTGCATGTTTATTAATCTGTCCATGTGTCTTCCTATGGGGAAAAGAAGAAGCCTGCCACACTGTACAGTGGCCTTTTTCGCCATTCTCTGCATTTGGCTCAGCAGCCATAAGACTCGGAGGGACTGAGGTCTGCCTGGAATGTGTTGTTTAGCAGCTCTGTGGACTTCATATCTGCACCCCCGAAGATGAGAGAGGCACATGTGTCAGTTTCTGGATCACTAATTTGGACAGTGTGCTGGTGTTGGGTGGACCTGCACCACCTCCTCCTCCCTGGGTGGGCACTGGCCTTTGTATCCTTCCTATTCAGATATAGTGTGTGTGTGTTTCCCTATTGGCTACCAGGATGAAAGCGGGGAGGCTAGGAGGGTGGAGTGGGGTTGTTGGATAGACTGGGAGCAAGTAAGTGCTATCGGAAGCATCCAAATATTCAGCTCTTCTGGCCACTTGGAGGAGTGTGTTGTTGGTTTGTTTGAATGGGGACTTTTAATCAGGGGGACAGAGGGTCAGATCAGGTCAGGAGGATCTGGTAGGGGATAAGGCAGGCTATAATATCAGGATGATGATGGGCATGGGACAGAAGGGTAGGAACCAATGGCAGGCCACTCTCAGGGAAGGCATTTTTGCTATTTGTTGCCAGTTTCATATTCCAGCCCCCAACGTTGAGCCCCAATGGTTGGTCTTTGGAGCTTCAGCACCCCTGGTTTCTGGCTGTTCCTGCTGAATGCAAGGCTGGTCTATAATCAAGGCTGCCATATCCATGAATTCCTCATGGGTGCCTGGGTCAACCTAATATGCATTTATAAAAACTGGGCAGAGCACGGAGGGATTGTTGGTCAGATATGCATGTAGTTGTACTCTGGCTTTGTTGGTCTGATGGAGCCAACGTCTCAGTTATCTGAGAAGAATTTTCCCTTGTTAGCCCTGAGGAAGTGGGCAGGGTCCTCGGGACTGGGGGTTCCACTTCCTGTATTACAAATGCATGTCCCCCTCTGCCCCCGGCTGTCAAGGCTTCCTGGGTGGTGACATGTGGCTGAGTCCATGCAGTAGAGAATGCTTGTCTCAGGGAGGGGATGGTTCCACTTGCTTTGAAAGAAACAGTGATCTGCCCTTTACTTAAGGGACCATTGCTAGATCCCGCAGACTTGGAAAATTCTTATTCAGTTTCCAACCTTGCCCTAGCAAAAATATTGCTAAACATAGGGAATTAAATAAGCTAAAGGTATTAGAGAATGTTGCCTAGATATTAATAGATGGATCAAAATTCCATTAAGTTGAAGAGGTAAAATGGTTATTAAAGGAATATTGTACCAAGATAACTCTATGTATTAAGAAGTATCCCAATATTAAAAAATATTTTCTTAAGATAGATGTATTATTGAGGAAATTTCCATGGGGAAATAGACCACCTAGGATTTCATTAGCTAAATTGAGATTATCTATTGAGAAATGTGGTTTCCGTTAATCAGATTTTGAAAAAAATCACTGGGACTACATTTCATCAACTACATCTTTGTGCAATGCACATGTATAGAATGTCAGTCCTTATGGACTCTGTTGAAAAGTCTTCCTGTATTCCCATTAAAGTCCTCATTCCTAAGCAAGAATGAGACAATAAGTATAAGCAAAGTTAGGAATCTGTATCGAGTAATGGCAGGAAATTGCTTTGGACCATAGTCATCAAAGAGGGAAGAGATAGGCTTCCTACCTTGTTGTCTATGGGAAGAGTTGTCCAAGGGAGATTTTCAGGGGTCTCCAGTCGAAAACCAGCCTCCAGGGCTTAACTCCATCCAGACACCATCTAAACTCTATTATGAGAAGTCTGCAGGATTCTTTGTGGATGAGAAAACTCATATTCAGGACAGACAGGATGTCTTTTGGGGGAACATTATATCAAGGTTTTACTATCTGCTTCAATTAGCATTGTTACTTGTCTCCGTAAAAAGGGCATAAGATGTTATCTGCGCCCAGCTTGGTTTATGAGGGTGACCAAGGATTTCTGCTTGACAACATCCATCAGATCACTAATACCTGTTTTTCACCGTGCCCCTTTAGAGGAGGTGTGGTGAGGATCTTGATCAAGAATTATCTCAGTCAAAGTATTGGATAGGGTTTTATTGATCCTACAGTTTCAGGAGTTCTTAGTTAAAACAAATGATCTTGAACCTTCCCAGCCTGGGATAAGGCTCAGATCTGGCACAAAGAACCTTTGGTCATCCTGGTGGATGATTTCTACTAGCAGAGACATCAGGAGAATGCAACCCTCTTGATGCACCTACATCTTTCAGTGGCTTTATACGTCAATGATCATGGAGCATTGGTGGTGAGAATTTGGAGGCATCACTTTCCAACTGTTCCACTCCTACCTATGAAGATGTCTCTAGGAATTATTGCCAGACTTCTTAACCCTGAACTTTGAAAATATTGGTTGAAAATCCTTTCATAAATAGGTTAATAGAATCTCTGTACTTCCTATATTACTTGGCTCCACATCAAAATAAATTCAGCTGTCAACACAGGCAAGAGGCACGGTTAGTACACAGAGGGGTGTCGCATGGGAAATATGGAGGGGGGAATTGTGTAAAAGGAAACGCATGCAGGAAAGGAGCGTAAATGGACATGAAATTCCAGGTTAGTGGTATGGAGAGCTTCTGAAACAAAGAATCTTTTAATGGCTGCTTGAACCTGAAATTAAGAACCCAAAGAAACAAAACTGCAAAATGAATGGGGTGGGAATCTCATGTACTCTACCACCTGCCAACTTGCCATCTGCTGAAAGGAGACCTGGAATAAAAGGGACCTGAATCAGGAGATCTGGTGCTTTCAAATTCCCCTTTCTCGGACATGTTGCAAGGTTTCGGAATGGGTGCAGGAGGGAGGATTACAAATGCCTGTAGCCATAAACACATTAAAGTCGAACATATACTTTTACAGAAACAGACATAGAAATATATTGATCTGTGTCCTTCACTGACATTGAAACAGCAAATGAAACAAGTATATTAGAATTATATGTATTCTCACAGACTATATTTTTGCTTAATAAATGGATTCCACCTAGCAAATGTACTGTATGCTGAGTTAGGTTAGTAATGTGGTCCCAATCCTCTTGAATAAAATCCAGATTGTTCTTGCATGAAGATAGGAACATGGTTGAAGCTCGAAGTAATATAATTTTCTTTTCCCTCAGAAGGGATCTGAAAGACATTTCAGGATCAGCTAATATCCTGAAACCAGCAACCAGTGATAAAGATCATGGACCAACAAAATGAATCCATCATTACTGAATTCATTCTTCAGGGATTCACAGACAATCCCAAAACACAGTTTCTTCTTTTTATGGTCTTCCTCTCGGTTTATGCCATCACTGTGTTAGGGAATCTTGGGATGATTCTGCTGATTTGCACTCAACCCCAACTCCACAAACCCATGTATTACTTCCTGGGCAACCTGTCCTTTGTGGATCTCTGCTGCTCCTCAACCATTGCTCCTAAAATGCTGTCTGACTTACTAAGTGCAACTAAAAGGATTTCTTACAGTGCCTGTGCTACCCAGCTCTTTCTATTTTCTACTTTTTCGGATGTAGCATTCCTTTCATTGGCTGTGATGGCATATGATAGATATGTGGCCATCTGCAATCCACTTCTCTATTCAAATGTAATGTCCAAAAAAACCTGCCAGCAATTGATCACTGTTGTCTACTTTACAGCTCTCCTGGATTCAATAATAAGTACTTACTATACATTCCGACTGTCTTTCTGCAACTCTAATATTATCAATCACTTCTTCTGTGATGAACCTCCACTTCTCATACTCTCATGTTCTGAGAGATATATTACTGAGATTGTGCTATTTACCATTTGTGGCTTCTTTGAAGCAGGCAGCATTGGTATGTTTCTTGTTTCCTATGTCTCTATTTTGGCTACCATCCTGAAAATGCGCTCCGCTGAGGGCAGGAGCAAGGCATTTTCCACCTGTGCTTCTCACCTGACAGCTGTCGGGTTATTACATGGAACAATTCTCTATATGTACTTCCGACCAAGTTCCAGCTATTCCATGGACCAAGACAAATGGGCTTCCGTGTTCTACACGGTTGTCATCCCCATGCTCAACCCTCTGATCTACAGCCTGAGGAACAAGGAAGTGAAAGATGCTCTGACAAAATCAGTGGGCAATCTATGGGTTTGGAAAGGGAAAAACTTTATTATAACTTGCAGATGTGGCCATTTGGGGGAATGTCATGCAGGTGACGTGTCTAAATGATATGGTAAAATCAGTGGGTGATACATGGATTTTTAAAGGAAGTAGCTCTAGACAGATTTAATAGACGATATTATAGCAACCCCTGCCACTTCTGCAGAAGGAAGTCTTTGATGGAAAAAAGAACACTTTGCGTACTCTTGTCTTTCAAACTGTGTGTATGTCAGATCACTTACTCTTCTGAATCTTATCTCAATAAAAAGCACATTTTATACAAATAAAATATTGTTCACCATCACGCGTCCCAACCGCTGCCATAGGCCGTTCTTTCAGTTTAATCAAAGAAGCTTTGCCCTTCCGGATGGTTCACCCCTTAGCCGCTTCCCAGGATCTTCAGCCATAAGCAATGGCAGCTGGGCAGGAGTCCAGCAAAAGAGGTTCCTGGGAGTCCTGGATCAAAAGGAATGATTGTACAAATCACAGGATCAAGACCCTTTATAACTATTGACTGTAGAACTGACAAGGTGGCAAGTGTGCATATTAGCCATGACTATAATTTTTACAAGCTTAAAAATATCTGACTCCAAGTTCTTTCTGTGGTAAAGGAGACTACCTGTTCAGTTAGCCTTGTCCAATCTAGGGCAATGTTGATTAGGATTCATGGGTTTTGAATCCAACACATATGGAGGGATACCAGTTTGAAGGAAGTTGTATTAAACTGCACACCACTGAAAGAAAGGAAACATTAACAACATATTTGACTGAATGTTTTTTCTTTTAATTCCTAGGATTTTACTTTTTTATTTAGGCAATTGACTAGATACTATTGTTCACAAAGCTACAGAAAGTCCTGCCGGGGAATAATGAATATATTTTTGACAAACTTTCTGTAGAACTCTGCAACTAACAGAAACTGATAGGGCTGGTCCTTATAATTCAGTCATTCCATCTCAAAAATACAGCAAAACCTGAAGAAGAGGTAGGAAAAAACGGACATTAAATATCGAAGGGGACAAGAAAGATCTGTTACATTGGAAAAAGGAAATGGGGGGTGTGGGGGCAAGGCCATACAATTATGTGTAGAAATTTGGCATCAAAATTATCATGATCATAGACTTCCTGGGGAAGATGGCAGATTGAAGACATTTCTGTGTAAAGCGGAGCCAATGTCTGCAGACTTCAATAAGGAGCCAATTAACATATCGGCACCTCTGATCCTCTCTGGATAAAAGAGAGAGATGGTGTGATTACCCAGGCTGTTTCATCTTACAATTGTTCCTTTTCCTCATGGAAAGACTGCAAGACAGCAGTCCCAGGTGTGTGGGGGAAAACAGGAGATAGGGAAATTCTCCTTAAGTGCTCAAGCCACAAACAGAGTTTTTTTTTTTTAAAGGACACTAACTTTGTACACTTCCCTTGTTAACTACCTTCTAATTGCCTTTAACCCTTTCAAAGAAGTTAGACACCTGCAAAGTGACAAGGCTGGAAATAGCCGGTGAGTGCCTCCAATCCTTAATATAAGAATATGAGGGGATAAAGTGGACATCCTGATGCACCCCTTCCTCAAGAAGCTATCACTGGATCCCACCATACTGGACAATTTTCATCTAGTCTCCCACCTCCCCTTTTTAAGGAAGGTGGTTGAGAAGGTGGTGGCATTGCAGCTCCAGAGGATCCTGGAGGAAATGGATTATCTGGACCCTTTTCAGTCAGGCTTCAGGCCTGGATTCAAGATGGAAATGGCATTGGTCAGACTCATGGATGATCTCTGGTGGGAGCGGGATGGGGGTAGTGCATCCATCCTTGCTCTTCTTGACCTCTCAGCGGCTTTCGATATCATCGACCATGGTATCATTTTGGGTCGACTTGGGAAGTTGGGAGTGGGCGGCACAGTTTTGCTCTGGTTCTCTTACTTCCCCCAAGGTCAATCCCAATCAGTGTTGACTGAGGATGAGAGGTCCACCTCACGGCTCCTCCTTTGTGGGGTGTCCCAGGGTTTGGTACTCTCTCCGCTCCTTTTTAACATCTACATGAAACCACTGGGTGAGATCATCTGTCACAATGGGATGAGGTATCATCAATATGCTGATGATACACAGTTATACATCTCCATCCTGGGTGAGGTGAGTGATGCCGTGACCACCTTTCGTGGTGCCTGGAGGCTGTGGGGGTCTGGATGGGGTGCAACAGGCTTCAGCTGAACCCTGGTAAGACGGAGTGGCTGTGGATTGGAGGCCCTTCTGTAACCAAGGATTTACCCTCTTTGGTTTTGGATGGGGTTGCACTGCCCCAGACGGACCTGGTGCGTAATCTGGGGTCCTTCTGGACTCAAAACTCCTGCTCAAGGAGCAGGTGGAAGTCGTGGCCAGGAGACCCTTTGCCCACCTCTGTGTGATATACCAGTTATGCCCTTTCCAGGATCAGGAGGCTGTCCGGTCAGTCACTCATGCCCTGGTCATCTCTCGGCTAGACTATTGCAATGAACTCTACATGGGGCTACCTTTGAAGAGTATTTGGAAGCTACAGCTGGTCCAAAATATGGCTGCACAAATAATTTTGAGTGCCCCAAGAACAAAGCATATAACACCTTTACCTCATGAGCCGCATTGAGTCCCAGTCTGCTTCCAGGTCCAATTCAAAGTGTTGGTTATCACCTTTAAAGTCCTATATGGCCTGGGTCCAGGTTACCTGAGGGACTGTCTTATCCCAGTCACCTCAAACTGTCCCACCATTCAGGCAGAGAAGGTATGTTGTGGGTCCCGTCAGCAAGAGAATGTCAACTGGCTGGGCCCAGGAGGAGAGCCTTCCCTGCCGTTGCCCCCACCCTTTGGAATATTCTTCCCCCAGAGATGCGGTGGGCCCTTACCCTCCTGGCTTTCCAGAAAGGACTAAAGACCTGGCTGTGCCAGCTTGCATGGGACAAGAAGAATGTTAATCAGTCCTAGGGGTGGCTGGTGCCCTGATGACACTCCCTGAGGTAGTTCCGTCAATTCTTGGAATTTATTTATTATTTATTTAAGACTGTTCTTATATTGTATTTTAATTGACTTTATCTTCTCTGTAAACCAGCCAGATTTGCTTTTTAACGAGATGGGCGGTGACAAATTTGACAGATGAATAAATAAATAAATAAGTAAGTAAGTAACTAAATAAATAAGAAAATAACAGGCAAGATCCTTTTTTAAATCACGTTTGCACCCTGTTCACAATTGGGGATTTAAAGCTCATATACAGAAATAGTCACATATACACAAAGGATGTCTTATATGGATTACAATAGAGCTGCATGGTGGAGACAAGCTTTTGAACAATCCCAGTTCCAAGGAAACAAGCAGTCCTTTTTTTTTTCTTGAATAACTCTAGTTCCTTGAGTTAAATTAGAGATGGATATCATTAATGATCCAAAACTATTTTTACTTTCCTGGTAGGAGGTCCCTTTGGACTCAAAGGAAATTAATTCTTACACATTAGTAGGACCATAAAGTCACTGATCCTAGTTTGATGAAAAGTTTTTGGCCAAGTGAATTTCTCTTCCAATGAGAATCAAATCCAACTGCTACCAAATTCCCTGGAGACCCCTGTCTTGAATACACCCTTTACCTTGATGCCATTGATTCCCAATGGTCAAAAAGCTAGAAATATTAAAGACTTTGCTTTGATTGGAGCAGTGATCGTTAATTTGATGCCTGAATAGCCATGCAAGTATTTTGCTGGACTCCACATAAATTCTTCATGCTGTGGTTACTGTGTTGGCACATACAGGAGAAACAAGAAAGGCAAGTGACTTCAATTTATTGGAACACTAATTTTAGCCTATTTAATGAGGTCTTCCATATACTAGTGCCCCCTTGATGTGCAAGATTATCCTTATGGTGATATGAGGAAGTAAAGGGACTGCAGTCCAATCGTTCTGGAGGCCAACAGATGAAGAAATGTGGGTCTACCTTGTTAGGCCTGCAGTCCGATTTTCAGTGAAATGCTTGTCCTGAGTCAGTGAATTCAAGGTGAAGGAAGAGAATAGATATTATCCAAGCTGTGCCAAGTACTCAACTGTTGACCTTAGTACATTTCGATATCATAATGTTTAGTCCCCAACAGCAGAATGGGAAGGTTTAATTTAAGGCATTTTTCAGGAAGGCTTAGTAACAGCCTTGAAAATAGCATAGTATTTTGCGCTATATTGTCATCATTGGTGAACTGAAACCCATTTAGCTTTATGTTTTCTAAACAACACCCTTAGCTTACTTATTATTGTTAGTAAGAGAGATTTTGAAGGGTAAAGTGTTATTTGCAGATGTTAGGATAGTGGGAGTTTCACAAGAACTAATCTGCTCCTTCTGACAAGTACCTTATAGAAGAACAGGAGCTATTCTAAGATAACCTGTTGCAGCAATCTGAATGTCTTGTGCATTCCCTCAACTAAATCTGAATTAAGAATTTGCATTTGATGGCTTGGAAGGTTGAATATTTGCAGTCAAATATTGGATTCATAGTATGTACCCTACAGCTATTTTTATCAATGCTGAGACTGTTCTGTTAAATTAGATAGTGACTAAAGCCTATTTTAAATGCAATGACATAATTTAATGAGGATTTGCTCTTCATCTTTTCTTCCTATGTTAATATTTATATAATATGATACTGTATGTACTGATTTTTATAATCAAAGTAATTGGAGAAGAGAAAAAGCAACAGCCAAAAAGGAATAAAGAAAGGTTCTGATTTCCAAACTCCTATAATGCTTGATCATTGACCACGAAGGAATGATGAGATCTGGAGTACAAAAGCCTCCAAAGACATCACCGCTCATAATATAGGCAGCAAAGTTTAACTTGCTGTCCATTAGCATTGGTTATGAAGAGGAAGAGACACTATCTGTCTACTGATGTAATCTCCTTTTCCATTGCTGACTTCTTCCTAACATCCCATTCCCAAATACCCTCTGCAGTATGTAGATAGAGCATGTAGATGGAAGAGATGAAGGTGACAGCCTGCATCTCCACCATACTCTAAAATCCAGGAACACCTATTCTCTTTTGCATTCTCTTATTTCAGGTATTCCTGTTGATGAGTCTGATTGGAAGAAAGATGGAGAAAGGCAATATTACTATGATGACAGACTTCTACTTGACTGAACTGTCTGACCATCCCGAAGTACAGATTGCCCTCTTTGTGGTGATTCTGCTGATTTACTTGACCACTCTAGCAGGGAATGGGGCTATTCTCATGGCAATAGGAACAGATGCTCACCTCCAAACTCCGATGTACTTCTTTCTCAGTAATTTATCATTGCTGGACATCCTTTGTCCAACGGTCATTGTACCAAAGATGCTCCAGGTATTCTTGTCGAAAGACAAGAGAATATCATTTGTTGGCTGCTTGCTGCAATTATTGTTCTTGATTGATGTGGTGGGCACTGAAATCTTCTTGCTTGCAGTGATGGCTTATGATCGCTATGTGGCAATATGTAGTCCTCTACATTATGCCAATATAATGAATAAACAGTGGTGTGTTCAGCTGATGGCTGTGATTTGGCTATTGGGCTTAATTAATTCTATGGTTCACACCTCACTGACCTTTAGGTTGTCTTTCTGTGGATCTAAGAAACTCAACCAATATTACTGTGATCTTCATCCTGTGAGGGCTCTCTCTTGCACTTCTACTTATGTTCCTGAACTTGTCGTTCTCCTTGTGGCTGGTATTATAGGAAGTGGGGCTTTTCTGATCACTCTGATCTCTTACATCTACATAATTTCTACCATCTTGCGCATGCATTCCACTGAGGGGAGGCACAAAGCCTTTTCCACCTGTGGCTCTCATTTGACTGTTGTTTGTCTTTTCTATGGGGCCACCATTGCTACCTATGCTCGTCCCACCTCTTCTTATTCTGGTAAATGGGACAGAATAATTTCTATGCTGTATGGGATAATCACTCCCATGCTGAACCCTATGATCTACAGTCTGAGGAATAAGGAAGTTAAAGCAGCATTAGGCAAAGCCTTCAATCGGAAAAGATTTTCATAAATATCATTGATCCATACCTTAGGTTTCTAAAGCACCTTTTTGCAGATTTGTTTCTGATCTAGCCATACTACTACTGTAATGAACCTGGGTAAGCATTAGAATTGCCTGCTTTTTGGTAAACATGGTAACATTTTCTCTTTTTGTATCTATAAGGAGGCAGCCAAAGGCTTTTGCTTTTGCTTTAGGACCATCCCTGTCTCAGGTATCAGAATGCATGAAGTTCTGATGTAAGTGTGCTTAATTATAACGCAGTGTTGCAACAGTCCGACTCTGTTTGTTATCCTAGTTGATACACAATTGCCACTTCTAGGTGAGGTGCAGCTGTCCTCTATTGGAAAGAAGGCACTTTCATCTGTGATGAATGGTGACATTCCATTTCTCTCAAAATAAATGCTTGCTGTAATGTCTATGGATCCATGTTATTCTGCTATCAACTTTTGGAATGTAAATAACAAGAACTTGGTATTTTAATGGACTTTGCTGTCATGTATTAATTTTCCAAGAAATGAACTACATGAAAGTGAGATGAACAGAAGTTCTTAGTATGTGTCAATAACCCTCTTCCACCACTGAAAAATTCTAATTTTGAAGGGCAGTAGTAACATCTACTCCATCCCAGCCTATCGGTGTTGGTGAGAAAGTTATTGACTGACTGAGATTAATGCGCTTCTCATGACTGAGAACCTGAATAATGGAAATGTGCTACTGTGATGAAATGTCCAGACCCCAGTTTTTTCATTCCTTATTTTCTCACTGATCACCTGTGATTGTCTTCACTTCTCTAGAGTATGAAATACAGAAGATCTCATAACCAAATAGTAGAGTGGGAACAGTGTTATTTAGTCAGCACCTCTCCCTGAGTTACTGTTGGTCCTGGAGTAAGAAAAATCTTCTCAACCCCACCCTACACACATGTACACAAACACACAAACACATACTCAAAAGAAGAAGAGGGAAGAGGAGGTGGGGGAGGAGAAGAAGAGAAACTAAAATAAGCTAGGTTCTACCACATTCAAATTATGTTTTTATATAAAAAAAAAAATCCCCTCTCACCCCTATGGGTGGTGTGTGTCTTCCTCAATCTCAGGTCCTCTACCAGAGGCCTGGGAGTTTGAGGGTTCTGCGCAGTATCTTAGCTGTTCCTAGCACTGCACTCTTCTGCACAGAGAGCTCTGATGTTGTTCCTGGGATCTGTTGGAGCCACTCTCCCAGCTTAGGAGTCACGGCCTCGAGCACTCCTATCACCACTGGGACCACTTTGGCCTTGACTTTCCACATCCTCTCGATTTCCTCCTTCAGGCCCTGGTACTTCTCCAGCTTCTCATGCTCCTTCTTCCTGATGTTGCTGTCACTTGGCACTGATACATCTATCACTACCACTGTCTTCTGGTCTTTGTCTACTACCACGATGTCTGGTTGATTAGCCAGTACCTGCCTGTCCGTCTGGATCTGGAAGTCCCACAGGATCTTAGCCCTGTTATTCTCCACGACCTTCTGTGGAATCTCCCATCTGGACTTGGGGGGGGTCTAGCTCATATGCTGTGCAGATGTTCCTGTACACAATGCCAGCTACTTGGTTGTGCCATTCAGGGTATGCTGTTCCTGCCTGCATCTTACACCCTGCCACTATGTGTTGGACTGTCTCTGAGGCCTCTTTGCATAATCTGCACCTTGGGTCCTGTCTAGTGTGGTAGACCCCTGCTTCTGTGGATCTGGTGCTTAGTGCCTGTTCTTGTGCTGCTATGATCAGTGCCTCAGTGCTGTCTTTTAGTCCGGCCCTTTCCAGCCACTGATAGGATTTCCCAATGTCAGCCACCTCAGCTATCTGTCCATGGTACATCCCGTGCAGGGGCTTGTCTTGCCATGGCACTTCCTCTGCTTGAACCTCCTGCCTTGTCTGCTGCTGCCTGAGGCATTCTCTCAGCAGCTCATCTTTGGGTGCCATCTTACTGATGTACTCCTGGATACTCCGGGTTTCATCCAGGACAATATATATATTTACATAAATAAAAGATAAAAGATAAACATTAAAATATATAAAGAGAAATTAGAAAAAGGACAAAAAAGTGCAAAAAGCAATAGAGAAAAAAGAAAAAGAAAATTAAAGAAATGACTTCCAATCTTTGCAGCAGATTACAAATAAACTAATTATCTCTCCTCCCTCTCTATGATTACATTACAGAGATTCCTTCTATTCAACCCTTTTTTTAATCAGCAAATCCAGAAATCACCATTTCACTTTTTTTCCATTTTCAGCAAAAAGTCCATAAAAGGTTTTCAGTCTTTAATTAAAGTACCTATTGTGTTATCCCCGACCAAACAGGTCAGTTTTGCCATTTCTGCTAATTCTGCCATCTTTACCACCCATTCCTCCTTTGTGGGTATTTCAGTATTTCTCCATCATTGTACATATAATAATCTTGTTACCATATATAAAATCAATCTTCCATAAGTCTTTTCTAATTGATTATCCATTAAGTCCCAATTTTTTAAAAAAGGTTTCATGCTTATTAATCTTTAACATTCTCTGTATCATATGTATTTATGTTCTTTTTTTTTTGCTTTTTCGCAAGTCCACCATGCACGTTTTTTACATTTCCAACACTGACCAGATATACCTTTATACACTCAAATATGTTATGAATAGACATGTGCTTTTACTGTTTACTTTTTACTCAACAGTAACTATAAAAGGTAATGGCGAAGCTGCTAAGTCATCATTCCTTTGTTGCACTGAAACAACTTCTTGATAGTTGTGATGGTGAAAAAAATAGCAGCGCAGTAATTCTATCATTTCACAAGAGTTCCCGTTAATGGGAAGACAGAGGAACAGTGTTGTATCTTGTTTATTCTGGAGTAGCCAGGCAGGGTGTGAGTTGCTGAATTAGGAGAATTGGCAACTCTTCTCTGAGGGAAGAAGTAATGCCACCAAATCTAACAGAGGCTGTTGGTGCCTGAAGTAGCCTTTCCTGGATCCAAAAACTTTTGATAATATTCACTCCATCTTCAGCCTACCCTTTCTGTGGACAGTTGTTGAGAAAGTGGTGGTAGCTCAGCTTCACTTTTGAGGAAATTAATCATTATGAGATCCAGTCATGGAATAGAAAGGGCCCCTGCTGGTCCTGCTGTTATGAAATCACTGGAGGAGGTCATCTGTTGTGTAGGATATTTATTTATTTATTTATTTATTTAATTTGTAGGCTGCCCAACGACTCTGATGGCATTCAGGTGTGCATTGCCAAACTGGAAATGCTGTGAAAGGCTTAAACCAGTGTCTATCTGATAGAAAAGAAACTCAAGTTAAACCCCTCCAAGTTGCTGTTCATCAGTGAACATCCAGAAACATTGTTCCTTATATTATATTGGAGGGGGTCATGTTTCCCCCAAAGGACTTGAGGCATGAGTTAGGGGTCATCACGGAAACTGTGGCTGGGGTTTGTGTGGCAGTCATGACCTATTTGGAGCAGGATGGACTGGCAGTGGTAACTCATGCTTTGAGCATCACTTGCTTGTAATGCACTCTAGGTGGGGCAGCCTTTGGAGATCACCTGGAAACCACAGCTGGTTTAGAATACAGCTACAAGATTACTGGTGAGTCAATCCTGCCATTGCAGGATAATACCTTTCCTGAAGCCACTGCATTGGATCCCAATAGTCTTCTAGACCCAACTCAAAGTGCTGGTAATGACCTATAAGGTCCTATAAAACATAGCACCATGTTGCAACAATTGAATCTGCCTCTTCACAAAAAATACCCTAGGAAAGCCTGTTAAGAATCTCTCCCCTGAGGGGGAGGGAGATGACAGGCTTTTTCTGTGGCAGTGCCCACACTTTGGAATTCTGAACCCTCAAAATCTGCAAATCTCCACTCTTAATGATCTTTAGAAAACCAATAGTTTGGGAGCTCTGTCATGGGTGCATATGTCCAGTAGTTTGTGTTTGTGTTTTTACTGAGCCTCAATGAAGTTTTAGTTGGTTGCTGTTTTAAGGTAATTCTTTGTTTTTGTTTTTTTGCCACCCAGAGTATCTTGGATAGATGGGTGGCCATATAAATTGGATCAATCAATCGATCAATCAGTCAATGAATACAATCCTTTAAAGACAGTTTTATTTCACTGTGCCTTCAACCTCAGCTTGGTTGTATAGATATCTTAGGAGAGGGTTGATTTATTATTACTGTTTTTTTAAAATAATAAATTTGACTCATTTCCCTTGTTGCTTTTATAATTTTAACCTGTTGCACTCTGCCCAGTGCAGGATCTGTTGAGTGGGCAAGGTGTAAAAAGCTGAAAAATAGATACATATATACATGCCATACTATGAAAACAATATCTTAACCTTCATTCTTCTCAAGGCTCCTTTAACTTCTTTGTTTCTCAAAACATAGATAAGGGGGTTCAGCATGGGGATCACAACAGCATAAAACACAGAAATCACTTTGTCATAATTCAGAGAATGAGAAGAGCTTGGTTGCACATACATGAAGAAGAGGGTGCCATAGAAAATCACAACAGCGGCCAGGTGAGAGGCACAGGTAGAGAAGGCTTTGTGCCTTCTGCTAGTAGAATGTTTTCCAAAGATGGCATTCAGAATATAGATATAGGATATAATGACTGTGCAGAGGGACCCAGTTAAATTGATAGCACTGAAGGCGAAAAGCTGGATTTCTTTTGGCCGAGTGTCAGAGCAGGATAAAGCTAGAAGTGGTGGGTCACTGCAGTAAAAGTGGTTAATTAAATTTGGACCACAGAAGGATAACTGGAATGTTAATGCTGTTTGGATCATAGAGTTCACAAATCCATAGCCATAGACACCAGCCACCAAGGAAACACAATATTTCTTGGACATAATTCTGGAATAAAGCAATGGATGGCAAATGGCCACATATCGATCATATGCCATGATGGATAGCAAGAACAATTCAGTGGTCACCAATGCAACAAATATAAAGAATTGTATAACACATCCCGCCCATGAAATTGTTTTCTTCTCAGCTAAAAAGTCTGCCATTGCTTTAGGGGTAACAGTGGAAGAATAGCTGGCATCCAGGAAGGCCAAATGGCTGAGGAAGAAGTACATTGGAGTATGTAGCTGGGGATCCATCTTGATCAACAGGATCATCCCTAGATTTACACTCAGTGTGATGATATAAATCACCAAGAATATATTAAAGAGAACAACTTGCAATTCCGGATGATCTGTGAAACCTGAAAAAGTGAATTCAGTCACCTGGGTCTGATTTTGTCCAATCATGTAGTCCTGTCCTTTTTTCCTACCAGGGGCTTGAAGAAAAGAAGAAGAAATTGAGATGATTATTACCTTCTTGTTCATTCACTTTTGATGTTCATTATTTTAAAACTCATATTTAAATATGCTTCACTGAAGTTTTGTATTCAAGCTTACTCAGTTTATCATACACTTTCTCTAAATCTGATAAAAGTTCTTTCACACTGTAATGGATTCTTTTTTTCCCCAAACAGTACCCAATTTTGATTTACACAGACTCAAAAACACCAAAAAGCACTGGACCCTAGACACTTGGGTCTTTATGTCTCCCTATAAGGGTTAGGGAGGTTTTTTATTTACAACACCAAGATATAAAATACAAGATATAAAAGACATATATACAAATGTGTGTGTGAGTACTTTCTATAACGATTATCTTAACCTACACTCTATCTACTAAACCATTTTCTCTATACTATATCCTACTACTATTGCTATTACTATACACTATAGTATTACTTCTACTACTAAGCTATATTCTACCACTACTGTTACTAGTATACTATTTCTGTTGCTCTTTTACTACCACTGTTACTAGTATGCAAGAGTGTTGTGCTCTTTCAGGCCCAAGTCTTTTTCTCTCCTCCTCTGGGACTTCTTCTTTTTCTTTTAATGGCCAGCTTGTAGACCTCTTGCACATTTTTTTCATTGTGCTTTGTCTTGCTTGGCTGCTATAGGTCCTCTCTTCTCGTTTGGACCTTCAACACCTGCTTTCATTTGGCAGCGGCTGCTTTGAAACCACGCGTGTCTCCTCTGTTCTCCTCCCATTTCCCTGTTCTCCTCCCCCACCTGTTCCAAGATTACAGCTTTATTGGCCCCTCTGCCATGCTGACGTAGGGGAGAAGGCTCAAATAGGAGGGGAGGGAGGCAGCACAGGGGCCTGCAATTCTTTCTTCACAGCCTGTTCTTACACACACATACACACACACTCATAGATTTTTCAATCACCTGCCAAAAAGAAAACGTTTGGCTGGTACAATCTCATCCCGGTGTAGTCACATTGCCCTTCCCAAATCTTGCTCATTATCATCTCTTGTACCTTTTCAATCAGGATTCATTAACACTTTCCCAGGCACACTTAATAAACTAGTCTGTAGTACTTGCATTCACTCTTTCTATCTTTTTCTTTGAATAAGGAACAGTAATTCTTCCAATTGTCAGGCATGGATACAATCTTCACACACACGTTAAATAAATCTCATAGTCATTCTGGAAACAATCTACACCCATATTTTAACAATTTTTGAATTATACCATTTACTTTTGCAGTTGGCAGAACAACCACCATTAGAACTGGCAATGAAGATATTGAAGTGGTGGATAGCTTCTGCCTTTTAGGATTAACCATCAAAGTAAAGGAACAAGCAATCAAGAAATACAATGCAGACTAGCACTTGGTAGAGCAGCTGTGAAGACGTTGGAGAAGAAATTCAAGTGCCATGATGTCTATACCTACAAAGATCAGAGTTGTGCAAGCCATATTATTCCCTTTGATACTGTATGGAAGTGAAAGTTGGACTTTGAAGAAGCAGGATAGGAAGAGTATTGACGCTTTTGAACTTTGGTATTGGACACCTGAGAGTATCGTGGACAGCCAAAAAAAACAAAACCCCAAACCAATGGATCAACAAATGAATTAACCAAGAATTCTCATGTGAGGCACAAAAATGACCAAGCTCAGATGATCCTACTTTGACATATTATGCAAAGATAAGCTAGCTCCCTAGAGAAGGCTGTAATGCTGGATGCTGGAAAAGGTGGAAGGAAAAAGAAGAAGACCAGCAGCAAGGTGGATGGATTCAGTTGCACTAGTGATAAGTACACCATTGGAAGACCTGAAGGATCAGGTTAGGGACAGATTGTCATGGACAATCTGTGGTTGCTAGGAATAAAAAATGACTTGATGGCAATCAATCAATCAATCAATCAATCAATCAATCAATCAATCTCATACAAATCTCTAAAATGCACCTTCCAGGATTCCCTCACTTCAATTTCATACCAATTCATTTTATCACTTAATTCCATTCTGCTGCTGACTCCTGGTTTAGTACTTCCAGAACAATTTTTATTTCCATGAAAATTGTTCTGCATTTTTTCTGTGTCTTAACCATTACATGCTCCCTCTGACTATATTTTTCTCTATACTATATACTTATTATACAACATTTTTCTCTCATCAACATTATTTTGCACCATGCATTCTCTTATAATGCATTTTTCCTCATCCACAGCATCTTTTATCCCAATATTCCATCAAGCATCCTTTTTCCTACTTCCCACTTGTATAACTCCACACACTTCTGTGGCACTTGGTAACATTCCTTTCAGCTTGTTCCAAGCGGCTTTCACTGTCTTTTCTTGCATGCATTCTCCATTCATTCTGTTGTGAGACAAATCTATCTTCTTGTACTTTTCATTTAGAAGTCACACTTTCTCTCCCTGCAATCATTCTACTTGTACTCTAGTTTCTTTTCATTTCTTTTGTTCTGTGCCCATTTTCTTCTAAGATCCATTTTTGACATTTCCAAATAAGCTTTTCCCCCCTACAGTCAAAACTGCTCATCACTTTTTATCCTTCACTAATTCTCTCAGTCTTTCATCATAAGCAATTAGATAAAACATGACTTGGGTTCATTCCTTTCCCACATTGTGCATATGAATAGATTTACAGTTAAATCACATATTGGAAACACAGATTTCCCTAAGCAGATCATCCCTAGTCACTACTAACACTCATTCCTGGGTCTCCAAATGGCCCAGTGACTTTTCCTATACTCTTTCATTTTGTTCCCATTCATCCATTCATGTTATGTATCAAAATTATTTTTATTCTGGAATCACATTCATTCAGAATGTTGTGCATCCCCCTCCCCCCCCAGATATATGCACATCTGAGTTCATGACAAAAGATTTTTGCTCCATTAGTAGCACTAAAAGTATGTAGAACTTTGTACTTGGAGCTATCCTTGAAGTATATTACTTGCAAAATTTCAACCAAATTGCTTGATGGTAAACCTTACTGACATTGACTAAGGGCTGATCCACAAGATCAGCTTGCCCTGGGATGAGTAAAAGTTACTGATGGGGCAGTCACACACAATGTCATCTTCTACTCTCACCCTGCCTACCAGGAAGACAACACCTGCCCATCTTTCCCTGCTATGCATCAAAGGTAATGTTTTCTGACTTGTGCTAGTTCAAACAGTCATGCCTGGTTTATGTGCTGCACTTCACTGCAACGTCTACAAGACAAACATTTCTACTTCAGTGGCTTTGTGGCCAGAAAGCCTTCTTTCCCCTGACATTGATTGGTGCCCTCCAGGACCAAAATATTTTTACAAGTTCACCAGTGGAACAATGAGCAGGCAGGTTTTGTTTTTCTTCAAATGTTCTGATGGAAGGGTGAGAGGATGGATCTATGTTTAAAAAATAAAAAAGGTGAAGCTGACAAGGTTCTGCTATTTTCTCTTTCCAGTCCAAGTGAAAGAAAAAAAGGTGAATTGTAATATCTCCTTCCTTCCTTCCTTCCTTCCTTCCTTCCTTCCTTCCTTCCTTCCTTCCTTCCTTCCTTCCTTCTTCTTCTTCATGGCAAAAAAAGGCAAAGAAGAGAGGAAATCCACCAATCAGGGACCATGGTAAATGTGGTCCACTCTGTACATCAGCCCATCACCCTAGCCACAACCAGAGGAAGAAATCCCCAAAGGGATTTCTTAAGACAACTTCATTTCCAGCTTCAGTTCACATTTGGGAGGCAAGTACCTTAAATCCCGGAAGTCTTTGGTTATGCCTGCATTACAATAGTAGTTGTGCTTATAATTTTGTCCACCATTTTTCTCTACTATTATATTAATGTATATTAAATGTAATTCTGTAATTTTATTTTGGATTATACTGTTGCACTTTATGTTATTTACCGTATGTATTCTTCCCTATTTGTTGAAACACTGAAGGACTACATGCAACTAAAATATACAAAAGAGCCATCACTAAATTTTAATTTTTGCATTCTCTAATATTATTGAAAATTATTGCTGCTTTTTTGACTTTCTGGTAGCTTGACACTACTTCTGTATATGTTTCTTCCTTAACTAGCAGCCACTTTAATAAATATTTTATGTATATGAAATATATTTTGAGCAAATCAATGGTAGAAAGCAGCAGTGGTACATTTAAAAAAAATGTTCTTGAGTTAAGATCCTACCTGATTAGTCCTAGGTAGTCTTGAAGCACATAAAGTTGTAGGATATGTTAGAATTTATATAGAAAACACCATAATTACACGCAGTATTGCAGTTGGCTCAGTGATTTTCTCCCTTGATAGTTTCATCTGGTTAAGTATGTTTACTGACAAGCAGCAATTGGAGGAAAAATAGAAACAGGAAACAGTCAGAGACATCATTTTCCTACTAAGCTGAGTCTCTGATGAGGTAGTCTTGTGTCTGAATTATTTCTGAAAGATCTTTGCTTAGTTCGGCAAAACAGCAATATTCTATTTTGGGTTGCACATTTGGACATGGAATGCAGACATGGATAAGGATAACCAGTCTCATTAAATACTACTCTGTACAGAAACTCCCTGAAGACAGCCAATTGAATAGCGGGAGATACATTTTAACCTTGTTTTGACCCTGATTGCTAGAGCTGTACATGCAGGGCAGGACTTTCTGAGATGCCAAGATGTTCAGAAGCAAATGGCATTCTTTTTTCTCTTTTCACTTATCTTATTTGCTGGTGTTGACAGCTGCCTTTTCTGGGCCCTAGTAGTTCAAGGAACGATTCTTTCTGAACAGGAAAGTTTCACCATTGATTCTCTTAGGAACTGTAGAAGGGCAGCTGCCTAATTAATTAAGTAGTGCAGATAGAATGCCAGGAAGATGCACAGTAGCTGATAATGTGGACTTCAACTCCCAGAATTCCCCAGCCAGCCATGGAATTCTGAAAGTTGAAGTCCACACGTCTTAAAGTTCCCAAGGTTGAGAAACACTGCTCTAGAGCATCCCCACTTCTTTTGCTCAGAGCTGGAGATAAAGGGGTGCGTGGAGATAACCTTGAACAAGGAATGCAAAGATCATTAAGCAAATGACAGCTTGGTCCTGGGAAAGAAATAAGGCTGAGAAAGAAACTCAAAATAACCCCACCTTGATTTTGTTTGGTATAAAAGCAGGCAGAAGGACACTTTTGCAGGCTTTCAAGATTCTGTTATTCTACCATACAACAGCAAAGTAGCATTCCTGAAATGCTTGCTCTATTTCCTGACCTGGTGTTCTGAAGCTCTGAAGATCTATGCTGACTTCCAGCATGTATCTGGGCAGGAGCCTTAGATACATGCTGGAAGTCAGCATAGATTTGCCAAGAGCAGATCTTTGCTCTAGCTGCTGTGCCTGTGTACTGTTAGCAAAGTAAAGGGAGAGAGTGGTATACACACTGGGTCTTCAGAAAAGACCCTTCTTTGATTCAGATTGTATCCAGGACTGCCCACTTTGACACAAGGCCGAGTCTAAAGTGAGACTAATCAGCATGGGGATAACACAAACCACTGTAACATGTATGCTTGTCTGCAGAGGATGAAATCTGCAAGAACCATTAACAATCCTGAGGGAATGGAGACTGCATTGTTTCAGAGAAACTGATGCAGGAGCTCTGGCATCTATGTTTAAATCCATGGTTTTAAAATTCATTTGAAAATTCCTGCAATCTGGTTCCTCTAGGATAGAATTAAGTGATAACTTGCAGATGCTGTCGTTCCTACAGGTTATAGCAGTTTTGTGGAAGGATGGTTTTTACAAATTATTAAAAAAGAAGATGCTTTATTATCTGTTGCCCTGGATATTATTGATTATGCATGCTCAATATTTCTAGATTACTGGACTGCAAACATAGTGCACTGTGAACAGAATTACCAGAGGGGAGGATAGAAACAATACTCTGCTCTGAAATGTCACTAAGATAAATAAGTGGAATGTTTTTATTTTCTTATGAAGAATCAACTGACATTTGTAGAAAGTGTGTTTTTTAAACAGGTATTTTCATGTGCTTGTAAAAATATAGAATAGCAAATATTCCAATATGGCAAATGTTTTCATTTTTGATTTGGAGATAGACTTTAACACTTCCCAGCGATTCACTTGGAAGGAATCAATGCATTGCAATAATTAGCCAATATCTCATTTAATATAGCACTTTTTGTAAGTCTGCTCCAAAGTCTGACTCAAAAGCCCATGATGACTACAGTATCCCCTGTAATTAGGATGTAGCTTTATCAGTTACATTCGCTTGGATCACTTCGTAGTGATTCAACTTTATCTCATATTGTTGCATAATCCTGTTTGCTTCACATTTGGAGTATAGATAAATCCGGTGCATATCCTTGTGATGGAATCACTGCATTAAGATTGGCACTATTTTATTCTTTATGGTTGCTGTGTCTCTTTATGTCTCTTTATGGTCACTGAAATCCGAACATCAGCAGCAGTATTTCTGAATCTGGAATAAGCACAACAGTGCAACTGAATTATGAAAAGTATGTTTATTCTTCAGCACAGAAAAACTTAAACGTAATTGCAGAAACATCTCTTCTTTCTATTCTTCTTTCATTTCTGATCATTCAGTTTTAATTGTGGTTACCACTGTGCTAAAATGAAGAATTATTTGGACAGAACTAATATAATTCATTCCAATTCATATTCAGGGGGAAAGACAAATAAAATTATTCTTTATAAAGTTGTTGCTACCACCCCAAAAGGATTAAATTGGAATCCATATATTCAGCTTTGATCTTATCCTGTTGCTGTCGGGCTTCTTGTTTGTTCTTTTCCTGGAAGTCTAATATTTTAGATATGCATGTGTATATGGGTGAGTGGGGTGTGTATGGAAATTATATACTGTCTCCTTTTTATTCAGAAGCCAAGTTGATCATGAACAAATGGAATTTTACTTAACAATAATATTGTATGAGAAGATAACATAGGATATAATAAATTGTTTCTTTTTCAAGTAGTGCACGAACACTTCTGTTCCTCTGTCCTTGATTATAATTTGGTGTTTTTGTCTTTTTTCTATTTCTTTCTGATATACCAGCTATCATTTTCTTCCCCTCACCTTTTTTCTCCCTCTGTCCATCTCTCAACTATCCCCTTCTCTGAATCCTCATTCTCTCTCAGCTTCATTCCTTATAAGTGTGTGTGTGTGCGCGTGCGCGCACGCCTTTGAGTCAGTGTTGACTCCTGGCAACTGCCTGGACAAATCCCTACAGTTTTCTTGGAAAGGTTTTTCAGAAGTGGTTTGCCATTGCCTGCTTCCTAGGGCTCAGAGAGAGTGACTGGCCCAAGGTCACCCAGCTGGCTTCGTGCCTAAGGCAGGACTAGAACTCACCATCTCCTGGTTCCTAGCCTGGTGCCTTAACCACTACACCAAACTGGTATATTATAAGGGAGTGGCCAGTTAAACCTTTTATTCACATTCAAATAGAATAATAGCATAATTTTTCATCACAAACACAATACAAAAACAGCTTTCATAATAAGCAGGAACAAGATATTCATCAACCTCATACATGACAGCCATGGCAGATAAGAGAAGGGCACCTCCCGTTTTTTGGAGAAGGAGGAGATGAAACTGCAGAAGACCGCAATAAACCTCAAAAATGTCTTGCATCCCTCCTGAGTATCATCCTATAAGGAGTACATTCATTAAAAAATAGCAACGCATTCAAATAATTTATTTAGAAAGGCTCCACATTCTAAATGTACCTTAACAATATGGCATAAGGGAAATAATTCTCCTGAACGGAGAGAATGAAAAATCATATCTGGAATATAAATTACATCTTCTTGTACATATCCTTTGAGAATCTTACTAATGCTCTGAAAGACAAGAGTTTGTGAGAGCAGTGACATGATAGCAGAAGGGAATAATGCCTTCATAATTGTACAGAGTTGCTTCTTCTGTAAGAATAAGACTAACTAGAATAAGTTCATCCTTCCCTTGCTGCACCTTTTGACAACTATTTGTTTGCATCTGTATTAGGAACTCGTCTCTTTTAAATATTTTTTAAAATTTAAGCATATAAGATTAATTTTCTTTTTGTTGTATACACCGTAATCCCAATGATGATTTGGGTCAAGGCACGTTCTTCTGAGTTTGATCATTCTTGAATCAGAATTCTTACACAACAGTTAGAGAAACCAGCTACTCAGCAGTTACCAAGAACTATGTTAGGTGCCAGTTTAGTCTAGAGAGGTTTCATCTGGATTACAAATAAATGAATGTAATTTAATTTTCTTCAGAGTCTCTGGATCTCAATGGTACAGATTAATTGTAAGTTTGCAATTCCATTTCAGCTGCTTTATAGTTTACCTTCTTTGAATTTCAGAGCTGGGAATATTAATAGTTGGTAAGAAGAGACAACAGTTAGAAAAGGTCATTGCCACTTCACAGTGACTGAGGGTGGAGGTTCCACGCAGTATCTGACATAGCACACAGACTCAGGGCTTTGGAAATGCAAAGCTTTAATTCACAAGCAGATATGTGACCAGGCAGAAGCCACTGAAGTCAACAGGCTACAGGGGCCCATGCTGTCTAGTCAGCATTCAAGTCCATGAATTGACCTCGCTTTCTGTGAATCCCAGCACTATCGTGAGATATCTGGATGAAGACCATAGGGCCTTCTTTTTGGGTGTGGCTTAGCAGCTGTAGCAACCACGTGCTCTCAGCTATGGCTACTCCAGCGTTCCACGTTTCTCAGACCAATAGCAGTACAAAGGCCCACCCGTCCGTCCTACCAGGACTACAGACGCTGGATTTCTTTTCACGGTTTCTTGATGCAGGGCAGTCTTTCAGTGTCCTCAGTGTCTCCTTTGTTAGACTGGTTCCTCTATGATGAAACAGCAGTTTCTGAGCTGTGGTACATATCCATGCAGCACGGGCTGCTGAAGGAATTGTTCACTGCCATTCACAGTGTGAAGCAATTGATGGCAGATTGCCTTTGTCATAATGCAAGAGTAAATCATATTTCATGCCAGGAAGTTCTAGAGCTTGCTCGTGACTTATTTTTCTCACCAAGAGTTGGCCCCTGTGCCCACTGTAAGGATAGGTCAAGGCCAAGCACTGTTGATAAGGGGTCTCACTGTAAAAAGCATTTCTTTCCCATCAGCTTTTTCAAGGCTCCCTTCACTTCTTTGTTTCTCAAGCTATAGATTAGGGGGTTCAGCATGGGGATCACAACAGCATAAAACACGGACACCACCTTGTCAGAACTGAGGGAGTGAGTAGAGACTGGTTTATATCAGTTCATATCAGGTGAAATCAGCAATATAGCTACTCTTTGTGGTATGAAATGAGGGGATGGTGTGAGACTAGGCTGAAGCTGCCATAACTAAAAGATGAAGCAGGCACCTAAGCAGAGAGGACAAAAAGCCAGGAATCTTATCTAAAATATATTTTTGAGGAGGTAGATAAAAAGGAAACAAGTCTTTAAGGAAACAAAGGGGAAAATGTCACCTGAACCAGACAAAGGAAGTTGGGCCTTTGTACATAGAAACCTTCCCCCACAATCCCATCAACAGCTACCAGACTTGTAAATTAACAAGGCAAGAGTAGCTGCCAGTCTTGTGAATCAACAAAGCAAGGACTTTTGGGGATAAAAGGGGTCCTGAAGCCTGCCCACTCTTGAGTCATCTTTGTCTTTGGACCCACACTTGACAACTTCCATCCCTCTAGCTAGTGCCTGGCAGCCTGGTTGAGAAGGACATGAGTAAGTGTGGATGAGTGTGTGTGCATGTGTGAAAGAGCAAATGTACATTGTAACCAGTAAAGTTTTGCTGTTACTTTAAATTCACTGGGTCTCCATCTATTCCAAAGAACCTTTTGCGCCTCAGTGTTTGGTTGAAAGTGATGTGTGCATGTCTCTAATTACTTCCCTCCTATTGCCCGGGGCTGTGTCTTGTCTGATCTCTGGAAAACCCAGGCAGAAAGCAAGGGGGGCTTACAAGATCTGTGTGCCTCAACAGGCTGTGAGTGTGTGAGTGAGTGACCATAAGCTGAACCTGGGACCCTCCTGTAACAATGGAACATGGCAGTTGTTTCAGTGTTCCTGAGTGTTAGGTATTCAGAATTCTCTAATACTTGTCATTAATGGATTCTGTCTGCAATCTTCACATTGCAATTGATTTAAGCTGCAGCCCTCATCACCATAACCCTGGCCTAGTTTTTGAACTTCTGGGTTTGTTTGTTGTTCTGGTTACGCTCGCATTTATTTTGATCAAGAGTTCTGGAGATGACAAAAACTTGCCCATTCTATAATGATACTGTGATTGGCTAGTTTAAAGATGTTGCTCCATTTAGATGAACATAGCTAACATTGTTCTTTATGAAAGCCCCTGAAAATGTTAACCTGTGACGGTGAAGTTGTGTGTCAAAATCTGCAAGATGACAGCCGTGGTATTGTGACCCGAGCCCTGCCTGGTTTGGAGGTACTGGGCAGGTCCAAAGGCAGTGGGGCTTGGATTGTGACCTTAAGCTCACCGTCTTGCTGATATCAACCACCCCGTTGATGCTGCTGGTCCAAAGTATCAGGTAACATAGCAAATGTATTTATATAAAAGTCACTGCTGAAGTCACAGAGTAAAGCCCAAAATATCTTGGGAAAAGGTGTGGTTGCCTTACGAAGTTGCAGAAAGATGCTACATTTATGCTTTTGCAGGCTCTGGAGTACGCTTTGTCGAGTGTATTTGCATACTAGTTGCAGTACTGTGTACGTAGGCAGCAAGCACTGAAGGCCACAAGTATGTTCTTGAAATATAGTTCATAATAGAAATCCCACCCAATCACCTTGAATCCAAGCATAGATATGACAATTGTGAGTTCAAATTCTTAAGTGAAAAAAGAGATGTTCCTGGATTTCTTTTCTTCATGTGTTATGTGAACTTGCATGAGTATACAGGTTTCAGCCTGGAAGCAGACTAAAATGCTGCAAGGCAGAATTTTATCCAGGGAACCTCTAAAATCTACCACTCTATCCATAATGTCATTTTACTGACCCTCCAACTCATGACTGACAAATGAATGCTGCACATTTTTTTTTGTTTTGCGTTTATTATTTTTATAAATAACTCAAGGTGGCGAACATACCTAATGTGACTCCTCCTATTTTCCCCACAACAACCCTGTGAGGTAAGTTGGGCTGAGAGAGAGGGACTGGCCCAAAATCACCCAGCCAGCTTTCATGCCTAAGGTGGGACTAGAACTCACCGTCTCCTGCTTTCTAGCCATTTCAAAATGAAAGCAATAGTATTTCCCTTGTTTCTGTACTACATAGTAGCACTGGTCTTATACCACGAAAGTGGATAGCTTTGCCCAAGGAATTATAATTCAGAAGGTACAGAATATTTTACTCGAGATTTCTACTCTCCGTTGTTGTTGTTCAGTCGTTAAGCCGTGTCCGACTCTTCGTGACCCCATGAACCGTATCGTGTCAGGCCTTCCTGTCCTTCACGGCCTCTCGGAGTTTGCTCAGTTTCATGATTCATGTTCATTGCTTCTTCTACTCCACACTCAGCTACAATTCCAAACAAAGAAGGAATAACTATAAAACCAATTTAAATTGATTATTGCCATCTGTATTATCCTTCCTTGTATCCCACGCCTCTCCTTCATGGAGATTTTAAAAAAGTAGTTTCAGTAGGATAGTTTTGAGGTGAACAAATTGGTGCGTGTGTGTGTGGGTAGGGGGGAGAACCATTCTCTTTCTGCCTGCCGTCATGTGGGCCTTAGTTTGGAAAGAGCATCCAAGTCAAGCTTTTAAAATTGAAACGTATTGCTAGTGGCAATCTATCATGCTCTTAACCAGCAACAGTTTTTGCTTTCTCCACCACATTTTTAACTCAAAGAACCTTTAAAAATAGCTTTCTGCTTTGTAATTAACGTTATTTTGTGACCATTTCCCATTTTCATTATAAAGCATTTTAAAGGAACGGATATACTGTAGACATTCTATTCTTCCATCCATTTCAGTGCTTATAAAATAATAAGGAATTTTAAATCTGAATTACATGGAAATGCAGATTCCACCTACATTCTTCTGCACTTCAATGTTACTGTATATACAGTGCATCCATTTATACAGGAAAAACATTCAGACATAATTTTATTTGTTTTGATTTAATAAAAAATGATTATCCTTTTTTAGATCAATTTGAAAATGCATTGCTGTTTTATTTTTATTTATCCTTTTGGTAGCTTTTACACAATTATAGCTCTTTTCTCACCTGCTCATAAGATTAACAAGCATTCAGTAGCATTTTTCTCAGAGAAAATGCAACTCTGATTTTCTTGTTTAACATGAAGGAAGTAACATTTATACCATTTTTATTTCAGGAATATTATCTTGTCTAGCATTCTGCTAATCGCATCCTTCATCTCTCTGTTCCTCAGACTGTAGATGAGTGGATTAAGTGAGGAGATGACAAGAGTGTAAAACACAGATATGACTTTGTCTTCATCCATTGAGAAATTGGAGCCAGGTCGTATGTACATGAAGATGATGGTCCCAAAGAAAATGGTCACAGTAGTGAGATGGGAGGCACACGTGGAGAAGGCTTTATATCTTCCCTGAGCAGAGCTGATCTTCAGGATGGCAATAACAATGGCAATGTAGGACATCAAAACAGTCAGAAAAGTTGTCAGTGCAATTGCAGTGGATAAAATGAAATGCACAAAACGAACGATATGGGCATCTGAACAGGACAATTGAAGCATTGGAGGAACATCACAGAAAAAATGATTAATTATATTCTTTGGCCTGCAGAAATTCAAATTAAAAATGAATATGGTGTGGACTGTTGAACTTGCAAAGCCACAGGTATATGCAGCTATGACTAAGAGGATGCAAAACTTCTTTGACATTATGACAAAATAGAGCAATGGGTTGCAGATTGCTGTGAAGCGATCATAAGCCATCACAGCTAGGAGGCAACCTTCAGTGGTTACAAAGATAACAAAAAAGAAGAATTGTGTGGTGCATCCTGTGAAGGAAATGGTTGCATGTTCTATCAAAAATGTTGTCAACAATTTGGGGGCAATGGTGGTAGAAAAACCAATATCTATAATGGAAAGATTTCTAAGAAAAAAGTACATTGGGGTGTGAAGCCTAGCATCAATTCTGGTTAGAATGATTATCCCAGTGTTTCCCACCAGTGTGATCAGATAGATGACCAGGAAGAAGATGAAGAGGGGGATCTGAAGCTCTGGGTGGTCCATGAATCCAACAAGGATGAACTCAGTCACAGTGGTTTGATTGGTCTTCATTGTTTATTTCCCTCTAATAGAATAAAAAAGAGGGAAAACCTTGTAGCAGAATAAATATTGGATTGTCTTAGAATGCCCAAGGGTGAAGATTAAGAAAACCCCAAACTAAAAAGGAAAAGTTTGCTTGGGACACATGCACGCTCACTGTTGTGTTATGGGTTCTTGACAAATGTGCTCTTTTAAAAATGCTATGCTGTTATGGAGAATGCACACACTATTATGTATGGCTGTAGTGTCAATTAACAAAGAATGGATTCATATCTACCATCATCTCCTTGCCTACTCCAGGAAGCTTTTTTGTATGTGAAAGAATGTAGACTTCTTGCTAAAACGTATTTTATATTACATTCTTTTACTCTCCAAAGAAGCTCAGAGTGATCACTCGGTTGGATTGTGTAGGTTTATAATTCTCTCCTACAGTCCCCAGCCATAAGCGTACTATAATCCACTTAGGCAGGAAGTGGTCTGTGGAGCAATCATTGGCATCTATTGGCTACTATGCATCAATCTTTATAGAACTTCCATCTGAAATTTATTCCAGTTTGTGAACCAAAATCTTTCCATTTACAATTACGTTTTAGAACATTTCAAAGTGGCTGATCAGCCTACACTACAGCCATGTCTTGCAGCGGAGTTCCATCTTGTTTTTTTTTTCCACGAAGACATACTTTTTAGTATAATGGCAAACTTATATCTCAGCCTGCAGTTTAGATTAACTGGGTTTTAAAACTGACAGCATTGTGGCTATGTCTTGCAATATATTATTCCACTGGCAACAAGATATCTTCAGATTCATATGTGAGGTTGTGGTGACTACAGTTGACCAGGCGTGTGTATTAATAGTCCGTCTGAACGTAAATATATTTGTTATATCATAAGTAACAGAAATAGGCTGAGGAGATATTGTAAGTAACCCTTTGTCTCAATCCACAAATAGGAAGATGACCCACTACAGCCTGTACTAGTAAGGTAGGAGAAAGAAGGCACCAACTGTTGACTCATGAGCTTCATTCTGCCTTCCTGCATCTAATGAACTGCAAGAGACTTAATTCTCGCAAAGCATCATGCAGAAGCTTTTGGAGTTTGGGCGACAAGAGAATTCTAAATAAAACACAGATTAATATTTTTACATCAGAACAGCTGAGTATTCATAAGTCTATCTGCAAAAATATGATGAGGATGAGGATGATATAAGCATTCAACAGTATATTTGGCTAATTAGAAGTGCTTAATTAAAAAACTTACCAGATGAGAGGTCAAGATTCCATTTCCAAAGATGAAAGATGAAACATGTGGCGAAAAATGCTCATTTTATACCTTGTTTACCATTGGTTAAGAACCAAGTCCATGAACTCTCAGTTGAAGTAATCACATATCATTAAAATGTTCAGTATGACCTCTTGAGGACGTACTGGGAATTCATATTTCCACTGTATAGTTGCGGTACATAATTAGTTCACACTTCCATTGCAATTCACTAAGAAACCTCATTATGTACTTTGATCACTTCTATTTTAAGCATTAACTTGCAGGTTGAGGGGCCTAAAGAATAAAGGAAAGCATGAGCAATGAAGCCAAACCAACAACAGCAAAGTAACGAAGATTCCTGTTGCTAAATCATGTAGAATTGACAATCCATCAGAGCCTGTTAGAAATAGTCTATCCAAAAGTGAACAGAAATCATGGTGGTTTTGCCTTCCTCCCAAATGTTCCTAGCAACTATTTTTATATCTGTGCGCATGTCCTTTGGTTTCCATCTTTACTCCACCGGCCCTACTAGCGAAAACGATGGATTGATAGTTCTGAATGAACACGGCTCCACCGGAAGCTTCAGACAGTTATACTAGTTGAGCAGAAAGGTCAGTGCTGGGGCCTTTCTTGTTGTTGTTCATGTCCTTCAAACCTTTTTCCTGGATTAATGTTCATTCCCAGCCTATCAGTATTAGTAATCCGGGCAGCTCACAAACATTGGAGAGGTGTATACAAAGTTTTGACAGGTACTCGTTAATATGATACTGAATTGCTTTGAAATCCTGTGGCCTAGGTATTCCCTAACTGTATTTGCCTCTTCCAATTCTCTGTCTGATTTGCATTTTTATTAGAGGATCTGCTAAATGTACAGGAGCTCTCTTTATGTGTGGTCTTCTGGTCCTTCATCTGCTCATGATGAGTGGCTCCTCACTCTTTTGGGAGGTTCCAAAATGAAGCCTTGAAGGGACTCTGCCTTCCACAGTCTCTGCATGCTTTCTCATAGGCTTTCCACATTTAAAGTAATTCCCGTCATTATATTCAGTGAATCACAGTGGGGGTGGAAAAATGAGAACATATGAGAAGACACTGCCCCCCAGCAGCATAAAGAGAAGGGGAGGAGGAGGAATCAGATAAATTTCAATCTCGTAAAGAAAAACACCACTTTTTCTGCTTTGATGCAATGCTTTGGTCAAATCACCCTTGAATTAAATCGCTCCATCAGAGTTTTGCACACTCCACTTAACTTCCCAATTGTTGCTCTGACAGTGTGCACTTTTTCCTGCAGACTACACAAAACCAAATGGGGTCTCAGCCCACAAAAGGGGATTGACATTTTCTGCAGCTCTCCAGGCAGAGGCAATTGATGGCAGATTGCCTTTGTCATAATGCAAGAGTAAATCATATTTCATGCCAGGAAGTTCTAGAGCTTGCTCGTGACTTATTTTTCTCACCAAGAGTTGGCCCCTGTGCCCACTGTAAGGATAGGTCAAGGCCAAGCACTGTTGATAAGGGGTCTCACTGTAAAAAGCATTTCTTTCCCATCAGCTTTTTCAAGGCTCCCTTCACTTCTTTGTTTCTCAAGCTATAGATTAGGGGGTTCAGCATGGGGATCACAACAGCATAAAACACGGACACCACCTTGTCAGAACTGAGGGAGTGAGTAGAGACTGGTTTATATCAGTTCATATCAGGTGAAATCAGCAATATAGCTACTCTTTGTGGTATGAAATGAGGGGATGGTGTGAGACTAGGCTGAAGCTGCCATAACTAAAAGATGAAGCAGGCACCTAAGCAGAGAGGACAAAAAGCCAGGAATCTTATCTAAAATATATTTTTGAGGAGGTAGATAAAAAGGAAACAAGTCTTTAAGGAAACAAAGGGGAAAATGTCACCTGAACCAGACAAAGGAAGTTGGGCCTTTGTACATAGAAACCTTCCCCCACAATCCCATCAACAGCTACCAGACTTGTAAATTAACAAGGCAAGAGTAGCTGCCAGTCTTGTGAATCAACAAAGCAAGGACTTTTGGGGATAAAAGGGGTCCTGAAGCCTGCCCACTCTTGAGTCATCTTTGTCTTTGGACCCACACTTGACAACTTCCATCCCTCTAGCTAGTGCCTGGCAGCCTGGTTGAGAAGGACATGAGTAAGTGTGGATGAGTGTGTGTGCATGTGTGAAAGAGCAAATGTACATTGTAACCAGTAAAGTTTTGCTGTTACTTTAAATTCACTGGGTCTCCATCTATTCCAAAGAACCTTTTGCGCCTCAGTGTTTGGTTGAAAGTGATGTGTGCATGTCTCTAATTACTTCCCTCCTATTGCCCGGGGCTGTGTCTTGTCTGATCTCTGGAAAACCCAGGCAGAAAGCAAGGGGGGCTTACAAGATCTGTGTGCCTCAACAGGCTGTGAGTGTGTGAGTGAGTGACCATAAGCTGAACCTGGGACCCTCCTGTAACAATGGAACATGGCAGTTGTTTCAGTGTTCCTGAGTGTTAGGTATTCAGAATTCTCTAATACTTGTCATTAATGGATTCTGTCTGCAATCTTCACATTGCAATTGATTTAAGCTGCAGCCCTCATCACCATAACCCTGGCCTAGTTTTTGAACTTTTGGGTTTGTTTGTTGTTCTGGTTACGCTCGCATTTATTTTGATCAAGAGTTCTGGAGATGACAAAAACTTGCCCATTCTATAATGATACTGTGATTGGCTAGTTTAAAGATGTTGCTCCATTTAGATGAACATAGCTAACATTGTTCTTTATGAAAGCCCCTGAAAATGTTAACCTGTGACGGTGAAGTTGTGTGTCAAAATCTGCAAGATGACAGCCGTGGTATTGTGACCCGAGCCCTGCCTGGTTTGGAGGTACTGGGCAGGTCCAAAAGCAGTGGGGCTTGGATTGTGACCTTAAGCTCACCGTCTTGCTGATATCAACCACCCCGTTGATGCTGCTGGTCCAAAGTATCAGGTAACATAGCAAATGTATTTATATAAAAGTCACTGCTGAAGTCACAGAGTAAAGCCCAAAATATCTTGGGAAAAGATGTGGTTGTCTTACGAAGTTGCTGAAAGATGCTACATTTATGCTTTTGCAGGCTCTGGAGCACGCTTTGTCGGGTGTATTTGCATACTAGCTGCACTACTGTGTACGTAGGCAGCAAGCACTGAAGGCCACAAGTATGTTCTTGAAATAGAGTTCATAATAGAAATCCCACCCAATCACCTTGAATCCAAGCGTAGATATGGCAATTGTGAGTTCAAATTCTTAAGTGAAAAAAGAGATGTTCCTGGATTTCTTTTCTCCATGTGTTAGGTGAACTCACATGAGTATACAGGCTTCAGCCAGGAGACAGACTAAAATGCTGCTAGGCAGAATTTTATCCAGGGAATATCTAAAATCTACCACTCTATCCATAATGTCATTTTACTGACCCACCAACTCATGACTGACAGATGAATTTTTTATTTGGCATTTCAACTCTCCACTCAACTGCAATTCCCAGGATTCCAAACAAAGAAGGAATAACTATGAAACCAATTTAAATAGATTATTACCATCTGTATTATCCTTCCTTGAATCTCACGTATCACCTTCTTGGAGATTAAAAAAAGTAGTTTTAGAAGGATAGCTTTGAGGTGAACAAAATGGGGGAGGGAGGAGGGGAGAGAAAGAGAGAGAGAAACATTGCCTTTCTGCCTGCCTTCACATGGGCCTTAGCTTGGAAAGAGCATCCAAATCAACTTTTTAAAATTGACACGTATTGCTAGTGGCAATGTATCATGCTCTTAACCAGCGACAATTTTTGCTTTCTCCACCAAATTTTTAATTCAAAGAACTTTAAAAAATAGCTTTCTATTTTGTAATTAATGTTGCTTTGTGACCATTTCCCATTTTCATTATAAGGCATTTTGAAGGATGGTTGCTAAAACTGACTGAAGCAATTTAAATGTGACTTTGACACATTGTTCTGCACTTCAATGTTACTGTATATACTGTACATCCATGTATACGGGAAAAAACTTTCAGACATCATTTTGTTTTGATTTAATAAAAACATTTATTCTTCTTTTAGATCATTTTTAAAACACATTGTCCTCTTATTTTTACTTTTGGGTAACTTATATGCAATTATAGCTCATTTCTCACCTGCTCATAATATTAACAAGCATTCAGTAGCATTTTTCTCAGAGAAAATGCAACTCCAATTTTCTTGTTTAACATGAAGGAAGTAACATTTATACCATTTTTACTTCAGGCATATTACCTTGTCTAGCATTCTGCTAATTGCATCCTTCACCTCTCTGTTCCGCAGACTGTAGATGAGTGGATTAAGTGAGGAGATGACAAGAGTGTAAAACACAGATATGACTTTGTCTTCATCCATTGAGAAATTGGAGCCAGGTCGTATGTACATGAAGATGATGGTCCCAAAGAAAATGGTCACAGTGGTGAGATGGGAGGCACACGTGGAGAAGGCTTTATATCTTCCCTGAGCAGAGCTGATCTTCAGGATGGCAATAACAATGGCAATGTAGGACATCAAAACAGTGAGAAAAGTTGTCAGTGCGACTGCAGTGGATAAAATGAAATGCACAAAATGAACGATATGGGTATCTGAACAGGACAATTGAAGCATTGGAGGAACATCACAGAAAAAATGATTAATTGTGTTCTTTGAGTTGCAGAATTTCAAATTAAAAATGAATATGGTCTGGACTGTTGAACTTGCAAAGCCACAGGTATATGCAGCTATGACTAAGAGGATGCAAAACTTCTTTGACATTATGACAAAATAGAGCAATGGGTTGCAGATTGCTGTGAAGCGATCATAAGCCATCACAGCTAGGAGGCAGCCTTCAGTGATCACAAAGATGGCAAAAAAGAAGAATTGTGTGGTGCATCCTGTGAAGGAAATGGTTGCATGTTCTATCAAAAATGTTGTCAACAATTTGGGGGCAATGGTGGTAGAAAAACCAATATCTATAATGGAAAGATTTCTAAGAAAAAAGTACATTGGGGTGTGAAGCTTAGCATCAATTCTGGTTAGAATGATTATCCCAGTGTTTCCCACCAGTGTGATCAGATAGATGACCAGGAAGAAGATGAAGAGGGGGATCTGAAGCTCTGGGTGGTCCATGAATCCAACAAGGATGAACTCAGTCACAGTGGTTTGATTGGTCTTCATTGTTTATTTCCCTCTAATAGAATAAAAGAGAGGGAAAACCTTGTAGCAGAATAACTGTTGGATTGCCTGAGGGTGCCCAAGGGTGAAGCCTAAGAAAACCTCAAACTAAAAAGGAACAGTTTGCTTGGGAAACATGCACACTCACTGTTGTGTTATGAGTTCTATATGCTCTTTTAAGTTGCAGTTTAGATTAACTGGATTTTAAAACTGACAGCATTGTGGCTATGTCTTGCAATATATTATTCCACTGGCAACAAGATATCTTCAGATTCATATGTGAGGTTGTGGTGACTACAGTTGACCAGGGGTGTGTATTTATTGTCCATGTGAACATAAATATATTTGTTATATCATAAGTAACACAAATAGGCTGAGGAGATATTGTAAGTAACCCTTTGTCTCAATCCACAAATAGGAAGATGCCCCACTACAGTCTGTACTAGTAAGCTAGGAGAAAGAAGGAACCAACTGTTGACTCATGAACTTCATTCTGCCTTTCTGCATCTCACGAACTGCAAGAGATTTAATTCTCACAAAGCATCATGAAGCAGCTTTTGGAGTTTGGGCGACAAGAGAATTCTAAATAAAACACAGATTAATATTTTTTACATCAGAACAGCTGAGTATTCGTAAGTCTATCTGCAAAAATATGATGAGGATGAGGATGATATAAGCATTCAACAGTATATTTGGCTAATTAGAAGTGCTTAATTAAAAAACTTACCAGATGAGAGGTCAAGATTCCATTTCCAAAGATGAAAGAAGAATTATGTGGCTAAAAATGCTCATTTTATACCTTGTTTACCATTGGTTAAGAACCAAGTCCATGAACTCTCAGTTGAAGTAATCACATATCATTAAAATGTTCAGTATGACCTCTTGAGGACGTACTGGGAATTCATATTTCCACTGTATAGTTGCGGTACATAATTAGTTCACACTTCCTTTGCAATTCACTAAGAAACCTCATTATGTACTTTGATCACTTTTATTATAAAAATTAACTTACAGGTTGAGGGGCCTAAAGAATAAAGGAAAGCATGAGCAATGAAGCCAAACCAACAATGGCAAAGTAGCGAAGATTCCTGTTGCTAAATCATGTAGAATTGACAATCCATCAGAGCCTGTTAGACGTAGTCTATCCAAACGTGAACTGAAATCATGATGGTTTTGCCTTCCTCCCAAATGTTCCTAGTAAATCTTTTTCCATCTGTGTGTATCTCCTTTGGTTTCTATCTTTACTCCATCGGCCCTACTGGCGAAAACGATGGATTGATAGTTCTGAATGAACACGGCTCCACCGGAAGCTTCAGACAGTTATACTAGTTGAGCAGAAAGGTCAGTGCTGGGGCCTTTCTTGTTGTTGTTCATGTCCTTCAAACCTTTTTCCTGGATTAATGTTCATTCCCAGCCTATCAGTATTAGTAATCCGGGCAGCTCACAAACATTGGAGAGGTGTATACAAAGTTTTGACAGGTACTCGTTAATATGATACTGAATTGCTTTGAAATCCTGTGGCCTAGGTATTCCCTAACTGTATTTGCCTCTTCCAATTCTCTGTCTGATTTGCATTTTTATTAGAGGATCTGCTAAATGTACAGGAGCTCTCTTTATGTGTGGTCTTCTGGTCCTTCATCTGCTCATGATGAGTGGCTCCTCACTCTTTTGGGAGGTTCCAAAATGAAGCCTTGAAGGGACTCTGCCTTCCACAGTCTCTGCATGCTTTCTCATAGGCTTTCCACATTTAAAGTAATTCCCGTCATTATATTCAGTGAATCACAGTGGGGGTGGAAAAATGAGAACATATGAGAAGACACTGCCCCCCAGCAGCATAAAGAGAAGGGGAGGAGGAGGAATCAGATAAATTTCAATCTCGTAAAGAAAAACACCACTTTTTCTGCTTTGATGCAATGCTTTGGTCAAATCACCCTTGAATTAAATCGCTCCATCAGAGTTTTGCACACTCCACTTAACTTCCCAATTGTTGCTCTGACAGCGTGCACTTTTTCCTGCAGACTACACAAAACCAAATGGGGTCTCAGCCCACAAAAGGGGATTGACATATTCTGCAGCTCTCCAGGCAGAGGCCGGTGTACCACAGCCTGCTTTTCTACTCTTAAAGTGGTAATTAGGAGCAAAGCCAAAAGGAAAAAAGATGGCTTTGCACTCCCCTTGTTAAAACACCCCCCCCACACACACACAAGGGTATAAACCAGTACCTGCTAGTCGCTCTTCAGGAATCTACGTGTTTGAGAGTGTGTAGATTCCAGCCTCCAAGACACAGACTGGAACCATAAAGGGCTGGTTAAAATGGGATATATGTTATTAGGAAATACACAAAGGCAGAGAATGACGTGGATGAGTGTTGGGTTTAGAGGAGGGAACATTGATTTAAAAAATCAGTGTAAAGAGAGGGACAAGGGAGAGGCTCATCAAAATGGAGATTTGGCCTCAGGGAAAATGCCGATGAAAGAAATTGGGCAGGGGTTTGAGCATGTGCACAATAAATGAACGCACACTATCTGATGACTTAACTGCGTACAGAAGCCTAGGGTGCTAGATTTTCCTTCCTTCATTGTTGGATGATTGTCTCCATCTTAGAGTGGACCCTGCCTTGAATACTTGACTGTGAATCTGTTCAATATTAAATTCAATCAAATATTTTAAATGAATTCTAATCAGGGCAAGGATTGGCTTCAGACATAATGACTGTATTCACTGATTTGTTTATGCTTTAATGTGTCATTTGGTTTGTTTATGGTATATAGTTCAATATATTGTGGACTCCCAGAAAACAATGTAAGTCACTAACCAGGTTAAATCTGTTATGTGAATGTAGCCATAGTATTTTTTTTTGTATGTGTGTGTTCCTTTGAGTCCTGGCAATTGCCTGCACTAGCCCGTGTAGTTTTCTTGGTAAAGTTTGGACTGGCCCAAGGTCACTCAGGTGGCTTTGTGACTAAAGTGAGAGTAGAACTCACGGTCACCTGGATCCCAGCCTGATGCCTTAAAGCACTACACCAAACTGGCTGTGTTGCTATTGTTTTGGGAAAGTTTATTAACTTCCCCATACCCACTCAGTTTCACCAGGGTTCCCCAAACAGCTCAGGAGAGTTTAACAGATGAGATACACACCTCCATGCACCATTCCAGAGAACAGTTAAAGACCAAATAGAGTATATGATCAAGCAGAGGATGAATCTGAGATATAGCTACCCTTTGTGGTTTGAGAACAGGGGATTAGGACTTCTGGGGAAGAAAGGGCAAATTGAAGATGACCGCAGTGGCATGAAGGGCCAGTGAATGGACCAACCCTTTGTGATTCCTCTCTGGACAAGTGCTCTAAATAGTTGCTTCTCATGAGGAGAGTGAAAAATAGCAGTCTCCAGCAGGTTTAGAGCTCTGGGAAATGAGGGAATGACATCTTAGCCCAAACTGTGGCTTGGTATCTTTCTAAAGGAGATGAAGTTCACATACTTCTTTTTCTAACCACATTTGGAAATTGCTTATTAACTGCTTTTTAGCTATAAGGAACCTTCAAAAGGACAAGTTTTATACATTGGGTGAGTTTCCTTCAATCTTTAGTGAAATAAGTTTTAAATGCATCTTTAAAGATTTTTTTAAAAATCTTTTTTTTTTTTTTTTTGCAGTAAGCAGCAAAAGGGTGATTAGAATGTTGATTTTGGAAATTTACAAATGGACTAAGGATCCAAATGGATCTGAAATAAGATTTTGAAATTCATTATAAGAATCCTTCCCATGGGAAAATGCTGTTGTTTTGAATTCGTAACAAAAAAATATGATAGGATGGGACTTTGAAGGTTGGCCACTAGAGGGACCCAGAAGGAATTAAAGGTTATAATTAAAGGAGAAGGACACTCTAATTTGACTTACTAATATAGAATGGACCAAAATACTTTGACATTGGAAGATATTTGTGAACAAGGAACCCAGAAGTTAATTTTAAAAGTGTCTGCCATTATAGACAGACTGTGTTTAAAAGACATTACGGATGAGGAACAAGTTTCACCAGACAGAACTGAGACTGGTCTGGAAGTGAATTTAAAGATGGCAGGCTGTGAGAATGATATGGAGGAAGATACTATACTGGATATACAGATGGAACCGACCGATGTCTTAATAATTAAAAGGAATATACAAATAAGAAATGAAAAGCATATAACAGTATATAACTTTTCTATATTGGCTTTACAAAAGAGATTTGTTAAAGCTTTGAAGAATTTTGTGAGAAGGATCAAAGAAAAAATGAAAAGAAATCAAGTTCTAGGACATTATTTGGAAGGATTAAAGATTATTAAAAGTAAAAGGAAGGAATATAAAGTAGGTTTATTTGATCAAGGATCAAAAAGATAGGCTGTTATCTCTGGTAACCCTTAATGGACTTTTGCTGATCAGGACTGAACAACAAGGCATTTTAGTTTTGTTTATAGATAAGCCCGCAATAAACCTCAAAAATGTCTTGCATCCCTCCTGAGTATCATCCTATAAGGAGTACATTCATTAAAAAATAGCAACGCATTCAAATAATTTATTTAGAAAGGCTCCACATTCTAAATGTACCTTAACAATATGGCATAAGGGAAATAATTCTCCTGATCGGAGAGAATGAAAAATCATATCTGGAATATAAATTACATCTTCTTGTACATATCCTTTGAGAATCTTACTAATGCTCTGAAAGACAAGAGTTTGTGAGAGCAGTGACATGATAGCAGAAGGGAATAATGCCTTCATAATTGTACAGAGTTGCTTCTTCTGTAAGAATAAGACTAACTAGAATAAGTTCATCCTTCCCTTGCTGCACCTTTTGACAACTATTTGTTTGCATCTGTATTAGGAACTCGTCTCTTTTAAATATTTTTTAAAATTTAAGCATATAAGATTAATTTTCTTTTTGTTGTATACACCGTAATCCCAATGATGATTTGGGTCAAGGCACGTTCTTCTGAGTTTGATCATTCTTGAATCAGAATTCTTACACAACAGTTAGAGAAACCAGCTACTCAGCAGTTACCAAGAACTATGTTAGGTGCCAGTTTAGTCTAGAGAGGTTTCATCTGGATTACAAATAAATGAATGTAATTTAATTTTCTTCAGAGTCTCTGGATCTCAATGGTACAGATTAATTGTAAGTTTGCAATTCCATTTCAGCTGCTTTATAGTTTACCTTCTTTGAATTTCAGAGCTGGGAATATTAATAGTTGGTAAGAAGAGACAACAGTTAGAAAAGGTCATTGCCACTTCACAGTGACTGAGGGTGGAGGTTCCACACAGTATCTGACATAGCACACAGACTCAGGGCTTTGGAAATGCAAAGCTTTAATTCACAAGCAGATATGTGACCAGGCAGAAGCCACTGAAGTCAACAGGCTACAGGGGCCCATGCTGTCTAGTCAGCATTCAAGTCCATGAATTGACCTCGCTTTCTGTGAATCCCAGCACTATCGTGAGATATCTGGATGAAGACCATAGGGCCTTCTTTTTGGGTGTGGCTTAGCAGCTGTAGCAACCACGTGCTCTCAGCTATGGCTACTCCAGCGTTCCACGTTTCTCAGACCAATAGCAGTACAAAGGCCCACCCGTCCGTCCTACCAGGACTACAGACGCTGGATTTCTTTTCAGGGTTTCTTGATGCAGGGCAGTCTTTCAGTGTCCTCAGTGTCTCCTTTGTTAGACTGGTTCCTCTATGATGCAACAGCAGTTTCTGAGCTGTGGTACATATCCATGCAGCACGGGCTGCTGAAGGAATTGTTCACTGCCATTCACAGTATGAAGCAATTGATGGCAGATTGCCTTTGTCATAATGCAAGAGTAAATCATCGTTCATGCCAGGAAGTTCTAGAGCTTGCTCGTGACTTATTTTTCTCACCAAGAGTTGGCCCCTGTGCCCACTGTAAGGATAGGTCAAGGCCAAGCACTGTTGATAAGGGGTCTCACTGTAAAAAGCATTTCTTTCCCATCAGCTTTTTCAAGGCTCCCTTCACTTCTTTGTTTCTCAAGCTATAGATTAGGGGGTTCAGCATGGGGATCACAACAGCATAAAAAACGGACACCACCTTGTCGTAACTGAGGGAGTGAGTAGAGCTTGGTTGCAGGTACATGAAGAAAAGGGTGCCATAGAATATGATGACAGCAGTCAGATGAGACGCACACGTGGAGAAAGCTCTGTGTCTTCTCCCAGTAGAGTGTTTTCCAAAGATGGTGCATAGAATGTAGACGTAAGAGACAATGATGGTCAAGAAAGAACTACTTAAATTGATACCAGATAAAGCTAAAAGCTGGATTTCTTTAGGTCGAGTATCAGAGCAGGACAAAGCTAACAGTGGGGGATCATTGCAATAGAAATGATTGATCACATTTGATCGACAGAAAGATAGTGTAAAAGTTAATGCTGTTTGGACCACTGAGCTCACAAAGCCATAAACATACACACTAGACACTAATACAGTGCACAACTTCTTTGACATAACCACAGAATAGAGCAGTGGGCTGCAGATGGCTACATACCGGTCGTATGCCATGACAGACAGTAAGAATAATTCAGTCATCACCAAACCATCAAACAGGTAAAACTGAATTGCACACCCAATCAAGGAAATGGATTTCTTTCTGGCAAAAAAGCTTGCTATTGCTTTAGGGGTAACAGTGGAAGAATAGCTGGCGTCCAGGAAGGCCAAATGGCTGAGGAAGAAGTACATTGGTGTGTGTAGCTGGGGATCCATCTTGATCAACAGGATCATCCCTAGATTTGCACTCAGTGTGATGATATAAATAATTGAGAACATGGCAAACAGAACTACTTGCAATTTTGGATGATCGGTGAATCCGGAGAAGATGAACTGCGTTACTTGGCTTTCATTTTTCTCATTCATTTATTGTGCTTTTTTTGTTAAAGAAAACCTGCCAGAAAAGTGGAAAAACAACAACACCAAGAACAAACTGGAAAAAAGAAGATAAAATTATGATTATTTTTTAAATTAAATTATGTGACTCACAGAAATGATTACAAATTCAATAAACTGAAACTGAACAAGTTCCAAATTCTATATGTTCAAACATTCTAGTTTACACTCATGATTGTGCATACTGTGTAACCCTGAAATGACCACAGTACTCCAGTATTTCTGTTGTCCATGGTGCATCCTAGAATTACTGGAATTTTACAGCTAGAATAGTGTCTATGTGGAATAAATTTACTACTGATTTATTTGAGACTGAAATGTTGTGATTCACCAACACTGCATGCCATCTATAAATGTTTATCATTGTCCAGTCAAAACTGTACAAAACACATTGTCATGTGTACAAAACTGAATATAGTATCCTTGAGCAAAGTTCATTGAAAAAAGATCATGTATTTTAGAAAGTTATGTAGTTTCACAATTAGAGAGAAAAGGAATCAGGAACGATGCTGATGTGATAAACATATCTTCTGGATCCTCCCCGTGCTCCAGGGTTTGTAAATGTAAAATGACATAAGGTACTATCAGTTTTATAGATATTATGGCTGCTGTTAGATTACCCAGGCTCTACCCTTTTCCATTACAAAAGTTCCCTGTATACTAAGATCATCTTCAGCTACTATAATTCTGTTAAACAAAATTCATAATTTGAGAAAAGGATGAAAGTAAACACAGTACAAATGTATTGCTTCTTATGAGATGGAACAGTAGTATTTTCATTTTCCACCAGTCACTGGCTGATACAAATATCTTAGCAAGACTTACCCATTTTAAGCAGTGCAAGCTCCAGATTACATGATACAGTAGAATAAACACACAGGGCCATTATATACTGCAGTTATATCTCAAGGGTGTGATCTGTTGAATCCTCAAGACTGATGAAACTCAGCAATTAAACGACACTGGGCATCAGATCATTTTTCTCTACTCTCTTGGACTTTTCTATTTGTCCTTGTTGCCTGACAAATGTGTCTCAGAACTTTGGATGACGCTTACTTGGTGGAAAAATAACTATTGGAGGTAAAGGTTTAAGAAACTGGTACTACGTGTACTTAATCTTTTTCACAATTACTGCTGTTCCATTGGGATTCCCTCACCAAACCCTGTACTCAAACTTAAGGATGCCAAAAGTATTAAGCATCCTCTTGTATGGAAATTAAGTAATTAGCGCTTACCTATGTGAGACTTTAAATACAGTCATTAGGGTCTATCTTTTCAGTAAAACCAAGGGGCATTTCCGTATGGTACTATTTTCAGCCCTTCTAAAACCGTTTCAAGTATTGTTTCTACCTGTCTTACTAGGTTCAAGAGGAGGAGCATCCTATGGATCCCTTCATTTAAATAATGTCTTATGGGAGCTCAGAAGTGTGCCTTTTTTGTTGCACTGCCTGCCCTTCAGAACACCATACCTCCGAAGATCAAACTGGCCCTGATCCTGCTGGTGTTTCATAAATTGTTGAAGACCTGGATTCGCTCCAGGGCCTAGGAGTCACAGTTCTGCAGACTTTCACAATTGCAAATGAATGAATCAATGAATCAATGTATCTTAAAGAACAATTAAGAGCCCCAGTTTGGTGTAGTGGTTAAGGCACCAGGCTAGAAACCAGGAGTTCATGAGTTCTAGTCCTGTGTTGGACGCAAAGCCAGCCTTGGGCCACTCCCTCTCTCAGCCCTAGGAAGACAGTAGGACAAGTCACTTCTGAAAAACCTTTCCAAGAAAACTGCAGGGACTAGTCCAGGGAGTTGCCATGAGTCAAAACTGACTCAAAGGCACACACACACACACACCTGCAAAAAACCCCAAAATTATTTTGATTTTCAGAAATCAAAGTACTGAGAATGAGTTGCTCAGAGGTTTACTTCAAGGAGGAATTCTTAACTGAAAAAGGACAAAGAGTGGATCAGTAAAGCTGATGGCTTTTCAGAAAGAATGGTATGTGATGTATATCTCTCCTATCCCAAAGCGATTTATATGGGTGACTAAGCTATTTGGAGCATGAAGGCTAACCTTCAGGTCATCGATATGAGTCCTTAATTTATGATGTACTACCTTTGCACAGATCCATGAAATACCGTGCTATACCATGTCCTATTCCTGTAGAGTGTTAAGTGGCTGGAGATAACAGGTGTGGCAGTCAACATATCTCAAGGGCACAAACCAGGGAAGGCTGATCTATTGTGTTAAAATGGAGAGAGGAAGAGTTTTTTTTTCTCAGTACACATTTCATCTAATTTTTAAATATGTAATATAAGTTCTCTACAGTTAGCTCCTTTTTTTAAAAGCTGCCATAATATATTACGTTCTGTAACTACTGTTTAAAAAAGTCAGAGAAAGATACCAGACAGGATCTAGAATGAGGAGCAGTATATAGTTGGAAAAGAAACTCAGTGAAGACATGCCTTAGATAACCCTGAGGTCATCATCCCATTGCAGAAACTGGTTACAACTGATTCAGTTCATCTCAAGATAACATGATTCATTGGTGGGAAGAGAAATATAAACAGCTGGTTGTAACTCTTCTAATGGCCTCTTTCATCTCCTTATTTCTCAAGCTATAGATGAGGGGATTCAACATGGGTATAATTAATGTGTAAATTACGGAAATCACCATGTCAGTATCTAGTCCAGATTTCAGGTTGGGATGGATATATGTAAAGGTCCCCGTTCCATAAAGTAAAGCCACTGATGTTATGTGAGAAGCACAGGTGGAGAAAGCTTTGCGTTTGCCCTTCACTGAGTTGATTCTCAGGATGGCAGGCAAAATGCAGAGATATGAAATAATAATGGCTGAAACAGAGGTCATTGCAACCATTCCTGATGCAAAGGTGGATAGAGATTCTGAAAGGAAGGTGTCAGAGCATGAAAGCTGAAAAAGTTTAGGGATATCACAGAAGAAATGTTTGAGGATGTTACACCTACAGTAGGATAATCTGAATATACACACTGTCTGCAGCACTGAGTTTGCAAAGCCAGCTGCATACGATCCTGCAACCAGGCAATTGCACAGCTGTTGGGACATGAAAGCAGAATACAAGAGGGGGTTGCAAATAGCCATATATCGGTCAATTGCCATTACAGCCAAAAGAAAGCACTCGGTAGTCACAAAGGCAGTGAACAAGCACAGCTGAACAACACAGCCTGCATAAGAGATGCTTTTGTGATCTACCAGGAAGTTCACCAGCATCTTGGGGGCAATCACCGAGACATAGCAGAGGTCTGTGAATGATAAATGGAGGAGGAAAAAGTACATGGGAGTGTGAAAGTGGGAGTCAATCCTGATCAGCACAATTAGGCCGAAGCTTCCGACCACGGTGAAAAGGTAGATGGCAAGAAACAAAAGAAAGAGAACAATCTGCACATTGGGTTGATCCGTGAATCCTAGTAGGATGAATTCTGTTACCATGGTGTGGTTCTTCTGCTGGTCCATCTTTACTGCAGCAAGTCTCTGGAGAGAAAAATTAATCATCAAATCAAACAAATGAAATTAAAGTTTGTTGTGTGGGGGTTATATTTTGGTATTCATAGGTTTATTTGGTTGTACTCTAGTAAAATATATAGACCAAGAAACATTTGGCCTGTTCCTGCTCATAAAGGCTCCTTTGCTTTGTTTTATCTGTTTCATTTTGTACAGGAGTTGTATTTCATCCCGCAGCATTAAACGCAGGCAATGGGGAAGGGGGCAAAGAAATTAAGACTGATAGCTTATTTTCAGAAAGTGGAAAAATACTAGAGAAACCTTTTATGGGTAATGTGATCTTTTTGGTTTGTCATGGCATCCAGATGCAAACCCTGTGCTTTTCTAGGTTCCCTGCTGGCTACATGTCACATAACCTTTCTGCAGTGAGCTGTTCTGAGAACCTCCAGGGAATGCCACTTGGATTCCAGTATTTACCCACCACTGAGAGAGGGGGGAAAGACCTCTCCTGCCTTGATGCCTTGAAAGGGACCCCAGTTCCAGAGATGCAGCTGTACATCATTTGCCCACTACTATCATGGATTAGGCTAAGACCAACCCTTGTCCCTACCAAGAAGACCATTGTCAAAATTTGCAAGTGGTAGCACAATCCTATGGGTCTGGGGAGAGGAGGTGGGAAGCCCAGGTGCCAGAAAGAAAAGAGGACCCATGTAGATACTTCCTTCAAATGGAAGGGGGGGGGGTTGGTTTACCTGGGAAATCTCTCAGTTCTAGGATCACCTCTTCCTCTTCATACTTTCCAGCAGTCACTGGGTTTTACTTCTGGCACACTGGAGGTTTACAGGAAATAAAATATTATAAGGAATAGATGAACAGAATTTGAACCTGAAGAAAAATGCAAATCTGCAGAGGAGGGTGGAAAGCAAACAAGCAAGCAGACCAAGTCTGGATACCAGCTACCAGAGATACCATCTACCATGAAGCACATGGTACATGAAGCACCTGGTACATGAAGAAGAGATACCAGGTACCATGAAGCAGGTCACACAATGGTCAACAAAAGGCTGAGGTGAGGTGGAAAGGAATGTGTGACAGATGCTGCTGGTAAAAGGATAAAAGATCTCCAAATCATGCACACAACTATCATCTATGGGGGGTTCCTGTCTCTACTCCCTGTGCATCCCTTGGCCAGGATGTAACAAGGAAAGTGAGTATCAGTAAGTGTGTATGCGTGCATGCATGATGCTTAACCAATTGTAAATAATAAAACATTTGTAGATTAACAGAGTTTCTCTGTGTGCTGTGTGTTCCCTTGAGCATTTCTTTACTGCATACGATCCTGAACTCTTCTATCGCCATTGAAAGTATGTGAATGTATCCACTAAGAAATCCCTCCCCACACCCGGTACTCTATTGACCAAAACTCTCAGGGAGGTCTTTGAAAGAGGAAAGGATGAATGATCTATAAATGGCGGAATTGGTAAAAGAGGAGATTCCTTTCTTCACTGCCTCTCTTGGCAAGGCTCCAGTCATCACTTGCGTCCATTGCCAGGGCACTGAGCAAAATCAGCCCCCACAGGTAAATCAGAGTCCATCTTCATCACATTCATGAAACTGTCCCCTTTTATTCTGTAGAGTGCAATGTTATTGATTGGGATCAGACACTGAACTTCATTTTAACCATGGCTTAAACCTGATTGGGTTTATCCTGAAAGCTAAGCCCAAAGCAAACAAATTACATTATAGCTTAATGTGATATGAAGTCCAATAACTGTCTTTTTTAGAATAACCATGCAGGATCAGAAGGGGAAATGCATTCTTAGTCATATTAAATAAGGGAATGCTTTGCTGGAAGAAGGTAGGATAAACTATTGTTTCTGGAAGCTCAAAAAAAGTATGAGGATATTTGGACTTGTTCTGTGTCCTAACATAGATGAAAAAAGGTTTTCCTTAACTACCATCATTTTTAGCTTCTGATGGTTATCTTCTCATCAATATGGTGAATCCTGCATCAAATAAAGTTTAGCCAACAATGATTGATTTCTTTGTAAGCCTCTATGCTGGTTAAAAGTTGTTTTGCAATTCCATTTTTTTTTTTTTTTGTCTGCGCTCAGTCATTACTGACCCTGCAGTGACTGCCTGGACGAGTCCTTGCAGTTTTCAAGGCAATTGTTTCGGAAGTGGTTTGCCAGAGCCTCCTTCCTAGAGCAGAGCCCAGCTGGCGAGCGCAGGAGGCGGGGTTTCCGTTGCTTCGCGCCCTTTTCGGGCGAGCGCGGTTTCGCACTTACCGGCAACTGGTCCCGTCTCTCTGTACAAGGCGCTGCCAGCATTTTTCCTCCCACCGGAGTGAGAGTACCCATTTATCTACTCACGTGAGTTTTCGACCTGTTGGGTTGACAGGAGCTGGGGGGGGGGGGAACAGGAGCTCACCCTGTTAACGCAAAGGCTGGACTTGAACTGCCGAAGCATCAGCCATTTCTGGCCAGCAACTTTCAGCGTCAATAAACTAATTTATCCCCTTTTTGGCAGTGGTTGTTTTGCAATGTCATATTAGTGTTTTCCACTTTCAGTCCAGTAACAGTTTTTATATACAGTTTAAAAAGTTGTACCTTGGAAGATGACGAATTACTGCATTACTGCTGCTATGAAGGTCACACATGGTAGAGAATAACGGGTTCTAGTCATCTCTAAATTGTCATCATGGACGAATTGAGTATTAACACCTTTCATTGAAGAGAAGAAGATTGCATTTGGAAGGTTACAGCCAACTGATTTTCCATTCAGTTAAAGTTGATAGTCAAATGAAATACTTTAAGAGAAATATATTGTGGCAAGTGGCCCTCCATCTGTTTACCTATTAATATCCAAAGTGACTTTGCAAGTAAAATTATAAATTAGTCCTTTTGTCAGAGTTTAACTACAGTTGATAGATACATTTTGAGATCAGCAGTCTAAGTGAACCTTGCAGCCTTAGTAGTAGACACGAATATGCTGTACTAGAGAAAGATGACCATGGTACAACCTCATGCACATATACGTAGATGTAAAGCTTACTGAATTAAGCAGGATGGACATTTAGACAGGTGGATGTGGAATTGTAGTCTATATCTAAGGAAAATACCGCTTCTATCAACATAAATTGCTTAAAAGATATAATTGCAAACATTTCTATGTATTTTTTGCTTGTACACCTCCTATGTTAATCTCTAAACCTTTAACTCTCCCCTCTTTCTGTTTATAATGAAACACTTATTTCTTAGAAATATTGTTGAACTTACCTAAGAATCACACAAAAATGGCAGGCACAGGAAATAGCAGACACACGAGGGGCTTCCCTACAGTTTTCCATGTCCAACAAATAGATTGATACAGCCTCATTGTATGCAACATTTCAAAAGGCAGGATCCACGTATTTTATTCTCAGAAAATTGGCATATTTTGCCTATAGGAAATCTAAGATACCCTAAGGGCACAGACAGACTCTTTCATGGATTATAATCAGTCCCAGTGGCAATGCACACACTCGACAATAAAATTATATATCACTCCAAAAGTTACTGTGAGTTGTCTAGAGATAGTTTGCATACAAAATCCAGATGGACAACAACTTTACAAGATATTACCTTTTGACTCAGCACATGGGAGGCGGGTTCATACATCCCATTTAAAGCATGGTTTGTTTTAACCATAGGTTCTTCATCAAGCATGGTGGGTTATACACATGTAATGCCATGACACAAGCCATGATTTCCAAGCCACTTTGTCTGGGTTATTTGCAGAACCACCTATCTCTGATTATTTTTGCCCATCCCACAAAATCTGGCAGGGTAGGAATGCTTTGGGTCCCCTCTATAAAATGGTCATCTGATGGGACCTCAGAATTGTGTCTTTTCTGTCACAGCACTGGCCCCATGAAACAGCCCCCTTCCCCCTTCCCCCAAGATGTGGATCGCCCTGACTCTGTTAGCCTTTTGCAAAGCCTTGAAAACTTGGCTCTTCCCCTGGGATTGAGCCAGGGTGTTGGATGAGCCCATCTGTAATGCAATGGTTGAGATGATGACTGTGGTTTGGCCTTGGTTTCATTGCATTTTTTGTTGTTTTATTTGGTTGGTTATTTTCTGCTTTCCATTTTTAATTCTACGTCAGTCTCCCAGGGTCAGAACTGTGAATTGAGCAGCTATTTAAATTGATTAAATAACTAACCACTTAACAAACAAAAATACATATTATATGAATAATGTACATATTACAGTGCATGGCATCAGTGTCACAAAATGTCTAGCCTACAGAGAATGATCAGTAAATCTGCACTCCAGTTTTACAATGAGTAACCTCTGCTGGAGTCAGTGGGATTTATTTCTGGGTAGACATGTACACAAAGTAAAGGTCTTACTTGCACAATAGACCTGCCCTGCCCAACAAGGTTAGCCTGAGCTGATGTAACAAGTATTGTTCTCCTGGTATTCCACCAGGTCCTTTTCCTTTCTTCAACTAGGATTGAGGAGCAAAGAGAAAAGGAGAAAAATGGCATTGTATTTTTCTTGTGAAAAACACAAGGGCATAAACCCAATAAATGGTGGCCAGTCTACAGTAGCCTAAGCCTCTGGAAATATGTCAACAGATTACAACCTTCAAGATATAAACTGGGACCAAAAAGGGCTAATTAAAATAGAACGTATATTGTTAGAAACAACAGAAAGTAACATGAATTTAATGTTGTATTGACTTTTGGGGCTAAAGAATAAGTGTAAAGAGAGGGATGGGGGACGCTCAGCCAAAATGGAGATTGAGCCTCATGGTACATAGCTGTGAAAGACGTTGGGCAAGACCTTGAGTATATCCAAAATAAAAGAACACACTATCTCCTGATTTAACTGCACACAGAAGCCTGGTGCGCTGGATTTTTCTTTCTCAAATCTTGGATTATTTTCTCCATCTTGGAGGGGTTAAATCAGGGATATATCAGAGTTAAGTCAGGTTTATATCAGGTGAAATCAGGTGAAATCAGAGATATAGCCACTCTTTGTGGTTTGAGAAAAGGAGATGGAACATGTCAGTTGTTTCAGTGTTCCTGAGTGTTAGGTATTCAGAATTCTCTAATACTAATCATTAATGGATTCTGTCTGCAATCTTCACATTGCAACTGATTTAAGCTGCAGGCCTCATCGCCATAACCCTGGCCTTGTTTATGAACTTCTGGGTTTGTTTGTTGTTCTGGTTACGCTAGCATTCATTTTGATCAAGAGTTCTGCAGATGACAAAAACATGCCCATTCCATAATGATACTGTGATTGGCTAGTTTAAAGATATTTCTCCATTTAGATGAACATAGCTAACATTGTTCTTTATGAAAGCCCCTGAAAATGTTAACCTTTGACGGTGAAGTTGTGTGTCAAAATCTGCAAGATGGCAGATATGCTATTGTGACCCAAACCCTGCCTGGTTTGGAGGTGCTGGGCAGGTCCAAAAGCAGTGGGGCTTGGATTGTGACCTTAAGCTCACTGTCTTGCTGGTATCAACCACCCGGTTGATGCCCTGGTCCAAAGTATCAGGTAACATAGAAAATGTATTTATATAAAAGTCACTGCTGAAGTCACAGAGTAAAGGCCAGAATATCTTGGGAAAAGGTGTAGTTGCCTTACGAAGTTGCTGAAAGATGCTACATTTATGCTTTTGCAGGCTCTGGAGCACGCTTTGTCGGGTGTATTTGCATACTAGCTGCACTACTGTGTACGTAGGCAGCAAGCACTGAAGGCCACAAGTATGTTCTTGAAATAGAGTTCATAATAGAAATCCCACCCAATCACCTTGAATCCAAGCGTAGATATGACAATTGTGAGTTCAAATTCTTAAGTGAAAAAAGAGATGTTCCTGGATTTCTTTTCTCCATGTGTTATGTGAACTCCCATCAGTATACAGGCTTCAGCCAGGAGACAGACTAAAATGTTGCTAGGCAAAATTTTATACAGGGAACATCTAAAATCTACCACTCTATCCATGATGTCATTTTACTGACCCACCAACTCATGATTGACAGATGAATTTTTTATTTGGCATTTCAACTCTCCACTCAACTGCAATTCCCAAGATTCCAAAGAAGGAATAACTATGAAACCAATTTAAATAGATTATTACCATCTGTATTATTCTTCCTTTTATCTCACATATCACCTTCTTGGAGATTAAAAAAAGTAGTTTCAGAAGGATAGCTTTGAGGTGAACAAAATGGGGGAGGGAGGAAGGGAGAGAAAGAGAGAGAGAAACATTGCCTTTCTGCCTGCCTTCACATGGGCCTTAGTTTGGAAAGAGCATCCAAATCAAGTTTTTAAAATTGACATATATTGCTAGTGGCAATGTATCATGCTCTTAACCAGCGACAGTTTTTCCACTGTCTCCAAATTTCCAGTCCATCAAATTTTTAATTCAAAGAACTTTAAAAAATAGCTTTCTATTTTGTAATTAATGTTACTTTGTGACTATTTCCCATTTTCATTATAAGGCAGTTTGAAGGATGGTTGCTAAAACTGACTGAAGCAATTTAACGTACATCTTGCACTTTACCAATGACTGATATAGACATTCTATGCTTCCATCCATTTCAGTGCCAATAAAATAATAAGGAATTTTAAATCTGAATTACATGGAAATGCAGATTCCACCTATGTACACTTTGAATTACAATCAAATGATTGACTTTGACACATCGTTCTGCACTTCAGTGTTAATGTATATCGGTACATACATTTATACAGGAAAAAACTTTCAGACATCATTTTGTTTTGATTTTATAAAAACATTTATTCTTCTTTTAGATCAATTTTAAAACACATTGTCCTTTTATTTTTACCTTTCGGTAACTTTTATACAATTATAGCTCTTTTCTCACCTGCTCATAAGATTAACAAGCATTCAGTAGCATTTTTCTCAGAGAAAATGCCACTCTGATTTTCTTGTTTAACATGAAGGAAGTAACATTTATACCATTTTTACTTCAGGGATATTATCTTGTCTCGCATTCTGCTAATCGCATCCTTCACCTCTCTATTCCTCAGACTGTAGATGAGTGGATTAAGTGAGGAGATGACAAGAGTGTAAAACACAGATATGACTTTGTCTTCATCCGTTGAGAAATTGGAGCCAGGTCGTATGTACATGAAGATGATGGTCCCAAAGAAAATGGTCACAGTGGTGAGATGGGAGGCACAGGTGGAGAAGGCTTTATATCGTCCCTGAGCAGAGCTGATCTTCAGGATGGCAATAACAATGGCAATGTAGGAAATCAAAACAGTGAGAAAAGTTGTCAGTGCAATTGCAGTAGATAAAATGAAATGCACAAAATGAACGATATGGGTATCTGAACAGGACAATTGAAGCATTGGAGGAACATCACAGAAAAAATGATTAATTGTGTTCTTTGAGTTGCAGAATTTCAAATTAAAAATGAATATGGTCTGGACAGTTGAACTTGTGAAGCCACAGGTATATGCAGCTATGACTAAGAGGATGCAAAACTTCTTTGACATGACCACAAAATAGAGCAATGGGTTGCAGATTGCTGTGAAGCGATCATAAGCCATCACAGCTAGGAGGCAGCCTTCAGTGGTCACAAAGATGGCAAAAAAGAAGAATTGTGTGGTGCAACCTGTGAAGGAAATGGTTGCATGTTCTATCAAAAATGTTGTCAACAATTTGGGGGCAATGGTGGTAGAAAAACCAATATCTATAATGGAAAGATTTCTAAGAAAAAAGTACATTGGGGTGTGAAGCCTAGCATCAATTCTGGTTAGAATGATTATCCCAGTGTTTCCTACCAGTGTGATCAGATAGATGACCAGGAAGAAGATGAAGAGGGGGATCTGAAGCTCTGGGTGGTCCATGAATCCAACAAGGATGAACTCAGTCACAGTGGTTTGATTGGTCTTCATTGTTTATTTCCCTCTAACAGAATAAAAGAGAGGGAAAACCTTGTAGCAGAATAAATATTGGATTGTCTTAGAATGCCCAAGGGTGAAGATAAAGAAAACCCCAAACTAAAAAGGAACAGTTTGCTTGGGAAACATGCACGCTCACTGTTGTGTTATGGGTTCTTGACAAATGTGCTCTTTTAAAAATGCTTTGCTGTTATGGAGAATGCACACACTATTACGTATGGCTGTAGTGTCAATTAACAAAGAATGGATTCCTATCTACCATCATCTCCTTGCATATTCCAGGAAGCTTTTTTGTATGTGAAAGAATGTAGACTTCTTGCTAAAACGTATTTTATATTACATTCTTTTACTCTCCAAAGAAGCTCAGAGTGATCACTCGGTTGGATTGTGTAGGTTTATAATTCTCTCCTACAGTCCCCAGCCATAAGCGTACTATAATCCACTTAGGCAGGAAGTGGTCTGTGGAGCAATCATTGGCATCTATTGGCTACTATGCATCAATCTTTATAGAACTTCCATCTGAAATTTATTCCAGTTTGTGAACCAAAATCTTTCCATTTACAATTACGTTTTAGAACATTTCAAAGTGGCTGATCAGCCTACACTACAGCCATGTCCTGCAGCGGAGTTCCATCTTGTTTTTTTTTTCCACGAAGACATACTTTTTAGTATAATGGCAAACTTATATCTCAGCCTGCAGTTTAGATTAACTGGATTTTAAAACTGGCAGCATTGTGGCTATGTCTTGCAATATATTATTCCACTGGCAACAAGATATCTTCAGATTCATATGTGAGGTTGTGGTGACTACAGTTGACCAGGCGTGTGTATTAATAGTCCGTCTGAACGTAAATATATTTGTTATATCATAAGTAACAGAAATAGGCTGAGGAGATATTGTAAGTAACCCTTTGTCTCAATCCACAAATAGGAAGATGACCCACTACAGCCTGTACTAGTAAGGTAGGAGAAAGAAGGCACCAACTGTTGACTCATGAGCTTCATTCTGCCTTCCTGCATCTAATGAACTGCAAGAGACTTAATTCTCGCAAAGCATCATGCAGAAGCTTTTGGAGTTTGGGCGACAAGAGAATTCTAAATAAAACACAGATTAATATTTTTACATCAGAACAGCTGAGTATTCATAAGTCTATCTGCAAAAATATGATGAGGATGAGGATGATATAAGCATTCAACAGTATATTTGGCTAATTAGAAGTGCTTAATTGAAGAACTTACCAGATGAGAAGTCAAGATTCCATTTGCAAAGATGAAAGATGAAACATTTGGCGAAAAATGCTCATTTTATACCTTGTTTACCATTGGTTAAGAACCAAGTCCATGAACTCTCAGTTGAAGTAATCACATATCATTAAAATGTTCAGTATGACCTCTTGAGGACGTACTGGGAATTCATATTTCCACTGTATAGTTGCGGTACATAATTAGTTCACACTTCCATTGCAATTCACTAAGAAACCTCATTATGTACTTTGATCACTTTTATTATAAACATTAACTTACAGGTTGAGGGACCTAAAGAATAAAGGAAAGCATGATCAATGAAGCCAAACCAACAATGTCAAAGTAGCGAAGATTCCTGTTGCTAAATCATGTACAATTGACAATCCATCAGAGCCTGTTAGACATAGTCTATCCAAAAGTGAAGTGAAATCATGGTGGTTTTGCCTTCCTCCCAAATGTTCCTAGTAACCATTTTTCTATCTGTGCGCATGTCCTTTGGTTTCCATCTTTACTCCACCGGCCCTGCTAGCGAAAATGATGGCCTCATAGTTCTGAATGAACACGGCTCCACCTGAAGCTTCAGACAGTTATACTCGTTGAGCAGAAAGGTCAGTGCTGGGGCCTTTCTTGTTGTTGTTCATGTCCTTCAAACCTTTTTCCTGGATTAATGTTCATTCCCAGCCTATCAGTATTAGTAATCCGGGCAGCTCACAAACATTGGAGAGGTGTATACAAAGTTTTGACAGGTACTCATTAATACTGAATTGCTTTGAAATCCTGTGGCCTAGGTATTCCCTAACTGTATTTGCCTCTTCCAATTCTCTATCTGGTTTACATTTTTATTAGAGGATCTGCTAAATGTACAGGAGCTCTCTTTATGTGTGGTCTTCTGGTCCTTCATCTGCTCATGATGAGTGGCTCCTCACTCTTTTGGGAGGCTGTGAAATGAAGTCTTGAAGGGACTCTGCCTTCCACAGTTTCTGCATGCTTTCTCATAGGCTTTCCACATTTAAAGTAATTCCCGTCATTATATTCAGTGAATCACAGTGGGGGTGGAAAAATGAGAACATATGAGAAGACACTGCCCCCCAGCAGCATAAAGAGAAGGGGAGGAGGAGGAATCAGATAAATTTCAATCTCGTAAAGAAAAACACCACTTCTCAGGTCTGTTTGGATGGAATGCTTTGGTCAAATCACCCTTGAATTAAATCACTCCATCAGAGTTTTGCACACCCCACTTAACTTCCCAATTGTTGCTCTGACAGCATGCACTTTTTCCTGCAGACTACACAAAACCAAAAGTGGTCTCAGCCCACAAAAGGGGATTGACATATTCTGCATCTCTCCAGGCAGAGGCCGGTGTACCACAGCCTGCTTTTCTACTCTTAAAGTGGTAATTAGGAGCAAAGCCAAAAGGAAAAAAGATGGCTTTGCACTCCCCTTGTTAAAAAAACACCCCCCCACACACAAGGGTATAAACCAGTACCTGCTAGTTGCTCTTCAGGAGTCTACATGTTTGAGAGTCTGTAGATTCCAGCCTCCAAGACACAGACTGGAACCATAAAGGGCTGGTTAAAATGGGATATATGTTATTAGGAAATACACAAAGGCAGAGAATGACATGGATGAGTGTTGGGTTTAGAGGAGGGAACATTGATTTAAAAAATCAGTGTAAAGAGAGGGACAAGGGAGAGGCTCATCAAAATGGAGATTTGGCCTCAGGGAAAATGCCTATTAAAGAAATTGGGCAAGGGTTAGAGCATGTCCACAATAAACAAACACGCACACTATCTGATGACTTAACTGCGTACAGAAGCCTAGGGTGCTGGATGTTCCTTCCTCCAATGTTGGATGATTTTCTCCATCTTGGAGTGGGACCTACCTTGAACATTTGACTGTGAATCTATTAAATATTAAATACTTTCAAATTTTTTAAATGAATTCTAATCAGGGCAAGGTTTGGCTTCAGACATAATGACTGTATTCCCTGGTTTGTTTATGATTTATGGTTCAATATATTGTGGAATCTCAGAAAAAAATGTAAGTCACTAACCAGGTTAAATTTGTTATGTGAATGTAGCTGTAGTTTTTTTTTTTTTTTTTTTGGTATGTGTGTGTGCCTTTGAGTCCTGGCAATTGCCTACACTAGTCCGTGTAATTTTCTTGGTAAAGTTTAGACTGGCCCAAGGTCACCCAGCTGGCTCTGTGGCTAAGGTGGGACTAGAACTCATGGTCTCCTAGATTCCAGCCTGATGCCTAAACCACTACACCAAACTAGCTGTGTTGCTATTGTTATTGGGAAGTTCATTAAATTCCCCTTACCCACTCAGTGTCACCGTGGTTCTCCAAACAGCCACTAAGCTCAGTGGGGTTTAACAGGTTGTGATACTCACATCCCTGCACTCTCTTCCAAAGAACAGCTAAAATCCAAGTAGGGTATATGATCAAGCAGAGGATGAATCTGAGATACAGCCTTCCTTTGTGGTCTAAGAACAGAGGATTAAATGTGTCAGCCATTGTTTCAGCCTTCCGGAATGGAAATTGTAATCTGCAGCCCTTGCAGTATTTATAGTACTGACTAAAGCATTCTAACTGCAATTTTCACACTGAAACTGATCTTAAGCTGCACCCCTCATCTCCACAACCCCTCTCAGAGTGATTGACTTTTTCTGTTTTTGTAGCATCTTAATGATCAAGATTTCTGGAGTTTTCAAAAGGCTGCACACTCTTTTGTGATCCTGCAGTTCACTGTTTCAAAGTTCTTTCTTGCTTTAGAAGAACATAGCTTTTTTTTTTGTACATACCTGAAAATTCCTCTGGCAGGCCAAAATGTCAAACCTAGCAAATTTATTTATATAAAAGTCACTGCTGTTATAGGAAAAGTACCATTGTACATGAAATATGTGCTAGCTTATTGCAGATAATTCATTTATGTTATTTTATTATGGGCATTAAATTTGTGCAGGCATTGATTTCCCATGTTACACACTCCAGGAATCATGTTGGCAAATGAGAATTTAAATTGTTTATGACACAAACAAAAAAGGTTTGCAGGATTGTTTGTGAAAGGGCATATGTTTCTTGATAAGTAGTTAGGGCATTTTTAAAAAAGAGACATTGAGACAGAGAAGTAGTGAGAAGATGAATAAATAAAGGAGAAAAAAGAGTGTAATGTGAAGAACAATAGGTAGTCAAACATTTTAAACATTGTCCCTCATGTAACTGAATAGAATTAAAGTTGGATCCTGAGATACTATCATCATGTTTCCCTAACCATGGAAGGAATATGTGTTGGTAACTCTTTTTATATGACATGTCACCATGATGATGCCTCCAACTCATTCTCAACCCTTAATGGCTGCTTAAAATTGTCCTTTTAGGGACTATAGTTTAAAAGCAATGGCTTCTGCCTCTTCAACACAGTTGTTGCTGTGGACACAACCTAGCACGTTTCCTAGATGATGTCATCAATGACATGGTCAGGAGCTGGGACCTGCTGTTGGCCTCATGAAGCTGCTGCACACATATTCCCATACTTTTGGTCAGTGGGAGACTGCCTTGTCTGGTTATTGTGGCTTGGGCTTCAGAAGATACTGGAGACCTCTCTGCCTGTGCAGCACCTGACCGGCCCTTTCTGAAGCACTCGGGCTGGTCTTTTTTTAGGCACAGGTTGAATGCTCTTTTCAAAGGGTTCTAGACTTTTTAAACATGAGTTTGGTGCTCCTGTAGATTTATATTTATTTTATATTATTTATATTTATATTTATATTTATTATATTTATATAATATTATTATAATATTATATTATATTTGTATTTATTTTACATCATTTATATGTATATTTATGCATATTTACAGAAGGAGGGAGCCTTGCACAGAAGTTCAAGAGAGCCAGGAGAGTTGTTGATTCATTCCCTAGCTCAGTGTTGTCCAAACTTGGCCACTTTAAGATGAGTAGACTTCAACTCCCAGAATTCCCCAGCCAGAATTCTGGGAGTTGAAGTCCACTCATCTTAAAGTGGCCAAGTTTGGACAACACTGCCCTAGCTAGTGCATTAAACCTTTCGTGCTGCTTCTGATGACAAGGACTTTCACCTGGCTGTGCTCTGCTATTTTTATTGCCATTTTGCCTACTCCGTCAACTATTTCTGGGTACTGCTGACACAGCTACTTGCTGATAGTCCAGCCATTCCCTTGTAGGTTTGAGTTGATTTTTTTTTTTTAATGCATACATGCCCATGGAGAAAGTCTTTCAGCATAAATGATTATATCATGGAGAACAGAAATAATGTTTATTGCTCAAGTACAAAACGATGAAGAGTTGGGCTGGCAAGTAAAACTATTTTGTTATTCAAAATTAGGTCCAATCAACATCTAACATTACTCACATAATGGGGCACTAAAATGAAAATGGAGGCCAGCAGAGGATTTTATTATGAGGGTTTTCTTCTTTCCTCCAGTATGCAATTTTACAGCCTGTATTTCCAGGGTAAATAGCAGTTTCAGTACATGTAGACATATGTGTATGCTTGTCAAGTTGTTTGAGATAGAAAGAATGGGATTTTTTTGTTGACACCCTGGCAGAGAAAGAAAGTGTTAAATTTCATAAATCGTATGCTCAGCACTCACATATGCTCTAAATACAGTGCTTAAACATTGTACAATACCTGCCTATCTTTTCATTGGTATCTGCTAAAGCCATTCCAGTCTATAGTAGTGACTTGCCTCTGACTCTCCTCAGTTACTAAAATGCCTCCCCTCCTCATTAAATCAAGTCAAAACCACCTCTTCTGTTTAGAGATTCTGAGAACAAAATGAATTCCTTATCAATTTTTGGATTGATAATTTAACTTCCTTGTTTCTCAAGGTATAAATCAAAGGGTTCAGTAGAGGGGTCAGAAAGACATAAACGGTTGAGATCAACGTGTCTTGATCTAGTGAAGAAGCTGCCTTAGGCCTCAGATACACAAAACAAGCACAGCTGAAGTGGGTGATCACCACAGTGAGATGGGAGGCACAGGTTGAGAAAGCTTTTCTCCTTCTCAAACTGGAGCAGATCCTTAGGATAGCAGAAATAATATAGAAGTATGAAATAGAGATCAATAGGACAGTGCCCAGCAAAACAATGGCACATAAAAGAACTATCCCCAGATTAGTTAGGTAAGTATCAATGCAAGTCAAACTCAGCACAGGTGAAATATCACAGAAGAAATGTTGGATTCTATTTGGCCCACAAAAAGGCAACCTGAAAATAAGGATGCAAATAACTAGGGATATAAAGCATCCTGTTACACACGATGCAGCTACTAGTTTGATGCAAACCCTTTTCTCCATCAGCACCTGGTACTGAAGTGGGTAGCAAATTGCTGCATATCGGTCATAAGACATAGCGACTAACAAGAAACAGTTGTTGGCTCCCAAACTAAAGAAGCAAAACATCTGCGTAGCACATCCAACCAAGGAAATGGACTGTCTGCCAGTCCACAGAGTCAGTAGCAGTTTGGGGATGGTGACAAATGTGGTACAAATTTCTGAGACAGATAATGCAAAAAGTAAAAAGTACATTGGACAATGTAGAGTCCGGTCTAGCAATATGACTGACATGATAGTGATGTTGAAGGCCAGGATGGTGCCATAGGTGAGGGAGAAAATCAGGAAAAGTAAAGATGGTGTCTTTCCAAGGATGGAAAAGCCCAGCAAGAGAAAATCATTCATGGAGCTGTCATTGCTATTATTCATACCGGATGTAAAATTATCAGCCCTAAAAGGAAAAGATGGGGAAGATTTATAAGCTATGAGATGATCCCTCAATCTCAAATGTACCCAAATTTAATCTGTTGCTTCAATTTAGGGGCTTCCTAGAAAAGGCAAGCCTGCATGAAGCAGGCACCCCACTACACGTCAGCAGGGACAATGGGTATAATAACTTTCCTTGTCTAGAAAATAATATAAGACACTGAGCAACATACAGATGGTAGACAATACCATCTTGCCCAAATTCTTCATATTTCCTATTCATGGAGCTACTAACCCTAGCCATCCATTTATAACATCGCTGCTTTAGTTATTTATGCAATCTTGCACCCCATTTTTTTCCTGAAGTTGAGGGGCACACTGAAAACAACATGACGAAGCTGAGCCCAACTTATACTAATTTCTCTCTTTTCAGGCTCTTAAAATGTAAACCTGGTGACAAAGTGATGCTTCCCGCTCATTGGCATCAGTGCCACTGACCTCCATCCTGAAAAGATCCCTGGTTCTCCACTGCTTCTCAGATGGCTTCTGTTTCTCTATCAGGCTTGATGAAATAACCCTTTCCAATTTGTCAGTGGCATTTTTGACTTGATCACTGAAACAGGTATAAAGGAGATAGATAGATCCATCCACAAGAGCATATAAAGGCTGATGCTGTTATGGCCAAGCTGATCTTTACCCTCAAAGAAACAGATTTATTTACAAGAATACAAACCTGTATTCAGTTTTATTATTGTTGTCCACAGAGGCACTGGCTCAGTTTGGGAATATGTTCCCCTGATAATGTAGATGATTCACATTAGGAACAAGTCTTTTAATTTGGAAAGCCTGGTTTTGGGTTGAAGTTTTCTTCTTTGTTGGGCAAAATATTATGGTATATTCCCTCATTTTCTGATTTTAAATGAGTCAGAGTGTCTAGTCTCCTCCGAGCAAAGCAAATGAGTCACTTAATAGAGTCTTTTTAGCAAGCAGAACAGATGCTATAAACTAAAGGAACCAGCACCAATGTTGATTTCATCATTCGTTTATTGAAAAGATGGATTCGGTTCCAAGGCTTTGACAATGAATATAGGACAAAAAATAATAAACAAAACAAAACATCAGCAATACATTGAAACATTAAAATTAAGAATATATATCAAGCCAGGACATTTCTTCCTTAAAGATAGGCTTCAGTTTAGCTTCATTGTGACTGGAAGCAAAGTGCTTCAGAGCATCCAGGAGCATGAAGATACCACTTTTCTGCAATCCTCAGAGCTGTTGCATCTTTTCCTGAGACCACACGGCAGGGTCAGAGAGCAGCCATGCAACTTAGGGAAAATGTGCAGCAACTTTCAGAGGCTGCAGAAAAGTGCTACATTTATGCTCCTGCATGCTCCAAGCCATTTTTTGCAGAATGTATCCAGAGTGCTGCGGAGGATGTGAGAACAGAAGCAAACACGGAAGGTCATGAGCAACTAGGCCTTTGGTGAGGGAGAGCGAGACCCCTCGCTTCATTGCTTTTGCCATATTTTATCTTTATCTTTTATCTTTTATTGTAATTTCTTGGTTTGATTTTTGTGAGACACCCGGAGTCATTGTGAGTTGGGCAGTGTACAAGTTTAATAAATCATCATCATCATCAGCTAAAGGTTGCATCAAGCATATATAGCATATACATATCACGCATATAGGACAATGAATATTTTAATGACCTTTTGTATTATTATTATTATTATACACAACAATGTGAAATCACAGCTGCCAGTTCTTTAGCTGGTGTTGGCCTTCATTCACATTGAGTTCTTTCCAAGAACCTAGGATGTCATAATGTATTATTATTTTTATTATTATTATTATTAGTTTTTATGTACGATAGCTGCTCAGAGTTACTTGTTTAAGATGGGTGGCCATATAAAGTTCCCAGATAAATAAACTGATCAATCAATCAATCAATCAATCAATCAATAAAGTAATGGAATGAGGTTCTTGCTGAGATTCCACTGGCCCCCACTCTACTGGTATTTCAAAGGACCCTAAAGACCTGGCTCTTTGCCCAGAGCTTGGGGTAGGGAACATGAAGCCCCCTTTTTTGCTTTGTTCCCAACCAATTTTGTCATTTCTGCCCTCTTTATTCTTTTCGGGTTTGTTTTGTTGTTTCCTTTTTTTAAAAAAGAATGTTTTAACAATTTATAAACTGCAGAGTCACTGGGAGTCAGGAGGCATATAAATTATTATGGTTGGATCGCACAGTCAGCCAGATGTTTAGACTGGATTTGGCATTTTTATCCATCTATCAAGTCCTTCCCAAGGACCTGGGATAGGCAGATGTTGTTGCTTGATGGTGTTAAAGGTGTCGTCGCAGGATATAAGCTGTTCCAAGGAAAGCTGCCCTTTGCAATTGACTGAGGGTGATTTTGTCAATGCCAATGATCTTCAAGTGGTGCTCCAGATGTTTTGGGATTGCACCCAAGGGGCCTATTACTATTGGTACTATCTTTGCTGCTGTTGTTGTTATTGTTGTTATTTAGCAGACAGGACATCTGTGAAAAACACAGAGTTCTATTGATGATGGCCAAACCATTCCCCAAATTTCCTATTTCATTTTCACTGCTCTGCAAGGCAGGTTGAATATTCATATTCTTCCTGTGTGCCATATATATCAACCATTGTAAAGAGAACATGAAACACTTTTTCTAGGTCTGGCAGTAGCCATCTAAAGGCACTAATACAATTTTTTCACTTACAAAAGGCCCACTGGATTTTTAAAAACTTCTCTTTTTCCTGCACTAAATGGCAAAGGGCTTGTACAAAATGTTCATTGGGGTTTTATTTACTTCAAACACCTCAGCTAGAATATGGTTGCTATGTCCATTTAAAGGGCTGCATTTAAAGTACTATCCAAAAATATTTTTAAAATACAGACAGTAGCTTAGTAATATTCAGTTTTATTTACTTCAAAAATGCTCAAAACAGGGTTTTGCTTACTATGTTCATTTAAGGAATTGTATTACCCTTACGTCTAACCCTTAAAATTCTTAAAAACAAAACAAGCCCCCAGAAAGTAGGGTTACCAATGATCTAGGGTTACCCATAGTCAGGAGTGACAAGATTAGGATTAGGGTTATTGAAGATGACTCCCTTAGGGCTGTTAATCATTAACATCAGAGTCAGTAAATAGTCTTTCTGAAATCATAACGTCATCATTTTGGGAGAGGGTTCATGACCAGCTGAGGTCTGCACTAGGCAGGCCTTGTTTACTTATGTGACATCACTGATCAAAACTATTGATAAAAGTCCCAGGTTATATAGTATTCCTACTCTCCAGACCTTCAGGCAGATGCTGATATATCATCCTGCATGATTTTTCCTGTTCTTAATATGCCACCATATTGTATCCATTTACTTGGGGGTAAGCTTCAGTGAAATGAAAATGGCTCACTCCTCAGTGAATACGTTTAGGATTGCACTGTAAGTAATAGCTTGTGAGACCCGACATGCAACATTACTTGATGTTAATTTCATCTGAATCTGATCAGATTCAGAACTCATATTTCTGGCTAGGAAATGTTGTAATACGCAATTTTCCCCAGGTATTTTACATAATTAACATAGACCTATGGGATCAGTTAGGCAGCAATTCTATGTTCATTTAGAAGGAAGGATACCTATTATACTGGCGATTAAAACAAGTATGATTGGAGTTGGGTTTGTCTTTGGCTGCCCTGACTTCTCTTCTTTTCTTATTGTGTTTTTTTTTGTTTGGTTTTAACCCTATGAATGCTGTCACAATTGTGAGTTGGGTGGATATATAAATTGATTAAACAAATAACCATAAACAGATATGTGTGTCCACTTTACTTGGGTCAACAATGAGATCCAGATGTTTAATTGTTACTATTTTCTTTTCTCTACTGTTTTGGGGTGGGGTAGGGTGGGGAATGAAAGAGCTGGCTACTGGAGAGAACCTACAGGAATGAATGTGCAGTATTATTAACTATAGCAAGCTATTTTAAAATAAATTCTTTTTTCCTTGTTTTGACAGATGGGAAACAGCATTATAAATTATAAGTGAACAATAAAGAAAAGAAAATAACATTAGGAGGCAACCTTTCTTCCTTCCTTCTTATTGCAAACATCATATATGCATAGGCAGAATCTGCTAATACTAGAAAAAGATTTGTAACTGGAATTTTCCACACTGATTGATTTTCAATTTGTTTTTTAATTAAGGGAATTGTATCTGTAGATCGAATAAACAAACTGTTTCCTTCCAATTTTGCAATGAGAGTTCCCCACTGGATTACAAAATGACACTAAACCATCCCAAGACAGCAAAAATCTTATTCTTTTTGCCAGTTAATCACTTTCTTCAAAGCATCTTTTACCTCTTTGTTCCTCAAACTGTAGATTATTGGATTCAGCATTGGGACTACCAGAGTGTAGAACACAGCTGAGATCTTCTCCTGCCGCTGAATGTACACAGAGCTGACTTGCAAATGGCTTAAACTAACTGGCCCATAGAACATGGTGACTGCTGTTAGGTGGGAAGCACAGGTGGAAAAAGCTTTGTATCTGCTCCCACGAGAATGCATCTTTATGATACAAAAGAGGATACACAGGTAGGAGATTATAATTATCAGGAGAGTAGAAAGAGCAATTACTCCAGAGAAGGTGACCAATAAAAGTTCATTAATATCGGTGTGACTGCATGAAACCTTCAACAAAGCTGGTGTATCACAGAAAAAGTGGTTAATTACACCTGGGGCACAGAATGACAGTGTAAGCAAGCCAGAGGTATGTGTGAGGGAATTCACTATTCCCCCTAGGTATGACCCTGCTACAAGGTGGACATAGACCCTTTTGGTCATCATAGTGGTATAGAGTAATGGCTTACAAATGGCTACATAGCGGTCATAGGCCATTACTGCGAGCAGGAAGCCCTCGGTGCTCACAAACACTACAAAAAAGCAATGTTGGGTAATGCATCCAGCATATGAAATAGTTTTAAATTGTGCTAAATTCATCAAGAGCCTTGGTGCAAAGATGGAAGAGTAGCAGAGATCAACTACAGACAGGTTGCCAAGGAAGAAGTACATTGGGGTATGAAGCTGGGGACTGATTCTGATCAGTACAACCATCCCCATGTTCCCAATCAATGTCAGAAAATAGATCAGGAAAAATATCATGAAGAGGGGGACCTCAAATGCCAGCTGGTCTGTTAGTCCAAGAAGGATGAATTCAGTTACTGTGGTGTAATTGTTCATGATCATTTAGTGGTGGTCACATGACACTGCACCTGGTAAGCAAAAGAAAGGCTGTAGATCATTATGCTTGTCAAAGTAGACCTGGCATCACTTAATTAAAGTGAATTGAATTGGCATCCAAGCAGAAAAATTGATTTTTCAAGTCAGATACAGAATTTCTGGAAGCTCCTGTGTGTGAGAAGTATTTTTTGCTTGAATATGTGTGAAAACTGCTTGGTGCAGAGAGAAGACAGCTTATGCAAAGGATCTTACTTTTCCCTTTCTCCTCCCTGTAACTCCCACCCCTCAAAAAGCCTTTCTAGATATTCAGAAGAGCCAAATATTGCTGATATTTCCTGCAGTAGGAAAGAGAAATGAACCAAAACTATGTAGAATAATTTTGCATTACTTCCTGTACTGGCTCTCTGCCCCCTGTCCCCACTGCTCCCTTGAAAAAACACACAACTCACAATGTTCAGAAGGTCCTTCTGAACCATCTGAGGAAGTTTTTCAAGAAATACAGAGAACTGCAAGGGAGAGGAGACACAGAGAAAAATGCATTGCGTGAGTCGCCCTGTGGTCAAATAGCATATGATACCACTTGGGTAGTTTCCCTAAGGACATTTGCAATTTTTCTAAAGAATTGTGCCCATCTCCGCATGGTTTTTGTGGGAAAAAAATGAAAACTGCCTGAAGCTTTAACTGCAGTTCCTTTTAACATTATAGCTACATCAAGCTAAGGCAGAGTGCAAATCACTAATGATTACCTGGATCCTTTGAGTGCTGTGCAGCCTCAGTGGTGGTGAAGGTGTGAGTTTCCTCAGCTTCTTCTGGAGATGTGTCCTTCATTGTAGATTTATCAGATGCATTGTTTGGAGTGTTTTTTCCTCCTGATTAACATATTAACATACATTGTTATATGTTAGGAATTAATTAAATTATATCAATCATTCCAATCATTCCAAAGGAATTAGATCTCCCCAAATCCCCAATAAACTCTGCCTGGAAATCCTAAATCATTTCTGTTTGTGAGCTTGAAACACATAGCCTACTTTGCTGCTGTGTGAGTCAAAGACTATTCTGGGATTCAAGTGAAAATATACGAGCTAAGAAAGCAAATCAAAATGCTCAGAGCATTTGCTCATCCTTAAATTTTACTGATGCTCCTGCACAGAAATAGAACTGCATGTACTATTCATACAGCAGGTGGACTCCTTTATGTAGGGACTGTGCCTCCTAGATAGAATGTCAGAGCCTTGAATGTTAACTAAAGCAAAGTTGATTCATCTTCTTAGGCACTTCCAGAAGGATCACAATTAGCAGAAGCAACGCCTATAGAAAAGGAGCTCATTACTGAAGGTGGCCAAACAACAAACATTGTCTCTATTCTTAGAGTGAGGCTGCAAATCTGGAGGTCAGAGATTGCAGAAGAAGATGGATTTAGTGGATGCCTTGTGGCTATCTCAATCTTCTGCCTAAATTTCCTCATTCGTTAAATGTAATTATAACCCATCGCACAAAGAGATCTAGACTGTGCAGCATTTGTATTCCAAAACTGGTAGGGACAAGAACAACATTCTTTCTCCTTTCTAAATGTTCCTCTTCCCTTTTTCTAGAGTAGACATGTCACATTTCTACTGGGCAGAAATACAGGTTATGAGAGAAATACAGAGTGCTCAACCACTGCCCCATTATTAAGGCTGGAGATATATTTGGTCTTCTTTTTTCTTCTAAACTGGGCTCCAAGTGTAATCCATGTTGGAAAGAGGAATGCTTAAAGAACATTTGAAGGATATACCAGGTGCAGAACAGTTAAGAATCCTTTCTGTCTGCTAATTTAGTTCTAAACATCATTCCTGATGCATGATTATAAATCACTTTGAAAGAACTTAACTCTTAAAAATGGGGAAAAAAATACCAATCTTTGCCAATGTAACTTTGGGCATTTGCATCAGCTAAAATGATGTACATTTCAGCCTTTAGATGCTATTTCCTGCCATGCAAACAATATTTTTAATTGAAAAATCCTAGCAGCTTTGTTGGATTTTTCAATTTCTGCTCTGAATCAGAGGCATCTGATTCATCCTCATAGACTCTCATGCTGAAAGCATTCAGTTACTTTTTCTCTATATTCTTGTATTTCACAGCACCGTAAACAATGTAGAGGCCACCTAGAAATAATTTCTTTACGGACACTATCCCAAATGAATGGAAGAAGCCAATCTACCTTGACCAATCACCCAGAGTGACTGCATCACTTCTCAGGAAGGGTTTATACAGGAGTGGTGAGTTGGTCACAGACTTGATTTATGAGAGAACGATATTTATTCCTTTAAGTGATCTGAAGCAATAGCATCCCTGAAGTAACTTTATCTTCAGAGTCTCAAGGGAAACAACTTCAGGCTATCTTCCTGGGAGCTTTAATACTGTACTGCTTTTAAAATTATTCACAACTGAATTGATGCTTAGTTTTCCTGTTTAATAGAAAAACAAACCAACATTATTTTCTAATATCTCATTACTTTAAATTTTGTCCAATTCTAAGGACACTTTATGCCAGACCAATGGAGAAAAATACCACCACTGTTCCAAAACCTGATATTGTAGTATTATTTCTATACATATGGATTGCTAGTGTGTTTGTGTGTGAGAGACATTGAGTAATATAAAGGAAAACATTTTATGGAATTTGTTCATGAAATAGATTGTAGTTCACTTGGATTTTGTGCAATCTACATAAAAGTTGGATCTATGCAGATCCTCAGAGATCCCCAGGATTTTACTTGGGTTCCATCTGAAGCCAACATTAAATCAAAGGTCACACCTATCTGTAAGCCATTACAATGACAAAACTAATTTTTTGGCATTACTGAAAGTGCAAAAACACAAATCAAAGGTATGGATTCTCATCTATCTTCACTATTTTTACATGGAACTCAGCTAAAGCTACCATCAAAACAAATATGACATTCATCTGCTTGGAATGATCCACAGTCATCCCATTAACCAGTAGGACAGGACTGTGTGAAGTGGATTCAGAGGCAGAAGGATGCTGCAGAACCCTTGGATCACATATCACCTACTTAAATCAAATTCAGTGTTTTGCTCTGTGAGCTCAGGAAAAGGCATACTTTCTTTAAGGAGTTGCCAACAGATGTGATGTGAGTGCACCCATTTCCCCCTTGGAATCTGGATTGCTAAATAACCCTAACATTCAATAATGTTTCAAGGAATCCTCTAAAAACCCTGTAAGAATGCATTAAACTTGGCTTGGACCTACCTTTTAAATTCTTCTGATGTTATATTCTTTTGACTGTGAATGAACTGTATGTCATAACTTGATAAATGTCTAGCTGTCATTAAAGAGTTCAAATCCACAAACAAAAAGAGAACTCCAAACAAACATTGATCACATTCTGCCAGACAAAGAATTTCTAAAAAATGAGTTACATATTGGCAGTTTTCTTTTACTTGTTACATGCAAGAAGACACTAATTCTGTCTAGAGTGGAAAACTGACTGGCATGGAGAACAGTGGGTGCCAATCAAATACAAATGCTCTTGGTAACATTTTTTTCTGCATTAAGTCACTCCAAGCTTTTGTTTCTCTAGAACAGATTTGCAGAAGTTTAAAAGAGAAAGGCAAGATCTCAGGTTCTACTGACCTGTGGGAGCTCTCCTGATAACTTTTACTTTTGGGCATGAACCAGAAAAACGTTCAAGGCCTTGTATCATAGAGTTAACATGTGAAATGCAAGACCTCACAAAGCAGCTCAGTGAAGACAGTAAGTAAGTAGGCCATTGGGTTTGTCTAATGTAAGAGCTGCAGACTTAATAACAGTCCTCCAATCCAAGTTAGCAGACAGTCTAGATGAGTGAAGACTGCAGCACATGAGAGACCAGGATAAGATTGTACAGTGGTGAGGGGAAGAAGATGGTCAGCAATATTGAGGAACGTATTTTTCAGTAATTTCTCAGTTTGTTTATATATGGCTTTATTTAATGAGTTACATGCTGCCTATCATGAAAAGGCGATTGCATGGAATGTGCTTAATTACAATGCAAACACTTTGTTTTCAAAGAGAACACTTTCTCCCATGGAAAAGCATGTAGAGATGAAAACACCCTTCTCATACTGTAATTGGATCCAGATCTTCATAATGCATTACTAAGGACTAGTGATCCCCACTATCAGTAGCTTCTGTGTGGGTGGGGTGGGTTGGGGAAATGAAGGTGGCATATTGGGAACTTTTAAAAGAGATAAGGTCAACTCCTAGACTATGTGTGTGTGTGTGTGTTTGATTGGGAGGAGGGCAGAAGGAAAACTAAATAAGTTTTAAAATTATTGGGTGGCCATGAAGTAGTTTCCCATCTCCCTTAAGTTACTTCTTTAAGCTAAACCAAGGACCAGGGAAGAGTATTTACCAATCCTGACATTTGCTGAAGCAGACTTTGCACATCAGGCCCAGAAGTTCCTTTAGAAAAGATACTGTATCAAATTTACATCACTTGCTGTGTCCTTTATTCATTAGATGATCAACTTTAAGGTGTATTTAGCAGGATGGAGAAATTGCCAGGATTCTATTAATAATCGACAGACCAGTATACATAATAGAAATTTTTTGTTAAAACTTCATTCCCCCCCCCCCCCCCCCCCCGAAATCTGGGTATTTTTGTTCATTTACTCTGAACAAAAATGACAAGAGATATTTAATGGGAGCCCAGTTCTCTTCCAAATACTTTTTTCACAGCACATTTTACATCTTTATTCCTCAGGCTGTAGATCAAAGGATTCAACAGGGGTATTATTACTGTGTAAAACAGAGATGCCATTTTGTCAGTGTCAAGGGAATAGCTAGAACTGGGCCGGAAGTACATGAAGAGAATAGTTCCATGAAATATGGCCACTGCTGTGAGGTGGGATGCACACGTGGAAAATGCTTTATACCTCCCTTCAGTGGAGCGAATTCTTAGGACCGCAGTGATAATGAATATATAAGAGGTAACAATGATTAGCAAGGTGCTCATTTCAAACAGGCTGCCAAAAATGAATATCAGCATTTCGTTCATAGAGACATCACTGCAAGCCAGTTTCAGAAGGGGGGTGAGATCACAAAAAAAGTGATTGATGCCATTGGAGCCACAAAAGGACAACCTCAACAAACCACTTGTGTGAATCATAGAATTCACAATTCCCCATAGATATGATCCAGCTATCAATCCTTTACAAAGCCTCTTAGTCATCACTGAAGTGTAGAGCAAAGGGTTGCAGATGGCCACATAGCGATCATACGCCATTGCAGCCAACAGGAAAAACTCAGTTGTGGCAAATATGGCAAAGAAGCAATACTGTGCAATGCAGGAAGCATAAGATATGGTTTTCTTGTCCACTAAAAAGGTCACCAGCATTGTGGGTGTGATGGTGGTGGAATAACAGGCATCTAAAAAGGACAGGCTGCTAATAAACCCATACATGGGGGTATGCAGCTGGGGAACAGTCCAAATTAATAAAATCATCCCAAGGTTCCCCAGCAGAGTGGCAATATAGATGATTAAAAATGTTGCAAAGAGCAGTGGCCGCATTTCCAGGTGTTCTGTGAGTCCAAAAAGAATGAAGTTGGTCACCAAAGTGTAATTTATTCCAGACTTTGCTTTCATTCCCTCTTTCCTGTGGGGAAAAACAACAAAAAAAATCTTTTTAAAAAAATACAGATTATGAAACTCTAAGCAGATAGCTTCAATTTTCCCTTTTCCCTGAACACAGGACTTGTGGATGAGAGAGAGTTTAATTGATGGATTTGGGTGAGAAAGGGACATTGTGCTACTCCTATATTTATCTCTTTGCTATACCCTTATTCTGCTTGCAAGAAAAGGGATATTATATTTTTAAAGAGAACATGTTTGAGAGAACATTTTCATTTCTACTCTGCCAATAAGAGTAAAAAGGACAATAGACTTATTTTAATCTTAGGATTATTATGCCTGTTACATATACACTGAAAGTTTTTTAAAATTTTCTATTTTTGATTTTCCATTAAATAGATTTATTGAAGTATAATGTATTTTTACTGATAATGGGACTGTGTTAGAACTGCAATCTTTTGTTTCAGAAGTTAAAAGATCACACAGAGATTTTTGAATATATTATAAATATACTGTAGTCTTCATACAGCTGGATTGGCTAACAGGGCTGAATGTGTGATGTACAGTATTTTTGTTATTGGAGATAAAAATTCTCTGGATTGCAAAAACAATGTTCATGAAGTTCCTCCAGTACACATGATGAAGCCGATTCTGTTCCATATGGCCTTCATCAATTGCCTTCACACCTAACTCTGCAGAAGAATAATGGTTTGCTCAAATCTATGGGGTGATCATCTCACTAAAATCACAGTGCTCAGAATACATTATGGTGTAGAAAGATGAACTGCCTTGAAACAGAAAAATGTATGAGTGACTGTCAAGGTCAACGTTCCTCTTTGGTGGTCTGACTGTCAGGGTCAAGCTTAAGCACACAGACAGTTATAGAAGAAAGGAAAAAAAATAAACTTCTTAGAATCACCTGCAAGCTTGCATGTAGGTTTTGAAAGAAAGAAGTATCAGATATAGCAGGTAGACAAAGAAGTGTGTGTGTGTGTTTGCGTTCTAGGTTTGACAGGAGATGAGAGACAACTGGATAGAACGTGAAGAAGAAGAAGCAATAGCTGAGGGGGCCAGGAACCAGACTGTCCACAGTCAAGGAGATGTAGAGTCTGGGAAGGAGCCTGTGGCACCAGGAGCCAGAGGAGGAATCTGCAAAGAAAGAGCTGGAAGGAGAACACGGCCCAAGACTGTAGATAGTGGCAAAGTGGATACACCAGAAGGTTCAGGTGCTGGAGAACTGGGCAAAGCAAGTACAGGCATGAGAATATAGTTATGGTCAGGCAGGCAGACAGGCAGACAGGCAGAAATTGTTAGCATTCTTAAGCCTGTAGGTAAGTACATGTGGGAGGAAGGAAGAGACTAGCAGCTAAATGTTTTATATTAAAGGAGTAGAGGTTTGAATCATTTAGTTAAAAGTCTTTTAATATCCTTTAGAGTTAGACTTTGTTAGTGTACATGCTTAGGTATAGATTTGATCTGTCTCTCTCTCTCTCCACACACACATGTGCAAAAAAAAAAACTTTCACCCCTACGGGTGGTACGTGTCTTCCTCAATCTCAGGTCCTCTACCAGAGGCCTAGGAGTTTGAGGGTTCTGCGCAGTATCTTAGCTGTTCCTAGCCCTGCACTTTTCTGGACAGAGAGCTTGGATGTTGTTCCTGGGATCTGTTGGAGCCACTCTCACAGCTTAGGAGTCACAGCCCCGGGTGCTCCGACCACTACTGGGACCACTTTGGCCAGCTCACAGGGTGTCTGATGCTTGGTAGTTCATGCATGTTGATAGCACAGCTCTTGTTCCTCCCATTGAACTGGCTGTTCAGGACCTGTCTTATCCTTTGGTGGCACTTGGATGTTGCTGTCTTCCTTGCCTTCTCATCGTGGTTCCCATGTGACTGTGGGATACCAAGATACTTGTAGCTGGTCTGCATGTCTGCTATGTGGCCCGGTGGTAGTTCCATCCCATTGGTCTTAACTACCTTCCCTCTTTTTACTACCATCCAGCCACACTTCTCCAGTCTGAATGACATACTAATGTCCTCACTGTAGATCCGTGTCAGGTAAATCACCGAGTTGATGTCTTGTTCACTCATAGCATACAGCTTGATGTCATCCATGTAGAGGAGGTGGCTGATGGTAGTTCCACTCTTGGACTTGTATCTGTATCCAGTCCTTGTGATTATCTGGCTGAGGGGGTTCAAGCCTATGCAGAACAGCAGCAGGGACAGTGCATCACCTTGGTATAAGCTGCACTTGATGCATCTTGAGTTAACTTCCAGTGTTGTCCTCCACATCCCATTGAGCTCTTGAGGAAGGTCCTTAATGTCCTGTTGACTTTGTATAGCACCAGGCATTCACAGATCCATGTATGTGGAATTGAGCCTCCGGTGTTGTTCCCAATGCCCTTCTAAGCTGTGTTCATGTGCTGGCCCATATGGTCCTATAGCTTGGTAGCTATGATGCCTGATAGGACTTTCCATATTGTGGGGAGGCAAGTTATTGGTTGGTAGTTGGATGGTGCTGTTCCCTTATGGGGGTCTTTCATGATCAGCACTGTCCTTCCTTTTGTTAGCCAGTCTGGGTGGGAGCCTGCTGTTAGCAGCTGGTTCATCTGTGCTGCTAGGCATTCATGCACTGCTGTTAGTTACTTTAGCCAGTGGATCTTGGCCAGGCCAGGTGCTGTCCAGCTCTTCATGTTCTTGACCTGCCGTTGGATGTCTGTTACTGTAATGGTGACTGGTTCCTGTTCTGGAAGATTGCTGTGGTCTGCTCTCAGGTCCTGCAGCCACTTTGCACTGGTGTTATATGTCTTCTCTTTCTCCCAGTTCTTCCAGTACTGTTCAGTTTCTGCTGTTGGTGGCTCTGCTGTTACTCTGTTGTTGCACTGCAGTTGGGAGTACACCTTGGATGGTTCTTTGGAGAACAGGGCATTTATTTGCTTGGCCTCTGCTTCTCTAGTGGTGTATCTCCTTAGCCTGGCAGCCAGTGCTGTGAGCCTTTGTTTAGCAGTCTCTAGGGCTTCAGATGGGATCAGGCCCATATATTTTTTCAGTAGCCGAGTCTTATCCTTAATCTTCATGCTATAGTTCCACAAGCTGATTAACTTCTCTCCAAGTTGCCTTGATCTTAGCCTCCAACCTCATTTTCCGGGCGGGGAGGCATGTACTGCTGTTTTTCTTGATCGTGTAGCCAAGCATCTCCAGGATTACATCGGCTGTAGCACATACCAGTTCATTGGTTTGAGTTAAGGTGGTAGTAGGGATTGTCCTGAGGGCTCTATTGGCATTTTCTAGCATACTATCTGATGGTACTTCCCCACTGAGGCTTGGTAATCAGTCTTGAGGATTGACTGTAGCTAGTTTATTCATGATCGTATGCCTCATATCAGCTGCTGTGCTCTGTAATAGAGGGGGTGGCAGTGACATTCCAGCTTCAAGGGTGGGCTGCACATCCAGTTGTTCTTCCGGGTCTTCTTGAGTCCAGGATGTAATGAGTAGTTGGTCTATCTCAAGTTGTGAGAGCAGCTTCCCCTTCACTATTTTGAAGCATTGGGTAACTAGCTATTTCTCAGTTAACGTAGATGTAGGTCTTCTGACATATATCCCCTCTTATTAGGTCTACTGTTGTAGTAGCATTCCATCAATTCCAGGTTCTCTTGTCTCATTCATGTATGGTTTGTTCCAGTAGCCCATTTATCGTCAGATTGTCCTGGTTCCCCAACATCTGGCATGGACCTTGTTAATTTGGACAATGTCTGAGCTGGCATGACTCTCTTAGTTCATACACTCTCATATCTGAGGTAGGCAGGTGAGGCATTAGGTGGTCTTTGCCCAAGGACCCCTACTGGTAAGATAGGTACTAGCTGGGATTTGAATCTCAAGTCTCCCGTGTCAAAGGGCGGTACTCTAACCACTATGCTATCCAGTCTCTCTCTCTCTCTCTGCCCATACGCACACACGCACAAACACTTATGACTGGAATGATTGTAAATACAGTATTGCACTAAGATTGTATAGTAATAAACAGCTCCGTATTTGCTTGTTGTCTCTGGCTTTGTTCTTGTCCATACTCCCCCTCCAACAGAAGGAATTTTATTGCTTCAAGTATCAATACAAAGTTAGCATGTTGAAGAAAGTTGCATACCCAGTAATGTATGGAAAACCTTACAGGTATAATGCCTATACTATCTTGGGCAAGTGGGTTTTGTGTGTGTGTGTGTGTGTGATGGGGGAATAGTTAGATGTAAAGATTTGACTGACATGGTGTGTGTGTTAGTCAAGTGACATCATAAATTACATGTATTTGAGGAAATGTAAAGAAAACACAGTTAAGAAAAGAGAGAGTTTGAGAACACATATACATTTTCTTGTAATCTCCAAAAACAATCAAACTGGACCCAGTTCCAAAAGAACGTAGTATCTGGGACATTTCCACCACTTGTGAGTTACAAAAGTGTACACTTGCTCACCTCCAACTATTTATTTTTACATTATGTAACATCTCCATTACTTTTGCAGCCCAATTTATTTTTATTTATTTAGAAACTCATATGGCTGTATGTCTTATATAAAATAGCCCTAGGCTGCTCACATTAATATTAAACAAAAACAGAATAAATAAAACAAACCAACTCCAAGCACAGCACCAAAACATCATATAAACTCCTCATGTTCTTATATTTTCTGCACTTGCTTCTATCCAAGCCCGAAGACTGGGTGAAGAGGCAGGTTTTCACAGCTCTCTGAAAGGCTAATAGGGCGGCGGCCCTTGGAATCCCAGGGTGGAAGCCCTCAAGGCACAAATGACCAGGCTCCAATTATCCTATTTTGGACATATTATGTGAAGACCAAGTTCTTTATCCTGGGTAAGGTGGAAGGAATGAGAAGAAGAGGATGACCAGCAGCAAGGTTGATGGACTTGATTACAGTGGCGATGGGAGCACCATTGGAAGACCTCAAGGAAGAGGTTAGGGACAGTTTGTCATGGAGAAAATCTTTCTATGTTCTCACTGAGAGTCAAGAATGACTTGATGGCATATAAACTATCATAATCAAAAGACAAAAAGGGTTGTTAATCTAAAATGAAGCCACACATGGCAGCTGGGTTCTCTTCCGAGCTATTTCTTTCCTTCTATGAGTGTGGAAGTATTCATTGGGGTCTCTCTTGCCTAACCTAAGCAGGAAAGAAACCAAGGTAACTCCAAGGAGGATGTCCTTCATTTGGAAACAATAGACTCAAATACCCCAATACAACTTTAGCTGGGGCATGAAAAAAAATGATGCCCATCTAAATAAGAAGAGGAGCTGTCAGTATAATCTGTGCAAGCTTCTTAAAGACACAAGCCATGTATGGCACACTGTAGGTTTAGTAGTTCAGATACTGTGGCAGCAAAGTCATTTAGGAGGTTCCTTTATACCTCACATATGATTAATGAACTTTGAATCTGAATAGGTCATTTTATTTTGATGATTGCTTATGAGAAATAGTCAATACTGAGCCGAACTTATAAAAGATGCAATGCCTACCTTTAAGCAGGAATGTAGCACTTCTGATAGTTTTAAAAGTCAAGCATAAGCGGAAGGCTGGGTTTTCTGAGGTGTTTATGTCAAAGCTTATAAAATGCTCAGTAACATCCCTAAAGCAAGATAATTAAAGTTATTCCCAGATGTGCCTATTTAGAGATTGGTAATTAGTCTCAAAATGATCCTGGTTGTTGTATTATATCCCTTTTTTGATATTTTTTCTCTCTTTTTTTCCCTTTCTTTCTCTCTTTTTTTAATGAGCAATGCATCTTCTCATACAAGTTCCTGTGAAGATTCCCAGTGTCAGAGGGTCATATCTGTTAAGAGATAGGTAGATTTACATGGGATGAAACAGTCTGAAATAACAGTCTGTAGTTTTCAGGGAATGAACTGATGGCATCTGGAAATGGCCAATATAGTTGATATGATATTATAGTCCGTCTTCCCTTAAGTTATCAGAGCAGAGAAGTACAAATGTTATAGTATGTCATGACTTCATGTACAAGAATTTACATGATTTCCACCCTATCTTCCTTTGGGGGAGGGGAGAGAATTCTCTATTTTTACACAGTTTATATCCTGTGTGGTGTTTTCACTTGTATTAACCACCAGGAAGCAGTATGTGACTCGTTTTGTCCTATTTGGGATTCTTCAGTGTGTGGTTATAAATTCTGTAAATTCTGGACCCCAAAGTTGAGAAGACAGAGAAAGGAGGAATCACCTTCCTTTTCTGCCTCTAGCGGGAAATAGCTACTTGGAGCTAAAACCAAAGAACAGTTAAAAGTTGAATTTATTCTTAGTGCACAAGAGAAAGTAGCAGAGAAATTAACACAGAAATAAAATTATGTGGAGGTGGCTTATCATTTTAATAGCTCTCACTCATGATTTATAGGCTTTTAAAACTACTGAGTTCATGTAGCTAAAAACTTCAGAGGATGAGATAGAACTGGGCATTTTGGAGGAAAAGCAGAGACTTGATTCTCTGGATGTAAAAATGGAAGAGTTGTCTTAATGAGTGATTCACATGACAAAAATATTGCCCAGCTCGAAGATACTGATAGACATGGGAAATCAGTGGTTTTATATGCTTCAATGGCCTCTCCATCTCCCACAAGCAATGGACAACTACATTCTGTATGATCAAAGCCTCTGAATTATCTTCACAACTTGTTCTTCACAGAATGCTCTCCAGTTCTGTAGTGTGGAAGTAACAAGTGCATTAATAATTTGGGGGTTTCATTAAACTGTAACAAAAAATGCTCCATCATAATTATTATCCTATATACTGCATATATGATCCATGTACCTCCTGGTTAGTGGGATATGGGTAAAAGCATACTGGCTTGCAAGTTAGTTTCTAGATCAGAGATCCTATATTACATAGAATCGCATGAGCTCAACTGGGGAAAAAACAAAAGAAAACTAGGCTTTGGTTGTGCTTGTGTCATGCTGGTTCAAATGCGCCACAACTGGTGGTACTGTTCTTATGATAAACAGAATTCAAAAACAGTGTGTACATATATATGTGTGTTGTGTGCGTGTATATATATATACGTATATAATTAAAGTTTTAACAACAATAATAAGAATGAATACAAACTAAAATGGAACACAGAAAACGAAAAAGAGAGAATAATAGAAAAAGCTAATAAGAAATAAGAATTCAAAAACAGTCTTGGAGAATCTTTTATTATTTTTTTATTTCCCAAATTTCTAGGCCAACTCCCAGAATGACACTTGGTGGCTTCACAAAATTAAAAACCAAAAGCCAAAAAAAAAGGCACAGACTCTATGAGGGAACAAATCTCCTATCACCACCAACCTAAAGGGGCCTGCCAGGCACCCTAACCCAAGGCCTGAGTGAACAGCTACATTTCAGAGCTCACCCAAAGGTGCACAGAGTGAGAGTTGAACAGATTTGGGGAGATGCTGCTCCTGAGGGCTGGCACTGCAACAGGGAAGGCCTACTTCTTGGGTGTCCCTAGATGATATTGTTTAATTGATAGGACTCAAAGTAAGCCAACTTTGATTGTACAGGATGGACAGGATGAAACAGGAGACAGATGGTCCCTCAGATAGCTAGGTCCTATGCCACATAGGGCTTTAGAGGTAATAGCCAGTTCCTTGAATTGCACCGGGAAGCTTACTAGTAACCAGTGCAGTTCACATGACAGAGGTGTTACATGGGTATGGCAAGGCCTGCCCATCACTGCTCGTGCCATTGCATTCTGGACCACCTGTAATTTTGGAGTGATCTTCAATGGCAGCCCCATGTACAGTGCATTGTGAGGTGAACAAGCCATGAATGCCTGTTAAGAGGGCCTCCCAGTCCAGGAACAGGCACAACTGGCATCCAAGTTGGACTTCTGCAAAGGCCTTTCAGGCCACAGCTGCCACCTGCTCCTCAAGCAGGAGCTGGGAGTCCAGGAAGTTCCCCAGATTGTGCATTAGTCCCAAATGAGGTGTGTATGTGCATGTGTGTGTGCACCTTTTTTCATGAAGAAGGATGGAAAATCCCCAGAACTGGCAGGTCCAAACCCCCCAGCCACTTGGATTTGCTATGGTTGAGCTTGAGCCTGTTTCCTGCCATACAGACCCCGATGTCCTCTAGGCACTGAGACAAGAATTTCACAGTATTGTTTGGCCAGACAAGGGTTGAGAAGTACAACTATTATCTACATACTGATGACACCTGATTCCAAACTGACAAATGATGTCCCCAGTGGCCTCGTGTAGATATTAAACAATATCAGTTATTTAAACTAAATCAGTTTAGCCATTCCATGCATCTGATAAAGTGAGTGATAGTTCATGAAACTTAGCCTTTTAATAAAATTTCTTAGTCTGAAAAAGTGTTAGCAGGGTCCTTCGGAATTTGGGCTGCCCTAGGCTAACATGGCTTTCCTCCTACAATGTTTACCCTAAGCATGACATATAGTGACATTGTCTGTATGATTGTGTTTTACCTACCATACAATTTGGCTGAGTTCACTTCACCTCAGTCAACTGCCAACTCATCTACCTCTTTCCTGTTGGATCAGATGGCAATCGTGCTCACCAGGTCAAGGGCTGCTGTTTGGGAAGATATAGTGACTTAAAACCTCATACAGTTATGGCTAGTGTTGCCACTGTGCCCCTTCATGAATCAGATACCTGCACCAACAGTTATTTCTGTCTTAACTACAGCCTATCTTGACTATTGCAATGTGTTGTACATGAGCTTATGCTTGAAAACTGTCCAGAAACTGCAGTTGGTGCAAAATGTAGTAGCTAGGCAGCTGACAGGTACAAAGTACAGGGGGCATTTGATTCCTGAACTGAAAATGATGTCCTGGTTATCAACTGCCTACCAGACACAGTTCAAAGTGTTGATTCGGAGCTATAAAAGCTCAGCAGTATAGGCCTGTATCTGTGGGTCTACCTTTGCTACTGTGAACCTGGCTGAATAGTCTGGCTACTCAGGTACCCTGCTATCAGAAGCTCAGCTATTGGGTACACAGGAAAAGGTCTTCTCCTGTGTGGCTCCCAAGCTGTGGAATACACTTCCAAGAGAGATGGACTTGGCCTATTCTGCTTAGGAAATGCAATCTCTGTTAAGAACAATTAAAGCAATGAATTTGCGAGTTACAAATTTCCTTCTAGAAGGTGACAACCCAACCCAAATTTGCTCTGCCACCAAATTTACTTCCCGCCCATGCTAAGCATCTTGCTAGCAACAAAATAAGGTGATTAGATTAAACTATAACCCGGGATTCCTTACTGTTCTTCATTGCTGTAATATAACTTCTCTGTGTTTTGTGAAAAAAGTACTTGGATTTTGAGATGGCTAATAAGAGTTCGAGAAAATATTAGAAACTTTATTCAGTTCTTCAGGACTACTTTTCTGCATGTCATTAAGCTTCACCCCAGGAGACACAAAGGGCATTTTAATTATCCTAACTGTTCCTTTCTTGAAAGGTAGATCTTTGAGGTTTTTTTCTTTTCCAAAGTGAGAACATGTTAGATGGAAAGAAACTCTCAGCATTCTCTTATCTATCATCAGCAATGAAATTGGATGACCATGCTTCTCATCTGAAAGGTAGGACCATTATTCTATGATAAAGTAAAAAAAGAGAGGGTGATGAAGCTTTGAAATAACTTGCGATCATGCAGTGCAAGATTTTGAGATGACTTTTTTTGCACTCACTTTGGAAATTATCAGAACACTGTTGCACTTTTATATTCTCTTTTGATGCTTGCCACTAGCTCAAAATTTCAAGAAGACTGCATTGATAGATTAATCAACTAAAGTTTTACTTCAGGGAGGAGAAGAACCAAATTTAGTGGAACGAAAAGTTTATTTTTTAGGTAGCAATGTATTTCAATAATTCTTTCAAATGTTAAAGATAGTCTATTCTTCTGACCAGGGATAACCAGGAATTAAAGTATGTTTTATCCTATAGTGAGCTATTAGTTGCATTATATTAATTAAACGAAACAGATGGGTGGGATAAAAACAGGTTAACAAATAAAGGAAAACATTTAAGAACATTTAGGCACATATGGTTTCTTTTTCTTCTGTCATTGCTATGTATTTATCTATTAAGTGGGCAATCTCTGCAATGGTTTCCTCTTTCATGAAAATGTCTTTAAAGTTTATTTTGAAGTACAGCACTCATTGCTTGTCTTGCTATAGATCTTGGGATCTGCATAAAACTTTACACTCTTCGTCTAGTCACAGAATTCTAATCCTTCTTCCCATTTTCAGTCTGAAAAGCTGTCTTGTCTGAGAACTTAGCTGAGACAAAATGTGTGATCCCCAGGCTCCCATGCCAGCTTGGCCTCCTGAAGTTGGATTGATTTTTCTACTCTTTTGATGGTAAAAGGAGGATTCTACCATTGTTTAAATGCACAGTAGTGCAGTAGAAATGCTAATTTGCATTATTTATAGGCAGTTGGGTTGGTCCAGATGTTGGAGGATGTCCTGACATTTGTGTTCTCCACAAAGCAGTTGGCACTGGGAAGGGTTACGCTTTGAGACAGGAGCTGGAAAAAGACTTCCTCACATACCAAAGTCCACCTTATTCTCATCCTCATTGTGTTCTTTTTACAAAAGTATATAAAGTAGCTGACCATAACATCAACCTGGAATGAATGAGACAAACATTCAACCTGAAAAAATCAAAACATAGGCCTCCTTAGTTAAATCCTGATGAGGGCTGACAGATAGGCATCTTTTAGAAACTCCAGGCTGTGCCACTGCAGAGGGGATCCCCAGGCTGCTTCCCAAATCTTGTACAGGGACTGAGGTAAATTGTGCCTCTGACTTGATTATCGGACAGCCTTTTTACTTGCTTGATTATGTGCCATCAAGTTGTTGTCGACTCCTAGCTACCACATAGATTTTCTCCATGACAATCTGTCCCTAACCTGGTCCTTCAGGCACTCATCCCCCATGTAACTGAGTCCATCCACCTTGCTGCTGGTCACCTTCTCTTTCCTTCCACCTTTCCTAGCATCTAAGCCTTTTCCAGAAAACTAGGTCTTCACATAATGTGACCAAAGTAGGATAATTGGAGCCTGGTCATTTGCACCGTGAGTGATAACTCTGGGTTGAGGACAGTCCTTTTAGAATCTTATTTAGTAGCAGCTGTGACATACTGATTATGAAAACTTATTACTCTTTACATTTTGTTTTTGATAGTCATGTCATAATAATGAATATTGTTGCTTTATCACATTTGATTTGTTAGATGTTTTGGATTTTTGTCTTCATCATCATCATCATCATCATCATCATCATCATCATCATCATGTGTTTCCTTAAGTTATTTTAATTATTTTAATTATTTTTTTATTTTATTCCTTGCCAAATTCCATATATGATGCAAAATAGGCAGCCTATTTTCTGTGTGCTTGTCCTTCCTCCAATTATTTTATTTTTAATTATTTTATTTTTAAACACAAAATATTTTTGAACACATACATATGCATAAACTCCACCTTTCTTTTTAATAGTAGTTTAGTTAGGCACTATCAAGTGGAGTTTGACTTCCGGTGACTTCTCCTGGAAAACAAATCTCTCCACTTTTTGCAGTTTAATCCTATGGTTCTTGACAGAGTATCTCAGGAGCCATATGATTTTTGAACCTCCATTTTTCAGAAGAGATCTGACCGTCCTCTATGAGGCTGCATTAAGGTCTGAAGCTAGTGATTCCCCATGTAGGAATCTGATACTGGAGAAGATACAACAGACACAAATGTCTATGATTGGGGTGGTATTTACATTCTGTGAAATATATAGACAGACAGACAAATAGGAACGGCTGCAGATCCTCAATACAAAATTCCCTACCTCCTGATATTCCTTCAGAACGTGAGGAAAATTTTGCCAGTCTTGGATCTGGCAAAATTTTGATCCTTCCCGTGGAGAGGAATGGGAGAGGAATCTAAAACAAAACAGGTCATCTGAAGTACCTTGGTTTTCCTTCAGTCTCAATAGTTCTGCTACTGTATTTTATAGGAGGGAAAATGAATCAGAGGTGTATCCAGATTGCATACATTTAGTTCATACCAGCATTTTATAGCTAAAGATTTCTGAGAAGTGATGGTTCCCCCCTTCCCAAGTGATCTGTAATCCCCATATTCCTGGCTTTCATTTAAAGACAAAAGCAAGTGTCCAGTCCTTGCCAAATTCCATATATGATGCAAAATAGGCAGCCTATTTTCTGTGTGCTTGTCCTTCCTCCAATATTTTTAGCCAATCAACAAAGTCATAGTAATGATTGGCACACCTTCTGTCTGGAGAAGGAACTGAAGGAAAGAGTTACTCTTCTTGCAGTATGGCATTGCTCTAAAGTAACCAATATACTGTACCACTATGCTGTGGAATACTACTAGGATGTGGGTAATGGAGGAACAATGGTTAGTCTAAATTTTCTCCTGAATGGGAGGAATGCTAGAGGAAGAGAAGGGCTTTCAGTTTATTAGATTCAAAGCTTCACTTATTCACTCCTGTCCCAGGGTTGCTCAACATGAGAAGAAGCTAAGCATAGATGCTGGAGGGAGAATCTGATGTAAGATTTTTCCCTTCTCTAGTCAGACCTCTGCCTTCAAACTCAAGGGAAAAATGCAAGGAATCCTCTACCCCCATGATATTATCCCCATTCTGCTTGTTCAGAGGCAGCCTCAACTATGTATTGACTGACTGGAGTGGGGTTCAAGGCAGGCCACAGATCAAGATCAAAGAGCCAGATATATACATGAAATCAGATTAATAAATCAGTGAGTGGGCTCTTCACAAAGACAGGAAGGCTCAAAATCCAGGATCTAGTTCTAACATAAGCATAGTTTAAGAACTAAGTTAGAATACCAAGACCAGAAATTAGGAGTTGGAGACAGATGGTGATTTAGTCATTAACAACCCTGAGCTTAAAGATTTTAAAGTCTAAACAACCAGATTTCCAGCCAATGTCCAACTGCAGATGTCCACAGTGTTTCTGAAGGATACAGCTTGCCAAGAAAGGAGTTGCTCTTGAGTATACTCTTGTACTGGGTGATACCTTACACAGGCCTCTTCGGGAGGGCCAAGGGGGAAAGTGATGAAATGTTGTGATGTCACGGGATGTGAATTTTATCCCTTATGTATTTGTGTGATATGAATGGGTGCAGCTTCTGTTGTGAGGTCATGACACATATATTGGAATATTAGTGATTAGGGACGGATGTTTATACTAGCCTGGGTGGCTTTCTTATAATGTTAATGCTCTCTAGGGATAAAAGGTGGCTCAGATCTTTCAGTACTCAGACAGGGTTCCTCATATCCCAAAAGTTCATGAGTAGAAATTCCTTTGAAGGACTGGAATCTTTTTGTTTTGGCCTTAGATTGGCTGCCAAGAACTGTAATAGGTTTCCAAATTTTCCTTGGAAGAAAAATAGGCCAAAGTGGACATGATAGTTCCAAGGATTAAACAATTTCAGCCTTTTCTTTTTTTTAACAATATGTGTCTTCCATTATAGGAACATGTTAAAACAACGTGTTAAAGTAGCATGTTAAACACGTTCAAAACAACAGCAATACAGAAGTCCAGATTGTAATGTAAGTGTAATTAAGCATCATTTAACACCGCAAACAAACAGTTGCGACAAAAACCACCATTCACGGTTTTTGTAACTCAGGGCTTCTTTTTTTTAAATAAGATTTTCTCTTTTATTTTGTAAATGTTTAATAGTATATTCAGCCAATATGGATATAATCATTTATCACATTATTATACACATTATCTTCTCGGTACACCTAATAAATACATTATGCTTAGTACCATTAGTTTCTCTCACACTATGGGAACATTTGTGAAGATTCTTATATTGATAAGTTTCAACAATACAAATTGAAAGCTCAGAGCAGATGATTAATTACAATATTAATTATCTCTTTCAGAGAATGCATGAAGTCTGAAGGAAACACATTTTTACAGCAACTGATCAGCTGTTCCCCTACTCAGATCGGTCCCTGCCTCCACTATTTGAAGCTTTGGGATAAATGAATAAGGAAACAGAAGAAATGGCCCAGTGGAACCAAACAACAGTGACTGAGTTTGTTCTTCTTGGCTTCACAGATCATCAAGAGACCAAGGCGGTCCTCTTTGTTCTCTTCTTAGCCATCTACCTAGTCACTTTGGTGGGAAATATCGGTATCGTCATATTAATCTGGATCAGCCCTTGCCTCCGCACCCCAATGTACTTTTTCCTCAGTAATTTGGCCTTCCTAGACCTCTGTTATTCCTCTGCCATCACCCCTAAAATGCTTCTCAATTTCTTAACTGGAAAGAAAACTATTTCACTGGCAGGATGCATTGCACAGATGTATCTGTTTGCTTCTTTTGCAGATGCTGAGTGCCTTCTTTTGGCTGCCATGGCATATGACCGCTACATGGCCATTTGTAACCCTCTGCTTTATCCAGTTCTTATGTCTCATAGGGTTTGTTTCTGGCTGGTAGCTGGCTCTTATCTTATAGGTAGTGTGAGTTCACTAATGCACACTTATTTTACATTCCGCTTGTCATTTTGTGGATCCAATGTCATCAATCACTTCTTCTGTGACATCCCTCCACTGTTAACTCTCTCCTGCTCCAACACTCGCATTAATGAGATTCTTCTTTTTGCCCTGTGTGGTTTCATCCAAATGAGCACTTTTTTGTTGATTGTTATCTCCTATACCTCTATCCTTTGCACCATCTTGAGGGTCCATTCTATCGAAGGCCGCGAGAAGGCCTTTTCAACTTGCACCTCCCACTTGACAGCTGTTGCTTTGTATTATGGTACCCTTCTCTTCACTTATTTGCGACCAAGCTCCAGCTATATCCTGAATACAGACAAAATAATCTCTGTTTTTTATACTGTGGTTTTTCCCATGTTAAACCCCTTGATCTATACTTTGAGAAATGAAGAAGTAAAGGATACCTTCACCAAATTATTGCAAAGAAAACTGGTTGTACTCAGAAGGATTGGGACGCTTTCTCAGTGTTTGCACTAACAAAAATGCCACTAGCAAATGCAGACTTGAAGCTGGGAACACACACACACACACACACACACACACACACACACACATTACTGCGATTACATTTCATTGATTTAATTTCAGCTGTGGCCATTTTGCTTCATATAAAACCTTTTGTTCAACTAGTGCTCTTCAAATATTGAACGGTTGTATGCAATAAAGTACTTTTATATGGGGATTCATAAATCACTTAAGCTAGGGAACTTTTATTCTGAAGTTTCAAATAGATGCATGAGTTAAAGAGTTATGGATCACAGCTATAAAGATAAATTCTACTGGGTAAAAAAAATCCCATAAACACATTTGTTGTGCTATAAACTATATCTTAGCTACTATGATTTTTTTCATCAAAGATAAATTAACGAATTGTCCTCCATGCAGGAAACTAACCTTGAAACCTGTTCCCACATTAAAAATGCCCTGTAAAATGGAACATAATCTCCGCAACTCTCTACGTGATGAGGATCCCTAAACATGGGGGTTCTCTATCCCTCTGGGGTCTGTGCATATGCCGCTCCCAATGCAAACATACTCTATGCTTTAATTTGGAAGAGGGTATATGGGATCAGGGCCAAGCAGGAGATGTAACCCCTTCTCCCCCTGCGTATTTAGCCCTATGCAGGAAGGGTAATTTGGGAAGCTTGCTCATTTGATGATGCATTCATAGAAAATGTTATGACAGAAGGAGGAATGTAACAGTACTAATATGTGAGCATCAGAAGCCATCATGTAAAACCCAGCTAAGGAAATAACATGGGATACTCTCGGTTCCATAGTGTGTTCATCAATTCTGATACAGAAAGGAGCGCTTTCAGGCTTCCCCACTGGAGTGAGTTTAAGGACTGTTTTTGTGCTCAGATGAATATTGTATTTTCATTATATTATAACAGGAGGATTCAAGTGCTCAAATGATGAATGAGTATGTGAAGTCCTTGGGGTTCTCTGAGCTTGGTTGTTTTTTTGCAGACATTTTGTTACCTGACTAGGTAACATCTTCAGTGCTAGAAGGGAGTGGGTTTTGCTCTCTGTTTATATGCAGTAGCTTTACAATAGCTGCAATAGCTACTGTATATAATAGCTTTACAACAACTGCAATAGCTTCTGTATATTTAAAAGAGACATTTATGTCATTGTCACTGGGCAAATGGGTAATTTCATAAAAATAATGTTGGCACCACTTTAGCCACTGGAATTTACAGTAGTGGTAACTATTTTGAGTGCCAAAAACTGGATGTTTGGTGTGGGGGTAAGAAAATGAAGATTGCTTGAATGAATAAAGGGAGTCTTCTTTCTGAAACATCCTCTATGAAAAAAAGGATGAACCTTCACTCCAATGAAAAGTAGCATGTTTGGAGAAGAAAACTACATATAAGATTCTATCATAGAGACAATAATTTATTTGAAGGGAGGTTGTGGTTATTTACAGAGAATATTGGATTTGTATTTAAAGGATGAATTCTAGTACAGGGAGTCCTCAGTTTAAGAAGGAGCTCTGTTCCCAAGGTCTGTCCTTAAGTCAAATGTGTATGTAAGCTGGTACAGCATTATTGTATATTATTGTATAAGTAGTATTGTGTAATTAACTCAAACCATTGTGTATTTAACTCGAATCATTGTATATTTAACTCAAATTTTGCTGCAATTGGCTCCATCCTTAATTTTGGGTTGTCCTTAAACTGGGCATTCTTAACCCAGGGACTACCTGTATTCAATTTGTATATAACTCTGTGTGTATGTATGTGTGTGTGTGTGTGTGTGTGTATATATATATACACACACACACACATACATACTATTCTCTCTCTACATTTTCCTGAGCCTTGAACATTTTTTTTACAATGTGCTTTGGCAAAAGTGGATTACACACACAGGCAATCTGGAGGCATTCATTATTTCCAGCAGATGTCCCATGTCTTTGGAGATGTAGGTCTCCACTTCTCATGGTATGCACAGGTAGAACTAGAATTTCTAGATCAGTGTTTCTCAACCTCAGCAACTTTAAGACACGTGGACTTCAGCTACCAGATTTCCCCAGCCAACATGCTGGCTGGGGAATTCTGGGAGTTGAAATCCACGCATCTTAAAGTTGCCAAGGTTGAGAAACACTGTTCTACAGAGTGTGGAGAGCGCTGGATTTGAGCTTCCTGGCCTCAGATGTGATAGAGAAGTTGTGCTGCCTTCTGAAGTTTGAACATTTAACTTCTGAAGGTTTAACATTTAACTTCAGGAACTAGAGAAAGTGCCATCTTGGCCTTCAGCCCAAGCAGCGTTACACAAATGATGAAAATTACCAAGAAAATTTGGTCCGCTGCATAAGAAATCCATTGAATCACAGTCTGGAAAAGTGAAATTTCACAGGATAAATGCATATGAAAATGGAGACAGTGTTAAAGTATAAATAAATTAAGTTGATAATGTATGTTGTTTGACCAAAACTAAGCATCTTGAAATGTTGTATAGATTTCATTAATGTATTACATAGCATTATTGTTAGACACATTTCTATTCCACTTCTCATTATAAGAAAGCAGTGTAATAGTATTATAAAATTCATATTAGAACAGTGCAAATGTTTAAGGGATGCTGCACTTTTATGAAGTTTCTTGTAAAACATCCTTTCGAGGCTGCTTTGCAAAAGAATACAAGTTTTGCAAAAACAGAAGGAAAGTGAAAGGATTGTTTCATTTTGTAACAGTCCAAGTTCTTGTCCAGCAATTCATGCACTGCAGCCACTTCCAACTGTAATGGTAGTACAGGTAGACCTTGCTTAGTGACTTCCTCACGCAGCGACCATTTGAAGTTGCTGAAAAAATAACTTTGTGACCAAGGTGCGCATTTACGACTTTTGCAGCATCCCGCAGTCATGTGATCACCATTACAGTCAGTATGCATTGTCCTATGTCTGACCCATTGTTTTTTTTTCCCCCCCTCGTAGAGTGGAGAATTCAGAGAGGAAGGGATTACAAGAGTGTAAGCAGGTACACAATAGGGAATACACATTGAAAGCAGTGCTCTGGCATGGGCTGGGAGCCATGAGCATGCCATGCAAACATCCAGTGTGTTCCCCATTTTGTGCCTGCTTACTCTCTTGTAATCCCTTCCTTCCAATCTCTCCACTCTGTGAAGGCACAGGGAAAAAAAAGGTCAGGTACAGGAGAGATTGCCTAGAAATTGCTTGTTTTTTTTCTCCCACCCCGCAGAGCAGAGAGATTCTTAAACAAGTGGGGGGTGGGGGTGGGGGTGGGGGGAAACCAGCAATCTCTAGGCAATCTCTCCTATTGTGTGCCTGCTTACTGTCTTGTAATCCCTTCCTCTCCAATGAATGTAAATACAAACATTAGTTGCTTCTTGATAATTATCCCAGCTAGCATTCCAAAGGGTGGGGGAGCAGTTAGGAGGCAAACTAAAATGGAAGGTGTGAAATAAATTAGTCTTGTCAGTTTCAAGCCAGCTATCCCAGCTCTGCAGGGGTGAGCATTCCAAAAGGTGGGGGAGTGGGGAAAAGGAAAGCACAGTCTGGTCAAGTGATTTTCCACTTAGTGACTGCTTTGCTTAATGACAGAGCTGCCAATCCCAATTGTGGCTGTTAAACAAAGACTACTTGTAGTATGTTCTAAAATAAAACACATGATGTGCTATGGCAATGCCCAGACTTCTGCTGTCTTCTACAAGTGCTGTCATAAAATAATAGTGCTGAAAGAAACCACTTAGGTTTTCAACTCCAACTGACAGCTCAGTCCAAATTAATCAAGACAATCAATTCATGTACTGGTAGGAAGACCCTGAATTTAAGTCAAATGATTTGTCCTTAAGCTCCTTGTAAGGAGTTATGGAAGGAAATGCAATGATAAGCACATTTCCTGGAATCATATGTCTTAGGCCTAAGCAAAAATAAGCTAAAGAAAAAAATGGCTTATGTAACTGCTTTCAACTTGGGGCATATACACACTGCGCCTTTAATCTGCTTCTATTCTGTGCTCATGCCTGTTTGACACTAACATGGTTTAAGAAAATACAGTCTGGACTTGGACACTTTGGCAGCAGCTTGCAATGTATGTACTGTAGTTTGGACAGCAGGCTACAATATTCTCTCACTGGACAATTCCTTGTTGCTGTGTCCTCCAAATTTTCCATTCCAAAAAAGCAGATTCTGATTATTTTCCTTTCTGAGTCTTACTGGAATACACACACACACACACACACACACAGAGACAGAGAGAGAGAGACAGAGAGAGACAGACAGAGAGAGACAGAGACAGAGACAGAGGAACACATTTTCAGAGATAAATTTCCCTGGAAAGATAAATAAAATTTTCCTGGAAAATTGATGAATAGACTATCTCAAGCACAAACACAAACCCAAAAAATCCAGCCCAGTAGGAAAGAAGGTAACTCAAGGAAAGAAAACTAATAATTGGGGTGGGGGTGGGGAGGTGGGCAATCTCCAGATGAACTGAGACATTCTGCATGTAAGACAAGCGTTATAGCCATTATGCTAGTAAGAAAGACCAGCTGTAAGAGAATCTGCACAGATGTTACTTAGGAAAAGCAGGAAAAGTGTGTAAGGGGACATTCCTGCCTCTCTGAAATAGTCAAAGTGCAGGGGCTGTTCTAGAAGAAAGTAAAATACTGCAGGCAAACTAGACAGCAGTTCCTGAATTGACAGAAGCAGGTAAACATGGCTTTGAAACCATGCCATGCACAGAGGTTGTGTTCAGAGTTCATTCCTGCCCTCCAAAAATTATTCCTGGCCTGTACTGGCAAGGAGGCAACAGGGTAGTGCAGATAAACCTCAGGATTTGTCCAAGATCAGAAGCTTGAGGGTGTACAAGTGCTTGAGGTTTACTTTGTTGAAGTGTGTAGGTATGTGGTATGCCTCATCAATGCCTCATCGACTGTGTTTCACTCTCTGCCCTTATTTGGCAATCCCAATAGTTGGGAGAGGCTTCTGTGCATTTTGTCACTACTTTTGGCTACTGGAACTGCTGAATGAGTCCTCAAAGTGATGTGAAGAGCCTCAAACAAGCAAATTCTATCACTTCTCTAATGGTCTGTGGGAATGACCTTGGGAGATGGAAGAGCCTCAGACCAGACAACCATCAAGCAAAAGGTATCTCAGGCCACAGAAGGAAAAGGGACATGGGAAGCATCTCAGAAGGGACCCTCCCTAGTTTTCTGGAAAGTAAAAGTAAAGGAGGGGAGAAGGGCTTTCAGACTTGCAAGATTCTGTTACTGTAACCTTACAATAAAGGTAGTGTTAGTACTCATGGTAGGTGCTTCTTGTCTGGATTATGTCAAAGGGCTGACATCTTCCACCTTGAACAGGTGGGTTACATTACTTCTATAGCACAAAGCTCAGGTTAAAACCACTTACACAGGCCTATTTTCCCTATGGTTCATTTTTGCTTAGGTCCAAGATATGAGGACTAGGTGGCCACCACATTTCCTTCCATACCACTTTTGGCAACATTTAGGTCAGAGCTAGGTGAAGTGATCTCTTTTTGTTCAAGTCCCCCTACCCATACGCCATTTGATTAACTACTGCTTTAAAAGGACAGTAAATATCAAAGCCTGGTGATAGCATATTGTGTATTTTCTTTTAGAAAACATTACCATTGTCCCATTACAGAGCATAGACAGATATGGGTCAAATTAGAATGCAGGTTTCAAAGAACGCAAAAAACAGAAGCAGATGGTAACAGGCTGTACACAAGAAGTGTGATTCAGCAAGTCAAGCCAGTGAACTGGAACCAAGTAATCTAAAGCCAGCAGCAAAGATCAGCCACAGGTCCAACACTGCTTTTCTCTCAATTTTAGCTATATCTGCTTCATCCTCCAGAGTCTTCTTCTAGTGTGACCTGCTGTTCATCAGAGATTAACTGATCAAGGGGATTTATGAGTATGGAGTTACTTTTAAGTAGATCTGCTATTCCCAAGGAATCTTTCCTTGCCTTTTGTGCTGTTTTAATACTTTGCATTTTTTTTGTTGTGTTGTGTGAACTGATTCAAGCTGTTCTTAACATTAGAACATATTATAAAAATACATTAAAAAAACACAGCTGAGTATCCTAGTATTTCTTAGCTCTCTGCTCTAAATATTTGTGTTTTTAGCCTCAAGGCTCACAATCTAAATTGAGCTTGGTTGGTATGATCTTAGGGCTGAGCCTACATTGCCTCAAGGCCCATGACAACAGAGACATATGAGGAGGAGACAGACTTGGCAGAAGCCACACATTTCATCATTCTTTAAAAAATGCCTTTTTAACTAACAGCCAAGAAGGAACTAATTTATCACTGAGAAAATGTCATTCTTTTACTTTAATTGAAAAGCATGAAACACTACTACTGAACATAACAACGTCATAGAGAAGTATGGCTTTTTGGCATAATCTGTCAAAAAATATGAATTTACATTAGTATTAATGTTCTAATGTCCACTTTCCACTCCTCCTTTTCTCTTCGCATGCCTTCACGAATGGCAGGAAACACTTCCTCCCAATGTTTTCTTCCAGGCATCTTTCACTTCTTTGTTCCTCAGGCTGTAGATCAAGGGATTTATCATGGGAAACACCACAGTATAAAAAACTGAGATTATTTTATCAGTGTCTAGGGCATAACTGGATGTAGGCCGTAGATAAGTGAAAAGGAGGGTACCATAGAAAAGGGCAACAGCAATTAAGTGGGAGCTGCAAGTTGAAAAAGCTTTCTGGCGGCCTCTGTTGGTAGGAATTTTCAAAATGGTGCAAAGGATAGAGGAATAGGAGATGAGGATGAACAAAAAAGTGCTCATTTGGATAAAACCACACAGGGCAAAGAGGAGCATCTCATTTATGTGGGTGTTGGAACAGGAGAGGGCTAAGAGTGGAGGGATGTCACAGAAGAAGTGATTGATGACATTTGATCCACAGAAGGAGATGTGAAAAGTAAAACAAGTATGCACCAATGAGGTTATGCTGCTAATCAGATAAGAACCTATTACCAAAGAGATGCACACTTTGTGAGACATAAGGACAGGGTATAGTAGTGGGTTACAAATGGCCGTGTAGCGGTCATATGCCATGGCAGCCAGCAGAAGGCACTCAGCATCTGCAAAGGAAGCAAATAGATACATTTGAGCAATGCATCCTGCAAATGAAATAGCCTTCTTCTCTCTTAAGAAATTTGCCAGCATCTTGGGAGCAATGGTGGAAGAATAACTAATATCTAGGAAAGCCAAATTGCTGAGGAAGAAGTACATTGGACTGTGTAAACTGGGGCAGATCCAGGTCAATAAGATAATACCAATGTTCCCCACCAGAGTGACCACATAGATGATTAAGAAGAGAACAAAGAGGCCTGCATTGATCTCTTGACGATCGGTGAAGCCAAGGAGAAGGAACTCGAGCACTGTTGTGCGGTTCCACTTGGCCATTTCGTTCATTCTCGTTTTCCTTGCCTCGGGATCTGAAATCAAGGAGAGATATGAGCTATGGGGACAATGACTAACACTTGGTTTTCAAAAAGTGCTTCCTCTTTCCCCCTGAAACTAGAAGAAGAATATTCTCATCGGTCATCTTTGATATTTTATAAACAAAATGCTGAAAACCAGTAAGCAGGGAAACCAATGACCAAGGAAACCTGACATTTGTCTGTTTGGTTTGGCTGAGTTTGCATTCTCTTTGAAGAAATATATTCTCAGTGTAATTCTGCATGTATTCAGAGATGTTTTTGCACGTATGTTTGGCTGATGTGCCAGATATGTATTCCCTATAACAAGGCCAATGTAGCTAACTTCACACAAGTTTTGACCATAGCCAGGCTGATCTATGCACTGTTGGATTGCCTTTCATATTTATTCATTTATGGGTTGGTGGGCTTGTTTATTTATAACTCCCATTTCTAAAGCTGCCCAATTTTTCGACCCTTCTGGGTGGCATAAAAATGGAAAACCAAAGAAATGAAACACCATGAGACAATGGAAAAGGAAGAGAGTTGTCCTATAATGCCCTGCTTAGACATTATAACTAGCAAGAAATACCATAGCTAGACAGTGGCCATCTTATTGTCTTTAAAAACCTGAATGGTTTACAATTAGAGATATTAAAAGAAAGAAAAACACCCTAGACCTGCTTTCCCCCCTCCCAATTGAACCAAAAAGGTGTGTGACCACTGAGGGCAATTATGTTTGCACTCTTCTACTTTTAATTTTTTAAAACAAGGATCTGTCTACTTTGGATGTTTTCTTTTGACATTCAATGCATTTTTATACTTTCCCTTTTACTATATTAACAACTCTAGGTGTTTTTGCTTGTTTTTGTATTATTATGGTTATATTTCTGTTATGATTATTATTTTATTACAATTTTTATTTGGATGCTAGTCACCTGAAATCTCTGGATTTGAGTGGGATATAAATGTTAATAAACAAAGAAATAAATAAACAATACAGGCGATAACTCAGAAGAGAAATGGTATATAATTTCATGCCACAGTACTGTTTACTAATATTAGTATTAGGAATTAGTATTAGTATTGTTTACCTTTGCTTGAGGGGATGGATATCGCTGGTGACAGGAAAGGAATTTGCATGTATTCATAATTATTGTATCTGATTTAGGGAGAGACAGACCTGTCAGTGTCTGATCTTCCCAGTCTTAAATTCATGTACTTCCACTGCTGTATTCTCTTGCGATTTAAAAAAGTATGAATGTTCATATACATTTTTGTGTGATTTTTTTCCTCTAGTATAATTATTTTTGCATGTACTTCTTTTGTACTACATGCATTTTTTGTACTACATGCATTTTTTGTACTACATGCATTTTTTCAGTCATTCCTCACACTTAACAGAAAGGATGGTGATCCTTAATTTGAGTTAATTAACCCCTAAAGTATGATGGATGGATGGAAGGAAGGAAGGAAGGAAAGAAGGAGAGAAGGAAGGAAGGAAGGAAGGAAGGAAGGAAGGAAGGAAGGAAGGAAGGAAGGAAGGAAGGAAGGAAGGAAGGAAGGAAGGAAGGATGATCAGTTTCCATTTGAAGGTAAATTGCTTAGGAAAAACCTAGCCTTCCTTTCAGATAAATATAGTACCTCTAATATAATATATTCTGTTACCTTATTTTCACAAATATATGCATTTCTGTGCACTCTTCTCTATTTCCCCCTTCTATTTATGCTGCCTTTGCTTGGAAAACATTGTTGCAAAAGTAATAAAAGAGGAAATTTTGAAATTCAATGGCATTTTGGTGTGGGAATTGGTTCTCGGTGTTCAATTTAAGTAAGTACACATTAAATGCATGTCCAATCAATTTCCCCTTCTCCCAATGCCTAATCCCATTATTACTTATCTTCCAGAACTGAACCATGCCATTAAAAATAGCACAGCATTAAATCCTAAAAAAATTATGCAGACAGTATTATTCCATAATGATTGTTTCACTTAATAAATACAGTTTCTATTTTGTTGCCCAAAGCTCAAAACATTTGCCTTCAAATTATTATTGTTGTTGCACAGTCAGCCAGATGTTTAGACTGGATTTGGCATTTTTATCCACCTATCGAGTCCTTCCCAAGGACCTGGGATGGACAGATGTGGTTGTTCGATGGTGTTAAAGGTATCTTTGCAGGATGCAGCTGTTCCAGGTAAAGCTGCCTTTTGCAACTGACTGATGGTGATTTTGTCAATGCCGATGGTCTTCAAGTGGTGCTCCAGATGCTTTGGGATTGCATCCCCTATTACTATTGGTACTATCTTGGCTTTCTTTTGTCACAGTTGTTCTATTTTTATTTGCAGGTCTTTGTAATCTTCTTCAGTTCTTTGTCTTCTATTCTGCTGTCTCCAGGTATTGCAATGTCCACTATCCAGTTGTTTTTTTGTCTTTCTTATCAACAATTGTTAAGCCTGGGGTGTTATTATTATTTCAGTTTGTATCCTGCCTTTCTGTCCAGAGTATACAAGTCAGCTAACCATAAAAACCCAGTGAAATGCCAGTCTTCGTTGTCCCCAATAGGACTAAGTCATCAACATCCTTTCTCAAGGAACATCATCACCGATTCCTGCTATATCACCACCCATAATACAGCAAGAGCACCATCTTCAGTTCAGTTTCTGCTCTAATGGTTTTTATTTCTTATGACTTACCAGGGAGGCAGGATAGAAACGTCTGATGCCTTGTTCCAAAAACTGTTGCTTTTAAAGGTTTTGAATTCATCAGTCTGCCACCAGAGACCAGGATGCCTGGAGTAGCTTAAAGTCGTTTAAGCAAGAAATGATTGTTAAATGTGCAGAACAATCAATTAAAATATGCTTTAGGGGCAAAACATATGGATTGTCTACTTTGTAAAAACTTGCAGTTACTTTTACATGTTTATTTTTCCAGAAGCAATGTAAGTACCTTTATTCTCATAACAATTAAGACCAGCATAAGCTGTTACTTGATTTTGGCTACTGTTAAAAACAATATTGTCAAAAAACCACTCACAAATATATGGAGAGAATTAAACCTCAGATTTTCAAGTAAGATCTTGGCTGACTCATGCAACCATGACTACAGACCTATATCCACAAACACACATCATGAATGTGTAAAATGGTACTGTTATGCTTCAATGAAATGCTTCACCACATGTCAATCCTCACTGTCTCAGGAAAGTGCTTCATCTTGATCAGCTGAAGTGTTCCACCTTGCCAAAGCATGGAGGTGGGACCAACATGCCTCGATAGGCCTCCTCATTTTGATTTGACCAACAGGGGATGGTTAGAAAAGATTCAGAGGAGGGCAATGAAGATGATACAGATTTGAGCCTGTGCTCTATGAAGGTAGGCTGGAGAAAAGAATATACGGGTGGGGGAGAGATATGATAGCCATGTTCAGGTACATGAAGGGAAGCTATAGGGAAGAAGGTCAAGAAAATAGGAACAGCAATAATGGGCATATGTTGCAGTTACCTAAATTTCATTTAAATCGAAGGAAAAACTTCCTGAGAGTGAGATCCATACAAAAATGAATAGTCAGCCTACAGAGATTGTGCAGAACCCACTCTGGAGATTTTAAAGAAGAGGCTGGACAGCCACCTCTCATGGATGGTTTAATTGGTTTTCTTGCACGTTGCTGGGGGTTGGACTAGGTGATCCTTACGGACCCTTCCAACTCTACATTTCTATCATTCTAATGATTAAGTATGATTTAAGAACATATTTGCCAACCACTGAATCCAGTAGTTTCCCCTCCTTCTTTTTCACTCTCAGGCATTTGTGCAAGCACATGATTCTCAATAATAATAGACAAATTTAGGGCACAGTTCTAATAGGCAATTTTTAAGTCAGGACATACTGGATTAGAGTTGTTTGTCTTGTCTCATGTGAATAGAACTATCCCAAATTGTCTCCAGTTCACTCTGTGTCAGAGCACAATTCTAATAAAGAGGTTGAATATCAGTGTTGGCTGGTAATCATGGGAGTTGTAGTCCTACATTTCTGAAGGGTCCCAGGTGAGTTGCCCTCTTGTCTTGATCCATCCTGATGGGTATGAAATATTTGGCATTCTTCATTCTCAGTGGAATGAAGAAAGAACAACTGCTTGCAAATGAAGGAACTGGGCATGAACAGCATCCTCATTATCCAAAGCAGGGAGCGGATAGTTCCCGTGAAATCTCTGGGGTGTGCATTGCAGCACTGTACTACATCAGTTCAGAGGGCTTAACTCATGATTGGATTAGAAAAAATGAAAAAGGATTATCGTATCATTTATAATCCTTAAAAATGGGTAAAACGGAACTGACTACATCCCATCTAGGAGGCATTCTCTGAAGAAAAAAAAAAGAGAGAGATCTCAGACTGTTTTATGGCTGAGCAGGTGCAAGTTCAGTCCAAGAGGTTTATATGCAGTGTGTCTTAGGACTCTCTTTGCCTATCACCTTCAATAAAGAAGATATTGAAACCAATTTTTTACAATAAAGAAGTTCAGCCTGGGAATTTCTCAGGATCAAGAGATTTAGCATGGAGTTTGAACAAATTAGATTTTAGAAATAAAATAAAAAGTTTGGTAGCAGATAACAGTCTGGAAACTGTTTCTTGGTTGATGCCAATAATGCTGCAAAACAACCTTAACCATACTTGGCATGGAGTAATTATGCCCAAGAGAGGGCTCTTCTTTTATACACTTCTGGGATTCAGCAACGATTTGAATGTTTTGTAAACAAGAGCATGCAGATCAGCATGAATCTGGACTTATTAAAGTTGCTTTTAAATTGGTCAGGAGGCAGGAGGCCCTGAGGAGTCATCATCAGGGATGGGGTGAATTTATTGTTCTGTGTTTGGAAGTCAGCTTTGCCTTCATCCACACAGGATGAATTCCTAGCACAATCCCATCTCCCTGGCTTTGCAGCAACTACAGTTAAGACCAGTGTTTCTCAACCTTTTTTAAAAAATAATTTAAATTGCTTTTTAATGAATAACAAAAAAGAAAGAAAAACAAAACACAATAATAATCATACACTATCAAGAAGAAGAAAAAACATTAAAAAGTGCTATTACAAAAAAGTGACAAAAATACAACAAAGGAAATAAAAACGTAGTATATCATTGTAACAGTAGTTACAAATCTATATATATTTATCTAATGCAATACTGTTCAGATGCATAAATCTTTCAATACATTTATGTGACTATCATTTTTTTAACCTACTGTGTTTTGTATAAATGAGTCCCATATTTCATTATACTTGTCCATACAAAGTCTATGTCTATAGGCAATCCGCTCTTAAGTGTCAAGTGCAATCACATCTTCAATCTGTTGAATAAATGGGGCCATACATTTATCTTTCCAGTGCTGCAATATCAGTCTTTTGGCCATAGTAAGGACACAAAGAATCCATTTATATTGTCCAGATGTCAAATTCCATGTGTTAGATACATACTTCCATAGAATATTATCCTCTGAAAATATTAGCTTTTGTCCCAGAATCATATTTGTATACTCCAATACTTTCTCCCAAAACTTGATAAGTATAAGACGTTGTAAAAACATATTGTCAGAACCTGCATCAACCAACAATTGTTAATTTACAAAGCATAGCAGTCAATGGGAGTTTGATTGATTTGCTTCTGCCAATTGTGACTAGGGAGGGGGCTAGTAGTTAATGGTTGTAATAGGAGTAGTAATGGGAGATGGTGAGGAGCTTAACTTTATATGGGCAATGAGGCTGGACCCGATTGCAGGCAAGGCCAGTGGGGGCCTGATGGCCAGGAAGGAGCTATATATCCATGGGAGGAAGGAAAGAGGTCACCACCAGGTGAAAAGGAATTGAGGCACCAGGGCAACAAGGGGAAGGGGGATAAATAGAGGGAAGATTTCCAAGGCTTTAGTTTTAGCAATGTTTTGTTTCAAGCTGCATGTACCACACAATAAAGGAGCATTTATCTGAACCAGGCCTGGTTTCATGAGAATTCTTCTGAACTGGGGTTTGACTTTGTGGACTTGACACATATGCTGTTTTTGACAATCCTTTTCTATACAAACATAGATTCTAAATAAATTCTAAATATTATTTTTTGTTGTATAGGTCATACTTTAAGGCCCATTGACACTTTTGCCATAGAAGTTAAGACACTCTCCCATTGTCTAGGCAATATACAGTAGAAACCTCTAATTCTTTATTTCACTCGTCTCTTAACATCTGCATATCAGATTGATTTGTTGGTTACAAATATCTATAGAAGCTAATAGTAGGTTTTGTAGTTCTAAAGGCTTTAAAAAGTTGTTCTAGTATCTTGGCTATCCTGGAAGCTGAAAATGCTGCTGGTTCAAATAATGATGTTAACAAATGTTGTAGCTGTAGATATTGCAATTGGGATACATCTGATAGACGATATTTATCTCTTAACATAATATATGTTAAAAATTTATCTTCATCATCTATCAATTAGTCCAGAGTCAATATCCCCACTTCCATCCAACTTTTCCATGTCACCATCTTTCCCCCAAGTTTTAATGTTGGGTTTCCCCATAGAATCAATTTAGCATGGGAAAAAGGATTGAATCTTTTTTTATTAGACATTCCATTCCATAGTTTTCTAACTGACAAAATCGTTTCCAAAGATACTAGAGTTCTGCTGTATTTAGATCCTAATACTGTCCCTCCAACCAAACGTGCTATATATGTATATTCCAGTGTTGCCCAAATCAGAAAATTAACACCAATTGTTGGCTTATGGTATTTAATACTTGACAATAAGTAAACTTTATGATATAGCTCCATGCTGGCTGGGGAATTCTCGGAACTGAAGTCCACACATTTTAAAGTTGTCAAGGTTGAGAAACACTGGTTCAGATTGTCCCTCCAGATCCTGGATACATCCTTTTTTAATCTTTTGACTGAACAGATGGCGCCTTCAAATGCTTTCTTCTCCAAGAAACCTGTCTTGTCTTTTCCTTTTGGGCTTGACTTCCCATGCAAGCCTCAAATAGCCATAGAAGAGACAGGATCATTGTTGAAAGTTGTTCTAGGTGTACATGTAAGGGTTCCTGAGAGTGGAATCTGACCTAGGCAATGATTAGCAAAGCAGGTTGTAGAACTACAACAAAAAGGAGGAAAGTTATTTACAGGAAATGCATTAGAGGCATAGACAAAGCCCCCTAAATCCTATCAGAGGAAGAGCCAAAGAGCATGTGCTCTGTACTGGGGGCCAGGAAAGAAAGGCAGAAGGAAGTGATCTCAGATACCCAATCTCATAGATAAAAAGCAGGCAAAGTGATGTGCCAAGAGGGGACAAACAGTAAATACTTAACACTCTATTTACCTTGTGGTCACTAGGTCATGAGTGTCATTGGATTCCCATTTCCAACAATAATTTCATTTTTATATTACAGTAATAGGCAACATTTGGCTCACCAGTTTTTTAAATTCCAGTTAAGAATATGCATCCTCTTTTATATGTAATTTTTCTAGCACACAAAGCTTCTGCACACAGCTTTTTCTAGTTGACATAGCTGTTAACGTACATTCTCAAGGAAATCTTCTAATACAAATTTCCCTGATGTTATTCTTGAGATAGGCTTTTAAAATATACTTTTCCAAGAATTAAAGTTTTTTACTCCCAGCCTCCACCCTACTACTAGTTTTTGCCTGCAACTTTCAAGTTTATCATTCACAAAGATATATGTGTACTTTAGATGGATGGATGGGGGAGGGGGGAGAGGGATAGGTTTTGCAAACTGGTTCCCATAGAAATCCGTGACAAAATGCTTTTACATCCCTTTTTGTAAATGGCCTCTAGATTCAGTACTACCAAAGGCTTTTGTTTGTTTGAAAATATGAAGCTTTGACAATTAAAATGTGACCATGCTCAAAACAAAAATTCAATCATATCTGTTAACCTGAAAGACTATGAGATTTGTACAATGTAATTTTGGGTATGTTCCAAAGTAATTAAAAAAAAAAAACTCACTGAATATCTAAAGAATTCTACAACTGTTCTCCTGATTCAAAGGAATGGAAGACAAGGGACCTAGGAAAGAAGGGAAGACTTCAGCTTCGTAGCAGACAGCCTAAACGCCTCAGCTGCTCATGGAGGTTCCCAACATTATGTGTAAGAAATTTGGGGATGTCCCATTCTCTCTCCTAAGCTCATCCTGCCTCACCTTTGAGGATCTGAATTATATCCCTCAAGCTGCCCACTCCTTATTCTAGCAGAAAAAGGGCTATGTATTTCTTATAAGCAGCAGCTGATCGGAAATAAGACATTTCCTTATCCTCCCAAAGCTTTAAAAGTGTGTCTAGTTAACAGAGACTATTTTAAAGGCTCATAGCTGCACAAGGTGAATCTTCAAGGTGTGTGTGTGTGTGTGTGTGTGTGTGTGTGTGTGTATGTGGGGAGAGATGCCCCTGGGAGGAAGGAAGGAAGGAAGGAAGGAAGGAAGGAAGGAAGGAAGGAAGGAAGGAAGGAAGGAAGGAAGGAAGGAAGGAAGGAAGGGCTAAGTTTCCTCTCCCTTCCTCAGTGCTTGGAACTCCTCCCTCCACCTAAATGCACTGCAGTGAGATCTTAATGTAGCCTATACCAAGATCAGAAATATGGGGGGGGGGGGGGGGGGAGCAGAATTTCAGATAGCAAATGGAAGACTTCATTTTGAATGTTCCTGGTATTAAAAAAAAAATCCCCAGTAATACAGATTCAGCACATCAAGGAACAGGATTCTAGATCCCTTTTCTTGCTCTGCTTATTTTCTGTCTCTCTTTCTTCCTGCCTACTCATCTGATATGGGAAGTCTTTTCTGGCATTGGCAAGTGGCATTGTGACCTATGACTTGAGGTGTGGTCTTTGAGATGAAAAATTATTTTAAAGGGTGGCCTCAAGCCTCAAAACTGTTCCTCACCCTGATTTAATTCACAACATTTCAGTGTCTTGAAAGAGAACATTGCTTTAAATCAGCTTAGTCCAGGTTCTTGAAGATAATAAACAGCTGAGTGAACATTCAAAGGTCTGGTTTAATACAAAATATCAATTTAAATATTCCACAGAATCAGGACACAGTGCTTGGCACTTTATTGAACTGAATTCACAGCACTGCAGTCTGCAGAAAAACATGTTTATCTTAAACTTGAAATGTTCTTAGTCACTGCTCTTATCAGTACATCCTTTACCTCCTTGTTCCTCAGGCAGAAGACTTAGCATAGGGATGAGGAAGGCATACAGTTCACCCATGATTTTATGCTGACTTTCAGAATAGTTTGAACTGGGTTGCAAATAAACAAAACTGTGCCATAAAACATGATCAGAGCAACCCGATGGGAGAGACAGATCGAAATGGTTTTTTGCTGGCTTCCCAATCAGTTAACCTTGAGCACTGTTGAAAAGATGCACATGTAGGTGCTGAGGACAATTAGAAAATCTACCAAAATAATGATTCTAGCACCAATGAAACCACATATTTTAGCCACAAAGCCCATAACTTCAGTTTAAATAGGGATATTTTAATAAATAAAACAGGAAAATAATCCTTGAAATTAACTCTTTTGTTATTTGTATTTACTTCTTCACATGATCACCACCATTGGCTACACACTTCTGCCAATGATGGACGTCTAGTGGATCATCTAGTGGAGGTCTGTGCCCAGTTGTGATGGAATGGAATTATGAAGGCCAAGCTCAGGGAGATAAAAATGTTCTTAGCTCACCAGAACCACGTGGGAGGAACAAGAGGATGAGACTGGCACCTCCCTGAGGAATTCATACTGTTGTGGCTGGAGGACTTTTGGAACTGGGGTTTTAGAGTCTGGGAAGATTGATGTCAGGCCAAGCCCAAGGAACTCCAAGAGACAATGCCAATTCAGTCCAGCTATGTTTATTAGCTACAACCTCTAGCAAGAATCTTCCCAGACTAAAACCCCAGTTCCCAAAGTCCTCCAGCCACAACAGTATGAATTCCTCAGGGAGGTGCCAGTCTCATTCTCTTGTTCCTCCCATGAGGTTCTGGTGAGCTAAGAACATTTTTATCTCCCTGAGCTTGGCCTTCATAATTCCATTCCATCATATCAGTGCAGGAATCAACTAGTACAGCAGTCCCAACAGATGACCATTCAGGCTCCATTTAAACATTTCTAGTGAGGGAGATTCCACCATCTTCTCAGGCAATCCATTCTATTACCGGAAAGTTCTTACAGTTAGGATTTTTTTCCTGATGTTCAACTGAAATCTGATTCCTTGTAATCTAAACTCATTGTTTCTTGTCCTGTCTTCATGAACAACTCTGAACAATTCTGCCCCTTTCTCTATATGACAACCCTTCAGATGCTAGAAGATAGCTGTTATATCTTTTCTTCACCAGGCCATGCATACACAATACCTCCAACCATTCCCCATCAGTTTTTCCTTCCATGGTACCTTCTACTATAAAAGGTCATTTAATTTATTTACCATTTTAATAATCACAATATTTTAGAAATATTTACAATTTTTACAGTATTTTACAGTTCCAAAGTAAAACACAACTGTTACACACAAATTGACAAGCTTATCTAGGTGGGTTGAAACACTCTAGACTTAATAATTACTTCAAATGTGAAAATAGATTTCTATCCATTGTTCTCTTCAATGAATCCTTCACCTCCTTGTTTCTCAGACTGTAGATTAAAGGGTTAAGCATTGGGATGATGAAGGCATAAAACACAGAAACAGTTTTATTTTGATCTTCTGAATAGTTTGAACTGGGTTGCAAGTATATAAAGAGGCCTGTTCCATAAAATATGATTACAGCAATCAAATGAGAGATACAAGTAGAGAAAGCTTTTTCGCGGCCAACCACTGAGTTCATCTTAAATATTGTGGAAAGGATACATGTGTAGGAGCTCAGTATTATCAGGAGAGAGCCCAACATATTAATTCCAGCACAAATAAAAATAAGTATTTCAGTTAAAAAGGTATTGGAACATGAGAGTTTGAGGAGTTGGGGGATCTCACAGAAGAAGTGGTTGATTTCATTAGACTGGCAGAAAGATGAAGTGCCTACCAGAGTGGTATGAATAATGGAGTTCAGGAAGCCGGCTGTGAAGGCTCCTCCTGCCATTTTGAGGCATTGGGCATGGGACATGAGGGTTGGGTACAGCAAAGGATTGCAGATGGCCATGTAACGGTCATATGCCATCAACCCAAAAAGAATGAACTCCGTACTTGCAAGAGCAACAAAGAAATATATCTGGAGGATGCATCCTGTGAAGGAAATGGTTTTCTTCTCTGCCAGAAAATTTTCTAAGGCTTTGGGGGTAATATTGGATGAGTAACAAAGATCTATGAAAGCCAAGTTACTGAGGAAAAAGTACATGGGTGTATGAAGCTGAGTGTCCATTCTGATCAGCAAAATCATGCCCAAATTACTTACCACTGTGATAAAATAGATTAGTAAGAAAAATACAAAAATTGTTACTTTCAATTTTGAGTTTTCTGCAAATCCTAGGAGGATGAATTCAGACACCGCAGTGTGATTTTCAATAGACATCTCTGTTTCTGAATGATTCCTGTGATGTTTATGCAGAATAGATATGGATCTTCATGTACCTTCCAAAGTCATAATTAAACATTTTAATTTTTTTAAAAAATTAATAGTGAAAGCCAAGCAACAACAATAAAACACCCCCACAACTCTACCCCAAACCCTATGTCATCAAGAGAGAAAGTCATGATTAAATATGACACAGCTGTCTATTAAGGGGATTTGCTGCCAGTAGATACTAATTTGTCGCTTTAGAGTATAGAGAGAACAATGTTATATGATTCTTTCTCAGTCTGCAAAAATAAAACAGTTTCCATATTTGTGAAATGTTATTAAAATTTAATAATCATGAACTTTAGGTTTTGAAAAATATGTAATAAAAATCCTTTTGCTTTTAATATGCAGCAATATATTGTTTTATGGGGTCACGAAGAGTCGGACACAACTTAACAACTGAACAACAACAACAAAAATATATTGCTTTAGGAATTTGTTTTTCCATTTTTATTGCAAGTAATTTAAAATGCAGTTATTAATAACACAGACAAACCCATTTTAAGCAATATCTATTTCATAATGAACACTGGAGTTTAGCACTGTGCACTGATAATCACCATGTTCCATGAAGGACTGTGCATGCATGGATGGTGATTATCATGGACATATCTCCTTCTGGAAGATAAATTCAAGCGTCCATATTTCATGATGTAGCAGTAGGAATCACTTAAGCAGTCTCTCGTGAAACAATGGTCTATCACATTCCTATTTTTCTTAGAAATGATTAACAGCACATACACTGTAGAACTGTCAGTACTAATCTTTGGTGGTAGATATCTCCAGATGTGGACACATTTATCTTGGTTTTGTAAAACTCATTTCATAAATGTTTGGGTAATGTTCCAATACCAAGGACATGCTATTTTAGATTGATGGGAATAGGGAGAGTCTATCCCATGCTCATAGGCTTGAAAAAGATCTAAGACCATACAAGGAAAAGGTTGGATCCAGAAACTTCCTTCCATCTGCCTATTGCAGTATATGTATTATACGACAGTACTGATGCATCACTAATGCATCCATGAGAAGTGAATCTGATTTCTGCTGAATAAAGAGGAATAACTCAGCTTTGCATTTTAGCATATATATGTTACTATATGCTTCCTCCTATGTGAATTTTGGATTAGTAGAAAGGATTTCTTCTCCTGAAAGTCATTTGCAAAACCTAATTGCACAGGATAACTGCATTTGGGTAGAGTATATACATTGCATTTTTATTTAAGCCACAAAAAGGAGAAAAAACCAGCAAAACTATCTGCCTCTGTCTCTGTCTCTGTCTCTGTCTCTGTCTCTGTCTCTGTCTCTGTCTCTGTCTCTGTCTCTGTCTCTGTCTCTGTCTTCATTCCATTTTGATCCTGTGTTTAATCTTACAACATGCATGAAGGAGCCATTTCTGTGTGCATGGAATTCTCCATTAATTTCTATAAACGGAACAGTTCCGCAAGGGGTTAGAGAATCCTGAGAATATAGAACAGAATTTTAAAGAACTCACTCTTCAATGATGAAAAAAAGTTATGTGATATATAGTATATGGATTTTCTAACATTTGCGTATTTTGGCTGTTACACTGATAAACATATATCAAGTCATTACTCAAATACCCAGTCAAATACCTGGTGGTAGTTGTTCTTCCTCCTTATTTACATACTGTGATCTCATATACTATTCACACACAGTGCACACAACATTCCTGTCTAGCTACCTTTCATATTCTTAGTCATTCATACAATGAGCAAATGGAAGAAAGAAATTTATCTAACCTGAGTGGTAATAAGACTTCCCACCTTTATGACCAGGAAGAAATTAACTGGACAATGGGTTACCAGTTAGGTAGCTCCAGAATTCATCTGCTCTTAACAATTCAGTCATGTTATTATAATCCTTCCTGGCAATACCTAATTCCCAGTGTTCCCAGAAGGTTTGGCTAATCTTATTCATGTCTAGGTCCCATTCACTTTCTGAGATTGATCTGAGAATCATTTCTTCCTGCTATTAACTACCACCTTTAAATACTTTCAGTCACTGTTCTTATGGGAGCTCATCCACTAATCTGAGAGACGTAATATCTAAAAACAAACAAAGGAAAACAGCTAGAAAACTTTGAAAAATCCTTTTTCTTTTTCACCTCCTTTCTTCCTCTTTCTCTCTCTCTCTTTTTAATTACATATGACAGATTATGTTTATAATTGTTATCCTGTTTAATTTAAGCCATATAGTTTAGTGTAATAACATTTGAAACATATGAACTTTAGCATTTGTATTTTCTAATTATTATTACAGTGATTAGGATGTTTAATAAAAATTTTTAAATGACTGAATTTCTGAGAAGCAGCAGTTTACTTCATTGTGTCCTTGATAGTAAAGTTCCAGATTATGGATTATAAACTTAATTTATATATAGGTATTTATTCTATCCTGTAGGGAATGTATTTAAGCTTCATACAAATTCTCTTTTACTTTGGTCAATCTTGTGAAAAGATCCTTCACAGACTACCTTTATATTCTATTAAAATCCAGTTCAACTTCAGTTAATTTAAGATGAAACGCTAACTTCTGTAACTCGTAGTGGCTTTGTCATACAGACTGAGAATACTCTGTTCTATAAGTTTAACAGGAGATCCTTTACCACAGAGGTCAATAAAAATTGCATCAATGTTCTGAACTAAGTCAAGAGCAGATCTGAATAGAAACCATGGCTGTTAGAAAGGGCAGCATTTCAAATACATTAAAATAGACCTTCAAGGACATCTCCCACATGTTCTTCCCAGCCCCTCAAACCTTTGGTTAACTATCCTGCCCAGTTATTGTGCAATGAAAAAGGTTTATCTGTACTCTATTTGCTGAGTTTGCAATAGTTGGTGCCATTACTCACGAACAATGGAATCTGCCTCTGGTTCTTCTGAAAGCATCTTTCACCTCCTTGTTCCTCATGCTATAGATGAGTGGGTTGAGCATGGGGATTGTAACTGAGTACAGCACTGAAACTACCTTGTCCTGATCCAAGGAATAGCTTGAGCTTGGCCGTGAATACATGAAGAGGGAACTTCCATAGAACAACGTGACAGTAGCCAGGTGGGAAGCACAGGTAGAGAAGGCTTTGCACCTGCCTTTAGTAGTGTGGATACTCAGCACAGTGGTAAGGACAGACATGTAGGATGCTAGAATGACTGCTGTGGTGATCAGGATGTTGAACCCAACCACAGCAAAAAGAAGTCTCTCATTGAAATGAGTGTCTGAGCAGGCAAGGGTTAGAAGTGGAGGCCCATCACAGAAAAAGTGGTTGATCTTATGAGAATGACAGAATGGGAGGCGAAATATAGAGATGGTATGTACAGCTGAGCTCATCACACCTAGAACATATGCCCCAGCCAGTAACCCCTTACAAACCTTCTGTGACATTATGACTGTGTAAAGCAGAGGCTTGCAAACTGCAACGTAACGATCATAGGCCATGGCAGCCAGCAGGTAGCTCTCAGTGGTAGCACAAGCTGCAAAGATGAACAGCTGAGTGGTGCATCCAGCAAATGAAATTGTCTTTCTGCCTGCTAAGAAATTCACCAGAGTTTTGGGAACAATCGTAGAAGAATAGCACATGTCTAAAAGAGAGAGATGACTGAGGAAGAAGTACATAGGTGTATGGAGTTGGGAGTCCATCCTGATTAATACAATCATGCCAAGGTTTCCAACCATGGTAAAAATATAAACAACTGAGAAAAACAAAAAAGACAACATTTGAAATTTATACTGATCTGTAAAGCCCACAAGAATAAAATCACTTCCTGTGGAGGCATTTCCTTCAGGCATTCTTTTGATGAAAGCTTTGTATGCCAGCCTTTGATTTTTGTCAGATGACACCACTGAAACTAGAAGAGAAGCACATTTTTAAAGATAGCAAATGTCACCACACCATAAGCTATAAACTATTTTCCCTGTTATTTCCACTGTATTCTAACATGGAATTTTAGAATCAACTTCAATTCAATATTTTCCTCCTTCTCCTGTAGCCAAGCCACTGCTAAACCTAGTTATATCTTCAAGTTCAGACTTTCAGATGTCTATTTCCTAAACACTCATCATGTTCCTGATATATCCAAATTTGAGTACTGTAATCTACAGTACTATTTTCCTCTTTCAATCCTCCTTTACATCTATGCAATATGTTTCTAATAAATCTATCCCCCCACTTTAATTTAAATCTCTTCCCTGCTATTTAAAGTAAGGGGAGTTTTTTAGCTGTTCATTTCATAAGATGCACACATCATTATAACCATTTACATCCAGGGTTGATATTGAAGTACCAGGAAGCACTTTGATTTACACAAGATACACATAATGTTCAGTTATCTCCCCTATTCATTGGTGCTCTCTTCCCTTTGGAAAGTTGCTCCAGTATGGAATATGATGCAGAATTGTATAGAAGGTGGGGGGAAGGTTGATTATTGGATGCCTGCCCTCGTGTAAGAAAGAGTGCTTTCTGATCATGCAAAGCCATCACCAAATGCAACTGATTAATAGCGGAAATAGGATCAGACACCCCCGACAAAAAGGGAAAGTACCTTGGAAGAGGCATGGATGGAGAGAATAGATCTTCTCATTTTAACCTAAGAAATTCTGCTTCTTACTTTTGTATACTTGCTTATCTGGAACTATGAATTGCTGCAAATCATTTATTCTTCCCCCAAGCACTTCTGAATAATGATCTCACTCACTCTTGGGACACAAGAATGGTTAATTTTGAACTTGCTTGTGTCTTGCTTCCAATGGTTTCCTTACTTGTGGCTTGATTGTTTGCTGAAGGGAGCCTGGGAGGATTCATTTCTGTTAAGAAAACCACTGTGAAATTATCTAGAGGTTCATTAATTCATACATTGCACTTTCGTCTATGCATCTTGTTAGGAAGCATATGTCCTGTTTGTGGCATCAAATTGTCAGTTTATTTCTGCCACTACATAGTGTAAAATAAGGATTCCATGACTTACATTGATTAATCAATTTTAGACTGGAATTCTATAGCTTAGGAGTAGGGAAGCTTTGAGTACCCAAGTGCCAAACCAGCCATATTGTTTGTAGTGTGTCAAGAGTTCTACTGTGTGCCAGGTAATAGTATCATTGTGGGCAGGACCAGTTGGCAAAAGTGAAAAAAGAAAAGAAAAGAAAAAAAGAAACCACTCTTAAAATATTCAGTAAAGCCCAACATTTGCTAAGACAATTAGCAGCAGTATTGTCAACAGTATGATGAAAAAGACGTGAAGGGCCATGTGGCCTCTTGGCCATGAGTTACCTCTCTAGCTTTTCAGAGGATCTTCAGCAGATGGTAGGATATCATTGAAGGGCTTTTCTACCAAAAAAGAAGTAATTATGGTGCCAGTCTGTGATGATGGAGCTAGGGCTGGAACTTGCTGAAGACTGTGGCCCTGCAGCTGAAGGTTCTTCAAGTGACAGAGGGAAGACAAGCCAATTTCTACTCTGGCCAGCCTTGAACTAGCTAATTTAGGAAATGATGTTTCCTTTGCCATGGATTCTCTTCTTATAGGACAGGATTATTCTATCTATTTTTTTAAAATCTATATTGTCACTCATTCATCAAGAGACCGTCTTTCACATGGCATGGCCATTTTCTTCTGAGCCAGTTAGTTGTTATTCCATTTGTTTATTTTTAGAATGGGGTAGGCCGTTTACATAAACTCACTTCCTTTGGCTTGGGTGATGATTTGGAGCATATTAAGCCTGGAAGTGTTTGGGGGCTGCAGGTGACTTCTCTCTTTTAAACGGACCAATTTCAGGAAAAAAAAAATGTTATCAAAGTTTGTATTGGACCACAAAGAGAGGACGGTTGATTGTTGTCAGCCACCCAAGGTCACGTATTTAAGATGGGCAGCCATATGCATTTTGTTTATTAAATGCATTAAATAAACAAATGAATAAAGCAAGCCATTGAGAGGAGTATATGTATAGAAGTTAAGGTGTTGGACTTGGACTGGGAAGGTCCAGGTAGTAATCTATCCTCAGGCATGGAAGCTCACTGATTTTGGGCCAGTCACTATCCTTCAACCAAGACTAACTCATGCAGCTTTGGGGAAAAAATGAAGAAGAATGGATGCTTTGTACCCTTTGAGCTCCTGGAGAAAGAAGTAAACATAATGTCTCCTTTGAATCAAGCTTGACTCCTGATGATTTCATAGACATGTCTGTGTAGGATGTGCTGGGATTTTTTTTGCAGGGTGTCAACAATATGAAAGTTATTTGTGCTTGCCTCCTTCCAAGATGTTTTTCAACTTCCCAATCTAGTCATCAGACTTGGGATTTCCCGGTGTTGTCAGTGGTCTCCTGTTCAAGGACTAATCAATCTGACCCTGTTTAGTTTTTTCAGTCCAGCCAAGAGCAGCTAAGTGCTGCTGCTGCTGCCTTCTAAGAACAAGAGAAAAGGTGGGAAAAGGTGGTAACCACAACTAATGTGGTTACCGATACAGCTATAGATATATGAAGTTTGAAAGGCGTTTAAAATTTATTGATGAGATAGGCAGTAGTAATTTTTTAGACAAATACATACAAATATTCCTGTGCTACAGGAGCCTTTTCAGTTCAGTCTCCTTGTTCCCCTCCCCAGTTTTTAGGGGGAGATTCCATATGAATAAAAATGATATAGGGTATGTCAGAAAAGTGCTCCTAGGGAACAATTCTGAACAATTCATTTGTCTCCTCTCCAGCTTCACAAGCTGTTGATAAGTACACATCACATAAGGATCCCTAAATAATAGCCCAGAACACTTCAGAAGGCTATGTACAGGGATGCTGTGACCTCTCTTTTACCAGGCAAGAGAATAGCTTGGCTCAGGCACCTGGATGTTAAAGCTTGGAAAAGAAAGCTGGTGCCTGGCTGGACAACAGGGGACGGTCCTATGGGTGGTTTTCACAACATGCATCTCTTACAGAAATCCTTCACTGCTGCTGATATTCCCTGAGAAGTTCCCTCCTCTGGAGGCAACAGATCTAAAATACTTCAGAGATCATATCCCAAAGGTCACAGAAAGGATTGAAAAAGGGCCCCTCAGTAGCACTTGTCTTTGAGTTCAAGGAAGAGGAATCTGTTGCCATTGGCTTGGCAACTGCATGTTTCTAGGGTTGCTCTGTTGCTTTTCAGTGTCAGGTGGCACCAGGTAAGATGTGGAATACATAGCCCAATGTAACTTAAGTCTGAAAATCAAACTGGAGATTTGAGATTTGAAGAAATCATGATTCTATTGGCATTTGCAAGTTGCCACACAAGGTGAATTTATTCCATTCAAGAATCAAGATATTTTTTGAAAAAAAGATTTGTGTATAGGCTATAATGGGGAAGCAGGTCCTTTGAATTGAGCCCTGTTTCCATTTGGGAAACTGCTTCAAAGAGGTAATTTGTCCAAAGCTTTGTCAAATTGAATCACTCCTTAGAAGCTTTGCAGAGCAACGTTAGCACCCTCTTGGCAGATTGGAACCTATTCACTTTCTAATCCAGAAGGCACCCTTCAGAATGAGCCCCATGAGAACCAGAAAGCTGTCCATATAGATTAGTGTTGATTCTAACAACATGAGTAGGGGCTTTCAACTTCTTTTCACATTTTGTGGTTATTTGAAGATGAACACTATAGGTTGCAGTCTGGGATTGTTTTTATTTATCCATGTATACTATGGTCAAGATATAGAAGGTGTATGAGCTGCAACAGAAAGAGACCTAGTAAAACATTATGTGAAAAAAATACACCTTTGAACACACCTTTGGAGGCCTTCCTGTTAGATACACAATCCCCATCCACCAAATTGTTTCCTTCAAGTGCATAATAGAGGAGTGATCACTAGTGTCCTACTTTCCATCTCTATTCAGTTACTGTCAGGATTTTCTCATGGGAAGAAAGGCATCCCGTCCTCTGTGCAACAATTGTTTCATCTACAGTGTCTAAAGTTAATGTAAACAAAGCATCTTGTGCCTGTGTTATGCTTTTTACTGCCACCTATTGTAATGTGTATGCTGGTTATTCAGTGGGGGGGTACATGCTGGCAATATAACGGGAGGGCTAGATGCCCAGCCTGTCTGTCATGTATAGTTCATCATGTAGGTCTTTATAGGTTATGTAGTTGTAACTAATAACCAAGTAGTGTACCTCTTCTCTGAGAGTTTTTAGCTAGAGACTTTGTTGTGGATAAGTCCTGGATGCTAAGATGAGAAGTCTTTGTTATTTCCTATATTTTGTATGCAACTTGTATTTTATGAAGTTTTGCATTTTTATCAATAAAAACCAGCTAGTCTATATTTTCTGACTGGATTTTCTTTGGAGAGCAAAATATGGACATTGCATTTTGCAAGCTCTCATGCTGATGTGTACTTTTCCTGAGAGCAGAGTTTTTGAGAGCTTTGCTGTGCTCTGCACAACAGTTACTACTACGGACATAAAAGGATTAAAACTGGAACAGCCAAAGGCCACTCCCTTTGGGACTGTCCATGCTAATTACCCCCAGTATGATTTCCAGAAGTAGCTCTGGAAAGTTCTGCTCCTTTTGATATATATAGATAATATAAATTCTTGCCTGTTCATGTCTTTCTCTCTCCCTGCTTTTGCCTGCCTTTTATCCACTTTGCTGGTTAAAACTTTTTGATGTCTGCTGATGTTTATCAAACAAACATCAAGCTATATTTTTGCTAGCTAAACTGAGTGATGTGTGTGCTTGCTTTGATCTGGATGTAGGGATTGACTGGGAGCATGCTGGGTGCAAACTAAACTGGAAATTAGTTTGCACCCAGTAATTTTGCAACAGCTCTAAGCTGGGAAGCTCGTTCGGTACTCCAACTGTTCTCACTGCCTATGACATTCAGGCATTTGCTGTCTTTCTAGAAACATTGACTGCTAATGCGAGCATTGCTTCCTCTTGATGGCTGGTGGGTCTTTCTTATAGAGTCCACCATCAAATTAGCAGTGGAGTTCTGTTTGAGTGATGTGTTGACTTGCCTTATGGCTGATGGGAGATGATTCTGTAAGGTGAGCAGAGGAAAAAACTAAATAGGCTGTTGACACCTACCAACCAAATAAATAAATAAATAAAGGATCCAACAGGTAAGCAATATAGAAAATGTGGGACTTCAGTACTGGGAAGGATCTCACTTGTAATCTCTTTACAATCAAATGCTTTGATGGGCTTCAATAAGTGATTGGTTTGGCAGCCACAAGCTGAATTTCTTTAAAAAATTGTTGATAAACACTCCTTTATTGGTATTTTCCTTTTTCTCTCCCCCACCCCCAAAGGAATAGCATTCACAGATGAAAAAAGAAACCACTCTTTGAAGAACAAAATATGATGCCGGAAACATGTTCTTGTGGTTTTGCCTACAGTCATGTTCTTTGACTGGTTTCTAGGTCAAGGGTTTCTTCATATTATATCAGATATGATACTTTCCAGTTCATGATCCGAAAGGAATGGAGAAAGGAAATTACACACTGGTGACACAATTCATTCTTCTGGGTTTCTCAGACCACCCAGAAAGTCTGCAGGTCATTCTTTTCCTGATGTTTCTTATGATCTACCTTGTGACCCTGGTGGGAAATCTTGGGATCATCCTGTTAATCAAGGTCGAATCTCGTCTCCATACCCCAATGTACTTCTTCCTCAGCCATCTATCCTTGATTGACATTTGTTATTCTTCATCTATAACACCCAAATTGTTGATTGGTACTGCCTCTGCAGTAAAAGGCATTTCTCTCTTTGCATGTGCACTTCAGATGTACCTGTTCATCATGTTTGTTGTTGCTGAATCTTTTCTCTTGGCTGCAATGGCATATGACCGGTATGTAGCCATTTGCAATCCTTTATTGTACACTGTGATTATGTCCAGAAATGTCTGCATCTTTCTAGTGCTTAGTTCTTATCTGTGGGGCATTATTTGTGCTCTGATTCATACAATTTCTGCTTTTCGGCTACCATTCTGTGGAAATACCATCCACCACTTCTTTTGTGATGTTGCACCAGTGTTAACTCTTTCTTGTTCAGACATCCAGCTCAATAAGATGCTGCTTTTCATTTTTGCCACCTTGGTGGAAAGTAGCACCATCATCATTATTCTCATGTCCTACATTTTAATTATCACGTGTGTTTCAAGGATTCACTCCAGCAAGGGAAAATACAAGGCTTTCTCCACTTGTGCCTCTCACTTCACAGCGATCTCGGTCTTCCATGTGACAATTCTCCTAATATATTGCCAGCCTAATGCAAGCCGTGGAAGGGATTCAAACAGAATTGCCTCTGTCTTCTACACAGTGGTGATCCCGATGCTGAACCCTCTGATTTACAGTCTGAGGAACAAGGAAGTGAAAGGAGCTTTCCAAAGGTTGGTGGGGAGAAAAGTTTTTTCTCCATCAACCAGTTGAACGGATTTACTCATTTAATGTCAAGGCAACCAACTGATATCCCATAATAAAGACAGACACTCTTCTCAACTAAGTGCTCATAAAAACTTCCTTTGCAATGACAGAGAAAATGCATTTCTCAGGAAGAAACCTAAAGGAAATTCTAACGTTCCTATATTTGTGTTGTGTAGCTCTGCAATATATTTCTTGAGGAGAGCTGGTAGAGAAAGGAATGTTTCATTTTGTTTACTTTAAAGTATTCAAAAATAAAAATCAGGATTTTTTTCCCATGGCGTTCTCCCTTATTATAAAACTATGGATTCATAAGGCTCATATCCCTATGAGGCTTGAGATAGCATATGACTCCTTCTTGAAAAGAAATCAACAATAAGACAGGCAGGGAAACGTTTCCTGTATTCATCCTGACATCTGCTTTTTTTTTAGATTTTTTTATCCTGCTTTTATTATTTTTATAAATAACTCAAGGTGGTGAATATACCTAATTCACCTCCTATTTTCCCCACAACAACCCTGTGAGGTGAGTTGGGCTGAGAGAGAGTGACTGGCCCAAAGTCACCCATCCATCTTTCATGCCTACAGCAGGACTAGAACTCACCGTCTCCTGCTTTCTAGCCTGGCGCCTTCACCACTAGACCAACCTGGCTCTTAATTATTAGCAATCTACTTGTAAATAAGTATTGAGGAACTTGTTCTGAGTAACAGTAGGAAGCAAATGGAACATCCTTAATAAGAAATGGAGTTTGTCCCTGATCATGCTGCCTCCTCCTCTTGTCTCCCTCCACATGTCTCCTCCCCTATCTCTAATCTGCACACAGGATGGTTTTGAACAGGGGCTAATTCCAGCTGAGGGCCAAGTATCAACATCTGCTTATTGTTCTCTAGGAGGCATCTGAAGTTCCTTTTGCCTCCCGTTCTGCTGACCCCTTGGAGCTGCAGAGGCCAGAAACCTTTGCTCTCTTTGAAAAGCATCACAACTCTTTTTATCTGGGGCAGAACATGGTACTATTTGCCACTGTTGAGTCATACTGGGGCTCTTGGACAAAACTCTGCACAGATTTGGGCCAGGGTATGCAGCCACTGTTAGGAGTCACCTTCCCATAGCTTTATGGCCATTTGAATTTGTTAAGCCTTAGAATATGCTTAAAATATTAAAATAACACTTACCTCAGTCTGGGAAGGGGGGGGTACAGTGTAAAATGCTGTACACTTCTGCAGTGTAGGCCAATCCTGTTACTTGATACATCCCCTACAATTCTCATTGCCAAAGGAGTGGGGGGGGGGGGGGGGAATAAGCATGTTTCTCAGAAAATAAGCATGTTTTTCAGCAAATAAATGATTGCCCTCTCTTGGTCAATAGGGGAGACATGTAGTTTTAGATCAGTGTTTCTCAATCTTAACAGCTTGAAGAACAAACAAACAAACAAATAAATAAATAAATAGAATAAAAATGTATACATTGCATTTATATATGATGCTGGTCTAGCATTCTTTGGGCCAGCAGCATTTTCAGCTTCCAAGACACCTGAGCTACTAGAAGAACCTGTAAAAACCTTAGAACTAAAAAACCTACTATTAGCTGTTATAGACATTTGTTATCAATAAATCAGTTTGATATGCAGATGCTAAGGGATGAGTGGAATAAAGAATTAGAGGTTTCTATATTGTCTAGACCAGTGTTGTCCATACTTGGCCACTTTAAGATGAGTGGACTTCAACTCCCACTCTGGCTGGCTGGGGAATTCTGGGAGTTGAAGTCCACACATCTTCAAGCTGCCAAGGCTGAGAAACACTGGTTTAGATGTTACACTAGCCTTAATACTGTCTGCAGACTTCTCTATAGTGTCCACTGCTAAGCCAAATAGTCTTTGATTAACATTTTCAGAAGAGCAAAATGGTTTCAAGATAATTTGAATGTTTTCCTGAAAGGGACCTTAAGGATAGATTAGTATCAGGAGATCAAAATAGTCAAGGTTCGGTCACAACCATGAAATCAAAATTCTAACTCCTTTTTAGATGCATTGCACGTAGGACTTTGAATGTGTAGTTGCGGCTGCTATTTTGAATTTTTTTACACCTCTCTCCCATGTGAATGCCCCTGATTACTATAGATAATATTTATTGATTCTAACAAAAATTTTAAATGTTTATAATGGTTGTTTTGATGTTGAAATGGTAATATCACATATAGATATGGCTGCTTGATAAGTAAATCAAAGTTAGTACTAAATTAATTTCCAGAGGGCAACAATGCCACAATTATGCTTTCACACTGCCAGAACAGATGGAAGAGCGAGATGAAGATTTGAAGAATGGCAAACTCTACCAGTTGAACTTCTTTATCCTTATGATTGTTAAAGGAGCTCTGTATCTAGCTGTCTTAGGGGAAGTTCTTCAGCCTAAGAATGACCAAGCTTATTGTGTGTCTCTGATATTACTGGTTTTTAACATGTATGTAAGTATGTATCACACACGTTGACAAATTTTGCCTCCAGAGACTGAAGATATTAGCCTTTGCAAGAACAGATCATGGGTTTTAATTAGATGCCTTTTGTTTTCAGTGATCAGTTGGGTTTGGATTATCATTTGCATGATAGAAAGGATTTTTAAAGTGTTACTATCCTCTTGACAACTCTCATATTTTTTTGGCATATCTGGGACGTGTGCATGTATGTATAATGTTTTGGGTTATGTAGTTATATCTTATTCCCCTCTCTGGTGATCTTGTTAGGGGCTAGTTCTCTCAGGCACAACATATCCAAGTAATTAATCATTTTCTCCCTGATCTATTTTGCCACAGACATACCTACTTTTCATAAATCTCTCTGGCTTCAAATGTGCTAAAGTCATTTACTTTCTGCTGAATGTAGAATGCTGATCAAATGAATATTTTACTCAGATTAGTAAACAAGTCTCTTAGAGAACGTATCCTAGCTAACAACACTCTTGGCAACCAATTTACAACCCAGAAATGCTGTTATTGCATGAATTATCTTCGGATGCAAACAGTAGGGAGAGTTGTGAACCACTTTTAAGAAGATATCGTCCTGGGTATTAGCTGAAAGGCTAATTATATCTTTATTTAAAAGTACATAATCAGTAAAGTTATAAGAATAAAGTAGTAAAGAAAAACTATGTGTGTGGAGGAGGATTTTATAGGACAGTTCTGAATGGAGTCTTAAATCATCATTGAAAGGGGCTTAATGTCCTGAGCATCAAAACATACCATTCTCCTCTGATCGTTATTTTTGTATTTTAATTACTGCTCAAGAGAATAAAAATATTTATTTAAAACAATTTTTAATAGGTCCTTCTTTGCTCCCTCTTCTATTGGCATGTAAAAGATGGTCAATGAACATTCATATTTCAGGTCTGGCCAAGTTTGACAATGTCTTCTTCTGATCTGTGGCTGACAATTATCTGCAGAAAAGAAGGCCAAGCAAGGAATAATTGGCACACACAATGTGGGATAGTGATATTTCAGTTTGACCATGGTGGGGGAGAGGGGGGGAGAGATAAAAGATTCTAAGCCACACCTATGTTTTGAAAAGATGCCATGCTGTTTGTTTGTTTGTTTATTAAACAAATCTGTATGTTGCTGCAATCCCAGGACTCTCAGTGGCCCAGAAGAAAAATAAAATAAAACAGCATAAAAATACAACTTATGGCATCATGCCCTAAAAGACCTCTGGAAAAACTCAGTCTTCAACTAGTAATTCTTTTTCCTTTTCCACTAGACTATTCCACTAGACCCAAACATGCAGGTAAGGTTCACACAAGTTTAGATATTAGACACTGCAATTCTGAGGTAATATAATATACAAGACCAGCTCCCATGGCTTGTAGCTTCCCATTATGGGTGGGATAGACTGCTGTGGTTTGTTCAACAAATAATGATTAAAAAATCATGGGTTTGCAATGGTGCAGAACCACATGGGGACATCAACAAGAGGGAGTCCTTTTTTTCCTTTTCTTCTATAACCATGTTGGTTATGGAACTATACTATTGTCATGGTTTTCAACCAGATTTTGCTCCAAGAGGAGAGGAATAAGACCTTTTGGGGTTCTAAAATATCCTTCTCTGTCTGAGGTAGACTCCATAGGTTGTCAAAAGCCTCAGTTCAGAAAGAGCTTTGCCAGTGTCTATAATCTGGAGACAAATAAGATTGTCCACTACAATTTCCTATTCTTGAATGCTGAGTTAAATATGTTTGAACATTTAAATCAGAAGTACATTCTTTCTAATGACCTAAGGACCTTCCTGGGCTTTGAATATAAAGGCAAGAAATATACTTGAAAAATAGGCACAGCCAGGACACCAATCTGGCAGGGCAGTTCCAAATTATTCTGGAGTTAAATTATGCTTTAAGCCTCTGTAAAGTTTAAGGCACCCATTTTTCTCTTTAAGCCTCCCCAAATCACCTACTTCTTTAATAACAGTAACCAAATTTTGGGCCCTGAACACTCTGGGGAAGAGGAAATTCTGGGGACCATAATATGAGTGCTCTTGGGCCATACACGGCCTGTAGGTCATACTTTTTAGATTCCAGATAAAGTAATCCAAATATGAGTGCATGTCTGTGGTGGAAAAATAACTCATCCAGAAATGCCAAACAATTGGAGAGGAGCTAAATAAACATTTATTTAGCAAAGCTAACAGGTTACAGTGAGTTATTGATCTCTTGCACTTGGGGCAGCCAAGAGCAAACATCTCAGCAATACACAAACTTAGATAGGGGTTTGATCAAAGTACAAGGCATGGGTGCAAGAACAAGAAAGAAAGAAACTACTTATGACTAACCCAGGAACTGGAGATAAGGCCTGGAATGTTCTCCAGGTGTGAGAGGAAATAAAGGGATGCGTTGAAAGGTAACATACTGTATTTTTCCGTCTATACGACGATACTTTTTTCTAAAATCATTACACTAAAAATTGAAAGTCGTCTTATGCAAGGAAGTAAGCCGAGGAGAGAACTGCGCGGTTGCGAAACTGCCCATACTTTGTCTCTACAAACAGGCTTCCTCCAATCACAAGCCTTATGTAACTGACGTGAGCTGATGCTGAACAAACCAACTGGAACACATCCCATTGGAGGTGGAGACCGTGTAGGCAGTGTGCAGATGCAACAGGGACCGGTAATGTCAGAGCATTCTGAGCCCATAAAGATGTCAGAAAATAAAAAAATAAATAAGCAAATGTCTTACTCTGCAAAATTCAAACTGAATGTAATCAGTTATGCAAAACAGCATGGAAATAGAGCTGCAGAGAGACAGTTTGGACCTCCTCCCACTGAGTGTATCATGTAAATGTTACCTAATTACTAAATAAAAATGTGTTCTGCTTTATCTTTAAAATATTGATTTCTTAATTTTGGGGTTGGAAAAGTGCGGGTCGTCTTATACATGGGGGCGACTTATTCATGGAAAAATACGGTAGCATCCTTGATACAAATCAGTACTGATTTCATATTCTAGCAAGCTTGCAAACTGCCTCCTTTGCCAGAATTGTGGAGAAAAGAGTCTAGCAGGGCACATTCCCACGTCCTCAGCACTTTCCAAACTAGATCGCATATTCTAAGTGTATGATGGAGGTTCTGTAAGTCATAAACGTTACTGACATAGCAGGGAGAAAACATGAAGCATATGTGACTATGCAGGCAAATGACTGTACAATTCTATATGGATATATCAAAAGGCATGGAGGAGTATATGACAGACCATACCTTCTAGTGTAGATTCTGAAAATTATAATGTTTATAAATAGCAACTTATAAATACACTAAAGAGGTATACAAAGATATACAATATGGTCAAAAAGCTCGGAGACTTTGGGAGTCGGGCAGCGTATGAATTTAATAAATAAACAAATAAAATACTATGTCTGCCTCTTTCTTTATTGCTGTAACATGTTACTCTTCATTGTCACAACTTTTCTGTCAGACAAGTATGGAATTCAGTTACAGAGGAGCAGGTAAGAAGTATCTGCTCCAGAGGACATTCTGGATACAGAGGTCCCTTTGAAGCTGCTATGGCTATAGGTGGAGCACTGGGAATCCAGTCAGAGGAAGCTGGCCACTCACTAAGTGCTAGATATTGAGTAGCTTGTAAATTCAATCATAAACTTGATAAATTGTTTAATCAGACTGGTACTAAGTGGAAATCACTACTTGTCATAGTTAAATTTATATTAAAATGTTATTAGTTCTCTTAAGTATTCTATCAACCAATGAAGTTTCTGAAGCTATCTTTTTCTTCTTCTTTTCATCATATTGTTGCTTCTCTTTGAAACTTTTAGTCATTCGTTCATTCAACTGGTATATTACTTCCAGATTCCTGGTGGGTTACGACAATAAATCATCCAATATAAGTAAAATATGCACATTAATAAATCAGAACCACCAAAACAACATAGTACAATGAAAGTAATAGAAAACGGTAATAATTCAAAATCAATAAAATAAAAGAAATTACCAATAGATATTACAAAATTGCAAAATACAAATGGTGAACAATCAATCCCCATCTGAAAAAGTTCAATACTGCCAAACTTCTGGAAGACTGTTACTACAAGAGTTAATCTAGCTCTTAAGGAGAAGCTGCTCCAGAGAATAAGAGCCATTACATAAAAACAATGTTTTCTGGCCACAAAATGTTTTCTCACTTCTCAGAATTCAGGCATCAGCCGAAGTTTCTTCTGGGAAGGTTGCAAAGGAGCATTGTAATAAAGATTTTAGCAATTACATAATCATAACTGAAATGCATTTATTTATTTGCATATATAAATAAACAAAAGGTAACCCATCAATTACCTTGCAAAGATTTAAAATAATGTTTTTACTATTTCTTTGAGTTTTCAGATGAGGAGGAGGAGGAGGAGGAGGAATGTGTGAGTTAGGAGGGAGTCCTGTGAGGAGCAGCTGCTACATCCAAACCCTTGTCAACTTCCTGAGACAAAAATAGCTGTTGGGTAGATGATGGTGACAGAATGACTTCCTCCTTCTATCCCATCTCCCCCATTTCTGTTGACTGTAACAGGAAAATATTAGTTACCACAGTTCACACGCTGGAGTAATTTCAAGGCACTGGGTGAACTCCTCAGAGCTTAACAATAGGCTATCAGAAGGATAGCAAAAATGTTGAGTGATGACACTAAGAGAATCTCTGGTGCTACTATCTGGCACAATCCTCCCTGTTAGTAGTGATAGTGCATGCTATGCTATGCCTCGTTTCCATTTCATCCTATGGTATCCTATGGCTTTCAAACATTCACCCTCAGCATTATTTTATTCATTTTTTGGCTTGGTTTGGTTTTCCTTTAAAGTGTTCTCTTCTCCTCATTTGTCATGTCAGTCAAAGGACTTCCTTTAAGCTACATTCTTCTCTGTGGCTGTCATATTTATTTTGACATACTGAGTCTCTTCTTTGCTTTCACTAGGGCAACTTTCACCTCTTTGTTCCTGAGGCTATATATCAAAGGATTGAGAAAGGGGATTGCCACAGTGTATATCACGGAGACGATTTTATCCTGCTCCAGGGAGAAGTTGGAGCTGGGTCGCAAATACATAAAGAGAAGGGTTCCATAGAACAAACTAACGGTAGTCAGATGTGCAGTGCAAGTGGAGAAAGCCTTGTGCTTGCCCTCTGCAGTCTGTATCCTGAGGATGGTAGAGAAGATGCAACAGTAAGAGAGGAGGATTATGAATGTGGTGGTAACCTCATTAAATCCAACAACAACAAAAATAAGGATTTGATTGAGGCGAATATCAGAGCAGGCCAACTTGATTAAAGGCGGCCAGTCACAGAAGAAATGGTTGATGATATTGGAGTCACCAAATGACACTTTTAAGGTAAAACTTGTCTGTATAGTTGCATTTAGAAACCCAAATGCATAGGACCCCAATACCAGCCAAACACATACTCTACGAGACATGATGACTGTATACAGCAAGGGATTACAAACAGCTACGTAGCGATCATATGCCATGGCAGCAATGAGATAGCATTCTGTAGTTGCAGAAACAGCATAAAAATATAACTGGGTCATACAACTAGAATACAGAATGGTTTTTCTATCTGATAAGAAGTTCACTAATAGCTTCGGGATAATGGTGGAGGAATAGCACATGTCGAGGAAGGACAAATTGCTGAGGAAGAAGTACATTGGTGTCTGAAGATAAGAATCAATCCTTCGTATTATAATAAGTCCAGTATTTCCCACCAGAATGATAATGTAAACCAGAAGGAAGACTATGAATAGAATTATCTGGAATTCTAGTTGATCTGTAAATCCCACAAGAATGAATTCATCCACCATAGTGCAGTTGTTGCCATCCATATATCGCATGCTCAGTATTCTGGGTCGTGAGAAGAAGAAATTATAGTGATTAGGATGTTTTGTTTATGGCAAGAGATTTAAATTTTAAAAGTTACTGGTTACTGGATGTGAAAAATGCACAATTAATCATAATGCACTGAAAGATATTTACATACATACATACATATATATAGTCAACTTAAGGTGGCAAACATACCTAATACTCCTGCCTCCTATTTTCCCCACAACAACAACCTTGTGAAGTGGGTTGGGCTGAGAGGTAATAACTGGCCCAAAGTCACCCAAGCGGCTTCCATGCCTAAAGCAGCCTAGAACTGATAGTCTCCTGGTTTCTAGGCCAGCACCTTCACCGTTACACCAAACTGGTTTGTCAAGAAATACTATAGCTATTTTGAAATCCTCCCTCACTAGTTTCCTGATTGTCTGAGCCAATAAAATGAAATACAACTAAAAATATACTGTCATATTTCAGGTAACAGCATCTGGTTGACTATATATGAGCTCCAGAGCTAAGCAGGTTCAGGTCTGGTTAGTAGTTGGATGGGCTATCTTGTAGGAATACTACAACTGTATGCTAGATTGGGAAACATCCTGGAAGGTGGCCATCGCAAACTAAGAAAACCAAATCGATGTGTCTATGAAGTCACAAATAGTTCAATGCCAGTCAATGGAGACTTTAATTTGTACTCCTTCCAGAGAATTCATAAATAATCAAGAAATAAGGAAATGAAACTGCTCCTAGCTATTCCTGATGTTATTGTGGAACATTAATGCTGCATTCTCACTCCATGTCTTAGCTTGGTGGAATGACCTCTTAAACTTAACTAGCCTCTGTCATATTTGCACTATTGATTGTCCTGGTTGTTTTAGTCTACCCTGCCTGTTTATGTGTGTTTTAACTGTTTTAATTGTTTTTTGGATTTTGTAAGACACCCAGAATCTAATGGAGTGGGTGGCCATCCCAAATGTAATAAATTGAATTGCATTTTTTTTCAAGAAGAAGATATTTCTCATAGGTGGAGTTCATTATCAGTAATGGCAACTGCAGATCTTTTTTCTTTTAGACTTTTTTCCCCCACCACTGCAGGGAACAGCAGGAATAATTTTATTGGCAGCCATTATCTGGGGACAATTCGTGAGGATAGCTGTTGCTACATAACGGAAAATAAAATTGAAAATAAGGAGACTATTCTGATGAAGAATGAGGAAAAGAGAGTTCCGAAATTTCCTTAGAAAAATGTCTGAAATAGAACGTTTTGGTTCTATTTCAGAAGAAGCACACTGTGATCTTCTTAACAAGGCACTCAGTTGCAACCACTGTAATGCATGCATAAGGAGAAAAAAAAGCTTGCGAAAAATGAAAGTGAAATCTTACCAGCCAAAATGCCGAGAAGAACAGGAATTAACAGAAAGTATGCCTTTGTTTATGAAAAGTGAAGAAATCCTTACCAACCAGGCAATCCGATACATGAAAACTCAAAAATAGGTCTTGTCTACCTCAACTGGATTCACCTCTATGTGAGTGCCAAACGCCTACCCTTTAATACTAATCACCTATTTATGTCTTTGCCTCCTTCATCTCATTTGCAAAAAATATCGTGGCCTTTAGGAAGGCCTCGGCATATTTCTAATATTCTTATTATCAACATCTTTCATACTAAATAGTCTCCTGAGTATGAACGGGATTACTTATTACGGCTTGTTGTGTTTCTTTGCGACTGGTGGTGGGAGGTTGCATTGGCCCATGGCTGCTGGTGGAGGCAGTGGGGAGTTTGGGGAAAAAAACAAAAAAACAACCCTTATCATTTGTTCTATGCACCATCCTGCAATCACAAACAATTCTAAGGATTATTAGAACACCATTAAACAACTGGAAATGTACATATACAGTATTAATTTCCATGTCTTTTACCTCTGGTGATCCTAGAAAAAGAAGTGTGAGGTCTGTTTCAAAAGCAAAAGATTGGAAAAGCTCCAGGTCCAGACGGTGTGACCACCTCGTGTCTGAAAGCTTGTGCGGAAAAACTGCCCCCATTTTCACGTATATTTTTAATAAATCGCTGGAGATGGGTTATGTCCCTTCTTGTTTTAAGAGCTCTACAATCATCCCAGTTCCTAAGAAATCCTCTATTAGTGAGCTGAATGACTACAGACCTGTTGCACTGACATCTGTGGTCATGAAGACCTTTGAGAGGTTAGTGTTGGCTCACTCAAAAGCCATCACGGATCCCCTGTTAGACCCACTGCAGTTTGCTTATCGTGGAAACAGGTCAGTGGATGATGCTGTTAATATGGCCTTGCACTATATTCTGCAACACCTTGAATTTCCGGAGTCTTATGCACGAGTTCTTTTTGTGGACTTCAGCTCAGCATTTAATACTATTATGCCAGAAATTCTTTACAACAAACTGATCCAGCTTACTGTGCCCGACCATACCTGTAGGTGGATAATCAGTTTTCTAACAGGTAGGAAACAACACGTGAGGTTAGGCAAAACTACATCTAGTACCTGGTTAATCAGTACAGGTGCCCCTCAGGGATGTGTGCTTTCCCCGCTGCTTTTCTCCCTTTACACCAATGACTGCATTTCAAAAGACTCTTCTATTAAAATCTTGAAATATGCGGATGATACAACTGTCATTGGTTTAATTCGAAATGGAAATGAGTCAGCATATAGACGGGAGGTTCAACAACTGGTCTTGTGGTGTGGTTATAATAACTTGGAATTGAATACACTTAAAACCGTGTAGATGATTGTGGACTTTAGGAAGAATCCTTCTAATACCCCTCCCCTTACCATACTCGACAGCCCAGTATCAGTGGTAGAGTCCTTCAAGTTCCTGGGTTCTATACTTTCCCAAGACCTGAAATGGATGCTTAACATTACAGCCATCATTAAAAAGGCACAGCAAAGGATGTTCTTCCTGCGGCAACTTAGGAAGTTTAAATTATCCCAGGAGCTTTTGATACAGTTTTACAAGGGAATCATTGAGTCTGTTATCTGTTCCTCTATAACTGTCTGGTTTGATTCTGCAACCAAACAGGACAGACTCAGACTCCAACGGATTGTTAAGTCTGCAGAAAGGATAATTGCAACCCGCCTGCCTTCTATAGAAGAACTGTATACTGTGAGGGTCAAAAGGAGGGCAGAGAGGATATCTGCAGACTCTTCCCATCCTGGATATAAACTGTTCCAACATCTTCCTTCAGGACGGCGCTATAGAGCACCATATGTTAAAACATCTAGATATCAGAATAGTTTTTTCCCCTGTGCCATTGCTCTGTTAAATACTACAGGACTCGATATGTGCTGGACAGTGGCTTCTCCTTTTGGAAAAGTTATCTTACTGTGTAGTGTTATTGTTACTGTTTATTATTTTTCTGTTGCTATCCAAACGCACTGTTGATCTTGCTGTTGTCACCGAAGACAAATTCCTTGTATATATTTTATACTTGGTCATTAAAGTATTTTGTATTGTATTGTATTTGTATTGTATTTGTATTTTCCTTCACTATAGGTAAATTCTATAACATTTTAGACTGTTAGTTCAGAGGCTCATATGCCAATCAAAGAAGTACCAGAGGAGCAAAACAAAAAAAACCCCACCCTTACCAGCACTGGCAAGGCAGGCCACAGCACATAAATAGAGAGCAAACCCCAGCCCATTCTAGCACTGAAGATGTTACCTAGCTGGGTAATGAAACGTTTGCAAGAAAAGAACCAAGCTCAGAGAACCCCAAGGACTCCACTCCCCAATTGCTAGTAAAGGAAAGTGGCTGGGCAAATACACACAGCTGTGGACAGCTGTGTCAGTAGTTGCATGACTCTTCCAAAGGATGTGGCTGCTTGAACACTTCCGGGAGAGGTATCTTGCTGATCTAACATGTTTTTGTGGCATATCTCTTCTGAATGCTTTGCACATCTATGATGATGATGAAGGTGAGGGCGATGGTGATGGTGATGGAAGTGGTGGCCATGAAAGCTCACTGGGTGAAGTTAGACTGATCATAGTTTCTCAGCCTATCCTTCCTCTCAGGGTTGATACTGTGGGGATAAAATGAAGAGAAATTTCCATGTAAGTTGCCCTAGCTGCTGAAGGAAATATGGGATATAAATCTAATAATAAATACTGTACATAAATAACAACACAGTATTTCTGCCTCATACTCCCACTTTGGAATGTAGAACATCTCACAACAAAGAAAATAGGAAATAGAATTTGCAATTATATGTTATTAACTCAGATTTATTAATATAGTGGTATTCATAGCAAATGGATGTTCATGAAAACATATTCATAAAACATAGGATTATTTTAACATACAGACTGCTTCAGTCAGGCTTGATTCTTGGTGTCTGTCTGTGCACTACTTTTGGCAAAAATATGAAAGTCTTTGTCACTGCTTTCTTCTAGGATGTTTTTGCATCTCCCCAGTCTAACCTAACCATCTGGGGATGTCATGGGGTTTGCATCAAAGCACTAACCAAATCCATCCCTGCTTTCCAAGGTCAACTAGGTGCTGTCACCTGCAGGGCACTGTGTCATGCTCTGAAGACACATCACTGCTGTCTGTCTGTGGTGGCCACCAGCAGAAATTGCCAAACAGCAGGTCTATTCACTAGCTGTTAGCTGGTTAAAATGAAAAGGCTACATACAACTTTTTGACATACTGTTCTCTGTAAACTCCCTCACACATATTATTATACATAATAAAAGCAAAATAAACAAACAAACAAAGCCTTAAGAACCTACTGTATGTCAGAGCATTTATTGCTGATTCTTGAGGTTAAAGAAATAACAATCATCATCGTCATCATCATCATCATTGGTCTCCTTATCTCAGTCTGAGCTTGCCATGACAGGTATCATAAATACAGTAAATGTCACATCAAGCCAGCACATGATACTGCTTGGAGGGAAGGAGTTCATGGATAGATGCCCATCCTAGCTGGACAGAGAATGTCTATTAGTGGATTTTATTGCCTCTGATAAGCTAGGTGTTTGGATTTATGGCCTCTGTTTTTAGCCCCGTTGAGCTCCAAGCACTGCAGCTGCAATTCTATTCATGCATAGAATTTATAGTCACATATACCTTTTTAACGCCACTTGCTTTCACCCAGGCATCAGAATGCTACCATATCATTATAACTAGGAATCCTTAGCTGGGTAGGGCTTGCATCAGAATTTTATATTCATTTCTCTAATTAATCTCACTGAACTCGTTTATGTATGTATATAGGATTGAAGTATCATTAATGCCAGCTGCCTAGAGTTAAAATTAGAATGATTGTGCTCTGTGTATGGCTCTGTAACTCCAAGACAGAGAAAAAATGTATTTCCTTTCAGAACTCAGAACAAGACAGATTCAGACTTCTGGGGAAGCCATGGTGAACTGAAGATGGCTTTGCTTTCATTGGACTTCGACAATATGAAATTGACTTACTTGTTTAAACTTAAGATATATACTGTATATTGTTATTCTGGTAACTGTTAATGGACTTTTGCTGATTAAGATGGAATGATGAGGCTTTATTATAATAGATAGAAGATGAGAAATGGGATGAAGAGATTTTTGGTTGAAATATTAGAGAAGCTGATCAGTTACTGAAATTGTTCGTACTTTTCGTACGTAGGAAAAAAGAAACAGAAGACATATTCCAGAATGGGGGAAAGTGTTAAACTTGTGAAGGAATTTCTGAGAGGAGATGAAGAGAAAATGATAAATTAATTTGTGGGATACTATTGGAAGGGATTAAAGATTAGGATTTTCAATATGTTGTTGTTTCTGGTAGGTCTTAATGGAATTTTTCTTGAATTTTTCTCATTGTTCAGGCTTTGTTTATAGATATAAGATAAAATATGGGAAGAAGAGACTTTTCTGTTGTTATATTTTTAGAGAAAATGTTATGTTATTATGTAAAGGAAAGGAAAGTAATATGAAATTGATTTACTTATTTAAGGTTAAGGTATATATATTGTTATTCCTGGTAACAGTTAATGGACTTTTGCTGATGAATACTGAATGATGAAGCTATATTATAATAGATAGAAGATGAGAAATGAGATGAAGAGATTTTTAGTTGAAATATTAGAGAAGTGGATCAGTTACTGAAATTGTTTGTACTTGTCTTGATGGAGGGGAAATCTCTTTTTTCTTTATATTTTTCCTTTTCCTCCCCCCCCCCCCTTTTTTCCTTCTCTCTGCACTTTTTATTTTTTATATTTCTCTTAGTTTGCATTGTTTGTTATCTTTCTATTTTTAAACTTCAATAAAATATTATAAAAAAAAAGAAACAGAAGACATATTCCAGAATGGGGGAATGATACAATATGGAGGATTGAGCAGCAATTTTGACCACAATGTTACAAGAGAAGATTGGAGAGATGGAGCAGGTTTCCTCATGAGGCCAGCTCCTGCGTGCAATGTACAGAACGTGAAAAAGGTAACCTAAGCTCTTAGGGTTATTGCAATGTGGATTTCATGAAGGGCATTTATTCTGCTCAGTGACAGGACCCAGAAAATGTATTGCACAAACAAAAGAAACCCATCACAAAAGCTTTGGAGGGACAGGCAAAGAATAACCCTCAAAGTATTGTATGTATCATCAAGCTTTTCCTAAGCATGATATAATGCATTTATGGCAAATGAATCGCATGAATACGTGCTCCTAAATTTTGTGTGCAACTCACTTGGAAATGGCTATTCTTTGAAATGTTTTTTTCAGGGCATTTCTAACTTCTTTATTCCTTAAACTATATATGATGGGGTTGAGCATAGGAATGATCACAGTGTAAAAGACTGCCACGATCTTGTCTTGCTCCAAGGAATAGCTGGAGCTAGGCCGCAGGTACATGAAGAGAAGAGTCCCATAGAAAGTGCTGACAGCTATCAGGTGGGAAGAGCAGGTGGAGAATGCTTTATAAATGCCTTCCAGTGAGCGCATCTGGAGGATGGTGGCAAGGATACAGCAATAGGAGATTATCACTATGGATGTGGTGGCAACCTCATTAAATCCTGCAAAAGCAAATAGTAGAACCTGAATGAGTTGGATGTCAGAACAATAAAGAAGAGTCAGAGGAGGTCCATCACAGAAGAAATGGTTGAGGATGTTGGAACTACAGCACTTTAATCTTAAGCGAGATCCCAGTTGTATGGATGCATTCAGAAATCCGGCTACATAGCACAACACCACTAATGGAATGCAGACGGTTTTGGACATGATGCTTGTATACATCAGTGGGTTGCAGATGGCCACATATCAGTCATATGCCATCACAGCCAGAAGGTAGCATTCAGTAGTTGCTAGACCTGCATATAAATATTGCTGTAAGGCACATCCAGTGTAGGAGATGACTTTCCTCTGTACCAGGAAGTTCACCAGCATCTTGGGGGTGACAACGGATGAGTAGCAGAGGTCTAAGAAGGATAAATTGCTGAGAAGGAAATACATGGGGGTTTGAAGGTGAGAGTCAGTTTTCACAATCACAATGATCCCGATATTCCCCACTACAGTGGTAATATAAATCAGTAAAAATATCACAAAGAGTACACGCCTTAGGACAACATGATCTGTGAATCCTAAAAGAATGAACTCGTCCACCTGAGTGCAGTTTCCTCCAGCCATCTCAGTAGTTTAATTTATTCCGCACTGAAAGAGAAAAGCATGCACAATTGGATCTCAAAACTGAAGGGAAGTTTCTGATGGGAGTCAAACATTAGGTTTAGACACCAGGAAATCCATGTCAGCCCCAGAAATGTTTGCATTCCATATATTTCATCATCCTTTTTAAGGAAATTTTAGGGTAAATTAATTAAAGATTATCTTTAAACAGGTCGGCAAACTGAAGCATATTTTGTCTGTTAGTTTTCTCAGTGGAGTTGCATTTCATGAATGTTGATGGCAAGAAAATTAGATATATATATATATTTTTAAAGACCCTTTTCTTTGGTCAGATGGACAGTATTAGGATCTAAATATACTAAAATTCTAATATCTCTGGAAACAATTCCGTCAGTTAGAAAGCTATGGAACGTAATGTCTAATAAAAAAAGATTTGACCCTTTTTCCCATGCCAAACTGACATTATGGTGGGAAACCCAATTTTAAATATTGGGAAAAAGATGGTGATATGGAAACATTGGATAGAAGTGGGAATATTGACTTTTGGCCGATTGATGACAATGAATTTTTAACATACTCTGTGTTAAGAGATAAATATCATCTATGAGATTTAACCAAGTAGCAATATTTACAGTTACAGTTGTTAACAACATTCTTTGGACCAGCAGCATTTTCAGCTTCTGAGACACCTAAGATATTAGAACACCTTGTTAAATTCTTTAAGACAAAACAAAGCAATTGTTTGTATAATACTACTCTTAGTTTGTATAGATATGTGTTATCAATAAATCAATTTGATATGCAGATGTTAAGGGATGAGTGGAATAAAGAATGAAAGGTTTCTATTCTAGACAATGGGAAAGAATCTTAATGTCTATAGCAAGAGTATCAATGGACCTTAAACTATGATTTATACAACAAAAAATAATATTTAGAATATATTGGATTTCACTACATTTGTATAGAAAAGGATTGCCAAAAACAGCATTTTGTTGGAGATGTAAAAAGGACAATGCTTCTTTAAAGCCTATGTTTTTACAATGTCCTATATTTACTAAATTTGGGGACAAAGTAGTGGACTATATAAATATGATTGTGACACAAGAGCTGACATTTTCAGAGGATAATATTCTTTTGAACTATGTACCTAGTACGTGGAATTTGACATCTGGACCATGTAAATGGATTCTCCGTGGCCTTACTATTGTCAAAGGACTGATATTGCAGTATTGGAAAGATAAATGTTTGGCCCCATTTATTCAACAGATTGAAGACCTGATTGCATTTGACACTTTAGAGTGGATTGCCTCAGTTATACAAAATACAGTAGGTTAAACAAATGATAGTCACATAAATGTATTGGTAATATATATACATCTGAATAATATTGCAATAGGTAAAGATATATAGATTTGTAACTACTATTATAATGACATACTAAGTTTTTGTTTCCTTCATTGTATGGTTGTCACTGTGTTGTAATAGCACTTTTTATGTGTGTGTGTTTTCTCTTTTGTAATTAAAAATTTAAAATAAATTTTCAGAAAAAGGAAGCTCCTTAAATTTATGGATTTAATATCTTTTGGCTGCAATTGTTTTTTTCATTTTTTTTTTATTGCTAAATTTTATTCTTAGCCTTATTTTAGCTTATAAATTCACTAAGTGGCTGTACATCTGGAACTTTGGGGGATTATTTAAGAAACACACAGCATGAGATTTAGAAGTCAAGTTGATCTACACTTTTGTGATTGTTCTAGATCAGCCTTCTCCATCTTGGACATACTGCAGATGTACTATCTTCAACTCCCCAGATTCTCCACAATAACCATGCTAGCTGAGGAGTTTGGGCAAATGAAGTCCACAAGGGGAGTGTCCAAATTTTCCATCATGAAACAATCTAACCCCAAAACAAATATTCAGTGACAGAACATTTTAAAAACATTAAGACTTCACAACTGGGATGAGTTCCTGGTGGGAGACTGTAATAGGTGGCTAATGACCTTGATAAGAGATAAGCAGAGACTGGCCCTTTACAGCGTAATTAAAAAAAAAAATGGTGCTAGAAGATACTTCTTCAATACATTGGCCATTGATCTGTGTCCCTCAGGATAATGTACATACGGATTTCTAGAAAAGTGCACAAAGTTGTGAGTCTGCTACTCCCCAGATGAAGGTGACAACCAATTCCATGTTTTTCCACTGAAATCCCATGAAGCTGTTCCAGGTTCTACTGCAATGGCTGAGATTCGTAATGGACTTGATGAAGGTGAACAAACTGCACCCTAATCCAGATAAGGCAGAACCTGTTCCTAGCCAGCCAAAAAGTAGACCAGGGAACAGAGATTTTGCCTGTGCTAGAGAAAGTTATGCTTCTTTTGAAACCTCTCATTCGTACTTTGGGTCTGCGTCTGCATGCTGAATTTTTGATGGGGCTCAGGCGTTTCTTTGCTCCACGAAGACTAACATGTTTGTTCCTGGATATGTCAGATTCAAGCATGATGTGCAAATCCTACTGACATCCCATTTGTACCATTGTAACATACTATATGTGGACTGCCCTTGAAATGTCTTCAGAAACTGCAGGTTATACATAATGGAGAACAGACTACTAACTAGGGCAACTTATAAGAAGTAGATACTCTGTTTTGAGAATAGCCACCAGTTTCTTTCTGATCTGGCCTGATTCAAAGTGCTGTTAATGCTGTATATGAGTTGGAACCCAGATGTTTTGAAATACCATGTTCCACCTTACGTGAGACTGAAGATCTTTAGAAGAGTGTTTTTTGTGGCTCTGTTGCTGACAGAAGGCAATTTGGTGGGAACATCGGCTGTAATATTTTAGAGGACACTGACAGGTTTTGAATGGCGGGGGGGGGGGGGAATCCTAAATAACCATTGCAAAGAAACTTTTTTCTGAAATGTAACTACTGGTTCTTTTATAAAGTGCCCTGGAGTAAAAAAAGATTACCACCAACTTGAAAAATATTTTCTTATGGTTAATAGAGTTTTATTTCACTAACAATATAAATTTTCAATATAAGTTTCCCTTTGTTATTAAATTCCTTATTTTTTACTGATCTTTTATATGTCTAAGTAGACACTGAATGTCACACTGGAAGAAGCAATAAATGTGTACTCACCATGGTGTCCCCCAAACACTTCAGGGGAAGCAAAGCATGCTTCTTTGATTCTTTTCAGAATTACCTTAAAAATTGTCTTAGAAGGAGGATTCCCATATGAAGAAGTGATTATTTCTACCAGGAAGGCTGGCGTTTATTAGCTGTCTGCTTTAAACCACTGGGATCCATTCTCCTGATGGATTGCTGTATTACAAAGCCAACTTCCTATTTACTCTTGGCATGGAGGTGGAGTAATTCCCCTCCTGCCAGTGCTGCACTTTCAAGGAGGAATAAACCAAAGCTGTGCCAACCCTTTTGGGAAAAGTAGTTTCTAAGAAATGTCTGGGGACTTTCTTTTCTCATACCAGCTCCAAAGAGAACCATTTTCCCACCATTTTCTTTTAGGCAGCTGGCATTTCTCTCCCTTTCCCTAGAACAGTGTTTCTCAAGCTTGGCAACTCTAAGACATGTGGACTTCCACTCCCAAAATTCTAGAATCTTGCAACGTTTGAGGTACTGCAGAAAGGGACCAAGCTGCTACGACAGTCACATCTGTGGTCACATGCCACATGGCTGTTGTTTTTGTTCTTGAAAAAAAGGAAAAGATTTGTCCTACTGATACTATTGCTGTCAATAGAATTCATGGCAAGCTTGCCCTAAAAAACACTGCAGGGGAAATATTCTTCTCTCTGGAGAAGGTTGGATGAAACAGTCATCCAGATTTAGTGCAGAGAATTCTGGAGAAGCTGGAGAGTTTCTGAACAGTAGTCTTCTTAGGTGCCAAAGGAAGACCCTGTGGCCATTAACACGTACTAGTTAAAATGTTCATTAGATCTCCAGAGACTGCTGTTTTTACACAGTGATCTAAAACATCCTAGATACAAAAGCTGTATTTCTTGTTACCAGTTTGTTTATACAGCTGTAAAAATATGCATATGGAAATTTGCAACTCTTGTATAAGATTTGATGCAGCCTACATGAAGGCTAAGACACCTGGATGATTGCATTAAACAATGTGAAATTAGTTGTTTCTCTTTATCTATCTATCTATCTATCTATCTATCTATCTATCTATCTATCTATCCATCCATCCATCCATCCATCCATCCATCATCTATCTATGTCCCTCTCTCCATCCATCCATCCAGTGGGTATACCCTGGTGATCTCAGAAAATATTTAGTAAGGTTGGTTACAAACTCCCTACTCCGGGAAGTGTAAATCAGGAAGTGGAACATTAACACATAAGGTTTGGTCTTAAGAAACCACAAAAAATACTTCTTTGATAGTATAATAAAAAATACATTATAGTGATTTAAATCAGTTTATTTAAATCACTATAATGTCTTTTTATTATACTATCTTCAAGAATCTTGAATCTATTCTTTAACATCAGGAAAATAAGTCTCTTTCTATCTGTGTAAAATTATTCTCTTTGCTGAACAAAAGGCTCAGTAAAGCCAAAGCTCTTCATAAAATGTCAAATTCCATACACTAGATATGGAATTCAACATCACATGTATGCTTTAACTATAAGAATGTGTTAAGATATACTGTACCTTGAAACCAAAAGGGAATTAGGGTTGGTTAGAATCAAATCATGTGAGTCAAAACAGAACAACCTACCACCACCCCTCAAATTTCTTACAATGGCAACACACACACACACACACACACAGATCTAATATCCAAACTTTTTTTTAACGTTATGTTATGGTCCAGTAAACATGAAACAATGTTTTCTGATGAATTAACTTCATTCTTAAACTGTAATAAATGTATTTTCTATTTCTTAAAACTTGGACCCATTGATTTTCTAAAATTAAGGAATGCTTAATAATTATTTTAAGATGTCAGACACTTTTTCAAAATATGAATTAAGTCAACTCTGTTTGGTATGTGGAACTTCAGGCTTCCATAATAAATGCTTCCTAATAAATAGATGAAGGAAGGAAGGAAGGAAGGAAGGAAGGAAGGAAGGAAGGAAGGGAGGGAGGGAGGGAGGGAGGGAGGGAGGGGGGGAGGGAGGGAAGGGGAAGGGGAAGGGGAAGGGGAAGGGGAAGGGGAAGGGGAAGGGGAAGGGGAAGGGGAAGGGGAAGGGGAAAATCTGCATTGCTTATTGATGCTAAAGGAATAATAATAGTAATAATTTTTAAAAAGACAATCTACATGAAAAAATATATGATTTATAAACTTTTCATATTTGTATTTAAGAAACAATGTATTTCTTGAAAAATGAAAATATATCCTTTTAACTTGTATGTATTGAACTGCCCTGTCTTGTCTGTCTTCTGTTTAATGTAATTTCCTTCATTTGCAAGTGACCATTCTTTTAAATATTTTCTTCATACAATTTTTAACCTCCTTGTTTTTCAAGCTGTATATTATTGGGTTGAGCATTGGGATTATCACTGTATAGAAGACTGACACTACTTTGTCCCTGTTCATGGAATAACTAGTTGTAGGACGTAAGTACATGAAGAGAAGTGTTCCATAGAAAAGGGTGACAGCTGTCAAGTGAGAGGTACAGGTAGAGAAAGCCTTGTACCTGCCCTCTGTAGAGTTCATTCGGAGGATAGTAGAGAGGATGCAGCAATAGGATACAAACACCAGTGATGTGGTGGTGACTTCATTAAACCCAACAACTGTAAATAGCAAAAGTTCATTGAGTGTAATATCAGAACAGTAAAGGTAACTCAGAGGGGGTCCATCACAGAAGAAATGGTTGATGACATTGGTTTTGCAACACGTTACTTGTAAACTGAATCCTGTCTGGATTGTAGAATTCAGAAACCCAGCCAAATATGACAAGCCTACCAAGGAGATACAGATCCTCCGAGACATGATGTGTGTATACATGAATGGGTTACAGATGGCCAAGTATCGGTCATAAGCCATTACAGCCAAAAGGTAACATTCTGTAGTTGCTAAACCAGCATAAAAGTAAAGTTGCAAGATGCACCCAGTATATGAGATGATTTTTTTGTGTGCTAGGAAGTTTACCAGCATTTTGGGGGTGACAACTGAAGAATAACAGAGATCTAAGAAAGACAAATTGCTGAGAAAGAAATACATGGGGGTTTGAAGATTAGAATCGATTTTCACAACCCAAATAATAACAATATTTCCCACAACAGTGATAATATAGATCAGCAAAAACACCACAAAGAGAATGCTTTTCAGGACAAGATGGTCTGTGAATCCCAAAAGAATGAAGTTTTCCATCAGAGTGCAATTTTCTCCAGCCATCTATCTGATGCGTGTTATGAAATAGTGGATTCTGAAAAAGAAAAATGATCTTGTGGTATAATTATTCATCTGAAGAAATATGTTCCTATGTGTGAGAGGGAAATAGAGAGAGAAAAGGGAACTTGTGTTTGTCTGAGAAACCCTTAGAATATCACTACATGAGATTAGACAAGCGAGTCTCTGTGCTTATTTTCCTCATTTGTAGAAGAGGAACATTATAGTAACTGATGGGACTGTGGTGTGGTATAATACTTTAAATTAGTCTTCTGCAGCTTAGTGCTTTCCCAGTTTGTTGAGTTGCAGCTCAAATCATCCTAACCAACATGACATTTGTCATAGTGCCTGCTGATTATGACAATTCTATTCCCATAAATCTGGAATTCATCATTATGAGGAAGGCTGTCTTCAATATTGTAAGGCATTTTTCTGTGGGTAATAAAATTGTGACCTGTCATGTCTTGGGAGTCATTTGCCTCTGCTTTTCAGCAACAACATTATATACTGTTCCTCAGCTTTATACGTAGTTGGGGAGATGGCTTATAAAAGTAAAAAACACATGGGTAGAGAAAAAGGTAGACAGAACATTGAGACACAAATTTCCATGCATACTTTTCTCTATAATCTAATTTTGTTATAAAAAGTCAGACCAGGTTTATCCTTGTTGACTTTTATCCAGAATTAATATGTATTTATCTAATATTTACATAGCCACTCTACTCGGCATCTGATTCAGGGCAGCATACATAATCAGTAATGATAATTATTAATAAAAAGACCTAATAAAACAAGTTATAAACAACACAGTCCAAAACAACGACTCACAGATATATAAGTTCTGGGAAAAAACTTGTAAATATCCAGGCTTTTGCAAATCTTCCCCCAAAAAAGGAAAATTAAACTTCATCTAGGATATTTTTAAGTCACAAATTTTATATGCTTTAGTTATTGGCATCTTTCATTTGTATTTATTTGTGAACCTTACAAAGTGTCATTCTATAAGCTACAGAATTCTAACTACATAGCAATAAATTATTACTACATTATAAGTTTTGAATAATATTTAATGTTCTTACTCTTGTTATTAGATAGTATGGGGAAATGGCCTTACAGAGCAGATTTTGTTTGTGTCATAAACAGCAGAGAATAGTTATGTTACTAATTTATTAGTATTGTATTTTATAGTCAGGAATCACTTTTTTTACAGTTTTCTTCCTACAATGTCAAAACAATCTGGTTTTGCCTTGAGCATTATAAAACTAACATCTCCAACTGATGGCAAAGAGTTGAGATCATAACAGCATTTAAAATTATTAAAACACCAGTTCTACAGTAACGGAACATAATTGCTGGATCATTTAAAGAATTTGCTTTCGTTTTTTAAAATGTTTGTTAATAAGTACAAAATTACTTTAATTCAGGATTTAATTCATATAACTTTTATTTTTGTTTTTGAGATCCTCCCAAAATCTTTCAGCAGTGCTAAGAAAAGATCAATATTACTGCACAGATGGATTGGTTGGTATAAGTCCAGGGACTACATAGTAATCAGGTTCATTTTTAATTTTGAAAGAAGCATAATTGATATTGCAGTTTGATTATTCTGACATCTGTACCATGAGCTTAGTGGAAAAAGCAGATTTGCTAAATATAATGTTTAAGAAATAATAATTTAGAAGCAAGAATATTTGGTGTAACTCCAAATCTGTCATTCAACATCCTGTACTATTATGCAATCAGGCACAGAAAGTTGTTTTTGACTAAAGATGATGTACACCTTTTAACAGTACTCGACCATTTTCAAAATTAAACAAAAGGACTCTAGTCTACCTCAAAAAAAAAAAAAAAAAAAAACTATCACAAATCTAATCCCTCCAGATGTGTTGGGACTATCAGTTGGTGAATTTCCTGTCTATATTGGAGGTTTAATTACCTAGCAAAATTCTGAAATAAATTTGATTCAGCTCATCACAGTTCTATACTTCACTTCTGCAAATAATACAGATTGCAATGAGAAAAACATGCTGAACACTCTTTAACACATATTGTTCAATTGCAGAGTTTACTATTTTAAATTCTGTGATTTAAATCTCAGAAGGCACATGACTACAGTAATTTTTTAAAAAATTCTGATGTTAAATGGATATCTTAAAATGTATTTTATTACAATTTCTATCCCACCATTCCATTCCCAGAGTACTAAAGGAAGCTAACAGAAATACCAATAAAAAGTAATATAAAGCGATTAAAGCCCAATAAAAATTCATAGACAACATATCAACGTGACCTGAAAGGTTTCAATAAACAATTTTCCCAAATGTAAAATGCAGCCTCCAAACTCAGTTTTAAAATGCAGCAATGCACTGCAAGAAGCTGGAAATATAGCAACCCGCTTCCATATGAGAATGTTGTTTTCTCCTATTTAAAAGGGAAAATTGAACTGAAGTATATTGTTCATAAATTCCCTTTGTACATAAAATGGTCATCAGTGTGCCAAAATTGACTTTTGTAAGCCAACCGACAGAACAATAAATCTGTACTTACTTTGTCAAGGTGCAAAAAATATAGGTTATTTCTTTTTGCAGGCTGGAGACAGACATCTTCTCTTAGCTATCTTAACATGAGGGATTCCCAAATGATGATTATATCAAGAGAGTTTGGGTTTGTTTGTTTTTAAACTTCTGGGATTGGTGCTCCTAATTGACCTCTGTCTTGCTAAGTCAAACCTACAATGCAAGTAGTTCTTCCTGGTTTTGTTGAGCAGCAGTCTGATAAACAAAACCTTGTAAATGGTACAAGAAGAAAACAGAATGGCAGAGTTGGTTTTTTGGTGGACAACACTGCAGAGCAGCATTTTGTGCCACCAAACTTCCCACAAAAGGCTTAAAGCAATTATGAAAGAATTCCAGCAAGTATTGCATATCAAATGCAAGCTTTATTTATAATATTTTTTTTCCAGCCTCTTCTGCCTTCTCGAAAAAGCTAGAAGTAAATCTGTTTTGGGTGGGAAGTACAGGTTTTTTGGATACTGGCCTGATGAAGCATCATGTTCTTTACTTTTGATTATGTAACTAGCTATCACAGGGATATGGGTGGGAAGACAATTTTTTTTTTTTGCCACTGTAATGGCATGTGAGAAAGACCTTGAGAGATGGGGCAAAGAGATGCTTCCTAGGGAATGGTCAGATAAGAGACAGCATAGCCCATAGCTGCATAATAGATGGAGAAAGAGGCTCAGGAGGGACCCTCCCTAGCTTCTCAGGCTATAAAGGAGATGGTGGGAGATTTGTACTTTCAGACTTGCAAGATTCTGTTAATGTAGCCTTACAATAAAATAGAATTAGCCCATCTGGTTGTGTTTCCTGTCTGGTCTACCTGGGAAGGCTGACAGCCACTGAAGCAGAACTAACAAATAACAACAGTGTAACTAAATAGTGCTGCGCTTCTTTTCAATATTTATTTAAATATTTTTTAAAATACTCATTTACTTACTATTCAACAACATGCATTCATATTTAAATATCACCTTTCCAATTCGCATTGACTGGAATTTCAATGGAGGGCATATCCCCATATTCACATAATTTCACTTTCCAAACCTCCAGAAACCCTAAACATCCCCATTGCTTCTTGGTCAGTGTTTCTGACTGATTACAGACCATAGCACAGAACCAGTTTCATCTCATCCCATGCTGCCTTCATCCATTTGGTAATCATTGCATTTGGTATAAGGGTGGGGTGGGAATCAGATCGGCTGCTGTGACATCACATCCCTGCCCAGTGCAAGACACCTGTGCTCAAGAAAGAACTGAATCGGAGCATCCCACAGCCATTAACCCACAGCCACTCCGTCTTACCAGGGTTCAGCTGAAGCCTGTTGATCCCCATCCAGACCCTTACAGCCTCCAGACTTCCCCATGACTTCAACCTGTCCCACCCGATCACACAGAGAGGGCATGCTTCGGACCCCCTCAGTAAAAGAGCTCTGATTAGTGGGGTCCAGAAGATGGGCCTTCTTGGCTGTGGCCCCTGCCATTTGGAACATTCTGCCCCTGGAGTTGAGATTGGCCCCCTCACTCCTGGTCTTCCAGAGGGACTTGAAGACCTGGCTCTGCCACTTGGCTCGGGGGAAGGTGGGGAGACATGGAGTGTGGGGATGGCTAGTCCCTTAGAAGCCTTTCATCTCCAGCCTGGGAAACCATCTCCCTCTTGGACTTTTTTCTTAGTAATGTCTTGTACAGTTTCTATATTTTTTCCAAATTTATATATATTTATTATTTTAATGGACCATTAGGGGGAGATGGGCGGAGATAAATTAAATAAATAAATAAATAAATAAATAAATAAATAAATAAATAAATAAATAAATGGTTTCATACAAAGGTAGGAGGCAAGAGTTTCAGTCCATTGTCAAGTCCCACTGAACTCCAGTATCTCAGGTCAGAGATTGAAGCATATCCTAGTTGATTTTAAACCTAGCAATAATCCTTAACTAAATGGAAAAACAAGATTGTCTTCCCTTTACACTATTGCAAAGCCAGTTCATAAACCAAGAGTGAACACATTTAATTAACCCAAGAATGTAAATCTGGGATAATAAATTTTTTCCACTGTATAAGAACAATATTTTTCTTAGGCCCCCGTGTTCTGTAAATCCACAGCTCTTCATATAATGATAGATTCCACATTTTTTATATGTAATTCAGAATGTCATTCATATTTTAAAAACATAGTATTCTTCCCCAAACCAGATTAACAAATAGATATTAAACCAAAACAGGATGAAAGTAAGGCAAATCAATATCTTGATTTGCATAAGGATGCCCTCCATGATTTTACACTTCCAGCATAATAAAACGGATAGCCAAACCTTTCTAAACATTCTCTGAGATGTCCAATAAACATGAGTATTCCTAACTTTTATTCTGAAATTCTTGCAAATAACTACTGTAGTATTCACCTTAGCAATATTTTGTAATTTTTTATAAAAATTACATTAGCCAGAACACATTTCAGCACTGATAATAATTCAGGAGATTTAGATGCTGCTAATGCATTTTGAAGACAGCCAGTTTAGTGTAATGGCTAAAGGTGTTGGATTAGAAGCTAGCAGACCTTGAGTTCTAGTCCCAGAGTAGGCATGAAGCCAGCTGGGTGACTTTGGGCCAGTCCCTCTCTCTCAGCCCTAGGAGAAAGACAATGGCAAACCAGTTCCAAAAATACTGCCAAGAAAATCACATGGACTTGTCCGGGCAGTCTCTAGGAGTCAGGACTGACTCAAAGGCACACATACAAAAGAAGTAACATGTTGCATCAGTATCTGTGTTTATTATTGGAGGTTGAAGTATGCTGTGTGTGCATGTGGGCATTCCTGAGACAGGAATCTGACCTGAACAATGAGTAGTGAAACAAATTTTATAACTATAACGTAAAGGAGAGTTATTTTTTAAAATTTATTTGTTTACAGGACTTATGAATCATCTGAGTTAACTGACTCTAAGCAATACACCAACATACAATTCCCCAAGTCCATTGTTTGGGTTAAAACAAATGCATAATAGTAAAAAAAAAATGAAAATAAAAAATATACAATATAAACAATTACGTGTACCAGGAATAAAGCGTTCTAAAAACGCCATTAAAAAGTTGCAAATCCAGAGGTACGATCATAACAGTTCCAGTTATGGTAGCTAACAGTAGCTCCAAGGCTTTGCAAATAGCCCAGCAATTTACAGGAAATATAATATAGGGACAGGCAAAGCCTAGCACACTCCTAGCTACATCTTATGAGAAGAAGAGTCCAAGAGCACATGCTCCGTGTGTGTGTTCCTGTGTGATGGAATGTGAGGGTGACCTTGGAAGACGGGAAGAAGAGATGCCACTTAGGGACCAATCAGATAAAAGACAAAGGAGCCCACAACAGAGTAACAGCCAGAGAAAGAAACTTAGGAAGGACCTTCTCCTAACTACTCAGGCGGTAAACAGGGAGAGCGAGAGATTTGTACTTTCAGACTTGCAAGATTCTGTTAATATAGCCTTACAATATAGTAGAATTAGCTCATCTAGTCATGTTTCCTAACTGGTTTACTTGGGAGGGCTGACAGTCTGGGAAGACAGGCAGAAGGAAGTGTCTAATCAGACGTCATCTTCAGCAAATAGCAGGAAGAGTAATAGACAGAGGGGACAAAGAGTAAATCTTTCATTTACTATTACTCCCTATGGCTGCCTTGTGGCCAGTAGGTGATAGGATGCTGAAGAGTCACAGCCATTGGATTTGGACCTCCAACATGTTTGCACTTTGTCCCCAGGGACTAATCAGGATGTGGCCGTGTGTATTGCCACCACCACCCCTCTCTGTATGTATGTGTGTGTAAAGGCCTAATTAGAGTGGGTCCACATGTGTTGCCACTCTCTCTGTGTATTTTCATGTACTGTATGTCTACTATACACTGAGAAGCATAGAACAGGTTGCAGGATCAAGAGGGAGGTGGCAGGGAGGCTTAGAATGGAGGACCAGCAATATACCACGCCACTGCCAATCTGCATCTTCCATAGGGGTTCACTGAGGACTTTTTTCTGTATTTTTTTTCTCACAGCCCCCAGCTGGATCTCGCCCTTTTAAAAACTTGATCTTTCTTTTGCCAGGTTCTCCCACCATATCAAATTTGGCCCCACGCTATTCTGGGTTTTTTTTTTGAGGGGGGGGGTAGTTATTTTACTGATGGACAAACAGATGAACAGAGCATCCTAAGCTTTTTCATAATTTGTTTCCAAGAATAAAAGAAAAGCATAAAAAGAGTTTTTTCAGGTATATTTTAAATTTAAAAAAGCAAAAAGAATCATTATGCAAACTGTTCACTGAAGATAGCAACATTCTAGCAGGTAACAAAGAAAAAACATCATTTCTCAACTCCTTTTTTGGCAGCAGTCTTCCCCAACAAAAGAACATGTGTTCCACCAGGAGATTGTAAAGAGCAGATTAAAGGGACAGAATCAAAGTTTAAGACTGATAGAAATATAGTCAGGGAATATCTATTTACTTTGCATCTAAATCGCCAGGGGCAACCTGCTGAGCCTTGATGTAATATCTTTGAGAAATCCAGGAGGATATGTGAACTGACAGTTGAGTAGTAGTAGTGTTATGTTCTTTCTAACTCCAAGGATCTACAGGCCAATCTGTCTGACATCATTTATGACTGTAGAATTAATCAAGAAGTGGTTGAACTATGAGTACCTTGAAAACAATGTGACTGTTATCAGAAGTTAGCATGAATTTGTCAAGTACAAAGTTAGCCAAGCTATTCCCCCCCCCCCCCCCCCCATTTTTGGTGGATTGCACTACTATTCTATTTCCTTAGTAGATTATGGGAATACTATAGGTGTACTATATTTTGATGTCTGCTATATTTTTGATGTCAGTATCTCATGTCATGCTGCTTAGTAAGCTAGTTAAAAATGGGTTGGATAGCATGACAAGGAGGTGGATACATAAGTGGCTTATAGTGGTTTCTCATCAAACTAGAGGGAGGTATCCTATGGAATACCACAAGATTCATTCTGAGACCAATCTTCTTCAGCACTTTTATTAATTACCTGGATTAAAGGAATGCTTATCAAATTTGCAGATGATACAAGATTGGGTGAGATAGCTAATACCCTAGAACCGTGTTTCTCAGCCATAGCAAGTTTAAGATATGTGGACCAATTCCCACAATTCCCCAGCCAGCATGCTGGCTTGGGAATTCTGGGAATTGATGTCCACACATCTTTAAATTGCTGAGATTGAAAAACACTGAGGTAGAACAATGGCCTCCAAAGTAAGTTGCACAAGACATTCCATTGGGGTCTGGGAAGAAAATACTATAATGTCAATTTATATTTTTATATTTCAAAAAATAAGAAATTAAGCTATACTAATGATAACTAGACAGAGAGTGCAAAGCATGTATTTGGGGGTGTTTTGTAATGTACATAATATATTAATACAGTAGTACTTTTAGATAATTTATAAATAAATAAACTTGCATATATTGGGGTGCATGTTCAAAATTGTTTTACTAATGAGGGTATATGATCAAAAAAGTTTGGAGACCTCTGCCCTAGAAGACAGAAATAAAATCCAAAACAATTTTAAAAAATGGGCTGAAAATAACATACTGTAATGAAATTTAGCAGAGAAGCATCATTATTGACTGAACAAACACAAATGCACAAGCATAGAATGGGAGAAATATAGCTTGGTAATAAAACTTATAGAAAAAGTTCTTAAAATAGTAGTGGACTGTAAAGTAAATATGTTGTGATGTGGTTGCAAAAAAAGTCGAAAGCAAATTGTAGGCTTCATCAACAAAAGTACAGTTTCTAAATTACAAAAAACAATATTCCATTTTATTTTGCATCATCATCAGAGGACTAGAAAACAAGGGCTATGAAGAGAGATTAAAGGAACTGGGAATGTTTTGTTTTGAGGAGCGAAATATGGTAGCACTCTTCAAATACCTGAAAGGATGTCCTACTGAGAAAGGTCAAGACCTGTTCTGCTCTGCTCTAGAGTGCAGGATTCAAAATAATATATTCTAGATACAAGATACAAGATGGATTCCAACATGTCAGGAATGGTTTCCTAACTATACAGGCAGTTTGACAGTGGAACCAAGAGAAATAGATGCATCCCCTTCAGAGATGTACTCAAGGAAATGCTGGACAGCCAATCAAAGAGATGAAAGATGTTCCTTCCATGGAGCAAAGTGTTTCATTGAAACAAATTGCAGCTCCCCCACCCACTCCTGGCAAAGAACTGTGAGACAGAAACTCAGTGAGGATCTTCCAAAAATAAAATATAATCCTCAAGGCCGTTAAATATCCTATGTCAATATTAAATGCTAGGAAATTAGAAATACCAATACATAGTTGAGTGATATTATGATAGTTGTATCATATTCTTCCATGTCAAAATAGTGCAGATTTAATAATAAACAATTCTTGGTTTCTACAAAGTTTCATTGCTTTATCATTTTATTCCAGATCTTTCTCTGAATAACAACCAGAGCATTTTTTACCTCCTTGTTTCTCAGGCTGTAAATCAAAGGGTTCAGCAAGGGAATAATAATAGTGTAGAAGACGGCAAGGGTTTTGTCACTCACGTCTTGGATGGGTGATCTATTGCTTGATTTTGGTCGGAAATGTAAAATAAGGATTGCCCCGTGGAAGATGGTAACTGCAATTAGGTGTGAAGTGCAAGTGGAGAAGGCTTTCAGCCTGCCTGAAGCTGAACTGATCCTCACAATGTTGGCAAGAATATACATATATGAAAGAAAGACACTCAGCACAGTAGTTGCTTCTACGAGTCCAGCCACATAAAAAATCAGGAGTTCATTTAGGTGAGTGTCAGAACAGGAGAGGGATAAAAGGGCTGTGATGTCACAATATACATGATTGATCTCAGACTGGCAGAATGACAATCTGAAGGTGAAAACAGTATGCAGAAGGGAATGCAAAAACCCAAGAAGATACGAACCTGCCATCAGAAGAATACAGGCTCTAGGAGACATGAGGACTGGGTACAGCAAGGGTTTGCAGATAGCCACATACCGGTCATAGGCCATTGCAGCGAGGAGAAAGCATTCTGCACTCGCCAAGCCTATGACAAAGTACATCTGCATTGCACATCCAGTAAAGGAAATGGATCTTTTATCTTCCAGGAGATTCACCAAAGACTTACAGGCAACCACAGAGGAGAATACTGAATCTATAAAGGACAGGTTGCCCAGAAAGAAGTACATTGGAGTGTGGAGTTGCGGGCTGGCCCTTATTAAAGCAATCATTCCAATATTGCCCACCAAAGTACCTAAATAAGAGATTAGGAACACAAAAAAGAGGGTGATCGTCACAACAGGCTTGTTGGTGAAACTTACAAATACAAAATCCTTGACCTTTGTGGTGCTGTTTTCCTCTGTCATTTTCCTTCCAGACCTGCAAGGTAAAGAAATGTGGAAGGCCAAGAAAAGCAATACTTTTTGAATAATTCATATGAGTAACTCAGGGAATTTATGGTTTGCAAATGTAGGGAAGACCACTAGTTTGAGTTATTTGAAAAGACAAGGTATTTCTGAACAACATAGAGTATTTACCTAAAACGTAACTTCCATTACATAGGCAATCTACTTTACAGAACCAGATGGAGAAATACACAGTGGGTTTAGTTCTCTTTTTGAGGTCACTGAAATTATTATTCCAGTCAGTAAGAGAAGCTTAATTTTTTCTTCCTCAGTTTGATGCTGCTGAGTATGCTGGGCTACCTTTTCCACCAATCCCAGCCTGCATGGCCATTGATGTGCTGGTTGTGGGTAGGGACAGTAATAGTCAAAACATGTAAAAGGCAACAGGTTTGGAAAGGCTGGAGTAGATGGAGAATTTCTGTTAGCTTAAGTGGAAGAAGTAGTTTGAGCACATGCACACTTAAGCTAAATGAGTGTCTGGAAGCCCATTTCCAAATACGTTCTCAGTGAAAGAAATTGGCCATAATGGGGAATTGCAATCATACTTTTCATATTCCATTATATAAACAAAAAGGAAGGAAGGAAGGAAGGAAGGAAGGAAGGAAGGAAGGAAGGAAGGAAGGAAGGAAGGAAGGAAGGAAGGAGGGAGGGAGGGAGGGAGGGAGGGAGGGAGGGAGGGAGGAAGGAAGGAAGGAAGGAAGGAAGGAAGGAAGGAAGGAAGGAAGGAAGGAAGGAAGGAAGGAAGGACCCAAGCAAGCAAACAAGCAGGGAGAGAGACAATTCAACCCTTCCAATTATTTGACTCTGAATTCAGATTCAAAATATCAGGTTTAAAACCTTCTCCACATTTTTTACAGTTCAACCTACATAATCAGGCTATCTAGTATATTAAAGAAATACCTGTTTAAATAGACATTTAAATGCCACTTTTGGGCTGTCAAATTTTCATACATAAAGAATATCTTTGTAAATTAATATCCTCTTCTCTTCATTAAATGAATAGAGGTGAGATTTCTGCATGGCAAGGGACTAAAGCAGATATCAGTTTAATCTGGAAAATAATGCAATGCGTATTCCAGATAATTAAATATCAGATCATGTTATTGAGAGTGGTGGAGAGCCCTCATGGGGAACCCAGTCTGATTTGGGCCACTGTTTGTTTTTGTAGAGTAAACAAGAAGAAAGCGTCTGCACAGCCCTTATAAAATTCAGGGCTCGGTTTAGCTTCAGCTCCTGGCATGCCCTTTGTACACACAGCCTTCCTACTCCGCCATTTTGAACCAGAACTCACCGCACAGAATCCTGCCTGGTTGGATGCCTGAGCCACTGGGAAGCATCGTCTCTTCCCCTTTCAGAGCCCTTCCTCAGCTTAAAAACAAAGGGTTTCCTTAGGTAGGAATAACCTAAGCCTCAGTCCACAGAGAGCCAGTATCGATATACAAAAAGCACACAGAATCAACAAGCAAAGGGATGAGCAGCCTGCCGAGAACCTCAGAGGGTCAAAAGAGTTCCAGAATTCAAGGCAGGTACATAAAAGAGCCAAGGCAGGTGAGGCTTACCTGAGGTTGGGGTGGGGGGAGGGAAGAAAACCACATGCCCATTACACCATTTTATAATATCAATACTTACCCGAAATAGGAAATGAAGTGCTAGCAAGTCTGAGGAAATAAGACACCCAGTGAAACTGTATGATGACATTAAATTCCAGGAAGAGAGCCATTATAACATTACATCATTTCGAGAAGCAAAATGTTCTTACACTGAAGTTCACTATCAGATACATAAACTGGTATCAGAACATGACTGGTTTATATGCAAATAGAACTAGAGTTGTCTTTCCCCACAGCACAAACGGCATCTCTCCAGGCTCTGGGTCCTTGGAGAACTTCCCAGCGTCTCTAGCGAGGCTGGGATATTTTTCAGACTCCAGTGTGTCTTCAGACTGCAGCTATTCCTGGGTTTGGATAAGAGATCAATTCCATGTGAGGAACAGGGGACACACACACACACACACGATGCCACCGCTGCCAGGATGTGGAGAACATCAAGCCTTGGGCCACATTCAGCTGTGAATGTGCTCTGGAGGAAACTTCCCACAATACGCAACAGGCCTCAGCTCTGCTTGCCTTTAGAAACTCCGTGAAGATGTGGCTTTTTTCCCAGGCATTTGGGCCCCGTTGAGTAGAGTCCCCCCGTGATTGTTTGAATCGTCTTATTCAGTTTGCCATTTTATTTATTGGTTTATGTTTAAATGAGTATAGATTTTTTTTCTGAATTGTTTTTTTTTCTTGTATGACTCTCAGAGTTAAATGGATTGAATGGGGCGGCCTTGTAAATGCTTGAAAGAAAGAAATAAAAAGATGAGGGTTCTTTTGCATTACGTTACAGCTACTTGGTGGTTTTACTTTTAACCGTTGCTTCTCAGTGTCCATGCAGTTCTAGCCTGTTAAGTATGCCACTGGAGATAACTCCATCGGAACTTGTTCATGGTTCTGGGCAGATTGTGACACAATCTATGGAGAATTCTACATAGGCTTGGCAGAATGCCAAACAGACCATGGGAACATGAAGGAGGCAGCAAGACATCAAGGGAGGGAAAAGCACTGCTATGGAAGATATTCTTAAGTCCGGGGGGAGGGGGGGGGCGGAGAATCAAGAGAAAGAGACTCACGAGTAACTCCACTTTTTTTTTTAGATTTTTCATCCTACCTTTATTACCTTTATAAATAACTCAAGCTGGCAAACTTACTTAATACTCCTTCCTCCTCCTGTTTTCCTCACAACAACCATGTCAGGTGAGTTGAACTGAGACAGAGTGACTGGCCAAAGTCACCCAGCTGGCTTTAATGCCTAAGGTGGGACTAGAACTTACTGTCTCCTGCTTTCTAGCCCAGAGCCTTAACCACTAGACCAAACTGGCTCTCCAGTTTAGTTACTTTCATTACACCAGGTATAAGCTGAGCTGGAGAATCGCCCCGGTAGGTTTTCAAGACTCTGTTACATTACCCTACTGAGGTGGCAGGATACAAATGGAAAATTATTCTGATCTTTATCCTATATTTTTGGGTTATGTAGTCCTCACTAGTAACCAAGTAGTGAACCTCTTCTCTGGAAGTGTTTTTTTAGCTAGAGGCTTTGCAGTGATAAGTCTCGTCATTTTAAATGTAACTCTCTGTAACTTTCCTTTCTGCTGATGCTGAGTGCTCTTATCTCCCTCCCTCCTCAGATAGCAATGCTCTAGACAGCAAGGCCGAAATGTACCCAAAACAAGGTATGACCGGTGAAGACAAGGACTTGTGGTTTAGCTACCAGCAATTGACCAAATTTGGAGTACGGAAGGCATAGGGAGGGCACTGAGGGGGGGATTGGGGAGAAACGGCTCTTGTAATGATAAAAAGGCTTGCTGAACTCCTTTTCGGGGTTCAGTTCTTTGCAGGGACCTGCGAGTCCTAACTGAACCTTTGCGCAAATAAAGCTTCTCCCTGAATGACCCAGTGAGAGTCTCGTCATCAATAAATGTTGCGTTGCTCCCACCCGTAACACTACGAGCAATGAAGACCTTCCCAGAAATCCAAGGGGTTTATGCTTCCTGACTTTGCCCGCTCCACAGGACATCACAACAGGTGCCTCAGACACTTTTCCCTCCCATCTTCCTTTTCTTTCTTTTTCCCTCAGTAGTGAAAAGCAGGAGATGGGAGTGTTTTGTGCATATACCATTTTTACCCCAGAATTCTGGAACTGCAAATCTAAATCTCCATGAATACTGCTGTCATATCTATATAATACTATGAAGTATGTATGTCTCTGTTTTTAAAAACTATGATGTAAGCTATTATTTGCAGTAAAACCTTTAATAAAAACATTTTATTTTACTTGACTTGACTTTACTAAAGCCTAGGTTTGGCTAACGTGGCAGGCTGACATTTTGAGGTTTTTCAGCTAAAAATGGGTTGCCTCAGTTCTCAGCTGCTGCTGGGACTTCATTTTTTCTCAGTCACTCAGTCTTTGGCTGGGAGGGGACAAAGTTTGCTACTGTTGGCTCTTCAGGAGGAGCTGGCAGGGCTTCCAGGCTGTGCTGCTCAGCTCCACTTTTCCTGCCTACAGTCACCCTCTGCGTTCTGCCCCCTGGCCCAACCATCTCACCAAGTTGATTTTGTCTGGGGTTTCTGACTTGCCTGTTCTCTTGCCTGCAGCCTTCATTTTTCCTGCTCTCCAACACACAAATACAACTTCTTCTCTTGATACACATACACCCATCAGAAGGGCTTCTCCCTTTACAGCTGGAACGCTGGTGTGGTCCAGCTATTCCAGCTACTGGAAATCTTCCTATCTAGGCTGCCTGGAGCTCTGGAATGAGGGGCAGGATTTAAATATAGCAAAGAAACAAACATGTAATTATAATCTATGACAATTGAACCCATTATTCAGTTTAGGTAGAGTTAAGGAATTCAGAGAGAAGCACCTTCAAATCAAGGAAAGAACGATAAAGCAAGAGTTCAGAGAATGGCACCGGAAATGGGGAAGGCTTAGAAAAGAGATTTAGTCGACAGAATGTTCAGCTATAGAAGGAGAAGGCAGAAAGAAAAATAGAAACTGTTGCTGCAACAATGAAAGCGAGAAATGTTGAGGCTTAAAGCAAAGAGGGAAGGAAAGAAGGAAAGAAACGGGCAAGATATATAATTCACACACACATACCCATGACTTTTTGCCCTGGTCCTGTTTTGTCTGAAAATGAAGGAGAAAATAGAGAAAATATCTCTGGGCTGAAGACGGAGACAAAGATTGGGAGCTAGTGGAGAAAAGGACTTTCTTTTGCAGCAGGGGGCTAAAAAAGTACACAGTCCTACTTCTCTAAAGTCAGCATTAGAGGGATTGTCCAACAGTAGAGGGGAAAGTAAATAGGGGGACCTCTATCAACAGCTGCTGGACAAGAGCTAAGCTGCAGGTCAGACCAGCTCAAGGGGCGCATATGTGTATATCTCTTCTTTGCTTGATTCTGGATCCACGTGATAAGGTGAAGTGGGCTGAGTTGCGAAAGCTAACTTAGCAAGGCTGCTTCATGGACCTAGGAAGACTTTGCTTCCAGACTCTAAGAAGGCAAGAGGGGGTTGAATTCATGTCCTTAAGTCCAGTATTCTCCTTGGGGCTGTACTGCAAGTCCAACTCAGTAGAGGGCCCTCTGTCAGCATCTCCCTTCAATCAGCATTTTTGGCCAAATGGCTGAACATAGTATGAAGAATGTGCAAACACTGAGCCCAAGGGGCTATCATTTGGGCAGCAGGGAGAAGGAAATCAGATAAGAAACTAGATCAGATCTTCTGTGTAGTCATTGGATGGTGGATGAAGAAAGAAACCCTCATTTATCTTCCATTTAGATGTCTCATGGTTTATTCAGCCCCATCATGACAAACAACCAAGTTCTCACACCACAGCACACCAACAGGGGTATCTCTATGACTCCATTTGGAATGGGGTGGGTTTAAGGCCCAGGGAGAGGAGACCATTTTTACTCTCCCTTTCTAAAATTCATTCCCAGGAGATCTACCAGAGGCACATTTCTCATGTGGAATGGAAGTGCATGGACAAATTTCTTAAAGGAACCACCAGCTGATTTTACAGCTCACACTGAAGATGTACATAGATTTATTTATCTATTTTATTTTTAAGGCTGCTCACTAATAACATGACTCTGAGCAGCTTATATAGAACTAAAAACATCAGAATACAACATAACAAATCCATAAAAATCATTATCCCTCAGACAATCAATTCCAAAAGCACACTTAACCAGGATCCCATGACATCTTGGCTCCATGCCTGGAGAGAAAATAGGGCTTCAACAGAGACCTAACCCTTTGCCATCAGCTACATGTAAAGAATAGTTGAAAATATAATGGAGCGTATTAAAGCATATATGCTCTGTTGTTTACACCAAGGAACGTTCCATTTTAATATTTGAGGAAAATTGCTTACAGTTTAATTACAATAACATGCCCCCCTCCACAAAAAATCAGGAAAGCTTCTTCTTTTAAACAAATTATCTAATAATTTTGACCCAGGCTTTTCTCCAAATACTGCTAAAGGCACCCTTCACCTCCTTGTTTCTCAGGCTGTAAATCAAAGGGTTCAGCAAAGGAATGATAATAGTGTAGAAGACGGAAAGAATTTTGTCACTCATATCTTGGATGGGTGATCCATTGCTTGACTTTGGTCGAAAATGTAAAATAAGGATTGCCCCGTGGAAGATGGTAACTGCAATTAGGTGTGAAGTGCAAGTGGAGAAGGCTTTCAGCCTGCCTGAAGCTGAACTGATCCTCACAATGTTGGCAAGAATATACATATATGAAAGAAAGACACTCAGCACAGTAGTTGCTTCTACGAGTCCAGCCACATAAAAAATCAGGAGTTCATTTAGGCGAGTGTCAGAACAGGAGAGGGATAAAAGGGCTGTGATGTCACAATATACATGATTGATCTCATTAGACTGACAGAACGACAATCTGAAGGTGAAAACAGTATGCAGAAGGGAATGCAAAAACCCAAGAAGATACGAACCTGCCATCAGAAGAATGCAGGCTCTAGGAGACATGAGGACTGGATACAGCAAGGGTTTGCAGATAGCCACATACCGGTCATAGGCCATTGCAGCGAGGAGAAAGCATTCTGCACTCCCCAAGCCTATGACAAAGTACATCTGCATTGCACATCCAATAAAGGAAATGGATTTTCTATCTTCCAGGAGATTCACCAAAGACTTACAGGCAACCACAGAGGAGAAGACTGAATCTATAAAGGACAGGTTGCCCAGAAAGAAGTACATTGGAGTGTGGAGTTGTGGGCTGGCCCTTATTAAAGCAATCATTCCAATATTGCCCACCAAAGTACCTAAATAAGAGATTAGGAACACAAAAAAGAGGGTGATCGTCACAACAGGCTTGTTGGTGAAACTTACAAATACAAAATCCTTGACCTTTGTGGTGCTGTTTTCCTCTGTCATTTTCCTTCCAGACCTGCAAGGTAAAGAAATGTGGAAGGCGAAGAAAAGCAATACTTTTTGAATAATTCATATATGAGTAACACAGGGAATTTATTGGGATGCTGGTTGGGAGTAGTGAGAGTAATAGTTGAAACATGTAAAAGGCATCAGGTTTGGAAAGGCTGGAGTAGATGGGGAATTTCTGTTAGCTTAAGTGGAAGAAGTAGTTTGAGCACATGCACACTTAAGCTAAATGAGTGTCTGGAAGCCCATTTCCAAATACGTTCTCAGTGAAAGAAATTGGCCATAATGGGGAATTGCAATCATACTTTTCATATTCCATTATATAAACAAAGGAAGGAAGGAAGGAAGGAAGGAAGGAAGGAAGGAAGGAAGGAAGGAAGGAAGGAAGGAAGGAAGGAAGGAAGGAAGGAAGGACCCAAGCAAGCAAACAAGCAGGGAGAGAGACAATTCAACCCTTCCAATTATTTGACTCTGAATTCAGATTCAAAATATCAGGTTTAAAACCTTCTCCACATTTTTTACAGTTCAACCTACATAATCAGGCTATCTAGTATATTAAAGAAATACCTGTTTAAATAGACATTTAAATGCCACTTTTGGGCTGTCAAATTTTCATACGTAAATAATATCTTTGTAAATTAATATCCTCTTCTCTTCATTAAATGAATAGAGATGAGATTTCTGCATGGCAAGGGACTAAAGCAGATATCAGTTTAATCTGGAAAATAATGCAATGCGTATTCCAGATAATTAAATATCAGATCATGTTACTGAGAGTGGTGGAGAGCCCTCATGGGGAACCCAGTCTGATTTGGGCCACTGTTTGTTTTTGTAGAGTAAACAAGAAGAAAGCGTCTGCACAGCCCTTATAAAATTCAGGGCTCGGTTTAGCTTCAGCTCCTGGCATGCCCTTTGTACACACAGCCTTCCTACTCCGCCATTTTGAACCAGAACTCACCGCACAGAATCCTGCCTGGTTGGATGCCTGAGCCACTGGGAAGCATCGTCTCTTCCCCTTTCAGAGCCCTTCCTCAGCTTAAAAACAAAGGGTTTCCTTAGGTAGGAATAACCTAAGCCTCAGTCCACAGAGAGCCAGTATCGATATACAAAAAGCACACAGAATCAACAAGCAAAGGGATGAGCAGCCTGCCGAGAACCTCAGAGGGTCAAAAGAGTTCCAGAATTCAAGGCAGGTACATAAAAGAGCCAAGGCAGGTGAGGCTTACCTGAGGCTGGGGTGGGGGGAGGGAAGAAAACCACATGCCCATTACACCATTTTATAATATCAATACTTACCCGAAATAGGAAATGAAGTGCTAGCAAGTCTGAGGAAATAAGACACCCAGTGAAACTGTATGATGACATTAAATTCCAGGAAGAGAGCCATTATAACATTACATCATTTCGAGAAGCAAAATGTTCTTACACTGAAGTTCACTATCAGATACATAAACTGGTATCAGAACATGACTGGTTTATATGCAAATAGAACTAGAGTTGTCTTTCCCCACAGCACAAACGGCATCTCTCCAGGCTCTGGGTCCTTGGAGAACTTCCCAGCGTCTCTAGCGAGGCTGGGATATTTTTCAGACTCCAGTGTGTCTTCAGACTGCAGCTATTCCTGGGTTTGGATAAGAGATCAATTCCATGTGAGGAACAGGGGACACACACACACACACGATGCCACCGCTGCCAGGATGTGGAGAATATCAAGCCTTGGGCCACATTCAGCTGTGAATGTGCTCTGGAGGAAACTTCCCACAATACGCAACAGGCCTCAGCTCTGCTTGCCTTTAGAAACTCTGTGAAGACATGGCGATGGAATGGAGGCGAATATACCCACGTAACTTTATCAAAAAGTGCCTGACCACTCAGCCTACTACAACACAACCCACACAAGCCATGAAAAGGATCACACTGCCATACATCAGAAACGTCTCAGAAACCACCAACAGATTATTACAACCATACGGCATCTCTGTAGCACACAAACCAACAAAATCACTCCAAAATATCCTAAGTAAACCAAAAGACCCAGTTGCCCAAGAAGAAAAAACAGGAGTCATCTACAGCATACAGTGTAAGGACTGTAACAAACACTACGTAGGACAAACAGGCAGAAGACCAGCAGAACGCATCCATGAGCACCAACTAGCAGTCAGAAGACATGATGAAAATTCCTTAATTGCACAACGCATGGACAGACTCAACCACAGTTTTAACTGGGAAACAGTCAGCATTTTAGACCAAGCCAAATCCAAACATGCAAGAGAAATCTTGGAAGCCTGGTATTCAGACAAGGCAGCAATTAACAGACACATAGAGATTAACAGCATCTACATACTATTCAAAAGAGACAAAAGACCAGAAGATCGCCTCACCAGCATTCAATCACCAGCAATCATCTCCAGCAATCATCACCCAGATAAGCAAAGGTCACTACCAGGCACACAATCAAGCAGTCAACAGATGCTAATCAATGAACTACCAGATGAGCAAAACACAACCCCCACCCCCACCAGCACTGGCAAAGCAGGCCACAGCAGATAAATAGAGAGCAAACCTCACCCCATTTTAGCACTGAAGATGTTACCTAGCCGGGTAATGAAACGTTTGCAAGAAAAGAACCAAGCTCAGAGAACCCCAAGGACTCCACAATTCTACATAGGCCTGGCAGAATGCCAAACACACCATGGGGACACGCAGGAGGCAGCAAGACATCAAGGGAGGGGAAAGCGCTGCTAGAGAAGAGATTCTTAAGTCCGGGGGGGCGGGGGGCAGAGAAGCAAGAGAAAGAGACTCATGAGCAACTCCACTTTTTTTTTTTTAGATTTTTCATCCCACAGGGGCAGGATTTAAATATAACAAACAAACAAACATGTAACTGTAGTCTGTGAGAATTGAACCCATTTTTCAGTTTAGGTAGAGTTAAGTTATTCAGAGAGAAGCACCTTCAAATCAAGGAAAGAAAGATAAAGCAAAAGTTCAGAGAATGGCACGGGAAAGGGGATAGGTTTAGAACAGAATGTTTAGCTATAGAAGGAGAAGGCAGAAAGAAAAATAGAAACTGTTGCTGCAACAATGAAAGCGAGAAATGTTGAGGCTTCAAGCAAAGAAGGAAGGAAAGAAGGAAAGAAACGTACAAAATACAGAATTCACACAGACACATGCCCATGGGCTAAGAGGTAGCACGTTTTGCACTGGCCTTGTTTTGTCTGAAAATGAAGGAGAAAATAGAGAAACTATCTCTGGACTGAAGACAGAGACAAAGATTGGGAGCAAGTGGAGAAAAGGACTTTCTTTTGCAGCAGGGGGCTAAAAAAGTACACAGTCCTACTTCTCTAAAGTCAGCATTAGAGGGATTGTCCAACAGTAGAGGGGAAAGTAAATAGGGGGACCTCTATCAACAGCTGCTGGACAAGAGCTAAGCTGCAGGTCAGACCAGCTCAAGGGGCACATATGTGTATATCTCTTTGTTGCCTGATTCTGGATCCACATGATAAGGTGAAGTGGGCTGAGTTGCGAAAGCTAACTTAGCAAGGCTGCTTTGTGGACCTGGGAAGACTTTGCTTCCAGTCTCTAAGAAGGCAAGAGGGGGTTGAATTCAGGTCCTTAAATCCAGTATTCTCCTTGGAGCTGTACCGCAAGTCCAACTCAGTAGAGGGCCCTCTGTCAGCATCTCCCTTCAATCAGCATTTTTGGCCTGATGGCTGAACTTAGTATGAAGAATGTGCAAACACTGAGCCCAAGGGGCTATCATTTGGGCAGCAGGGAGAAGGAAATCAGATAAGAAACTAGATCAGATCTTCTGTGTAGTCATTGGATGGTGGATGAAGAAAGAAACCCTCATTTATCTTCCATTTAGATGTCTCATGGTTTATTCAGCCCCATCATGACAAACAACCAAGTTCTCACACCACAGCACACCAACAGGGGTATCTCTATGACTCCATTTGGAATGGGGTGGGTTTAAGGCCCAGGGAGAGGAGACCATTTTTACTCTCCCTTTCTAAAATTCATTCCCAGGAGATCTACCAGAGGCACATTTCTCATGTGGAATGGAAGTGCATGGACAAATTTCTTAAAGGAACCACCAGCTGATTTTACAGCTCACACTGAAGTTGTACATAGATTTATTTATCTATTTGATTTTTAAGGCTGCTCACTAATAACATAACTCTGAGCAGCTTATATAGGACTAAAAACATCAGAATACAAAATAATAAATCCATAAAAATTATTTCCCCACAGACAATCAACTTCCAAAACACACTTAAGCAGGATCCCATGACATTCTGGCCCTGCTCCTGGAAAGAAAACAGGTCTTCAATGGAGACCCTTTGCCATCAGGTACATGTAGAGAAGAATAGTTGAGAATATAGTGGAGCATCTTAAAGCATATAGGTTGTATCATTTATAACAAAGAACATTCCATTTTTATGTTTAAGAACAATTGCTTATAGTTTATTTACAATACCATGCCTCCCTCTCAAAAAAATCAGGAAACCTTTTTTTTTTTTTTTAATTTATCTAATCATTTTGGCCCAGGCTCTTCTCCAAATACCTCTTAAGGCACCCTTCACCTCCTTGTTTCTCAGGCTGTAAATCAAAGGGTTCAGCAAGGGGATAACAACTGTGTAAAAAACTGCAAGAATTTTGTCACTCGTACCTTGATGAAGTGATCTGTTGCTAGACTTTGGTTGGAAATGTAAAATAAGGATTGCCCCATGGAAGATGGTGACCACGGTGAGGTGCGAAGTGCAAGTGGAGAAGGCTTTGACCCTGCCTGAGGCAGAGTGAATTCTTATTACACTGTTAGTGAGAATGTATGTATAAGAAACTGCTACACTCAGGATGGTGATTATTTCCACAAGCCCAGCTATATAAAAGATCAGAAGTTCATTGATGTAGGTATCAGAACAGGAAAGTGATAAAAGGGCAGTGATATCACAGAAAAAATGATTGATAGCAGAACCACAAAACGAGAGCTGGAAAGTAAAGATAGTATGTATAAGAGAATGCAAAAGCCCAATAATGCAGGAGCCTGCCACCAGAAGGATACAGGCTGTAGGAGACATGAGGACTGGGTACAGCAAGGGTTTGCAGATAGCTACATACCGGTCATAAGCCATTGCAGCGAGGAGAAAGCATTCTGCACTCCCTAGGCCTATAAAGAAGTACATCTGTATTGCACATCCAATAAAGGAAATTGTGTTTTTATCTGCCAGAAAGTTCACTAACATCTTTGGAGCAAACACTGAAGAAAAGCATGCATCCAGAATGGATAAGCTGCTGAGAAAGAAATACATAGGGGTATGGAGACAGGCACTGGCCCTTATTAAAGCAACCATTCCTAGATTTTCAATCAAAGTAGTTACATAAATGACAAAGAACATTAAAAAGAGGATGATCTGCATTTTCGGACTGCTTGTTAATCCTACAAATATGAAGTCCTTGACAACTGTGGTGGTGTTTTCTTCAAATATCACGTCCATATTTTTTTTCCCCCAAACCTGCAAAATTCCAAAGTATAGATAAAGAAAAAACATTTTTTGTTTTTGTTTTTGCACAACACAAAATGAATGTATGGAATTTATTGCCATCAGTGAATAAAAAGAATTTAATAAAGTGATAGAAATCTTTCAGGGATAAATCTGCTGAGTTCCCAAATGAGTAACTATGTTGGTTTATTGCTGGCAGGCAGCAAAACCTATAAGTAATTTCAAACTGGCTTAAGAATTGAACAATTGTATTTAGGCTACAACCTGGTCTAACTTGGAATTAAATTCTACTGAAGCAAAATTATATGATTGAATAAATGTACATGATTAGAGGTTAATACTTAAAAAGAATAGGGAGCTGATATCAGGAGAACTGAAAAGATTCCTGGATTGCTTCTGGCATGATGTTACCCCTAAAGTGTCTGTTGCTGTATTTATCCTACTGTTTAATACAATAATTCTAACCCTAATACAATACTATCCATAGCGTTGGAAAGCAAAGTAAAATGAAGAGAATTTTAGTTTAACTTTTTGTCATTCAAACTAACAGAATTTGCATCCGTATTTTTTCACACTTATTTTAATACTTATTTTCTGAATAAGCAACTGAATATTTTCGGAATTATTTCTGAGCAAAACTGAAAGATAATGCTAGGTAATTAAAAAGCCCTGGGACAAGCCTGAAACACATGTGATCATTTTTGTGGGCATGCGCACACGTATTTAAAATTACTAGAATTTCTTTAAATTTCTCAGAAGTTTAGTCTACTGGTTAAAGCACCAGGCTAGAAAGCAGGAGACAGTGAGTTCTAGTCCCGCCTTAGGCATGAAAGCCAGCTGGGTGACTTTGGGCCAGTCGCTCTCTCTCAGCCCAACTCACTTCGCAGGGTTGTTGTTGTGGGGAAAATGGGAGGAGGAAGGAGTATTAGGTATGTTCACTGCCTCGAGGTATTTATAAAAATAATAAAGGTGAGTTAAAAAATAACTACCCCCCCCCCCAATTAAATAAAGACATCCAGGTAGATACAGTTTTCTCTCATTGAACAATTACAATTTTCCCAATTTAAAATAATGGCAGATTTTGCACAGAGTAAAATCCGTTGCAAGTAATCTCCAATCAGATCACACCTTTTGTTTCCATAATGCATATTTTCTGGAGGCTAAATCCAGCTGAATGCAATACCTGACTCTATGTTAGCTGTGTTTTTCCCCTTACCATGTCCAATTACCTTCTGCTTTTTGTTTTAAATTAAGCATGTCATTACATTGCAGGTGGCCAATGGAGTAGGTCCAGCTTCTCCCCCCCCCCCTCCACAACTGGGTAAGAAGAAGAAAAACAAGACTTTTTGTATAAAATTCAGAACTTTTATTGCACCTCTCCCTCTCCCTGCTTGACAGTTACGCAAAACTTGTGCTGGACGGAAAAAAGAAGAGAAAACAAGGGCAAAAGGAAAGAACACTGACTGGAAATGGAAAGAGGAGAAAATGAATATCTTAAGCCAAGTAGTTCTGGAAAAAAATCACGGGAACTGGATTGTACATAGTCTACCTTCATAAAGCTGGGGGTGGGGGTGGGGGTGTAAAGCTCATTTTAAAAGTGATCTGTTTCTCCTTGTCTAAAAAAATACACAAATAATTTCAAAGCCGCATACCATACTGCTGTAAACAGGCTGCTGTATTGTAGACTTGCTTTGTACTAGCTATTTAAAGCTGTTCTATCCCTCCAAGTCATTTCTTTCAGGTAAACAGTTAAAATGACCAAAACTTACATAGTGTAAGACAAATATTTACATACCTTGGAGACAATCTTTGCACCGATTTAATAAAACTCACAGTTGCAGTAAGAAGGGAGAGACACTCAATTCTCTTATGCTTTAAAAATTAGATGATGTTGACAGTAGGTTTTCTAGGCAGCAGCCTTTTTGAGTGGGATGTATAATAGAAGAGAGTTTGTGAAATAATAATAATAATAGCAGTAAAAATCATAACTTTCAGTCATTTTTATTTGCAGAAATCTAATGCAAGCAATAAATGTATTTTTAATCATCAATCCCATGATGAATGATATTATTTTGATACCAAAAGGACTGCTTTATTTTCTTCATTAATCTGCCTAACAACATGTGGTCCCTAACACTTGTGTTCAACTATTCTAAGTTCTCAGCTGGTTTCTAATTTTCACTCCCTGCTTTTTTGCAGTTCTTAGCATAAATAGAAAGTGCGTGCTGAACTGAATTGGTATGATATCTCCTTGCATAATTCTCTGAAGCAACTTAGCTTTGCTGTTAGAGAAGTTAAAAGGAATTTAATTTATTCCCCTCTGAATTTCTAAACCATTCTGAGGTGACCTAGAAAGTTTGTATCTCAGCAGAATGAAAACGGGATATTTATTTAGTTACTTAATTTCTTTCCTACTTTTCCTCCAAGAGCTGAAGGCAGTATAGTTTCCATAAAGTTATATATTTTGGATTACTATGATTTATTCACTCCTAAACTACAGGTGCTTGGTCTGCCTTCTTCTTGATAAATGTATGTCAAAATGCATATAAATGATATCCTTCTTCTCTGTTTCTTTTTAATTTGGTTTTAGAATTTGGTTTTTCTGTTTTATTTGGTTTCCTGCATACTTAGATATTTTGAAAATATTAATGGAATTATAACAGGGCACTGAGCATAAGATTTTATTATATACTAATGATATTTTATGATGCTTTACATATATGTGAGAAATTTCTCTTCTTGATCTTATTTCAGTAATACATGAATTTGGGATCCCACCTAGTTACTTGGTACATTGGAGTAAATTATATTTGATCATAGAAATAGTCTAGAAAAATATAAGGACTGACATTTAGGTTATGTTCTGACTCCTTTTTTCAATCTTGTCATAAGGATTTTCTGGAACCTTCTCAATTGGTAAATTTGAACTTACCGCCTGTTTTGATGCAGATATAAAAAAATCTGGAGAGGTAGTCCAGAACACCTTTGAATATCTGAGATGAGATAAATGTGATATATGTAAAGATGTAAATAACACCAAGGCTGATTTATATTTTGAAAGGCCTTCCCATGTTTATTTCATCGCCTTATTTTAAATAAATTTAGAGGACACTGAAATGTATTTATCTGACAAGAATGTTTTGTGAGATTTTCAGTGAGTTAATTATATTTACCTGTTAAGAAAGGTGCATTTATGTTTCTGCACTTTCAAGTTGAACATTGGGCTTATTTAAATAAGGTCCTAGCTTTAGTTGTCTGGATTGAAGATTATCAAAATTTAGCTCCTCTTTGGGATTAACCAAATAGTTATTATCTGACCCTACTGAAAGACAGGAAATATACCAGTTTCAGTATCTGCACTTAATGTTGCAAGACACACATGGAAAATGTTGGGGGATGATTGATAGATAGAGGATAGATAGAGGATTGATTTACCCATGAAAAACTTACAATATGGAATAATCGAAGTTTAACAATAGTATCTAAACATGGTCGTTGTGATTTTGGTAAATTGGACTCATTGGAACATTATTATCTTTGATCATCTTAGTTCTGAGGAAGTCATTTTTAAAACTTTTGCAGAATTAAAAAAAAGATGTACTGTACTATAGAGTGTTTTTTGGCAGTTTAGTCAACTTAACCATTTGTTATTTGGTTTATTTAAATCTAGAGATGATCATTATTTCTAAAGTTCCACAGTGGTTAGAGATTTTAGAAGAATTATCTGTAGCTAGTAAGCCAATAGTGAGATGAATGTGTCCCTGGGACTTGAAAGCAGAGAAGTCACTGGCTTTAAACCTTCTCTAGACATTCAGGGAACTCTATTACAACTCTATTTATTGAGTGTCTCCTAGTCCCCCTGTGACCTTATGTAAGCTTCTTTCTTGCAGACCAAGATTTCAAATGTCTTATGAAGTAACTAATACTGTTTGATAATTATCAAAATATAAAAACAGTGTCTTAGATATATAGAAATATCAATTTTAGGAGCTCAGTTTTGATTAGATAGTAATATAATTTTAAGTCATTTATTTTTAAATTGTTGTTAGTTGATCTGTATTGGTTATATAATGGACTGTCCTTGAAAACCATCTGGAAACTTTAGTAGGTACAGAATGCAGCTGCTTGTGTCCTAATGGGAACATCCCAATATTGTGATACACCTGTGCTTCAGGAGCTGTATTGACTACAAGTTTGATTCCAGGTACAATTCAAGGTGTTACTAATAAACTTGTAAAGACCTACTTGCTTGGGGCCTGGATATCTGTAAGACTCCTTATTCTAGGTAGAATCTGCCCATCCACCAGGTGCCAATGCAGAGAAACCAATAGTCCCAACCCCTTGCGATTTGCCTCGGGAAGGGACTTGTAAGTCAGCATTCTCTGCTGGAGCTCTCCTTCTGTGGAATCAGATCCCAGCTGAACTAAGGCCAACAACATTATTGTTAAGATGTGGAAGACTAGTGAAAACTTGGCTACTTAAGCAGACATTTGGGGATGGAGATATGAAGGATTTATGTACCTAAGACAGATGTTGGTGCTGCTAATCATGATATTGCTATTGTGATATAATTGTGATGTTTATTTGTTCCATAATGTTATTGTATAAATTTTGTAAACCACGTGCATTCATTATTTGTACTGAACTGGCATACAAGCACTTAAAATAAGTAAGTAAATAAGTAAATAAGTAAGTAAGTAAATAAATAAATAAATAAATAAATAAATAATTTTTTTACTGATCTATCACAGAAGTAACAATTCCCTCTTTTTTCAAATAAATGCTTATATTCTGCAAATTGTCAGCTCTGCATTATCCCTTATAATGTTGAGAATAATACCATACTATAATACCAGCATGATGTTCCCCATTTTGATATGGGACTAGTATATTGTTACTATGTTTTATTCTGAGCAAGTCCATCATAGTATAGAAACTGGTAAGACAGGAGATTTCATTTCCTGTAAATGTATAATTCTGTACTTCAAGATGCTATTCTGGTAAGATGTAAATCTAAAAAAATTGCACCAGACTTTGCAAATGTCCTTTAAGTATACAAAAAGAGATAGCTACAGACATTAGCTCATGTTACTTGTTGTTGAACATATTTAACCCAAAATCTGATTGTGGAGAGGGACTATAGTGACTAGTTCTACCTTCCCAGATGTCACTAATATGAAATCAGTGCTCCTTCTGATGACCAAAGCTTCAGCATTTGTAGAGACACAGTCTTGATATGTCACTAGGGAGCAATTCTAGTCAAGACTGTAGAATATCAAAGAAGTTATCAGACATGTCTTTGTTCCCCACTGGCACATCAGTGTGAGTACTTTCAATAACTTTCAATAACTGAAGATCAGTATCTGGTCAAAAACATTACACTTGAGAACCACAATCTGAAATAATGATCAATGACTAAATACATCTTGTACAATTGTAATCCAGGGCAGAGCAGAGTTAAAGTGTCTCTATTGTTCTGCTCTTCCATTTTGCAACAACAGACCTCCTAATCATTCTTTGAAGGGCACATTTCACCTCTTGATTCCTCAGGGTATAGATCATGGGATTCAGCATAGGGATCATCACTGTGTAGAACAAAGAGACCACCTTGTCTTGATCCAGAGTGTATGTGGAGCTTGGTCGTAGATACATGAAGAAAATTGTCCCATAGAACATGGCGACCACAGTCATGTGGGAGCTAGAGGTGGAAAAAGCTTTATGTCTACTCTCTGTGGAGCTTATCCTTAAGATGGCAATCAGGATGCAGGTGTAGGAGAAGCTAATGGTCATTGTGGTGGTTACACAGTTGATACTAACCAGGGCAAATATAACCATCTCATAAATATGGGTGTCAGAACAAGAAAGCTGAAGCAGTGGAGGAATGTCACAGAAATAATTATTGATTTTATTTGAGTCACAAAAGGATAAAGTAAATGTGAATATGGTGTGTGTAAATGAATGAAATAAGCCAACTGCATAGGAACCAGCCACAAGCCAAGCACATGTTTTCCTGGACATAATGACTGGGTAATGGAAAGGCTTACAAACAGCCACATAACGGTCATAGGCCATTACTGCCAGCAGAATGCATTCTGTAATCCCAAAGATAATGAACAAAAACATTTGAATTGCACAGGCTGAAAATCTAATGTTTTTTCTCTCTGCTAAAAGATCCACCAACATTTTGGGAGTGATGGCTGAAGAATAGCAGATATCTACAAAAGCTAAATGACTTAGAAAGAAGTACATGGGAGTTTGAAGCTGTGTATCAAATCTGATCAGTAAAATCATGCCCAGATTCTCCATTAAGGTGACAGCATACACATTTAGGAATAGAACAAAGAGAGGCAATTGTAGCTCTGTTTGATTTGTCAATCCAAGAAAAATGAATTCATTTATGGTGGTATGATTCCACCAGAACATTTTCCCCACCAAGAGTTCCTGTTTGGAATATGAAAAAATACTGGTGAATTGATGCTTTTATCCAGGCCAAACAGTCAGGATCATATCACCATCCATTTTTCTCAGTTAAAGCAAGATTTTGTTACTTTCAGCATTTAAAAATAGAACCTTAAAATTATATATAAAAGAAAAAAAAATGGATCAAAATCTGATAACCAAAAACTGTCCCAGAAGGACCAAAGAGAGAGAATAATTTTACTGCAGGAGGGAAAAATAATTTTTTAAAGGGAAAAATGAATACTTCTTAAGGAGTTTTGTTTTAGTGATTGAAAATTTTCCATCAGAGAATTATAAAGAAATACAGAATTAGGTTTAGACTTGATTGTCTGTTTCTTGTGTTGTCTGTATCCTACCCTACAACTTTGCTAGTAACATTTATCCAGATGGTTTATCATGTTAGTTATGTCCATTGCCAAAAAAGAAAGAGTCATGCAGGTAATATTCTCCTCATCTCTCTTCCTGGATATCTTTTATTCATATATTTCCAGCTTCCATAACTTTCTTTCTCCCAGCTTTTTATTAATCTTGAAGTACCCTGACCCTTTTTTCCCATCCAAATGATCCTCTTGCCTCTCTTGATAGCCTTTTACATTCTCTTTCCTCCTGAACCATTTTTGGTATCTCTTCCACCTCACTTAATTCTTTTGCTTTCCATGCCTGCTCCTTATTCCCAGTTCCAGGCATTGCTCAGCATCTCTAGCTTGTTTCTGCAAAATGGCATGCAAAACCCTTTCCCCACCAACTCACCACCCCTTGTATAAAGCAATCACATTGTTGGCCTTAAGGCAAACTTGTTGAGCATGTTTGTGCTACCTGAGCCTAGCCTTTCAGACCTAGGAATAACTAACTTACTTGTGACATGAAGCATCAGCGTCTCTGTGATTGTCTGAGGAGTTGCACATAGAGTATTTATTCATATTCTGGGACCTTTGGGACTTCATTTTTAAGGATCACCTATCCTTTCTTCTGGATCAGCAGGATGTTCAGGATCTGTTGCCTTGCTCTTGTCTTCCCTCTTTTGTTTGTTTAAACAACTCAAACTGCAAAGCCTTGCTGACTTCCAATATAATGTGCTAAGGGCATAATTGTCATCACCATTAAGAAGCACTGCTTTTAATAAGGCTTCCTGAAAAGAAGATTGTTTCCATGTATTTGAGTTCCTTTAATAAAGCTGACTATCATTATAGATCTGTAAACATTCTACTTATAATAACTGCCGGAGATCTTTCTGGAACATATTGCTGTAATTGGTAGACAGCAATGATTTTACTAAATTAAAATGTGTTCAGCTTTGGCCAATCTCTGAGACTATTTTTTCTCTTTTGCTTTAACTGAGTTGACCAAAAAATGGTTTACATACAGCCTCTGCTAAGTCTGGGAATTGAAAACCACTTCCACATACCTATCAGCTTGACTGGTCTGACCTCTCGGAAGCTTTTTCACACTGCTCCATGAGAATCCACATGTTGCTCTTCTTGCTATGCTCAGTAATCTATCTGTATAGGAGAGGATCCCCCCACCCAAGCCCCATCTTGCTGCTTTGCATTTGTTTTTGCAGCAAAGAAAAAAAGGGGGGCACTGTGAGAAAAAGGTGCAACTCCCCTTTGCTCAGCCTAAAAAGCGTAGTAAAATGATGATGCACCTTTTGTGTGTGTCAGTACATTGCATGTACCTGCTAATTGATGGGAAGTGGCAATTGTATGTTGGCTTACAAGATAGGATCCCTAATCCAGAAACTATCTTGCATATAAGAGCAAGAGAAAGCTTTGGGTAAAATACCTGGGTCTTTGGTTGGGCTTGGAGCACACTGGACAAAATACTGTGATGGAACATCTGGCATGGTTGGGGAACATGGGAAAGGCAACAAGATCATTGCAAAAAAGACTCTTCAGCCCAGGGCAAATGTGGAAATGTGAGATTCAGTGCAACTCCACTTTAATTATGCAAGGTATAAGTGGATCTGGAGAATTGCTTTAGCAGGCTTTCAAAATTCTTTACTTTACCCAATTGGCAAGAAGAAAGTGGTTCTTATTTCCTGAGTTTGCTTGCCTCTCTGAGTATGACAAATACAAAGAATATTGCATGTGATGCAGGTATAGCTAAGGCTGGTAACATTCTTGCCAGCCACCTATCATGTCTTAAAACATTGTAGAATGATGGTAGGGAGAGGGAATAGAAGTCCTGAATGAAAAAATATTCCAAGGTGGATTAGTTTTCCAATAAAATTAATGGAAAACAGAGGTAAGGGAACAGAAGATAAGGAAGCTGCTTGAAACAGAGTAAAACAATTAATGAGATATCAATGACAGCTCAGCTGCTGTAACAAGTTAAGAGAAGACAGAAAGTTAATGAAAACAATTCATAGTTTTGGAGAACACTATGGATATAAAATCAATGTTCAAAGAACAAAATTAATTACAAGATTTTTAATGTAAGGAGAAATCAATCTTCTGCAAGAAGAATCTGGCTATCAGATAGCTCAGTGAAATACCTTGGTTTGTGTGTGACAGGCAACAATCAAGAAATATACTAGAATAACTATGTTAAATTATGGCAAGAGATTAAAAGAGACCTTGAAAGGTGGAGGAACTTAAAAGTTATCTTGGTTAGGATAAATTGCAGTCATCAAAACTGATGTACTACCCAAGATAAACATCTATTCCAAATCGCACCAGTCACAATTTCAGGGAGAACTTTACAAGAATGGCAAGAAACTGTCAGTAAATTTATATGGAGTGGGAAAAGACCCAGAGTCAGGCAAACAGCCCTTCAAGATTCCAAAGAGAAAGGTAGTCTCGCCCTTCCAAATTTTAAACTGTATCATAAAGCAAGCTGCCTCTCATGGATAACAGAGTGGATAAAGTCCCCAAATAGTAGAATGGCAATATTGGAAGGAGCCAGCTTAGCCAATGGACTTCATAGATATTTATGGTATAGAGATACAAAGGAGAATAAAAATGCAAAAGGATACATTATTAGACAAAGTTTGAGAAAAGCATGGAATTCTACAAAGGGAATAATAAGCCCAACAATTTCACCTCTAGCTCCTCTCTCAAATGCTTTTCATGTTGGAGACAATTACAGCAAGAAAAATGTAATTACATATGCAGATGTGGTTCAATCAGACTCTATCAATGGATTAAAAACACAGCAAGAGATACTCAGTGAAGGCCAGAAGATACCATGGTTGATGTACTTACAAATTGCTGGAAGGATAAAATCAGATCTCAAGGAGAAAGGAGAGATATTAAGAAAAAAGAATTTGAAACGCTCATATAAAACCAACACCATCTGTTCAGGTGCATATATGCTTTTATTAGATATGATACAGAGATATGGTATATGTCACAAGAGAAATTGTCTAGAATGTATAAGGCACTTCAAAGTTATGTTGGAAATGTGAACAACAAGAAGGGACATTTTATTATGTTTGGTAGATGTGTAAAAAGGCTAGAAAATTTTAGATTCAAATATACACACTGATTCAGAGGATTTTAAAGATTAATATACAACTGAGACCAAAGGTTTTTCTTTTGGGATTGATGAACAAACAGCTGGAAAAAAGACATGGAACTTCGTTTTTGTACATGATAACTGCAGTGAGATTATTGTATGCACAAAGATGGAAAGATCTGGCATTACCCACAATGGAGGAGTGATTGGTGAAGATGATGGAATTTGCTGAGATGGCTAAACTGACTTCTTTGGTCAGAGAAAAGACAATATCTATGTTTATTGCTGACTGGAAACCCCTTATAGACTTTTGTGTAAAACAGAAAAAAATGAATTTATGATTTTGATGATTAAACAAGATAGATGATAAAAAGAAGATAGTTAGGTTGTAACCATAGGGTAAGAAGTAAATTTATGACCGTACTTACAACTGCTGTAAAGAAGATGGGAAGCTACTTCTTTGTATCTTTTTCTTTTTTTTCTATTTTTCTTTTACTTTTTTTCCTTTCTTGCACTTTTAGCTTTCTTTTTGATTTCTTTCTTTTTCTTTTCTTTTTCTAACTTATATTAGTTTGTATTAGTTTTTAATCTTCCTTTTTAATAATCTTTAATAAAAATATAGAAAAAAAGATATGATACAGAGACAGAATGAATAAAAAACTATATGATAAAATGGACATAACTTTTTAAAGAATCAGTTACCACATAACAATGGGAAGAATTATAGGCTAAATCTATAAAATTTACACCAAGTTACAACTTAAAGGAAAATTGGTACAAAATAGTCTAAACATGGTACAAACTCTGTCCATAATATCTAAGATAGGCAAATCATACAGTAATAAATGTTGGAAATGCCATGAAAGAGAAGTAATGTTTTATCACATACAGTGGACATGTAAAAAAACCCCCAGAAGTAGTAGAAAGAAAGATAGATAGATAGATAGATAGATAGATAGATAGATAGATAGATAGATATAGTATAATGCAGAAAATTTTGGAATTTAAATTTGAAATGAAACCACAACTTTTTTTTATTATGCATAATCTCAGAAAAATCAACAAGAAATATAATTTAATGAGATATAGAAAAAGAGATGGTGGCTTGTTTCAATTTTAAAAAATAGCTAGATATTATGTGCAGTCTCAGGGATGAAATTTGTTCATGACCAAAAAAGGTTCGTGTACCTGGTAATCAGTGACCTGGATGTCTTTGTTTTGGAAGCAATCCAAAATGATTGCTTCCTGGCAAAACCCAGTTAATCATGTTAGTGGCCATTCAGTTCAAAAACTTCTGGATGTTTAGGGAGGTATATCATGCTGGAATATGCAGGTAGTCCTTATTTAGTGACTGCCTCATTTAGTAACCATTTGCAGTTACGATGGTGATGAAAAAGTAACTTTATGACCAATCCTTGCGTTTACAACCTTTGCAAGTCTGTAAAGCAAAGGAAAGCTGAAGTAAGATCATAAGTACAGTCATGGTTTCACTTAGTGACTATTTCACTTAACAACTGAGTTGCCAGTCCCAATTGTGGTTGCTAAACGAGGACTACCTGTTAGTTGTATCAGATTGAATGTGACTTTTATTGTGCATCTGTGACTTCTATTGATTGCTTCACCCCAAAAAGTGGCAGATAATATAAAAGTGGGATTTTATATTTGTACTTTTACTCCCATCACTGAGGTAGGCAAAGTGTGAGTAGGGGAAAATTAAATGCTTAAAGAGAATATATGAATTCTAAATTTTGACAGGCAAGAGCCACTATTTTTGCACTGAGTTAGAAAGATTGGTTTTAATTTTTTAAGAATGTTGCAGAGCCCATAAGTAAAGAAATGTATTTGTGGCTCCTAGTTCATTCAAATGCTATGATCTGTATATTCATTTTAAGGGTATGCTGGATAATGGGAGAATGGATCACTGAATATACATACCAGAACTTATTAACCATTCCCAGGACTGCACATTGCAAAGGAAACTATGAGTAAGCTGGTTTTCACCTGTTCTTTGGTGATTCAAACCTGCACCCACCAGAAAAAGGACTGATCTTTTGCTTCAGCAAAGTAAATTGCATAATATTTGGACAGAAAAAAATAGTTTCTCTCCCAATGTTATATTCCGAAATAATATTTCTGAAAAATTTATGCATACATAGGACTTAGAAGGCAATAAAAGATTTTATCCTCCAGCTGCTTGCTCAGACACAAAGAATTGTATGCTTAATTAAATAAATATTTAAAGAATAAAACCTAAATAGCCATACAAACATTTAGGTCTGATATGTATTATTAGCAGGATCACATTATGCCCTTTTGCTGCATTATATGCTATTATAAATACCAGCAGATCGCATGTTTAACACTTTCTGTGAAAGCAAATATATATGCCTAGAAAACTAGAATTTGAAAGAAGAGTTATTCTTGCAGGTCTAGTTTAAATAGCTACCTAACGACCTGGGTTAGAACTCATTCAGTCTCCTGACTGTGTAGCTCAGGCCACAGAGAAAACTATTTCAAAGAATTAAAGTTGCATATACAATTTATAAGTATCTACACTTCTGTTAACCTAATATCGTACTTTCAAATTACAACAATTTTTCCCAAATTTTCTGAAATGCCTCCTTCACATCTTTGTTCTTCAGAGTGTAAATGAGAGGGTTCAACATGGGAATCACCACTGTATAAAACAAAGATGCCACTTTGTCTTGTTCCAATGCATATGTAGAAGTGGGCCGTAAATACATAAAGAAAATTGTCCCATAGAACAAGCTGACAACAATCAGGTGAGAAGAACAGGTGGAAAAGGCTTTGTATTTGCTCGTGGTGGAACGGATCTTCAAAATGGTAGACAGAATACAGGCATACGAAATCAGAATGATCGCTGTAGTACTTATACAATTTATACTCACTTGTACAAATATCACTATCTGATTAATGCGAGTATCAGAGCATGAAAGTTTTAGCAGTGGGGGAATATCGCAGTAATAATGATTGATCACATTTGGTCCACAAAAGGATAGAGTAAAGATGCACACAATATATAAAACTGAATAACAAATGCTTAGAACATATGAAACAGCTACTAGCCAGAAACACCGTCTTCCTGACATGATGACTGAATAATTCAGTGGGTTACAGATGGCCACATACCGGTCATAGGCCATCACAGCCAGTAGGAGACATTCGCTGCTCCCACATAAAACACAAAAGAACATTTGGATTGCACAGCCAAATATTTCAATAATTTTCTTCTCAGTTAAGAGATCCACCAACATTTTAGGAGTAATGGCTGATGAATAACTGGTATCTATAAAAGCCAGACTACCAAGAAAGAAATACATAGGAGTATGGAGCTGGGCATCAGACTTGATTATAAAAATAATCCCCAGATTTCCTGCCACAGTAATAATATACACAATAAAAAACAAAATGAATAAAGGGAGTTGGAGTTCAGTCTTATTTGTAATACCCAGAAAAATAAATTGAGTGACTCTTGTGTGATTGAACAGAGACTTTTCCATCAATCTGAACTTCCTGCTGAGAATAAAAGTAAAAATAAACATATTGATTTATATCTGGGTAGCTGGTACAATGATCTGAGCCCCAGAAATATATATTCTTATTCGTGAATAATACTATATTCACTCAATTCAGACTATTGCTTAAGTAAAACAGAAAGTTAAGTTATCTATAGGATACTGGTACATTGTGTGTGTATTAAACATACTTTATTTTGTTGTTGTTGTTCAGTCGTTAAGTCGTGTCCGACTCTTCGTGACCCCATGAACCATATTGCGCCAGGCCTTCCTGTCCTTCACTGCCTCCCTGAGTTTATTAAAGTAAATAAATACTTTATTTGCAGCAGTAAAATTAATTTCATTTAAGAAATGTATGATTGCAAAATGTATATTCTTCTCACTGTTCTTTGTAATATGCTAAAATAAAAACTTGCAATGAAAAATTCTCCAAATAGGTGCTGTCATTTTTGTCTCTTTTCCTATCTGCTCTTCCTCTAAAGAACTCAGTGGAAGACATTTGTTTTAATTCCATGAACAATTTAAAAGTAAATTGTTTTTACTTGTTTACTTAATTGTTTAAAAGTAAATATTTTTAAATTATATTTATCCTTGTTTGATCATATTTTCCTGTCCTGATTGCTTTCCAATCAGCTGTTTGGTCCTTGACATGGAATCACTCACAATTTATAAATTGTGAGCATATATCTACATGATAGATGAAGCATTTATTCAGTCTGGTTTTTTTTTAATGCAAATGTACCCAATTCACACTTCCCAAACATATATCTGGGCCTGAATACAATACAATGCAGTCAAATCCTCATTTTTCTGGATTTTTAAATTAAATTAGCAATGTTTTCATATTAAAAATATAAGAAAAATGCATATAACTGCATTAGACAATTGAAATGATCTTAGAATTGGCTCTGAAGGTGGCAGCGCTTGGTCATCCTCAGTTGTTTTTGGAAGCTACACAAAGTTAGTTTTGGTTAGTCCTTGAACAAAACTACCTAGGAATTCCAGGATACTCAGCTAGACTGGAAATGTGAAAGAAATCCCAGAAGGAATGGCACACTGCTTCAATAACAAATCAAATTCAACTCAAGGGTATCTCTACTATTTTGCTTGAAAATAAAATGCACATTCACAAATGCATGAAAAGATGTTCATTTAGACAAATATACACATAGATGTATGTGCATTTTAACAGATTTGGGAAGGAGTAAATTGCCAACTGAAGTGCTGTGGACATAAAAAAGAACAAAACCAAGGAAAACCAAAACTGAATTATTCAGGCATCCTTACTGTACAGTACAAAAATCTCTTAAGTATACTATCTCTATATTGCCTTGTCAAGGAAGGTACTGAGGTTTAAACAACAAATGTTCCATCATTCCCACTCTTATCTTCAGAATCAGGTTTTATTGCCACAAAAGAGGATTGTAGACAGACTTTACCCACTTCTATTTTTCTCTTAACATCCGCAGATATTGACATACCTACTTATTCTGGGTGACCCTGTGAGATTGCAGGTATGTAAGTGTCTACAGCCAGGAAGAATGCCAGACTTTAGAACTGAGCCAATCCTTCATCCTGTTATGGAAAGCTTTTGCTTTTCTATTTTTCTATATTTTTCCATACACTTTAATTTAGAGTGGCATTGTATTCCCTCTAAAAAGATTTTGTTCCTTCTAGAACATGTGGAAATGAAGAATTTAGTCTGTATTCAACTATTCATCTACCCACGACAATCCCATAGTTAGCTTTTTCAGATGCTTTCTCTATTCTTGATGTCTACTTTAAACAGCAGTGGATGGGGAGGGGAGGGGAGGGGAGAGAAGAGGAGAGGAGAGGAGTTCATATTGTTTTCTGTCCATTAGCACCTTGTGAAGCATTGGATGAACTCCGAAGAACCGTTTCAAAAGAAACATTCATAGTGTACTTATTTATAAGCTTACCTCTTCTGGGACCTTATCCCTTAATATTCTCAGATGTTATATGTTGGAGAAATTAAAATCAGAGAGGAAATCTTGACAGGTCTCATAGGCATTTTAGATCAAATCAGGAAACCTCCAGCACAGGGTTGGATGTCGCCACAGAGACTCCCTGAGTAACCTGCAGCCTTTTATCCTAACTCTGGCCCTCAAATAGCAATCAGATTCTCTTGGTATCAGAAGTCCCCCCCCCCCCACCCCCAAAACCTAATTGCAACATGAAAGCATGAGGTTCTTTATGAGGGTGCGTCTCAGGAAGCTGCAGAGGGAAGTATTTGCCCTCTCTACCAAACATGATCCTCTTGTGATCCTCTCCTGCATAGCCATTACCCTTGAGGAAAACCTCCCAAAACCTCCAGGTGAGCAGGAGGATTCTTTGCAAGTTTAATTGCTGCAACGGGAAATTTCTTACTCTGTGAAGAAATGAGATGTATTGTGGCTCAGGAAGGATGGATGGAGGATTCATTTATGGGTGTAGCTAAACTATGTAGGAGTGTTTGGGTATGGTGTGGAATTGTCCACATTTAGTTTTTGTCCCATCATTTGGGGGAATTTTTGTCCACTTTTACTAATAAGCATTTCTCAGAAGACTAATCACAAGGAATAGAACCATCAGGGCAAAACCTGTTTGGTTTATATATATGGTCGGGTACAGACATAACGTTTCAGGTTATTGAGATATCCTGTTTCTCCACAAACCATACAACATATACTTCTGCCTGGTCAAATTCTTTTTTTTTTTTTGGTCAACATAAGGCAATAGAGCCTCATGTAGACTAAGTCATTTTCTAGAAAGTGGAGACTCCAATTTTCTAGCTAAACTTCTCTTAGGAATATTCTGTGGAATCTGCCTTCTAATTATTAATTTATGTATTTAGAGATAGGGGGGAAAAACTCCTTTAAGACTAAGAAAGGCAGCATGACTCGTAAAATCTGCTTACCCAAACCCAAGTTTCGCTTACAGTATAAGCCTTCTGTAATCATGGCACAGAAAGCTTCCTTCATAACATATTATCTCTACTTCCTGAGTCTGCTCTTTCTTTCAGATCTGCAATATATGCTAAAGATTTAATCCAATGTTGTGCTCTTTGCTCAAAGCAAACTCAGCAGTGAACACACACCGTGTCATAATTAATAAATATTGCTCCAACTGGGCTTGACTTAATTGGAAGACTGCATTTGTAAAATTATAGATACATCCAAACAACCTTTAATAATGCCTTATGAAGCAATCAAAACTATCAAACATAGTTGGCAAACATTCAATCTAAATTATTGTTGGATCATTACCTTAACCATTAGCCTAAAACCTATTCTAGTCTCTTGTTCCAACAGTGATCACAATGATTACACTAAACAGCAAAATGTACTATCATGGATATCTAAATAGTGTCCATGTCTCTCTCTCAGGAAAGAAAGAAAGAAAGAAAGAAAGAAAGAAAGAAAGAAAGAAAGAAAGAAAGAAAGAAAGAGAGAGAGAGAGAGAGAAAGAGATAGAGAGAGAGAGAGAGAGAGAGAGAGAGAAAGAAAGAAAGAAAGAAAGAAAGAAAGAAAGAAAGAAAGAAAGAAAGAAAGAAAGAAAGAAAGAAAGAAAGAAGGAAAGAAGGAAAATTGCCCAGGCACTCTTTCACTGCATTATTATTTAAAACTTGCAAATCACACACATTACAGTATTTTACCTCCCAATGAGTTGGAGGCCTTCAGTTCTACCCCAATCCATCTCTGATACATCCTAGGGCCTGACTTGACTTTTCTCTGGCCCACCCAGCTAAAACTTTTGATCCTGGCCCACTTCTGGCAAATAATGTGACCCCTTTCTCAATGTAGCATTTTGATGCTTGTCTGGATCTAATCAAACTATTCCACCACCCATAAATAGGCAGTGGTACCACTAAGGTCAGCTTTCTTGGTGGAGATTCAGGGCTTTGCAATTCAAAGGGTCCTCAAGTAGAATTGGAGTGATTATTTCTGTTCCCTTCAATATTCACACTTTCCTTTACTCTTTACCCCTTTACTAAATTGCAGCTGAAAAAAAACCAGACTGCTGGGGGAAAGTGTAAACAAGACCAAAGTGAATTAAAGAGGCATATCATCTATGGTTCTTCTAGAGGACACCTTGCCCAGGAGCCTTCCGTATCACTGTACATCTGCAAGGTTGGAGTCTGCCTAAGCATCACTGGACACTGCAGGACACCAGCACTCAGGAAGGGCTTGATGATGAAATCAACAAACCAATGCTATGAATCAAACGTTGCTTTCTTTTTCTACTGTTGTATAACAATTTTTAGCCTGCCTCATACTCAAAAAGTCCACAGTTCTTGATGTCTTGATTGATGTAGCCAAGATTCAGACAATCTATGGCAGTCAGTCTAGAGTCATATTAACAGTCCTGTGAGTTTAATCCAAAATGTGGCCATAAGACAAATCTGAAGTGTGAGTTAATGTTTCAACTCTGGAATTACATCTTCCCCAGCAAGGCTATTGCAATTCATCCTTACTGAACATTTTTGAAGCATCTAATAGGCAAGAAGTAAGGTGGTTTTGTGATATTAACCTCATTTAAGATAATGAGAAATGAATGTCATGTTCTTTATTTTATCCCCACAAATGTGATTTCCTTTCAGAGAACTCTTGAACAAAACTGGATTAATTCAGAAAGATCTGAGATCTGAAAGGAGTAACGGTGATTTCTCTGATGGCTGATCTGCATGCATTTATGCATGCATTTATGCATGTATTCTGTATTACCATAGTAATAATAATCAAATTGTCATAATAATCAGACCTCACAGTTCCCTATTGCCTATCTAGCCAGTTCACTGAAAACAGCACACAGTCTGACCATGAAATTAGCATATTTTACATAACTGAGTGGTTGTTGTGGTCTTCCTGTAGAAGGTTGATGAAGGCTGCTGAAGAAGAAGGCATTTTGCAAAGTAGAAAATCCAGTTACAAATCTTTATAATTTATAAAGGTAAATTATATCTTTATCCATATTTAGATATCCTAAATGATTATGCCTTAGAACAGCTAGCCAAGAAGTCAACAAGGGGAATGCAACAATAAGACAGGAACAAACTCTGGTAACAACAAGAAACATACCCACACTACCCCAAAGGGGCTTCAGCCACCCTAGCCCAAGGCCTGGGCAAAGCACCAGGTCTTCACGGTCCTCCGAAACACCATGATTACCATTACTCTGTCTTCCTAAACATTCTCCAAAATGCTTCCTTCACTTCTTTGTTCCTCAGGCTGTAGATGAGGGGATTCAACATGGGAATCACCACAGTGTAGAACAAAGATGCCACTTTGTCTTGTTCCAGTGCATATGTGGAGCTGGGCCGTAAATACATAAAGAAGATTGTCCCATAGAATAGGCTGACAACAATCATGTGAGAAGAACAGGTAGAAAAGGCCTTGCGTCTGCTCTCTGTAGAACGGATCTTTAAAATGGTGATTAAGATACAGGCATATGAGACCAAGATGGCTACTGTAGTGCCTACACAGTTTATGCTGACTTGTGCAAATACTACTGTCTCACTGGTGTGAGTATCAGAGCAAGACAGCTTTAAGAGTGGGGGAATATCACAGTAGTAATGATTGATAACCTTTGATCCACAAAAGGATAAAGAAAAAGTGAGTGTGGTGTGTAAAACTGCATAGAAAATGCCAAGGAAATATGAAATGGTTACCAACCAGACACAGATTTTTCCTGACATGATCACTGAATAACGCAGAGGGTAACAAATAGCCACATACCGATCAAAGGCCATCACAGCCAGAAGAAGGCATTCAGTGCTTCCACATATAACAAACACAAACATTTGAACTGCACATGCAGAGAATCCAATGCTTTTCCTTTCTGTTAAAAGAGACACCAACATATAGGGTGTAATGCTTGAAGAATAGTTGACATCTACAAATGCCAAATTGCTGAGAAAAAAGTACATGGGAATGTGGAGCCGAGAATCTGTCTTGATTAACAGGATCATTCCTAGATTCCCCACCAGGGTGATAATGTAGATGACTAGGAACAACACAAAGAGGGGCAGTCGTAGCTCTTTTTGATCTGTGATGCCCAGGAGAATGAACTTGGAGACACTTGTGTGATTCCACCTAGACATTTCTTCTTTGTATATTGTTGGGAGAAAAAAATGCAGTTAGACAGAGGATCAGAATTTACTTACTTTGTAAGGTAACTAGAACACTGGGACCAATACAATTTCTGTCTATCACATATAGTGTGTATGTTATTTAGATGAGACTACATTATTCTGAAATCTATAGGGCAAATGTCCTGATGTTTCCCTTCAGATTTCAGTGTAACTTAATGCAACTATTTTTTTCTAGTTTATATATCCTGTAGCCATGGATTCAACACCATCCCTTAAACTTGTTTTTAGATGTTCCAGTGGTGGTATGTGTCTGTGTGTCTGTGTAAAGATGTGTTAAGATAGATAAATGGTATAAGATAAGAGTTTATCTCAATCCCTAGGGCCATGCCCTCCATTCAAACTAAGAGACCTCACTGCTGCTTTTAATAAGACTAAATTAGAACACAATATCCAGTTTGAGATTTCCTAGATATCATCAGGATAAGATACTATGTGCTAGAATATGGTCTTCCTTACTATTCAATTATGTTTTACTCCCATTCTCTACGTTTTTCTGGTTACTGTAAATGTACATTGTCATGATCAGTGCTGCGTAACACTCAGCTATGCCCCAAGCACATGCCCAGGAAAACCACAGTTCTGTGTCTCCTTCTTGAGTCTCACACTGCATATGCCCCTCAAAGCATACTATCACATGAGGAATTCAGTTGCCATCTGGAAGGTGACTTGGCAGGATCAGCTTAAGTACCCAATTACCATTGGAGGTTAACATTTTCTTGGTGCTCTGGCAAGTTGATTCAGACATGCTTTTTATCAGGACATGGGTGCCATGGTTAGTGGCCAGCTGATAATTAAAAAAAAACATGTTATCTTCATTTATTCTGGGCCTAGCCAATGGTAGACAGAGATCAGGGTCAATTCTCTGAAAATAAATAAATAAACTATAAATAGATGGAGACAAACATATACTTACCTCCGGTTTTTGAGAGGGCACCAGAACTTTGTGTATGATGCATTTTCCAGATATATTGACTCAGTGACAGAGGAAACAAGACTTCCTAAACCCTACCAGAAAGGATAGGAGGTTACTTTTCCTTATGCTTGTCCTTAATAGGATTTTCCCCTATTCCAGTAGGAGAAGAAATAACTATAATTCCAGCACCAGTGTATCTTTTGCTTTGTTCTGAGTGACCCATACGAATAATGTTGGTGGGACTGCTGTAAGCTATAGCTTTCAGCCAAACTTTTCAAGACCTCATCTTGTTAACATTGTCCTCAGAATTTGCGGCTTATCTGAGAATGAAGTATTGACAGCATTACAGAGATTGCTAGGTGGGTGAGAGCTCCAGCAATATTTATTCCAACTCAGATTTAAAAACTCCCTGAAGGTTCTCATTCTCTTGTGACATGTTTGTTGTTGCTGATGATGCTGATTCTGCAGATGCAGAGCAGAATAATGAAAATTTCTTATGTAGGGCATCTGTGAGTAATTGATGCCACCTTCCTGGTCCCTTGAACCAAATTAGAGATATTTTTGGCCTAAAGATCTATATGTTAGACAGTAGCATGTTTATGTTATAAATGGGACAACTTTGAAACATTGTTGATACTGCTTGAAGGTCTTCTTCCTTGTCCCTTTGTCAGAAATAAAGAAAAAAAGAAATAGTTCCCTAAGACAACAGAAATAAAAAAACCGATGCTATGAATCAAATGTTGCTTTCTTTTCCCAGCATTGTATAACAATTTTTAGCCTGCCTACATGCTCAAAAAGTCCACAGTTCTTGATGTCTTGATTGATGTAGCCAAGATTTAGACAAGAAGAACCTATGGACTTTTAATCTATAGCAGTCAGTCTAGGGTCATATTAGCAGTCCTGTGAGTTTAATCCAAAATGTGGCCATAGGACAAATCTGAAGCATGAGTTAATGTTTCAACTCTGGAATTACATCTCCCCCAGCAAGGCTATTGCAATTCATCCTTACTGAAAAATTTTTGAAGCATCTAATACACAAGAAGTAAGGTGGTTTTGTGATATTAACTTCATTTCAGATAATGAGAAATGAATGTCATGTTCTTTATTTTATCCCCACAAATGTGATTTCCTTTCAGAGAACTCTTGAACAAAACTGGATTAATTCAGAAAGATCTGAGATCTGAAAGGAGTAACGGTGATTTCTCTGATGGCTGATCTGCACTATCTGCTTCCTGCAGCACAAGGATAGGCCACCTACCATTTTGGGAGGACAGGAATGGATGACTTTGTCCTTGGCCTACTCCTGGCCTGCTGGGAAAGTGACCTCTACTTGGTTGTGTGAACTTGGGGAAATTAATGTTTCATTGGTTCATTATATTAAACCCTTGGATGTTCCTTCTGAGAGGGGCAGGATTCCCAAGATAAAATAACCATGTAGGGCAGTGACCAGGACCTGTAGGGAATGGGGTGTTTCTGCTACTGCACACAGTAGCCAATCAAAGTGAAGGGGATTATCTAGAAGGACATAAAGTGTAGCAGGGAAACCAGACATCACTGATTGATTCAGGACAGGCCGGCCAGCAATAATTTTGATGTGGAGCAGAAAAACATGAACAGAGGTTGCCTCCCCCATGGTCTGGCTGTGAATAAAATATCCCACAAGGGCTTTATGGGTGATAATCATCACCTTGAATTGTATCCAGAAGCTTACTGGCAACCAATCCAGCTAACAGAGTAAAGGTGTTACGTGACCATGGCGAGCAATGCCTGTAATTGGCCATGCTGCTCCATTCTGGACCAGCTGCAGCTTCCAAGTGGTTTTCTTTATGTAATTGCAGCCAAGGATGAATCACTCTCTAGGAACTGATAAAGTAGCTTGTTTTCCAGACACTTGTGATCCCCATTGAATCCCATGATCTACAGCCTGAGAAACAAGGAGGGTAAAGATGCCCTGAAGAGAAGAAGAGAGAGAATTCTGGTTCTTCATTAAGGAACAATTACCTCCCCACCCCAAAGGAAATTTATTTTCATTTTATTTCTTTCCAAGCAAGAAATAAACGTTGGTTGTTGCTTTAATCAAGAACAGCCCATTGCCCAGGTTCTGATTCCAGGTAGGCAGAAGGTTTCAAAGTGAATGTGCCACTCTTTCTCCCTTGGCCTTTGTAGGAAGGTTTATAACAGACCAATGAAAGCTCATGAACTTGTCATTGCCTTGCTTTCTGTTTGTCTTAGTCTCAGCCTTGCATGGGACATTCAGATGTCAGTAGTTGCTCCACCTGTCCAGAGTGACATGGTAGACAGTCACTCTTGAATAGTTGAGAAATGAGTTATGGAAACTCACTCACACTTCAGAGTCTGGATTGTGCATTTTGGGTTTATGTTTTCTCATCTTGCCACAGTTATACACCTGCTAGTTACATTATCAGCTACTCTCCCAGAGGGGACAAGTCTCACAAGGAAGATCTCTGAGGAGCAGAAGGCCTTAAGAAGCCTCTAAAAGCAGATTAGTAGAGGGGCAAAGGCACTCATACAGATACCTGCCAAGGACAGGCATTCACAGCCAGTGGATGGATGAGAAAGTGCAGACACAGGTAGGCTGGGAAAAATATCCAAGTTAAAAAGTGCCCCGTAGTCCTTTGCAAGCACTTTTAGATGGGGAGAATCTCAGAGTGAATAATATGCATTTGCCTGGGAGGAAGCTAGTCGCTTGTTTGCTTGTTTGCTTTTAGGCATCAGTCTCAGACTGGAATAGCTCACAGGTTCTCCAAGTCTTGCCTTCCGGAAAACAAAGTTGTTTCATCTTTAAAAAAATCAAGAGAATGTCCAATAATCTATTGAGATGGACTTATGTTTTTTACAAAAAACCCTGATTAATCTACATGAAAATTAGTACTGAAACCCTTTAAACAGGCATTTCTGAAAATTTATTTTTCCAGTACTGTGAGAACCCTTTTGCATGTGGCTTACAATTTTTCTAAACATGTGCCTTTTTTTTTTCTATACAGAAACAGGCAACCTGAGAGAAGCCATCAAGTTTCTACAATTTGTATGTCTCTGAAGCCCATTTCAAACTTTATCAGACAGCTAGTTCAGTCTTCACCAATTCTGAGCTTTTCAGTGCATCTGATATATTCAGCTTTCCCCTTCCATCCAAAATTCTTTGTGTCTGTGTGTGTGTGTGTGTGTGTTGATGCTTGCTTTCTTTCTCAGATAAAATGCCAATGCGCACAGTGCTTTGATAGATGGAACCTAACTTTGCCAGCTATCCAAGCCCGGCTGAGATGTTTTTACCGAGCATAAGCTATCTTCTTAGGATTGTCGTGGTACACAAATGATTTATGACATATAATGCACTTTTTAATGCACACAAATCTTCATGATATTGCTCTAGAATTATTTTGGATGGTACAGATAAACTGATATGAGTATGTCTATACCAGTAGCATGGACAATGCAGTGTCCGAATTTCAAATAAAAATAGTGCCGAAAGAATTCATCATCCATGAGCGTGAGAGCCCTCTGAACGGATAGAACATTAAGGAAGAAATTGTATTCCTTCTTCACCCGTGCCCTGAGAACTGAGGTGATGGAATAAATGGCAGATACCAACTCAACTGTGAGTAGAGTGAAGGAGTTCATTTTGTTTGGAATCACTGATCGCCCCGAGCTGCAGATGCCGCTCTTTGCCATCTTCTTCCTGAACTACAGTATCACTCTAATGGGAAATCTGGGCATAATCCTTTTAATTCAGACTGACAGGCAGCTACATAGCCCTATGTATTTCTTCCTCACCCACTTGGCATTTGTTGATCTCTGCTATTCCTCTGTTATTGCCCCCAAAATGCTGGCAAACTTCTTAGCAGTTAAGAAAACCATTTCGTTCCATGCTTGTGCAGCCCAGCTGGGTTCTTTCCTGACTTTCATGATCACAGAGTGCTTCCTCCTGGCAGTGATGGCCTACGACCGCTATGTAGCCATCTGTAACCCACTGCTTTATCAATCCATCATGTCCCAGAGAGTCTGCATCCGGTTAGTAGCTGCACCTTATATATACAGCTTTTCAGTTGCCCTGTTCCACACCATAGTTACATTCCGCTTGTCTTTCTGTTCTGCAAATGTCATCAACCATTTCTATTGTGATGACCTTCCGCTGTTAGCCCTCTCCTGTTCGGATACCAGCACCAAACAAATACTGATCTATGCTTTTGCTGGCTTGCACATGATATTCTCCCTTCTTATCATTCTCATCTCTTACATGTTTATTCTCTCTGCCATTCTAAGAATCAATTCTGCTCAAGGTCGACGCAAAGCTTTCTCTACCTGTGCTTCTCACTTGACAACTGTCACCATCTTCTATGGAACTCTGATCTTTATGTATTTGCAGCCAAGCACGAATCACTCCCTGGGAACCGATAAAATAGCTTCCGTTTTCTACACACTTGTGATCCCCATGTTGAATCCCATGATCTACAGCCTGAGAAACAAGGAGGTTAAAGATGCCCTGAAGAGAAGAAGAGAGAGAATTCTGGTTCTTCGTTAAGGAATGGTTATCTCCCAACCCCAAAGGGAATTTATTTCCATTCTATTTCATTCCAAGTGTGAAATAAACTTTGGTTGTTGTTTTAATCTGGAATAATCCATTGTCCAGGCTCTGACTCTAGGTAGAAGAAGATTTCAAAGTGAACATACCAGGGACTCACACGCTAGCTGCAATCTTCATCATGATCCACCCTTTTCCTTTGAATGTTGTTCTGTCTCTACCCATCCTTAAGCTGGGAATATGCAAATACCCACATCTAACTGTAAGGTACATAATCAGTTTCTTCTAACTGGGTCTTTAGGTTTCAAAAAAATCACCTAGCATTGCAGGTGACTGTGTACAAAGGCAAAAGCTGCCATCATCTATCTGATATGGTTCTCATATTACCCACTGCTTCAAGACCTCTTCACCCCATCTTTCTGCCTCCATTCTCTCATTAGAGCCATCTGTCTATAATCACATTGCTTTGGATTGCTACTTCCAGGGTGTCTGGAATGCCCTGTTCAATTAGATCATCCTGTAGTTCATCAGATAGAATATTAAATTGGTCAGTTCCTGCCACATCATTCCAGCTCTCATCTTGAGCAGACGCATTTATCTGTATTCTGTATTACCATAGTAATAATAATCAAATTGTCATAATGATCAAACCTCACAGTTGCCTATTGCCTATCTAGCCAGATCACTGACAACAGCACACAGTCTGACCATGAAATTAGCATAATTTTATATAACTGAGTGGTTGTTGTGGTTTTCCTGCAGAAGGTTGATGAAGGCTGCTGAAGAAGGAGGCAATTTGCAAAGTAGAGAATCCAGTTGTAAATCTTTATAATTTATAAAGGTAAATTATATCTTTATCCATACCTAGATATCCTAAATGATTATGCCTTAGAACAGCTAGCCAAGAAGTCAACAAGGGGAATGCAACATTAGACTGGATCTTATGTAGTGCTCAGAATCTCTCCAAACCGAAAAGTTATTGAACCAATTTATAATGCTATAAACCTGAACACACATGTAAATGGATGCTTGCTGAAAAAATCCAACATGGTGACATTTGAATTCAGAAAAGCAAGCTTCCAAAAAATGAGCAGATTGGTGGAAAGAAAGAGGGTCAATTCTCTTTACAGCACTTGGATATTATTGAAAATCATAATTAAAGCATTAGCTAAAATTGATCAGGAAAAGTACTACAAAGTCCGAGAGGACACCAGGGGGATTAATGAGCAAGCTCAGAGCTGTTATTAATGGCAGGAACACTTCCTTCATAAAGTGGAAGCCTTGCCCCCTCCCTCCAAAAGCCTTGAGGGGTTCATGGTGAGAGCATTACAATTAACAACCAAAAACCTATTCAAATGTATTTGGAAAATGAAATCACCTAGGAAGGCTCTTGGATCTTTCAATAATGGAAGCGTTCAAGGTGTGCTAAAAAAGGCTAGGGAAATAGCAGAGAAACTGATGCATTCTTTGCTTCTATCTTTATGGCTGAGGAAGTAGGACAAAAGTCTATGGACAAACTGGCTTTTTCCAGAAGAAGATCTGTCAGCTAAGAGATGAATTAATGATGATGATGAACTGAAAAAAAAATCAGCAGACAAACTGAGTGTCTCTTTTCATCCTGTTATGAAAAGCTTTGGCTTTTCTATTTTTGTATATTTTTCCATACAGTTTAATTTAGAGTGGCATTGTATTCCCTCTAAAAAGATTTTGTTCCTTCTAGAAAATGTGGAAATGAAGAATTTAGTCTGTGTTCAGCTAGTCATGTACCCACGACAATCCCATAGTTAGCTTCTTCAGATGCTTTCTCTATTCTTGATATCTACTTTAAACAGCAGTGGATGGGGAGGGGAGGGGAGGGGAGGGGAGGGGAGGGGAGGGGAGGGGAGAAGGGAAGGGAAGGGAAGGGAAGAGAAGAGAAGAGAAGAGAAGAGAAGAGAAGAGAAGAGAAGAGAAGAGAAGAGAAGAGAAGAGAAGAGAAGAGAAGAGAAGAGAAGAGGTGTCTGTCATCATTCCCTAAAAAAAAACATTGTCATCATCATTGTCATCATCATCATCATCAACAACTTCATCCTCTGGCAGATAATTTATCTTGATATGTGGATTTCCTGTCCATCAAATATGAATCGATCCTCCTTCCTTGGTCACCAAAGAGTGCTGAGTCTCACAGTCCAGTAATTCTTCATTTTTTCATCATGTCATTTCCTCAGATCACCCTCAAACATTATGAGAACTTCAAAAGGTAGTGACACCTGCTGTCTGGTACTGCTGCTACAACCTGGTAAGCTTGCCAAGGCCCAGACATGAAGGAGATACAGTTCATCTAAGTTCCGTAGCCAGGAGCAACAGCTGGCAGAACACAGTTTGCAGCTGAAAGGGAGAACTGAGAGATAAATGGCCCACATCATTTGTGATTACATATTGTCCCTTGCAGGCACACACACACACACACACAGATACAGTAATATTGCTTATATGTATTTAATACAAAAGGTATTTGGAATAGCTTCCCACCTGAAATTCAAGGAACGTCTATTCTTTTAACCTTCCAGAAGGCCTGGCTCTTCCCCTACCATTAGACTAGGATGGGGTTGAGTTCAGGAGTCAGTAGTATGAGTTGTTATGGTACCCAGTTGGGAAGAGTAGGATGACTTTTACGCTGTTGTTTTTACTGGTTGCTGTGAATCACCTAGGATCACTGTGTGAGATAGGTGGCCATATAAGGCCTTTAAATAAATAAATAACTATTTTGCAGTATTTGGTCACTGTCATGAAATAATATTTGATATTTGACAATACAGGTATCTAATATTATACATCCCAGCTGCTGTCAACCCTTTTCTCTTCAGTATCAACCAAATAATATCCAACCCCACTCCTGCAATGCCCATTTCTATATAAAAATTTTGTTGTTGTTGTTGTTCAGTCGTGAACTTCCACAAAATAGGGTGTGGCCACTCTAGTGGACTTCAATCTTATATCCTAGAATTAAGTGACATTCAGATATAGTCCAGAGTATCATTCTCACTATTAGCAGACTTGGTGGTGCAGTGCTACCCAGGGTATGGCAGGGAAATAGTGCCACTCATAAGCTACATTTTATTCCTTACCTAATTGTCTGGATCCATCGCAGTCAGGGCTTCATCCAGGATATGGTGCTGAGACTAGTTTGACTCCCTTGGTGAATGACCTATGCTGGAAACTAGATGTGGGAGGAGGGGAGTGTACCTGGACTCGTTCTCTACCTCTTAGTAGCTTTTGATACCATTCACACCAGTTTTCTAGTGGGGTTGGGCCTTGGGAGCACTATGGTACAGTGACTGAGGCCTGCATGTTGAGCTATGTCCAGACGGTGGCACTGGAATTCTGCTTTTAATACCATGGGCATTGACTGTAATGTTCTATAGGATTCTATCTCATCTCCTATACTGATTAACATCTACAGCATATCACTGTTTCTTATGGTGAGGTCAGAGGACACCTAGGGATCCCCCAAGACCCTCTCAGGAGCCCACAAAATCAAAATTATTTACCAGATATTAAAGATATTTGCAAAAATTTAAAACAATGTGACTCTTCTTATTATTTTTTTATTTGTTTTAAAAATAGGGTTTTTCATGAAAAATATTTTATTTATGTTAATATGTAATGGGTTTAATATTGTTATTTTATATGATTCAATAAATAAATATTCCACAAATGCATCAATTTTCATTTTTAATACAGTAAATATCAACAACTATAACCCATAGAAATAAAAGCTCTTTTGGGATCCTCCCTATGGGTCTTGAGAGGAAAAAGTTTAAAACTGATCTATGTGAAACTTCTAGGGGAGATCATTTTATTTTCTAGGGGAGTGTTGGAGTGGGATGCCAACAGCATTCTGTCATTTAACTTAAGGAAGTGATCAATACAGAGGTCAATAATGGAGTGGTTGAGAGAGAACAAACTAAAACTAAATCCAGACAAGACAGAGGTAGAATTGGGAGGACACTGACCTAGGGGATTAAATGAAGCCTAATTTAGATGAGACTGTTTCCCTCACAAAGAGCAGATTCACAGTTTGGGAGTGTGTTCTTTGGTCACCAGATTTACAGGGAGTAGTTCTGGTGGGGCATGCCTTTGTACAAGTTTGGTAGTGGATTTCTTGGACTTGACAATGATTATTCAGACCTTGATTACAATCCATCTTGACTATTGCAACTATAATGGCCCCTAAAATACCCTAAGAAAGGATGATGACAGTGGTGATGCACCTCAATCAAGTACACATTACGTTCTTTTTACTAGCAGGCTATGGCTATTAGCTGTCACCAAGGGAACGTAGGGTATCTTGGAAGCTAGCCTCAAGGCTCAGCTGGTCTTACTGCCTCACCAGTTTTCTTTCCATGCCAATGCAGAAGGAAGCTCACCTGGAATCTACTAGGGTCAGGACCTTTCAGTGGCAGCTCTGTAATTCTCTCCCCTAATGGCACAGCCTGCCTCTTCTCCGGGATGTTTTAAGAAAAAAATTAAAAGCTACATTTATATTGTCACCTTTCTTCCATAGAGGCTGCATTTATTTTGCTGTCTGGTCTTTTCAGTGTTAATCCCATGTTTCTGGTGCTGTTCTTTGTGCTGTTTCTGATTGCTATTTCATTTGATTTTTTAAAATTTATTTAATTTATTAAACACCACTTGACTCCCAGCAACTCTGGGCAGTTCACAAAGTAAAAGCACAGAAAAAATAATAATAACACAGTACAACAATAAGACAGGAACAAACTCTGGCAACAACAAGAAATGTACCCACACTACCCCAAAGGGGCTTCAGCCACCCTAGCCCAAGGCCTGGGCAAAGCACCAGGTCTTCACGGTCCTCCGAAACACCATGATTACCATTACTCTGTCTTCCTAAACATTCTCCAAAATGCTTCCTTCACTTCTTTGTTCCTCAGGCTGTAGATGAGGGGATTCAACATGGGAATCACCACAGTGTAGAACAAAGATGCCACTTTGTCTTGTTCCAGTGCATATGTGGAGCTGGGCCGTAAATACATAAAGAAGATTGTCCCATAGAATAGGCTGACAACAATCATGTGAGAAGAACAGGTAGAAAAGGCCTTGCGTCTGCTCTCTGTAGAACGGATCTTTAAAATGGTGATTAAGATACAGGCATATGAGACCAAGATGGCTACTGTAGTGCCTACACAGTTTATGCTGACTTGTGCAAATACTACTGTCTCACTGGTGTGAGTATCAGAGCAAGACAGCTTTAAGAGTGGGGGAATATCACAGTAGTAATGATTGATAACCTTTGATCCACAAAAGGATAAAGAAAAAGTGAGTGTGGTGTGTAAAACTGCATAGAAAATGCCAAGGAAATATGAAATGGTTACCAACCAGACACAGATTTTTCCTGACATGATCACTGAATAACGCAGAGGGTAACAAATAGCCACATACCGATCAAAGGCCATCACAGCCAGAAGAAGGCATTCAGTGCTTCCACATATAACAAACACAAACATTTGAACTGCACATGCAGAGAATCCAATGCTTTTCCTTTCTGTTAAAAGAGACACCAACATATAGGGTGTAATGCTTGAAGAATAGTTGACATCTACAAATGCCAAATTGCTGAGAAAAAAGTACATGGGAATGTGGAGCCGAGAATCTGTCTTGATTAACAGGATCATTCCTAGATTCCCCACCAGGGTGATAATGTAGATGACTAGGAACAACACAAAGAGGGGCAGTCGTAGCTCTTTTTGATCCGTGATGCCCAGGAGAATGAACTTGGAGACACTTGTGTGATTCCACCTAGACATTTCTTCTTTGTATATTGTTGGGAGAAAAAAATGCAGTTAGACAGAGGATCAGAATTTACTTACTTTGTAAGGTAACTAGAACACTGGGACCAATACAATTTCTGTCTATCACATATAGTGTGTATGTTATTTAGATGAGACTACATTATTCTGAAATCTATAGGGCAAATGTCCTGATGTTTCCCTTCAGATTTCAATGTAACTTAATGCAACTATTTTTTTCTAGTTTATATATCCTGTAGCCATGGATTCAACACCATCCCTTAAACTTGTTTTTAGATGTTCCAGTGGTGGTATGTGTCTGTGTGTCTGTGTAAAGATGTGTTAAGATAGATAAATGGTATAAGAGAAGAGTTTATCTCAATCCCTAGGGCCATGCCCTCCATTCAAACTAAGAGACCTCACTGCTGCTTTTAATAAGACTAAATTAGAACACAATATCCAGTTTGAGATCTCCTAGATATCATCAGGATAAGATACTATGTGCTAGAATATGGTCTTCCTTACTATTCAATTATGTTTTACTCCCATTCTCTACGTTTTTCTGGTTACTGTAAATGTACATTGTCATGATCAGTGCTGCGTAACACTCAGCTATGCCCCAAGCACATGCCCAGGAAAACCACAGTTCTGTGTCTCCTTCTTGAGTCTCACACTGCATATGCCCCTCAAAGCATGCTATCACATGAGGAATTCAGTTGCCATCTGGAAGGTGACTTGGCAGGATCAGCTTAAGTACCCAATTACCATTGGAGGTTAACATTTTCTTGGTGCTCTGGCAAGTTGATTCAGACATGCTTTTTATCAGGACATGGGTGCCATGGTTAGTGGCCAGCTGATAATTAAAAAAAAACATGTTATCTTCATTTATTCTGGGCCTAGCCAATGGTAGACAGAGATCAGGGTCAATTCTCTGAAAATAAATAAATAAACTATAAATAGATGGAGACAAACATATACTTACCTCCGGTTTTTGAGAGGGCACCAGAACTTTGTGTATGATGCATTTTCCAGATATATTGACTCAGTGACAGAGGAAACAAGACTTCCTAAACCCTACCAGAAAGGATAGGAGGTTACTTTTCCTTATGCTTGTCCTTAATAGGATTTTCCCCTATTCCAGTAGGAGAAGAAATAACTATAATTCCAGCACCAGTGTATCTTTTGCTTTGTTCTGAGTGACCCATACGAATAATGTTGGTGGGACTGCTGTAAGCTATAGCTTTCAGCCAAACTTTTCAAGACCTCATCTTGTTAACATTGTCCTCAGAATTTGCGGCTTATCTGAGAATGAAGTATTGACAGCATTACAGAGATTGCTAGGTGGGTGAGAGCTCCAGCAATATTTATTCCAACTCAGATTTAAAAACTCCCTGAGGGTTCTCATTCTCTTGTGACATGTTTGTTGTTGCTGATGATGCTGATTCTGCAGATGCAGAGCAGAATAATGAAAATTTCTTATGTAGGGCATCTGTGAGTAATTGATGCCACCTTCCTGGTCCCTTGAACCAAATTAGAGATATTTTTGGCCTAAAGATCTATATGTTAGACAGTAGCATGTTTATGTTATAAATGGGACAACTTTGAAACATTGTTGATACTGCTTGAAGGTCTTCTTCCTTGTCCCTTTGTCAGAAATAAAGAAAAAAAGAAATAGTTCCCTAAGACAACAGAAATAAAAAAACCGATGCTATGAATCAAATGTTGCTTTCTTTTCCCAGCATTGTATAACAATTTTTAGCCTGCCTACATGCTCAAAAAGTCCACAGTTCTTGATGTCTTGATTGATGTAGCCAAGATTTAGACAAGAAGAACCTATGGACTTTTAATCTATAGCAGTCAGTCTAGGGTCATATTAGCAGTCCTGTGAGTTTAATCCAAAATGTGGCCATAGGACAAATCTGAAGCATGAGTTAATGTTTCAACTCTGGAATTACATCTCCCCCAGCAAGGCTATTGCAATTCATCCTTACTGAAAAATTTTTGAAGCATCTAATACACAAGAAGTAAGGTGGTTTTGTGATATTAACTTCATTTCAGATAATGAGAAATGAATGTCATGTTCTTTATTTTATCCCCACAAATGTGATTTCCTTTCAGAGAACTCTTGAACAAAACTGGATTAATTCAGAAAGATCTGAGATCTGAAAGGAGTAATGGTGATTTCTCTGATGGCTGATCTGCACTATCTGCTTCCTGCAGCACAAGGATAGGCCACCTACCATTTTGGGAGGACAGGAATGGATGACTTTGTCCTTGGCCTACTCCTGGCCTGCTGGGAAAGTGACCTCTACTTGGTTGTGTGAACTTGGGGAAATTAATGTTTCATTGGTTCATTATATTAAACCCTTGGATGTTCCTTCTGAGAGGGGCAGGATTCCCAAGATAAAATAACCATGTAGGGCAGTGACCAGGACCTGTAGGGAATGGGGTGTTTCTGCTACTGCACACAGTAGCCAATCAAAGTGAAGGGAATTATCTAGAAGGACATAAAGTGTAGCAGGGAAACCAGACATCACTGATTGATTCAGGACAGGCCGGCCAGCAATAATTTTGATGTGGAGCAGAAAAACATGAACAGAGGTTGCCTCCCCCATGGTCTGGCTGTGAATAAAATATCCCACAAGGGCTTTATGGGTGATAATCATCACCTTGAATTGTATCCAGAAGCTTACTGGCAACCAATCCAGCTAACAGAGTAAAGGTGTTACGTGACCATGGCGAGCAATGCCTGTAATTGGCCATGCTGCTCCATTCTGGACCAGCTGCAGCTTCCAAGTGGTTTTCTTTATGTAATTGCAGCCAAGGATGAATCACTCTCTAGGAACTGATAAAGTAGCTTGTTTTCCAGACACTTGTGATCCCCATTGAATCCCATGATCTACAGCCTGAGAAACAAGGAGGGTAAAGATGCCCTGAAGAGAAGAAGAGAGAGAATTCTGGTTCTTCATTAAGGAACAATTACCTCCCCACCCCAAAGGAAATTTATTTTCATTTTATTTCTTTCCAAGCAAGAAATAAACGTTGGCTGTTGCTTTAATCAAGAACAGCCCATTGCCCAGGTTCTGATTCCAGGTAGGCAGAAGGTTTCAAAGTGAATGTGCCACTCTTTCTCCCTTGGCCTTTGTAGGAAGGTTTATAACAGACCAATGAAAGCTCATGAACTTGTCATTGCCTTGCTTTCTGTTTGTCTTAGTCTCAGCCTTGCATGGGACATTCAGATGTCAGTAGTTGCTCCACCTGTCCAGAGTGACATGGTAGACAGTCACTCTTGAATAGTTGAGAAATGAGTTATGGAAACTCACTCACACTTCAGAGTCTGGATTGTGCATTTTGGGTTTATGTTTTCTCATCTTGCCACAGTTATACACCTGCTAGTTACATTATCAGCTACTCTCCCAGAGGGGACAAGTCTCACAAGGAAGATCTCTGAGGAGCAGAAGGCCTTAAGAAGCCTCTAAAAGCAGATTAGTAGAGGGGCAAAGGCACTCATACAGATACCTGCCAAGGACAGGCATTCACAGCCAGTGGATGGATGAGAAAGTGCAGACACAGGTAGGCTGGGAAAAATATCCAAGTTAAAAAGTGCCCCGTAGTCCTTTGCAAGCACTTTTAGATGGGGAGAATCTCAGAGTGAATAATATGCATTTGCCTGGGAGGAAGCTAGTCGCTTGTTTGCTTGTTTGCTTTTAGGCATCAGTCTCAGACTGGAATAGCTCACAGGTTCTCCAAGTCTTGCCTTCCGGAAAACAAAGTTGTTTCATCTTTAAAAAAATCAAGAGAATGTCCAATAATCTATTGAGATGGACTTATGTTTTTTACAAAAAACCCTGATTAATCTACATGAAAATTAGTACTGAAACCCTTTAAACAGGCATTTCTGAAAATTTATTTTTCCAGTACTGTGAGAACCCTTTTGCATGTGGCTTACAATTTTTCTAAACATGTGCCTTTTTTTTTTCTATACAGAAACAGGCAACCTGAGAGAAGCCATCAAGTTTCTACAATTTGTATGTCTCTGAAGCCCATTTCAAACTTTATCAGACAGCTAGTTCAGTCTTCACCAATTCTGAGCTTTTCAGTGCATCTGATATATTCAGCTTTCCCCTTCCATCCAAAATTCTTTGTGTCTGTGTGTGTGTGTGTGTGTGTTGATGCTTGCTTTCTTTCTCAGATAAAATGCCAATGCGCACAGTGCTTTGATAGATGGAACCTAACTTTGCCAGCTATCCAAGCCCGGCTGAGATGTTTTTACCGAGCATAAGCTATCTTCTTAGGATTGTCGTGGTACACAAATGATTTATGACATATAATGCACTTTTTAATGCACACAAATCTTCATGATATTGCTCTAGAATTATTTTGGATGGTACAGATAAACTGATATGAGTATGTCTATACCAGTAGCATGGACAATGCAGTGTCCGAATTTCAAATAAAAATAGTGCCGAAAGAATTCATCATCCATGAGCGTGAGAGCCCTCTGAACGGATAGAACATTAAGGAAGAAATTGTATTCCTTCTTCACCCGTGCCCTGAGAACTGAGGTGATGGAATAAATGGCAGATACCAACTCAACTGTGAGTAGAGTGAAGGAGTTCATTTTGTTTGGAATCACTGATCGCCCCGAGCTGCAGATGCCGCTCTTTGCCATCTTCTTCCTGAACTACAGTATCACTCTAATGGGAAATCTGGGCATAATCCTTTTAATTCAGACTGACAGGCAGCTACATAGCCCTATGTATTTCTTCCTCACCCACTTGGCATTTGTTGATCTCTGCTATTCCTCTGTTATTGCCCCCAAAATGCTGGCAAACTTCTTAGCAGTTAAGAAAACCATTTCGTTCCATGCTTGTGCAGCCCAGCTGGGTTCTTTCCTGACTTTCATGATCACAGAGTGCTTCCTCCTGGCAGTGATGGCCTACGACCGCTATGTAGCCATCTGTAACCCACTGCTTTATCAATCCATCATGTCCCAGAGAGTCTGCATCCGGTTAGTAGCTGCACCTTATATATACAGCTTTTCAGTTGCCCTGTTCCACACCATAGTTACATTCCGCTTGTCTTTCTGTTCTGCAAATGTCATCAACCATTTCTATTGTGATGACCTTCCGCTGTTAGCCCTCTCCTGTTCGGATACCAGCACCAAACAAATACTGATCTATGCTTTTGCTGGCTTTGACATGATATTCTCCCTTCTTATCGTTCTCATCTCTTACATGTTTATTCTCTCTGCCATTCTAAGAATTAATTCTGCTCAAGGTCGACACAAAGCTTTCTCTACCTGTGCTTCTCACTTGACAACTGTCACCATCTTCTATGGAACTCTGATCTTTATGTATTTGCAACCAAGCACGAATCACTCCCTAGGAACAGATAAAATAGCTTCCATTTTCTACACACTTGTGATCCCCATGTTGAATCCCATGATCTACAGCCTGAGAAACAAGGAGGTTAAAGATGCCCTGAAGAGAAGAAGAGAGAGAATTCTGGTTCTTCGTTAAGGAATGGTTATCTCCCAACCCCAAAGGGAATTTATTTCCATTCTATTTCATTCCAAGTGTGAAATAAACTTTGGTTGTTGTTTTAATCTGGAATAATCCATTGTCCAGGCTCTGATTCTAGGTAGAAGAAGATTTCAAAGTGAACATACCAGGGACTCACACGCTAGCTGCAATCTTCATCATGATCCACCCTTTTCCTTTGAATGTTGTTCTGTCTCTACCCATCCTTCAGCTGGGAATATGCAAATACCCACATCTAACTATAAGGTACATAATCAATGTCTTCTAACTGGGTCTTTAGGTTTCAAAAAAATCACCTAGCATTGCAGGTGTCTGTGTACAAAGGCAAAAGCTGCCATCATCTATCTGATATGGTTCTCATATTACCCACTGCTTCAAGACCTCTTCACCCCATCTTTCTGCCTCCATTCTCTCATTAGAGCCATCTGTCTATAATCACATTGCTTTGGATTGCTACTTCCAGGGTGTCTGGAATGCCCTGTTCAATTAGATCATCCTGTAGTTCATCAGATAGAATATTAAATTGGTCAGTTCCTGCCACATCATTCCAGCCCTCATACTTAGCAGACACATTTATCCGTATTCTGTATTACCATAGTAATAATAATCAAATTGTCTTAATGATCAAATCTCACAGTTGCCTATTGCCTATCTAGCCAGATCACTGACAACAGCACACAGTCTGACCATGAAATTAGCATAATTTTATATAACTGAGTGGTTGTTGTGGTTTTTCTGTAGAAGGTTGATGAAGGCTGCTGAAGAAGGAGGCAATTTGCAAAGTAGAGAATCCAGTTGTAAATCTTTATAATTTATAAAGGTAAATTATATCTTTATCCATATCTAGATATCCTAAATGATTATGCCTTAGAACAGCTAGCCAAGAAGTCAACAAGGGGAATGCAACATTAGGCTGGATCTTATGTAGTGCTCAGAATCTCTCCAAAACCGAAAAGTTATTGAACCAATTTATGATGCTATAAACCTCAATGCAGATGTAAATGGATGCTTGCTGAAAAACATCCAACATGGTGATATTTGAATTCAGAAAAGCAAGCTTCCAAAAAATGAGCGGATTGGTGGAAAGAATGAGGGTCAATTCTCTTTACAGCACTTGGATATTATTGAAAATCATAATTAAACCGTCAGCTAAAATTGATCAGGAAAAGTACTACAAAGTCCAAGGGGACACCAGGGGGATTAATGAGCAAGCTCAGAGCTGTTATTAATGGCAGGAACACTTCCTTCATAAAGTGGAAGCCTTGCCCCCTCCCTCCAAAAGCCTTGAGGGGTTCATGTTGAGAGCATTACAATTAACAACCAAAAACCTATTCAAATGTATTTGGAAAATGAAATCACCTAGGAAGGCTCTTGGATCTTTCAATAATGGAAGCGTTCAAGGTGTGCTAAAAAAGGCTAGGGAAATAGCAGAGAAACTGATGCATTCTTTGCTTCTATCTTCATGGCTGAGGAAGTAGGACAAAAGTCTATGGACAAACTGGCTTTTTCCAGAAGAAGATCTGTCTACTAAGAGATGAATTAATAATGATGATGAATTGAAAAAAAGAAGTTCAGCTCCAAAACCTATTCACTCAAGGATTCTTAAAGGGGATAGATAGATAGATAGATAGATAGATAGATAGATAGATAGATAGATAGATAGATATGAAATTCCTGATCTTTTCACGAAAATATAGAATATCTGTGTAATATTAGCTTCTGTTCCTGCAGACTAGAAAACAGGCAAATGTTTACAAATGGATTGAAAGTAAATAAAGGAAAATATGAAATTAACATCTGTTCTGCATTAAATAGTTGAGCCGTTTTTTAAAGGAAAATGTGCAAACACATTGTAGAATGGGTCTTGCTGAAAAGAAATAAACATGACTTCCTTACGGATAAATTTTGATTCTTCTGCATGTTTTGAGGGTACCAACAAGCATGTAAAACCTGACAAAATAGATACCTGTTCTTGGACTTTAATAAAGTCCCTCATTATAAGCTCCCCAGCAAATCCTGCAATGGGATAAGAGGACAGGTGCTCTCCTGAACTGTAAACTGGTTAAAAACCATACAGGGGAAGTACAGGGGTGCCTCGGGTTACGAACGCCCCTCCTTACGAATTTTTCGGGATACGACCAGCTCCGGCCCCAAAAATTTACCTCGCCGTGCAACCTCTGCCTCGAGCTATGAACCGGATCCGCGGCCATTTGCCCTGCTGCCACGCGGTCATGGCTTCCTGTGGGCGAGATCGCGGTAGCAAGGAGACGTTCGGTGAGGCTTGTGGTGTGTTTTGTGGCGTTTGGAAGGTTTTTGGTGTGCTTGTCAGCATGGCTCCAAAGAAAATGTTTCAGAACTGTTTAACCGTATGTATTTACATTGAACCTTATGGGGAAATTTGCCTCGAGTTGCGACCAAATCGAGTTGCGATCAGAGTCACGGAATGGATTAAGTTCGTAACACGAGGTACCACTGTAAATGGATCGTTCTCGTGCTGGCGAGATGGGTCCTTCAGATATTGGTATTGGAACTGGTGCTTTTAAGATGTTTGTAAATGATTTACAGCTAGGTGTAAGCACTGAGGTGATGTCAGGATTAGCCCAGGAAACTCCAGGAGACAGTACAGATTCTATCCAGCAAGGTTTATTGGCTTCACTCCCGTTACAGAAATCTTCTCAGAGTGAGAACCATTCCCAGAGTCACCCCACAAACATCCTGCATTCCTCAGGGAGGTGCCAGTCTCATTCTCTTATCTCTTCCTCTCTGCTCTGGGGATAAGAGTACGTGCTTAACCCCTTTCGCTCTAGTTCTCACAGGTGGCCATGTTTCTTAACAATGCCAAACTATTTAGGGTGGTACCATTAAAACGCGATTGTGAAGACCTCTGAAAGGGTTTCTCTAAACTTCAAACCAGCAAATGCAGTCAATCTGAAGAAATATAACTGATGCGTATTGGAACATCAGCTTTGTTTTGGTCTGATCACCTGTCACTGCTTTAGCAGGTAAATCATGTTGCGCAGAGTGCAGCAAAGGTCCCAAAAATCCTGCTCTCAGGAAAATAACACATCAGCATGAGAGCTTGCAAAATGCAATGTCCATATTTTGTTCCTCAAAGAAAATCCAGTCAGAAAATATAAACTAACTGGTCTTTATTGATAAAAATGCAAAACTTTACAAAATACAAGTTGCATACAAAATATAGAATATAACAAAGACTTCTTCTCATATTAGCTTCCAAGACTTATCACTACAAAGCCTCTAGCTAAAAAAAACACTCTCAGAGAAGAGGTTCACTACTTGGTTACTAGTTAAGACTACATAACCTATAAAACCTACATGGTTAACTGTTCAAAGTAAAAAACACACTCTCACACACTGAACGCTGGGCATCTGAGCCCTCCCCTTATAGTGCTAGTATAACACCCCCACTGAATAACTAACACACACACATACAGTAGGTGGCAGTGAAAATCATAACAACATCACAAGATACTTTGTAATCTCAACACTTGTTTTGTATAGCTAAACGGGATGACCTTCTTCCCATGAGAAAATCCTGATAAATCATTCATCCAGGCATAAGACAATCAGGTGCTTCTCTGTTTGTATCAGTTTGACTGGAAGGATGATCTCTTCAGTATACCGATAGTCAACTTTGTCCTTCCATTTCAACTAATGCCAAGAAGGCTGTGGCAGCTCTGAATTGTTGCTTGAGTGCACAGATGTACTGGATGGGGATTAGCAAACTGAGTGTCTCTCCAGCAAGACAGAGGGGTTACCAACCAGCTTGGGAAGTATCGCTGGAGAAGAGTTGTTTTGCAAGTCACACCATGTCATATCGATCTGACAGTTTGTTTTCAGTGTTCTGTTCTATGTGCTCATGCTTACTATAAAGTCCTAAATGGCTTTGTGCCAGAATACGTGAAAGACTGCCTCCTTCTATAAGAGTCTATCCCCACATTGTAAACTTATTAGTAGGTTAAATATAGAAATATATTCTTAAAGACAAGTCACGAGCTGAATCTCATTATTTGCAGCAGCTACTTTATAATGTACAATCATGGAAAACAAAACCGCAAATGAGGCATTGTGCCTATAAAAATGGAGGGCTAGGTTCTGAAACCCTGGAAAATGACTGAAAAGTCACCCATCCAAAACCCATCCAAAAATACAAGAAATCAGCAGAAATAAGTACTGTACTTATACTGTACTTCCTTGGCCATTCACTATAGCACTCACTCTATTTTATTTGTAATAAAGAATATATATTTTTGAAGAAATTGAATGCTGTGTTTTATTCACAAATATAAAACATAAGGAATACAGAATAATTTTCTCCAGCCACTGAAGGTCAGGGGCTTGTGGACAGATGATCTTATTATAAGCTTTCATAAATTGCAGCTCAGTCTGTAAGGATGTTATACAGCATCCTGGGAGTGATGAGGAAAGAGTAGGAAATGTAAGTGAATGCCAGGTTTCTGAGGAAGAAAAAAAAAACATACATTGGAGATTGCAGAAGGGAATCTGTTGGATCAGCACAATCTTACCCACTAGGAAGAACGAGAACAAGGGGATCTTCACTTAAAAGTGATTTAAGAGTTCTGAGAGTATGAATTGAGAGACGCACCATCTGCATTCCTGCGTTCTTCTACTCTGAGTTAAACTTTAGTTAGCAACAACAAAGCTAAAATTATAACACAGAATATAAATAATGGAAGAGATTCAAAACTAGAAAGGAAAAACAGAGATCCCTGAAGATGGTGAATTGGGAAGAAATTAAAGAACATAGCTGATTATTTTCACTCCTATAGTTTCAAATTGTTGGCAAAGCACTTTTCATGTTACTTATCCCTCTTACATTTCAACAACATAAAAAGTTTGTTTTTAAAAAGTGTAAACATAGTGTTTTGTTTCAGGTTTCTCCATGGTTTATTCTCCCAACCCATGTTTTCATAAAACTAATAACCATGCCTATTCATGGGCCGACTAACCATGAAATTAAGACATGTTAGGCATAGTTCTTCTGGCAAAGTCCTTTTGACTTTCTTCCATCCTTTATTTTCTTATTTTAGTCAAAAGTAAGCATTCCTACAGATTATAATTTTGATAAATTTATTCACTGAGCTGATATAAAGTTGCAGTCATGACTATTATTATTAGCATAACATTTATACCAAACAACTGTAACATATAGGCCTTCAAATTGTTTACATTAGGGCCAGAAAATTCAAAACCTCTACAATCCTTTTATCTCCACCTCCCATGAATCCTCCATCAATCATGCTAGGTAGGGCTAATACACCTTGTAAACGTGTAGAAGAAGGGATTTGGTTCCATAACTTGCAGGGGCATCCACAGTGGGGAGTTGAAAAGCCATCTGATTGAAGCCCTTACCCTTTTTACATGTGGAAACAAGGGGCAGGACTTTGATCAGACAGTTGTGGCTGCCATCTTGACTTTTCTGACATCCCTTCCACACACAGATGCCCCTGATGATTTGGTGTCTTCCTTTCCCAATCTGAACAGAAGACCTAGTTCATGTAATGTACCACAGCTCCTCAGGAGCATCATTCTTCTACTCCAAACTTTACGATGACCTTCAACCGCCAGGTGTTCAGCTGTACATCAAAATTTCCTTGTCTAGAAGTAAGTAACTCAGTAGGGCTTCCTTCTATATATGCAGGATTGCATTAATAATCTCTTATTTTTGTGTTTAAAAAGTGAATGCACAGACATTTGCTTTTCAACAATAAGCTAGATACTATCCAGGTTAATTCACTAGTAAACAAGTTACTAGCATTGTCATGTTAAAAATAGGCCATTTCAACTCATATTTATGTAGGGGGACAAAGAAGATGTGGGCAAAGGGCACTTTAATAGCAGTTCTAGAAGGTCCCATATTATATCTTGTTATAGGTGTGGCCCTTAAGAATGGAAATCTATCTTTGATAGTTGGAGAACTCTGGAAAGTGTAACACCCCCACCCCCAAATTTACATCTGTTGTACTTTTTGTCATTCCAACAGTTGTTTTAAACCTATTGCATATTTTTTAGCTAACATGTTTCCTGTCATTTGAGGTACTGAATGCCCAAATCAGCTAGCTATTTATGAATATAAAAGCAGAGATAAGAGATTTAAACTGTATTGTAGGCCAGCCACAATGTCATTTTATAATTCTATCAGTGTTAGCATTTTTTAAAAGCAAATGATGAAAACCATGCATTTGAAATATGGGAGACCTGATTTCCTTTGTTTTTTCAAGAACAAAAATAGTTAATTGGAGTTAGATATTTATTGTCTGCCCTGATTTACTCGAAATAACTTTGGGACAACTGATACAGTTCAGTCCATTCTAGGACCTAGATGGGGACCAATGTGACATTCCATGGGATATCTGAATCCTGTGGAAATGGTAAGTTTTCAGATTAAATGTTTGTAAATTGGTGAATTGAGAAGGAAACTGAACCAATGATCGTTCCCTGGGCAGAGTATTAATCACCTGTCAAGACTTCATCTCTAAGTAAAATTAGAGATTTGGAAAATTAGATGGTGCTAGATAAAGATGTAAGGAAGGAACTCTGCAGTGTTTTGTGTAGCCAGGATGGCTATAGTTATGGTCTTTGCTTGCTAATAAGAAAGGAAAATGTTCAGGCAACAGCCCTGTTACTACCTAGCAGCTTGTTCAATTGCTCGTGGCAGCCCTAAGAGACTTCATTACGATAAGTTTATGACAGCATGCAAACATGTGTTTACTCTAGAGAAGGCAAACAGATGAACACATAATTTTGTATAGAAGACATCACTGGTGGAAAATAAGCATTGATATTTTTTGTTTATACAGTCCTATTATTTTTAATTGCAACATAGAGAACTCTGTGGCATACTTCTTAATGATTCCCTGTGAACTTTATTTTTTTTTTTCCTGTAGCAAAATAGTCCTTAGTGTATTTGCCACACTCAGAAAAGAAATTATGTAAAAAGTGTTTAAAGAGCTTGGATGAATGCCACAAACTTTGCATTAATGGCTTCTGCAGTTATTAATATTAAAAAATATATATGCAGGCAAACATCTTTGTACAAAAATAAAGTCATTATTACCTCCGATAGATGTTGATCTGTCTAATAGCTATACATAGCTCCTCTTTTAACTTATATAATTAAACTTAATTAGTTTCATTTTGATTCCTTTACAAAATTGCTTGTTAACGTATAACAAGGGGAAAAAAAGCAACAATCAAGCATACTAATAAATGATAAGGCAAAAGGCAAAACAAATAAACCTGAAAATAAAAAAGGAGCATTAAAAAGGAGTTATTTTCAAATAAATATATATTATAAAATTCTATAATAATAATTCTAAATACAAGTCTTAAATAGCAAATTGAGTCTTGACCACATGGAATCCTATTGATCAGACTTCCCACAATGTTGGTGTAAAGTCAAGATATCTAAAATCAGTAGACCTGTCTTTCATCCAGGATTTCAGGTCAGGTGCACTGCAGACTTCCACTGGAAAAGTGGAAACAACCACTTTTAGCTGCTGACCATACACTATGCACCCAAAGTTCTTCATGGTTTCATAGACTACAAATTTTCAAAATATATGACATTATGACATTCACATCTTTGACCTTTATTTGACCTAATTGTTTATACATGGTGATGAAAGGGGAAGTCACTTCTTTACATATTTATTTTCTCTTTTTGCTATATTATTATTTTTCTTTCTTTTTTCCTTTTTCTTTGTATATTATTTTTTTTCCTGCACATCCTATTTTTTCTTTTTCTTTTTTTCTTTTATGTAGTTTGTATTAGTTGACTTTAGTTTGTATTAATGGACTTCTTTGATCAGAGAAAATATAATATTGATGTTTATTGCTGACTGGAAACCCCTTATGGATTTTTTGCATAAAACAGAAAAAAGTTAACTTATGATTTATGGTTTTGGTGACTAGACAGGATAGATTATAGAAAGAAGAGAGTTATGTTGTAACCATACCTGAAGAAGTAAATTTATAATTGTACTAAAGAAGATTGGAAGCTACTTTATATCTTTTTTTCTTTCTTTTCTATTTTTCTTTTACTTTTTTCCCTTTCTTGCACTTTTAGCTTTCTCTTTGATTTTATTCTTTTTCTTTTCTTACTTCATATTAGTTTGTATTAGTTTTTATCTTCCTTTTAAAAAATCTTTAATAAAAATTATATTGATAAAAGAAAAATCTCATCTTAATTTCATCAGATATTAATTTGACATTCTTTAAAACACTAGTCCATTGATTTGTTAAAACAGGATATTCCAAGTCATTATTCCAAGTTATCTGCATATTACCCATACCTATCTTAATACAACTTTTCAATGGTAGACAAAAATTTAGGAACTACAAAACCTTTTTCTAATAATATTAATAATTAGAAACTTCAGGCCAGAGAATGCATCTCACCCAAATAGTAAAGTCAAAAATAGTTTTAACTGAATATATTGCCACTGAGAAATATTAGATATTCCAAACTGTTTTTGCAAAATATCAAATATTTTGAAAAGTTGATTAGCAATAAGCTGGTGCGATGTATTATAGTAGTGCCTTTTTCCCTGTGAACTCTAGAAAAATTATTTGCCAACAATCTTTGAGGTTAAATTGTCCCATAGTGTTAGCTTCTCATGAGAGTTTGGATCAAACATGAATCTCCTTCCCAGCATATTCCAAATATGTCTTTCAGCTTTTAATACAAGAGAAACAACTAGACTGTAGCTAAAATAGGAACCAAAATGCTACTAAGATATTATTAAGGAGACATACAACCCTAACACATATTTTCAACACTGCATTATGGACTCAGAAGATGATCTAATTGAACTAATAAGCTTTCAACATATTGACTAAGTTCAACAATTACACTAGGCCATAAAGCATGATTTACTACCCTTAATGGCTGAGTTTTTATAATTTATTAAGTCCAAACCAAGTAAACTACATTACAGCTTAGCATGATATATGTACCCAGTTGCTGAGTAGAACTGGATGTTACAGAAGGTACTGTTTTCCCTTCTTCCTATGCACATCTAAATTAACCTCTTCACATAGTGAACTTGCCTGTCCCTGTCAGTTGGAGCTAATGGTGCAGAAAGGAAACAGAGGAATAATGGAGTGGGTGAACACTTGTAGAAGGAAGTTAGTAGGAAGGATGTTCTATCAAGGGATTTTCTTGAATAGGAGAGGATGTTGCATCAGACCTACTCAGGGAAAGGAAATAACCAAGAAAGCTGTTCTGCTCAGATAGCTCCTCTTTAGCCATGAATCAATAACCACCACCACAACAGGACAAATCCTTCAAACAGGGGTTTCACAATACCTGGGAGTGCATATGAAGTACCTCTTTTTGAATTGTTAATTCAGCTATTTCTTTTTCCAGGATCATGTGGTTGCTTCAGAAAGGACTTTCAGCTGCCTGTGTATGTATGTACCACTGTGAGATGCAAGCAATCCAATACAATCTACCCAATCACAATGGGCAGTCCATGTCATTGGGAGTGAGTCAACATACTGATATTGATTATGCCCTGAATTACTCTAAGAACAGTAGAAGAGTCTTACTTTATCAAGCCAAAGGCCAGGATTCTGTTTCCAAGGAGGGCAACCAGCTATTTATTTATTTATTTTCTCACAGACAAGTGACTTCACCAATAGGAAGCCCCCCAGCATGGAATACCCTCACTCTTCTCCTCCCCAACTGGTACTTATATACCTCTTTCTCTAGTGCTGGCACTAGTTAGCTAAATATTTGAATTAATCCTAACCACCCTTCCCTTTAAAAGGGAAGAGGAACTTGATAAAAATCAATCGTATTTTAATCTCCCCTCCCCCCAATATGGCTGCTTATAGTGTTTTGCAGATGAGTACTGATAGGGAGTGCAAAATGGATTATTTTGTCTGAGAGAAAATTCTATTTGACTTGATGAGTGTCAAGTCCAGGCCTAGAATGAAACATCAAGAATGTAGGAAAACAGTCTTAGAACTGATATGCCATCTTGGTGAAAACTCAAAGCCAGACTAGATGTTAATAGTGTGTATTTACATGGTGCATAGGAGCTTTAGACCACTCATTAGCCAGGGACAGCACAGACATGCATGTCAACGCCTGGGGGTAGATCTAGCCTGCTTGTTCACAAAAGCCATTTCATGAGCTCATAATCGCCAAAGAGGAGCATAGAATAACCACAAGTCAGTCAATTAATACAAATTATGGTTATTTGTTCAAGCAGATATCTTACTTTAGATGGTAGTGTAGGTTAGGCATACTGTTGTATCTGCTTGAATGAATGAACTATATATGAATGAAGCCCTTTTCTGGAATTACATTCTCAGGCACAGTTAGGATAACCAGTCATGTAAATCCTTTGTGTAAACTGAAATATGGTTGTACTTTGGCTTCAAATCTTCCCTACAGGAAGGAATAGAAAGATATGGGTGGCTTCTGTCTCTTTTAACATCTTTGAAACAGAACATTTCAAAAAGGGAAGATTCCTACAACCTTCTGAATGTAGATACATTATGCCATAACAAGTGAACCATCATAAAATAATCCAAATTCTCAATCGATTTGCATTCCTGTTGAATCAGAATTATGTTGCCTAAAGAAGCTTAATTCTACTCTTAAGCCTACTTATCACAACATCATGTTATTGTACTTGGATTTGTTGACTCTTCTCCAGATAAAGATAATGTTTCTTCTGAAACGTGATTTTCTTTCAAATATTCCAGCCTTGGCTTTAAAAAATGCTTCACATCTTAAACAGAAGTTTGAAGATTGGTGAATCCTCAGGAACTCAACAAGGAAACCCACCCACTTTTGTCTGATGTCAACTGATCAATTCTTCACTGGATCATGGAGAACAAATGACTTCTCCTTTGCAGCTGAGGAGAGTGCAGAAGTGCTGCTTTTCAGCAGGGAGAGAGGAGATGAGCTCCTACCTTTCCCAGTGAACTTGCTTGGAATTCCCAGTTTCCCTACTGAGTTCTGTCTTACAATGGTGTCTTTGCTCTTACCATTGGTCAATCCTCTGTTTGTTTAAAAAAAAATCAACATGCAACATGTTTCATATGTGGTTAATAAAAACATGTATTCTTGTTTAGTTAACTATAATTGTCTCCATGTCAAATTGATGTAAGTTGTTATATTGATATATATGTAGATGAATATTTCAACAGAATCTTCTAAGAAAGATTGTTCATCTTTGGGTGTTGATTTGGATAATTTCAGAGGGATAGTGTCAGTTGTAAATGGGTTTTGTTTTTTTTTATGCCAGCCTAAAATCATTATTACTGGGGGGAAAACTTCAAGAGAATGAATCGCTTTAATGAACTTGGTAAAAGAGGAAGTCCTTTGGGAAACATGTTTTAATGGCTTCTTGTGAGCAGTGCAATGCTTGCATCAGTTGTCTGGGGCTCTGTGCTGCATAAATAAATACCTCCAGTTTGCCTGTCTGAATAACTGAAGCACATGAAAACAACAAAGGATGGGCTGAGCATCTTCTGAGCATCTTTTCTGACCATCCTCTCTGAGCATCCTCTGACTAATCCACAGTAAAGCATGAAGATTCTACCATCACTTCCAGGTGGGACACAGTTTCAGAGAAAGTGAGGCCAGACATTGTAAAACCAGAATTTGGGAAATCCAAGTCCTGAGAAATATAGGAAATGATGGAATGAGAAGGTTCTTCTTGATGAAAGCCAAGCAAGGAGATCAATAGATATGCTGAGATGTCACTTTGCTTCAAGCTGATCTTGAATGATAAGCAAACGTTTCCTGAATGATAGCTGTTGCTAAGAATGGTGAGCAGCAGATCTATGAGTAATTGCTAACAAGCCACAGTGCTCTTTTCTTCCAAAGGCAGTGTGATTGAAATGATTCAGCGCTTCATATGCTTGAAGTTAGGACATTTACAGAGTCCTTGCTTCCTTTTTCCGTGCAAAGCTAATACCTCAGTGTTTTGGTTTTTGTTGTGTTTTTTTTAAAAACACAGAATATTTGCTTTAGCAGAAAAGCCAGCCCTGGAAGGAACATCTAAAATATAAGAATGATTACAATGGTCCAGGTGATAACCAGAAAAAAAAATAAATCTGTTGTCCTGTGTTCTTCTTGTAGGTCTTATAAGGAAGACAAAGAGATTCTCCAAAATACAGTTTAGCTCACAAGAGGAGGAAATGGCAGGAAGAAATGAATGCTGTTTGACAATATAGACCAGCTTTCCCCTATCTGGTATCTTCCAGACATGTTGGAGTCAGACCTACATCTCCCAGATTTTGATGGGAACTGTGACCCCAGCACATCTGGAAGGCAACCAGTAAAAAAAGGTTGATAGACTTTTTTTTCTCTCTCTCTCTTCCCCAACACTGATTGTATGTGTAGACCTTTAAGTGACACCTTCACAACACAGATTCCTTCTAATCTAGGAAAAGAGAGGAGAAGAAGGAAATATCATTAAAGCTATTTAGGCAGAAGCCCATTGACATGATTCATCTTGTTGCTATGAGAAAAAAGGGGCTGCCTAACCTGCATATTCCCAGGCAACTGTGCCTAATGTAGAAAGAGGCTTTTGGATGTACCTCCTCAACCCTAAATTCTATGGCCGCAGTACTCTAGGTCAAAGCTTCTTTTTGGTACCACACTCTGTCACTGAGGACTAGATGTGATGTGGAAGGTTTGCAATTGGATCTCCTTCTGTCTTCTCCTTTGGCTCGTCCAGATCCAGCAGATGAAAATCCAATACATTTTACTGCCTTCTTTGCAAGAAAGAGTTTATCCTTGGTAGTTTGAAGTGGTATAATGGACTAATTTAAAAAATATATACAAAGTGACCAAGAACTATTTGGCTTTGGCTTTCTTTAAACAGAAAATATAACTTGCACACTCCCAGAAATGCTACGTGGTCGCCCCTAGGAAGTGCTGCAAAGGAGAAGGAGAGAGTCACATGATGCTGTGAGCACCCAGAGCAATTTTTTGCTAAAAGAAGAGAAAGCCAAGAATCTTACTGCCATCCATTACATTTTAAACGTAAGTCCAACCCCACCCCAGCCGTCAGCCTCCAAAAAAGTTTACAACCCCACTGACAAATTCTGCTTGTGTTTTTCAAAGGGAAAACACAAACACTGAATCAGGGAAGTTTTTGCAGCAAAGACTTGTAAGGGAAGTTTGAATAAGTTAAGTAATTTACATTAACAGCTATGTACATTAGAGGAAATTCCATGCATACAGGAATGCATACATCTCCAGGCATTATGGGAAGTTCTGAGTATGACTGGATAATATTTTAATAGATTCTTTTCTTCAAAAATCCATGAAAAAAATTGATGGATAGGAATATTTCTCAGCTAATCCAGACTGTAAAAAAAGTGAATTTTTGTTGATCTGCATGACCCTATCTGAGGAATAGGCATTCTGACTGAAAGAATTAAATGCACAGAGCAGAATCCTCACTGGGACAACATGGTGTATCTTGACTGAGATGAGTCCACCTGGGCAGTGCAACAAACTGTTCATATAGTAATGGAAATCAGGGCTGATTAGAAAGTCTAGGCAGAAACAGCTCCATGAGGGAACTGTTTCCACTAAATCATGTGACAATTATCTGGATCAAAGTGATCTATTTCATGACTCCAACACATACAACACTTTGGAGAATGTGTCCATATAAGACTCAAAATAACCTCTATTCTGCCCCCATTTGTGTATCTTATTGTCTCCAGAATGCAAAAAGTATGCACAAAATATGTCTTGGAATCAGACAAAAAATGGAATAAAAAGGACAACCTCCAGAGTAGCCTTCAGTCTGGTGACCTTCAGACAGACTATAACTACCATTATTTGTTGATAACATGAATAATAGGTGAGCAAGTTTTCAAGATACACACAGGTTGCATTCTGACATCTTGAAGAGCATAAGCATGCACTGAGGTGTACATGCACAAGTATTCACAGAGCATCCCATAATGATGGAAAGAACTGGTGTGGTCTCAAGCAGGTTACAAGAAAGAAGAGGGAAGGCTCATGAGCTGCCATGAGAAAAGAGGTAGCATCATGGCTTCACTCTTCTTCCCAGCAACTGAATGCTCTGAAACAGTACTCCCAATGATCTTGTTTCAGATCACTTTTTCCAACCGTTATTTCGCAGCAGGAATCCAGTGACCAATTCCTTGTCAATCAGCTCAGCACACTGATATGGTGAGCAATGTATTTTTCCTTCTGGCCAGCTGTTCAGTGTAATGATCTGCTTGGAAGGCAGCTGATTGCTGATTCTCATTGGTAACAGCAGGGAAAGACTACACTTTATTCCTGCCAGTCAGCTGATCACACAATAAGAACCATAGGAGGGTTCCTCGGTATACTGGTTGCTATATTCTGTCTTTTTTTTTCCTCCAGTCAAAAATTGTATATGTATATGTATATGTAAATGTAGAGATAACTTCAAGCAGTACATTGGCTATAGGTTTCCAACCTACATCATAGGACATGGTGTCTGGGAATGCTGAGAATTGTATCCCCATACACATACAAGGCTCTGGATTGGAAAAGTCTAGCCTAGATTGTACAAAATAACATTCTATATTTCCTTTCACTAAATAACATTTCACTTCCATAACAAGGAAACTAAACATTGCAAATGTTTAATTTTTAACTATTCTTTTTTTATTTGGAATAATTCTGTCATGTTCATGGAATAAAGAACTGCTTTCTTTCCTTGATATAGTAGCACTAAATGAGTCAAGTTGTGCTTCTTCTGATCATGCCATCGACAGAAGGAAGTTGAGGTGGACTCAGATGAAGAAGGACTACTGGCATCTCTGCCCAGCATTGCAAAGTGCTTCTTACTCCATTTTATTTTCTTGAGTGTAGAACAGTTTTTTTTCCCCCTGAGCTGGGTTTTTTATTTTACCTCCAAATCTCATCTCATCACCTCTTCCTCTCCTTCCAAGAAGATGGCTGAAGACAATCACACACAGGTGACAGAGTTCATTTTCTTGGGCTTCACAGATAATCCCAACCTAGAAATTGTCCTCTTTGTGATGTTCCTGACAATTTACTTGACAGATGTGATAGGGAATGTGGGCATGATTCTCCTGATTCTCCTTGATGAACAACTCCACAGCCCCATGTATTTTTTCCTTTGCCACCTTTCTTTGGTGGACCTCGGTTACTCAACAGCCATTGCTCCACGTATGCTGGCTGACTTCTTGCGACGACGTAAAGTCATTTCTTTCTCCAGCTGTGCCACACAGTTTGCTTTTTTTGTGGGCTTTGTGGATGCCGAGTGTTATGTATTGGCAGCCATGGCTTATGACCGCTATGTGGCCATCTGTCGTCCTCTCCATTATGGCACAATCATGTCAAAACAAGTATGTTTGGTGTTGGCGGTTGGTTCCTATGTAGTAGGCCTTATAAGTTTGGCATCCCACACTGGTCTGACTTTCAGCTTAGATTTCTGTGGCTCTAATATCATAAACCATTTCTTCTGTGAGATTCCTCCACTCCTGGCATTGTCTTGCTCTGACACTTACGTCAGTGAGATCCTCCTCTTCAGCCTTTGTGGATTCATTGAATTCAGCACCATCCTCATCATCCTCATTTCTTACTTCTTCATCTTTGCTGCCATCTTGAGAATCCGCTCTGCTGAGGGCAGGCTCAAAGCCTTCTCCACCTGCGCTTCTCATCTCACTGGGGTCACACTTTTTTATGGGACAGTTATGTTTATGTACTTGCGGCCACCATCCAGCTACTCATTAGATCAGGATAAGTGGGCCTCTGTATTCTACACAGTCATCATCCCTATGCTGAACCCCTTAATTTATAGCTTAAGAAACAAAGATGTGAAGGAAGCATTTAGAAGAGTTATCAGCAAAAATGTTTTATCCCGTTAATAAGCATCTCTCAGTTATAAGATGCTAAATTTAAAATGTCATGGTGCTCATTGTATATAAGGTCCTATGCAGGAATCTACAGTTGTAATCAATATAAAGTTTAATATCTTCAAGAGCAAATGATAATCAGGGATTTGATATAAGGAAACTTGGTTTCATAATGAGCTTTGTAAGAGTAATGTTAGACTTAAAACAATAAAACTATCTCCTGTTATTTTTGCTGTTAAACATATGTATATTTTATTCCAGTTAAAACAACAACCTCCAGTTAAGAATTAGTAGCAATTGATTTCCAAATATTTTACCTTTGAAAAACAACAATTTTATTCCGCTTTCATTTTGATTGTTGGATGGGGGGGTTAAAAACCAATTGTTTTATGGCTACTAAATAATAATGATTTACATTATCACTTGGCATCCAAGTATCAAGGAAAAGTTAGTCATTACAATTATATAAAGAATATCTACTGTATATTAAAGACATTTCCTCATTCCAGCATATCATTCCCCAGAGAAGTTGTCCATCCAAGTCCCATTTTCTTTTTTATAACACTGCATTATTTATAAATGTTCTTATAAGGTGAGAAGCCCAGACCATGTCAAATATAGTGCTCCTGAGCTTCAGGGAGGTCTCACACCCCTCATTCTGATTAGGATGAATCTTGGAAGAACAGCTCTGGAATTGATGCTTTGTCCATTTAATTCGATTGACTGGCCGAGGTATTAGGAGTGGAGAGCATGTGAGGGATTCCCTCTTGGTTTCTCTCTTTCTGTCTGCTCTGCTTTTCCTTGATTGGAAGAATGACCCTTTTAGGCTTTCCCCCAGCCTTCTTCGTGCAAGTTCAATTCGTCACATCTCCTTCTGTTTCTTTCCACATCATGAAGATCAACAGCTGAGAGATGCAGGTTTTCTACTGCAGAATGCAACTGCAGTGATAAATGGTATTGCTCTTTTTGGAGTTAAGCACCTGTTTCTAGATACTGTTTATGGGATTTCTTTATCTCATAAGTGTTTGCTCTGCTAAATGCAAACCTCAGTGACTGAATTAGAGGAGCTCTGTCTGGCTTATCTCAAAATTGTCCTTTCCTTCCCCTGGCAGCAGAGAACATAGCAGCTTGGCAGCCCAGGACAAAATGATTGCCCAGAGCAGTAACCAGCCACTGGAGAGTAGAGGGCATGTCAGGCGTTGCAGCCAACAGAGCTGGGGCTGCCGTTAGGTCATAATGACACCATCCACCATCCACTCTGCCGGATTAAGAGAGCTCAGGATGGAAGACAGCAGTTTTGAACTGAGGCTGGAAAAGATGAGCACAGTGTGCATTTGCAATGAGGTAGGATTGGGAGAAGGATGATATCACTCATTCCTGCATTCAGGAAGTGGTGGGTGCCCCATACTGGCAACAGGCCACACAGAAAGTGCTGATCTGCCCTTAGTTTCCTGTTCCCAGATTTGGACATTTGTTGCTTTCCCCAGTCATTTGCACCATCTTTCTCTGAATGTTTCTTAAAACATGGTATTCTAGTTTTTCTGAAAGCTGCTTAAATGTGGTGTTCAGAACTGAATATAGTACCCAGAAACTAGTGGTATTGTTACTTCTTGTGATTTAGAAACTATATTTCTATTGTTTCAGCCTAAAATTGTATTGAACCTTTTAGGAGACATTGAGCACGGCAGGTTCCTAGTTAATTTTTGGTCAATTCCAATTCCAAGATCTTGTTCACATATACCAGCCAAGGATCTCCCACCTTATATTTATACATCTGATTTCTTTTTCCTAAGAGAAGAACTTTGCACTTGCTGCAATTACATTTCATTCTCTTACTTTCAGTCCCCTTCTCTAACTTATCAAGATCATTCTGAAATGCGTTTCTGTCATCTACAGTGTTAGCCTCTGCATCCTGAGGGATAACTTTATTCCAGTTCAGTGATGAACCATTGATAAGCACTCCTTGGTTTAGTGTTTAACATTCATTCTTACTGTTTGAAACAATGAACAATTCAATGTTACTAAGAACTCTGCTCACTAGTGATGGAAGTTCAAGCTAGTAAATACTGAGGTAGACAATCATAAGACCCAGGAGGACGTTCATTGCTTCCGTGTCCTTTGCTCAGAACATGTTTGGCCCTGGAAAATGGCTGTGTTGGATCTCCTTTCTCTGGGCTGGAAAGGGGAAGACATGGGGCCTCAAAATGTGCAGGGTGGTAGGATATGTATAACCACATTAATTTATGAGCCTCACATCAGTACATTAATGCCAGTTTATTGCACTAGCATATAACACTGGCAGTCAGTATATTGCCATGAAGATAGCTTTAAGCCATGTTTTTGTGGATGGGTATGAAAGATGGGATTTCTGAGACTCACTCAAACCAAGCCAAAGAGACAGAAAGGTTTCTTCAGGAGGATTTCAACATAAGCTGCATGTAGAGAATGGCAGCTTCAAAGATGACTTAAGAGATAAAGAGAGAGAACAAAAGATGGTCCCCAAAACAAGAGACTTCCCATGTGAGCTGGGTGGGCAATGGGATTCTGATGGAAGAAAAGTGCCAGGATGAGACTGGCCAAATCTTGTTGGAAAGTGTAAAACGTACGGTAACTGTAACACTTTGGAATATCACACTGAAAAAACAGTGTGGTAACGTACACAGTGGGTGCCCCAACGCAGTTCTTCTGGAACTCAGCCTAAGCCTGACCAGCTAGACTTCGAAGGGTGTGAATGAGCAGGGCCTTTAGATCACTGGAGCAAGAACTGAAGTTTTAAACGTGCCCTGGCTTCTATTGAATTAATTTTTAATATACCCTAACCCTAACCCTGACCCTAAGCTTTTAAACAAGAAGATAAACCCTAACACAAACTAATATAAAGAAGAAAAGGGGAAAAGAAAGAAATCAAAGAAAAAGAAAAAGTGCAAGAAAAGGAAAAACCTTGAGGAAAAATAGAAAAGAAAGAAAAAAAGATGAAGAAGTGGGCTCTGATATTCTTCACAGCAGTTATAAGTAAAAGTATATTTTAACCGCTTCTCTTATGGTACATCATCTTACTCTTCTTTCTATAATCTATCCTGTCTAATCATCAAACCATAAATCACAAGTTCGGGTTTTTTTTTTTCATTTTTACGCAAAAAGTTCATAAAAGGCTTCCGGTCACCAATAAATGTAGATAGTGTTTTTTTCTCTAATCAAAGAAGTCAATTTATCCATTTCAGCAAAATCTATCAGTTTAACCAGCCATTCCTCCATAGTGGGTAATCTGTCGAATGCTTCCATCTCCGTGTACATAGTAATCTCCCCGCAGTAATCATATATTGAAATAATCTTCCATGGCTTCCTTGGCATCTTGTAACGCTTTGTACTAAATTTGTGGGGGGGTTCCCTTGACATATAAATTTGTCATTGTTTAAATGGTGCATCGGTTGTCAAAACAGGTATTGTCTGAAACAAAAACATTATACTTGGCAAAGCATTCATTTTTATCACAGAAATTCTCCCCAGCAGTGACAGTTTTAATTTCTCCCATCTTAACATATCCTTAATTTCAGTCCATGTCTTAACATAATTATTTTGAAATAACATACAATTCATATTTGTCATAGTAATACCCAAGTACAGTATTTACTTTTTTTCTCAATCTTAAAGCCAGTTTTCTCCATCAGTTCTATTTGATCTTCTAATTTCATATTTTTTCTTAACATCTTTGTCTTCTACATGCTAATATATCAAAATCCTTTTATTTAATTAATTAATTCATTGATTTGTTTATTTACCGTCCAAGATCAAGTCACAGAATTTAAAAAATACAGCACAGCATTAATACATGCATAAGTAACAGTATATACATACAGTACATAAAAGGAAGAAACGGTATAAAGTTAAGAATTCATTGAAGGCACCAATCAGTTTCAATAAGCTAAGGCTATAATTAAAATTTTTGTTACAGTACTGCCTTTGAAACACCTGAGTATTGATTGTTTAGTAAAAATACCTCAATCTCATTAGTTGCTCCTATATGTCTGACTGTCTGGATAAATATTATATATAACTGGATGGACTTTCTGGCCTTTGTGATAATGGTGGAGATAAAAGTTGGCAGAGGACTCTACTACGTGAATCTACTGGAAATGGGCCTTAGAACCTTTTTCTGATGTACCTCAGGGTTCTAAATCTTCCTTCTGTTCAATAAGGGCAAACTGAATCACTGGGTGCTCAAATTATACCACTAGATTAATTCTAAACAGAGGAAAAGACCCAGTTCCATCTAAGTACACTCTAGGATTCCAAAACCCCTTCCTATTGGTCCACACAAGAAAGGTAGATTAATACAGGAATGTACATGTGCCTTTTCCTATGACCCATCCTTAAGGTAGGACTTCTGACCCTTCTACCTCCCCACAAACTAGGCTTCTCCTCACTAAGAAACATCTCAAAGTGGATTTTCCGTAGAAGATCCATCATTTAGTGTCTATCATCAGGAAAAAGATGGGAGCTAGTATTAACCATAACACCTATTCTGCTGTAAGACACAGCTTTGTAGAACAACAGTAACAGCAACAAAATGATTCTTTTTTAAAGGTTCCTGAGAAACATCTATCTGTGACTTTGGCCTTTGGCTACAGTGGAGTTCTGCTTGAGACTTTGGTAACATGTGTGAGTTAATTCAAATATTCACGCACACACACACACACAGCACCATAACTATAATTTTTTTATATTCAAAATTACCAAACTGGAAATCTTTTCAGTAATTGGGGATGGGACAGAATGTTACTTAATAATAGGATTCACCTTTCTAAGGAAGACAATTCTGAACTTCTTTTTAATCCACTTTAGGTACAATTCCCAGTATATAATTCCCAGCACAAACCTTGAGATGGGCTGGTCCATGATAGCTTCTAAAGTTAAGATCCCTTTTAATTCATACAGAAATGCCCTTGGGAGGAGGAAACTATAATGAGGTGGATAATCTTACACTGTTGTGGCATAATTCATAAAGATATATTATTCACCAAGAAATACAGCCGATGTAGTTTTCTTCATTACCTTCATCTGATTCATTTTGCATTGTCTTCTTCGTTCTTTGAATATTTCTACCTGGACAGCCACTATAATTCAGGGATGATGAGGGAGAAAGGAAGTCTTTCATATGATGAAATACTACCTTTGCCTGCCTGCATCACATATAAATGCCAACTCAGGAAGTGACAATGGGTGGCACTCCAGCTGTTATTGAACTGCAACATCCAGAATCCCTGAAATGTTGTTTTTTCAAGTTCTGGAATACTACATATGCTTTCTACCAACAATATCTCAATACCCAGTGACTCTCTTCTCTTCTTTAACCATGTTTCCACACTGGATAAGAAAGTCACTTTCTGGAGAGGACTTCTATGAGTTTTCAGTGGAATATACCTGGAAGGCCCACCCATCCTCTGTTTGGCCCTAACAAAGCAATATATCTGCTTTGGATCCAAAGACAAGAAGTGCATCAATGGGAAAAGGGTAGAACAACTTTACTCAATGAAACAGAATAAAGTGCAAAAATCAACTTACATCTCTTCTGACTGGCAGAAACTCCCAAGGATGATGACAGAAGGACCACTGAAGCCAGTGTGTGCATTGTGCGTTCCCAGAATCCTGATCTACATTTAGGTCATCCTTGGAGGGATGCTGAGGACTTCTATAGTTGAATGTTATCTATCTCTCCATGCTTGCTTGCACCTGTTATATTAACGTATCATGAGGCCAAGGATATCCTGCACCATACGGTCTTTTTGATTGATTATGGGCCATCAAGTCAGTGATGACCTTTTCTACTGCATAGATAAAACTTCTTCAGGTTGATCTTTCCCAAAGTGGTATTTCAGGGCTTCCAGTGATCCGGTCATCACCATTGTAATGATGATGATCAACTATCTTCCCTTTTTTAAAGCAACCATACTTTTTCAATGTATTATAAAATTTATTATAAATTGCACATCAGTCTGAAGCCAGGGCAAATTGGAAAACAAGAACCTTACTATTTAATTAATGTAATCTATAAGCATGAGGAAAGGAGATACAAAGAACTAAACTTCCCGGCCATATCTCCCGCACTGTTGCTCCCTCCTCCCTCCTTAATCTTGAGGGTAGAGTAGGGAACAGGGAGGAAATTAGAGGAGGGATGCAGCTATGCAAACCCACCACATGCTGCTGTTTCCTGTTCAAGCATGATGTGCAACTGGTGCTAGACTTGTGATGTTATGGATCTGTGGAATACAATTGCTTTTTAGTTTGCAAAGCAGCAAAATTTTTATCCAGATATTATGAGGAGCAACATCGAAAATGATGTCATCTCTGAGTTGTTTTACATAAAATATGTCTTCTACTTATTGCCAACAATAAAATACTGATAATGCAATCCTTTAGATCACCTCCTCCAGTACATGTGAAAGAGCTCTAATATCCAACAGAGATATTTTTCTCATCTGAGCTTGCCTCTCACGTCCCCCTCAACCTGCACAACTATTTCCTGGGTGAGAGAGGGCAACTTCAGAAAGCCCCCAATTGCTCTGTCAGAAAAATGGCAAGGAATACTGCTATTGTAGAAACTGGTTTATCTAGCTTTTGCAAACTACTGGGTCAGACTATCCTGAAATAGTTGCAATATTTTCAGCTCAAAGGTTGGACAGAGAAAAATGGATGAAGAAGGGAAACATTTCTTACTTTAATTCCATTTCATTCTTTAAGTGATAGTAGAAAAGTATTAAACCGATTGCTAGAAATATTAGTAATTACTATCCCTTAATAAGTAGGGAGTAATTACTTTCACCTTAAGAAGAATGAGATATCAGGTGATATCTTACTTTCTACAAAGAGAAAAGATAAAGATATTTGGATGGGAGACTGCTAGAAAATCTTAAATAGGAATTAGTCTGGGAAGCTGAAAAGCTCTGTATCACAGGTGGTTCCATGAAGTCACCAGCATTTGAGTTTGCCTACTGAAGGATTTTGCCTGAATCTGGTACTTTATTAAATCAATGCTACATGACTTAATATTGGCTTACCATAATATACAGAGACAGAGAAACGTGGATACCAAAAGGCTGTTTTTCAGACAGCTTTCTGGAATTACTGGAAATATCATATTTTAGTCTTATTATGAAGGATGACAAGCTATGGAGTATCCTGGATGACACATCATATTCTTTAAATCCATTGTTACAGTATTTGGCAAGTGATATTAACAAAAAAATAGAACACATATACTGTATCTTGGAACGTTATGCAACCATAAAGTGAATAACAGATTTCTGCTACCTGAACTCGAAGAAATAAAAATATGGACATATGATAGAAAAGAAGTAACACCAGAAAATCTTTAATTAACTCGTATGTATTGCTTTCCAAAAAATAACATGTCAATATAGTTCTATATAAATACTTCCCACTGGAATGAATTCAGGTTGGAAGCCCATCTGCACGTAACAGAGAATAGGCGAGATGGAACTTATGGAGGCTTCTTCTCAGTAGGCATGCATATTATTGTCTTACAAGAAAGTCTATTTAATTGTACTCTTGTGCCACTATGTAGTTCTGAAGATACAACAATATCTTATGTAAATGTTCCTTGGTAAAAGTTTGATTTAAGAACAAAGGGACGCAGCTTTTTTTCCAAGGGCTTTTCGGATGGCAGTTCTGACCTCCTGGTTCCTCAGGCTGTAGATCAAGGGGTTTAGCATGGGGGTCACCACTACGTAAAACACAGAAGCCATTTGGTCTAGGCGGTGAGACTGCCTAGAGCTTGGTCGTGCATAGATAAAGCTACAACATCCGTAGAAAATGCCAATGACCATGAGATGAGATGTACAAGTGGAGAGGGCTTTCTGATGACTCTTCGCAGAGTGATCCTTTGAAATGGTGACCAGGATGTAAGTATAAGAGGTGAGAATGATCAGGCTGGTTGTTATTACATTGAAGCCCACAAATAAAAACATCAAGAGATCATTAAGGCTAATGTTGGAACAGGCAAGTGCCAATATGGGAGGAACTTCACAATAAAAATGCTTAATGATGTTTGGGCCACAGTAGGATAATTGAGAAGCAGCAGTTGTGTGCACTAAAGCATTTATGATCCCAGCAATATAAGAAAATGCTATCAGCTGGACACGCTTTTTGGGGGACATGGTGATCAGGTAGAGTAGAGGATTGCAGATTGCCACGTAGCGGTCATAGGCCATCACAGCTAGGAGGTAGCCCTCTGTGGTGCCAAATAGGGTGTAAAAGTAAAACTGAGTAAAGCAACCCGCAAAAGAAATAACTTTATTCTCTTTTAAAAGATTGGATAGTAACTTTGGGGTGACAGACGATGAGTAGCAGATATCCAAGAAGGATAAATTGGTGAGGAAAAAGTACATTGGGGTGTGGAGTTGAGGACTGCTCCTGATTAAGACAATCATGCCCACATTTCCCACCAGGGTGATGGCATAAACAGCCAGAAATGTCCCAAACAGGATCAGCTGCACCTCTGGGTCATCGGTCAACCCAGTGAGTATGAAATCTGTCACCTGTGTGCGGTTTCCCATTGAATCGTATTCTGATTCTCAATTATTAGCTTTTGTTAGTTTTTAATCTTTATATTTTTAAAGTTTAATAAAGTTATTACTACCAATAGTATATATTGTAGCAGATATCTTCACTGTGAGAAATACCCACAATGGGGCTGCATATGTATACGTATATGTACACATATATTACAATACTATATCACATACATTTATACAGAGGGAGATTGAGAAAGAGACTTCGACACACACATGCCACACGGTGGGAAACAGACTGGGGTTTTGATCAAAACAAAACCCAACTAGAATAAAATACATCCTGAGTCAACAGGTTGTTGCAGGAAGAGAATGTTGTTACTATATGCCTATAAAGCTATTAATGCTATTAAGAGCAGAGGTCCTTGTTTGTGACCTGACCAAAGATCTGAATCAGGTCAGCCACCAGGCCAGAAGAAGTCACTCATATCATGAAGTATCCATATTCTGCTGGTCTATGATCATTTATGCGTTATTATTACCGGAGGACAAATCAGTAGGTAGAAAGTACTGCAAGGCAGGCAGTTACGGATATGAATCTGTGTGGTCCAAATTTAGGGCCCCAAAGGGATGTCTGAAGGGAAACAGCATCCTATTTTTCCCAGAACGCAGGACCTGGCATAGTTGCTTGTCAACAGCTATTGTTAGAATCAGATGGATAAGTGAAGAATTTTCAGTCAGTAATACAGAGCCACACAGAGCAATTTTGAAAATGTCCTATTAAGAGAGAGACACTGTTAAACTCACCCTGTTACACGAAGCTCAATCGCACCTTCAGCAGTTTAAAGCATTCTCTTACTTCAGAGCTCATTTTTGGTTGTGGGTGGATCACTTCCATGTGAAACCAGTTGCAAAATGCTTCGAGTATCAGGAGGCAGTTCAGATATATTTCACCTCCAGGTAAGTCTAGGTGTTCTTATTTACATGGTAAGCAATTTTCCCATACTGTCTTTGGGACTTTGCAGGGGAACTTAATTCTACTGAAGAAATCCTGGGTATTCCCTTAGTAGTTCCCATCCCAGGCACAATGCACAACGTTTATCCCAATAACCACCAAGGGACTTGCATCAGAGCCAAATTATTATCCTCTGGCTATATGACAGAACAAAGCACTGATTGACATTTTTAAAGCATAGATTTCTCTGTAAAATGTCACTTGGTCCTGACAGGCTGTTTGTCCCACACAGTTCTGAAATTCCCCACTGAGGGGGTTTTCTTGCCCCGTGAACCCATGAATGCCACGGAAATGGCAAAAATAATCTTGCAGTGATAAACCTAAACTGACAACCCCCAGCTTTCACTATTCTTTCTTTCAGCTCATCCAGTTCTAAATGCCAAGAAGTCTAAGCATGATTGATGGTTGAAGAATTTTGATTATGATTTTTGCACTGGAAGAGATATTTTGCAGTGTTACCAAGGAAATCCCTATAAATACATATAACCAGTTCCTCTCCCCCCCTCCCCTTCTGTTCCCCATCAGCTTTTTGTTCCCTGCTATCTACTTGCTCCATTCCTCCTGGAAACTAGATAATTATACCAAAGCCATGATAGACATCTTGGGTCATTTCTTTTCCATCTCTAGAATAACAGTCCTATTATCAAGAGCTTCCTTTACAAATGACTATGAATTCAGTTTTGGACACAGGTGTAATGCAAGAAACTTGGAAAGAAGCCCATATTACCTGGATTCCAAAAGATCAACAGGATTTGACCTTGACAAAGAATTATAGACCAATATCTCTATTGAACAATGACTATAAGATATTCACAACAATTCTAGCAGAAAGAATGAAGAATATTCTTGTAAAATTTATCCATCAGGATCAAGCAGGATTTTTACCAAAAAGACAATTAGAGATAATATCCGAAATGTTTTGGATATATTAAAATACCTGGAACAACATTATGAAAAATAAGCAGCTTTGATATTTTTGGATGCTGAAAAAGCCTTTGACAATTTAAATTGGCCTTTTATGTTTAAAGTCTTGGATTTTATGAAATTTGGGGAAAACTTTGTTAAATGGATTAAATCAATATATATACCACAAACCGCAAAAGTAATTGTTAATGGAGACTTTACTAAACCATGTGAAATTCAAAAAGGTACAAGACAAGGATGCCCCTTGCCTCCATTATTATTCATATTGGTTCTAGAAGTATTACTTAGCGATATTAGACAAGATGACAACATTTTGGGAATAAGAGTTAAAAAAGAAGAATATAAGTTAAGAGCCTTTGCTGATGACCTAGTCATTACTCTAGAAAACCCACTGGAAGGGGTCGAATTGTTAATGCAACAATTGAGAGACTTTAGGTGACTAGCAGGGTTCAAAGTAAATATACAAAAAACAATGGTTTTAATTAAAAATATGGATTTTTATCAACAGAAGAAACTGAATGAACTAACTAGATTTACAATAGAGAAAAAAATAAAATACCTGGGAGTATATTTGACATCAAAGAATGCTGGTTTCTTTCAGAATAATTATGTTCCACTCTGGACAGATATTAAAAAAGATTTAGACTGATGGGAAAAGTTACAATTGTCATTATTAGGAAGAATATCGGTGATTAAAATGAATATTTTGCTGCAAATTCTATATCTTTTCCAGACAATTCCAATATTGACTTCAGAAGCACCCTTTAAACAATGGCAACACAACATTTCTAAGTTTATATGGCAAGGAAAAAAACCAAGAATAAAATATAAAGTTTTACAAGATGTGAAAGAAAGAGGTGGGTTGGGTCTTCCTGATTTGAAATTGTACTATGTAGCTTGCTGTTTAGTATGGCTTAAAGAATGGATAAATGTATAAATTATTGTTGAGAGAAGAAATGGTTAAAGAACAAGTTAAAGAATGCATGATTAAATGGGCAAAATATATTGGGCATAATATACATATCCAGCAATGGGAAAATATGTGGTCTAAAGGATTAAAATTTACTTTATGTTATAATTTGAAAGAAAATTTTTATAAACTGTTGTATTGATGGTATATGACACCCCAAAGACTATCAAAGATGTATGGGACAATTTCCAACGTTTGTTGGAAATGTAACCAACAAGAAGGGTCGTTTTACCATATCTGGACGACATATAAAATTGCAAAGAAATTCTGGATGCAAATATAAACCTTGATGCAGAGCATACTACAAATATAGGTTCCATTTAAACCAGAACTCTTCCTGTTGGGGATAATGGATTTTCAAGTAGGAAAACATCTTATTAGAATTACCCAATACATGATTACCGCAGCAAGACTTCTTTATGCCCAATTTTGGAAAACCCAGACACTACCAACAATAGAAGAATGGTTGTTAAAACTGATGGAAATGGCAGAAAATGGTAAACTGACTTGCTTATTAAAAGAAAACTCAAGTAACTATTACCTTAAAGAATGGAAACCATTGATGGACTATTTGCAAAATGCAGGTGGGGCGAAGCTTACATGGGGACTTGAAGATTAGGTTATAAATGTAATGGGATATGTTTTGACAAAGAATTACTCCTACTTAATGCATTAAAAACTAGCACTTATGATAGTCTTACTATTCCTAAGAACAGAGATAGATTGGAAGTTATCTATTTTTCATATCTTTTTTCTTTCTTTTACTTTATCTCACTTTTTCTTTCCCCTTTCTTTATAATTTGTATTTTCAATTTTCTTTTTCATTTCTAACTTTTAACTTTGTAGCATTAAAATTTCAATACAGTATTATATATATAAAAAAGAATATCTACTGTATATTAAAGACATTTCCTCATTCCAGCATCTTTATTCCCCAGAGAAGTTGTTCATAACAGTCTTCACTTCCATGAATTCAGAAATCCTGAGAAAGTTAAAACAAAAACAAAAAGTGTATGAAAAAGTCCCAGGACTTGGTAGCAGAGTGTGCCAACAAGAAAAAGGAAACTGACCAATTTTACTCTACTGTTTTGTTTGGAAGTGCAAAGCCCTCCAGCCAGCATTTTCCTTACAGAACCTGAAGTTCAGGAGCTAGAGGGAAATAGAGCCACAGTATCTTAAAAGAAAGAAAGAAGGAGAGGGAGAGGGAGAGGGAGAGGGAGAGGGAGAGTGAAGGAAGGAAGGAAGGAAGGAAGGAAGGAAGGAAGGAAGGAAGGAAGGAAGGAAGGAAGGAAGGAAGGAAGGAAGGAAGGAAGGAAGGAAGGAAGGAAGATTGATTAGCTTTGCCATGGCTTCAGCTAAACCACAGCTGAGCATGAAATAAATCAGTTCAGCTTTCCAACAGTGCTGACATTGTGGGAATGCAGGCCTGGAGCTGCTTTCAAACTAGGGCAGATTTCAGACATGGGAGTACCCTTCTTGATTACAGAGCATCATCACCCCTTGAAAAAAGGATGCTGATAGTGAGGAAATAGAAGATACTTACCAATGGCTCAGCTCCATTGCTGATGCTATCTCCCAAGATCTATTATCCTGACCTTCAGTTGACTCCCAGAATGAAGGGAGATCATGTATTGGGGTTCATCCTCATGTTCTATTTGCTGGGGCACGAGGACACCCCACTAGCCATTTTTAGAGGATATCTCTTCACAACATAGCCTGCATCCCATTGTACAGTAATACATGTTTTAAAATGCATGTGGCTTCAATTGTGGTCACTGCCTAGACTTTTTTGTGAACCCCCTCATGCAGATCCCATCCCTGGAGAACCCACCACTGTGGCAGCCTGAGGTTGGCTTTAGGCATTTCAAAGTGAAAGTGGTGTTTCCTCTCTCATCCCAAACAAGGCTTCCCATGTGTCCAGTCTAGAATACCTCAGCAGCAAGGCTGGAGATGATGTCTTGTTCTATTGGTCACATAAATCTGCAGCAGGCATGGTCCCTATCACAACCAGTCACTGGAAACTGTAACACTCTTGCCATTTTGTATTGGCTGGAGCTATCAGCACCTCACAATCCCAGGCGAAGAACGTTACACCTGTAGTCAGTTCCCCATTTCCTTGAGAGAGGACACTCTGCCAGGAGAAAGGTCTACCAGTTGGATAGATCATCATATCAGAAATGTTGATGGTCTTCAGACAGCTGGGAAAAGACAGCAGTATGGCTGAGGAGGAGGGAACCAGGGAGGGTCGTGAGGTTATCGGAAGAATAGGAAAGAACTGGTTATGGGGGGAAGCAGATGCAGCTGCTCAGGGAAAGCCTTGGGGAGAGGTGGAGGAGGCCTGTGCTGTACCAGGAAAAGCTGCCTCCAAGTTGAGCACTCAATGGGGAATAATCCAAAGTGTCAACTCACTTTTGATTCCCAGACTCTGAGAGAAATTTGGCCTCCAAAGAGCTGATGGCTGTGGGGCTGCCAGCGATGTAAGGAGGGGGGCAGGGTTCTTCCTTGCCCCAAAGAGCAACCTGCCCATTTGTCTGCTCATGGGAACGCGTACCCAAGCCACAACCTAGCCGAGTGTTTCTCAACCTTGGCCGCTTTAAGCTGTGTGGACTTCAACTCCCAGAATTCCCCAGCCAGTTGGAACCCCCATTGAAAATGTCAAGGTGGTAGACACAACCTTGGTAAAATGGGGCAGGGCTTTGGTTGCCATCCTGAGGTTTCTTAACCTCCTTTGCGGATTTCCCTGGCCAATGGTTTGATTCAACGTAAAGCAATCTTCTGTATTCCTAATTCTCATTTTTTCAACTAGCCCCTCAGTAAAATGACTCACTAGCACTAGGTCTCAGCCCCACCTAGCCAAATTCCTGTTTCTTTGTGCAACACCTAGTGACATAAAGGGAAACAGAACTAATCCGTTGCTGATTTTTACTATCCTGTTAACTGCACTCATTGTTGCCAGCCCGTCAAGGTAGGCCAGACCAGGGAACAGACACCATGAGAAGTATGGGAAGTGTGCTTCATTGTTACAGGCTATAATAACAGAATCCTGAAAGCCTGATAGATTCTCTCTGTTCCCCCCTTATACAAAAGAAAATCAAGGCAGGGCAATGTTGAGTTCTTTCCTCACCCCTCCTGCCAAAGTGGACTAAGCTGATGTTTATATAACAGTTGTTGAATTCTTCTTGAAGTCCCCATACTTCTACAGTTTTGCTTCTACAACAGGTACCAATTTCGTACACCAAATGTTAAAAAATACATTATTACTGCCTTTTCCCTGTTGTGAAAGGTCTCTCCTCCATATAGGTAGGATCTAGACAGAAATGCTAGAGTCTACACCATTTACAATTCTACTCTACAACAGTACTCCTGATTACTGAATTTGTGATGATACTGGAAGCCTAGCATGAATATTTAGGACTAGCCTTGTCTCCTGAATAAGCCAGCTCATTGTGCCTGCACGGTAGCTTCTTCTGGCTGTCAAGGGCAAAAAGAGGCTAAGAGGAGTGCAGAGTGACATAAAGCACTTCATTGGGTTGACTGCATTTGCAGCTTTTTCTCAGTGAGACGCAGCCGGAAGCAACTCATGGAGGAAAATAAAAACTGCCTCAGGCAAGCCCAGCACTTGAGGATGAAATTCAACTGAGTCTGTGAAAGGATATGCTCACCAGAAATTCAAATGACCGAACTGTGTGCTAGGAGGGTGTGTTTGCTTTACAGACTAAAATGAAGTAATCCTTCTGAGACTACAAATCCCCAAATGCTTCCGTTACATTTCCCTGGTTTTATTCCCCTCCATCTCTTTTCCAGCCACAATATATTTAAAAACAAAAGGCATTTCACCATAATACTTCAGCTCTGAAATGGGTTAGCTTTTTGCTGTCTTTTCTCTGTGGGAACATCAGAGTGGTTGGAGAACTCCAAGTTCATCTCCTTCAAACTAAGAAAATGAGTCATTTTTCCTCCCAGATTATTCATTTAGTACAAGTAGGAAGTTGTGGGTATGCTCTATGTTTTTATAATCCATAGGTAAGTATAATCTCTGAATCATTTGATAACTTGTAGCTTTTCTGAAGGAAAAAAATAATAAACTAGCAATCGCAGCAGTGTATAGGTATGGAGCGTCACAAAGATACAGAAAATCAGGGTCCTGAAACCTATTAGATATAAACTGTCTTATTATTTAACTATTTTTTACCTGAAGCGTTTACAGTCAAACTGGATAAATATTCCATTTGGAGAGTCAGTTAGAAAGTGATTAAATTATTTGGCAGTCTGCATTGAGCCATCAAAGCACTCCAAAACTCTGAAATAAAAGCCTAAGAATCCATTTTAAAAAGATTTAGATCTGGAGATTTGAGAAGCTTTTGCACATCCACACTTTTCTGAACAAAGTCCAGATTGGATCCATCCAGTTTTTAAAATCCATTTGGAAATTTGACTCGGATTAAGACTGATTCACACATCTCTAATCTATATACCATTTTTCACATGAACATCACCAAAATGGTTTACATGAAAACATTAAAAGAATAAGCATATAAAGGTTATATTGACTGATTACACACCTACTCTTAGGAGCTGCAAGTTGTATAATAAATGTTAATTTACACTTTAAATTTTAAAGACAAACTGATTTATTTAAAAAATACATGAAGTCAAGACTTAGCAACTTCATGAGGGCATAAACTTCCATGAACAGCAACTGGCATTGTCTCTTTTGCACAGATTTCAGGTTCTCCATAGGACAGACAAGCCAGACTCTGCGCAAGAGAATGGAGACAAATCGGATGACAGAGCTGAAAACAGTGACAACATTTCAACCTTCCACGACATTCCAGAGAAACTTCATGGCTGTCGTATAACAAGAGATAAATTAGACTACATTTAAACATACCAATCCATTATGGAAGGGTTGAACAAGGACAATGAGTTCTTAGCCTATTACATTTGCTAATTGATAAGGTAAGGCTCAGCTTTTTCTTCCAATCTCCATTACTGTAAGCCAATTAGCTTCTCACCTTGTTATTCCTCACCTCCATTCCCCCTCTTCCTCCCTTTATTTAAAACCCTGTAATAGCAAACCCATTCTATGTACCTGATGATATGAGCTGCTGTTCACAAAAGCTTATGCCCTAATAGAGGAGTTTAGTCTAAAAGTGCTATCAGACTCCATGTCTGCATTGTTGCATAAACGAACACACCTCTTCCTCCCTCTTCACTGTTCTTTTTTTTTTAAGCTAATTTATTGTTTTAATTACTGTGAGCTGCTCTGAGGTTTTTGGACAAGGGCAACAACATAATATTCTCTCCTCAGTGCAAGATGACTGGTGAATAAAGTGTTTGTGATGACACTTGAGGGGAAATGGGGCCAGCAAACTTAATACATATGTTATGTGATGTGACTTGAACAACACAATTTCATACATATGTTCATCAGTTCCTCCTTTACTTGCAGCTCCCTTGTCACAGGCTGGAGATCCCATAAAACTCTGTGGGAATAGGGATGATGACAAGGGGAAGGGGAGAAATCAGTTAAATTGCTTTCCCCTTTCTTTTTCCCCATTGGAAACATCCTTGGATTCTGTCCCTCACAAAAAGATTCTTCAGTAAAATCGCTCCCCGTGAGTTAAAAAAGAGAAGTCCTCTTGTAGACTGGAAGCTGATTAAAAGCAGAGAGCAGGAATAGATTGGCAGATGTTGTGACAGAGGGAAGTAGACCATGGTGTCTCCCAAAGATCTGTACTGGGACCCCAGTTGGTCATACATTATCTGGACTGACTGGAGAACAGTCAGACAGTCAATTCATTGACAATGTGGATTTTTTTTTTCTTTTTAAAAACAACTGTTAAGAATAGGGGGACAATACTGAGTTCTAGATGGCTGTTTCCACAGTGGGAAAATGTATGTATGTATGTATGTATGTATGCATGTATGTAAATAACATGTACATCAGTATAAGAAAGTATGTAAATGACATGTACTTCAGTACAAAATGTGTAAAGGGGTCTCTGGTAGTGAAAAAACAGGCACACCCATACACATATACAGTATGTGTGTGTGTATCTATATCTCTATATCTCTATCTCTCTATCTCTATCTCTATCTCTATCTCTATCTCTATCTCTATCTCTATCTCTATCTCTATCTCTATCTCTCTCTATCTCTATCTCTATCTATATCTATCTATATCTATCCATATAAAATCTCTTATGCTAACCAGAACTTGACATTATAGTTAATTCAGTGAGTTAATTGTGGTTTTTTAACAATGACTTATTTAAAAAAGGCAAATTTCAGGCTGGGCATAAATACAAAAAGAAGCAAATAAAAAGCCCGATATCATCAAATCTCTTGTAGTGTGACTCTGAATACCATGTGCAATTCTTGTCACCACATTTTGAACTTATTTTGAAGAGTTAGAAAAGGTGCAGCAGAAGATTGCCAAGGGGGCTCTCCTCTATGAGAAAAGGTTGCCCTGTTTGAGGCCTTTTAGCTTAGTAGGGGAAAGAAGTAAGAGGAGGCATTATAGAATGTCTATAAAACATTATAGAATGTCTATAAAATAAAGCACAATGCACTGAGAGATTTTCTTCCTCTCACAAAATACTAGAATTTGGAAGCATTCAACCAACCTCATTTCAGGATTGCTGAAATGAAGTCCAAGAGAGGTCTCCATGTTACGCTCATTTCTTTTTTAGCAGAAAAGAAACAAGAAGTCTTATAGCATTTAAAAATTAAAGAATAGATTGTGAAATAAGATTACATGAATTACAATCAACTGCTGTGCACACAGACTATAAACTGCATACTGATGGCCATTAAATTGGACAATTTTGAACAGAAGTTAAGGTTACAGTTATGCAGGATGGCTCTGCAAGTGGTGAATCACTACAGTATGTTAGCGTTCAGCATTACTGGCACAGCTGCCTTATAAGGATTTACGAGCTGTATTAATTGGACCCCCCATAAAAGAACTTTAAAATAAAATCTCTTTTCTCCTAGCAGATTATAGGCCCATTGTTACCTATAAAGTGGCTGAATGTTGTCTAGCAGTTATGAGAATATGGCAGCAAATGTCATGCAGTACAGTTGGGTGTTATTTAAAAAAACCAACCTTCCTTCCTTCCTTCCTTCCTCCCTTCCTCCCTTCCTCCCTTCCTCCCTTCCTCCCTTCCTCCCTTCCTCCCTTCCTCCCTTCCTCCCTTCCTCTTGTTCTTTTAAATTTTTTATTATATAGATTATATTATGTTGCTTTTTAGACCTTCACATAATATTGTATTTAAGAATGATGAGGGATCTTACATCTATAAACTGGTCTAAGGCTGTAATAAAGTTCCTTGCTTGCTTGAAGAGTGCCTTTCTTATCAGAAGAAAACATTATGCCTTGTACAGTTGCTCTCAAATAGCTTTAAACCTAATTCATAAGCATTACCTTTGTCATGAATGGATGCTTAGGCAGAATATATTTATATGAGATTAGCATGGATATCGAGCCGTTAACTACTGTGATTGTATTCTGCTATAAATACAACTACATAAATGTCTTGCTCAGACATCTATCCCATTTAGTTTAGTGTCCCTCTATTCTTGGATAGGGGTTAGAGGATTGCTGCCTTTTGGCACAGGGAAAACAATATTAGATAAACTCAGAACAGGATCCAGTTTCTTATTTATGGATCCCAGAACTAAATAAATTTCATCTGGGGACTTAAATACATTTCACACCCACTTAATGTACCTGCTTCGAACACAATCACTGGCACATGTATACAGGTCCCCCCTTGCTGGAAAGATAGGCTATTCTATTCTACTCTGGAAGACGAATCTTGGAAATGACATGTTGCAATCGACATGACATGTGGCAATTCTACTTTCAATAAGCACAGATGACCAGGAGCAGTGCAAATCACATGGCTAGGTGTTGGGTAGGTATCACTGAGTTCACCTAAGCTGATATTTTCTCTTGATCCCACAGGTTAAGCAATATGAACATGGTGGACATCAACCACACATTTGTGACAGAGTTCATATTTCTGGGGTTCTCAAATCAACCCAGGGTGCAGATGATCCTTTTTGTGGTGTTTCTAGGTTGCTATCTCCTGACGGTGCTGGGGAATGTCACCATCATCTCTGTTGTCAGAGTTAATCCTCAGCTTCATACACCCATGTATTTTTTCCTTGTTAATCTCTCCTTCCTGGACATTTCTTACATCTCCACCAATGTCCCCCAGATGCTGCTGAACCTCGTAACCAGATGGAAAACAATCTCATTTGGGGGCTGTGTGATCCAAATGTATTTTTCTTTGGCATTTGGCATGACCGAATGCTTCCTGCTCGGGGTCATGGCTTATGACCGCTATGTGGCCATTTGCCAACCTTTGCATTATGCAGCCATTATGACCTGGAAGCTTTGTACCCAGCTGGCTGTCTTTTGTTGGAGTAGCAGCTTAATGAGCTCCATGGTTATTAATATTTTCACCTTTCAGTTGCCTTTCTGTGGTCCCAATATCTTGAACCATTATTTTTGTGAGGTGCCCGCTGTGCTGTCTTTGGCTTGCACTGACACTTCCCTTGCTGAAATGGTTGTGTTCATCTTCAGCATCATCATAGTCTTCATTCCCTTCTTGCTGATTATCATTTCTTACTCCTATATTTTCCTAACTGTGCTACAGATACAAACTGCTCAAGGAAGGGCCAAGGCATTCTCAACCTGTGCATCCCACCTCACGGTAGTTGTCATATTTTATGGGACAGCCATTTTCATGTATATGCGACCAAGGACCAGGTCTTCCCAAGGCAGGGACAAAGTAATTGCTCTATTTTACACTATCATTATGCCCATGCTCAACCCGATTATATACAGTCTGAGGAACAATGATGTGAAGAATGTTCTGAGGAAGCTAGTGGAATTACTAAAATGCTGAGCCTTTCAAATACATGATTTAACATAACACTATTGATATATACAAAAGAGAAGGAAGGAAGGAAGGAAAGAAAGAAAGAGAGAGAGAGAGGGAAAGAAAGAAAGAAAGAAAGAAAGAAAGAAAGAAAGAAAGAAAGAAAGAAAGAAAGAAAGAAAGGTAACATTAAAATTGATCTGATTGTTTATGAAGAAAAATGAAAAGAAATGATGAAGTCTATTAGGGTGATGAGGAGTTCTAGTGTAGGACAAGGCATTTTTTGGCAGTGTCACAGGATCTTAGGAAAAAATGGAAATGGAAGAAAAGGGAAACAAAGAGTATGGATATTAAAATTAATGTATCAAAGTCTAACTCTGCATGGGCCATACAATGTAAGGCAATCAAAGCCTAAGATTTTTTTCGTGATCTCTGATACACAAGCTAGGGGCTGTTTATAAATTGATGGGGGAGATCAGGATGGCAATGATTTAATAGCGCTATAACAAATGGTCAAACACTTTGGTTTTGTATATAAATAATAAATTTAATTCATCTCAAGATTTAAAAAGGGATAGTTGTTTGACTTTTAAATTCCTCCAAAACCAAAGTCAGAGTCTTTAAAAATATGCATTTAAAAGAAATTAAGCAAAAGTTTCCTATATACTTTTCAAACCAGCACTTTCTTTCTAGACAAGATCACGTATCAGGAAAGATTGACATGCAGAAGAAGATCAGAATGAGGCCACCTGAAATCTACAAAGGAGATTGCCCTGCACTCCAGCTTTGTCCCCCCAGCCGTGTGTCTGGGCAGTTTGGAAGCTAAAGGTTCAGCTGGTCCCTAGGAGCCAGAAGAAGCCTGGTGGTCTTCTTCCTGTTTAACCTCATCGCCTTCTCCTGCTTATTTTGAAATAAAGGTGAAAAAAGCTTTCTAAATTACTTGATTCAAACTATGGAGGTACCATAGCTACTAATTCTATAATTATATAATCTGCCATTTTGGCATAAAGTTCCAGTCATATGGAGCAAGACAGACTCTTTGCTGCCTCTTGGAGTCACCTCTGCTGGAGTTGGTGTGAGTTCAGCAATACTGAAGAGCCAAGAATTCCTATAGCTTCAAAAGGGGATTAAGGATATTTGCATTATGTTAGAGTAATATTCTTAGCTAAGCTGTATCAGCTAAAAGTTCTTATTTTCTTAAAAAGAAAAGATAACCTGAAATGTCCAAAGGCCAAGAATCCTTCTGAAGAAAAAAAAAAATGTACTCATTGGTGAGAAGAAAGTAACTTCCACTAAGTAGAAACCGGAGTGTAACTGAAGTTTCCCATTTCCCTTATCCAAATACTCACTGTATTGTTAGAACATAGTCAGACATAGGAATATCTGTTTCCAACATTGTTGTGTGTTTTTAAGGAGAGCGTTTAATTTCTGCAATTTGCATGTTCAAGTATCTGAAGTATAGCACTTGGAGAATTTATGCTAACCTGATATGAAATAACTGCAGCATAATATATTTTTTAAATTTCTTTAGCAGTTGATCCTAGTATTTCATGGAGGAAGAAAATCACACTACAGTGATGAACTTTATCCTTTTGGGATTCACAGCCAACCAAAACCTACAATTGATTCTATTTGTAGTATTTCTATTAATATATGTAGCCAGTCTCACAGGAAACATCACACTACTGGCATTTATCTGTGGCAGCCCCAACCTCCATACACCTATGTATTTTTTCATTGGAAACTTATCTTTCCTGGATCTCTGTTATTCCTCTGTCTATTCCCCTAAGATCCTGGTAAATAGCATCTCTGAAGACAGGAGCATTTCCTTTGGAGGTTGTGCTGCTCAGTTCTTCTCTGCTGGCCTTGCCTATAGTGAATGCTATCTTCTTGCAACCATGGCCTATGACCGATACATGGCCATTACAAACCCACTGCTGTATGCCACTCATATGTCCAGAAAGCTATGCACGGAATTGGTGACCCTCTCATATCTCAGTGGTTTCATCAGTGCTACAATAATAACCATAAAAACATTCACTTTGAGCTTCTGAGATGGAAACATAATTGATGACTTCTTCTGTGACCTACCTCCATTAGTCAAACTTTCTTGTAATGTGCCTGAGAACTACCAGTCAGTGCTGTACTTCATTCGTGTCTCTAATGCAATTGTACCCCTGACACTTATTCTTGCCTCCTATGTCCTCATCCTGGCAGCCATCTTGAAGATACGTTCCACTGAAGGGAGACTGAAGGCCTTCTCAACATGTGCCTCTCACCTAACAGCTATCACTTTGTACTATGGCTCCATCCTCTTCATCTACTCATGCCCAAGTTCCAGCTACGCTTTGGAGAGAGACAAAGTTGTGTCCGTCTTCTATACAGTTATGTTCCCTGTGATAAATCCTCTCATCTATAGTCTCAGGAATGAGGAGGTAAAGAAAGCTCTGAAGAAGAAAGCAATGAAATGGAAGATGGCCTAAGTGAATATGAATGAAAGCATGTGTTCGTACGTTATTACCTGAAAATATTAATATGGTTTAGGTCTACACTTACATATAGATTTATTCCCAGAACATCCTTTGCAAAATGTGTCTGTAGGAACTATTCCTTCTACATTAATTGCCTTTTCCTTTCCTTTCCTTTCCTTTCCTTTCCTTTCCTTTCCTTTCCTTTCCTTTCCTTTCCTTTCCTTTCCTTTCCTTTCCTTTCCTTTCCTTTCCTTTCCTTTCCTTTCCTTTCCTTCATTGTTTTCAAGCAAGCTTTTCTCACAGAAAACAATCCTACACATTTCTTTCCTATTCTTCAGCTAGCCTGGATAGGCCTAAACATTCAGAGAGTTCTGACTGATATAAAGTCTTACTGGATAATCCAAGTATGGCAGAAGTAGAAGAACTGTTTACATCTCCTTCCCACTGCAGCCCCAGCCATTTCTTAGCACCAGTGTTGACAACATGCTAATTCAGCAGTAAGTTAAGGGGCCAGGAGCACACTGGATTATATCTTCTCCTGCCCCAATTCTCTGCCCAATTCCCGGCTTGCCTTTTTATTACCTTCTGAGAAGAAGGAGACTCAGAAGCTCTTAACAGGAAGTCTCTCATTTCCCTGTTCATCACTCCCTTTTCAAACTCAGAAGTACACAGTCACACTTCTTTCGATGATCCTTTTCCTTTCTCCAGTTGTATAATTCAATGACCTTTGTAATTCAGTTCTGGGGACCAAAGAAACACAAGATGTTTGTATGCTTGAAATTTGAAAATGAAGGCTACGTTAAATGCATTTTGAATAGACTAAGTTAAAAAGGAGGCATCTTATCTCTTCACAGTTACAATTTCAAATTTTTGGTTAGGTCTATTATATGGGCTGCAAAAATCTGGATGATGTTTAAATGGCAGCAAAGAGATATGGAAAACTCTAACTCTATGCTGCCATCGAATGGTATAGTGGATAGGGAGACATGAAGGAGTTAAAAGAAAACTTAAATCTGTCAATCCAATCTGAACCTGTAAATCTAGATAGTGGGCAGACACACTGGAGCCCAAGAAAATCAAATAATGAAGAACCAATCAGGAGCAAGAAAATTTGCCTTTGGGGGGGCGGGGAGAGGGACGCTTTAGGCTTTAAAAAGAGAACAGAAAAACTCAAATTTGTTTTTTGCTGTTGTTAATTCTTCCCAGACAGACTTCAGACAAGTAAGGAATGTGACCCATCCTGGTGGAGGAGAATCAGCAGCAATCTAGGAAATGATGGAGTTAGAAGTAGAATTGGATTTATTTTATAGGCTGATCTGTACCATTCTAATTCATTCTATTTTGTTCTTCCTGTATTCTGTATGGATGTGGGTGTATTCTTGGCTGGAAAGACTGTTGAGTTAAAGCCTATAGAAGTCATGCCATGTTCCTCTCTCCCTTTCTCTTAATGCTTTTCAATTCCCATACACCTTCTTAATCTTGATATACATAGTAAAAGACTTGTACCTTTTTTTCCTGAATCAGCACTCTCATTCTGACAGAGAATTTAGCCAATCACATGTCCTGGCTGCTCTGCTAAGCTGCAAAAAAAAAAAAGGGGGGGTGGCAGGGGAGTCAAGGAAGAGGTTTTCCGCTTTTTTTTACTGAACAGAAGTGACTGACTCACCATGGAATGAAGTAGATGGTAGCAAGCATCTGCCAAGTAGGATCTCCCCAAGACTATGAGGGGGTACAGAAGGAACTGGGGGGAAGGGCTCAGCCCCCCTCCCTTGAGATAGACAGAGTGGTTGATTCTCCATGTCCCAGGTGCGCATGTGCAATAAGAGGAAGAGGGCTGTTATTACAAGTGGTTCTCCCAATTTTTGCAGCCCAGTTTCAGTACCCTTGATTAATCCAAAGCAGCAAATCGGTGAACTTAAAAGGGCTGTGTGGACACAACCTTTGCACCAAGCACGCTGTCTTCTCCGACACCCCTTGCAATGCTGGCCGCCACAGTAGTGAGGCTTGGTGAGTAAGAAGCTGGGAATGTGAATAGGTTAAGCAATTCTAATTAGTAAAGCTAAGAGCTTCACAGAGTTTCCATGTGCTGGTTTTTCTCAAGTTCTCCATTCCTGTATCAGCTCCAATATGTAACATCAGCATACAAAGAAAGGGTGAATCTAACACACGGTTGCCCATTTCAATGGAGGTCTTCAAGAACACTCCTTCCCCATTCTGCTTTCCCAGCAATTGGGGACAAGCTGCTTCTGGAATAGAAAAGCAACAGGGCAGCAGAATACGGGTTCCCGGGGATATCCCAATCTTACAGAGATGGTAGGCAGAGGCATATGTCTTTCTAGTCAGACCCGTGCAATCGTAAGAGGATCTTGCAAAGGTGGAATTATGGATGTGGTTCGGGGCCTTGGTGCTTTACTTGCATTTCATCGTGTCATGCAGAGAGTGAGAAAGAAGGCTTTGATGAGACCTCCAGGGCCACTTGGTCTTCTTATTTGTACACACACTCAGGACACACAGAAACAAACGCAGCTTTACAAAGGTTAGTATTCTACCATAAAAGCTTTATATCCCTAGTATCTCTCACTGATACTCATCCTTATATGGTCTTGCTGGCCAGGCTGGGTTTGAATTCCAGAAGAGTTAAGGTGGGAACCCCACAGTGTATAGTTCATCAGTCTGGGTGATGTTTCCAAAGTAATACAGTTCCCACCCGCTTTGATAACTTTCCATAAAGACTAGCCAGGTCCGGCTTGGGCCTCTCCTCATCTTCCTTGGTACAATTCTGCTGTGCTCCCCAGTTCAGTGAGGTCACCATCTCTGGTGGTCTTTCCTTAGAGGCAGCTAATCTGGAATTTTTCTACATGCTGTTTCAACAGACATCTATCACCCAAAAACAAAACAAAACAACCAAAAACCCTTCTGCATCGATAGACCGCTTTGAGTCAGTCTCAGGTACTCCATCTTTAATATATGACCATTCATATTTTCAACATAATACATGACACAAAATACGTGGTAAATACAGGAAAAAAACACGTACAAATCAATACATGCAGTCACTAAATAATAACATTGGGAACAAGTCCATGGATGACATACCTGTGTGATATAAGGTAAGATATATATGTCCATTTGTACACCCATCTGAGTCATATTGATTAGTTTAAATGTATATCAACTTCTCAAATGTAGAACAAAACTTTCAAGGAGACTTATTAACTAAACATCTAAAAGTTGCAATGCTGCTCCCCTTTCTTTTAATGGGAATTAATTGAAAGTGTTTGTGTAAGATCAGAAGTACTTAGGGAATACCAGGGTTTCCCCACAGAAATACATTCTCTTGCACAGACCGAAAGACAGCCGAGGAAATGTTGTGACCAAGTTATTAAGACCTAGAGCCCACCTGGAGCTGGAATATATCCGGATTTCTTCCCACACACAGAATATCCTAATTCACTTCACAGAGAAGTAAACCACCTACCACCAGAAAAGAAGGAATGCTTTAAAGCATTGTAGACGTGGTTGAGTTCAGAGTAATTAGGTAAGTTCGGACTGTTTGGGGACTTTTTGGTTTTATCAGAATAGTGTGAGAATTTTAAAACTGTTCTGTATTAATGATGGAGAGGCCTTTCTTTATACACATGTAAGGTTTTCAACCTAGATTCTAAGAAGCAAATAAGACTCTAGACCGAGGCTTTTCAAGGTAAAAATCTTCAGCTTTCTTGTTGGCCAAGAGTAAAGCAGGGTGGGGGGTCTCTCGTCTCCGTGGCAGTTGGAGGTTGTAGAGAGTACCACACCCAAGTGAGGGGCAGCAAGGTTTTTATACATTCCCTCCCAAGGCAAAAGAAATACAATGCTTGTAATACGATGCTTTTGCCGTATTTGGGCATTACTTTGTTTCAACCTTGGCTGATGTACCCCTCACCTTATCTCACAGGGCGAGCTTTTTAAACACTACGTGATCTGATGCTTTTCACTAAATGGCGTGAAGCAATTTACAGAAGCAAAATGCTGTTTATTAAAAAACTTAAAGCAACTTTCTTATATCCCTTCACACACAATTCTGATAGCAACTACTGATAAACCATTGTCCGATGTCCTACATTCTGGGATGCTTGGGAAGAGGACTACTTTTCTTAAGCACATGCAGATTTCTCTTCTCAAACTTTAAGCATTCCCAGTTTTCTCTTCCCAGGAACTAATTTTTAGTCTTCCTTCCAAAATCTCATTTTCGGTCACAAAATGCCTTCCTGTCTTTTACTGCATATACTGTGATTGTCCGTCAGTAATAATCATGAAGAAAAAATAATGTTATAAAAGATCAGCAGAATACTGACACCATATGAACAAGGCTTTTCATTCTTGGCCCATGCATTCTTCCAGCATGTCAGTTTCAATGACTGTACCTTTGGTCGAGTACAGGATCAAGAATTCTACTTTGCAGGAATGTTATATTGTATGCTATCCTCCTTCTCCTGCGTAAACCTTGGGTGATAAGTCTTAGGCTGCATTTTAATCTGGTTCAATTTTATTGTGATTGAAATCATAACCCATTTCTTACCATGAATATCTTATTTTTCTTTACATCTTCCACTAAGTCAGATACCATATAATACTGATTACTGCATTCTTTCAGTTTCCACAGTATACTCTGATTCAATGGGAAAGAGCACACGGGTGACAGAATTCATTCTCAGTGGGTTGACCGATGATCCACAGTTGCAGCTCATCCTTATACATTATTTCTGAGGAATAATCCCACCTCATTTTCCTCAAACTTCTCCCAGTATTCAGACTGGGGATGTGTGTGGGTGTGTGGGATTCAGTGATTCTTAAGGTTTTGTTACTCTATTTGTACTTGAAATGTTTAAGAGAACATATAATATTGATTACTGTATTTTTTCAATTTCCACAGCATATTATGATTCAATGGGAAACAGCACACGGCTGACAGAATTCATTCTCAGTGGGATGACTGATGATCCACAGTTGCAGCTTATCCTCTTTGTGATATTTTTTGCTGTTTATGCCATCACCCTGGTGGGGAATGTGGGCATGATTGTCTTAATCAGGATCAGTCCTCAACTCCACACACCAATTTTTCCTTAGCAACTTATCCTTCTTGGATATCTGCTATTCATCATCTGTCACCCCAAAGTTCCTATGCCACCTTTTAAAAGAGAAAAAAGTTATTTCATTTACAGGTTGTTTTACTCAACTTTACTTTTATGGCGTATTTAGTACCACAGAGTGTTATCTCCTAGCTATGATGGCCTATGACCGCTATGTGGCCATCGGTCACCCTCTACTGTACTTGGTCACCATGTCCCAAAGAAAATGTGTTCAGCTAGTAGTAGTTTCCTACACTGTTGGGGTTCTACATTCCTTAGTGCATATAATTCCTGCATCTCAGTTGTACTATTGTGGACCAAATATCATTAACAATTTCTTCTGTGAAGGTCCTGCCATATTACAACTTGCCTGTTCAGATATCAGTTTCAATTATCTGTTGATATTCATATTTATTGGCTTCATTTTAATGACCACAAGTTTGATTGTTCTCACATCTTACACTTATATCCTGATCACCATTTTAAAAATCCGCTCTGCCAAGAGTCGTGAGAAAGCCTTCTCGACGTGTACATCTCATCTCATGGTCATCACTATTTTCTATGGAGGTACCAGCTTTTTGTATGCACAACCAGGATCTAGCAAGTCTCACCACCTAAACCAAATAGCTTCTGTGTTGTATGTAGCAGTGATCCCCATGATCAATCCCTTGATCTACAACCTGAGGAACCAGGAGGTAAGGATTGCCTTCAAAAAAATTCTGGAAAAAATAGTTGCATTCCTTTTTATACCAAAAACTGAATACCCTTAAAACTACAGTCAAATATAGAAATATAGAGGCAAATAATCGTACATTAATAGTGTGGTTATCTGACACATTTCTACCTGGAAGGCTGCCTGACTGAATTTGTCTTGCTCTCAGTTAAAGGAATATTGGGACTGAGCCCAGAGATCTTGTGACAGCAAAATCAGTTTTCATATTTAAAAAGGCCCCCATGATATTGTATTTTTCCTAAAACCAATTAATAGGATCTAATTGCTAAATGTTAATAGTGTAACTTCAGTAGGATACCTTGGGGGGGATGGGTCTTATAGATATAATAGTATATTATATAAAAACCTGCACTATGGTAAGAATGATAAGGCATAAAGGGGCCACAAAAGCAACATGGGATTCATATGTAGCAGAAGATTGCACAACAGGGGTGTATTCAGATATCACACTAAGTAAAAACAAACATGACCAAAAGAAAATATGTTCAGATAGTAGTGATTTCCTACACTGCTGGGGTTCTACAGGCTTTGGTGCATATCATTCCTGCATCTCAGTTGTCTTACTGCGGCCCAAATACCATTAAGCATTTTTACTGTGAAGGTCCTTCTCTACTGGAACTCATCTGTTCAGATACCAGTTTCAATTATCTGCTGATATTTATATTTATTGGCCTGACTTTGGTAATAACAAGTCTGCCCCTTCTCACTTCCTACATTTATATCCTGATCACCATTTTAAAGATTTGCTCTGCCAAGGCTTGAGGGAAACCCTTCTCCACTTTACATCTCACCTCACGGTCATTACTATTTTCTATGGATCTGCCAGTTTTATGTATGTACAACAAAGTACTAGACATACTCACCACCTAGACCATGTGGCTTCTGTATTCTGCGCAGTGATGAGCCTGATGGTCAATCCCTTGATCTACCACCTGAGGAACCAGGAGATAAGGATTGCTTTCAGGAAAATCCTGGGGGGGCGGGGGGGGGAGTTGCATTCCTTTTAATACTGAAAGCTGAATATCCTTAAAGCCAATGTATATAATAGAATTATATGCACAAATATCTATATATTAATAGTGTGGCTATCCAGCTCACGTCTACTCAGAAAGCTGCCTGACTGAATTCAGACTTTTTTCCTCCCAGCTCAGTTTTTATTGGGATCCATGTTAAACAGATTCTAACAGCAAAGAGAAAGGTTACATTTTTTTCCAAAATCAATTAATGGGAGCTAATTATCTGGGTTTACTGCTGGTCCCCTCTGAAATCACAAATATGCTTCAGCCTTGTTTCTTCTCTTCAGGTTTTACTTAGCAAGGAACAGTTGCTCAGGCTCAGTTTTCAAGAAATTGTAAAGGCTGTTTGCTTTTGTCCAAGCCAAGCATTACCAAGGATTCTAGCACCATCATTAAAGGATTTAAAAGCCTGTTCAATTATCTAAAGTTTTGCTTATTTTTCCTTCTTTAGCATTATCTTATATTTTAAACAATTCTACCAGTTCCAAAGAGCTGCTGGATAAATAGTTCTTTGATACCCATTTCCAAACATATACCTTTGCTGACTCAATAAATTATATTAAGCCAATCTTAAGCCATGTGGTATTGAGGTCATCATGAAGACGTTTGGGATCAACTTCCCGCTAGTCATGCTGGACTTCCAGAAGTGATCTTGACACACGCACAATGTTTTCTTTGCACTCGCAGAGAAGGAGTTTGCCTTGTCTTTTTGTGGGATGTTCCTTGACCTCCAAGTCTAATCTGCAGCTCTGGCATTTCTGTGCCCATCCAAGTCCCATTTTCTTTTTTATAACACTGCATTATTTATAAATGTTCTTATAAGGTGAGAAGACCAGACCATGTCAAATATAGTGCTCCTGAGCTTCAGGGAGGTGTCACACACCTCATTCTGATTAGGATGAATCTTGGAAGAACAGCTCTGGAATTGATGCTTTGTCCATTTAATCCTATTGACTGGTTGAGGTATTAGGAGTGGAGAGCATGTGAGGGATTCCCTCTTGGTTTCTCTCTTTCTGTCTGCTCTGCTTTTCCTTGATTGGAAGAATGACCCTTTTAGGCTTTCCCCCAGCCTTCTTCGTGCAAGTTCAATTCGTCACATCTCCTTCTGTTTCTTTCCACATCATGAAGATCAACAGCTGAGAGATGCAGGTTTTCTACTGCAGAATGCAACTGCAGTGATAAATGGTATTGCTCTTTTTGGAGTTAAGCACCTGTTTCTAGATACTGTTTATGGGATTTCTTTATCTCATAAGTGTTTGCTCTGCTAAATGCAAACCTCAGTGACTGAATTAGAGGAGCTCTGTCTGGCTTATCTCAAAATTGTCCTTTCCTTCCCCTGGCAGCAGAGAACATAGCAGCTTGGCAGCCCAGGACAAAATGATTGCCCAGAGCAGTAACCAGCCACTGGAGAGTAGAGGGCATGTCAGGCGTTGCAGCCAACAGAGCTGGGGCTGCCGTTAGGTCATAATGACACCATCCACCATCCACTCTGCCGGATTAAGAGAGCTCAGGATGGAAGACAGCAGTTTTGAACTGAGGCTGGAAAAGATGAGCACAGTGTGCATTTGCAATGAGGTAGGATTGGGAGAAGGATGATATCACTCATTCCTGCATTCAGGAAGTGGTGGGTGCCCCATACTGGCAACAGGCCACACAGAAAGTGCTGATCTGCCCTTAGTTTCCTGTTCCCAGATTTGGACATTTGTTGCTTTCCCCAGTCATTTGCACCATCTTTCTCTGAATGTTTCTTAAAACATGGTATTCTAGTTTTTCTGAAAGCTGCTTAAATGTGGTGTTCAGAACTGAATATAGTACCCAGAAACTAGTGGTATTGTTACTTCTTGTGATTTAGAAACTATATTTCTATTGTTTCAGCCTAAAATTGTATTGAACCTTTTAGGAGACATTGAGCACGGCAGGTTCCTAGTTAATTTTTGGTCAATTCCAATTCCAAGATCTTGTTCACATATACCAGCCAAGGATCTCCCACCTTATATTTATACATCTGATTTCTTTTTCCTAAGAGAAGAACTTTGCACTTGCTGCAATTACATTTCATTCTCTTACTTTCAGTCCCCTTCTCTAACTTATCAAGATCATTCTGAAATGCGTTTCTGTCATCTACAGTGTTAGCCTCTGCATCCTGAGGGATAACTTTATTCCAGTTCAGTGATGAACCATTGATAAGCACTCCTTGGTTTAGTGTTTAACATTCATTCTTACTGTTTGAAACAATGAACAATTCAATGTTACTAAGAACTCTGCTCACTAGTGATGGAAGTTCAAGCTAGTAAATACTGAGGTAGACAATCATAAGACCCAGGAGGACGTTCATTGCCTCCATGTCCTTTGCTCAGAAAATGTTTGGCCCTGGAAAATGTCTGTGTTGGATCTCCTTTCTCTGGGCTGGAAAGGGGAAGGCATGGGGCCTCAAAATGTGCAGGGTGGTAGGATATGTATAACCACATTAATTTATGAGCCTCACATCAGTACATTAATGCCAGTTTATTGCACTAGCATATAACACTGGCAGTCAGTATATTGCCATGAAGATAGCTTTAAGCCATGTTTTTGTGGATGGGTATGAAAGATGGGATTTCTGAGACTCACTCAAACCAAGCCAAAGAGACAGAAAGGTTTCTTCAGGAGGATTTCAACATAAGCTGCATGTAGAGAATGGCAGCTTCAAAGATGACTTAAGAGATAAAGAGAGAGAACAAAAGATGGTCCCCAAAACAAGAGACCTCCCATGTGAGCTGGGTGGGCAATGGGATTCTGATGGAAGAAAAGTGCCAGGATGAGACTGGCCAAATCTTGTTGGAAAGTGTAAAACGTACGGTAACTGTAACACTTTGGAATATCACACTGAAAAAACAGTGTGGTAACGTACACAGTGGGTGCCCCAACGCAGTTCTTCTGGAACTCAGCCTAAGCCTGACCAGCTAGACTTCGAAGGGTGTGAATGAGCAGGGCCTTTAGATCACTGGAGCAAGAACTGAAGTTTTAAACGTGCCCTGGCTTCTATTGAATTAATTTTTAATATACCCTAACCCTAACCCTGACCCTAAGCTTTTAAACAAGAAGATAAACCCTAACACAAACTAATATAAAGAAGAAAAGGGGAAAAGAAAGAAATCAAAGAAAAAGAAAAAGTGCAAGAAAAGGAAAAACCTTGAGGAAAAATAGAAAAGAAAGAAAAAAAGATGAAGAAGTGGGCTCTGATATTCTTCACAGCAGTTATAAGTAAAAGTATATTTTAACCGCTTCTCTTATGGTACATCATCTTACTCTTCTTTCTATAATCTATCCTGTCTAATCATCAAACCATAAATCACAAGTTCGGGTTTTTTTTTTTCATTTTTACGCAAAAAGTTCATAAAAGGCTTCCGGTCACCAATAAATGTAGATAGTGTTTTTTTCTCTAATCAAAGAAGTCAATTTATCCATTTCAGCAAAATCTATCAGTTTAACCAGCCATTCCTCCATAGTGGGTAATCTGTCGAATGCTTCCATCTCCGTGTACATAGTAATCTCCCCGCAGTAATCATATATTGAAATAATCTTCCATGGCTTCCTTGGCATCTTGTAACGCTTTGTACTAAATTTGTGGGGGGGTTCCCTTGACATATAAATTTGTCATTGTTTAAATGGTGCATCGGTTGTCAAAACAGGTATTGTCTGAAACAAAAACATTATACTTGGCAAAGCATTCATTTTTATCACAGAAATTCTCCCCAGCAGTGACAGTTTTAATTTCTCCCATCTTAACATATCCTTAATTTCAGTCCATGTCTTAACATAATTATTTTGAAATAACATACAATTCATATTTGTCATAGTAATACCCAAGTACAGTATTTACTTTTTTTCTCAATCTTAAAGCCAGTTTTCTCCATCAGTTCTATTTGATCTTCTAATTTCATATTTTTTCTTAACATCTTTGTCTTCTACATGCTAATATATCAAAATCCTTTTATTTAATTAATTAATTCATTGATTTGTTTATTTACCGTCCAAGATCAAGTCACAGAATTTAAAAAATACAGCACAGCATTAATACATGCATAAGTAACAGTATATACATACAGTACATAAAAGGAAGAAACGGTATAAAGTTAAGAATTCATTGAAGGCACCAATCAGTTTCAATAAGCTAAGGCTATAATTAAAATTTTTGTTACAGTACTGCCTTTGAAACACCTGAGTATTGATTGTTTAGTAAAAATACCTCAATCTCATTAGTTGCTCCTATATGTCTGACTGTCTGGATAAATATTATATATAACTGGATGGACTTTCTGGCCTTTGTGATAATGGTGGAGATAAAAGTTGGCAGAGGACTCTGCTACGTGAATCTACTGGAAATGGGCCTTAGAACCTTTTTCTGATGTACCTCAGGGTTCTAAATCTTCCTTCTGTTCAATAAGGGCAAACTGAATCACTGGGTGCTCAAATTATACCACTAGATTAATTCTAAACAGAGGAAAAGACCCAGTTCCATCTAAGTACACTCTAGGATTCCAAAACCCCTTCCTATTGGTCCACACAAGAAAGGTAGATTAATACAGGAATGTACATGTGCCTTTTCCTATGACCCATCCTTAAGGTAGGACTTCTGACCCTTCTACCTCCCCACAAACTAGGCTTCTCCTCACTAAGAAACATCTCAAAGTGGATTTTCCGTAGAAGATCCATCATTTAGTGTCTATCATCAGGAAAAAGATGGGAGCTAGTATTAACCATAACACCTATTCTGCTGTAAGACACAGCTTTGTAGAACAACAGTAACAGCAACAAAATGATTCTTTTTTAAAGGTTCCTGAGAAACATCTATCTGTGACTTTGGCCTTTGGCTACAGTGGAGTTCTGCTTGAGACTTTGGTAACATGTGTGAGTTAATTCAAATATTCACGCACACACACACACACAGCACCATAACTATAATTTTTTTATATTCAAAATTACCAAACTGGAAATCTTTTCAGTAATTGGGGATGGGACAGAATGTTACTTAATAATAGGATTCACCTTTCTAAGGAAGACAATTCTGAACTTCTTTTTAATCCACTTTAGGTACAATTCCCAGTATATAATTCCCAGCACAAACCTTGAGATGGGCTGGTCCATGATAGCTTCTAAAGTTAAGATCCCTTTTAATTCATACAGAAATGCCCTTGGGAGGAGGAAACTATAATGAGGTGGATAATCTTACACTGTTGTGGCATAATTCATAAAGATATATTATTCACCAAGAAATACAGCCGATGTAGTTTTCTTCATTACCTTCATCTGATTCATTTTGCATTGTCTTCTTCGTTCTTTGAATATTTCTACCTGGACAGCCACTATAATTCAGGGATGATGAGGGAGAAAGGAAGTCTTTCATATGATGAAATACTACCTTTGCCTGCCTGCATCACATATAAATGCCCACTCAGGAAGTGACAATGGGTGGCACTCCAGCTGTTATTGAACTGCAACATCCAGAATCCCTGAAATGTTGTTTTTTCAAGTTCTGGAATTCTACATATGCTTTCTACCAACAATATCTCAATGCCCAGTGACTCTCTTCTCTTCTTTAATCATGTTTCCACACTGGATAAGAAAGTCACTTTCTGGAGAGGACTATTGAACTGCAACTTCCAGAATCCCTCACCACTGGCCATCTGCACAGAGTTCCTAGGAGCTGGGGCTCAAACTCTACACGGCACAGAATACATAACTTTAATACAATATAGACTTTGATTCTCTCCTATATATACCATTTCAGACTCAACCAATCGACTGAAAATGCTTCAGAGAAAACCATTTTTTCTTCCTTATCATTATCATAAGATCCAATTGCTGTGCTCAGCTCCTTGCTTTATGCAAGTTACTTTCCATCCCAGACCATGAACTGGTTAAACTACAATTGCATCAATTTATGACGCATCACTTGATAATCAGAAGTTGAATGTATGGACAATTCTAGGAACTTCAATGGTCTGTTTAAAGCAATCTTAGATTTTGGGAAAGCTGAAACATTATTTTTTCAAGTTCTGGAATTCTGCATATGCTTTCTACTAAAAATATCTCAATGCACAGTAACTCTCTTCTCTTCTTTAATCATGTTTTCACACTGAATAAGAAAGTCAAATTTGGGAGAGGACTTCTATGAGTTTTAAGTGGAACATACCTGGAATGCCCACCCGTCCTCTGTTTGGCCCTAACAAAGCAATATATCTGCTTTGGATCCAAAGACAAGAAATGCATCAATGGGAAAAGGGTAGAACAACTTTACTCAATGAAACAGAATAACAGTGCAAAAATCATCTTACATCTCTTCTGACTGGCAGAAACTCCCAAGGATGATGACAGAAGGACCACTGAAGCCAGTGTGTGCATTGTGCGTTCCCAGAATCCTGGTCTATATTTAGGTCATCCTTGGAGGGATGCTGAGGACGTCTATAGTTTAATGTTATCTATCTCTCCATGCTTGCTTGCACCTGTTATATTAACGTATCATGAGGCCAAGGATATCCTGCACCATACGATCTTTTTGATTGATTATGGGCCATCAAGTCAGTGTTGACCTTTTCTACTGCATAGATAAAATTTCTCCAGATTGATCTTTCCCAAAGTGGTCTTTCAGGGCTTCCATTGATCCGGTCTTCACCACTGTAATGATGCTGATCAACTATCCTCCCTTTTTTAAAGCAACCATACTTTTTCATTGTATTATAAAATTTATTATAAATTGCACATCAGTCTGAAGCCAGGGCACATATAATTGGAAAACAAGAACCTTACTATTTAATTAATGTAATCTATAAATATGAGGAAAGGAGATACAAAATACTAAACTTCCCAGCCATATCACCCGCACTGTTGCTCCCTCCTTCCTCCTTAAACTTTAGGGTAGAGTAGGGAACAGGGAGGAAATTGGAGGAGGGACGCAGCTATTCAAACGCACCACATGCTACTGTTTCCTGTTCAAGCATGATGTGCAACTGGTGCTAGAATTGTGATGTTATGGATCTGTGGAATACAATTGCTTTTTAGTTTGCAAACCAGCAACATTTTTATACGGATATTATGAGGAGCAACATCGAAAATGATGTCATCTCTGAGTTGTTTTACATAAAATATGTCTTCTACTTATTGCCAACAATAAAATACTGATAATGCAATCCTTTAGATCACCTCCTCCAGTACATGTGAAAGAGCTCTAATATCCAACAGAGATATTTTTCTCATCTGAGCTTGCCTCTCACGTCCCCCTCAACCTGCACAACTATTTGCTGGGTGGGAGAGGGCAACTTCAGAAAGCCCCCAATTGCTCTGTCAGAAACATGGCAAGGAACACTGCTATTGTAGAAACTGGTTTATCTAGCTTTTGCAAACTACTGGGTCAGACTATCCTGAAATAGTTGCAATATTTTCAGCTCAAAGGTTGGACAGAGAAAAATGGATGAAGAAGGGAAACATTTCTTACTTATTTCATTCTTTAAGTGATAGTAGAAAAGTATTAAACTGATTGCTAGAAATATTAGTAATTACCATCCCTTAATAAGTAGAGAGTAATTACTTTCACCTTAAGAAGAATGAGATATCAGGTGATATCTTTCTTTCTACGAAGAGAAAAGATAAAGATATTTGGATGGGAGACTGCTAGAAAATCTTAAATAGGAATTAGTCTGGGAAGCTGAAAAGCTCTGTATCACAGGTGGTTCCCTGAAGTCACCAGCACTTGAGTTTGCCTAGTGAAGGATTTTGCCTGAATCTGGTACTTTATTAAATCAATGCTACATGACTTAATATTGGCTTACCATAATATATAGAGACAGAGAAATGTGGATACCAAAAGGCTGTTTTTCAGTTAGCTTTCTGGAATTAGTGGAACTGTCATATTTTAGTCTTATTATGAAGGATGACAAGCTATGGAGTATCCTGGATGACACATCATATTCTTTAAATCCATTGTTACAGTATTTGGCAAGTGATACTAACAAAAAAAATAGAACACATATACTGTACCTTGGAACGTTATGGAACCATAAAGTGAATAACAGATTTCTGCTACCTAAACTCGAAGAAAGAAAAATATGGACATATGATAGAAAAGAAGTATAACCAGAAAATCTTTAATCAACTTGTATGTACTGCTTTCCAAAAAATAACATGTCAATATAGTTTTATATAAATACTTCCCACTAGAATGAATTCAGGTTGGAAGCCCATCTGCACGTAACAGAGAATAGGCGAGATGGAACTCATGGAGGCTTCTTCTCAGTAGGCGTGCATATTATTGTCTTACAAGAAAGTCTATTTAATTGTACTCTTGTGCCACTATGTAGTTCTGAAGATACCACAATATCTTATGTAAATGTTCCTTGGTAAAAGTTTGATTTAAGAACAAAGGGACACAGCTTTTTTTCCAAGGGCTTTTCTGATGGCAGTTCTGACCTCCTGGTTCCTCAGGCTGTAGATCAAGGGGTTAACATGGGGGTCACCACTACGTAAAACACAGAAGCCATTTGGTCTAGGCGGTGAGACTGCCTAGAGCTTGGTCGTGCATAGATAAAGCTACAACATCCGTAGAAAATGCCAATGACCATGAGATGAGATGTACAAGTGGAGAGGGCTTTCTGATGACTCTTCGCAGAGTGATCCTTTGAAATGGTGACCAGGATGTAAGTATAAGAGGTGAGAATGATCAGGCTGGTTGTCATTACATTGAACCACACAAATAAAAACATCAAGAGATCATTAAGGCTAATGTTGGAACAGGCAAGTGCCAATATGGGAGGAACTTCACAATAAAAATGCTTAATGATGTTTGGGCCACAGTAGGATAATTGAGAAGCAGCAGCTGTGTGCACTAAAGCATTTATGATCCCAGCAATATAAGAAAATGCTGTCAGCTGGACACGCTTTTTGGGGGACATGGCGATCAAGTAGAGTAGAGGATTACAGATTGCCACGTAGCGGTCATAGGCCATCACAGCTAGGAGGTAGCACTCTGTGGTGGCAAATAGGCCGTAAAAGTAAAGCTGAGTAAAGCAACCCGCAAAAGAAATAACTTTATTCTCTTTTAAAAGATTGGATAGTAACTTTGGGGTTACAGACGATGAGTAGCAGATATCCAAGAAGGATAAATTGGTGAGGAAAAAGTACATTGGGGTGTGGAGTTGAGGACTGCTCCTGATTAAGACAATCATGCCCACATTTCCCACCAGGGTGATGGCATAAACAGCCAAAAATATCACAAAGAGGATGAGCTGCACCTCTGGGTCATCGGTCAACCCAGTGAGTATGAATTCTGTCACCTGTGTGTGGTTTCCCATTGAATCGTAATACACTGTGGAAACTGAAAGAATGCAGTAGTCAGTATGACATGTTCTCTTAAACATTTCAAGTGCCAATAGAGTAACAAAACCTTAGGAATCACTGAATCCCACACACCCAACCCCACGGCACTGTGTCTGAACACTGGGAGAAGTTTGAGGAAAATGAGGTGGGAGTATTCCTCCGAAATAATGTGTATTGTAGTGAAGCCCCTTTTGGATTTTTTGTGGAAAACAGAAAAAAAATGAAATTATGATATTAGTAAAATTAATAGACTATAGGAAAAATGGATGTTAAGTTGTAATCTTAGAGTAAGAGTTTAATGCATGAATTATTATATCTGCTGTAAAAGAAGCAAGAAGCCATTTTTTTGTATTTCTGTTTCTTTTTTCTTTTTCTTTCTTTTTTCTGTCCTTTTGCTTTCATTCTTTCTCTTTACACTTCATTTTCTTCTATTCTGTTTCTCAATTATTAGTTTTTGTTAGTTTTTAATCTTTATATTTTTAAAATTTAATAAAGTTATTACTACCAATAGTATATATTGTAGCAGATATCTTCACTGTGAGAAATACCCACAATGGGGCTGCATATGTATACATATATGTACACATATATTACAATACTATATCACATACATTTATACAGAGGGAGATTGAGAAAGAGACTTCGACACACACATGCCACACGGTGGGAAACAGACTGGGATTTTAATCAAAACAAAACCGAACTAGAATAAAATACATCCTGAGGTCAACAGGTTGTTGCAGGAAGAGAATGTTGTTACTATATGCCTATAAAGCTATTAATGCTATTAAGAGCAGAGGTCCTTGTTTGTGACCTGACCAAAGATCTGAATCAGGTCAGCCACCAGGCCAGAAGAAGTCACTCATATCATGAAGTATCCATATTCTGCTGGTCTATGATCATTTATGCGTTATTATTACCGGAGGACAAATCAGTAGGTAGAAAGTACTGCAAGGCAGGCAGTTACGGATATGAATCTGTGTGGTCCAAATTTAGGGCCCCAAAGGGATGTCTGAAGGGAAACAGCATCCTATTTTTCCCAGAACGCAGGGCCTGGCATAGTTGCTTGTCAACAGCTATTGTTAGAATCAGATGGATAAGTGAAGAATTTTCAGTCAGTAATACAGAGCCACACAGAGCAATTTTGAAAATGTCCTATTAAGAGAGAGACGCCGTTAAACTCACCCTGTTACACAAAGCTCAATCGCACCTTCAGCAGTTTAAAGCATTCTCTTCCTTCAGAGCTCTTTTTTGGTTGTGGGTGGATCACGTCCACGTGAAACCAGTTGCAAAATGCTTCGATTGTCAGGAGGCAGTTCAGATATATTTCACCTCCAGGTAACTCTAGGTGGCTGAAAGCTTCAGCGGTTCGAGTCCAGCCTCGCGTTAACAAGGTGAGCTCTTGTTTCTATACCCGCAGCTTCTGCCAACTCAGCAGATCGAAAACATACGTGAGTAGATAAATGAGGACTCTCACTCCGGTGGGAGGAAAAATGCTGGCAGCGGCTCAACAGAGAGACGGGACAAGTTGCCGGTAAAAGCGCGAAAACCGCGCTCGTCCGAAAAAGGGGGGCGAAGCAACGGAAATCCCGCCTCCTGTGCTGCCAGCTGGGCTGACGCTCTAGGAATTAGGCTCTGGCAAAGTCTAATTCCGAAACTAGAAAGATGCAATTGCCTTGAAAACCGCTAGGGGGCGGTCACTGCAGAGTCAGTAATGACTGTTAAGCAGATAAAAAAAAAAAAAAGCAATTTTCCCATACTGTCTTTGGGACTTTGCAGGAGAACTTAATTCTACTGAAGAAATCCTGGGTATTCCCTTAGTACTTCCCACCCCAGGCACAATGCATAACGTTTATCCTAATAACCACCAAGGGACTTGCATCAGAGCCAAATTATTATCCTCTGGCTATATGACAGAACAAAGCACTGATTGACATTTTTAAAGCATAGATTTCTCTGTAAAATGTCACTTGGTCCTGACAGGCTGTTTGTCCCACACAGTTCTGAAATTACCCACTGTGGGTTTTCTTGCCCTATGAATCCGTGAATGCCACAGAAATGGCAAAAATAATCTTGCAGTGATAAACCTAAACTGACAACCCCCAGCTTTCACTATTCTTTCTTTCAGCTCATCCAGTTCTAAATGCCAAGAAGTCTAAGCATGATTGATGGTTGAAGAATTTTTATTATGATTTTTGCACTGGAAGAGATATTTTGCAGTGTTACCAAGGAAATCCCTATAAATACATATAACCAGTTCCTCTCCCCCCCTCCCCTTCTGTTCCCCATCAGCTTTTTGTTCCCTGCTATCTACTTGCTCCATTCCTCCTGGAAACTAGATAATTATACCAAAGCCATGATAGACATCTTGGGTCATTTCTTTTCCATCTCTAGAATAACAGTCCTATTATCAAGAGCTTCCTTTACAAATGACTATGAATTCAGTTTTGGACACAGGTGTAATGCAAGAAACTTGGAAAGAAACCCATATTACCTTGATTCGAAAACATCAACAGGATTTGACCTTGACAAAGAATTATAGACCAATATCTCTATTGAACAATGACTATAAGATATTCACAACAATTCTAGTGGAAAGAATGAAGAATATTCTTGTAAAATTTATCCATCAAGTTCAAGCAGGATTTTTACCAAAAAGACAGTTAGAGATAATATCCAAAATGTTTTGTATATATTAAAATACCTGGAACAACATTATGAAAAGTAAGCAGCTTTGATATTTTTGGATGCTGAAAAAGCCTTTGACAATTTAAATTGGCCTTTTATGTTTAAAGTCTTGGATTTTATGAAATTTGGGGAAAACTTTGTTAAATGGATTAAATCAATATATATACCACAAACCGCAAAAGTAATTGTTAATGGAGACTTTACTAAACCATGTGAAATTCAAAAAGGTACAAGACAAGGATGCCCCTTGCCTCCATTATTATTCATATTGGTTCTAGAAGTATTACTTAGCGATATTAGACAAGATGACAACATTTTGGGAATAAGAGTTAAAAAAGAAGAATATAAGTTAAGAGCCTTTGCTGATGACCTAGTCATTACTCTAGAAAACCCACTGGAAGGGGTCGAATTGTTAATGCAACAATTGAGAGACTTTAGGTGACTAGCAGGGTTCAAAGTAAATATACAAAAAACAATGGTTTTAATTAAAAATATGGATTTTTATCAACAGAAGAAACTGAATGAACTAACTAGATTTACAATAGAGAAAAAAATAAAATACCTGGGAGTATATTTGACATCAAAGAATGCTGGTTTCTTTCAGAATAATTATGTTCCACTCTGGACAGATATTAAAAAAGATTTAGACTGATGGGAAAAGTTACAATTGTCATTATTAGGAAGAATATCGGTGATTAAAATGAATATTTTGCTGCAAATTCTATATCTTTTCCAGACAATTCCAATATTGACTTCAGAAGCACCCTTTAAACAATGGCAACACAACATTTCTAAGTTTATATGGCAAGGAAAAAAACCAAGAATAAAATATAAAGTTTTACAAGATGTGAAAGAAAGAGGTGGGTTGGGTCTTCCTGATTTGAAATTGTACTATGTAGCTTGCTGTTTAGTATGGCTTAAAGAATGGATAAATGTATAAATTATTGTTGAGAGAAGAAATGGTTAAAGAACAAGTTAAAGAATGCATGATTAAATGGGCAAAATATATTGGGCATAATATACATATCCAGCAATGGGAAAATATGTGGTCTAAAGGATTAAAATTTACTTTATGTTATAATTTGAAAGAAAATTTTTATAAACTGTTGTATTGATGGTATATGACACCCCAAAGACTATCAAAGATGTATGGGACAATTTCCAACGTTTGTTGGAAATGTAACCAACAAGAAGGGTCGTTTTACCATATCTGGACGACATATAAAATTGCAAAGAAATTCTGGATGCAAATATAAACCTTGATGCAGAGCATACTACAAATATAGGTTCCATTTAAACCAGAACTCTTCCTGTTGGGGATAATGGATTTTCAAGTAGGAAAACATCTTATTAGAATTACCCAATACATGATTACCGCAGCAAGACTTCTTTATGCCCAATTTTGGAAAACCCAGACACTACCAACAATAGAAGAATGGTTGTTAAAACTGATGGAAATGGCAGAAAATGGTAAACTGACTTGCTTATTAAAAGAAAACTCAAGTAACTATTACCTTAAAGAATGGAAACCATTGATGGACTATTTGCAAAATGCAGGTGGGGCGAAGCTTACATGGGGACTTGAAGATTAGGTTATAAATGTAATGGGATATGTTTTGACAAAGAATTACTCCTACTTAATGCATTAAAAACTAGCACTTATGATAGTCTTACTATTCCTAAGAACAGAGATAGATTGGAAGTTATCTATTTTTCATATCTTTTTTCTTTCTTTTACTTTATCTCACTTTTTCTTTCCCCTTTCTTTATAATTTGTATTTTCAATTTTCTTTTTCATTTCTAACTTTTAACTTTGTAGCATTAAAATTTCAATACAGTATTATATATATAAAAAAGAATATCTACTGTATATTAAAGACATTTCCTCATTCCAGCATCTTTATTCCCCAGAGAAGTTGTTCATAACAGTCTTCACTTCCATGAATTCAGAAATCCTGAGAAAGTTAAAACAAAAACAAAAAGTGTATGAAAAAGTCCCAGGACTTGGTAGCAGAGTGTGCCAACAAGAAAAAGGAAACTGACCAATTTTACTCTACTGTTTTGTTTGGAAGTGCAAAGCCCTCCAGCCAGCATTTTCCTTACAGAACCTGAAGTTCAGGAGCTAGAGGGAAATAGAGCCACAGTATCTTAAAAGAAAGAAAGAAGGAGAGGGAGAGGGAGAGGGAGAGGGAGAGGGAGAGGGAGAGGAGAGGGAGAGGGAGGAAGGAAGGAAGGAAGGAAGGAAGGAAGGAAGGAAGGAAGGAAGGAAGGAAGGAAGGAAGGAAGGAAGGAAGGAAGGAAGGAAGGAAGGAAGGAAGATTGATTAGCTTTGCCATGGCTTCAGCTAAACCACAGCTGAGCATGAAATAAATCAGTTCAGCTTTCCAACAGTGCTGACATTGTGGGAATGCAGGCCTGGAGCTGCTTTCAAACTAGGGCAGATTTCAGACATGGGAGTACCCTTCTTGATTACAGAGCATCATCACCCCTTGAAAAAAGGATGCTGATAGTGAGGAAATAGAAGATACTTACCAATGGCTCAGCTCCATTGCTGATGCTATCTCCCAAGATCTATTATCCTTACCTTCAGTTGACTCCCAGAATGAAGGGAGATCATGTATTGGGGTTCATCCTCATGTTCTATTTGCTGGGGCATGAGGACACCCCACTAGCCATTTTTAGAGGATATCTCTTCACAACATAGCCTGCATCTCATTGTACAGTAATAAATGTTTTAAAATGCATGTGGCTTCAATTGTGGTCACTGCCTAGACTTTTTTGTGAACCCCCTCATGCAGATCCCATCCCTGGAGAACCCACCACTGTGGCAGCCTGAGGTTGGCTTTAGGCATTTCAAAGTGAAAGTGGTGTTTCCTCTCTCATCCCAAACAAGGCTTCCCATGTGTCCAGTCTAGAATACCTCAGTAGCAAGGCTGGAGATGATGTCTTGTTCTATTGGTCACATAAATCTGCAGCAGGCGTAGTCCCTATCACAACCAGTCACTGGAAACTGTAACACTCTTGCCATTTTGTATTGGCTGGAGCTATCAGCACCTCACAATCCCAGGCGAAGAACGTTACACCTGTAGTCAGTTCCCCATTTCCTTGAGAGAGGACACTCTGCCAGGAGAAAGGTCTACCAGTTGGATAGATCATCATATCAGAAATGTTGATGGTCTTCAGACAGCTGGGAAAAGATAGCAGTATGGCTGAGGAGGAGGGAACCAGGGAGGGTCGTGAGGTTATCGGAAGAATAGGAAAGAACTGGTTATGGGGGGAAGCAGATGCAGCTGCTCAGGGAAAGCCTTGGGGAGAGGTGGAGGAGGCCTGTGCTGTACCAGGAAAAGCTGCCTCCAAGTTGAGCACTCAATGGGGAATAATCCAAAGTGTCAACTCACTTTTGATTCCCAGACTCTGAGAGAAATTTGGCCTCCAAAGAGCTGATGGCTGTGGGGCTGCCAGCGATGTAAGGAGGGGGGCAGGGTTCTTCCTTGCCCCAAAGAGCAACCTGCCCATTTGTCTGCTCATGGGAACGCGTACCCAAGCCACAACCTAGCCGAGTGTTTCTCAACCTTGGCCGCTTTAAGCTGTGTGGACTTCAACTCCCAGAATTCCCCAGCCAGTAGGAATCCCCATTGAAAATGTCAAGGTGGTAGACACAACCTTGGTAAAATGGGGCAGGGCTTTGGTTGCCATCCTGAGGTTTCTTAACCTCCTTTGCGGATTTCCCTGGCCAATGGTTTGATTCAACGTAAAGCAATCTTCTGTATTCCTAATTCTCATTTTTTCAACTAGCCCCTCAGTAAAATGACTCACTAGCACTAGGTCTCAGCCCCACCTAGCCAAATTCCTGTTTCTTTGTGCAACACCTAGTGACATAAAGGGAAACAGAACTAATCCGTTGCTGATTTTTACTATCCTGTTAACTGCACTCATTGTTGCCAGCCCGTCAAGGTAGGCCAGACCAGGGAACAGACACCATGAGAAGTATGGGAAGTGTGCTTCATTGTTACAGGCTATAATAACAGAATCCTGAAAGCCTGATAGATTCTCTCTGTTCCCCCCTTATACAAAAGAAAATCAAGGCAGGGCAATGTTGAGTTCTTTCCTCACCCCTCCTGCCAAAGTGGACTAAGCTGATGTTTATATAACAGTTGTTGAATTCTTCTTGAAGTCCCCATACTTCTACAGTTTTGCTTCTACAACAGGTACCAATTTCGTACACCAAATGTTAAAAAATACATTATTACTGCCTTTTCCCTGTTGTGAAAGGTCTCTCCTCCATATAGGTAGGATCTAGACAGAAATGCTAGAGTCTACACCATTTACAATTCTACTCTACAACAGTACTCCTGATTACTGAATTTGTGATGATACTGGAAGCCTAGCATGAATATTTAGGACTAGCCTTGTCTCCTGAATAAGCCAGCTCATTGTGCCTGCACGGTAGCTTCTTCTGGCTGTCAAGGGCAAAAAGAGGCTAAGAGGAGTGCAGAGTGACATAAAGCACTTCATTGGGTTGACTGCATTTGCAGCTTTTTCTCAGTGAGACGCAGCCGGAAGCAACTCATGGAGGAAAATAAAAACTGCCTCAGGCAAGCCCAGCACTTGAGGATGAAATTCAACTGAGTCTGTGAAAGGATATGCTCACCAGAAATTCAAATGACCGAACTGTGTGCTAGGAGGGTGTGTTTGCTTTACAGACTAAAATGAAGTAATCCTTCTGAGACTACAAATCCCCAAATGCTTCCGTTACATTTCCCTGGTTTTATTCCCCTCCATCTCTTTTCCAGCCACAATATATTTAAAAACAAAAGGCATTTCACCATAATACTTCAGCTCTGAAATGGGTTAGCTTTTTGCTGTCTTTTCTCTGTGGGAACATCAGAGTGGTTGGAGAACTCCAAGTTCATCTCCTTCAAACTAAGAAAATGAGTCATTTTTCCTCCCAGATTATTCATTTAGTACAAGTAGGAAGTTGTGGGTATGCTCTATGTTTTTATAATCCATAGGTAAGTATAATCTCTGAATCATTTGATAACTTGTAGCTTTTCTGAAGGAAAAAAATAATAAACTAGCAATCGCAGCAGTGTATAGGTATGGAGCGTCACAAAGATACAGAAAATCAGGGTCCTGAAACCTATTAGATATAAACTGTCTTATTATTTAACTATTTTTTACCTGAAGCGTTTACAGTCAAACTGGATAAATATTCCATTTGGAGAGTCAGTTAGAAAGTGATTAAATTATTTGGCAGTCTGCATTGAGCCATCAAAGCACTCCAAAACTCTGAAATAAAAGCCTAAGAATCCATTTTAAAAAGATTTAGATCTGGAGATTTGAGAAGCTTTTGCACATCCACACTTTTCTGAACAAAGTCCAGATTGGATCCATCCAGTTTTTAAAATCCATTTGGAAATTTGACTCGGATTAAGACTGATTCACACATCTCTAATCTATATACCATTTTTCACATGAACATCACCAAAATGGTTTACATGAAAACATTAAAAGAATAAGCATATAAAGGTTATATTGACTGATTACACACCTACTCTTAGGAGCTGCAAGTTGTATAATAAATGTTAATTTACACTTTAAATTTTAAAGACAAACTGATTTATTTAAAAAATACATGAAGTCAAGACTTAGCAACTTCATGAGGGCATAAACTTCCATGAACAGCAACTGGCATTGTCTCTTTTGCACAGATTTCAGGTTCTCCATAGGACAGACAAGCCAGACTCTGCGCAAGAGAATGGAGACAAATCGGATGACAGAGCTGAAAACAGTGACAACATTTCAACCTTCCACGACATTCCAGAGAAACTTCATGGCTGTCGTATAACAAGAGATAAATTAGACTACATTTAAACATACCAATCCATTATGGAAGGGTTGAACAAGGACAATGAGTTCTTAGCCTATTACATTTGCTAATTGATAAGGTAAGGCTCAGCTTTTTCTTCCAATCTCCATTACTGTAAGCCAATTAGCTTCTCACCTTGTTATTCCTCACCTCCATTCCCCCTCTTCCTCCCTTTATTTAAAACCCTGTAATAGCAAACCCATTCTATGTACCTGATGATATGAGCTGCTGTTCACAAAAGCTTATGCCCTAATAGAGGAGTTTAGTCTAAAAGTGCTATCAGACTCCATGTCTGCATTGTTGCATAAACGAACACACCTCTTCCTCCCTCTTCACTGTTCTTTTTTTTTTAAGCTAATTTATTGTTTTAATTACTGTGAGCTGCTCTGAGGTTTTTGGACAAGGGCAACAACATAATATTCTCTCCTCAGTGCAAGATGACTGGTGAATAAAGTGTTTGTGATGACACTTGAGGGGAAATGGGGCCAGCAAACTTAATACATATGTTATGTGATGTGACTTGAACAACACAATTTCATACATATGTTCATCAGTTCCTCCTTTACTTGCAGCTCCCTTGTCACAGGCTGGAGATCCCATAAAACTCTGTGGGAATAGGGATGATGACAAGGGGAAGGGGAGAAATCAGTTAAATTGCTTTCCCCTTTCTTTTTCCCCATTGGAAACATCCTTGGATTCTGTCCCTCACAAAAAGATTCTTCAGTAAAATCGCTCCCCGTGAGTTAAAAAAGAGAAGTCCTCTTGTAGACTGGAAGCTGATTAAAAGCAGAGAGCAGGAATAGATTGGCAGATGTTGTGACAGAGGGAAGTAGACCATGGTGTCTCCCAAAGATCTGTACTGGGACCCCAGTTGGTCATACATTATCTGGACTGACTGGAGAACAGTCAGACAGTCAATTCATTGACAATGTGGATTTTTTTTTTCTTTTTAAAAACAACTGTTAAGAATAGGGGGACAATACTGAGTTCTAGATGGCTGTTTCCACAGTGGGAAAATGTATGTATGTATGTATGTATGTATGCATGTATGTAAATAACATGTACATCAGTATAAGAAAGTATGTAAATGACATGTACTTCAGTACAAAATGTGTAAAGGGGTCTCTGGTAGTGAAAAAACAGGCACACCCATACACATATACAGTATGTGTGTGTGTATCTATATCTCTATATCTCTATCTCTCTATCTCTATCTCTATCTCTATCTCTATCTCTATCTCTATCTCTATCTCTATCTCTATCTCTCTCTATCTCTATCTCTATCTATATCTATCTATATCTATCCATATAAAATCTCTTATGCTAACCAGAACTTGACATTATAGTTAATTCAGTGAGTTAATTGTGGTTTTTTAACAATGACTTATTTAAAAAAGGCAAATTTCAGGCTGGGCATAAATACAAAAAGAAGCAAATAAAAAGCCCGATATCATCAAATCTCTTGTAGTGTGACTCTGAATACCATGTGCAATTCTTGTCACCACATTTTGAACTTATTTTGAAGAGTTAGAAAAGGTGCAGCAGAAGATTGCCAAGGGGGCTCTCCTCTATGAGAAAAGGTTGCCCTGTTTGAGGCCTTTTAGCTTAGTAGGGGAAAGAAGTAAGAGGAGGCATTATAGAATGTCTATAAAACATTATAGAATGTCTATAAAATAAAGCACAATGCACTGAGAGATTTTCTTCCTCTCACAAAATACTAGAATTTGGAAGCATTCAACCAACCTCATTTCAGGATTGCTGAAATGAAGTCCAAGAGAGGTCTCCATGTTACGCTCATTTCTTTTTTAGCAGAAAAGAAACAAGAAGTCTTATAGCATTTAAAAATTAAAGAATAGATTGTGAAATAAGATTACATGAATTACAATCAACTGCTGTGCACACAGACTATAAACTGCATACTGATGGCCATTAAATTGGACAATTTTGAACAGAAGTTAAGGTTACAGTTATGCAGGATGGCTCTGCAAGTGGTGAATCACTACAGTATGTTAGCGTTCAGCATTACTGGCACAGCTGCCTTATAAGGATTTACGAGCTGTATTAATTGGACCCCCCATAAAAGAACTTTAAAATAAAATCTCTTTTCTCCTAGCAGATTATAGGCCCATTGTTACCTATAAAGTGGCTGAATGTTGTCTAGCAGTTATGAGAATATGGCAGCAAATGTCATGCAGTACAGTTGGGTGTTATTTAAAAAAACCTTCCTTCCTTCCTTCCTTCCTTCCTCCCTTCCTCCCTTCCTTCCTTCCTTCCTCCCTTCCTCCCTTCCTCCCTTCTTCCCTTCTTCCCTTCCTCCCTTCCTCCCTTCCTCTTGTTCTTTTAAATTTTTTATTATATAGATTATATTATGTTGCTTTTTAGATCTTCACATAATATTGTATTTAAGAATGATGAGGGATCTTACATCTATAAACTGGTCTTAGGCTGTAATAAATTTCCTTGCTTGCCTGAAGAGTGCCTTTCTTATCAGAAGAAAACATTATGCCTTGTACAGCTGCTGTCAAACAGCGTTAAACCTAATTCATAAGCATTACCTTTGTCATGAATGGATGCTTAGGCAGAATATATTTATATGAGATTAGCATGGATATCGAGCCATTAACTACTGTGATTGTATTCTGCTATAAAAATAACTACATAAATGTCTTGCTCAGACATCTATCCCATTTAGATTAGTGCCTCTTTATTCATGGATAGGGGTTGGAGGATTGCTGCCTTTTGGCACAGGGAAAACAATATTAGATAAACTCAGAACAGGATCCAGTTTCTTATTTATGGATCCCAGAAGTAAATAAATTTCATCTGGGGACTTAAATACATTTCACACCCACTTGATGTTGTATCTGCTTCGAACACAATCACTGGCACATGCATACAGGTCCCCCCTTGATGGAAAGATAGGCTATTCTATTCTACTCTGGAAGACGAATCTTGGAAATGACATGTTGCAATCGACATGACATGTGGCAATTCTATTTTCAATAAGCACAGATGACCAGGAGCAGTGCAAGTCACATGGCTAGGTGTTGGGTAGGCATCACTGAGTTCACCTAAGCTGATACTTTCTCTTGATCCCACAGGTTAAGCAATATGAACATGGTGGACATCAACCACACATTTGTGACAGAGTTCATATTACTGGGGTTCTCGAATCAACCCAGGGTGCAGATGATCCTTTTTGTGGTGTTTCTAGGTTGCTATCTCCTGACGGTGCTGGGGAATGTCACCATCATCTCTGTTGTCAGAGTTAATCCTCAGCTTCATACACCCATGTATTTTTTCCTTGTTAATCTCTCCTTCCTGGACATTTCTTACATCTCCACCAATGTCCCCCAGATGCTGCTGAACCTCGTGACCAGATGGAAAACAATCTCATTTGGGGGCTGTGTGATCCAAATGTATTTTTCTTTGGCATTTGGCATGACCGAATTCTTCCTGCTCGGGGTCATGGCTTATGACCGCTATGTGGCCATTTGCCAACCTTTGCATTATGCAGCCATTATGACCTGGAAGCTTTGTACCCAGCTGGCTGTCTTTTGTTGGAGTAGCAGCTTAATGAGCTCCATGGTTATTAATATTTTCACCTTTCAGTTGCCTTTCTGTGGTCCCAATATCTTGAACCATTATTTTTGTGAGGTGCCCGCTGTGCTGTCTTTGGCTTGCACTGACACTTCCCTTGCTGAAATGGTTGTGTTCATCTTCAGCATCATCATAGTCTTCATTCCCTTCTTGCTGATTATCATTTCTTACTCCTATATTTTCCTAACTGTGCTACAGATACAAACTGCTCAAGGAAGGGCCAAGGCATTCTCAACCTGTGCATCCCACCTCACGGTAGTCGTCATATTTTATGGGACAGCCATTTTCATGTATATGCGACCAAGGATCAGGTCTTCCCAAGGCAGGGACAAAGTAATTGCTCTATTTTACACTATCATTATGCCCATGCTCAACCCGATTATATACAGTCTGAGGAACAAGGATGTGAAGAATGTTCTGAGGAAGCTGGTGGAATTACTAAAATGCTGAGCCCTTTCACTGGAAGGCTTTTTTTGGTATTAGCTTTTGACAACCAACCTGATAAATGCAAGAAGTAAATGAAAATGTTTTAGCAGCAAATGAGTCCACACAATCATGTAGCTGAGGATTGTTCTCCCCCTTTTAGGGAATGTGATATAATCTTCATAAGAGAAGAGAAGAATACAATTCCAAAATCTAGAAAAGAGAGACCAATTTTGAGTATATGCTATGTAACCTATGAATGCAAATGCTGCATTTATCCAAAAGGAAGATAATTCTGAATTTAGGATGATACTTCCTAAAAGGAAGAAGTAGAAAAACAGGATGCAAATGTGTTGAAGAGAAGGAATAATTGGACAGAGAAGGAAAGAAAAGAGAGAGAGGCCCCGTTTAGGCATTCTAAAATAGATTCAATTCTCTAAGCAGCATTTTTCCCCAGAAAAAATTAATCTCCAGGGTAAATTTCAGAGGATCTGATGCTTTTTATTGGGGATGCTAGCACCCATTTACAGGGCCTGGACATTCCTTTGTTTTCAACAGGTTCCGTTCTTACCAGCAAATTCTGAATTCACAGGTAATGTGGGAAGGCAGAGAGAAACCTGTCCAAATGAAAAAAATGTAATATTCCAAAATATATATTGTACCCCTTATGGATAGAGCAGCAGCATAAAATTAAAAGAAGGAAGGAAAAAATCTAATTAATCTTAACATTCTTTTTTATTCTAGAACAAGTACACAATATTAAAATAAGTACATGTATTTTTTAAAAAAAAATAATGTGACCATTAATCTGATGCATACATATATATGCCTAGGCTTATGTGAAGTGATGTAGATATGTCTCTGTGGCATGATACAGTTCTCTTCACTAAAGCAAAGAGGTGATTCAATTTGCTTCAAATAAGCATTTCGTACTGCTTCAAAGTTTCTCCTTGTCTTCTCTTCACATGCAAAGCCAGAAAAGTCTTCTATGTAGGTGAAGAACTGTGTTACAACCCCTTCCAGTCTTGATGAGGGCAGATGGAAGAAGGTGGAATGTTGTGTTCCTCAACAGTGCTTACAAAAGCTTTTGGTGAACAACCCTGGAGGAGCTGAGCAGTGCATCTTGCCATGAAGCTCACTAAAGCTTCAGTTGAGTGGTACTACAGGAGGCAAGAAGCATCTCTTGCATCAGAGCTCATCAAAACTTTGGATGGGTGGTGTTGAAGAAGGCAAACAATAAGTCCTCCATCAGCGCTCTCCAAAAGTTGGAGTGAGCATCTTGGGGGAGACAAAAGGCATGTCCTCCCATCATGCTCCCCAAATCTTTGGGCAAGTAATATTGGCAGAGGCAGAGCATTGCATTCTCCAGCTATACTCACCAAAACTTTGTGAGACAGAACAAAATGAAACAACATGATCACATTCAGAAGTGAGGAGGCCTCATTTCTTCATGTAGTAATTTCAAGGGAGCACTTTGCTCAAGCCTTCATCAAAGTGAAGCTCCCCTTCAAAGATTTGCACATAATGTATACTTAGAGAACAATTAATTATATTTTTCAAGAATAAAAGCCTCAAATCTAAATAATCTAGTGTCAACTTTCCCCAACATTCTTCCTGTCAGGATCTGTGCAAGCTAGACATCAAAGCATACTTAGAATGTAGATAGTGATGCATAGTTGACAAGGCTAAATGTTAGAATGGTTAATTGGAGGCCCACTTGCTTGTTCCTGCCATTAAAGTCAGGAGAGAAGAGGGAGGAAAATATCCTCCAAGCTAGGTGCAACCGTTATCTTGGTTAGAGGTACCAACAAGGTCAAGTAGTCGTGAGACCAGGAGAAAGGCGCGAAGAATTTCAAGCGGGAAAAGACAGCAGAAGGGAGGAAAAGTGGGGGTTAAAAGGAAATAGACTGAAACAAAGTATATAAGGGGGAAAAAACCCTCTGCTGTTGCAATCTTTAGTTCTCCTACCTTTATACTGGAAAAAGACCCTTGATTGGGGCATCTGCTATTGAGTATGTAATAGAATATTTTAGTTGAAAGCTTGGGGTTGATTTATAAATGTGGATAAAAATAACCAATTTCATTTATTAAACAGTTTGACTTTTTCTGCATGGCTCAGTGAGATTAGTCTTCATCTCCTTGAAACCTGCCAATTCCTGTTGGCTACATCACCATTTCCATAAGGCTTCCTTGGCAACACTAGTTGGTTAATATTCAAACATTGTACTTGTCTCTTTAAGCTCTGATGTTATATGCATACACTGTACCTGGGAATAAGCCACATAAAATTCAATAAACATTGTATCTAAATAGGCAGCTATTTGCTGCTATAAAACACAGTCTTGTAGAACTGGAAATTACCAAAAGGGTTCTAAAAAGTCTGAGCATATTTCTAAATTTCTTTTTGATATATCAAAACCTTTTTATTTAATGGCCATTGAATGCCAGTGACTGTATTGCTGTAAAATCACCAGAGGGAAAACTGAAGCAGCTGTCAGGGATCTGGGTAAGCCAAAACTGTAGATGATCACCCCTTCAGTGTGGTGGAGGAAGTTGGATTCAGCATCTCCTCTATGTGATTGCTCCAACTACTGGATACCCTTGGATATCATTTGCACCATATTGATGGTGCCCAACATTACCATACACTTCACTGCAGATAGTCAAGATAAAGTGGGCATAGCTTACTTCTCCATCACCATGCATTGTGAGTGGGGTGAGAATGAAAGGATACCTGCTGTTGTATCCCCAGCAACTGCAGGGCTGCAGGACCAAGAAACAGGTGGGTACTGCCTCACATTGAAATGATGGACCTGATTCACACATTGGTTGATGTGAGGGTGACCCTGACTGACATGTTACAGAACTGGCTATCTGGGTAGCCAAATCAACCATAATTTCATGAGCGTGGATAGCAATGCTAACAAGAAAAAGACATCCCATCACGCTGTTTGTCAGAAGCATTATTCACAAATTGAATCTGCTTGTTTGAGATGGCTGTGATCTGGAAGCGGTCACCAGCACTCTTATAGATGGTTAAGTTTACAGATAATTTCCAGTTGAGAATGAAGGGGAGATGAGTGCTAAGCAAGTCCCAGATCAAACTGAAGCTACTGGCCCTTGTTCCTGCAGATTTGCTAGAAATATGACTTCAGTAGCATTCATGGCTGAGGAACAGGGTAACATGTTTTGAATGTAAATTTTATAAATATGAGATCTTATGCAGTAATCAATCACTGCATTACATACAAGTTCATGGACATGAAAGGGTGGTATAGCTATAAGATTTACCCTGGCTATTCGGATTTTCTTTCTAGATTATTTTACCTCCCTTTTGTCACAAATGACAAAAATACATAAAGAGAGAGTGTGTGTGTGTGTATGTGTCAGAGTGTACCAAAAGTAAGGCTCCATAGGCCAATAGACATTGTAAAGGAGACCATCACACTAGAATTTACAAACACCAAAGAAAATATTACTGTACTTAGGAATGTTCAAAGGCCTTGCATCAAATGAGTAAGGAAGTGTTTAGGAAAAAAAATGGCAACAATTAGAACATTTAATATAATTTATACAATAAATTGTCTATGGAACCTGACCTTTGGTACATCCTGTGTGTGTGTGTGTGTATGTGTGTGTGTTTGTGTGTAAGAAAGAGAATAGATAAAATTACAAATGGAAAGAAATATCTAATGGAGAACTCTCTAAGGAACGGGCCCTCAAGTTTATTTTCCCATCAGGAAAAAAAAGTTATTTGTTACTGATCTATCTGTTCATATAATAGCTAACTTTTAATCACAGCATAGCATTTAAGTTTTCTCCAATTAAGAGGTCCCTTGGATGGTATCCCTGAGAGACAATATGATCTGCTGAAATAAATATCCCCCAGCATTTTCCAATCAGCATTTTCTTATATAATTGTGTCCTTGAAGATTTTTTTTCCTGAACTTCATTTGATAGATTAGTTCTGGGATTCAGGAACCATGAGAATTTGATGTTCTGAATTTATATACTTCCAGAATCAACAGGCTGTATTGCTGAAATGTATCAGAAGTACCATCAAAAGTAAAAGCTGATTTTTGTTGAGGAGGTTGGTCTCCAAATAGATCCAACTCGATTCTAAGCAGGGAAGAAAGAAGGAGAAGTAACCCATTTTCATTCTTCCCTATATCAATACTGGCTTGTAAGAGAAGTAAATATTAAAGGCCATGAATTAACAAATAAAATTAAAGAAAGAAAATAGGTATTTTATGTGTCTGTGAAACTAAGAGAAAAAGAAAGGATGTGATGTATCTGAGGGAAGGTAGTCTTATATTGTGGAGTAAAGTTGAAGTTCACCTGGATAAAAGAGAAATTGAATGAAAGCACTAAAATTTATGTCAGAATATAATAATTTGTGTCATCTAGGTTTCTGTGAGTGTGTAAGAATATAGAAATCCACAGATTGGCACCAGTTATACATTTTGCTCCAGTAAATGGTGATAATGGAAAAACCAAAGATGAGATTTGGGGAAGTTGTACAATCTTCTTAATAAATGCAATCCAGAGAAAAATTATTTTGCTAGGGGACATGAATGGATGTACAAGAATGAAGTAAGAGAATAAAGGAAAAATGGGCCATCCAAGACCCAAGAACAAATAAGAACGTTGACTGATAAGTATCAGCTTTGAAAAAAGACTGCTTTTTCAAATACATGATTTAACATAAATCTATTCATACACACAAAAGCAAATATATATATATATATATATATATATATATATATATATATATATATATATGTAACAGTAAAATTGATTTGATTGTTTATGAAGAAAAATGAAAAGAAATGGTGAAGTCTATTAGGGTGATGAGGAGTTCTGAGTGTAGGACAAGGCATTTTTTGGCAGTGTCACAGGATCTTAGGAAAAAATGAAGATGGAAGAAAAGGGAAAAAATAGAAGACATGACAGTAATAGTAGAATGACTGCAGAAAGAGAAAGTGCAGTTCTTTGTGATAAGTATCAGAAAACAGATTAATCTTTCAAAAGAAAAAATTGAAACTAAGGAAAAATAAATGGACTTGGTCAGAACAGAGTGAAAAGCTTTATGACCCAGAGTGCTAAAGAAGCGGGGGGCGGGGGGATGAAAAGTTCATTTAGTGGGATGGGATGAAAAGGGCTATGTATGAGAAAAATCCATAGAAGAGAATGTTTGCTGCAAGAAATGGGCATAAAAGAAAAGTATTGTATAATGTCTATTTTTTAAAAAAAGATAATTGCAAAGAATGTATTCAAAGAGAGCAAGGAATGGTTAAGACGAAAAAGACAGAGAAAATGCAGAATTATTTTGATGACTTTTTTAAAATATATATATATATTTGAAGTGGGTGAAGAAGGCTAAACAAGAACTCCACAGCAGAACAAAAGAATTTAAAATAAAAGTCATATGATGATTTGAGGTGAAACAGAAGTGAGTGAACACTGGAAGGAGTATTTTACACATTTGTTTAGGAATGATAGTAATATGCCAAAGAGTAGGACTGAAGCACTTTATCTAAAATGACTGTCTGAGAACTATAGATGAAAAAGAAGTCATAAATGCTATCAGAATGTTAAACAATGGAAAGAGTGCAGGCAGAGAGGTTGGAACCGGAGAAATGCTCAATTATAGATATGGTTTACTTACAGAGTGGCTGTGTGATTTCTTATAATGTATGTGAAGACTGCGTCTGTTCCTGACAACTGGAAGAACGCTATACAAAGAGCAAAGTTGCACAAGTGAAAGCAAAAACTACCAGGGAATTGGTTGCTTAAGTGTACCTGGGAAGGTATTTTTCAGGGACTTGATTGTATGGATACAGAAGGTGACAATGAGAAAATTTGGGAAGAGCAGTGCAGTTTTATGCTAGACAAAGAGTGTACATTCTAGAGTTTTGCTCCTCTGCAAGTCACTGAGAAGTGTATGAATGTAAGAAAAGAAGCGTAATGCAAGAAAGGAAGTCACTTAACCCTATGACTTAAGGAAACCTCAGCTATGAAATGTTTTGAGTCAATATGGAGTTGAAAAGTGATTGCTGAATACAATAAGAGCAGTATATGATGGAAGTGAAGCATGCATGAGAATTAATGGAGTGTTTAGCAAATTGTTCAGCACTAAGCAAAGAGCAGAGAGCCAGTTCGGTGTAGTGCTTAAGACACCAAGCCGGGCACTGGGAGACTGTGAGTTCTAGTTCTAGTCCTGCCTTGGATGAAGCTAGCTTGGTAACCTTGGGCCAGTCACTCTCTTTCAGCCCTAGGAAGGAGGCAATGGCACACCACTTCTGAAAATCTGGCCAAGAAAACTGCAGGGACTTGTTCAGGGAGTCGTCAGGAGTCAAAACTGACTTGTAGGCATGCACACACATACACACACAAAGCCAAAAGTAAGACAAGGATTTTTTATGTCCCCTGGATTGTTTAACTAATCAATGGACAAATGTATAGATGACTTTAGAGGTGTTAGTGGGGGATATGAATGTATATGTAGTTTTCTATGCATACGTTATTGACTGAGAGCCCCAATGATTTGCAGCAAATGTTATATTGATGGTATGATATAACAAAGAGTATGGATATTAAAATTAATGTATCAAAGTCTAAGTCTGCATGGGCCATACAATGTAAGGCAATCAAAGCCTAAGATTTTTTTCTTGATGTCTGATACACAAGCTAGGGGCTGTTTATAAATTGATGGGGGAGATCAGGATGGCAATGATTTAATAGCGCTATAACAAATGGTCAAACACTTTGGTTTTGTATGTAAATAATAAATTTAATTCATCTCAAGATTTAAAAAGGGATAGTTGTTTGACTTTTAAATTCCTCTAAAACCAAAGTCAGATTCTTTAAAAATATGCATTTAAAAGAAATTAAGCAAAAGTTTCCTATATACTTTTCAAACCAGCACTTTCTTTCTAGACAAGATCACGTATCAGGAAAGATTGACATGCAGAAGAAGATCAGAATGAGGCCACCTGAAATCTACAAAGGAGATTGCCCTGCACTCCAGCTTTGTCCCCCCAGCCCTGTGTCTGGGCTGTTTGGAAGCTAAAGGTTCAGCTGGTCCCTAGGAGCCAAAAGAAGCCTGGTGGTCTTCCTCCTGTTTAACCTCATCGCCTTCTCCTGCTTATTTTGGAATAAAGGTGAAAAAAGCTTTCTAAATTACTTGATTCAAACTATGGAGGTACCATAGCTACTAATTCAATAATTATATAATCTGCCATTTCGGCATAAAGTTCCAGTCATATGGAGCAAGACAGACTCTTTGCTGCCTCTTGGAGTCACCTCTGCTGGAGTTGGTGTGAGTTCAGCAATACTGGAGAGCCACAGAATTCCTATAGCTTCAAAAGGGGATTAAGGATATTTGCATTATGTTAGAGTAATATTCTTAGCTAAGCTGTATCAGCTAAAAGTTCTTATTTTCTTAAAAAGAAAAGATAACCTGAAATGTCCAAAGGCCAAGAATCCTTCTGAAGAAAAAAAAAATGTACTCATTGGTGAGAAGAAAGTAACTTCCACTAAGTAGAAACCGGAGTGTAACTGAAGTTTCCCATTTCCCTTATCCAAATACTCACTGTATTGTTAGAACATAGTCAGACATAGGAATATCTGTTTCCAACATTGTTGTGTGTTTTTAAGGAGGGTGTTTAATTTTTGCAATTTGCATGTTCAAGTATCTGAAGTATAGCACTTGGAGAATTTATGCTAACCTGATATGAAATAACTGCAGCATAATATATTTTTTTAATTTCTTTAGCAGTTGATCCTAGTATTTCATGGAGGAAGAAAATCACACTACAGTGATGAACTTTATCCTTCTGGGATTCACAGCCAACCAAAACCTACAGCTGATTCTATTTGTAGTATTTCTATTAATATATGTAGCCAGTCTCACAGGAAACATCACACTACTGGCACTTATCTGTGGCAGCCCCAACCTCCATACACCTATGTATTTTTTCATTGGAAACTTATCTTTCCTGGATCTCTGTTATTCCTCTGTCTATTCCCCTAAGATCCTGGTAAATAGCATCTCTGAAGACAGGAGCATTTCCTTTGGAGGTTGTGCTGCTCAGTTCTTCTTCTCTGCTGGCCTTGCCTACAGTGAGTGCTATCTTCTTGCAGCCATGGCCTATGACCGATACATGGCCATTACAAACCCACTGCTGTATGCCACTCATATGTCCAGAAAGCTATGCATGGAACTGGTGACCCTCTCATATCTCAGTGGTTTCATCAATGCTACAGTAATAACCATAAAAACCTTCACTTTGAGCTTCTGCGATGGAAACATAATTGATGACTTCTTCTGTGATCTACCTCCATTAGTCAAACTTTCTTGTAATGTGCCTGAGAACTACCAGTCAGTGCTGTACTTCATTCTTGTCTCTAATGCAATTGTACCCCTGACACTTATTCTTGCCTCCTATGTCCTCATCCTGGCAGCCATCTTGAAGATACGTTCCACTGAAGGGAGACTGAAGGCCTTCTCAACATGTGCCTCTCACCTAACAGCTGTCACTTTGTACTATGGCTCCATCCTCTTCATCTACTCACGCCCAAGTTCCAGCTACACTTTGGAGAGAGACAAAGTTGTGTCCGTCTTCTATACAGTTGTGTTCCCTATGATAAATCCTCTCATCTATAGTCTCAGGAATGAGGAGGTAAAGAAAGCTCTGAAGAAGAAAGCAATGAAATGGAAGATGGCCTAAGTAAATATGAATGAAAGCGTGTGTCTGTAGGATCTATTCCTTCTACATCAATTGCCTTTTCTTTTCTTTTCTTTTCTTTTCTTCATTGTTTTCAAGCAAGCTTTTCTCACAGAAAACAATCCTACACATTTCTTTCCTATTCTTCAGCTAGCCTGGATAGGCCTAAACATTCAGAGAGTTCTGACTGATATAAAGTCTTACTGGATAATCCAAGTATGGCAGAAGTAGAAGAATTGTTTACATCTCCTTCCCACTGCAGCCCCAGCCATTTCTTAGCACCAGTGTTGACAACATGCTAATTCAGCAGTAAGTTAAGGGGCCAGGAGCACACTGGATTTATATCTTCTCCTGCCCCAATTCTCTGCCCAATTCCCGGCTTGCCTTTTTATTATCTTCTGAGAAGAAGGAGACTCAGAAGCTCTTAACAGGAAGTCTCTCATTTCCCTGTTCATCACTCTCTTTTCAAACTCAGAAGTACACACTCACACTTCTTTCGATGATCCTTTTCCTTTCTCCAGTTGTATATTTCAATGACCTTTGTAATTCAGTTCTGGGGACCAAAGAAACACAAGATGTTTGTATGCTTGAAATTTGAAAATGAAGGCTACGTTAAATGCATTTTGAATAGACTAAGTTAAAAAGGAGGCATCTTATCTCTTCACAGTTACAATTTCAAATTTTTGGTTAGGTCTATTATATGGGCTGCAAAAATCTGGATGATGTTTAAATGGCAGCAAAGAGATATGGAAAACTCTAACTCTATCCTGCCATCGAATGGTATACTGGATAGGGAGACATGAAGGAGTTAAAAGAAAACTTAAATCTGTCAATCCAATCTGAACCTGTCAATCTAGATAGTGGGCAGACACATTGGAGCCCAAGAAAATCAAATAATGAAGAACCAATCAGGAGCAAGAAAATTTGCCTTGGGGGGGGGAGGGAGGCTTTAGGCTTTAAAAAGAGAACAGAAAAACTCAAATTTGTTTTTTGCTGTTGTTAATTCTTCCCAGCCAGACTTCAGACAAGTAAGGAATGTGACTCATCCTGGTGGAGGAGAATCAGCAGCCATCTAGGAAATGATGGAGTTAGAAGTAGAATTGGATTTATTTTATAGGCTGATCTGTACCATTCTAATTCATTCTATTTTGTTCTTCCTGTATTCTGTATGGATGTGGGTGTATTCTTGGCTGGAAAGACTGTTGAGTTAAAGCCTATAGAAGTCATGCCATGTTCCTCTCTCCCTTTCTCTTAATGCTTTTCAATTCCCATACACCTTCTTAATCTTGATATACATAGTAAAAGACTTGTACCTTTTTTTCCTGAATCAGCACTCTCATTCTGACAGAGAATTTAGCCAATCACATGTCCTGGCTGCTCTGCTAAGCTGCAAAAAAAAACAAAAAAATGGGGGGGGGGGTGGCAGGGGAGTCAAGGAAGAGGTTTTCCGCTTTTTTTTACTGAACAGAAGTGACTGACTCACCACAGAATGAAGTAGATGGTACCAGGCATCTGCCAAGTAGGATCTCCCCAAGACTATGAGGGGGTACAGAAGGAACTGGGGGGAAGGGCTCAGCCCCCCTCCCTTGAGATAGACAGAGTGGTTGATTCTCCATGTCCCAGGTGCACATGTGCAATAAGAGGAAGAGGGCTGTTATTACAAGTGGTTCTCCCAATTTTTGCAGCCCAGTTTCAGTACCCTTGATTAATCCAAAGCAGCAAATCGGTGAACTTAAAAGGGCTGTGTGGACACAACCTTTGCACCAAGCACGCTGTCTTCTCCGACACCCCTTGCAATGCTGGCCGCCACAGTAGTGAGGCTTGGTGAGTAAGAAGCTGGGAATGTGAATAGGTTAAGCAATTCTAATTAGTAAAGCTAAGAGCTTCACAGAGTTTCCATGTGCTGGTTTTTCTCAAGTTCTCCATTCCTGCATAAGCTCCAATATGTAACATCAGCATACAAAGAAAGGGTGAATCTAACACACGGTTGCCCATTTCAATGGAGGTCTTCAAGAACACTCCTTCCCCATTCTGCTTTCCCAGCAATTGGGGACAAGCTGCTTCTGGAATAGAAAAGCAACAGGGCAGCAGAATACGGGTTCCCGGGGATATCCCAATCTTACAGAGATGGTAGGCAGAGGCATATGTCTTTCTAGTCAGACCCGTGCAATCGTAAGAGGATCTTGCAAAGGTGGAATTATGGATGTGGTTCGGGGCCTTGGTGCTTTACTTGCATTTCATCGTGTCATGCAGAGAGTGAGAAAGAAGGCTTTGATGAGACCTCCAGGGCCACTTGGTCTTCTTATTTGTACACACACTCAGGACACACAGAAACAAACGCAGCTTTACAAAGGTTAGTATTCTACCATAAAAGCTTTATATCCCTAGTATCTCTCACTGATACTCATCCTTATATGGTCTTGCTGGCCAGGCTGGGTTTGAATTCCAGAAGAGTTAAGGTGGGAACCCCACAGTGTATAGTTCATCAGTCTGGGTGATGTTTCCAAAGTAATACAGTTCCCACCCGCTTTGATAACTTTCCATAAAGACTGGCCAGGTCCGGCTTGGGCCTCTCCTCATCTTCCTTGGTACATTTCTGCTGTGCTCCCCAGTTCAGTGAGGTCACCATCTCTGGTGGTCTTTCCTTAGAGGCAGCTAATCTGGAATTTTTCTACATGCTGTTTCAACAGACATCTATCACCCAAAAACAAAACAAAACAACCAAAAACCCTTCTGCATCGATAGACCGCTTTGAGTCAGTCTCAGGTACTCCATCTTTAATATATGACCATTCATATTTTCAACATAATACATGACACAAAATACGTGGTAAATACAGGAAAAAAACACGTACAAATCAATACATGCAGTCACTAAATAATAACATTGGGAACAAGTCCATGGATGACATACCTGTGTGATATAAGGTAAGATATATATGTCCATTTGTACACCCATCTGAGTCATATTGATTAGTTTAAATGTATATCAACTTCTCAAATGTAGAACAAAACTTTCAAGGAGACTTATTAACTAAACATCTAAAAGTTGCAATGCTGCTCCCCTTTCTTTTAATGGGAATTAATTGAAAGTGTTTGTGTAAGATCAGAAGTACTTAGGGAATACCAGGGTTTCCCCACAGAAATACATTCTCTTGCACAGACCGAAAGACAGCCGAGGAAATGTTGTGACCAAGTTATTAAGACCTAGAGCCCACCTGGAGCTGGAATATATCCGGATTTCTTCCCACACACAGAATATCCTAATTCACTTCACAGAGAAGTAAACCACCTACCACCAGAAAAGAAGGAATGCTTTAAAGCATTGTAGACGTGGTTGAGTTCAGAGTAATTAGGTAAGTTCGGACTGTTTGGGGACTTTTTGGTTTTATCAGAATAGTGTGAGAATTTTAAAACTGTTCTGTATTAATGATGGAGAGGCCTTTCTTTATACACATGTAAGGTTTTCAACCTAGATTCTAAGAAGCAAATAAGACTCTAGACCGAGGCTTTTCAAGGTAAAAATCTTCAGCTTTCTTGTTGGCCAAGAGTAAAGCAGGGTGGGGGGTCTCTCGTCTCCGTGGCAGTTGGAGGTTGTAGAGAGTACCACACCCAAGTGAGGGGCAGCAAGGTTTTTATACATTCCCTCCCAAGGCAAAAGAAATACAATGCTTGTAATACGATGCTTTTGCCGTATTTGGGCATTACTTTGTTTCAACCTTGGCTGATGTACCCCTCACCTTATCTCACAGGGCGAGCTTTTTAAACACTACGTGATCTGATGCTTTTCACTAAATGGCGTGAAGCAATTTACAGAAGCAAAATGCTGTTTATTAAAAAACTTAAAGCAACTTTCTTATATCCCTTCACACACAATTCTGATAGCAACTACTGATAAACCATTGTCCGATGTCCTACATTCTGGGATGCTTGGGAAGAGGACTACTTTTCTTAAGCACATGCAGATTTCTCTTCTCAAACTTTAAGCATTCCCAGTTTTCTCTTCCCAGGAACTAATTTTTAGTCTTCCTTCCAAAATCTCATTTTCGGTCACAAAATGCCTTCCTGTCTTTTACTGCATATACTGTGATTGTCCGTCAGTAATAATCATGAAGAAAAAATAATGTTATAAAAGATCAGCAGAATACTGACACCATATGAACAAGGCTTTTCATTCTTGGCCCATGCATTCTTCCAGCATGTCAGTTTCAATGACTGTACCTTTGGTCGAGTACAGGATCAAGAATTCTACTTTGCAGGAATGTTATATTGTATGCTATCCTCCTTCTCCTGCGTAAACCTTGGGTGATAAGTCTTAGGCTGCATTTTAATCTGGTTCAATTTTATTGTGATTGAAATCATAACCCATTTCTTACCATGAATATCTTATTTTTCTTTACATCTTCCACTAAGTCAGATACCATATAATACTGATTACTGCATTCTTTCAGTTTCCACAGTATACTCTGATTCAATGGGAAAGAGCACACGGGTGACAGAATTCATTCTCAGTGGGTTGACCGATGATCCACAGTTGCAGCTCATCCTTATACATTATTTCTGAGGAATAATCCCGCCTCAATTTCCTCAAACTTCTCCCAGTATTCAGACTGGGTGTGTGTGTGGGTGTGTGTGATTCAGTGATTCTTAAGGTTTTGTTACTCTATTTGTACTTGAAATGTTTAAGAGAACATATAATATTGATTACTGTATTTTTTCAATTTCCACAGCGTATTATGATTCAATGGGAAACAGCACACGGGTGACAGAATTCATTCTCAGTGGGATGACTGATGATCCACAGTTGCAGCTCATCCTCTTTGTGATATTTTTGGCTGTTTATGCCATCACCCTGGTGGGGAATGTGGGCATGATTGTCTTAATCAGGATCAGTCCTCAACTCCACACACCAATGTACTTTTTCCTTAGCAACTTATCCTTCTTGGATATCTGCTATTCATCATCTGTCACCCCAAAGTTCCTATGCCACCTTTTAAAAGAGAAAAAAGTTATTTCATTTACAGGTTGTTTTACTCAACTTTACTTTTATGGCGTATTTAGCACCACAGAGTGTTATCTCCTAGCTATGATGGCCTATGACCGCTATGTGGCCATCTGTCACCCTCTACTGTACTTGCTCACCATGTCCCAAAGAAAATGTGTTCAGTTAGTAGTAGTTTCCTACAATGTTGGGGTTCTACATTCCTTAGTGCATATAATTCCTGCATCTCAGTTGTACTATTGTGGACCAAATATCATTAACAATTTCTTCTGTGAAGGTCCTGCCATATTACAACTTGCCTGTTCAGATATCAGTTTCAATTCTGTTGATATTCATATTTATTGGCTTCAATTTAATAACCACAAGTTTGATTGTTCTCACATCTTACACTTATATCCTGATCACCATTTTAAAAATCCGCTCTGCCAAGAGTCGTGAGAAAGTCTTCTCGACGTGTACATCTCATCTCATGGTCATCACTATTTTCTATGGAGGTGCCAGCTTTGTGTATGCACAACCAGGATCTAGCAAGTCTCACCACCTAAACCAAATAGCTTCTGTGTTGTATGTAGTAGTGATCCCCATGGTCAATCCCTTGATCTACAGCCTGAGGAACCGGGAGGTAAGGATTGCCTTCAAAAAAATTCTGGAAAAAATAGTTGCATTCCTTTTTATACCAAAAACTGAATACCCTTAAAACTATAGTCAAGTATAGAAATATAGAGACAAATATTCGTACATTAATAGTGTGGTTATCTGACACATTTCTACCTGGAAGGCTGCCTGACTGAATTTGTCTTGCTCTCAGTTAAAGGAGTATTGGGACTGAGCCCAGAGATCTTGTGACAGCAAAATCAATTTTCATATTTAAAAAGGCCCCCATGATATTGTATTTTTCCTAAAACCAATTAATAGTATCTAATTGCTAAATGTTAATGATGCAACTTCTGTAGGATACCTTGGGGGGGGGATGGGTCATATATATATTAGTATATTATATAAAAACCTGCAATATGGTAAGAATAATAAGGTATAAACGGGCTACAAAAGCAACGTGGGATTCTTATGTGGCAGAAGATTGCACAACATGGGTGTATTCAGATATCACACTAAGTAAAAACAAACATGACCAAAAGAAAATATGTTCAGCTAGTAGTGATTTCCTACACTGCTGGGGTTCTACAGGCTTTGGTGCATATCATTCCTGCATCTCAGTTGTCTTACTGCGGCCCAAATACCATCAAGCATTTTTACTGTGAAGGTCCTTCTCTACTGGAACTCATCTGTTCAGACACCAGTTTCAATTATCTGCTGATATTTATATTTATTGGCCTGACTTTGGTAATAACAAGTCTGCCCCTTCTCACTTCCTACATTTATATCCTGATCACCATTTTAAAGATTTGCTCTGCCAAGGCTTGAGGGAAACCCTTCTCCACTTTACATCTCACCTCACGGTCATTACTATTTTCTATGGATCTGCCAGTTTTATGTATGTACAACAAAGTACTAGACATACTCACCACCTAGACCATGTGGCTTCTGTATTCTGCGCAGTGATGAGCCTGATGGTCAATCCCTTGATCTACCACCCGAGGAACCAGGAGATAAGGATTGCTTTCAGGAAAATCCTGGGGGTGGGGGGAGTTGCATTCCTTTTAATACTGAAAGCTGAATATCCTTAAAGCCAATGTATATAATAGAATTATATGCACAAATATCTATATATTCATAGTGTGGCTATCCAGCTCACGTCTGAGAAGACTGCCTGACTGAATTCAGATTTTCTTCCTCCCAGTTCAGTTGTTATTGGGATCCATGTTAAACAGATTCTAACAGCAAAGAGAAAGGTTACGTTTTTTTCCAAAACCAATTAATGGGAGCTAATTATCTCGGTTTACTGCTGGTCCCCTCTGAAATCACAAATACGCTTCAGCCTTGTTTCTTCTCTTCAGGTTTTACTTAGCAAGAAACAGTTGCTCAGGCTCAGTTTTCAAGAAATTGTAAAGTCTGTTTGCTTTTGTCCAAGCCAAGCATTACCAAGGATTCTAGCACCATCATTAAAGGATTTAAAAGCCTGTTCAATTATCCAAAGTTTTGCTTATTTTTCCTTCTTTAGCATTATCTTATATTTTAAACAATTCTACCAGTTCCAAAGAGCTGTCGGATAAATGGTTCTTTGATACCCATTTCCTAACATATACCTTCGCTGACTCAATAAATTATATTAAGCCAATCTTAAGCCATGTGGTATTGAGGTCATCATGAAGACGTTTGGGATCAACTTCCCGCTAGTCATGCTGGACTTCCAGAAGTGATCTTGACACACGCACAATGTTTTCTTTGCACTCGCAGAGAAGGAGTTTGCCTTGTCTTTTTGTGGGATGTTCCTTGACCTCCAAGTCTAATCTGCAGCTCTGGCATTTCTGTGCCCATCCAAGTCCCATTTTCTTTTTTATAACACTGCATTATTTATAAATGTTCTTATAAGGTGAGAAGACCAGACCATGTCAAATATAGTGCTCCTGAGCTTCAGGGAGGTGTCACACACCTCATTCTGATTAGGATGAATCTTGGAAGAACAGCTCTGGAATTGATGCTTTGTCCATTTAATTCTATTGACTGGCCGAGGTATTAGCAGTGGAGAGCATGTGAGGGATTCCCTCTTGGTTTCTCTCTTTTTGTCTGCTCTGCTTTTCCTTGATTGGAAGAATGACCCTTTTAGGCTTTCCCCCAGCCTTCTTCGTGCAAGTTCAATTCGTCACATCTCCTTCTGTTTCTTTCCACATCATGAAGATCAACAGCTGAGAGATGCAGGTTTTCTACTGCAGAATGCAACTGCAGTGATAAATGGTATTGCTCTTTTTGGAGTTAAGCACCTGTTTCTAGATACTGTTTATGGGATTTCTTTATCTCATAAGTGTTTGCTCTGCTAAATGCAAACCTCAGTGACTGAATTAGAGGAGCTCTGTCTGGCTTATCTCAAAATTGTCCTTTCCTTCCCCTGGCAGCAGAGAACATAGCAGCTTGGCAGCCCAGGACAAAATGATTGCCCAGAGCAGTAACCAGCCACTGGAGAGTAGAGGGCATGTCAGGCGTTGCAGCCAACAGAGCTGGGGCTGCCGTTAGGTCATAATGACACCATCCACTCTGCAGGATTAAGAGAGCTCAGGATGGAAGACAGCAGTTTTGAACTGAGGCTGGAAAAGATGAGCACAGTGTGCATTTGCAATGAGGTAGGATTGGGAGAAGGATGATATCACTCATTCCTGCATTCAGGAAGTGGTGGGTGCCCCATACTGGCAACAGGCCACACAGAAAGTGCTGATCTGCCCTTAGTTTCCTGTTCCCAGATTTGGACATTTGTTGCTTTCCCCAGTCATTTCCACCATCTTTCTCTGAATGTTTCTTTAAACATGGTATTCTAGTTTTTCTGAAAGCTGCTTAAATGTGGTGCTCAGAACTGAATATAGTACCCAGAAACTAGTGGTATTGTTACTTCTTGTGATTTAGAAACTATATTTCTATTGTTTCAGCCTAAAATTGTATTGAACCTTTTAGGAGACATTGTGCCCGGCAGGTTCCTACTTAATTTTTGGTCAATTCCAATTCCAAGATCTTGTTCACATATACCAGCCAAGGATCTCCCACCTTATATTTATACATCTGATTTCTTTTTCCTAAGAGAAGAACTTTGCACTTGCTGCAATTACGTTTCATTCTGTAACTTTCAGTCCCCTTCTCTAACTTATCAAGATCATTCTGAAATGCGTTTCTGTCATCTACAGTGTTAGCCATCTCATCCAGATTTGGATCATCTGCAAATCAATAAACATTCCCTTCATTTCTTCTTTCAGATAATTGTGTGGAACAGTACTAAGCCCAGGACAGATACCTCTGCATCCTGAGGGATAACTTTATTCCAGTTCAGTGATGAACCATTGATAAGCACTCCTTGGTTTAGTGTTTAACATTCATTCTTACTGTTTGAAACAATGAACAATTCAATGTTACTAAGAACTCTGCTCACTAGTGATGGAAGTTCAAGCTAGTAAATACTGAGGTAGACAATCATAAGACCCAGGAGGACGTTTATTGCTTCCATGTCCTTTGCTTAGAAAATGTTTGGCCCTGGAAAATGGCTGTGTTGGATCTCCTTTCTCTGGGCTGGAAAGGGGAAGGCATGGGGCCTCAAAATGTGCAGGGTGGTAGGATATGTTAATCATATACTGTATAACCACATTAATTTATGAGCCTCACATCAGTACATTAATGCCTGTTTATTGCACTAGCATATAACACTGGCAGTCAGTATATTGCCATGAAAATAGCTTTAAGCCATGTTTTTGTGGATGGGTATGAAAGATGGGATCTCTGAGACTCACTCAAAGCAAGCCAAAGAGACAGAAAGGTTTCTTCAGGAGGATTTCAACATAAGCTGCATGTAGAGAATGGCAGCTTCAAAGATGACTTAAGAGATAAAGAGAGAGAACAAAAAATGGTCCCCAAAACAAGAGACTTCCCATGTGAGCTGGGTGGGCAATGGCATTCTGATGGAAGAAAAGTGCCAGGATGGGACTGGCCAAATCTTGTTGGAAAGTGTAAAATATACAGTAACTGTAGCACTTTGGAATATCACACTGAAAAAACAGTGTGGTAACATACACAGTGGGTGCCCCAACTCAGTTCTTCTGGAACTCAGCCTAAGCCTGACCAGCTAGACTTCGAAGGGTGTGAATGAGCAGGGCCTTTAGATCACTGGAGGAAGAACTGAAGTTTTAAACGTGCCCTGGCTTCTATTTAATTAATTTTTAATATTCTCTAGCCCTAACCCTGACCCTAAGCTTTTAAACAAGAAGATAAACCCTAACACAAACTAATATAAAGAAGAAAAAGGGAAAAGAAAGAAATCAAAGAAAAAGAAAAAGTGCAAGAAAAGGAAAAACCTTGAGGAAAAATAGAAAAGAAAGAAAAAAAGATAAAGAAGTGGGCTCTGATATTCTTCACAGCAGTTATAAGTAAAAATATATTTTAACCTCTTCTCTTATGGTACATCATCTTACTCTTCTTCCTATAATCTATCCTGTCTAATCATCAAACCATAAATCACAAGTTCAGGGTTTTTTTTCATTTTTACGCAAAAAGTCCATAAAAGGCTTCTGGTCACCAATAAATGTAGATAGTGTTTTTTTCTCTAATCAAAGAAGTCAATTTATCCATTTCAGCAAAATCTATCAATTTAACCAGCCATTCCTCCATAGTGGGTAATCTGTCGAATGCTTCCATCTCCGTGTACATAGTAATCTCGCCGCAGTAATCATATATTGAAATAATCTTCCATGGCTTCCATGGCATCTTGTAACGCTCTATACTTAATTTGTGGGGGGGTTCCCTTGACATATAAATTTGTCATTGTTTAAATGGTGCATCAGTTGTCAAAACAGGTATTGTCTGAAACAAAAACATTATACTTGGCAAAGTATTCATTTTTATCAGAGAAATTCTCCCCAACAGTGACAGTTTTAATTTCTCCCATCTTAACATATCCTTAATTTCAGTCCATGTCTTAACATAATTATTTTCAAATAACATACAATTCATAGTAATACCCAAGTATTTACTTTTTTTCTCAATCTTAAAGCCAGTTTTCTCCATCAGTTCTATTTGATCTTCTAATTTCATATTTTTTCTTAACATCTTTGTCTTCTACATGCTAATATATCAAAATCCTTCTATTTAATTAATTAATTCATTGATTTGTTTATTTACCGTCCAAGATCAAGTCAGAGAATTTAAAAAATACAGCACAGCATTAATACATGCATAAGTAACAGTATATACATACAGTGTATAAAAGGAAGAAACAGTATAAAGTTAAGAATTCATTGAAGGCACGAATCAGTTTCAATAAGCTAAGCCTATAGTTAAAAATTTTGTTACAGTACTGCCTTTGAAACACCTGAGTATTGATTGTTTAGTAAAAATGCCTCAATCTCCTCATTAGTTGCTCCTATATGTCTGGATGGATGGATGGATGGATGGATGGATGGATGGATGGATGGATAGATAGATAGATAGATAGATAGATAGATAGATAGATAGATATCTGGATGGACTTTCTGGCCCTTGTGATAATGGTGGAGATAAAAGTTGGCAGAGGACTCTACTACGTGAATCTACTGGAAATGGGCCTTAGAACCTTTTTCTGATGTACCTCAGGGTTCTAAATCTTCTTTCTGGTCAATAAGGGCAAACTGAATCACTGGGTGCTCAAATTACACCACTAGATTAATTCTAAACAGAGGAAAAGACCCAATTCCATCTAAGTACACTCTAGGATTCCAAAACCCCTTCCTATTGGTCCACACAAGAAAGGTAGATTAATACAGGAATGTACATGTGCCTTTTCCTATGACCCACCCTTGAGGTAGGACTTCTGACCCTTCTACCTCCCCACAAACTAGGTTTCTCCTCACTAAGAAACATCTCAAAGTGGATTTTCCCTAGAAGATCCATTATTTAGTATCTATCATCAGGAAAAAGATGGCGTAGGGGAAGCTAGTATTAAACCATAACACCTATTCTGCTGTAAGACACAGCTTTGTAGAACAACAGTAACAGCAACAAAATGATTCTTTTTTAAAGGTTCCTGAGAAACATCTATCTGTGACTTTGGCCTTTGGCTACAGTGGAGTTCTGCTTGAGACTTTGGTAACATGTGTGAATTAATTCAAATATTCACGCACACACACACACACACACACACACCACCATAACTATAATTTTTTATATTCAAAATTAGCAAACTGGAAATCTTTTCAGTAATTGGGGATGGGACAGAATGTTACTTAATAATAGGATTCACCTTTTTAAGGGAGACAATTTTGAACTTCTTTTTAATCCACTTTAGGTACAATTCCCAGTATATAATTCCCAGCACAAACCTTGAGATGGGCTGGTCCAAGATAGCTTCTAAAGTTAAGATCCCTTTTAACTCATACTGAAATGCCCTTGGGAGGAGGAAACTATAATGAGGTGGATGATCTTACACTGTTGTGGCATAATTCATAAAGATATATTATTCACCAAAAAATACAGCCGATGTAGTTTTCTTCATTACCTTCATCTGATTCATTTTGCATTGTCTTCTTGGACAGAGAAAAATGGATGAAGAAGGGAAACATTTCTTACTTTAATTCCATTTCATTCTTTAAGTGATAGTAGAAAAGTATTAAACCGATTGCTAGAAATATTAGTAATTACTATCCCTTAAGAAGTAGGGAGTAATTACTTTCACCTTAAGAAGAATGAGATATCAGGTGATATCTTACTTTCTACAAAGAGAAAAGATAAAGATATTTGGATGGGAGACTGCTAGAAAATCTTAAATAGGAATTAGTCTGGGAAGCTGAAAAGCTCTGTATCACAGGTGGTTCCATGAAGTCACCAGCATTTCAGTTTGCCTACTGAAGGATTTTGCCTGAATCTGGTACTTTATTAAATCAATGCTACATGACTTAATATTGGCTTACCATAAGATACAGAGACAGAGAAATGTGGATACCAAAAGGCTGTTTTTCAGACAGCTTTCTGGAATTACTGGAACTATCATATTTTAGTCTTATTATGAAGGATGACAAGCTATGGAGTATCCTGGATGACACATCATATTCTTTAAATCCATTGTTACAGTATTTGGCAAGTGATATTAACAAAAAAATAGAACACATAAACTGTATCTTGGAACGTTATGGAACCATAAAGTGAATAACAGATTTCTGCTACCTGAACTCGAAGAAATAAAAATATGGACATATGATAGAAAAGAAGTAACACCAGAAAATCTTTAATTAACTTGTATGTATTGCTTTCCAAAAAATAACATTACGTGGGTATCCATTTTGTTGCAAAATGTTGTATAGGTGGCCTTTTTCCTTTTTCTGCTGTTCTGGGTTGCTGCAATGCATTTGTGCTCACCTGAATAATGTTCTTACACAGCTCCTCTTGTGGGAGGTCGGGTTGTTGCTATCAGAGGCTACAGCTTGGCATGATAAAATGTGTCATCTCTCAGCCTCTGAATGGCTGTCTATTGACAAAGGTCTAGACAGTAGAGTTCCGAGTCAGGTTCAGCTTGTTGTTGAAAAACTGTATTGCAGCAATTTCCTATAGATGTCAACTAGTGCTGAATAGTATTCATTTGTATTTCGCTTAGTTTTTCAGCTGGTGGCCTTTTATTTTAATTTCTTTAATCCAGTTCTTTTACACTGGTTTAATTTACTTGTATCTATATATTTTTCTAATTTCTAAGAAATTTATACAGCCTAAAGGTATATTATTTAATGAGACACAATGACAGAAACCATTTGCTACTAGAACAGCTTTTCTCTATAGCTGAGTTTGGGTAAAGAGCAATGACTTTAAATAGTATAATCATATATGTTCAACATGAAATGTTCTTCCCAGGATATTTCTGAAAGCACTCCTTACCTCCTGGTTCCTCATGCTGTAGATTAATGGATTGAGCATGGGGGTCACCACTACATACAACACAGAAGCCATCTGGTCTAGTTGATAATTCTGCCTAGAGCTTGGCTGTGCATACATAAAGCTGAGACATCCATAGAAGATGGTGATGACCATGAGGTGAGAGCTGCAAGTGGAGAAGGCTTTCTTACGGCTCTTGGCAGAGTGGATCTTTAAAATGGTGACCAGGATATAACTATAGGAGGTAAGAACAGTCAGGCTTGTTGTTATTAAATTGAAGCCAACAAATACAAATACCAGGAGATAATTAAGACTGATATCTGAGCAGGAAAGAGCAAAAAGGGGAGGACCCTCACAATAAAAATTCTTAATGATGTTTGGGCCACAGAACGACAGTCTAGTTGCAGCCATTGTGTGCACTAATGCATTAATGATCCCAGCAATATAGGAAATTGCTATCAGCTGAACACACCTTCTTGGGGACATGGTGATCGAATAGAGTAGAGGATTGCAGATTGCCACATAGCGATCATACGCCATCCCAGCTAGAAGGTAGCACTCTGTCGTAGAAAACAGAGCATAAAAGTAAAGCTGAGTAAAACAACCCCCGTAGGAAATAATCTTCTTCTCCTTTAAAAGATTGGATAGGAACTTTGGGGTGATCGATGATGAGTAACAAATATCCAAAAAAGATAAGTTGCTGAGGAAAAAGTACATTGGTGTGTGCAGTTGAGGACTGATCCTGATTAAGATAATCATGCTTATATTTCCCACAAGGGTGATGGCATAAACAGCAAAAAATGTCCCAAACAGGATCAGCTGCAGTTGTGGGTCAACAGTCAATGCAGTGAGTATGAATTCTGTCACCAGTGTGCTGTTTCCCATGTACTCACAACACTGTTGAAGAACACTTCAATCAATTTTCCATTGCTTCCCAACGATTTTTAATGTAGCCTGAGATCAGAGTCAATGTTTAACTTTCTAGCAAAAAAAGGGAAATTGGAAGATTTCTAATAAAGCACTCAAATAGTAGAATAATATTCAGTTTACAGTGAGCAATATTCAGTCTGCATACATAATGTTTTCTTCCAAATTACAACTAGATTGTCATACATGGAGAATTAGGTGCTATGCAATGAAATAGCTAAGGTTACTCATTTTATGGAGTTCATTAGGCATCTGGACAAGAGCCGAACCAAGGTAATCGTCTGTGTAGAAGGATGCTTTGGGTAGAACCTACGATTTGTGATTTAAAAAGTTCCAGCCCATGAATAAATTTCTCCACTCGACTATTAAAGACAACTAATAACCACGAGAGTGCTACTGAAATCTTCAAGCAGAGGAACTCTCCTTTAAACCTGGAAAGAAATCAAGCAAGTATCAGAGAAAATATGACTTGCATTGACTTTTTCTTTCCCAGGAGGGCTTGAGAAGCTGCAGTATAAGAATTAGCAAGCTGACTGTGGAAAGGTTCTTATCCCTTCCAGTTGTGTATATTGCTTGGGTTGTTCATGCTGGATCTACCTGCTCTATGACCTGTAGAAGCTGATGTTTGGGGGGGGCTCCTCATTTCTTGAGCTGATCAAACCAATTCTGAATAGCCAAAGCCACACTGACTCTCATGTCATAGTAGACTCAGCACTGTCAGCCATATTCCTGTGTGCCTTTGACATTCTTCATTGATATAATTAACTCTACGGAGAAGTTGTTTTTCACTCCATAAAATAGTTGGCCCTGTTGGCTACATTCTAAGAACCACTCATTACTAAAATCTCACAGTTTAAAACAAGCCTTTTACTGCTTTATAAATATAACCCTTGTCTGGTTTCATCTCCAAATACCTTATCTTCTAGGTCCAATAATTATTCCTCCCTGAATTTTTAAATTTCCTGATTCCTAGGCACTCCCTGTTGTTTCTGATGCAATCTGAGCTGGGGAAAACACCATATTAAAAAAAAAGGCCCTGTGCATCATTTTGTATGTTTACCATGCATCCTTGATCTGGGCCTTCTATGAACAACCCGTCAATTGTCCTTCAAATAACAATAACTTGTCATCCCATGAACTCCTAAAGCACACTCTCACAAGCAATAAAAGACAACACTTGTTACAGTTGTCTTTTTGATGATCAAACTCACTTCTTTTCTTCCAGCTTCATAGCATCTATCACATTTTAAAACATACGTAATTTTCAAGCTTCTGATTGCAGGTCTTTGAAAGTTATACTAACATCCTTTTGCTGCTCTGAAATAATTCAGATATTTCCCTCCAAGCTTGAGTAACTCAACAGCTTTCTCTGTTTCTGCAGACAATAATATTTCCTTCAACTCTCTTTGGAATAATGGAGAAGAGACCTCTACTGAGAGAAACATTGGTTTGGGGACCTTCTCCCTGAGGTGCTTCAAATTGTCCTATCCACGGGTTTGTGTTAATTATGCAGTGAAGTTTCAGTAAGCTGAATCACAATTGTTTGCAATATTTACCAATGGAAAATGTAGCATTCAGTAGAGATCACATTCTGTCCTCTTTTTATTTATTAATAGTATTTTATCATATCCACACAATGATGTTCTTCATGTGGACACAGACTGCCTTTCAAAAATGTGGTTTTTATTATTGTTATTCTTATCATGATTTAAATAGAAAAATATATGCTAATGAACAGTGTTCAAAATAGCAATAGAAACGTTCAGAGAAAATATAAGGAACCTATACGAAGTTGTAAAGCAGTGATTTTAAAGGCTACTAAAAGACAGTATCGTCTTGTTGGCATGATTTCAGTCAGAGCTGAACTCCACTTGTGCAGGTCCTGTGGAGTTGGCTGAGGCATAGCCTTATGTGATTATTTGGAAAGAGCTTGATCCTTCTGGCCCTGAGGAAGTGACTAGGATCCTTGGAGCTGTGGGTGTGTCCGCTTATATTTTAGATCCATGCCCCTCCTGGTTGGTGAAGGCTTCCCCTCCTCCCTCTTTTATCTTCATGACAACTAGCGGGGTGCCTGCCTTAGGCCGTTTCATAAATCTCTACCTTTGTATGAGATTAAGCCATGTTTCTCTCTTCGTTGTCTTGGTAACAAATCTTTCCTCTCTCTGAAGGTCATCTTCTGTACTCTCCACACATAAACTGTCTATTGGATTTCACAATTCCATGAATGTTGGGACAGATTTCAACCCCAAAACTATGTAGAAATATATTCTAAATGAAAATATAAACTTTTCCACTATCATGGAATTATTATAGTCATCTAATTAGTAATGCCAAGACACATCACCTACAGGTAAGCCTTGGTTAAAAACTGCCTGGTTTAGTGACTATGTGAACTTATGATGGTGCTGAAAAAGTAGCTTTGTGACTGGTCCTCAAACTTACAACTGTCTTAGTATTCCGTGCTTATGCCATTTGCAAGCCTCGCAGCTGGCTTCCAATGAGCAAAGTAAATGAAGAAACTGACAGTAATTCCCAAGTTGCGGTCATGAAGATGTTATCCTTAACAACCGCGGGTGATTCACTTAACAACCGCAGTGGAATTGATGTTGTAAGTGCGTTGAGTCAACAGATGTTTCACTTAGCTACCGCGTCACTTAACAACAGAGATTCCACTCCCAATTGCGGTTGTTAAGTGTGGACCACCTGTACTTTCAATTTAACAACTGCATATACAAACTGATCACAGGAACACCTGTGGACTCCCCAATTTCAGGGCACATGGAAGAAGCAATGATGTAACACCTAGAAAGCATTGCCCTTCCCAAAATCAAACCCAAACCGTGGATCAGTTATGTGATGATGAATTTGTCATCCTAAAAGAAAATCAAATGAAACATGCACTTCAGATGCTTCATTACACTTACCATAGAGACTGAGAAAGAAAACAGACTCAATCTTCAACTTCCTCATCCCCAAACAGAACCCAGCTTTTACAGAAAACCAGCACACAGTGGCCAAATCTAAATTTCCACAGCAACCGCCCCGCAGCACACAAGTTCAGTTGCACAAGAATTCTCATCAATACAACAGTTCACTCTGGAAAGCAGAATTTTACCTTCAGAATATATTCAAGAATAACAACGACCCACTCCCTATTTCTTTAAAAAAATACTCCAAGAAACAAAATAAAAGCAGAAAGACAAGAATCACTACAATAGCACTCCCATACATGAAAGATATCCTATCAGAAAACACCAGCAAACAACTCCAACCACTAGGCATCACAGTGGCCCACAGACCTACAAAAACATTATAAAGAATTCTGTGCAAAGCAAAAAACCACACACCTCATTGAGACAGCACTAATATTGAATCGTACACAAAATATACTGCCAGGATCGCAACCAACTCTGCACAGGTTAAACAGGATGCCACTTGCATCCAAACATGAAAGAAAACCTAAGTGCCACAAAGAACCAGGATCACAAATGCTTAACAGCCACCCACATCCTCAATAAAAATCGCACGTCCCCTGGGACAACAGGGAAATAATGGTCCATGGAACTGAAGGACAGCCAGAGGATTCCTAGAAGCCGGGCACTCCAATCAATGGGCCATCAGCAGATCAGTGGACTTGGATAAGATCTACCACCCACTCAGGGGCCTGAGCCAAACCACGCACAAAAAACAGACAAGGTAGACCAATCAATGTGGAGACAACACCATTCCCAGAAGCCAATTGATCACCACCACCCAGGAAGCATCCAGTTACGAACCACCACCACCACCACCTGAACCACCACTCACTTCTGGACCATTGCCCTGAAGAAGCCTCACTGACACATGGGTGAAAATCTGCAAACCAAACTGATCAAGACCTCAGTGTTGATCTCCCAAAGGCTGGAAAACCCAACTACTAAGTATGCACAGCAATCCTGGGCTACCTCCACTCCTAGAAATCCACAACCCCTAGACCCTCCAGACTACTTCAAAGTGGCTAAGGTTCGCTTCTGGAAACCACCAAACTGTGCCTGGAGCAGCATAGTCCAGAGGAGATTTGACATGACCCCAAGGGGGAATCCAATGTTCCAGACTGCTCCAGAATAGTCCAGTCCTGAACTTATAGTTTTGATTATTTTCTGATATTCGCTAGCATTCTAAAGTTCTGTAGTAGTACCTATAGAAAAGACAGACTTAACCATAGTTTCAACTGGGAAACTGTCAGCATGTTAGACCAAGCTAAATCCAAAAATGTGAGGGAATTCCTGGAAGCTTGGTATTCAGACAAGGCAGCCATCAACAGGTGCATAGAGATAAACAGCATCTACACATTATTCAAAAGAGACAATAGAAAGGAAAACAAAAGACCAGAACATCTCCTCACCAGCAATCATCACCCAGATGAGCAGAGATTAACACCAAAACCACCACCAGACATAAAGCAGTAAACAAAACCTTAATCAAGGAACTACCAGAGGGGCGGAAAAAATAAAACAAAACAAGACCCCCACCCCCACCCCTACCAACACTGGCAGGGCATGCCACAGTCTATAAACAGAGAGCAAACCTCACCCCATTCTAGCACTGAAGATGTTACCTAGCCAGGTAATGAAACATTTGCAAGAAAAGAACCAAGCTTAGAGAACCCCGAGGACTCCACAGTTCTGTAGTAGGGAGGACAGGGTCTTGAAATACTGGATCCAGTAAAGGACAGGTCAGCCCTCCAAACAGAGCAATCCTGGCTATCTGATTATTCACTGATAATCACAGTGTCTTTGCAATCATATAGAGAACCTGAGAGAGAATCCCTAGTTTAATCATTTGCTGACTTCACTGTTTTCCACTGCTGATTTATAGAAGTTATATGTCAGCCTTGCCAGTGTAACAAGCTGCCACCTGCTGATCCCAAATCCAGTAACTTCCCTTGCAACCAATATTGATTCAAAAGAAAGTTCATTTATTGAGAATAAGTGTACAGTTCCAAAGGAATGCTAAGACTGAGCCTAAGCGTGCCAAAAGTTGTTTTTCTTACCTTACCCCCCCCCTGCACCCCCCTTAGTTCCTGGTCTCCTGATTCCCTTGCTGGTATGGCCTTGAGCATTCCAGCACCTGTGGTAAGAGCCATCTGCTTTTAACAGTTTCTCATTCCCATTCTCCCCCCCCCCCCCTTTTACAATGGCAGAACTGCAGCATGTAAAAAGCAATTTCTAAACTGGCCATCATAACAATCTACTATTAAATCTTGCGAGGATTCTGACAGCGAGGTAGTCCAGACAAGAAGCACACCCAGAAATACTAGTTCTAACCAAACTTCTGAGACGTTTGCCATGTTCCCACCGGTTGACAATTATTATTATTGCTGTTGTGGTGGTGGTTTGCACAGTCAGCTGGATGTTTAGACTGGATTTGGCATTTTTATCCACCTATCGAGTCCTTCCCAATGATCTGGGATAGGCAGATGTTGTTGTTTGATGGTGTTCAAGGTATCATCAGAGGATGTAAGCTGTTCCAAGTAAAGCTGCCTTTTGCAACTGGTTGGTGGTGATTTTGTAAATGCCGATTGAAAGCCACACTAACTAATTACTCCATTACTAACGTAACAACCCAACCTCCCACAAGAGGAGCTGTGTAAGAACATTATTCAAGTGAGCACAAATGTGTTGCAGCAACCCAGAACAGCAGAAAAAAGGAACAGACCACCTCTACAAGACCTTCCAACAAAATGGATATCTACACAACTTTATCAAAAAGTGCCTGGCCACTCAACCTACTACAACACAACCAACACAAGCTATGAAAAGGATAACACTGCCAAACATCAGAAACGTCTCAGAAACCACCAGCAGACTATTACAACCACATGGCATCTCTGTAGCACACAAACCAACTAAAGCCCTCCAAAACATCTTAAGCAAACCAAAAGACCCAGTAGCCCAAGGAAAAAAAACAGGAGTCATCTACAACATACAGTATAAGGACTGTAACAACCACTATGTAGGACAGACAGGCAGAAGGCTAGCAGAGCGCATCCATGAACACCAACTAGCAGTCAGAAGACATGATGAAATCTCCTTAATCTCACAACACATGGGCATACTTAACCCTAGTTTCTAATGGGAAACTGTCAGCATCTTAGACCAAGCTAAATCCAAAAATGCAAGGGAATCCCTGGAAGCTTGGTATTCAGACAAGGCAGCCATCAACAGGCACATAGAGATAAACAACATCTACACACTGTTCAAAAGAAGCAATAGAAAGGAAACAAAAGACAAGAACATCTCCTCACCAGCAATCATCACCTAGATAAGCAGAGATTAACACCAAGACCACCACCAGACATAAAGCAGTGAACAAAACCTTAATCAAGGAACTACCAGAGGGAAAAAATAGAACAAAACAAGACCCCCACCCCCACCAACACTGGCAGGGCATGCCACAGTCTATAAACAGAGAGCAAACCCCATCCCATTCAAGCACTGAAGATGTTACCTAGCTGGGTAATCAAACATTTGCAAGAAAACAACCAACCTCAGAGAACCCCAAGGACTCCTCAGTTCAACCCTGAGCTACACATATTCACTTCTATTGGTACCTGTTACTCTAAGGTTACAATGTGATTCTCTTCTAATCTGTCCTGTATAATCATCAAAACCATAAATCATAAGTTCAATTTTGTCTGTTTTACTGAAAAAGTCCACCAGGGGTTTCCAATCAGCAATAAATGCAGATATTGTCTTTTCTCTGATCAAAGAAAGCAATTTAGCCATCTCAGCAAATTCCATCATCTTCACCAACCACTCCTCCATTGTGGGTGCTGCCGAACCTTTCCATCTTTGTGCATGCAATAATCTTGCTGCAGTTACCATGTACAAAAACAAAGTTCCATGTCTTTTTTCATTTTGGGGGATGGTTTGTCCATCAATCCCAAAAGAAAAACCTCTGTTCTGTTGTATGTTAATCTTTAAAATCCTCCGAATCAGTGTATGTATTTCAACCCAGAATTTTCTAGCTTTTTTATAAGTCCACCAGACATGATAAAATGTCCCTTCTTGTTGTTCACGTCTCCCACATAAGTTTGAAGTGCCTTTATATATTCTAGATAATTTTCCTGGTGACATGGACCAACAGCACATCATTTTATAAAAAATCTATAATGTCTATAATCTATCATCTAGATTATAACAGTGTACATTTCAATCCTTTCAGCCACGTATTTTCCCATTGTTCCATCTGTATGTTATAACCAAAAATTTTGGCCCATCTTATCATACATTCTTTCACTTGCTCTTCTTCTGTTTCAAATTTCAATAATTTATACATTGTAGCAATTACATGTTCATCATTTGAACATAATTCTATTTCAAATTCATTCTTACAATGCTCAAAACCATACATTATTTGGTCTACTTTAAATAATTGCAAGTAAGAGAATCATTGACAACTATATTCTTCTGCCACCAGTTCTTCTCTTGATTTTATTTTACATTCCCCTTGACAAAATTCTAGGATCTTGCAATAAGTTAACCAGTTGTGTTTGCCTATTATTTCATGTCTATAAAATGCCTCTTGTGCTGAGATCCACAAAGGTGTTTTTGGGCACAACCCAGCTTTGTATCTACTCCATATTCTCAATATGGCACATCTAACATAACATTTTTAAAATTCACATTAAGCTTGGCTTTACCGTACCACAAATACCCATGATACCCAAATCTCAGGTCATTTCCTTCCAACCCCAAAAGCTTTCTGTTCCTCAGCAACACCCACTCTTTCATCCAAACCAAACAGCAAGCTGCAAAATACAATTTCACATCAGGTAAACCCAATCCTCCTCTTTCCTTTGCATCTTGTAACACCTTATATTTAACTTGTTTCTTTTTTTCCCCACCACTCAAATTTAGATATATCCTTCTGCCACTGTTTAAATGGTGCATCAGTTGTCAAAACAGGTATTGTCTGAAACAGAAACATCATGCTAGGCAAGACATTCATTTTTATCACAGAAATTCTCCCCAACAATGACAATTGAAGTTTCTTTTTTAATCTTTCCATCCACAATCCGCTCATCTTGTCTTATATCTCTGTTCAGTATCTCAAGAACCAAAAGAAACAAGAGAGGAGACAGTGGGCATCCCTGACTTGTTCCTTTGTGTATCTCACAGGGTTTTCTAAGATCTCCGTTAACAGTGCTTTGTGCTTTCTGTGAAGTGTCGATCGATCTTACCCATTTATAAAGTTCTCTCCAAAATTCATCTCTTCCAAACCCTTGAACAAGAAAGCCCAGTTCAAATGGTCAAAGGCCTTCTCTGCATCTGAGAAGAGCAATGCGGCTTGTTTGTCATCCTCTGCCCCAAATATTCCAAAAGGTCCAACACATTTACTGTCCTTCAGGTGTCTTTTAAGTAGAAACCCACACTGATCCCCATGAATAAATTCTTGCCAAATTATTTCCAGCCTATCAGCTCGAATCCTTGTGAATAACTTGTAGTCATTATTCAATAATGATTTTGGCCTACAGTTTCTTCTTCAAGTCAAATCTTGTCCCGCTTTGGGTGCTGATGCTATATTGGCCTCTTTCCAGCTCTCTGGCCTCTTTCCTCCCTGTAGGATAGAGTTCATGGTGTTTTGCGGAGGTTGTAAAAGTTCATCCTCAACACACCTATAGTAAGAACCTGATAGTCCATCTGGTTCCTATTTTACTCTTTTTTACATCTTCAGAAACTTCCCTTATTGTTATAGGTCCAGCCATAATCTGCCTCTGTTCCTGTAATCCGCATTAAATTTTGCGTCTTTACATCTTCATTTATTTTTTCTAGAGAAATGTCACTTCCTTTATATAAATTGGAATCGTACTGATGAAATGCTTTTTGTATGGCCTGATTGTCCATTAAAGCAGTATCTCCGTCTTGTACTTTCAGTATCATTTCCTTTCCTTTTTCTTCTTTAATAGTTTAGATGCCAGCCACTTCCCTGGTTTATCTGCAAACTCAAAATGTTATGTCTGCTTTACATAATTCACTTTCATTTCCATTTCTCTTACTGTTAACTTAGATAATTGTCATTGTAAAAGCTTAATTGGTTGAGAAATACTTATCTTCTCTGGAAATTTATTTCTTTCTTTTTTTCTCTTTTCCCACACCATTCTTAAATCAGTGCCTTTGCCTAAATTGTTTGCAAAAAAAATCTTAATTTCTTTCTATAATCCTCCAGAACTGCTTCTTTCTATCACAACATTTCATTTAGTCTCCATCTAAAAGAATTAAGTTTCTTTTTATAAATTAAACTCACAGGATTATGATCCGAAAAAGTCTTTGGTACTATCTCTAACTTAGAAAACTTAGTAGCCAGGTCTATTCTTAAAAATGATCTATGCCATTCAGAAAATTAGGTATCCTCTCTTGAATTGCCATTTTTCTGTCTCCATATAAAACCAGCCCTAAATTGTCCATCAGATCAAAGAAAACTTTTGGTAATTTGCCCTCAGTGATTTTAATATTTTTCTCAGAGCTTCTGTCCAGTTGTGGGAAGATCACTCCATTCCAAACCCCCATCAAACCCCAATTGTCATAACAGAAACCTATTGATCTCTCCATAAGTTGTTTTTAAAACAATACATTGTCCTCATTTGGGCATAAATTCCCACAATCAAAGTCTTAGTCCCATACAAATTAACTTCCACCCCAACGAATCTACCATGCTCATAGGTCAATACAAATTCTGGTTTTAGTTGGGGATTTATATACAAAACTACTCCATTTCTTCTTTTTCTTCCTGCTTAAAGAAATTCTTCACCCATTTTTTTTTTATAAATCTAATATTTTATGTCCTTTTTTCTAATAGGTGTCTGTTGTACGCCAATTATATCTTCTTTTAACTTTTTCAAATAATGATTTTTTCTCTCTCTCTCTCTCTCTCTTGGGTCACATTTGTTCCATGTATATTCCATGTTAAGCGTTTGTAATCCTTAATCAAGCCAAGAATTTAGAAAAATTGATACCTGTAACACCTAGTTCAGTAGCATCCCTTTCAGATTCCTGTTGTTCCTGTTGGAGTTCTTGTGCAGTCTCCTCTGATGCCTCCATTTGAATCTCCTCCAATTTCTCTTTGAATTTTTCTTGAAATTCCCTTGCCTTCTGGACACAATTCAATCAAAACCTCTGCTGTTTAAAAGCAAAAACCACACCTTCCAATTTATCCCATCGAAATGGGATCATTTTCTGCTTTAATCTCTCAGTCAGAAAAGAATACTCTTTTCTCTTATGCAAAATTCTAATAGGACTTTCTTTCAGAACAATTACAGCTGTATTATCAATCTTCAGTCTTGTGTTAAAAAGCTGCTGCAAAAGATCCCTTATCTTCTTCCTGACAAACTGCACCAAAATATCCTTTGGAACATTTCTTATTCTTGAAAATCTTGTATTCATTCTACAGAGTTTGTCAGTGTCTGCCTCTATAGCCCCTTTATCCCAATCCAAAAAATTGGCTAAACCTTTAATAATTTTTTCTCTAATATTTGGACCAGAATCCTCTGGGATTGCTCTAAATCACAAAAAAAATTCCTTCTCTCTCAATTGCAGTAGAGCCAGATTATCTAGTTCTCTTTCCAAGAGTTCCTTTCCTTTATCAAATTCCTTTCTCTAACTTCTGTCTTACTCTCCAAAATTTCCACTCCGTCATTAATCTGACATCTGCAGACAGATGCCCAGTTACTCAAACATTTTCAGAAGCAAATCTGAGTAATTCCTCTCTCTGCTCTCCTGATCCTCCCCTCCCTTCCATTCTTGCCAGTTTTCTGATGGTTGTCTGAATAAAAAAGAACAAATATCACTGGAGGGGCTTTCTGGCCCTTGTGATAATGGTGAAGGTAAAAGTTGACAGAGGAATCTTCTAGGTGAATCTATGGAAATCAGCCTTACAAGTTTTTTCTGATGCACCTCAGGATTTCTCCAAATTATCAAACTGGAAATCTTTTCAGTATTTGGGGATAGGAGAGAATGGTAGTTAATAATGGGCTTCACCTTTTTAAGGGAGACAATTCTCAATTTCCTTTTAATCCACTTTAGGTACAATTCCCAGTATATAACTCCCAGCACAAACCTTGACATGGGTTGGTCTATGAGAGCTTCTAAAGTTAAGATCCCTGTTAATTCATATTGAAATGCCATTTGGAAGAGGAAACTATAATGAGGTGGATGATCTTACAGTGCTGTGGCATAATTCATAAAGATATATCATTAACCAAGAAATGGACCCTATCAACAGCCTATATAGTTTTCTTCATTATCTTCATCTGATTCATTTGGCATTGTCTTCTTCATTCTTTGAATATTTCTACCTGGACAGCCACTGTAATTCAGGGATGATGTGGCAGAAAGGAAGTCTTTCATATGCTGAAATACAGTGGCACCTCGGTTCACGAACGCTTCTGTTCATGAACAATTCGGTTCATGAACAGCTCCAGTCACAAAAATTTGCCTCCGTTCGTGAACGCCAGATCGGGTTACGAACGGGATCTGCAGCCATTTTCCCTCCCGTGACACGTGGTCGCGGCTTCCTGTAGGGAGGGGGACTCTTCCTCCAAGCAGTAACCGCCTCCCCACCCGCCTTCCTGTCCTCCACGCCAGAAGTTGTGTCGAGCAAGGTTAGCTTTCTCTCTTTGTACTGTACTTTGTGTCATATTTTTGCAGTTTTAAAAAAAAAACAACATATGGTTCATAACAGATTAACCATAATTACATTGAACCTTATGGGGAAATTTGATTCGGTTCACGACCAATTCGGGTCGCGACCAGAGTCGCGGAACGAATTAAGTTCGTGAACCGAGGTACCACTGTACTACCTTTGCCTGCCTGTACCACATATAAATGCCCAGCTCACGAAGTGGCAATGGGGGCACTCCAGCTGTTATTGAACTGCAACATCCAGAATCCCTCACTACTGGCCATCTGCACAGAGTTCCTAGGAGCTGGGGCTCAAACTCTACATGGCACAGAATACATAACTTTGATACAATATAGACTTTGATTCTCTCCCATATATACCATTTCAGACTCAACCAATCAACTGAAAATACTTCAGAGAAAACCAATTTTTCTTCCTTATCATTATCATAAGATCCGATTGCTGTGGTCAGCTCCTTGCTTTATGCAAGTTCCTTTCCATCCCAGACCATGAACTAGTTAAACTACAATTGCATCAATTTATGACGCATCACTTGATAATCAGAAGTTGAATGTATGGACAATTCTAGGAACTTCAATGGTCTATTTAAAGCAATCTTAGATTTTGGGAAAGCTGAAACATTATTTTTTCAAGTTCTGGAATTCTGCATATGCTTTCTACTAAAAATATCTCAATGCACAGTGACTCTCTTCTCTTCTTTAATCATGTTTTCACACTGAATAAGAAGGTCAAATTTGGGAGAGGACTTCTATGAGTTTTCAGTGGAACATACCTAGAAGGCCCACCCGTCCTCTGTTTGACCCTAACAAAGCAATATGTTTGCTCTGGATCCAAAGACAAGAAGTGCATCAATGGGAAAAGGGTAGAACAACTTTATTGAATGAAACAGAATAACAGTGGAAAAGTCATCTTACATCTCTTCTGACTGGCAGAAACTCCCAAGGATGATGACAGAAGGACCACTGAAGCCAGTGTGTGCATTGTGCGTTCCCAGAATCCTGGTCTATATTTAGGTCATCCTTGCAGGGATGCTGAGGACTTCTATAGTTGAATCTTATCCATTTCTCCATGCTTGCTTGCACCTGTTATATTGTGAGAGTTAGAGCAAAAGGGGTTAAGCACATACTCTTATCCCCAGAGCAGCGAGGAAGAGATAAGAGAATGAGACTGGTACCTCCCTAAGGAATGCAGAGGATGTTTGTGGGGTGACCCTGGGAATTGCTCTCACTCTGAGAAGATTTCTGTAACGGGAGTGAAGCCAATAAACCTTGCTGGATTGAATCTGTACTGTCTCCTGGAGTTTCATGGGCTAATCCTGACATCAATCTTCTCAGAGTCCAACTACCTTCCAGTAGAAGGAAATACATCATGGCTACAGATCCGCAGGGAGCGGCTTTGACTCCAGAAGTATTGGCAGTCACATTGTTACAGCATCAGCAGCAAGTAGATGCACAGATTAATAACCTGCAGGCTGCTATGGGGCAACTAGTGCAGCAGCTCGGACAGGTAGTTCAGCCACCACCTCTTCCACCGCCTGTGTTACTGCGCTCACCTGGCAGCATGCCTGAGAAGTACGGAGGCGAGGTGGGACAGATGAGAACCTTCCTGGCACAATGTGACTTGTTCATGGACGGTAGACCGGGAGAATTTCCTACAGATCGAACAAGAGTGGCTTTTGTGATGAGCTTGTTGAAGGGATCTGCAGCCAAGTGGGCTACTCCTCTCATAGAGACTGGAGATCCAATACTCAACGACTACCGGAATTTTGTCACAGCTTTCAGGGGGCACTTTGGAGACCCAGTGAGATGATTAACTGCCTGTCGGGACATCCGCAAACTCAGACAAGGCAACAGATCGGTAAGATTATTCATTGCAGATTTCAAGTTATTAGCGGGAGATGTTGAGTGGAATGATGTGGCTCTTATAGACCAGTTTAGAGAAGGTTTGAACCCTGAAATCCGATCGGAAGTGGTAAAGCAAGGCATTCCAAATACTCTGGATGACCTATATCAGCTTTGTATAGTAGTGGAAGCCAGGCTCATGGAGTTGAAGCAGTATGACCCGTTAACTCCCTTAGTAGCTCCTCAGCATCCCTTGACTACAATGTCCTCCCCTCGTACATTAACACCAGACCTCACAGCAGGGGAACCGATGCAGTTGGGAGCTGCTCAGAGAACGGTATCAGAAGAGCAAAGGCAGAGAAGAAGGGATCTTAACTTGTGTTTTTATTGTGGAGCCCCAGGGCATATAGCGAGAGTTTGCCCAGCGAGAAATACACTAACAGGAGCCAAGCAAAAACAACAGATACCGATCAAGAAAGCAGTTTCCGTCCCAGCGCAGCAGCAGGGAAACTGGCAAGGCCCCCCTGCTCAGAGCTCATGGGGGGGGGGGGCTATCAAGCAATTAAGAAGAGCTCACAATGGAGACAGCAATCAGGCATTCATAGTAGTACCAATCACAGTGACATTGCCTTCCGGCTCCAAAATCAAATTGGAGGCTCTCATAGATTCAGGCACTACCGCGAGTTTCATAGATGTTCAGACTGTACAGAAATGGCAGTTACCAACAGTGGATTTGGACAAACCCATAAACGTAGAGACTATAGATTCTCAACCATTGAGGGCGGGTCCGGTGCGGCAATCCACAGTCCCTCTACAACTGACCATTAACGATCACATAGAGTTGCTACCACTGTATGTGACAGAATCTTTACATGTGCCAGTGGTCTTGGGAACTTCGTGGCTCAGGTTGCACAACCCTGACATTGACTGGTCAGCGGGGACCCTCTCATTTTCAGCTCCAGATTGTCAACACCACAAAGTACAGGGAGCTATACTCGCCAATCCTCTAACAGGCAGCCAGGATGTGGGAAGGGGTTTGCCAGCCAAGTATGCAGACTTTGCAGATGTTTTTGGGGAGGAAGAAGCTACGGCCTTACCCCCCCATAGAGACTGTGATTGCACGATTGATTTGAAGCCAGGTGCTAAAATCCCAGCCAGGCGGCAATATCCCATGTCTGCAAAAGAGCTAGCTATTCTCAAAGATTACATAGAAGTAAATTTGAAGAAAGGATTTATCAGGCCATCAAAATCTCCAGCATCAGCTCCTACATTTTTTGTACCAAAAACGCCAGATCCACAGACGTGCGAAACTACCACCAGCAAAACAATTCCAATGCGCACGGTGCATGATTACAAGGAGTTGAACAAAGTAACCATTAGAGATCATTATCCACTCCCATTAATTTCAGATCTTTTAGACAGGCTACAAAAGGCTTGCATTTTCACAAAATTAGACCTGAGAAGTGCCTACAACCTTATTCGTGTGAAACAAGGCCACGAGTTTTTGACAGCTTTTGACACGAGATATGGAAAATTTGAATACACAGTCATGCCGTTCGGGCTTTCCAATTGTGGAGCGGTATTTTCTAGATTTATGAATCAAATATTCTCTGATACAACTGATTCCTATGTGGTGATTTATTTGGACGACATCCTGATATACTCTGACGATGTCCAGACACACACAATGCATGTCAGGAATGTGTTACAGAGACTGAGAGAAAATAGACTCTTTGCCAAGCCTGAGAAGTGTGCATTTGATTTGCCACAATTGGACTATTTGGGCTTTAGAATCTCAACAGAGGGGCTACAGATGGATCCTGCTAAAGTGCAAGCAGTGTTGTCTTGGCACCCACCCCGTAATGTAAAGGATGTACAACAGTTTCTAGGATTTGCTAATTTTTACAGAAAGTTTATTCCCAACTTTGCAGAGCATGTCAAACCCCTCACGCAGCTATTGAAGAAAGGAAAAAAGTTTACTTGGGCAGAGGGAGAGCAGGCAGCTTTCCAACAATTAAAACAGCTTTTCGCCTCCCAACCCCTCCTTCGGCATCCAGACCCTTGTCGCCAATTTGTGCTCCATACAGATGCCTCGGATGTAGCAATAGGAGCAGTTTTGTTGCAAGCAGATGAGACAGGCAAGGGGGGGTGGCTGCCATGTGCATTTTTCTCTCGCACGCTCTCGTCAGCAGAGAGAAATTCTGACATTTTTAACAAGGAGTTACTTGCAGTGAAGGCAGCTTTCCAGGAATGGAGGCAGTGGCTAGAGGGGGCGAAGTTTCCAGTGCAAGTGTCCACGGATCATAAGAACTTGGAAACAACGCAGAGCTCTCGCTCACTCACTCCTCACCAAGTGCGATGGAGTCAGTTCTTTTCACGTTTTGATTTTTACTTCACGTACGTTCCGGGGGCACGTAATTTGATGCCTGATGCGTTTTCTCGGAAACCAGAGTACGTCGCAGAGCAACCACAGACACAACCCACTTCCATCTTGCAGCCGTGCAACTTTAAAAGGTTGGAATGTGCGAGAGAGCAGTTGGGAGCCAGTAGACAGGCAGAAGATTTACTGGTCAGAATTAAGGAGCAGCAGGCACAGGACGCATTTGCAAGGGCTTGGATAGATGACCTCCAGGGCACCCAGAGGGAGAGTTCCCCTTTTTCAATGGAAGGAGGATACCTATATCACAAAGGGAAGTTATATGTTCCTCTGTCATTGCGAGAGGAAGTTTTACAACTTTGCCATGATAATGTAACAACAGGACATGGAGGAGTATTTAAGACATTGCACAGAACATTAAGAGACTATTGGTGGCCTAAGATGGCGGTAAACATTAGAGATTACGTGGCATCTTGTCACGTGTGCAAAAGAGCTAAGACTTTTCATGGAAAACCCGCTGGGCTCTTACAGCCATTAGACACTCCTCCCAAGCCTTGGCATACAGTTTCCATGGACTTTATTCCTGACTTGCCTCCAGTAAAGGGCTATTCTTCGGTGCTGGTGGTTGTGGACTTATTTACTAAGATGGCTCATTTCATACCATGCAAGGGTCTACCTTCTGCTCAAGCCACAGCACAACTATTTTTGGATCATGTCTTCCGATTTAGAGGAATGATTAATACTTTGATAACAGACAGAGGCAGTCAGTTCTCCTCTAAGTTCTGGAGAGCTCTTTTTGGACTGTTAAAGGTAAACAGCTGCATGTCCTCAGCACACCATCCGGCTACCAATGGAGAGGCAGAGAAGACCCATCAGATGTTGCAGCAGTATTTAAGATGCTATACTACCTACAGCCAGGATAATTGGGTGGAGTTAATTCCCTTGGCAGAATTCTCCTACAACAACTCAGTACACTCTTCAATTGGAATGTCCCCGTTTCAAGCACTCTACGGATGGGCCCCCCAGGTTTTGCCACAGACTGTCTCACACACACAAGTTCCAGGGGCAGCGCACTTTCTGAAAGAACAGCAAGCAGCTCAGCACCTGTTGCGGGACCACTTAGCAAGGCAAAGGAGGCATACAAGAGGAATGCCGATGCCCGCAGACAGGCGGGGCCGCTGATTTCGGTGGGGGACAAGGTGTGGTTATCTACTAAGTTTCTAGCTTCCACCAGGCCATCCAGAAAATTGAATGACCGGTTCGTAGGACCATTCAAAGTATTGCAGAAAGTGAATAACTTAGCGTTCCGATTACAGCTGCCTCCATCTATGAAGGTTCATCCGGTTTTTCACCGTTCCTTATTAGTGAAGGAGGCCCCCCCAAGTCCTCTGAGAACCCACTCATCCCCTCCCCCACCGGTTGTGATCGAAGGAGAAGAGGAATACGAGGTGGAGGCAATTTTGGACTCTCGGAGGAGAGGGAAAGGACTTCAATATTTGATTCACTGGAAGGGTTACCCTGAAGCAGACCGTTCTTGGGAGAATGCGAAGAACGTTCATGCCCCAGAGCTGGTAGTTGCTTTCCATAGGTGTTTCCCTAACAAACCCAAACCTCGAGAGCTGTCCGGAACACCAGCAGTTAATCAGCAGGAAGAAGAAGGAGGGGACAGCGCGCTGGAGGAAGGTTTGGTGGAGGCTGTAAGGGGGGAGCAACATCGGTATGGCAGCCCACAGACTTTCACTTCAGAGTTTCAGTTGGCAGGAGGGAGGGGGGAGCAAGATCGACCTGACAGCCCAAGGCCATCTACTTCAGGCTGGCAGAGAGCAGGAGGGAGGGGGGCTGATTCTATTAATGTTGCAGATGTGTTTCAGGACCCATCGGAAGACGGTATGGAGGCGGCAGGAGGTGCAGAGACCCTTTCATCATCTGACATGTCATCCCTCCCACCTTTGCCAAGTTCTCCTGAGAACTCCGAGGGGGAGGATGAAGATGGAGGGAGGGGTGATGTGAGAGTTAGAGCAAAAGGGGTTAAGCACGTACTCTTATCCCCAGAGCAGCGAGGAAGAGATAAGAGAATGAGACTGGCACCTCCCTAAGGAATGTGGAGGATGTTTGAGGGGTGACCCTGGGAATTGCTCTCACTCTGAGAAGATTTCTGTAACAGGAGTGAAGCCAATAAACCTTGCTGGATTGAACCTGTACTGTCTCCTGGAGTTTCATGGGCTAATCCTGACATATATTAACGTATCATGAGCGCAAGGATATCCTGTACCATACGGTCTTTTTGACTGATTATGGGCCATCAATTCAGTGTTGACTTTTTCCACCACATAGATAAAACTTCTTCAGGTCGATCTTTCCCAAAGTGGTCTTTCAGGGCTTCCAGTGATCCAGTCATCACCATTGTAATGATGGTGATCAACTATCTTCCCTTTTTTAAAGCAACCATACTTTTTCATTGTATTATAAAACTTATTATAAATCACGCATCAATCTGAAGCCAGGGCACATATAATTGGAAAACAAGAACCTTACTATTTAATTAATGTAATCTATAAGCATGAGGAAAGGAGATACAAAAAACTAAACTTCCCAGCCATATCTCCCTCACTGTTGCTCCCTCCTCCCTCCTTAATCTTGAGGGTAGAGTAGGGAATAGGAAGGAAATTGGAGGTTGGACGCAGCTATTCAAACCCACCACATGCTGCTGTTTCCTGTTTAAGCATGATGTGCAACTGGTGCTACAGTTGTGATGTTATGGATCTGTGGAATACAATTGCTTTTTAGTGTGTGAAGCAGTAACATTTTTATCTGGATATTATGAGGAGCAACATCAAAAATGATGTAATCTCTGAGTTGTTTTACATAAAATATGTCTTCTACTTATTGCCAACAATAAAATACTGATAATGCAATCCGTTAGATCACCTTCTCCAGTACATGTGAAAGAGCCCTGTTATCCAAGAGAGATTTTTGTCATCTGAGCTTGCCTCTCATCTCCCCCTCAAGCTGCACAACTATTTCTGGTTGAGAGAGGGCAACTTCAGAAAGCCCCCAATTGCTCTGTCAGAAAAATGGCAAGGAATACTGCTATTGTAGAAACTGGTTTATCTAGCTTTTGCAAACTACTGGGACAGACTGTCCTGAAATAGTTGCTACATTTTCAGCTCAAAGGTTGGACAGAGAAAAATGGATGAAGAAGGGAAACATTTCTTACTTTAATTCCATTTCATTCTTTAAGTGATAGTAGAAAAGTATTAAACCGATTGCTAGAAATATTAGTAATTACTATCCCTTAAGAAGTAGGGAGTAATTACTTTCACCTTAAGAAGAATGAGATATCAGGTGATATCTTACTTTCTACTAAGAGAAAAGATAAAGATATTTGGATGGGAGACTGCTAGGAAAGCTTAAATAGGAATTAGTCTGGGAAGCTGAAAAGCTCTGTATCACAGGTGGTTCCATGAAGTCACCAGCACTTGAGTTTGCCTAGTGAAGGATTTTACCTGAATCTGGTACTTTAGTAAATCAATGCTACATGACTTAATATTGGCTTACCATAATATACAGAGACAGAGAAATGTGGATACCAAAGGGCTGTTTTTCAGACAGCTTTCTGGAATTACTGGAACTGTCATATTTTAGTCTTATTATGAAGAATGGCAAGCTATGGAGTATCCTGGATGACACATCATATTCTTTAAATCCATACAGTATTTAGCAAGTGATATTAACAAAACAATAGAATACATATACTGTATCTTGGAACTTTATGGAACTACAAAGTGAATAACAGATTTCTGCTACCTAAACTGGAAGAAATAAAAATATGGATATATGATTGTAAAGAAGTAGTAAACAGAAAATCTTTAATTAACTCGTATGTATTGCTTTCCAAAAAATAACATGTCAATATAGTTTTATATAAATACTTCCCATTGGAATGAATTCAGGTTGGAATCCCATCTGCACATAACAGAGAATAGGCCAAACAGAACTTATAGAGGCTTCTTCTCAGTAGGCGTCCATAGTATTGTCTTACAAGAAATTTTACATCTATATAATTGTATTCTTGTGCCACTATGTAGTTCTGAAGATACAACAATATCTTATGTAAATGTCCCTTGGTAAAAGTTTGATTTAAGAAAAAAGGGATGCAGCTGTTCTTCCTAGGGCTTTTCTGATGGCAGTTCTGACCTCCTGGTTCCTCAGGCTGTAGATCAAGGGGTTTAGCATGGGGGTCACCACTACGTAAAACACAGAAGCCATTTGGTCTAGGCGGTGAGACTGTCTAGAGCTTGGTCGTGCATAGATAAAGCTACCACATCCATAGAAAATGCCAGTGACCATGAGATGAGATGTACAAGTGGAGAGGGCTTTCTGATGACTCTTCGCAGAGTGATCCTTTAAAATGGTGACCAGGATGTAAGTGTAAGAGGTGAGAATGATCAGGCTGGTTGTTAATACATTGAACCCCACAAATAAAAACATCAAGAGATCATTAAGGTTAATGTTGGAGCAGGCAAGTGCCAATATGGGAGGAACTTCACAATAAAAATGCTTAATGATGTTTGGGCCACAGTAGGATAATTGAGAAGCAGCAGTTGTGTGCACTAAAGCATTTATGATCCCAGCAATATAAGAAAATGCTATCAGCTGCACACGCTTTTTTGGGGACATGGCGATCAAATAGAGTAGAGGATTGCAGATTGCCACGTAGCGGTCATAGGCCATCACAGCTAGGAGGTAGCACTCTGTGGTGGCAAATAGGCCGTAAAAGTAAAGCTGAGTAAAGCAACCCGCAAAAGAAATAACCTTATTCTCTTTTAAAAGATTGAATAGTAACTTTGGGGTGACAGACGATGAATAGCAGATATCCAAGAAAGATAAGTTGGAGAGGAAAAAGTACATTGGGGTGTGGAGTTGAGGACTGCTCCTGATTAAGACAATCATGCCCACATTTCCCACCAGGGTGATGGCATAAACAGCCAAAAATATCACAAAGAGGATGAGCTGCACCTCTGGGTCATCGGTCAACCCAGTGAGTATGAATTCTGTCACCTGTGTGCGGTTTCCCATTGAATCGTAATACACTGTGGAAACTGAAAGAATGCAGTAGTCAGTATGACATGTTCTCTTAAACATTTCAAGTGCCAATAGAGTAACAAAACCTTAGGAATCACTGAATCCCACACACCCAACCCCACGGCACTGTGTCTGAACACTGGGAGAAGTTTGAGGAAAATGAGGTGGGAGTATTCCTCCGAAATATTGTATATTACAGCGAAGCCCCTTTTGGACTTCTTTTTGTGGAAAACAGAAAGAAATGAAATTATGATATATGGATTTGATGATAATAAAATTAATAGATTATAGGAAAAATGGATGTTAAGTTGTAATCTTAGAGTAAGAGTTTAATGCATGTATATCTGCTGTAAAAGAAGTCAAAAGTCATTTTTTTGCATTTCTGTTTCTTTTTCTTTTTCCTTCTTTTTCTGTACTTCTGCCTTCATTCTTTCTCTTTACACTTCATTTTCTTCTATTCTGTTTCTCAATTATTAGTTTTTGTTATTTATCTTTCTGTTTTTAAAGTTTAATAAAGGTATTAGTACCAATAGTGTATATTGTAGCAGATATCTTCACTATGAGAAATACCCACAATAGAGCTATGTTTGTGTGTGTGTGTATGTATGTATGTATGTGTATGTATGTGTGTGTGTGTGTGTGTGTATATATATATATATATATACACACACACACACACACACACACATACATACAGTGCATTCGGAAAGTATTCAGACCCCCTTCACTTTTTTCAATTTTCTTATGTTGCAGCCTGATACCACAATCGTTTAAATTCATTTTTTTTCTCATTAATCTACACTCAGTACCCTATAATGACAACATGAAAACAGAATTTTAGAAATGTCTGCAAATTTATTAAAAAGAAAAAACTGAAATATCACATTGGCATAAGTATTCAGACCCTTTGCAACAGCACTTGAAATTTAGCTCAGGTGCCTCCCATTCCTCATGATCGTTGCTGAGCTGTTTCTACACCTTGCTTGGAGTCCACCTGTGGTAAATTAAATTGATTGGACATGATTTGGAAAGGCACACACCTCTCTATAGAAGGCCTCACAGCTGACAATGCCTACTGTACCAGAGCAAAAGCCATGAGGTCAAAGGAGCTGCCTGCAGAACTCAGAGACAGGATTATTGCAAGGCACAGATCTGGGGAAGGCTACAAAAACATTTCTGCTGCACTGAAGGTTCCCAAGAGCACAGTGGCCTCCATAATTCTCAAATGGAAGAAGTTTGGCACAACCAGGACTCTTCCAAGAGCAGGTCGCCTGGCCAAACTGAGCAACTGGGGGAGAAGAGCCTCAGTAAGAGAGATGACCAAGAACCCAATGGTCACTCTGACTGAGCTCCAGAGATCCTGTGTAGAGATGGGCCAAAGTTCCAGAAGGACAACCATCACTGCAGCCCTCCACCGATCTCGGCTTTATGGCAGAGTGGTGAGATGGAAGCCTCTCCTCGGTGCAAAACACATGAAAGCCCGCTTGGAGTTTGCAAAAAAGCACCTGAAGGACTCTCAGACTGTGAGGAACAAGATTCTCTGGTCTGACGAAACCAAGATTGAACTGTTTGATCTCAATTCTAAACATTATGTCTGGAGGAAACCAGGCACCGCTCATCACTTGCCCAATACCATACTTTGGGGGTGTTTTTCAGCAGCAGGGACTGGGAGATTGGTCAGGGTTGAGGGAAAACTGGATGGAGTAAAGGACAGAGATATCCTCAATGAAAACCTGTTCCACAGTGCTCAGGACCTCAGACTGGGCCAAAGGTTCACCTTCCAACATGACAACGATCCTCAACACACAGCCAAGACAACACAGGAATAGCTTAGGGACAACTCTGTGAATGTCGTAGAGTGGCCCAGCCAGAGCCCTGACTTGAACCCTATTGAACATCTCCGGAGAGACCTGAAAATGGCTGTCCACCGACGGTCCCCATCCAACCTGATTATGCTTGAGAGGATTTTCAAAGAAGAATGGCAGAAAATCCCCCAATTCAGGTGTGCAAAGCTTGTCACGTCATATCAAAAAAGACTCGAGGCTGTAATTGCTGCTGAAGGTGCTTCAACAAAGTACTGAGTAAAGGGTCTAAATACTTATGCCAATGGGATATTTCAGTTTTTCCTTTTTAATAAATTTACAGAAATTTACATTTCTAAAATTCTGCTTTCAATTTGTCATTATGGGGTACTGAGTGTAGATTAATGAGAAAAAAAATGAATTTGAACGATTGTGGTATCAGGCTGCAACATAACAAAATTGAAAAAAGTGAAGGGGGTCTGAATACTTTCCGAATGCACTTATGTACTGTATGTTACCATACTATATCACATACATTTATACAGAGGGAGATTGAGAAAGAGACTTCGACACACTCATGCCGCACGGTGGGAAACAGACTGGGGTTTTGATCAAAACAAAACCCAACTAGAATAAAATACATCCTGAGGTCAACAGGTTGTTGCAGGAAGAGAATGTTGTTACTATATGCCTATAAAGCCATTAAAGCTATTAAGAGCAGAGGTCTTTCTTTGCGACCTGACCGAAGATCTGAATCGGGTCAGCCACCAGGTCAGAAGAAGTTACTCATATCATGAAGTATCCATATTCTGCTGGACTATTACCATTTCTTCATTATTATTACCGGAGGACAAATCAGTAGGTAGAAAGTACTGCAAGGCAGGCAGTTACTGATATGAATCTGTGTGGTCCAAATTTAGGGCCCCAAAGGGATGTCTGAAGGAAAACAGCATCCTATTTTTCCCAGAATGCAGGACCTGGCATAGTTGCTTGTCAACAGCTATTGTTAGAATCAGATGTATAAGTGAAGAATTTTCAGTCAGTAATACAGAGCCACACAGAGCAATTTTGAAAATGTCCTATTAAGAGAGAGACGCTGCTAAACTCACCCTGTTACAGGAAGCTCAATCGCACCTTCAGCAGTTTAAAGCATTCTCTTCCTTCAGAGCTCTTTTTTGGTTGTGGGTGGATTACTTCCACGTGAAACCGATTGCAAAATGCTTCGATTGTCAGGAGGCAGTTCAGATATATTTCACCTCCAGGTAAGTCTAGGTGTTCTTATTAACATGGTAAGCAATTTTCCCATACTGTCTTTGGGACTTTGCAGGAGAACTTAATTCTACTGAAGAAATCCTGGGTATTCCCTTAGTACTTCCCATTCCAGGCACAATGTATAACGTTTATCCTAATAACCACCAAGGGACCTGCATCAGAGCCGAATTATTATCCTCTGGCTATATGACAGAACAAAGCACTGATTGCCATTTTTAAAGCACAGATTTCTCTGTAAAATGTCACTTGGTCCTGACAGGCTGTTTGTCCCACACAGTTCTGAGATTCCCCACTGAGGGGGTTTTCTTGCCCTGTGAACCCATGAATGCCACGGAAATGCCAAAAATAATCTTGCAGTGATAAATCTAAACTGACAACCCCTAACTTTCACTATTCTTTCTTTCAGCTCATCCAGTTCTAAATGCCAAGAAGTCTAAGCATGATTGATGGTTGAAGAATTTTTATTATGATTTTTGCACTGGAAGAGATATTTTGCAGTGTTACCAAGGAAATCCCTATAAATACATATAACCAGTTCCTCTCCCCCCCCCCTTTTTTTTTTTTCTCCCATCAGCTTTTTGTTCCCTGCTATCTACTTGCTCCATTCCTCCTGGAAACCAGATAATTATACCAAAGCCGTGATGGACATCTTGGGTCATTTCTTTGCCATCTCTAGAATAATAGTCCTATTATCAAGAGCAACTGTCACAGATTCCTATGAAATATAATTGATGAATGTTCACTATAAATCCAAGTTTTGGCAAGCATCTGATCTCACCTTTTGGGCTCCCCAAATTGCTTTCAATGACGCACTGCTATTTAAATTGCATGAAGTTCCTTGTGCTGTATTCGTGCATATTTTGAAAAGCCTGGTAGTTTGGGGGCTACCTGAAGACAAATAGCAGTCCCTCTTTTTAACTATGGAATCTATGAAATTGATTCTTGGCAAAGCATTAAATGTATTACTTCCCATAAACCCCTTTCAAAAGTCCAGCTATTAAGGTTAAAATAGATGATGATTAATCCCATCTGAAACCTCCAGTATGATTGAATTCCCCAGTTTGAAACAGACACAGAAAAAAAATCTTGTTCCATGTATTTGACAAACAGCCCTCTACAAGCAGGCAATGGTTTAAGACCTTAGGAAATTCAATACAAAATTATATAATTATAATAATCTATATGCCCCAAATCCCAGTGACTCCGGACTCTGATGCATTCTTAGAATAGTATAGATTCAGATCTCATTAGTCTTGATAGATGGGTTCCGTGTACCGGTGAGGAGGTTCAAGGTCAAGGGGAGAAGCATCTCCTCAGCCCACAGCCTGAACGTGTGAAAGCAAAGGGGATGAGACTGGCACCACCCTAAGGAATTTGTAGTGTTTAGTTGCAGACTTTGGGAGTTAGAGTTAGTCTGGCAAGATTCTGTCTTGCAGGTGTTAGCTAATAAAGTAACTAAGCAATTCCAGAACCGTCTCGTGGAGTTTCTTGGGCTGAACCTGATAGTACTTGACAAACAGGCCTCTCCAACCAGGCAATGGTTTAATACCTTAGGAAATTCAATACAAGATTATATAATTATAATTATAATAATCTATATGCCCCAACTCCCAGTGACTCTGGGCTCTGATCCATTCTTAGAATAGCATAGATTCTGAGGTTTTCATTGTTGATAGAGTGTAATACAACCTGAAACAGCAACAATTGGTCTCTAAAGTAATCTAGCCTACTCAGGCCACAGTTAACAGGCTTCAACTGAATTTTGAATCCTGAATTATGTCAGGCTGATCAGACACATTTGGAAACAGGATTCTTTCCAAAGCAGACTGGATCAGAAGTTATTGGCCATTCCATTAAAAGTTCAGAGTACACATAACAATGAATCTTGTCCTTATTTGTTTCACATTCATTTTGTTTAATCTCCTAATGAAGTTCTGTTCCTGCAAATTTTATTCAATTAGATGCAAGAGAAAAATGGGATAGCATTTTCTTCATTTCTGGTGATGGAAAATGGGAACATTTAGGATTTATTAAATGTAGATAAAAATATTTTGATTGCAACCTGGGCACAAAAATTGCTGAAGGTATTACTGTCATTAATTCATCAGGAAATGCTGGTTTTGAGAAGCTTCTGATAATATCAAATTATCGGCAGATGCTATAAACAATACAGTATGAAAAATATGTAATGGACATAGTGGCCTTATTAGCTACAGGAAAAAGCCCTTGATACAGTACAAATTAAATTTCTGGAACATGTTATAAAAATGGATGCCCATCAAACTTTCAAGACTTTTGAAAGATCACAAAAAGAGTATAACTAAAAGGCAATATATGCCGCTAAAGTACCTGCAGAAATACCCGCAATAGGGCTATGTGTATATGTATATCTATATGTATATGTATATTACAATACTATATCACATACATTTATACAGAGAGAGATTGAGAATTGAGATTGAAATTGAGAAAAAGACTGAGACACACATATGCCTCATGGTGGGAAACAGACTGGGGTTTTAATCAAAACAAAACTGAACTAGAATAAAATACATCCTGAGGTCAACAGGTTGTTGCAGGAAGAGAATGTTGTTACTATATGGTGTGGTAAACGCAAAGAGCAGAGGTCTTTGTTTGCGACCCGATCAAAGATCTGAATCAGCCCCCTGGCCAGAAGAACATACTCATATCATGAAGTATCCATATTCTGCTGATCCATTATAATTTCTTCATTATTATTTTCAGTCAATAATACAGAGCCACACAGAGCAATTTTGAAAATGTCCTATTAAGAGAGAGACGCTGTTAAACTTACACTACTGTACGAAGCTCAATCACACCTTCAGCCTACAGCACTCTCTTCCTTCAGAGCTCATTTTTGGTTGTGGGTGGATCACTTCCATGTGAAACCAATTGCAAAAAGTTTTGAGTGTGAGGAGGCAGTTCAGATATATTTCACCTCCAGGTAACTCTAGGTGTTCTTATTAACATGGTAAGCAATATGTAATGGATATATTGGCCTCATTAGCTACTGGAAAAAGCCTTTGATATAGTACAAAGTAAATTTCTGGAACATGTTATAAAAATGGATTCCCATCAAACTTTCAAGACTTATGAAACATTACAAAAAGAGTATAACTAAAAGGCAATATCTGCTGCTAAAGTATTTGTCACACTCATTCTTTCGACAAGACATATCAACTGCTTTGGAAACCTCTATAGGTTGAATGCCACAAACAAAGGTTTTTTAGAGACTAAACCATCAATTCCGTTTTATCCACAATGAAAAAAATAAATATTAACAATATAAAAGAAATTTGGAACAGAGAATTGGATGTTCCTATATTATAAAATCACTGGTCTCAACTTTTAAGAAACATTAAATGTATTTATTAAGAATAGTATTTATGAACTTAAAACAAGGTCAACACATTCAAATTCTTCCTTGGGTTTACTGGACTCAGTTGTTGATCTTATGTTGGAGACGTAATACGTGGAAAAGTACATCAGTTAACACACTTTGGTCTTCTTGATAGCTTCTTACTAGTTAAGCAGTCTTATTATGGTCAGCCAGGTTCTTGGAAGGAAATTAAAATGTAAATATGTTTTGTTTTTGTAATTATCCTCCCAAAAAATTAGCACTTGCCTATTTATGAAAGACGCCACATTCCTCACAGTTGGACAGCTGCCCAAAGAGCATTACATGTTCCTGGGAAGGCACTTGTGTATTGGAGGCTACAGCTTGGCTTGATAAAATGTGTCATCTCTCAGCCCTTGAATGGCTGTCTATTGACAAAGGTCTAGACAATACAGTTCTGAGTCACATTCAGCTTATTGTTGAAAAACTGTATTGCAGCAATTTCCTATAGATGTTAACTAGTGCTGAATAGTATTGGTTTGCATTTCACTTAGTTTTTGGGCTGGTGCCCTTTTATTTTACTTTCTTCAATCCAGCTCTTTTACATTGGTTTAATCTTATTTGTATCTATATATTTTTCTTTTTTTCTACAGCCTCACGGTATATTATTTAATGAGACACAATGATAGAAACCATTTTCTACTAGAACAGCTTTTATCTAAAGGTGAGTTTGGGTAAAGAGCAATGACTTTAAATAGTATAATCATATATGTTCAACATGAAATGTTCTTCCCAGGATATTTCTGAAAGCACTCCTTACCTCCTGGTTCCTCATGCTGTAGATTAATGGATTGAGCATGGGGGTCACCACTATATACAACACAGAAGCCATCTGGTCTAGTTGATAATTCTGCCTAGAGCTTGGCTGTGCATACATAAAGCTGAGACATCCATAGAAGATGGTGATGACCATGAGGTGAGAGCTGCAAGTGGAGAAGGCTTTTCTACGGCTTTTGGCAGAGTGGTTCTTGAAAATGGTGACCAGGATATAAGTGTAGGAGGTGAGAACAGTCAGGCTTGTTGTTATTAAATTGAAGCCAACAAATAAAAATACCAGCAGATAATTAAGACTGATATCTGAGCAAGAAAGAGCAAAAAGGGGAGGACCCTCACAATAAAAATTCTTAATGATGTTTGGGCCACAGAAGGACAGTCTAGTTGCAGCTATTGTGTGCACCGAAGCATTAATGATCCCAGCAGTGTAGGAAATTGCTATCAGCTGAACACACTTTCTTGGGGACATGGTGATCAAGTAAAGAAGAGGATTGCAGATTGCCACATAGCGGTCATAGGCCATCACAGCTAGGAGGTAGCATTCCGTGGTGGCAAATACAACATAAAAGTAAAACTGAGTAAAACAGCCCCCGTAGGAAATAATTTTCTTCTCCTTTAAAAGGTTGGATAGGAACTTTGGGGTGACACATGATGAGTAACAAATATCCAGAAAAGATAAGCTGGTGAGGAAAAAGTACATTGGTGTGTGGAGTTGAGGACTGATCCTGATTAAGATAATCATGCTTACATTTCCCACCAGGGTGATGGCATAAACAGCAAAAAATGTGCCAAAGAGTATCAGCTGCAGTTGTGGGTCAACAGTCAATGCAGTGAGTATGAATTCTGCAACCAGTGTGCTGTTTCCCATGTAATCGCAAGAACACTGTTGAACAGTGCTTCAGTCAATTTCCCTTTGCTTCTCAAAGATTTGTAATGCAGCCTGAGATCACAGTCAATTTTTAACTTTCTAGCCAAGGAAATTTGCTAGAACTGGAAGATTTCTGATAAAGTGCTCAAGTAGTAAGATAATATTCAGTTTACAGTGAGCAATGTTCAGTCTGCATAGATAGTGTTTTCTTCCCAATTACAACTAGGTCATCATACATTGAGAATTAGATGCTATGCAATCAAATACTGTAGCTAGGGTTCTGTATTTTATGGAGTTCACCAGGCATCTGGATAAGAGCCAAGCCAAGGTAACCATCAGTGTAGAAGGGCGCTTTGGATAGAACCTACAATTTGTGATTAAGAAAATTCCAGCCCATGAACAAATTTCTCCACTGAACTACTAAAGACAACTAATAACCGTCAGAGTGCTACTGAACTCTTCGAGCAGAGAAACTCTCCTTTAAACCTGGAAAGACATCAAGCAAGTATCAGAGAAAATATGACCTGCATTTACTTTTCCTTTCCCAGGAGCGCTTGAGAAGCTGCAGTAAAGAATTAGCAAGCTTCTGAATTTTTACATTTCCTGATTCCTAGGCACTTCCTGTTGTTTCTGATGCAATCTGAGCGGGGGGAAACACCATATTTAAAAAAAATAAAATAACAGGCCATGTGCATCGTTTTGTATGCTCAGAATGCAGGCTTAATCTGGTCATTCTCTGAACAACCCATCCATTGTCCTTGAAGTAACAATAACTTGTCATCCCATGAACTCCTAAAGCACACTCTCACAAGCAATGAAAGACAACACTTGTATAGTTGTCTTTTTGATGATCAAACTCTCTTGTTTTCTTCCAGATTCATAGCATCGATCACATTTTAAAATATCCATAATTTTCAAGCTTCTGATTGCAGACCTTTGAAAGTTATACTAACATCCTTTTGCTGCTCTGAAGAAATTCAGATATTTCCCTCCAAGCTTCAGGAACTCAACAGCTTTCTCCGTTTCTGCAGACAATAATGTTTCCTTCAACTCTCTTTGGAATAATGGAGAAGAGAACTCTACTGAGAGAAACATTGGTTTGGGGACCTTTTCCCTGAGGTGCTTCAAATTGCACTATCCACTTTGTGTGGTTTGTGTTAATTATACAGTGAAGATTCAGTAAGCCAAATCACAATTGTTTGAAGTATTTACCTGTGGAAATTGTAGCATTCAGTAGAGATCACATTCTGTCCTCTTTCTATTTATTAATAGTATTTTATCATACCCTTTTTCCACACAATAGCACAGAGTGCCTTTCAAAAATTTGGTTTTTATTATATTATGGTTGGTCACATGGTCAGCCAGAAGTTTAGACTAGATTTGGCATTTTTATTCACCTGTTGAGTCCTTCCCAAGGACCTGGGATAAGCAGAAGTTGTTGTTTGATGGTATTAAAGCTGTAAGATGGTGTAAGATGTTCCAAGTAAAGCGGCCTTTTGCAATTGACTGATGGTGATTTTGTCAATGCCAATTTATTATTATTATTAATATTATTTAAATAGAAGAAATATATACTAACAAAACAGTGTTCAAAATAGTAATCGAATCATTCAGAGGAAATATAAAGAACCTATACCAAGTTGTGAAGCAGGGATTTTAAAGGCTACTAAAAGATGGTATGATCTTGTTGGCATGATTTCAGTCAGAGCTGAACTCTGCTTGTGCAGGTCCTGTGGAGTTGGCTGAGGCACAGTCTTATGTGATTATCTGGAAAGAGCTTGATCCCTTTGGCCCTGAGGAAGTGACTGGGATCCTTGGAGCTGTGGGTGTGTCCACGTGTATTTTAGATCCATGCCCTCCTGGTTGGTGAAGGCCTCCCAGGTGGTGGCATGTGGCTGAGTCCAAGCAGTGGCAAATTCTTCCTTAAGAGAGCAATTGGTCTCCCCTGCACTTAGGGAGACAGTGGTCCGTACCCTGCTCAGGAAGTCATCATTGGACCTGACCGTGTTGGATAATTTCCAGCAGCTCCAAAGGAAATTGAAAATGATGAAGCAGATTATCTGAATTCCTTTCAGCCAGCTTTCACACCTGGGCACAGTACAGAAACAGCATTAGTCACACTTGCTGATGATTTGTGAGGGACCAAGATGGAAGTGGCACACCCTTCCTGACCCTCCTTGATCTCTTGGCAGCCTTCAGTATCATCAACTATGGTAACTTTTTGGCACTTCAGGGAGGTCAGTGTTGGACATGGGTACTCCTCTTTCCTCCATGGGCAGTTCGGTCAGTGTTGGGTGTGGGGAGTGAGAGAAAGAGAGAAAGAGAGAGAAATCTTGCCCAAAGCCCTTACTTTGTGATGTGCCTCAGGGCTCACTTCTCCCCCACTCCTGATTGACATCTACATGAGGCCACTGGGTAAGGTCATGCATCAGTACGGGGCGAGATATCATCAGGATGCTGATGATACTCAGTCCTACATCTCAAACCCGGGCCCTCCGAGTGATGATGTCAAAGTTCTTTCTTGGTGTCTGGAGGCTGTAGGTGGGGAAATGAGGCTCCGACTTAACCCTCATAAGGCCTAGTGGCTGTGTATTGTGGGATGCTCTGCATCTGGATACTTTCCACCTTTGGTTCTGGAGGGTATTACGCTATCCCAGATGGACCTACTGTGCAATTTGGGGTTTCATAATTTACGTAATTCATAATTTGGGGTTTCATAATTTTCATACACTACCCCAAACAGACCCACCGTGCAATTTGGGGTTTCCTAGACTCGCCGAGGACATGGCAGCTGCAACTCAGTGGGCCTTTACAAAGATGTTTGCACACATCTTTGCACAGATGTTTGCACAAAAAAGTTGTTTGCACACATCTTGTGTGACAAGGGTATCTGCTCCTGGATTGGGATTCGTCTCTCACAGTCATTCATATCTTAGTCACCTTGCATGTGGATTACTGCAATATGCTGTACATGGGGTTGCCCTTGGTGACCACCCAGAAGCTTTAGCTGCTCCAGAATGCAGCAGTGCAAAGAGTTATGAGCGTCCCTCAGAATTCCCATGTAATACTTCTACTCTGTAAGCTGCACTGGTTATAAATGTGCTTCTGGGTACAATTCAGGGTGCTGATTCTTAACTATAATACCCTTTATGGTGCAGGGCCAGGTCAAGTAAAGGAAAGGAATCTTTTTGTAGGATCTTTCAAAGCAGTCAAGATATCCCTAAATGCTTCACTCTTCTTGGACAGCAGTCCTTCTGCCAGATGGGGCCAAATGAGTCTGTGTTTCTATAACCATCCATTTTTTAATGTCTCTGCAAGTCACTGTATTTAATTGTGCAAATCTATGAAATTAATTCTTGGCAAAGCTTTAAATATATTACTTCCTGTCCACCCCTTCCACACATCGGCTGGACACAGCAAGCCATATTCCAAATGCCATGCTGTCTTCTCTCCATTCGCATAAAGCACAGTTGTTCCAATTATGCTTATTTTGTGTTTATGTTCTGTGGCTTCTCTTCTGAATACAGAAAACAAATGAGTTGTGGAGTTGGGTGGGGGGCATAATAATAGATGCATTTTATTTTACTATAGAGGGGAACAGCTGGGCAGAAATACATGTTCTCCTTACTTGCTTCCCCACATCTTCAAAACAAGATCCTGCAGAAAGCTGGGTGTTCCACAGATTAGTCAGTTTTGAACCGACCAAAGCCTGCACCTGGACAAAACAAAGAAAGACGCAGCTCAGAGCAAGAGCAAGGGGAAAACAGATCATCCCCATCCCAGATACTACACAGTAACACAGGATTCCTCAACCTTGGCCACTTGCAGATGTGTGGACTTCAACTGTTCAATTGTTTTTTGTAAGTCACCCAGAGTCCCCTATTGTGGGGGAGATGGGCGGGGGAGAAATCCAACAAATAAACAAATAAATAAATAAACTCCCAGAATTCCCCAGCCAGCAAGATTGAGGAACCCCACAGTAACATACTCCTCTTGCTCCTCTGCCTCTACGTCTTATTAGCTGAACAGGTTGGTAGTGAAGAGCTTTGCCCTTTGTAGACACAAAAGACATGAATAAACAAACTCAAAAGTCTTTTCAGGTGCTGCGCTATCCTTATCTCCCAAGTAATTTGCAAAGCAGACATGCAACTCCAGGATTTACTCCTTGAAGATTTTCAAGAGTCCAACTATTCAGGTTAAAAGAAATGATGATTAATCTCATTTGAAACTTCCAATATGATTGCATTCCCCAGTTTGAAAAAGACACAGAATAAGGCTTGTTCTGTGTACTTGACAAATGGCCCTCTATAAGCAGGGAACATTTTCAGAAAGGCCACTCCTGCCAATATTAAGAACCAGGCAGATAGGTTTTTAAAAGTTAAAGCCTTTAAAATCATGAATTGAGCTTCCAAAATGAATTTAGATAGGATATGTTGGGTTTCCTCTTTCAGAGTCAGAAAAAGAATTCTCATTTCACTGGAGCATCTGTGTAAACCTAATATCAGTTCTCCCCTCCATCACCATCATCCCAGCTTTCAAATACAACCTTGGTACAGTTTATTTTATGCTGGGAAAGATAGAAGCAAAGGGAAAAAGAGGACAACTAGCAGCAAGGTAGAATGACTCAACTGCAGCAGTGATGGAGGCACTGTTGGAAGACCTGAAGGACCAAGTTAGGGATAGATCATCCGAGAGAAAATTGACCTGTGTGGTTACCAAGAGTCAGCACCAACTTGATTTCCCAAAATCAATCAATCAATCAACTTTTTTACATGAAAATTCATCCCAGTTTAGGAAAGTCCACAAAGCTAAAGGCTCAAGGGGTTCTGGCTGTCACGGATCCTAATTCTCCATCTCCTGCCTTTCAACCTCTAATGGTCCTCAGCTCCATGCTTCACCATGCCCTCAACTCTAAGAAGAATTCAGTGTAACAGGGTTCTTGCCTGTGCTTTGTACGAGTCAGGGAAACTTCATTTCTGTAAAAACAAAACATCCAAAAACAGGACAGGATGATGGGAACATCTTTCACCAATGTTTCACATCACATAGTATACAACCATACTTACTAATAAAATGTTATATTGAATGATATGGTGCTCCATGAGTTACTCTCCCATTTTTCCCAATTGCTTCTGTCTTTTTTTTGGGGGGGTGGGACCAAAAAAGTAGGAGGAGATGGTTTTTGGGTCCATCCGTCAGGAAGTACCCTCTGAGTACTGGAATGTTGTATTTCTAATCTGTCACATGCATTGGTTTAATACCTGAGGAAATTCAATACAAAATTATATACTTATAATTATAATAATCTATGTGCCCCCAACTCCCAGTGACTCTGGACTCTGATGTGTTCTTAGAACAGTGTAATTCTGATCTCATCAGTCTTGATACAGCATAATACAACCTGAAACAGCAACTCTTTTCTGTTGAATTCTGACATTGTTCTGTTCATTTGATTCTTTGGTTTTAATGGATCATTGCAACTTGAAACTTCTCTGTGAGTGAGTATGGAATTCTCTAAAATACAGAAAAAACTGGATACATCTGTTCCTATGGAATACGTATCTTGTAGTATGTGACTTTTTTCAGAGTGACACAAAACATCATTCGTTTTCTTCTCTGCATCTCCTAAATGTAACAAACCATCTACTTGGATAATGAAAGACAGGATATATACCATAGTTAGAAGAAAGATATGGCTGTGACATAGACACTTCTGGAATTCTATTAAAGTTACTGTTGACCCATCCAGCTAATTGATTTATGCCTAGCAATGGACGATCACAAAGAAGAAGAGAGGAGAATAAGAGACAATTGCTTTGTGGGAGATCGGGACTCTAAGCCGTCATTTATATGACCCAACATGATTCAGAAGACACACTTTCTTCTGCCAGCATACTTAATCATAATCACACAAAACTGAAGTCCTTCCCAATCCCCATCATAAACACCTTAGCAAAATCTACACACAGTAGTTACTCTTCCAATCAGACTGAGCCAGTCACCAGGATATTCATTTGTCACTGTCAGGCCTGGCCCAAGGAACTCCAAGAGACCATGTAAATTCAGTCCAGCTATGTTTATTAGCTACAACCTCTAGCAAGAATCTTCCCAGACTCAAACCCCAGCTCCCAAAGTCCTCCAGCCACAACAGTGTGAATTCCTCAGGGAGGTGCCAGTCTCATCCTCTTGCTCCTCCCACGCAGTTCTGGTGAGCTAAGAAAATGCTTTTCTCCCTGAGCTTGGCCTTCATAATTCCATTCCATCACAGTCACTTCCAGCAAACATTAGGAGTACTGTTCATTTTTTTTTTTTTATGTCCTGCTCCCAGAAATGTTAAAGGCACTCAGATTACAGAGCAAGAGAAATTAGGTTGTTTTGCCCTGAGTTGTTTCCATATATTTGCACTATGGTAAGGATTCTCATTTTAATTGGTCTCTAAAATAATCTAGCCTACTTAGGCCACCGTTAATAGGCTTCAGATGAGTTTTGAATCCTGAATTAAGTCAGGCGGATCAGACACATTTGGAAGCAGGATTCTTTCCAAAGCAGACTGGATCAGAACCTATTGGCAATTCCATTAAAAGTTCAGAGTACACATAGCAATAATTCAGCTTCTTATTGGTTTGACATTAACTTTGTTTAATCTCCAAATGAAGTTCTGTTCCTGCAAATTTTATTCAATTAGACGCAAGAGAAAAATGGGATAGCATTTTCTTCATTTCTGGTGATGGAAAATGGGAACATTTAGGATTTATTAAATGGAGATAAAAATATTTTGATTGCAACTTTTGCACAAAAATTGCTGAAGGTATTACTGTCAATAACTCATCCTGCAAATGCTGGCTTTGTGAAGCTTCTGATAATAATTCCTTTGGAATATCTTGCCCCTGGAGGTGACATTGGCCCCCTCACTCCTGGCCTTTCGGAGGGATTTGATGACCTGGCTCTGCCATCTGGCCTGCGGTGGGGAGGGAAGTCATCAAGTGTCGGGTTGGCTAGCCCCTTAGAGGCCTGGCATTGCTGCCCCAAACTCATGGACTTTTCCCTTCATTTTTATAACTGTGTACATAGATTTTTAATTGTATATTTAATTATTGTTTTTAATGTGTTGTGAGCCACCCAGAGTCCCCCCACTGGAGGAAGATTGGCAGGGGACAAATTAGATAGATAGATAGATAGATAGATAGATAGATAGATAGATATCAGTTTATTGGCAGATGGTTTAAACAACACATTCTGAAAAATATGTAATAGACATAGTGGCCTCATTAGCTACAGGAAAAAACCTTTGATGCAAATTAAATTTCTGGAACATGTTATAAAAATGAATTGCAATCAAACTTTCAAGACTTCTGAAAGATTACAAAAGGAGTATATCTAAAAGTCAATATATACAGAATAGTGTTTGTAAACTTAAAACAAGGTCAAAAGTTTAAAATTCTTCCTTGGGTTTATTGGACTCAGTTGTTGATCTTATGTTGGAGACGTAATACATGGAAAAGTACATCAGTTAACACACTTTGGTCTTCTTCTTGATAGCTTCTTACTGGTTAAGCAGTCTTATTATGGTCAAACAGATTCTTGGAAGGAAATTAAAATGTAAATATGTTTTTGTTTCTGTAATTATACTCCCAAGCATTTAGAACTTGCTATTTATGAAAGACATTGTATTCATCAAAGTTGGACTGTTGCCCAAAGAGCATTATGTGTTCCTGGAAAGTCACTTGTGTATCAGAGGCTACAGCTTGGTGTGATAAAATGTGTCATCTCTCAGCCCTTGAATAGCTGTCTATTGACAAAGGTCTAGACAATACAGTTCTGAGTCAGGTTCAGCTGATTGTTGAAAAACTGTATTGCAGCAATTTCCTATAGATGTTAACTAGTGCTGAATAGTATTGGTTTGCATTTCACTTAGTTTTTGGGCTGGTGCCCTTTTATTTTACTTTCTTCAATCCAGCTCTTTTACATTGGTTTAATCTTATTTGTATCTATATATTTTTCTTTTTTATAAGAAATTTTAACAGCCTAATGGTATATTATTTAATGAGACACAATGATAGAAACCATTTGCTACTAGAACAGCTTTTATCTAAAGGTGAGTTTGGGTAAAGAGCAATGACTTTAAATAGTAAAATCATATATGTTCAACATGAAATGTTCTTCCCAGGATGTTTCTGAAAGCACTCCTTACCTCCTGGTTCCTCATGCTGTAGATTAATGGATTGAGCATGGGGGTCACCACTACATACAACACAGAAGCCATTTGGTCTAGCTGATAATTCTGCCTAGAGCTTGGCTGTGCATACATAAAGCTGAGACATCCGTAGAAGATGGTGATGACCATGAGGTGAGAGCTGCAAGTGGAAAAGGCTTTCCTACGGCTCTTCGCAGAGCGGATCTTGAAAATGGTGACCAGGATATAAGTGTAGGAGGTGAGTAGAGTCAGGCTTGTTATTGTTATATTGAAGCCAACAAATACAAATACCAGCAGATAATTAAGACTGACATCTGAGCAGGAAAGAGCAAGAAGGGGAGGACCCTCACAATAAAAATTCTTAATGATGTTTGGGCCACAATAGGACAGTCTAGTTGCAGCTATTGTGTGCACTGATGCATTAATGATCCCAGCAGTGTAGGATATTGCTATCAGCTGAACACACTTTCTTGGGGACATGGTGATCAAGTAGAGTAGAGGATTGCAGATTGCCACATAGCGGTCATAGGCCATCACAGCTAGGAGGTAGCATTCCGTGGTGCCAAAGAGAGCATAAAAGTAAAGCTGAGTAAAACAACCCCCATAGGAAATAATCTTCTTCTCCTTTAAGAGATTCGATAGGAAATTTGGGGTGACACATGATGAGTAACAAATATCCAGAAAAGATAAGCTGGTGAGGAAAAAGTACATTGGTGTGTGGAGTTGAGGACTGATCCTGATTAAGATAATCATGCTTACATTTCCCACCAGGGTGATGGCATAAACAGCAAAAAATGTGCCAAAGAGGATCAGCTGCAGTTGTGGGTCAACAGTCAATGCAGTGAGTATGAATTCTGCAACCAGTGTGCTGTTTCCCATGTAATCACAAGAACACTGTTGAAGAACACTTCAATCAATTTTCCTCTGCTTCTCAAATATTTGTAATGTAGCCTGAGATCAGAGTCAATTTGTAACTTTCTAGCAAAGGAAAGAAAAATTGGATAATTTCTGATAAACTACTTAAGTACCAGGATAATATTCAGTTTACAGTGAGCAATATTAAGTATGCATACATAATGTTTTTTTCTGAATTACAACTAGATTGTCATACATGGAGAATTAGGTGCTATGCAATGAAGTAGCTAGGGTTATGTATTTTATGGAGTTCACTAGGCATCTGGACAAGAGCTGAGCCAAGGTAACCATCTGTGTAGAAGGACCCATTGGGTATAACCTATGATTTGTGATTAAAATATTTTCAGCCCATGAATAACTTTCTCCATTCGACTATTAAAGACAGCTAATAACCGTCAGAGTGCTACTGAAATCTTCAAACAGAGGGACTCTCCTTTAAACGTGGAAAGACATCAAAGAAATATCAAAGAAAATATGACTTACATTTACCTTTCCTTTCCCAGGAGGGCTTGAGAAGCTGCAGTACAGAATTAGCAAGCTGACTGTGGAAACGTTCTTATCCATTCCAGTTGTGTATATTTCTTGGGTTGTTCTTGCTGGATCTACCTGCTCTATGACCTGTAGAAGCTGATCTTTGGGGGGGCTCTTCATTTCTTGAGCTGATCAAAAAAATTCTGAATAGCCAAAGCCACACTGACTCTCATGTCATAGTAGACTCACCACTGACGGCCATATTTTTGTGTGCCTTTGACTTTCCTTGTTAATATAATTAACTCTACGGAGAAGTTGTTTTTCATTCCATAAAATACTTGGTCCTGTTGGCTACATTCTAAGAAGTATTTTTATGAAAATATTTGACTGAAGATTTACTTGTGGGTAAATGTAGTTCCTTTTTCAGTGTTGGTTTTGTCATGTCGCTGACACCCACCTTTTCATTGTTAATCTTATTTGCTTTTTGTACCACTCATTACTAAAATCTCACAGTTCAAAAGAAACCTTTTACTGCTTTATAAATATAACACTTCTCTTGTTTCATCTCCAAATGCCTGATCTTCTAGGTCCAATATTTATTCCTCACTGAATTTTTAAATTTCCTAATTCCTAAGAGCTCCCTGTTGTTTCTGATGCAATCTGAGCTGGGGAAAACACTATATTTAAAAAAAGGCCCTGTGCATCATTTTGTACGCTTACCATGCATCCTTGATCTGGCCCTCCTCTGAACATCCAGTCAGATCTTCCCCTTAAAGTAACAATAGCTTTTCTTCCCATGAACTCCTAAAGCACACTCTCACAAGCAATAAAAGACAACACTTGTATAGTCATCTTTTGGATGATCAAACTCACTTGTTTTCTTCCAACTCAACAGCATCTATCACATTTTAAAATATCCATAATTTTCAAGTTTCTGATTGCAGGTCTTTGGAAGTTATACTCACATCCTTTTGCTGCTCTGAAGTAATTCAGATATTTTCCTCCAAGCTTCAGTAACTCAACAGCTTTCTCCATTTCTGCAGACAATAGGGTTTCCTTCAACTCTCTTTGGAATAATGGAGAAGAGACCTCTACTGAGAGAAACATTGGTTTGGGGACCTTCTCCCTGAAGTGTTTCAAAATGCCCTGTCCACTGGTTTGTCTTAATTATACACTGAAGATTCAGTAAGCCAAATCACACTTGTTTGAAATATTTACCAATGGAAAAGGCAGTATTCAGCAGAGATCACATTCTGTCCTCTTTTTATTTATTAATAGTATTTTATCATATCCTTTTTCCACACAATGATGTTCTTCATGTGGACACAGACTGCCTTTCAAAAATGTGGTTTTTATTATTGTTATTCTCATTATTATTTAAATAGAAAAATATATGCTAATGAACAGTGTTCAAAATAGCAATAGAAACATTCAGAGAAAATATAAAGAACCTATGTGAAGTTGTGAAGTAGTGGTTTTAAAGGCTACTAAAAGACGGTATCATCTTACTGGCATGATTTCAGTCAGAGCTGAACTCCACTTGTGCAGGTCCTGTGGAGTTGGCTGAGGCACAGTCTTATGTGATTATCTGGAAAGAGTTTGATCTTTTTGGCCTTGAGGAAGTGACTAGGATCATTGCAGGTGTGGGTATGTCCACTTATATTTTAGATCCATGCCCCTCCTGGTTGGTGAAGACTTCCCCTCCTCCCTCTTTTATCTTCATGAGAACTAGGGGGGTTCCTGCCTTAGGCAGTTTCATAAACCTCTACCTTTGTATGAGATTAAGCCATGTTTCTCTCTTTGTTGTCTTGGTAACAAATCTTTCCTCTCTCTGAAGGTCATCTTCTGCATTCTCCACACATAAACTGTCTATTGGATTTCACAATTCCATGAACGTTGGGACAGATTTCAACCCCAAAACTATGTAGAAATGTATTCTAAATGAATATATAAACTTTTCCACTATCATGGAATTATTACACTCATCTAATTACTAACGGTAAGCCACTTAACTTACCGGTAGACATCAGTTATCAACTGCCTGGTTTAGTGACTATTCAAAATTATGATGACGCTGAAAAAGTAGCTTTGTGACTGGTCCTCAGACTTACAACTGTCTAAGTATTCCATGCTCATGTGATCACCATTTGCAAATCTCGCAGATGGCTTCCAGCAAGCAAAGTCAATGGAAAACCTGTCAGTAAGTCCCAAGTTGCGGTCACGAAGATGTTGTGCTTAACAACCGTGGGTGATTCACTTTTTAACTGTAGTGGAACTGATGCTGTAAGTGCGTTGGGTCAACAGATGTTTCACTTAACTACCATGTCACTTAGCAACAGAGATGCCACTCCCAATTGCAGTTGTTAAGTGTGGACTACCTGTACTTTCAATTTAACAACTGCATATACAAACAGGTCACAGGAACACCTGTGGAGTCCCCAATTTCAGGGCACATGGGAGAAGCAAAGATGTAACACCTAGAAAGCATTGCCCTTCCCAACATCAAACCCAACCATGGATCAGTTATGTGATGATGAATTTGTCATCCTAAAAGAAAATCAAATGAAACATGCACTTCAGATGCTTCGTTACATCTATCAGAGAGACTGAGAAAGAAAACAGACTCTCAATCTTCAACTTCCTCATCCCCAAACAGAACAATGGCACGCTGCAAACCCAGCTTTTACAGAAAACCAACACACAGTGGCCAAATCTGAGTTTCCACAGCAACTGCCCCACAACACACAAGTTCAGCTGCACAAGAACTTTCATCAATACAACAGTTCACCAACACTCAGAAAAGCAGAACTTTACCTTCAGAATATAGTCAGGAGTAACAAAAAACCACTCCCCATTTCTTAAAAAATACTCCAAGAAACAAAATAAAAGCAGAAAGACAAGAACCACTACATTAGCACTCCCATACGTTTAAGAAATCCTATCAGAAAACAACCGCAGACTACTCCAACCACTAGGCATCACAGTGGCCCACAGACCTAGAAAAACATTATAAAGAACTCATTGCAAAGCGAAAGACCACACACCTCATTGAGACAGTGTATAAGAACCTGCACTAATCAGTTCCCAAGAAAGATGCTTTCACTGAGATTTCAGTAAGTCCAAAGAAAGTTCTTTTATTAAGAAGAAGTGTACAGCCTCAAAGCATTGCTGAAATTAAAAAGCCCACACGTGCCAATCTTTTCTCAAGCCCCTTTTTCCCTTGCTCCCCCTTCCCAGTCCATAGTCTTTATTTCTGGTTTCTCCTGGTCCCCCGCTGGTACGACCTTGGCATTCCTGAGAACAGACAACATAGCATCTGCCTCTAACTGTCATCCTTCTGCTTCTCTCTTTGTAGGGTTTCAGGTGGTTGCAATGAAATACAGGATGTACTTGTCTAAGGTTCTTTAGGAGTTTCAGTTGGAAAGATACTTTGCTAATGACTTTTTCTATGGGCTAAGGTCCCAAGTATCTGGGTGCTAGTTTCTTTGAAGGCTGGGTAGATTTGAGGTGCTTTGTGGAGACATACACTTTGTTTCCTACTTTCCATGGTTTCTCAGTGGAGTGTTTTCTATCTGCATACTTTTTATAGTTCTCTCTAGCCGATTAGCTTCACAAACGCTCTCCAAAACTTTGAGGTGAACTGAACCCCCTATCACTGATTATCCTATCAGGGACCCCATGAGCTCAGTAGATGTGCTGTATAAACATCTTAGCCAGCTTTGCTGCTGACGGAATAGAGGAGCAAGGGACAAAATGTGCTTGTTTTTAAAATAAGTCTGTAATTACCCACATCACTGTCTTCTTGTTGCTTTCAGGTAATTCCACAATAAAATCCATGACAATTTGTTTCCAGGGTCTGTCAGGAATTGCCACAGGCTATAGTACTCCAATCGGTTTCCCCACTCAGTTTTTATACATGGCACAGATGGGGCAGGTGGCTACATACTCCACTATGTCTTTCCTCATAGATGGCCACCAAAATTGCTTCCTAACCAAATGCAAAGTCTTTACAAATCTTCCCACCCTATTACATCTGGCACTTTGGCTGTATCCATCTCGGTTCCCTTCTGTAAAATACGATACCCCAAATAGTCCACCTGACTTTTCTGAAATTCACATTTGGAAAGTTTGGCATACAACTGAGCATCAAGTAATTTTTTTAAAAACCTGCCTCACCAATTTCATGTACTCCTCCATTGTTTCAGAGTAAATAAAAGTATCATCTAAGTATACCAAAACCCCCAGTACAGAAATTCATGCGACACTTCATTTATCAATTGCATAAACACCCCTGGTGCTCATGACAACCCGAACAGCATGAGCTGGTATTGAAAACACGCCAGGGGACAGCTGAACACTGTCTTCCATTCATCCCTCTCCCTGATTCGCACCCTGAAATAAGCATCCCTTAGGTCCCGTTTTGTAAAAATCTTGCCTTTTGACATTTGAGTCAACAAGTCTTTCATAAGCAGAAGGGGGTACTTATTCTCTTTGCAAACAGCATTAAACCCCCATAGTCTGTACACAGTCTTAGGGTTCCATCTTTCTTCTTCCTGAATAGCACGGGGGCTGCCATCGAGGATTTCCCCGGCTGGATGAAACCCCTCGCCAGGTTCTTATCCAAGAACTGTCTCAAAGCTTCAAGCTCTTTTGGTGTCATGACATAGGTTTTCTGTTTAGGGAATTTTGCCCCAGGTTCAATTGCAACGACACAGTCTGTTGGTTGATGGGGGGGTAGTTGGTCGGACTCCGTCTCACTAAGCACTGCCTCTAAATGCCATTATTGCTCCAGGATCAAGTTCCAACACTCAGTTAAGCTCAGCTGGGGCGCCCTTGACTTCGCCGTCCCTAACACCGCCAGCTGGTCATCTTCCTGAGTCTCGCTTGGGGGAGTATAAATTCCATCTTTGAACACTAGACTACCCATTTCCCAGTCCACCTTGGGGTTCCAGCGTTTAAGCCAAGACAGTCCCAAAATCAACGGATGAGCGGCAATCACAGCTGCCATGCATTTCAAAGTCTCTCGGTGAGTCCCCACTCTCAGTTCAAACCCTTCAGTGCAGTATTGCACTGCCCCTCCCCCCACAGGTGACCCATCTAGTTGATTAAACACAATGGAGATTCTCAATTTCCGCACCTTCAGTCCCAGTCCATTCACTAGAACCAGATTAATTAAGCAAAGGGTGCATCCCAAGTGTATTAATGCTGTTAAATGTGCTTTGCGGGGTGTTCCCAGGGCCCTCAATTTCACCTCAACCATCCTGACACTCACCCCGTCATCATCCTCATCTAATTCAGCCTCCTCCTCATCATGCCGTTTTTCACCCACCTGCCCCTGGGCGTGCTTTAGGGCAGGTGGCTGGTATTTCCTGCCACCTGGAATTCCTCCTTGGAAGAGCCCTCCTCAAAAGCACTGGGTGCTGGAATTCCTTGTCTATTCCCGGAGCCGCAGCTCCCTTCTTCCCGAGCCCAGTGCCTTTCAGTGGCTTCCCTGGAGGCTTAGTCTTGGCCAGTGCTTGGGGTGCGTTGGTTTTTGGGCAGTCTGCTACAAAATGACCTGGCTCTCCACATTTGAAACAGCCATGTTCGCCAGTTCGCTGCTCATGACTGCCTTCTTTTCCCTGGCTGCCGGATCTCCAAACCAGGGGTCCTAATGCGCTGGCAACCTTTTGGCTATGGGGATTTACGGCCATCCAGTCAGCTTCCAGCATTGTAGTATGGGCGATCCACTCCTCTACCGTCCGCGGATTTGCTCGGGAATACGCCAGCTGCCACAACTCCGGTCTTAACCCTTTTTGGAAACAGCGCACCTTAAACTGCTCAGGCCAATCGCAGAGTTTGCCCGCCAGGCTGTGGAACTACAGAGCATATTCCAACATCGAATAATTACCCTGCTTTAAGTTTTCCAAGGTGGTTCTTGCTTTTATTCTGGCACCAAGATCCTCAAATCATCTCCATAGCGCTCGCATGAATCGGTTGAGGTTAACAAGCTCTAGCACTCTAGCCTCATGCATCTCAATTAGCCATTCCACAGCTTGACCTACTAGAGCGCAAGACACATACACCACCCTCTGCACATCGTTCAGGAACAGCTGGTGGCAGTTCTTCATGCAGATGGTTACGTACGCAAGGAAACTCACCAGCTCTTTCGGGTTGCTGCCATAATTGACCATAAGACCCCAGTGTTTCAACAGGTCTGCCTGGGGTTGAGCTGGTTGGACAGGAGGGGGCCCCTCTTCCCATCACCGAGTGGCCCCTCTTCTTCTAGGCGCTCCCCACACTCTCCATACACTTTATTGGGAAGGGCGCTCCCAGCGCCGGGATTTCAATTGCAAATCGTCAGTGATCTCCTCACCAACTCTCCCAATGCATGTAATTCGCCTTTAATAGTGGTGACATCAGCTTGCATATGGCCCATGGATCCCTCCAGGGCATCGACCCATGTGGACTCTACTCCACCTGTGGCCAGGGGCCATCACTCCTCCAGATTCTTCCCCAAGAATGACACGCCTTGGTATCTTGCCAACTTTTGGGATGACTTCCAAACCTGGCCCCATCACTGTTCTTTATCATCCACTAGAGTCAGCCAAACCCCGGGTCTCGATAGCCTCCCGATCTCTTCCTCCACTCTGCCAGTAGCTCCATATTTCTCAATCTCCTCCTCCATCATGATGGCTCAGCAGTGCCTCAAGTCTATTGCGGTAGATTCTCCTCGTTAGGCTTTTGCATTGGGTAGAAATCCTAAAAGGAGTTTCAGCAAAATGTGAGAACCTGGACTACTCAGTTCCCAAGAAAGATGCTTTCAGTGAGACTTCGGTAAGTCTAAAGTAAAGTTCTTTTATTAAGAAAAAGTGTACAGCCTTAAGGCATTGCTGAAACTAAAAAGCCCATGTGCACCAATCTTTTCTTAAGCCCCTTTTCCCTTTGCTCCCCTTCCCAGCCCATAGTCTTTATTTCTAGTTTCTCCTGGTCCCCCGCTGGTATGACCATGGCATTCCTGAGAACAGATAACATAGCATCTGCCTCTAATGGTCATCCTTCTGTTTCTCTCCCCACCCCCCACCCCCCACTCCATGTAACGGCAGAACCGAAGCAAGCAAGCTAGGCACTATAGATTACAATTGCGAGGTTTCTGATACAGTGCTAATATTGTATTGTACACAAAATGTACTGCCAGGATCACAACCAACTCTGCATAAATTAAACAGGACGCCACTTGCATCCAAACATGAAAGAACACCTAAGTGCCACAAAGAACCAGGATCACAAATGCTTAACAGCCACCCCCATACTCAATAAATATCGCACATCCCCTGGGACAACAGGGAAATAATGGACCATGGAACTGAAGGACAGCCAGAGGATTCCTAGAAGCCAGGCACTCCAATCAAAGGGCCATCAGCAGATCAGTGGACTTGGATAAGATCTACCACCCACCCAGGGGCCTGAGCCAAACCACGCACAACAAACAGACAAGGTAGACCAATCAATGTGGAGACAACACCATTCCCAGAAGCCAATTGATCACCACCACCCAGGAAGCATCCAGTTACGAACCACCACCACCACCACCTGAACCACCACTCACTTCTGGACCATTGCCCTGAAGAAGCCTCACTGACACATGGGTGAAAATCTGCAAACCAAACTGATCAAGACCTCAGTGTTGATCTCCCAAAGGCTGGAAAACCCAACTACTAAGTATGCACAGCAATCCTGGGCTACCTCCACTCCTAGAAATCCACAACCCCTAGACCCTCCAGACTACTTCAAAGTGGCTACAATTTGCTTCTGGAAACCACCAAATTCTGCCTGGAGCAGCATAGTCCAGAGGAGATTTGACATGACCCCAAGAGGGAATCCAATGTTCCAGACTGCTCCAGAATAGTCCAGTCCTGAACTCGAGAGTTTTGATTGTTTTCTGATATTTGCTCACATTCTAAACTTCTGTAGTAGGGAGGACAGAGTCTTGAAATACTGGATCCAGTAAAGAACAGGTCAGCCCTCCAAACAGAGCAATCCTGGCTATCCGATTATTCACTGATAATCACAGAGTGTTTGCGATCATATAGAACAGGGTTCCTCAACCTTGGCAACTTTAAGACGGGTGGACTTCAACTCCCAGAATTCCCCAGCCAGCAAGGCTGATATAGAGAGAACCTGAGAGAGAATCCGTAGTTTAATCATTTGCTGACTTCACTGTTTTCTGCTGCTGATTTATAGAAGTTATGCAGTATGTCAGCCTTGCAAGGTAGTCCAGACAAGAAGGACACCCAGAAATATTAGTTCTAACCTTACTGTAAGGTTACATTAACAGAATCTTGCAAGTCTGAAAGTCCATCTCTCCCCCCTCGCCTTGACAATCCAAGAAACTAGGGAGGGTCCCTTCTGAGATGTTCGCCACGTTCCCACCAGTTGGCAGTTATTATTATTGCTGTTGTTATTGTGGTCTGCATAGTCAGCCAGATGTTTAGACGGGATTTGGCATTTTTATCCACCTATCGAGCGCTTCCCAATGATCTGGGATAGGCAGATGCTGTTGTTTGTTGGTGTTAAAGGTATCATCGGAGGATGTAAGCTGTTCCAAGTAAAGCTGCCTTTTGCAACTGGCTGGTGGTGATTCTGTCAGTGCTGATGGTCTTCAAGTGGTGCTCCAGATGCTTTGCGATTGCACCCGAGATGCCTGTAGCTATTGGTACTATCTTGGCTTTCTTTTGCCACAGTGTTCTACCTCTATTTGCCAGTTTTTGGATTTTGTAATTTTCTCCAATTCTTTGTCTTCTATTCTGCTGTCTCCTGGTATTGCGATGTCCACTATCCAGACTTTGTTGTCTTTCTTATCCACAGTTCTTAAGTCTGGGGTGTTGTGTGGCAGGTGCTTGTCTGTTTGAATTCTAAAGTCCCAAAGCACTTCAGCTTCTTAATTTTCTGTTACTTGGTCTGTTTTGTGGCCCCACCAGTTCCTGCCTGCAGGCAAATGGTATTTAACAACTCGTGGGACCACAAAACAGAGAAACTAATAGAAAATGAAGAATTATTAATAAGAATTATTCTTGAGAATTGTTGTTGTTGTTATTGCTGTTATTCTTCTGAACTGCAACATTTTTGACCAATACCCTCTGAGGAGAGGATCACCTGTGGCCTCCACTTCGGCTACTCCACATGTCTGGGTGAAGGACAGGAACAGGCATCACCCTGCCTCCTGTAACACCTCCCTAAAGCGCTCTCGGAATGCAACACACAGAAGGAGTGAGAAGCTTTTCCCAGTCAGGACTCTAACTTTCCCCCATCAGTGCCTAGAAGGCCACAGGTACTTTATTGGCATGTGGGTGACATCATTGGTATGGACATGACCAATTTTTTAAAGTTCATTATGTGTGGGGAGGGTTAAGAGTGGCTCTGGAGAAAGAGAACCTCATTTCCATTTCCATGCTTAAAACTCATTTTAAAAGGCCCAAAATTGCACCAGGGAAATTTGGCAGCTTGATTTTAGGCCATTGGAAGGGGAGACTGAATCTAATGGGAAGTGGATTTGCCTACCAAAAGTCATACCACTGAAATTTTCCTGCCAGATCTCAGTGGGGTGATCTCAGGGTGCTAGAATGCCACAAATGAAACGCCACAAATGAAAGTAAAAGAAAAATAGAAAAGAAAGAAAAAAAGATACAAAGAAGGAGCTTCCAATCTTCATTACAGCAGTTATAAGTACAATTATAAATTTACCTCTTACCCTAAGGTTATAACATGACTCTCTTCTTTCTATAATCTATCCTGTCTAACCATCAAAACCATAAATCATTAGTTCAATTTTGTCAGTTTTACTGAAAAAGTCCACAAGGGGTTTCCAGTCAGCAATAAACTAGATATTGTCTTTTCTCTGATCAAAGAAAGCAATTTAGCCATCTCAGCAAATTCCATCTTCTTCACCAACCACTCCTCCTTTGTGGGTGCTGCCGAACCTTTCCATCTTTGTGCATGCAATAATCTTGCTGCAGTACCATATGCAACAACAAAGTTCCATGTCTTTTTTCATTTTGGGGGATGGTTTGTCCATCAATCCCAAAAGAAAAACCTCTGGTTTGTTGTAAGTTAATCTTTAAAATCCTCTGAATCAATTTATGTATTTCAACCCAGAATTTTCTAGCTTTTTTACAAATCCAACAGACATGATAAAATGTCCCTTCTTGGTGTTCACATCTCCAACATAAGTTTGAAGTACCTTTATACTTTCTAGACAAATTCTCTCGTGACATATACCAAGAGCACATCATTTTATAAAAAATCTATAATGTCTATAATCTATCATCTAGATTATAACACTACATTTCAATCCTTTCAGCTACGTATTTTCCCATTGTTCCATATGTATGTTATAACCAAAGATTTTGGCCCACTTTATCATACATTTTTCACTTACTCTTCTTCTGTTTCAAATTTCAATAATTTATACGTGGTAGCAATTATATGTTCATCATTTGTACACAATTCTATTTCAGACTCATTCTTACAATGCTCAAAACCATAAATTCTTTGGCCTACATTAAACCTTTCTAATCATTGTAAGTAAGAGAATCATTGACAACTATATTCTTCTGCCACCAGTTCTTCTCTTGATTTTATTTTACATTCCCCTTGACAAAATTCTAGGATCTCACAATGAGTTAACCAGTTGTGTTTGCCTATTATTTCATGTCTATAAAATGCCTCCTGTGCTGAGATCCACAAAGGTGTTTTTGGGCACAACCCAGCTTTGTATCTACTCCATATTCTCAATATGGCACATCTAACATAATATTTTTAAAATTCACATTAAGCTTGGCTTTATCATACCACAAATACCCATGACACCCAAATCTCAGGTCATTTCCTTCCAACCCCAAAAGCTTTCTGTTCCTCAGCAACACCCACTCTTTCATCCAAACCAAACAGCAAGCTGCAAAATACAATTTCAGATCAGGTAAACCAATCCTCCTCTTTCCTTTGCATCTTGTAACACCTTATATATAACTTGTGTTTTTTTCCCCCACCACACAAATTTAGATATATCCTTCTGCCACTGTTTGAAGGGTGCATCAGTTGTCAAAACAGGTATTGTCCGAAACAGAAACATCGTGCTAGGTAAAACATTCATTTTTAGCACAAAATTTCTCCCCAACAATGACAATTGAAATTTCTCCCATCTTAGCATATCTTTTTTAACTTCATCCCATGTCTTAACATAGTTACTTTGAAATTCACATTTCTCATAGTGATACCCAGATATTTTAATTTCTTCTCAATCATAAAACCCGTTTTATTCATCAATTCTCTTTCGTTTTCCATTTTCACATTTTTGTTAACATCTTTGTCTTCTGTTTATTAACCTTGAAACTTCCTAATGCACCAAGCTCTTTTGATTTGCCCATTAATGTTTCAATTCCCTTTAAAGGATCTTCTAAAACCAACACCAAGTCATCTCCAAAAGCCCTGAACTTCCAAGTTTCTCTTTTAATCTTTCCATCCACAATCCTCTCATCTTGTCTTATATCTCTGTTCAGCATTTCAAGAACCAAAAGAAACAATAGAGAAGACAGTGGGCATCCCTGACTTGTTCCTTTGTGTATCTCACAGGGTTTTCTAAGATCTCCGTTAACAGTGCTTTGTGCTTTCTGTGAAGTGTCGATCGATCTTACCCATTTATAAAGTTCTCTCCAAAATTCATCTCTTCCAAAACCTTGAACAAGAAAGCCCAGTTCAAATGGTCAAAGGCCTTCTCTGCATCTGAGAAGAGCAATGCGGCTTGTTTGTCATTCTCTGCCCCAAATATTCCAAAAGGTCCAACACATTTACTGTCCTTCAGGTGTCTTTTAAGTAGAAACCCACACTGATCCCCATGAATAAATTCTTGCCAAATTATTTCCAGCCTATCAGCTCGAATCCTTGTGAATAACTTGTAGTCGTTATTCAATAATGATTTTGGCCTACAGTTTCTTCTTCAAGTCAAATCTTGTCCCGCTTTGGGTGCTGATGCTATATTGGCCTCTTTCCAGCTCTCTGGCCTCTTTCCTCCCTGTAGGATAGAGTTCATGGTGTTTTGCGGAGGTTGTAAAAGTTCATCCTCAACACACCTATAGTAAGAACCTGATAGTCCATCTGGTTCCTATTTTACTCTTTTTTACATCTTCAGAAACTTCCCTTATTGTTATAGGTCCAGCCATAATCTGCCTCTGTTCCTGTAATCCGCATTAAATTTTGCGTCTTTACATCTTCATTTATTTTTTCTAGAGAAATGTCACTTCCTTTATATAAATTGGAATCGTATGGCCTCATTGTCCATTAAAGCAGTATCTCCGTCTTGTACTTTCAGTATCATTTCCTTTCCTTTTTCTTCTTTAATAGTTTAGATGCCAGCCACTTCCCTGGTTTATCTGCAAACTCAAAATGTTATGTCTGCTTTACATAATTCACTTTCATTTCCATTTCTCTTACTGTTAACTTAGATAATTGTCATTGTAAAAGCTTAATTGGTTGAGAAATATTTATCTTCTCTGGAAATTTATTTCTTTCTTTTTTTCTCTTTTCCCACACCATTCTTAAATCAGTGCCTTTGCCTAAATTGTTTGCAAAAAAAATCTTAATTTCTTTCTATAATCCTCCAGAACTGCTTCTTTCTATCACAACATTTCATTTAGTCTCCATCTAAAAGAATTAAGTTTCTTTTTATAAATTAAACTCACAGGATTATGATCCGAAAAAGTCTTTGGTACTATCTCTAACTTAGAAAACTTAGTAGCCAGGTCTATTCTTAAAAATGATCTATGCCATTCAGAAAATTAGGTATCCTCTCTTGAATTGCCATTTTTCTGTCTCCATATAAAACCAGCCCTAAATTGTCCATCAGATCAAAGAAAACTTTTGGTAATTTGCCCTCAGTGATTTTAATATTTTTCTCAGAAACCCCAGCAAACCTACCATGCTCTTTGCTCAATACAAGTTCTGGTATTAGTTGGAGATTTACATACCGAACAACTCCATTTCTTATTTTTGTTCCCACTGAAATAAATTCTTCATCCAATTATTTTATAAATCTAATATTTTATGTCCTTTTCCAATATGTGTCCATTGTAGACAAATTATATCTTCTTTTAACTTTTTCAAAATAATGATTTTTCTGTCTTTTACGGCACATTTGTTCCTTGTATATTCCATATTAAGCATTTGTAATCCATAATCTATTTGTTATTGTAATTTTGTAATTTTAACTGATTTTAATTCTTTTGTAAACCACCCACGGTCATCTCTCTCTCTCTCTCTCTTTTGGGTAACATTTGTTCCACGTATACTCCACGGTAAGTATTTTTAATCCATAATCAAGCCAAGAATTTAGAAAAATTGATACCTGTAGCACCTAGTTCAATAACATCCCTTTCAGATTCCTGTTGCTCCTATTGCAGTTCTTGTGTCGTCTCCTCTGATGCCTCCATTTGAATCTCCTCCAATTTCTCTTTGAATTTTTCTTGAAATTCTCTTGCCTTCTGGACACAATTCAATCAAAACCTCTGCTGTTTAAAAGCAAAAACCACACCTTCCAATTTATCCCATCGAAATGGGGTCTTTTTCTGCTTTACTCTCTCAGTCAAAAAAGAATACTCTTTTCTCTTATGCAAAATTCTAATAGAACTTTCTTTAAGAACAATTGCATCTGTATTACCAATTTTCAGTCCTAAAATGGTCTATTAAAATGATGCTGCAAAACTTGATCGCTCATGTTTTTCAAGCCTTCTGAAAGATTCCAAAAAGAGTATATCTAAAAGGCAGTATATACAGAATAGTATTTGTGAAGTTGAAACAAGGTCAAAACATTCATATTCCTCCTTGGGTTTATTGGACTCAGTTGTTGATCTTATGTTGGAGACGTAATACGTGGAAAAGTACATCAGTTAACACACTTTGGTCTTCTTCTTGATAGCTTCTTACCGGTTAAACAGGCTTATTATGGTCAGCCAGGTACTTGGAAAGAAATTAAAATGTAAATATGTTTTGTTTTTGTAATTCTCCTCCCAAAAATTTAGCACTTGCCTATTTATGAAAGACGCTGTAATCATCAAAGTTGGACTACTGCCCAAAGAGCATTAGGTGTTCCTGGAAAGTCACTTGTGTATCAGAGGCTGCAGCTTGGCTTGATAAAATGTGTCATCTCTCAGCCCGTGAATGGCTGTCTATTGACAAAGGTCTAGACAATACAGTTCTGAGTCAGGTTCAATTTGCTGTTGAAAAACTGAACTGCAGCAATTATCTATAGATTTAACTATTTCTAAATAGTATTGGTTTGCATGTCACTTAGTTTATTTTTTATTCTTTAATCCATTTCCTATACATTGCTTTAACTTTATTTGTATCAAGATATATTTCTTTTCTCTGACACATTTATACAGCATAATGCTTTTTTTCCCTAGTGACGCACAGTGATATAAGCCATTTGCTACTAGAAAAGCTTTCATCTAAACCTGAGTTTTGGTAAAGAGCGAAGACTTTTAAAAGTACAATCATATATGTTCAACATGAAATGTTCTTCCCAGGATATTTCTGAAAGCACTCCTTACCTCCTTGTTCCTCATGCTGTAGATTAATGGATTGAGCATGGGGGTCACCACTACATACAACACAGAAGCCATTTGGTCTAGCTGATAATTCTGCCTAGAGCTTGGCTGTGCATACATAAAGCTGACACATCTGTAGAAGATGGTGATGACCATGAGGTGAGAGCTGCAGGTGGAGAAGGCCTTCCTACGGCTTTTGGCAGAGTGGATCTTGAAAATGGTGACCAGGATATAAGTGTAGGAGGTGAGAACAGTCAGGCTTGTTATTGTTATATTGGACCCAACAAATACAAAAACCAGCAGATAATTAAGACTGACATCTGAGCAGGAAAGAGCAAAAATGGGAGGAGCATCACAATAAAAATTCTTAATGAAGTTTGGGCCACAGAAGGACAGACTGGTTGCAGCTATTGTGTGCACCGAAGCATTAATGATCCCAGCAATGTGTGAAATTGCTATCAGCTGAACACACTTTCTTGGGGACATGGTGATCGAGTAGAGTAGAGGATTGCAGATTGCTACATAGCGATCATAGGCCATCACTGCTAGGAGGTAGGATTCTGTGGTGCCAAAGAGACTATAAAAGTACATATGAGTAAAACAACCCTCGTAGGAAATAATCTTCTTCTCCTCTAAGAGATTGGATAGGAAATTTGGGGTGACAGATGATGAGTAACAAATATCCAAAAAAGATAAGTTGCTGAGGAAAAAGTATATTGGTGTGTGGAGTTGAGGACTGATCCTGATTAAGATAATCATGCTGACATTTCCCACCAGGGTGATGGCATAAACAGCAAAAAATGTCCCAAACAGGATGAGCTGCATTTGTGGGTCAACAGTCAATGCAGCGAGTGTGAATTCTGTCACCAGTGTGCTGTTTCCCATGTAATCACAAGAACACTGTTGTAGAACACTTCAATCAATTTTCCTTTGCTTCCCAACAATTTGTAATGTAGCCTGAGATCAGAGTCAATTTTCAACTTTCTAGTGAAGAAAAGAGAAATTGGAAGATTTATGATAAAGCACTCAAGTACTAGAATAATATTCAGTTTACAGTGAGCAATATTCAGTCTGCATACATAATGTTTTCTTCCATCATACATGGAGAATTAGGTGCTATGCAATGAAATAGCTAGGGTTACGCATTTTATGGAGTTCACTAGGCATCTGGACAGGAGCAGAACCAAGGTAACCATCTATTTAGAAGGAGCCATTGGGTGTAACCTACAATTTGTGAGTAAATAGTTCCAGCCCATGAACAAATTTCTCCCCTTGACTATTAAAGACAACTAATAACCAGAAGAGTGCTACTGAAATCTCTGAGCAGAGGGACTCTCCTTTAAACCTGGAAAGTCATCAAGCAAGTATCAGAGAAAATATGACTTGCATTTATCTTTCCTTTCCCAGGAGGGCTTGAGAAGCTGCAGTAAAGAATTAGCAAGCTGACTGTGGAAAGTTTCTTATCCCTTCCAGTTCTGTATATTGCTCGGGTTGTTCATACCGGATCTACCTGCTCTATGACCTGTAGAAGATGATCTTTGTGGGGGCTCCTCATTTCTTGAGCTGATCAAACCAATTCTGAATAGCCAAAGCCACACTGACTCTCATGTCATGGTAGACTCAGCACTGCCAGCCATATTCCTGTGTGCCTTTCACATTCTTCATTGACATAATTAACTCTACGGAGAAGTTGTTTTTCACTCCGTAAAATACTTGGTCCTGTTGGCTACATTCTAAGAAGTATTTTTATGAAAATATTTGACTGAAGATTTACTTGTGGGTAAATGTAGTTCCTTTTTCAGTGTTGGTTTTGTCATCTCACTGACACCCATCTTTTCATTGTTAATCTTACTTGCTTTTTGTACCACTCATTACTAAAATGTCACAGTTCCAAAGAAACCTTTAACTGCTTTATAAATATAACACTTCTCTTGTTTCATCTCCAAATGCCTGATCTTCTAGGTCCAATATTTATTCCTCCCTGAATTTTTAAGTTGTTTCTCATGCAATCTGAGCTATGTAAAACAGTATATATTTAAAAAAAAAAAAAAAATGGCCCTGTGCATCATTTTGTATGCTTACCATGCATCCTTGATCAGGCCCTTCTCTGAACATCCAGTCAGATCTTCCCCTTAAAGTAACAATAGCTTTTCTTCCCATGAACTCCTAAAGCACACTCTCAGAAGCAATAAAAGACAACACTTCTATAGTTGTCTTTTTGATGATCAGACTCACTTGTTTTCTTCCTGCTCAACAGCAACTATCACATTTTAAAATATCCGTAATTTTCAGGCTTCTGACTGCAGGTCTTTGGAAGTCATACTCACATCCTTTTGCTGCTCTGAAGTAATTCAGATATTTTTCTCCAAGCTTCAGTAACTCTACAGCTTTCTCCGTTTCTCCAGACAATAAGGTTTCCTTCAACTCTCTTTGGAATAATGGAGAAGAGAACTCTACTGAGAGAAACATTGGTTTGGGGACCTTCTCCCTGAAGTGCTTCAAATTGTCCTATCCACTGGTTTTTGCTAATTATGCAGTGAAGTTTCAGTAAGCCAAATCACAATTGTTTGCAATATTTACCAATGGAAAAGATAGGATTCAGCAGAGATCACATTCTGTCCTCTTTTTATTTATTAATAGTATTTTATCATACACTTTTTCCACACAATGATATTCTTCATGTGGACACAGACTGCCTTTCAAAAATGTGGTTTTTATTCTTGTTATTATTATTATTTGAATTGAAAAATATATGTTAACGAACCGTGTTCAAAATACTAATAGAATCTTTCAGAGAAAATATAAAGAACCTATACGAAGTTGTAAAGCAATGATTTTAAAGGCTACTAAAAGACGGTATCATCTTACTGGCATGATGTCAGTCAGAGCTGAACTTCGCTTGTGCAGGTCCTGTGCAGTTGGCTGAAGCACAGTCTTATGTGATTATCTGGAAAGGTTTTGATTCTTTTGGCCCTGAGGAAGTGAATAGGATCCTTGGAGTTGTGGGTGCGTCCACCTTATTTTAGATCCATGCCCCTCCTGGTTGGTGAAGGCTTCCCCTCCTCCCTCTTTTATCTTCAGGAGAACTAGCGGGGTGCCTGCCTTAGGCAGTTTCATAAATCTCTACCTTTGTATGAGATTAAGCCATGTTTCTCTCTTCGTTGTCTTGGTAACAAATCTTTCCTCTCTCTGAAGGTCATCTTCTCCCCTCTCCACACATAAGCTTTCTATTGGATTTCACAATTCCATGAATGTTGGGACAGATTTCAACCCCAAAACTATGTAGAAATCTATTCTAAATAAATATATAAACTTTTCCAGTACCATGGAATTATGACACTCATCTAATTACCATCTATGCCATTCAGAAAATTAGGTATCCTCTCTTGAATTGCCATTTTTCTGTCTCCATATAAAACCAGCCTTAAATTGTCCATCAAATCAAAGACAACTTGTCGTAATTTGCCCTCAGTGATTTTAATATTTTTCTCAGAGCTTCTGTCCAGTTGTGGGAAGATCACTCCATTCCAAACCCCCATCAAACACCAATTGTCATACGAGAAACCTACTGATCTCTCCATAAGTTGTATTTAAAACAATATGTTGTCCTCATTTGGGCACAAATCCCAACTACCAAAATCTTAGTCCCATACAAATTAACTTCCATCCCAACAAATCTACCATGCTCATAGATCAATACAATTTCTGGTTTTAGTTGGGGATTTATATACAAAACTACTCCATTTCTTCTTTTTCTTCCTGCTGAAAGAAATTCTTCACCCATTTTTTTTTATAAATCTAATATTTTATGTCCTTTTTTCTAATAGGTATCTATTGTACGCCAATTATATCCTCTTTTAACTTTTTCAAATAATGATTTCTCTCTCTCTCTCTCTCTCTCTCTTGGGTCACATTTGTTCCATATATATTCCAAGATAAGTGTTTGTAATCCATAATCAAGCCAAGAATTTAGAAAAATTGATACCTGTAGCACCTAGTTCAATAACATCCCTTTCAGATTCCTGTTGCTCCTATTGGAGTTCTTGGGTCATCTCCTCTGATGCCTCCATTTTAATCTCCTCCAATTTCTCTTTGAATTTTTCTTGAAATTCCCTTGCCTTCTGGACACAATTCCATCAAAACCTCTGCTGTTTAAAAGCAAAAACCACACCTTCCAATTTGTCCCATCGAAATGGGGACTTTTTCTACTTTAATCTCTCGGTCAAAAAAGAATACTCTTTTCTCTTATGCAAAATTCTAATAGGACTTTCTTTCAGAACAATTACAGCTGTATTATCAATCTTCAGACTTGTATTAAAAAGGTGCCGCAAAATTTGATCCCTTGTTTTCTTCCTTACAAGGTACACCAAAACATCCCTTAGAACATTTCTCATTCTTGCATTTCTTGTATTCATTCTATAGACTTTGTCAGTTTCTGCCTCTATAGCCCCTACATCCCAATCCAAAGAATTGGCTAAAGATTTAATAATTTTTTCTCTAATATTTTGACCAGAATCCTCTGGGATTGCTCTAAATCACAAACAAAATTCCTTCTCTCTCAATTCCAGTAGAGCCAGATTATCTAGTTCTCTTTCCAAGAGCTCCTTTCCTTTATCTAATTCCTTTCTCTCACTTCTGTCTTACTCTCCAAAATATCCACTCTGTCATTAATTTCTTTGACATCTGCAGACACTTGTTTTACAGAGCTCTCGTTCATATTACCTTTGTCTTTCATCTCCTCATTCATCTTTACAGGTCTTTCACCATTCTTTTTTCAAAAGCTCTCAATTTAGTATCAAGTGATTCTAAATTATTGCCCAGTTGCTCAAACATTTTCAGAAGCAAAACTGGGTAATTCCTCTCTCTGCTCTCCTGATCCTCCCCTTCCTTCCATTCTTGCCAGTTTTCTGATGGTTGTCTGAATAAAAAAAGAACAAATATCACTGGAGGGGCTTTCTGGCCCTTCTGATAATGGTGGAGGTAAAAGTTGGCAGAGGAATCTTCTAGGTGAATCTATGGAAATCAGCCTTACAAGCTTTTTCTGATGCATCTCAGGATTCCTCCAAATTATCAAACTGGAAATCTTTTCAGTATTTGGGGATAGGAGAGAATGGTAGTTAATAATGGGCTTCACCTTTTTAAGGGAGACAATTCTCAATTTCCTTTTAATCCACTTTAGGTACAATTCCTAGTATATAACTCCCAACATAAACCTTGACATGGGTTGGTCTATGAGAGCTTCTAAAGTTAAGATCCCTGTTAATTCATATTGAAATGCCATTTGGAAGAGGAAACTATAATGAGGTGGATGATCTTACAGTGCTGTGGCATAATTCATAAAGATATATCATTAACCAAGAAATGGACCCTATCGACAGCCTATATAGTTTTCTTCATTATCTTCATCTGATTCATTTGGCATTGTCTTCTTCATTCTTTGAATATTTCTACCTGGACAGCCACTGTAATTCAGGGATGATGTGGCAGAAAGGAAGTCTTTCATATATCAAGATTTTCTCATGGGAAGAAGGTCATCCCGTTCCCTATACAAAAACAGGTGTTGTGATTATCCTATGAAGTAATATAAACAAAGCATCTTGTGATTCTGTTATGCTTTTTACTGCCGCCTACTGTAATGTGTATGTTAGTTATTCAGTGGGGGTGTACATGCTGGTAATATAACGGGAGGGCTAGATGCCCAGCCTGTCAGTTGTCTTGTATAGTTAATCATGTAGTTTATGGGTTATGTAGTTGTAACTAGTAACCAAGTAGTGTACCTCTTCTCTTAGAGTGATTTTTACTTAGAGACTTTGTTGTGGATAAGTCTTGGATGCTAAGAGGAGAAGAAGTCTTTGTTATCTCCTATATTTTGTATGCACCTTGTATTTTATGAAATTTTGCATTTTTATCAATAAATACCAGTTAGTTTATATTTTCTGACTGGATTTTCTTTGGAGAACAAAATATGGATATTGCATTTTGCAAGCTCTCATGCTGATGTGTAATTTTCCTGAGAGCAGGATTTTTGGGACCTTTGCTGTGCTCTGCACAACAGGTTATGGGCCCAGGGCTAAGTTTCAGAGTCCGGAGGGGACCCAGGATCCAGAATCAGGACCATGTGCCCAGGACTGAGGACTGAGGTCAGTGGTTCCGGAACAGGATTCCAGGCGTGAGGTTCCAGGGATGATGTCCAAGGCGTGAATCCAGGAGTGCTGGAAGCAAGGACTGAAATTCCTGAGTGACGGGTGATTTATGGATTTATTACCCTGCCTGTGACTGTTTCGTTTTAGGTTTGGATTTTTTCTCTGTGGTTGAGTGCTTGTTTTAAGTGAAATATGGCAGCAGCTCCACCTGCAGCAGTGAGCCTTCCGTTTGAAAGGTTGAATTCAAAGAATTACCAAACATGGAATATAAAGATAAAATCTTTTTTCATGAGAGAGGGGCTTTGGCGTTATGTAAACAACCCACCCCCGGTGGCACCCACGAATGAAGAGCAAGCTTTGATGGACCGTGCATATGGTAATTTGATTTTGGGACTTGAGTCTTCAGAATTGGTGCATGTTTGTGGTTTGAAAACTGCTAACGCATGCTGGGTGGCTTTGCGTGGGATTTATGCGAGGCAAACTTCATCTGCTATCATACGTTTGACAAAGCAGTTGTATAGCCTTCAGTTGGAGCCAGGAGCTAACGTAATTGAGCACCTGAATAAGATGAAAACTTTGTTTGCTGAGTTGGCAGATCGTAATCTGATCATTCCCGAGCAACAAAGAGTATGTATAATTCTTTTGAGTCTGGATGATACATTTGATATGCTCGTCGAAGCCGTAGTCGTTACTACTTGCAGATTTGACTGTTCAAATCAACCAGCAGATTGACAGAAATACAATGTACATGTGATATGCAGACTAATTCTAAGAAAAGACTTGATAACGTAAAGCAGCAACCTTCTCCAGCTGGCACAGAATGTGCATATTTGGTGAGAAAATGTTTTCGTTGTAATTCTACCAAGCATCTTATAAAAGACTGTGTTACACACGCTGCTCCCAGTTTCGGCTTAGGGTCACTCACTCACACACTCTCAGCCTGATGAGGCACACGGATCTTGTCAGCCCCCCTTGCTTTCTACCTGGGTTTTCCAGATAGGTGCGGCTGGAGCAGACAGACACACAGCCCTGGTCAACAGCGGGGAAATAATTAGGGATACACACAAATCACTTCCAACCAAACACTGAGGCACAAGAGGTTCTTTGTAATACACGGAGACCCAGTGAATTTAAAGTAATAGCAAAACTTTACTGGTTGCAAGGTACATTTGCTCTTTCTCATACACACGCTTATCCACACTTACCCACGTCCTTCCCAACTAGGCTGCCAGACACTAGCTAGAGGGACGGAAGCCGCCAAGTCTTGATCCAAAGGTGACTCAGGTGACTCAGCTCAGACAACTCAGACGACTCAGACAACTCAGAGTGGGCGGGCTTCGGGACCCCTTTTATCCCCAAAAGTCCTTGTTGGGTTGATTTACAAGTTGATGGGATTGGGGTGAGGGCTTCCATGTGCTCAGGCCCAACTTCCTCTTTCTGGTTCAGGTCCTTTGTTTTTTCCTTAACGACTTGCTTCCTTCTTACCTACCTCCCCAAAGGGATCCCATAGATAAGTTTCCTGGCTTTTGTCCTCTCTGCTTACATGCCTGCTTCATCTTTAGGTTATGGCAGCTTCAGCCTAGTCTCACAACTGTCCTATGAAAAATCAGCCTGTTGAGAGTTCCAGAAGGTTTGTCCATTGTGGAAAAGCAACAGTTAAGAGACAAGGGAGTACTAGACTGGTGTCTGCCTTGATTTCTAACAGACAAACGTTATGCTGATAAGTGGTTACTGGACTCTGGTTGTAGTGAAATCATTGTAAACAATGAGCAGTTATTATTGACTAAATGTAAACCTAAAATTCAGCAGGTTCATTTGGCTGATGGTTCTGTAGTTAAAGTAACCATGCAAGGTGAAGTGTTCATTCCTTGTTTGGGAGAAGTGGTTTCTGATGTATTCTGTGTTCCTACACTTGATTTTTCTCTTCTCAGTGTCCCTGTATTAACTAGCATTGGGTATTCTGTTATGTTCCAAGGTTCTGAATGCTATGTTACAAAAGAGGGGGCTGAGTGTGGAAGAGGGAGAATGGTTAATCAATTGTATGAAATGCTTCCTAAACAAGATGTGTTAATTGGAAGTTGTGCTGGTAATGTGTCTTTGCATGATAATTGTATCCATCATTATCACAGAGTACTAGGTCATCCTGGATGGAAGTGTTTGTCACAAATGGCCAAAGTGTATCCAGAACTGAGATTCAAGAAGTGTACTAAGTTTCTTGATTGTACTGTGTGTAAACAATCTAAAATAAAATCTGCCCCTGTCGCCAGAAAAAGCAGCAGGATTTCTACAAGACCATTTGTTCTTGTGCATGCTGACTTAGCTGGTCTGTTTCCTCCAAGTGAAGGGGGAGCAAGATTCATGTTTGTTTTAGTGGATGATAAAACACGTTTCACATTTTGTTATTTGTTGAAACAGAAGTCTGAAGCATTCTCTCATTTCAAAGAATTTGTGTCTATGGTTGAAAAAAGACATGGATATAAAGTGGGGAGTTTGCAGACTGACAGAGGGGGTGAATTTATGAGTCTTGAGTTTAAAAATTGGCTACGTAAGAAAGGCATTTTCCACAGATTAACAAATGTGGGCATGTCTGCTGAAAATGGGATTGCTGAGCGCAAGATCGGCGTTCTGAAGGTAATTAAGGATAGTTTACTCCTAGATACCCAGTTGCCACGCCGATTCTGGGGAGAAGGAATTTTAACAGCAGTATTTCTTACTAATAGACACTGGAATTCAGCTGTGAATGAAGTTCCTTATTTTTTGCTGTATGGTAAACATCCATGCTTAAAGCATTTGCGTACATTTGGAACTTTTGCTTATGTACAAATTCCTAAGTCTCAAAGAAGGAAAAAACAACCAAAAACACAGCATTTGAGATTTGTTGCTTATTCTCAGGAGGCAAAAGGTTATCGGTTTTATCTGAATCAAGGCCGAGTAGTTATCTGTAGAAATGCTAATTTTGAAGAGCCTTCTGAGTGGCAAAGGCTGCATGCAAATTCAGAGGTTTTTTTGGAGTCACACACAGATTTAGCTAGAGAGCAAACACCACTTGTTGCACCCTCCTCTCTGCAGATAAAGCAAGAAGCAGAGGCTTTAGCTGAAGTAGAAAAGAAAGAGGAGAAAGTAGAGGAAATACAAGAGAGTTTTGAGATTCCTCGTAGATCAACACAAATAACAAAAGGTGTTCCACCAGAAAGATTTGTTATTCAACAAGTCAGGGTGTGTCAAATAACTTGTGAGCCACAAAATTTTCAGGAAATGTTATCCTTGCCAGTTGATGAACAAGATAAATGGAATGGAGCTATGGATACTGCGTTCAATGCATTAGTAAATAAGAATGTTTTGGAGATTGTTGATTTACCTGCATCAGAAAAAGCCATAGGTTCCAGATGGATGTTTAGAAAAAAGCTTTTACCTGATAATACTGTTCAGTATAAAGCTAGACTGGTTGCACAAGGTTATTCACAAGAACAGTTTGTGAATTATAATCTTACATTTGCACCTACAGTTAGGCCTGAATCATTGCGTGTAATGTTGGCCTTAGCTGCACAAAGAAACATGGTTGTTCATCATTTTGATGTAGATACAGCTTATTTAAATGCTGAGCTTCATGAAACTGTGTGTATGAAGCAACCTCCAGGTTACACATGTGAGGATTCCCAGAAAGTATACAGATTGCGTAAAGCACTGTATGGATTGAAACAAGCTGGGAGATGTTGGCATCAATGCTTAGATAAAGCTTTGTTGGAAATTGGTTTCAAGAAATCAATAGCTGATCAATGTGTGTATACCAAAGGAACTGGGAAAGATTATACAGTACTTCTCACTTATGTTGATGATTTCTGTCTTGCTACTAGTTCTTTAAACTTGGTAAAAGAATTTGCCAAGCAAATGGAGCAATATTTTAAATTGAAAGATCTAGGTATGTTAAGATACTACCTTGGGATTGTAGTGCATAGAGCTGAAAATGGAGAAATCTATTTAAGTCAAAAGAAAAAGATAGAACAGTTGTTAACACACATGGGAATGTTAGTTGCAAAACCTGTAAAAACTCCAATGACTTGTGATTTTTTGAAAAATGAAACATGTGAAAAGTTGTGTGAAACACCTGCAATGTATCATTCTGTGATTGGTTCTGTACTGCACCTAGCACAATGGACACATCCTGATGTATCTTATGTTGTTGGGATTTTGAGCCGTAAGGTGGCTAATCCTACAGAACATGACTGGCTAGGATTGAAAAGATTAATGAGATATTTAAAAGGTACAATAGACCTTTGTCTTAAAATGTCAACTAATGGGTTAGAAAAGCCTGTAATTTTTGTTGATAGGTCATTTGCAGAAGAAAGTGACAGAAAGTCCATAACTGGGTTTGTTTGTAAATTTGGTGAATCTACAATTGCATGGAAAGCAAGGAAGCAAACCTCCATTGTCTTGTCTACTGCAGAAGCTGAATTCACAGCTTTATCAGAAGCAATCCGTGAATTTAGATGGTTTCATCAATTATCCACTGATTTAAACATTCAAGTGTCATTGCTGCTGAATACTGCTGAAATACTACCTTTGCCTGCCTGCACTACATATAAATGCCCAGCTCAGGAAGTGGCAATGGGGGCACTCCAGCTGTTATTGAACTGCAACATCCAGAATCCCTCACCACTGGCCATCTGCACAGAGTTCCTAGGACCTGGGGCTCAAACTCTACATACCAAAGAATACATAACCTTGATACAATACAGACTTTGTTTCTCTCCCATATATACCATTTCAGACTCAACAAATCAACTGAAAATACTTCAGAGAAAACCAATTTTTCTTCCTTATCATTATCATAAGATCCTCGCTGTATGCTCAGCAACTCGCTGTATGCAAGCTCCTTTCCATCCCAGACCATGAACTGGTTAAACTACAATTGCATCAATTTATGACGCATCACTTGATAATCAGAAGTTGAACGTATGGACAATTCTAGGAACTTCACTGGTCTATTTAAAGCAGTCTTAGATTTTGGGAATAGCTCAAATGTTATTTTTTCAAGTTCTGGAATTCTGCATATGCTTTCTACCAACAATATCTCAATGCACAGTGACTCTCTTCTCTTCTTTAATCATGTTTCCACACTGAATAAGAAAGTCAATTTTGGGAGAGGACTTCTATGAGTTTTCATTGGAACATACCTAGAAGGCCCACCCATCCTCTGTTTGGCCCTAACAGAGCAATATATTTTCTCTGGATCCAAAGACAAGAAGTGCACCAATGTGAAAAGGGTAAAACAACTTTATTGAATGAAACAGAATAATAGGACAAAAATCATCTTACATCCCTTCTAACTGGCAGAAACTCCCAAGGATGATGACAGATGGACCAATGAAGCCAGTTTGTACATCGTGCATTCCCAGAATCCTGGTCTATATTTACAGTCTTCCTTGGAGGGATGCTGAGGACTTCTATAGTTGAATGTTATCTATCTCTCCATGCTTGCTTGCACCTGTTATATTAAAGTATCATGAGCCCAAGGATATCCTTCACCATACGGTCTTTTTGAGTGATTAAGGGCCATCAAGTCAGTGTTGACATAGACAGAACTTCTCCAGATTGATCTTTCCCAAAGTGGTATTTCAGGGCTTCCAGTGATCCGTTCATCACCATTGTAATGACGATGATCAACTATCTTCCCTTTTTTAAAGCAACCATACTTTTTCATTGTATTATAAAATTTATTATAAGTCGCACATCAGTCTGAAACCAGGGCACATATAATTGGAAAACAAGAACCTTACTATTTAAAGTAATCAATAAGCATGAGGAAAGGGGATACCAAGAACTAAACTTTCGGCCATATCTCCCACACTGTTGCTCCCTCCTCCCTCCTTAATTTTGAGGGTACAGAAGGGAACAAGGAGGAAATTGGAGGAGGGACGCAGCTATTCAAACCCACCACATGCTGCTGTTTCCTGTTTAAGAATGATGTGCAACTGGTGCTACAGTTGTGATGCTATGGATCTATGGAATGCAACTGTTTTTTAGTTTGCAAAGCAGTAACATTTTTATCCGGATATTATAAGGAGCAATATCGAAAATGATGTCATCTCTGAGTTGTTTTACATAAAATATGCCTTCTACTTATTGCCAACAATAAAATACTGATAATGCAATCCGTTTGATCACCTTCTCCAGTACATATGAAAGAGCCCTGTTATCCAAGAGAGATTTTTGTCATCTGAGCTTGCCTCTCACCTCCCCCACAACCTGCACAACTATTTCCTGGGTGAGAGAAGGAAACTTCAGAAAGCCCCCAATTGTTCTGTCAGAAAAATGGCAAGGAATACTGCTACTATAGAAACTGGTTTATCTAGCTTTTGCAAACTACTGGGTCAGACTATCCTGAAATAGTTGCAACATTTTCAGCTAAAAAGTTGGACAGAGAAAAATGGATGAAGAAGGGAAACATTTCTTACTTTAATTCCATTTCATTCTTTAAGTGATAGTAGAAAAGTATTAAACCAATTGCTAGAAATATTAGTAATTACTATTCCTTAATAAGTAAGGTGTAATTACTTTCACCTTAAGAAGAATGAGATATTAGGTGAAATCTTACTTTCTACTAAGAGAAAAGATAAAGATATTTGGATGGGAGGTTGCTAGGAAAGCTTAAATAGGAATTAGTCTGGGAAGCTGAAAAGCTCTGTATCACAGGTGGTTCCATGAAGTCACCAGCAGTTGAGTCTGACTAGTGATTTTACTTTATTAAATCAATGCTATATGACTTAATATTGGCTTACTATAATATATTGAGACAGAGAAATATGGATACCAAAGGGCTGTTTTTCAGACAGCTTTCTGGAATTAGTGGAACTGCCATATATTAGTCTTATTATGAAGGATGGCAAGCTATGGAGTATCCTGGATGACACATATTCTTTAAATCCATTGTTACAGTATTTGGCAAGTGATATTAACAAAAAAATAGAACATTTATTTATTTATTCATTTATTTATTAAACTTGTCCCTGCCCATCTCTCCCCAGTGGTGGACTCTGGGCGGCTAACAACACATTAAAACTATAAATAGATATACAATTAAAATTTATAACAGCACACGTTTACAGAAATAAAAGGAAAAAAAAATCCAGGAGGCTGATGGTTCAAGGCAGCAACACCAGGACTCTAGGGGGCTAGCCAACCCCACATCTGATGACCTCCTTCCCCACCCTAGGCCAGATGGCAGATCCAGGTCTTCAAGTCCCTCTGAAAGGCCGGGAGTGAGGGGGCCTGTGTCACCTCTGGGGGCAAGATGTTCCAAAGGGCGTGGGGTACAGCAGGGAAGGCCCATCTTCTGGACCCCACTAGTCGGAGTTCTTTTGCTGAGGGGGTCCGGAACATGCCCTCTCTGTGTGATGGGTTGAAATCATGGGGGAGAGGCGGTCCCTCAGGTAGCCTGGCCCCATGCCATGTAGGGCTTTAAAGATGATAACCAACACCTTGAATTGGACCTGGAAGCAAACTGGTACCCAATGCAGCTCATGGAGCAATGGTGGTATATGAGTCCTTCTTCAGATCCCAAAAATAGCTCGCACGGCTGCGTTCTGGACCAGCTGAAGCTTCCGGATACTGTTTCTTGGAACTTTATACAACCACAAACTGAATAACAGATTTCTGCTACCTAAACTCAAAGAAATAAAAATATGGACAAATGATAGTAAAGAAGTAGTAAACAGAACATCTTTAGTTAACTCGTCTGTATTCCTTTCTAAAAAAATAACATGTCAATATAGTTTTATATAAATACTTCCCACTGGAATGAATTCAGGTTGGAATCCCATCTGCACGTAACAGAGAATAGGCCAAACGGAACTTATAGAGGCTTCTTCTCAGTAGGCATCCATATTATTGTCTTACAAGAAATTTTACGTCTATATAATTGTATTCTTGTGCCACTATGTAGTTCCGAAGATACAACAATATCTTATGTAAATGTCCCTTGGTAAAAGTTTGATTTAAGAAAAAAGGGATGCAGCTTTTCTTCCTAGGGCTTTTCTGATGGCAGTTCTGACCTCCTGGTTCCTCAGGCTGTAGATCAAGGGGTTTAGCATGGGGGTCACCACTACATAAAACACAGCAGCCATTTGGTCTAGGCAGTGAGACTGTCTAGAGCTTGGTCGTGCATAGATAAAGCTACCACATCCGTAGAAAATGCCAGTGACCATGAGATGAGATGTACAAGAGGAGAGGGATTTCTGATGACTCTTGGCAGAGTGGTCCTTTAAAATGGTGACCAGGATGTAAGTGTAAGAGGTGAGAATGATCAGGCTGGTTGTTAATACATTGAACCCCACAAATAAAAACATCAAGACATCATTAAGGTTAATGTTGGAGCAGGCAAGTGCCAATATGGGAGGAACTTCACAATAAAAATGCTTAATGATGTTTGGGCCACAGTAGGATAATTGAGAAGCAGCAGTTGTGTGCACTAAAGCATTTATGATCCCAGCAATATAAGAAAATGCTATCAGCTGGACACGCTTTTCTGGGGACATGGCGATCAAGTAGAGTAGAGGATTGCAGATTGCCACGTAGCGGTCATAGGCCATCACAGCTAGGAGGTAGCACTCTGTGGTGGCAAATAGGGCGTAAAAGTAAAGCTGAGTAAAGCAACCCACAAAAGAAATAACTTTATTCTCTTTTAAAAGATTGGATAGTAACTTTGGGGTGACAGACGATGAGTAGCAGATATCCAAGAAGGATAAATTGGTGAGGAAAAAGTACATTGGGGTGTGGAGTTGAGGACTGCTCCTGATTAAGACAATCATGCCCACATTTCCCACCAGGGTGATGGCATAAACAGCCAGAAATGTCCCAAACAGGATGAGCTGCACCTGTGGGTCATCGGTCAACCCAGTGAGTATGAATTCTGTCACCTGTGTGCGGTTTCCCATTGAATCGTAATACACTGTGGAAACTGAAAGAATGCAGTAGTCAGTATGACATGTTCTCTTAAACATTTCAAGTGCCAATAGAGTAACAAAACCTTAGGAATCACTGAATCCCACACACCCAACCCCACGGCACTGTGTCTGAACACTGGGAGAAGTTTGAGGAAAATGAGGTGAGAATATTCCTCCAAAATAATGTGCATTGTAGCAAAGCCCCTTTTGGGCTTTTTGTGGAAAACAGAAAAAAAAATGAAATTATGATATTCGTAAAATTAATAGACTATAGGAAAAATGGATGTTAAGTTGTAATCTTAGAGTAAGAGTTTAATGCATGTATATCTGCCGTAAAAGAAGTCAAAGGTCATTTTTTTGTATTTCTGTTTCTTTTTCTTTCTTTTTCTGCACTTCTGTCTTCCTTCTTTCTCTTTACACTTCATTTTCTTCTATTCCGTTTCTCAGTTATTAGTTTTTGTTAGTTTTTATCTTTCTGTTTTTAAAGTGTAATAAAGTTATTAGTACCAATAATGTATATTGTAGCAGATATCTTCACTATGAGAAATACCTATAATAGGACTATGTGTATATACATATATGTACTGTATGTTACAATACTATATCACATACATTTATACAGAGGGAGATTGAGAAAGAGACTTCGACACACTCACGCCGCACGGTGGGAAACAGACTGTGGTTTTAATCAAAACAAAACCGAACTCGAATAAAATACATCCTGAGGTCAACAGGTTGTTGCAGGAAGAGAATGTTGTTACTAAATGGTGTGGCAAACGCAAAGAGCAGAGGTCTTTCTTTGCGACCTGACCGAAGATCTGAATCAGGTCAGCCACCAGGTCAGAAGAAGTTACTCATATCATGAAGTATCCATATTCTGCTGGTCTATTATCACTTCTTCATTATTATTACTGGAGGATAAATCAGTAGGTAGAAAGTACTGCAAGGCAGGCAGTTACGGATATGAGTCTGTGTGATCCAAATTTAGGGCCCCAAAAGGATGTCTGAAGGAAAACAGCATCCTATTTTTCCCAGAATGCAGGACCTGGCATAGTTGCTTGTCAACAGCTACTGTTAGAATCAGATGGATAAGTGAAGAATTTTCAGTCAGTAATACAGAGCCACACAGAGCAATTTTGAAAATGTCCTGTTAACAGAGAGACGCTGTTAAACTTACCCTGTTACACGAAGCTCAATCACACCTTCAGCAGTTTAAAGCATTCTCTTCCTTCAGAGCTAATTTTTGGTTGTGGGTGGATCACTTCCACGTGAAACCGATTGCAAAATGTTTTGAGTGTCAGGAGGCAGTTCAGATATATTTCACCTCCAGGTAAGTCTAGGTGTTCTTATTAACATGGTAAGCAATTTTCCCATACAGTCTTTGGGACTTTGCAGGAGAACTTAATTCTACTGAAGAAATCCTGGGTATTCCCTTAGTAGTTCCCATCCCAGGCACAATGTATAACGTTTAGCCTAATAACCACCAAGGGACTTGCATCAGAGCCGAATTATTATCCTCTGGCTATATGACAGAACAAAGCACTTATTGCCATTTTTAAAGCATAGATTTCTCTGTAAAATGTCACTTGGTCCTGACAGGCTGTTTGTCCCACACAGTTCTGAAATTCCCCACTGTGGGTTTTCTTGCCCTATGAATCCATGAATGCCACGGAAATGCCAAAAATAATCTTGCAGTGATAAACCTAAACTGACAACCCCCAACTTTCACTATTCTTTCTTTCAGCTCATCCAGTTCTAAATGACAAGAAGTCTAAGCATGATTGATGGTTGAAGAATTTTTATTATGATTTTTGCACTGGAAGAGATATTTTGCAGTGTTAGCAAGGAAATCCCTATAAATAAATATAACCACTTCCTCTCCCCCCCTTCCCCCCCCCCCCATCAACTTTTTGTTCCCTGCTATCTACTTGCTCCATTCCTCCTGGAAACTAGATACTTATACCAAAGCCGTGATGGACATCTTGGGTCATTTCTTTGCCATCTCTAGAATAATAGTCCTATTATCAAAAGCAACTGTCACAGATTCCTATGAAATATAATTGATGAACATTCACCATAACCCCAAGTTTTGGCAAGCATCTGATCTCACCTTTTGGGCTCCCCAAATTGCTTTCAATGACACACTGCTATTTAAATTGCATGAAGTTCCTTGTGCTGTATTCGTGCATATTTGGAAAAGCCTGGTAGTTTGGGGGCTACCTGAAGACAAATAGTAGTCCCTCTTTTTAACCTTGGAATCTATGAAATTGATACTCGGCAAAGCATTAAATGTATTATCTCCCGTCCACTCCTTTCAAGAGTCCAGCTATTAAGGTTAAAAGAGATGATGATTAATCCCATTTGAAAGCTCCAATATGATTGAATTCCCCGGTTTGAAACAGACCCAGAACAAAACTTGATCTGTGTACTTGACAAACAGCCCTCTACAAGCAGGCAACATTTTTAGAAAGGCCACTCCTACCGATATTAAGAATCAGGCAGATAGGGTTTAAAAGTTAAAGCCTTTAAAGTCATGAATTCAGCCTGGGATGCTGCATTTTCTAATCTGTCACATGCAATGGTTTAATACCTGAGGAAATTCAATACAAAATTATACTTTTAGAATAGTCTATGTGCCCCCACCTCCCAGTGACTCTGGACTCTGACATGGACACTTCTGGAATTCTATTAAAATTACTGTTGACCCATCCAGCTAACTGACTTATCCCTAGCAATGGACGATGACAAAGAAGAGAGGAGAATAAGAGACAATTGCTTTGTGGGAGATCGGGACTCTAAGCCGTCCTTTACATGACCCAACATGATTCAGAAGACACACTTTTTTCTGCCAGCATACTTAACCATAATCACACAAAACTGAAGTCCTTCTCAATCCACATCATAAATACCTTTGCAAAATCTACACACAGTAGTCACTCTTCCAATCAGACTTCGCCAGTCACCAAGGTATTCACATTTGTCGCTTCCAGCAAACTTTAGGAGTGCTGTTCATTTTTTCCTTTATGTCCTGCTCCCAGAAATGTTAAAGGCACTCAGATTACAGAGCAAGAGAAATTAGGTTGTTTTCCCCTGAGTTGTTTCCATATATTTGCACTATGGTAAGGATTCTCATTTTAATTGGTCTCTAAAATAATCTAGCCTACTCAGGCCACAGTTAATAGGCTTCAGCTGAGTTTTGAATCCTGAATTAAATCAGGCGGATCAGACACATTTAGATGCAGGATTCTTTCCAAAGCAGACTGGATCAGAACTTACTGGCCATTCCATTAAAAGTTCAGATTACACATAACAATAAATCTTGTCCTTATTTGTTTGACATTCATTTTGTTTAATCTCCTAATGTGCTTCTGTTCCTGTAAATATTGTTCAGTTAGATGCAAGAGAAAAATGAGATAGCATTTTCTTCGTTACTGATGATGGAACATGGGAAGATTTAGGCTTTAGGTCTTGAGTCAGATTAAGGAAGGGGTCTTCAAGTCAGTAAAAAATGAAGTGGGGTTGTCCTACAAATCACTGAACTGGGATCTGAACTGAAGTTTGCAACTTCTGTAATTAAGGAATGCGTGGCTATTTTGATTTGGGACAGATTCATTTCACAAGGTTTCTATCATAGTTAAAATGAAAACAGGAATGGATTACTCAGTATGTTTGTTAAATGTAGATTAAAATGTTTTGATTGCAACTTTTGCAAAAAAATTGCTGAAGATATTACTGTCAATAATGCATCCTGCAAATGCTGGCTTTGTGAAGCTTCTGGTAATATCAAATTATCAGTACATGGTTTAAACAATACATTCTGAAAAATATGTAATGGACATAGTGGCCTCATTAGCTACAGGAAAAAGCCTTTGATGCAAATTAAATTTCTGGAACATGTTATAAAAATGGATTCCCATCAAACTTTCAAGACTTCTGAAACATTACAAAAAGAGTATAACTAAAAGGCAATATATGCAGTTAAAGTATTTGTCACACTCGTTCTTTCAACAAGACATATCAACTGCTTTGGAAACCTCTATAGTTTGAATGCCCCAGATAAAAGTTATTTACAGACTAAACCATCAATTCCATTTTATCCGCAATGAAAAAAATAAATATTAACAATATAAAGAAATTTGGAACAGAGAACTGGATGTTCCTATATTATAAAATCATTGGTCTCAAATTTTAAGAAACGTTAAATGTATTTATTAAGAATAGTATTTATGAACTTAAAACAAGGTCAAAACATTAAAATTCTTCCTTGGGTTTATTGGATTCATTTGTTGATCTTATGTTGGAGACATAATATATGGAAAAGTATATCAGTTAACACACTTTGGTCTTCTTGATAGCTTCTTGCTGGTTAAACAGTCTTATTATGGTCAGCCAGGTTCTTGGGAGGAAATTAAAATGTAAATATGTTTTGTTTTTGTAATTATCCTCCCAAAAATTTAGAACTTGCCTATTTATGAAAGGCGCCATATTCCTCACAGTTGGACTGCTGCCCAAAGAGCATTAGGTGTTCCTGGAAAGTCACTTGTGTATCGGAGGCTACAGCTTGGAGTGATAAAATGTGTCATCTCTCAGTCCTTGAATGGCTGTTTATTGACAAAGGTCTAGACAATACAGTTCTGAGTCAGGTTCAGCTGATTGTTGAAAACTGTTTTGCAGCAATTTCCTGTAGATGTTAACTAGTGCTGAATAGTATTGGTTTGCATTTCAATTAGGTTTTGGGCTGGTGCCTTTTATTTTACTTTCTTTAATCCCGTTCCTTAACATTGGTTTAATTTTATTTGTATCTATATACTTTTCTTTTTTTCTACAGCCTAACAGTTTATTATTTGGATGGCTGGTGTGGGTCTTCCGGGCTGTATATTATTTAATGAGACACAATGATAGAAACCATTTGCTAGAACAGCTTTTATCAAAAGCTGAGTTTGGGTAAATAGCAATGACTTTAAATAGAACTGAATTAAAGAAAATAAAATAAAAGGGCACCACCCCAAAAACTAAGTGAAATGCAAACCAAAACTATTCAGCACTAGTTAACATCTACAGGAAATTGCTGCAATTCAGTTTTTCAACAATCAGCTGAACCTGACTCACAACTGTATTGTCTAGACCTTTGTCAATAGGCCATATAATCATATATGTTCAACATGAAATGTTCTTCCCAGGATATTTCTGAAAGCACTCCTTACCTCCTGGTTCCTCATGCTGTAGATTAATGGATTGAGCATGGGGGTCACCACTACGTACAACACAGAAGCCATTTGGTCTAGTTCATAATTCTGCCTAGAGCTTGGCTGTGCATACATAAAGCTGAGACATCCGTAGAAGATGGTGATGACCATGAGGTGAGAGGTGCAAGTGGAGAAGGCTTTCCTACGGCTCTTGGCAGAGCGGATCTTGAAAATGGTGACCAGGATATAAAAATAGGAGGTGAGAACAGTCAGGCTTGTTATTGTTATATTGAACCCAACAAATACAAATATCAGCAGATAATTAAGACTGACATCTGAGCAGGAAACAGCAAAAAGAGGAGGACCCTCACAATAAAAATTCTTAATGAAGTTTGGGCCACAGAAGGACAGTCTAGTTGCAGCTATTGTGTGCACCGAAGCATTAATGATCGCAGCAGTGTAGGAAATTGCTATCAGCTGAACACACTTTCTTGGGGACATGGTGATCGAGTAGAGTAGAGGATTGCAGATTGCCACATAGCGGTCATATGCCATCACAGCCAGTAGGTAGGATTCCGTGGTGGCAAAGAGAGCATAAAAGTACATCTGAGTAAAACAACCCCTGTAGGAAATCATCTTCTTCTCCTTTAAAAGATTGGATAGCAACTTTGGGGTGACAGATGATGAGTAACAAATATCCAGAAAAGATAAGTTGCTGAGGAAAAAGTACATTGGTCTGTGGAGTTGACGACTGATCCTGATTAAGAAAATCATGCTTACATTTCCCACCAGGGTGATGGCATAAACAGCAAAAAATGTGCCAAAGAGGATCAGCTGCAGTTGTGGGTCAACAGTCAATGCAGTGAGTATGAATTCTGTCACCATTGTGCTGTTTCCCATGTAATCACGATAACACCATTGAAGAACACTTCAATCAATTTTCCTTTGCTTCCCAAAGATTTGTAATGTAGCCTGAGATCAGAGTCAATTTTCAACTTTCTAGCGAAGAAAAGAGAAATTGGAAGATTTATGATAAAGCACTCAAAGAGTAGAATAATTTTCAGTTTACAGTCAGCAATATTCAGTTTGCATACATAATGTTTTCTCCCAAATTACAACTAGATTGTCATACATGGAGAATTAGGTGCAATGCAATGACATAGCTAGGGTTACGCATTTTATGGAGTTCACTAGGCATCTGGACAAGAGCCAAGCCAAGGTAACCATCTGTGTAGAAGGACCCATTGGGTGTAACCTACGATTTGTGAGTAAATTGTTCCAGCCCATGAACAAATTTCTCCACTCGACTATTAAAGACAACTAATAACCACAAAAGTGCTACTGAAATCTCTGAGCAGAGGGACTCTCCTTTAAACCTGGAAAGACATCAAGCAAGTATCAGAGAAAATATGACCTGCATTTATCTTTCCTTTCCCAGGAGGGCTTGAGAAGCTGCAGTAAAGAATTAGCAAGCTTCTGAATTTTTACATTTCCTGATTCCTAGGCACTCCCTGTTGTTTCTGATGCAATCTGAGTGGGGGAAAACACCATATTAAAAAAATAAAATAAAAGGCCATGTGCATCGTTTTTTATGCTCATCATGCAGACTTAATCTGGTCATTCTCTGAACAACCCATCCATTGTCCTTGAAGTAACAATAACTTGTCATCCCATGAACTCCTAAAGCAGACTCTCACAAGCAATAAAAGACAACACTTGTATAGTTGTTTTTTTGATGATCAAACTCACTTGTTTTCTTCCAGCTGCATAGCATCTATCACATTCTGAAATATCCATAATTTTCAAGCTTCTGATTGCAGGTCTTTGGAAGTTATACTAACATCCTTTTGCTGCTCTGAAGAAATTCAGGTATTTTCCTCCAAGCTTGAGTAACTCAACAACTTTCTACATTTCTGCAGACAATAATGTTTCCTTCAAATCTCTTTGGAATAATGGAGAAGAAAACTCTACTGAGAGAAACATTGGTTTGGGGACCTTCTCCCTGATGTGCTTCAAATTGTCCTATCGACTGGTGTGTGTTAATTATACAGTGAAGATTCAGTAAGCCAAATCACAATTGTTTGAAATATTTACCTGTGGAAAATGTAGCATTCACAGAAATCACATTCTGTCCTCTTTCTATTTATTAATAGTATTTTATCATACCCTTTTTCCACACAATAACACAGAGTGCCTTTCAAAAATTTGGTTTTTATTATATTATGGTTGGTCACATGGTCAGCCAGATGTTTAGACTAGATTTGGCGTTTTTATTCACCCATTGAGTCCAAGCAGAAGTTGTTGTTTAATGGTATTAAAACTGTAAGATGGTGTAAGATGTTCCAAGTAAAGCAGCCTTTTGCAATTGACTGATTGTGATTTTGTCAATGCCAATTTATTATTATTATTAATATTATTTAAATAGAAGAAATATATACTAACAAAACAGTGTTCAAAATAGTAATCAAATCATTCAGAGGAAATATAAAGAACCAATACCAAGTTGTGAAGCAGGGATTTTAAAGGCTACTAAAAGATGGTATGATCTTGTTGGTATAATTTCAGTCAGAGCTGAACTCCACTTGTGCAGGTCCTTTGGAGTTGGCTGAGGCACAGTCTTGTGTGATTATCTGGAAAGAGTTTGATCCCTTTGGCCCTGAGGAAGTGACTGGGATCCTTGGAGCTGTGGGTGTGTCCACGTGTATTTTAGATCCATGCCCTCCTGGTTGGTGAAGGCCTCCCAGGTGGTGGCATGTGGCTGAGTACAAGCAGCGGCAAATTCTTCCTTGAGAGAGGGATTGGTCTCACCTGCACTTGGGGAGACAGTGGTCCATATCCTCCTCAGGAAGTCATCATTGGACCTGACCGTGTTGGATAATTTCCAGCAGCTCCAAAGGAAATTGAAATTGATGGAACAGATTATCTGGATTCCTTTCAGCCAGCTTTCACACCTGGGCACAGTACAGAAACAGCATTAGTCATGCTTGCTGATGATTTGTGAGGGGACCAAGATGGAAGTGGCACACCCTTCCTGACCCTCCTTGATCTCTTGGCAGCCTTCAGTATCATCAACTATGGTAACTTTTTGGCACTTCAGGGAGGTCAGTGTTGGACATGGGTACTCCTCTTTCCTCCATGGGCAGTTCGGTCAGTGTTGGGTGTGGGGAGTGAGAGAAAGAGAGAGAAATCTTGCCCAAAGCCCTTACTTTGTGATGTGCCTCAGGGCTCACTTCTCCCCCACTCCTGATTGACATCTACATGAGGCCACTGGGTAAGGTCATGCATCAGTACGGGGCGAGATATCATCAGGATGCTGATGATACTCAGTCCTACATCTCAACCCCGGGCCCTCCGAGTGATGTTGTCAAAGTTCTTTCTTGGTGTCTGGAGGCTGTAGGTGAGACTCCAACTTAACTCTCATAAGGCCAAGTGGCTGTGTATTGTGGGATGCTCTGCATCTGGATACTTTCCACCTTTGGTTCTGGAGAGTACTCACAGTCATTCATATCTTAGTCACCTTGCATGTGGATTACTGCAATATGCTGTACATGGGGTTGCCCTTGGTGACCACCCAGAAGCTTTAGCTGCTCCAGAATACAGCAGTGCAAAGAGTTATGAGCATCCCTCAGAATTCCCATGTAATACTTCTACTCTGTAAGCTGCACTGGTTATAAATGTGCTTCTGGGTACAATTCAGGGTGCTGGTTCTTAACTATAATACCCTTTATGGTGCAGGGCCAGGTCAAGTAAAGCAAAGCAATCTTTTTGTAGGATCTTTCAAAGCAGTCAAGATATCCCTAAATGCTTCACTCTTCTTGGACAGCAGTCCTTCTGCCAGATGGGGCCAAATGAGTCTGTGTTTCTATAACCATCCATTTTTTAATGTCTCTGCAAGTCCCTGTCTTTAATTGTACAAATCTATGAAATTAATTCTTGGCAAAGCTTTAAATGTATTACTTCTTATCCACCCCTTCCACACATCGGCTGGACACAGCAAGCCATATTCCAAATGCCATGCGGTCTTCTCTCCATTCGCATAAAGCACTGTTCCAATTAGAAACAGAAAACAAATGACTTGTGGAGTTGGGTGGGGGGCATGCTAAGAGATGCATTTTATTTTACTATAGAGGGGAACAGCTGGGCAGAAATACATTTTCTCCTTACTTGCTTCCCCACATTTTCAAAACAAGATCCTGCAGAAAGCTGGGTGTTCCACAAATTAGTCAGTTTTGAACTGACCAAAGCCTGCACCTGGACAAAACAAAGAAAGACGCAGCACAGAGCAAGAGCAAGGGGAAAACAGATCATCCCCATCCCAGATACTACACAGTAACACAGGATTCCTCAACCTTGGCCACTTGCAGATGTGTGGACTTCAACTCCCAGAATTGCTGGCTAGATTTTTAATTGTATATTTAATTATTGTTTTTTAATGCGTTGTGAGCCACCCAGAGTCCCCCCATTGGGGGAAGATTAGCAGGGGACAAATCAAATAAATAAATAAATATCAGATTATCAGCAGATGGTTTAAACAATACGTTCTGAAAAATATGTAATGGACATAGTGGCCTCATTAGCTACAGGAAAAAGCCTTTCATGCAAATTAAATTTCTGGAACATGTTATAAAAATGGATTCCAAGAAAACTTTCAAGACTTCTGAAAGATTACAAAAACAGTATACCTAAAAGTCAATATATACAGAATAGTATTTGTGAACTTAAAACAAGGTCAAAACTTTAAAATTCTTCCTTGGGTTTATTGGACTCAGTTGTTGATCTTACGTTGGAGACATAATATATGGAAAAGTACATCAGTTAACACACTTTGGTCTTCTTCTTGATAGCTTCTTACTGCTTAAACAGTCTTATTATGGTCAACCAGGTTCTTGGAAGGAAATTAAAATGTAAATATCTTTTTGTTTCTGTAATTATACTCCCAAACACTTAGAACTTACGTTCCAATTCCAAAGAAGGGCAATGCCAAAGAATGCTCAAACTATCGCACAATTGCACTCATTTCACATGCTAGCAAGGTTATGCTCAAAATCCTACAAGCTAGGCTTCAGCAGTACATGAACCGAGAACTACCGGATGTACAAGCTGGGTTTCGAAGAGGCAGAGGAACTAGAGATCAAATTGCCAACATTCGCTGGATCATGGAGAAAGCACGAGAGTTCCAGGAAAGCATCTACTTCTGCTTCATTGACTATGCAAAAGCCTTTGATTGTGTGGATCACAACAAGCTATGGCAAATTCTTGGAGAGATGGGGATACCAGACCACCTTACCTGTCTCCTGAGAAATCTGTATGCAGGCCAAGAAGCAATAGTTAGAGCTGGTCATGGTACAACCGATTGGTTCAAAATAGGGAAAGGAGTACGACAAGGCTGTATACTGTCACCCTGCTTATTTAACCTATATGCAGAGTACATCATGAGAAATGCCAGGCTGGAAGAATCACAAGCCGGAATTAAGATTGCAGGGAGAAACATCAATAACCTCAGATATGCAGACGATACCACCCTAATGGCAGAAAGTGAAGAAGAACTAAAGAGCCTCTTGATGAGGGTAAAAGAGGAGAGTGCGAAAGCTGGCTTGAAACTCAACATTAAAAAAACTAAGATCATGGCATCTGGACCCATCAATCCCTGGCAAATAGAAGGGGTAGAAATGGAAGCAATAACAGACTTCATTTATTTGGGCTCCAAGATCACTGCAGATGGAGACTGCAGCCATGAAATTAAAAGACGCTTGCTCTTTGGGAGGAAAGCTATGGCAAAGCTAGATAGCATATTAAAAAGCAGAGACGTCACCTTGCCAACAAAGATCCGCATAGTCAAAGCTATGGTTTTTCCAGTAGTAATGTATGGCTGTGAGAGCTGGACCATAAAGAAGGCTGAACGCCGAAGAATTGATGCCTTTGAACTGTGGTGCTGGAGAAGACTCTTAAGAGTCCCCTGGACTGCTAGGAGGTCAAACCAGTCAATCTTAAAGGAAATCAACTCTGATTGCTCATTGGAAGGATTGATACTGAAGCTCAAGCTCAGATACTTTGGTCACCTAATGCGAAGAGAGGACTCTTTGGAAAAAACCCTGATGCTGGGAAAGATGGAAGGCAAAAGGAGAAGAGGACGGCAGAGGATGAGATGGCTAGATAGCATCACTGAAGCAATGAGCATGAAATTGAGCAAACTGAGGGAGGCAGTGAAAGATAGGAAGGCCTGGCGCAATATGGTTCATGGGGTCACGAAGAGTCGGACACGACTTAACGACTGAACAACAACAAAATTTATGAAAGACAATGGATTCATCAAAGTTGGACTGCTGCCCAGATTTGTGTATCAGAGGCTACAGCTTGGTGTGATAAAATGTGTCATCTCTCAGCCCTTGAATGCCTGTCTATTGACAAAGATCTTGACAATAGAGTTCTGAGTCAGGTTGAGCTGATTGTTGAAAAACTGTATTGCAGCAATTTCCTATAGATGTTAACTAGTGCTGAATAGTATTGGTTTGCATTTCACTTAGTATTTGGAGTGGTGCCCTTTTATTTTACTTTCTTTAATCCAGTTCTTTTATATTGCTTTAACTTTATTTGTATTTATATATTCTTCTTTTTTCTAAGAAATTTTAACAGCCTAATGGTATATTATTTAATGAGACACAATGATAGAAACCATTTGCTACTAGAACAGCTTTTATCTAAAGGTGAGTTTGGGTAAAGAGCAATGACTTTAAATAGTATAATCATATATGTTCAACATGAAATGTTCTTCCCAGGATATTTCTGAAAGCATTCCTTATCTCCTGATTCCTCATGCTGTAGATTAATGGATTGAGCATGGGGGTCACCACTACGTACAACACAGAAGCCATCTGGTCTAGTTGATAACACTGCCTAGAGCTTGGCTGTGCATACATAAAGCTGAGACATCCGTAGAAGATGGTGATGACCAATGTACTGCCAAGATTGCAACCACCTCTGCATAGGTTAAACAGGACGCAAGTTGCATCCAAAGAGAAAAGAACACCTAAGTGCCACAAAGAACCAGGATCACAAATGCTTAACAGCCACCCACATCCTCAGTAAAAATCACACATCCCCTGGGACAACATGGAAATAATGGACCATGGAACTGAAGGACAGCCAGAGAATTCGTAGAAGCCTCGCACTCCAATCAATGGGCTATCAGCAGATCAGTGGACTTGGATAAGAGTTACCACCCACTCAGGGGCCTGAGCCAAACCACGCACAACAAACAGACAAGGAATCCCAATCAATGTGGAGACAACACCATTCCCAGAAGCCAACTGATCAACACCACCCAGGAAGCCTCCAGTTACCAACCACCACCACCACCATCTGAACCACCACTCACTTCTGGACCATTGCCCTGAAGAAGCCTCACTGACACATGGGTGAAAATCTACAAAACAAACTGATCAAGACCTCAGTGTTGATCTCCCAAAGGGTGGAAAACCCAACTACTAAGTATGCACAGCAATCCTGGGCTACCTCCCCTCCTAGAAATCCATCAACCACTAGACCCTCCAGACAACTTCTAAGTGGCTAAGATTTGCTTCCGGAAACCACCAAACTATGCCTGGAGCAGCATAGTCCAGAGGAGATTTGACATGACCCCAAGGGGGAATCCAATGTTCCAGACTGCTCCAGAATAGTCCAGTCCTGAACTTGAGAGTTTTGATTATTTTCTGATATTTGCTCACATTCTAAACTTCTGTAGTAGGGAGGACAGAGTCTTGAAATACTGGATCCAGTAAAGAACAGGTCACCCTCCAAACAGAGCAATCCTGGCTATCCGATTATTCACTGATAATCACAGAGTGTTTGCGATCATATAGAACAGGGTTCCTCAACCTTGGCAACTTTAAGACGGGTGGACTTCATCTCCCAGAATTCCTCAGCAAGCAAGGCTGATATAGAGAAAACCTGAGAGAGAATCCGTAGTTTAATCATTTGTTGACTTCACTGTTTTCCGCTGCTGATTTATAGACGTTATGCAGTATGTCAGCCTTGCAAGGTAGTCCAGACAAGAAGGACACCCAGAAATATTAGTTCTAACCTTACTGTAAGGTTACATTAACAGAATCTTGCAAGTCTGAAAGTCCATTTCTCCCCCCTCACCTTGACAATCCAAGAAACTAGGGTGGGTCCCTTCTGAGATGTTTGCCACATTCCCACCAGTTGGCAGTTACTATTATTGCTGTTGTTATTGTGGTCTGCAGAGTCAGCCAGATGTTTAGACGGGATTTGGCATTTTTATCCACCTATCGAGTCCTTCCCAACGAGCTGGGATAGGCAGATGCTGTTGTTAGATGGTGTTAAAGGTATCATCGGAGGATGTAAGCTGTTCCGAGTAAAGCTGCCTTTTGCAACTGGCTGGTGGTGATTCTGTCAGTGCTGATGGTCTTCAAGTGGTGCTCCAGATGCTTTGCGATTGCACCCGAGATGCCTGTAGCTATTGGTTCTATCTTGCCTTCTTTTGCCACAGTGTTCTACCTCTATTTGCCAGTTTTTGGATTTTGTAATTTTCTCCAATTCTTTGTCTTCTATTCTGCTGTCTCCTGGTATTGCGATGTCCACTATCCAGACTTTGTTGTCTTTCTTATCCACAGTTCTTAAGTCTGGGGTGTTGTGTGGCAGGTGCTTGTCTGTTTGAATTCTAAAGTCCCAAAGCACTTCAGCTTCTTAATTTTCTGTTACTTGGTCTGTTTTGTGGCCCCACCAGTTCCTGCCTGCAGGCAAATGGTATTTAACAACTCGTGGGACCACAAAACAGAGAAACTAATAGAAAATGAAGAATTATTAATAAGAATTATTCTTGAGAATTGTTGTTGTTGTTATTGCTGTTATTCTTCTGAACTGCAACATTTTTGACCAATACCCTCTGAGGAGAGGATCACCTGTGGCCTCCACTTCGGCTACTCCACATGTCTGGGTGAAGGACAGGAACAGGCATCACCCTGCCTCCTGTAACACCTCCCTAAAGCGCTCTCGGAATGCAACACACAGAAGGAGTGAGAAGCTTTTCCCAGTCAGGACTCTAACTTTCCCCCATCAGTGCCTAGAAGGCCACAGGTACTTTATTGGCATGTGGGTGACATCATTGGTATGGACATGACCAATTTTTTAAAGTTCATTATGTGGGGGGAGGGTTAAGAGTGGCTCTGGAGAAAGAGAACCTCATTTCCATTTCCATGCGTAAAACTCATTTTAAAAGGCCCAAAATTGCACCAGGGAAATTTGGCACCTTGATTTTAGGCCATTGGAAGGGGAGATTGAATCTAATGGGACGTGGATTTGCCTACCAAAAGTCATACCACTGAAATTTTCCTGCCAGATCTCAGTGGGGTGATCTCAGGGTGCTAGAATGCCACAAATGAAATGCCACAAATGAAAGTAAAAGAAAAATAGAAAAGAAAGAAAAAAAGATACAAAGAAGGAGCTTCCAATCCTCATTACAGCAGTTATAAGTACAATTATAAATTTACCTCTTACTCTAAGGTTATAACATGACTCTCTTCTTTCTATAGGTATTGTCCGAAACAGAAACATCATGCTAGGCAAGACATTCATTTTTATCACAGAAATTCGCCCCAACAATGACAATTGAAATTTCTCCCATCTTAGCATATCTTTTTTAACTTCATCCCATGTCTTAACATAGTTACTTTGAAATTCACATTTCTCATAGTGATACCCAGATATTTTAATTTCTTCTCAATCATAAAACCCGTTTTATTCATCAATTCTCTTTCATTTTCCATTTTCACATTTTTGTTAACATCTTTGTCTTCTGTTTATTAATCTTGAAACTTCCTAATGCACCAAGTTCTTTTGATTTGCCCATTAATGTTTCAATTCCCTTTAAAGGATCTTCTAAAACCAACACCAAGTCATCTCCAAAAGCCCTGAACTTCCAAGTTTCTCTTTTAATCTTTCCATTCACAGTCCTCTTATCTTGTCTTATATCTCTGTTCAGTATCTCAAGAACCAAAAGAAACAAGAGAGGAGACAGTGGGCATCCCTGACTTGTTCCTTTGTGTATCTCACAGGGTTTTCTAAGATCTCCGTTAACAGTGCTTTGTGCTTTCTGTGAAGTGTCGATCGATCTTACCCATTTATACAGTTCTCTCCAAAATTCATCTCTTCCAAACCCTTGAACAAGAAAGCCCAGTTCAAATGGTCAAAAGCATTCTCTCCATCTAAAAATATTAATGCGGCTTGTTTGTCATTCTCTGCCCCAAATATTCCAAAAGGTCCAACACATTTACTGTCCTTCAGGTGTCTTTTAAGTAGAAACCCACACTGATCCCCATGAATAAATTCTTGCCAAATTATTTCCAGCCTATCAGCTCGAATCCTTGTGAATAACTTGTAGTCGTTATTCAATAATGATTTTGGCCTACAGTTTCTTGTTCAAGTCAAATCTTGTCCCGCTTTGGGTGCTGATGCTATATTGGCCTCTTTCCAGCTCTCTGGCCTCTTTCCTCCCTGTAGGATAGAGTTCATGGTGTTTTGCGGAGGTTGTAAAAGTTCATCCTCAACACACCTATAGTAAGAACCTGATAGTCCATCTGGTTCCTATTTTACTCTTTTTACATCTTCAGAAACTTCCCTTATTGTTATAGGTCCAGCCATAATCTGCCTCTGTTCCTGTAATCCGCATTAAATTTTGCGTCTTTACATCTTCATTTATTTTTTCTAGAGAAATGTCACTTCCTTTATATAAATTGGAATCATACTGATGAAATGCTTTTTGTATGGCCTGATTGTCCATTAAAGCAGTATCTCCGTCTTGTACTTTCAGTATCATTTCCTTTCCTTTTTCTTCTTTAATAGTTTAGATGCCAACCACTTCCCTGGTTTATCTGCAAACTCAAAATGTTATGTTTGCTTTACATAATTCACTTTCATTTCCATTTCTCTTACTGTTAACATAGATCATTGTAATTTGTTGAGAAATACTTATATTCTCTGGAAATTTCTTTAATTCTTCTTTTCTCTTTTCCCAAACCATTCCTATACCTTAGAAACCTTAGTACCCAGGTCTATTCTTGAAAATGATCTATGCCATTCAGAAAATTAGGTATCCTCTCTTGAATTGCCATTTTTCTGTCTCCATATAAAACCAGCCTTAAATTGTCCATCAAATCAAAGAAAACTTTTGGTAATTTGCCGTCAGTGATTTTAATATTTTTCTCAGAAACCCCAGCAAACCTACCATGCTCTTTGCTCAATACAAGTTCTGGTATTAGTTGGAGATCTACATACCGAACAACTCCATTTCTTCTTTTTGTTCCCGCTGAAATAAATTCTTCATCCAATTTTTTTATAAATCTAATATTTTATGTCCTTTTCCAATATGTGTCCATTGTAGACAAGTTATATCTTCTCTTAACTTTTTCAAAAAATGATTTTTTTTCTCTCTCTCTTTTAGGGCACCTTTGTTCCTTGTATATTCCATATTAAGCATTTATAATCCATAATCTATTTGTTATTGTAATTTTGTAATTTTAACTGATTTTAATTCTTTTGTAAGCCACCCACGGTCATTCAGTGAGATAGGCAGTGACAAATTTTATTATAAAATTAAATAATGAAGCCAAGAATTTAGAAAAATTGATACCTGTAGCACCTAGCTCAATAACATCCCTTTCAGATTCCTGTTGCTCCTGTTGGAGTTCTTGTGTTGTCTCCTCTGATGCCTCCATTTGAGTCTCCTCCAATTTCTCTTTGAATTGTTCTTGAAATTCCCTTGCCTTCTGGACAGAATTCAGTCAAAACCTCTGCTGTTTAAAAGTAAAAACCACACCTTCCCATTGGTCCCATCGAAATGGGGTCTTTTTCTGCTTTACTCTCTCAGTCAAAAAAGAATACTCTTTTCTCTTATGCAAAATTCTAATAGGACTTTCGTTAAGAACAATTGCATCTGTCTTATCAATCTTCAGTCCTAAAATGGTCTATTAAAATGATGCTGCAAAACTTGATCGCTCATGTTTTTCAAGCCTTCTGAAAGATTCCAAAAAGAGTATATCTAAAAGGCAGTATATACAGAATAGTATTTGTGAAGTTGAAACAAGGTCAAAACATTCATATTCTTCCTTGGGTTTATTGGACTCAGTTGTTGATCTTATGTTGGAGACGTAATACATGGAAAAGTACATCAGTTAACACACTTTGGTCTTTTTCTTGATAGCTTCTTACCAGTTAAACAGGCTTATTATGGTCAGCCAGGTACTTGGAAAGAAATTAAAATGTTAATATGTTTTGTTTTTGTAATTATCCTCCCAAAAATTTAGCACCTACCTATTTATGAAAGACGCTGTAATCATGAAAGTTGGACTACTGCCCAAAGAGGATTAGGTGTTCCTGGAAAGCCACTTGTGTATCAGAGGCTGCAGCTTGGCTTGATAAAATGTGTCATCTCTCAGCCCTTGAATGGCTGTCTATTGACAAATGTCTAGACAATAGAGTTCTGAGTCAGGTTCAATTTGCTGTTGAAAAACTGTATTGCAACAGTTATCTATACATGTTAACTAGTGCTAAATAGTATTGGTTTGCATGTCACTTAGTTTATTTTTTATTCTTTAATCCAGTTCTTTTACATTGCTTTAACTTTATTTGTATCGAGATATATTTCTTTTCTCTAACACATTTATACAGCATAATGCTTTTTTTCCCTAGCGACACACAGTGATATAAGCCATTTGCTACTAGAAAAGCTTTCATCTAAACCTGAGTTTTGGTAAAGAGCGAAGACTTTTAAAAGTATAATCATATATGTTCAACATGAAATGTTCTTCTCAGGATATTTCTGAAAGCACTCCTTACCTCCTGGTTCCTCATGCTGTAGATTAATGGATTGAACATGGGGGTCACCACTACATACAACACAGAAGCCATCTGGTCTAGCTGATAATTCTGCCTAGAGCTTGGCTGTGCATACATAAAGCTGAGACATCCGTAGAAGATGGTGATGACCATGAGGTGAGAGGTACAAGTGGAGAAGGCTTTCCTACGGCTCTTGGCAGAGTGGTTCTTGAAAATGGTGACCAGAATATAAGTGTAGGAGGTGAGAACAGTCAGGCTTGTTATTGTTATATTGAACCCAACAAATACAAATATCAGCAGATAATTAAGACTGACATCTGAGCAGGAAAGAGCAAAAAGGGGAGGAGCATCACAATAAAAATTCTTAATGAAGTTTGGGCCACAGAAGGACAGTCTAGATGCAGCCATTGTGTGCACCAAAGCATTAATGATCCCAGCAATGTAGGAAATTGCTATCAGCTGAACACACTTTCTTGGGGACATGGTGATCGAGTAGAGTAGAGGATTGCAGATTGCCAGATAGCGATCATACGCCATCACAGCTAGGAGGTACGATTCTGTGGTGCCAAAGAGAGCATAAAAATAAAGCTGAGTAAAACAACCCCCATAGGAAATCATCTTCTTCTCCTTTAAGAGATTGGATAGGAACTTTGGGGTGACAGATGATGAGTAGCAAATATCCAGAAAAGATAAGCTGGTGAGGAAAAAGTACATTGGTGTGTGCAGTTGAGGACTGATCCTGATTAAGATAATCATGCTTATATTTCCCAGCAGGGTGATGGCATAAACAGCAAAAAATGTCCCAAACAAGATGAGCTGCATTTGTGGGTCAACAGTCAATGCAGCGAGTGTGAATTCTTTCACCAGTGTGCTGTTTCCCATATAATCACAATAACACCATTGAAGAACACTTTAATCAATTTTCCTTTGCTTCCCAATAATTTGTAATGTAGCCTGAGATCAGAGTCAATTTTCAACTTTCTACTGAAGAAAAGAGAAATTGGAAGATTTATGATAAAGCACTCAAGTACTAGAATAATATTCAGTTTACAATGAGCAATATTCAGTCTGCATACATAAGGTTTTCTTCCGAATTACAACTAGATTGTCATACATGGAGAATTAGGTGCTATGCAATGAAATAGCTAGGGTTACGCATTTTATGGAGCTCACTAGGCATCTGGACAAGAGCCAAGCCAAGGTAACCATCTGTGTAGAAGGAGCCATGGGGTGTAACCTACAATTTGTGAGTAAATAGTTTCAGCCCATGAACAAATTTCTCCACTCGACTCTTAAAGACAACTAATAACCATGAGAGTGCTACTGAAATCTCTGAGCAGAGGAACTCTCCTTTAAACCTGGAAAGTCATCAAGCAAGTATCAGAGAAAATATGACCTACATTTATCTTTCCTTTCCCAGGAGGGCTTGAGAAGCTGCAGTAAAGAACTAGCAAGCTGACTGTGGAAACGTTCTTATCCCTTCCAGTTGTGTATATACAGTAGCTCGGGTTGTTCATGCTGGATCTACCTGCTCTATGACCTGTAGAAGCTGATCTTTGGGGAGGCTCCTCATTTCTTGAGCTGATCAAACAAATTCTGAATAGCCAAACCCACACTGACTCTCATGTCATGGTAGACTCAGCACTGTCAGCCATATTCCTGTGTGCCTTTGACATTCCTCATTGATGTAATTAACTCTACGGAGAAGTTGTTTTTCATTCCCTAAAAGACTTGGTCCTGTTGGTTACATTCTAAGAAGTATTTTTATGAAAATATTTGACTGAAGATTTACTTGTGGGTAAATGTAGTTCCTTTTTCAGTGTTGGTTCTGTCATGTCGCTGACACCCGCCTTTTCATTGTTAATCTTACTTGCTTTTTGTACCACTCAGTACTAAAATCTCACAGTTCCAAAGAAACCTTTAACTGCTTTATAAATATAACACTTCTCTTGTTTCATCTCCAAATGCCTGATCTTCTAGGTCCAATATTTATTCCTCCCTGAACTTCTAAATTGTTTCTGATGCAATCTGAGCTATTAAAACAGTATATATTAAAAAAAAAAAAATTGGCCCTGTGCATCATTTTGTATGCTTACCATGCATCCTTGATGTGGCCCTTCTCTAAACATCAAGTCAGATGTTCCCCTTAAAGTAACAATAGCTTTTCTTCCCATGAACTCCTAAAGCACACTCTCACAAGCAATAAAAAACAACACTTGTATAGTCGTCTTTTTGATGATCAGACTCACTTGTTTTCTTCCATCTTCATAGCATCTATCACATTTTAAAATATCCATAATTTTCAAGCTTCTAATTGCAGGTCTTTGAAAGTTATACTCGCATCCTTTTGCTGCTCTGAAGTAATTCAGATATTTTCCTCCAAGCTTCAGTAACTCTACAGCTTTCTCCGTTTCTCCAGACAATAATGTTTCCTTCAACTCTCTTTGGAATAATGGAGAAGAGAACTCTACTGAGAGAAACATTGGTTTGGGGACCTTCTCCCTGAAGTGCTTTGAATTGTCCTATCCACTGGTTTGTGTTAATTGTACAGTGACATTTCAGTAAGCCGAATCACAATTGTTTGCAATATTTACCAGTGAAAATGTAGTATTCAGTATAGGTCACATTCTCTCCTCCTGTTATTTATTAATAGTATTTTATCATATCCTTTTTCCACACAATGATGTTCTTCATGTGGACACAGACTGCCTTTCAGTAATGTGGTTTTTATTGTTGTTATTGTTATTATTTGAATTGAAAAATATATGTTAACGAACAGCGTTCAAAATAGTAATAGAATCTTTCAGAGAAAATATAAAGAACCTATATGAAGTTGTAAAACAGTGATTTTAAAGGCTACTAAAAGACAATATGATCTTGTTGGCATGATTTCAGTCAGAGGTGAACTCCGCTTCTGCAGGTCCTGTGGAGTGTCTTATGTGATTTTCTGGAAAGGTTTTGATCCTTTTGGTGCTGAGGAAGTGAATATGTTCCTTGGAGCTGTGGGTGCATCCACCTTATTTTAGATCCATGCCCCTCCTGGTTGGTGAAGGCTTCCCCTCCTCCCTCTTTTATCTTCATGAGAACTGGGGGGTTCCTGCCTTAGGCAGTTTCATAAATCTCTACCTTTTATGAGATTAAGCCATGTTTCTCTCTTCCTTGTCTTGGTAACAAATCTTTCCTCTCTCTGAAGGTCATCTTCTCCCCTCTCCACACATTAGCTTTCTATTGGATTTCACAATTCCATGAATGTTGGGACAGATTTCAACCCCAAAACTATGTAGAAATCTATTCTAAATAAATATATAAACTTTTCCAGTACCATGGAATTATGACACTCATCTAATTACCATCTATGCCATTCAGAAAATTAGGTATCCTCTCTTGAATTGCCATTTTTCTGTCTCCATATAAAACCAGCCTTAAATTGTCCATCAAATCAAAGACAACTTGTCGTAATTTGCCCTCAGTGATTTTAATATTTTTCTCAGAGCTTCTGTCCAGTTGTGGGAAGATCACTCCATTCCAAACCCCCATCAAACACCAATTGTCATACGAGAAACCTACTGATCTCTCCATAAGTTGTATTTAAAACAATATGTTGTCCTCATTTGGGCACAAATCCCAACTACCAAAATCTTAGTCCCATACAAATTAACTTCCATCCCAACAAATCTACCATGCTCATAGATCAATACAATTTCTGGTTTTAGTTGGGGATTTATATACAAAACTACTCCATTTCTTCTTTTTCTTCCTGCTGAAAGAAATTCTTCACCCATTTTTTTTTATAAATCTAATATTTTATGTCCTTTTTTCTAATAGGTATCTATTGTACGCCAATTATATCCTCTTTTAACTTTTTCAAATAATGATTTCTCTCTCTCTCTCTCTCTCTCTCTTGGGTCACATTTGTTCCATATATATTCCAAGATAAGTGTTTGTAATCCATAATCAAGCCAAGAATTTAGAAAAATTGATACCTGTAGCACCTAGTTCAATAACATCCCTTTCAGATTCCTGTTGCTCCTATTGGAGTTCTTGGGTCATCTCCTCTGATGCCTCCATTTTAATCTCCTCCAATTTCTCTTTGAATTTTTCTTGAAATTCCCTTGCCTTCTGGACACAATTCCATCAAAACCTCTGCTGTTTAAAAGCAAAAACCACACCTTCCAATTTGTCCCATCGAAATGGGGACTTTTTCTACTTTAATCTCTCGGTCAAAAAAGAATACTCTTTTCTCTTATGCAAAATTCTAATAGGACTTTCTTTCAGAACAATTACAGCTGTATTATCAATCTTCAGACTTGTATTAAAAAGGTGCCGCAAAATTTGATCCCTTGTTTTCTTCCTTACAAGGTACACCAAAACATCCCTTAGAACATTTCTCATTCTTGCATTTCTTGTATTCATTCTATAGACTTTGTCAGTTTCTGCCTCTATAGCCCCTACATCCCAATCCAAAGAATTGGCTAAAGATTTAATAATTTTTTCTCTAATATTTTGACCAGAATCCTCTGGGATTGCTCTAAATCACAAACAAAATTCCTTCTCTCTCAATTCCAGTAGAGCCAGATTATCTAGTTCTCTTTCCAAGAGCTCCTTTCCTTTATCTAATTCCTTTCTCTCACTTCTGTCTTACTCTCCAAAATATCCACTCTGTCATTAATTTCTTTGACATCTGCAGACACTTGTTTTACAGAGCTCTCGTTCATATTACCTTTGTCTTTCATCTCCTCATTCATCTTTACAGGTCTTTCACCATTCTTTTTTCAAAAGCTCTCAATTTAGTATCAAGTGATTCTAAATTATTGCCCAGTTGCTCAAACATTTTCAGAAGCAAAACTGGGTAATTCCTCTCTCTGCTCTCCTGATCCTCCCCTCCTTTCCATTCTTGCCAGTTTTCTGATGGTTGTCTGAATAAAAAAAGAACAAATATCACTGGAGGGGCTTTCTGGCCCTTCTGATAATGGTGGAGGTAAAAGTTGGCAGAGGAACCTTCTAGGTGAATCTATGGAAATCAGCCTTACAAGCTTTTTCTGATGCATCTCAGGATTCCTCCAAATTATCAAACTGGAAATCTTTTCAGTATTTGGGGATAGGAGAGAATGGTAGTTAATAATGGGCTTCACCTTTTTAAGGGAGACAATTCTCAATTTCCTTTTAATCCACTTTAGGTACAATTCCTAGTATATAACTCCCAACATAAACCTTGACATGGGTTGGGCCATGAGAGCTTCTAAAGTTAAGATCCCTGTTAATTCATATTGAAATGCCCTTTGGAAGAGGAAACTATAATGAGGTGGATGATCTTACAGTGCTGTGGCATAATTCATAAAGATATATCATTAACCAAGAAATGGACCCTATCAACAGCCTATATTGTTTTCTTCATTATCTTCATCTGATTCATTTGGCATTGTCTTCTTCGTTCTTTGAATATTTCTACCTGGACAGCCACTGTAATTCAGGGATGATGAGGGAGAAAGGAAGTCTTTCATATGCTAAAATACTACCTTTGCCTGCCTGCACCACATATAAATGCCCAGCTCAGGAAGTGGCAACAGGGGGCACTCCAGCTGTTATTGAACTGCAACATCCAGAGTCCCTCACCACTGGCCATCTGCACAGAGTTCCTAGGATCTGGAGCTCAAACTCTACATGGCGCAGAATACATAACCTTGACATAATGTAGACTTTGATTCTCTCCCATATATACCATTTCAGACTCAACCAATCAACTGAAAATACTTCAGAGAAAACCAATTTTTCTTCCTTATCATTATCATAAGATCCAATTGCTGTGCTCAGCTCCTCGCTTTATGCAAGTTCCTTTCCATCCCAGACCATGAACTGGTTAAACTACAATTGCATCAATTTTTGACACATCACTTGATAATCAGAAGTTGAATGTATGGACAATTCTAGGAACTTCACTGGTCTATTTAAAGCAGTCTTAGATTTTGGGAATAGCTGAAACATTATTTTTTCAAGTTCTAGAATTCTGCATATGCTTTCTACCATCAATATCTCAATGCCCAGTGACTCTCTTCTCTTCTTTAATCATGTTTCCACACTGAATAAGAAAGTCAATTTTGGGAGAGGACTTCTATGAGTTTTCAGTGGAACATACCTAGAAGGCCCACCCATCCTCTGTTTGGCCCTAACAGAGCAATATATTTGCTCTGGATCCAAAGACAAGAAATGCATCAATGGGAAAACGGTAGAACAACTTTATTGAATGAAACAGAATAACAGTGCAAAAGTCATCTTACATCTCTTCTGACTGGCCAAAACTCCCAAGGATGATGACAGATGTACCACTGAAGCCAGTGTGTACCTAGTGCATTCCCAGAATCCTGGTCTATATTTAGGTCATCCTTGGAGGGATGCTGAGGACTTCTATAGATGAATAGAACCTGTTATATTTGTTAGGATATTCCCATGGGAAGAATTGCAAACTGCTTATCTCCAAACATATTGTTTTGACTAGAGAAATCATGCGACTTATTTTGGCCTTCTAGTTTGCACGTATACTGCTATTTACTGCCACCTATTGGCGTCTGTATGCTAGTTACCTAAGGGGAGGTGCATAGTGTCAATAAATTGTGGGTGACTGTCTGCCTCACTGCCTTAGTAATGGATTATTTTAAAATGAAGGATTTAGGTATGTTAAGATACTACCTTGGTATTGAAGTGTATAGATCTCACAATGGAGAGATCTATCTAAGTCAAAAGAAAAAGATAGAACAGTTATTAACACAAATGGGAATGTCAGAAGCTAAACTTGTAAAAACACCAATGGTTTGTGATTTTCTGAAAACTGAAATGTGTGAAGAATTGTGTGAAAAACCTGAAATGTATCATTCTGTAATAGGTTCTATCCTTCACCTGGCACAATGGACACGCCCTGATCTGTCATATGCTATAGGAGTTTTAAGTCATAAAGTAGCCAAACCAACAGAGCATGACTGGCAAGGATTAAAAAGAATAATGAGATATTTAAAAGGCACAATAAACCTTTGTCTTAAAATGTCAACTATTGGGCCTGAAAGTCCTGTAAGTTTTGTTGACAGTTCTTTTGCAGAGGAAGGAGACAGGAAATCTGTAACTGGGTTTATTTGTAAATTTGGTGAATCTACTATTGCTTGGAAAGCAAAGAAACAAACATCAATAGCTATTTCAACAGCAGAAGCAGAATTTGCAGCTTTGTCAGAAACAGTCTGTGAGTTAAGATGGTTTCATCAATTATTCACTGACTTAGATATACATGCATCATTGCCTTATATAATGTATGAAAATTCTCAAGCTTGTATAGGGTTAGCTAAAACAGAAAACCTAAGAGCTCGTACAAAATATGTAGATGTCAAGTATAAAAATGTAAGACAAGCCATTTCAGAAAATTTCATTGATCTTGTGTATTGTGTATCTTAATCAAATCTTGCAGATGTGTTCACTAAACCATTATCTATTGTAAAACATGAAGCAATGCTTACTAGACTTGGATTTGAACAAATGTAATTATTACTGTATTGTTGTAATCATTTGCCTGTACTACCCTGTAATGTGTATTGTTGTTTTCCGAGAGCGATTTGAGAGGGGTGTTAGGATATTCCCATGGGAAGAAATGCAAACTGCTTATCTCCAAACATATTGTTTTGACTAGAGAAATCACGCGACTTATTTTGGCCTTCTAGTTTGCACATATACTGCTATTTACTGCCACCTATTGGTGTCTGTATGCTAGTTACCTAAGGGGAGGTGCATAGTGTCAATAAATTGTGGTGACTGTCTACCTCACTGCCTTAGTAGGATTGTAGTCATCAGGTAATCAGTTTTATAGGTTATGTAGTAGTAACTAATAACTAAGTAGTGTACCTCTTCTCTGAGAGTTTTTGTTGACTAGAGACTTTGTTAAACTTGCATATTGGATAAGTCTTGGATGCCACATATATGAGAAGAAGTGATCTTTTCTATGTTTTGCATGAAACTTGTATTTTATGTAGTTTTTATTTTTCTCAATAAACAACCAGATGTTCTATACCTTCTGGCTGGATTTCGTTGGAGAACAAGATAAGGACATTGCACTCTTTAAATCTCTCTAATGCTGGTGTGTATTTTTGGCATGAACTGTGCTGCACTCTGCCTAACAATATTAACGTATCATGACGCCAATGATATCCTGCACCATACAGTCTTTTCGATTGATTATCGGCCATCAAGTCAGTGTTGACCTTTTCCACCACATAGATAAAACTTCTTCAGGTAGATCTTTCCCAAAGTGGTCTTTCAGGGCTTCCAGTGATCCGGTCATCACCATTGTAAAGATGCTGATCAACTATCTTCCCTTTTTTAAAGCAACCATACTTTTTCATTGTATTATAAAATTTATCATAAATCACACATCAGTCTGACATCAGGGTACATATAATTGGAAAACAGGAACCTTATTATTTAATTATGTAATCTATAAGCATGAGGAAAGGAGATACAAAGAACTAAACTTCCCAGCCATATCTCCCGAACTATTGCTCCCTACTCCCTCCTTAATCTTGAGGGTAGAGTAGGGAACAGGGAGGAAACTGGAGGAGAAACGCAGCTATTCAAACCCACCACATGCTGCTGTTTCCTGTTCAAGGATGATGTGCAACTGGTGCTAGAGTTGTGATGTTATGGATCTGTGGAATGCAATTGCTTTTTAGTTTGCAAAGCAGTAACATTTTTATCTGGGTATTATGAGGAGCAACATCGAAAATGATGTCATCTCTGAGTTGTTTTACATAAAATATGTCTTCTATTTATTGCCAAGAATAAAATACTGATAATGCAATCCTTTAGATCACCTCCTCCAGTACATATGAAAGAGCCCTGTTATCCAAGAGAGATTTTTGTCATCTGAGCTTGCCTCTCACCTCCCCCACAACCTGCACAACTATTTCCTGGGTGAGAGAAGGAAACTTCAGAAAGCCTCCAACTGCTCTGTCAGAAAAATGGCAAGGAATATTGCTATTGTAGAAACTGGTTTATCTAGCTTTTGCAAACTACTGGGTCAGACTATCCTGAAATAGTTGCAACATTTTCAGCTCAAAGGTTGTACAGAGAAAAATGGATGAAGAAGGGAAACATTTCTTACTTTAATTCCATTTCATTCTTTAAGTGATAGTAGAAAAGCATTAAACCGATTCCTAGAAATATTAGTAATTACTATTCCTTAATAGGTAGAGAGTAATTACTTTCACCTTAAGAAGAATGAGATATCAGGCGATATCTTACTTTCTACTAAGAGAAAAGATAAAGATATTTGGATGGGAGACTGCTAGGAAAGCTTAAACAGGAATTAGTCTGGGAAGCTGTAAAGCTCTGTATCACAGGTGGTTCCATGAAATCACCAGCAGTTGAGTCTGACTAGTGATTTTACTTTATTAAATCAATGCTACATGACTTAATATTGGCTTACTATAATATACTGAGACAGAGAAATGTGGATACCAAAGGCTGTTTTTCAGGCAGCTTTCTGGAATTAGTGCAACTGTCATATTTTAGGCCTATTATGAAGGATGGCAAGCTATGGAGTATCCTGGATGACACATCATATTCTTTAAATCTATACAGTATAACAGATTTCTGCTACCTAAACTCGAAGAAATAAAGATATGGACATATTATAGTAAAGAAGTAGTAAACAGAAAATCTTTAATTAACTTGTATGTATTGCTTTCCAAAAATACCATGTCAGTATAGTTTTATATAAATACTTCCCACTGGAATGAATTCAGGTTGGAATCCCATCTGGAAGTAACAGAGAATAGGCCAGATGGAACTCATGGAGGCTTCTTCTCAGTAGGCTTGCATAGTATTGTCTTACAAGAAAGTATACGTCTATTTAATTGTACTCTTCTCCCACTATGTAGTTCTGAAGATACAACAATATCATATGTAAATGTTCCTTGGTAAAAGTTTGATTTAAGAACAAAGGGATGCAGCTTTTTTTCCTAGGGCTTTTCTGATGGCAGTTCTGACCTCCTGGTTCCTCAGGCTGTAGATCAAGGGGTTTAGCATGGGGGTCACCACTACGTAAAACAAAGAAGCCATTTGGTCTAGGCGGTGAGACTGTCTAGAGCTTGGTCGTGCATAGATAAAGCTACCACATCCATAGAAAATGCCAATGACCATGAGATGAGATGTACAAGTGGAGAGGGCTTTCTGATGACTCTTGGCAGAGTGATCCTTTAAAATGGTGACCAGGATGTAAGTGTAAGAGGTGAGAATGGTCAGGCTAGTTGTTATTGCATTGAACCCCACAAATAAAAACATCAAGAGATCATTAAGACTAATGTTGGAGCAGGCAAGTGCCAATATGGGAGGAACTTCACAATAAAAATGCTTAACGATGTTTGGGCCACAGTAGGATAATTGAGAAGCAGCAGTTGTGTGCACTAAAGCATTTATGATCCCAGCAATATAAGAAAATGCTATCAGCTGGACACGCTTTTTTGGGGACATGGCGATCAAATAGAGTAGAGGATTGCAGATTGCCACGTAGCGGTCATAGGCCATCACAGCTAGGAGGTAGCACTCTGTGGTGGCAAATAGGCTGTAAAAGTAAAGCTGAGTAAAGCAACCCACAAAAGAAATAACCTTATTCTCTTTTAAAAGATTGGATAGTAACTTTGGGGTGACAGACGATGAATAGCAGATATCCAAGAAGGATAAATTGGTGAGGAAAAAGTACATTGGGGTGTGGAGTTGAGGACTGCTCCTGATTAAGACAATCATGCCCACATTTCCCACCAGGGTGATGGCATAAACAGCCAAAAATGTCCCAAACAGGATGAGCTGCACCTGTGGGTCATCGGTCAACCCAGTGAGTATGAATTCTGTCACCTGTGTGCGGTTTCCCATTGAATCGTAATACACTGTGGAAACTGAAAGAATGCAGTAGTCAGTATGACATGTTCTCTTAAACATTTCAAGTGCCAATAGAGTAACAAAACCTTAGGAATCACTGAATCCCACACACCCAACCCCACGGCACTGTGTCTGAACACTGGGAGAAGTTTGAGGAAAATGAGGTGAGAATATTCCTCCAAAATAATGTGCATTGTAGCAAAGCCCCTTTTGGACTTTTTGTGGAAAACAGGAAAAAAATGAAATTATGATATTGGTAAAATTAATAGTCTATTCCTATAATAGACTATAGGAAAAATGGATGTTAAGTTGTAATCTTAGAGTAAGAGTTTAATGCACGAATTACTGCTGTAAAAGAAGCAAGAAGTCATTTTTTTTGTATTTCGGTTTCTTTTTTCTTTTTCTTTCTTTTTCTGCACTTCTGCTTTCCTTCCTTCTCTTTACACTTCATTTCCTTCTATTCTGTTTCTCATTATTAGTTTTTGTTAGTTTTTATCCTTCTGTTTTTAAAGTTTAATAAAGTTATTATTGTAGCAGATATCTTCACTATGAGAAATACCCAGAAAAGGGCTATGTGTGTATATATATATATATATATATATGTATATTACAATACAATATATCACATACATTTATACAGAGGGAGATTGAGAAAGAGACTTCGACACACTCATGCCGCAGGGTGGGAAACAGACTGGGGTTTAAATCAAAACAAAACCGAACTCGAATAAAATACATCCTGAGGTCAACAGGTTGTTGCAGGAATAGAATGTTGTTACTATATGCCTATAAAGCCATTAAAGCTATTAAGAGCAGAGGTCTTTCTTTGCGACCTGACCGAAGATCTGAATCGGGTCAGCCACCAGGTCAGAAGAAGTTACTCATATCATGAAGTATCCATATTCTGTTGGCTATTATCACTTCTTCATTATTATTACTGGAGGATAAATCAGTAGGTAGAAAGTACTGCAAAGCAGGCAGTTACAGATATGAGTCTGTGTGATCCAAATTTAGGGCCCCAAAGGGATGTCTGAAGGAAAACAGCATCCTATTTTTCCCAGAATGCAGGACCTGGCATAATTGCTTGTCAACAGCTATTGTTAGAATCAGATGGATAAGTGAAGAATTTTCAGTCACTAATACAGAGCCACACAGAGCAATTTTGAAAATGTCCTATTAAGAGAGAGACGCTGTTAAACTCACCCTGTTACAGGAAGCTCAATCGCACCTTCAGCAGTTTAAAGCATTCTCTTCCTTAAGAGCTCATTTTTGGTATTGGGTGGATCACTTCCACGTGAAACCAGTTGCAAAATGCTTCGAGTGTCAGGAGGCAGTTCAGATATATTTCACCTCCAGGTAAGTCTAGGTGTTCTTATTAACATGGTAAGCAATTTTCCCTTAGTAGTTCCCATCCCAGGCACAATGTATAACGTTTAGCCTAATAACCACCAAGGGACTTGCATCAGAGCCGAATTATAATGCTCTGGCTACATGACAGAACAAAGTACTGATTGCCATTTTTAAAGCATAGATTTCTCTGTAAAATGTCACTTGGTACTGACAGGCTGTTTGTCCCACACAGTTCTGAAATTACCCACTGTGGGTTTTCTTGCCCTGTGAATCCATGAATGCCACGGAAATGCCAAAAACAATCTTGCAGTGATAAATCTAAACTGACAACCCCCAACTTTCACTATTCTTCCTTTCAGCTCATCCAGTTCTAAATGCCAAGAAGTCTAAGCATGATTGATGGTTGAAGAATTTTGATTATGATTTTTGCACTGGAAGAGATATTTTGCAGTGTTACCAAGGAAATCCCCATAAATACATATAACCACTTCCTCTCCCCCCCACTTTTTTTTTTTACCCCATCAGCTTTTTGTTCCCTGCTATCTACTTGCTCCATTCCTCCTGGAAACCAGATAATTATACCAAAGCCGTGATGGACATCTTGGGCCATTTCTTTGCCATCTCTAGAATAACAGTCCTATTATCAAGAGCAACTGTCACAGATTCCTATGAAATATAATTGAAGAACATTCACCATAAACCCATGTTTTGGTAAGCATCTGATCTCACCTTTGGGGCTCCCCGAATTGCTTTCAATGACGCACTGCTATTTAAGTTCTGACATTGTTCTGTTCATTTGATTCTTTTCTTTTAATGGAGCATTGCAACTTAAAACCTCTGTGTGAGTGAATATAGAATTCTCGAAAATACAGAAAAACTTGCATACACCTGTTCCTATGGACTATGCATCTTGTAGTATCTGATTTTTTTCAGAGTGACACAAAACATTGTTCGTTTTCTTCTCTGCACCTCCTAAACGTAATAGACCATCTACTTGGATAATGAAAGACAGGATATATACCATAGTTACAAGGAGGATATAGCTGTGACATGGACACTTCTGGAATTCTATTAAAGTTACCGTTGACCCATCCAGCTAACTGACTTATCCCTAGCAATGGACGATGACAAAAAGAAGAGAGGAGAATAAGACACAATTGCTTTGTGGGAGATCGGGACTCTAAACCATCCTTTACATGACCCAACATAATTCAGAAGACACACTTTCTTCTGCCAGCATACTTAATCATAATCACACAAACCTGAAGTCCTTCCCAATCCACATCATAAATATCTTAGCAAAATCTACACACAGTAGTCACTCTTCCAATCAGACTGCGCCAGTCACCAAGGTATTCACATTTGTCGCTTCCAGCAAACTTTAGGAGTGCTGTTCATTTTTTCCTTTATGTCCTGCTCCCAGAAATGTTAAAGGCACTCAGATTACAGAGCAAGAGAAATTAGGTTGTTTTGCCCTGAGTTGTTTCCATATATTTGCACTATGGTAAGGATTCTCATTTTAATTGGTCTCTAAAATAATCTAGCCTACTCAGGCCACAGTTAATAGGCTTCAGCTGAGTTTTGAATCCTGAATTAAGTCAGGCGGATCAGACACATTTAGATGCAGGATTCTTTCCAAAGCAGACTGGATCAGAACTTACTGGCCATTCCATTAAAAGTTCAGATTACACATAACAATGAATCTTGCCCTTATTTGTTTGTCATTCATTTTGTTTAATCTCCTAATGAGCTTCTGTTCCTGCAAATATTGTTCAGTTAGATGCAAGAGAAAAATGAGATAGCATTTTCTTCGTTACTGATAATGGAACATGGGAAGAGTTAGGATTTAGGTCTTGAGTCAGATTAAGGAAAGGGTCTTCAAGTCAGTAAAAAATGAAGTGGGGTTGTCCTACAAATCACTGAAGTGAGGTCTGAACTGAAGTTTGCAACTTCTGTAATTAAGGAATGTGTGGCTCTTTTGATTTGGGACGGATTCATTTCACAAGGTTTCTATCATAGTTAAAATGAAAACAGGAATGGATTACTCAGTATGTTTGTTAAATGTAGATTAAAATGTTTTGATTGCAACTTTTGCAAAAAAATTGCTGAAGATATTACTGTCAATAATGCATCCTGCAAATGCTGGCTTTGTGAACCTTCTGGTAATATCAAATTATCAGTACATGGTTTAAACAATACATTCTGAAAAATATGTAATGGATATAGTAGCCTCATTAGCTACAGGAAAAAGCCTTTGAAACAGTACAAATTAAATTTCTGGAACGTGTTATAAAAATACATTCCTATCAAACTTTCAAGATTTCTGAAACATTACAAAAAGAGTATAACTAAAAGGCAATATATGCAGTTAAAGTATTTGTCACACTCATTCTTTCAACAAGACATATCAACTGCTTTGGAAACCTCTATAGTTTGAATGCCCCAGATAAAAGTTATTTACAGACTACACCATCAATTCCGTTTTATCCACAATGAAAAAAATAAATATTAACAATATAAAGAAATTTGGAACAGAGAACTGGATGTTCCTATATTATAAAATCATTGGTCTCAACTTTTAAGAAATGTTTAATGTATTTCATAAGAATAGTATTTATGAACTTAAAACAAGGTCAAAACATTAAAATTCTTCCTTGGGTTTATTGGACTCAGTTGTTGATCTTATGTTGGAGATGTAATACGTGGAAAAGTACATCAGTTAACACACTTTGGTCTTCTTCTTGACAGCTTCTTACCAGTTAAACAGTCTTATTATGGTCAACCAGGTTCTTGGAAGGAAATTAAAATGTAAATATGTTTTGTTTTTGTAATTATCCTCCCAAAAATTTAGCACTTGCCTATTTATGAAAGACGCCATATTCCTCACAGTTGGACTGCTGCCCAAGGAGCTTTATGTGTTCCTGAAAAGTCACTTCTGTATCAGAGGCTACATCTTGGCTTGATAAAATGTCTCATCTCTCAGACCTTGAATGGCTGTTTATTGACAAAGGTCTAGACCATACAGTTCTGAGTCAGGTTCAGCTGATTGTTGAAAACTGTATTGCTGCAATTTCCTATAGATGGTAACTAGTGCTGAATAGTTTTGGTTTGCATTTAACTTAGTTTTTGGGGAGGTACCCTTTTATTTTACTTTCTTTAATCCAGTTCTTTTACATTGGTTTAATCTTATTTGTACCTATATAGTTTTCTTTTTTTCTACAGCCTAACAGTATATTATTTAATGAGACACAATGATAGAAACCATTTCCTACAAGAACAGCTTTCATCAAAAGCTGAGTTTGGGTAAATAGCAATGACTTTAAATAAAACTGGATTAAAGAAAGTAAAATAAAAGGGCACCACCCCAAAAACTAAGTGAAATGCAAACCAAAACTATTCAGCACTAGTTAACATCTACAGGAAATTGCTGCAATTCAGTTTTCCAACACTAAGCTGAACCTGACTCAGAACTGTATTTTCTAGACCTTTGTCAATAGGTCATATAATCATATATGTTCAACATGAAATGTTCTTCCCAGGATATTTCTGAAAGCACTCTTTACCTCCTGGTTCCTCATGCTGTACATTAATGGATTGAGCATGGGGGTCACCACTACATACAACACAGAAGCCATTTGGTCTAGCTGATATTTCTGCCTAGAGCTTGGCTGTGCATACATAAAGCTGAGACATCTGTAGAAGATGGTGATGACCATGAGGTGAGAGCTGCAAGTGGAGAAGGCCTTCCTACGGCTCTTGGCAGAGTGGATCTTGAAAATGGTGACCAGGATATAAGTGTACGAGGTGAGAACAGTCAGGTTTGTTGTTATTAAATTGAAGCCAACAAATACAAATATCAGCAGATAATTAAGACTGACGTCTGAACAGGAAAGAGCAAAAAGGGGAGGAGCCTCACAATAAAAATTCTTAATGATGTTTGGGCCACAGAAGGACAGTCTAGTTGCACCTATTGTGTGCACCGAAGCATTAATGACCCCAGGAATGTAGGAAATTGCTATCAGCAGAACACACTTTCCTGGGGACATGGTGATGGAGTAGAGTAGAGGATTGCAGATTGCCACATAGCGGTCATAGGCCATCACTGCTAGGAGGTAGCATTCTGTGGTGGCAAAGAGAGCATAAAAGTAAAGCTGAGTAAAACAACCCTCCTGGGAAATCATCTTCTTCTCCTTTAAGAGATTGGATAGGAACTTTGGGGTGACAGATGATGAGTAACAAATATCCAGAAAAGATAAGTTGCTGAGGAAAAAGTACATTGGTGTGTGGAGTTGAGGACTGATCCTGATTAAGATAATCATGCTTACATTTCCCAACAGGGTGATGGCATAAACAGCAAAAAATGTCCCAAAGAGGATGAGCTGCATTTGTGGGTCAACAGTCAATGCCGTGAGTATGAATTCTGTCACCGTTGTGCTGTTTCCCATGTAATCACGATAACACCATTGAAGAACACTTCAATCAATTTTCCTTTGCTTCCCAAAGATTTGTAATGTAGCCTGAGAACAGAGTCAATTTTCAACTTTCTAGCGGAAAAAAGAGAAATTGGAAGATTTATGATAAAGCACTCAAAGAGTACAATAATATTCAGTTTACAATGAGCAATATTCAGTCTGCATACATAATGTTTTCTTCCAAATTACAACTAGATTGTCATACATGGAGAATTAGGTGCAATGCAATGACATAGCTAGGGTGTACGCATTTTATGGAGTTCACTAGGCATCTGGACAAGAGCCAAGCCAAGGTAACCATCTGTGTAGAAGGACCCATGGGGTGTAACCTACGATTTGTGAGTAAATTGTTCCAGCCCATGAACAAATTTCTCCACTTGACTATTAAAGACAACTAATAACCACAAAAGTGCTACTGCAATCTCTGAGCAGAGGGACTCTCCTTTAAACCTGGAAAGACATCAAGCAAGTATCAGAGAAAGTATGACTTGCATTTATCTTTCCTTTCCCAGGAGGGCTTGAGAAGCTGCAGTAAAGAATTAGCAAGCTTTTGAATTTTTACATTTCCTGATTCCTAGGCACTCCCTGTTGTGTCTGATGTAACCTGAGCTGTGGAAAACATCATATTAAAAAAAGAAGGCCCCGTGCATCATTTTGTATGCTCATCATGCAGGCTTAATCTGGTCATTCTCTGAAGAACCCATCCATTTTCCTTGAAGTAACAATAACTTGTCATCCCATGAACTCCTAAAGCAGACTCTCACAAGCAATAAAACACAACACCTATATAGTTGTCTTTTTGATTATCAAACTTACTTGTTTTCTTCCATCTTCATAGCATCTACCACATTTTAAAATATCCATAATTTTTATGCTTCTGATTGCAGGTCTTTGGAAGTTATACTAACATCCTTCTGCTGCTCTGAAGAAATTCAGATATTTCCCTCCAAGCTTCAGTCACTCAGCAGCTTTCTATGTTTATGCAGACAATAATGTTTTCTTCAACTCTCTTTGGAATAATAGAGAAGAGAACTCTACTGAGAAAAACATTGGTTTGGGGACCTTCTCCCTGAAGTGCTTCAAATTGTCCTATCGACTGGTGTGTGTTAATTATACAGTGAAGATTCAGTAAGCCAAATCGCAATTGTTTGAAATATTTACCTGTGGAAAATGTAGCATTCAGCAGAGATCACATTCTGTCTTCTTTCTATTTATTAATACTATTTTATCATATCCTTTTTCCACCCAATGATGTTCTTCATGTGGACACAGACTGCCTTTCAAAAATGTGGTTTTTATTATTGTTATTCTCATTATTATTTAAATAGAAAAATATATGCTAATGAACAGTGTTCAAAATAGCAATAGAAAAGTTCAGAGAAAATATAAAGAGCCTATACGAAGTTGTGAAGCAGTGGTTTTAAAGGCTCCCTAAAAACGGTATGATCTTGTTGGCATGATTTCAGTCAGAGCTGAACTCCACTTGTGCAGGTCCTGTGGAGTTGGCTGAGGCACAGTCTTATATGATTTTCTGGAAAGGTTTTGATCCTTTTGGCCCTGAGGAAGTGAATAGGATCCTTGGAGTTGTGGATGTGTCCACTTATATTTTAGATCCATGCCCCTCCTTGTTGGTGAATGCTTCCCCTCCTCCCTCTTTTATCTTCATGAGAACTAGGGTGGTTCCTGCCTTAGGGAGTTTCATAAATCTCTACCTTTCTATGAGATTAAGCCATGTTTATCTCTTCGTTGTCTTGGTAACAAATCGTTCTCTGAAGGCCATCTTCTCCACACTCCACACATAAGCTGTCTATTGGATTTCACAATTCCTTGAATGTTGGGACAGATTTCAACCCCAAAACTATGTAGAAATGTATTCTAAATGAATATATACACTTTTCCAGTATCATGGAATTATTACATTCTTCTAATTATTAACGGTAAGCCACATAACTTACCGGTAGCCATCAGTTATCAACTGCCTGGTTTAGTGACTATTCAAAATTATGATGACGCTGAAAAAGTAGCTTTGTGACTGGTCCTCAGACTTACAACTGTCTAAGTATTCCATGCTCATGTGATCACCATTTGCAAATCTCGCAGATGGCTTCCAGCAAGCAAAGTCAATGGAAAACCTGTCAGTAAGTCCCAAGTTGCGGTCACGAAGATGTTGTGCTTAACAACCGTGGGTGATTCACTTTTTAACTGTAGTGGAACTGATGCTGTAAGTGCGTTGGGTCAACAGATGTTTCACTTAACTACCATGTCACTTAGCAACAGAGATGCCACTCCCAATTGCGGTTGTTAAGTGTGGACTACCTGTACTTTCAATTTAACAACTGCATATACAAACAGGTCACAGGAACACCTGTGGAGTCCCCAATTTCAGGGCACATGGGAGAAGCAAAGATGTAACGCCTAGAAAGCATTGCCCTTCCCAACATCAAACCCAAACCATGGATCAGTTATGTGATGATGAATTTGTCATCCTAAAAGAAAATCAAATGAAACATGCACTTCAGATGCTTCATTACATCTATCAGAGAGACTGAGGAAGAAAACAGACTCTCAATCTTCAACTTCCTCATCCCCAAACAGAACAATGGCACGCTGCAAACCCAGCTTTTACAGAAAACCAACACACAGTGGCCAAATCTGAGTTTCCACAGCAACTGCCCCACAACACACAAGTTCAGCTGCACAAGAACTTTCATCAATACAACAGTTCACCAACACTCAGAAAAGCAGAACTTTACCTTCAGAATATAGTCAGGAGTAACAAAAAACCACTCCCCATTTCTTAAAAAATACTCCAAGAAACAAAATAAAAGCAGAAAGACAAGAACCACTACATTAGCACTCCCATACGTTTAAGAAATCCTATCAGAAAACAACCGCAGACTACTCCAACCACTAGGCATCACAGTGGCCCACAGACCTAGAAAAACATTATAAAGAACTCATTGCAAAGCGAAAGACCACACACCTCATTGAGACAGTGTATAAGAACCTGCACTAATCAGTTCCCAAGAAAGATGCTTTCACTGAGATTTCAGTAAGTCCAAAGAAAGTTCTTTTATTAAGAAGAAGTGTACAGCCTCAAAGCATTGCTGAAATTAAAAAGCCCACATGTGCCAATCTTTTCTCAAGCCCCTTTTTCCCTTGCTCCCCCTTCCCAGTCCATAGTCTTTATTTCTGGCTTCTCCTGGTCCCCCCGCTGGTACGACCTTGGCATTCCTGAGAACAGACAACATAGCATCTGCCTCTAACTGTCATCCTTCTGCTTCTCTCTTTGTAGGGTTTCAGGTGGTTGCAATGAAATACAGGATGTACTTGTCTAAGGTTCTTTAGGAGTTTCAGTTGGAAAGATACTTTGCTAATGACTTTTTCTATGGGCTAAGGTCCCAAGTATCTGGGTGCTAGTTTCTTTGAAGGCTGGGTAGATTTGAGGTGCTTTGTGGAGACATACACTTTGTCTCCTACTTTCCATGGTTTCTCAGTGGAGTGTTTTCTATCTGCATACTTTTTATAGTTCTCTCTAGCCGATTAGCTTCACAAACGCTCTCCAAAACTTTGAGGTGAACTGAACCCCCTATCACTGATTATCCTATCAGGGACCCCATGAGCTCAGTAGATGTGCTGTATAAACATCTTAGCCAGCTTTGCTGCTGACGGAATAGAGGAGCAAGGGACAAAATGTGCTTGTTTTTAAAATAAGTCTGTAATTACCCACATCACTGTCTTCTTGTTGCTTTCAGGTAATTCCACAATAAAATCCATGACAATTTGTTTCCAGGGTCTGTCAGGAATTGCCACAGGCTATAGTACTCCAATCGGTTTCCCCACTCAGTTTTTATACATGGCACAGATGGGGCAGGTGGCTACATACTCCGCTATGTCTTTCCTCATAGATGGCCACCAAAATTGCTTCCTAACCAAATGCAAAGTCTTTACAAATCTTCCCACCCTATTACATCTGGCACTTTGGCTGTATCCATCTCGGTTCCCTTCTGTAAAATACGATACCCCAAATAGTCCACCTGACTTTTCTGAAATTTACATTTGGAAAGTTTGGCATACAACTGAGCATCAAGTAATTTTTTTAAAACCTGCCTCACCAATTTCATCTACTCCTCCATTGTTTCAGAGTAAATAAAAGTATCATCTAAGTATACCAAAACCCCCAGTACAGAAATTCATGCGACACTTCATTTATCAATTGCATAAACACCCCTGGTGCTCATGACAACCCGAACAGCATGACCTGGTATTGAAAACACGCCAGGGAACAGCTGAACACTGTCTTCCATTCATCCCTCTCCCTGATTTGCACCCTGAAATAAGCCTCTTCCCATCGCTGAGTGGCCCCTCTACTTCTAGGTGCTCCCCACACTCTCCATACACTTTATCAGGAAGGGCGCCCCCAGCACCAGGATCTCAATTGGAAATCGTCAGTGATCTCCTCACCAACTCTCCCAATGCATGCAATTCACCTTAAATAGGGTGACATCAGCTGGCATTTGGCTCATGGACCCCTCCAGGGCATCAACCCATGTGGACTCTACTCTACCTGTGGCCAGGGACCATCACTCCTCCAGATTCTTCCCCAAGAATGACACGCCTTGGTATCTTGCCAACTTTTGGGACGACTTCCAAACCTGGCCCCATCACTGTTCTTTATCATCCACTAGAGTCAGCCTAACCCCGGGTCTCGATAGCCTCCCGATCTCTTCCTCCACTCTGCCAGTAGCTCCATATTTCTCAATCTCCTCCTCCATCGTGATGGCTCAGCAGTGCCTCAAGTCTATTGCTGTAGATTCTTCTCGTTAGGCTTTCACATCCGGTAGAAATCCTAAAAGGAGTTTCACAAAATGTGAGAACCTGGACTACTCAGTTCCCAAGAAAGATGCTTTCAATGAGACTTCGGTAAGTCTAAAGTAAAGTTCTTTTATTAAGAAGAAGCGTACAGCCTTAAAGCATTGCTGAAACTAAAAAGCCCATGTGCGCCAATCTTTTCTTAAGCCCCTTTTTCCTTTGCTCCCCTTCCCAGCCCATAGTCTTTATTTCTGGTTTCTCCTGGTCCCCCGCTGGTATGACCATGGCATTCCTGAGAACAGATAACATAGCATCTGCCTCTAATGGTCATCCTTCTGTTTCTCTCCCCACCCCCCACCCCCCACCCCCCACACCATGTAACGGCAGAACCGAAGCAAGCAAGCTAGGCACTATAGATTACAATTGCGAGGTTTCTGACACAGTGCTAATATTGTATCGTACACAAAATGTACTGCCAGGATCACAACCAACTCTGCATAAGTTAAACAGAACGCCAGTTGCATCCAAACCTGAAAGAAAACCTAAGTGCCACAAAGAACCAGGATCACAAATGCTTAACAGCCACCCACATCCTCAATAAAAATCGCACATCCCCTGGGACAACAGGGAAATAATGGACCATGGAACTGAAGGACAGCCAGAGGATTCCTAGAAGCCGGGCACTCCAATCAATGGGCCATCAGCAGATCAGTGGACTTGGATAAGATCTACCACCCACTCAGGGGCCTGAGCCAAACCACGCACAACAAACAGACAAGGTAGACCAATCAATGTGGAGACAACACCATTCCCAGAAGCCAATTGATCAACACCACCCAGAAAGCTCTAGTTACCAACCACCACCACCACTATCTGAACCACCACTCACTTCTGGACCATTGCCCTGAAGAGGCCTCACTGACACATGGGTGAAAATCTGCAAACCAAACTTATCAAGACCTCAGTGTTGATCTCCCAAAGGCTGGAAAACCCAACTACTAAGTATGCACAGCAATCCTGGGCTACCTCCCCTCCTAGAAATCCATCAACCACTAGACCCTCCAGACTACTTCAAAGTGGCTAAGGTTCGCTTCTGGAAACCACCAAACTCTGCCTGGAGCAGCATAGTCCAGAAGAGATTTGACATGACCCCAAGGGGGAATCCAGTGTTCCAGACTGCTCCAGAATAGTCCAGTCCTGAACTCGAGAGTTTTTATTGTTTTCTGATATTTGCTCACATTCTAAACTTCTGTAGTAGGGAGGACAGAGTCTTGAAATACTGGATCCAGTAAAGAACAGGTCAGCCCTCCAAACAGAGCAATCCTGGCTATCTGATTATTCACTGATAATCACAGAGTGTTTGCGATCATACAGAGCACGGTTCCTCAACCTCGGCAACTTTAAGACGGGTGGACTTCATCTCCCAGAATTCCCCAGCCAGCAAGGCTGATATAGAGAGAACCTGAGAGAGAATCCATAATTTAATCATTTGCTGACTTCACTGTTTTCCGCTGCTGATTTATAGAAGTTATGCAGTATGTCAGCCTTGCAAGGTAGTCCAGACAAGAAGGACACCCAGAAATATTAGTTCTAACCTTACTGTAAGGTTACATTAACAGAATCTTGCAAGTCTGAAAGTCCATCTCTCCCCCCTCGCCTTGACAATCCAAGAAACTAGGGAGGGTCCCTTCTGAGATGTTCGCCACGTTCCCACCAGTTGGCAGTTATTATTATTGCTGTTGTTATTGTGGTCTGCATAGTCAGCCAGATGTTTAGACGGGATTTGGCATTTTTATCCACCTATCGAGCGCTTCCCAATGATCTGGGATAGGCAGATGCTGTTGTTTGTTGGTGTTAAAGGTATCATCGGAGGATGTAAGCTGTTCCAAGTAAAGCTGCCTTTTGCAACTGGCTGGTGGTGATTCTGTCAGTGCTGATGGTCTTCAAGTGGTGCTCCAGATGCTTTGCGATTGCACCCGAGATGCCTGTAGCTATTGGTACTATCTTGGCTTTCTTTTGCCACAGTGTTCTACCTCTATTTGCCAGTTTTTGGATTTTGTAATTTTCTCCAATTCTTTGTCTTCTATTCTGCTGTCTCCTGGTATTGCGATGTCCACTATCCAGACTTTGTTGTCTTTCTTATCCACAGTTCTTAAGTCTGGGGTGTTGTGTGGCAGGTGCTTGTCTGTTTGAATTCTAAAGTCCCAAAGCACTTCAGCTTCTTAATTTTCTGTTACTTGGTCTGTTTTGTGGCCCCACCAGTTCCTGCCTGCAGGCAAATGGTATTTAACAACTCGTGGGACCACAAAACAGAGAAACTAATAGAAAATGAAGAATTATTAATAAGAATTATTCTTGAGAATTGTTGTTGTTGTTATTGCTGTTATTCTTCTGAACTGCAACATTTTTGACCAATACCCTCTGAGGAGAGGATCACCTGTGGCCTCCACTTCGGCTACTCCACATGTCTGGGTGAAGGACAGGAACAGGCATCACCCTGCCTCCTGTAACACCTCCCTAAAGCGCTCTCGGAATGCAACACACAGAAGGAGTGAGAAGCTTTTCCCAGTCAGGACTCTAACTTTCCCCCATCAGTGCCTAGAAGGCCACAGGTACTTTACTGGAATGAGGGTGTTGCGCCACAAAACGGGTCTGAGTTTGGTGTCGAAGCCAAAAGACATCCAAACACGAGGTGCAGAATAAAGGGTTGCTTTTATTAAGGTGCCAGAACAAAGGCGGCAGGAGCCCTGAACACAGTTTGGTTACAATTTTTATACTTCCCCAATTCCCTCCCCAGTTCCTCATTGGTCAGGTACTATGGAGTTTACAACCTATAAGATACACCAAATACAATTCCCAGATGTCCCGCCTTAGTTTACATCTCCCACTTGCCCCTATTTCCAATTATCCATATTTGGGGCTTCTACTTACGTGTCATCTTGAAGGCTATCATGTTCTTGCAGGCTGCGGTTAAACTGACTGCACCCTGTCACAATGATCTACATTCCTACCCCTTCTATATGGCGCAAGCTGCTTTCAGCCTATAGCTAAATTTCACACATCCTGTCTTCCAGGTTGTGGGCCCTCTTGCAAGCGTTTCAGCATGTTAACCCCCCATCCTTAGCTGCCCCAACGGTGGGTGGGTGGGCTTATTCCTCTTCAAACTGGTGTTGGCATGGCCTCAGTTCCACATATGAATCTGGGGGGAGATTAACCCCCTTCTTCTGACCCTTCAGGGTGACATCACTGGTATGGACAGGGCCAATTTTTTAAAGTTCATTTTGTGGGGGGAGGGTTAAGAGTGGGTCTGGAGGAAGAGAACCTCATTTCCATTTCCATGCGTAAAACTCATTTTAAAAGGCCCAAAATTGCACCAGGGAAATTTGGCAGCTTGATTTTAGGCCATTGGAAGGGGAGATTGAATCTAATGGGACGTGGATTTGCCTACCAAAAATCATACCACTGAAATTTTCCTGCCAGATCTCAGTGGGGTGATCTCAGGGTGCTAGAATGCCACAAATGAAATGCCACAAATGAAAGTAAAAGAAAAATAGAAAAGAAAGAAAAAAAGATACAAAGAAGGAGCTTCCAATCCTCATTACAGCAGTTATAAGTACAATTATAAATTTACCTCTTACTCTAAGGTTATAACATGACTCTCTTCTTTCTATAGGTATTGTCCGAAACAGAAACATCATGCTAGGCAAGACATTCATTTTTATCACAGAAATTCGCCCCAACAATGACAATTGAAATTTCTCCCATCTTAGCATATCTTTTTTAACTTCATCCCATGTCTTAACATAGTTACTTTGAAATTCACATTTCTCATAGTGATACCCAGATATTTTAATTTCTTCTCAATCATAAATCCGTTTTATTCATCAATTCTCTTTCATTTTCCATTTTCACATTTTTGTTAACATCTTTGTCTTCTGTTTATTAATCTTGAAACTTCCTAATGCACCAAGTTCTTTTGATTTGCCCATTAATGTTTCAATTCCCTTTAAAGGATCTTCTAAAACCAACACCAAGTCATCTCCAAAAGCCCTGAACTTCCAAGTTTCTCTTTTAATCTTTCCATCCACAATCCGCTCATCTTGTCTTATATCTCTGTTCAGTATCTCAAGAACCAAAAGAAACAAGAGAGAAGACAGTGGGCATCCCTGACTTGTTCCTTTGTGTATCTCACAGGGTTTTCTAAGATCTCCGTTAACAGTGCTTTGTGCTTTCTGTGAAGTGTCGATCGATCGTACCCATTTATACAGTTCTCTCCAAAATTCATCTCTTCCAAAACCTTGAACAAGAAAGCCCAGTTCAAATGGTCAAAAGCATTCTCTCCATCTAAAAATATTAATGCGGCTTGTTTGTCATTCTCTGCCCCAAATATTCCAAAAGGTCCAACACATTTACCGTCCTTCAGGTGTCTTTTAAGTAGAAACCCACACTGATCCCCATGAATAAATTCTTGCCAAATTATTTCCAGCCTATCAGCTCGAATCCTTGTGAATAACTTGTAGTCGTTATTCAATAATGATTTTGGCCTACAGTTTCTTCTTCAAGTCAAATCTTGTCCCACTTTGGGTGCTGATGCTATATTGGCCTCTTTCCAGCTCTCTGGCCTCTTTCCTCCCTGTAGGATAGAGTTCATGGTGTTTTGCGGAGGTTGTAAAAGTTCATCCTCAACACACCTATAGTAAGAACCTGATAGTCCATTTGGTTCCTATTTTACTCTTTTTTACATCTTCATAAACTTCCCTTATTGTTATAGGTCCAGCCATAATCTGCCTCTGTTCCTGTAATCCGCATTAAATTTTGTGTCTTTACATCTTCATTTATTTTTTCTAGAGAAATGTCACTTCCTTTTTATGAATTGGAATCATACTGATGAAATGCTTTTTGTATGGCCTCATTGTCCATTAAAGCAGTATCTCCGTCTTGTACTTTCAGTATCATTTCCTTTCCTTTTTCTTCTTTAATAGTTTAGATGCCAACCACTTCCCTGGTTTATCTGCAAACTCAAAATGTTATGTCTGCTTTACATAATTCACTTTCATTTCCATTTCTCTTACTGTTAACGTAGATCATTGTAATTTGTTGAGAAAAACTTATATTCTCTCGAAATTTCTTTAATTCTTCTTTTCTCTTTTCCCAAACCATTCCTATACCTTAGAAACCTTAGTACCCAGGTCTATTCTTGAAAATGATCTATGCCATTCAGAAAATTAGGTATCCTCTCTTGAATTGCCATTTTTCTGTCTCCATATAAAACCAGCCTTAAATTGTCCATCAAATCAAAGAAAACTTTTGGTAATTTGCCGTCAGTGATTTTAATATTTTTCTCAGAAACCCCAGCAAACCTACCATGCTCTTTGCTCAATACAAGTTCTGGTATTAGTTGGAGATCTACATACCGAACAACTCCATTTCTTCTTTTTGTTCCCGCTGAAATAAATTCTTCATCCAATTTTTTTATAAATCTAATATTTTATGTCCTTTTCCAATATGTGTCCATTGTAGACGAACTGTATCTTCTTTTAATTTTTTCAAATAATGATTTTTCTCTCTCTCTCTTTTAGGGCACATTTGTTCCTTGTATATCCATATTAAGCATTTATAATCCATAATCTATTTGTTATTGTAATTTTGTAATTTTAACTGATTTTAATTGTTTTGTAAACCACCCACAGTCATTCAATGAGATAGGCAGTCACAGTTTTATATATATATATGTATATGTATATGTATATATATAGGTATAGGTATAGGTATAGGTATAGGTATAGGTATAGGTATAGATATATATATATATATATATATATATATATATATATTCTTGTCTTCTCTTGTCTTCTCTTGTCCTGTCTGCACCTTGGGTCCTGTCTAGTGTGGTAGACCACCCCCCCATAGAAGCAGGGGTCTACCACACTAGACAGGACCCAAGATGCAGATTGTGCAAAGAGGCCTCAAAGACAGTCCAACACATAGTGGCAGGGTGTAAGATGCAGGCAGGAACAGCGTACACTGAACGGCACAACCAAGTATCTGGCATTGTGTACAGGAACATCTGCACAGCATATGAGCTAGACCCCCCCAAGTCCAGATGGGAGACTCCACAGAAGGTCGTGGAGAATAAAAGGGGTAAGATCCTGTGGGACTTCCAGATCCGGACGGACAGGCAGGTACTGGCCAATCAACCAGACATCATGGTAGTAGACCAAGACCAGAAGACAGTGGTAGTGATAGATGTAGCAGTGCCAAGTGACAGCAACATCAGGAAGAAGGAGCATGAGAAGCTGGAGAAGTACCAGGGCCTGAAGGAGGAAATAGAGAGAATGTGGAAAGTCAAGGCCAAAGTGGTCCCAGTGGTGGTAGGAGCACTCAGGGCCGTGACTCCTAAGCTGGGAGAGTGCCTCCAACAGATCCCAGGAACAACATCAGAGCTCTCTGTGCAAAAGAGTGCAGTGCTAGGAACAGCTAAGGTACTGCGTAGAACCCTCAAACTCCCAGGCCACTGGTAGAGGACCCAAGATTGAGGAAGACACATACCACCCATAGGGGTGAGAAGGAAATTTTTTTTTATTTTTTTTTTAATTAAATAATCAAGCCAAGAATTTAGAAAAATTGATACCTGTAGCACCTAGCTCAATAACATCCCTTTCAGATTCCTGGTGCTCCTTTTGGAGTTCTTGTGTCATCTCCTCTGATGCCTCCATTTGAATCTCCTCCAATTTCTCTTTGAATTTTTCTTGAAATTCCCTTGCCTTCTGGACAGAATTCGATTGAAACCTCTGCTGTTTAAAAGTAAAAACCACACCTTCCAATCTGTCCCATCAAAATGGGGTCTTTTTCTGCTTTACTCTCTCAGTCAAAAAAGAGTACTCTCTTCTCTTATGCAAAATTCTAATAGGACTTTCGTTGAGAACAATTGCATCTGTCTTATCAATCTTCAGTCCTAAAATGGTCTGTTAAAATGATGCTGCAAAACCTGATCATTCATGTTTTTCAAGCCTTCTGAAAGATTCCAAAAAGAGTATATCTAAAAGGCAGTATATACAGAATAGTATTTGTGAAGTTGAAACAAGGTCAAAACATTCATATTCTTCCTTGGGTTTATTGGACTCAGTTGTTGATCTTATGTTGGAGACGTAATACATGGAAAAGTATATCAGTTAACACACTTTGGTCTTCTTGATAGCTTCTTGCTGGTTAAACAGTCTTATTATGGTCAGCCAGGTTCTTGGAAGGAAATTAAAATTTAAATATGTTTTGTTTTTCTAATTATCCTCCCAAAAATTTAGCACTTGCCTGTTTATGAAAGACGCTGTATTCATCAAAGTTAGACTACTGCCCAAAGAGCATTAGGTGTTCCTGGAAAGTGGCTTGTGTATCAGAGGCTACAGCTTGGCTTGATAAAATGTGTCATCTCTCAGCCCTTGAATGGCTGTCTATTGACAAATGTCTAGACAATAGAGTTCTGAGTCAGGTTCAATTTGCTGTTGAAAAACTGTATTGCAACAGTTATCTATACATGTTAACTAGTGCTAAATAGTATTGGTTTGTATTTTACTTAGTTTTTGGGCTGGTGCCCTTTTATTTTACTTTCTTTAATCCAGTTCATTTATTTATTTATTCATTCATTCATTCATTCATTCATTCATTCATTTATTTAATAGACTTGTCCCCGCCCATCTCCCCACAATTTAACTATCGCTAAATCGTATTGGTTTGCATGTCACTTAGATTATTTTTTATTCTTTAATCCAGTTCCTTTACATTGCTTTAACTTTATTTTTATCGAGATATATTTCTTTTCTCTGACACATTTATACAACATAATGCTTTTTTTCCCTAGTGACGCACAGTGATATAAGCCATTTGCTACTAGAAAAGCTTTCATCTAAACCTGAGTTTTGGTAAAGAGCGAACACTTTTAAAAGTATAGTCATATATGTTCAACATGAAATGTTCTTCTCAGGATATTTCTGAAAGCACTCCTTACCTCCTTGTTCCTCATGCTGTAGATTAATGGATTGAGCATGGGGGTCACCACTACATACAACACAGAAGCCATTTGGTCTAGCTGATAATTCTGCCTAGAGCTTGGCTGTGCATACATAAAGCTGACACATCCATAGAAGATGGTGATGACCATGAGGTGAGAGCTACAGGTGGAGAAGGCCTTCCTACGGCTTTTGGAAAAGTGGATCTTGAAAATGGTGACCAGGATATAAGTATAGGAGGTGAGAACAGTCAGGCTTGTTATTGTTATAGTGAACCCAACAAATACAAATACCAGCAGATAATTAAGACTGACATCTGAGCAGGAAACAGCAAAAAGGGGAGGAGCATCACAATAAAAATTCTTAATGAAGTTTGGGCCACAGAAGGACAGTCTAGTTGCAGCTATTGTGTGCACCGAAGAGTTAATGATCCCAGCAATGTAGGAAATTGCAATCAGCTGAACGCACTTTCTTGGGGACATGGTGATCAAGTAGAGTAGAGGATTGCAGATTGCCACATAGCGATCATAGGCCATCACCGCTAGGAGGTAGGATTCTGTGGTGCCAAAGAGAGCATAAAAGTAAAGCTGAGTAAAACAACCCTCGTAGGAAATAATCTTCTTCTCCTTTAAAAGATTGGATAGGAAATTTGGGGTGACAGATGATGAGTAACAAATATCCAGAAAAGATAAGGTGCTGAGGAAAAAGTACATTGGTGTGTGGAGTTGAGGACTGATCCTGATTAAGATAATCATGCTTACATTTCCCACCAGGGTGATGGCATAAACAGCAAAAAATGTCCCAAACAGGATGAGCTGCATTTGTGGGTCAACAGTCAATGCAGCGAGTGTGAATTCTGTCACCAGTGTGCTGTTTCCCATGTAATCACAATAACACCATTGAAGAACACTTCAATCAATTTTCCTTTGCTTCCCAACAATTTGTAATGTAGCCTGAGATCAGAGTCACTTTTCAACTTTCTAGTGAAGAAAAGAGAAATTGGAAGATTTATGATAAAGCACTCAAGTAGTAGAACAATATTCAGTTTACAATGAGCAATATTCAGTCTGCATACATAATGTTTTCTTCCAAATTACAACTAGATTGTCATACATGGAGAATTAGGTGCAATGCAGTGACAAAGCTACGGTTACTCATTTTATGGAGTTCACTAGGCATCTGGAAAAGAGCCAAGCCAAGGTAACCATCTATGTAGAAGGACCCATGGGGTGTAACCTACGATTTCTGAGTAAATTGTACCAGCCCATGAATAAATTTCTCCATTCGACTATTAAAGACAACTAATAACCAGGAGAGTGCTACTGAAATCTCTGAGCAGAGGGACTCTCCTTTAAACCTGGAAAGACATCAAGCAAGTATCAGAGAAAATATGACCTGCATTTATCTTTAATTTCCCAGGAGGGCTTGAGAAGCTGCAGAAAAGAATTAGCAAGCTGACTGTGGAAAGGTTCTTATCTCTTCCAGTTGTGTATATTTCTTGGGTTGTTCTTGCTGGATCTACCTGCTCTATGACCTGTAGAAGCTGATCTTTGGGAGGGCTCCTCATTTCTTGAGCTGATCAAACAAATTCTGAATAGCCAAAGCCACACTGACTCTCATGTCATAGTAGACTCATCACTGTCAGCCATATTCCTGTGTGCCTTTGACATTCCTCATTCATATAATTAACTCTACGGAGAAGTTGTTTTTCATTCCGTAAAATACTTGGTCCTGTCGGCTACGTTCTAAGAAGTATTTTTATGAAAATATTTGACTGAAGATTTACTTGTGGGTAAATGTAGTTCCTTTTTCAGTGTTGGTTTTGTCATGTCACTGACACCCACCTTTTCATTGTTAATCTTACTTGCTTTTTGTACCACTCATTACTAAAATCTCACAGTTCCAAAGAAACCTTTTACTGCTTTATAAATATAACACTTCTCTTGTTTCATCTCCAAATGCCTGATCTTCTAGGTCCAATATTTATTCCTCCCTGAACTTTTAAGTTGTTTCTCATGCAATCTGAGCTATGTAAAATTGTATATATTAAAAAAAAAAAAATGCCCTTTGCATCATTTTATATGCTTACCATGCATCCTTGATCTGGCCCTCCTCTGAACATCCAGTCAGATCTTCCCCTTAACTTGTCATCCCATGAACTCCTAAAGCACACTCTCACAAGCAATAAAGGACAGCACTTGTATAGTTGTCTTTTTGATGATCAAACTCTCTTGCTTTCTTCCAGCTTCATAGCATCGATCACATTTTAAAATATCCGTAATTTTCAGGCTTCTGATTGCAGGTCTTTGAAAGTTATACTCACATCCTTTTGCTGCTCTGAAGTAATTCAGATATTTTCCTCCAAGCTTCAGTAACTCTACAGCTTTCTCCATTTCTCCAGACAATAATGTTTCCTTCAACTCTCTTTGGAATAATGGAGAAGAGAACTCTACTGAGAGAAACATTGGTTTGGGGACCTTCTCCCTGAAGTGCTTTGAATTGTCCTATCCACTGGTTTGTGTTAATTATACAGTGAAGGTTCAGTAAGCCAAATCACAATTGTTTGCAATATGAAAATGTATTATCAATCTTCAGACTTGTATTAAAAAGGTGCCGCAAAATTTGATCCCTTGTTTTCTTCCTTACAAGGTACACCAAAACATCCCTTGGAACATTTCTCATTCTTGCATATCTTGTATTCATTCTATAGACTCTGTCAATTTCTGCCTCTATAGCCCCTACATCCCAATCCAAAGAATTGGCTAAAGATTTAATAATTTTTTCTCTAATATTTTGACCAGAATCCTCTGGGATTGCTCTAAATCACAAATAAAATTCCTTCTCTCTCAATTCCAGTAGAGCCAGATTATCTAGTTCTCTTTCCAAGAATTCCTTTCCTTTATCTAATTCCTTTCTATAACTTCCATCTTACTCTCCAAAATTTCCACTCCGTCATTAATCTGACATCTGCAGACAGATGTCCAGTCGCTCAAACATTTTCAGAAGCAAATCTGGGTAATTCCTCTCTCTGCTTTGCTGATCCTCCCCTCCTTTCCATTCTTGCCACTTTTCTGATGGTTGTCTGAATAAAAAAAGAACAAATATCACTGGAGGGGCTTTCTGGCCCTTGTGATAATGGTGGAGGTAAAGGTTGGCAGAGGAATCTTCTAGGTGAATCTATGGAAATCAGCCTTATAAGCTTTTTCTGATGCACCTCAGGATTCCTCCAAATTATCAAACTGGAAATCTTTTCAGTATTTGAGGATAGGAGAGAATGGTAGTTAATAATGGGCTTCACCTTTTTAGGGGAGACAATTCTCAATTTCTTTTTAATCCACTTTAGGTACAATTCCTAGTATATAACTCCCAACATAAACCTTGACATGGGTTGGGCCATGAGAGCTTCTAAAGTTAAGATCCCTGTTAATTCATATTGAAATGCCCTTTGGAAGAGGAAACTATACTGAGGTGGATGAACTTACAGTGCTGTGGCATAATTCATAAAGATATATCATTAACCAAGAAATGGACCCTATCAACAGCCTATATAGTTTTCTTCATTATCTTCATTGATTCATTTGGCATTGTCTTCTTCATTCTTTGAATATTTCTACCTGGACAGCCACTGTAATTCAGGGATGATGAGGGAGAAAGGAAGTCTTTCGTATGCTGAAATACTTCCTTTGCCTGCCTGCACCACATATAAATGCCCAGCTCAGGAAGTGGCAACGGGGGGCACTCCAGCTGTTATTGAACTGCAACATCCAGAGTCCCTCACCACTGGCCATCTACATAGAGTTCCTAGGATCTGGAGCTCAAACTCTACATGGCACAGAATACATAACCTTGACATAATATAGACTTTGATTCTCTCCCATATATACCATTTCAGACTCAACCAATCAACTGAAAATACTTCAGAGAAAACCGATTTTTCTTCCTTATCATTATCGTAAGATCCAATTGCTGTGCTCAGCTCCTCTCTTTATGCAAGTTCCTTTCCATCCCAGACTATGAACTGGTTAAACTACAATTGCATCAATTTATGATGCATCACTTGATAATCAGAAGTTGAATGTATGGACAATTCTAGGAACTTCAATGTTCTATTTAAAGCAGTCTCACATTTTGGGAATAGCTGAAACATTATTTTTTCAAGTTCTAGAATTCTGCATATGCTTTCTACCATCAATATCTCAATGCCCAGTGACTCTCTTCTCTTCTTTAATCATGTTTCCACACTGAATAAGAAGGTCAAATTTTGGAGAGGACTTCTATGAGCTTTAAGTGGCACATATCTAGAAGGCCTACCCATCCTCTGTTTGGCCCTAACAGAGCAATATATTTGCTCTGGATCCAAAGACAAGAAGTGCACCAATGTGAAAAGGGGAAAACAACTTTATTGAATGAAACAGAATAATAGGACTAAAATCATCTTACATCCCTTCTGACTGGCAGAAACTCCCAAGGATGAGAACAGATGGACCAATGAAGCCAATTTGTACATATTTACGGTCGTCCTTGGAGGGATGCTGAGGACTTCTATAGTTGAATGTTATCTATCTCTCCATGCTTGCTTGCACCTGTTATATTAACGTATCGTGAGCCCAAGGATATCCTGCACCATATGGTCTTTTTGATTGATTATGGGCCATCAAGTCAGTGTTGTCCTTTTCTACCACTTAGATAAATCTTCTCCAGGTTGATCTTTCCCAAGGTAGTCTTTCAGGGCTTCCAATGATCCGGTCATCACCATTGTAATGATGGTGATCAACTATCTTCCCTTTTTTAAACCAACCATACTTTTTTCATTGTATTATAAAATTTATTATAAATCGCGCATCAGTCTGAACCAGGGCACATATAATTGGAAAACAAGAACCTTACTATTTAATTAATGTAATCTATAAGCATGAGGAAAGGAGATACAAAGAACTAACCTTCCCGACCATATCTCCCACACTGTTGCTCCCTCCTCCCTCCTTAAACTTGAGGGTAGAGTAGGGAACAGGGAGGAAATTGGAGGAGGGACACAGCTATTCAAACCCACCACATGCTGCTGTTTCCTGTTCAAGGATAATGTGCAACTGGTGCTACAGTTGTGATGCTATGGATCTGTGGAATGCAATTGCTTTTTAGTTTGCAAAGCAGCAACATTTTTATCTGGATATTATGAGCAGCAACATCAAAAATGATGTCATCTCTAAGTTGTTTTACATAAAATATGTCTTCTACTTATTGCCAAGAATAAAATACTGATAATGCAATCCTTTAGATCACCTCCTCCAGTACATGTGAAAGAGCTCTAATATCCAACAGAGATATTTTTCTCATCTGAGCTTGCCTCTCCCCTCCCCCGCAACCTGCACAACTATTTCCTGGGTGAGAGAAGGAAACTTCAGAAAGCCCCCAATTGCTCTGTCAGAAAAATGGCAAGGAATACTGCTATTACAGAAACCGGTCTATCTAGCTTTTGCAAACTACTGGGTCAGACTATCCTGAAACAGTTGCAACATTTTCAACTAAAAAGTTGGACAGAGAAAAATGGATAAAGAAGGGAAACATTTCTTACTTTAATTCCATTTCATTCTTTAAGTGATAGTAGGAAAGTATTAAACCGATTTCAAGAAATATTAGTAATTACTATTCCTTAATAAGAAAGGAGTAATTACTTTCACCTTAAGAAGAATGAGATATTGGGCGATATCTTACTTTCTACTAAGAGAAAAGATAAAGATATTTGGATGGGAGATTGCTAGGAAAGCTTAAATAGGAATTAGTCTGGGAAGCTGAAAAGCTCTGTATCACAGGTGGTTCCATAAAGTCACCAGCACTTGAGTTTGCCTAGTGAAGGATTTTACCTGAATCTGGTACTTTATTAAATCAATGCTACATGACTTAATATTGGCTTACTATAATATACTGAGACAGAGAAATGTGGATACCAAAGGGCTGTTTTTCAGACAGCTTTCTGGAATTACTTGAACTGTCATATTTTAGTCTTACTATGAAGAATGGCAATGTAACGAACTGCCACTTGTTGATCTTAAAACCAGTAACTCTCCTTGCAACCAATATCGATTCAAAAGAAAGTTCATTTATTAAGAATAAGTGTACAGATCCAAAGCATTGCTGAGACTGAATAAAAGCGCGCCAAAAACTGCTTTTCTTTCTTTTCCCCCCCTTTCTTCGCCCGTAGTTCTTGTCTTCTGATTCCCTTGCTGGCATGGCCTTGAACATTCCAGGGCTTGTGATAAGAAACCATCTGCATCAAACGGTCTCTCCTTCCTACTCCCCCTCCCCTTTTCCAATGGCAGAACCGCAGCATGTAGAAAAAATCATTTTTTTTTTTTTTTAAACTAGCCATATAATAATCTACTATAAAATCTTGCGAGGATTCTGACAGGCAAGCTATGGAGTATCCTGGATGACACATCATATTCTTTAAATCCATTGTTACAGTATTTGGCAAGTGATATTAACAAAAGATAGAACACACTTATTTATTTATTTATTTATTTATTTATTTATTTATTGAACTTGTCCCTGCCCATCTCTCCCCAATGGCGGACTCTGGGAGGCTCACAACACATTAAAACTATAAATAGATATACAATTAAAATTTATAACAGCACACGTTTACAGAAATAAAAGGAAAAAATATCCAGGAGGCTGATGGTTAAAGGCAGCAATGCCACACCTCTAGGGAGCTAGCCAACCCCACATCTGGTGACCTCCTTCCCCACCCCAGGCCAGATGGCAGATCCAGGTCTTCAAGTCTCTCCAAAAGGCCGGGAGTGAGGGGGCCTGTGTCACCTCCTGGGCAAGATGTTCCAAAGGCGTGGGGTACAGCAGAGAAGGCCCATCTTCTGGACCCCGCTAGTCAGAGTTCTTTTGCCGAGGGGGTCCGGAGCATGTCCTCTCTGTGTGATCAGGTGGGATGGCTTAAAGTCATGGGGGACATGCGGTCCCTCAGGTAACCTGGCCACCATGCCATGTAGGCTTTAAAGGTGATAACCAACACCTTTAATTGGACCCGGAAGCAAACTGGTACCCAATGCAGCTCATGGAGCAATGGTGGTATATCAGTCCTTCTTCAGATCCCAAAAATAGCTCGCACGGCTGCATTCTGGACCAGCTGAAACTTCCGGATACTGTATCTTGGAACTTTATATAACCACAAACTGAATAACAGATTTCTGCTACCTAAACTTGAAGAAATAAAAATATGGACAAATGATAGTAAAGAAGTAGTAAACAGAAAATCTTTAGTTAAATCGTATGTATTGTTTTCCAAAAAAATAACATGTCAATATATTTTTATATAAACACTTCCCACTGGAATGAATTCAGGTTGGAATCCCATCTGCACATAACAGAGAATAGGCCAGATGGAACTCATGGAGGCTTCATCTCAGTAGGCGTGCATACCATTGTCTTACAAGAAAGTATACATCTATTTAATTGTATTCTTGTGCCACTATGTAGTTCTGAAGATACAACAATATCATATGTAAATGTTCCTTGGTAAAAGTTTGATTTAAGAACAAAGGGATGCAGCTTTTTTTCCTAGGGCTTTTCTGATGGCAGTTCTGATCTCCTGGTTCCTCAGGCTGTAGATCAAGGGGTTTAGCATGGGGGTCACCACTATGTAAAACACAGAAGCCATTTGGTCTAGGCAGTGAGACTGTCTAGAGCTTGGTCGTGCATAGATAAAGCTACCACATCCGTAGAAAATGCCAATGACCATGAGATGAGATGTACAAGTGGAGAGGGCTTTCTGATGACTCTTGGCAGAGTGATCCTTTAAAATAGTGACCAGGATGTAAGTGTAAGAGGTGAGAATGGTCAGGCTGGTTGTTATTGCATTGAACCCCACAAATAAAAACATCAAGAGATCATTAAGACTAATGTTGGAGCAGGCAAGTGCCAATATGGGAGGAATTTCACAATAAAAATGCTTAACGATGTTTGGGCCACAGTAGGATAATTGAGAAGCAGCAGTTGTGTGCACTAAAGCATTTATGATCCCAGCAATATAAGAAAATGCTATCAGCTGGACACGCTTTTCTGGGGACATGGCGATCAAGTAGAGTAGAGGATTGCAGATTGCCACGTAGCGGTCATAGGCCATCACAGCTAGGAGGTAGCACTCTGTGGTGGCAAATAGGCCGTAAAAGTAAAGCTGAGTAAAGAAACCCACAAAAGAAATAACCTTATTCTCTTTTAAAAGATTGAATAGTAACTTTGGGGTGACAGACGATGAATAGCAGATATCCAAGAAAGATAAGTTGGTGAGGAAAAAGTACATTGGGGTGTGGAGTTGAGGACTGCTCCTGATTAAGACAATCATGCCCACATTTCCCACCAGGGTGATGGCATAAACAGCCAAAAATGTCCCAAACAGGATGAGCTGCACCTGTGGGTCATTGGTCAACCCAGTGAGTATGAATTCTGTCACCTGTGTGCGGTTTCCCATTGAATCGTAATACACTGTGGAAACTGAAAGAATGCAGTAGTCAGTATGACATGTTCTCTTAAACATTTCAAGTGCCAATAGAGTAACAAAACCTTAGGAATCACTGAATCCCACACACCCAACCCCACGGCACTGTGTCTGAACACTGGGAGAAGTTTGAGGAAAATGAGGTGAGAATATTCCTCCAAAATAATGTGCATTGTAGCAAAGCCCCTTTTGGACTTTTTGTGGAAAACAGGAAAAAAATGAAATTATGATATTGGTAAAATTAATAGTCTATTCCTATAATAGACTATAGGAAAAATGGATGTTAAGTTGTAATCTTAGAGTAAGAGTTTAATGCACGAATTACTGCTGTAAAAGAAGCAAGAAGTCATTTTTTTTGTATTTCGGTTTCTTTTTTCTTTTTCTTTCTTTTTCTGCACTTCTGCTTTCCTTCCTTCTCTTTACACTTCATTTCCTTCTATTCTGTTTCTCAATTATTAGTTTTTGTTAGTTTTTATCTTTCTGTTTTTAAAGTTTAATAAAGTTATTATTGTAGCAGACATCTTCACTATGAGAAATACCCAGAAAAGGGCTATGTGTATATATATATATATATGTATATTACAATACAATATATCACATACATTTATACAGAGGGAGATTGAGAAAGAGACTTCGACACACTCATGCCGCAGGGTGGGAAACAGACTGTGGTTTTAATCAAAACAAAACCGAACTCGAATAAAATACATCCTGAGGTCAACAGATTGTTGCAGAAAGAGAATGTTGTTACTACATGGTGTGGCAAATGCAAAGAGCAGAGGTCTTTCTCTGTGACCTGACCGAAGATCTGAATCAGGTCAGCCACCAGGTCAGAAGAAGTTACTCATATCATGAAGTATCCATATTCTGCAATTCTATTATCACTTCTTCATTATTATTGCTGGAGGACAAATCAGTAGGTTGAAAGTACTGCAAGGCAGGCAGTTACAGATATGAGTCTGTGTGATCCAAATTTAGGGTCCCAAAGGGATGTCTGAAGGAAAACAGCATCCTATTTTTCCCAGAACGCAGGACCTGGCATAATTGCTTGTCAACAGCTATTGTTAGAATCAGATGGATACATGAAGAATTTTCAGTCAGTAATACAGAGCCACACAGAGCAATTTTGAAAATGTCCTATTAAGAGAGAGACGCTGCTAAACTCACCCTGTTACACGAAGTTCAATCGCACCTTCAGCAGTTTAAAGCATTCTCTTCCTTCAGAGCTCATTTTTGGTTGTGGGCAGATTACTTCCACGTGAAACCGATTGCAAAATGCTTCGAGTGTCAGGAGGCAGTTCAGATATATTTCACCTCCAGGTTACTCTGGGTGTTTTTATTAACATGGTAAGCAATTTTCCCATACTGTCTTTGGGACTTTGCAGGAGAACTTAATTCTACTGAAGAAATCCTGGGTATTCCCTTAGTAGTTCCCATCCCAGGCACAATGTATAATGTTTATCCTAATAACCACCAAGGGACCTGCATCAGAGCCGAATTATAATGCTCTGGCTACATGACAGAACAAAGCACTTATTGCCATTTTTAAAGCATAGATTTCTCGGTAAAATGTCACTTGATACTGACAGGCTGTTTGTCCCACACAGTTCTGAAATTCCCCACTGTGGGTTTTCTTGCCCTGTGAATCCATGAATGCCACGGAAATGCCAAAAACAATCTTGCAGTGATAAACCTAAACTGACAACCCCCAACTTTCACTATTCTTCCTTTCAGCTCATCCAGTTCTAAATGCCAAGAAGTCTAAGCATGATTGATGGTTGAAGAATTTTGATTATGATTTTTGCACTGGAAGAGATATTTTGCAGTGTTACCAAGGAAATCCCCATAAATACATATAACCACTTCCTCCCCCCCCCACTTTTTTTTTTTTTTTTTACCCCATCAGCTTTTTGTTCCCTGCTATCTACTTGCTCCATTCCTCCTGGAAACCAGATAATTATACCAAAGCCGTGATGGACATCTTGGGCCATTTCTTTGCCATCTCTAGAATAACAGTCCTATTATCAAGAGCAACTGTCACAGATTCCTATGAAATATAATTGAAGAACATTCACCATAAACCCATGTTTTGGTAAGCATCTGATCTCACCTTTGGGGCTCCCCGAATTGCTTTCAATGACGCACTGCTATTTAAGTTCTGACATTGTTCTGTTCATTTGATTCTTTTGTTTTAATGGACCATTGCAACTTAAAACCTCTGTGTGAGTGAATATAGAATTCTCGAAAATACAGAAAAACTTGCATACACCTGTTCCTATGGACTATGTATCTTGTAGTATCTGATTTTTTTCAGAGTGACCCAAAACATTGTTCGTTTTCTTCTCTGCACCTCCTAAACGTAACAGACCATCTACTTGGATAATGAAAGACAGGATATATACCATAGTTACAAGGAGGATATGGCTGTGACATGGACACTTCTGGAATTCTATTAAAGTTACCGTTGACCCATCCAGCTAACTGACTTATCCCTAGCAATGGACGATGACAAAAAGAAGAGAGGAGAATAAGACACAATTGCTTTGTGGGAGATCGGGACTCTAAGCCGTCATTTATATGACCCAACATAATTCAGAAGACACACTTTCTTCTGCCAGCATACTTAATCATAATCACACAAAACTGAATTCCTTCCCAATCCACATCATAAATACCTTAGCAAATCTACACACAATAGTCACTCTTCCAATCAGACTGCGCCAGTCACCAAGGTATTCACATTTGTCGCTTCCAGCAAACTTTAGGAGTGCTGTTCATTTTTTCCTTTATGTCCTGCTCCCAGAAATGTTAAAGGTACTCAGATTAAAGAGCAAGAGAAATTAGGTTGTTTTGCCCTGAGTTGTTTCCATATATTTGCACTATGGTAAGGATTCTCATTTTAATTGGTCTCTAAAATAATCTAGCCTACTCAGGCCACAGTTAATAGGCTTCAGCTGAGTTTTGAATCCTGAATTAAGTCAGGCGGATCAGACACATTTAGATGCAGGATTCTTTCCAAAGCAGACTGGATCAGAACTTACTGGCCATTCCATTAAAAGTTCAGATTACACATAACAATGAATCTTGTCCTTATTTGTTTGTCATTCATTTTGTTTAATCTCCTAATGAGCTTCTGTTCCTGCAAATATTGTTCAGTTAGATGCAAGAGAAAAATGAGATAGCATTTTCTTCGTTACTGATGATGGAACATGGGAAGAGTTAGGATTTAGGTCTTGAGTCAGATTAAGGAAAGGGTCTTCAAGTCAGTAAAAAATGAAGTGGGGTTGTCCTACAAATCACTGAAGTGGGGTCTGAACTGAAGTTTGCAACTTCTGTAATTAAGGAATGTGTGGCTCTTTTGATTTGGGACGGATTCATTTCACAAGGTTTCTATCATAGTTAGGAATGGATTACTCAGTATGTTTGTTAAATGTAGATAAAAATGTTTTGATTGCAACTTTTGCAAAAAAATTGCTGAAGATATTACTGTCAATAATGCATCCTGCAAATGCTGGCTTTGTGAACCTTCTGGTAATATCAAATTATCAGTACATGGTTTAAACAATACATTCTGAAAAATATGTAATGGATATAGTAGCCTCATTAGCTACAGGAAAAAGCCTTTGAAACAGTACAAATTAAATTTCTGGAACGTGTTATAAAAATACATTCCTATCAAACTTTCAAGATTTCTGAAACATTACAAAAAGAGTATAACTAAAAGGCAATATATGCAGTTAAAGTATTTGTCACACTCATTCTTTCAACAAGACATATCAACTGCTTTGGAAACCTCTATAGTTTGAATGCCCCAGATAAAAGTTATTTACAGACTACACCATCAATTCCGTTTTATCCACAATGAAAAAAATAAATATTAACAATATAAAGAAATTTGGAACAGAGAACTGGATGTTCCTATATTATAAAATCATTGGTCTCAACTTTTAAGAAATGTTTAATGTATTTCATAAGAATAGTATTTATGAACTTAAAACAAGGTCAAAACATTAAAATTCTTCCTTGGGTTTATTGGACTCAGTTGTTGATCTTATGTTGGAGATGTAATACGTGGAAAAGTACATCAGTTAACACACTTTGGTCTTCTTCTTGACAGCTTCTTACCAGTTAAACAGTCTTATTATGGTCAACCAGGTTCTTGGAAGGAAATTAAAATGTAAATATGTTTTGTTTTTGTAATTATCCTCCCAAAAATTTAGCACTTGCCTATTTATGAAAGACGCCATATTCCTCACAGTTGGACTGCTGCCCAAGGAGCTTTATGTGTTCCTGAAAAGTCACTTGTGTATCAGAGGCTACATCTTGGCTTGATAAAATGTGTCATCTCTCAGACCTTGAATGGCTGTTTATTGACAAAGGTCTAGACCATACAGTTCTGAGTCAGGTTCAGCTGATTGTTGAAAACTGTATTGCAGCAATTTCCTATAGGTGGTAACTAGTGCTGAATAGTTTTGGTTTGCATTTAACTTAGTTTTTGGGGAGGTACCCTTTTATTTTACTTTCCTTAATCCAGTTCTTTTACATTGGTTTAGTCTTATTTGTACCTATATAGTTTTCTTTTTTTCTACAGCCTAACAGTATGTTATTTAATGAGACACAATGATAGAAACCATTTGCTACAAGAACAGCTTTCATCAAAAGCTGAGTTTGGGTAAATAGCAATGACTTTAAATAAAACTGGATTAAAGAAAGTAAAATAAAAGGGTACCACCCCAAGAACTAAGTGAAATGCAAACCAATACTATTCAGCACTAGTTAACATCTACAGGAAATTGCTGCAATTCAGTTTTCCAACACTAAGCTGAACCTGACTCAGAACTGTATTTTCTAGACCTTTGTCAATAGGTCATATAATCATATATGTTCAACATGAAATGTTCTTCCCAGGATATTTCTGAAAGCACTCTTTACCTCCTGGTTCCTCATGCTGTAGATTAATGGATTGAGCATGGGGGTCACCACTACATACAACACAGAAGCCATTTGGTCTAGCTGATATTTCTGCCTAGAGCTTGGCTGTGCATACATAAAGCTGAGACATCCGTAGAAGATGGTGATGACCATGAGGTGAGAGCTGCAAGTGGAGAAGGCCTTCCTACGGCTCTTGGCAGAGTGGATCTTGAAAATGGTGACCAGGATATAAGTGTACGAGGTGAGAACAGTCAGGCTTGTTGTTATTAAATTGAAGCCAACAAATACAAATATCAGCAAATAATTAAGACTGACGTCTGAACAGGAAAGAGCAAAAAGGGGAGGAGCCTCACAATAAAAATTCTTAATGAAGTTTGGGCCACAGAAGGACAGTCTAGTTGCAGCTATTGTGTGCACCGAAGCATTAATGACCCCAGCAATGTAGGAAATTGCTATCAGCTGAACACACTTTCTTGGGGACATGGTGATGGAGTAGAGTAGAGGATTGCAGATTGCCACATAGCAGTCATAGGCCATCACTGCTAGGAGGTAGCATTCTTTGGTGGCAAAGAGAGCATAAAAGTAAAGCTGAGTAAAACAACCCTCGTAGGAAATCATCTTCTTCTCCTTTAAGAGATTGGATAGGAACTTTGGGGTGACAGATGATGAGTAACAAATATCCAGAAAAGATGTCCCAAACAAGATGAGCTGCATTTGTGGATCAACAATCAATGCAGTGAGTATGAATTCTGTCACCAGTGTGCTGTTTCCCATGAAATAACAATAACACTGTTGAAGAACACTTCAATCAATCTTCCTTTGCTTCCCAAAGATTTGTAATGTAGCCTGAGAACAGAGTCAATTTTCAACTTTCTAGCGAAGAAAAGAGAAATTAGAAGATTTATGATAAAGCACTCAAAGAGTACAACAATATTCAGTTTACAATGAGCAATATTCAGTCTGCATACATAATGGTTTCTCCAAAATTACAACTAGATTGTGATACATGGAGAATTAGGTGCTATGCAATGAAATAGCTAGGGTTACGCATTTTATGGAGTTCACTAGGCATCTGGACAAGAGCCAAGCCAAGGTAACCATCTGTGTAGAAGGACCCATGGGGTGTAACCTATGATTTGTGAGTAAATTGTTCCAGCCCATGAATAAATTTCTCCATTCAACTGTTAAAGATAACTAATAACCAGGAGAGTGCTACTGAACTCACTGAGCAGAGGAACTCTCCTTTAAACCTGGAAAGACATCAAGCAAGTATCAGAGAAAATATGACCTGCATTTATCTTCCTTTCCCAGGAGGGCTTGAGAAGCTGCAGTAAAGAATTAGCAAGCTTTTGAATTTTTACATTTCCTGATTCCTAGGCACTCCCTGTTTTTTCTGATGTAACCTGAGCTGTGGAAAACACCACATTAAAAAAAAAGGCCCTGTGCATCATTTTGTATGCTCATCATGCAGGCTTAATCTGGTCATTCTCTGAAGAACCCATCCATTTTCCTTGAAGTAACAATAACTTGTCATCCCATGAACTCCTAAAGCAGACTCTCACAAGCAATAAAAGACAACACCTTTATAGTTGTCTTTTTGATGATCAAACTCTCTTGTTTTCTTCCATCTTCATAGCATCTATCACATTTTAAAATATCCATAATTTTCATGCTTCTGATTGCAGGTCTTTGGAAGTTATACTAACATCCTTTTGCTGCTCTGAAGAAATTCAGATATTTCCCTCCAAGCTTCAGTCACTCAGCAGCTTTCTATGTTTCTGCAGACAATAAGGTTTTCTTCAACTCTCTTTGGAATAATGGAGAAGAGAACTCTACTGAGAAAAACATTGGTTTGGGGACCTTCTCCCTGAAGTGCTTCAAATTGTCCTATCGACTGGTGTGTGTTAATTATACAGTGAAGATTCAGTAAGCCAAATCGCAATTGTTTGAAATATTTACCTGTGGAAAATGTAGCATTCAGCAGAGATCACATTCTGTCTTCTTTCTATTTATTAATACTATTTTATCATATCCTTTTTCCACCCAATGATGTTCTTCATGTGGACACAGACTGCCTTTCAAAAATGTGGTTTTTATTATTGTTATTCTCATTATTATTTAAATAGAAAAATATATGCTAATGAACAGTGTTCAAAATAGCAATAGAAATGTTCAGAGAAAATATAAAGAACCTATACGAAGTTGTAAAGCAGTGGTTTTAAAGCTACCTAAAAACGGTATGATCTTGTTGGCATGATTTCAGTCAGAGCTGAACTCCACTTGTGCAGGTCCTGTGGAGTTGGCTGAGGCACAGTCTTATATGATTTTCTGGAAAGGTTTTGATCCTTTTGGCCCTGAGGAAGTGAATAGGATCCTTGGAGTTGTGGATGTGTCCACTTATATTTTAGATCCATGCCCCTCCTTGTTGGTAAATGCTTCCCCTCCTCCCTCTTTTATCTTCATGAGAACTAGGGTGGTTCCTGCCTTAGGGAGTTTCATAAATCTCTACCTTTCTATGAGATTAAGCCATGTTTATTTCTTCGTTGTCTTGGTAACAAATCGTTCTCTGAAGGCCATCTTCTCCACACTCCACACATAAGCTGTCTATTGGATTTCACAATTCCTTGAATGTTGGGACAGATTTCAACCCCAAAACTATGTAGAAATGTATTCTAAATGAATATATACACTTTTCCAGTATCATGGAATTATTACATTCTTCTAATTATTAACGGTAAGCCACATAACTTACCGGTAGCCATCAGTTATCAACTGCCTGGTTTAGTGACTATTCAAAATTATGATGACGCTGAAAAAGTAGCTTTGTGACCGGTCCTCACACTTACAACTGTCTAAGTATTCCGTGCTCATGTGATCACCATTTGCAAATTTCGCAGATGGCTTCCAGCAAGCAAAGTCAATGGAAAACCTGTCAGTAAGTCCCAAGTTGCGGTCACGAAGATGTTGTGCTTAACAACCGTGGGTGATTCACTTTTTAACTGTAGTGGAACTGATGCTGTAAGTGCGTTGGGTCAACAGATGTTTCACTTAACTACCATGTCACTTAGCAACAGAGATGCCACTCCCAATTGCGGTTGTTAAGTGTGGACTACCTGTACTTTCAATTTAACAACTGCATATACAAACAGGTCACAGGAACACCTGTGGAGTCCCCAATTTCAGGGCACATGGGAGAAGCAAAGATGTAACGCCTAGAAAGCATTGCCCTTCCCAACACCAAACCCAACCATGGATCAGTTATGTGATGATGAATTTGTCATCCTAAAAGAAAATCAAATGAAACATGCACTTCAGATGCTTCATTACATCTATCAGAGAGACTGAGGAAGAAAACAGACTCTCAATCTTCAACTTCCTCATCCCCAAACAGAACAATGGCACGCTGCAAACCCAGCTTTTACAGAAAACCAACACACAGTGGCCAAATCTGAGTTTCCACAGCAACTGCCCCACAACACACAAGTTCAGCTGCACAAGAACTTTCATCAATACAACAGTTCACCAACACTCAGAAAAGCAGAACTTTACCTTCAGAATATAGTCAGGAGTAACAAAAAACCACTCCCCATTTCTTAAAAAATACTCCAAGAAACAAAATAAAAGCAGAAAGACAAGAACCACTACATTAGCACTCCCATACGTTTAAGAAATCCTATCAGAAAACAACCGCAGACTACTCCAACCACTAGGCATCACAGTGGCCCACAGACCTAGAAAAACATTATAAAGAACTCATTGCAAAGCAAAAGACCACACACCTCATTGAGACAGTGTATAAGAACCTGCACTAATCAGTTCCCAAGAAAGATGCTTTCACTGAGATTTCAGTAAGTCCAAAGAAAGTTCTTTTATTAAGAAGAAGTGTACAGCCTCAAAGCATTGCTGAAATTAAAAAGCCCACACGTGCCAATCTTTTCTCAAGCCCCTTTTTCCCTTGCTCCCCCTTCCCAGTCCATAGTCTTTATTTCTGGCTTCTCCTGGTCCCCCGCTGGTACGACCTTGGCATTCCTGAGAACAGACAACATAGCATCTGCCTCTAACTGTCATCCTTCTGCTTCTCTCTTTGTAGGGTTTCAGGTGGTTGCAATGAAATACAGGATGTACTTGTCTAAGGTTCTTTAGGAGTTTCAGTTGGAAAGATACTTTGCTAATGACTTTTTCTATGGGCTAAGGTCCCAAGTATCTGGGTGCTAGTTTCTTTGAAGGCTGGGTAGATTTGAGGTGCTTTGTGGAGACATACACTTTGTCTCCTACTTTCCATGGTTTCTCAGTGGAGTGTTTTCTATCTGCATACTTTTTATAGTTCTCTCTAGCCGATTAGCTTCACAAACGCTCTCCAAAACTTTGAGGTGAACTGAACCCCCTATCACTGATTATCCTATCAGGGACCCCATGAGCTCAGTAGATGTGCTGTATAAACATCTTAGCCAGCTTTGCTGCTGACGGAATAGAGGAGCAAGGGACAAAATGTGCTTGTTTTTAAAATAAGTCTGTAATTACCCACATCACTGTCTTCTTGTTGCTTTCAGGTAATTCCACAATAAAATCCATGACAATTTGTTTCCAGGGTCTGTCAGGAATTGCCACAGGCTATAGTACTCCAATCGGTTTCCCCACTCAGTTTTTATACATGGCACAGATGGGGCAGGTGGCTACATACTCCGCTATGTCTTTCCTCATAGATGGCCACCAAAATTGCTTCCTAACCAAATGCAAAGTCTTTACAAATCTTCCCACCCTATTACATCTGGCACTTTGGCTGTATCCATCTCGGTTCCCTTCTGTAAAATACGATACCCCAAATAGTCCACCTGACTTTTCTGAAATTCACATTTGGAAAGTTTGGCATACAACTGAGCATCAAGTAATTTTTTTAAAACCTGCCTCACCAATTTCATCTACTCCTCCATTGTTTCAGAGTAAATAAAAGTATCATCTAAGTATACCAAAACCCCCAGTACAGAAATTCATGCGACACTTCATTTATCAATTGCATAAACACCCCTGGTGCTCATGACAACCCGAACAGCATGACCTGGTATTGAAAACACGCCAGGGAACAGCTGAACACTGTCTTCCATTCATCCCTCTCCCTGATTTGCACCCTGAAATAAGCCTCTTCCCATCGCTGAGTGGCCCCTCTACTTCTAGGTGCTCCCCACACTCTCCATACACTTTATCAGGAAGGGCGCCCCCAGCACCAGGATCTCAATTGGAAATCGTCAGTGATCTCCTCACCAACTCTCCCAATGCATGCAATTCACCTTAAATAGGGTGACATCAGCTGGCATTTGGCTCATGGACCCCTCCAGGGCATCAACCCATGTGGACTCTACTCTACCTGTGGCCAGGGACCATCACTCCTCCAGATTCTTCCCCAAGAATGACACGCCTTGGTATCTTGCCAACTTTTGGGACGACTTCCAAACCTGGCCCCATCACTGTTCTTTATCATCCACTAGAGTCAGCCTAACCCCGGGTCTCGATAGCCTCCCGATCTCTTCCTCCACTCTGCCAGTAGCTCCATATTTCTCAATCTCCTCCTCCATCGTGATGGCTCAGCAGTGCCTCAAGTCTATTGCTGTAGATTCTTCTCGTTAGGCTTTCACATCCGGTAGAAATCCTAAAAGGAGTTTCACAAAATGTGAGAACCTGGACTACTCAGTTCCCAAGAAAGATGCTTTCAATGAGACTTCGGTAAGTCTAAAGTAAAGTTCTTTTATTAAGAAGAAGCGTACAGCCTTAAAGCATTGCTGAAACTAAAAAGCCCATGTGCGCCAATCTTTTCTTAAGCCCCTTTTTCCTTTGCTCCCCTTCCCAGCCCATAGTCTTTATTTCTGGTTTCTCCTGGTCCCCCGCTGGTATGACCATGGCATTCCTGAGAACAGATAACATAGCATCTGCCTCTAATGGTCATCCTTCTGTTTCTCTCCCCACCCCCCACCCCCCACCCCCCACACCATGTAACGGCAGAACCGAAGCAAGCAAGCTAGGCACTATAGATTACAATTGCGAGGTTTCTGACACAGTGCTAATATTGTATCGTACACAAAATGTACTGCCAGGATCACAACCAACTCTGCATAAGTTAAACAGAACGCCAGTTGCATCCAAACCTGAAAGAAAACCTAAGTGCCACAAAGAACCAGGATCACAAATGCTTAACAGCCACCCACATCCTCAATAAAATCGCACATCCCCTGGGACAACAGGGAAATAATGGACCATGGAACTGAAGGACAGCCAGAGGATTCCTAGAAGCCGGGCACTCCAATCAATGGGCCATCAGCAGATCAGTGGACTTGGATAAGATCTACCACCCACTCAGGGGCCTGAGCCAAACCACGCACAACAAACAGACAAGGTAGACCAATCAATGTGGAGACAACACCATTCCCAGAAGCCAATTGATCAACACCACCCAGAAAGCTCTAGTTACCAACCACCACCACCACTATCTGAACCACCACTCACTTCTGGACCATTGCCCTGAAGAGGCCTCACTGACACATGGGTGAAAATCTGCAAACCAAACTTATCAAGACCTCAGTGTTGATCTCCCAAAGGCTGGAAAACCCAACTACTAAGTATGCACAGCAATCCTGGGCTACCTCCCCTCCTAGAAATCCATCAACCACTAGACCCTCCAGACTACTTCAAAGTGGCTAAGGTTCGCTTCTGGAAACCACCAAACTCTGCCTGGAGCAGCATAGTCCAGAAGAGATTTGACATGACCCCAAGGGGGAATCCAGTGTTCCAGACTGCTCCAGAATAGTCCAGTCCTGAACTCGAGAGTTTTTATTGTTTTCTGATATTTGCTCACATTCTAAACTTCTGTAGTAGGGAGGACAGAGTCTTGAAATACTGGATCCAGTAAAGAACAGGTCAGCCCTCCAAACAGAGCAATCCTGGCTATCTGATTATTCACTGATAATCACAGAGTGTTTGCGATCATACAGAGCACGGTTCCTCAACCTCGGCAACTTTAAGACGGGTGGACTTCATCTCCCAGAATTCCCCAGCCAGCAAGGCTGATATAGAGAGAACCTGAGAGAGAATCCATAATTTAATCATTTGCTGACTTCACTGTTTTCCGCTGCTGATTTATAGAAGTTATGCAGTATGTCAGCCTTGCAAGGTAGTCCAGACAAGAAGGACACCCAGAAATATTAGTTCTAACCTTACTGTAAGGTTACATTAACAGAATCTTGCAAGTCTGAAAGTCCATCTCTCCCCCCTCGCCTTGACAATCCAAGAAACTAGGGAGGGTCCCTTCTGAGATGTTCGCCACGTTCCCACCAGTTGGCAGTTATTATTATTGCTGTTGTTATTGTGGTCTGCATAGTCAGCCAGATGTTTAGACGGGATTTGGCATTTTTATCCACCTATCGAGCGCTTCCCAATGATCTGGGATAGGCAGATGCTGTTGTTTGTTGGTGTTAAAGGTATCATCGGAGGATGTAAGCTGTTCCAAGTAAAGCTGCCTTTTGCAACTGGCTGGTGGTGATTCTGTCAGTGCTGATGGTCTTCAAGTGGTGCTCCAGATGCTTTGCGATTGCACCCGAGATGCCTGTAGCTATTGGTACTATCTTGGCTTTCTTTTGCCACAGTGTTCTACCTCTATTTGCCAGTTTTTGGATTTTGTAATTTTCTCCAATTCTTTGTCTTCTATTCTGCTGTCTCCTGGTATTGCGATGTCCACTATCCAGACTTTGTTGTCTTTCTTATCCACAGTTCTTAAGTCTGGGGTGTTGTGTGGCAGGTGCTTGTCTGTTTGAATTCTAAAGTCCCAAAGCACTTCAGCTTCTTAATTTTCTGTTACTTGGTCTGTTTTGTGGCCCCACCAGTTCCTGCCTGCAGGCAAATGGTATTTAACAACTCGTGGGACCACAAAACAGAGAAACTAATAGAAAATGAAGAATTATTAATAAGAATTATTCTTGAGAATTGTTGTTGTTGTTATTGCTGTTATTCTTCTGAACTGCAACATTTTTGACCAATACCCTCTGAGGAGAGGATCACCTGTGGCCTCCACTTCGGCTACTCCACATGTCTGGGTGAAGGACAGGAACAGGCATCACCCTGCCTCCTGTAACACCTCCCTAAAGCACTCTCGGAATGCAACACACAGAAGGAGTGAGAAGCTTTTCCCAGTCAGGACTCTAACTTTCCCCCATCAGTGCCTAGAAGGCCACAGGTACTTTACTGGAATGAGGGTGTTGCGCCACAAAACGGGTCTGAGTTTGGTGTCGAAGCCAAAAGACATCCAAACACGAGGTGCAGAATAAAGGGTTGCTTTTATTAAGGTGCCAGAACAAAGGCGGCAGGAGCCCTGAACACAGTTTGGTTACAATTTTTATACTTCCCCAATTCCCTCCCCAGTTCCTCATTGGTCAGGTACTATGGAGTTTACAACCTATAAGATACACCAAATACAATTCCCAGATGTCCCGCCTTAGTTTACATCTCCCACTTGCCCCTATTTCCAATTATCCATATTTGGGGCTTCTACTTACGTGTCATCTTGAAGGCTATCATGTTCTTGCAGGCTGCGGTTAAACTGACTGCACCCTGTCACAATGATCTACATTCCTACTCCTACTATATGGCGCAAGCTGCTTTCAGCCTATAGCTAAATTTCACACATCCTGTCTTCCAGGTTGTGGGCCCTCTTGCAAGCATTTCAGCATGTTAACCCCCCATCCTTAGCTGCCCCAACGGTGGGTGGGTGGGCTTATTCCTCTTCAAACTGGTGTTGGCATGGCCTCAGTTCCACATATGAATCTGGGGGGAGATTAACCCCCTTCTTCTGACCCTTCAGGGTGACATCACTGGTATGGACAGGGCCAATTTTTTAAAGTTCATTTTGTAGGGGGAGGGTTAAGAGTGGGTCTGGAGGAAGAGAACCTCATTTCCATTTCCATGCGTAAAACTCATTTTAAAAGGCCCAAAATTGCACCAGGGAAATTTGGCAGCTTGATTTTAGGCCATTGGAAGGGGAGATTGAATCTAATGGGATGTGGATTTGCCTACCAAAAATCATACCACTGAAATTTTCCTGCCAGATCTCAGTGGGGTGATCTCAGGGTGCTAGAATGCCACAAACGAAACGCCACAAATGAAAGTAAAAGAAAAATAGAAAAGAAAGAAAAAAAGATACAAAGAAGGAGCTTCCAATCCTCATTACAGCAGTTATAAGTACAATTATAAATTTACCTCTTACTCTAAGGTTATAACATGACTCTCTTCTTTCTATAGGTATTGTCTGAAACAGAAACATCATGCTAGGCAAGACATTCATTTTTATCACAGAAATTCGCCCCAACAATGACAATTGAAGTTTCTCCCATCTTAGCATATCTTTTTTAACTTCATCCCATGTCTTAACATAGTTACTTTGAAATTCACATTTCTCATAGTGATACCCAGATATTTTAATTTCTTCTCAATCATAAAACCCGTTTTATTCATCAATTCTCTTTCGTTTTCCATTTTCACATTTTTGTTAACATCTTTGTCTTCTGTTTATTAATCTTGAAACTTCCTAATGCACCAAGTTCTTTTGATTTGCCCATTAATGTTTCAATTCCCTTTAAAGATTCTTCTAAAACCAACACCAAGTCATCTCCAAAAGCCCTGAACTTCCAAGTTTCTCTTTTAATCTTTCCATCCACAATCCGCTCATCTTGTCTTATATCTCTGTTCAGTATCTCAAGAAACAAAAGAAACAAGAGAGGAGACAGTGGGCATCCCTGACTTGTTCCTTTGTGTATCTCACAGGGTTTTCTGAGATCTCCGTTAACAGTGCTTTGTGCTTTCTGTGAAGTGTCGATCGATCTTACCCATTTATAAAGTTCTCTCCAAAATTCATCTCTTCCAAACCCTTGAACAAGAAAGCCCAGTTCAAATGGTCAAAGGCCTTCTCTGCATCTGAGAAGAGCAATGCGGCTTGTTTGTCATCCTCTGCCCCAAATATTCCAAAAGGTCCAACACATTTACTGTCCTTCAGGTGTCTTTTAAGTAGAAACCCACACTGATCCCCATGAATAAATTCTTGCCAAATTATTTCCAGCCTATCAGCTCGAATCCTTGTGAATAACTTGTAGTCGTTATTCAATAATGATTTTGGCCTACAGTTTCTTCTTCAAGTCAAATCTTGTCCCGCTTTGGGTGCTGATGCTATATTGGCCTCTTTCCAGCTCTCTGGCCTCTTTCCTCCCTGTAGGATAGAGTTCATGGTGTTTTGCGGAGGTTGTAAAAGTTCATCCTCAACACACCTATAGTAAGAACCTGATAGTCCACCTGGTTCCTATTTTACTCTTTTTTACATATTCATAAACTTCCCTTATTGTTATAGGTCCAGCCATAATCTGCCTCTGTTCCTGTAATCCGCATTAAATTTTGTGTCTTTACATCTTCATTTATTTTTTCTAGAGAAATGTCACTTCCTTTATATAAATTGGAATCGTACTGATGAAATGCTTTTTGTATGGCCTGATTGTCCATTAAAGCAGTATCTCCGTCTTGTACTTTCAGTATCATTTCCTTTCCTTTTTCTTCTTTAATAGTTTAGATGCCAACCACTTCCCTGGTTTATCTGCAAACTCAAAATGTTATGTTTGCTTTACATAATTCACTTTCATTTCCATTTCTCTTACTGTTAACATAGATCATTGTAATTTGTTGAGAAATACTTATATTCTCTGGAAATTTCTTTAATTCTTCTTTTCTCTTTTCCCAAACCATTCCTATACCTTAGAAACCTTAGTACCCAGGTCTATTCTTGAAAATGATCTATGCCATTCAGAAAATTAGGTATCCTCTCTTGAATTGCCATTTTTCTGTCTCCATATAAAACCAGCCTTAAATTGTCCATCAAATCAAAGAAAACTTTTGGTAATTTGCCGTCAGTGATTTTAATATTTTTCTCAGAAACCCCAGCAAACCTACCATGCTCTTTGCTCAATACAAGTTCTGGTATTAGTTGGAGATCTACATACCGAACAACTCCATTTCTTCTTTTTGTTCCCGCTGAAATAAATTCTTCATCCAATTTTTTTATAAATCTAATATTTTATGTCCTTTTCCAATATGTGTCCATTGTAGACAAATTATATCTTCTTTTAATTTTTTCAAATAATGATTTTTCTCTCTCTCTCTTTTAGGGCACATTTGTTCTTTGTATATCCATATTAAGCATTTGTAATCCATAATCTATTTGTTATTGTAATTTTGTAATTTTAACTGATTTTAATTGTTTTGTAAACCACCCACAGTCATTCAATGAGATAGGCAGCGACAATTTTATTTATATATATCTATCTATGGGGGGGGGGGGGGGGGTCTACCACACTAGACAGGACCCAAGGTGCAGATTGTGCAAAGAGGCCTCAGAGACAGTCCAACACATAGTGGCAGGGTGTAAGATGCAAGCAGGAACAGCGTACACTGAACGGCACAACCAAGTAGCTGGCATTGTGTACAGGAACATCTGCACAGCATATGAGCTGGACCCCCCCAAGTCCAGATGGGAGATTCCACAGAAGGTCGTGGAGAATAAAAGAGCTAAGATCCTGTGGGACTTCCAGATCCAGATGGACAGGCAGGTACTGGCCAATCAACCAGACATCATGGTAGTAGACAAAGACCAGAAGACAGTGGTAGTGATAGATGTAGCAGTGCCAAGTGACAGCAACATCAGGAAGAAGGAGCATGAGAAGCTGGAGAAGTACCAGGGCCTGAAGGAGGAAATCGAGAGGATGTGGAAAGTCAAGGCCAAAGTGGTCCCAGTGGTGGTAGGAGCACTCGGGGCCGTGACTCCTAAGCTGGGAGAGTGGCTCCAACAGATCCCAGGAACAACATCAGAGCTCTCTGTGCAAAAGAGTGCAGTGCTAGGAACAGCTAAGGTACTGCGTAGAACCCTCAAACTCCCAGGCCACTGGTACAGGACCCAAGATTGAGGAAGACACATACCACCCATAGGGGTGAGAAGGACATTTTTTTTTATTTTTTTTTAATTAAATAATCAAGCCAAGATTTTGGAAAAATTGATACCTGTAGTACCTAGTTCAGTAACATCCCTTTCAGATTCCTGGTGCTCCTTTTGGAGTTCTTGTGTCATCTCCTCTGATGCCTCCATTTGAATCTCCTCCAATTTCTCTTTGAATTTTTCTTGAAATTCCCTTGCCTTCTGGACAGAATTCGATTGAAACCTCTGCTGTTTAAAAGTAAAAACCACACCTTCCAATTTGTCCCATCAAAATGGGGTCTTTTTCTGCTTTACTCTCTCAGTCAAAAAAGAGTACTCTCTTGTCTTATGCAAAATTCTAATAGGACTTTCGTTAAGAACAATTGCATCTGTCTTATCAATCTTCAGTCCTAAAATGGTCTGTTAAAATGATGCTGCAAAACTTGATCATTCATGTTTTTCAAGCCTTCTGAAAGATTACAAAAAGAGTATATCTAAAAGGCAGTATATACAGAATAGTATTTGTGAAGTTGAAACAAGGTCAAAACATTCATATTCTTCCTTGGGTTTATTGGACTCAGTTGTTGATCTTATGTTGGAGACGTAATACATGGAAAAGTATATCAGTTAACACACTTTGGTCTTCTTGATAGCTTCTTGCTGGTTAAACAGTCTTATTATGGTCAACCAGGTTCTTGGAAGGAAATTAAAATTTAAATATGTTTTGTTTTTGTAACTATCCTCCCAAAAATTTAGCACTTGCCTATTTATGAAAGACGCTGTATTCATCAAAGTTGGACTACTGCCCAAAGAGCATTAGGTGTTCCTGGAAAGTCGCTTGTGTATCAGAGGCTACAGCTTGGCTTGATAAAATGTGTCATCTCTGAGCCCTTCAATAGCTGTCTATTGACAAAGGTCTAGACAATACAGTTCTGAGTCAGGTTCAATTTGCTGTTGAAAAACTGTATTACAACAGTTTTCTATACATGTTAACTAGTGCTAAATAGTATTGGTTTGTATTTCACTTAATTTTTGGGCTGGTGCCCTTTTATTTTACTTTCTTTAATCCAGTTCATTTATTTATTCATTCATTCATTCATTCATTCATTCATTCATTTAATAGACTTGTCCCCACCCATCTCCCCACAATTTAACCATTGCTAAATAGTATTGGTTTGCATGTCACTTAGTTTATTTTTTATTCTTTCATCCAGTTCCTTTACATTGCTTTAACTTTATTTGTATCAAGATATATTTCTTTTCTCTGACACATTTATACAGCATAATGCTTTTTTTCCCTAGGGACGCACAGTGATATAAGCCATTTGCTACTAGAAAAGCTTTCATCTAAACCTGAGTTTTGGGAAAGAGCGAAGATTTTTAAAAGTATAATCACATATGTTCAACATGAAATGTTCTTCCCAGGATATTTCTGAAAGCACTCCTTACCTCCTGGTTCCTGATGCTGTAGATTAATGGATTGACCATGGGGGTCACTACTATATACAACACAGAAGCCATCTGGTCTAGCTGATAATTCTGCCTAGAGCTTGGCTGTGCATACATAAAGCTGACACATCCGTAGAAGATGGTGATGACCATGAGGTGAGAGCTACAGGTGGAGAAGGCCTTCCTACGGCTTTTGGCAAAGTGGATCTTGAAAATGGTGACCAGGATATAAGTATAGGAGGTGAGAACAGTCAGGCTTGTTATTGTTATAGTGAACCCAACAAATACAAATACCAGGAGATAATTAAGACTGACATCCGAGCAGGAAAGAGCAAAAAGGGGAGGAGCATCACAATAAAAATTCTTAATGAAGTTTGGGCCACAGAAGGACAGTCTAGTTGCAGCTATTGTGTGCACCAAAGCATTAATGATCCCACCAATGTAGGAAATTGCTATCAGCTGAACACACTTTCTTGGGGACATGGTGATCAAGTAGAGTAGAGGATTGCAGATTGCTACATAGCGATCATAGGCCATCACCGCTAGGAGGTAGGATTCTGTGGTGCCAAAGAGAGCATAAAAGTAAAGCTGAGTAAAACAACCCTCGTAGGAAATAATCTTCTTCTCCTTTAAAAGATTGGATAGGAAATTTGGGGTGACAGATGATGAGTAACAAATATCCAAAAAAGATAAGTTGCTGAGGAAAAAGTACATTGGTGTGTGGAGTTGAGGACTGATCCTGATTAAGATAATCATGCTTACATTTCCCACCAGGGTGATGGCATAAACAGCAAAAAATGTCCCAAACAAGATGAGCTGCATTTGTGGATCAACAGTCAATGCTGCGAGTGTGAATTCTGTCACCAGTGTGCTGTTTCCCATGTAATCACAATAACACCGTTGAAGAACACTTCAATCAATTTTCCTTTGCTTCCCAACAATTTGTAATGTAGCCTGAGATCAGAGTCACTTTTCAACTTTCTAGTGAAGAAAAGAGAAATTGGAAGATTTATGATAAAGCACTCAAGTAGTAGAATAATATTCAGTTTACAATGAGCAATATTCAGTCTGCATACATAATGTTTTCTTCCAAATTACAACTAGATTATCATACATGGAGAATTAGGTGCAATGCAATGACATAGCTAGGGTTACACATTTTATGGAGTTCACTAGGCATCTGGACAAGAGCCAAGCCAAGGTAACCATCTGTGTAGAAGGACCCATGGGGTGTAACCTACGATTTGTGAGTAAATTGTTCCAGCCCATGAATAAATTTCTCCATTCGACTATTAAAGACAACTAATAACCAGGAGGGTGCTACTGAACTCTCTGAGCAGAGGAACTCTCCTTTAAACCTGGAAAGACATCAAGAAAGTATCAGAGAAAATATGACCTGCATTTATCTTTCCTTTCGCAGGAGGGCTTGAGAAGCTGCAGTAAAGAATTAGCAAGCTGACTGTGGAAAGTTTCTTATCCCTTCCAGTTGTGTATATTTCTTGGGTTGTTCTTGCTGGATCTACCTGCTCTATGACCTGTAGAAGCTGATCTTTGGGGGGGCTCCTCATTTCTTGAGCTGATCAAACAAATTCTGAATAGCCAAAGCCACACTGACTCTCATGTCATAGTAGACTCATCACTGTCAGCCATATTCCTGTGTGCCTTTGACATTCCTCATTCATATAATTAACTCTACGGAGAAGTTGTTTTTCATTCCGTAAAATACTTGGTCCTGTCGGCTACGTTCTAAGAAGGATTTTTATGAAAATATTTGACTGAAGATTTACTTGTGGGTAAATGTAGTTCCTTTTTCAGTGTTGGTTTTGTCATGTCACTGACACCCACCTTTTCATTGTTAATCTTACTTGCTTTTTGTACCACTCGTTACTAAAATCTCACAGTTCCAAAGAAACCTTTTACTGCTTTATAAATATAACACTTCTCTTGTTTCATCTCCAAATGCCTGATCTTCTAGGTCCAATATTTATTCCTCCCTGAACTTTTAAGTTGTTTCTCATGCAATCTGAGCTATGTAAAATTGTATATATTAAAAAAAAAAATGCCCTGTGCATCATTTTATATGCTTACCATGCATCCTTGATCTGGCCCTCCTCTGAACATCCAGTCAGATCTTCCCCTTAACTTGTCATCCCATGAACTCCTAAAGCACACTCTCACAAGCAATAAAGGACAGCACTTGTATAGTTGTCTTTTTGATGATCAAACTCTCTTGCTTTCTTCCAGCTTCATAGCATCGATCACATTTTAAAATATCCGTAATTTTCAGGCTTCTGATTGCAGGTCTTTGAAAGTTATACTCACATCCTTTTGCTGCTCTGAAGTAATTCAGATATTTTCCTCCAAGCTTCAGTAACTCTACAGCTTTCTCCATTTCTCCAGACAATAATGTTTCCTTCAACTCTCTTTGGAATAATGGAGAAGAGAACTCTACTGAGAGAAACATTGGTTTGGGGACCTTCTCCCTGAAGTGCTTTGAATTGTCCTATCCACTGGTTTGTGTTAATTATACAGTGAAGGTTCAGTAAGCCAAATCACAATTGTTTGCAATATTTGATCCTTTTGGCCCTGAGGAACTGAATAGAATCCTTGAAGGTGTGAGTGTGTCCACTTATATTTTAGATCCATGCCCCTCCTGTTTGGTGAAGGCTTCCCCTCCTCCCTCTTTTATCTTCAGGAGAACTAGGGGGGTTCCTGCCTTAGGCAGTTTCATAAATCTCTACCTTTGTATGAGATTAAGCCATGTTTCTCTCTTCGTTGTCTTGGTAACAAATCTTTCCTCTCTCTGAAGGTCATCTTCTCCCCTCTCCACAAATAAGCTTTCTATTGGATTTCACAATTCCATGAACATTGGTACAGATTTCAACCCCAAAACTATGTACAAATCTATTCTAAATAAATATATAAACCTTTCCAGTATCATGGAATTATGACACTCATCTAATTACCATCTATGCCATTCAGAAAATTAGGTATCCTCTCTTGAATTGCTATTTTTCTGTCTTCATATAAAACCAGCCTTAAATTGTCCATCAAATCAAAGAAAACTTTTGGTAATTTGCCCTCAGTGATTTTAATATTTTTCTCAGAGCTTCTGTCCAGTTGTGAGAAGATCACTCCATTCCAAACCCCCATCAAACACCAATTGTCATATGAGAAACCTACTGATCTCTCCATAAGTTGTTTTTAAAACAATACGTTGTCCTCATTTGGGCACAAATCCCAACTACCAAAATCTTAGTCCCATACAGATTAACTTCCACACCAACAAATCTACCATGGGACATTCTACCAGGGACATTACCCTGAGGGGAGTCACAAGCCTCACGTTAACCGGGACCAACCGAGCGACGGGATGGCTGATGATGTTATTAAGAAAGAAAAGTCCCTCCTCCATTGGAAGTAAAGGTGATAACCCAGGGGGAGCCAGTGCAATCATCACGCCCAGACCGGACGGGGATGAAAGCAACGGGGACGAAAGGACGGGCTCCTTCGTTGAAAGATCGCTTGGGGAAGTTGGAAGGGCAGATGGGGTCCATATCCGATGATATGCGAGCTATAAAGGCAGCCATGGACCAACTGCTTGGAAGGGGATCTACACCTCCCGCACGAGAAGCGGCCGCCACACCAGGAGGCACGGAGGTGGCAGAGCTGTCAGCCGAAGATGAGACTTCCAGCGAGGAGGAGGAGGATATCACACCTAGCAGAGCCAAGAAGAGCCCGATGCAGCAGCGGGGCATCTCCATGAAATTCGGGGGAGATGCTGAGCAGCTGGCTTGCTTTATCACCCAGGTCCGGATCTACATGGAGGGCTACGGGGGTCTGTTCCGCAGCGAGGAGGAGAAGGTTTCCTATGTGTCCAGTTTTTTTGAAGGTATGGCTGCGGAATGGGTGGTTGGCCTACATAGGGCGAAGGACCGGGCTTTAAGAAAATTGGAGGATTTCATGGCGGCTCTCTGCGCGCGCTTTGAAGACCCGTGTGTGGCGCTCAAAGCACGACGCGACCTGGAAAGGCTGAAGCAGGGGTCCAAGTCGGTATCAGAGTACGCCTATGAATTTCGGGGCTTGGCTCAAAGGCTGCCTCACGTGCCGGAGGAGCTGCTGATTGAGTTTTTCCAGAGAGGCTTGCAACCCGAATTGCTGCAGCGTGTGCTGTGCCGGGGTTTCCCGAAAACCTTTAATGAATGGGTCGCTATGGCCGGCGAAGTGGAGGAGCAATGGCGTACCATTGAAGCAAGAACCCGACTTCCGCCCTTACCCGGTGCAAAGAAGGCGGCGCCCAAGGCGAAGACCAGCGCTCCGAAGAGTAGCGGGGGCCGGCGCGTCTGTTTCAACTGCGGGGAGCCGGGGCATTTTGCCGCTGCGTGCCCTAAAGCGAAGACGGAGCAGGAAGGCAAGAAGACGGAACGGAAGGGGCTGAAGTCTTCAAAGCCCGGCAGGAAGGAATCAGCGGCAGCAGGCAGCGAGACGGGAGCTAGAGCGGCAGCACGCGGCGGTGGCAAAACCCGGAAGTTGTCAGCTCCGCTCTCTCTCCGACAGGCGGCTGCTCTTCCAGAGAAAGAAAGCAGCTCACGGGAGGACTCGGAGAGCGAAGAGATGGGGGTGAGTCCCATTAAAATTTGGGTGGAACTAAGGGTGGTGAGGACTAATCGGAGGGCAGAGATACGGGCGCTGATAGACTCTGGCTGCTCCCGAAATCTGATTAACCCCGCCCTTGCCCGGGGTTTGGGACTGCGCTTAAAGAGACTCAAAACCCCTGTGGTTTTTACCCAGCTGGACGGATCGCCAGCGGGGGGAGGGCCGGTGGAGTATCGTACAGAAGAGCTTGAACTAACTATGGGGGACCATAGAGAGACTATTAAATTCCTAGTGACTCCCATGGCATGCAACCCAGTGCTTCTGGGCATGAACTGGTTAAAAAGGAAGAACCCAGAAGTGAACTGGGAGGAGAAGATCTTGCGTTTCCCGAAGGAGGGGGGAGTGGAAGTTGAAGGAATTACCGAAACGTTGTCAGATGAAGAGATGGGTGCTGTGAGTGGGGAAAAGGCAGTGGAAGCTGCAATCCAGATTCCCAAGGAATACCGCGACCTGCAGGAGGTGTTTAGCGAAAGGGAGTCAGATCAGCTACCCCCCCATCGTGCCAGTGACTGTGCCATAGAGATTGAGCCGGGGGCTAAATTTCCAAGGAAGAAAATGTATCCAATGACACCCAAAGAGTTGGAAGCATTGCGGGAGTTCATTGACAAGAATCTAAAGAGGGGCTTTATTGTACCTACGCATTCTCAAATTGCTGCACCGGTGCTATTTAGGGAAAAGAAGGATGGCTCCCTACGTTTGTGCACGGATTATAGAGGGCTAAATGCCATTTCTGCTGACAACAGGTACCCACTCCCCTTAATGAAAGACCTGTTGGCACATTTATCCAAAGGGAAAATTTTCACCAAGCTGGATTTAAGGGAGGCGTACTTCAGGGTGCGAATACGTGAAGGAGACCAATGGAAGTCCGCCTTTAACACGCCTCTGGGGTGCTTCCGTTATGAAATAATGCCGTTCGGATTAAAAGGAGCGGCGGGGGTATTCATGCAACTTATAAATGAGGTGTTACAAGAGTATTTATACCAGGGGGTGTTGGTTTATCTGGACGATATCCTGATTTACACTGAAACCATGGAGCAACATGTGCAATTAGTCAGGAAGGTGCTAAAAAAGCTACTGGAAGCTCAGTTGTATGCCAAGCTCTCCAAATGTGAATTTCATAAACAGCAAATTGACTATTTAGGATATAGAATTTCGCATCAGGGAATTGAAATGGACCCAGCAAAGGTGAGGGACGTTACAGGTTGGGAGGCTCCCAAAACCAGGCGTCAGCTTCAAAGTTTCCTGGGCTTTGCTAACTTCTATCGGCAGTTTATACCCAACTTTGCCCAAGTAGCACTCCCACTTACCGATTTGTTGAAAACCAAGGGCAAGGACAAGGCGAAGGCATCAAAACCTGGAGCCCCCTTAGCCTGGACTAAGGAGTGCCAGGAGGCGTTTCAAAGTTTAAAGCGTCTGTTTACGGCTGAACCAATCTTAAAACACCCTGATCCAGAACAGCCATTTGTCATACAGGCAGATGCTTCGGATGTAGCAGTGGGAGCTGTGTTGTTGCAGAAGGGGGCAGGGGGGGAACTGTTTCCTTGTGCATACATATCCCGGAAATTTTCAGAGACTGAGAGACGCTGGTTGGTGTGGGAAAAGGAAGCGTTCGCAGTACGCTGGGCATTAGTTTGTTGGAGGCATTTGTTAGAGGGGTCACCCCATCCATTTGAAATTTGGACTGATCACAAGAATCTAGAGGCTTTGACTGCACCGAGGAAACTGTCACCAAAGCAAATGAGATGGGCACAATATTTTCATCGATTTAACTTCTCCCTGAAGTATATTCCTGGGGGAAAAAATTTTCTGGCAGATGCTCTGTCTCGGTTGCCTCAACACAATAGCAAACGGGAGGAAGTAGTCGCTCCAGTAATTCCATGTACCCAAGCAGCCCTAAGAGTGGTCACTAGAGCTCAGAAAAAAAAGGGTGAAGGACAACCAGAAGGAGAGTTATTGGTAAAATTAAATGCCCAGATTGCTCAGGATGAGTGGTTCAAAAGCAACAGCCAGTTGCTAGTAAACAAACAAGGGGCATGGTGGTGGCAAGACAAGCTATATGTCCCTGCAGATGCTAGAAAGTGGGTTTTGCAAAGAAGTCACGACAGCAAAACAGCTGGGCACTTTGGTTTTGTGAAAACATTACATCTGATCAGACGTCAATTTTGGTGGCCAACAATGAGAAAAGATGTAGGGGAATATGTAGCCACATGCCCCACGTGTGCTATGGCCAAAAAGAGAGGGGGCAAACCAATGGGGCTTCTACAGACAGTAGCAAACCCTGTAGCTCCTTGGAAGCAAATAAGCATGGATTTTATTGTAGACCTGCCTGAAAGCAACAAAAAGACTGTTATTTGGGTAGTTACAGACCTTTTTTCCAAACAAGCACATTTTGTGGCATGCCAAGCCATTCCATCAGCACCCAAATTGGCTAAATTATTCATACAACATGTCTACCGAGCTCATGGGGTCCCAGAACGGATAATTTCGGATCGCGGGGTCCAGTTTACTGCCAAATTCTGGAGAGCGTTCCTAAAACTACTGGGGGCATCGCAAGGCTTGAGTTCGGGTTACCACCCCCAGACAGCGGGATCATGTGAACGTCTGAACTCAGTATTGGAACAGTATTTGAGATGTTTCATTAACTACCAACAAGACAATTGGGATGAACTGTTACCATTCGCTGAAGTAGCTTATAATAATGCAGTGCACCAAAGCACTGGTCTCACCCCTTTTAAAATAGCTACAGGACAAGACTTTGTACCCATCCCAGAACTGCCTAAGCAGACCACTCAAGTCGCTTCGGTTGATGAGTGGATCCAGCAGATGACACAAGTGTGGCCTCAGATTGCTGCCTCGTTGCAGGAGGCCAGAGCTACATACAAGAAATTTGCAGATGCTAAGAGAACACCAGAAAAAGACTGGAAAGTAGGAGATAAGGTTCTTTTATCTACTAAACATCTTAAATCATTACAACCTTCCAGAAAGCTCGCTCCAAGATTCATAGGGCCTTTTGTCATCGATAAAGTAATTAATCCAGTTTCACTACGATTACAGATGCCTGCCACCTTTAAAAAAATCCATCCAGTATTCCACTGCGACCTGCTTAAACCATATAAGGAGTCTTCTCAGTGGCATCCCTCTCCAGTACCTCCTAAACCATTGATGGTTGAAGGAGAACAACATTTTGAAGTTAAAGAAATACTGGACAGCAGAAAGCACAGGGGGGGGGTTCAATTTTTAATTCAGTGGAAACATTTTCCCAAGTCAATGGCTGAATGGGTTGACAAGAAACATGTAAAGGCCCCACGTTTAGTTAAAAAATTTTATGATGCTTATCCTACAAAGCCTTAACAATTAGATTGGTTATTGTATTATGTGTATCTTTGCTTTTCCTTTTAGAGTGAAGAAGAGGAATCATCTGACTGACATCCTTTTCTGTGGAGGGGCAGTATGTCAGAATCCTCGCAAGATTTTATAGTAGATTATTATATGGCTAGTTTAAAAAAAATGATTTTTTCTACATGCTGCGGTTCTGCCATTGGAAAAGGGGAGGGGGAGTAGGAAGGAGAGACCGTTTGATGCAGATGGTTTCTTATCACAAGCCCTGGAATGTTCAAGGCCATGCCAGCAAGGGAATCAGAAGACAAGAACTAAGGGCGAAGAAAGGGGGGGAAAAGAAAGAAAAGCAGTTTTTGGCGCGCTTTTATTCAGTCTCAGCAATGCTTTGGATCTGTACACTTATTCTTAATAAATGAACTTTCTTTTGAATCAATATTGGTTGCAAGGAGAGTTACTGGTTTTAAGATCAACAAGTGGCAGTTCGTTACAATAGGTCAATACAAATTCTGGTTTTAGTTGGGGATTTATATACAAAACTACTCCATTTCTTCTTTTTCTTCCTGCTGAAAGAAATTCTTAACCCATTTTTTTTTATAAACCTAATACTTTATGTCCTTTTTTCTAATAGGTGTCTGTTGTACACCAATTATATCTTCTTTTAACTTTTTCAAATAATGATTTCTCTCTCTCTCTCTCTCTCTCTCGGGTCACATTTGTTCCATGTATATTCCACGATAAGTGTTTGTAATCCATAATCAAGCCAAGAATTTAGAAAAATTGATACCTGTAGCACCTAGTTCAGTATCATCCCTTTCAGATTCCTGTTGCTCCTGTTGGAGTTCTTGTGTCATCTCCTCTGATGCCTCCATTTGAATCTCCTCCAATTTCTCTTTGAATTTTTCTTGAAATTCCCTTGCCTTCTGGACACAATTCAATCAAAACCTCTGCTGTTTAAAAGCAAAAACCACACCTTCCAATTTATCCCATCGAAATGGGGTCTTTTTCTACTTTAATCTCTCGGTCAAAAAAGAATACTCTTTTCTCTTATGCAAAATTCTAATAGGACTTTCTTTCAGAACAATTACAGCTGTATTATCAATCTTCAGACTTGTATTAAAAAGGTGCCGCAAAATTTGATCCCTTGTTTTCTTCCTTACAAGGTACACCAAAACATCCCTTGGAACATTTCTCATTCTTGCATATCTTGTATTCATTCTATAGACTTTGTCAATTTCTGCCTCTATAGCCCCTACATCCCAATCCAAAGAATTGGCTAAAGATTTAATAATTTTTTCTCTAATATTTTGACCAGAATCCTCTGGGATTGCTCTAAATCACAAATAAAATTCCTTCTCTCTCAATTCCAGTAGAGCCAGATTATCTAGTTCTCTTTCCAAGAATTCCTTTCCTTTATCTAATTCCTTTCTATAACTTCCATCTTACTCTCCAAAATTTCCACTCCGTCATTAATCTGACATCTGCAGACAGATGTCCAGTCGCTCAAACATTTTCAGAAGCAAATCTGGGTAATTCCTCTCTCTGCTTTGCTGATCCTCCCCTCCTTTCCATTCTTCCACTTTTCTGATGGTTGTCTGAATAAAAAAAGAACAAATATCACTGGAGGGGCTTTCTGGCCCTTGTGATAATGGTGGAGGTAAAGGTTGGCAGAGGAATCTTCTAGGTGAATCTATGGAAATCAGCCTTATAAGCTTTTTCTGATGCACCTCAGGATTCCTCCAAATTATCAAACTGGAAATCTTTTCAGTATTTGAGGATAGGAGAGAATGGTAGTTAATAATGGGCTTCACCTTTTTAGGGGAGACAATTCTCAATTTCCTTTTAATCCACTTTAGGTACAATTCCTAGTATATAACTCCCAACATAAACCTTGACATGGGTTGGGCCATGAGAGCTTCTAAAGTTAAGATCCCTGTTAATTCATATTGAAATGCCCTTTGGAAGAGGAAACTATACTGAGGTGGATGAACTTACAGTGCTGTGGCATAATTCATAAAGATATATCATTAACCAAGAAATGGACCCTATCAACAGCCTATATAGTTTTCTTCATTATCTTCATTGATTCATTTGGCATTGTCTTCTTCATTCTTTGAATATTTCTACCTGGACAGCCACTGTAATTCAGGGATGATGAGGGAGAAAGGAAGTCTTTCGTATGCTGAAATACTTCCTTTGCCTGCCTGCACCACATATAAATGCCCAGCTCAGGAAGTGGCAACGGGGGGCACTCCAGCTGTTATTGAACTGCAACATCCAGAGTCCCTCACCACTGGCCATCTACATAGAGTTCCTAGGATCTGGAGCTCAAACTCTACATGGCACAGAATACATAACCTTGACATAATATAGACTTTGATTCTCTCCCATATATACCATTTCAGACTCAACCAATCAACTGAAAATACTTCAGAGAAAACCGATTTTTCTTCCTTATCATTATCGTAAGATCCAATTGCTGTGCTCAGCTCCTCTCTTTATGCAAGTTCCTTTCCATCCCAGACTATGAACTGGTTAAACTACAATTGCATCAATTTATGATGCATCACTTGATAATCAGAAGTTGAATGTATGGACAATTCTAGGAACTTCAATGTTCTATTTAAAGCAGTCTCACATTTTGGGAATAGCTGAAACATTATTTTTTCAAGTTCTAGAATTCTGCATATGCTTTCTACCATCAATATCTCAATGCCCAGTGACTCTCTTCTCTTCTTTAATCATGTTTCCACACTGAATAAGAAGGTCAAATTTTGGAGAGGACTTCTATGAGCTTTAAGTGGCACATATCTAGAAGGCCTACCCATCCTCTGTTTGGCCCTAACAGAGCAATATATTTGCTCTGGATCCAAAGACAAGAAGTGCACCAATGTGAAAAGGGGAAAACAACTTTATTGAATGAAACAGAATAATAGGACTAAAATCATCTTACATCCCTTCTGACTGGCAGAAACTCCCAAGGATGAGAACAGATGGACCAATGAAGCCAATTTGTACATATTTACGGTCGTCCTTGGAGGGATGCTGAGGACTTCTATAGTTGAATGTTATCTATCTCTCCATGCTTGCTTGCACCTGTTATATTAACGTATCGTGAGCCCAAGGATATCCTCCACCATATGGTCTTTTTGATTGATTATGGGCCATCAAGTCAGTGTTGACCTTTTCTACCACTTAGATAAATCTTCTCCAGGTTGATCTTTCCCAAAGTGATCTTTCAGGGCTTCCAGTGATCCGGGCATCACCATTGTAATGATGGTGATCAACTATCTTCCCTTTTTTAAACCAACCATACTTTTTTCATTGTATTATAAAATTTATTATAAATCGCGCATCAGTCTCAAGCCAGGGCACATATAATTGGAAAACAAGAACCTTACTATTTAATTATTGTAATCTATAAGCATGAGGAAAGGAGATACAAAGAACTAACCTTCCTGGCCATATCTCCCACACTTTTGCTCCCTCCTCCCTCCTTAAACTTGAGGGTAGAGTAGGGAACAGGGAGGAAATTGGAGGAGGGACGCAGCTATTCAAACCCACCACATGCTGCTGTTTCCTGTTCAAGGATAATGTGCAACTGGTGCTACAGTTGTGATGCTATGGATCTGTGGAATGCAATTGCTTTTTAGTTTGCAAAGCAGCAACATTTTTATCTGGATATTATGAGCAGCAGCAGCAGCAGCATCAAAAATGATGTCATCTCTAAGTTGTTTTACATAAAATATGTCTTCTACTTATTGCCAAGAATAAAATACTGATAATGCAATCCTTTAGATCACCTCCTCCAGTACATGTGAAAGAGTTCTAATATCCAACAGAGATATTTTTCTCATCTGAGCTTGCCTCTCACCTCCCCCGCAACCTGCACAACTATTTCCTGGGTGAGAGAAGGAAACTTCAGAAAGCCCCCAATTGCTCTGTCAGAAAAATGGCAAGGAATACTGCTATTACAGAAACCGGTCTATCTAGCTTTTGCAAACTACTGGGTCAGACTATCCTGAAATAGTTGCAATATTTTCAGCTAAAAAGTTGGACAGAGAAAAATGGATGAAGAAGGGAAACATTTCTTACTTTAATTCCATTTCATTCTTTAAGTGATAGTAGGAAAGTATTAAACCGATTTCTAGAAATATTAGTAATTACTATTCCTTAATAAGTAAGGAGTAATTACTTTCATCTTAAGAAGAATGAGATATTAGGCGATATCTTACTTTCTACTAAGAGAAAAGATAAAGATATTTGGATGGGAGATTGCTAGGAAAGCTTAAATAGGAATTAGTCTGGGAAGCTGAAAAGCTCTGTATCACAGGTGGTTCCATGAAATCACCAGCAGTTGAGTTTGACTAGTGAAAGATTTTACCTGAATCTGGTACTTTAGTAAATCAATGCTACATGACCTAATATTGGCTTACTATAATATACTGAGACAGAGAAATGTGGATACCAAAGGGCTGTTTTTCAGACAGCTTTCTGGAATTACTGGAACTGTCATATTTTAGTCTTATTATGAAGGATGGCAAGCTATGGAGTATCCTGGATGACATATCATATTCTTTAAATCCATTGTTACAGTATTTGGCAAGTGATATTAACAAAAAAATAGAACACTTATTTATTTATTTATTTATTTATTTATTTATTTATTTATTTATTTATTAAACTTGTCCCCGCCCATCTCTCCCCAATGGCGGACTCTGGGCAGCTCACAACATATTAAAACTATAAATAGATATACAATTAAAATTTATAACAGCACACATTTACAGAAATAAAAGGAAAAAAAATCCAGGAGGCTGATGGTTCAAGGCAGCAACACCAGGCCTCTAGGGGGCTAGCCAACCCCATATCTGATGACCTCCTTCCCCACCCCAGGCCAGATGGCAGATCCAGGTCTTCAAGTCTCTCCGAAAGGCCGGGAGTGAGGGGGCCTGTGTCACCTCCGGGGCAAGATGTTCCAAAGGCGTGGGGTACAGCAGAGAAGGCCCATCTTCTGGACCCCGCTAGTCGGAGTTCTTTTGCCGAGGGGGTCCAGAGCATGCCCTCTCTGTGTGATCAGGTGGGATTGGTTGAAGTCATGGGGGACAGGCAGTCCCTCAGGTAACCTGGCCCCATGCCATGTAGGGCTTTAAAGGTGATAACCAACACCTTTAATTGGACCTGGAAGCAAACTGGTACCCAATGCAGCTCATGGAGCAATGGTGGTATATCAGTCCTTCTTCAGATCCCAAAAATAGCTCGCACGGCTGCGTTCTGGACAAGCTGAAGCTTCTGGATACTGTATCTTGGAACTTTATAGAACCACAAACTGAATAACAGATTTCTGCTATCTAAACTCAAAGAAATAAAAATATGGACAAATGATAGTAAAGAAGTAGTAAACAGAAAATCTTTAGTTAACTCGTATGTATTGCTTTCCAAAAAAATAACATGTCAATATATTTTTATATAAACACTTCCCACTGGAATGAATTCAGGTTGGAATCCCATCTGCACATAACAGAGAATAGGCCAGATTGAACTCATGGAGGCTTCATCTCAGTAGGCGTGCATACCATTGTCTTACAAGAAAGTATACGTCTATTTAATTGTACTCTTGTGCCACTATGTAGTTCTGAAGATACAACAATATCATATGTAAATGTTCCTTGGTAAAAGTTTGATTTAAGAACAAAGGGATGCAGCTTTTTTTCCTAGGGCTTTTCTGATGGCAGTTCTGACCTCCTGGTTCCTCAGGCTGTAGATCAAGGGGTTTAGCATGGGGGTCACCACTACGTAAAATACAGAAGCCATTTGGTCTAGGCAGTGAGACTGTCTAGAGCTTGGTCGTGCATAGATAAAGCTACCACATCCGTAGAAAATGCCAATGACCATGAGATGAGATGTACAAGTGGAGAGGGCTTTCTGATGACTCTTGGCAGAGTGATCCTTTAAAATAGTGACCAGGATGTAAGTGTAAGAGGTGAGAATGGTCAGGCTGGTTGTTATTGCATTGAACCCCACAAATAAAAACATCAAGAGATCATTAAGACTAATGTTGGAGCAGGCAAGTGCCAATATGGGAGGAACTTCACAATAAAAATGCTTAATGATGTTTGGGCCACAGTAGGATAATTGAGAAGCAGCAGTTGTGTGCACTAAAGCATTTATGATCCCAGCAATATAAGAAAATGCTATCAGCTGGACACGCTTTTCTGGGGACATGGCGATCAAGTAGAGTAGAGGATTGCAGATTGCCACGTAGCGGTCATAGGCCATCACAGCTAGGAGGTAGCACTCTGTGGTGGCAAATAGGCCGTAAAAGTAAAGCTGAGTAAAGCAACCCACAAAAGAAATAACCTTATTCTCTTTTAAAAGATTGGATAGTAACTTTGGGGTGACAGACGATGAATAGCAGATATCCAAGAAAGATAAATTGGTGAGGAAAAAGTACATTGGGGTGTGGAGTTGAGGACTGCTCCTGATTAAGACAATCATGCCCACATTTCCCACCAGGGTGATGGCATAAACAGCCAAAAATATCACAAAGAGGATGAGCTGCACCTCTGGGTCATCGGTCAACCCAGTGAGTATGAATTCTGTCACCTGTGTGCGGTTTCCCATTGAATCGTAATACACTGTGGAAACTGAAAGAATGCAGTAGTCAGTATGACATGTTCTCTTAAACATTTCAAGTGCCAATAGAGTAACAAAACCTTAGGAATCACTGAATCCCACACACCCAACCCCACGGCACTGTGTCTGAACACTGGGAGAAGTTTGAGGAAAATGAGGTGAGAATATTCCTCCGAAATAATGTGTATTGTAGCAAAGCCCCTTTTGGACTTTTTGTGGAAAACAGGAAAAAAATGAAATTATGATATTAGTAAAATTAATAGTCTATTCCTATAATAGAATATAGGAAAAATGGATGTTAAGTTGTAATCTTAGAGTAAGAGTTTAATGCACGAATTACTTATATCTGCTGTAAAAGAAGCAAGAAGTCATTTTTTTGTATTTCTGTTTCTTTTTTCTTTTTGTTTCTTTTTCTGCACTTCTGCTTTCCTTCCTTCTCTTTACACTTCATTTCCTTCTATTCTGTTTCTCAATTATTAGTTTTTGTTAGTTTTTATCTTTTTGTTTTTAAAGTTTAATAAAGTTATTATTGTAGCAGACATCTTCACTATGAGAAATACCCAGAATAGGGCTATGTGTATATATATATATATATGTGTGTATATATATATATATATATATATATATATATATATATATATTGGTCTGCTCTCAGTCATTACTGACCCTGCAGTGACCGCCCCCTAGCGGTTTTCAAGGCAATTGTATCTTTTTGTTTTTTGGAAGTAGTCTTTGCCAGAGCCTCCTTCCTAGAGCATAGCCCAGCTGGCAAGCGCAGGAGGCGGGATTTCCGTTGCTTCGCGCCCCATTTTTCGGGCGAGCGCGGTTTCGCGCTTTACCGGCCACTGGTCCCGTCTCTCAGTGCAAGGCGCTGCCAGCATTTTTCCTCCCACCGGAGTGAGAGTCCCCATTTATCTACTCACGTAAGTTTTCGATCTGTTGGGTTGACAGAAGCTGCGGGTGGAGAAACAAGAGCTCACCTTGTTTAACGCGAGACGCTGGAGTCAAACCGCTGCAGTTTTCAGCCATTTCTGGCTGGCAGCTTTCAGCATCATTAAGCCGCTGCGCCACCGCGTCCCGCATATCTATATTACAATACAATATATCGCATACATTTATACAGAGGGAGATTGAGAAAGAGACTTCGACACACACATGCCACATGGTGGGAAAGAGACTGGGGTTTTAATCAAAACAAAACCGAACTCGATTAAAATACATCCTGAGGTCAACAGGTTGTTGCAGGAAGAGAATGTTGTTACTAAATGGTGTGGCAAACGCAAAGAGCAGAGGTCTTTCTTTGCGACCTGACCAAAGATCTGAATCAGGTCAGCCACCAGGTCAGAAGAAGTTACTCATATCATGAAGTATCCATATTCTGCTGTTCTATTATCACTTCTTCATTATTATTACTGGAGGACAAATCAGTAGGTACAAAGTACTGCAAGGCAGGCAGTTACGGATATGAGTCTGTGTGATCCAAATTAGGGCCCCAAAGGGATGTCTGAAGGAAAACAGCATCCTATTTTTCCCAGAACGCAGGACCTGGCATAATTGCTTGTCAACAGCTACTGTTAGAATCAGATGGATAAGTGAAGAATTTTCAGTCAGTAATACAGAGCCACACAGAGCAATTTTGAAAATGTCCTATTAAGAGAGAGACGCTGCTAAACTCACCCTGTTACACGAAGTTCAATCGCACCTTCAGCAGTTTAAAGCATTCTCTTCCTTCAGAGCTCATTTTTGGTTGTGGGCAGATTACTTCCACGTGAAACCGATTGCAAAATGCTTCGAGTGTCAGGAGGCAGTTCAGATATATTTCACCTCCAGGTTACTCTGGGTGTTTTTATTAACATGGTAAGCAATTTTCCCATACTGTCTTTGGGACTTTGCAGGAGAACTTAATTCTACTGAAGAAATCCTGGGTATTCCCTTAGTAGTTCCCATCCCAGGCACAATGTATAATGTTTATCCTAATAACCACCAAGGGACTTGCATCAGAGCCGAATTATAATGCTCTGGCTACATGACAGAACAAAGCACTTATTGCCATTTTTAAGCATAGATTTCGCAGTAAAATATCACTTGGTCCTGACAGGCTGTTTGTCCCACACAGTTCTGAGATTCCCCACTGGGGGGGGGTTCTTGCCCTGTGAACCCATGAATGCCACGGAAATGCCAAAAATAATCTTGCAGTGATAAATCTAAACTGACAACCCCTAACTTTCACTATTCTTTCTTTCAGCTCATCCAGTTCTAAATGCCAAGAAGTCTAAGCATGATTGATGGTTGAAGAATTTTTATTATGATTTTTGCACTGGAAGAGATATTTTGCAGTGTTACCAAAAATTCCTATAAATAAATATAACCAGTTCCTCTCCCCCACACCTTTTTTCCCCCCATCAGCTTTTTGTTCCCTGCTATCTACTTGCTCCATTCCTCCTGGAAACCAGATAATTATACCAAAGCCGCGATGGACATCTTGGGTCATTTCTTTGCCATCTCTAGAATAACAGTCCTATTATCAAGAGCAACTGTCACAGATTCCTATGAAATATAATTGATGAACATTCACCATAAACCCAAGTTTTGGTAAGCATCTGATCTCACCTTTTGGGCTTCCCGAATTGCTTTCAATGACACACTGCTATTTAAATTGAATAAAGTTCCTTGTCCTGTATTCGTGCATATTTGGAAAAGCCTGGTAGTTTGGGGGCTACGTGAAGACAAATAGTAGTCCCTCTTTTTAACCTTGGAATCTATGAAATTGATTCTTGGCAAAGCATTAAATGTATAACCTCCCGTCTGCCCCTTTCAAGAGTCCAGCTATTAAGTTTAAAAGAGATGATGATTAATCCCATTTGAAACCTCCAATATGATTGCATTCCCCAGTTTGAAACAGACCCAAACAAATCTTGATCTGTCTACTTGACAAACAGCCCTCTACAAGCAGGCAACATTTTTAGAAAGGCCACTCCTACCGATATTAAGAATCAGGCAGATAGGGTTTAAAAGTTAAAGCCTTTAAAGTCATGAATTCAGCCTGGGATGTTGCATTTTCTAATCTGTCACATGCAATGGTTTAATACCTGAGGAAATTCAATACAAAAGTATACAATTAGAATAATCTATGTGCCCCCAACTCCCAGTGACTCTGGACTCTGATGCATTCTTAGAATAGCATAGATTCTGATCTCATCAGTCTTGATAGAGTATAATGCAACCTGAAACAGCAAGACTATTGTGTTCAGTTCTGACATTGTTCTCTTCATTTGATTCTTTTGTTTTAATGGACCATTGCAACTTAAAACTTCTGTGTGAGTGAATATAGAATTCTCTAAAATACAGAAAAACTTGGATACATCTTTTCCTATGGACTATGTATCTTGTAGTGTCTGATTTTTTTCAGAGTGATACAAAACATTATTCGTTTTCTTCTCTGCACCTCCTAAACGTAACAGACCATCTACTTGGAGAATCTAAGACAAGATATATACCTTGGTAACAAGGAGGATATGGCTGTGACTTGGACTCTTCTGGAATTGTATTAAAGTTACTCGTGACCCATCCAGCTAACTGACTTATCCCTAGCAAAGGACGATGAAATAAAAGAATAGAAGAGAATAAGAGACAAATGCTTTGTGGGAGATCGGGACTCTAAACCGTCCTTTACATGACCCAACATAATTCAGAAGACACACTTTTTTCTGCCAGCATACTTAACCATAATCACACAAAACTGAAGTCCTTCCCAATCCACATCATAAATACCTTAGGAAAATCTACACACAGTAGTCACTCTTCCAATCAGACTGTGCCAGTCACCAAGGTATTCACATTTGTCGCTTCCAGCAAACTTTAGGAGTGCTGTTCATTTTTTCCTTTATGTCCTGCTCCCAGAAATGTTAAAGGCACTCAGATTACAGAGCAAGAGAAATTAGGTTGTTTTGCCCTGAGTTGTTTCCATATATTTGCACTATGGTAAGGATTCTCATTTTAATTGGTCTCTAAAATAATCTAGCCTACTCAGGCCACAGTTAATAGGCTTCAGCTGAGTTTTGAATCCTGAATTAAGTCAGGCGGATCAGACACATTTGGAAGCAGGATTCTTTCCAAAGCAGACTGGATCAGAACTTACTGGCCATTCCATTAAAAGTTCAGATTACACATAACAATGAATCTTGTCCTTATTAGTTTGACATTCATTTTGTTTAATCTCCTAATGAGCTTCTGTTCCTGCAAATATTGTTCAGTTAGATGCAAGAGAAAAATGAGATAGCATTTTCTTCGTTACTGATGATGGAACATGGGAAGATTTAGGCTTTAGGTCTTGAGTCAGATTAAGGAAGGGGTCTTCAAGTCAGTAAAAAATGAAGTGGGGTTGTCCTACAAATCACTGAAGTGGGGTCTGAACTGAAGTTTGCAACTTCTGTAATTAAGGAATGCGTGGCTATTTTGATTTGGGACGGATTCATTTCACAAGGTTTCTATCATAGTTAAAATGAAAACAGGAATGGATTACTCAGTATGTTTGTTAAATGTAGATTAAAATGTTTTGATTGCAACTTTTGCAAAAAAATTGCTGAAGATATTACTGTCAATAATGCATCCTGCAAATGCTGGCTTTGTGAAGCTTCTGGTAATATCAAATTATCAGTACATGGTTTAAACAATACATTCTGAAAAATATGTAATGGACATAGTAGCCTCATTAGCTACAGGAAAAAGCCTTTGAAACAGTACAAATTAAATTTCTGGAACATGTTATAAAAATGGATTCCCATCAAACTTTCAAGACTTCTGAAACATTACAAAAAGAGTATAACTAAAAGGCAATATATGCAGTTAAAGTATTTGTCACACTCATTCTTTCGACAAGACATATCAACTGCTTTGGAAACCTCTATAGTTTGAATGCCCCAGATAAAAGTTATTTACAGGCTAAACCATCAATTCTGTTTTATCCACAATGAAAAAAATAAATATTAACAATATAAAGAAATTTGGAACAGAGAACTGGATGTTCCTATATTATATATATATCCATTTTATTACAGCCCTAAGGCCAGATACAGTCAAAGTATACAATACAACCCTCTTACATTTATATATATAAAATCATTGGTCTCAACTTTTAAGAAACGTTTAATGTATTTCATAAGAATAGTATTTATGAACTTAAAATAAGGTCAAAACATTAAAATTCTTCCTTGGGTTTATTGGACTCAGTTGTTGATCTTATGTTGGAGACGTAATACGTGGAAAAGTACATCAGTTAACACACTTTGGTCTTCTTCTTGAGGGCTTCTTACCAGTTAAACAGACTTATTATGGTCAGCCAGGTACTTGGAAGGAAATTAAAATGTAAATATGTTTTGTTTTTGTAATTATCCTCCCAAAAATTTAGAACTTGCGTATTTATGTAAGACGCCATATTCCTCACAGTTGGACTGCTGCCCAAAGAGCATTATGTGTTCCTGGAATGTCACTTGTGTATCGGAGGCTACAGCTTGGTGTGATAAAATGTGTCATCTCTCAGCCCTTGAATGGCTGTCTATTGACAAAGATCTTGACAATACAGTTCTGAGTCAGGTTGAGCTGATTGTTGAAAAACTGTTTTGCAGCAATTTCCTGTAGATGTTAACTAGTGCTGAATAGTATTGGTTTGCATTTCACTTAGTTTTTGGGGAGGTACCCTTTTATTTTAATTTCTTTAATCCAGTTCTTTTATATTGGTCTAATTTTATTTGTACCTATATACTTTTCTTTTTTTCTACAACCTAACTGTATATTATTTAGTGAGACAAAATGATAGAAACCATTTGCTACTAGAACAGCTTTTATCAAAAGCTGAGTTTGGGTAAATAGCAATGACTTTAAATAGAACTGGATTAAAGAAAGTAAAATAAAAGGGCACCACCCCAAAAACTAAGTGAAATGCAAACCAATACTATTCAGCACTAGTTAACATCTACAGGAAATTGCTGCAAAGCAGTTTTTCAACACTAAGCTGAACCTGACTCACAACTATATTCTCTAGACCTTTGTCAATAGGTCATATAATCATATATGTTCAACATGAAATTTTCTTCCCAGGATATTTCTGAAAGCACTCCTTACCTCCTGGTTCCTCATGCTGTAGATTAATGGATTGACCATGGGGGTCACCACTACATACAACACAGAAGCCATCTGGTCTAGCTGATAATTCTGCCTAGAGCTTGGCTGTGCGTACATAAAGCTGAGACATCCGTAGAAGATGGTGATGACCATGAGGTGAGAGCTGCAAGTGGAGAAGGCCTTCCTACGGCTCTTGGCAGAGTGGATCTTGAAAATGGTGACCAGGATATAAGTGTAGGAGGTGAGAACAGTCAGGCTTGTTATTGTTATATTGAACCCAACAAATACAAATATCAGCAGATAATTAAGACTGACATCTGAGCAGGAAAGAGCAAAAAGGGGAGGACCCTCACAATAAAAATTCTTAATGAAGTTTGGGCCACAGAAGGACAGTCTACTTGCAGCTATTGTGTGCACTGAAGCATTAATGATCCCAGCAATGTAGGAAATTGCTATCAGCTGAACACACTTTCTTGGGGACATGGTGATCAAGTAGAGTAGAGGATTGCAGATTGCCACATAGCGGTCATAGGCCATCACAGCTAGGAGGTAGCATTCCGTGGTGCCAAAGAGAGCATAAAAGTAAAGCTGAGTAAAACAACCCCCGTAGGAAATCATCTTCTTCTCCATTAAAAGATTGGATAGGAAATTTGGGGTGACAGATGATGAGTAACAAATATCCAGAAAAGATAAGTTGCTGAGGAAAAAGTACATTGGTGTGTGGAGTTGAGGACTGATCCTGATTAAGATAATCATGCTTACATTTCCCACCAGGGTGATGGCATAAACAGCAAAAAATGTCCCAAACAGGATGAGCTGCATTTGTGGGTCAACAGTCAATGCAGTGAGTATGAATTCTGTCACCAGTGTGCTGTTTCCCATGTAATCACGATAACACCATTGAAGAACACTTCAATCAATTTTCCTTTGCTTCCCAAAGATTTGTAATGTAGCCTGAGATCAGAGTCAATTTTCAACTTTCTAGCAAAGGAAAGAGAAATTGGAAGATTTATGATAAAGCACTCAAGTAGTAGAATAATATTCAGTTTACAGTCAGCAATATTCAGTCTGCATACATAATGTTTTCTTCCAAATTACAACTAGATTGTCATACATGGAGAGTTAGGTGCTATGCGATGAAATAGCTAGGGTTACGTATTTTACTGAGTTCACTAGGCATCTGGACAAGAGCTGAGCCAAGGTAACCATCTGTGTAGAAGGACCCATTGGGTATAACCTATGATTTGTGATTAAAATATTTTCAGCCCATGAATAAATTTCTCCATTCGACTATTAAAGACAACTAATAACCAACAAAGTGCTACTGAAATCTCTGAGCAGAGAAACTCTCCTTTAAACCGGGAAAGACATCAAGCAAGTATCAGAGAAAATATGACCTGCATTTATCTTTCCTTTCCCAGGAGGGCTTGAGAAGCTGCAGTAAAGAATTAGCAAGCTTCTGAATTTTTACATTTCCTGATTCCTAGGCACTCCCTGTTGTTTCTGATGCAATCTGAGCGGGGGAAAACACCATATTAAAAAAAATAAAATAAAAGGCCATGTGCATCGTTTTGTATGCTCAGAATGCAGGCTTAATCTGGTCATTCTCTGAATAACCCATCCATTGTCCTTGAAGTAACAATAACTTGTCATCCCATGAACTCCTAAAGCACACTCTCACAAGCAATGAAAGACAACACTTGTATAGTTGTCTTTTTGATGATCAAACTCTCTTGTTTTCTTCCAGATTCATAGCATCGATCACATTTTAAAATATCCGTAATTTTCAAGCTTCTGATTGCAGGTCTTTGAAAGTTATGCTAACATTCTTTTGCTGCTCTGAAGAAATTCAGATATTTTCCTCCAAGCTTCAGTAACTCAATAGCTTTCTCCGTTTCTGCAGACAATAATGTTTCCTTCAACTCTCTTTGGAATAATGGAGAAGAGAACTCTACTGAGAGAAACATTAGTTTGGGGACCTTCTCCCTGAAGTGCTTCAAATTGTCCTATCGACTGGTGTGTGTTAATTATACAGTGAAGATTCAGTAAGCCAAATCACAATTGTTTGAAGTATTTACCTGTGGAAAATGTAGCATTCAGCAGAGATCACATTCTGTCCTCTTTCTATTTATTAATAGTATTTTATCATACCCTTTTTCCACACAATAACACAGAGTGCCTTTCAAAAATTTGATTTTTATTATATTATGGTTGGTCGCATGGTCAGCCAGATGTTTAGACTAGATTTGGCGTTCTTATTCACCTATTGAGTCCTTCCCAAGAACCTGGGATAAGCAGAAGTTGTTGTTTGATGGTGTTAAAGGTGTAAGATGGTGTAAGATGGTATAAGCTGTTCCAAGTAAAGCGGCCTTTTGCAATTGACTGATGGTGATTTTGTCAATGCCATTTTATTATTATTAATATTATTTAAATAGAAGAAATATATACTAACAAAACAGTGTTCAAAATAGTAATCGAATCATTCAGAGGAAATATAAAGAACCTATACGAAGTTGTGAAGCAGGGATTTTAAAGGCTACTAAAAGGCAGTATGATCTTGCTGGCATAATTTCAGTCAGAGCTGAACTCCGCTTGTGCAGATCCTGTGGAGTTGGCTGAGGCACAGTCTTGTGTGATTATCTGGAAAGAGCTTGATCCCTTTGGCCCTGAGGAAGTGACTGGGATCCTTGGAGCTGTGGGTGTGTCCACTTGTATTTTAGATCCATGCCCTCCTGGTTGGTGAAGGCCTCCCAGGTGGTTGCATGTGGCTCAGTCCAAGCAGCGGTGAATTCTTCCTTGAGAGAGGGATTGGTCTCACCTGCACTTAGGGAGACAGTGGTCCATACCCTCCTTAGGAAGTCATCACTGGACCTGACTGTGTTGGATAATTTCCAGCAGTTCCAAAGGAAACTGAAATTGATGAAGCAGATTATATGGATTCCTTTCAGCCAGGTTTCACACCTGGGCACAGTACAGAAACAGCATTAGTCACGCTTGCTGATGATTTGTGAGGGGACCAAGATGGAAGTGGCACACCCTTCCTGACCCTCCTTGATCTCTTGGCAGCCTTCAGTATCATCAACTATGGTAACTTCTTGGCAGTTCAGGGAGGTCAGTTTTGGACAGGTGTACTCCTCTTTCCTCCATGGGCAGTTCAGTCAGTGTTGGGTGTGGGGAGTGAGAGAAAGAGAGAGAAATCTTGCCCAAAGCCCTTACTTTGTGATGTGCCTCAGGGCTCACTTCTCCCCCACTCCTGATTGACATCTACATGAGGCCACTGGGTAAGGTCATGCATCAGTACGGGGCGAGATATCATCAGGATGCTGATGATACTCAGTCCTACATCTCAACCCCAGGCCCTCCGAGTGATGTTGTCAAAGTTCTGTCTTGGTGTCTGGAGGCTGTAGGTGGGGAAATGAGGCTCCGACTTAACCCTCATAAGGCCAAGTGGCTGTGTATTGTGGGATGCTCTGCATCTGGATACTTTCCACCTTTGGTTCTGGAGAGTATTACACTATCCCAGATGGACCTACTGTGCAATTTGGGGTTTCATAATATACATAATTCATAATTTGGGGTTTCCTAATTTTCATACACTACCCCAAACAGACTCACCGTGCAATTTGGGGTTTCCTAGACTCACCGAGGACATGGCAGCTGCAACTCAGTGTGCCTTTGCACAGATGTTTGCACAAAAAAGATGTTTGCCCACATCTTGTGTGACAATGGTACCCGCTCCTGGATTGGGATTCGTTGCTCACAATCATTGATATCTTAGTCACCTTGCATGTGGATTACTGCAATATGTTGTACATGGGGTTGCCCTTGGTGACCACCCAGAAGCTTTAGCTGCTCCAGAATGCAGCAGTGCAAAGAGTTATGAGCGTCCCTCAGAATTCCCATGTAATACTTCTACTCTGTAAGCTGCACTGGTTATAAATGTGCTTCTGGGTACAATTCAGGGTGCTGATTCTTAACTATAATACCCTTTATGGTGCAGGGCCAGGTCAAGTAAAGGAAAGGAATCTTTTTGTAGGATCTTTCAAAGCAGTCAAGATATCCCTAAATGCTTCACTCTTCTTGGACAGCAGTCCTTCTGCCAGATGGGGCCAAATGAGTCTGTGTTTCTATAACCATCCATTTTTTAATGTCTCTGCAAGTCCCTGTCTTTAATTGTACAAATCTATGAAATTAATTCTTGGCAAAGCTTTAAATGTATTACTTCTTATCCACCCCTTCCACACATCGGCTGCACATAGCAAGCCATATTCCAAATGCCATGCAGTCTTCTCTCCATTCGCATAAAGCACAGTTGTTCCAATTAGAAACAGAAAACAAATGACTTGTGGAGTTGGGTGGGGGGCATGCTAAGAGATGCATTTTATTTTACTATAGAGGGGAACAGCTGGGCAGAAATACATTTTCTCCTTACTTGCTTCCCCACATTTTCAAAACAAGATCCTGCAGAAAGCTGGGTGTTCCACAGATTAGTCAGTTTTGAACCGACCAAAGCCTGTACCTGGACAAAACAAAGAAAGACGCAGCTCAGAGCAAGAGCAAGGGGAAAACAGATCATCCCCATCCCAGATACTACACAGTAACACAGGATTCCTCAACCTTGGCCACTTGAAGATGTGTGGACTTCAACTGTTCAATTGTTTTTTGTAAGTCACCCAGAGTCCCCTATTGTGGGGGAGATGGGCGGGGGAGAAATCCAACAAATAAACAAATAAATAAATAAACTCCCAGAATTCCCCAGCCAGCAAGATTGAGGAACCCCACAGTAACATACTCCTCTTGCTCCTCTGCCTCTTCGTCTTATTAGCTGAACAGGTTGGTAGTGAAGAGCTTTGCCCTTTGTAGACACAAAAGACATGAATAAACAAACTCAAACGTCTTTTCAGGTGCTGCGCTATCCTTATCTCCCAAGTAATTTGCAAAGCAGACATGCAACTCCAGGATTTACTCCTTGAAGATTTTCAAGAGTCCAACTATTCAGGTTAAAAGAAATGATGATTAATCTCATTTGAAACTTCCAATATGATTGCATTCCCCAGTTTGAAAAAGACACAGAATAAGGCTTGTTCTGTGTACTTGACAAATGGCCCTCTATAAGCAGGGAACATTTTCAGAAAGGCCACGCCTGCCAATATTAAGAACCAGGCAGATAGGTTTTTAAAAGTTAAAGCCTTTAAAATCATGAATTGAGCTTCCAAAATGAATTTAGATAGGATATGTTGGGTTTCCTCTTTCAGAGTCAGAAAAAGAATTCTCATTTCACTGGAGCATCTGTGTAAACCTAATATCAGTTCTCCCCTCCATCACCATCATCCCAGCTTTCAAATACAACCTTGGTACAGTTTATTTTATGCTGGGAAAGATAGAAGCAAAGGGAAAAAGAGGACAACTAGCAGCAAGGTAGAATGACTCAACTGCAGCAGTGATGGGGGCACTGTTGGAAGACCTGAAGGGCCAAGTTAGGGATAGATCATCCGAGAGAAAATTGACCTGTGTGGTTACCAAGAGTCAGCACCAACTTGATTTCCCAAAATCAATCAATCAATCAACTTTTTTACATGAAAATTCATCCCAGTTTAGGAAAGTCCACAAAGCTAAAGGCTCAAGGGGTTCTGGCTGTCACGGATCCTAATTCTCCATCTCCTGCCTTTCAACCTCTAATGGTCCTCAGCTCCATGCTTCACCATGCCCTCAACTCTAAGAAGAATTCAGTGTAACAGGGTTCTTGCCTGTGCTTTGTACGAGTCAGGGAAACTTCATTTCTGTAAACACAAAACATCCAAAAACAGGACAGGATGATGGGAACATCTTTCACCAATGTTTCACATCACATAGTATACAACCATACTTACTAATAAAATGTTATATTGAATGATATGGTGCTCCATGAGTTACTCTCCCATTTTTCCCAATTGCTTCTGTCTTTTTTTTTGGGGGGGGGACCAAAAAAGTAGGAGGAGATGGTTTTTGGGTCCATCCATCAGGAAGTACCCTCCAAATACTGGAATGTTGCATTTCTAATCTGTCACATGCATTGGTTTAATACCTGAGGAAATTCAATACAAAATTATATAATTATAATTATAATAATCTATGTGCCCCCAACTCCCAGTGACTCTGGACTCTGATGCATTCTTAGAATAGCATAATTCTGATCTCATCAGTCTCGATAGAGCATAATACAACCTGAAGCAGCAACACTATTCTGCTGAGTTCTAACATTGTTCTGTTCATTTGATTCTTTTGTTTTAATGGATCATTGCAACTTGAAACTTCTCTGTGAGTGAGTATGGAATTCTCTAAAATACAGAAAAACTTGGATTCATCTGTTCCTATGGACTATATATCTTGTAGTATATCATTTTTTTCAGAGTGACACAAAACATCATTCATTTTCTTCTCTGCAGCTCCTAAATGTAACAGACCATCTACTTGGATAATGAAAAGTTAAAGCCTTAGGATATATACCATAGTTACAAGAAGGATATGGCTGTGACATGGACACTTCTGGAATTCTATTAAAGTTACTGTTGACCCATCCAGCTAATTGACTTATTCCTAGCAATGGGCGATCACAAAGAAGAAGAGAGGAGAAGAAGAGACAATTGCTTTGCGGGAGATCGGGACTCTAAGCCATCCTTTACATGACCCAACATGATTCAGAAGACACACTTTCTTCTGCCAGCATACTTAACTATAATCACACAAAACTGAAGTCCTTCCCAATCCACATCATAAATACCTTAGGAAAATCTACACATAGTAGTTACTCTTCCAATCAGACTGAGCCAGTCACCAAGGTATTCATTTGTCACTTCCAGCAAACATTAGGAGTACTGTTCGTTTTTTCCTTTATGTCCTGCTCCCAGAAATGTTAAAGGCACTCAGATTACAGAGCAAGAGAAATTAGGTTGTTTTGCCCTGAGTTGTTTCCATATATTTGCACTATGGTAAGGATTCTCATTTTAATTGGTCTCTAAAATAATCTAGCCTACTCAAGCCACAGTTAATAGGCTTCAGCTGAGTTTTGAATCCTGAATTAAATCAGGCTGATCAGACACATTTGGAAGCAGGATTCTTTCCAAAGCAGACTGGATCAGAATTTACTGGCCATTCCATTAAAAGTTCAGAGTACACATAACAATAATTCTGATTATTATTGGTTTGACATTAACTTTGTTTAATCTCCAAATGAAGTTCTGTTCCTGCAAATTTTATTCAATTAGATGCAAGAGAAAAATGGGATGGCATTTTCTTCATTTCTGGTGATGGAAAATGAGAAGATTTAGGATTTATTAAATGGAGATAAAAATATTTTGATTGCAACTTTTGCACAAAAATTGCTGAAGGTATTACTGTCAACAACTCTTCCTCCAAATGCTGGCTTTGTGAAGCTTCTGATAATAATTCCTTTGGAATATCTTGCCCCTGGAGGTGACATTGGCCCCCTCATTCCTGGCCTTTCGGAGGGATTTGAAGACCTGGTTCTGCCATCTGGCCTGGGGTGGGGAGGGAAGTCATCAAGTGTGGGGTTGGCTAGCCCCTTAGAGGCCTGACACTGCTGCCCTGAACCATCGGCCTCCTGGACTTTTCCTTCATTTTTATAACTGTGTACATAGGTTTTTAATTGTATATTTATTTATTGTTTTTTAATGCGTTGTGAGCTGCCCAGGGTCCCCCATTGGGGGAGATGGGTGGGGGACAAATTTAATAAATAAACAAACAAATAAATAAATAAATAAATATCAGATTATCGGCAGATGGTTTAAACAATACATTTTGAAAAACATGTAATGGACATAGTGGCCTCATTAGCTACAGGAAAAAGCCTTTCATGCAAATTAAATTTCTGGAACATGTTATAAAAATGGATTCCAAGCAAACTTTCAAGACTTCTGAAAAATTACAAAAAGAGTATATCTAAAAGGCAATATATACAGAATAGTATTCGTGAAGTTAAAACAAGGTCAAAACATTACAATTCTTCCTTGGGTTTATTGAACTCAGTTGTTGATCTTACTTTGGAGACATAATACATGGAAAAGTACATCAGCTAACACACTTTGGTCTTCTTCTTGATAGCTTCTTACTGGTTAAACAGTCTTATTATGGTCAACTAGGTTCTTGGAAGGAAATTAAAATGTAAATATGTTCTTGTTTCTGTAATTATACTCCCAAAAATTTAGAACTTGCCTATTTATGAAAGACGCTGTATTCATCAAAGTTGGACTGCTGCCCAAAGAGCATTATGTGTTCCTGGAAAGTCACTTGTGTATCAGAGGCTACAGCTTGGCTTGATAAAATGTGTCATCTCTCAGCCTTTGAATGGCTGTCTATTGACAAAGGTCTAGACAATACAGTTCTGAGTCAGGTTCAGGTTGTTGTTGAAAATCTGTATTGCAACAGTTTTCTATACATGTTAACTAGTGCTAAATAGCATTGGTTTGCATTTCACTTAGTTTTTGGGCTGGTGCCCTTTTATTTTACTTTCTTTAATCCAGTTTGTTTGTTTGTTTGTTTGTTTATTTATTTATTTATTTAATAGACTTGTCCCCGCCCATCTCCCCACAATGGGGGACTCTCGGCGGCTTACAACAAATTAAAATCAGGAATACATGATTAAAAGTTATAAAAAACCACACTTACAGATATAAAAAGACTAAAAAATCCAAGAGGCCGATAGAGGCCACACCAGGCCGCTAAGGGGCCAGCCAACCCCATTTCTGACATCCTCCCTTCCCGCCCCAGGCCAGATGGCAGAGCCAAGTCTTCAAATCCCTCCAAAAGGCCTGGACTGAGGGGGCCTGTCTCACCTCCGGGGGCAAGATGTTCCAAAGGGCAGGGGCTACAGCAGAGAAGGCCCGCCTTCTGGACCCTGCTAGTCGGAGTTCTTTTGCCGAGGGGGTCCGGAGCATGCTCTTTCTGTGAAATTGGGTGGGACAGGTTGAAATCGTGGGGGCGAGGCGGTCCTTCAGGTAACCTGGCCCCATGCCATGTAGGGCTTTAAAAGTGATAACCAGCACCTTGAATTGGACCCGGATATGGTCCATGGTTATGCTGCTTTAACTTTATTTGTATCTATATATTCTTCTTTTTTCTAAGAAATTTATACAACCTAATGGTATATTATTTAATGAGACACAATGATAGAAACCATTTGCTACTAGAACAGCTTTTATCTAAAGCTGAGTTTGGGTAAAGTGCAATGACTTTAAATAGTATAATCATATATGTTCAACATGAAATGTTCTTCCCAGGATATTTCTGAAAGCACTCCTTACCTCCTGGTTCCTCATGCTGTAGATTAATGGATTGACCATGGGGGTCACCACTACATACAACACAGAAGCCATTTGGTCTAGCTGATAATTCTGCCTAGAGCTTGGCTGTGCATACATAAAGCTGAGACATCCATAGAAGATAGTGATGACCATGAGGTGAGAGGTGCAAGTGGAGAAGGCTTTCCTACGGCTCTTGGCAGAGTGGATCTTGAAAATGGTGACCAGGATATAAGTGTAGGAGGTGAGAACAGTCAGGCTTGTTATTGTTATATTGAACCCAACAAATACAAATATCAGCAGATAATTAAGACTGACATCTGAACAGGAAAGAGCAAAAATGGGAGGAGCATCACAATAAAAATTCATAATGAAGTTTGGGCCACAGAAGGACAGTCTACTTGCAGCTATTGTGTGCACCGAAGCATTAATGATCGCAGCAGTGTAGGAAATTGCTATCAGCTGAACACACTTTCTTGGGGACATGGTGATCAAGTAGAGTAGAGGATTGCAGATTGCCACATAGCGATCATAGGCCATCACAGCTAGGAGGTAGCATTCCGTGGTGCCAAAGAGAGCATAAAAGTAAAGCTGAGTAAAACAACCCCCGTAGGAAATCATCTTCTTCTCCTTTAAGAGATTGGATAGGAACTTTGGGGTGACAGATGATGAGTAACAAATATCCAGAAAAGATAAGTTGCTGAGGAAAAAGTACATTGGTGTGTGGAGTTGAGGACTGATCCTGATTAAGATAATCATGCTTACATTTCCCACCAGGGTGATGGCATAAACAGCAAAAAATGTCCCAAACAGGATGAGCTGCATTTGTGGGTCAACAGTCAATGCAGTGAGTATGAATTCTGTCACCAGTGTGCTGTTTCCCATGTAATCACAATAACACTGTTGAAGAACACTTCAATCAATTTTCCTTGCTTCCCAAAGATTTGTAATGTAGCCTGAGATCAGAGTCAATTTTCAACTTTCTAGTGGAGAAAATAGAAATTGGAAGATTTATGATAAAGCACTCAAGTAGCAGAATAATATTCACTTTACAGTGAGAAATATTCAGTCTGCATACATAATGTTTTCTTCTGAATTATGACTAGATTGTCATACATGGAGAATTAGGTGCTATGCAAAGAAATAGTTAGGGTTAGGTATTTCATGGAGTTCACTAGGCATCTGGAGGGCTTGAGAAGCTGCAGTAAAGAATTAGCAAGCTGAGTGTGGAAAGGTTCTTATCCCTTCCAGTTGTGTATATTGCTCTGGTTCTTCACGCTGGATCTACCTGCTCTGTGACTTGTAGAAGCTGATCTTTGGAGGGGCTCCTTGTTTCTTGAGCTGATCAAACAAATTCTGAATAGCCAAAGCCACACTGACTCTCATGTCATAGTAGACTCAGCACTATCAGCCATATTCCTGTGTGCCTTTGACATTCCTCGTTGATATAATTAACTCTACGGAGAAGTTGTTTTTCATTCCATAAAATAGTTGGCCCTGTGGGCTACATTCTAAGTATTTTTATGAAAATATTTGACTGAAGATTTACTTGTAAGTAAATATAGTACCCTTTTCAGTGTTGGTTTTGTCAGGTCAGTGCCACCCATCTTTTCATTGTTAGTCTTACTTGCTTTTTGTACCACTCATTACTAAAATCTCACAGTTTAAAACAAGCCTTTTACTGCTTTATAAATATAACCCTTGTCTGGTTTAATCTCCAAATACCTTATCCTCTAGGTCCAATATTTATTCTTCACTGAACTTGTCATCCTATGAACTCCTAAAGCATACTCTCACAAGCAATATAGTTGTCTTTTTGATGATTAAATTTATTGTTTTCTTCCAGCTCAATAGCATCTATCACATTTTAAAATATCCATAATTTTCAAGCTTCTGATTGCAGGTCTTTGAAGGTTACACTCACATCCTTTTGCTCTTCTGAAGAAATTCAGATGTTTTCCTCCAAGCTTCAGTAATTCTACAGCTTTCTCCGTTTCTGCAGACAATAAGGTTTCCTTCAACTCTCTTTGGAATAATGGAGAAGAGAACTCTACTGAGAGAAGCATTGGTTTGGGGACCTTCTCCCTGAGGTGCTTCAAATGGCCCTATCCACTGGTTTGTGTTAATTATGCAGTGAAGTTTCAGTAAGCTGAATCACAATTGTTTGAAATATTCACCAGTGGAAAATGTAGTATTCAGTATTCAGTAGAGATCACATTCTGTCCTCTTCTTTATTTATTAATAATATATTATCATATCCTTTTTCCACACAATGAAGTTGTTCATGTGGATACAGAGTGCCTTTCAAAAATGTGATTATTATTATTTAAAAAGAAAAAATATATATGTTAACGAAACAGTGTTCAAAATAGCCATAGAATCATTCAGAGGAAATATAAAGAACCTATACAAAGTTGTGAAGCAGTGGTTTTAAAGGCTACTAAAAGATGGTATGATCTTGTTGACATGATTTCAGTCAGAGCTGAACTCCGCTTGTGCAGGTCCTGTGGAGTTGGCTGAGGCACAGTCTTGTGTGATTATCTGGAAAGAGTTTGATCCTTTTGGCCCTGAGGAAGTGACTGGGATCCTTGGAGCTGTGGGTGTGTCCACTTGTATTTTAGATCCATGCCCTCCTGGTTGGTGAAGGCCTCCCAGGTGGGGGCATGTGGCTGAGTCCAAACAGTGGCGAATTCTTCCTTGAGAGAGGGATTGGTCTCACCTGCACTTAGGGAGACAGTGGTCCATACCTTCCTCAGGAAGTCATAATTGGACCTGACCATGTTGGATAATTTCCAGCAGCTCAAAAAATTATATCTGTGTAACTATTAACTTGGAAAACATCTAGATCACTTTCTGAAGATACACTGAATCTCTGAGAACTCTTATATCAACTAATATAAGACCTACTCCTGCTAAACGTATGTACTGATATACTAATGTCAGCCCTACAAGGTAAAGCAAATTAAGAAGTAGATGCTGGATAGGCCTAAAACTACTTTTATTAGAATGGCTATAGTGACAGAATCTTGCCAGTCTGAATGTGCTTCCCCTCCTTCCACTTGTATCTTCATATGAACTAGGGGAGTACCAGCCTTAGGTATTTACATAAATTTCTACTTTGTGTGCCATGTTTATCTCTTCGTTGTCTTGGTAACAGATATTTCCTCTCTCTGTGAAGACCATCTTCTGTACTGTCCATGCACAAGCTATCTATTGGATTTCACAGTTCCACAAATGTTGGGACAGATTTCAACTCCCAAACTATGCAAAAATGTATTCTAAATAAATATGTAAACTTTTCCAGCATCATGGAATTATTACCCTCATGTAATTACTAATTCTAAGCCTCACCACCTACATGTAGTCCTCAGTTAATGATTGCCTTGTTTAGCGACCATTTGAAGTTACAACAGCACTGAAAAAGTAGCTTCGCAACCAGTCCTCAAACTGACCACTGCAGTGTCCTGCAGTCACATGATCACCATTTGCAACTCTCTTTGCAAGCTTCACAGCCAGCTTCTGACAAGCAAAGTCAATGGAGAAGCTGGCAGTAAGTTCCACTTAACAACTGTGGGTGATTCACTTAATGACCACAGCAGAACTGACAGAAGGACAGCCAGAGAATTCCTAGAAGCATGGCATTCCAATAAATGGGCCATCAGCAGATAAGTGGACTTGGATAAGATCTACCACCCACTGAGGGGCATGAGCCAAACCACGCACAACAAACAGACAAGGTAGACCAATCAAAATGGAGACAACACCATTCCCAGAAACCAATTAATCAACACCACCCAGGAAGCCCACCCAGGAAGCCTCCAGTTACCAACCACCACCACTACCATCAGCTGTGATTGAAATATTACACAGATTGGAAATACTGCAAGGCAACCCTCACTTCTGAACCATTGCCCTGAAGAAGCCTCACTGACGCATGAGTGAAAATCTGCAAAACAAACTGATCAAGACCTCAGTGTTGATCTCCCAAAGGCTGGAAAACCCAGCTACTAAGTATGCATAGCAAACCTGGGCTACCTCTATTCCTAGAAATCCATAGAAATCTGTATTTTGAAAATCCACGTAAAGTAGTATTGAAATGCAAAATGCTGTGCAGTATTTTATTTTTGTTTGCTTCCCAATGTAGAAAAGGGGCAGAACAAACTTATGAGTGAATTCAAGGAAGAAAGATAGGAAAATAGGGGTCTATTCCAAGTTGATATAATCCATAAAGCTCAAAGTTACAATTTAGAGATACAGTTTATAATTTTTTTAACTCGCTTGGTGCAAGATAGAAATATCTTCTTGTTTCCAAGCCTTTTTGTAAGTTCTTTCACTATGTTATATGTTGGGGTATGTTGAAACAATCAACAAGATCTTCAAAGGAGTAAAATTCACAAGGGAAGAAGAAAACAACACACTACCCTTCCTGGATATCCACATCAGCAGGGGAAATGATGGCAAATTGGAAACATAAGTCTATTGAAAACAACCCACATTAACCAAGTACTCCATCACCAAAGTAACAACCCAACCTCCCACAAGAGGAGCTGTGTAAGAACTTTATTCAAATGAGTACAAATGCACTGCAGCAACCCAGAACAGCAGAAAAAAGACCAACTATACAACATCTTCCAACAAAATGGATACCCACTTAACTTTATCAAAAAGTGCCTGACCACGCAACCCACTACAGGACAACCAACATTGCCATACATTAGAAATGTCTCAGAAACAACCAACAGACTATTACAACCACATGGCATCACCATAGCACACAAACCAACTAAAACCCTCCAAAACATTTTAAGTAAACCAAAAGACCTAGTAGCCCAAGAAGAAAAAACAGGAGTCATCTACAACATACAGTGTAAGGACTGTAACAGTCACTATGTAGGACAAACAGGCAGAAGACTAGCAGAGCTCATCCATGAACACCAACTAGCTGTCAGAAAACATGATGAAAACTCCTTAATCTCACAACATATGGACAGACTTAACCACAGTTTCAACTCGGAAACTGTCAGCATCTTAGACCAAGCTAAATCCAAGGGAATTTAGCAAGGGAATCCCTGGAAGCTTGATATTCAGACAAGGTAGCCATCAATAGGCACATAGAGATAAACAACATTCACACACCATTCAAAAGAAACAATAAAAAGCTAAAAAAGGAAACAAAAAGACCAGAACACCTCCTTGTCAGCAATCAACAACCATATAAGCAGGGATTAACACCAGGATTAACACCAGACAAACAATCAAGCAGTAAACAATACCCTAATCAAGAAACTACCACCTCAGACAAACAATTAAGCATTAAACAACAGCCTAATCAAGGAACTACCAAGGAGAAAACAACACCCCCTCCAACACTGACAGGGCAAGCTACTGTATATAAACAGAGAGCAAACCCCACTCCCTTCTAGCACTGAAGATGTTACCTAATTGGGTAATGAAATGTCTGCAAGAAAACAGCCAAGCTCAGAGAATACCAAGGATCCACAAACTAGTTCTAACTTTATTGTAAGGTTACATTAACAGAATCTTGCAAGTCTGAAAGTACATCTCTCCCCGCTCTTTTTTAAAGTCCAAGAAACTAGGGAGGGTCCCTTCTGAGACATTTGCCATGTCCACATTCCTTCTGCGGGCTCAGCTGTCAGTTGTCTGATGGTTGTCTAGTCTGCAGCTCTTCCACCTGTCTCCCAAGGTCATTCCCACATACCATTACATTATAAGAGGTTTTGTGGCTATATTATCAACCTGACTGGCAGATGATTGATAGATAGATAGGTAGGTAGATAGATAGATAGATCTGCATGTAATTTGTCATGGATGTTCCTCACCATATAGAATCTATTTACAATGCAAATTTCATTTCAAGTAGGGGCAACGTTAATAAAATGAGAATTTTGGAAAGCACAGTTTGAGAATGTCTGCACTTAATTCTATTAAAAGTAGCAATTATTGTACTAATTCCTATTATACTTCCCATACTACGTTCCTTAATATATACCTTTCCTATAATTTTATCCTATAGGGTGAAAAACCAAAAAACGATAGCTTCTTAAATGAAGAGATTTTAAAGACGTGTAACTCATATGCCTGTTTGCCAATGTCTATGAAATTTGGTATATGTCTTCCACATATAATGTTCTAATTTCCTCAAAATTTTCATTCCATCAAACAAACAAACAAATAAAAGAGAGGTATAGCCACTTATTTCTTCTTCCCATGCTAGCAAATGGGAAGCTGGACTTCCATGTTTTCCAAATAAAGTTTGAGAATCAGAAACAGGATGAGCCACCCACAGGATCTATACAAGGTGCACTGGAGTCCTTCCGAAACTGAAGGTCCTTCAGATACTGTAGTCCAAAGTCATTAAGGACATGAATTGAGACTGAAAATTAACTGGGAGCCCATGAAGATCACGTGACACAAATGTAATTTGATCATACCACACATATGAATTGTACAAGTTGACTGTCCTGAATCTGAGCCTGGGCCAGTTTCAGATGTCACAATATATAGCTACATTGGAGCCCATAAAAATGGAGTCATGTAGCAGAACAGCAGAAAGAGGTGGGTTCTGGGTAAACATCAGAGTGTGCAAAAGTGGAAAAAAAAAAATAGGCTGCCTGTCTCTATCACTCTTCTCCCGAGAGAGTGCTTCATATTTGCCACAGGCTAAGTGAGAGGTCCAGTCTGGCACGGCTCTATGTTAGCTAGTGGGTAGACTGAGCTGAAGAGATTTTCAAGGGGCCAAGTTCAAGTTCAATTATAGTGCTAATGCAGGTCCATGTTAGCCACACATAGATCAGGCCAAAAGCAAGCCAAGTCCACAGTGTTAGACAATGGGTAGATCAGGCCAATGGGATCATTCTTCTAAGTAGGATTTTACTACACAATGTGTGTAGTACATTATGGATCATTCTGTCACTGCAAACAAGCCTACTATTGTTTTCTCCTCCATGTCATTTGGAAGAAACCATCTGCAGTGTTACGCCAGGGTTGGGGGTTGGGTGATGTAGAAAGCCACTTGGAAGCAAATATCCAGAAACTGTTAGGTAGGCAAAAAGGACAAAAGCATACCTTAAGTCCTGGGAACAGAGACAGTATTGAGAAGAAACCTCCCTGACTCCCCGGGGTGCAAGAGGGGAAGGAGGAAAAGCACACTCAAGCTTGCAAGATTCTGTTATTCTATCCCACCAATAAAGTCTTCCTGTAGAGGTCTACCTTGTGGGGTTGACAAAATTGCATTGGGCTCCAAAATTCCTGAAATTGATCGTGGTCACAACTAAATAAACTCAGTTTTGGAATTAGCACTTTATCTTCCTCTGTGACCCGAACATAGATGCAGCATTTGCTTTGTATTTTTTTCATTCTGAAATAAGCAAATTAATAACAATCACTCCACAGAAGTCTGTGCTGCTAAGGTCAGAAGATCCTTGGGGAGGAGGCCCCAAAGTCACAAATCCACCATATAAAGATTTGTCTCTGATGAGAAAAGCCCATAAATTGGGAGGAGCTTCAGAGCTGTGCTTAGTGAGATGTAGTGGCACAGCTAAAGCAGATGGGAGGATATGGAGGGAAAGGAGTATGTCTTTCTATATAATTAATATTAGGCGGAAAAAAGATTGTATGTCCAGAATCCAGTTGTAAATATTAATGAGACTCTCCAGCTTTATCAGAAGCAAAAAACGAACAAGCGGTGACATAAATGGTAAGTGTGAAATGATGTCTATCGACTCTAAAAGAACCACCTAAGCAGACCTCCTCCTTCTCCTCATCCATAGGATGGAATGAAAGATAGGAGAACTTACAGCATGAATTATAGGCAGATTCACCATTAGACTTTGATATGTCTTTATATTGTGCTGGGGACGTGTTGTTATTTCCTCCCCAAGCAATTAAAATTGGTTCAGATTTAATATGCAGCACAAGAGCATTGCAAAATCCTACCTGCATTTGTGTCATTTGGCCAGACTCTTTGATAAAAGAACTTGAGAGAAAAGTGGGATTTAAGATGTTATGATGCAGAAATGAAGAAGCATAGAATATTGGCAGCTGCTGTTCCTCCCACAGTGGTGAGGAACACCTACTGACATTCCACCTGCTGTACAAAAAAAAAACAGTGATAACATTTGCCTTCATCACCTTATTGGGATTGATAATTTAATTCAAAGAGTGAAGAGAAAACATTACTCTTATCCTTCCTTTTCCAAAAGCATTGAGAGAAATAATACCATTAGACATTAGCACTGTCCTTTTAATAGACTTACTAGTGCATTCTTGAGTAACAGCTGTTCTTTCTGTGAAGCTGAAACAGTTTTCTTTGATCAAAGTTCTACTTGAATGTTTTCTTTTCCATAATGTTTTAATATTTATATTAAATATTAAATTTCGAAAACGGCAAGTTCTGCTCTATAAAGTCACTTTAAGGATCATGTGGTGTAACATGTTGGGTCTTGTGTCCACATCAGTGTTTGCTTTCCCCTGGACCATGCAAAAACATGTCTATATTAAAGAGGTACAGCTTGAGGAAGAGGTTTTAGGCTCTCCCACCAAATAATTGATGTCTTCTTTGTTATTGGAGGGGCCTCTTTTTCAAAACAGAAATCTACTTCATAAGATTTTTTGCTAAGTTCATATAAAACCAGCCCTATCTGTGGGCAAAGTGATGCAGTTCCTTCAGGGAAGTGCTAGCAAGATATTGGAGGAGAGAGCTGTGTGCCCTGAAATCTGCCAATGGCTTCTAAGTTAGTATACTGTCTGCAAGGGTGATGGAGATATTGTCCTCATGTCAATGTTAAATATTCTCTTGCCAGCTCAGGTCAGTCTCATACAAGGAATGGAAAAGAAGACATTTTCTTCTTTGTCTTGCGTGGCAAAATACCTTGGGCCAACTCTGGGTTCATGGCATTATTGCAGAAAAGCTCCTTCAGCATCCCAGAACTATCTATTACAAAATCCAATCTTAATTCTTCCCTTAAAATGAATTAGGGGTGGCCAGAAGGAATGTAAGGTGGGGAGAGAGAGAGTAAGGTTCAAAGGCCTGCTCTTGGATATTTTCAGTAACAACCATAACATGCCCATTTTAAAAAGAAATACACTTCAGCATTAATTTTAAACATGTGTAGATGAAGGTTTGATCCCTTACAAGTCTCAATTCTCTGTGAATGTCAGAACAGCAAGTATTTGCAAAATTTTACTTAGAAAATACAGGGATGCCTTGAGCAGTATCACAAACTTTGCAATTCCTTAAACCTATGGAATAATTATCTGATGCAGGAGCCTGAATATTTAGTTCTAGCTATTCCATGCTAACTTGTTGTCATACCACTAGACTTTTCAGAGACTTCAGGAGAATTAATCCTATGAGATCTCTCGGATTAAAAAAACATACAATGCTTAAAAAAAATGAACAAAGGCCTGTAGAGACCAAGCAACAATGAGTAAAAAGTTTGTCAATAATTCAGAACTCACATTGCACCTCATCACTCACTTGCTCTAGAGAGTCTTCTTTTCTGTTGTTTTTGCTAGAATAGACTAACATGGCAACCCCCTTGACACATGTTCCAAGTAGTTCCACTGATTTCTAATGAGATAAGTACAAAGTAGGAGCTGAAATCCTTCCAAATATATTTTATACTCAGTTAAAATTCATGTGATAGATCAGCTTTGGCTCATTCATCACTCATTCAGCCATCTCAGATGTCACCCCACAGCATCTTTCTCAGGGGAAGGTGAATATCAATGTCCTTTCTTAGAGAAGAGCTATTGGGCATGAAAGCTGAGGTGGCCTCTGTGGCTGTCTCCATTCTGGCAGCCAATATTTCTCCAGCCAAGAGCTGCATTTTCCTTTTAAAATGGGCACAGAGAGAACTGCTCCTGTCTGTGCTCCTGCACTCTGAAGATGCCGGTCACAGATGCTGGCGAAACGTTAGGAAACAGAACTTCCAGACCACGGCCACACAACCTGGAAGATCCACACCAGCCTTCGTATGCCGGCCGTGAAAGCCTTTGACAATACATTGGCTTTTTTCTCTCTCTCTTTTGTCAGTCACTGGGAAAGTTTCAGCTTCAAGATTTAACATACCTATGTTGCACTTTTGGGGGAAGAATAACAATAAAACATGTGCCATCACAAATCAGCAGGAATGATCTTAGGGTGTTGTAAAAAAATAGGACTGGAGGCCACCCACAGCCTACAAGAAGTGGTTTGCCCGTCTGTGTCCTTTGGGTCAAGTTAAGGACAGACAATTCTCATAGAGTAATAGAATTGTAAAGTTGGAAGGGGCCACAAGAATCACCTAATCCAACCTTCTGCAATGTGCAGGAACACCAATTTAGCCACTGAGAAGTGGTTATACAACCTCTTCTTAAAAACCACTGGAGATGGAGAACCCACAACCTTCATAGGTTGACTGTTCCACTTTTTAAAGTTGCAGACAGCTGCAACTTCTACCTGTTACTTCTGCTCCTAGTTTCTTCATGGAATACAGTTCTTGCCCATTTTCTCTGCAGCTTTCTTCTACATACTTGAACATGTCTAGTATGTTTTCCCTCAGTCTTCTTTTCTCCAGAGTGAAATCTCAAGTTTCCTCCAGTCTGTGGGTGTCTTTGGACCTGGACTGTGGCTGACTTTCTACAACCTCAGCTGAAGTCCCCATGGCAGCACACATCAGTTGAAGAGAAATGCTTTTTGATGCTTTTTTCCTTTTAGGCAGCAGATAGATGGGCAATAGTGTGTGCTTTACATACCTGTTGGGATAGGCTGGTGTTGGCTTTAAGCAAAAAGAATGCATTATGTTGTATCCTATTCACTTGAGTTGATTTTTAAAATAAAATGTTAAATGTTCCTAATAAGTGTGTGTGAGGCATGGCCTAAACATGTTAAGGCTTCCCTAGATAATATGCTTCTAACAGCATTCTTCACTTCAAAGGCAAATGCGTATTTAAACATTTAAAATGTTAAAAATTCAACAAGTGACAACTGTATTCTGAAATTTTGAAAAATCAAATTGGTTGAAATTTGGTTATGGTTTATCTATTATCTCTATGTGCTTGTGCATACTGCCAGTACAATGTTCTATCCTGGATGTGAGCCCTTTGCTCTTTCAACATATGCTTTTTGGTCTTGATGGTTACTATGATGCATGTGGATCTGCAAACACTTTTTTCATACTTTGGTGGGGGGAAGGATATTAACTTTTTTTTTGTACAATATTTATATCCTAACAAACTCTAGGGAGGCATATAATTATATATTATACATTGTATATTTGAAGCTTATATTAATAGTAATAGTAATAATGCCCCAGTGAGGCACTACCTTGACGTGGTTATGTGGCTTGTGTGCTCTGAAAAGGATGCAAGTGATGCCAGAGGTTCAACCATACTAGACAGGTCTCCTCAGAGGAGCCAGATGAAGAGAGTCTCTCCCATAAACAATATGCTAAGTCGTAATTTCCAGAAATCTATGATGGATCGGTCATTGCTTGGGTCAACAAGGACCGCGCTAGGTGTTCTAGTTCCTGGACATCTGGTGACAGATGGGCTACAGGACTCAGGACTGTTGGCTGAGCAACCAGGACCAGCAGCTGCAGAACTACTGGAAGAAAAGTTGTTTACTCGTCGCAAATAGAAAGAAAGAATGATTTGCTATTACAAATCAAGTCCAATGAGAAGAGGATATCTGAAAAGAATGCACCAGTTCTGGAAAGAACAACATCCAGAATCAGAAATAACAGAACAGAGGCTAGCAGATCAATATCGATTTATAATGAGAAATAAAGTATTCACAGAAGTAAAATTGGAAGAACTGCAAAGCTCTACCCAGGGAAAAGAAATCGAAGCCTTGCCAGAAGTAGCTCAGACAGTAGAGCCTTCTCTTCAGAAAGAACAAAGCCCTCTAACTAAAAAACAAGAGGAACTGAAACAAAGAATAACTAAGCATCTAGAACAGTAGAAAAACAACAAAATAAGGTTGTCTGCATTAAAACTTGTTACAAAGAAAAAGCTAGCACAAGAATTAAATGATGCCAATAATGTAATATCAAATATAAGCACCAGCTCACTGCAAGAAACAAACCAACTGATGTACAGCATGGCTGCAGTTATAACTGAATGCCTTGGATGCAAAATCAACAAACAAGAAAAAAAAGCCAAACAGTGCACCACCAAAATGGAAGATCAGGTTGGAAAATAAGATCAGCATGCTAAGATCAGATGTAAGCAAGTTAGAACAGATGAAAGAAAAGAAGCTGAAAAACAAAAAGACTGAAGAATACCTGATCAAGAAATATCATCTAGAAACAAGGAAGATCAAGGAAGGACTAGAAATAATAAAGCCACAAATAACAGTCATAGCCAAAAAGATCAGCAGATATGAAGCTCGAATTGCACACTACAGGCAGAATCTTCAATTTCAGTCAAACCAGAAACATTTCTACCAATCCATCAATGGAGAGATTTCAATGAACCAGTCAACACCTGACAAAGAAGAAACAGTGCAGTTCTGGGTGCAGCTGTGGGACAATCCAAAGAAATACAACAAGAATGCAGCTTAGATAAAGGAGGTAGATAAGAATAAAAAAGAACCTGAAATGAAAGAACTTGTAATAACAGCAGAAATGGTGGAGAAAAGGGCAAGGAAGATCAATAGTTGGTCAGCACCAGGTGAAGATGAACTGCATGGTTTTTGGCTGAAACATCTGACTGATCTGCACCCACTCATTGCCAAGCAGTTTAACAATATACTGCAAGGAAGTGAAATTGAAGATTGGTTAACATATGGCAAAACCTACTTGTTAATGAAAGATCCAGCTAAAGAGGCAGCACCAAGCAAATACAGGTCAGTTACTTGCTTGCCAACAACTTTCAAATTGCTAACTGATATGGTAGCTGATGCAGTTCAACAACATCTAGTTGAAAACAAACTCTTTCCACCTGAGCAGAAAGGAAGCGGCCCAAACAGCAGAGGGAGAAAAGATCAGCTCCTAATTGACAAGATGATTTTGGAAAACTGTAAGAGAAAGAAGACCAACTTGTAGGTAGCTTGGATTGATTACAAGAAGCATTTGACTCCCTGCCACATGACTGAATAATCAAGTGCCTAGAAATAACAGGAGTCAGTAGAAACATCAGAAATTTTGTGCAAAGATCAATGGCACAATGGAAGACACAGTTGCTAGTCAATGGCGATAGACTGGGAGAGGTTAGCATCAAGAAAGGAATCTTTAAAGGAGACTCACTATCACCACTACTGTTTGTCATTGTACTGATTTCTCTGTCAACAATACTGAACAAGTAAGGCCATGGCTATCAAACATCAAAAACATCTGCCAGGTTATCCCATCTCCTTTACATGGATGAACTGAAGCTACATGGAAAAATACCATCTGAAATGGAATCGCTGCTCACACTGTCCAAATATACAGCCAAGATATTGCAATGGAGTTTGGACTGGACAAATGTACCACCCTGACCATTAACAGGGGAAAAATAGTGAAAACTGAAGGAATCAAAATGTCCAATGGAAATAACATCAAAAGTCTGGATGAAGAAGATCACTACAAATACCTCGGCATCCTTCAGGCTGACAACATCAAGCACACTGAAGTCAAGAAGAATGTTAGTAGTGAATACATCAGAAGAGTGAAGAAGATCTTAAAGTCCAAACTCAGTGGTGGAAATACCATCAAGGTGATTAACACCTGGGCAATTCCAGTCATTAGATACACAGCTGGAACAGTGGACTGGACTCAAGCAGAACTAGAAGCCCTGGATAGGAAGACCAGAAAAATAATGACAATGAACTGTGCCCTTCATCCACACAGCAATGTTAACAGACTCTGCTTACCAAGGAGTATAGGTGGGTGTGGAATGTTACAAGTACATCAGACAGTTGAAGAAGAAAAAAGGGCATTGGAAGAATATCTGAAGGACAGTGAAGAAGATGCACTGAAGCTAGTACACCATGAAGGCTTACTGAATACCAAAGAAACCAAACTGGCCTATAAGAAAGTTCAAATGAAGAATAGAAAAGAGGCATGGCAAGGCAATGTATTACATGGCCAGTACACACACACACACACACAAACTAGCAGGCAAGGCAGATAACAACAAGACCTGGCAATGGCTAAGAGCAGGAAAGTTGAAGAAAGAGACAGAGGGGCTAATTTTGGCTGCACAAGACCAAGCCTTAAGAACAAATGCATATAAAACCAGAACCGAGAAGACAGCAACAGACAGCAAATGCCACCTCTGCAAAGAAGCTGAAAAAACAGTGGACCACCTATCTAGCTGCTACAAGAAGATTACACAGACTGACTACAAACAATGGCATGACAAAGGAGCAACAATACCATTTGCCTGCAAGCAAGAACTGGTGGGATCAAAAACGGACACAGTAATAGAAAATGAAGAAGCTACAGTGCTCTGAGACTTTAGAATTCAAACTGACAAGCACCTGCCGTATAACACATATGATAAGAAAGACAAAAAAGTCTGGATAGTGGACATTGCAATACCTGGAGATCACAGAAGAGAAGAGAACGAACTAGAGAAAATCACAAAATACAAAGATCTGCAAATAGAAGTAGAACAACTGTGGCAAAAGAAAGCAAAGGTAGTACCAATAGCTACAGGCACCTTGGGTGCAATCCCAAAACATCTGGAGCAACACTTGAACACCATTGACATTGACAAAATCACCATCAGTCAGTTGCAAAAGGCATCTTTACTTGAAACAGCTTATATCCTCCCACAATACTTTTAACACCATCAAACCATCAAACAACATCTGCCTATCCCAGGTCTTTGGGAAGGACTCAATAGGTGGATAAAAATGCCAGATCCAGTCTAAACGTCTGGCTGTGTGAGCAACCAGAATAATAATAATAATACCCCTTAGATTTAGTTTCTCTTTTTCCATATTTGTCATTCATAACTTCTGATTTTCTAAGTTACAAAGTGGTCTATACATCCAAATAGATTAAAAAATATATATTTTTAATTTTTTTTATTTTTGAACATAACAGTCAAATTATAATGAACAAAAAATAATAATAAAAATAATAATATAACATATTATATTATACAAAATAAGGATTAACATGAACCTTAACTGAAGGGGAAAAATGAGCCATATAATATTATTATTGCAGTATCTAAATTTATTAACATATTATTAAATCTAGACCACATGGAAACATGTTGTTCCATCTTCTCAATTAAAAATATAAAGACATTTCCAAAACTGATAAAGACCCCATCTCTTGATTCTACTGTTTAATTTCAGAAGCATAAATTTCTTTCTACCTCTGCAGAATATTTCTCTTTGCTGAGTTCTTCATAAAATGTCAGATTCCATAATTCCCGAGTATAATTCAACATCACATTTACATTGCTAATTACTACGTTTGTCCCCAGGTTGTTTTAACATATGTAATAAATTACAACAAAAAGGAGCCATAAAGGAGAATGAGCAATAATAGCTACATAATTTAACTTTAAGTTACTGTTAACATTTATGGATTTACAGGGATATATGTCAGTCCATCTTCTTTGTTTTACAGGCTTACTGATCTGATGCCATGGCCCAGTGGAATCAAACCACCGTGTCAGAATTCATCCTTGCAGGATTCACAGATAATCCACTGGTCCGCACCTCTCTTTTTGTGGTGTTTCTAGCCATCTATGTGATCACTGTTCTGGGAAATCTTGGAATGATTGCACTGATTCGTCTTGACTCCCATTTCCAAACACCCATGTACTTTTTCCTTAGCAATCTGTCCTTCTCAGATCTCTGTTACTCTACTGTCATTGTCCCCCAAACACTGGTGAATTTCTTAGTTGAAAAGAAATCCATTTCATTCATTGGCTGTGCTGTGCAGTTTTACTTCTATGCTGTGTTTGCCAGTGTAGAATGTCTCCTACTAGCTGCCATGGCCTATGACCGTTATGTGGCCATCTGTAACCCGCTGTTGTATCCTGCTGTCATGTCCAAGAAGGTTTGCATTTGCCTGGTGCTGGCTTCATACCTTGTGGGTTGTGCCAATGGCATGGTGCACACCAACACTAGCTTTCGCCTTCCCTTTTGCAGCTCCAATATCATTAACCATTTTTTTTGTGATGTTCCCTTAATTCTGAAGCTTGCCTGCTCTAACACTCAGCTCAACCAGATTCTGCTTTTTGTGATCTCTTCGCTGATAGGACTCTGTTCATTCCTCATCATCCTTATCTCTTATATCTACATTATCAGCGCTATCCAAAAAATCCACTCAACCGGGGGAAGGAAGAAGACCTTCTCTACCTGTGCCTCCCATTTGATGGCCGTCACCTTGTTCTACACCACAATTCTTTTCATCTACCTGAAGCCTTCCTCAAGCAACACTGAAGCACAAGACCAAGTGGCTGCTGTCTTTTATACAGTGGTGATTCCTATGGTAAACCCTCTAATCTATAGCCTAAGGAATAAGGAGGTGAAGGAAGCCCTGAGAAGGATAGTGAGGAAGACTGGGATTTCTGCTCAGGCATAAATGGTTAACATTATGATATCACTTCCTCATATTGAGAATTGCAAATTGTACTGGGCACTGAACAGGGTGACTTGCTTCCAAGAAAGCATGCACATAGAGGACTGTGCTGCATATCCAAGAAATTCTTATTCTTCTTATTCTTATTCTTATTTTATAATAATAAAGTAGAAAAGGGAGGAATGTTAACTGATGAGTATCTGCTTAGCAAAAAAATGTGTGCAACTATGCTTCTGGGAGATATAAAAAAGGATTCTGGGTAGAATGATGAAGTGAAAGAGACTGTGATTAAGGAAAGCATGCATACAAGAGAACCAATGCTGGGGGGGAAAAACAATAAGAGAAAGATGTGGTACAATGTGTACAGAGAGAAAAAAATGCAATCAAATAGTACAAGAAACAGTTAAGATGAAAACAATGCATTGTGACTTGGAAGGTTGAAGAAAGAGAGAGAGAGGGAGAGGGAGAGGGAGAGAGAGAGATGGGGTAGTGGGTGGAGAGGGAGAAACAAGAAGCCCCCAGGAATTTAAATTAAAAATTATGAAATTATTTTGGATGAAACTGAAGGGAGGAAATACTGTAAGAAGTATTTTAGAGATCTGTATGAGAATTGATCCCTGCATTACTGCTATGCTGCTTCATTGGAGGGGAGAAGGGGGGAATGTTCCTGGGAGGGATGAGCAAACAACTCCAGGAGTGTATGCCAAGCACATATACTTCCAGCAGGGTGACCCAAGGTGTGCAGGTTATCTAGCCAGTTGCCTAGCCAAAGCAAGCAGGCACCTATACTGGGCAACAAGAATACAAGAAGATGCTGGAGGCAGATGATCCTTTTAGCAACAACTGCAATACCCACCATTTTGGGGGAAAACATCAATAATCACTTTGAAGTACTGAATCTCAATGATTGGGAACCAGAGGAACTGTGGAATGAAATAAATTAAAGAACTTGAGGATGAGTGTAAAAAGAGACTGCCAAAGATTATGAAACAAAAGAAAGCAAACTGGATGTCAGAACAAATGGTGGAAATTATGAAGTAGGGGAGGGAAGGGAAGGGAAGGGAAGGGAAGGGAAGGGAAGGGAAGGGAAGGGAAGGGAAGGGAAGGGAAGGGAAGGGAAGGGAAGGGACTTAAAAAAGAATTTCAAAGAGCTATTAGAAGAGACAAGAAGTGGTATTACAACAATATCTGTAAAGTTGTAAAAATGGACACAGACACAGAAAAACAAAGAAAGTCTTCCAAAAGATCTCTGAACTCAGAGATACCAGTCTCCATTTGGTATGCCAAAGGGCTCTCATACAGCATCAACTTTTTCAGTGGTGAAATTAGCCTAGGATTTTGCAGTGCTGTACACTATTGGCATCAGCTGATAGCCTTCTCCATTCCTCTCAGATGATCAAGTGGAGTATGGCAATATGAAGAAAATAGCCAATATCTGCAAAGTGGGCATCACGTACTGCCTTTACATATCGGCACCCTTTTTGGTCATCATAAAACCATGGATGGATTTGTCCTAACCTCCAATCTACCTTTCTACCATGTGCCTCACAGTGTGCTCAGATGACAAGTAGTGTGGGTCTCATCCATCACTTCTGTGTACAAAAGTTCCCACCAGTGGGCTATTATTATTATTATTATTATTATTATTACTACTACTACTACTACTACTACTATTACTACTACTACTACTACTATTACTATTACTATTACTATTTTAAATGTATATGCTGTCCGACTCCCAGTGACTCTTCTGAACAGCAAATTTTTTTCACCGGTACCCTCTGAGGAAAAAATAATGCATGGCCCCCACTTCTGCTACTCCACATGTCATGATGAAGGACAGGAACATGCATCAACCTGTCTCCTCTAATACCTCCCTAAAGTGCTGTCTGAATGCAACATACAGTAGAAGCTTTTCCCAGTCAGGGACTCTAACTTTCCCCCATAAGCGCCTAGAAGACCACGGGTACTTTACTGGAATGGGGGTGACATCACTGGTAAAAACAGGGCCAATTTTTTAAAGTTCATTTTGTGTGGAGAGCGTTAAGAGTGGGTCTGGAGGAAGAGAACCTCATTTCCATTTCCATGCTTAAAAATCATTTTAAAAGGCCCTAAATTGCACCAGGGAAATTTGGCAGCTTGATTTTAGGCCATTGGAAGGGGAGATTGAGTATAAAGGGAAGTGGATTTGCCTACCAAAAATCATACCACTGAAATTTTTTTCTGCCAAATCACAGTGGGGTGACCTCAGGGTGCTCGAATGCCACAAGTAAAATGCAGCTGCCTGAAGTAGCCTGCAGATTGCCCACACTGACATAGAGGGATAGCATTTTCAGCTGAAAATAAGAGTTAAGGGTATGGTACTCTGCCTCTATTAAAAGACAAAATCTTTCAAGCAGCAGACCACTAGACTGATTATCTAATGTTCCTCATCTCCCCTATCTTATGGGTCATCTCAGTTGCCTTGGGAAGCTTCTATCACTGCTATAATCCCCATGTTGCAAAGCGGTCTGCCTGTTCCGCCTAAGAAGGGGAGATTTCCAGCAAGTGGGGATTCCTTTCTCTTGTCTGTACAGTTGCCTTTTTTGAAGAGGTGCTATGCAGGTGCTGCTGCTTCAGATGTGAAAGCATGGATGACATTGCCAGATGCCAAACATTCTCGCCTGTGGTGATCATGTGCTTGATAAATAATAAAATACACATCATGACATCACCATATACTTCGACACCATCATGTAAGTCCCAAAGGGGTAGAGTTTGTATCATGAGGTTGCAACATTCATTTCCCCTGTTAGACCCAACCCACAGACACCCATGCAAAGCAGGAATCATCTACCTGTACATTTCTAGGATAAGAGTCTGGACCTTTCCTTCCCTTCCTTCACCACAGCCTATTGCCACTGTAAGCTGCATACTCGGGGGAAGGAGAAGCACTACTGTGTGTTGACTGAGGAAAGCTTAACACAAAATCTCCCTCTTCCACCGTGATCTTTCTGTAGCTCAGCAACATCCACTTCTTCTACTGAAAGAACCACCACCTCCTTCTTTGCTATATGAACAGCAAGGCCTGCTGGCACAGAAAGTACCACCATGTAATTAACTCCAAGTCTTTCTGCCACCCTCTCTGATGCATGTCATAAATTATTTTAACTTAAGGATAAGCAGTGAGCTAGCCAAGTCTGTAGATTATATTAAATTATTCAAGAGCTCCAAACTGTGAAGAGCTCCAGAAGGATCAATTTAAACTGGGTGGATGGTCAACCTAATGGTAAATGGGGTTCAGTTTAAGTCAATGTAAGCTGGTGAAAACTGAGGCTCAGAAAGAGTTTTCACACCCTTAGTAATTATTCCCTATTTCTTTGGGGTGCTAAACACCACAATGCAAACAATATTGGCTTTCCAGCTAAACTTCTGCCATAGCAGCATAATCAAGCATTTCTTCTGTGACATCCCTGCAGTGCTATCTCTCTCCTGCTCACACATCACACTAAACATGAGGATACTTTTTGGCCTATCTTACAGCTGAATAGAAGGGCTGAATGTTACCCCACATGCAACTTTATATTTTCAACCAATCTTCTGTCATGGTAACATAATCAACCATTTCTTCTGTGATATACCTGCAATTATATCAGTGTCCTATTCAGACACTCGACTAAAAATAAATAAATAAATGTCCATAGTAATTATTATCTGCGGCTTTACTATGAAGTTATCTGAGTAGGGCAAAGGGCAGATAGTAATGTCCTCTATATTAGGAGGCCACTTCTGCCCTGAAGTGTGGGCCCACCCTTGTGATTCAGGGCTGAGATATTTATTTATTTATTTATTTATTTATTTATTTATTTATTTATTTATTTATTTATTTAGCTGCTCATCTTATATATGTGACTCTAGGTGGCTTGCAATAAAATAAATAAAATACAAAATTATTATTATTTATATTATTAGATTTTTATCCCACCTTTATATGAGTGTGTGTGTGTGTGTGTGTGTAGATGATAGATAGATAGATAGACAGATAGATAGATCAACTCAAAGCAGAAAACATACTTAATACAGGTAGTCCTTGTTTAGCAATTGCCTCAAATAGCAACCCTTCCCAAATCCAACAGTAGCAAAGGATAATAAAAAATTCATTATGGCAACAAAAACCTTCAGTGTGAAACTGATAAAGGTCTGATCAGTTTCAGACAGCAGCTGAGAACCTGCCAGAGGGTTCTAATCAACTAATTAAGGTCACAGAGCTGAGCTTGTTAACTTGTGGTTAGGACTTTTTAAGGATGCCATTGTGATGGAGGACTTGGGTGAGGAGGTTCAAGGTCAAGGGGAGAAGCATCTCCTCAGCCCACAGCCTGAGCATGTGAAAGCAAAGAGGATAAGACTGGCACCACCCTAAGGAATTTGTAGTGTTTAGTTGCAGACTTTGAGAGTTAGTCTGGTGAGATTCTGTCTAGCAGGTGTAAGCTAATAAAGTAACTAAGCAATTCCAGAACCATCTCATGGAGTTTCTTGGGCTGAACCTGACAGCCACACACTGCACTGTGGAGAAAAGCAGCTCAGGAAGAGATAACTTGTTTAAGCAATCTGTCCACCCCAAGAGGGAACAAAAAAAGGGGAAAAAACAGGCACAGGACACTGTATGAGACAATTTTGTCTGAATCAGAGGGCAGCAACCTGCAATCTTTGCACTTAGCTACCATTTCGCCAGAACCAATTGCAATCACTAAACGAGGACTTCCTATACTCCTGCCTCCTATTTTCCCCACAACAACCACCCCAGGCACAGGCATAAAACCAAATTTTCAAGACCTTATGGAATGCCAGCAGTGACAGGGCCAATCTAATCTCTGGGGGAATGATGTTCCAAAGGTGGGTGCCACAGCAGAAAAAGCCCTGCTTCTGGGCCCTGCCCACTGACACTCCTTACCCAACAGTACCCAGACCACGCCCCTCCTGTCAGATGGGATAGGATGTGTAGAGACAACTGGGGAGAGGCTGTCCCATAAGTAATCCAGTCCCAAGCCACGAAGGACTTTAAAGGTGACAACCAGCACTTTGAACTACACTAGGAAGCACACTGGAAACCAATGCAGCTTGTGGAGTGGGGGTGTCACAGGTGCCAAGTAACTGGCACCAGTAACTGCCCATGCTGCCACATTTTGCACCAGTTGAAGCTTCCAAATACTCTTCAAGGACAGCCCCACATAAAGCACATTGCAATAGTCCAGTCTGGAGGTCACAAGGGCATGAGTGACTGGGAGCAGGGGCCCCAGTCCAGGAACAGGAGCAACTGACGCACAACCCAAAGTTGTGCAAAGGCCCTCCTAGCCATGGCTTCCACCTGATGTCTGTCATGAAAACCCAGGGCCCAGAACCCATGGAGGCTGAAATTGATTTATAAAGCATGCCAAGCCATAATGTGGCTGACTTGTTTTTCTTAGTGTGACTTACTTAGTGTTTGTTTGACTTAGGTCATATCTGCACTGCTGACTTAAAGCATCTTCAAGAGTAATACAACCATCATTGTGCCAAAATAAGAGTAATTCAGACAGGATTTATATCACTTTAACAATGGCTTGTTATGAAGATGTTATAAATCACTAGTGGGGAAATTACCTGAGTGTGTTGTATTAACCCACCCATTATAGCTTATGAGTTGTTATAGCCAACCAGAGTTTAAACACCTGGATTAATGAACAAGGCCAGGGCTTTTCAAATTGTGTTCTGTGAAACCCTAGGATTCCACAAGAACTTGATGGGTCCACAATGGATTTGGGAGTGGGGGGGACGGGAAGTTCACTTGAACACAGCCAGGGGCATCCATAGCAATTTTTCTAAGCCTTGCGGGGGAGGGGGATGGTAATTTTCTATCAATAGAGCTTTACCTCTGGATCGGGAGGTCAGGAGGTCCAGTTTTTTTATTTTTTTTTAACTAACAGGTTCTGTAGCCTGAAAACCTCTGAAAGCTCCTGACCTAGGCCAATATGTCATCATCACTGTTTATGCCCCAATATTCTACACAATGCTGTTGTGTAGAAGGCAGTTCTTCAAATGACATTGCAGTGGAATTAGTTTCTACCATTAAAGCCATTAAGATAATTGCCAATAGAGATCAGACCCATTTGGAGGTCAAAATCCCCAGGTCCAGTCCCTCAGTATAAAGTCTCTTCCATAGAACAGTTGTAGAGAAACAGTTCAGCCATGTTCAAGAATCTATCCAGGTCATCTTCATGATGCCCTTTTTCAGACATAGCCTCCATTATATCACTGGAAGCTGCATCCTTGGCAATAAATAAGCAAATGTGCCCTCCTCAGCAACGTGGACAAGAATTTCAAAGTAACTGGAAGAGGAAAAGGTACTAGCAGATCACAAGAGAACGGGTAGGTTAAAAACAATATTTGTAGTTGTTTGTTTATAGCATACAATTTATCACAGATAGTGAGAAATACTTTCTAAACAATAGGCTTTTGGTTTATCCATCTCTCCCATGTCCCTACCTTAATGATCCTGTCACTCCCCTCTGCCATTAGATAATTTGCCATTTCTCTTGATGCAGTTCTTATTTTTTTTTCCTACCTTTTAAATTCTATTTTAGAATCTGAGAAATGAAATGATGTTGCCGGCAATGCCAGGTGTTCAGTTTGGATGCATCAGCTACCTTCAAAGTTGCAAACAGAGCACTTACTGTATGGCTCCAGCTCAAAGTGCTCCATGTTGTGAGAGGGAGACTCTCATCCTTTCTGCTTTGCTCCTTCCAAGCTCCTCCCTCAGTGCTGCAATTATCCCAGTGGCAAACCACAATAAACACCACTGGGAATCAGCCGACCTCATAGCAGTTTCCTGAGAACTGTGTGTGAAGAAAGAGTTAAACACCTTCCCTTACAGATTTTGCTTATCCTTCTCAGGCACTGCAATTTCTGTAAAAATCCCAGACTGTCCAGTGATTCATTTAGCATCATATCTAGTTTGGACCTGAAATAAAACCTAGTGCTATGATTTAGATGGCAAGGAACTCATGACACGGCAGCAGAAATACCCATTTATGCTGTTGTTACAGTTCTTCGTGTCACTCCTGGTTCCTGGCCAATACATAGACAGGTCCATGCAGTTTCTTGGCAATGGGAGTGGTTTGCCATTGCCTCCTTCCTAGGGCTATGAGAGAGACTGACTAGCCCAAAGTCTTCAGTTGGCTTCCATGCCTAAGGGAGGACTAGAATTCAGGTGTCCCCACTCCTACTCTGGTCTAGTGCCTTTAGTCACAACACCAAACTGGCTCTCACCAGTTCTTTTAAAGATCTTTTAAAATCCAGGTGTTCATTCTAGCATGGGATGGGAATGACTATGATACGCATATTAGAAACTAATCCCACATTTAGAATTTGGAACAGTTGCAGGATTTTCTAAGGAATGTTTCTAATTCCATAATCATTTTGGATATGTGTGTACTCTATATGTGTGTGCATATGTACATGTATAGGTATACACATATGTAAAATATATTTTGCATAGCTATATGTGCCCATGGTAGGCACATACACACGCTTACTCTTGTGTTAAGACTAAAGTGATTCTCCAATTGCAGCTCCAAATCAGTGTTCCTCAGCTACTGGAATGTGCACCGTTGGTGATCTACAGGATACATTTTTAAGTCTCCAGTTGCATGTGCTGAGATTCAAGGGAACTCAGCATCTCATCAGAGCATTTCCTGCAGCCAGTGATGGGAGCAGCCTCTGAAAGTTTGTGTTATGTACAGTATAATTTGAGTTTATTGGGGGGGGGGGGGGGGGGCTTGGGAGAACACTGCTACCCAGTGGCCAATATTGTCTCAGTCCCAGTTTGCTCTCTTTATTTGGATATAGTTCTTGTTTTTGGTTCAGTTGGAGAAGGCTCACTGGGAAACAACTGCTTCAGCCCTAGTTCACTTTCATTATTTGCACTTATTTCTTCACTGGAGCTTAGGCAAACACTGCTTCATCCTAATTAGATCTCAGTTGGGGTATAATACCAATACTGTCTATAGCATTATTGCAATTTTTATATCCTTCAAGCCTAATGAAACCGATAAATATAATAACAGAATATCTGTAAACATATATAACCTTAGATTTTGTTTGTTTGGTTGGTTGGTTCAGTTTTCTTTTCCTGTCTTGGCGAGACCCAGCTTCTTTGTTAGTGTGCTTAGTGGAACTTAAAATACAAAGGCTGAAAACCACTGTTTTAAATCATGTGTCCAGAAATATGGCAGCCATTTCCTTGAGGAGCTTTTTCTAAAATATCCAGCCAACAGAGATTTTTAAAGGCTTGTCCTTAACCTGCAGGAATCTAGAGGCTATTGTTTGTGTTTCCCTAACTGAGGAGATCTAGAAAATTACTCCCACTAGTCTGCAATATCCAGAGGGTGTGGAAGTTATACTGATAGCATAGATAAATATTTTCTTCTTTTTTCCTACAAAATATGGGAAGCCATGGCCATTGAGAATTATACCCACGGTGTACAAATTCATTTTTGTGGGATTCAGTGACTTCTCAAACCTACAGATCCCTCTCTTTGTTTTTTTCCTGGTGGTATATATTACCACAGTGACTGGAAATGTCGAGATGATCCTATTAATCAGGATGTATTCATGGCTTCAGGCCCCCATGTACTTCTTCTTAAGCAATCTGTCTTTTGTAGATCTCTGCTACTCTTCTGTTGTCACACCCAAATCCTACTAAACGTGGTCGTAAAGAAAATAAATATTCATTGACTGGATGTGCCCTACCAATGTGGTTTTTCTGTCTCTTTTTACCACTGAGTGTTTCCTCTTGAATATAATGGCATATGACTGATATAAAGCCATTTCCAATCCACTTCAGGATACAGTCATTATGTCATGGAGAGTGTGCGCTCAGCTGGCAGTCATTCCCTACCTTGAAGCAACCAAGAGGAGCTGGAAAGATCTCACTCCCTGATGCATCATCAGCTCTGTCATCCCTGAAGGGCCATATTTCCTGCAAAAAATGATTCTGTTAGGGTTTGTAGTCACAGTTGAATACAACTTCAACCTTGGCTAGGAAAAAACTAAATTAGGTGGCCTCAGATATGAGCTGAGAAAGAGATGAAGGCTGAGTCACATTGTCCCCTTCTCAAGCTGAAGTTAAGGGAACATTTAAGTTAGATATTGAGGAATTTATTGTGGCATGAATACAGAAGTGTAACATTCAATACATGTACACCAACAGAAAATTATGTTCGCATCTTTAAATAATCTTTCTGTAGATTTAAAATTATAGTTAATTTAACAACATTATTTCATTAATATTGGATATTTAGGCATCTTTTTCAGGAAGAATTTGAGGTACTGTAGAAGTGCTGCTCAAAATACCTCAGTTCATGTGATCTGGCCTTGTGCTACAGTGGCCTCTTTTAGGCTCTCACATATTAATTTTGTTTTAGAAGTGTCCCTGTTGTTTCTTCCACCATCTTTTTGTTTTTGCTTTTTCCTGTTATAGAGATTGTAAACTGACCTAAATATAAACAAATAAATTGTGCAGTATGAGATTTCAAAGGATTGCAAAATATCTGCATTCTCAAGATAAATCTCTCAAAATACCAGTAATATTGTGGAAATTTCATAAGATTTTGATGATTTGGGAGGGGGTTGGATGAGGCCACAAAGACACATCTGGGACCCAGATAGGTTGCCAATGGCTGCCATAATTCTTCATGGTACATTATGTTTGCTTATTGTGCTACTTAAAGTTAATTTCTACTTTTATTAATAGAAAGACCTCTATATTGCTTTTTATTCCTGCTTTCTATCTAGTCTGGAACTCATGAGCCAATCTCATCCCCATAAGTAACTACATCCCATGGTTTAAAAGAGAAAATCTGGCACAGTGCTGAAGAGGGTGGCAAAGGAGCCACTCTAGCTGCTGGCCAAATTACAGAGTATCCTGGTTTAAGAGAGAAGGTATGAATGTGGCACCCCCATTTTACGATGCCTTTGTAAAACAAAAACCTGTTCACTATTTTATGGAACGATATCCCATCCCTGCCCCAAATGCTGCCTCATCGTGGCAGGGGGGTGTTCCTGGAAGGGATGAGTGAAGAATGTCAGGAGTGCATGCCAAGAATATATATTCCCAGCAGGGTCACCCAAGGCATGAAGGTCATCCCTAAAGCAAGCAGGCACCTATACTGGGCAGCAGTGATATAGGAAGATGCAGGAGGCAGATGACCACTTTAGTGACAATGGCAAAGGCATCAATTCATACTATGTGGGAGAAGGCAATGGTAAACCACTCCTGTATTTTTACCAAGAAAACCACATGGATAGAAATTATAAAATGATTGACAATATAATGCCGGATGATGGGCCCCTCAGGTCAGATGGCACTCAACATACTACTGAGGAAGAGCTGGAGATCTTTTGGAGTACTAATAGTGTTTATGATGTGGCTGGATTAAACCCTTCAGAACATCTAGTTGCTGATGTTGCCATACAGGAAAAGAAAATCCAAAGCTGCAAAGACAGAATTACAGGAGGAACATGGAACATAAGGAGCATGAACACAGGGAAGCTCAATGAACACAATGAAAGATAAAATGAAACAACTACAGATTGACAGCTTAGGCATCAGCAAATTGAGAAGGACTGGGATTGGACACTTTCAGTCAGAAGATCACATTGTTTATTACTCAGGATATGAAAAACAAAGGAGGAACACCTTTGCTTTATACTGTAGTTAGGACGGTTATAGGAAGAACAGTACTTGGCTACAATGTAACCAAATAATATTGATTAGACTTTGTGGACAAACCTTCATCATTCAAGTTTATGCTCCAACCACTGATGCAGAAGAAGAGGAGGGTCATGAGTTTTATTTATCTATCTATCTATTTATTTATTTATTTGCATTTATTAGCCACCCACCTCCAATCATCAAGTTCGACTGGAAATCAACAGAACATGCAAGCAAGATGTGTCCTTGTGATTGGAGACTGGAATGCCAAAACTGGAAACATTAAAGAGGAAAACATAGTCGGATTGTATGACTTAGAAAACCAATATCACCAGGAGACATCACCAGATGGAGTATATAGAAATCAAATTAACTATATTATTGCTAAAAGGAGGTGGAGGAGCTCAATTATAGCATCAAAGCCAGGTGCTTATTGTGGAACAGATCACAAACTGCTCGTGTGCAAGCTCCAAGTTAAACTAAAGAAGAAAGCCAGCCAATTTCCATGGTATGATTTTGAACATATACCCACCATTTTCAAGGACGGCATCAGGAATTGCTTTGAAATTCTGAATCTTATTGCTAGAGAACCAGAGGAATTATGTAATGAACTTAAAGAAGTTGTTAAGGATGAATGTGAAAAGAGACTGCCAAAAAATGAAGAAACAGAAGAAAGCAAACTGGACTTTAGAACAAACTATGGAAATTACCAAGAAAACAAAGAGAAGCCAAAGCCAAGAAAGACAAAAGTCTCAGAAAGAGTTTCATAGAGCTGTTAGAAGAGACAAGAAGCAGTATTACAACAACATCTGTAAAGACACTGAAGGTGGAAACAGACATGGAAAAACAAGGAAAGCCTTTCAAAAGATCTGTGAACTCAGAAGGAGGTTCCACCATTGAATTGGTATGCTAAAGGATACCAATGGACAGATAATAACTGATTCAAAGGAAATCAAATGAAGATGGAAGGAGTATATTGAAATACTGTACAGTAGAGATATCAATATCCAAGATACTTTAGAAGATACTCCTTACTTACAAAAACCTCTAGTATGAGAAGATGAAGTTAGATCAGCCCTCCGGTCATTACCTCAGGAGCTGATGGAATACCCATAGAAATACGAACAGAACATGGTGAAACAGATTGACTTGAGGTTGGCAAAGGAGTGTTGCAAGACTGTATATGCTCCAATTATTTATTCAGCCTACATCCTGAACATATATAGGACAATGAGCATGGTTTTCAAACTGGAGGAAGAAACATCAATAACCTGTGCTGTGCTAATGACACTACTCTGATAGCTGAAAATGCAAAGGATTTGCAAGCCCTAGTACTAAAAGTAAAAAAGCACAGTGAAAAAATGGGACTAAAATTAAAATAGAAAGAAGATCAAACTAATGACAACAGGTAGAAAAAACTGCCTTAGAACTGACAATGAAAATATCAACGTGGTGGATATCTTCTGCCTTTTAGGATCAACTATCAACAGTAAAGGAACAAGCAGTCAAGAAATACAATGCAGACTAGCACTTGGTAGAGCAACCATGAAGGCCTTCAAAAATATATTCAAATGCTGTGATGTGAAGTTCAGAATCGTGCAAGCTATGGTATATGGAAGCAAAAGTTGGATTTTGAAGAAGCAGGATAGAAAGAATATTGACACTTTACAACTTTGGTGTTGGAGAAGACTCCTGAGAATACCAGGACAGCAAGAAAACAAATCAATGAATCAATGAACAAATCAACCCAGAGTTCTCACTCACGGCACAAATGACCAGGCTCAAATTATTCTACTTCAGACACATAATGTGAAGATGTAGCTCTCTGGAGAAAGCTGTAATGCTGGAAAAAGTGGAGGGAAAAAGAAGAAGAGGACAGCCATCAGCAATGTGGATGGACTCAGTGACAGTGGCAATGAATGCATTGTTGGAAGACATGAAAGACCAGATTAGGGACAGATTGTCTTTGAGAAAAATCTGGCAACATGGTTGCTAAGAGTAAACAATGTCTTAAGGGCACAAATCTCACACTGATTTCCTCTGACATTTTCTTTGGTTATTTTCCAAAAAAATTGATTATGTGCCCTTAAGAAAATGTTAGGCATGTGTAAAACTACTTACAGAATCATGGAATATCCTCCAGGGAGAGGACTCTGGAGATCATCTTAGTGATCACCTCCAACAAAGGAGAGTCCACCACCCGAACAAGCTATTCCTAACAGTGAGGCAGCTCTTACTATAACCCCTCTGCTACGTGACAGCCATTCAAATACAGGAGGACAGCAGTCCTGACTCTTGGAGACCTGTCCTGTTCTGAAGATTCCAAGGTGTAGGTTTATTTTGCAAAGTTAGCCAATGAAAAGCATGCACTAACAGGCAGAAACTGAAGCACCTTCAGATTAGACATTTCTTTTCAGGGCAATTAATCTTTATACCCACTGGAACAAAAAATAATTGCTGGTAACCATTTGATAGCAGCAGTACATTCCCCAAACTCCGGCAAGTAAGCGGAAGAACTCAAGCAAATATAAGGAGAAGAGGACGGCAGAGGATGAGATGGCTAGATAGCATCACTGAAGCAATGAGCATGAAATTGAGCAAACTCAGGGAGGCAGTGAAAGATAGGAAGGCCTGGTGCAATATGGTTCATGGGGTCACGAAGAGTCGGACACAACTTAATGACTGAACAACAACAAGTGCTGCAAGTCCAGAGATCTCAAGAAGTCCTTCTCTGGAGGCCATGCATGGCTTTCTCACGTCTGACTGTTTAAAAGGACCCACTCTTAGCAAAATAAGATTTAGTCCCAGGTAAGAGTGTCTGGCGTTACAGTCAGGAACAACTCAGGAAGGAAATAAAAGCATCGTTTCAGTCTTCCCACTGATGCATGATTGAGCTGGACAGAGGGGAAAATGCAGTATTAGAGAGATCAGGGCATTTATGAGATATTATTTCAAAACAAGGGAAAGATGAACAAGTAATAGAACCATCAAAATGTGGAAAGGTTAAGTGGCAAGTTTAGTACTATTGTTGAAATTGTACATGATGTGTGATGTCTGATTTTTAAATAATCAATTTCATTTGTTACACAAACTTTTTCTTTTTACTTAAGGATTAAAATTGGGGCCCTTTTGTGCAAAAAAAGCACTGTGTGCTGTAGGGTGAATGCAGTCCGTCTCCTTTTCAGTCCTCTTCCATTCAGTGTCAGTTTTTGTGACATTTTGCAGCTGAAATTACTTTCTACTTTTCTTCGCAAAAAAAGAACACATGGCAAAAACAAATCGTACCTTGGTGTATGAATTCATCCTTGCTGGATTTGCTGGCTCTCCAGAGTTACAGATTTTGCTCTTTGTATTCTTCCTGATAGTTTATTTCATCACCTTGCTGGGAAATCTTGGGATGTTTCTCCTAATCCAGATGGACTCACGACTTCACACCCCCATGTACTTCTTCCTTAGTAACCTGTCATTAGTTGACCTTTGCTATTCTTCTGTGGTCACCCCAAAGATGCTGATGGATTTTGTAATAGAAAGCAAAATTATCTCCTTAAGGGGATGTGCAGCACAAATGTGGTTTTTTGGCTTCTTCCTGGGTTTTGAATGTTATCTCTTGGCTTCGATGGCATGTGATCGGTATGTTGCCATTTCTAACCCACTGCTGTATAGAATCATTATGTCTAGGAAAGCCTGTATGCAGCTCTTAGTTGGACCTTGCTTTGTTGGACTATTAAATGCCACAACACATACAGTTATGACTTTCCAATTAACTTTCTGCAAGTCCAAGATCGATCACTTTTTCTGTGATATCCCTGCTGTGATATCCCTCTCCTGCTCAGAGGCACAAATCAACAAGATAGTGTTATTTATCATGTCCTGCACTCTTGGCACTCTCAGCAGCTGTTTTGTTATTATCTCCTATATCTATATTCTTTCTGCCATCCTGAGGATCCGATCTGCAGAGGGCCAGCGGAAGGCTTTTTCTACCTGTTCCACCCACCTCACAGCTGTTTCCATCTTCTATGGCACCCTCTTCTTTACATATGTGCGACCCAGCAATAGCTTTTTAGCAGAGCAGGGCAAGATGTTTTCTGTGTTGTATACAGTGGTGATCCCTATGTTAAATCCACTGATCTATAGCATAAGGAACAAGGAAGTACAAGATGCTGTAGGCAGAGTGATCAGGAGAAAGGGACTTTTATGAATTTTGAGCTGGTCTCCTAATTGATGAGTTCCAGCTTGGTGCAAAATGAAAAACAATGATTTTAATATTTTGCTTTTAAAATATGTCAGGAAAGATTTTGATAACAATGATCATGTGGAATAAAATCTCATTTTGTAGTAATCACAGTAACAGGAGAAGCAATAGAAATAATTCTGATCTTCTATGGTTGCTAACTAATTCTGTTTGATTTTTTTTATCACTTAATTTTTTTTTCCTCTGGTTTAAACAAGTGTGCTTTTTTTGGTCCTGAGGGGTGGGGACATACAGGTTTCCATAACTTTCCATACAGAATGTTGAGTTCATCCTGGCTGGGAGATTCTGGGAATTACAGCCTTCACACACCTAGGAGCTACTAGTCTAGGGAAAAAATTGTCTATGTTCAAGCAGAGGTAAAAAAAAATGGTGCGTTTTCCTTTTAGGTTTTCAAATGGATTTTTATAGACTAAGGTCACAGGGACTCATGCAACACTCGAGAACTTTAGGTACAGCCCCTATAATCCTCCCAAAGTTTCCATTGAATTGAAATTCTTACAGAAGGGGAAAGCTGTCAGGTAACATAAGTTAAATGAAATCCAATAAAGTCTCAGCAAGGGGCAACATCTGGCTTACTTTGTCTGGGCTCAGTTGTTAAGCAAGTTTAGGCCTGGTTAGTTTTTGGATGGGAGACACCAAGAAATTGCAGGGCTATCAGCTGGACTGGGAAGTCAAAAAAAAGCTTGCTGAAAGAAGACAATGGAAACCACTTCCATGAGGTTGCCAAGAAAACTGTGTAGACATGTGGATATTTTCTCAATGTATCCTCTGTCACAGTGCTCAGAGGCCATGTCCAGATTTCAGCCCTCCCAAATTTTGTTTTCTAGGTCTATAATTTCCTGTTAGAAGACATCTGTAGGATGTGTGTAGTGCATGTGGTCAGTTGTTCTAGCTGGGAGAAAGTTCCTGGAGATTCATTCATTCATTCATTCAACATTCATTCTATCTCTTGCTTCAGACCCCAGGCAGGGGAAAAAAAGCACCCAGAAATTTGAATTAAGAATCTTGTGTCTACCTGTTGCCCAAACATGCTTTGTGAAACTCTTCCTTCTGTGGTGTCCTGATGTGGGGATATGGGAAGATAGAGGCCAGGTTCGGGGGGTAAAGAATGTTCTTTCGTCTCCCGAACCGCGAGGGAGAGATAAGAGGATGAGACTGGCACCTCCCTGAGGAATGCTAGCAGTATTTACTGATTGACCCTGGGAACTACTCCCAGTCTGGGAAGATTTCTGTATAGAGGTTGAAGCCAAATAAACCTTGCTGGATTGAATCAGAATGGTCTCCTGGAGTTCCCTGGGCTAAACCTGACACCTCATGACATAGTCTCTATTTGATCCCCAACCCATGCCCTACGGTAACATTAAGTTATTCTTAGCTGTGCTGGTGTTCAGGTAGTGTTTCCCCCTTATAGAGACAGATTTTGCCCCAGATGCAATCAGAGACACTTCAACAATTAAACTGTGAGTGGTGCACACAGGGATGCCAAATTTGTGGGATCAGCATAGCATCTATTGGCCACCTTAGGCTGGTGCAGGCCTATCCCATTCTCCCTGATCTCTATGAACTGGAGCACCATCCAGTACCTAACCTGGAGACATGGATCACCTGAACAGCAGTTTCCATTGCATAGCCAGTGACTGAACCTCAGCTCTCCTTGATTAATCCTCATCCATTTTTCTCATGCCCTACATGACCCTCCACTCTAACCAATCTAAATGCAGGGGAAATACTTTGGCTACAAAGGAAGACCTGGCTAGATTTTCTCTAAATGGCAAAGTAAGATTCCCTTTCCTTAAGCTTGAATAAGATTGAGGAAATAGGTAGAAGAAGATATCTCACACATGGTTTACCAATTACATCTCAATCTTATCCACATAAGTAACCACATCCCATAGTTTAAAAGAAAATATGGCACAGTGCTGTGAAGAGGGTGGCAGAGGAGCCACTCTAGGTGCTGGCCAATATAAAGGGTATCCTGGTTTAAGAAAGAAGGTAGGAATGTGGCATTCCCATTTCAAGATGCCTTTGTAGAACAAAAAAATATTCAATATTTTTTGGAAAATAATCAAAGAAAATGTTGGAGGAAATCAGTGTGAAAGGCATGTGTAAAACTACTTACAGAATCATGGAATACAAGGGCTGGAGAGGACCCTGGAGATCATCTTAGTGATCACCTCCAACAAAGGAGAGTCTACCACCCGAGCCAAGCTATTCCTAACAGTGAGGCAGCTCTTACTATAACCCCTCTGCTACGTGACAGCCATTCAAATACATGAGGACAGCAGTCCTGACTCTTGGAGACATGTCCTGTTCTGAAGATTCCAAGGCGTAGGTTTATTTTGCAAAGTTAGCCAAGGAAAAGCATGCACTAACAGGCAGAAACTGAAGCACCTTCAGATTAGACACTTCTTTTCAGGGCAATTAATCTTTATACCCACTGGAACAAAAAATAATTGCTGGTAACCATTTGATACCAGCAGTACATTCCCCAAACTCTGGCAAGGAAGCTGAAGAACTCAAGCAAATATAAACACATCTGTCTGTGCTGCAAGTCCAGAGATCTCAAGAAGTCCTTCTCTGGAGGCCATGCATGGCTTTCTCACGTCTGACTGTTTAAAAGGACCCACTCTTAGCAAAATAAGATTTAGTCCCAGGTAAGAGTGTCTGGCGTTACAGTCAGGAACAACTCAGGAAGGAAATAAAGGCATCGTTTCAGTCTTCCCACTGATGCATGATTGAGCTGGACAGAGGGGAAAATGCAGTATTAGAGAGATCAGGGCATTTATGAGATATTATTTCAAAACAAGGGAAAGATGAACAAGTAATAGAACCATCAAAATGTGGAAAGGTTAAGTGGCAAGTTTAGTACTATTGTTGAAATTGTACATGATGTGTGATGTCTGATTTTTAAATAATCAATTTCATTTGTTACACAAACTTTTTCTTTTTACTTAAGGATTAAAATTGGGGCCCTTTTGTGCAAAAAAAGCACTGTGTGCTGTAGGGTGAATGCAGTCCGTCTCCTTTTCAGTCCTCTTCCATTCAGTGTCAGTTTTTGTGACATTTTGCAGCTGAAATTACTTTCTACTTTTCTTCACAGAAAAAGAACACATGGCAAAAACAAATCGCACCTTGGTGTATGAATTCATCCTTGTTGGATTTGCTGGCTCTCCAGAGTTACAGATTTTGCTCTTTGTATTCTTCCTGATAGTTTATTTCATCACCTTGCTGGGAAATCTAGGGATGTTTCTCCTAATCCAGATGGACTCACGACTTCACACCCCCATGTACTTCTTCCTTAGTAACCTGTCATTAGTTGACCTTTGCTATTCTTCTGTGGTCACCCAAAGATGCTGATGGATTTTGTAATAGAAAGCAAAACTATCTCCTTAAGGGGATGTGCAGCACAAATGTGGTTTTTTGGCTTCTTCTTGGGTTTTGAATATTATCTCTTGGCTTCGATGGCATATGATCGGTATGTTGCCATTTCTAACCCACTGCTGTATAGAGTCATTATGTCTAGGAAAACCTGTATACAACTCTTAGTTGGATCTTGCTTTGCTGGACTATTAAATGCCACAACACATACAATTATGACTTTCCAATTAACTTTCTGCAAGTCCAAGATCAATCACTTTTTCTGTGATATTCCTGTTGTGATATCCCTCTCCTGCTTAGAGGCACAAATCAATAAGATAGTGCTATTTATGGTGTCCTGCACATTTGGCACCCTTGGCAGCACTTTTGTTATTATTTCTTACATTTATATTCTTTCTGCCATCCTGAGGATCCGATCTGCAGAGGGCAAGCGGAAGGCTTTTTCTACCTGTTCCACCCACCTCACAGCTGTTTCCATCTTCTATGGCACCCTCTTCTTTACATATGTGCGACCCAGCAATAGCTTTTTAGCAGAGCAGGGCAAGATGTTTTCTGTGTTGTATACAGTGGTGATCCCTATGTTAAATCCACTGATCTATAGCATAAGGAACAAGGAAGTACAAGATGCTGTAGGCAGGGTTATCAGGAGAAAGGAACTTTTATGAAATACGTGATGAATTCTACCTTTGTGCAAAAATGAAAAAGAATGGTTTTATTTTTTTCTTTTTTGTGGAATAAGTCTTACTTTGTAGTAATCACAGTAACTGTAAAAGCAATAGAAACAATTCTGGCCTTGTATGATTCTTAATTCTATTTAGGTGATGCATACACATGCACATGCACCCAAGCACACATGCACACATCAGTGCCCTTTTTTAACTTGATATTTATTTTGCCCTGAGGGGTGGGGACATACAGTTTTCCATAACTTTCCGTGCAGAATGTGGAGCTCATCCTGGCTGGGAGATTCTGGGAATCACAGTCTCAACATACCTAGGGGCCACCAGCCTAGTAAAATATTTTCTAGCTTCAAGCACAGATTTTAAAAAAAGGTGCATTTTCCTTTGAGGTTTTCAACTGATCTCTATAGCCCAAAGTGTCCGGGTCTCACACAACACTGGAAAACCTTAACTGCAGCCCCCAGAATCCACCCAAAGTTTCACTGAATTGAAATTCTTACAGAAGGGAAAGCTGTCGGATAAAAGCCAGGTAACAATGTATTTCATTTAATTTTACCATAAGTTAAATGAAATCCAATAGAGCCTCAGGAAGGGGCAGTATCTGGCTTACCTTGTCTGGGTTCAGAATTTAAGCAAGGTTAGGGCTGGTTAGATTTTGGATGGGAGACACCAAGGAATTCCAGAGCTATCAGCTAGACTGGAAAGTCAAAAAAAGCCTGCTGAAAGCAGGCAATGGGAAACCACTTCCATGAGGTTGCCAAGAAAACCATGTAGATGTGTGGATATTTTCTCAATGTATCCTCTGTCACAGTGCTCAAAGGCCAAGTCCAGACTTCAGCCCTCCCAAATTTTGTTTTCTAGGTCTATAATTTCCTGTTAGAAGACATCTGTAGGATGTGTGTAGTGCATGTGGTCAGTTGTTCAGGCTGGGAGAAAGTTACTGGAGATTCATTCATTCATTCATTCATTCATTCATTCATTCATTCATTCATTCTCTCTGTCTCTTGCTTCAGTCCCCAGGCAGGGAAAAAAAGCACCCACAAATTTGAATTAAGAACCTTGTATCTACCTGTTGCTTAAACATGCTTTGTGAAACTCTTCTGTGGTGTCCTCATGACATAGTCTTTATCTGATCCCCAGCCCACCCCTAAGGCAACTTTAAGTCATGCTTGGCGTTGCTGGTGTTCAAGTAGTGTTTTCCCCCTTATAGAGACAGATTTTGCCTCAGATACAGCCTGAGGCACTTCAACAATTATTCTGTCAGTGGCACACTAAGGGGATGCCAATGGAGTGGGATCAGCTCAGCACCTACTAACTACTTCAGGCTGGTGCAGGCCTACTCCATCATCTCTGATCTCCAGGCCCTGTCTTCCAGGGCCATTCTGTGCTTTGCAGAGCAGAAATGTCCAGTTCATTCAAAATGGGATCTTCCACTGTACTCACCATGTCTCCAAGCCAGCATCCAACTTGGAGACAAGGATCACCTTCAACAGAAGTTGAGCAGTGGTGGCAGCAAGGAAGATCTGCCCACTGAAGCAGAACAGAGGCAAAGAAAGGGAAAGGGAGAAGTGACTCTCTTTGCTGCTTCATGACGTAACTTTCTCCCATGCCTGTCAGTTTTTCAAGCTGCTTTTTAATGGGTTGAGCGCTCTTCTGAAGTACTGCTAAACACATCCAAAAACTGTCTTGGACTCTTTTTGAATGCACCCATGCAAAACATTTGCATGAAGTGAGAATGAGTTTTGACATTTGGCTAAACCTGACATTTGGCTATCAGAACATGCTGCTTCCCCCAGGCTCAGGACCATCCCACAGGCTAACCAGAATGATGGGTGGATCTATATACGATAAATAAGGACAGCACTTTTTGCTGGTATCATTCCAGTGGCAGGATAGGAATCTCCAATGCAGGTAGCCACTTTTATGCCTATGTAGTTTCTGCTGCCTCAGGGACTGATGGAGAACATGTTAACTCAGCCCTGAGGAAGAGGCCTCAGTGTGTGCCCAGCTACTCATTCCATACAAAATTACCTTATGCCACGACCATACTCTATTCCAAGTTACAGCCCTTCCAAACTATTTGGCACGTGAGTGTGTTTTCTCATACTTTAGAAAGCAGGCCAACTGCTGGTTGAAAGATTTCTTTTTCATTCAGTACCTGGTGTAAGTGCTAAATAAACAAGTAAAAGTGAGGAAGAACAGTGTCAAAGGAGGTGTCTTTTTTTTAGTACATATCCAGATTAAAATACCCCACCTGGCCCTTTTTAAACCACCTCATTTGGCATAAAATAAAAAGCAAAGTTGAAACACGGACTATGTCAGCGTTTTTGCATCAATCAGTTCAGCATTCCTTGATTGTTTTCCATGCCCTGGTTCTCTTTTAATAAGGTTGGATAGTGCTGTTTCCAGCTCCTTTCCTTACAGGACCTGAATTGGATGAATGTGGTTATCTATTTATTAGCATCTAAAACCCAATCCTGAAGGACTCTGGGAAGCAAACAGCAGAAAACGAAATCTAAATAAGCAATATGACAAAATTAATACTGTAGAAGAATGCATTCTATCAAATCATTTTTAAATTGTCATGGCACCTCATGGGAAAAGAATATTTTCACCTGCTATTGAAATGCAAGGAGGGTAGGGGCTACGCATACCTCTGGAAGGGAGAGAATTCCAGAGACTGGGGCTACTATGAGAAGGCTTGCCACATGGAGAAGAGGGGGGACTCTCAGCTTGCCCTCTCTAGATAACTGAACCAGTTGTAATTCTATTCTGGCAAGACATAGCCTGACATAAACCAGGCTTCTCTGTGTACCATTTTGTACCAGCTACAACTTCTGGTCATCACCAAAGGCAACTCCGTATCGAACATATAGCAGTAGTCCAGCCAGGTGGTAATCAAGGCATGAGTTACTATCACTAGGACATCCTGGTCTAGGTAAGAATGTAGGGGTTGTACCAGCCACAGCTGGGTGAAGGCTCCCTGACTTAAGCAGGATTGGTGAATCCAGAAGGACTTCTGAGTCACAAACCACACATCCCAATCCATGCTTACTACCAGGACTGATATAAATAAGTTGCCCCAAAGTTTACTGATAAACAGCAGCTCCATCTTGAAGGGATTTAATCTAATCTTGTTATCTCTATCCATATCTTCATAGTTTCCATATGCCAGTCCAGGGGTTTTAAGGTTGGTGGTGATATATAACTAACAGTCATCAGCATCTTGATTATACTTCATCCTAAACCTCTGGGTGACCTCTCCCCACAGTTTCATGTAGATATTAAATAGCATAAATAAATGAATGAATGAATGAATGAATGAATGAATGAATGAATGAATGAATGAATGAAAGTCCTGCTGGAGGCCCAAATGCTCAAGTGTTTCTCCCACAGCACCACCAACTGGATCTGCCCATCACTGTAAAATGGCGCCTCCAGCCATTAATCCTTGTAGGCAGTCCAGAAGGATAATGTGGTTTATGGTACTGAATGCTACAAAGAACAGGACCAGGACAATCACACTCCACCTGTGGAATATGGGTATTGTGTGTTTAAGGAAGGTTGCCCATAATAAGTGTAATCTGTCAAATGTTGGGAGTTTCCCATTTTGATACAGATCTTACTGCTGTTTTATGTGTCCTGGTTGCTGTGTGTGCTTGGCTGTATTCCTGTGAATAAATGGGCTATTTGCCCTTGAGGTGACTTGATTATGCATCCCAGACTCAAAGTGGAGCTATGGGGATAGTGCTGAGCCAACAAATGTTACTGGCATTATCCAGGTCCTGATGAAGGCCATCTACCAGAGTGACCAAAGCTGTTTCTGGAAAAGGATCCAGGTAATCCATTTTCTCTACAATCCTTTGTAGAAGATTCTCTACCACCTTCTCTATCACCTTCCTTAAAAATGACCAAACATCTTTTTTTTCCACATGATTCATATTCAGATTTATCAAGTTTGCTCCTATTGTGTCCCAATGAACTCATGATACAATTCTAAGAGCACCTACTCTTCTAAGTAGTTTTGAGTAGCTCTGCAGTTTGCAGAAGCAAACTGCACTGACTTCAAAGGCATCTGCTTGGTGTTATAGCCATAGATGACTTTTATAAGGAAATGTGGTGCACCTTCCTGCTATACAGACTAGCTGTAATGCTTTGAATGTAAAAGAGTCCAAGTCCATCTCCAGTTAGGACTTGAATAGGCTCATATCTGACATCCTAGAGAATCACTGCTATTCAGTTTGCAGAGCAGAAGTAGAGTCCCTGTGGCCCTCCAGATAATGCAGAACTACAATTCCCAACCGACTCAGTTAACATGGTTAGGCCCAACACATGACAGATGCTTAGAATAAGGAATTCGGCACTATTTGAAGAGCCACTACTGAGCTACATAGCAGGTGCTGTAACATAGTTCAAAGCAATTTCCTACATCATTTTTCTAACATGCTTTTTGGAGTTACTGTATCAATATATGCCACCAGCATGGCTCTCTAACTTTTATGATGAATTGTGGTGCCTGAAACAGAAGCTACGATGAAGGGAAGTCTTAACTATGCATGAGTGAATATCAGAAGGAAAAGAGCAGTTCCACATGTCATAAAATTTAATATTGTTAAACTTGTAGAGAAATGCAGTGTTGTTGTATGAATGTTATATTTGAAGGTACAATATGTAAGTCTCTTAGAGAAGAGACATTATTGATGTGTCTGAATGAAAGACAAATAAGTTAAATTAATCTAAATGGGATAGAATTAAGATGTACAAGTAAACTAAAAAAAAAAAAAATCTGAATCTTAAACATGTCCAGAGGGAGATTATAAGAAACCTATGCAAATAATAAATCTGTTTAATACTCAAAACATGTGATAGCCTACTTGAAGTAACACTGGCAAGTACCAATTGCAGGCTCAAGCAATTTCTGTGAAATTTTTGCTATATACAGAAGTAAGCATTTGAAAATTACCAGTAACCAGCTGAGACTGGGGCATATTAAGCTAACATCTAATTAATACAATAAATACTATTACCTTTCTTATATTGTAGTTGCTCTAGATTATCTACGCACCTCCATGTACTTCCGAAAGAAGTAGCTTGTATACTGAATACATTAGGGCCTTCTTTCTTCTTATGCAAACTCCTTTCCTGCCGAAAGGCACAGGATGATTCTGACAGGTTTTCAGTGAGAGGATAAGCCTGCAGAAAACAAAAGGTTAACACAGCTGTTAGCAAGATAGTCCAGCAGGCTTGGTAACACCAAAAATAATTGAAGAAAATTGAGGAAATTAACAGCCCAAGGGATCCCTTAAAAGGTTCTTCCGGCAGAGCCACTTCTTGGAGGGAGTAGCAGGTGTTAGCTGTGACCAATGCACTTTGAAACAGTGACAACATGCAAGCATGGCTCTCCTGAGTCGCAGTCAAAAGCTTTTTGCATGACATTGAACTAGATCTATGTTCAGCAGGATCTCCACAATCAATTCTTTACTCCGTTAGTATGAAATACTTATACCATTCAACAAAAATTAGCTTTCACTGAAATCAGAAGGATCAGAAGGATGTGAAGTAGGCATGCATGGAAATATATTGGGAATATCATGAATCTAAATCAAAGACCTCGTTTTGTTTCTCCACAGCAACAGCATACTACTCTTTTTTATGGATATTAAACTTTACCTTCTAAGGACAAAAAAATGGCAATCTACTCTTTTCCATGCAACTATATTGGTTTTGTCATACCGCAGTGCACTCTGCCAAGGGCTACCCTTAAAAAATGTCCTCATTCGGTACAAAATGCAGCATGTCAACTCCTAAAAGATGCATTATGTGAGAATCTTATTTTGCCCATGGTAAAAGTTTTGCTCCCCTCAAGTCTGTGTGTTTGTGCTTGTGTGTGTTCCTAGAAGGGATGAACAAGGAACACTGGGAATGTATGCAAAGAATATATACTCCCAGTAAGTTCACCTAAAGCATGAAGGTCATCCCAACTGCCCAGTAAAGCAAGCAGAAACAGCAATATAGGAAAATGCTGGAGGTGGATAATCACTTCAGTGACAATGAGAAAGTCTTCATTTCCTACAGTGCAGAGGAAAGCTCTGGTAAATTGTTCCTGTATTGTACCAAGAAAACCACATGGACAGTCAATATAGAGTGACAGATTATATAGTGCCAGTTGCTCGGCCCCTCAAGTTCCCCAGCACCCATACTACTAAGGAACAGCTGAGGATCTTTCGGAGTATTAATGATATTTATTGTCACAGATTAAAAAAGAAGAGGACCAATCTCATGACAAAAGATACAGCAGCCAGGCTTAGAATTGACAAGATACTGAAGTGATGGAGCGTTTCTGTCTGTTAGGACTGACTATCAACAATAAAGGAATCAATAGCCAAGAAATATGCATCTGTGGAAGGACAGACTGCCTGAGCAGCTTATGAGCACCTGTGCTCCTTCCTCCCTCTCCCTTCTTGGCCCTCTTCCATCACCAGGACAACCCAGCTGCCAATCAAACAGCAGTGTGAGGAGATGCAGGCAGGAGGCAAGATGGCTGCCTGGGAGCTCTGCCACCACAAGCCTCATGAGGAAAAGGCTGCTGAATAAACAGAGCCCAAGCCCAGGAGTTGAAGCACAGAGGCAAACTAAGAAATAGGCAGCCCTGAGGAGAAGAGGCAGCAGCTGAGAAAACTGGGAAGAGAGAGGTGTTTATTTCCTTCTCTCAGACTAGCGTGAGGGAGAAGTTCGAGCCATTTCCCTCAGATGGCACAAAGGTTGCGAACAGGAGAAGACTCAAAAAGCCCAGCCAGGAACAAACAAGCAGAAAGGGTGAAGAAAAAGTCAAGACTTTAACAGAACAGAAATAGAAGGCAGAAACTAAAAAAAACAAAAGATAAAAGACAGACTGAACTCAAGACAAATTGAACTCTGAGAAAAAGATGTATAGCTCTATAGAGAGTGACCATAGAGATATACCGAGATTAAGACAAAGAAGTCAGCCACAAATGAATATATTAGAGATATAGAACAGAAATATGTGAGAATATAGTGAAAATGGACTGTAAAGAAAATAGTATAGATAAAGAGCTTATAGAAAATAATTGGTTAAAATAGAAAATAGTTTTATTATTAAGATTCATTTCTACACTAGTTTTCAATTTCCTTTCTTTTATTTGTAAGCTTTCCTTTTATAAAATAAAAGTCTATCCCCCAGCCACCGTGGGGAGATACAAAAACCCAATCAATTGTCCAAATTTCCAGTGCTTTGTGTCTAATGAGTCTGGGTCAATCTGGTTATTGGTGGTTCAAAAAAAGAACCTGTGACAGCTTTAGACCAGCATTTATTAGGGAAGCAGTGAAGGCCTTGCAAAAGATATCCAGATGCTACAACATGTATACATCTACAAAGATCAGAATTATGCAGGCAATGGTTTTATCTGTGACACTCTATGGAGCAAAAGTTGGACTCTGAAAAACAAAATAGAAAGAGTATTGACACTTTTGGACTTAAGTGTTGGAGAAGACTCTTGAGAATGACATGGATATCCTAGGAAACAAACAAATGGGTCATAGAACAAATCAGTTTAGAGTTCTCACTCAAGATACAAATGAACAGGTTCAAATTATAGAAGTTTGGATGCCTTATGCAAAGACCTAGCTCTCCTGGGAAGTCTGTAACATTGGGAAAGGAGGAGGGAAGAACAAAAGAATGACCAACAGCAAGGCCAATTAACTCAATTATAGCGGTGATGGGTACACCATTGGAAGACCTGAAAGATCAGGTTATGGAAATATCATCCTGGAGGAGATCTATCTATACAGTCACTAAGAGTCAGCACCAATTTGATGTCACATAATCAACCAATCAAAATGTTTGCATTATTTCCAATTATTTTCTAAGTGTAGTTCAGGATGTTAGTTTTATTAATGTTTTAAACCCTAAACAGTTCAGTGGCTGACATAGAGAGAGACTGCCTATGATACAAGCCTGTTTGGGTGCTAAGATCAGGAAGTAAACCCTCTTAAAATTGTTTACATCTTGAAAAGCCTACCAGACACGTAGGAGAGGGCCTATTCCCAAACTATGGAATGCATTTGCTTAGGAGTTGCTTTTTGCTTCCACAGAAGACATTAAGACCTTCCTCTTCAGATCGGCCCTTTGAACTGTGTACTGTATTGGTTTATTATTATTCCTGATTGATTAAGCATGCCTGCAATCTTGTATTGTTACTTGATTATCTTGCCTGCCTGTAGATATTGTGATGCTTGCACATTCATGGGAGTTAATTCTTCTAGGTTTAACAAAGCAAGTAGCAAAAGATCCTACTTGTGACTGTAGTGTCTTTTGTTTGATCAGTAGAAAGCAAGTTGCCCTAATAATTTTTGCTCATTTTTACTGATTCTTCATTGTTCAGATATTATGTTAAATCATTTCTGCTTTGAATGTCGTGTGGGTGGAAGGACAGAGTATAAATCAAATTTTAAAATAATAATAATAATAATAATAATAATAATAATAATAATAATAATAATATACACAAAAGCATTCACATAATGCTAATGTTTTTGGATTTGGCTGGGCTAACTAAGTATCAGCTTAGCTCCAGAGCCAACTGATTGACTGACTTTGAGCCAATCTCTCTCAGTCCAGCCCATCTCATGGGGCTGTTGTGGAGATACAATAAAAGTAGAAGCTGTCTTGACCTCCTGAAGAAAAGATGAGGTAGATATAGAACAAAAAATAATATTTCAGTTGGCAGGAACCCTGCTTTCCCCGTTAAATATGGTGAAAGGGTTTCTTATAGTAATCATGGAGATTTTAATATTTTAATCAGAAGAACTTTAAGTCTGTCCATTTTAAGAATAAACTAATATTTATGGCTAGGGTGGGGGATTCAAAAACAAAGGGAACTGAACATGGTGTCCTATCACTTAAGAATTTCATTTTTAGGCATATATTTTATAAAGAAAATATTCACCTATCTGACAAAATCCTAAATTACACTGGAATAATATTCCACACATATTGTTTAGAGATACCAATAGTAGCAACTTCAGGGAACAGCAACACTCAAAAATAACAGGACTGGCATCATTCTTTTAGCTTTGTTTACTTCTGCTAATAGATAAGATAAATAAATAGCGCTGGCTTGCTGTATACACTGGCAAGTGTGGGCCATCTGATGCCTTTCCAGTGTTTTCAGTTCCAGGTCCCATAATTTTGCCATCCCCCAAGCTGGCTGGAATCAACAGGCATCGCTGAAAGCAAAATCCAAACCTATCCTAAAGATACCAGGTCACCTGGATACAGGGAAGGCCACCTCTCTCCTGAATCTGACAAGTGCTACCTTTGCTTTTAATTCATAGAAAACTCCAGCAGATGGCAGCAGCGCACTACTCCATTGGAGTTCCTGACAATAACTGGTCACTCCATTCTCCATTCATTCTTTCAGTTGTGTGACTGCATGATTGCTGTCAGCCTGTCAACTTGTTTATCAAAGGGAAAACTGATGCGAATCTTTATGAGCCTGAAAGAGCTTGAGTGTGTGTGTGTGTGTGTGTGTGTGTGTGTGTGTGTGTGTATGTGCAGGCCCAGGCATGTCATGGTGTACTGAGAATTAAAATAGATAACCACCTACCTCAAATACATGCAGGTGGTTTCCAATAAGCCCTTTGAAGGACCTAACTTTTTCAAGCAAATTGTATTATCACTGGTTTGTTTCTGGAGTTCCCACACCCTCATTCCATACACTTATTGACATCTCCAGTACCACTCCATCAGCTTCCAACACAGCCTTTAACTGAGAAGGTAAAGATCTTCAAATCAAGTTTGATTACAGACAATTTCATGGACATGCCCTGCAGTTTTTCTTGGCAAAAGTACAGCAGTGTCTTGCCATTGACTTCTGGAATGCTTTCCTGACTTTCCAGTCTCGCTTACAACCCTGGGATTCCCTAGTGGTCTCCCATCCAAGTATTAAAAGGTCCAATCCAACCCTGCTTGCCATGGTCAGCTAGTTGCTGCCATCTGCTGGAACAACCCTTCACTAAGCCCTTTTAAAAATGTGCCCCAGAGGTGAAGGTGCGTTGGCAGCCAGTTAAGCCACCAAACATCTGTTTCAATATGACAAAAGGAAGCTTCTCCAAATGCCACCAGGGAACAAACAAAAGTACCAGGGAAATTCAAGTAATACTTTCATTTGACTGTCTGCATTGTTGGCTTTCAGCATTTTATTTCATGCGGATTCAAATAGATAGGGAGTTGCAGCTTTGGAGTCAGTTCTCCTTTTCAGAAAATTGGTGTTAAAAATCCTGTCAAGTTAGTAAAAATACAACAGAAGCAGATCCAGATTCCTTCTTTCTTTGTTCAAATTTAAAAAGGCAGAGAAAATACAGAGCAATTTTAGGGAAATAACCAATTGTTTTGGAAGTGGGTGAAGTGGGCTAAACAAGGAGCCTCCAGCAGAGCGAATCAAACTGAAAATTAAAGTGGCAATATGAATTGAGAAGAAACTGAGGTGAGGGAATGCTGGAAGAAATGTTTTAGAGACATGTATAGGAGTGAAAGTGATATGTCAACAGTTGAAACAAATGATGTACATTTTAGTTTCTAAGAATCTGTTAATGAAGAAAGTTATAATTGCTTTTTTTCAAAGAACATCAAAATGTTAACATCAGCATTACTTCAAAACTGAAGTAATGTTAAAATAAAAATGTGGATTCCTTACAGTGGTTGTGTGGTTTGTTTAACATTGTGTGAAGACCGTATCTGTGCCTGAGATCCAGAAGAATGTTACTGCCCCCCTATATAAAAGAAAAAACAGCATAAGAAAAAACTACAGGAGGTTAGTTTGTTTAATTGTCTGGAAGACGTTTGGCAGAATCCTAATTGCAAGGATATAAGAGGTGACAGTGAGCAAAATTTGGGAAGCGCAATGTAGCTTTATATCAGGCAGGGGGCGTGTTGAATAATGTTTTGCTTTTCAAGAGCATGAATGTCAGAAAGTCTGTCGTACATTTGTGTATTTAGAGAAAAGCGTATGAGAGAGTGAATAGGCTTCGATTATAGAATGTTCTGAGTAAATATGAGGTTGAAGAGGGGCTGCCGAATGTGTTAAGAATGAAACGTGATGAAAGTAAAGTGTGTGTGGCGAGAAATGGAATGCTTAGCATTTGGTCAATTATTTAGCCGGGAGTAAGACAGGAATATGTGACGTTCCTTCAGTTGTTCAATGTAGTAATATGGATAAATGTGAGGATGTTTGTGGTGACTTTAGAAGTAAGTGTAGATGTCTTAGCAATGGCTTCTGCAGGGAGGGTAGAGGAGGGGCAGAATCTGATGCAAATGTCATCCCTTTCGTGCATGTGCTGTGATATTGCATGCATGCCCCAAAGGAGTGGAGGTCATAACACAACAACACAGGGCTTGTTTAGTAATTCTGATGAATGCAAGAAGCTTTTGTGGTTGTCTCCGATATTGGGCTAGGTGCAGTGCTACTACAATCCTATCAAGACAGAAAGCACTCCGTATTAAATATCTCGGGGGGGGATTTATTTGTTTGTTTGTTTGTTTGTTTGTTTATATCTCAAATTTGGACACCTCCCATCTCATGAGGAAGTGACTCTGGGCGGTTTACAATAAAAACAACAAATAAATATTAATTAAAATACAATAAAACTAGTATAAAATACAATAAAACTAAATACATACATAAATAATATCTTCCAAAGTGCTGGTGATCGAAAAGATATTAACATACAGGAGCATCTTCAAGGTGCTAGCCATCCCCAGGATGGGTTGCCCCTTTTCTCGCCTCATGCAAGTTGGCAGAGCCAGGCCTTAACTGCTTTCCAGAAGGTCAAGAGAGTAGGGGCCTGCCTCACCTCTGGGGGAGAATATTCCATAGGGCAGGGGCGATGGCAGAGAAGGCTCTCCTTCTTGGCCCCACCAGTCAACATTCTTTAGTCGATGGGGTCCGCAGCATACTCCCTCTGCTTGACTGGGTGGGATGGGTCGATATAATGGGGGTGAGATGGTCCCTTAGGTAACCTGGTCCCACACCAGGTAGGGCTTTAAATGTGATAACACCTTGAATTGGACTTGGAAGCAAACTGGCACCCAATGCAGCTCATGCAGCAAAGGTGTGACAAGTGCCATCTTTGGGGCAACCAAAATTGCACCCATGGCTGCATTTTGAACCAGCTGTAGCTTCCAGATACTCTTCAAGGGTAGCCCCATGTAGAGTGCATTGCAGTAGTCTAAACAGGAGATGACATGGGCATGAGTGACTGACTGGAGGGCCTCCCAATCCAGGAAAGGGAGTAACTGGTGCACAGTCCTGGGAGAGAGAATACAGCACCATGGAAAAGGAAGGGCATCCTTTTACGTGAGCAGTTGAGACTCTTAACGTCTATCTTTGGAGTCTGGATTATACCGTAATCGTGGATCACCAGCCCCTCGTCTTGTTGGAAAGAAAGGTACTAATAAAATGTACCTGCTGATATTTTACCCTGCAACCTTTCTGCATTTCTGTTCTCCATTTGTGCAGCAAGCAAAATCTAGTTGGAGATTTTATCTCAAGGAATGCAAAGATATAGGGATTGCACCTCACAAAGATAAGGCTAAAGAAAGAAAAGTGAAAACTGTAAGGGGCTAAGGCTTGAATCTTAAACCCAAACCTTTAGCTAAAGAAGTGTGTGTCTAAGGAATCACGTGTGGAGGTAGAAACATTGTGCCCCTCCTCCCTGTTTTACCTTTAAGGTGCCTCCTGCCTTTGAAAATTAGAGGATCTGTTCCTTCAAAATGAAGGGAAGGGAAGGGAAGGGGAGGGGAGGGGAGGGGAGGGGAGGGGAGGGGAGGAGAGGAGAGGAGAGGAAAGGAGAGGAGAGGAAAGGAGAGGAGAGGAAAGGAGAGGAAAGGAAAGGAGAGGAAAGGAAAGGAAAGGAAAGGAAAGGAAAGGAAAGGAAAGGAAAGGAAAGGAAAGGAAAGGAAAGGAAAGGAAAGGAAAGGAAAGGAAAGGAAAGGAAAGGAAAGGAAAGGAAAGGAGGATGTCTGAGGCTTTTTTAGAGACAGCAGAGCAGTGGTATGGAAGTGAGGGCAGAGAGACTCCCCCTTTGTTTAGTTTATTTTAATCACTGCCATATAGGTAGTTTATTACTACAGTATATTATCAGGGATGAAGTATTATTTTTGTTTGCTTATTATATTTAATACAATAAAATATTTTTTTAAAGTTCATCATTATATTCACATTTCTAAAACTTTTAAAACATCTCCGACTTTACCATGTTCTCTCAGTGATCGGTAGCCCCCTTTCTGGTTTTTTCTGTGACGGGGCAGTACATTCAGTTATTTGTTTCATCTGTTTCTGCCAGCTTAATCCACAACAGTCTGGGAAATGTGAAAGCCCACACTGGCTTCAGCAGGGGCCCTCTTTCCTGCTTGCAAGTTGGGATACTGATCTCTGAACAAAAACAAGGGAACATTTGTGAGCTCCCTCAACATGATTTGGGAAGAATATTAGTTTTAGCTCATTCTCAAGTGCCACCTTTGCATTAAATTTTAAGGTGTTTTTATATTATAGCGCATCTTACAATCAGTAAGATTCATTTATGGAGGGCTTATTCAAATTCAAAAGGCCAGAAGAGCTAATTTTTATATGTCTCTGCTGCACTACTATCTAGCAGTCACCTGGATTCTTGCAGTCCAGTTCTTGTAGCCTTAATAAATGTATTTTGGAGGAAGGAGCAGCTGGCAGAGAGCACCTCTGGTTCTTTACAAGCTGATATTATTAAGCAATTATATCAGTGCAATGCCTCTCTTCGTCCCTCCCCACCCCCATGCGCACACACACACACACACACACACACGCACGCACGGTGAAACAAGAAGATAGGCAGCCCTCATTCAAGAAGCTGGTCCTATCTCCTTCCTTCCCGTCAACAATCGGATAATCAGTTGCCCTAGAGGAAGGAGATTTCTGTTTGCTTATAAATAATATTTATTGTGTTTCATTTACAGTTTTTTATCTTGGTTGTAAGTCATTTAGGGAAGATTGTTATCCACAAAGTCAGGACATGAATAATTGCAATACCCATAATGATCCACACTCAGTGTCCTATGGCCATAGTCTCAGCGTAGCTTAAGCTTCCTTCTCATCACATTCTCTTGTTGTAACACTTGTGGATATTTTCTACACACTTCCATAAAGCCCTCCCCCTTCAAAGATCTGTCTTCCACATATCCACCCCAGCACTTTGTCCTTCTCTTGGATGGGGCAGGATTGCCTTCTGATCATGACATGGTTTGATAGGTGGCAGGCAATCGAGTTTCTGCCATAGGCGGAGCAGCAAATAGACCCCCACCATTCCCCCAAAGGCGGAGTACCCGAAGCCAGTCAAGCTTCACACAGAAGGCAGAAAATCTCTCAAGTATTTCTTCAGCTCTACTCTCGTCATCCTCAGCAATAAAATAATATTTAATTACAGAATTAAATAACTATTCATTTGTTCTTTCTCTGTGTGTGACATCAGAATCTTCTACCCCCAGCTGTCACTGCACCTTGTTTAATGGAAAGACTAGCCCTGAAAAGGACCTGCTTGGTGAGCCAATTATTACATATTCTTACCTTCTTGTTCTTCACATTTTATTGTAAAGTTATTGTATCTCAGTAAACCTCATCAGCCTTATACCAAGGCAAGCAAACTAGCTGTAGTATCTAGAAGCAGACCTATTTGCAGGCTAACCTGCCAAAAGAGATAGGGAAGTCTGATATATTCACATTACCAGCTGATTAAATTTTGTATCACTCTAAGTGTCGTGACTTCCTCCAAGGTAATTCAGTGAAAATAACATGGCCGGATGTGGAGCAGGATGGGGGGTGGGAGGCTTTCAAACTCAGAGCACTCCAATACATCAGAGTCTTGTGGCCTTTGAGACATTTGCAGGCAATTTTTAAAAGTGTGTTAACTCTCCACACAGATGCTAAATTGAGACTGAGCGCAGCTTACTTTCCTAAATTTGCTGTGCAGAATCAGAAGTGGTCAAGAAGTGATCCACCATTGGATCAGTTTGCAAAAAGTAGAGCATAAAAGTGGGATTGGTATAGGTACTCACAGGCAACCATGATGATGAGATAATGAAGACATGTGGTGACATCACATCTCCATTCTTTCATGTTTCCATCTTGTTATTGGAGGCAAGAAGGTATGTCAGGAGGGTTGTATCATAATGACACAACACACTTCCCCCCTCCCCCTGCCATATCTGTGAATGCTTATGTGGATTAGATTGGGGGGCAGTAACTTGCTTGAACAGATCTAACTGCACATAAGCTTCACTGCTTTATCTGGTAGCCACGCAGCCTAGCCAGCAATGAGAAACCTGTGACTGGTCATGGACTGCTGGGAGTTGTAGTTCAGCCCAGAAATGAAGAATGGGCCTGGCATTCCTGTCAGAATCAAGCATTTTCTCTTTATCTCTGAACTAACTCTGCCTACTGTCTATTCCCAAAGACTATCTACTGGTATTTCATCAGACCACTTAGTATATCACTAAATCCTTTAGATTTCTTCAGGCTCTAGGTATTTGCCTAATATAGGGCAAATAATACTACTTGGAGAAATCTAGAGGCATATCATACAGACTTTTTGTTCCCAAGAACAGATTTGTGTCAGTTTCATGAGTTACAAAGGGACATCATCTACAGTTACTATGAGCTGTGGGTATATATGCATGCATTTATGCACAGGAATTATTTTATGGCAGAAGCTGGGTCTTCTGTACATAAGAAGCTGAAACAGCTCTCAGATATCCATGCAATCTGTAAACATATTTTCTCCTCGGTGGTAGAAATCCTCCCAGAGGCATAACTTAAGCATCCAGACTAATAGACAAACTAACATAAATCCATAGATATAAAATACATTTGTTCTGCCAAAAACTACAGAAATAACTCTCTAACACAGACCCATTCAAGATACATCTGTCATACTAACTCAGAAACAACAGTCACCCCAGCATAGTTGCTCACACAATGCAGCAGATGGCTGAACAATGCAGATTTTAAAATGATAGCTCTGTTGTCATGGTCTGTCAGACCATTTCAAAATCCAGCATTCTAGCACAACCAATCACTCCTGACCATCACAACATTATAGTGCTTTGAAAATATTTATAGAATTTATATGGAACATTATTTTCATTATTATTTCAATGTTATGCCCTTCCATCTTGTCTTGGTATCCACAATGCACAAAGTTTATATAAATGTTGGTCACATCTAGCTTTGGTCAATTTGATCTACCCAGATGTTTTGGGTTACAATACAGCTGGCCTGAATATTGGCCCCATTAATTGGAGATTCTGGCAGTTGTAAGCTAAAATATCTGATGGGACCCACTGTGAGAACTATTTGTCCAGTCTCCAATGTTCCCTTTTTAGGGAAAGGGGTCAACATGCAGCTCCAGAGGGCCCTAGAGGAAACAGATTATCTGGACCCCTTCAGTCAGATTTCAGACCTGACTTTAGTATTGAGATAGCATTAATTCCCCTGGTGGAATTGGAATGGGAACAGCACATTCATCCTGATTCTCCTTAATCTCTCAGCAGCCCTCAGTACTCTCAACCACGGTATCCTTCTGGGTCAGTTCAGTGGGTTGGGAGTGGTAGGTACTGTGTTGCCGTGGTTTTCCTCCTTCCTCCAGGGCCAGCTGCAGTTGATGTTGGGGGGGAGGGGGAGAGGTTTTGCCCAAGTGGCCTGCTTTGCAGGGCTGCTCGAGGCTCTTATCCTCTCCCTGCTATGTGAAGCCATTGGGCAAGCTCATCCATTGACACAGGGTGAGGTGTCATCTGTACCCTGATGATACCCAACTGTACATTTCTGTCCCCAGGCTGAGTAAGTGATGCTATCAAGGTTCTTTCCGAGCGTCTGGAAGCTGTAGAAGCTTGGATGGGAAGGAACATCTGGGAAGACTGGCTGGGCCTGCTAGACCTGGAAATTTTCCAATTTTAATTCTGAATAGGGTTGCACTCCCCCAGGCAGAACTAATGCACAACTTGGGGGTCCTTTTTGACTTGTGGCTCCTGCTCAAAGAGGAGGTGGTAGCCATGGCCAACAATGCCTTTACACAAATCTATCTTGTGCACCAATTTCACTCATTTCTAGATCTGCTTAAGGTCATTCATACATTGGTAACTTCCCATTTGGATTATTGCAATATGCTCTACATGGAGATGCCCTTGAAGAGTATTCAAAAGCTTTAACATCCAGAATGCAGCTGTGTGGGCAGTTTTAGCACATCACAGCATGTATGCACCCATGTATCACCATTGCTTTACAAATTGCACTGGCTTCCATTAAGCTTCCAGGTGCAATTCAAGGTGCTGGTTATCATCTATAAAGCCCTTGATAGCATAGGATCAGGTTTTCTGTGGGACTATTTGTCTCCAGTTGTCTCTCTGACAGAGTGGTCATGTTCTGGGTCCCTTCTATGAGGGACTGTGATCTAATTGCACCCAGGAGACATAACTTCACTGTTAGAGCATCTGCCCTATGGAATACTGTTCCCCCCAAGATCTGGATGGCCCCAACCCTGTTGGCCCTCCAAAAAGCCTTAAAGACCTAACTATTCACCCAAGCCCTGGGCCAGAATGTTAAGTAAACCTGGTTTGTATGATTTGCAGGTTTGGAAGGGGGGTGTTGACTCACAGTTCAATGCTGCTCTATTGTGTTATTGTTATTATTTTTTATTTGTGTTATTGTTATTAATGTAAATTGTTGTTAGCCATCTAGAGTCAAATATGATATGATATATGATATATGATGCATGATATAGTATATGATGGCAGCCATATAAGTCTAAATACATAAATAAAGGGACAAATGCTTTATATGGTGAGGTTGGGACAATTCTGACCTGCTGTCCTCACAACAATTGCACCATTTTAGAACATCCCTGCTGAGAGGAACCAAGGCAGCTGTATGCAGACCTGATAAGACATTTCAGGAAATGTGTTCTTCCAGGTGCCCATGTTCATCTGATGGGCAGGCTGCCAGGACTCTTCGAAATCACCATTAACTATCCCTTCCTATTGATTCATGTAGAGATGAAAACTGCCAGACCTCAAACAGATCTCCAGAGACTGGAGGGCCTGGGCAGAAAGGGGAAAGAATGGGAAGCTCAAGTAATACCATATTCCATCAAGTAGTATTTCCATCAATCCTTCCAGTTGAGCATTGCAACAGAAGAAGAGAGGATAAGACTACTCACTTCGAAGTGAAGAAGTGACTAAATAGAGTGGCCAAGAAAGGCTTGGGGTTCCTAGACTTACATGAAGAACCCCTTCATGAGAGATGAGCTACAGCTCACAAAGATTGGGGTGAACGTGTTCAGCAGGGTGGTGCCACACAGTAGCAACAAAGGGAGATTTCCACCACACCTGCGTTATCAGGAGTGCTAAACTAGAGCAAAAGGAGGGCAGTGGCAAAAACCCAGAACTAAATACAACATCAAGGACTAGAAACAAAGGAATACACACAAGGGCAGAAGAAAGATTGGTGGGCAACTGTAACAGCAAAGCCACTAGGGGATACCATGCACGATCTCACTAATGTATGCAGTATGGCAAACACAGAGAGAGAACTTGAAATCCTAACATACTATACGAGGACAAATATGATATCCTATACATCACTGAAACTCAGTGGGATGACACATGATTGGAACATAGCTTTGGAAGGCTACAATTTACTCCAAAGGAACAGACTCAACAGAAAGGGAAGGGATATACCTAAAAAAGCACATACCTGCACAGAAATTCCTGTATCAGGCCACGGAAATTCTGTTGATAGTGTTTGAGTAAGCATAGAAACAAAAGTGGAGCTGCCTGGACAGGTAGAAGATATGGATGAATCCTTTCTGTGCCAGATGACCAAACTTCAAAGAGCCACACAGTAGCAACAAAGGGAGATTTCCACCACCCTGACATCTGCTGGAAATCTAATTCTGACAAGAGTCTAAGATCTACCAAAGTCTTCTCCTCTCTTTCTCACAGTTTCATTTGCCATAAGGTAGAAAAAGTAATAAGGAAGTCTACAGTCTTGGACCAAGTCCTTACTAAGAGGGAGGAATTGGTTGAAGAGAAGGTGTTTGGAACCTTGGGGGAAAACTGACCATAATACTTGAGTTCATAATATCAAGGGGGAAGAGAAATAGAAGAGAGTCATACCTGCATGGTGGAACTTTAGAAGAGCTGATTTGGAGAACTCTGAGGGAAAGTAAGTCAGATGCAATGGCTTGAAATCCTGAAAGAGAAAAGGGGCCAGGAAAGATGGGAAATCCTGCAAAACAAGATACTGACATCTCAATCCAGACAATTCCTACTAGAAGGAAAAATGGGAGACAATGAAAGAGAACAGGGTGGATGCACAAGGAGCTTTCTAAAATACTGAAAAGGAAAAAGAACATGTATAGGAAGAGGAAGGAGAAATGTATAACTAAAAAGGATACAAGGCAGACAGTTGCCAGAAACAGGATTTGTGTCAGAAAGGCTAGAGAAGAAAGAGCTGAAGTTTGCAGAAACGCCCGAAGTCGTCGTCGTCACCACCACAAAGGCCTTTCTGAGTGGGTTGGGGTAATTACTTTAATTTAACTCTTTGAATAAAACGAATGATTCAAGGACAATGTAGTTTCTCTGTTACAAAATGGCAGGGGATGATTTGTAGCTATGACCTCTTCCTTAAACTGCGGTCACATGTTTACAACATCAGATGTAGAGGAAGAACCATAGATGGGGAAGGGTTAAACGTAAGCATACGCCCGATGTTGCTCTCTTGCAAATCAGTCCAATAGTTTTTAATGCAGAATCACCATCTACTTCTATCCTACAGGGTAAATAGACCAGATGACTTCCTCAGATTTCTTTTATTTGTGTAAGCATGAGTTGGCTCTCAGGCTGCTTTATCTCATCCCACCTCTCACATGCTCTGCACTCTTTTATCCCCTATCATTATGCTTCTATAATTGCTCTGGCTCTTTTTTTAATCTCATTTCTCCTTGGCCCCACAAGTCCTTGCACTAAAGACCTTGAAGCGTTCAAGGCTTTTAGCTGATGCCAGCAGACATGTTTCTCCAGGCTTGTCATAAAACTGCTGGTCCATGAAGGAGAGCGACGGGTACATCTTAGAGGAAGGAGAGGGGATAGGAAACTACCAAATAAAGAATATGATGGGAAGGGGTGAACCATGCTAACATAATCACAAGTCGTGGTGTGGTGTAAGATATCAGTCATAAGAGATCTGACTAGATCAGGATCATATTATTGTAACATCAGAATAACACTTTTCAGATTGCTTCTTTCTATACCATTAAATGAGAAAAAGAGCATTTATAAAAGCCATATGGAATGCATAGTGACTGTTCCAGTAGTACAAAAAGAGATCCCTGGATGTCCTCAAAAAGATGAGAGTATATTATACTATGTTCTCAAGGGCATTTAGGCAGGAGCTTCTGCATGAGGCACTATGGTGGGGGTAAGTTTCTACAATGGAATTGCTGCTTAATATGTTCTTGGCAAATAGCACAGTGCAAATTTCACTCTAAACAGAGAGTTTAGAGGGTGAACACCAGGCACCTCTTTCATAACAAAGGAAAAGCTACTGCTGTGTTTGCAGGAATTCTAAGATTAATATTCTGCCTGCAAATGTGGATTGTCCCTTTCTTCCAGCACATTTTACTGTATTTTTTTTCTTTTAAAAAATAATCAGAACTTTCTGCCCAGCAAACGTTTGGGTTACAGCTTCTTTCCTCCCATCACCCCTTGATGTCTGCTGGCTCTTAATAGATTTTACCATCCATTTTATCCAAGAATCAAAGCTAGTCAATTTCCTAAGGTCAATTTAGACAACCTCCCCAGCTTGATTTTTGCTGCTCCAATTAATAGTGCATACTTTCCCCTAGCAGGGTCCTCCATATAAATCGATAATACTGCTGTTTGAACTACATCGTACCCAGAAGCACATAGAAGCTACAGCCACCCTAAAGGTTCTTCATAAAAGCAGCTGGGAGTATGGATTTTGGAGAGACAAAAAGTCAGGAGGACAGGTTGGAGAATATACATTATATGTTTCATGAGTGAAGCAATAATCACACTAATGGGATATAATGTCTGTGTCTATGTGAACCCAACCTTAGGCATCCTGAATTTTGTAAAAATATATGTTCCAGCTATCATATTGTTCTTAAAAACTAGGGTTTCTTATGAATATTATTCTTAATGTGCTTTTTTGAGAATAGTATTTGTGGAATACTGATTAAAACTTTGGGCAAATGCTGGGTAAACCCAGGTTCTACTCCACCCTCACCCATGGGTGACCTTTGAGTCATTCTTACCCCAACCTACCTCACAGGGTTGTGGTGCGTGGGTTGCGAGGGTGGGGGAGGAAGGAGAAATAGCAAAAAAGCAGATCTCTATGCATGCTGCTGAACTCCTGGAGGAAATGTGGAACATAAATCTAACAAACAACCTGAACCAGTTAACACCAGAAAAACAAAGAACTTTCAGATATATCACAAGTGGAGGATATTGAACATAACAGCCCAGCTAAGGCTAGTGGATGGGTTGAAAGAACAGAGCTGAGGAAAAGCCTAACTAAACCGCCCAATAGCATGTGCATTATCAAAAGAAAGAACTCTGGCAAAGCAACATACACTAAACACTGTTAATGATCCTGAAGGGAGTTATACAAATGGACATAATCTGGAACAGCCGGTAATTCACAGAGCATCATAAAATCTATTGCCAGCTGAGATGGGTAAGACAATGAAGATGAATAGTGCAGGAGTTTATAAGACTCCTGCAGCAGTGCACAGAACAAAACAATTAGAACTAGAATCAAACTCGAGACCCTTCAAGGAAACCCAGGATGCAACATATAGGTTTACACCAGATATCCCTGGGTTAAAAATCATTGTGTTTATGAAGGTACTCAAGGAATTTTAAGCTTAATAGAACAAGTGAGATGGCCAGAGGATGATTCAAATACTTTGAAGGAAGAAAGGACCAGAGCCCAACAGATATGTCATACCCCAACACTACAACAACTTTGCAGGGAAAGTGGACAAAATAGTCATCAGATCCAAATCCAAAATGAGGTTAATCAACAGAATTGACAAAAAGCTAACATGTAGACATCTACAATTAAATGTGTATCCTGGAATGCATAGATGGGGACTTTTTTTCATTTTCTACAAGATCATGATATGATTTTTCTCCAAGAAACCTGGTTGATGGGAAATAATGTGACATTATTATTACCTGGCTATATGTGTTTTTATAAATGGATTAAGAGGGACCAAAAAATGGGGCATGCTAACGGGGGCTTAATGAACCTAATCCCAGTACTTCTTGATACGAGAATAGAAGAAATTAATTCTGGAAATTATGATATAGATGAAATTCAAATACTGAGGCTAAATCTAAAGGGAGAATATTAATATGTGTTAACATCTATGTGCCATGTAGACAACAGGTAAATTGGGATAACCTGGAACAGACATTAGTTGATATGTTACATCATCCCACAAGTGCAGATTTAATTACTTGCAGGGATTTTAATGCTAGAATCAGCCCAGGTTTGGAAATATTGAACTTAGGGGATAAAGGCGTTTTTGAAATGGAGGCCATTTTCCCTCTAGGTCATATGTCACACAATAAGATCCAGAATAAGTGTGGACTAGAACTACTTAAATTAATGTATAAATTACAAATGGTCAGTTTACATGGATCACAATGGGATCAATCTGGGGGTTCTTATACATCATTTTGGCACAGAGGGGGAGCTGTCATGGATTATATATTCATACTGCCCCCATTGATCCCAGTAGTACAGTGTTTTGATATTATAGATCAACCAGAGAGTGATCACTTACCACTTGGCTTGGACTTAATGTGGATATGTGGAAATAACATAGCAAAGAGAGTCACAATATAGAAGGCACTACAAAGAATCAGAAATGATTAAAGTGGACATGCCCCTTGGCAGAAGCTGTAAGGTCTGTGCTATATAGTCTAACAATGCTACAGCAGAGGATCACACTTATTCAAAAACCAGAAAATGCAAATACCATATATGAAGAAGTGGTTGGCAATCTTAAACCTCTGGTGTGCAAACCATGGCAAGGGAAAATGACTGAAACCAGAGTCTTGTGGTTTAACCACTAATGTATACATGAAAGAAAGGAACTGGTTACATTAATCAGACAAATTAAGAAGGATACATCATTTGACAGGGTAGAGGCAGTGAAGGATAAATGCCAAAAATCACTGATAAGGAGGAGGAAACAAGACTACTATAAAAGCCAGTGGCAAGAATTAAGACTGTCATGTTTACAAAATAATGATACAAAATTCTGGGAACCAGTTTCCCAAGGCCAGAGGGAAATAAAAACAATAAGAGAAGCACAGATTTCACCTGAAGTTTGGACAGCTTATTTCAAAAATAAATTTGAGGATATTAGAATATCAAACGAACAGTTAATGGGTACAGATATATTAAAAACATCATTAAAATGGCCCCTAGTAACTGCTGCAGAAGTTAAAAGAATAATTTCACAACAGACAGCTGGCAAAGCCCCAGGAGAGGATATGTTACCACCATAAATTTTTAAGGCGTTCCCTGATTGATGGGCTCCTATGCTTGCCTCCTTGTTTATGTATATCAAAGCCACTGGGTGAATCCCTGTAGGTTGGAAAAATAGGGTAGTAATTCCAATATTTAAAAAGGGAGATTCCACAAACCCTGCTAACTTTCATCCCATAAGTCTTATTGACATAAGGTGTAGGTTACTTGCAAGGTATCTTTCAAACAGATTGATCGATTGGGCAAATACGAGACAGATAATAGCCGAAGAACAAACAGGCTTCAGAAAGGGACATAGATCAGTGTTTCACTTTACAACATCTGATCCACAAATCAATGAATGTCCCTTAAAATGCCTGTATTTATGTTTATTGATTTATCATCTGCCTTTGATAAAATAAATAGAGGAAAATTATGGGAGAAGTTTTTACTACTGATATAGATAGATTACCTAATATACAAATTACATGAATATCTGATATAGATAGAAGATTACCTAATATACAAATTACATGAATACACTTACATGCAAGTATGGCTAAATAACAGCGGCTCCCTAACATAGTGAAGAAGAACTAAAGAGCCTCTTGATGAGGGTGAAAGAGGAGAGTGCAAAAGCTGGCTTGAAACTCAACATTAAAAAAACTAAGATCATGGCGTCTGGACCCATCAATTCCTGGCAAATAGAAGGGGTAGAAATGGAAGCAATAACAGACTTCATTTATCTGGGCTCTAAGATCACTGTAGACAGAGACTGCAGCCATGAAATTAAAAGACGCTTGCTCCTTGGGAGGAAAACTATGGCAAACCTAGATAGCATATTAAAAAGCAAAGACATCACCTTGCCGACAAAGATCCGCATAGTCAAAGCTATGGTTTTTCCAGTAGTGATGTATGGCTGTGAGAGCTGGACCGTAAAGAAGGCTGAGTGCCAAAGAATTGATGCCTTTGAATTGTGGTGCTGGAGAAGACTCTTAAGAGTCCCCTGGACTGCTAGGAGGTCAAACCAGTCAATCTTAAAGGAATTCAACCCTGACTGCTCATTGGAAGGATTGATAATGAAGCTCAAGCTCAGATACTTTGGTCACCTAATGTGAAGAGAGGACTCTTTGGAAAAGACCCTGATGCTGGGAAAGATTGAAGGCAAAAGGAGACGAGGACGGCAAAGGATGAGATGGTTAGATAGCATCACTGAAGCAATGAGCATGAAACTGAGCAAACTCAGGGAGGCAGTGAAGGACAGGAAGGCCTGGCGCGATATGGTTCATGGGGTCACAAAGAGTCGGACACGACTTAACGACTGAACAACAACAACAACAACAACCCTAACATAGCAGATTAAAACCACAAAAGGTGTCTGCCAGGGCTGCATACTGGCTCCCTTCCTCCTTAATTTTTATAAAAACAACATTGTAGAAGAGCTTAATAACCCTTTCTTTTATGCTCCAACAACTGGAAATAGAAAGGTCCCTATATTACTGTATGTGGATGACATGGTACTCATGTCAACAACATTAATTGGAATGAGAAGAATCCTGACAGAATTTGGCACCTGTTCTAGGAAAGAATACTTACAGATAAATTATTCCACACCCAAGGTAGTAGTATTTGCTAAAAGACCAAAGAGACTTAGATGGGCCCTGGGTGGTAGAACAAGTGAGGTCATTCAAGTATTTGGGTATCCAGTTTACTGAAACACTTTCATGGAAAACACATATTGCATCAGCATGAACAATGGCTATGAGATCAATGAAAGCCATTTGCTCCTTCTTCTACTCAAAAAGAGGTCAGTTAGTACAGTCTGCATTCAAGATCTTCCAGGGGAAAAGAATCTCACAGTTGACATTTGGGGCCCCAATTTGGGGTTTAAGTAAACTAGAAGAATTAGAAGTGGTCCAGAATAAATTCATGAGATCAATCTTAGCCTTATCCCCATGTATACCAGCAGCAATGTTGAGTTAGAAGTGGGCCATCAATTAACATAAGGGTAAAGAAAGCAATAATCTTATATTATAGGAGGCTAGTCCTCATGCCCAACACTTATTTGGCAAAACAATGTCTCCCTGAACAATTTAACAGTAAAAGATGGGTGAATTTGTGTTTAAAACTGTTCTCACAATTTTCACTAGATCAGGAACTGATTAATTACATAAATAATCATACACTATTAAGGGACTACTTATTTTTTAAAGATTTTAGACAAGATAAAGAGCAGGTATGCAAGCTTAAGTTGCCCAAGTGGTATCGATCTTTTAAAGATGGACAAGGAATATCATATTATTTACAGTCTCTTACATCCCATTCCCTGAGACAAGCTTTCACAGAACTTGGTTTTCAAACAATGCCAACAGCCTGTTAGGATGGAAGATATAAAGGATGACACTGTTTATGCATTTGTAATAATTTCATTTATTTATTTATTTATTTATTCGTTCATTCATTCATTCATTCATTCACTCATTCAATTTATATAGCCACCCGTCTCAGACCAGTGACTCTTTACAAATGGAAAATCTGATCCATTACTTATTATATTGCAAAATATATCAGGAACCTACAGCTAGATTCATCATGCCTTTGTTAATCCAACTGAATCAGCCTAGCTTAGAAGAAAAGATCTGTTTCCTGCTGGCTGATGTAGATGAACATGTACCAAAACAAGTTGCATTGTTTGCAATGGCCACAAGGAAGATACGAAAGCAGATGCTGACAGATAGTGCTGTTAATATTAGAGGAGATGTATTGAACTGATATGAATTGTTGCAATTTTATAGGAGTTTTGCTGAATCCTATGGTTGCAAATAAATGTATTACCAAAACACACACACAGACACACACCCTTGCGCATTAGTTGCAAATGGAGATAATTAGCACAAACTAATTCTAAGTACTTGACATACTTTGTATGAAATTCACTTTCTAATCCCAAACGTGGGAAACAAGCCTCACTCTGGATCAGGTCCACGGCCCTGTAATATTCCAGGCTGAAAGAGAGGATGCAGCTCCTTGTCTCATCCAGCCCAATCCATGGGTACCTTTCCTTTCCTTTCCTCGTGCACCTGCTCAACTTGCTAGCCAGGAGCAGTCGATATGATTCAGGGCAAGCTGGAGGAGCAGTTAAGCAAGAAGCCCAGTAAAAGACACTGCCCATGAAAACAGCCTGGAGTATTTCCAATGGGGTATAGATCTTTTTTTTTTTTTTAAACTACTTAGGTTATTAAAAAAAGAACTAATAAATATCTATTGCAGGGAGATTTCCATACATAAGACAAAATGCCAAATGCTTACCTAGGGATTTGTGCATATTCTTTCTCCCCATCACTCACTCTCAGAACTTTTGAAGCAATATGCTGTAATTTTATATCCACTTACCTGGGACTCAGCTTCAGGGAACTCGGTGGGATATCCTAAGTACCCATACTTTTTTTTTTTTTTCCTGTGCCTTCAAGTCAGTCTTGACTCCTGGTGACTGCCTGGACTAGTCCCTGCAATTTTCTTGGCAAAGGTTTTTGGAGGTGGTTTGCCATGGCTTCCTTCCTAGTACTGAGAGGGAGTGCCTGGCCCAAGGTCACCCAGCTGGCTTTGTCCCTAAGTCAGGACTAGAACTGATGGTCTCCCAGTTTCTAGCCTGATTCCTTAACCACTACACCAAACTGACTCTCAAGTACCCATACTTAGGACCTAGACTTGCATGCCTCAGGATCTTTCTATAGAAGAGGACTTGGGAACCTAAACTAGTGAGGTTCTGGAGGTGTGGACAGTATGCTTATTATTTTTCCTGCTATTCCCATCTTTACCACTTCACAGCACAAGTTAACTCATTTCCTGAATATATTTACACTATTTATTCATGTATGATTTTTCTTTTCCTCCATGGAACATAGAATATTTTGGTGCAAAATAAATTTAAAAACAAAAAATTCACATAGCCCCAGGCATGGCAAATGTTGCTCATGCAACCTGAATCCTTCCTAAAGCAAAGGAGATTAGCTGAAAACAAGCTTTCTCCATGTGTAGTTTCATGTTTCCTGTGGGCCCAGAGACTCATGAGAGATCATGAATTTTGCAATCTTCCTGTAGGGCAGGGGTTCTTAACTTGGGGTCAATGGTTGAATTTCAGGGGGTTCATGAACTTGGATGGGGAAAAAATTATAACATAATTTCCCTAACCTCTAACTGAGATTTAGCTTGTCTTGTTATTGATAAATAAAGAAGCACGTATACTATATTACATGTGCATTATTTTTTAAATATTTCAATAGCTGTATGTGAGCCTAATTGGTTTCCTTTGTAAAACAATCAATATATTTTATGTATTTAAATACATTTTTCTGAGAAGGGGTTTGTAGATTTTACTAGGCTCTCAAAAGGGTCCATGGTACAGAATGGATCATATCTGAGCTTCAGGGTAAAGGTAAAGCCAGGATAAACTGAAGCCCTGGCTATAATTTTCAAGTCACAAGTTTCAGAGAGCCAGAAAAGGACACTCTGTCCATGACATTTGGCAAATTTCCTTTGGAGTGGCACCTGGTGAGGCTTAAAATTGTGCATCTGAAAGGAGGCATTTACTGACTGCTGTGCTTCTAAGATTTAGCCAGCTAGCATCCTATCTGTCTTTCTGAAGTCCATTTCACACAGGAAGTTCCTCTGCAACCTAGTGGGATCTTGAAAGAAAAACCAATTAATAGCCACCCAAGAGAGGAGCACAAGACATAAAGTGAAAAAGCCAAGCTCTCCTTGGGGAGGTTTGCACCAGCTGTCTCCCCATCAGATGACAGCAAGATAGCAATAATAAAACAGACATGAAACCACCTCTAATAAGTGCCAAACTCCCCTGCAGAGAAAGAAGAGAGATCCCGGTAAGAGGGTAGGAGTGGTGAAAAATAACTAATCAAAAGCACCACAGTGAGGAAGTGGTTAACCCCATTGGTGGAAGCAGGGGGAGGGGAGGTTGAGAAGGAGGCTAATGCAGCTGTTGGGGCAAGATATCTGCTCCAGGCAAGGAGAAGAGTTGAGTGCTAGGCAAGAATATTCTTCTCAAGCCCTTCCATTGTAGGAAGACGCGAGCAATTGTGTGGGCTAACGAGGAGAAACTGTTTTCCTGGCATCCCCTCTTTATTCCTGGTTCCTCCCCACCCACCCCTATTTCTGTGCATGCATGCATTGGCATGTCCCTGTCTGATCTTTTTCTGCCCACGTCTGTCTCCCAGCTTTCCAGCCGCCCCCTTGTCTGCCTGATTCTGTTCCCCCCCCCCCCCCAGAATGCGTGTCCTCCCTCTCTTGTCTCTAGGATCCCGTGGGCACACTTTTTATCTCATCCATTGCCTCCTGCCCCCACCCCCACCCCTCACACTCCACCCCGCCCTGGCCACTGCCTGCCTGCCTGCCTCAGCTCAGTGGGGTCTGCAGCCTGATCTCCTGTTGCTCAGAGATGAGGAGGCAGTTGCTAAGAGACAGAGAAACGTCAGTACCTGGCCCTCAAGGAAGAAAGAGAGAGCGAAAGAAAGAAAGAAGGGGAAAGGAGGTGGGGAAAGACCTGGCTGGAATCACACACAGGCACACATACACACACACTAGCAGGAGCTGCAATTCAGAGAGAGACTGAAATTCTCTCAGCATCCTTATTTTCAAGAGGGATGGAGGAAAGGAAGCAAGAGAGATTCCATGGAACAGGAAGGCGTAATCCTGGCATGAAGCAGAGGCATCTCTAATGGATTAAGGCAACATTTTAAAAAAAAAAATCTTCAGCTCAGAGTAAGTAATTATCTTTGCCGGTGGGAGGAAACTGAAGGGGTGGGGAGAAGGAAAGTGGGGCTGCGTGCTTGGTGCCATACAACATTTGGGTAAGAAAAGTAAGATTTCTGGGTTCACTGTGTGGTGTGAACAGGGTGTGTCTTAGAAGATGAGGAGATGTTCATCTCCCAAGGGTCCAGAGAGGAGAGTAAGGGCAAGGATATAAAAAGAGCGGCTGGTTGCAAGAAAGCATTCAGGATACCAGCTCAGCAAAGCATTTTGGTCAATTATGTGACTTGCCTGATCTTCAAAAGATAAGGGGAAGTAGGAAAAGAAGGACAAGGGGCTATGCAAGGAAAAAGGAGACCATCATCAGAAGAAAGAGGCAGAACAAAAGTATGGAACAAGGTAGAGGGATTCTGAAGCACAGCACCAATCGCTTAATGGAATAAAACCCAGCTTTTCTCTTTGTATGGAGTAACTCTCAAGATTGCTTCATAGCTACAGAAGGAGAAGCCTCAGCAGACCTTGTGGATGGGCGGTGCCCTTCGGCTGGGCCTGGAACTGTATGAAGTAACATTGTGGCTGAGATGCAGGGACAAGGTTGAATGCAACCTAGGACCTGTTACAACATTTCTGGGGTCTAACCTGAGCGCCCTTATTTTCTACTTTAAAATAGGGGCAGCCACACTTGAGGATCAAAATCAAAAGGTTTGGGATCTTTACAACAGTAGATATGAGAAGGAATAAAAGAAATGGGTGTATTTAAACAGTTTCAATAATCAGTTCCCATTCACTCACTTTTACATGCCATCCTTCATCCAGGTTGATCAAATGCTGATTTGTGGACTGTTTGTGGAGAAAACACTACAAGCAGCAGATGAACAACCCAGGTCAGAAGTCTTCCAGCCAGCCTAGTGATTCTACTTTCCTTTTATCTTCCAGCATGGCTTGCACATTTTCACAAACTTTGCCTTTGAGTTAATCTTCCATTTTCCAGCGGGATTAACTATCAGACAGCTTGTCTTGTGTGTTCTCCCTTTTCTAGTGGAATGTGGTGTTATTTCCGAACACCTACTCACCTAGACTCCTTCCCATTTCTCACCATTTTAGAATGATTGATCTTTTATTGATACAAATTGGTGTCTACCTTCCCACAGTCACAAAGGGCGTCTCAGGTCATTTATAACAGGCTTGCAAAGTAAGAGGGAGGTGTAGAACTGAATGGTTTAAGGCAGTTTTCTTCAATGTAATGCCTTCCAGATGTGTTGGGTAAGTGATGGGGGTGGAATCCAACTCAGCTGGCATCACACTGGGTTATAATAATTTTCCTGCCTCTCAGCCAAAGCTGAATCTAATATTTGCTTCCTTGATGATAAGTTCACCCCTTGGCCAAACAAGCAGTGCCACAGCATTCTTTTTTCTTCCCACGCATCTTAATCCAGTGCTACAGTAAATGCAATAACAACTGTACATTGAGAAAATTGTGTGGAGTTCCCAGAGTGTTATTATAATAGAAGGTGATGGGTAGGAAGTGAGGGGTTTCAGCAGTGATTTGGAAAGAAAGTGGACTGTGCATTATTCTAAAACAGACAGCAAAAGGAGAGCTATGTTGAATGTACAAGGAGTATTAAAAATTACCCCCATCCCCCATCATTGCCAACGCTTTGATCTTCATTATTGACAGGTTGTTCAGGAAGAGCCTTGGTACCGTCTGCTGGGAAAAAAGACCAAGCTTCACAGTTCTTTTCCTGGCCCTTATATTTGGATCCTGAGAACATGATTATTCCTGGCATACAGATTCCAGGTTAGTTTTTCAAGGTTAGGCACAACATGGAACCAGTGGCTCTAGTTCTGGAGGGCAGAACCTGCTCCTAAAGTGAATGATAATGATAATGGCCAGTCATCTTCCCAGACAAGTGAAATTTTGGACTGCTAAGTGGCTTCTCATCTCCAGCCTTAGTTTCTCCTGACCTTTCCAAGAGGGATTGATCCAGTTTAGCAACAGCGTATCAAGAGGATCTTCTCTAGACATTAGCTCTCTGGGAAACAGAGAACAGAACAGTACAAGACAGATATTCCATTTATTTTAATAATACCTGAATGATTCAGGAGAAGATCCTTCCAATCTGATAGAACCGCAGGTAGATTTACTGAGACTGCAAAAAACAGTGACCTGATTATACTTTTCTAGTGCAATGGGAATTTCTGCAAGACATCAGCAAATTATGTCTCCAGCACACCAACACAAAGTAAAACACAATAAAAAAAGGAGCACATTTTATCTTCATTCAAGATCAAGAAATCTAAAGATCAGCAGATACTGGGTAAAAGTTACCAGCTTTGTTTACATTTTTTTTTTATTATAATCTTTTAACATCTCCATAGAAATTACATATGCATGTATACAGGTAGATTTCTCTCTTCTGCTTCCTACAGGAAAAAATTATTCAGGAAGCTAAACGAACTACTAAAAATTGTCAGCTTCTGGCTTAGTAAAACTCTTTTATGGTCCTATAAGTGCCTCAAGATCTGACAAACTTGGGTTCAATGTCCTAGCTTTCTCCAGCCATGATGTAGCAGGCTTTTGTCAAAGTGGCTCTTGTTTGCTGGGCTGTTTCTCCACCCATTGCTCTCCCTTCCTGATTGGCCTCCCTTTGCCATGTAGCTTTTAGCTTGCCAAAATGAGTGCAGACTGTGTCCAGCTGGGAGGAGAGCAGTTTGTACCCCATTGCTCTCCCGCCATGATATTAAGCCCTTTCCTTGTAGCAGTGGTAGTAGTCTTTGCCAGCGCTGTCACTGGTTGCCCAGTTCTGTGCACATGCCGCAGCCAGGCCGTGGATTGCAGCGGACTCCGACTCTTTTCAGTTCCACAAGATCTTCCATTGGACACCAGAAACCTAAGTTTGGCTCACAATCACCTGACGACCATCCCTCCTGGATACCTTACCTGCTATTTGGAATTGAGAGTATTGGATTTGCGGAACAACTCCCTTATTGAACTACCAGCTGGACTCTTTTTAACATCTAAACACCTTTCCCATTTGGACTTGAGCTATAATAACTTGACTCATGTGGTAGCTGATATGTTTCAGGAGGCCTACAGTCTGGTACATGTTGACTTAAGCCACAACCCTTGGCTGAAGAAGGTGCACCCCCAAGCTTTCCGAGGCTTGGTCCAACTACGTGACCTTGATCTCAGCTATGGGGCCCTGTCTTTCCTTAGCCTTGAAGCCTTAGAAGGTCTCACAGGCCTGGTGACTCTTCAAATTGGAGGCAATCCCTGGATATGCGGTTGTACCATGGAGCCACTGCTGAAGTGGTTGAGAAACAGGATCCAGAGATGTATGTCAGGTAGGTGAAATTAAGTGATTGTCCAGTTCTCAGCTTTGGATTTGGGATTTATTCCTTATTGCATCACTTACCTCACTGTGAAATCTTGAACACAGTACTAAACTTTCATCTCAAGTGTAAGAGAAAAATCATTCTGTCACAGAGATAATATGAGGTTAAGAAGGCTTATTAACAGGTAATGGGATTTTGATTCTGGTGACATGTCAACAGTTTAGACACAGTTTGATCTTTCAGAAATGTGTGTGTGTGTGTGTGTGTGTGTGTGTGTGTTTGAAACATCAAACTATCTCTAAATTATCAACATTATGTGTGTGTATATGTGTCTATACTGAATAAAATAAATATTTCAGATATAGATATCTATATATAATAAAACAAAACAACTCAGGCTAATAATGTACTCAAGGATAAACAATAGCCCCACTTACAAAAATATAAAAACCAATAACATACTGATGTTAACTGTGTTGTGTAATAACCTCACCCAGCAGCTTCTTATACATGTTAAATAGGAGTGGGAAGAACATCAGGCCCTGAGGAACCCTACAGAACTGGTGATATGGGCTTGAACTCTCTCCCTGCTATCAATGATGACTGGAATTGACCTCAAAGGAAGGAGAAAAACCAGCACAGGACAGTGCCCCAAATTCCTAAGCCCCAAAGTCAGTCCAGAAGGATACCATGATTGATGGCATTGAAAGCTACTGAGAGATCAAGAAGAGCCAGAATGTATGCACATCTCCCATCCCACTCCAACCAGAGGTCATCCACAAGCACGATCAATGCTGTTTTGATCCAATGCTTAGGCCAGAAATGCAACTAAAAGGAGTCCAAATAATCCATTTCCTCCAGGGTTCTGTGAAGCTGCAGCATGACACCTTCTCAACAACCTTCCTAAAAATTGTCCAAAATGGGGGGTCTAGCAATAGTGTCTTAAGGAGCAGATCACTACTCACTTAAGCACCGATGGGTTCATCCCCTCTTTCAAGGATGTATTCACCACCACTATAGCTTAACCACATGTCACCTCCCAGGAAGCCTTTACTAACCAAGAGTGATATGGTTCAAGGACATAGATGGCCAGGCTCACAGCCCCAAGTAACCTGTCCACTTCCTCAGGAGTAACAGGATCAAGCTCAATCCAGATAATAATGCCAGACTGGGCTTCAGTCAACTCCATGGGGCCTGCATCAAGACCAGAGTCCAACTGGGAGTGAATCTAAGCAATATATTCCTCACAGCAGCCCCATAAATGAGTGTCTGGCTTCCCCCTTGCAAGAAGGGCCCAGGTCACTCAAAATAGGGATGCCAGACCACTCTTTGCAGATGTAGTAAGGGCAGAAAAGTACTGACACATTGCCACCTTTACTTCACGAGGTAGGCCCTAATAGCAAGTCTAGTTTGTGTTCAGTTGGGTTCACTCTCTGTTGATCTCCAGCAGCTCTCTAGACATTTTATAGCTCATTTCAGCTCCCTCAGCTCCACAGTAAACCAGTAAACCAGGGAAAGCTTTGGGATCCACATGGGAAGAGAGGCTGCAAGATAGTGACTTCTGGGGAAGAAATGGTGAACTAAAGATGGCTCCACGAAAAGTGGAGCTGACCATGGCAAAATGAAGAGCCGGCGAGTAGACCAGCTCTTCGGTAATTCCTCTCTGGACAAGGAGAGGACTTGAGATTGCCCACAAGTGCTCCAGACAGTTGCTCCTTGTGAGGAGACTGCAAGACAGTGGTCTCCAGTGGGTTCAGAGCTCTGGGAGATGAGGCAATAGCCGTCTTGCTCAAACTGCAATCAGTGCCTTTGAAAGTTTGCATACTTCCTTTTCTAATCACTTTTAGAAATTGCTTCTTAACTGCTTTTTAGTTATTAGGAGCCTTTGGATCAACATGTTTTACAGCACTGGGTAAGTTTCCTTCAATCCTTAGTGAAAGAAGTTTTAACTACAAGTTTAAAAACTTAAAAATATATAATGGAATAAACAACAAAAGGGTGATTAAAACTTTGATTTTAGAAAGTTACAAATGAACTAAGGGTCCAGATAAATTTGAAATAAGATTTTGGAATTAATTATAAAGAATCCTTCCTATGGGAAAATGCTTTTGTTTTGAATTATCTTTTTAAAAAATGATAGGATGAGACTTTGAAAGTTGGACAACAGAGAGAACCAGAAGGAACCAAAGATTACAATTAAAGGAGAAGAACACTTAAAGTTGACTCCCTGATACAGAATGGAGCAAAATATTTTATTGAAGGATATTTTTGAACAATGGACCCAGAAGTTAATTTTAAGAGTGTCTGCCTCTATAGCTAGACTGTGTTTAAAAGATGCTGTGGAAGAGGGACAAGTTTTACATGACAAGGTTGAAACTGATCTGAAAGTGGATTTAAAAATGACAGACTACAAGAACGATATGGAAAAAAGTGCTACACTGGATATATAAATGAAACCAGCCGATGTCTTAATAATTAAAAGAATATACAAATAACAAACCAAAAGAGTGATCTGGATAATTTCCCTATATTGGATTTACAAAAGAGACTTGTCAAAACTTTGAAGAATGTTGTGAGAAGGGTTAAAGAAAATATGAAAAGAAATCAAGTTCTACAACATTATTTGAAGGCGTTAAAGATCAAGATTGTTAGAAGTAAAAGAAAGGAATATAGAGTTGGTTTATTTGATCAAGGCTAAATATGTTGTTATCTCTGGTAAACTTCAGTGGATTTTTGCTGACATCAGGACTGAAATTATAAGGTTTTATGGATTTGTTTATAGATAAGAGATGGGATATGAGAAGAAGAGATCATTTGTTGTATTTTAAGAAAAGGTGATAAGTTACTAAAATTGTTTATACTTGTGATGCAGGTGGGAAGTCATTTCTTTATATATTTCTTTTCTTTTTCTTTACTATATTCTTATTTTTTCTTTCTTTTCTATTTCTATTTCTATTTCTCTTTTTTTCTTTTTCTTTCTTTCTTTTCTGCACCTTTTACTTTTACTTTTTATTCTTTTAGTTTTCTTTTAGTTTGTATTAATTCTTATTGTTGTAATTATAATTCTTAATAAAATTACCATTAAAAAAAAAAGGAAGAGAGGCCGCACAGGTACAATATGATCTAAGGCCCAGCCAGCCTTTCATTCCAAGTGGCAACCAAGGCTTCAATCTCGCCATGTACCAAACCTTCAGGAACAACCTCAAGTTCCCTCTGAAACCCAACCAGGAACATCCGGATGAAGACCTCTTCACTGAAGGTTATGGAATGTAATCTACCATGCTGATCCAATGTGGGTGACAGATGTTTTTCAGAGTAACTAGCTCAAAAGTCACCCAGCCAACATCCATGGCTCAGGTAAGACTAGAAGGACTAGAACTGGTTCTTCCCACTCCTATTCCAGCATCTAAACCATTAGATAAACTGGCACTCTCTCTTGTGTGGGTGTATGTATGTTTCTGTATGTGTGTGGGTACTTGTGTATGTGTGTGTATACACACACTATACATACACACACACACACATAAACACGTGTGTGTGTGTGTATCTCCCAGTACTTTGTTCCAACCTGTAAATAAGGCCAGATTAAAAATAGATTATGCTCAGTTAACAAAAAAAGTTAACAGTCAATTTCTCCCTTTTAAAATGGCTTGCTTAAATTGACAAAGGCAACTGCTACTCTGGAATTGGAGCAAAAGGCAGGAAAGGTCTCCTGGATAAGCTATGACAGCATTATGCAGGACTCCCAGGTGGGCATAAGATCTCCAAATGGAAAGGAGAGCACATGTGGGAAGAGAACATCACAGAACACAGTTGGAAAATAAAGAACTGCCACTTGGACAGAAGCAGGATGAGAAAGTGTTTGTGTGTATGAGAAAGTGTTTGTGTGTATATGTGGGCACGTGTACATGCAGGTGAAAGCTGCATTGAGATGGGGAGGCAGTCCAAAAAGGACTACGGCACTCCATGCTTTTCCTCGGTTGTCTTAGCACTCAGTTTCCCACCCAAATGAGAGTCAATTGAAAAGCACCCAGTTATGAAACCAAACAGCAATGTTTTACTTGTGGATCAGACTGGCTGAGAAAACCAGATCTGTTCACCAGTTGTGCCTTGACCTTCCTGTGGGGAAGGGTTTTGTAATGAGTGCTCCTAAACAGGCTGATCACATCAGCAGGGCAAGAAAAGTAGATTATAAGCAACTACCTGAGACATAATAAGGATGAGAGGGAATTCCCTTGGTGTCCTGGAGTCCTGTTTGGGAAAAGAAACCGTTGTCCTTGCTCGGACTGCATGCCTAGGTTCCTGTGGTAGGTAATAGGTGAGGGAGGCTGCTTTCAAAACTTAAATGTTTGGTGGGGCTAAGTGGAACAAAGCAGGCAGCGCGTAGCATCTGCTTGGGTTGCGGTCAGGTTAACAATACGGTTCCTGTCACAGGTCATAGTCTGCCTTACACATCTCTTTTCATGAATGCTAATAAAGTTGAGCTCCACAGTTTATCCACATATTTATGTTTGGTTTATATTCCGGGTGTGGGTACAAAGATTCAAAAGGGGCTTTGAAAGAATCAAGGGTATTGTGCTGAAAACCAATGTAGCCATTCCTACTGCTCCTTCTGCCATCCCTACTGCCTTTGCACATGGTGTTTGGCTCTGAGTGGCCCTTCCTCAAAACAAAGCATTTTTCCAACACTGATTTCCAATATAGTAACTGCATCTGCAGCACAGAGAGTCTCTGCTCTCAAAATGCCTGGCTGCAAGGAAAGACCATTCAGGTGGCCAGCAGACCTGGGGGGAGTCCACCAGTTCAGCCTGGTTCTTGGGATAAGCATAAGAGTGAACTGCTCCTGTGGAAAGGCCAGGAACAGGTATGGCTTTCCAATGTGCCCATACACCCTGCTGTTTTGTGCTGATGCCAGAGCAAAGCAACAGGGCAAGTGGACCGCTCAGAGGTCCCTTCAAGAGGACAATGTTGGGTAGGGATGTCAGTAAATACTGCCCCAATTCACCACTGATGCCCTTAATCTTCCAGCTAAGGCAGAGGCACTGTTTTCTTTTTCAAGACAGCACAACCCAGGCACATGAGTTGTTGATCCTTACCCTCCAGCACATCATGAATGGGGATTTACCACCCACAAATCCTTCATTTCCATCAATTACCAAGGCCTAAATGGCCACATCACCCCTAACTGGAGACTGCAGATGATTGCCCCCCCCCCCCCCCCCCCCCACCATTCTTATTGCAGTCACTATCTGGGGAGTATTTCAGATACTGTCACACCATGAATCAAAAACTCTTTTGGAACTACTCAGAGATGCTACGTCCTTTCGAAATAAAACCTTGTCAGAAGTGAATGAGAATGAGAAGGGCAATACACTCTGCTCTGGGATGTGCCACCTTGCTGCTCTGCCCTTTCTGTGTCCTTGTAGTGGAAGATTCCCAGCTTGCATAATCATAAATCAGCATCTTCTCCCATTCTTTTCGATTTCTTTTTTCCTGACATTAGTCTTTGTCTGACCTTGTTGCTTATCTCTCAAGCTGCAAACGAGAGGGCCTGAGGACAGGAAATCCTCCCCATGCAAGGACAGCAGAAGGCAGCTCTGCTTTAATACAAACCCTCATCTTCTTAAGTGCCCTCACACTATTGAGTCTATATGTTTTTTCAAATTTGCATCTACAGCCAAATGATGGTGAACGAGACAATGAAGGGAAGGATGTTATCCAGCATTTGGAAGCAAGGAAAGGCAGGTTAATCTGACTTGGTGCCCGCCTCAATCACTTGGATCAGCAGGGTTATGTCTTTTTTAGGGAAATGTCTCCAAGCAGAAAGGCTGGGCTTTCTAGGGAAATATTCACGAGCACAACTTCTATTTATCACTCAGTTAATCTTTACTATATGATAGGATCTATCCAAGATCTGTACAGAACCCAATGTTCTTAGAACCAGTTCATACAAGACCACAATGAAATGATATCTAGCTACAAGTTATTACTAAGGACAGGTCCAGATGGTGATTTTCATCCATGCAGCCACCCGGAATTGGACCCAACTCAATAGCACCTAATTTTCATTAAGAATACAGAGTGGGCTTGTAGATATGAATGCTTCATATCCACCTGTCTCCACCCAGACATCTAGAGCATCTTTAAACTCAGTAGAAACGACTAACTTAGGATGCTCCTCCTTGTCACGCTAATTTTTTTATAAACAAAGAAATTGGTCATGAGGAGGCATCTAGAAATCACACGCACATGCAATCCTACAGTCTGAAGTGCTTAATCCAAAAATAGTTGCACAGTGTGATTCCGGTGCATGTGTAAAGTAGTTCTTGTCATCAGCCTTACAAAAAAAAGGAAGGTGAGTGAGGAGGCCATTGACTGAAAATGAATAATGAGCAGTATTGGAAGAATGGTGAAGCTTAGACTAGTTCAGAAAGGGCCCGTTGTTAAACTGGAACATATTGTGGAAAGTATTTAATGTTTTATTTTCATTTTGATTTGTTATTCTGCTTTTGCATTTTAGTGTTGGTAGTTCTGTTTGGGGAATTATTCAGAGATTCAGCTCTTGGAGGAGCGGGTATAAAAATGCAATTAATTAACTGATATCCCAGCATGAGCTGTGATGAACTAGCACCCGTTTGCAGAGACGCTATATAGGAGAGTATGTAAGATTCTATGCACTGGATACCATCCAACATTTGAACAGATATCCCCTCATGCAGCAAGACTTTCGCTTGTGCCCCTTCCTCTGCAACCCCCTGCTGCTCTCAAAATCTGCTCTGGAAGGTAAAGGCTCGATGGCTTCGGTCTGGGGATTATTCTTCTCTCAGTTTCTGAGCAGAAATATCTACTCACAAAAAATGCATTGTTGGCTTCTACTTAATATCAAATCAGAGTTAAGGATATCCTAATACAATTAATGGGTTTTTTTTTCCCCCATCCTCTAGTTAACTTAGGAATTTCTGACATGGTCTGAGAGAAATGAATAGTGGAAGGGGGGGGGGATCACTCACCATTTCAAGTTTTGCTGCAGACATAGTCATGCTTGACTTACCTGATCATTCTTGTTTCAGATACTCAACTGGCAGAGTGTCGGGAGCCACCCGAAGTGGAGGGTGCTTCTTTGTTTTCACTGACAGAGGAGAGCTTCAAGGCTTGCCACTTGACCTTGACACTGGATGATTATCTCTTCATTGCCTTTGTGGGTTTTGTGGTCTCCATTGCTTCCGTTGCCACCAACTTCCTGCTGGGCATCACTGCCAACTGCTGCCACCGTTGGAGCAAGGCAAGCGAGGATGAGGAGATGTAGTCGACTGGCCGGATCCTTCCTGCTCCTGCATCACTCACAGCCAAGGAGGGGAGATGAGGCAAGGGCTGTCATGTTCAGGGAAAACAAGGAAACTTGTCTTTTCTCCACTCTGCTGTTTTCCTGAGCCTTCCTCCTCACCTGCAGGTAGCATCAGACTGCCACTCATCCCGCTATCTGTTTGGAGACAGGGCCTGTAGCAATAGGGAGACTGAAGTGTGCCTTGTACAATTCTCTTTGTGCTGGAAACAGCCAGACATGTCCTGAAAAATGACAAAAGCATATCCTCAGACCACCCTTCATCCTTTGCTTTCTCCTCTTTGCTCTTGCTTAACACATAACCACATCCTTTTTTCCATGTGCACTTGTTGCATATCCTTTAAATTCATAACTGGAGTATATACTTGCTCAAAGATCCACTTGCAATTCATATCCATCTGACTACTGACCGACAAGAAAAAAATTCAAGACTTTCCTTTTGGGAAGCCTGAAGAATTCTGCCATCCAGATCATTCCATCCCATAATCACATCAGGGAAGGTTGTTTGGAGAAGGTTCATTCTCAAGCATGGAAGAATGGCCCCTTGAGCTACTTCCACAAGTTCCAGTGGCCCATCGTTTGGATATATTCATACACTCAGTGCTCGCAGTTTTATCAACAACTCCCCAAAGATCCTGGAGACAAAATGAAGGGCAGATAGATTATTTTCCATCCCAGTTGCTAATTATTTTAGTATAGATGGTGCTACAATTTACACAAGTGTCCATTGGTTTTATGACTGGCCTCATGCTAACCACACAGCTTTTGGCTGGATTGGCCTGCCAAGGGGGTTCCTGACCTGAACTCCAAATATGGCAGAGAATCACTATATTACAGGAGTGTAAAACCTTAAAATAAGTACCGCTGTAGGATATGGCTTTAATGTGTTGCTCATAAAAGAATAGATAGAAGTAGTGCGAGGCAGCCAAGTTGGTTTCAAAAATATTGTAGAGTTTCGATAGGGGTGAACATTGGGGGCTGATCATGTTTTAAGTTGGGTGAAGCTGCACTAGCCTTCAAAGGTATGAGGGGAAAAAAATTAAAAATTGCAAGTACTTGTTGGAAATAGTGTTTGTTGAGGATTAAAAAGTGTAAGACGTTTCTCTTGTAGACATTGTAGAGAATCGCCCTATATAGCAAATCTTTCATCATATTGGCTGCTTTGTTTGTTTTTCAATATTTTTCAGACCATATTTACACTACAGAGTCAGTTTTAGACCTACTTAACTGGCTCTCTCTAAGGAAGGAGCATGCTAAATGTTCTCCGTAAGAGAATCTTAGGAATGAAGAATTGTATCAACTGTGAATGCGTAGCATAGCAGGTTTATGTATAGTGACTTGGTCCCATGGGGGAGCGGGATTGTTTAGTTTGCCTTACTCAGATCAGTAGCACTAGATGGTGCTACAAGTCAGAATTCCAAGGGACATGTGGGAGATTTGAAGGAAGCCACATATAGTGTTACAAAGACTGTTTCTCTAGATCTCAGTGAACTCAATTGGAGAAGAATTTGCATTGAAAGGATGAGAGTGATGTTGACAACTCTGTCCCATTCCTATGTTCCTTTGCTATTCCAACGCATTCAGCATTTTTCTAAATCCATCATAAGAACATGTATTGCCTTTATTTTCACAACATAACAAAGCCATAAGTACAGGAAGAAATTATTATGGGAGTTTCAAACAAATAGAACGAAAAGAGAGAATATATTTTCTCAAGCCACAGAGGAAGCCAAAGTCAGGGATGGGGATAGAACTAAATGCTTCATTACTTCAACTACTATCTATACAGTTCACAAACCTAGTTCCTAGAAATAAGTGTGAAAATCAGATGAACACCACCAAGGACATTCATTGATAACATATAATTTCTGCATCCAGATCCATAGTGCTAATGCTGGAAATGAAGGTTCAGATGCCAAGCAGGCATATTAGACTATAACTATAGTTAACATTAACTATAGTAAATATTCCTGCAATAGGAAGTACCTTATGAAGCCTATAACTATCTCATAGAAATTTCTGTGTGTGCTGATTATAGTTAGATTTCAACTTTTTAAATTTTTTTTGCATAGATATAGGACCAAACAAGATACCGAATGCTGCTATTGGGGGAGCAGGAGGGGGACTTGGGAGAGAGAAGGAATATTAAGGTCCCATTGTTCTCACTGAAATCAAGAAGGTGGCAGGTGAAGCTGTCATTAAAAGGCAAAATCATTGTAAAATGTGCTCATATCACCAGTCTTCTTTTACCTACTTGGTTTTTTTTCCCTGAACATTTCATGGTGAGATCTATCGGATAAGACCCATCAAGTTCTGAGATCTCACACGAAGAGCCAGCTCTGCCATTAGTCAGAGTAAAGCAGCTTGCATCTAGCAGAGAAGCAAATTGTTGATTATTTAGATTTGTTGTTGTTGCTATTGCTGTTAAAGAACCATTTCAGTTTTCATCCCCAGATGCCAAATTGTCGCTGACATGACCATCCATTCAGGAAGCCTAAAAATAATGATGTTCAAAAATCACATCTTGATACTGATCTCACCATGGAGTAACTTGAGGGAGGGGGATATATAACACTGTGATGGTGGGATTGGACAGAAGACAGACCATTTGTCAAGCAGCTCTAACACTTGTTTTCATGAGCCTTTCAGAAATACCTGGAAACCAGTTGGTACAGGGCTAAAATTATATAGATGTTCATTTGTAAGATAAACTGATATCATGTGAATTGTTCTCAAGCTCTGTGTAACTTGCCTGTGTTGACCTATTATGAACTGCACAAAGAAATGTTCAGGTTATATTTAAGGATCCCAGTCCCAGTACAATCTTTACTGGAGTTAACTTGAAATGTTTTCTATTCTAATTGCCAAGCAAATAGAGATGGAGGGGGGGGAAAACATCTTCATTGAAGTTCTAATAATGGTTTCCTGATCTCAGTATTGAACACAGTACATACCTACTGGCCAATGAGAAAAAATATTATTTTATGTCTTGTAATTTTGCACAATTGTGGACAAAAAAGTAGATTCCATCATTCCTTCAGCTTGCTTGATTTCTGTCCAAGCTAATCTAAAATGGTTAAATAACAAGCATCAAGGTGTCTTTCACATTGTAACTTCATCTTCACAGAGGTTAGGGGGAATGATTTAAAGGCTTTTTTAGAAGTTCAGCTGGTGATGATTGATGGCACATTGACCTGCAATTCTTGCACATTTGCAGCTGGTAAAACTGGTAAAAGTGAGTTGAATATGATACAAGGAGGACTGGGTTCTGAAGTCTCATGCAGGAATTTCACTGAATATGCAATTGTCATAACACACACTGATCTCCGCATATATCCTCTCAAATTCCAATTGTGTCAGTTGAATTAATTCTAGAGAAATCAACATCAGTCACCATCTTCTACAACTCAACTCTTGTGGGACAATTGTACAGTCCAGCCTTCTTTAACCTGGACATTCTCATAGGGGCAGACTTCAACTCTAAGAATGCATAGTGATTGCCATGGTTTTTGAAGAATTCTTGGAACAGAAGTTCACAGCCCTGAAGAGCACCCAGTTTGTGGAAGCTTGGTATAAATTATGTGCAATTTTAGTTGGAATAGCCATAGCTGTGTGGATCTTTTAGAAAGAACATAAGTTAATAACCTGATCCCAGTGGCTGGGATCTATTTCTCATACATCTGCTTCTTAAAGGTAGCAATATCCTCTCACATTTCAGTTATGGTTCTGAAAAGATGATAAAAAAGTGATTTTTACAGAAAATCATGAAGAAAATTAATTCTGATGTTTCTTCCCATACTGTTCTTTTCCCATCACACATTGCTTATGTCTTCAGAATTGGTATCATGTAGACAACAATATCTCTTTCAAATGTCCACTTAGCAACTATTGAGCGTGAATCTTGTGGCTGAATGTAACATAAAAGCTTCAGCTTATGTGCCCTTGCCAAACTAACTCCTGAAATGTGAAAACTCTTTTTCAAGTAAGCCCATCTTATTTGTGAAATTATGGAACCTACATTTAGTGCATGTCTATTGAGTACAAGAATATGTTGTTGAATCTGTGAATAATTTGAGCATAAACTACAGTCATGGTCCCCCAACCAGGATTCAGCAGTTAATTTCAGACCTCTTGGCTTTTCATGGCTTAACTTGTTTTCTAGGTTAAGATCCTAGAAAACAAGTTAATATCTAACAGACACATTTCAGAAGAAGAATCTTTACTGCAAACAAGGATGAAGCCAAATGAACAGTTGACTGCCTACTATCACTGTAAAGTACAAGTGTCTCTTAGCTGGTTCAAACCCATAGTTTTTTGTTTTTTTTTTAATACCATCCGTATGAATTAACAGACTCTGTGCAGCTCTTGGTGAATTGAACCTGAGCAGTTGTTGAGTGTTTACATAACTGCCAACTCTGCCCTGAGAACTACTTTCAGCTTCTCGCAGCTATTGATAATAGATGATCAGATGCTAATGGTTCTGTCATCCTGCATGAGAGAACATGCTCTCTTCTCTCAACTTAGCCTTGGTTTCAACTTCAGTTAGATCCTTTAGCAGTGTATTTTTTTTTTCTGCCATGTGCCTATGGCCATCTTGTTCCCAACTTAACTGTACCAATATTAAACTTGTATTTTCCCCCCTTCTGTTGCCACTTACCCAAGGGCAGCCTCGTAGTATATAAAATCTGTTAAGCTTTGTCATCTTTACCTTGAAGGGAAGTCAAGTGATTGAATTAATTTTAAACAGAGGCAATGGAAGTAGGATAGGCAGCAATGGGAGCAGCACATTTCATGCCAATATAGTTTTCTGCCAACTCACTTCAACCTGAAAGTGGAGAATGTCCCTAAGAGCACCATTTGATACAACCAAGTAAATTACAGAGATGTATGAATGTATCCTGAATCACTAAGGGAGCGTTGCTCAGTTCCAACAGCTCTCGGTGTTAGTGGAAAGTTTTGGGCTGCTCTTTGTATTCTTTTTGCATGGTTAGTTAGCCATTATTTACAAAAGCTTCGGTAGTTCTTAGAAATTCAGCTAATCTGCATTTTCAAAGCAAATATATTTGTGTCTCATTAACACATGGTCTCCTTTTTTTCCAACTTTTTCACATTATGCTTTTGAGGCAAAGACCACGTCACGTCACCAAACCATATACGGTATATAAACTGGGGTGTCTAATTCTTCCTACCCAGCATAAAAAGCCAAGGCAAGGCATTTTGCTTCCAAAGAATAGCATCGTTCCTTTCCAGCCCATGAACAGAAGCCAACTGGACTGGCAACAAGTTCTTCCATCGCAGCTGAGGAGTTATAGGATAAGCTGGTGTCACACACAGGGAGGGGAATGGCCAAGGGTTTCAGGAGGTTGGGAAGTTGCCACACCTTCCACCACACAACACCTGTGGCAGTTGCTTACTTCTTTCAGTGCTACCAGCCCTAGCACTGCAGTGAGGTAAATATTCAGTAAAGCTACATCTGGCCAGGCTCTATATAACTTTTAATATATTTCACTGTTTGACTCTGTGAACTGAAAGCACCTGTTTTTTTTAAAAAAAAATAAAGAGATCTGGGCCGTTCGTTTGTTGGAGGCAGATGGAGTCGTCATGGTGCCTTTTGTAGCACTTGAGTAATGTTGTAAAGCTAAATTAAAACGTGCATAGAAAAAAAAATTTTTTTAAGATTAACATTAAAATGTTGCTATGAAACTCAACTTTGAGGATTAGTCGTCAATAATCTTCTCTGCATGGCCAAATCAAGAGTATCCCATCATTACATTTTGGTTGTAGAATCTAGGATTGTCCAAAATCTTACATTCACATAACATTGCACTTGGAAAACTATCAGGTATATGGGTAAAATGTTTTCCGAGACATTTGTTTCTCCCATCAGTCTCGTTCTTTCACACAGTCCAGCTGATCCCACTGATTGGCTGACCAGGAGGGAAAATGGGTGGTCATCCTGGATGCTGTTCTTGGGGCCAAGGGCCACATGCAGCCCATGAGTCAATGTTTGCCAACCTGTTATTTAATGACACATTTATAGCTATGGCAGAAAAGACCTAGAAGTTCAAAGTAACAGAAACCACAAGAAGACTTGAAAAGTTTGGAAACAGGGTTTTTAACAGAAAGGTTTTTAATTTAACAAAAAGTGTTTAACGTTTGTCTAAAAAGTCAAGCGGGATATTACATTACATCGCCAAACCTGCTGTGTTAAAATGTGAGTCAAGCCAAATTCTTATAAAGTAAGCAGGGATATTTAACACACAGCATGCTTTGACTGAAGGAAATATAACCACCTTGCCATCACCACAACCACCCACGATACATAGACACACATATACACACACACATAGCACATACTTTCCTATCCAGCTAGCCTTAGGGTGGGATACACTGACTTTAGAAGTAAATCCAGGTAAGAAAAAGTGTAACAGTGAATTCTGATTGGATACTGGTTCATCATCTATTTCTCCCATCTGTCTGTCTAAGAGTTCCTCACTCCCGTACCAATCAAGAGTATTAATAGGGCCCAGATTATGGCACCGCTTGAACCATTAGAAATAGTTTAGACCACCACTGATGGAGTCAAAGGGAAAATCTCATATTAAAAAAAAACAAAAATGGTAAGTTTTCATTTTATTTAAAGAGGAATAGAGACAATGCACACAAAGCTTTTTGTCCAGCAAAAGGAGACTTTTCACGTCAAACAACCTGGTGAGAATAATGGATAACTTTATCTTTGCCTGCTTCGAGGAGGAGGAGGAGGAGGAGGAGGAGGAGGAGGAGGAGGAGGAGGAGGAGGAGGAGGAGAAGGGGAAGGGGAAGGGGAAGGGGAAGGGGAAGGGGAAGGGGAAGAGGAAGAGGAAGAGGAAGAGGAAGAGGAAGAGGAAGAGGAAGAAGAAGAAGAAGAAGAAGAAGAAGAAGAAGAAGAAGAAGAAGAAGAAGAAGAAGAAGAAGAAGAAGAAGAAGAAGAAGTTTTTTTTAAATGAATGTTACTGGTCCATGTCTCATACATTCAGCAGAGGCTAGAACCCCCTTCAAGAATAGCAATACAAGGATTGTGCAAGATTTCCTTAGCCAGATTGGTTGGCCTTGTTCAGATTCTGCCAGCCTTCCCCAACCTGATGACCTCCATATATGTTGGAATTCAACTCCCATCATTCTCATACGGCAAGACCATGTTGGAGAAAACTGATTTAAGTAGATTGTCTTAAAACACTTGTAAAGATAAATTTACCAGTTTTGCAGGTCTGTTTTGAGGGGGAAAACTATTGTTTTAACTTTTCAACCCAAAACTATAATTTGCCTCGGCTAGGCAGATATCTACAAATAAGCACAACCATGTGTTTATATGTGCATGGTGAACATACATGTATTATGTATTCACACACACTACTAAATATAAAAATACTAAAATGTTATAGTCTGGCACTCTTAGTTGCCAGGAATACAAATGTAAGATACAGGTAATACTACTATGAGCTAAACTTTTATGTGGATTATATATAATTTTTTAATCATTCTATCAAAAACAAAAACAAAAAATGGGCTTTGTTATACTTTTGATTTCAGTATCTTCAGCCATTTTGTCCTATCCACTGCTTCCTCTCATTTTTATTAGCACTCATTTCTAAATTTCCTTTTCCCACTTCCCCTTTGTAGCTCACGCAAATTAAAGTAATTTGGATGCTTCCAGAAGAGGTTTTTATTTATAGAATTGTATGGGGTGCCCAGAGTTTGCCATCTTCCATTCTGTTCCTCCACTTCCTCTATTGCTTTTCTTACTGCATTAGAATGCATTAAGGAGGGAAATGTGGAATAACTACATAATGGCTTTTGGTTGATAGTGTTAAGTACTTTAAAACATGTCAATGTCTTCCATTGTGAATTAAATTCTCCTTTAGGGTTCCTCCATATTATTAGATAACACAGAAGGCATTCCCCTAATCTTATGTAATAAGTCAAACAATACAGAGCACTTCATGAACATCTGGGTATTAATGGAAGAGGAAATCTATATCATATCCAGTAGCCTTAACTTTTGCATGTGAGACCCGAAGATGTTCAAAAACAGGCTTAGGCCCATAAATGTAAATAGTAGGCTTGACTGTGTAGTCTGTACTGTATTGTGCAAAAATAAAATTTACAAATAACTTGTACACTGCTTACACTCATTGAGATAAGTCCTGTACAAATGTGATAGAACTTCCTCTGTCATCAACCCTGAGTAGGTGGTAATGCCAGCAAGTATTGCCCTGGCTGGTTCACTGTCCTTTAAAGGTCTATACAGATCAATGTGTGTCTGTAATCGTGCATTTCCCTTAATACTGGAGCAGATAATAACTTTTATGATTTATACAGTTGGGTCAGATATTTCAATATAACTTAATGTCAATAGTCTTTCTTAGGTCTACATTCCAGCACAAACACAATGGGTGGGAAAGTTGGGGTAGTCCTTACATAGCCACTTCTCCTTATTTGCTGTCTTCTACAAGTTGAAGATCAAACATCTAAGGTAAGGAAACCACGTTTTCTACTCCTGGAGGCCCGTCCCATGATTTAAAGCCCTATTTTATGCAAGATTCCCAACTGAGGCATGTCTCTGACTAGAAAATGTTCACTTCAAATGTTTGCTTTCTATCTCATAGAACTATGCAAATGAGGGGGAGGGGTATGAAAGAGTGGGTGGGGTTCTCCTTTTGCTTAGGCACATGAAAAAAATGCCCAAAGGGGCAAATAGCTGTGATGTGTTCATTTTCTTTCTGTTGAAGCAGCTGCAACCAAATTACAATATTCCTACAACAATTCAAATAAAAATTAAATCAGAAATTCTATAAGCTTTAAGACAGAAGATTATCTTTAATTTAAAAACATATTTCTTTTGCTTCTCTTTCACAGTAGAAAAGGTAAAACAAAGCGGTTGGAAATGTTAAAAAAAAAGTCATATTCCTGCATGTTCAAATAACTATATTTGTCATTTTTGATGGGCAAATAAAATTTCTGCTTGATGAATTTTTCCTTCTTGTTATATAATCATTTTCCATCAAGCTAGCTGTCTTCCACATAATCAAATTATTCCTTTCCCATTGTTAAAAAGAAGGCTTTTGAATGTAGTTTAAATTATATATAAAGGACTACAAGAGGGCATCTTTAGAGGAAATCTCAAGGTGCAATCCAGTACATGTTAAGCTGGAAGTAAATTCCATGGAACTCAAAGATATGTACAAAGTTTGCCTATTTTCAGAAATAAGCCCTATCCAGTTCAAAGGAAGCATATAGACAAGCGTACAGAAGAGCTGTAAGCAGTCTTCCAAACAGGCCTGCATAGGTTTACAATCTTACTAGAAAATAAAAAGAGAAAGCTACCAAGTTATACTTTTAAAAAAGCTTATCCATTTCCAATCTATTTTTGTCCCTTCTTTCCTATCATGAGGGGAAAAAAGAAGACAAAAACATTTTAATAATCAAGATAAAATTTCAGTTTTGAGAAGTGAAATTAAAGTTAAATTTTTAAAATGAGGATTTTAAAAGAATATTTCAGATGTAGCTTTAGTCAATATTTCTTCATTAAGTATGAAGAGAAAAATACAGAGCCCTTCAACATGCAGTGACAATGGGATGCCTAGAGTTATTAACAATGGTTGAAGGAATTTTACCTTAGATTCTCCAGGGTGAGTGTGGAAAACTCTGGTCTAAATGCTCTTGTCAGGTCAATGTACAGAAATGAGCCTCTGTTGAACACACTCTAGTTGGACTGGGGGGCTCTGTGAAACTGCTCTGTTTCCTAAGATCTTCTTGTGGTATGGCCATTGTTTGGAGTGAATGGGACAAAAGAACATAAGCATATGCAAATATTATTAATGTGATTTTTCCCTATAATTGTGAGAACTTTTTTTTCATAAATGTACAATAAGAATTAAAAAAATACTCATTTAATGAAATACAGGTGTGGATTAATATGCAAGATGGTGGGGTGTTTTGTTTTGTTTTGTTTTGTTTTGTTTTGTTTTGTTTTGTTTTGTTTTGTTTTGTTGATTCACTTTTTTGTGTCTGACATACTGGCAAAATCTAGGCATGGTGTGAGAGAACTTATTCTTTTTTTCTTTCTTAAAAAAAGATGTTACATATATTTAGTTGGGTCTTTTTATTGAAGACAACCAAATCATTCGTTTGCACTCAAGTGAAACTACAGATGAGTGGTTTTCATGCATGAATGCCCCATCAAGGACCAAATGTCGCAAACAGAATATTCACATTATTTTTGTTCTGCTCAGAAAGGCCTTTTGATGACTGAATTCATTCACATGTTCATCAGTGAGTCATCATGTGATGAGAAACCAAGGGTTAAGCACACTACATCTCAAGCAAGCCTTAGTGCATTCATCCTGTGTTGGGCTTCTGAAAAGAAAACTTAATGTCCACATCACAGAGTATGCGATACAGGTAAAAAGTCTGGGGAATTTTTTTCTATTTATACCTATGCAAGAGGGCTTTGTGTCTCTGACTCTACATCTGCCAGCCCAACATGGAGACCTTGTCTACAATACCTCCATGCTGCATATAGATTCAAGTCTTTGTACAGCCTCATGGCCTTGTGGCTTTGGTGAGCAAGAGGATGTTCAAAGAAGCCAACGCCAAGAAGGACCATGCAGATTTTTCCTTACAGTACATGTGCCTTCCTGCCTGCAGAGTGTCCCAAGAGCCAACAGGAAAGAAAAGTCTTTCTGTAGCAAGAAGGGGAAAAAACAAAAGCCCATATGCAATCTGGAGAAGGAATTAAAAATGTTTTCTCTGATCCTTTCTCCTAATCACTCTTCCTGTTATTTTACAGCAGAGCCTCACAATCATAACCAAACTGAAAAGGAACTAGATGGATCCAACAGATAGGACTGCTATCTCACAGAAGCCCAGCCTCAACATCCACAGAAGCTAGTTGGAAAACTTCATCAGCTTTCACTGAGTGGGTTAATTAAACTGCTGGTTCCTTTCCCCACCATAATTTCCTTTCACAGGAGAAAATAGGAAGAAAGCAGGAAAGGGATGTAGAAATTATAAGGTCTCCTTTTCCCTGAGGGATTTTCTTTTATTTTGCTAGCTTGAGATATTTAATAATGTATCTGTTTAATATTCTTCCCCTGTTATTTTCTAGCATAGTATTTCTCAAACAGTGGATCTGGACCTGCCATTGAGCATTCTAAGCAAATCTTGCGTCATCTTCTTCCATCTTCTCATTGTCGCCAGAAAGCTGACACAAAAAGAGTTATAAACAAATATCCCAAAAATATCCCACAATGAAGGAGTTAGAAAACAAGTACAATATTAATATTTTAACTAATTCTTTTTCTTTTTGTTAAATATTGCCTGTAAAAGCAAATTATGTTTCTTTCTGTGGTGACAATTCTGTGCTCCAGCTCTGCCTCATCTCGGTCACCATTTTGTGAAAGCCAGTCATTTTAAGCCCCCTCAAGTGGGTCCCGGATTTTGAGAACCCCCGTCTAGTGCTTCAGTTGTCTAATGAATGTAGTTCAAATGGTCATCTGGTTTATAAGAACAGAGGGACTCTACTGAGCCCAAGAAATCATCCACCTAACCCAGCATTTCAATCCCACAGGGGCCAATCAGATGCTGATGGGAATTTCACAGAAAAGGCATGGAGCAGAGTAACATTTTTCTAGTCATCTTCCTCAGTAACTGGTTCTGAGAGATACTGCTTAACTAAAACTGGCATTGATTTTAAAATTAAGCATAAATTTTAGAAAGCACTGTGTCTGAGAAGTTGAGACTTCAGGTGGCAAATTACATGGATTTGGATGCACGAGGACTTTTCTGCTAATTTAAGGAAAGTCACAAATGGGGAATATCCCATCCCAACGTTCTCCTTGCTGGCACTGGTGGTCTTGAAAATCTTTCCCAAAATCAGAGTCCTTTCAGAGCAATATAGGAGCTGGGAGGATACATGGAAGAGAACAGCTTGGAGTGGGGAAAATTACCAGAATCAAGAAGGAAGTCAACATAAAGGGGTTAATTGGTTAATATTGCCAGATTACTGGTAAGCACACCTGAAATATAAAGAAAACATAAAATAAGTTGGAGTGAATGGACTTAACTGATCTTTTTCCTCAGCTTCCAGGGCCCTACGTCAGCAGTTGTTTGGATTCTTTCAAAATATTCAGTGGCTCCAAGATACATGTGAGAATATTGTTACAAAATGTATTTTAAATTTCCTTATGAAAAGTTAAGCAAAACAATTGAAATGCTAAAGCTCTTTACAGTCTGCATACCTCTGAAAAAGCTTCATTTGTATACTAAGAACTTCCTGTAGACACTGTTTTGCCATCAGTGAATTTAGAGCTTCTTTTTAAAATCAAGTACAGACGAAATTAAGCATTTTCATGCTTTTATAACTTTGGTTCTGCAAGCCTTTAAAAAGTTATGTTTGGGAAAGTGAGTGTGCAAACCTTTGAAAGACTATCTCAGAGGTGTATAGCATATAGGAACAGGTGAGAAACAGGAACCAAACATAACGAAGGTGAGAATCCAACACCACACACCTTCATACCTCCTTGCCAACCTTCATTAAACAAATACCAGCCAACTTTCAACTTTCATGGCTGGTATTTTCTGAATTCAAAAATCCTGACCTCCAGAATCCCAAAAAGTAGGTATAGCAGGTATAGGTACAAGCAGGGCAGGAAATGTTCATGATGGGAACATCTCTCCCTTCTATTCCACCCCAAACCTGAATCAAAATCAGACTAGCTCAAGAGTATTAGAATGGGAGGAAAAACCTTTTTTAAAGGAAAGGAATAAAAAGATGTGACTGCCTTCCTGTCTTCTCCTCTAAATCTGTCTACAGCCAACTGGGCCCTGGGGAAATCGAGCAGTCTGCCTTCAAGATAGGATGGCTCTATCCATGCTCTAGATTCTCTCAAAGCTTAAGGATGTTTGCTTGAAGCCCCTCACACATTTGAATAAACATGTGAAACTGTTGCAGCATCAGACCTCATTGTCTCACTCCCCATTGGCTCCACACAGTCCAGCCACATACTCAACATAAGCTGTGCTTTTAACATCCAAGGGAAGAAGCCCCCAACTGTAGGCATAGAAGTCCTTCACATGGTCAATGCATTCATAATCAACAGGGTGCATGGACAGTGCATATGGGGAAAGGAACCTCCTGAGATGATCTTCTTGGTATTATGAAACTTGAAGCTATTTTACCAAAATATAGAGTTAAAAATTTAAGGAAAAAATATGTGGGTGTCTGGAAAATGAAATAACTTAATGAACTGTTCCTGTTCTAAAGAGCACAGGATAAAGATGTTAAATAATACAGTAGCTACTTTTTTAAAGATCAAAAAAGTCTAAGGTTGTTGATTGTTCCTCATCAACCTAGAATTGTCCACAGGCTGTTCATGTTGCAGACTTTGGGAAATGCAAGATAAGTCAGGAAGGTGGAGAGTGACTGGTTTCTATTTTAACATTTCCTCCTACCATTGACTTAGACAAGGATTTGAACATTAGGAGAAGTCAGAGGTCACCATAAACATTGTGCCTTTGGAGGCTAAAAGTCTTAGAGGTCAAATAGCAGCTGGCATTCATGTCCTGATGGAGGTTACCTTACTAGGACTTCTTTACTCTGCTTTTACCCCTCAGACAAAAACAATATATGTGATATCACCCACAGATGCTGGATGCTGGCCTCAGATTCATTCAGGTGTCCAACATTCATTCATCTAAACTGGACCTCTCCAACTCTAGAGCAAAAGGCAATGAGCCCAAGGAAGTACTAAAAAGAAAAGGAAAGAAAGGAGGCACAGCTATGTCTTGACTCTTTTTAACACTGGACTGAGACTCAGTTCAATCCTAAATCTACCTTCCAGAGATAAAATTGGACTACCTAATTAATGTAAGTTTGGATTAGGCCAACATTTGGTCTTCTTGCCCTCGTAGCTCACTGGTAACACCACTCTTTAAAAAAACATTAGAAACCAAAAGAATAGTCCAGGAAGAAAATTCTGCCTTTCCCTGCTTGTCCTAAGACTTTCTTCTCCCAAGAAGCATTCACACACACACACACACACACACACACGAGAGAGAGTCAGTGTGGTATAGCAGTTAAGGTGCTACACTAGGAACAGGGAGACCAAATTCTAGTCCTCGGGCACAGAAGCCGACTGGGACTTTGGGCCAGTGACTGTCTCAGCCCTAGACTGGAAAGTTAAAAAAAAAAAATTCTGTTGAGCAATCTGCATTGGACCAGCATGATATATCACTGTATACATTCCATAATCTTCAGTGAATAAGCCTTCATCCTGCAGTGGATTGATTCAAGCTGATAATAATGCACTCTTTCTCTCTCTCTCTCTCTCTTTCTTTGATGTGCATCTGCTGAAGTAAACTGCAGCTCACAAAATCTTATAACTTTTAATAAAAATTGTTAGTTGGAAAAGGTGCCACCAGACTCCTGATTTTTTACACACTCTGCACGCATAAGACAATAATCACATTCTACGTTGCAGAGGACAGTACTCTGTTTGAAGGGCCATCCAGTTGACAAGTACCTTCACACCACATTGTTTTCATTCCTAATCCCTCATGAAACAATCTGAACCTGACTTGCTATCATTGTCCCTTCTTTGACTTCAAAAGGCTGAAAACATCATGAGCTAATCAGTGCTTCCTCCAGCTAATCAGTAGGAGAGTAGAGAAAACATCAAATCATCAGTGTCCATACCCTGAGCTGCCACAAGTCCTGTAGTAAGAAAAATCCCCTCTCTACATAAAAAGAAAAGGCAATACATTGCTAGTCTTCTCCTTATTCATCCATATTTTCAGTACCTGTTATGTGGCTGTCTGCAAAACACATTCATTCATTCATACATACACAATAGAGTTGGGCGGCCGAAACACTGAAATAAATAAATAAATAAATAAACAATACATTCAGAATGATTGCTTCTGAAGAGAACCTATCTGGCTGCAAAAGTATCGTATCTTCCATTCTGTCTAAAAACCATTCTGAGCTTAGAAGACAAAAGGATGGCACGTCAGCATTCTGGCAATCAAACACATCATAAGAACTCTAACCATGGCTATTTTATGGGATTGAGCTACACTATTTTGGCTGCTAGTTTGCAGATCCTTGTTAGTCTACCTGGGCATGATGCAGCCTTGGTGAAAGGAGCAGGATACACAAGTGAAATTGGTAAACGTTGCCTATTCCTCTCTACAGCAGGGGTCCAGCCAGCTGCAAAGCACCAATATATACTTCTTTTTCATTTTTGTTTTCCAAGAAACTGACTTGAAATGGAAGATCCCCAGAGACCCATCCTAAACTAAAATTCTCTGGGTGGGGAATAGGGATGGGATGGGATGGGATGGGATGGGATGGGATGGGATGGGATGGGATGGGACAGTAAGACAAGAGTTCCTGCAATAAAGAAACGGACCACCCACATGTTCCAGAGAGCTGCAATGGTTCAGTGAAAATTAATTTTGTTTAGGGAGCCAAAAGTAAATTGTTTCAGGTCATGAATCTAACTAACATCATGGGACCCCAGAAATCCTTATGAACTGGGGCTGAATTGTTGCGTGAAGCTGCCCAGATCTCTCCAGCAAAAGGTAAAGCCGAAAACTTGACCTTTCCCCAAACCCATGAGCATCTGGAGACTAAAAAAGCCACACAGGTTACCCAAATTCTAACCCTAATCCTAATGACAAACCAACATACACCAGTTAGACTGCTGAAATGTGGAAGTCTGGCAAAACCAAGAGTAGATGTTTCTGTGGAAGGAAGTGACTTCTGTTCAATTCTGATCTTTAACATTTAATATTTGATTCACTACATGAATCTTTTACACTAGGCTTTACTCGGTGAACTTCCCCAACCTGAATTACTATAGGGGCTGAGATATGAGAATATATGGGAATATTAGGATCAAGTGCAATATTGGGTAATTTTGTTTTTCGTTTTGTTTTTGTTTGGTGCATTTGAGTTAGTGTTGACTCCTGGTGACTGCCTGGACTACTCCCTGCAGCTTTCTTGACACAGTTATTTGTAAGTGATCTGCCCTTGGCTGCTTCCTAGGGCTGAGAGAGAACGACTGGCCCAAGGTCACCCAGCTGACTTTGTGCCTAAGGCAGGGCTAGAACTCACCGTCTCCTGGTTTCTAACCTGGTGCCTTAACCACTATGCCAACCTGGCTTAGTATTGGTATTAGTATTTGAAATCTATTTCTCAATGGACCGGTATGCCTTTAAGATGAGGGACAGATTTCCGTCTATCTCTGTGCTGGATTAATTTTTTTCCATGATAGTAGCAGCTTTACTTCTGACCATCTGATAAGGTATCTCTAAAAATAGCAGCACTTCACCCACCTTCCCACTGAGGCACAGCTTCTTAACATAGTTTCTCTGCAGGGAGAGAAACTGTCTGTACAGTAAGTCATTTGGGAAGCCTGGCTCAGAAATTCCATGACTCTCAGACAACACTTCTCTACATTAAACTCTATATTTCAGTTGGTACTAGTCCAAATAAACTAGTAGGATAAACCAGAGGAACAGGATAGAGAGCTTTAGATAGTTAGGTCCCATCAAGTCATGTCTGACTCTTGGCAATTGTATAGTAGGTGAATTATGCTTGCCGAACAATAACTTCAATGAACAGTCAGTCTATATTTGGTCCAGGAACAACTGGTTCTTCCTGCAGTCTAAGGTATTCTTAGCAAACATCTCCAAATCTGCAATTCAAATGTCCCTGTCTTCTTTCTCTCACTCTTATTGTCCAGCTTTCCAGTCATACATTACCCTAGGGAAGACCATTGCTTCAGCCAATTCTTATATTTGTTATCATAAAAATATCCTAATCATTCATGATCTCAGCAAAGTTTGTCATTGTCTTCCTCCCTAGATTTACTCGTGTTACTGTACCTGCACATATCCATCTTTATCTATGCTCAAATCCAAGTCTACCATTTATACTTCTTCATTACCAACTATAAGTACACTGAGTTTGCCAGTTGATATTACCTTTGTTTTGTTTTCTTAATATGTAACGTTAATCCAGATTTTTTAAAAACGTTCCATTTTTCCTTTAAAATCACAAATGTGGCAACATAAAGTCTTTACAACAGATAATCCCCCAAAAATGTTAATGTAAAGCAATACAAAGTTGGTACAAAAATTCAGCATAAATTTATTTTGGGGTGGCTAGTAAGACCCTACCCTGAATATGTGAGTTATAAATGTGCAGGTCACAGTACAAAACACAAGGTTTGATCAATTAATCAATGCAAAATTGGTATAAATGTTTGCCATAGTTTATGACAACTTTGATTATAGGATGTCATGTAGTAGGATCCCCAATCTGAAATATCAGTACTCATTTAGGACGTATGGAATGATGAAATGCAAGGATAGGAGCATACATTTTGGAGAAATCCAAATTTCAGCAAACATAGTTAAGAACCTTCAGTTTCCCATGGAGATGGTTATCATTTTCTGTTTGGAAGCACCATCACATACCAACAACTGGTATACACATAGCACAAAAATAGATTATGAACCCATTAAAGTAGTTGGTATGCATATTAAAGGAGACCTGAGATCCATTTGCTAGTTATAATTTTCCAACTGTTTTAGACTTCACACAGCTAGGTCAATGAAGAACTTCAGACCTGTACTTGTAGCCTTCGGATTATCCTACCAAAAGCCCTTAAGGATTTTTGTTCTTCCATTTTGTCCCAATCATAGGCCTGGGGGATTTAATACCATGATCCAGAGACCAGGTAATAGTGCTTCTCAATTTTGAATGAGACACAGAAGCTTTCTATGATGCCAAAGGAGGCATCAACCACTGAAGACACCATGGAAGAAGGTTCCTATTGCAAGCATGCCAAAGATTGTGTAAATTATTTCCTAAGTAGGATTAGCCAACATGGTCTCAAAGGCTGCTGCAGGAGATACCGTTTCCATCTACGGCAATGAAAGAGGGGAAACACAAGAGAAGTTAACTGCTGAGGGGGCAATGCTTACCACCTTTGGATGACTGAATTTCCAAAGCAGTAGAGTATGTTAACATGTATGATTCTGGCCATTTCTTAACTGTATTATCCCAAATTATCTAATGTAGTATCACCAACTCTACCTAAGAGCAAATTGACAACATCTCATACTGGATTTTTTTCTATCACTGATTGCTGCTTACAGCGACATACAGAATCATTGGCCATCCTGACTCAGCTAAGGATAAACAGTGTACAGTAGATCACTATTTTAACTACTCAGGAATAGATTGAGAGTATTTTGAGAGTTTCCTCCCTTTATGACTTTCCAGGGCACAAAATGCTTCTGAACATTATGATCCAATAGAATCAAATGAATGAGTTACTTCTTTGTTGGGTTATTTTTAGGTTGCCTAATAAAAGGCTGACCTAATCCATTTTTCTGCCTGAGGTGGACCAACAAACAGTGACGTTCCCCAAGTAAGCAATTAATTTACATATCTTATCCCACTGCTATCCACTGAGGTCCTTGGCCAGAGATCCCAGCTTCAAAATGCAAGGCGGAGCACCAACTGTGTTTGCTAACTCAATAAGGTGCATAGACACAGATAAATAATGTTTCTTTTATTAAGGTTCTTCTGATTAACAAAACGTTTGCTATGTTCTTCTGCTCTGTGTGATGTACTACTTTCCAAGTACATTAACTGATGATCAAAGCTAGAGGAAGACATGCACAGAAAGACAGACAGTACTTTGGGGAGAATCCTTCCAGAGAAAGTAATTCACAAGCAAGACCTAATGCTATGCTAAAGGAGGAGTTTTTATGCCTTGAGGGAAGACATTTTTAAACCTCCTTCTCATAATATCCTTTGCCAGCATTTTCAAGAAATGTGTCTTTAGCTAGAGTTTGTTTAGCACATCTACTGCCCGCTTAACCTCTACAGTCTGAAATGTCATGGCCGTGTTATAGCCTTGGTTGTCATCATTCATGGTAACTCAGCATATGCAAAGTTCAGGCTTGATATGCAAAAGAATATGCCTTCTTCCTGTAAGTGAACGTTTTTGGGTAAGAAATTCATGATGCATGCAGCTGAGTGAAAAGCCAGTGATATACAAGAAACTGGAAAATTGCTAAGCCTTCAGTTAGCAAAAGCAAACATCATTACAACAAATCTTCAGTAACCTGGGGCAGATTGGAATGGGCAAAATAATGAAACCAGTTGCAATTGTGTCTAGCTGTAACTTGATATGTACATATATCCTTACGTGATAGGAACATTAAGGCTATCATAGTTCATGTGTGCTAAATTAAATTCTTGTAAATCCAGAAGTGCCAATACCTTGGACTAAAGTGACTAAATACAAGTTGGTACCTGCACATAGCTGGAATGTAAGCTATAAGGATAAAGGTGTTCGAAAAGAAGCTCCATGTATACATAACCCTAAGAAAAAGAAATACGTTTATACGTTTCTATACTTTCCTATGGTATGAAGAATAGGAAGTTGGCCATCTAATACAACAGATGAGTAGAATGCTAATTGCCATCACCCAGTTTCAATGGGGAAATGGCCCCTATATTCACGTACACGCTCTTAGATACAGAATGCATGTTAATGGCTGTGTGAAGCTGCTACTGAAAGGTGTCTCTTGCCTTGGCAATAATATGTAGAAGTGCTGACTGTGTGGAACAAAGTCACCCTTTCCCCATTTGTAGCAGTCATCTGAAGGGACATGGAGAAAGATAACGTGGCAATCATGGAGTACATTCTTGTCTTCTAAGGCCATATCAGGCACAATTCAACAGTTAAACCATAATGTGTTGTACAACTTTACCTGGCTGGTTATAAACCAGCTTGAGACCCACTTTAAATCCAGACCATTGGCAATGCAAAATTAGCATACACTGAAGTGAATTAATCCATGGAAATGTGGAATGTGTCATTTTTTTTTAATTGTTTTTATTTGGGCTTTACTGGAAGACCTTCATCTCATCAGTGATACAATTTCATCCTGCATAACAGGATTTGTCACTGTCTCTCCCAATTACAGGTAGTTTCATTTAAGAACAGGTTCCATTCCCAAGGTATGTCCTTAAGTCGAATTTGTATGTAAGCCGGAACAGTACTGTTGTATAATACTGTATAAGTAGGATTGTGTAATGAACTCAAAGCATTATGCAATTTGAATCATTGTGTATTTAACTCAAATTTTGCTGCAATAGGCTCCATTCTTAACTATGGTTCGTCTGTAAACTGGACATTCTTAACCCAGAGACTCCCTGTAACTGGAGCGGCTCCCTCTCTCACCATCTGCATGTTATTTATCCTGCTGAGCAATATTTGTGTTTCCTGTTTCTGTAAGTGAGATGCCTGAAAGCTCATTTTCTTGGGTCTTTTTTCCTGGTTTACACTTGGCCCTTTCTTTTCACCCAAGGGAAGGCTGATCCCAAACAGCTGGACACAACAGGGGGGGTGGGCTGTGGATCCCTTTGATGAAGAGAAAGGGATGTAAAAGGAGGCTTGACATTCCTCTGTCTCCTACAAGGAAGGAAAGAAAAGGACGGAATTGGTGTCCTTTTTAGACAGCAGCTTGAGGGCACATACCTAATTTCATTGAAGGCCATATTGCTGGAAACTCCAGTTAGGTAATCCATAGATGGTTAGGGTCAACATATCTAAATTCCAGGACAATCTTTCCTGATTTAATGCTCTCTAGATATGCTGGACTGCAAAACCCTTCATCTGCTTCCTTACGAAGGAGTGGAAACAGTGGGAATTTTAATCCAATGCTTCCAGGGGGCATCTGATTATATGAGGCTAATTTCATGATGTCTCCCTGCCTTTATTTTAGGAAACATTGCTATACCCAAGAGGCACAGTTCCATTTACCTTTACAAACCAGACACAACAGCAGCAGCAGCAGCAATAGACAAAACCATGGTGGCCCACAGGGAAGTTTCCAACAACTAAAAAGAGGCAATAAATATCTTTACAGTATTAGGATCTATTAAACTGCATTGCTCTGACACTTCCCTGGTCTGACTTTTTGTTTGGAGTCTTGAATAGGGTTGCCTCTTCATCATTGTGCTCTGTGTTTAGTTATTCCCTAAATTTAAGGACACTTCTGTTTTTCTCCTTTAGGGTTTGTTCTTGCTATTCAGAAGAGTTATATTGAACTTTGTAGGCTGGATTAATAGAGAACACTAATAGCATTATGATTATGATTATTATCTTTTATGCTCAATATATAACACCAGGATGCCTTTTACAGCTGTGCAAAATGAATGCTAGTAACTGTAGCTTGTCATGTTATAATACTGCAGAAGTGGCAAAACTCATCCAAATGTCTTTGAAAAGCTCACTGATAGGGTGAATTTTTTCCCCTTGGACCTCCAGCAATCAGCAATGTCCTACTTCCCACTGTGTAGTCTCCCAATGATACAGCAAAGCATTTCATGGAGGTGAGTCACTGTGCCTCCATGAAGCATCAAGGCTGCCTGATCTGCCTCAGTTGGCCACTTCACTTCTACAGAAATGACTTCTGTACATGTGCATACATTACTTTTGATGAGCAAAGAGCCATAGCCATTCTACCAGTCAGATATAGGGTACTCTCACAGGCGTACATCAAAGCAACATACTGGTTTGAAGATCTGAACAGCTGATTATTCATCTTAAACTCAAGAAAATAATGGCAGAAAAACCTGGGAACATAATGCTATGCGCTTCAAGACATTGTGAGAAACTAAAGTGTCACTGCTCCCAGTCATTCCTAGAGACTTTCATGGGACAAGAGGCTCCCTTGTGGCACTTTCCTCTGGGCTGACTGAAATATGGACTTGCCCTCTATCTAAGGCAGTACAGTAGCCAGTACCTCATCTTTTGGTGAAGAACGCCATAAAGTAATTAGATGTTGTGTGAAGAATTACTCTTTTTGTCTCTTCTGAATCCAACTGCCAACCAAAGATCATCTAAGACCATCTACAATGTAGAAATGAGACATATGTACAGACGTTGTTCACTACAAGTCTGAAAGCTGAGATGAATGAAAATCTGCTGAAGTCAGTAGTAAAAAAAAATGAAAACAAGGAACTTCCAAATGGTTAAGGCAATCGTAATCCACCTGGAAAACTAAAATTTGGCTTACATCATCCAAGAAACACTGACTAATATAGCCAGCTAAGACCTGGAGCATGATGTTTACTTCCTCCAGCAGAAGGCAAACTTGGTACTTAACTCAGGACTGGTAGAATTCCACTGCGGTTCATATGCTTGCATTTGATGCAACCTGGAGGATGAAAGGTATCCTGTAGCAGCCAGGAGATCACACATCTATGCTTGCAAAACGCAGGCTATACTTACAGGTATTCACCCACTTAGAAATGCCTACCACAACTGGGTAAACTGAAACTGAACAGATTGCCAACCTGTATATATTCTGAAAATTTCTCTCCAGCTTCATGATTTGGCTCTCAAATTCTTTGCATTGGAAAGGTTTGCAGAACCGGAATTGAGCACTCAAGGATTATTTGGCGAATTCAAACAGGACTGCATTGGCTAAACAGCAAGACAGGTCAGGCTTGACTATTTTCAAGGGACTTGTGTAACTCTTCCTTCTCAATCTGCATTCCCCTTCGACCCCCGATTGCTTACAGCTGAATCCAACATGGTTTGAAAGTTTCCTACACTTTTATTGAGAAAACATTTCAGTGTAATACAGACCATAACTTCTACTCATTTCCCCAACCCCCACAATGCTGCCTTCCTCTCCTACTCCCAGATGTCCCCCACCCCTCAATTGGGTCATGATGAAACATAACAACACTTTTCAACAGCTTGGATTACACAGACTACCGAAGCTTCTGTCAAGAACTAATTATCACTGTGCACATCTGCATTCTTTGTTTCCACAGCTTTCAGCCTGCGTGTGAAAATGGGAGTTAACTTGCAAAGGCGTAAATAGCTGTTAGGGAGGTGTGAGTTCTTCACCAGCTTAATTTTGGATAAGGTCTGACTGGGTGAAGCAATGGAGGAGGAGCTCATCAGGGTGTCTTAACTGAGGCCATGCCCCAAATCCTGCAACTAGGCCATGAGTCCAGCTGGATAGAGCCAGTGTATAAATTCCATAAACAAAATAAAAAATAAAATAAATATGTGAAGAGTTGTGGGAACTCTGTGCCCATAGGAGTGGCTGTTTGTGCCAGAAGCCAATAAGTTACTGTGTGTGTGTGTGTACATGTCTGTATGCATATGTGTGTGCTTAAGTTTACATGATAGTCTTCTGTATCAGGGTTAGACAAAGCATTTGGAAGAGATGCTTCACAAAGCACATTGACCCAGGAAAGGAGCCTCTCCTGAGAGCACTGGAGGCATTGTGTAATCCAGAAAGCTCAGCACAGCTGCTTCATGGGCTTCCTCAGGTTGTATATGTATATGGACATGCACAGACAAACCTTCCATTTCGAACTGCCAGCAAAGTGAAGCAGCTGTGCACATATGCACAGGCAGAGACAACCTGGTGAGGCCTTCAGAGAAGCCTCTCTGAGCCTTCCAGAGGATGTCACTACCTCAGTGTTTTGCAGAAAAAAGGTTATTTGTGCCAATTCGCCTTGCAAAGCACCCCTCAAATGCTTGGCTTAGCTTCTCACTTCCAGTAAATTTACAAAGATTTTCTTCTTTTTCCTTGTATATGCCTAAGCCTGCCATCAGGTAATATCATTTCTAGGGTTCTGGTGAATGCCTGTGAGGGACAGGATCTATCTAAAGGGTGGCAACATGAATCCAGGGCCTCCATGCAAGCCTTCTCCCTGAGCAAGCACCCTTCAGCAGAAATGGAAAATGTGTTTTTTTCCACAGCATTCCTTGTTTATTAAGTAAATTACTGCCTTAGCCCTTGCATACATGAGAATGTGTGTGCAGCCTGCCCTCACTTAGTGACCACAATTCATTCCAGACAAATGGACGCTAAGCAAACCACATGAATCTGAGAGAGAGAGAGAGAGAGAGAGAGAGGCTGCAAAGATCACTGGTTGCTGCCATCTCATTTAGATAAAGTCCTCTCATGCAGCAAGCCAGCGTTACTCTCACTCCGGCATGCACTATTGTTGGACACAGAAATTTGGGCATAAGTGCACATATTGGTTGGAAAATGATTTTTTACTATCGTTTATTACTGTCGTATTTGCGAATAGTCACTAACTAAGGTAGTCTTTAAAGACTGGCTGTAATGGGCTTTTATCAAGTTCTACAAAAAATATTCACAAAATTGAGCATGCCAAAAATATAAAGAATATGTAATATAAAATAGTGCATGCTTACAGAGGTACTAAAAACACAAAAGTAGATAAACAGGATGAAGACACATACCTGAAAGAAAAAAGCTACTACCAGTTATGATCTTCACCTAATTAATAGTCATCAACTAAAGGAAAATTTTATCCAAGTGCTTACGTAGCCAATACAGTCCCATCCATGCATAAGAGGGAGATATCAGGAGGATTGTGGAAAACTGATCGCAACCTAGATATGTTTTATACTGAACATTAAAAAGTATTGATAGTATCTGCTAAAGTCCTTTTGTCTATTATTATTATTATCATAACTTTTATCTAGAAACCATATTCCCAATGTCTAAATGTGCCCTGCTGTGTAATGTGTAGCATATAAGGGAGTGCTTTGTGCTTAAATTTGTTTAGACTTCTATGAGGGACATATGCCCTCAATTTCTGCCTATTCTCCACTTTCGGTCTCCTAATCTGATATCGTCAGCAAGGTCCCTCTTTTCCAATGTTGGGCCAAATTTGTTCTTGCAGCTGTCAGCATACCTTCTGTTCATGTTTACAAAACAAAAAATGGAGATACGCAGAAAAAGGACGTTGTGAGAGAACTGTTTAAGCAACCACACAAGAAGGAAAATTCAACATCCTCTGAAAATGTATGGAATTTGCAAGTAGGACTGTCGTTCCTACTCCTGGGTAAATCTGAGGAACAGCAATGTGGCCCAGATGGTAACAACTGATGACTTTAACGCCTTCTCTCGCTCTCTCTTTTTTTTTTTTCTTTTCCTTCACCTTTTTTGGATGACCTCTTTTTATACAGGCTCAACCTGTATTGGTACAGATTTTTCCCATTACATTAAAAGAGCACAGCATTTCCCAGTTGTTCACAAAAAGGCAACCAACTGTTATAGTCACTCTGGTGAAATCCCATGTATGTCCTTGTGTGCATGTTGTACATTTGTATCTATATGTGCCTGTTTGCAACGAACACATGCATTGCGGGAGCAGACCCTGCCATAGTGAACAGCAATGCATCCATTCTGCAATAGGTGGTTTCTTGTTGCATGTCCCCCAGACACGATTTTCAACATTGCTCAACGCGTTGACACCACTCTTATCTCTTCCTAACATTTTGCTGCATGCTCCTGCTGCTTCCTTTTCTCCTAATCTGGAAGCAGTGCATGGTTCAAAGTCCTTCTGTTTTGTTTCTTTGAGTGTTATTTAAGTTTGAGGGCAGTTTGGCCATTTCCCTCCTTTAAGGGAAATGGAAAATGAGGAGGTGACCTGACAAATCAAATAGATGCTGCGACTGAACTGAAAAGTATTGTAGCATCACATCCCTACTTTTGAAAGGAAACAATAGGCCAACGCATCTCTCCTAATTTTACTCATTCTTCATAAATAGTTGCAAATCTTCTAAAAGCTATTCGATGAAAATAGCATCTCTCTTTGACAGAATACAAAACAATGCCAGGCAAGGAGGCGCTCCATTGTTTCTCATCCTGGATGGCTCCATTGAAACAAAAGCAGGCATTTCAAGGTAACAACAGAACTTTCTGGGCTGAAAGTAATTTCAGTAACTTCCTTAAACAAAATAATATGCATATATAGGTACACACCCATCACACTATCCCCTTTTGGGCTAAACAAAGAACAGAAAGGGACTAAGAAATAGTAAGACAAAGGAATTAAAGGCATGAAAAGAAAAAAAGAAACATATAAAACATACAAACATGCAAGCAAGAAACATACAAACACTAACATCATTCACTATAACTCTCCATTCCTTTCTCTCCTTGCTTCAGTCACATCCACACACCACTTCGTACACCGTAGTTTAGTCTTATAACTTCCAAACTCTGTCTTTTTGAGGAGCTCATCAACGCCACCTAACTACAATTTTCTTAGGCTCCCCTCCTTTCCTCTTGATCTGTTCATTCTTCCAGTACATATGGAGTTAATCTGAGGAGAGAAGTACATTTTGGGATAATAACTGGCTAACCTGATCAGAAGTTTAAGCTAGAATTCAGAGAAGCCAGAGTTGTGAGATCTTTGGTGAGTAACGAATTGGCTAGCAGATTGAATGCAGCAGTAAAGTGAAATGCTTTAGAAATTACAAAATTAATTAAGGAAAACCAGGCCTAAAAGAAAAGTAAGATTGAACACAGGGAGTCAAACCCTGTTGTCTAAAATAATCTCTAACCTAATGCAGAAAGTATGGGGAACAAGCAAGATGAGTTGAATATCATGAGGCACAAACACAAGTACGGGGGACTGGAATTACAGAATCTTGGTGGACTAAACCTCACCAGTGGAACACAGGGTTTGAGGGATTTGATCTTGTTTCCAAGGAACAAGCAACACAAAAAAGAAGGTGGTATATCAAGAATGAACTTACACCTACTGAGGTTCACTAGATGGATGGTAGCATAAGTATTAAGAACACCTGGGTTAAAAGAAAAAGAAAAGTAAGAGAGGGATATCTTGCTAGGAATCTGCTACAGCCACCCAATCAGTCAGAAGAGGAAGAAGAAGATTTATTCAAACAGATACCTGAAAACTCAAAAAAAATCTGAAGTGGTTGTCATGGGAAATTTTATCTACCGGAAGACTAATTCTGCCAAATTTAAGATGTTAAATTCTTAACTTGTGTTTGGTGATGATTTTCTCTTTCAAAAGGGTGAGGTGGGCACTAGGCTATCTGCTATATTGGGTTTGGGCTTACTAACAGGGAGGACTTGGCTAAAGATATTAAAACAGTGGAAACTTTGGGTGCAAATTAACATGCATTATTAGAGTTCTTGATTCTAACAAAAAGTATGAAATGACAGTCTAACTCAAACCATGGATTTTAGAAAAACAGAGTTTAATAAATCAAGAGAAATAGTAAGGAACATGCCATGGGAAGAAGACCTGAAAGGCAAAGGTGCTGTAGCTGACTGGGACTCCTTGAAAAGGAAATTAAGATTAATGCAGTCTCAAACAATACCACTGAGGAAGCAGCCTAGGAGACATCTAAAGGAGCCAATGTGGTTGAGTAGACAACTTGCAAAGGAGCTAAGAGAATGTTTACTGGAAATGGAAGGAAGGGCTAACAACCAAGGAAACCTACAAAGCTTCAGTTCAAAAATGTAAGGATGAGGTTTGGAAGACAAAGGTGGAAAATAAGCTCTGGTTAGCAAGAGAGACAAAATCCAGCAAGAAGGGTTCTCAAATACTGTGTATCAATGGCAAGCAGAAAACAAATGAGATGGTAGGCTCACTGCTTACTCTAAATTGAGAAATCTTAGCAGATGAACCAGAAAAAGCCAAGGAACTCAACTCCTATTTTGCCTTTGCTGTAACATCAGGTGGAAAGAATGATTTGAGTAACAAAGACTAGGGAATGAATGTAACAGGGGACATTACAGTCAGTAAGGATATGGTAAAGTATCCTCCAGATACTTTGAATGCTTTCAGGTCCTGAGGCCCTGTTACGCCTTGGAATACTGAAGGAACTGGCTGAGGTGTCATGGAGAACTGGAGAAGTGCCAGAGGAGGACAATGGAAGAGCAAATGTGGTCCCCCTCTTCAAGAAAGGGGGGGGGGGAGACAATTCCAGTGATTATTGACCAGTGACCTTAACATCAGTACTTAGGACTAAACAGATGTTTGTTTCATACATTATATGGCTGACACTTGCCAGATGTGCAGCAGGGTTTGCTGTCATGATGAATGCTAGACAATAGAATAACTTTCAGAGGTCATGGATAAATGTCAGAAACTGAAGATAATTATTTCTGTGACATACATATGTAAATGATTCCTTATATATTTATAGAGGCATGTTAGCTCTTTCCACAAGATCAGTAGGTGGACAATCTTTTTAACTGCTGAGCAACTTGGGGCTCCTGAACCCTTTTCCACCCCCTTAAGCCCTTCCAACTGCACACAAACATGTGCTACCGCTTTGAGCCATAACACTCCATAACTTGTTATGCAAGACTCATAAAGGGTTTCACAACTTACAATCCAACACCCCACAGAAGCCCTCAGAAAGAGAAACATCCCATCCCTGCCCAAGTGCATGATGTCCTGCACAGTTGCATCTCTGTCCCATCTCCCCAAAATTCAGCCCCCCCCAGGCAGCTACAGAAAGTTTGCCCAGCCTGGTCTACACGCATGCAACAACTGAAGATGAGATAGAATATGAGTCAGCCCTCAGATTTTTTCTGGCTCGCACCCAAGTACAGTAGCTTAAAAATAAAGCAACCTACTGTGGCCTTTCCTTAACTATTTTTTTTTAAGTGTGTTAGGTCATAAATCTTATTTCTCTTGATGGAGTTAAGAACTTGGCACAAACTGCACATGAGATCACTGTGATAAGAAAAGTCACACAAACAAGACCGAACAAAAGAAAGTTTGCAGATGGTATTAAGTTTTGCATTTGTTTTAGTTATAATCAGGGAGGGGAGCAACATAATTTACAAGTATACATGGAGATGGAAGGATAGGGTGCCGTACGGGCACAAAGAGAATACAAATCACAAAAATAAGTAAAAAACAGCACATCTACTCTGAGACTCTGACTTGATTTGGGATTTCCTTTAGGTGCCTTGTAAAGTAGCAAATCCCAGGGTGGCTTGGGGCATGAGGCCAAGATGGAAATGGTCATTTCACTGGTGTTATCTTTGCTTCAGGTTTACGTGATTGTCTAGTTGTGAGGGTGTGTGTAATTTTTTTTATCTAGAAAGCCAAAGTAGGCCTCAAATAGTTACTCTTTGCAGCTGGGGAGAGGGGCAGGGAGCCCGTGGGGGTCGAAAAATTAAGATGGTGATTGTAACAATGTGATTGAAACCCCTCCCTGTTTTAAGTGCACCGCCTCCTTGTAGAAAAGGGATGGAACAAGGGGCGGAGCTTCAGTCATGTGGTCGCAACTGCCATCTTGACTTTTTTGAGACCCCCCCGGTGGGGGATTGCTTCCATTATAGCATTTGGATATGAGATGAGGTGGGCCAAGGTTTATTTTGAGGGGCAGGGGAGTATAAACCTCAGCCTTCATTCAGTGGACTTCCTGAGTTCCAGTTCTAGGTTTATCATTCTTAATTTCATGCTAGCGGTGCTGAGCGTAAGTGTTTCAATGTGCATGATAACTTCATCACAGGGTTGCCAAAAGCCACACATAGTACAGCCTGCTATACCATCCCAAACTGTAATTCAATAAAGCTGAGACAATGATGCCACACAGTCCTATGATTCACCACGGGATTATTATCAGAAATTTCAGGCTGACAGAATAAACTAAACAGCTTTCCCTCTGCAATCTTGCAAGTGGTACAGAGAGTGCTAAGGGAAAAGAATCCCTTGGTCATTTTTTATCATAAAAAGCTGGGGTTTGTCTGAAGACACCCAAACTAAAAGCAGGGAGAAATCACGACTACAAAAGCATATTTGTGTTTTTTTAAGAATGGCTAAGGAAAGAGAATTTAGCCCTCCAGTGCAGTATATCTACAGATGGGGAAGAGGATGGAGGGGGAAACCCTTGAAACCTGTAGGTATAACTTCCATACCTGGATGTAAAATCCTGATGGCTACTAGAGGTCAGCAGAGGAACCCTTTGCTGTGATCAGGAGCAGTGTCTCTTTAAGATGTATGGACTCCATCTCCCAGAATTCCCCAACCAGCAGTGGCTGGGGAATCCTGGGAGATGAAGTCCACACATCTTAAAGTTGCCAAGCTTGAGGAACCCTGTTCTAGAGGTTAACCAGACTTTTACAACCCAACTACAGTAGCCCTGCCTATAATTCCCAAAGAACTCCAGTTTGTTTATTTCCATCAGCAGCCAGGATGGTGTGCAGTAAATCTATCAGTGGCTACATTTACTTCAAAACCGTCTTTATAGTGGCTGTCCTGCTTCGATCAACAAGCCTGGCATGAAAACCTATTGAGACTTCATGGCCTTATTAGGTTTCAGGAGGCAATGTTTTTCTCTCCCTTTTCCGGCCACTATCTTTAGTTTGATTTCCTTAAACAACTCTCATGGTGATTTTTTTTTCCCCATTTAGTTTACTTATTCCACGTACATACACACAAAGGGCATTTTAATTAACTTAGTTCTGGCTTTTTTACACCTTTCTCGATGTGTTTCTCAGACAGAAACTCACCCCACTACCAGTTCAGCTTTTACAAGTATGGGCTGTAATTGCCTGACTAGGTTCTACCAGGCATAAACAGGCTGACCTAAACAGAGATTGCAAGCAGGGTCAAGTAAACCTCTGCTGATTCTTGGGTTTTTCTAGGGACTTTGCTTCAGATTGAGAATACTGTATCCAGGTCTGGGCTTTGCAGTCTAAAAGGGGCATCAACCACTGGAGCAAGGTCAGATAGCAAGGGAACTGATAATCAAGTTCTGGAGGGAGCAAGCAGAGGAGGTGGGTATGTTTAGCCTGCAGAAGAGAAGACTGAGGGCAGATATGATAGCAGCCTTCAGATATTGAATAGACTGTCTTGTAAAGGAGGGAGTGGACTTGTTCTTTGTCACCCAGTGGGCAGGGCCCGAACCAATGGGCTGAAACAGCAGGGAAGTAGAATTAGATTAGATATCAGGAGGAATGTACTGATGGTAAGGGCTTTCACCCAGTAGAATAGATCCTCTCTCTCTCTCTGTCTAACTACCTACCCACATTTCTTTGCTGCCTATACATGCAACTCTAGGTTGCCTCATTAAGTGGTATATTCTTCTTCACTGGAGATCTTCAAACAGTGGCTGGATATCCACGTGCCTAAAATGTTTTAGTGGATCTGTACTAAACTGAGGTTGGACTGGATGACCGTTGAGGTTCCTTCCAACATTATGATTCTATTATATACTGTGGAGTCTTGTCTCAGCTCTGCTTTATGTCTCACCCATCTTGCATGTGCGCGGGCCTTGGAGGTAGTCAGACCCCAATATCATGACTAGGGATCTTTGCAAAGGGAAAGTAGCAAGGTTTCCATTATTACAGCTGTCACATCTGTTAGTGGCGCTGCAGCCTGCCAAGGAGATTTTATCACAGAATTTGCTAAAGTTGTTGTTTGTTGTTGTTTCCATCATTTTTTTTTTTTCCTATTTCCCCTGAAGAAGTAATTTCCACATTTCTTCTATGAGGCTGAAGTCATAAATCCCAATTTCTTATTGACATAAAGTGTAAAATGGAGCTCAGTTAGCAAATAAGAAAAAATAAGAATAAAGGGAGAGAGGTGGAAGTTAATATACTCCTGTACCCCAAAACAAACCTTGGCCTACACATATCATAAATGAATATAGACATTGCCCCCTTCAAGATTGATTGATGGATTGATGGATTGATTGATATTTCAAATGTGGTCACCACTCTCACATGGAAGTGACTCTGAGATCTTGAGGCAATGGCATCCACCATCATAACAATTGTTTTTCCATCATTACCTTGAATTATAAAAATTGCAACTGAAAAAAAATGCAGGGGGAAGGGGAATTGTGCATCACAAATTCACCTTTGGCCCACAAGACATGCATCCTCACAAGAATAGCCTTGATCAGATGACCCAGCATTGCAACTAGTCTAATAGTTTTTTTGGGATTTTGTTCAAGACACAGTTGCAAGAACACCCAGTAATAGTCCTTAAAAGCCTATTGGGTTGTGCATTCTGTTTCCATTCTGATTATAGTTCCCCGTTTTTGTCCTGAATTTCCAGGAAGGAAAATGTTATCAAAGTAAACTATGGTATACTTTGTCACCCTAGAGTAACTCCATCATCTGTAGTCCTCCGACAAGGGATAAATACATTATTACATATCTGATACCAATGCGTGTTTTAGTGACCACCTGGCCATTATTTTTGAGTAAATGTGTTTTTTCTATCTTTCTGCCTTCCAGATGTACTAGACTACAAATCTCTGGAGGATTGTGGAAATTGGAATCCAAGCCAACTGGAGTTCATCAGGTAGAGGAAGATTGTGATAGACAGCTGTTTTTATTCACCCCAGTCTCCTACAGGCTCTGGATTGATTTTTTAACTGTTTGGGTTGAAAAATCAAAATATGAATACCACTCTGCTGCTGATGGCTCAGTTGCCTCCTTTACTTTACTTGAACTGAGATATGAAATGAAGCCAACAAAACCAGGAGAAAGATTGTATTATTTGTATCACTGTATATTGTGTATGTATATATGTCCACACACCATGAAAAATGCTTCACTGTCATCTTTTAAGGCCAAAGATCTAACTTTCCTAAAGGAGTTTAATTTTAGCATCCCTTGTTTTCTCCAGTAAAGATGAATTAAAGTCTTGCAGCAAAATCTTCCCGCAAACCCTTAGACCGTAACCCTTACCAATTCAGTTTTACAACATTTATTTTATTTATCTTGCAGCAGTGATAGCTCTGGAAAGAGCTCTGCCTGGCTCTTGCAATTCAGGGTTTGAAACATTTGTGTTACATTTAGGAGAAGCTATTACACAATGTTCAACTGCTTTGATCTTTTTGCCAATTACATTGTTTACAGAACTCCAAGAAGAAATTAACATTTTGCAACATGTGATGTGAAAACTAAACAGAACAAAGGTAAAGAGATTGAATTTCAGAGCAGCAGGGAAGTAAATCAGCTGTCAGGGTTGGTGGGTTTTTTTTTTTTTTTTTTTTTTTTTAGTTTCTAATCTTACCAAACTGAGGAGTCAGCTCTTCTTGTGCATCTCAGAAAAGCTTGGCTGCAATTTGTATCTATTCAGATTTCAAAAGGCAATCCAGAAGTACCACCTTTTTCTGAAGCAACTAGAGGCAATGCACCTAAGAACAAATTGCTTTTGTATTTATGGACCTGGGGAAGTACTGTCTAATTATTAATCTAAACACCAGGTGTAATCAGACATCAAGAACACTTGCCACTTACTACATTCTCATCCTCACACTGACTTTAAACCTCAGACTGTTGCACCTGACCTAATTTTGGGACTGTCTTGTTTCTCCCCACCACCTGCTTATTATAACATTTTCCTGATACAGAGTTTGTGTCATTTGATTTGGCTTAATAAAAGCACAATTGTCCTATTATAGATGTTGGATTCTGTGTCTTTTTCATGTTCTCACACTATATTTTTTAATGTTCTCCCAAAGGGATTATCGATCGTCTTCCCTTCCACTGTATCTATACCAATGGATAATACTTCTCCAGCACCCACGGTAATGTTTAGCTTTTGTGAGCTTTGGTAAATAAGGATTTCCCAGAATCTCTCCCCAGCCAATGTTTATATATTCCATACTCTGCAAACAATTGTATTTGATACAGTTTGCCTTCTGGGTCTTATTCAAATGTCCATCTTAGCACTGTTAAATCTAAATTGATTAGGAAATACAAATTACAAGAACATGTGAGCAATACTAATATATATATACTCTGTGTGTGTGTGTGTGTGTGTGTGTGTGTAATAAATAAAAATACAAGGGACACCTCCAGGGAAAAGCTACTGCCTCAGATTTATTAGCCAGAACAAAAGCTAAGGTCTTTCTGCTTGCTCAAATAATGTGCAATAGCCATCAAATTGTTTCCTGGTCCCCTTTATGTTGTCAGCATAACTCCTTTGACTTAAAGGAACTTGTTTGTGGTTTCCACTTATCTGATATCATGATCAGATTACAATCAAGTTGAAGGAACCCAATGAAAGGCCAGATTTTAGGTGTCTTATTGATTCTTAGCGATCCTATATAGATAGATAGGATCCTAGATAGATAGATAGATAGATAGATAGATAGATAGATAGATAGATAGATCTATATATCTATATATCTATATAGATAGATCCTAGATATTAGAGATCCTATATAGATAGATAGGATCCTATATAGATAGATCCTAGATATTAGAGATCCTATATAGATAGATAGGATCCTATATAGATAGATCCTAGATATTAGAAATCCTATATAGATAGATTGGACCTATTGAAGGAAGTGGCTTCCCATAGGATTTTTTCCAAGAAAGAAACTGAAGCAGAAAACACTCCAGAAGGTTGATTTTGGGGCTGGGAAGCTTCTTTGATGTTTTTTTGGTGATCCTGTGCCATGAAAGGTATGAACTTGCAAAGGAGATGAAATTAGTTTTCTTTTGTCAGCTCTACCTCTAGAAGGAAGAGTTCCCACAACTGCAGTTGGCTTAACACAATCACGCCACTTAAATGAACCGTGGGGTTGGCACCTTCTTGCACCATTTGTCCCTCTTAATTTTCAAAATGGGCACGGGGGGGGGGGGGGAGGCTGGAGAGGAAGGCTGATTATGAACGCACAAGAAATAAAGAGACAAGACATGGTACATTTGGGTGACTCATTTATTTACTCAAAATAAAACCTTCAGCAACCTAATAATGCAGGAATATGCTTAAATACCAAAGTCACCTGATGATTCTGACTATCTAACTTGGCCCCAGGTCTTCTGATATGCTACCATCTCCATTTGGGCATACCTGTACAGGTATCAAGGGAGATTTTCCTGAGTTGCTCTTTCCTTGGTGTTACAACTGTGGGTGGACTTCCAAGGAAGTTCTTACTTTCACCTCAGGCCCCACTCTCAATCATCTTAAAGATACCTCCTGGCCTCTGAGTTTACTTTTCCTGCGTGGCTTTGCAGCTATGACCAACCTCCCCGTGTTTTATTGCCTACCCGATTCCCCAATACTAACCCCACCCCATTCCTCAATACTAACCCCACCATAACCCAAACATAGACTGTAAAATAGGCAAGCAGCAAAACAAGCTAAAGACCAGATTATTTTACAAATGAGATTGATGTGTTTGATAGGTGAAAGTTCCTCAAGAGTTTACCTTCTATATGGCCCAGCTACAACCTGCAATGCCTACACTTTGATTGCAGTGGTAAAACAACTTCAGAAAAGCAAAGAGAACTGACTGGAAGCAAAATAAGCATTGATAACCTCTAGACTTTATTCCTGCTCAGTGTTGAGATGTGTTATCAAACCCTGAGGCCTGAATCTTTCCCAGTCTGGCTGCAGCCCTCTCCCTTGCTGCAAGTCTGGCAAATCAGGCAGGAGAGCATGCAAAGTTATGTGAATTTGTTTGTGAAAAGAAACTGTCACAGAGTAGAGGATGTTTGCAGCCCAGTTCACACACCTCTGTGTAATGGATGAATAGCAGCATACACAAGGATGACCCTCCCCATAAAAAAATGACAAACCTAACCCAACCCAGAGCTCCAAAAAAAAAAAAAAAGACAAGTTTCAAAAAGACTACACCAATGTGCTCATTCTTATGGTTGCAAAGATTATTATCTGTTTGGAGAAATTCTCAACTCCATTTCTTCTAGAAAGAAAGGATTCTTTTTTAGCCCAAGAATCTTCTGGAGAGCTACAAAAAGGAGTTTATATCATGGCACAGAACAATAACTGTCATTTCATCCCTGACATTTATTATACAGTATAATTTCCTCTGCACTTATTGGCTCTTCTGTCTTCCCAATTTGCTAATCCTTTCAACTCATATTTATATCTGTTCTGGATCTTTTCCTTATCCCCTTGCCCTTGATAAGGTGCGCATTTCAAATTTTCAGTATTAACACATTTTCAGGGTAGTTCACCCTGTAGAAAACCATTAAACATATCTTGTGTATTCACTACAGTATATACGATTCCAATAAATCACATAAAAGTTTTTCACCTACCAAGGAATGTGTATTTCAGCTAAGAACAAAGTAGTTCTAACAGCTGTATTTTATATTTTCAAAAGGGGGAAGAGATCCATCATTGTTAATTAGCTTCTTCTCAGCCACCACTGAGAGACTCAAAGGTGCAACCTGAAACCCCCACAGCATTCGATAGAACCTAATTTGAAAGTCTGCAACGTATCTCCCCTGTTTCAGCTCAGAAATAATTAAATGCAGTTCCTCTGGCTTGAACATTAACTACGTTTTTCTTCTCTTCCTCTTCTTTTTTCTTCTTTATCACTTTGTAGGACAAAAAGTTTTGTGAAATTCAAAAGCTTGCATGTTAGTTTCTAACTCTGGGACACTAATGTGGAATCAGAATGGTTCTCTGAATTGTGTTCCTGACTGTCAATGGGTGTCATAAATAGACTGAGCCTTATGAGATTGGGGCATATTCTGTATTATAGCCAGTGTTGCAGAAGGACTGACAACACCCTCCATCTCCTTCATCCCCTCCAAGACTATTTCATATGTACACGTGTATGTCAATTTTTGTTCTACCTCACTGAATGGACAGGGAAGGAAGAAAAATATTCAACCCATAATATTTTCAATAAAAACTCTGAGGTACCATTGAGCTTTTATTATTTCTCCAGTCAAATGTTCCATATTTCTTTTGTCCATCTTCAGATGTTATGCGAAAGATTGTAGCTCAGTAGCAGAAGATATGCTTTGCATACAAGAGGTCCCAGTTGGAGTCCCCAGCATCTCTAGCTGGGGCTGAGAAACAGTCATATCTGTAATCCTGGACAGTTGCCGCCACTCAGTGTGGGCAATACTGTCCTAAATGGATCCACATTCTGAATCAGTATCAGGCAGTTTCCTGTGATCCACCCCAACAGCCAACTCGCTCATCAAAGTGAGATTATATGCATATTAAGGGAATGAAACACTCCTGGACAGGAGATGAAGATTGCTCTGCTCCTATCACAATGGAGATGATATGGGGAAAATTGAAAATGAAGCCCATAGAGCAGTGTTGTCCAAACTTGGCCACTTTAAGATGAGTGGACTTCAATTCCCAGAATTCTGGCTGGGGAATTCTGGGAGTTGAAGTCCATTCATCTTAAAGTGGCCAAGTTTGGACAACACTGCCATAGAGCATATTAACAAAAAGAACCAAAACATTATCCAGCTTTTTGTTTTGCATTATGCATATTCATACCTGTACATAAAAAACAGAGGAGTCCAAAGACGTTGTGCTGTTGAATATGAAAATTATCTGACTATTCACCTTCCTCACTGAGGGAGGGCCCTGTATTCCCTGTTCCTTGTCTGGTAGTTTTAGGCCCAATCTATAGCCATACAACATACTATTAGCACCACGTTGAATAGATAAGGAATCCTAACATCTATCATTTTATGCTATGTTGAAAGCTAAAAAGAGTAAAATAACGCATACATGGTCATTTTATACATTCAGTAGAATCAAGAAGTCTTTTTTTTATTGAACTATATCACTTCTGATTGTAGTTGCTTGAATTTAAAGCCTACTGGGTGCCTACAAAGCTAAGGGAGAAGGGTAACGCTTGTTTTCTGAAATGTTATTTTCTAAATTTGGGAGGACGGTGCTTACTCTCAAGGGAATACTTAAAATTTAAACTTTGTATTTTTACTCTAAAATGGTACAGTCCAAGGCAAACCTTACTTCTTCATTCTTTTACATGTATATGTCATAGTGATGAGTTATAACATGTCCGGCCATGTTTTACTAACTGATAAGAATGTTTTGTTTTATCTTGTTTAAAGGAAACTGGCAAATATAATATAAACATTCTAAATCTGTAATTCCATCCTAGCACACTCAGATTCAGAATAAATCCTAGAATCTAAAAAAAACCAAACTATATGGGGAATAATAATAATAGGGCAATATAAATGTATTTGAACATCCTAATTGCTTGGGTTTTGTTTTTTTTTTAATTCAGACAGAATATTTTATTGTTCAAAGCCATTTTCCAGTCTGAAGCGCTTCCCTGCAAATTTAATTGCAGCAAAATTTTTACGTTAAAAAAGATTTCTGATGTTTAAAAAAATTATGAGTCTATACCAATATAATAGCATTCAGCTTCTTGTCCAGTTTTACACTGCCCCTTAGTTATTAATAATAAAGGATGCACTTTTAAAAGCTATATATAAACATTCTTAATCAGCAGATCAATTCAGTGAAATCATTGAGAGAAACTCAGAGCATTTTGCTGTATGACTTAGTACATAAAACTACTGAATAAAGTGAATAAAATATGGGCAAGTTGCGTTTTGAACCTAATCCTTACAAGGAAAATCCTTTTTTACCAATACAAGCATAATACTGTTTTCCAACCTCTCTTTAGATTGTGTATTAAACAGAAGGAACATTACACATGCCCTTTTATTCTGGGAGAAACCAGCTCCCTCTGAATTGTCAGAAGAAAAAAAGAAAGAAAGAAAAAGCAATAGAAAATAAAGCTAGATTTTGCTACTGAACTATTCATGTATTTAAAAAAAAAAAAAGAATAGTTTTGAACTGAGGTGAATCCTTTACTTGGCAGGAAGGAAGTGGAGGAAAGAAGCAGGAAAAGTGCAATGGATATCTATTTGAAGAAGCTGGCTTCATATGTAGAAAGAAATAGACTTGCAGATTAAATTTTTCTATCCATGGTCCTCTGTTGTGATGAATATTAAAACTCGACATTTCTGGAGCTGCAATAATTTCTTCCCATAGGACAAGGAAAATGAAGGAATTAGAAGCAGCCAAGGAACCATGCTTCAAAGTGACTGATAAGAAGATGAAAGAAGCCTGGGGTGGAGAACAGAAGCCTTTCTTAAACAGGAACTCTGGATCAGAGCTGGCTTGAAACACCAGAGAATGACTATAGACAGACCAGATGTGCAGCAAGCTCCCACCTGCATTCCCTTGAAAATGAACCTGCCTGATTTCCTGGGACTTTGTGCATAAGTCTGCTGCTTCCCTGAACATTTCAGAAACCAACTAGAAGTTTTCAAAAGGCTTCAAAGCTCAGGTTGACAAATAACCAGCACAAGCCTCTACAAATTCATCTAGAAATCCATGTAAGTTTCAAACCACCAGCTGTGCATGCAGTCTTGTGTTCCAGAACAGAATGTAATACGTTTTCCCCTCCTAGGATAATCCCTTATATAACATAGACATTGTTATGGTGAATAACCAAGCAAAATACAGAAGGAAGGGATGGATATTGTGTCAGTTAAAACAGACTTACCAAATAAAAAATAAAAAATGCAGCATTAGGAAAAGAAAGAGAATCAGATGATAGAATGATGCAAGGACAGAGAGAGAGAGAGGGAGAGAGGGAGAGAGAAAGGCTCATTATATGCAAAGTCCATCATGGCTGCTTGACATTATTCCATTTTTACCCATGAAGCAAAGTCTCTTGGCTGTCAGGGCACTGTTTCTCCCGCTCGGGTTCCATGTTCTTCCCTAGATGGTTCTGGCTATGACCAGACGAATAGCTGGCTGACTTGTCTCCTGCAGCTCCAGCCAAATGCCCTGACGTGCAGCAGAGGACAGCCGCACAAGCTTGTCGGAAGCGGGGATCAAAGAAGGCGTAGAGGAAAGGATTGAGGCAGCTGTTGACATAGGCCAAGCAGCTGCAGTACGGGTGGAGATTGCTCAGAAAAGCATGGAAGCTGCAGGACAAGGGCATCACCTCCCAGTCCATCAGCATGTAGATGGTTTTCACCAAGTGGAAGGGGAGCCAGCAGATGGCAAAGGTGGCCACGAGCACGATGATGATGGTTAGCAGGCGCTTCCGCTTCCTCAGCCCTTCACTGCGCTCCTTTCGGAAGTGGCCTGCAATCGTACGGGCAATGAAGAAGTAGCAAGTCAGCATGATGGCAAAGGGGACCACAAATCCCATCAGGGTGGAGGACAAGCCAAGCCCTGCTTCCCAGGCTGCCTCAGTCTTGTTGGTTGCCACACTTGAATAATCCATGAAACATGTCACTTTGTCATTCCCATTGAGTACTCCAGTCCTCCGGAAAATCATGGCTGGCAAGGCCAAGAGAGCCGCCATGGTCCAGAGCATAATGGTCATTAGAAGTCCACTAGCCTTTGACCTCAGCTTGGCATTGGCTATAGGGCGAACAATAGCCAAGTAGCGGTCAAAGCTGAGCCCTGTGAGACAGAAGACACTGGCATACATATTGACAAAGACCAGGTAGCTGCTGAGTTTGCAGGCAAAAGAGCCAAAAGACCAATGGTAGTCCAGGACCACATAGGTAGCCCATAGTGGCAAAGTGACCACAAAGGTCAGGTCAGCTATTGCCAGGTTTGCAATGAATGTATCTGCTGAGCGTCGCTTTTCTTGTCCTCCCCGGAAAATGGTCCATAGCACCAAACCATTTCCAGTGGTGCCAAGAAAGAAAACAAGCAAATAGATTGAAGGAATGAGGATCTTGGAAGAACTCCAGTCATCATAGTCACATTCGTAGATGACTGAGTGGTTGTCAGTATCACTGCTATCCATTTCTGCTGGAAGAAGAGAAGAACGTGCTCTGAAGAAGAAGTTCTTTTCTGCTCTTGGATTACCCAGATCACTCAGCAGGATAAATCTTGGCAAAGGTCTTGTGTAGAAGGAAGACCAAAAAAAGTTGCCTGGTCTCTCAGCTCATTTGTGTCTTTCTGTTGCCTCCTTCTTTTCAAAGCTTTAGTCAGATCTGGCCAGTGCCTCCCTCACTCTGTGTCATCTCTCTCACGCACCCACTCACTCCTACTGTTGTAGTTCCTTCCTTTTGACTTGTCTTAAAATCTGTGTATCCCAGCCCCCTTCCCCCAGTCCTCCCCTTGCTTTCACTCAACATCCTTATGCGAATTGGATGAATTGACCCCTGTGGTGCTGGGCAGCTCCATCTGCCATTTGGGTCCTCCCCTTCACAAACCCTCTCTACATGTGCTCTCACCCTAAACTTCTCAGAGCAAGGAAAGGAATGTGGCTTAAGACCTACCAGAGATGCTGGGTGGGTGGCATGGAGTGATAATCAAAATACCATGATTCCCAGATGCCTTGCTAGCCTGATCACTCTTGCCTAAAGAGCATGAGTTTTTCTCTGTTTCAGCAGCATAGTGATCTAAGCAACTATTTTTTCAAAGCAAAACAGCATTGACTTTTAAGTCAGTCCTACTAAGACATTCCATGATCACATTATGATAGCATACTAAGTGGGGTTCAACAGTGAATGTGTTCATAGGTACACGTAAATAACTTTTTACTAAGGAAGTTGAAAGATGTTCTGCTAGGCTCCCAGAAAGGCTTTGAAAACTAAGGAGGTGGAGGCAGAGCTGGGAAGAATGTAGTTAAGGTGTTAGACTGCCAGCAAACATCTCAGAGAGAAACATGTGAGAAAAGGGAGATAATTAAATCCTGCTTTGGTCTACAGAGATCATTGCTGGTGAATTGTTGAAACCTTAGATACATGGGGTATTCCTAGAGGGTCCAAATATTCGAAAAGTATTTTGGACTTAGCAGATTTGGGAACTTGTCGAACTGTAGACTAACTAATTTATATCAATAATGATACTATATATGTATGCTAAAACAGATCTTTTTCTAAAAAGAAGCAAACCTGAATTAAAGTCTTCTGTTCACTTAAAAAACAAAGAAAAGAGATGGTTAGGAATTCATTGTAACTGATCTAAACCTCTGCCATTGCCTCTAAAATGCTCTAAAACCACTGTAATTCTGGTCACAAAAGAAATGTCTTTGTTGCAGTTCCCACAACACAGCTTTTATATGAAACACATATCAAGAGTAAAGCAGTTTGTAAATTAAATAATAAAAACCTTCCAGCTGTACAATGTCTAATAAGACTGCATATTCACTGACGAAAAGTTGTGACTGTCTTTATAGTCTGTTTACTTCCTGCAGTTTTAGAATGGGACATTTAGACAATTAACTCTGACATGGCCAAGAAGTCAGATATAGAAACTATACTAAAGAACAAACTGAAACCAGGCAACATCTGATATCCTAGTATCTACTGGACAGAACCAGACTGTATTTGCTATCTGTCTGTAGAAGATACCACCAGCTCCTTTGAAGTACCTAGTGATGGCACTGGTAGCCACCTATCTTGCCTTTTGATGGGTTTTATCTGCCCCCCCCCCCCCCCCCCCGGAATATCTGGCTTCCTGGATTAGAAAATGGTTTTGTGCTGACCATAGCCATTGATGGTTTTGGTGTGCAATCTTCTCTTTGTAGCTTAACTGATCATCCTGATAAATTCTGTCAGCTGTCCTGGTCATCATCCATGTGTCTGTGTTTATAACATAAGGAGTTCTGTGCTGCAGTATCGTCAGAATAACAGAGCAACTAGCAAGTCATTCAGGCCTGTCCCAACTCTCTGAAATGTTAGAATTCTCCCTTGGTTAAAAGTAGGAAAAACAAAACATTCCAGAACAACTCCATAATCCTGAATGCGATCTGCATCCTTCAGAGGCCCTAACAATGTTTATAACCCCCTCATTTAGTCTTCACAGCATCCCTGTGAGGCACATTCAGCTGAGAATAAATGAAAGGCAAAAAGTCACCCAGTGGATGAAGGGAGATTTGGACCCTGATCTCCCAAATTCAAGTAAGCACCACTATATCCTGCCTCTCACAGTCTTCTTTTGGGATTAGTTTAGAAATTAAAGCAAAATGTGTCTGATTTAAACAAGGACATAAGTTATCCAAATCGTACAAAAATCTGTTGTTAATAGGTAGCAATTCAAATTCCTGAGGACATATGATCAGCCAAAATCCTCAGTGGGACCAACCAAAATGTCAACATAATGAGCAAGTTTTTTTTTTTTTTTAATTTTCCAAGAGTCTCATCAGGATGAATACAATGCAAAATGCTGGGCAGGAGAAAGCTGGAAAGGTGTAGAAGCCATAAAACCTGCTTTGGTCACCATCTTCAGAAGGAGTACAGGAATTGGTGACAAGTTCACTGAGTTATGCTTTCCTGCCAGATGCTATGTTGGTTTCAGGTTACCAGCAGTGATGTTTGAACAAAGACACACAGTGGCTGATTTGATCACCCATGTTTGAAAAAACAAAATCTAGGACTTCTCTAGGTCTCTCTCAAGCCATAAATGAAATGTACAGGCTGGGTTTAGACATCGTGCCAGGTTAGGATTTCTTTACTCATGGTTTGTTGAATAAACCAGACTTATTCAATGGCTTGGTTCAGACAAGGCACTAAACCATAAGCCATGTTTTACCAATGGTGGCTGGATTTGCCCAACCCACTAAGCTAAAACCAAACAACCTACTTTGGGTTTAGCACAATGTGTGGACCCAGTCACAGCTTTAAGAAGCAGCATCTTTTATTCTGTCTCACTGAACAGAAGCTTGAAAAAATGGGCTGCATTTATGAAGAGCAGAGAGAGGATCTGCTTGTGCTTGTATGAGGCTCAAAGCACATCTTCCAAATAATTTTTCAAGTGTGCCCGGCCATACTGCTGAATTTTGGATGGATGATCCCAAGTCTCTAACTACAATTTACCATTTTTGTGCTGCTTCAGAATATTCAAAGTGCATGCTTTATTTTTGTAGTTCTTAACAAGCCTCTAATGTAGATCAGTGAGCAAAATAGTGTATATACAAGCAGTTCTTTCAAAAGCAGCCTAGTTTTCAAGGATAGGAAATCTGAGGCTGTCTATGACAAATCCTCAGTCTTTGGTATGCCTGGATTGTGCCACCCAAAGCAGCTGGTATATCCCCCAAGTAGAGATTACTGAAAGTTGGCCAGCAGTTTTCCTCCGGTCCATCACCTATTTCTGTCACTTTAAACTCCGTGCTGCAAGTGTGTGATGTAGGAAAAAAATATCTGATAGAGAGAGGGGTGGGGGGAGGAAGTGGGATGGAGACAGGAAGGGAAGTCAGGAAAAGAAGAAATGGGTACTGAGCCCAGCACATAGCAAGCAAAATATTTATAGTCTGTCTCACTGTAACAATAAGGGGATATGAATAGTAGAGGATCCCACTCTGGATGAGGAGTCACTTGAGAGAGTAAGGAAGCTTCTAAAATGCCTGTATCTTCCACTAAGAGCTCAGTAAATCATGATACAGTTAAGACATTTCATGACAAGCAAGTCATCATCCAGCCGTATTATTCTTTGCAGCAGGGATAGGAAACATACTGTCTTTTAGCTGTCTTAAATTACAACTGTCATAATACAAACCCTTGCCATTGCCCTGCTGGTGGGGATAACAGGAATCTATTAAATACATTACCTGCCTTTCCTCTGAGTTTAAATCAGCAACCATGGGAATCAAGATAGGCTTGACCCCGAGTCTTCTTGGTCCCAGTCTAACACTTGAACCACTGCATGACACACTGAATAGGTGGTCAACCTCATTTTAGCCTATTTTATTAGCCAGCGTGGTGTGCAAAACCATGGGTAAGTCCACAAGCACTGGCTTTTTCCAAATCATATGGAAGGCACCAAATTAAGGATAACAGATTAATGGGAAGTGAAATTCAGTTCAGTATCTGCCTTTGGTGAGGTTAGAACACTAGATGCTCTGCACTGCATAGCGAAGGAGGAAAATGGATGAAACCTTTGAAATGGACAAATTAGACAACAGTGCTCTTGACCTGACCTCATCTTCTTCCTGAGCAGCCTCTAACTAATGGCTTTTTCCAGCTTTTAACATCATGTGACATATGCCAACAACAGCAGTTTTTATGTCAACAGCAAACTTGCCCATAATCATCATTAATAGTCTATGACAGTCATACACAGCTCTTCACAATTACAAAATAAAGGGACATAATATTTGCACAACATGGAAATGGATTGCTGATTAAGTTTAATTAAATTGATCAGATAGTCACTTCCTGGCAAGCAGGTCAAAATTATGTTTTAATAGCTGATGAAGAGTTGCATACTGTGCATACAGGCAGTTTCTTCAGTGAAATTCTGCTAACCACTTTAGTACACACTAGAACTATCCTAAAGTTCATTGTCAGTTAATACATTAGGAGTGTCCAAAATCTGCACCAGCTTATGGAAAAAGTTTAATAATCACTCTCTTCGTCAGAAAAAAAGCTTGAAAACTTTCTCAGAAGGATGGCTTTGCATCCTTTTTATAGACTAGCAGAATATGTGTGATGTTTAAGCCACGCTGACGGAATTTTTGGAGCTTTTTCGTTTACTTGTGACAGCATTCTTAGCGTAAATTGAACATGTAAGGTTGTGTGAATGTGTCTGTGTTTCAAAAAGCCTATTTCTTATGAAGCCGCTTTAATACCAATTAGCATATAAAACTTATGTAGGAGAGATGCGTAGTTCGTTTGTTTTCCAGTGATGAGACCAGAAATGCCAGTGCCTAGCAATATCATGCTTCTATATGGCCATATCAGTGATGACATTTCTCTGATCTGATCCGGAGATCCCTGCAGTATTCTGGCATGACCCCTGAAGGAAACTCTGTGGAGCAAATGCACAAGACTGAAGACAGAAAATGTCAAATAGAACTCTTAAATCTATACAGCGTTTTTCATAAGTACCCCCTGGAAGGAAGGAAGGAAAACGTAATGATAGGGCTTTAGTAGCATCCAAAAAGCTAACCTAACAATTATAAATCTTGTGAGTTTTGCGAGTTGCCCAAATGGAGAAAACAATCATATTCCTTAAATACTGCAAATTGAGGCTTTGTGGGTAATTCCTGTTCTTAACTATAAATGGAAACATTGAGATGGATGGAGATATAAGCTCGGATCAACGCAGACAAATTTAAGTCAGGCATAGTTGCTTGGGATTCGCCATTAGCTTTAGGTTGAACGATGAAGACGTGGATTCTGAAATCACCCACATTTCTCTTCAGCCACGTAATCTTGTAGGTTGAATATGGGACTATCATTCCCTTGCTTCCTGACCACTGCATTTGCAGTTTATCATCTGGAAGCCTCAGGTTCCCTGCTAATATGCTATTAACACTTCAGCTCAATTCTGGAACTTGCTGTTGCTTTGGTGTCTAGCACAAGACGTAACAGAATCACGTTGGCCGATATCTTCTATTTAAAACCAGAGATTTGGGCTGTTGCTGCTAGCCTTTTTTATTTTCTACAGGAGACCTCCTTTTACTCTCACTGGTAATTTGTCCGTTTGCATCCCCTACACGCAGAGCAAGACTTACTTGCTGTTAGTTTAGCAAGTACAGCAGTGGCCTCTGGCGATTGAAATAGGAGTTGCAGGCCAAACCTGCATCCCGAGGAAAGCAGTGAGATACTGCAGAAGGGTACCCTACCCCACCTTCAATTAAAATTAAGGGCAAAACAATTACATGTCCAGAAACAAATGTATCTCCTAGCTGTATTTCTCTGTCCTACGTTTAACAGATGAAACTTAAAACTGCTGATGGACAAGGATCAGGGTTCAGTATTCTTCATTGCAGCCATCAAGCTGGCTGACTGAGTCAGAATGAACACAAGCATCTTTTTAAAAACCACACCACAGGGACCCTGTTTGCATCCTTAATCAGAAGAGTATGCTCTGTTGATCCTGCCTATTCCCACGAAGCACAGCAGCACTAAGCACACACTGACTGAGGAAAAGGAACAGGATTTTGTAAAATGTACAATTACGTTTTAAAGTCAGTTAGCATGCATACACTAAGGATCTGGTTTGTTATGGAATGTAATATATCAAGATCCTGATTATATCATGACTATGGAATCACATTCCTGGATAAAAATCCAGGAAACACACAGGAAAGTCAGTGTTAAAATAGTGCATACAAATGCACATTTTAAAAATGTGTCCATCACACGTACTTACCAGCAATTCCTTGGCCGATTCAACCACAAGACTTGTACCTCATACCATGCTACTTTGAGTTAAATACACATTGTGTATCTATTCATGTACTGTGTATCTATCCATGCACCCATCTGCAGTGTTGCTTGCTTATTTAAGGAATCAAGCACCTGTTCATTTAAGTACTTTATTGAATAAATATTATGAATAAACAATCAGGTGCTTAATCAAAATTTAACCTAGCAAAGCTCGGGAATCTACAAGGCCCAGATCTTTTATGACCTTAGCCCAGAGAAGGATTACTCATAGATAATGGAATTTGCAAGAAGAAAAGAAAACTTGCAATGTGGAGTACCCCAGGGTTGTAGCCAGCCAGTCAGCCACACCTCCTTCCAGTGTAATCAAATCCATTCCACCTCCAGAAAGCAATTAATAGTCCATGCTCAAACCTCAGCAGAGTTTCCTCCATTTTAGGCTTTTTAATTTACTACATTTTTTAGACTTCTGCAAACCCCTGGGTTTCTGTAAGACTGCTTAGACATCCCTCCAGTGCAAGTAAGATATCCTTTTGGCTACCCAAGATTCTTGGAGAATGAGTCTGCTTGGCCATGAAGTGCCCTTGGGTGCATCTGCATCCCCCAGACCTCCAGCCAGCACCCAAATTATTACTCCAATCTTATTTGTAGCAAATTCAGATCAATCCAAGATTTTGTGGCAAACAGAGATCTCAAAGCTTTATTTTAGGTGTCTTCTACCTATAAAGTTTTTTTTTCCTTCCTTGGATGTATGAGTGTGTGTCAAGTTGTATGTATGCATAAATGAGGATGGGGGATGATGTGTGAAATAGCGTACATCCATTACTTTGAGGGCAGGAGGAGATTGTGTTTCTGGGTCTACATGTGCATATATGGGAGAAGAGGGTGACTGGGAATGTGGGTGTGTACACACATTCACATAAGTGCATGCAGGTGCCCTCGGGCTTCAAAAAGAACAGAAAGAAAGAATGTAGATGATAGAGAGGGTAACAATTCTTGTTATGTACTTCTACATCCTTCAAATGCCTGCAAGAAGTACGTCAATCTCCTCCCAGACCAAATATTCACTATACTGAAAGCTGTTCAGTGAATCAAATAACATTCCTCCTAAATTCCCAGCAACCGAAACAACCTGCCCATGTGCTTTAAGAACAGAAAACTCTACAGAAGAGCAGACCGTTTCATCCACAAAAGCAAAACATCCCTCCACCAGCATTTTGCTGTAACCTTGTAGGCTGCCCAGCTCTGGACTATGTTGCCAAGTAACAAGGTTGGCTCTGGAGACAGATCAGAGGATTACATTTAAGCAAATACGACAGCAGGGCCTTCGTAGCCATAAAACCTTTATTTGTTTCAAGTGACTGAAGGGGAAAAAATCCATTCCTCTTTGTCTGAAATGCATTATATGGCAGCAGAGAGAGCGAAAGCCTCACTTCCTTGTCTTGCCTCCCTATCTTAGTGTGAAAGAAATGCTAGTGCCAAGCATTTTTGATTACAGAAAAAAATTCATAAAATTGTATGGAGCACAAGAAGGGGGAGGAAAGAGGAAATGGGAAATATAATGGCAGAGAGAATTGACCGCCATATGCATGAGTGAATGAATGTGATACAAAGTGCATAAATGTGCTTCATCTTCCCTCTCCCCACAAATCCCTTCCCTCCCCCAAATCCCTCCAAGTTGTTAGATGGGGACTGTGTCTCTAACCCATAAAAAGCTGACCGGAACATCTGCTGTTAAGGCCCAAGAAGTAGGAGAGCATATCTGCAACAAAAAGATGACAAGAATTACAAAAATTGGGAGGGGTGACTGCTGAAGCACCAGACTCCACCTACACAATTGTGTCTTGTTACTTGACTCCAGTTTGTGGGCAAATGTTTAGTTTCCCATCAAGTCAGCACACTCCTTGGAAGATCTTAATTGAAGCAAGGTGACTTTCCTAAACTCTCCAGCTGTGCATCGTGTCAGATCCCGTCAAGTGCATTTGGGATGAGAGCTTCTAGGGAAAAAAGCTCCCCCCCACCCGCAATAAAATCATTTAAATCAAGGGCTAGTGATTGTTTCAGACCTGGCTATCCCCAGGTCCCTTTCAGCTCTAGCTGAAATTACTGACATCTTGCGAGCTCTTGGCATTCTCATTCAAGGTCCAGTGGGACTTTGGTAATATTTTATTGCTATTATTATTATTATGGTTGGTCACACAGTCAGCCAGATGTTTAGCCTGGAATTGGCATTTTTATTCACCTACTGAGTCCTTCCCAAGGACCTGGAATAGGCAGATGTTGCATCTCACACTGCCCAAAGGAAAGGCAAGTAAAATACAGGATTATCCATCAGGTCACTGTGCACCGGGGGACATTATCCATGCATTTCCGTGGATGGGAATGATACTGTAATAACTGCATAAACTAGCAGAATGCTGATGGCTGCAGAACTATTTCCAAGCACCTCTCCTTTGGGTCACATCATACTGATGAGATCCAGGATGGGTTTTCACCCAGGTTATTCACAAAGAAAACTCACAAAGAATGTCTGTAAGTGTCACCCTGACTCAATTCTGCCGTGATATAGATATTGATATCTGGCTGTTGGTTAAAAAACAAAACAAAACTGAGGCTGCTCTGTTGTGCCTGGCTGCAGAGATTCAAACAAGGAAGAGCAAGAATGTAATGAATCCGGAGAGTAATATATCTATTTAGGATGCAGGAGAGCCATCCTAGCCACAGCTGCAACGCATATCTAAAATAATTTACTAATGCAGTCTCCTTGCATTCATGCAACTCTAAGAAAAGTTTTGTCCTCTAGTAATGCTGGGCAGAATGAGAACTAGAACGAAAAATTAACAGAATTATATGGGAATCCAATCTCACAGCACTGTTTTAGTAAAAGCCAAAGGAAAATATAGGCAGTGGAATGTTTTGGCCAGAAAGATAGCTCGGATCTTCAAAGAAATGGGATCAGCCAGTGACAACACAGAAACAAGCCCAATCCACATTGCTACGTTACATCAGAGGATGCCAATATTCCCCCAGCATCAGTTCATGAAAAAGTCAAGCCAAGCACAATCTCAACTGTGGAATGCTAATGGAAATGTCTTGATGCTGCAAATGTACTTCAAGTCAGACTGTGATGAAGCACATGGAAGAGATAATTTAGGATATATGGATAATGACAATTCAGAAATCAGACAGACACTCTGATGATTCCTTCCAAACTGGACAGCTATGAGGAATGTTGCAGTTTAAATGCCTGATCCGCCTTGGAGGGAGCAATTCCGAGGTCTTAAAGCAGCCATAAGCATTTTGCTGTGGGAACTCTGGCCCAGCTGCCAAATTCCACGAACTTTATTTGCAGCTGCAGAACCAAATAGCCCAAGTGTGCTGTATGGAGCACATTCAGCATTTGTTTCCACTGCACAAACACAGGATCAGATGCCTGTTTGGGAAGCCAGACTCAAGCCCCTGTCCAAGAGAAGATACTTGCCTGAAGGTTGGTTGGATTTCAACTTTTCTTCTTTTTCAGCTTCAGAACCTGCAGCCAGTTGGGTGAGGAGGTTTCTGACCTGAAGAACCAGAAAATGGTTTTAAAAGTAAGAGAGCAGAAAAGAACTAAGGGCCAAGACGTGAATGTGATGTTGAATTATATTCTAAAAATTTAGAACCCATCAAAGAGTGAAGGACCTGACTGATCATTCATGGGCAGCAGTTAAGAAGATTCTTTGACTCTGCTGGAAAGACTTTAGGCTACTTGACTTAAAATCCTGGACAGAAGATACATCCTAATTAATTAAAATTAATTTGTTGTTAAGGATTTAAATATTGTCATATATTTGCTTTAGTTATACGCTATTTTTTATTTTAATTTTCGTTATATTCCGGTTTATTTCATTTTGTTCTCTGTATTAGTCTTTATCATTTTACTTGGTTATTATTTTCTTTTTCTCTTCTGTTACTGATAGAAAATAAAAATAATTAACATAAAAGTAATAGGGTGGCACTGTGGTATACAGAAGGAAAACAGATCTTATAATCCAGAGGCAAACCTGAGCATGTATAGATTTTCCTTTTCCCCCAACATACACACACAAATGGACACTCCACCCCACCTCTCCTCTCTTCAGAAAAGAAACCGTTTTTTAAATATTGACCAAGTAGCCAAGAAGAACCTCTAGAAAGAACAATCAGTATGTCAACTATGCAGACATACTAGTGTAGACTGAACAAAAATATGGTTACATTCATATCTATTTCTTTTCCATCTTTGTTTACTAAAGCATACTGAAGAGATTTACAAAAAAGCCCAATATAATAATAAAATACAAACCATAAACAGAAATCAATAAAAGAAATAAAAGCAACAACTTAACTTAATGAAAAACTAGATTTGTGAATGCTCTGTAAAGCAATCTATCTTCTGAAAGATAGACAACAAAGAAACCGAACACACACTTTGAGGGCTCATCCACACATTTTTTTTTTTTTTTTTTGGTGCCTTCAAGTCAGTGTTGACTCCTGGCAACTGCCTAGACAAATCCCTGTAGTTTTTGTGGCAAGGTTTTTCATAAGTGGTTTGCCATTGCCTGTTTCCAACGGCTGAGAGAGAGGGACTGGCCCAAGGTCCCCAGCTAGCTTCATGCCCAAGGCCGGACTAGAACTCGCTGTCTTCCGGTTTCTAGCCTGGTGCCTGAACCATACACCAAACTGGCTCCGCGCATTAGTGGCCTGCAAACCATTTCTCAAGGACAGGAACGAACAATGTCAACCTCAACCCCTGCCCAGCTCTCCCTAAAGGCAAACACTGCCTGTCTTGTCTTGCTCTGCATCAAAAGGAGTATTTTCTGACTCCTCCTGGCAGAAGCATCGCTGTGTGGTCTGTCTGCTGTGCTTCAGCTCACTGTGGGTAAATGCTGCCACTTTAATTTAATTTTACTGTGGCAGGAATACTACCTTCACTGCAGTCACTGATTCTGCCCTCTACGCCCATTTCATCCTGAGCTGCTGACCTGCCAGCTCCCTCTTGAAAGTACCTTCCCATGCTGGACTGGTGTTTGTATGCTTGCTGTTTGTCTGACCAGTGGACTTGCAAAATGACGAATCTCTGATTTTTTTTTTTTTTACTTTGTTACATTGGTTCAGCAATGGACCAGTAAAATGACAACAGTTCTGCCAGTTTCCCCTTCCAGCCCAAATGACAGGAAGTATGATAAAGCTTGGGAAAGGGACAGAGAAAAGGAGAATCATTAGATAAAGTTGAGAGAAGAAAGATAGATGGAAAAAATAAATGAAAAGACATGGTTATAAAGCAAAATAGCTGCCAGATTCTGGACAATGAGAGATAAAATAATTTTAAGGGATGGGATTTGTGCTGTGCAACTAGAGGCAGCAATCTGAAATCATCATTGTTATGCACTGCAGATTATCACAACAGGATTGGATTTTCAGCAGAAACACTGTCCAAATGGCAAATCCCTAAAATCCCTAACTTTGGTACTCCGCTAAAGATACTGTCAGGCCTCTCAAGGGCTTATAACTTGCAAAAAATCTTTTCTAAAGTGCGAGCACAGTGAGGAGGAAGGTGCAGCATTGGAAATGATTGGGTGGATCCATGTTCTCTATTCAAAGCAATAAACTTAATCTCCTAAAACAAAAGTCCAAGAGGTATTTCAGCATGGGTGGCAGGAGAAGAGCAAGAGAGAGAGTGGGAGCAAACAGCTTCTTTGCTGCCAGTTCTCTGATCACTCCATGGGATCAACAAAGTAATGTTGGAAGACTTGCTTCAGCCTTCTTTCCCCAGGGCAAGAAAAGCAGAGAAGAGAGAAGGGGGCACAGCTCTCTTCTCTCTCCACTACCTCTCTTGCCTGGTGGCAGGAGAAGCAGGGGGAGAGAAGGGGAAGGAGGGGAAGAAGAATGGTTCCTTTGATCCCAGTTCTGCAATCACTCTGCAAGGTTGGAGAACTGACAGCGGAAGCACAGGTCTTCTTGGCTAATAACCCAGATAAAAGGAAATGTTCCTGCCTCTTCCCTCTGGGCTCTCTTTTTTGTTGCTGAGACAGAGAAGGAGCTGGCAGTGCTCCTCTTTAAGCTGCCAGAGTTTTCTGCCAGCACCCATATTGGATAGTGGCATGTTAGTGAGAAAAGCCCCTAGGCAGGCACCCAACAGAGGAGACCCACTCTGTCTTTCTTGTGCTCTCCGGCAACCAAAGAATACTGAGAGGGCCTCTGTGGTAGAACAGAAAGTCTGAGAAAGTTCAGATGAAGAATGTCTTTCTACAAATGTATATATTGCTCCATTCAATTTCAGCACTTTCATCGTAACCTATCACAGAATTTTTAAACAGAGAACAGGCAATTGCAGAGTTTGTGCAGATTTAAAAAGGAAGAAACGTACATGAAGCTATTGGTTCTAAAACTATCCATGAATGCCACTCTCTCTAATATAGAAGGGCAACCTTTGTTTTTTTCCTCATATGAAGGTCATGTTCCCTTAAGAAAAAGTCCAACAGTGGGCAGGGCTAACATTTAAAAGACATACACCATCTACTTACTCAACTAAACATTAATAAACTGAACATACTCAAATATGACTAATGGGTACAGCTGAGTTTCATTAAAAAATCTCACTAAACAGTCTTCAAACACCTGAAATTAAGCAATAATAGATACACAATGCATTTGGATTGGATAGGTGTTTCAAAAGTGGAATATTCTCAGCTTAGCACTCTAGTGATTTCATTACATTCCAATCACCTTGCCTTTTCCCCTGGCATTTGGGAGCTCATTCAGTCTTCATTAGACTATTTTCAAGATTTTTTTTAACACTTGTATTTCTGTGTGTGGTCCCTCTGTAAACCCTCTATAAAACAGGGGTTTCTCAGAATCATTAAAGATACTTCCCCTGATGTGCATATAGTAGAGCTTTGGATATAAAGGCAATGAAGTTGATCAGAAGCATTACCCAATTCCTCTACAGGACACGATTAAGCCGATGCACCAATTTTGCTAAATCTGAGAGAGTTCAATCTAAATTTCGAAAGAAGCTTTTTTTCAGGTTGCTCAGTGCATTTCCGTATGACATTCAATATAGAACCAGGGCTGAATAAGGTAGGACCAGAGTATGGATAAGCTAAATCAGCAGCAGCAGCACTTCAAATTAATTTTTCTTCGACAAGGTTTGGGCCCTCAAACTCTGGCCAATAGCTAACAATATTGCTAGAAATGTGGCATTTATTGACAAACTGCACCACTATGAATATGCTTCTGAGGTGCTGCTGGCCTTGAACTAAGAGCAAGGCATTGCAAAGCTTAAGCAAAGAATTCCAGACATGGAATTCCAAACTGAATTTAGTCAAATTTCTACAAGGACTGAGCTAGGAAACTATAAGAAAAAATTCCTGAAAGCACACATGGATCACAAATACCACAGGGATTTCAAGCTAATTTAATGTGATGCCCTTACCTTCAGTAGTTCTCAAAGGTAGGTTCAAAAAAATCCCTTTGGTGGAAGGACTCTGCCCTTGCAAAGGGTGCCACTGAGTCATTGGCTCAAGTCCGACCCTAGGGTGAAATCTAGAGAGAGACCCATTCCCTGCACAGCCAGAGTTCTATGTTCATCACCTGCTGTCAGACAAGGATCCTAGAATAATGCCCACTGAAGCCAAATTTGCTTCTATAGCCTCCAGGATTCCTTCACCTGCAATTCTCCAGCCACACCACCTGTACAACCATACCTACCCTGAGGATTTCTCTGGCTTAGGTGGCAGCACCAGAGGCTTCCCACTGGCACTGCCAATCTTGCATGATTTAGAACGCTGTACAGCAGCCTCCTTTACTTCACTTTGTGGATCCCCTTCTTCAGCAGAGCGGTTTCTCCCTCGCAATTTAGCCTATGGTCAAGAGCAAAAGAATTACAAGCAGGCCCCTAGCAAGGCCCCTTGCCTTTGCTTACAAGCTAACCCATACTTACTCTCCCAGATCTTCATTAGTATCCTCTTGCTTTCATTACACCTTATCATCAGATTTAGGAGATCAGATGCGTGGGTCCCTTTTGTACCTTAATCTCCCACACCCACAGGCAAACTTGATTTCAGCTTGGGATGATCTTAACAATCCAGTTTCCAGAAACCAATCTGACAGTCCATCCTAATTTCTTCTGTTTTATCCTCACTTCCTTTTACAGCTTACCTTCAAAGCTGAAGGACTGAGGCCTGGGAAGAGGGGTACTTTTACCCCCTTGGACAATGGAGAGCTTCGTGACTTTTTGCTCTTTGACTCCTCGTGCGCTTCTTCATCAGAGGCCGTAGAAACTAACTGGGGCTCTGGGGAGGGGCAGGGAGAGAAAATCCACAAAATGAATGGATGATGAAGCACAACTCCTAAAGCCAAAATAATGCTAGACAACTTGGAAAAACTTTGGAGCCTATAATAAGGGCTCAAAGCATTCAACTGAACTGCATATTATTTCAAGTTTTATTCCCCACCTCCAATTCTCCTCTATTAATTTTTAGACTGTAAGATCATTAGGGAAAAGACCTGCCTTCATGGACTCCTTAAAATATCAAATACAGTGATGACATTAGAAAAAAAATAGATTTCAGAAGTTCATTAAATGATTAATAATGAACTATGATTGGTAAGTTCTGACTCAGGGCAAAGTATGGGTGGTAAGCTTCTTTTGAAGACAGGTAAATCCATAACTAACAGTTAACTGTAACAGTATGTGGGAATGACCTTGGGAGACAGGAGGAAGAACCGCAGACTAGGCAAAGGTCAGATAAGAGGCAGCTGAGTCCACAGAAGAAATGGAGATGTGGCGAACATCTCAGAAAGGACCCTCCCTAGTTTCTTGGACTGAAAAGGCAAGTGAGGAGAGATGTATTTTCAGACTTGCAAGATTCTGTTAATCTAACCTTACAATAAAGATAGAGCTAGTACTCCTTGGTGTGCTTCTCATCTGGACTATCTCACAAGACTGACGTTAACATACACAAGAGCTTCAAAGGAACATGTTGCACAAAAATGACAGACCCACGCAAAGCACATAGACACAACACATAATACTGGTAACAAAAGTCAGTAATTCATGCCAAGACCAATTTAGCACCTTACCTGTAGAATCTCTGAACATCCAACTGTTCCTGTCATTCTCTAACAGAGTACCTGCTGCTCGGGTGGTTGGGGCTCGATGACCCCGCTTGCGACCCAAATTTGCACGGTCACGGTGTGCAGTATTATCGAGAATTTCTGTATCCTGAAAGCATATAGAAGTCAGAACACCATATATTCTTAATATGATGTTATTTAGGACCTACTTACTAAATTACTACTACTATCACAACTCCCACATTGCTGCAGCAGTGTTACCATAGATCCTTCTTATCTTTCAAGTGGCCATCGCAGAAACATCCCTGGTAGTACTTACCTCCAAGAAGATGAAATGTTCTTTTGTCAATGCTCCAGCCCCCTCTGAAGTATAATCATCCTGGGAAATAAGTTGCATGGCTTGACTTCTGTTTTGCTTTATAGGCAGCTGACTCCCATTTCCACTGTTCAACTGGCTGTCCTCATCATCAATATCAGACAAAACCTCTCCTACATCCAATGGGAATGGAGATGGCCTGATCTTTTCAGCTGCTGGCACCAGCTCAACGGGCAAGTCACTCAGCCTCCTCTCCTCTTCTGAATGGCAGCTATGGAAGGAGGCAGGCCTCTTCTGCTGGACTTCTGGTCTGTTGGCACTACTGGAAACCATTCCTTCCAGCAGGCAGCTGGGACTGGACAGGCGCTGAGTACGGCATTTTCTGCTTCAGTTTGAGATGAAGAGACAAATTAGAATTCTTAACAGGGTTTCACCATTAGTTTGCTCTACTTGCTTCTCTGCCACCAATGTGTCCCCAGTTCAGCTACTCCCTTTTAAAAAACTTTTTTCACTGTATGAGAGTAATAAAAATGTGTGAAGGGCTGGGCTGTACAGTCAAAGGGAGAGGGAGGACTTTCCAGATATAATAAAGAGATATGGAGAAGTGGACAAGATCCAAGAGAGGATTCAAACATACTCTCATCAATAAAAAAGCAGTATAAACATATTGGATGTTTACACTGTGAACACAAAACCTCTATGAGGCTGTACCACTTCAAAATGCAGGTAAGATTCACCAGATCCACGACAACTAAATATTACACAGAAGGCAGATGAAAAGAAAAAAGTGTACCGCATCGTTAATCTCAAACGAAATATAATAGGTAGTGATTTCAGAAGTGTGACTTCCACAGTGAACTGTAACTACAACACCAATCCCTTTGATGCATAAGTTTGTAATTGACTAGCTTGCAAGATGCTGGCTTAAAGCCGTCTTGACTTTTTTCCCCCAGAAGGACAGCCAAACCATAGATACCTCTGAAACATACACAAAATTGTAAGTCCCCACTCTATTCAATGGGGCTGCAACCCTAAACTCTTTAACTTCACTGGGCTCCCAAACAGCCATATGCTACAAGAACCATTTGTCTAATGGTGATAGCATTTCATGCTATCAGAGTTTCATTTAATATTCAGCCCCATTCTAGGTGAGGAGAAGGTGAAAATAACAAAGGTTAGGGAATGCTGTACTGAAATAAAGGTCAGAGTTCAGGAAGCCCTAATTATGTAGTTAGAATAAAGTCTGCAAAACAGATGCATGTCTACACTTTATGTTGTCTATGGAGTTTAGAATTTTTTACAGTACTCAGATGCTTTGGTCGGATGGCGAACGGAAGGCAAGCTGCACAAATAAAATGAAAAGGTGGAGAAATAAAAGACAAGGATTTTTTTTTCAGAGAAGTATTTACGCTGAATAAACTACTATCACCTTTAACTATGGAAAGGCTCTGAATCTTTCTGAGGGTTTTAGAGGCTTTGCCCAAACAAATACCAAGAAAGAGATTATCAGCATGCACAGCAATTTCAGGCAACGGTCCATTTTTTAGCATTTGCTACTTTAGGTTGACAGTCTTTGGTTTCTTATCTGAATTTATAGAATCAGTTCAAAAATCCGTTGCGTAGCTAGAATATAGAATCAGTGCAACTAAATTGCAAGAAAGTTTTGGTTTGGAAGCAAACGGTACACAAGAGTCAAGAGCAATGAAATGGGGCTCTGCAGCATGTCGGCTTCAATCCCATGCTCCGAAGCACCTTTCTGGAATCAAATACAAAGCCGTGCACAGCTCCACAATGACAGATGCGCATGACCTCACAAAAAGAAGCCATATCCCTCTTCGCCAAAATTTCCTCGGTGACCTCAGGACAGTCATCTCTCACCTCAAAATACCTCAAAAGGCTGATGCATGGATAAAATAGGATGATACCCGTGTACCCCTTATACCAGTGTTGTCCAAACTTGGCCACTTTAAGATGAGTGGACTTCAACTCCCAGAATTCCCCAGCCAGCATGGCTGGCTGGGGAATTCTGGGAGTTGAAGTCCACTCATCTTAAAGTGGCCAAGTTTGGACAACACTGCCTTATACAATTGTAGTTCACACTAGATTCTGTATCAGAAGTTGTATTCTCTACTTACGGGAGATGCTTCATGTCCCGTGCTTGTAAGACATATTATGAAGGGATTCTTACAATATAAAAGGCAGGAACCTACATTTGTCCATTGCTTGATGGCTAACTGATTCCATGTCTTTATGGAGTGGAGGGTCTCTTTGCCATAACACTCCTTTAACAGCAGGTCTAATAAACAAGTGAAAGCCCGGCAGATCCCAGGCATGCAACACCGAATTTGGCATAATAGATAAAGTAGCCCTGAGGCAGTTCGGGATTCTCTTTCTAAAGGTTAATATGCTCTTAATCCGATTATACAAATCCTTAAAATATATAGTTTGGCGATAAACGAAACAAGGCAAATTAAGACAACAGAAGCTGAATTATCAGCTTGTTAAAAAACAAATATCTTCATCTATCAAAAAAGCCCAGCAAATCCCATTCACAAAGGGAATGGTTAATTATCATGTTTCATAGCATGTAAAATGTCTATCCTTAGGACTTTTTTTAAAAATCAAAAGCAGAGATTTTTATCCAAGTTTTCCTTGGACATCACTCTCCTAAAAAGTCTCAGGGGTGGGGGAAACATAAAATTGTTTGGCAGGTTAGAGTTAAGCCTTTCTCTTCTCCCTTGCTTGCATCCTCATCCTTTCATGCTGAGAATAATTTCCTCCTGAGACAGCTTTCCTTTAACAGAAATAACTGTTAAGGTCATCTTATGTATATGCAACAGTATATGCAACCTGTTAATAAGACAGGAAAAGCTAGCTGGGATTTCTTGGAATTACAGTCTGGAGGGTGATTGAGAGGAGAGGACCGACACAGAGTGAATCAATATAGAGTGAGCCTTGACAATTATTTAAATTAAACCACCAAATTCAGTGCCAAAATACACCTCTCAATGTATGTTAGACAACTTGAAAATATCCTACCAACCCAGACTCTGAGTCGGGAGAGAGAAGCAGGATGCCCTTAACATTATCTAGAAATCTTCTTCTTCCCTACCGATTCTTTTAACTAACTCTGACAGTACTTCTTCTGAATAAGAACAGCTCTTGTTCATCTTTAAAACTGTGTGTGTGCCCTTGATTGTCATGTCTTGCATCTCCTTGACCCTCTACAGAAGCCAAATGAATATCTATAAGCATCTTTTACTAGGTCACATGAACTACATGATGGCAATTTCAAATTACTTAAAACTGATAACTTTTTTCTTCCAACTTCTAGAGATACAGTATGTGGAGAACATAATAGGATGACATCAAGAATTTGCTGCATTTTTACTGTTTTGCAGAAGGACATCTCTGTTTCTTTATACAATTTTGCAGAAGCACTTTCTCATATGCTCTTCCTTCCTTTCATAATTTCAAGCAGTGATGGCATTCTGGAAGAATGAGCTAAGAATCTAGATGCCTTATTCCATGCAGTGAGATGAATCCCTCTAATAGTAGGATATAGGGAGAAATTGGTTATAAGCCACAGAAAATGAAGTGAACATACTGCAAGTGGCACATATATTTATATAAACAGAAAATGGGCCAAATATCAGTGTAAGACTGAGAAAAAGAGAATGACAGAGTAAGAATAGCAGGCTACAATTCTGCATTCCTGTCAAGCTAATTTGTTTTCAAAACTATTATTTCTTCAGAAAAAGCAATAGAGTCATGGTTCCAGAACTGAGGATCTCCATGGGGTACTTCTGTTCCACTACTCTGGCAAAAGACAAGTAAAGATTGTTCCATGTTTCTTATCACCCACATTATTTTTCCTTTTGGAAGTGTTGCCTCAGAACAATCTACTAAATATAAGATAAACAACATCTTGCTCAGGATAGGTAGGAAGTTCTGCTGCAACTTTATTCCACATGTGCTCTAATTCTCACAGCCACACTTAATCTCCATCAAGGTCCAGGGGTTCAACAGGAAAGGTACATTAAGGTCATGTCAGGATAAGGTTTAGTTTACATTAGCTATGAGTCCTTGCAATGCACTGCTTGCTGTCATTAGCCTTGTAACATTACACTTTACTTTTTTTTTTTCTTTTACTGGAAGCTGCATGACAATTCATGCAGAGAAGCATAAGTAGTAGAAGATCAAAACTGGAATGTGAGAAGGGTGCTGATAAAACTGATCACTGAGAAGCTGTCAATGCTGTAGGAACGTCTAAGATCAGGAAAATAGGAAAGTCAATAATAAAGTCAAAATATATACATTAAAAAGGAATAATCTCATGGTCTGCTTAATAGAATGGATTCTGAAGGTCCTTAGTATTCCTAGCCTCATAAATTTTGAGAAGAATTTAGGTACTTGCTAGTAGAATGCAGAAAAAACAAGACACTATTGGCCAGAAATTACTGATTAGTATTGCTTTTTAGCTATGATCCTTCAGCTTTAAGAACCAAAATTCAAACTTTGTGGAAAATGGAGAAATACCAGAAAGGCCAAAGTGAGATGTACATCTCATCGTAGGTAAAATATCCAGAGAAGAGATAAGAACGATAAAAAATACACTACAGGGAAAAGAATTATGGATATTATCTTACATTCATTTCAGAGAATACAAGAACATGGCAGGAGAGATCACCATCGGAGAGAAAGAGTTAGTTGATTTTGTGCATAAAAGACACGGAACCCACAGATATAGACAGCTAATTGAAAATCAAGCACTAAATGGAATTTAGAAAATAATAAATCCCCCTGCTTTCCCTTCTAGTGAACATGGCAGCTACCCAAGGCAAGATACTACAACGGATGAACTACTGATCATACAGCAGCAAATGGAATAGCACTTGCAGAAAACCTCACCCTAATTCTACACATTTCTCTGATCATTTAGAGCAAGTAAAAATAAATCTGATATCTGTATATTCATTCTGCACCAGCTTTGGTATCCTGCTGCATTTTCCCAGGTAGAAAATCAGAGCAGTGTTAATTGTAATTACTAGGTCTACATGTGGGGTTTTTGGCCAGATGATAGAGTGCCAGAAAGCACAGCTTCAAGCGTCATTGGGTACCATTATTTCTCTCTGTTTGTCTCTCTCAGCATTAACACAGAGCATATTATATTCACTTTCCACTTGTGGCTATCCAAGTCATTCTTACATCCTCCCTGCCCTATAATTTAAGGTAAGGATGGACAATCTTGGAAACACATATGTTTTTAAGCATCAGTTCCCAATGGCCTAGCTAGCAATTGTACTTCAACAACAAGTGAAAAGTACAATTTATTTCCCACTTGTTTTAAACCATCCTTCTCCAGCTTGAGCATTCACCAGAGATGTCACCTTCAACTTCTAGAATTTCAATTCATCACGGCCATTAGTGAGAATTCTGGAAATTGAAACCACACATCTGATATGTGTCCAGTTGAGACAGGCTGCTTTAGACAAGAACAGAACTGAAACAGCAACCATCTTAATTGTAAACTGTAGTTCCACAGTCCAGCACTATGGGCATTACAGATTTGGGCTCTTCCGAAGCTTTCTGACTTTCAAAGAAAGTTGCAACCTATTTCCTCAACCCTACATCACAAAGAATTATAGACCACTCGGTGCACCAACAACTGGTTACTTGCAAGGATGAAAGGAAGCACAGCCAAGCACAGTAGGATATGAGCAATTACTCATTAATTATTTACCATGGTTGATTAACAAATTAATGCAAGAGCAAAATTAATTGCCACTTTAATTCCTTGTGTTCATTCATCCCCTGCTTCTTTGCATCTCAACTATCAGATAATAGTAACAGCTTTTACCTCTCTCCAGATTCTGGTGTTGCTCCTTGATGCTGCATCACATCATCATCTAAACCAGTAGCCCCAAAGTGATGGCTCTGGTCCCCATGTGCCACTTCAGTCCCGTCCAAAGCCTTGGGTCTCAAATCAGATACATCTGCGTTTTCAGTGCCAGATACATCCACATCATCGAATAAATCTGCTTGTCCATCATCAGGTTCTCTGCCTCCCTCTGCATTCACAGATCTTGTATTTGATGAGGCAGATGAAGTTTCCATGCCAATAGGAAGAACCCAGTCAAGCTGCTTCTCCACAGGTTTTTTATAAGCTTCTAAGCTCTCAACTTTTAAGTCACTGGAAATAGCCAAACTTCCAAGGCCGAGATCTTCAGTCCATTCAGGTTCCCCTTCTCTGATTCCTCCGGGTTCGTCCATGGCCAAATTTGTTAAGTTCCCAGCTTGATGTGCTAGGCTGTCAGTTGATTCCTCCAAACTGACTGCAACTTTTTGATCAGATAAATCTAATGAGCCAAATTCAGCAGTTAAATCATGTCCTGTAGCATTGATCTGCTCGTTTCCTGAGAAATTAGGGTCTTTGACCCAATCTCCTGCACCAGCAGGAAAACTGCTCTCTCGTGGTTCAAATTCCCTCAAGTTATAGTCATCAGACCAGACTGGCCTTTGGGCACAGAACTCCTGATTATCAGCCTCCATTTGAGAGTTACTGCCTTTGATTCCACTACCTATTCCAATTCCACAGCCTGTCTGGCCGTCATATTCTTTGACTCCATCAGGTTTATCAGCACTGAACTCATCACCTTGGTTTTGGGCAATTCCTGTATCACATCTGTTAGCCCAGTCAGACTGTCTGACATTCAGTTTAGACTCTGGACAGCTGCCATCCTCAAAGCCATATGTATCTGGTCCTGGTTCCTGCTGGGAACTAATCTGCGGTTCTGGATGATTCTGAGGTTCACTAGATTGTTCCATTTGATGGGCATAGAACTCTCTTTGTGGTTGACTAGTACCACTGCCAGAATCAGATTCACTAGGCCAGCCTAAATGGCTGGCACTGAACACAGAAACTGGGGAGCTGTCATCTGAATGTTTGATACTGAACTCTGTTTCCTGGTGGCTCTCAATAGTGCATTTGCTAGGCACCTTTGATGATTCAGGGCTGACATCTGATTCTGGACAACTGATATTTTCCACATGGCATTTGCTCGGCCAGTCAGTTGTTTCAGCAGCACCAGCGTGATAGTGGCTGCTCCAACCTGCCTTCTCAACTGCAAACTCACTGCTCTGTTGATCACTGCCAGCGCTGCAGAGTGTAGGCCAGCCTGGCCTCCTCATATAGGGTTCTGTGTCCTGACCCTCAGCAGTACTGATGCTGTATGTGCTGCTCCAATCTGACTCCTCAGTGGGATGATCAGCACAATGGCTGCCATAGGAAGTGAGCCACTCTTCTTGCCCTGGACTGGAACTGCCCAATAATGGTGATCCTCTAGCCCATTCTTGCTGGCTGGCACCAAATTCCATATCCTGACTTTTGGCATTACCAACAGCATATGAGTTTGACCAGTCCCGCGAGCCAGTGCCAAACTCTCGATCCTGTTCTGTTTCTCCAGGCCATTTTACTTGGGTCTCATCAGCGGTCCAACCCAAGCCAAAGGTATCAGAACGATCAGCACCTACGATGCCAAACTCACTATGAAGGTCCTTCCGTGACCATCCAAGAAGATCCTAAAAAAAGAGAAAAAGACCAAAAAAAAAAAAGGCAAAGGGGAAAACTGCATGAGATTATTGTTATGGGCAAAGGGTTGGAATAATAAATTAGAGGGACGTGAATCACAAGTACAACTTACACAAAGTGAAGGGGAAAAATCTAGGAACTATCCATATTTTAGTTTTTTTAAAAAATTCAAAGTATTTTAGCAGAAATCCATATTCTGCATACAAAAGATCCCAGTTTCAGCCTTGTGTATTTCTAGATGGAGCTAGAAAAGACCTTTGACAGCAAGTTTTAAATATTTTAGATATTAAGAGGTAAAAATGTGTGGTTCTCCAGATATTGCTGAACTATAATTTCCAGCAACTTCATAATGGGCAATGTTACTGGGGCTTCTTGGAGTTCTAGTTCAGTAATGAGAGCCACAAGTTCCCCACCTTTTGTATGGACCACTGACTTTCAGCTGGTGAGTTAGGATCCACAACTAAACAATTGATCCAAAAGTAAACATTAGAAATAAAGATTGGCCCCAGTTGTGAAGAGTCTAAAAGTACTAATGAGACAATACTGAACTAGATGGACCAAGACTGACTTCATGGTAGCTTTCCACATTCCCAACCTGTGCATGGACTGTTTCTTAATGGAAGCCACTTCCCATAATAAGACTATAATCTCTACATGTAACTAATGATTCTATTCATAGTTAAGACATATATCCACAGGTTTGAAAGCTATATCCAATCATAAGTAGATGTAGTATATTATAAATACCAAAGATATAGCTAACTCTCATGTTCTTAAGTAGAAAAGCACTATGATGTATAAAAAATGTAAACATGAAACATACCAATAAAAATAAACAATCAGCTTTAAGGAATAATTCAGATACTTTGCTAACAAAGATGGGAAAAGTATAGAGAAGTTTATATGGCCCAGTTGAAAGAGAAAACAGCATCCACTGAAAATTAATCTATCAGCCCACTTGGTTTCTCAGCTTTCAGAACCACCATATCAATGGGCTCTTAATGGAATCAAGCCTCCCTCAGTAATTGATGTACATAACTTAAATGCTCATTGACTAAGAACAACAGCATTCACTCTTAGACAAGAGTCTAACGGACTCAAACTATAGTTCCTTAATAGCCAAGAAGTCCAACAATCAAGAGTGCCTTTGATGCACAAAGAGAATTGGATCTGGGAAGAGGAAGTTCTCCCAGAATGACTGAAGGATTATCTCACATGGTAGCACCTTTCAGCTCAGCCTCTGCTCTTGTGCATTCTACAGCCACCTAACCAGTTTAACTACTTTGCAGGTTTCTCATTAAAGACAACCTGCTGTTCTTAAAGACAAGCCCTGGCTCTGTCATCTAACTGGGCAGGAATGTACACTCATCTAAGCATGCTTGTGTCCATTTAACGCCTTCTATGCCAGGTTCTTAAGAGCACTGGAAAGTGGATGCCAGTAAGATCTTAATACTGAGTGCAATGTTTTCACCTGTGGTCCTGTGGGGTCTTCCACCTTGGGTGTGCTCCTTCTCTTTGTATCATCAGCACTGGGTGGAGGAGATGCCAGAAGCTCATCCAGCCAACGTGAACTAGGATCAGGTTCAACTCCATGCAGCAGGTCAGAGTTCCCCATCTTGGCTTCCTGTGCCACACACAGGGCATCACAGTCTTCCTGACAGGAAGCAGCCGTCTGCACCTGGGCACCTTCTGAGAACAAGATGCAAGGCTCTGCAGGAGGAGCAGTCTGCTCTACACTTGGCAATGGCTCCATTGCTCGTAGAGCCCCTTCCTCATGGGTTGGGGAAAAATGGAGGAAAGCATCATGATCCTCTTGAAAAGTAACCTCTTCTGCCACCACAGGGCCTTTTAGATTGGGGCTATCATTCTTTCTCTGAACAGAGGGACCACCAGGTGCTGACAACTCAACGGTACATTGGGATTCTAGCTGCCCCTCAATCTTCTTCCAGTTCCTTTTAGATTCCTCGCAGTTGCTGGCACTGTACCCACTAGTCTCAGTCTCCTCCCCTCTCCTGATTTGTCCCTCTGGACCTGTCTCTTGATCTAATCCCTGAAGGGGAGGGATCTCTCCACCCAATTCTGCTTCCAAAAGGTTGTCATCATCGTGTTCCTTAATGGGAGAGTTGGGAGGAGATACTAGTCTCTTCCCACCAAACTCAAGACCCTGATTAGGGAATGACCATTCAAATGACTGTGACAGACTCCAACTAGACTCCCCTCCTAAAGTCTGCTCTACAGATAGGCCCTTTTCTCTTGGCAGTGCAGCTAAGGAGCCCCCTAGTTCTTCCCTGACCATTTTTTTACCCCGTAGTTGCACTACTCCCTCTGAAGCACGCCGCTGAACTAGTTGGGGGGCCTTGTCCTCAAAAGGAGGCATCTGTGCTTGATTTTTGAGATAATCTTTGTCCCTACCAAGTAGGGTATCTGGTATGCATGAAGGGGAACCTGGAGGCTGATCAGAACTAACATGGCACTTTGGAAGAATGCTAGGGGAGCCAGGGGACTCTGAGACCCCCATAAGACATTGGTGAGACTCCAGATTATATTCAACAGGCGGATGGATCAAACTGGCATGATGTTCAGGAAGAAGAGGGACCTCAGGGTATCTTGCAGAAACACTTGCCAAACCTGAGAGCAAGGACTGTCCTGGAGAAGTCTTAATGGGGGATCCTGGAGGCCAGGGATCTGCAATGGTCACAGGGGAATCTGCAGTCTGAACATGACTGACAGAGACTACCAGAGGACTTCTGGAGGGTTTAGCAGATCCCTCAGGGGAGCCTGGTGGAAGCAGAGCTTCACTACATGGGACATCTGTTGGAAGGTATGGGGCACCAGGGGGTTGGGTTGTTTCAGAAGGGGCATCAGGAGATCCAGGGGTGACTCTGGAAGAGAGTTTGGTCTGGGGGAAAGAGACAAACAGAAAGAACAAATTAAACTACTTTCTTTTCCTGAAACCTTCCTCAATAATCTAGCAAAATCTTGGGCCTAAACTCTTGCATCCTATAGCCCAAGAATATTTAGAATATAAGGATATCTGGCCCAATTGTGTCCCTTTTCCTTGAATCAGCCCATAGGCAGCATCTTCCTGCTTTTACACACCAAAAACTATCCCACACCTTGAAAAACTCTTCCCAAAATACCATCTCCATATTGTTAAAGCCAGAAGATAATGAAATGAAAAACATGGAACAGGAAGGGAAAAAGAGAAGCTGAAGAAATCAGTCAGCATTCTGCAGTAACAACAAAATGACATGCCCCACCCCAGCTTTTGCCTTCTTTTCTCCTAGATTTACAAAAAGAGAGAGAGCGCAAAACAAAGCCGAGCGAAGTAAAACGCACCCAGTGAGCTGATGGCCCTTCTTCCTTAAGTAAGGCAAATGGAGTTAATCATTACCATCACCCATTCTGAGCAACCAGCAAGAGGATGCTGTGCCTTCCCTACTAGCAGATTTGGCTACAAGCCGAGCAGTGGGAACTGTTTCATACATACCTGGCAGGTCGTTGAACTACATACTCTGAGTCACAGCTGCTCCCTTCCCTCCAGCTACAGCCCCGTAACTTTGCATTAGCTTTGGTTCTCTCTATCAAGTTAGCCTGAGTCAGAAGGGTTTTTTTGTTTGGTTTTTTTAAGATCTGAAGAAACATTGCTCTCTTTCTGTTCTTCCTTGCTTGGAGGCGAGGTGGTTAGTAAAAAAAAAAAGCACTGGAGTAACTACCTAGACTCTTATGATCTACTAACCAGCATAGCTTGGATTTTTGCACTCCTGGTAGTGCCATTCAGGGTGGGAAAATATAAACGTATATCAAAATATCTGGTGTTAACATCTAATACAGCTTTCCTTGTATCTTCCTGTTTCAGCAACAGGGGGATGTCCAAAGACTGTAGCTCTCAAAGCCCATAAAAATGGCCCATCCCTATTTTAAGGGCATCATGCTCATCAGATGCATAATCCACATATGAATGGGGAAATATTCAAGCACCTGGACAAAACAGCATATAGAATTGTTTCTTTGTTTATAATGCCATAACCTGTGCCCAAAAGAACAACCAGTTTGGCCTAAGACAACCAGGAGCAATGCATGAAAGTGTACTGCTTGCGAGGGTTATCACTCTCTTCTTGAGGAGAAGCATTAGTAGAGAAAGGAGACACGCACCCTACAGGGAGGGAGCCTGGAAGGAGAGAGGTGGCAGATACCCCTGAGACAGAAGAGAGCCTGGAAGGAGAGAGACCAGTGGAGGAATTGCGGTGCTGCAGATAACTCACACCAGGAGAAGACAGTGGACTGCTGGGTCCAAGTTGGTCTCCTTCACAGCTCATGCTAGTCTGGCTGGAGCTGCTAACAGAAAGATGCATTATCATTACAGAACAGAACCACCTTCCATTACTTTAAATAAAGGCAGGATGAATACCAAGTAAATTAACAACCTCATAAACCAGAAGTAAGGATCCTGAATCTAAAGCACATATAGACAACCTAGAGCCCTCAAAGGTCTTTCACAGGACCACTGCTTACCTTAACTCTTTGGGATGTCAGTTTCTCCACATACATACTACTACAGCCATTGCACTAAGGAAGTGGGCATGTGAAGATGCACTCCTAGGTTGTTGCACAAGCTTCCAGAAACTGAGAAGAACCATTTTCAAGGAGAGAGAGTGGAGTGGCTTTAACTTCCTCCAACTTAAGCTATCTGGAATATCACAATTTTTCCACTTCTAGTAGCAGTGGAAAACAGCCACTTTCCTTGTATCTTCCTGTTCCAGCAACAGGGGGATGTCCAAAGACTGTAGCTCTCAAAGCCCATAAAAATGGCCCATCCCTATTTTAAGAGCATCATGCCCATCAGATGCATAATCCACATATGAATGGGGAAATATTCATGCCTGATCTAAATGAACTGATTATACTGTTAAATGCAAAAATTAAGGGCATCATACCCATCACAAGCATAATCTACATAAGAATGGGGAAGCTATTCATGCCTGATCTAAATGAACTGATTATACTGTTAAATGAAAAAATTATGGAAATTTTAAGTCTTGCTGAATATTCCAAGCATCTTCAATTTCATCTGATGTCATCTCCTCTATCTTGTCAACAGATCTGAGAGCTGCCATCACTTGCAACCCTATATTCATTATAACTGTGATTTTGCAAAGATGGAACTGTGGAAAATATGCTCAATTCCAGACATGATTAGTCAGAGGAAAGTCATATCAGGCTGAATGAGATTGACTCCAAGTATACATATATGGGAGGACTGGAATCTTAAAAAGGTGGCAACCTAATCTTTTATTCTTAGATTAGAGGAAGGATTTACCCCTGCTAGTGCCAAATGTAAAAGAACAAAGAATGAAACCGCCAGGTACATTTGGTGCATTAGTTTCATTTTTCTTGGAATGCTAGAGCTAGAATACCTACTAATCCAAAACCAATCTCTGTTCTAAGAATGCACTGGATGAGCCACACAGCAAAGCTGAACTTCCAAGGCTACTCAGAAGGATCCACTGTGATTATCTGAACCTCACCTGTCTGTAGGAAGGAAAACCACATTTCTTTTGACCTCTGCCTCAGGCTGTTGAGATTCAGGCACATGCTGCCCATTTGAGCTCCTGCTTTCTTCCTTTAATTCCGTGTTCCTTGACAATCTCCTCTCCTTAACTTCACAGGAGACTCGATAAGCAGGACCTTCTGGATCTGTTCCTACTCCTTCTTCTCCACTGGAACTCCTCCGGAAAGCCACATAACCCTTAGGCCCCAGGTGAACAGCTGAACCACCATCCTGGCTGAAGAAAGAGCGTACCAGCCGAGGCCTGTCAGAGCTGGTTGGACCCTCGTTGCTGGGTTTTTCTATTTTGGCCAAGATTTCCTCCACTGTGGTCCCAGGAAAACGCTCCGGCTTGGTTGCTACCGGCACCGGTTTCACTTTAAAGGGGAGCGTGCATTTGTGTATATTAGAGGATTCTCTACATTCCTCCCCAGAAGCTCCTTCAATAGCACTGGATTTTTTTGTGGGCTCAGCATCTTCGTTATCTTCAGATAGCTTGCCTGCAGTAGAGAAAGAAGATGAAACTTCTTTCCCGTTGGTAATTTCTCTTGGAGAGCATTTCAGGTTAAAGGAAAGACGCTTTACAGTACTGCCAGCTCCACTGCTATAAGGCTTAGGCCCAGCCAACAAATTGATCTTTTCTGCAGAAGGCACTTCGGAAAGAGACTGACGCAGTCCAGGCCTAGGTTTCACTGGCACAGCTGGCTTAGGAAGAACACAGGGCTTGGGTTTTACGGGTGGCTTTGGACGAGCATCCCCTGAGGGGAAAGAAAAGCATTGAATAGGAAATTAAATGTTGACACATAGCCATTAAATAATAGGACTCCAATATAAGAATTCTCAGTCTAAAGACAAAAAACTGAAATCACTATTATTAATGCTGTTTATGCTTAATTTCCCAATTTTCAGGGGATACTATTGCAATCTGTGCTCTATGCTGAGAAAAGGTTCAATGGCCCACTGTCTGTGCTCTATGCTGAGAAAAGGTTCAATGGTCCACTGTCTTCATGGCAAGCATAGAGTAGCTTGCTTCTGAAAAAATTAAGTCCTCTCATCCTTTTAACAGGACAAGCTTGTTCAGAGATTATAAGAATCTGTGGTTAGGCAAGTGCAACAGCATGCATGCATTCCAAACATCATTGTTTCTTTTCAATAAAAGGATGTAAGCAGTGCCGAGCTGAAAATGGGGTGGCAGGGAGGAAGTAAGGTGGGCATCATTTCTTAACATTTTCCATGAAGACGGTATGGAACTTCAAACCCAGGTCAGACTGGACAAACTTCTGGCTTATCAAACCTGCAAATCTCAGGTGACAAAGAAAAATATAGCCTGTGAAAGACCCTGTGGATTGCATTTAGGTGCAACAGTCTCAGGCTAAAAAGTAGGATTAATATTTGGTATAACCACCAGGTTAAAGCTCCTGGTGGATTATATCACTTTAGACTATGGGAGGAGGGAAATGTTGGAATCCTATCTTGTGTCCTGAAACAGTAACAAAAAAATCTTCCTGAACCTACAAATCTAGAATATCAGCAAGAGGTATTCTAGTTTAGTGTTCAACATTTCAGAAGGGGAAAGGAGAATTATGCCTAAGAGTACATCAGAAAATGTTCTCCCATATATGCAATTTGCAAGTCCAGAAAGAGCCGTTTCCTATAACATTCAGCACTTAATTCTTAGGAGAACCACTCCCTTAACATCAACAGAAAACCTGGCAGATCACCATGTGTTAAGGAACCCAGTTCTGTTGCCCCTTGGGACATACCTATCTCAGGGCTGCTGGACGGTGGTTTGGATTCTTTACGGCCATTGGCAGCAGTAATGGAAAATGAAGAACACAGTGACTGAGGTTTAGAATCCATCACATCAGGCTGGGACTCAGAACTCAGCATAAAGGCCAGCCCCTAGGACACACACACACAAAAAGAAGATTAGGCATTTTGCAAACTATCTCAAGAGATAATCAAGACTTATCTGATGGCACAGCATTGATGTTAAACCATCAAAATGAAAATTCCCCAATGCATTTGCTTACTATTTTTAGCTAGCTTTAACATAAGGCGCCATTCCTTCTCTCTCTCACATGCACACACACAGAGTCAGTCCTTTTAGGCCACTCCCAGGGCAGGCTGGAACAAGGATGAAGGGAACAGGACTCTCACAAGCAACCAGGCCATGACTCACACTGAAGGATCAGAACCTCAAATGTATCGGGTTTTAGGCTTCCTAGCCTATGCTACTGCCTTTTCTGCACAGTACTGCCCTTGCGTCACCTTCGTCACACCCTCTCCTCCCTGGCCAACTTGCTATTCTCTCCTTTTAATGCCAAATCTGCGTCTTCCACCCTGTGCTGCTTTTTCTTTCTTTCTGTTGTTAGCTCTTGTCACTTCGCCACAGCACTCCCATTTGGCTGCTTTTCTAATCAGAGCCATCCTCCTCCTTCCAAGTTCCTTTCAGCCACCTCCCTCTCCCCCCAGTAATGGGAGAATCTCAGCTCAGCGCCATCCCAGCTGCATATGCTCCCAACCAGGATATGCAGGGTAGGGAGTAAACATCTGGAGTGCTTCCCCTCTCCTGATTTCTCAATCACTTGGCAGAGCCACTGGAATTCAATGAGGTAAAGCTGGGGCCTGCTCCCATCACTACAGCAACGACCTCCCACTAGATTTCAGGAATGGGCCAAACTCTTTCTAAGAAGGGAAACAGCCAGCATCTTGGTTACAGAGAGCATGTGCTGCAGAAACTGTTCCAACTGGCTATATTCAAAACAGAAGTGAACCCCAGAATGAGGCTGAAGGAGGGCTCATGAAGAGCTCCCCTTTAGTCATACAGAAAAAGCTGGCACAATGGGCAAAGGAAGGAGATTGAGCATCCCTGAAAGAATATAAAGCAACCCTCATACTTAGCCTGTTTCTTGGAGACCAGCAAGCATCTTCTTCTAAGCCTGAATGAGGGAGACTAAATAGCAGACTGACAACTCTCCTCTTGCTGCTTAGCTCTTCATCTCATCTCTTTATATCTGCAAGCCAACCTCTCCTGTAGATAACACTGACTCAGGTTGAATCTTTGCATTACCCACATACAGGTAATCCTCATTTAACAACCACAATTGGGACCGGCAAGTCAATTATTTAGGCAAAGCAGTCACTAAGTAAAACCACAATGGCGCTTATGATCTTACTTCAGCTTTCCTTTGCTTTACAGACCTACGAAGGTTGTAAATGCGAGGACTGGTCGTAAAGTTACTTTTTCATCAGCACTGTAACTGTGAACAATCACTAAAAAATGGCAGTCGCTAAACAAGGACTACCTGTACTGCTGTTTTCTATCATCTTCTCTCTTCTTAATCCTAATTCCAATTATGCACAGCCCTGCCTCTTGAAGTACCATCCAATACCGACTACTCAACCTGTTTTGATCTACAAAGGCACCCAACAGTTACGATGGTTGGAATTTCTGGGAGTTGTAGTCCCAAGATATCTAGAAAATCAGGCTGTGGAAGGCATTTGTCAACCAGGGTGAAGCTGAGAGACTCCAGTGTGCCAGATATAAGGTAACATAACATCAAACAATTCAATCCAGTGCACACATAAGGTTAATCTACATAAATGTTACTTGTCTCTGAAAAAATAACATATATGGAGAGAGAGAAATGCATTCATGATATTAGATGGCTTACATTTTTCCCCACACTGAAAGTAATGATATCCATGTAAAATAAGTATGAAGTAACCTTCAAAGAGGAAGTACATACTTTGGGAAAATATACACAATGAGTAAACAAAGAACCAGGAAAAAAACTTTGTTTGGCTGAGGATATCACATGATGAAAAGAATTCATTGAGTTTTTGAATAGGAAGAAATTATCACGGTAGAATTCTTCTCCTTAGAGTATTTCATGTTGCAAGAAACCCGGGGGTAGTGGGGAGGCTTTCTTTCATACTTGTTCTACATTTTGGTTTGAAAGTCCTATAAACAAAATGATTTTTCTAGTACAGTCTCTCAAGTAGATGCAAGATCTAACATTAATCCTAACCCTAGACTTTTCTGTAAAGCAGTCTGCTCATAGAAAAAAAATGTAGAGGGGGGCCTTAAAATTAATTGTAATGCATCTTTAAAGAAGGTTTTGAGGCAAGGAAACACATCATATTATCTAAGTGAGCCCTGGGCTACAGTGATGAAAAGTTGATATGCAGAAACGTAAATCTGTAAAATGACAAGTAAGCTACAAGAACATAAGAAAGGCAGGAAGGCTCAGTCTGCAAGAAAAGAAATGCATATCTAAAGTAGAATAGTTATTGCTATCTATACAGAAATGTTCATTATACTTCCTCAGAATTTTGTGATGTAGGGCAAAATTATTCCACATTATATATGGGGAACTGAAACAGGGAGATAATGATTTAGTCAAGGCGAATAAATGAGGTAATGGTTAAGCACATATTTCAACTAAAGCATCTAAATCCATCTAGTTACTACATGACAAGCAACTGAACAGAAAAAAGGGTTCCCTAGAACTTGAGTCAGAATTAACATCTATTGCAACTTGAGATGTTGCAACTTTAAAAGTTGCAGAAGAACCCCAACCCCACCCCCCACCCCAGATTATAATAAGGATCTGGTTGAGGAAATCCTGGGGAACAAGCAAATAGCAGAGAAAATGTAGAAGGAAGAAACTTCAGACACAGAGACGCCAAAAGGTATATGTGAAAAGGCAGCAAGTGCAAAAACGGAGCCAAGAAATAGAAATGACAGAATGCCCAAAGGGCACTGTTAAATATCTACAGACACTCCTGTTGTAAAGCATTCATACCTGCAAGATATTCAGTAAAACATCTCCTACAGAAATATTCAGAGAAGTATCGTGTAGGCCTTTTTTGCACTATAGGTGGATTAAACATCTATGACCATCAGTACTGATGCAACCTGTGACCTCCTAGCTCAAAACCAAGTTGAAATAGAACTGCTTTATTTCTCTTGAGCAGAGAAGGGGATCTTTGGCCTCCAGGTGGTTTAGACATCAATTCTCACTGTCCTAGTCAGCACAGGCAATGAGCACGGTAAAGAATGATAATCCAACAATATCTGCAAGGCTAAATTTCCCTTCATCTAAACTAAAAGGGCCACTGACACAGACAACTCCATACAGTGCTTCTTATACCAGTTGCCTTCTGCAACATAAAGTCTTGTTCCTTATTTTCTCCAAGGAATCCAAACAAATTTCCCCAAGTTATTACTTTATAATTCCTTCTTTTCCCACTACTTTTTTTTAAAAAAATGCTGATCAGCAATAATTGAAGTATCTATTATAACATAGCAATAAACCTTCTATTGCAATATATATTTCTTGCAAGCTTGTACTAAACTAGGTGTCCCATTTGGTTTGAAAATGTGACTCATGATGTGTAAACTCTGCCTCTCTCCATTCTGAGAAGTGTCCCTGCACCATTATCTGTTCTACATGCAATCTAGCTGAATTTGAAACTGTAACAAAGCAGAGAATTGGGTTAAATTAATAAACCCCTATTACTTTCAGATACATTTGCCTCTAAAACCACAGCTGATTTTTTTTTCCACTGTACGTTTAAAAAATCAGAACTCCTCTATCATTTATACAAGCATTCTTGTATAAAAGGATTGGATGGACATAGACAGAAAAGTAAACTGACTAATCACTCCCCACCCACCCCACCCATTTACATCTTCAACAATTCTGTGCTAAAAGGAAAAAAAATAGATAAAAGAAGAAACCCTTGCAAAAAACAGTAGGTAAAATTGAATTCTCCTTCCATAGAATGTTAGCAGCCACATGGGAGATCTTATGAGGAAAGGGCTGAGGGGGTTGGGGTTACCTCCACAGTAGTGACAGGTGCTCCAAAGGGGGAAAAGTGATTTTTCTCAGCACAAATATCTCTTCTCAAAGTGCTCCATTGTATGGGAACACATCTTGTGCAGTTAGTACTCAATCAGGCTACCAGTTATATACATTATCATCTAAAAGTATTAATGATTTGGTCACATTTCTCAGTAAAGGAATGAGGCAATGAGGTCACCTCTTCACTGAAGGGAAGTAGTGACAATGGAATTAATGAAAAGAATTAAAAAACAGTGAAAACCTATCACCTTGTCATTCAAGGGCCCCCATCCTTCAATACTGTCTGAACTATAATATATATTCAAGCAAATCCCTTGCCATTTCTGGATTCTTATTTTGCATGTTACCCTTTTGGTTCTGTTTATAAAATGTTTGCAGAAGGCAATGATTTATATGTGTGAAAAGTTCACACGTAAAAGCAGCCTTCCTGAACTTGGGGAAGTTCCAGATGTGTGTGCACCAACACCCAGCCTTTTCCACCCAGAATGACCACTGATAAGAACCTTGGTGGGAACTGAAGTCCATACACCTGGATGATGTCCTTGGTTAGAGAAGACTGCAAAAGTATCTTAATCTTAACATGACCACAGCGCATACATGATCATTATAAGAACAAGGATTAAAAGCCCTCATGGGATGGTTAACTAGGAGGGGCCTCCTTAGAGAAAGAACAGCAGTAGAAAAGAGCAAGTAGGGGCAGATGGACTTATAAAAATTTGTAAGAATAGGGGTTTTAGGTGAAACCACACTGGCTTAATAAAAACCCTTATGACATTATAATAATTTTATGCTAAAGACTGATAGGTTTATTTTGACATTGCTTTTCAGCTAACTGTCTTCCAAAGCTGTTTACATCCATTAAAAGTAAGAGAAAGGCCCTGCCCACTAGCTCAACCCAAGAAGACAGACACACACAAGAGACGGGAGTGGAGGGGAAAGGAAGAGCAACATGCTGGCATGTATATGCAATTTAAACTGGGCTGATCTTTGCTTCCAGAAGTTCTCCCTTGCAAAGCAATTTGTGCCTCTTGTTCCTTCAGATGAACCACCAAGGTAGCTAGATGAGGCCAGAATGTGCTACTCTTCCAGTCTCCAGAGAACTGTCTGTAGGATCTGATGTTCCGTCTGGTTGGTGGAGAAACCAATCTCTTGAGTCACTCCCCTCTTGTCATGATGTGTGTGTGTGTGTGTGTGTGTGTGTGTGTGTGTGTGTTCCCTGGGCAGGAGTCGTCGGTGGCTCCTTTTAGTTCAAACTGATTGCCAAGCAAGAAATCCAAATAAAGAAATCCAAATAAAAACAGGGCAGATGTAGGAGCCTATCATAAAAATTTTGAAAGCAAAATGAAAATGCTGCCTAAAGATCAAAGAATACAATTCTGTTAAGCAGATAGGAACATGGTTTTAAGAACTGGAAGGTATAGAGGATTTGTAGCATGCAATTTACTCAAACGGACAAAGAGAACAGATTATTCCTATCAGAGAAGGAGCTTCATTGTAAACAAGAAAAAAACAACTGGTTCCCCACAAAAGACAGAAACAATGATGCCAAAATGCCATTTGAAGAGTTCTCCCAGCCTGACTCAGACCACTCTCTTCCCAAGAAAGGCAGAAACAGAGAAAGAATGTGTTACTGTACAAGAATAGTTCAGAGAGTGTATTTTAGGGTCACAGAGCCTGCCTGCACTAATTGCCATTCAGTAACTTTTAAAAGGAGGTGTGTGTACCTGGAACCTCAGCCAAGAGAGGGAGTGGTTGGAGATAGGAAGCGTTGCAAAGAACTCCAGGCAGAAGAGGGTGGAAAGATTAAAAATAAGGGAGGAGGGTGCCAGCCGGAAAAACCGAGGCACCACACGGTTCCAAATGTCGGTAAACCATCCAGCCAAGGAGCAGCCGCCGGGGAGCCCAGGCGACACACAAAGTAGCGTAGCTCCTTGCCATATGGCACTAACCTCACTGGCCTTCCCGCTGCAGCCAGCCCGCCATCCTCGCCCCTGCTATCAGCCGGCCAGGTCTTCAGACCAGGCCTTTTACGAGCCCCGCAGCAATCAGGGTCTCCAGAACCGATCGCCGCCGCGGTGCCTCAACTCCCCGCAAGCGACCTTCCTCACACCGTCCCGTCCCGTTTCCAAGCTCCCAACTCTAACATCTCGGGGGGTGGCCTCGGCCTCCCCCCTTTTCACATGCGCCCACCATACCTTCGCGCTCCTTTCCCCCTTCCCGCATCCCTTTATCCCCGGCCTCGACCCCTCCCCCAACCTCTCCCGCCAGAGCGGCCGGGTATCCCGCGACTTTCTGCAAGCCGAGATTTCAGTGCGCGGGATGCGAAAAGGCACACGCGGCTGCCCCCTTCTCGGGGGCGGCGGCCGCGGAGGGCTCCTTACCAGGCTCGGCGATCCGGGGCCCGACAGAGGCTCCGGCGATCCTCGCACTGTTTGCATATTCATGACGGCCCTATCAAGGCCCAGGCTGGCCACGCCCGCTGCACTTCATATTCATGGCCGCGGAGACACCCAACCCCACGTGTCACAGCGAGGAGGCCGGAGTGGTTGCGGAAAGGCCGGGCCTGCGAGGGAGCTTTAGCTCACGTTTGACGAGAGCCCGTTGCCTCCCGCCTTATTAAGGAAAAAACTGGTTTACGAGAACGGCTTAAAGGGTGGGGCTGTGCAGACGCGCCTCCCTTCTGTAACCTGAAGCATTTCTGCAATAACCTCCCCACCCTATGAGCATGGATGCTAACGAGCCTGTGATTTGCATTTTAAGTCTGCGCAATAAATATGCGATGCTCATTCTCCCAGCTGGTTGCGTTCTCCTATAGTTATGACTAACGAACAAAACTTTGAAAGCAAGTCCCTGCCCGCTCAAGCCTCCAACCCACGCAGCTTTTTTTACTCGACAAGCACCAGTATATATCAACTGCGTAGCTAATTTCCCTTCTCCCCTACAACGGGCGGGCAGCGAGCATCCAACAGGCGCTACACCCACCCCAAAGGGAAGGCCGTCCCTTGTTCCTTGAAGCCCCGCCCAGATACCGATGATCGCAACTCTACGGGGTGAGGCTGGGTGCCCTGCGATCTCACACCTGAAACCTTCGGACTGAAGAACGTACTTAATAGCTCTCAGCCTGCCCGGGCAACGACTTCGGGGCAGAGGTTGGCTGGGGCGCCGCTCTTTCGCATTTCCTCTCTTTAGGCTGTGACTCCCTAGTCGCTAAAAGTAAGGCCCGCTGATCTGAATATGAGTTACTTTTGAGAAAACCTGTATACCGGACATGTGCGCTATTAACTTCCCTTACCATTAGCCGGAACGCCAAATCACATTAAGCCTGCCGCATTTTAGCGCCCTGTGTTACATAAACCCAGCCTGTGTAACTAATCTTAGCAGCAGCCAGTTTGTTCAATGTGCCATCAAGTCGGTGTAGACTCTTAAGTACCAGTGGTCAGATTTTCTCTGGGATGATCTGTCCCCGACCTGGCCCTTCAAGTCTACCAGGGGTACACCCGTCAGTGCTGCAAGGTAACTCAGTCCATCCATCTGGTTGCTGGTCATCCTCTTCTCTTTCCTTCCCAGCATTATAGCTAGGTCTTCACATAACGTGTCCAAAATATGATAATTTGAGCCTGGTCATTTATGCCTTGAGTGAGCGTTCTGAATTGATTTGTTCTATGATCCATTTGTTTGTTTTCTTGGCTGCCCATGGTGTTCTCATGAGTCTTTGGCAACACCAAAGTTCAGAAACATCCATAGTCTTTCTATCCTGCTTCTTCAAAGTCCAACACAGAAAACCATTGCCAGCCTGATTCTGATCTTTGTAAATACAGACACATCCCGCCATCTGAATATCTCCCCCAAAGCCTTCATTGCTACTCTACTTCTTAAGTAGCCTATTTCTTGACTGCTGGTTCCTTTACTGTTGATAGTCCAAGAAAATTACAAAATATCTGTTTCCTCCATTTGACTCAGTGGGCAGGCAACTGAAGTCAGTCTGGATTTTCTTACCCACTAAATGCTGCTGCTGTAGTGCATTTGCTATATTTTCCATGCTTTCAGTAATTTTTCATATTTGATTCTTGGACATTTCCCCCATAAACTTTGCAGATGTGCTGACTGGCACATTTGCAGTTTTGCAATTTATGGCCAGTTCTTCCCTTTGCATCTACCTGATTTGCTCAGTATTCTGATACCCCAATTTTCTGAATCAAAATTCAAAGCAATTCTTCCTTTTTCATTGCTTTGCTAGCTTTACAACTTCAATGTATTTTCTCCTACCAGAGAATTCACAAACCTCTGGGGAATCCACTCTGAAAACTCCGGATTCCAACAGTGTTTCTTCCAAAATAGATCTCCATCCTTCCTTGTTCTTGAGCAACCTCTATCAGCAAATTCAACTTTATTTTCCTTCCTGACTGCGTAACTTATGCTTAGTAAAATGGAGCCCAAATCTAGGGAGTCCAGGGCATCCTCCACACACAGAGCAAACGTCTCTTCATCACTCAGTCTGCATTCTGTCCGAGCCTCTCCAATCCCTTGCAAGCAAATTTGCTTCCCATTTGCCACTACGTTCTGCCCTTTGCAACTTGTATCAAGATCAACAAAGAAATCTTTATTTTTAAACATTGGAACAGTTGCTCCACTATCCAGGTTGTTTACCTGGATAGAGTTCAGTTCGCTGCCCTCTTTGGAGGCTCTATCCATAAAACAAACGCCTTTGAGAAAGACATCATCTTCCTCTTCCCAAAAGGCGTCATTTCCTGCCCTTTAGGGGGTTAGCCCTGCCTTCTTCTTTAGCCTTTTCCTGCTTGGCTATTTTGCCTTCCTTTGAGAGGAGAAGCCTCCCTTTTGGCTACCTCTTCCTCCGTTTGCATCTCTGAAGGACTGGCTGGGGCCTTTGCCTCCTTGGGATGAAATCTCCTTTTGCAGACAAGTCTCTAGCTTTGAAAATAGAGGCTTCAGAGAATGTCTCTGTTCTCATTAGGTATTCCTGCTCATGTATTTTGGATATTATAATCTGATTATTGGTTGTTTCGGTACATTAAAGCACTGAGGCAGAGATATCGGAACAAAAGATATCAAGATAGAGCTTTATCACCATTATTTTTTTAAATAATTTTTATTGAAGATGTTAATTACAATAGTAAAAGCAAATACAAACTAAACTCAGAGAGAAAAGGAGAAATAGAAAGAAGAAAGTGCAAAGAAAGAAAAAAGAAAGATAAAGAAAAATATAAAGAAGTGACTTCTGATCTTCATCATAAGGTATAAACAAATTTGATACCTCTTCACCGCTATAAGTTTACAAATATCTCTTCTTCCCATAACCCATCCTTATCTATATGCAAATCTGTAAATCATCAATATTTCAGCCCTGGTGTCAGCAAAAAGTTCATAAAGATTTACCAGAGCTTTATAGAAACATGTCTTATTTTAACTTTGGTCAAACAAACAACTTTATATTCCTTCCTTCCTTCCAACAATGTTAATCTTTAATTCATTCAGATATTTTCGTAGGATTTGGTCTCTCTTCAATTTTTATTTTTCCCATCCAAAAGGCTTCTTTGAGGCTTTAGCAAACCTCTTTTGTAAATCCAGTAAAAAGTCATTATCCAGGTCATTCTCTTGGTTTATCTTTTGTATCGTCCTGGAATATTTCAAATGTTATAACATTTTGTGTCATTTTGTAAATCCCTATGCTAACCAAAAACCAAAGGCAAGTATACACTTTTTTTTTTTCCTTTTCTGCCTGGAATCTTTAGTCCCCTCTAGTGCCCAATTTTGAAATCATAAAGTCTCAAATCTCTGTTATGACTTAAGATAGACAAAACAATCTGGTTCCCAGGAAAGGCTGTTATTTTATATAATTATTACCAAAATCTTATAGTAAAAGTCTCAATATTCCAAATTTGTATGGACCCTTAATTTGTTTATATCAAAGTCTTATTTACCTTTTTTTCCATTTATTTCCAATTCTTTAAGTTCTTAAACTTATGGTTAATTTTTCTTTTGTTCAAGAATGAAGGTAAACTCTCCAGGTAGTTTTTCACATTTGTCATTCCGAAGATCTCTAATAGCCTTATGATAGTTAAATAAGCAATTTCTGAAAGTGATTAGAAAATAAGGTTATTGAACTCAGTGTCCTTTAAAAGGCTCCATCATGGTTGTGAGCATGATGGCTAAACCCTTAATCTCCCAGCCCTCAAATCTGCGGGAGACAGCTATCCTTCGGTCTCTGTGCAAAGAGCAGCCATTTGGAGCACATGTGTATAATCTCCCATCCTCTCCTTATCCAAAGAGGTTCCAAAGAACTGGTCTACTTGCCGATTCTTCAATCTTTGCCATGGTCATCATCTCCGCTCTTTCAGAGACATGCTTAGTTCACCGTGTCTCCCCTGGAAGTCCCCTTCATCACCCTTATTTTTAAGCAACCTGCTCAGTTTAGAGATTTGGCTCTTGGTCTGAGGAGGTGCTTGTGCTATCCTGCCTTCTTAAACAGCTCATTCTTTCAGTCAGATACACAGTACAGCCGATGGTCTTTGTATGGTAAACTTCCTTTAATTTAACCTAAACCTCTCATTTCTCTGTTCCCTGATACAAACAAGCACATTGCTACCTACATATCCAGAGTTATGCACACAGGCTTTCCCATTTTTGCCTTATTGAGCTCGTTGCTCCTCACCTTCAGAAGTGCTTTGCACTTCCAGGACTTGCCATAATCTAAGAGTTTCCAAAAACATCACACAATAAACCTACTTTCCCCAAATCTGTCCTCTGAAGATAAAAAGGGTCAGGGAAGTGTTGTCTTGTGGAACCTGCTTCCTTGCCCCTTGCATCTGCTTGCCTAGGATAGGACAGGACAGGACAGGACAGGACAGGACAGGACAGGACAAGAAAATCCATCAAACTAAAAAAAATCTTAGCAGCTATCTGGCTTCTTGATGCTTACTCTGCATATCCAGGAATACTTACACTTTCTTCTGTAATCCTTCACTCCTGATTATTCAACAGCTTGAATAATTATATTCAACAGCTTGGAAGTTAATATGGGCCTATAACATTGTGGGAGATTTTAAATTCAGCAGAAGCCATTGTTAGAGGATATGCTCCTGAGCACAAGCAGAGTGCTGAAAGAATACAGAGTAATTAAGTAGCAGAACATCCTTAAAAAGAATAAAGTAAGTTTATAGCATGGATTTCTTGGTTGTGAAATGTGGGCTTAGCCCACCTATCACTGAATGCTAATAAATATTCATTATCTTTGTAGTAAAATGATAGAAAAGCCTTACTTCTACTTCAGCTATACCTTGAAGAGGAGGAAGCATGAAGCCTTTGTCTCTTAAACACAGAGATTCATTTCGCTAACAATAGGTGAGTAAGAGGCACAGGGACAAAAATAGATAATAGAGACCCTTAGCTATTATTATCAGCCCGCATCAATCCACTGCAAGGCAGAGGCCTCTTCACTGAGGTTATGAACCGTAATATACCACACCAGTCCAGTCCAGGTTGGTAGGTAAATGTTTTTCAATTTCCCACTCTAGGGCTGAGAGATAGTGACTGGCCCAAATACACCCACTTGGATTCCATGCCTCAGGGAAGACTAGAACCTGGGTCTTCATGACCCAAGTCTAGCATCCTAGTTGCTACGCCCCCACTGTTCTCACTCCTTATCGATGACTTTCTGTTTGCCTCAGTTGACAGAACAGCTCATAGATGCAAAAGATGATACAGTCTCCAACACCTACTCTATGATGTTATGTTCTTCTAGGGTTAAAGCATTAATTATTCATATTTTCAGGATAATACTATAGAAACAGGTGGGGAAATGTCTTATTTAGTTCAGTTGTGCTTATTTCTAGCAATGTTGATATACAATTGCAGCCTTAATTGTTGCATTGGGGAAGTAATGTATTCCATCATTCTCCCACATTGCACATGCTGGCAGGTGCTACTCTCAGTAGTACAACAGCTGCTGGACCAAATTACTCTTCCTGATTGATATATATATATATATATATATATATATATATATATATATATATAACATTATTTTATTGTATTTCTGTTCTGTTAGTCTGTAAACCAGTTGCAAAAGATACTGAAAGAGATCTAAGAAGCAGAAACCTACAGACCCCTTAATTCACATTTCTGAAACCAATCACTGCTTGGCCTTCATTCCCATTTGCCTGAAAAATACGTTTTATCTGTTGCTCTTGAAAATCACTTTCTCCCTTTCCTTCCTTTGTCATGCATCCTTATCAGCCCATTATTCCCTCTGGAAGGATACAAAAGATAAAGGCTGTGCAACACTTCAAATTCAGAGCAAAGAAGTATTTTGGAGTTCCCAAGGGTGCACCTATAGTATCTGTCTGCAGCTGTTTAAACCAAATACATTTTTCCTGGCATTGTGTTGCAGCTGCAGAAAGCAGCCATTGATCCCAGGAAAAGATGCAGCTACTTTAAGGAGTTACTGACAAGTGCCACCCTGCTGTGTCACAGAATCCCTGACTGAGCTGATGTAGACCACATCAGATATGCTGTTGAAGACCACAAGACTCTTGGCCATAAGGTATTTTAGCATTCACATTGAGGCTACTGTTATGCACATTCAGGATCCCATGGGCTTTATCCATGGAATAAATTATTTCTGAAACTAACCCATGCAGCAACCCTTCCCTTAAACCTCTTGAGAAGACAGCATATCTCCAGACTGTAAGGGGATTATACGTAGAAGAGCACATGGTTTGGAAACTAAAAGAAGGGTAATAAAAATGAACCCTGTGTGCTGTTAATATTGCAAAATACCTGATGCTACAAGGATGAAAAGACAAAGATTCTCTATAAATTGCAAAGCCGTCTGGGGGACTTACCTATTACTTGTCGATGGAATAAGGATTATGATTTTAGACATGCAGGATTTCTCAAGTCACTGCACTACAGTTGTGAATTATTATCACATATGACAGAAACAGGCAGCTTTATTCTCACAACATAAATAGCAGGGAAAAACACATGGCTAATTGTCTTCTTTTTGTAGGCAATATAGTGTATATTTAAGAAGCCACAATATAAATGTGGCCACCAGATGGAGACTTAACACCTTAAATGGGTTTTCAAACTTTTTCAGGCCATAGATCCTATTAGCTGGGGGGGGGGGGGGGGGCGGGTATTCCTGGAACCCCTAGTCAAGAGGCAAAGCTCTAGTGGTGGAAAATTGGCTGTGTCTGTGTGAATTATTATTTTTTCCTCTCTCATAGAATGCCATTAAGTTCTCACAGAACCCACTTTGAGGAACCCAGTCTGAGGGCTTCAGTCAGGCTCTACTCTTGGTGACTTCATGGGCAGACATGTCTGTGAAGTTTTCTTGGCAACATGACCTGGTTCCCTTTTTAAAGTCAGCTAGAAACTACTACCTAGCTGGGCTCTCTGTTATAAGATTCTGGCAGTTACACTCATTAGCGCTGCCATTTGTTTGGTCTTATTTAGTTCCTCATTTCTGCCAACTGTCCTCTGTTCTCTCTTCCCCATAAACACAAACGCTTTCACTGCTAACAAACACAAGGTGAAGAAAAGTATCAGCAAAAAGCAGCATAAGCAGTTCTGTCAAGCAGAGCAGCATCTTTGAATTCTGTTGAATGCGAATTCTCCGGTGCATGAAAATGCCTCCTGAGTGGAATCCAAACATAATTCACAAGGGGAGGGGGTGAGATTTATTTATTTATTTGCAATATTTATAACCTACCCTAATTCTAAAGGGTTCTGGGTCTCGTATAGCAAATATATTGCAAAGACAAAATGACAGCAAAACCCTCTACTCAAGAAACATACGATAGGCCCCTTCTGCCAGCCCTTTGAGGTCACGAACAGACACCACAACGACTACTGGAACTCCTTTTTATTGGTGTAGGGCATGATATCATGAAAGCCTGTCAGAGTTTCCCTCTGCCCCCTCTTACACCAAACAGAATCAAAGCAGGGTTATTTTGAGCCTCTTTCTCAGGCTCCCTCCTTTCCCAGGAGTTGAAATGTTGTTTACTGTCTCCTATCTGCTAACAGCTCCTGTATACTTTATCTCTGTTTTCCTCTACACCCTCAGTCAAATCAGCTGGGGCAAAAGTCTCATTGAAATAGCACTGCTTTTATTTATTTGCAAGATACTAACAGGTATGCACCTCTGGGGGCAGGGAATTCCAGAAGTGGAGCTGCCATGGAGAAGCCTGTCTTCTGGTTCCCCCCACCCCAGTATTCTCCTGCGGTGGAATTTTCAACAGGTCTTCCTTCCTTAGATGATCAGCTAGATGAGCAAATTCAGTTCTGGCAAGGTGTAGTCTGATGCATCTGGTGCTGGACCACAAAAGGGCTTTCTAAGTATTGACCAACTGAGCCTGGAAACCTGGCAATCAATGCAGCAACTTCAGAACTGGTGTTATTCTACAATGGAGGGCTGTCCCAGGAGAAACCCAACGACTGCATTTTATATCTGCTGCAGCTCTTCTTCAAAGACAGCCCCAGGTACAATGGATTGCAGTAATCTAATCAGGTGATAATTAAGGTATGAATTATCCATGTCAGGGCATCCTTGTCTGGATAGGGTTGCAATTGTGCACTAGCCAGAGTTGGACAAAAGACCCACTGGGCATGGTTTCTACCTGCTGCGTGAGTAGGAGCTAAGAGTCCAGAAGGACACACACACCCCAAGCTGCGAACTACATTCTTCAGAGGGAGTTACCCCATCCAGAGTAAAATAGTGCCCCTGACGCCCAACCCTTGTAGGCTATCCAGAAGAATTCCATGATTGATGTGAGAGAAGTCAACACATCGGGGAAGAGAAACTCTAAAATGAGACACATAAGGCAGCAATGGCAAATTACTTCTATATTGTCACCAACAAAAATACATACGCATGGACATTATTAATGCTGTGGTTTGCTAAATTTGTTTCAATGTTGCCTTTTTGTATTCTGTATTTTTGATTATTCAATGGCTGTAACACTGAGATGAATTTGGATGCCAGATGTTGAGACACCACCCACCACTACCCCATCCAAATTAGAAAGACACTTCTCCACTTACTTGTGAAGATCTGGAGATGGTAATGTAACCAGACTAAAGACACAAGATTGTCTGCTTACTGATGGCACTAATCATGAAAAGAAGTTCCTCATTTTGCAAGGACCCAATTGTATTTGTATAGAAATATAATAAGTACAACATGTTGCTGTAGATGCAGTGAGAATAACAATTAAAGCAAATGTTTTGCAATGACCTAAATTTGCTACATTCTGGGAAGAAGTCATTGCACATTACAAAAATGCCATTTACTGAGGAATTTATATATGTGTGTGTATAATGTATTTTCAACACTCAGAATACTGTTCTGTAAATTTCTATGGGATTCATCACTTTGGAAGATAGCTTTGAAAAAGACATAGTTGTCAATTAAAGATGGGGGGTTTCAGTTTCTCAAATCTTGAATTATGCATATATTTTGACTAATACTAAATTCTGGAGGCTTCACATAGTATAATTATTCCCAGGCACAAAAAGGACCTTTTGTTAACTAGAATATTTTAGATTTGAAATATGATATGATAGAATATAATGAATTAGACATAGCTTCTGTCACTATTATGTAGATTCAAAAACCATGGTGGTTGTTGTTGTTGTTCGGTAGTTAAGTCGTGTCCGACTCTTCGTGACCCCATGAACCATATTGTGCCAGGCCTTCCTATCTTTCACTGCCTCCCTGAGTTTGCTCAATTTCATGCTCATTGCTTCAGTGATGCTGTCTAGCCATCTCATCCTCTGCCATCCTCTTCTCCTTTTGCCTTCCATCTTTCCCAGCATCAGGGTCTTTTCCAAAGAGTCCTCTCTTCGCATTAGGTGACCAAAGTATCTGAGCTTGAGCTTCATTATCAATCCTTCCAATGAGCAATCAGAGTTGATTTCCTTTAAGATTGACTGGTTTGACCTCCTAGCAGTCCAGGGGACTCTTAAGAGTCTTCTCCAGCACCACAGTTCAAAGGCATCAATTCTTCGGCATTCAGCCTTCTTTATGGTCCAGCTCTCACAGCCATACATTACTACTGGAAAAACCATAGCTTTGACTATGCGGATCTTTGTCGGCAAGGTGACGTCTCTGCTTTTTAATATGCTATCTAGGTTTGCCATAGCTTTCCTCCCAAGGAGCAAGCGTCTTTTAATTTCATGGCTGCTGTCTCCGTCTGCAGTGATCTTGGAGCCCAAATAAATGAAGTCTGTTACTGCTTCCATTTCTACCCCTTCTATTTGCCAGGGATTGATGGGTCCAGATGCCATGATCTTAGTTTTTTTAATGTTGAGTTTCAAGCCAGCTTTCGCACTCTCCTCTTTCACCCTCATCAAGAGGCTCTTTAGTTCTTCTTCACTTTCTGCCATTAGGGTGATATCGTCTGCATATCTGAGGTTATTGATGTTTCTCCCTGCAATCTTAATTCCGGCTTGTGATTCTTCCAGCCTGGCATTTCTCATGATGTACTCTGCATATAGGTTAAATAAGCAGGGTGACAGTATACAGCCTTGTCATACTCCTTTCCCTATTTTGAACCAATCAGTTGTTCCATGACCGGTTCTAACTGTTGCTTCTTGGCCCGCATACAGATTTCTCAGGAGACAGGTAGGGTGGTCTGGTATCCCCATCTCTTTAAGAATTTGCCACAGTTTGTTGTGATCCACACAATCAAAGGCTTTTGCATAGTCAATGAAGCAGAAGGAGATGCTTTTCTGGAACTCTCGTGCTTTCTCCATGATCCAGCGGATGTTGGCAATTTGATCTCTAGTTCCTCTGCCTCTTCGAAACCCAGCTTGTACATCCGGTAGTTCTCGGTTCACGTACTGCTGAAGCCTAGCTTGTAGGATTTTGAGCATAACTTTGCTAGCATGTGAAATGAGTGCAATTGTGCGATAGTTTGAGCATTCTTTGGCATTGCCCTTCTTTGGAATTGGAACGTAAACTGACCTTTCCAATCCCGTGGCCACTGTTGCGTTTTCCAAACTTGCTGGCATATTGAGTGCAGCACTTTAACAGCATCGTCTTTTAGTATTTTAAATAATTCAGCTGGAATACTGTCATCTCCACTAGCTTTGTTGTTAGCAATGCTTCCTAAGGCCCACTTGACTTCACTCTCTAGGATGTCTGGCTCAGGGTCAGTGACCACACCAGCATGGACATCAGGGACATTAAGATCTTTCTTGTATAGTTCTTCTGTGTATTCTTGCCACCTCTTCTTAATCTCTTCTGCTTCTGTTAGGTCCCTGCCTTTTTTGTCCTTTATCATGCCCATCTTTGCATTAAACATTCCTTTGATATCTCCAATTTTCTTGAAGAGATCTCTAGTCTTCCCCATTCTATTGTTTTCTTCAATTTCTTTGCATTGTTCATTTAAGAAGGCCTTCTTATCTCTCCTTGCTATTCTCTGGAAATCTGCATTCAGTTGCTTATATCTTTCCCTTTCGCCCTTGCTTTTCGCATTCCTTCTTTCCACAGCTATTTGTAAAGCCTCATCAGACAGCCATTTTGCTTTCTTGCATTTCTTTTTCTTTGGGATGGTTTTAGTTGCTGCCTCTTGTACAATGTTACAGACCTCCGTCCATGGTTCTTCAGGCACTCTGTCTACCAAATCTAATCCTCTAAATCTATTCATCACCTTCACTGTGTACTCACATGGAATATGATCTAAGTCATACCTGAGTGGTCTAGTGGTTTTCCCTACATTCTTCAATTGAAGCCTAAATTTTGCAGTAAGAAGCTCATGATCTGAGCCACAGTCAGCTCCTGGTCTTGTTTTTGCCGTCTGTATAGAGCTTCTCCATCTTTGGCTACAAAGTATGTAATCAATCTGGTTTCGGTATTGACCATCTGGTGATGTCCATGTGTAGAGTCGTCTCTTGTGTTGTTGGAAAAGAGTGTTTGCTATGACTAGCTTGTTCTCTTGACAGAACTCTATTAGCCTTTGCCCTGCTTCATTTTGTACTCCAAGGCCAAACTTGCCTGTTATTCCGATTACTCCTTGACTTCCTACTTTAGCATTCCAATCCCCTATGATGAAAAGGACATCTTTTTTTGGTGCTAGTTCTAGAAGGTCTTGTAGGTCTTCATAGAACCGGTCAACTTCAGCTTCTTCGGCATCAGTGGTTGGGGCATAGACTTGGATTACCGTGATGTTGAATGGTTTTCCTTGGATACGCACTGAGATCATTCTGTCGTTTTTGAGGTTGTACCCCATTACTGCCTTTCCCACTCTCTTATTGACTATGAGTGCAACTCCATTTCTTCTAAGGGTTTCTTGCCCACAGTAGTAGATATAATGGTCACCTGAATTAAATTCACCCATTCCCATCCATTTCAATTCGCTGATTCCCAAGATGTCGACGTTCAATCTTGTCATCTCATGTTTGACCACATCCAGCTTGCCTTGGTTCATGGATCTTACATTCCACGTACCTATACAATATTGTTCTTTACAGCATCGGACCTTCTTTTCGCTTCCAGATACATCCACAGCTGAACGTCCTTTCGGCTTTGGCCCAGCCGCTTCACTCTTTCTGGAGCTACTTGGAATTGCCCTCCGCTCTTCCCCAGTAGCATATTGGACACCTTCCGACCTGAGGGGCTCATCTTCCGGCATCATATCTTTTAGCCTTTTAACATTGTCCATGGGGTTTTCTTGGCAAGGATACTGGAGTGGGTTGCCATTTCCTTCTCCAGTGGACCACATTTTGTCAGAACTCTCTGTCATGACCTGTCCGTCTTGGGTGGCCCTGCACGGTATAGCTCATGGCTTCACTGAGTTACACAAGCCCCTTCGCCATGACAAGGCAGTGATCCATGAAGGGGAAAAACCATGGTATACTGTATTATATCTGGCAAATTGCATTTTGATCTTTTTTCTGGTGCTCAATTACCACTACGGGCTAATCTAGACATTAAAGTTGATTAAAAATATATTATATGGAAGATTTGGATATATGTTTGGATTTTTACTTTAGATCAATTATTGGGTGATAATGATTTTTTAAAATCATTTTCTATGTCAGAAGAAAAATATAATATGTCTGTTGTTGGTCACCCCCCCCCCCCCCCAGGTTGACATCTTAATTTGGACATTTTCAGTTTCAGAGACACCTAAATTATTAGAAGTGATCATTGAACCTTATGAAATAAAAAGCCTACAATTTATTTGTATAAATAACTTGTTATTGATAAATCAATTTGATATCCAAACTGTTTTTAACATTAGAATCAAAATTTCAATAAATCTTAAACTAAGTCTTATTCAACAAAAAAGTTATACTTTGGACTTATTTGATTCCATTGCATTTGTATAGAAAAGGAATGAATAAATTGTCATGTTGTTGGAGATTCAGTGAGAATAACACTTCATTAAAGCATATGTTTTTGTAATGTTCTCAACTTACTGTCTTCTGGGGAGATGACATATATTAATTTGATTTTGAGACAAAGTTTAATATTTTGGGACATCCATATTCTTTGGAGCAACGTACATGGAAATGTATTCTCCGTGTCCTTCTTATTGCTAAGAGACTTGTCCTTCTACATTGGAAAGATACCCAGTATTTATGGCCCCAATTATTCAATGGATTGAAGACCTCATATTACTTGCAATTTATGAATGAGTTGCTTGCAGAAATAGCTTATATATGGAAAACTACAATGAAATATGGACATCCTTTATTGAAACCACAGTGTAAAAGTGTTAGCTAAGTGTGAACAAATATGGAACAAATCTGTATAGCTTAGGGATAAGAAACATGGTGTGTATATCAGACACTGAAGAAGGAAGATACAACAAAAAATGTTCACGTTATCAAACCGTTACATCAGTTCCACATACAAAGTTTTGCTTAAGAAGAATGCAGCCATAAATGAAGAAATGCCAAACAGGTAAGTTTCATAACAGCAGAGCTACCCAAAATCGAACAACTAACATAAGTTGGATGTTGGAAAGGACAAGAGGCAACATGAAGGAGGTTTGTCTTTACTTCATCAGCAACATCAAGGCCTTTGACTATGTAGAGCAGTGTTGTCCAAACTTGGCCACTTTAAGATGAGTGGACTTCAACTCCCAGAATTCTCCAGCCAGCATGCTGGCTGGAGAATTCTGGGAGTTGAAGTCCACTCATCTTAAAGTGGCCAAGTTTGGACAACACTGATGTAGAGCATGCCAGAGTGTGGAACCTATTAAGACTAATGGCTGTACCAGAACACTTGATTATTCTACTGAGGAATCTTTTCAATTAACAAGATGCTACCATAAAAAGTGAATTTGAAAAAAACAGGGAAGGGAGTGAGAAAAGGATGCATTTAAAATGGCAGGATTGGAAAGGATGACAGCTGGAATAAAAAATGAAGGTGGAAATGGTACCACTAGATACGTAGAGGATGCCACTTGATTAGTTGAAAATAAAGATGTATCGCAAGATTCATTATGAAATTGAAAAACCTGAATTAATATTATACATTACAACAACCTAATGTCAGCCTGCATGCCTTGTGAATTCACACTTGATGGTGAAAAAGTGAAGGTAATTGATAGCTTTAAACATAAAGGTACACAGAGAGTTGGAAAAGTAAAGAGTTTAATACTAGGGAGGAAGGCAATGGCAAACTTAGACAACATCATGAAGAATAAAGATATTCTTCACACTGTCAGCAATTCAAATAGTTAAAGCAATGGTCCTTCTAATAGCAATGCATAATTATGAAAGATGAACATTGAAGAAGGGTGAGAGAGAGGCTTTAAATGCCTTTGAATGATGGATTTGGAGACAGCTATTCTAAGAGTACCGTGGATTGCAAGAAGAATCAATCTATCTGTTCTGGACCAAATAAAAGTTGACTGGCCCCCTGAGGAGGCAGTCAGCAAGTAGAAAGTCATATACTTTGGACATGGGGTGTGAGCAGATAATGAACTGGAAGAAAAATGTTATGTTTGGCAAGATGAGGAGGTAGAAAGGGAGGACAATGGGAAAGGATGGACAGAATAGCTTGTAAGAGTTACAAGTTATTACTGAAGATAGGTCAAGAGAATGAGCATTTGTCCATATATCAATGGGAGCTGAATCCAATTCAGCAACACCTAACTATGTAGGGAATATGTACCAATCAATTCTAGTTAGTGGGCAAGTCTGTGAGAATACTTGAAAGCTTTCCATAAAGTCTTCAATATTACTTGGATTCTGAACAAGATTAGAATTATCTAATCAATCCACAAGAATATTTAGGAAGTCCCATATTTTGATAAAGGCCTGGGTGAAATGGATATTTTGGTGTTTAATATCAATGGCAATGAGTACAAACATGCCACCAAATTCCTGCTTTTTCCTCAGACTTTATATCTCACTTATGAATACAGCTTAGTATTCCTGCAAGATTCTGTGAATAAGATTTGAGATTAGCTAAAAAAAAAAAAAAAGGACTAATTGCCAGAAAAGCAGGAATGCTGTAATAGAAGGCCAGTTGTGGTATAATGATAAAGGTGTTTCTTAGGACCTGGGAGATCCTGGTTCATGTTTCCCCTCAGCCCTAGAAGTTCACAGTCTTGTTGCTACAGGAAAAATGGACAAGAATGCCTCCAGTTCTGACAATAACTAAAGTGGACTGAAAAATATCATGGGACAAAGTCAAAGTGAGACATGAGTTTTTCAAAGACAACAACTAAGGTAAGGGGCAGATGGTTAGAGTACAATACCCATAATCTCAAGTGATAGTTGACAGTTAATCATCTTTGGGGCATGTCATCCAAAACACCAGAGGGTCACTAAGTTTTTGGTCTGTGATCTAGTTCATGTGTAACCTATTTTTTACAAGACTTCCCATATATTCAAGTACTAAGACATTTTTTTTCTTTCTCAATACTTCTCACTCTCGTGCTCTAAACTGTATGTAGTTTTACAGCTAAGCAAGCCTGAATGAGTTTAGGACCAATTGACATGGTACCTGTAAGAGTGAACTATTGCCTTGCTAGCTAGCATTTCTAAAATTCATTTAATTGTGCCTACCATTTTTAGCCTCTTATATGCATTTGATGAACCAGTAACTTGCAGAAATTAATGCTTTAATAATGCAGTTTATCTTTAAGTACCAGACCACCCCATTTTTTTTTTCCTAAATAAAAACAAAATCAGAAATCCTAGGAAGAACATGCAGAGTGAAGCAGAGTTTGCTAGTGATTTGATCAGTAGCAGATGCCATTTAGTATACCTCCACCTTCCCACAATACCCTTCTTCTCTAAATACTACAGTAGTTACTACCTATCTCAGTGTTTCTCAACCTTGGCTCCCAGAATTCTGGGAGTTGAAATCCACACATCTTCAAGTAGCCAAGGCTGAGAAACACTGGCTCATCTGGAAATGTTTAAAAAAGGCAGGCACCTTGTTCTCCTATGCAAAAGCTGGATGGGCTGTCTTCAGTAGGTCTTCAACAAAATTAGGCTAGCCTTACAAATGTAAGCTGAGCTAACTAACACCTTTCACAAAGGTGGTCACCTATCAAAACAGGAAAGATGAAGAAGTCGGTCCAGTAAAATAGCTGTCAAGACTAGACAATAGGATGTTAATAGCTCCCATTTGCCAAACCGACCAGACCAAACAGGTGGATGAAGCAAATCCCAATTTATTTTTGGCTACTGACCAAAATTTTTGGCTACTGACCACTTCCAATAAATGATTTGTCTAAACCTGCTGCAAGAAACACCAATTTGGTGGTGGTGGGGATTCTGTATTTGCTTTGCTTCCGGTTGCACCAGGAAGGATTTGCCACTGATTTCCACTAGAAATGAATATGTGTAGCTCAGGGTTGAACTGTGGAGTCCTTGGGGTTCTCTGAGCTTGGTTGTTTTCTTGCAAATGTTTCATTACCTAGCTAGGTAATATCTTCAGTGCTAGAATGGAGTGGGGTTTGCTTTCTGTTTATAGACTGCGGCATGCCCTGCCTGTGCTGGTGGGGTGTGGGTTTTGTTTTATTTTTTTCCCTCTGGTAGTTCCTTGATTAAGGTATTGTTTACTGCTTGTATGTTTGGTGGTAATCTTGATGTTAACCTCTGCTTATCTGGGTGATAATTGCTGGTGAGGAGATGTTCTGGTCTTTTGTTTTCCTTTCTATTGTCTTTTGAAGAGTGTGTAGATGCTGTTAATCTCTATGTGCCTGTTGATGGCTGCCTTGTCTGAATACCAAGCTTCCAGGGATTCCCTCGCATTTTTGGATTTAGCTTGGTCTAAGATGCTGACAGTTTCCCAGTTGAAACTATGGTTAAGTCTGCTCACATGATTTCCACGGCACCATTTTTAAGCCAGCTTTTGCAGCCCTGCCGCATTCAAGCCTCAGTCTTGCCCTCACCAAGTAGCAGAGGAAAGAACAGACTCTGACAGCTTTCAGCAGAACAATTAGTGCTTATTAAATTATCCTATAGCAGAAAATGTGATCTGACTGGCAGGTGACTGGAAGAGAGTCTCAGAGGTTTCCCACAGCCTTTTAAATGGATGGCTGGAATCAGGTAATCTACTCTAATTGGATCAAGCCTCTCACTCCTTTTTCAAATGTGTTGCTTAGCAGAGGAAAAAAAGAAGTGTAAGCCACTTCAGGTGGTCTAACCATAATATAGTAGATCGAAAATCCATTGTCACCAAGCAGCTAAATTTACAAGAGATAAAAAAAACTGCAGGAGAGTAGACATTAAAAGCTTTTCTGCAAAGACTGATCAAATCCTAAAAATGACCATCAAATACTGTATATCCCTTTTTGTATAATGTTATACAAATATTGATCTCAACTGCTGAGAACAGGAAAGGCTAGACACGACCATGGTAAATGTGTAGGTTTAACTGTCATGGTTGGACAGGAGTTTACAAAGAATAACTATAAGAAGTATGTATATGAGGATAACTAAAATGCTGCTTCCATTCCATAACTTCTCTGTGTATGTCCTCCTTTCCTTTCCCTCGAATGTATTTTTCCCCCAGTCAAAGCCAAATGAAGGAGAAAATTACTCAAGATAAAAGAAGCCGTACAAAGAAGCCCCAGAGAAGTTCAAGGCTTAAAAAAAAAATCTCACACTCATACAAATGCACATTCCTACTTGCTTTATATGTGATTGGGGGTGGTTCAATCTTAAATGCATTAAACTGCCATCATCACATTTTAGTAAAAGACCAAACCACTTTACATCAAGATTCATGTTGGAAAATTAAAATATTTATATGAGAGTAATATTTCACTTATGCAGTAAGGTCATCTCCTGCATTTTAATAAGATGGATTGAATCCAGGCTTCCCTTAATTCATGGAAAAGAGCAAGATCCAGTAAAGCCTTCTGCTAGATAAAAAAACAAATTGAGTCAATTTGCTCTGTGCCCACATTCCGTGCCATTTCACAAAACTATTCTGGAGGGTGGGCTGCCTCTCCCCTTTTACAAAGTAGTTTTTCAAGGTACTCAAGGCTTGAATGAGAAAGAGGAATGGACAAATTGCCTCTTCTTTCTTCCTTCAGCATAAACTCCAAATCCAACACGTCCTGAGAGAGAGAAGGGCAAGGCTGGAAAATAAGGGATAAGAGGTCACCTTGCGTATGTTGAAATCAAGGACATTTGAGGTTTTCCTCCAAGACCATCAGGGCTAGATCAGGAAAGCTGATGGCCAATAGGACAGGTGATACACCAACAGAGCATTCTAAAAGCTGTGAAGTTCAGTGATAGAGACTTGGTAAACCACCGTCACTCCATCTCCCCATTAAGATCTTGCTGCTGCTGCTGCTACACAGACAATTCAGGTTGGAAAAGTTGGGAGCCAAGTCACCATGGCACAAAGCAGATCGATTGATCGATCTACCTACCTACCTATTTACTTATTTATTTAAATTTATTGGCCACCCAACTCCAGTGGACTCTTCTCTGTTGAAGACCTGATCCCAGGCAGCTGTTCATACATGTATTGGCTTAGTGTTCGGTAGTAGCATAACTTCAGCCCTGTAGGAGAGTAAGTGTAGAGAGCCATGGAGATGGCCTTGAAGGAATATTCAGAAGCTATTACAGAAACAAGGGCAGAAGAATTCCTTGAGTTCTGGGGAAGGAGATAGCATTAGGAAGAGACTCGGGTTGGCTCCTCCCTCACCCAATGGGAGTCTAGGAGGGAGGGAAGGCAGAACACAAGCAGGGTTGCAAGATTCTCTTCCTATAGCTTAACTCAATAACATAGTTATAGCCTTCCTGTGGAGTTGGTTTCTTGATCTATCTACCCCGTAGGGCTGACAGTAAGCTATTTTTAAATGGGAGACAACACTAATCATAGGGAATTTTTAGAAAAGTCAAGCAGTTCTTCATGGGGAGGAAGAAGGAAAAATCCAGGTAGAAGAATCCATTAGACCTATGTCAGAAAGATGAAAGGTAATGAAGCATAGGGCTTTTTTCCTTTCATAAATCAAAACCCCCTGCCCCTCTTTCAGCAGAAAGGTTAGGAGAATGCAAAAGCTTTGGGTCCTATGGCTTTAACTCCTCTCATCCTGCTCCCAAATGTTTTTTGTCCTTTTGGTATTAGAGGACAACCAACTCCAGGTCTGTCTAGACTCAGAGGACATCTGTTATGCTCTGTCTCCTGTGTTTGATCACTGGAGAGAGGAATCTAAACAATCCTGTGATTTCTGAGGTACCAGGAAATTGTAATATCACGCCTTCAGGTCTGACGTGTTTAAATGTCTTGTAATCCTATTACAATCATGTTTTTTAAATACTTTATCTGTAGAACAATTAAGCATCACAAGAAGTGTGACACACTTTATGCAGAAAATGCTTTTACATATACATAAACACAGTTTTGATCATCATCACTAAGATAGCCATGAACCAAAACTGAAACATATTTGACATTATTACTAAAAACTAAAGCCTTAACAGCATCTAACTGCAGGGGCAAACTACCTCTTTCAGCCAGTAGGAACATTTGGAAGTTTTAAAGATGAGAGGCACTTTCACGAAATGGCTACCAAAGCCAGTCACAACATTCCTATCTTCCAGAAGCCAAACAGGTGAGCCTCCTCAGAAGTACTCGTGTTCCATCTTTTTTTTTCTGGGCAGGTGATACTTATAAACAAAGCACGTGGATTACAGCTATGCTACAGAGCCAAGGTGGGGCCTAGAAACATTTTTGTAAATAATGAAGCTAGAGTCTGGCCCTTCACAGCACCTAGCTTCTCATTTATTCATTAAACCAAACCATGTTAAAAAGTCAGGTGGTGCAAGGCTAGCAAGGACTAACAGAGGGGTCTTCCCAGGATTCTACATCATCTGTCTCTGTAGCATACCATAGATTATATAGTAAGTAGCCAATGTATGAATGCAGAAATGTATTTTTGCCAATTCAAGCATTCCCCAAAGGGGGACAATTCCAGATGACCTGCACAGCTCCTCCTGCCACCACCTCAAATGTATACACATCCTGTCCCACAGGGATTATAGAGAGGGGAGAGGAATACAAGAAGGAAAAATGTGATTTTGCCCAAGCAGATAGGATTCAATGCATGTTTGTTATTGATGACAACTCTTTCTGGTCATTTCATAAGGAAGTTAGTAAAATAAAATGGTCAGTGTTAATTGTGAATGTTATTTTATGACAATGAAAAAAATGATAAGCAGTTGATTGGTACATTTAACCATGGTAATATGGGGAAATGAAATCTGGAAAACCAGCCATTCTAAAATAGCAAGAGCTCATAACTTTCATTTGGAATGTCTAAACAGCAGAGTTGAAACATATAAATTATTCAAACCAATGCCTAATAAGTATGAGCCTGCTCTCTAATAATGTTGTAATGGCCTGTAGCATACAGCTGGTTTTATCTTTTCAGATATTAGCCAAGAGAAAATCCTGTAACAATGCAGTATACAGATTGGTATGAAAGATTTCATTGCCACATTCTGCTTGTAGGTCTCTCCAATGATTTTGCTTTCGTAACTAGGGGATAGAATGCTAATAAAGATGGCACTTGTTTCATGACGGAAGAATCCCTGATGTAGAGGCTAGTGAATTCCATGGGCTGAATCAGGAAATCCAACTGTTTTTATTTCTATTCATGAATCTCTAGCCAGATTTGAGCAATAACATCAAGTAAAGAGCCAATATCATTCAACCAGAGACCAGACCAAGTCCACCATTCATCCTTCCATAGGTGTGCATATTGATAAGTGCTTTCATATTGGTTGTTATGGACAGTTTATTCTAAGAGAGAAACAAAATCACCCTTCACTTTATTTCCTTCTGGAGGACACTGTCCTGTGCTAGAAGGGCAGAGCACAATAGCGTCTCTCCCCACCCTGCCTTATGTAGCACTTGTAAGAGAAACCAGAAACTGTCCCAAGGGTTAATGCCAGAGATGCTCAAAGCCATTACTGCTGATGGGAGCCTCCTGCACTGCCAGGCCTCCACACTATTGACTGTTTCTTGCATTAGCCAAGTCCCAACAGCACACAATGGCCCTTTAAATACAATTAGAGTTATTGCTAATGGAAGGCAGTAGAGTTAAGACCCTTGGCCCAAGGCAGAGGAAGATACAGCTGCTGCCAACTGCCTCCAGGGAAATCACTGGCTCGGATCAAGGGAGGTGGGGGGTAGGGAAGGTCTTTCCCTGCACTTGCTGCTGCAGAAATCTTGGCTACTTTTTCTTTCTCCTCCTTGCAGTTCTCCAGGTTGAAAGATCCTTGCTCATCTGTCCAACTGTTGCTTTGGATTACATTAGAACAAATCCCATCCATATTCACTTTATTTTTATTAATTCAGTTAGCCATGATAAAACAGAAATGCAAAGAGAACCTTTAAAAAACAGAAAGGGGAAAAAAACGAGATACCAACTGAACCTGACTACGGAGACTGCATAGTGTCCCAGCTTCCAGCTGTATGCCATTCAGCTTGCCATCTGAAAGGATACAGTGCACCTACAACAACATGGAGGCAGAAAAAAAGGGATGGCTGGCTTTCTCAACTGTCTTTTAGGCGGCATCCTTTCGCTGCAAAGGCAGTAATTGGCTGTGACTAATTACTGCGGTATCGCAAGGGGGACAAGCTGGGGAGGCCAGTGAAACAAGATAGGTATCCCCATGCCGTGCCAGGTCTCCAGCCTATTTGCCTGGATAGAAATGTCCAGTCAGTCTCCCCTCAGCAGTACAGCTACCATGCCACCTGCATGAGGGATAGGGGAACCAGTGTGATGGCTTGGGTATTCCTGGCTAATCAGAGCCAGATGCAGACTCTGCTGAACTAGGTGGTGTGCTTGCAATCTCCTCCTCATCCGAGTCCTGGAAGAGAAAGTGACACAAGCGTGGTTAAGAATATGGAAGACATGCAGGAGTAGGCACATGTTTTACAGGTTCTAAATTAAAAGAATCATCTCCGAAAAGGAAAGCCGGCATTTCCTGACTCTATGTTTATTTTATGCCCTTGCACTGAGGTTGCAGATGGTGACAACTGGGAAGGTGAGGTTTGGACAGTCACCTCATCCAGTTTGGTGGTGTGCAGGTAGGTGAAAGTAGTGACGTATTCCACACACACCATCAGCCCCAGGGAGTCCAAGAAGAGGGCCACACCACACACCAAATTGCAAGAGAATAGCTTTAAACAGTAAAATGATCTGAAGTCCATAAATCCCAAGTACCATAAGCAAATATTCAACTGCTAAATGCAAATCTAATGCATTCTCAGATCAACAAAAACAGAAGCAATCAAGATTAATTCTGAGCATGACAATCTACAACTTTCAGAAGGCGGATTATATACCAACAGCTTCTCTGCAGCAAGCCCAAGTGTTAAAAAAATCCTGTATAAAACTGGATAATGCATTTTTCCATTCTTTTTTTGAGTTTACAGCCATCATCAAGCACCCACCTCCTTCTTGTCCTCGCCTGAGGAACTTTCATCACTGGACACAAACTCCTTGCTCTTGAAGCTCTCGCCTAACTGTTTAGGAGGATTCTTGCTAACAGAAGATTTTACAGGTGTCGCTGCCTTCTTCTCTGTTCTGCCCTTCCCTGGTTTATCTGGCTTTTTCTTTTTGGCTTTCTCTCTGTACACGAGAACACAGACAGATTCTTGCAATTGCAGAGTCCCTTTGGTTTAGGAGGGATGGGGTTGGGGAAAGGGTGCTTGTGTTACTGCTCACCTCTTGGAGCTGTCCAGCTTGCCCCCCTCACTGTAGTCCTTCATGGCCTTCTCATAATCCCTCTTGGCTTCTTCAGCTTTGCGCTCCCATTCCTACAAGCCAAACAGCCAGTTCTATGCACCTCGTGTTCAAGCTGCATAATCCCTCCTCCCCATACACATATACATCAATATTAATGCGTATAACATTCCTACTAACTCCCGAGTATACCCTATCTAAATGCCATGGAAACTGAAACTCAAAAGTTACATTTCAAAACCCCAACTTCCTTAAATCAATATAGTAGTGTTTTCCCCTTAGGTTCATTTGTGAAGGTTTTGAAGTAGGTCAGTTTTAGACTCAAAAGTCCATGTGAGATTTAGTATGCCTCTGGGAACGCCTAATGATCAGGATAGGATTGCTGTGCCCTAGAAAGTCAGGACATGCAAAATGTTTGAAGGGCAAAAGATTCCAATCTTGGAACAGACTATATTCTGACCTTGCCAGAAATGGGCTATTACGAATTAGACACTCAAACGTGTCTGGAGAAGTAGGAAAAGCACCTTATGAACCATTCTGATCTTGAAATGGTTTGCTTAACTCTACTGAATGGCTCTTGGTGCCCTACAGAGCAGTGCAAGAGTAGCAGCCCTGCTAATCCAGCACAGAATCTCATTGGGTCCAGGAAGGTATTTCCCAACATTCCCACTACCAATACCAGTGTAGATCATTGCTTATTTATTTGTTTGATTTAGATCCTGCCTTATGGTCGGGAGTTCAAGGAAGCAGACACAGTGCTTCACCCTCCGATTTCTCCCCAGATCAACTTTGAAGTATAGTTTGGGTTGAGAAAGTGCAACTGGCCCAAAGTCATCCAGTGAGCTTCTGTGACAGAAAGTAGACCAGAACTGGGTCTCCCCACCCTAGCCTAACAGCTTAAGCACATAAATTCCTCAGATTTTTAGAGAAAAGTCTTTCTGGGTGCTGATGTGGACTGAATCTAGTGCTCTGTGCATGCAAGGCCTATTCTCTCCTACTATGTTTAAGGCCCCCAACAACCATACAATTTCAGAAAAGTCTATCATGTCTCATATCTCCCTAGACTTTGGTTCTATTTTTAAAATCTCAAAAATGCAATTTAAGTAATTATGCATCTTTGTACTTAAGTGGTACACAATTTGGGATTTATTACTAATACATTTCCAGAAAAAAACACAAAACCTTCATTCTCATCCCCATAAAATGGGATTCCAGTCAGCACCCATCTCTTTACCCACCTCTTTCTTCTCTTTTGACATTCCTTTCCACAGTTCTCCAGCTTTCTTGGATACATCAGTGACACTCATGCCAGGACTGTCTGATCTGATCTTGTCACGGTTAGCATTGAGCCAGAGCATATAGGCAGATAATGGCCTCTTTGGGGCATTGGGGTCTTTCCCTTTCTTACCCTGGGAGGGGGGATGACAGAAGAAAATCAAGAGAAAAGCATAACCACGTCGTAAAGACAAGCCTCCTTCCCAGTCTCTCCTACAAATAACTTAAAAGATGCATCCCTTCTGACCTGCCTAATATTTTATGCCTCTACTTTCAGATAAATGGGATAGCCAACTTGTTTCCAATTCCAGCAGCCCTCTGCTATGTGAGTTGATTCATGGGCAAGAGTCTTCTTTAGCCCTCTCCACCATCTGAATGGAAACAATCTTCCCTACAACCATGGGAGGGCAAACATTTTGAGACACTGGGCATCCTGGGAATTTTCACAGGTGCTCCCAGGAGAGGCTCCATTGACAAAATGATTGCCAGTGAAAATGGCCAATCACAAAACGCTCATTTACTAGAAATACCATTTATAAGGAGGAGCCCCAAGATATTTTTTGCAGCTTAATTCATGCTCTAGTAGATCCTGCATTGAGTAGGCAGTTGCAATAGATGACCTTGATGGTCACTTCTAACTCTATAATCCTGAAGTCTTTTTTGGTACACAGAAGCCACTTCTGTATGCCTTTCAAAACTCTCAGCTATGATATTAAAGCCTCAAGAGAGTCTGTTTCAAAGGTTAATCCCCTCATAAAAAAAGAAAGGACTATACTAAATTCATTTTTTTCCTTTAATTCAGATGTAATTTGAGGAACTGATTTTGATTTTGGAGCTTTTCTCTTCATCTAGTTAGTGTTGCTAATAGCGTCCATTCTCTGGAGACACAGAGGGAAGTTACACAACTCCAAATTGAGAGAGAGATCAGTTACTCTGAACAAGACTCAGTCTCTACTGATCTCTGAGCAACAAAAGAGATATAAGGCTGGTTCTAATTATACTGAATCCAATCATTATCTTGCTTGACAGACAGACACAGATGCATGTTTAGCTGAGTTCAGTTTTCACCTCAGACTGTTTTTTGCGGGGCTTCCGTTCTTTAACAATTTTGGCTTTTTTGGCAGGTTTCTTCTTCTCATCACTATCCCCTTCATTACTAGAAGAACTAGCAGAGGCATTGGTATCAAACCTGTCTCAAGAAAAAGTCAGGAGGGGTGGGTCAAAAATGATTAGTAAATAAGTGTGCATGTATGCAGGGACATCCATTCACAAGTTTGAATAACTTCCTTATCCTAATAAAATCTTAGATCTAATCTACAGTTCTTGACACTTTACATCACAAGATCATTATGTCAAGAACAAATCCTATAAAGAATTCTGCACAATCAATCTAGAAGAAATCAGATAGTAGAAGTTTTAAGTTCACATTACTACAAATTATTTGTTAGACATAGGAGTGTAACAAAGGTATTAAATCATTACATGAAAGAATCAAGAGGAAAAATGACTTTGAGACTCACTCTTTTATTTGAGCAAGTATTTATTTTTCTTTTCAGAAATCCATCAAACAAACCTCCCAAATAAGTAAACAAAACCACTCCTGAACATGCCCTTCTAGGCAGATTGGCTTTATTGACATCAGTGCTTGCCTCCAAGCTATTCTCCAGCAGCTGCAAGGCAAGCTTCCATAGATTTCTAATGCTCGTGATTTTCCTGAAGATATAACCTTTACTATACTATATGACTCTGTTGTGAGATCAATATATCTTCCAGATGAAATTATCTCAATATGGCAGCATCACGGTAAGATTAATTGTCCTCCAATTATACAGTCCGTTGCCTTAAAATTGCAGTTCTAAAAGTTGGCTAAGAGACGTACTAAATAAAGAAACTCAAGATGAAGTATGAATCTAATGTCACTAGATCATACTTTTATTACTTAAACAATTCCAGTCTTACCTTATTTCTACAATGCCTAGGAAACATGGTATTCCTACAGTCAAGCTCAACTGTCCTCCCTTCCCTTTCACTGTTATTACTGTAGTCATTCTTAGCACAGATATTTAATATTTCTCTCTTGGAAGTATTTTAATCTTGAGATTTTCCTGTTTCTGCATTCTTAGGTTAGCTCAATCATTTTCTAAGACATGAACACGCAGTTTAGTGTCTTCCAAATACTTTGGACAACAATTTCCCTAAGCCCCAGTCTTCAGGATTAATGTTCGGAGGTTATGGGGATAATAGTCTGGAGGGCACCAGGTTGCATATTTTGGTTCTAAGCTGAACATAGTGACCAGTGTTCACTGCAAGCTAAAGCAGCACCAGTACTTCTAAAAATATTTATTGTTTGTAAGATTTGTAGCCTGCCTGTGGTTCAGGAACTCAAGATGAAATATGAATCTAATGTCACTAGATAATACTTTTATTACTTAAACAACACTAACGTGTACCACAACTTCATTCATACACCACAGACTTTAAACAAGAGAATCTCTGACCATCTAATTTTTTTTAAACTTACTCTTCTGCCACATCTTCCTCCTCCTCTACAGGATTGAATGATTCATCTGGAAAAAAAAGGAAGTCCTTATTTCTAATCCAAAGAAATTAACAGGAAATGTGTGTGCCTATGTAGAAGAAGAGATGGAAAGATCCTAGCTGCAAGTGAAAGCAATCTGGAGAAACCAGGCCAGCCACTGAAAGAAAGAACTCACCTGTCTCCTCCCCAGAGTCCTCACTGCTGTCATTTGCATGCTCTTCACGAATCTTGCCCTCTTCCTTCATCCGCTCCAAGTAGGCATCGTGGGAGTCTTCATCAGAACCATCATATTCATCATAGGTCACATTCTTCATGCCCTAGTAACACACACATTGGGCTCCATGGATGCTAGCACAAGGGTTCCACTTGCCACAAGCAGACAAAAACTCTTCAATTGTTTTTACACCTAAAGCATGCAGAGATTCTACACCTGCAACTCCCACCATGCTCCTAGGCACACAAACTGCAGAGAGAAGGTTTCTGGTACACAAATCCCACAGATGCCTCAACAACCGATTACATGCTGCTCCCCAGAGTCTGCTAAAACACCCTTTCCCTCCCCAGGGGAAGGGAGGAATCATGCTAGTGACTTAACAGTGGATTAGGTAGAAGCCACTCCTGGAGCAAAGCAGGCTACTGCCCCATCCCTGTGGTTCATGCAAGGTTATACTATGGTGATTAGAAATGTTCACCACAGCCATGCAGAGGAGACCTGAACCAAGAGGAGGAAGAGGAGGGGATAATCGCACAGACCTTTTTCTTCTACAAGGAGAGAACAGAAATTGAGAAGGAAGAAAGCTCTGGAGAGAAAGAGAAACCCCCAGCCCACCCCAAGCAGATCAGGAACAGGACTAGACAGCAATTGCCTTTCCTTGTTCTCTCTTGCCCACCCCCTGAAACAGCTACCTCCTTGAGTCCTCGATTCTTGATGTTCAATTTCTTAGCGTTCACAAAGTCAAAGAGTTTGCCATATTCTTCTCTGCAGGGAAGAGAAATCATAGGAAGTATAATCTAGCATAGGACCGATATTCACCTGCCTATGACAGAAGCAGACCAAACAGGAGCAATACAATTTTTTGTTGGTATTGCAGAGAATTGGGGGGGGGGGGGGAAGAAGCGATGGGCGGGTGGAGGAAAAGGATCAAGGCAAGATGAAGATCAAATGAAAAAACATTTGAAATCACGGGTCACAGTAGCAGACAACCAATACAAACAGCAGTTTTTGTTTTTGATCATAAGGGTTTTGCCAGCATCCTCTGAAATGCAAGACAGCCTACACATCACAAAGCAGCAACTGAGATGGATGGTATCCCTCAACAGCTCTGCTTGGTTACATCCACTTACCTCTCTATGCTGCTGAAAGTGTATTGTGTCCCCTGCTTAGTTTCTATCTCAAAGTCAAAGGAGCGTGTTGTTGTGGTCCCACGAGCAAAGTTGACAAAAGCAATCTCATCAAACCGGATGTGAACAGGTGGCTTGTGCACATAGATGAAGCCACGTTCCAAAGGATACAAGAGCCCTGAACTGGCCTTGTAAGAACAAGTGATGCACTGGGCTCCGGAATGTCTAACAAAGGAAAAGAAACATCAATATAAATTTTGTTAAGCCAGATAAAGGCAGCTATTAGAAAACACAGGGACACCTTATCAAACCAGGGAGCCTAACTATCCTATGTTACTTTACCACCAGCTGGCTTAACCTGTTAGTAACCAAGAGGAAAAGGTACTTAGTATAGATAGATTCAATGTGTTATTCATTGTACCTATCACCCAAGTCTTTATGCCTTTTTTTTCACTCTCCTACTAAACACTGAAAGCTGATTATTCACAATTCATCTGTTCCTACAATCAACATTCCTTACCCCTGAAAGTTGCCTGGGACAGTGATCTTGCGGTTCACAAGGGCTTTCATGACACGACTGACCATCTCATATAGAGAGCCAGACATATTTTTGGTGAGCCGTCCCTCAAAGCGCTTCTCGACTTCATCCCTTTAAGTAGAGAGAATACAAATCAAGACAGAGCCAGACTCCCCATGCAATACTAGGACACTGAGAAAACAGGCGAGCCTGGGAGTTAAGAGTAATAACAGAGAACGGATGGAGACAAGCCCAGTTCTAAAACAGCTAACTGCACTGCTACCACATAAATGACTTTATTTCACATGAACAGTCAATTTTCACAATTATCTCTCACACACATGTACATCCCCATATGAACAAATGCAAGACCAAATACAAAGGCTTTCAGGTTATTGGACTATGATATAAAGCAATGTGTGAATCTAGCCACTGTGACTTATTTAACAAGCCAAGGCCTAAGCAACCATGGCTTCCTGAGATGTATGAATCTTGATTATAGAAGAGTACTTACTCATTCATGTTGAGGGTCAAGGAGATATCCTCATCCTTTGAGAACAGTAGAATAAGGAAGTGATAGCGAGTTTGGCCTTGCTTTATAGGAGGGTCTAAGCTGATCTGGAACAAAGCAGAGACAGCAGTAACTATATATATATATGAATCCCAGTCCAGAAGAGCCATTCCAGAAGTCCATTAAACATGCAGCAAGGACAGTTTCCTAAGGAGACTGGTCTTATCTCTCAGCATGATAGAATGAGAACACTGAAACTGAGGAAATAGCTGCCCAGCATCTCTCCACTCCTACTATAGTCCAAAAACACAAAAGAGATGTGAGTCCAGCCAGACAGACATTATATGGAGAACATATAGTTCAATAAAGTTCCTATTATTTCTATAATAACCAAGAAGATGGACATCTATCTGGAATAATTCAAAACTATTAAAACTAGGAGAAAGAGACCATTTCTGGATTCTTCCTTCCACCAGAAAGGGATATCAAGGATGAATAATTTTACTTTTTGGATTTTAAATTAGTTATACAGAATTTAAGCAGTTAGTCTCTCTCACAAAAGACTAAAGGAGGTTTTTGAACAAAACCTATTTTGAGAAGCGACCACAGTGCTTACATCTCACAACAAACATGTTGATTATGATTCCAAAATTCCTCACCACAAAAAACATCTGGCGCTGGTCTTTATGGGGAAGTAAGAAAAGTCGCAGAACAGTAGTATATGGGATTTTGTAATCAAATGTTTTGCCATGGAGGTGCAGGAAAGTAGGATAGATACGGATATCATAGCGTCCACGAGGAGTCAAGCACTGCAGTTCTCGGAAGATGCAGATAGCATCTCCAGTAGCCTGGATGACATCCGCTTTTGATAGCACATTCTGGGCAAATGCCTGCAACATTAATGAGAGTTTTATGAACAAGCGTTTCCTCTTCCACTCTGTCACCTCAACTTCAGGTTCAACTTACCTCCACGGGATCCACGCCATCCTCCTGAGTGGGTGGTACATAGAAGCGGACCTCCATGAGTGACACCTCAGCATCATCATTCTGATGGAACTCCAGAGTCACCTCATTCTTGCCAGTTGTGCACTGGGACACATTACTGAGAGGGATTTCAAAAACGGGTTGCTCCCCAATGTCAAAAGATAGAAGTTGCCCTTGCAAAAAAGAAAAGATTTTTTTTCACCAAAATACATTACCCTATATTTCACATCCTGCTAAGCCATAATGTACTTAGCACACTGGCTTTGGTTTCACATGATGGTGCAAACCACTGGGTGATTTGCAAACTAAGGTTTATATAGAAGGGGTGGGCAACCTTTTGACTGTTGGGAGCCACATTTAACATAGAAGAGCAGGGCCATATCAAGCAGGAAAATGATATAAAATGGATAGGACGCTATCAGGGCTGGAATGTTCAGGGTTCTTCTGCAGTTTTGTTGGGGTGGGTGGGAGGGGGGAGGATTGGGGTGGGTAATTTTGTTTTTTAAATTATATAAGCCTATTTTACAGTACAAGCTACCTCAAAAACAACATCTCCAGTATTTAGCATCAAGGATCATAAATTTTGGGGAGCTGCAAAAAGAGGTTGAGTCATATGTAGTCCTGGTGCTATAGGTTTCCATTTTCTGGGTTATGATTTAGCATAATATGCAAACTCAGTCAACTGTTGTTTGTTTAATAAGCCATGATTACAACAAACATTGCTTAGCCCCATATGTAAACTCAGCAACTACCTCATAGTCAACAGTCAATCCCTCCCCAAAATAACTAAAAAAACCTCCATCTCTTTCTATTAGTTATGTCTCATTGAGTTCTGTTTCCAACTATCAATTTCCATGGAGTGGGATATCAGCTATAGTGTAAAACTCACCTCCAAATTTGACTGTCCCCCAGTTCCAACCTTTCACACATAGATCTTTCTCAGCAAGCTCTAAATGAAAGTGGGTTTTGAAGAAATCTGAAAGTTTGTCAAACTCCTAAGGATGAAAACAGCCAATTTTCACACCAGCAAGCTAAAGACACGTACAGCAGTAATTTGAAGTAAGTCCCTTTTTGTACACTAGAGAAATTTAGATTATACTTCAGATATGAAATCATACTACAGCACAGGGCCTAAAAATATAATATTAAAAACATTATGTGGGAGTTGAGCCATTAAAATAAAGAATTAAAGGATCTGTGTATTTTACCAGCATCGCTTTCTACAACAAATGCAAACATATCTAAAAAGACCCCAAAACTATACTTGCTTTGATTTAAACTGGGCTACTGGTGATTTGCATAGATATATCTGTGAAATTTTCCTGGCTTGGTAGAGAAGTGGTTTGCCATTCTTTTTTTCAGGATTTTTAAAAAACCTCATTGAATCAACAGCTCTAGAATTTATCTCCCATCCAAGTACAAAGTAGGGCCAACTCTGTTTAGCTAATCAAGGTCAGCTAGGCGCTGTCACTGGCTGATGCAAGTATCTCTAGTTACAGCTAAATAGGAAACAAGCATTGCTGCTACAAGTGCCATTCGTGTAATAAACAGCAGCATAAGATCCAAGGCTGAAAGGCACACTGGCATAATCAGATTAGATATCCAAATGCAAACTCTCTTGCTATAGCGAACACTCCAGTAGCAGATTTTAAAATAACTGCCTATCCAAATAAAGCTCTGCATTCTTCTCTAATGCATCATGTTCAAAAACAAACCTGTATCCAAAGGGCCTTACCGTCTCTCTGAACCCATCATATTTGTAGACATGGCCACTCTTAGTAAGCAGTTTGAGGCCGTGGCCCAGTGCTACTCGCCTCCAGACACCCTCTGCCAATTCTGAGGCCTGAATGTTGTCAACTTTCCCAGTTTTGCTGTTCTTGAAAATCACACCTTGACGGCTTAGCCGCAGACGGCCATCATTCTAGCCCAGGATAAACAGAAAATGTTAGTAAGAAAACAATAGTGAATAGCAGATGAAAGCAGAGGATGGTACCTAACCTTTTTAGGCAAGGGAACACCAAAATGCTTCAAACTCCTATTTAAAGGAGGAAGAAACTATTTCCTCCTCTAAATTAAACAAAAATAAAAAAACGTATGTCCTAAGTATCTTCATTCTTTCAAGATCCTTTAAGATCCTCTTTAAAATTTAGAATCACTGGCAGTAAACATACATCCATATAAGTAAGCAGTTGCAGAAATCTGCACACATAATGTGAAAACCTAGTTCTCTGGAGAGGTTCATAATGCTGGAAAAGGTGGAAAGAGAGGGAAGAAGACAACCAGCAGCAAGGTGGATGGACTCAAGTTACAATGGCAATGAGTGCACCATTGAAGGAGCACCTGAAGGAGGCTGAGGACAGATTGACCCAATAACACATAATCTATCAATCAATCAAGTTGCAGAAATTCCTTCTAACATTGTGCCCAAACAATTGAAATGTGGCAGGCTACATTTCATATATATGCTTGATCCCACCTAGACTGGACATGCAGAATTTAGTACCATTGAAGCCTTGGCTATAGACTAGGCTAAGCAGTGGCTTTCTCATCAATTAGAATACGTAGATGCTTTTGCAGAACAAAATAAATGTTCTTGCAAACCTAATGAGTGGACCATTGTTCTGATTCAATTTAAATTAATGCCTCATTACTCAATCAAAAAAGGAACCTAGAAAGAAAACATGGCAATTTGTTCTTGTTTGATATTCCAGGTGCCCTCACTATATCTATACTGCCATTTGAAGATTATTTTTCTCAAGATACTAGACAATAGTATGCTTATTCAATTAGCATTATCTCCCATGCATCATACACTATAAACTTGTAACTGTAAAGCCATGTAGTTAGCCTTTGTTTTGTATACAAGGAGAAAGCATACAGCTTTTGAACAAACAATTCAGGATTATGGAGAACAGTATATTATCCATGACAACTGCCACAAATGTATTAGGACTGAAAACCAACATTAACGTATGCAGGAAGAGAGAGCTATTACTAGAAATCAAGCTAATAACAAAACAGCAGCAGTGGGACATACAATACTACAACACAAATCACTCAGTAATTTTTAGACGTTTGGACTATTCATTTTTAAATTAAGCTAAGCTAAACTAAACTGGTTCCCTATGCATTTTTACAGTGACAATATCCTGAGTGATATACCATTATTTTGCCCAGTTAGGCCCAAAGTGGCACTAACAACATTAAATAATTAAAAAGGCCTTACAAGAATTATGATTATCATCAGCAATTTCAAGATACATTTCAGTGATTAAGGTACAGTAGCATCATGGAAATTCTACAATCCCTAAATCAGAATTCTTGAGAGGCAAGGTCTGTTCCATTACAGAAATATGTTATGTTATCTACAAACCTTATCTTCATACAATCGTATAAATGTTTCTCATTTAACACAGTTTACAAGTCCTCCCTCCGAATTATCAAGATCCATCTATTCAGAAATGTTACTACATCACCTACCATAGATCCCTTCACCTCTTGGTATATTTCATTGAACTCCAATGTATCTGCCATGCTGACAGCTCCCTGCCCACAATGGCAGGGGCTGGTGTCAGATCACTAAAGTGTACTGTTTAGGATAAGGTGTTGTGCAAGGAATCACTCAGGACGTCAAGCAGAAGTCTTAGTGACTGGCATGTTCTACCCTGAGAGAAGCAAAGGAAGCCCTGAGAAACCAAGAACACTGGATCTCTTCTTTAAGAAATCTGGAAAGGAAACAGATACATAAAAACATTTACTTCCAAGACAAAAACAACCAGTTTCCCTTTACCGTTGCAAACCAAGCACTCTCTTCATGCCAAACCAGCTCTAATAACAGTATCCCAGTGGCAGTTTCAAAAAAGTCAACATGGAACTTTATTAAGTTGCCCCAACACCATGGAGCCCACAAGGAATTTACCTGCCTTCCGGGGCAATTCTTTACTGCCCTTGCCAGTTCAGAAGTGCGTCAGGAAGATTTATTTAGAGCACTTTTGCCCCACCTGGGAATGGCAGTCCCCCAACACACTGGATGGGCGCCAGGCTAGGAGAGATTGATGTCAGAGATCGCAGCTCTAGACAGCCGGCGAGCGCAGAGGCGCAGACATAAGGCCGCTTCCACCACAACGCCGGCAATGCGTCGCCCAGCAGTTTCATGCCCTGCCGCGTCGCAGCCGCCACGACTCCCGGCCCAAGCCCCGCATCACTCACCCCTCTCTCGCCAGACACAGTTTCCCGCCTGCGCAACACGAGTCCCAAGCAGCCCCCTTCTGCTGCCACCGGAAACCAACCTCACTTCCGCCTTCCGAAGTTACAGACCGACTGTCGATCCTGCGAGGCTCCGAGCTGGTGTTTCTTCCGGCATGCTAAACTTCCGATCAAAAGGGATGGCGGCTCTGTCTACGTTTCTCTATGAATGCAGAGTAATTCCACTCTAGCCCTTCGCGTCTCTATGGCCCAAGTCTTGGCGCGCCTTTGGGTTCTGATTAAAAGCGCCCAAAAGTGGGGTGGGATTTCTGGGGGGGATGTTAACCTTTGCTTTCTTACAGTCGGAAGCCGTGGTGGTGAGAGGTGTCAGTATTTTCTGTAGGCACCTAGAAAAAAGTAGCCTTGCCTTTCTCCTCTAATTTTATGGCAAGGACTAAAGCCTCCCGTGTTAGGCAAAGCTATTCTTATTGAAAGCATTTTCCCGCCTTCTCTGGCGAGATGGTTGGATAGGTGACGATTTGCCTGAAGGCTGTGGGGTACCGAAACAGAATTTTGCTTAAACAAAGTTAACAGGCAAATATAGTAATGCTGTAAAAATGAATACAAAAGCCATCCAGCCGTTCCCTTTCAGGGCAAACAACATTACACAGCGTAGAAAGGAAGTAAAAAATAGCTGAAGAAATTAAAGGCATAAGAAAATAAAATAGAGGTAGATCTAGTCTGCATTAACACTTTTTGCTCTGTCTCCTTTCATTACAAATCATCGTGCTGCTATCCCGCCCATACACCACTTCTGGCTATAATGCTTGTTTTGTCTTTCAACGCCTTGCTTCCCATTTTCAGGATTTTATCGACTCCATCCAGCCACAAGTTTCTTGTCAGTCTTCCCCTTCCTCTGGCCCCTTTCACCTTTCCTTTGTATACTTTGCAGTCAGCCCTTATTCATTCTCTCTGTAAGGTCAAACTGCTTCAAACTACTTCTTTCATACTGGTCGCTCACTTTTGCATCCAATTCACATTCATTCATCACCTATTCATTCATTCTTGACCCCCTCTTCATAAGTACCCCATTCCACTGCATTCAATTTTTCTTTTTTTCCTGACCTACCCAACTCTCACTTCCATAAATGAAGTGGGCAGAGACACAGCCATTTTTACTTCTTTAAGAAACATTCATTTTTCTTCACAACAGACCACATACAATCCACTATTTTTTACCAAGATCTTCTTTAAGATTTTCCATTTTTAGAAAACATTCAACCAAGGTACTCAAATTCAAGCATTTGTTCAAGTCTTTTTGCCATTTATGTAAAACTTGCAATCATTTACTGTTTTCCTTGTTAAGTACAACTATTCTCATAATTGATGTGTTAATTTTCAGTTTCATACTCCTTGTTGCATCACACAGTCTACTTAATGTTTGTTACTTTACTTCCATCATTCAGAGTTTCAGCCAGCAACAGAAAATTGTCTGCATACAAAAGTACATGACATGTATAATTTATATTTCCAACCAATACTCTTTTAACATCATCACAGTATATATTTATCCATCAGCACATTAAACAAGCCAGGAGACATCACACATTCTTGTTTTATTCCCCCTTCAGTGTTGAACCATTCACTTAAGTATTCCATTTATTTTCAAGCATTATATACTTCCAACATATGCTGCTCTTACCACATCTAGCTAACCTTCAATTCCATTTTTTGGCAAAACATTCTATAATTCAAACCTCTACCTATTATCATATGTTTTCTCTAAAGCAACACTCATCCAACAAAATGTCATTCTCAGATTCCTACATTTCTCAATGACCCACTGAAAAGTAAAAGCAGTCACCTGCATTTCCCAAATTTTGATCACTGTCATATTTTGTATTCTTTCAGTCAGAATTCTGCTAAACACTTCTCAAGCACACTTAAAAAACTAACCCGTGTCATTTTTGCATTTACCCATGCTACCTTTCCCTCTAGAGAAGGGAACAGTAGCAGCATTCTTGCAATCTTCAGGCACAGATGCAGTTCTCACACATATGTTAAGCATGTCACACTGTCACTGCATAAACAAACCACATCCATATTTTAACATGTCTCCATTTATACCATCTACATCTAAAGTCTTACCTGGTCACTTCATGTCTTGACTACTGCAACACACTCTACGTGGGGCTGCCCTTGAAGACCAGAAACTTCAGCTGGTCCAGAATGCAGCGGCACAGGCAGTGATGGGCATGCCTCGGTATGCCCATGTAGCACCTGTGCTTTGCGAGCTGCGGTTGTCAGTTTGCTTCTAGGTGCGATTCAAGGTGCTGATCACTACCTATAAAGCCCTATATAGCATAGGGCCTGGTTACTTGAGGAACTGCCTATCTCCCATAGTATATGCCCAACCAGTTTGATCTGGTAGGATTGGCGTGCTCTGGTTTCCATAGATTAAACAGTGCCACCTATCGGGGCGCCGGAAGCATACCTCCTCTGTAGCAGTGCTTGCCCTCTGGAATGAGGTTCTCCCTGAGATTTGAACGGCTCCCACCCTGTTTTGAAGGGCCTTAAAGACCTGGCTCTTCGCCCAGGCCTTTGGAGAGGATGATTAATATCCTTTTTTTTTCCTTTTTGTTCCCTTCTGGATTTATTTTCCTTGCCATTGTTGTTCTTCTGTCTTGTGCTGTTTGTGTGTGTGTTTCCTATTGTTCTTTGTTTTTAAATGTTTTAATGACTGTAAGCTGTCCAGAGTTATTGGGAGTCAGGTGGCATATAAATTTATATTATTGTTGGTTGCACAGTCAGCCAGATGTTTAGACTGGATTTGGCACTTTTATCCACCTATCGCATCCTTCCCAAGGACCTGGGATAGGCAGATGTTGTTTGATGGTGTTAAAGGTATCATCACAGGATGTAGCTGTTCCAAGTAAAGCTGCCATTTGCAATTCACTGATGGTGATTTTGTCAATGCTGATGGTCTTCAAGTGGTATTCCAGATGTTCTGGGATTGCACCTAAGGCACCTATTACTATTGTTACTATCTTTGCTTTCTTTTGCCATAGTCGTACTAATTCTATATGCAGGTTTTTATATTTTGTGATTTTCTTCAATTCTTTCTCTTCTATTCTGCTGTCATTATTATTATTATTATTATTATTATTCAGTACTCTTACAGCATTTATGACTTTTTTTCATCCATTTTTTCTTGGACACTAACACGTTTCACCCCAAATTATTTCACCACTTTTATTTTTAATTCTGTAGTATTGACTTTGATGTAGGCATCTTGTTTAGTCCTCTTCACCCATTTCCAAAACATTTTTTAAATTCCATCAAAATCACTTTATGGTTTCTCTGCCTCATTTATTTTTAATTGTTCCTTGCTCTCTTTGACTGCCACAGCTACTATGACTAGCAGTGATGTTATCAAAAATAATTTCATGCAAAGTATAAAGGGAATTGATCTCAAAGACACCTTTCAAGAATTTATACTGGAGATCAGAAAATATGATCAAAATAACTAAAATAAAATCTTTAGATCCATTTGCTTTTAAAAAAATCAATGGCTTGCTGATTTTATTGCTGGTCTGATAAGGGCAATTACTTAAGCAGACTTATTTATTTGATGTATGTCTGCATTCATTTGATGTTCAAGGTTACACCAGGTTAAAGATGAAATATCCCCAGATGTAGGTGGCCCTAACATCCACAGCCACTCAGTCTTGATAGGTTTGAGTCAGAGATGGTTCCTCCCTGTCCAAACCTGTACAACCTCCAGGCACTGGGACAGAACTTCAACAGCCTCACCTAGCCAGCCTGGAGGTCAAAATATATAATTGGGCACCATCAGCATACTGTGATACCAAACCCCAAGCCAGTGAATGACCTCACTCAGCGGTTTCATGTAGATGTTGAATAGGACAGGAAAGAGAGTCGAGCTCTGTGGCCATCCCTCAAGAAAGGGCCCTAGGGAGCATCTTTTCCCCCACAACAGACACCCACTGAAACTGGCCCTGAACGGAGGAAGACAACCACCATAAAACAGTGCCTCCATCTTGTGGCCCTGCGTTTTTTCCCTCCATGCTTACAAAAGTTTGTATGTGTTTACCGTACTTCCTGGCAGTATTCAAAAGACTGGTTCATTCAAAAGATTCTTGTCTTCCCTGGATGGGTCTTCGACTCTTTGCCAAGGGGTCCGCATAACACAACAGTGTGATTTGTTTTGTTTTGCTTTATTGTATTATTGTAAACCATAGGATTGGACAGACTGAACCCAACCCAATGTGGTTTGTTTAATAACCCAGGGTCAACTAGACCATGAGTTAGGTCTCATCCTCAGAGCCCCAGAGAACGTGCTTTCCTCCCATCCTCAAGAAGAGGCCTGAAAAAAGTGGGGCTTCTTATTGAATAGGGAAGCAGGGCTGTGTTGGCACCAAGTCCAAAACTTTCCACACGCATCATCTTCAAAGCACGCACAGCTCTCTCATGCAGAGCGTCTTTAAAATGCATTTGGGGGTTTTTATTCTTTCCAGACTCAGTCTTAATCTGAGCCTGCAACAAAAAATGCATTTTTGTTTTCTTTCTACATGTACTATCTCTTATTTCTCCCTGGGGCAGTAATTCTCAGACTGACAAAAGAGATCTGGAGCATAAATGTTTTACCAGCTTAAAGTAACTTTCCAGAGGGGAGATTCACTGCAGTTGCTATCCATGGAATTGCTCTCAATTTCTCTCTGTTAGATCAGGGTAGAAATATATTAGGGTAGAAATATATCACTTAATTTTTCCTCACTCTAACAGTAAATCTCAGTTGCAATAGATAAAGAATTGCTGAACTGTAAAAACATTGGGAAACACTTCTCCAGAGTGACAGTATGTGAAAAAAAAAATCATATACCTTTAATCATTCAGGCTGGATTTTTTGTTGATGGTTAAAGAGGTAGGATTGTCTTTTGAATTTGATTTAAAATGTTTGGTTTAAAACACTTTTTCCTCATGTTTTTCCTTAGCTTAAAAAAAATTCAAAGAACAACGTAAAAGAAAAGGGTGATAGTGCCACTGGTTCATCCACTTTTTCTTCTTCAGATCTTGTTGTGTCTCAGTAGTTGACAATAACAAATGTTAATTTACATCCAATATTACAGAAAAAGAAGCTGGTCAATGTGAGGCCTAAAAAGAGGTTACATTTGCTTATTAATATAAATATTAATTTACGTAATATTTTTAATCAATTAGTCCCAACCATTTCAGCCCAAACCTTAGTTTGGCTTTTATTATTTCCTGTTGTCAGTTATATGTAATTGACACTTTATTACGCTTGTGCAACTAATTATGCAAACATAGCTGCTAAGTTGCCATCACTGTAATTTTTGACAGAGTATGTGTTAAAGCACTGTACAAATGACTCAAACTCTTAGTCATTTCACATTTTTTTCCTGCTGTGTCTATACATATTTCTCCATGTATATTGAAAAAGAGTGAATCTTTTCTTTTAATAGAGTTGGATTGTTCAGCCAATAGGAAAACTTCTTATTAGAATTACTCAATACATGCTTACCGCAGCAAGACTTCTTTATGCACAATTTTGGAAAACCCAGACACTACCAACAATACAAGAATGGTTGTTAAAACTGATGGATATGGCAAAAAATGATAAACTTATTGAAAGAAAACTCAAACAACTACTACCTTAAAGAATGGAAACCATTGATGGACTATTTGCAAAATGCAGGTGGGGTGAAGCTTACATGGGGATTTGCAGATTAGATTATAAATGTAATGGGATATGTTTAGACAAAGAATTATTCCTATTTAATGTATTAAAAACTAGCACTTATGATAGCCTTATTATTTTTAAGACCAGAGATAGACTGGAAGTTATCTATTTTTCATTTCTTTTCTTCTTTTATTTTACCTCACTGTTTCTTTTCCTTTTCCTTATATTTTGTATTTCAAATTTTCCTTTTCATTTCTAACTTTTAAATATGTATCTTTAAAATCTCAGTAAAATATTATATAAAAAAAAAAGAGTTGGATTGTTCAGCCAATATACATGGAAGTGTTTGTAAGAGGTGCCCCTAAAGTTATATTGTATGAGCAGTATTCCTTTCATTGATTCTACGACAACTCCTCAATCTGTATTTCTTCCTAGGAGGAGTCTTTGACAACAGCCCCGCATTTAACATATATTTGACATAGCCTTGAAAAGCACATCTTATATTTCTCTTATGCTGCTAGACAAATTACTGTACATATTTCTTAGTTTCTGCTACCTAGAACTATCTGAGATCACACATTCCTAAATCTGCTATAAAAACAATTAAGTGGGTCAGATTATAGAAGCTGAAGATCTAGAGACACCAAAGTGACAGAACAGTGTAGGAAAAAAATCCTGATTTAGTGTATATTAATGCTCTGACATTCATTTCGGCAGTTACAGATCATTTTTAGACTGCAGTATAATCACTATAGCAAAAACATTTTTATAGAAATGGAGAGTTAGAGTAAAACCCTATACCTGGCATATGGAAATTAGAATCTTTCAAAAAATAACTGATTAACCTCCCATACACTTCTACTTATTAATGACTGCTCTATAGATCCCAGTACCTGGGCTGACAAATTGTCCAAATGATATAGGCCTTATTAATCCTAGAGAGCCAGTCAGGTTAAGGGCATGGGGCTAGGAAGCGGGAGATCAGGAGTTCTGGTCCTGCCTTCGGCACGAAGCCAGCTGGGTGACCTTGGGTCAGTCACTCTCTCTCAGCCCTAGGAAGAAGGCAAGGGCAAGCCACTTCCGAATCTTTGCCGGGAAAACTGCAGGGACAGGCAGTCGCCGCAGCTAACAAATAAGCACAACGGCAGGACACAGAGCACTTTCTTTGTACAGAAAAGGTCATTGATAAAATAATTCTGGAATCTTTTCTCTTGGAGAATACAACTGAACCAATGCACCAGCATTAGATTTCATCTCCTCTGAGACTTGGATATCATAGTAATAGGAGGAGGAAAAGTAGCTGTTCTTAAGTGTGTATCTCTTTCATGTGCTTATGCAGCTACTATATATTGAGCAGCTTTCAATAATATAACAGCAAAGTTGGGCAAGATTCATGATGCCATATGCTTGATCCTGTCCTTTCTTGGCTTGGTGGAGTAACATTATGTCAGGGAGACTTGTACTTTTGGGTTCCATGAAATGTGCCATTTTTTAAAGGTGCTCAACACCGCCCCCCTTCTTGTCACATCTGTTTAACCAATATTCCTACTTTGGGGGGGGGGGTCAAACTTGGATGTTAGTGGATGATCCCATGAGGAAGCATTTCACACACATTTTATAACAGTTGCACTGGCTATGTTTCAAGGCATACTTCACAGGGCTGGTAATTCTCTTTTAAGCCCTGAATAACTGAGGTTCCTCTTGCTGTACCTGTGGGAGATGAGCTTCTTTCCATGTCCCAGAGATTTAAATATTTTTGAAATACCCTCCAATCATATTTTAGGAACAGTCTACAAAAATAATTCAGCAATTCACATGTAAGTCCAAATGGGAAAAATGTACAAAAATCACAAATTATGAAGATAACTCAAAATTGTCAGCAGGGATCAAAGGCACAATAAAAAGAGAGCCTACTTAATGTAATTGTACTCTTGCATGTTCTACTTCAAGTACTCACCCATATGCAGTATGCAGTAAACACAGAAATGTTTTCCTGCACTGAGGATTGCACAATCCTGCTGTTGCTCTTAGAAGTCTCTTGGGATCCTGAAAACCAAGACCATAGTTGGGATTGAGGGTGAACTCAATGTCCAGAATGCCTCCACACAAACTGGGGCTGACCTATTAAACCAAGAAGTCTGCTCACCCAAGTGTGAGTGGAATGGAAGCAGAACCTGGGTGTTCAAGGCCTGGAACAAACTCTGCCTTTTGGCAGCAAGAGAATCAGCGGAGAGAGAGCAATTGCCAACAGGTCTCTCGCCTACTTCTCTTGCTAACCTACAGATGGCAGGAGAAGCAAGAAGAGAAGAAGAAGCAGGTCCTTCAGCCCCGGTTCTCTCCATAGAAGGGAGAATCAGGGAAGTGGGCTTTCTGCTATCAGTGATAATACTGTGGAATTAGAGAATGATCAGTGAAGGGATGGTAAGAGAAGGAAGAGGAGTTGGCTTTTTGGTACTAGTTTTCTTGGCACCCACTACCCAGCAAGGAGCGGTAATTGACTTTCCAGTGGCAATGCAAAAGGGGGTGGAAGTAGTTCTTCAGTCAGTACTCCATAATAAAGACAGTGCCCGCATGATGGGTTTGCTTTATTGCAGGGGTGCTGTCTGCAGAGGCATCTCCTGCCACAGTAGATCTGCCTGCCCCCTCCAGCTTTGCTGCTACAGTGCCAGAGCCTGAGGGGTGTTTTTTTACTGATGCCCAGTGGCCTTCTGGAAGATTGCCGAACACATGTATTAAAAAGCAGCACCTAAGCCACATGGGAGAGCAGGCCTCTGTGCCATGGCACTGCTAACTGCAGAGCTTCTTCCACAGTATTTTGCTGCCTCTCGGGAGAAGGGAGAGCCAAGCTGGTGCAGTGGTTAAAGCACCAGGATAGAAACGGGGAGACCATGAGTTCTAATCCCGCTTTAGGCATGGAGCCAACTGGGGGACCTTCAGGCAGTCACTCTCTCTCAGCCCTACGAAGGAGGCAAGGGCAACCCACTTCTGAAATCTTGCCCCCCAAAATGCAGGGACTTGTTCAGGCAGTTGCCAGGAGTTCAACACTGACTCGAAGGGACAAAAAAAGGGGGGGGGGGCAAGGGAAGGGAAGCGCATGAAAGGGCTCTTCAGCTGCTGTTCCATGGGGGAAAGCACCATTCCATCTTTTTAGTGCTAGGAGAACTGGCACCTCTAAGATTTGCTTCCCCTCTATCTCACCCCTGCTTCTCCTACCACAGAAAGGGTAAAGAAAAAGGAGGGGTCAAGGGCTTCTTTGCTGCCAATTCTCCAGCTCCATGGAATGATCACTTCATTGGAGAAGAGAATTGGCAGCAGAAGACTGATGGGTCTTCTGCTGTCAGTTATTTGCCCCCAAAGGAGGCGTTCCACCCTGCCTCTCTTTTCCCCCTGCTTCTCATGCAGATCTACCTCCTATTCTGCTTTGCTACCCTGACAGAATAGGGGCTACAAGTACAGTCAGCACACTCTTAAGCCAGCATGTTTTCCCACCAGCTCCTATACTGGATGACAGTACTTTACTGCTGCCTCTCACTTGAGAGGTTGAGTAAGGTGTCCCTGTCCCAACCACAGAGAACTGGCTTTGCACTTTGGGAAGGGTTATGCTTTACTATTACTGAGTTCCCACATGGTTAAGAGGTTGGACTGAGACTTGGGAGATCCATGTTCAAGTCCTACTCAACCAAAGAAGTTGGGTGACTTTGTGCCAGCTACTCTCTTTCTTATCATGCAGTGTTGCTGTTGTCAGGGCAAAATGAGGAGAGGCCTACTATGTGCACAGTCTCGATCTCCCAGAGGAGAGGCAAGATGTAAATGTAATTATAATAAACATTTCTACACAGGTGATTTATAGCATCACCAAGCCATTGCAATGGCAATATAAAGCCTGCCTTCATTACAGATATATCACCAAAGTGATGACCATAGAAATCACTACTGTGGAAATGGTGAATATTAATATTTAAAAAGCCCATGCACATACATTCTCATTCCCAGCTGGAACATTAATAGTCTAAACCCACTACTGATCTTTAGAAAGATCCTCACATGCTGCCTTTGAAAAGGAATCTGAATGATATACCTGGAGACAGATATTCTCCATGGATATCCAGTTACTTAGCTCTGCTCGCTATCATCGATCTGAGGCTCTAGGGAGGATAGTGGAGACAGGATTGTGTTAGGACATCTCCCATTTTTCAGTTTTGTCTTCGAAGAGAAATATTCTTTAATCTTCTTCTTTGGTTTGTGATCCCTTCCCCCATTTCCGACTGTGTGAAGTTCCCAGCACTCACAGAAGCAGCATCTGTAGGGCCGGAACACCACTCAGGAAAATGCAGCACTTGCAGATTCATTATTTAATGCTAAGATGTCTTCCATCTACCTACTTGCTAGAATCCAATTTGTAACTGATGAGCTGGGAAGCCCCACCTTTCTCTGACAGCATCATTATAGTGTTCAGTGGAGATGGGAGCAAGATCTTATTAAAGGGGTCCTGCGCTTCAGACTGGCCCAGAGTTGCAGCAGAGAAGAGCTGGAAGGAGCCAACTTCATATCCTTGAGAAGTGTCTTCTGTGCATTCTGCCAGTGCTGCTTGCACCTGTGGTGTCTGTTCCTACACTCATCATTGCAATCCTTGGCCTTCTCTTCTGGCTTGCAGGACATCCTGGAGTTGCTTCCCAGTATCCATGCTTTCCTCCGGCATGACTTGCGTGGCAGACTTCTTCACCTATGAAACCACCAAATCGGTGGTGGTCAAGAGCTGGACCATTGGCGTGATCAACCGGGCTGTCCAGTTGCTCATCATTTCGTACTTCATTGGGTGAGGGAAGGCAGGTGTACTGGGGATGATGTCTCCTAATCTGGGGGGAATGTAAAGATCAGGTAGGAGTCTAACCCCTGAAATCACCTTCAAAAAAGATTTCTCAATCTGAAAATTTTTAATAGAGGGATTGGAAAGAGTGCAGTGGAGGAAAAAATGAATAAGTACTGATTGATGTGAAAAACAAGGCAGGACAGGCTGCTTGACTGAACATTTGGAGTCCTACGTGCAGCTTCAAATGCAAGGGGTCATAAGCATGGGGAAGATTTGAGAGAGGTAAGAATTTGCATGCTGATTATTTTCTAAGCTTGTAGAAATGCATATTGCTATGACTGCCAGCCCTGAAAAAGGAACCGATGGGTATATGTGGAAGGAAGCTCACGTCTCATGAGCTGGCAACCAATGCCTTCTCCTGCAGGTAGGGTCTTAGGTAACAAGCTGAACATGGTTCTTTTCTGCTGTGATGAAGACAGGACATTTTTTAGAGAAGTAGAAAAATGGGTTCAGGCTCAATTCAGTAGCTTTTATCTAAAAGATCTAGATTCCTCATCTAGGGATCATCTAAATGAAAGCTACACAACTCTGGGATTTCTGCTTACTGTTAATTCAGAGGCAATTACTTTGATAGGCAAAGGACTGTCGGTATTTGTTTTTGCTTTCCTGTGCAAATGTTTTGCTTTTTGGTTGTTCTGCACCACGTAGAGACAGTTGGAACTTTGGACATTTGAAGGCAAAGGAAGCTTTGGACTAGTGAAATGAAGGTATGACTGAAAATGCACATTTAGATGGGTTCAAAAAATTATTTCACCATTGTCTCAGATTCTAAACTCCCTATTTGATATCAAGAAACCTGATAATCTGCCACAGACCAAGGAATATCTTACCATGCTCCCCTACATCAGTTTGTGCTGCCATGATGACATTCATATCACCAAATTACCAGTAACTGCGTGAATCCATGCTGTGTGTGCTTTGTGATATAGGTGTTCATCTGGGCTTTAGCAGAGAGGCAGACAAGAGGTAAAGAAATTTAGTTTTATAAGTTTTATATGTCATTCCATATGGGAGCCAATGACTATTCTGAATAGGGCCAAATTACCCTATACCCTGAATTACCCTATACCCTGAATACCCTATACCCTATACCCTGAATAGGGCCAAATTACCAGTAACTGCGTGAATCCATGCTGTGTGTGCTTTGTGATATAGGTGTTCATCTGGGCTTTAGCAGAGAGGCAGACAAGAGGTAAAGAAATTTAGTTTTATAAGTTTTATATGTCATTCCATATGGGAGCCAATGACTATTCTGAATAGGGCAGATGTTTTGAGGGAGAATGGAAGAATAGTACAATTGCTAAAATGGGGGATCTGACTCACAGCTCAGTGGTAAAATCCTTGCTTTGCATATGGGAGTTTTTTGGTTCAAACTTGGATATTTCTGGTGAAAAAGTTCCAGCAGTAAATTATATGAAAACTCTCTGCCTGGAAGTCTCAGTCCCAAACAGAGGAAAGAATATTAGGCTAGACGGACAAACCATCTGCCCCTGCTTTAAGGTTGTTTTCAATGCTTCATGGAAGACCTTGTGAGCAGGAAGCAGCAATAATTCAGTACAATTTTTGTGCTGGGATGATATTTTGCCTCAGTCCATCTGTATTGGAGGAATCCCCTAAATCCTAAGGATGCTTCCAGACTAAGGTCTCCTGGCTCAGTGCCAATGAAAAAGCATTGTGGAGCCATTCTTCCCCTCCCTCATTAATTCATGTTTTTAATGTGCATGGTAAGAAAAAGGTGGAAGAAATGGTGGGAAAATGCAGGAAAGCTTGGATGACACCAACATAAAATTCTCTTAGCAAGGAGAAGCAGTGACACAATTCAAAGCTTTATCTAGAAATACCGCTGGAGGATTCTTTGAAATAAAGTTGGAGTATTGTAGCATTCCACACAAAATGTGACTTATAATTATGTGTGAGGGAGAAAAAGGCACACGGGGACTGCTGTCTGAGATGACAATTATGTGGAAGGCATGTTAGGAAATTGGGAGTAATTTAACCCATTTTAAGATAGCTTAAGGAGAAGGGTTACAGGGAAAGGAAGTTATTTATGTGGTGATAGGCTACAGGGACATGAGTGATGAGGAAACTGGTGAAAGCCAGTAACTAACTGGAAGAGGAGACAAAGGCTACTTCTGCTAAAACATTGTGATAACACAGTAATAACAGAAACAGCCATAGTTGCAGGAGCATTCCAGCTAGGTGTGCTAGAATAGTTGCAATGACTTATTGTTGTGAATAGGACAATATCACATTGGATCTATCTCACAGCAGGGATGGGCAAATCACTGGCTTACTGGATCTACTAGGATCTTTGACCAGAATACTGAAATCCACTAGTTGGATTTCCCAAGGCAAAAATTATATGCTTGGATCAATTCTGAGTCTCAGCATTTATTGTGAGTACCACAACTGAACAGAGCTCAGAATCTTTCCTCACCAAAAAAAAAAAAAAAATTGCCCTGATACTTTAGATTTTCTTCATTTCTTCAGTATATTAGAGCAGTGAGTCTCTCTGTGTGTTATTTTGTTGTCACTATTATTTTTTAAATGGGAATCTGAGATCCTTGGTAATCTATGGTAAATCACTCAGATGGATATCTGAATGATTTCTGGTACCAATCAGTTCAGATATCCTTCAGTCTTTCAGTAAATCCTGATTAGAATCTGGAACTTAACTAAAGAGTCCTCCTTTGTGACCCCAAATAGACTATGTATATTTCTCTGTGGTAACTCTGCCTGTAGCTGCTGAATACCAGGACTGAGATAACTCCTAAAGCTAATGCATTGTATATACTGTAGTCATCTAAAGTATGAGAGTCTGTGAGTTCAATTCCCTGTAGAGGGTTTGAACCCCATAGAATAATATCTGGCTACCTGAATCTGAAGTGTCCCAATAAGGATGAAACCAGTAATGTGGTGCCTTCCGGTGGTCACTGTAACTCATCCTTAGAAAATTTTTTAATACTGTAGATATTTCTGGGAATGTTTGGAATAGGAAAGTCATCAGAGTTTGGAGAAGGTGATATACCACAACACTCCTTCCAGACAACAGGAAGGATGTATATGAGAGAGAGACCTTGTCTTTACTTCCACTTTACCATGATACAATTGTACTTGGACTACAACAATGTGCTCCCTTGGTTGCATCATGTCTTCATTTCATCACTGTATCAGGAATTAAACATCTTTAAGTCATCATTAGGTTACGAGTTTTAAAGTAATACCTCCCCCATCCCCTACGCAAGCCAACAGTTTCAAGGTCACCCATTATCTTGGAAGTGAGGTCAACTGATCTGTTGTGAATGTGGTTAGACGTATGTTTTGGGAATGTCAGGAGGTGAGGCCATCTCCCTTCCACTCTGGTCATTTAGTCAAACTCCACCACAGCTGTTTCTTTCCCAGTGTTTGCCCTCTTCATTCCCACTTTATTTCCTGAGTTCCTTTCATACTCATTATCTTCTTCCTGCGTTATACTTGAAACCTTCTCTCCAGGCTTCTAAAAAGGGAAATGAAAACTCTGCTATTTCATTTCATTTCATTTCACTTTATTTTAGGAAGAGGAGAACTCCTCTGTTTTAACAATGTTCTGGTCAGAGGTATTGTGCAGCAACTTCACTTTTCCTCATTGCAGTGTCCAGAAAATAAGGAGTGATGTTGAACTAGCCTTTTGTTGCCTTTCTGCTGCATTCCCTGTATCAAATCAAATCAAATCTTTATATGGCCAATGAACTGCATAAGGAAGGTGGGGACTTCCCCTGTATTTTTCAGTTTCCATCACTTCCCCCTCCCATGAAGTGAGAGAGGTGGTTGCCCTGTGGGCTAGTCAGTTTCAGTTCTCCAGCTCTACAAAATTATTTAATTAGGCAAACGTGACAGGTAATCTGCTTCTTTCCTCCCTAGGGCAATTTCTACATTTATTACTGTTATTGTTGTTATTCCACATTATTTTAACTTGAGAGATGCCCAAATAGGATGTGAGAAGAAAAGCAGATAACCAGCCTACAGAAGCTCAGGCAGAGTCTTGAAATTAGGTCTCACCTATTCCTGCTGCAGTGCATTAAGGAGCAGACATTTTCCCCACTCACCAGTGACATGTGGTGAGGGGATGGCAGCAAGGCCAGAAAAAAACCTAATCGCCTTCTAGTTAGGAGTGGAACAGCCACCAATCCGGACAGCGCTCTCTGCAGTGACCATAACAAATAAAATTGAGGAATGATAGGGATTGGCAGCCGGGACAACAGTGGTTATTTCTGGAGTGTTTTATGCCCACTCAAAGATGGGTGGACAGTATTTTAACTCAGTGGTAAGGAAGAGAGAGGGAGATACGAGTTGAAAGCTGGAAAAATCATAGTACGTAGGTTAATTCTGAGTTATAATATAAGGAAGCAGACCTCCTGCTTTTTCTTATTATTTGCTTATACATTTGCAAACAAAGCAAAAAGTAAAGTCATCTGTGAGACAAGCTTATTTCTTGGTGACCTATATGGAAGCATTCATGCAGTTTTCTTGGCATTATAGGGAAGTGATTAGCCTCTGCCATCTTCCTGAATTTTTTTTCAACTCCAGTCTGGCCTACAAAACAAACATGGCAAAAATTCTGTAAATCTCCATGTGCTCTACTCTGAAGAAAGCTTTAGGTAAGGTTGCATCTATTGGAGATCTGGGAAGAATTTAACACCATATTTTTAAAGTTTCCCATTTTCTGATCAGCATTATTATTTAATCTTTTTGAACTGAGAAAATAAACAAGTAGTAGTATAAAGAGAGAGAGAGAGAGAGAAAATACAGCAGCTCTGTGACTTATAAGGTAGAATACTGAACTCGAAACAAATGGATGCATTGATCTGGAAAACAGATCACATAAGGGAAAATATTATGATATTCATGATACATTTTCTCCCAGAAATTCACATTTTCTTGCAAGTCCATCTGCAGAAGAAGAGCAAGTTAAACGATAAGTTAAAATAAAAATTTTGGCCCAATAATTAGAGAGGATGGCTGTAGGTTTACAGCCTTCCTGATCTGTAAAGTGGGCTGAAAAACACACGCAGCTACAGAAGTACAATATAAAACAATCTAGCAGCTTTCTGAGTTATAAAAGGGATGATATGGTAGCAGTAGAACTAGTGCAATAATATATGTGGAAACTGCATTAATGTCAGAGGAGTGATGAGTCTGTTTGCCTTACCTGGCATAGACTTCCTCCCTAGGCATTAGTCCAGAGGGATACGGATGGGTAGAGGGGTTCATGGCAGGAAAGAGCTGGAGTCTTGTCATCTGCTCCCCTACCAGGCTCTGCCCAAGTGGTTCACTTGGTTTCCTCCCCCCTTTGAGATGGTTAAACAAGATTTCATTCCCAACAACAGCCACTTCAGTCTTGCCAGCACCCCCTACCAATTCCCCCCACCCATTCAAATGGGGAGTTCAGTTCTGCTCAAATACAGTGTTGCTGGCACAAACTAGATTGTTAAATCTTGCTCCGTTCCCAAGAGTCTATCAGGATGATGAACAATTTTGTTCTTCATAGGGCAGGGTTCCTCCACCTCAGCAACTTTAAGATGGGTGGACTTCAACTCCCAGCACCCATGCTGGCTGGGGAATTCTGGGAGTTGAAGTCCACCCATCTTAAAGTTGCTGAGGTTGAGGAACCGTCTTAGGGAGATTATTTCTTACTGCCGGAAATGCATTTAACCCAATTCTATCTAAAGATATTTGTAGCTAAGACTCACTTATTAGGAAGTAAGCCTCATTAAACGTAGGGTGAATTACTTCTGCATCAAGATACAGCACTGTCCTGCATATCTCACTGAAAGCAACAGGGCTTCAATTATTCATGTTTCTTCCATTGGATTCAGTGTGATTTAGGGAACATTCCTGTGTACGTCAAGTTCAGTTGAATCAGTAGCGTTTTCACAGGATGCAAGGTTGCTTGTCATAACTAATTTCAGCTGGATCAGACAGTCTTTCTATGTGTGGAATCTTTAACTACATTTTTCAAATACTTCAACTGCAATAGATGGTTGTGGACAAAATGAGACCTTTCTCTCTCTCTCACACACACACACATACACATACATCCACAGAGAAATCCTGGTTAAAATGAGTTTGTTGGGGGGGTGTTGTCAGTGTTGTATAGTCAACTGGAGACAGTTCAAAAGCTGAGACCACTCAAGTGACAAGCAGCACAATCATCTTGCTTCATTACTGTGACAGGGTTTTAGATTAGCAACAGATCTCTCTTTTCCAGCCTGGTGCATGTTGGGTTATATCTCCAGCTCCCCGGCTGGAACTCCAGGGACACGCAGAGGATTGCTGCTTGCAATATAACACCCTCTCTGCTCTTACATCTAGAAAGTGATGTGGTGAGGCTTTGTTTTTCATAGCTATGCTCCTGATTCTGTCTTGGCCCACTTTCCTGCTCCCCAGCCCCTTTGAGACTTCCCACTGCTCCTTAGCTTTGCCTAGAGTTTTATATTGGAACTCAGTTATCTGTATCATTCTGTTTTTCGGAACCAAATGCTTAAATGCATCCATTATATTTTGGAAGAGGAGTATATCAGCCACCTAAATCCAACTAATGCTGTATTAGTCAACTGATGTGGAGAATGAATATAAATGCACACAAAACCACCTCCGCTACTTCAGCTAATTCACTGATTTTATTCTATTATGTATTTATTTATTGGATGGATGGATGGATGGATGGATGGATGGATGGATTTTCTAACTTTCTACCCCGGTGAGTAGTAAAGGCAGTTCACAAAAGTTAAAAAACAAAAATATAAAAAGCTAAAAATACAGTTCAAATCTGACACTAAAATAGCCACTAAAATCATTTTACAATTAAAAGCCTGGTGAAAGAGAAGCGTCTTTACAGATTTTCTAAATGAAGAGAGAGTGGAAGCCAAATGCAGCCCCTGAGGGAATGCGTTCCATAGCTGGGGAGCAACACAGGAAAAGCTCTTTACCGCTTGCTGGAAAAATTGGCCTCTGACAGCAGAGGTATCTTCAGAAGGTCCTCTTCTGCAGTTCTTAACAGCTTTGTAATAGGAGAGCTGTCCCTTAAATCAGTGTTTCTCAACCTTAGCAACTGTAAGATGTGTGGACTTGCTGGCTGGGAAATTCTGAGAGTTAAAGTCCATGCATCTTAAAGTTGCCAAGGTTGAGAAACACTGCCTTAGATAGTCCGGCCGTACGCCATTTAGGACTTTCAGGGTCAGTACTAGTACCTTAGATGGTTTCAATACAGGCATCATATGATCCTTATACTTCGTAGTGGTTAGCAGCCCAGTTGCTGTGTTTTGCACCAGGTCCAACTTCAGGGTAATTCTCAAGAGGAGCCTCAAGGAAGGCACATTACTGTAGAAGTTGGGAAGACATGGATAAACGTTACCAAATGCGGCTCAGGAAGGGCAGCAGTTGGTAAAACAGTTGTAATTGTACAAAGGTGCTCCTTGCCCCAGCTGCTCCTTGTATATCCAGTGATAGCTGAGGATCATGGAGCACTGCTGCACAATATGGAAAAGTCATCGTGGTCTGCTCCACGCAGATGTGATGAAGCAGAGAAGTCCTGTACATGCTTATGCCTGCATTCACTTAAACAACCTCTTCATCTAACTGAAAACCTTGCAAAGTGGATGTATTGGAAACATGTAAGTCTCTGTCTGTGTGCTAGGGAAATATACTTTTCAGAATTTTGAATTGCATGGAGAAAACAATACTTCCTTATTATTGTCCTTGATATATCACTATTCATAACCATAGCACTTTGTAAAGCACGGGAGAATTGGTCCCGGCTGAAAGGAATTTATAACCTAACTTGTAGCTATAAAAGAGGAGGGGACAATTTTTTTTCAGCTGGAGGGAACTCTATTTTTTTCCTCATTATATGCAATTTCTGAGGAATGGGCAGTGTTGATTTGGGGGGTCCTTCTGCACTCTTAGAAATATTGGAATGATTATAGAAGTCAGACGCATCAAGCCTCCCAAGGCTAAATACACCTATTTTGTAATTTAAATTGTTTTGTTTTGCTTGTAATTAAAAGAAAACAACTGCACTGCTGAATGAAAAATTGCCATTTTGCTGCTGACTTTCAGCAGCAGAATTCTGGGGACTGCAAAAATTAGGCTGGGATTGGACTTGTGGCTCAAGGTTGTTACACACCCATATTGAAAAAGATAATTACAGATTCTGTGCAGACCCTGGCATGAATTCAAGTAGAGTGAGGATGGTGTCTGCCACCACACCCACCCTGCCACAGATTGAAAAGGCTCTTGATTCCCAAAAAGCTAGTCTTGATGGAGTTTAGGGGTTACTAGACAAAGGTCAGTTTCAGTTTCAGTGTGAGATGAGCCTACTGGTGACCAAACAATATCATGACCAGGGGGTTGTACCTGCACGAAATCTCAATATACGTCTGTTACTTTTGTGAACAAGGATCTTTTATTTTAAAGCAGTTGCTCTTTTTGAAATCAGCTAGCCACACAAGAGCAACAACAAGTAGCCTGGGACTTTGTGCATGACTGTTCATCCTCTACCGAACAGTTTTTCTCTCTAGCCCACTATTTATTTATTTATTTGATTTGTCCCCGCCCATCTCCCCTACAATACTCTTTTCTATTACTGTCTATTGCTAATTAAGTCTGGTGAATTTCTAGTCAATTTCTCCCTGCTCACTTCACCTAGTTAATAGACTCACAAACAATCAAACCAGCCTGGATCAATTTCAGGAGCTTCTATATTGGGTCGCTGTGAGAATGGTTGGTCACCTGGAAATGCTCTTTAGTTCAACTCCAAGCATCAGAGAGTACTTGTAGTCTGATATCTGGTGCTTAACATTGACTGGACTGCAGAACATTGAAATAAACCTGATCCTTAGCTTTTTAAGGGAGTGCAGAAGCTCAGTTTCCATTTTTACAAGAACCAGTGTGATAATTATCATGGTGGTGGACCAACACCAGGCATTAATATGCGCTAAATATTAAAAACAAACAAAAACAAGAGGACTAAGGAATGATTTAAGAAGTGAGGCATCTGATGGCACAGATGCCTAGCCTTCCCTACCTCATGACTCCATATCCAGAGAGACCAGTTCCCTCCCAAGAAAAGCAAATCAAAATCTTTGTTCCCATGCCAAAGATAGAAATCAGGATAATCTAATCTGAGAGTTTTGAATAGTCTTGTGATAAATTTTAAGCCACATCATCCCTGATAAATCTGCTAGTTGGGTGTTAGGAGTTATAGTTCAATTCTTCTGGAGGACACCGGGTTGTTGAGCAAAAGCCAAAAAGGATACTACGCTTGTGCCCTGAACACTCAGTAGTGTAGCATTTTATTGTCCTGTAGTAGTAGTAACAACAATAGCATGCCAATAAATCATTCAGATTCTCAGCAGCTTACAGCAAAATAAAATACAATAAAACAGACAAGGAAAAGAAAGAACAAATGCAATAAAACATCTGTGGTAAGAAAAAAATAAACAAATAAATAAATGTAACTCACAATCCTAATAACACTAAAACAACTCATCAAGTTAAAACCAACAATAACAGAAAATAGAAACAATAATGATGGTGAATAACCACATATCCAAAGCCCTCCAAGAGAGTTGTGCCTTCACTAGCTTCCAGAAGGGTATAACTGAGAAGGCCAGCCTAGCTTCCAGAGGGAGGCTATTCCAGAGCATAGGTGCCATGGTCGAAAAACAATGATTTCTGGCCTCAGACATCCACTCCCAACTCATGAAAATAGGGTACCACCAGCAGCTTTTCTCAGGTGGATTTTCTGAATGGATCAACTCAGGATGGCGTAGTGTTTAAAAGACAAAATTGAAAGATTGGTTGATTGATAATGTGCCATCAAGTTGGTTCTGACTCTTAGTGACCTTATTGACAGATTTTTTCCAGGACATTCTGTCCTAACCTGGTCCTTCAGGTCTTCCAACAGTACACCCATCACCACTGTAAGCGAGCCCATCCACCTCACTGCTGGTCGTCCTCTTCTTCTCTTTTCTTCACCTTTCTGAGCATCAGAGCCTTCTCCAGAGAGCTAGGTCTTCGCATAATGCATTCAAAGTATAATTGTCATACTGAAAGTGCTCCCTTTTGTCACTGATGTGGTGGCAATTAGGAGAGAGAGAGAGACTGAAGAAAAAAGTGTTTTGCCTGGTTCTAAGAGTGAGTGCCAGTTACTGCTCTGGGGTGAGATGGCAGAATTGCTCAGAGCCTCTGAAATAGGAACAAGTGATGATTAAAGTACAGGAGCTATAAAATTATACTGGCATAATATAGGAGGAATTCTGTAATTCATTAAGTACACACTTTTCTACAATCCAGTTCCATACAGCCCTTGCCAGTCTACAAGAAACATAGCAACAGAGAAAAACTACATTTTCCCAGTATCAGAATGGGAACTCTGGGAAGACACTGCATCCATAGTCAAGGTTCTTCATTATGGAATGCTCTCAGTTCCCAGCAATAAGCAAATAATAATCAATGTGGGTTCTGTTTGTCACAGGACCACAAAAAAACCTGTCCAGTACCTAGCAATGGCTACAGGGAAGGAGCCAGAAAAAGAGGCCACACTTTTCTTTTCCCAGTGAAGTAGAGACAGTAACTCCTCCTCCTTTCTATAAAACTATTTGCAAGGCTGGAGGGTCTCCTCCCCCATTCCATCAAAAAAATGTGACCCAAGGCTATTTCCCCACTAGTGATTTTTAGTGTGTTCTAATGCCATCCAGTGTCCTTGAAGCAATATTCTTAGTACTGTTACATTCTTCTTCTTACTGTTTGTTTATTTATTTATTCCATTTTTTAAATTTATTTATTCGATTTATATAGCCACCCATCTCACATTCATGACTGGGTGGCTTACAAGTAAAACATAAACAGTACCAAAAAAAATAAAAAAAATTAAACAGCCATACAAACAATACAAATGTTAAAAACAATTAAAAGCCATATAGTATAGTCACCAGGAAAGCACAGCTATTCAAGAACAGTACAGCTGTTTTATGGGCTCCACACCACTCTCTGATCCCCAGGCCAGATGGCAAAGCCAGGTCTTCAGGCCCTTGCAGAAGGCCATCAAGGTCGGGGCCAGCCTGACCCTAGGGGGAATGATGTTCCATAGGGAGGTGCAGCAGCAGACAAGGCCCTTCTCCTGGGTCCTGCCAGATGACATCTTCCAGATTCCATCCTTCTAGTGGATGGAACCCACAAGCCTCTTCTGCTGGACCTTATGGGATGGGCAGATGTCACTGGGGAGAGGTGGTCCCTCAAATAACCCGGCTCCATGCCATGTAGGGCTTTACAGACTATTACCAGCACCTTGAATTGGACCTGGAAGCAAATTGTGAACCAATGCAGCTTGTGGAGCAGAGGTGCAACTTGTGCAGATCTAGGCGCACACATAACTGCTCATGCTGCTGCATTTTGCACCAATTGAAGCTTCTGAATACTCTTCAAGGGCAGCTCCTATTAGATCAATGCAGTCTGGTTTGATATGCTATAGGCTCATCCCCATATTCTTCTAGCCACTGCATGAAGATACTTCACTGACTGATATAAAAGGCACGTGTCATTCCCAAATCACTACAAAAGCATTTCTTCTGCTGTTCCAGTTTAAAAATAGTGTTTTCCCTCTTCTCCTGACAAAAGTCTTACCGTGGACACAACCTTGGATGCTTCATCAACAATGTTGTGAAAATGCATTCAGGAGCTGGGATCCGTCCAGCTCCTCACAGTCATTTTAGTTGCAGTGGGCATGCCCCCTTCCTTTCTGCATAGCCACTTTGACTTGGTCGCAGACACCTGGTTTCTGCAAGGCATCCACCTGTAAGCCTGACCAGCACTTTCTGAAGCACTTGCCAGGTGTTATGTGGGCTCTGTCTAAACCCAAGTTTACTGTTCTTTTGAAAGAACAGTAAACCCATCTTCAAACAAACAAACAAAACAAAACTAGTGCTGTCTTGGACATGTGTGTGCTTGTGTGTTAGCAAAGTGGAAAAACTGACTGGAGAAATCACCAGAACTGCAACATCTTGGCTGGTGAACAAGAGAGTGCTGTTCCCAGCCAATCAGACTCCCTTGACCACTTGCTCTAATCAATTAGAAAAGTATCTAAAATTCTTCCCCTCCCCACTTAAAATCCTCCCCACTGCAGCACCTTTGGTTCCAAAGGGGAAAGGAAGAGCCAATTTACATTTAAATATAAAACGCACACACTAGTACACCATGCCCTCTTAATACGATTTGTCATTATGATATCTCAGTGTTGGTTCCTCTCCCCACCTCTTTTTTTTTAAAGCAGCCTCTGCAATTTTTTGCTGTTGCAATTCACCACACAGCCCTTCCTCATCCCACCCAATGATTCTTCCCACTACACCTCTCCACAGTGTCTCTCCTGCCTGTTAGCCAGTTTGGGCTATTTATTAACTCAGATGTTGTACTGTTCAAGAATGGTGGTGCTCTAGAATTTTGTAGAAGAGCACTATTCCAGTATAGTGCTAAAGCCAAGTCCCCAAGGGAGCCCAACAACCTCCCTTGGAAAGCACACAGGCAAAAGCCTTGCACAAAACCAAAGCAAAACTCACTTTCTCTCAACCCCAATCCCATATTAAGGACAGCAGTTGGTTGATGTTTCTCCTGCCTGCTGGTGATATTTGCTGGGAGGCAGACAAAGCCAGGGGAATTCACTAGTCCCTTTCCTTAATTCGTCCTGCACTAAAACTCTAGGGCAGTGCTTCCCAAACCTGAGTAAATCACCCAAAATTGGGTAAAGGTGGTTTTTCTTTGGGTAACAACACATTGCCCAATCACAACAGGGACATTTAAATTGACTTAAAGATTCCCACGTGTACTAAAATATATTCGAAGATCTCCCAAAGTATTCCTATTAAGACGAAAATCGATGAAATTACCAATGGTAATTTGTTGAAATGACATCAAGATCATTCAGTGACACTGTTTTTATAACATAGGTAGTCCTTGAATTACAACCATTTGTTCAGCGACGTTCGAAGTTAGGGTTTTGGGTAATGAAGGAAAAAGTTTGGGAAGCACTGCTCTAGGGACACAACCACTTCCTGGCCTTGTTACTGAGGCAGAATAGTGTTCACTGATGGGGCAAGGCAAAGATACGGACAGACTTTTCTGCCACTTCAAGGGCTGGAGGAAAGTATTTTAACACAGCCATGGGAAAAAGCCCTATAAATCATTAGTGTAAACATAACTCAAAGACCAGTTCCATGTTTTTCCTCCTTCCACTTTTTCCTGGCATTTAACTATCTTGCCTGTGAAGGTGGAAATTAGCATACCAGCAACTAAACGATAAGCATTTAATTGGCGTAATAAAGGTATGGCCTATATGGATTTTGATCTTCAATGTTGATCAAAGAGAGAAGTAAATGCAGGAACATTTAGCTGAAAGGGTAGTTTGATTTCAAGATAACTGTGGTTAATGAAGTTAGCATTTTACCAAGTTCTCAGTGGGTCTGGAGGTAGGAAGAAAAAAAGCCTGTAATTGAATTTCTTCCATTAGTGGCCTTCCAGCCTTGAATGTGAGGCATCTGATACTTCATGGAGATTTCATCCGCTCTTAGGATGCTCAGAAGCATTTTTCCAATGCAGTCCAGACGACAGCAACTGCATTTGCTCACAAGTTCTGCAGGATGTCTCAGAGCTCAAACACGGGTTTGTTTGGTTTTGGTTTTGGTTTTAATCTAGGCAGGCAGAGTGAAATCCAGCCATGAAAATGAAGCACTTGAATTAGGAATTTGGTATAAATATTTCATAGAAGAAATAATTGGCAGTTGGGATACTTGCCAGAGGAAGTGATTGAATTAGAATTAGGCGTCCGCTATTCCATTAAAAAACATATTTTAAACGTTTAAGCGTTATTAGGACAATGCACCCTGTTGCCTAATCATGTTACAGTTTCCATTCTTAAGGGCATGTTCTTAGTTAGAAGTAAGCTTAATTAAAACCAGGGGGACTTACTCTTCAGTACCTGAGTTCAAGTGATAATTTTGTCAATGCCGGTGTGCTTGTTCTTGTGGAAATCAATGCTGAGTTTTTGAATGGAGTCCAAGGAATTGTGGTAATAAGCTAAGATCTTTCTGTACACTAGAGGGCAGTGTGCATCAAGAAGTAAGATGGATAGGTGGAATTGCCTGATAGGTTAGCAGAAGAGTAATTTTAACATCCTTTAATGGGCTGATTCTAGTTGATGGCCTAGCAGTGTCAAGAGTTGTAGAATCAATTTACTTATATTACAACAAAGCAAGGTTTTGTACAGGCTTGTTTGGTGGCTGAATTGCAAACCAGGATGAATCTGATTCCCACTTGGATACACTTGCCAGTTTCCTGATGAGGGAGCAATGTGAGCTCACTGCAGTCAAGTATTAGGTGTCCAAAACACCTTAGCAGGTGAAAATACAAAACAAAGGGCGTTCCAATAATTATTAATGCTGTACAAAGGGTTGGGAGACACAGCACCTGAAGGAAACCTAGGGTGCGCTTCATCAAATTGGTATCTCTAGATCAGGGTTTCTCTGGGAGTTGAAGCTGAAGTCCACACGTCTTAAAGTTGCCAAGGTTGAGAAACACTGGTCTAGATGAACGGATTGGCTACAATTAAAAATGATCATTCAGATAGGTCCAGATAAGCCAGAAAGGGACTTAGTGATCAGGGAATACCATCAGGGGATTGCTAACTGAGAACAACTACAAAAGTCAATCAAGGCCAAGGAGAAGAATGAGAAGCTATAGATCTAGTTTGTCTGGGGAGCCATTTCATTAAGGCCGATCATAATTAATACAGCAGGGTCTGTGCCATGTTGTATTCTCATGTAATGCAGCAGGTGGAAATCTATGGCCTTCCAAATGCAGCTGAACTGAAGTGCCCAGCAAACCAGCCCCAGACAAAGGTGAGGGCAAGGATTCTGGAGCTGTAATTCAGCAACATTAGGAACAGGGCAGAAGTTCCCCTATCTTCCATTAGCCCTGGAGGAATTTCTGTACTGAAAGGTGTCTTTCCCACAGGTGGGTGTTCCTGCACGAGAAGGCCTACCAGATAAGGGACACCTCCATTGAGTCCTCTGTTGTGACAAAAGTGAAGGGGTTCGGCAACTACAGCAACCGCATTATGGATACAGCAGATTATGTCACACCTCCTCAGGTAATGCTGTCCAAAAGCCAGGAGGGCAAGGTTACCAAAGAGATAAGAGACTCATAAGGTTATTTTTGCTTCAGAAGATGAGCATGGCTATGCCTGGCGAATGTGCACCAGTCCCTGAAAACAGCAGCCTTAGATATCTTCTCGGATAAGCCACAATTTAGTAATTTGGTATAGGCCGCACACAACCTCAGCCCCATTTTGGAGTCCACAGAACTCCCTCAGGATCATGCCGCCAAATATCAACTGCAAAATGATTTTCCTGTGGGAAACAAAGGGAAATCAGCATGCAAAGCCTCCGATCAGCTTAACACATCTATAAAAGTAAAATCCCACCTCCCACACAAACGCACACACACTGCCAAAATGGGAGAAAACCGAGTGAAAATTCTTCCCTGCCCCGTCTGTTAATTTTATTACATTACTTCATTATATCCATGGCCATTAAAAACAGTAATAAAAGTTCATCCCCCTGTCTGCAAGAATGTGACCTGCCCTTGGACTAGGTCAATAAGCACAGCAATTTCTGTGAGATACATAGATAGATATACTCTGTGTGTCTGTGTGTGTGTATCCGCCCAACTCACAAATGCTATCAACACATTGAAACAATAAAAAACAATATTAGCAAAGAATAAAAAACTACAATGGTCACCAAGGATAAACCCAAACAAACCAATAACAAAAATCTCTCAATGGGTCATCTAATCTCCCATATACGTGTGTGTGTGTGTGTGTGTGTGTGTGTGTAAAACCTTATACTTCTCAGGATCACAGATGACCTCACCCGCACCCCAACTGCCATCGCAGCTGAATCGCAATTTTAATGCCCAGCTGTTATTCCACAGTTTTGCCAGAAATTCCCCCAAATGGAGGGGCCTTATTAGGAATCCTATGAAAGCTTTCGTGAATGCAAAACTCTAATTTATTTCAAAGATGACAGGAGCAGCTGTTTTGGGCTCTCACTTCATCTAGTTCTCTGCTGATTATCATTACTGCCACATATTCTAGCAAAAAGGAATGAAGTTGGTAAATTGGAAGATAAGGCCTAGAAAAGGCAGTGAGGTTCTAAGTGGTCTTGTTGAACTTCCTGATCCATGGAGTACGGATCTCTTCTGGGGACACCAGCATGCTGTTGTGATTTTGGCTGGTCAATCTCTATGGATGAGTGCTCAGAGGCTTACAAAAAGCCATAATGTATCCCGTTTGGCTTAGCACAATACGGAAGCCAGCCATCATGGCTTAGTTCAAAACCATGATTAAAACAATATGTAAAGCAAGCTTCTGTTTGCTTCTGATCACGTCTATTGAATGCAACAAACATTACAAAGACGTCACTCTTCTGTTGTTATATCATCCAAAGAAAACTCATCCTAGTGTGCAGAATTTTGCACCATTCACAGAAAAGGAAGCATATAGTACTAAAACAATTTCCTCTTCTTTGGCGCATTTGGTCCAATGCAACAGGGTTTACACATCAACACTGCTCATTCAACCATGTGATATGATCCTTACATAATGCTAAAATCAAATTAAACAAACTACATTATAGCTTGGTGTGATGTGCAACCATCTTACTACTTGTTTGCTTAGTGGTACGTTAGGCAGTTTGACATCCTTCAAAGCTAGTTGCTTCAAATAAGTCTAAAAACACATAATGTTCCCAAATAAGTCCCGCATCAAGGCATGGTCCATGAAGCGACTACCATTGGCCCGGTGTCTGGTTCTTCTGTTTCACTCAACTGGATAACTAGTTGGGAAAAGAAAAAAGTAGTTTTCTTTTCCCAATATGCGGGAGATATGTTGGGAACTAGAGTTTTCCAGGGTAGGAAATTCCATAACAAACCACCAACGACAGTAACCAACTGGCCTCTCACACTAAGTGTAAGAAATACACTGTGTGTCTATTAAGCCTTGGGAAAGGCGGAAGAAAGAAGACGTGAGTTTAACTGCAGATGGTGTAAGAATGCACAGCACCCTCATTTGGGCCAAGGGCAATCAGCTAATTTAACTGGCTTCAGTCTGGTGTGCAATGTATCACAAGCTGTGCCCCATCAACGGCTTGAGTGATTTGTGCAGAGTACACAACAACTAAAAGAGAGAGCCCAACACAGTGATGGTGTCCACTGCTCTCTCTTACCCTTGAACACCCTTAAAAGCATGATGACATCAAAATGATAAACATGTGATGACATCATTCTACAAATCTCACAAGTACTTATTAGCATCATGACATCTAATCCAAGTACTTCATTCATGGCATTAGCATGATGATGTTGTCATGCATGTTTTCATTTGTCCCCTTGCCTCTACAGATGCCCATATTTAGGAGCATTATGTGAGAATTTAAAGGGAGGGATCTATGACTGCTGCTTAACAACTAGCACAATGTTTTGCTCATACTACCATTGCAACAAAGCAACAAAAACATGCACTCTTTAGGCTGCACCTATCAACCACCAAAATAAGGGAAAATGAAATATAATACCAAGCAAATTGAAAAAGCCTTTTATCTTACCATTTCAGAATGTGAATGGTGTGCTTATAAAGCCAAAAATGGCTCCTCTGCATTTACCTAGGAAGTTTGCAGAACTATAAAAAAAAAAAAATGCTGTAAGCGGGAGAGATTTTTGCCTCTCCTCCCCTCCCCTCCCCTGCCACCACCAACTACCCTAATAAGGAAGGAATGTGGAATGCCAATTTACTAACAAAGTCCATATACTGAGCTAACTCATGATGTGATCTCCCTAGGCTGGATTAGCTGTTGGAAGAACCCTCCCATTGGGACTTCTAAACCATGTTTTATGGCTTAGCCTGCTGGGGCAACCTAATTATAGTTTTACTGAATTAATCATAGGTAAACAAACACTTTAGTACAATGTGCAAAACTAGCCACTGTTCAAAAGAAAAGGGGTGGGTGAGTGGGTTGGGGAGAGAACAAGAATAGAGAATGCCTAACAAATTTTTCATGCTGCATGAGGTTGAAAATCCCACTTGTTTTTCTAAAAGTTGAAGCAAATATCTTTATTCATTTTGATTGCTGAAAACTGCGAATGGGGAACATTCTCACAAAGAACTCTGGCAAACAACAGTCACGCTTAACTGCAAAGAGAGAAAGATATATTCAGGCACCATGGCATAATTAGAACGATTTCTAACCGAAAACACGAACAAACTCTCAACTCATTATTTTTCCAATCCAATTCTGAATCACATCTACAGAAATGAACTCTGAAGCTGCTTCCACATAACCACTGCCTTCATCCTTCCCCCAGCGGTGTCCGTTGTACCAAGAGTCAAGGGGTCGTTTACATGAATTGCACATAAAAAATGGGCGGGGTTTCAGCTGCCATCTTGCCTTTTTTCACCATGCCCCTCCCCCCTGCGCTGCATCCCCAGCTGTGAGCGGTTTTGTCCCCTTCCTGCCTGGAGCTTGGCCTGGTCTTCCTCTCCTTGTGCTAGTCAGTGCTCCCACAAGCTGACCAATCCAGGAACACTAGACAACAGTATCTATTGTCTAGTGGTACACAAACTCTTCCTTGTTCTTCCTTGAACACATTTGTTGTGGATTTTGGGAAAACTGCTGATACTGTACCTCCTTTCTGGAATTGCAAAGATTTGTGGTAATTCAGCTATATGAATGTTGAATCTCTTGTTAGAAAAGACCCACACACACAGACATCAGGCTAATTTATGGGCAATATTTATGCATTTAGAGAATAGAATAAGGAGAAAGTAGCAAGCCAAGCAGCAATTGAGGGTAAATACAGAACCAACTGTTTTATTTAAGGGACTGAAAATAAAACAATTTCTAATTTTTGTTAAGTGCAAAGTCATAAATGACCCCAGTGAACAATACTGGGTGTCTTCTTTGCTGAAGGGTAATCCCCACTGCAGGCCAATTACCACTTCCAATTATCTGGGAAGAAATCCCATTTAATTCAGCAGGATAGGCATGAGATTAACTGGTAATCAACTATAAATGTTAGCTGACAGCCAAAGGCTTCCTAAATAGTGGAATTAAAAACCTGAGACCTTTAATTAAAGCTAGAATCCATAGACAGTCCTAATCCAGCAGTCTAGCCACTAGATGCCCTGATGACAGCTGTTTCTTCATCTCCTCTTCTTCCTTTGGCCAGTTCACTGTGGGGAGCTATAATCAGTCTCCACTTCTGAAGCCTGTGAAACATGTGTTAGGAAATCTGCAGAGTTTTTCTTTGCGTACCCTTGTAGGTTGTGATGCACATGTGAAACATTTTGCAGACGTGCAATAAAGAAGTGCAGAACTGCCTGTTGCAATGTAGAAATGACCAAAGCAAGGTTAGGAATGTTTATCAGAAATGGTCATATTTACGCTTCTTGGTCATTTCAGTGTTGAGAAATATTGGGGGAAAGATATGGATACTTGTGGAATCACAGAATCACAGAACTGGGCCATGTAGGCCATTAAGTCCAAGCCTGTCTTCAATGCAAGAATCCAGACTTCAGCATCCCAGACAAATGGCTGTCTAGTCTTTGCCTGAGAACATCCAGCAAGGGAGAGCTCATACCTCCATTCATAATCCTGGTCACCACTGATTAGGACATGTTGCTCTTGTTTTCAAAATTCTAATCCTAAATCTTAGTTATGAGGCCTAGTGGCCTATTATGATCTTCTCCAGGCAGGCAGGAAGAACTCACCAGGAGTTGGCTTGCCTTCTTCTCTGTGCTCTGACATCATTTTTTTTTCCCTCCCATCTGCCTACATCCCTTGGATCCATCCACCTGCCAGGGGACATCAGTCTTTGTCATCATTACCAAACTCATTGTGACGGAGAACCAGGTGCAAGGCTTCTGCCCTGAGGTATGCTAATAAGCCAAAAGGTAGGAAGAGAGATGAACTGGCGATCGGGGGTGGGGGGTGGGGGTGGGTAGCTGTCTTCTGCCTTTGTTTCCCAGCAGCAGGACATGAGCCTCAAAACTTCAGTGTTTTGCTTCATGCTGCCAAGGAATTGCTTATGGAAAGCTGCAGAGGGCCATGATTGGAGTGAAGCTGGATTATAGGAAGCTGCCTTGTTTTTTTTAATAAGGCAGCAGCTCTTTGGCATTCCAGACTGAGGTCTCTGACAGCCATACCTGAAGATGCAAAAGTCTCATCTGGGAACAGTTTACATGCTCTGTGTGTGTTTCCCACTGAGCTACAATTAAGTGGCAGGCTTTTGGCGTTGAAACAGTGCACTTTTCCCATTCCTCCTCATAATGTATACAGTGCTTGCGGGGAAGACTGGAAGTGGGCCAGCAACTTCTGCTTCTCATGCTTTCTGCCCTCCCCTTTGCCTTCCTCTTTTAGAATAATCTTCAGTACCAGTGTACCTCAGATAGTGAGTGCAAGAAGCCTGTCTCCGTCACTGGAGGGGGTAAGCCAGATACCTGACACAAAGGGAGAAAAGAAATGCTTATCCTAGACAATTTGCCTATCTGTCTGTTAATTGCCAGTATGGTTATGGAGGGGCTTATGGAGGGTCTGTGCAACGTGTTTAACGTGTGTGAAGACTGCATTTGTGTCTGACTATTGCAAGAATGCCACTGTTTCTTGATACAAGCGGGATGGTAGCAAAAGTGAATGCAAAAATTGCAGGAGGATTGGTTAAGTGTGCCTGAGAAAGTGTTTGGCAGAATCCTGACCAGAAGAGGACAAGAGGTGACAGTAAAATCTGGGAAGAGCAGTGCAGCTTTATGCTAGGCAAAGGGGATGCAGACCAGATTTTTGTACTTCAGCCTGTTACTGAGAAATATAAAAATGTGAGAAAGTTTACTGTGCATTTGTTCATTTAGAGAAAGCATAATAGGCTTGAATTATGGAATTGTTTTGCATAAATATACCGTTGGAGGTTGGCTGCTGAGTGTGATAAGCACGGTACAGTATATTATGGAAGAAAGTATGCATGAGAATAAATGCTCAGCAAATGGTTCACCACTGCGTAGGGAGTAAGACAAGGATGTATAATGTATTTATGGGTAAAGGTGCAAGGAATCCTTGTGGTGATATTAGAAGCAAGTTGTTGGGGATGTAAATATGCATGTACTGTACTTTTGTATGTAGACAATGCCATGTTATTGTCTGAGAACCCAAATGATTTGCAATGAATGTTAGGTAGCCTATATGATGCAATGAGAAGCATGCATCTGAAAATTAATGTATTGTATTGAAGATCAAGAAAGTTGCATTTGACAGGAAAAAGGAACTGACTGTTCATACATAAAGGGCAAAAAGGCTTGAGCAAATAGATGAATTTGTGTTCCTCAGTATAATGTTTTCTAAAGAGGTGGAAATGAATGGAGAAATTGAAGAAATTCAAATACCAGTAGAAAGATAATAGATAGCATGTAGTCTGTTAGCAAGAAATGAATATTTGTTGAAAGAATAAAAATTGACTGTGTACAGTATAAGGTTGTTATATGAAAGTATGAAGCAGAAACATAAAAGTAAGTTGAGTCCAGTGGGAATGGGGTACTTACCATACTATGCTAAAACAAGAAGAAATAGGGTCAAGAATGAATGGGTGCTGAATAAAGGTGGATCAAATATAACAGTTAGTGGCCAGTATGAAGAAAGAAGTACTTTAGGGTAGTTTAGTCCTATAGAGAGAATGAATTAGTATTGAATCACAAAAGAAATAAGAATGAATGGGTAGAGGGGAAAAGAAAACTGTGAAAATTGTAGTTGGATGAAACTGAGGAAATCCTCAAAAAGAGAGAGAGAGAGGTAAAAAGTTTAAAGAACAAAAGGTAATGTATGGACATGGAATAAACAAGGATCATTTGCAAGGGTGCAAAGGTATAGAGAAATATAGTGAATGGGTATATGTGAATGTAAATTAGATTAGCTATATTTCTTTTCCTCTTTCTTATCACATGTCTTTTTTTTTTGGCTTCCTATTTCATACACATTTTCTCTGCTTTGTATAATGTTGATGGGTATATTGTATGGGTATATTGTATTAACAGATTAAGAACATATACAGAGCTGTAAGATGGTTGCATTGGAACATAACCAGCAATGAAATAGCATCAAGATCATGGCAATTTGATATTTTTCAGCCAGCGAATAAAAATGATGCATCTGACCAATGGGAATTTGTAGGGGTATCCAGAGACTTTGAGAGTGTATGTTGCCCATCCTTTACTCTCTGATCCCTCTAGGAGTTGCAGACTACTACTTCCACTTCCCTCTATGCATCTGGAAGGCACCTGATTGACAAAAGGCTGATATACAGAATTCCCTCCCAATCCAATTCTTTTTCTGCTTCAGATTGTCCCCTCCATTTTCTACTTCTCTGGCACAATTCATTTTCCAAAACATGGGTCATGCAATCATGTTGATCAGGCTTTATGTCTCTTGAAAGATAAATTGACAGGAATGTAAATTAAATTGTGCAGAAAAAAAATATGGCTTCCAGGCATCACTATTGATGGGTATATTATTCCACTTTTGCTGGGGTGCATTTTCTATAAAAATTACAAGTCTTTTCACTTCCACTGATGAGGCAAACTGAAGCAGAATTGCCCCCAGACAAGCTGTCAAAATGAATCCCAAGAGATGGGGTGAATTAGGCTTCTGGTGATTGAAATGATGCAGTTTTTCCTTCTGCAGGAATATTAACAGGCCGATGTGTCAATTACAATGCTACTTTTCGGACCTGTCAGATCCAGGGCTGGTGCCCAGCAGAAATGGACAATGTGGATGTGTAAGTGCTTATCTATACCAGCCCATGTTATTACACAGGAAGGGAACATGGGCCTCACTGTAGTTGGGAACATCATCACAGAATGTCAAATTAGTTGACTGGAAATCAAGAGTTCCATTCTGGAAGACTGGCTTATATGTTTTTATTAAATTACTTTTTTAATGGGACTTGGTTGATAATGGCCTGTGCATATGGAAAGCCTTGGAGTGGACATCAGCCTCACTTTCACTAAGGGAATTTTCTTGGTATATGACTTGGGCTAGTCCAAAGCTAATTGTGGAATGCAATACCTAGTTGTAATTGTTACATGGAGTTATCATGTATCATTGCTTTTTGTGCAAACATGATGATTTTGCTTAAAGAGGATTTTTAAAAAATTTTATTTTGAAGGGCCTAGTATCTGTGTTGAGTTTTATGTAGGCCGTAATACAAACTGCAGATCCACATTCAGTGCACTGAGTTCTCTTTGGAAGAGAACTAAAAATCTGAGAACTGGGAACAGGAATCAAGTTCAGTATTGCTAAAGATTCCCCCTTCTATTTTACTGTTGGATTTGTATGCCAGTCTATTGTCCCTCTTGCTCATCAGTAGGGACCATGGACCACTGCGATGAAATCTCTGTATGCTCCTCACAAATTATTAATGCTGAGTTAGAAGAAGACAGGATAATGGAAGTTCCGAAAGTAGGGAAGTTTGAAGTCTGAAATGGGAGCCTCAGTAAAGTGGGTTAATTTTTTCTCTCCAAAAGGAGTATTAACCCTTTGTCTCCCAATCTGGATCAGGCCCACACATGACCCCTATTTCCACCCACTTTCACTCCATTCCCATTCCAGACAGGGACTCAGGCTCCTTTTATTTTCATAAAAAATGCTATTAGCTTCTCATCTGGTTTGGCCCTTAGAATCCTGCAAAACAAGCAGACTGTTCTTTGTTTTCTATGGATATATATGTTGAGTAATATAGTATTACTGCTTCTACAACACCTTACTTGTGAACACCTTACTTTGGCAATCGTTACTTGATGCCTTCAATTCAAATCTTTGATCAAAAAGAGAAATTAAGATGGTTCCTGCTTACAGTTTCTCCAGTTTGAAATAGGTTTCCAGAGGACAGAGAGCAATTCTTTAGAGTAGTTTTTCTACCTGATTTAATTCACTCCTAATTTCAATCTGATTTCAGTTAGTATTTTTCTCCCTGCAGACCTGTAATGCTAGAAGCTGAAAACTTCACTCTCTTCATTAAGAATAGTATTCGCTTTCCGCTGTTCAATTTTGAAAAGTGAGTAAGGTAACACCAACCCAAACCCACACTGCACCTTAGAATTTATTTTCCAGTAAATATTAGGTGGACCCGGACTGAGAATCACTTCTCTAATGCAAAGATTTTGCCTGACCAATACAACCTGGTCTTGGGAGTTTCAGGAAGTCCCTTACAAAGACGGCATGGACAGACACAGGTTGAAGTCTTTCAACAGTCCCGATAGACCATAAAATCAGTATGTAACACATGTCGACATATCTAATCTATTGTTGGGTAATGGGCATGTGTGTATATGTTTATGTGTATGAATGTAAAAGAGAGGGAAAGCAGTCACAAATTCCGTCCGATGCAGAATCCTAGTTGTTCACAGCAGTCTTCCCTGACCTGCTTCTCCACAAATGGGGTGGCCTACTATTAAGTAATTCCCATCAACATGTTACCTATGAAGTGGGTTGAGTGGACCAAAGGACAATTCATGCACCCCCATAGCAAATTTCTGGCAACTGCTTGTACATTTTGATGGCTGTAGCTTTTAACTCTTGTATTATCTCTAATTAAGGCTAGATAAGGCTTTGAAAATTCCATAACCTAAAATGCATTATGCTAAGTTCAGAATTGTCATTCTCTGTCCTACCTCCTGACCACAACCACCTCTTTGGGGGTGGACATTTTGCTCTCGGGATAGTTTTCTTTGCTTCCTTCACAGGGGAAACCTCCTACCCAACATCACAACCGAAGATATCCAGAAATGCCACTTCCACCCTTTACAGCAACCCTTCTGTCCAATCCTGCGCCTTGGGGACATAGTAAAATTTGCTGGGCAAAACTTTACATCATTGGCAAGGACGGTGAGAATGCCAGTTGCACAATGATCATACTGAAATACCAACCACCATTTGGGTTTTGTTTATTTGCCTAGAAATTTGCCTTCAAATCCCCTGTAAGCCATAGAGATCTCTCAGGATTGTTGGGAAGTCATTGTCAGGCTGAAATTACAGGATGGCTGAAATTCTAAAATACTGTGCTGATCTCCTTGGTAATCTAGAGATACAAATGTAATTAACAGTAAGATAAATAGTGAAACAGGAGAGCCATTGACCAAAATGAGGCCAAGAGAGCAGCACTGTGGCTAGAGATGCTAGACAAAACAGGATTACATGGGAATCAATAGATAACCTCTTTGATACACAAGTGTATGTTGAGTTAATTGGTCTGGAATAATTACCACTCATTCTTAGCCAGTCATTAATAGGAAGTAGAAACCCACATCTTACATGTGTGGAGAGGAAATATACCTTTTCTATTTGCCAGTGACCTTGATTGTTTGATCAAACAGCCAGTGGATTAGAAGGCGATTAATCAGTATGTTGTGCCTTTAGAAGCAGCTCTGATTTCTTCCTTCTGTTTAGTTGCTAGGATCTCCGTAGGCTGCATATTGAGTTTTCTCCTAAAGCTGTGCTTTTCTACACAGGGTGGGATAATAGGAATTAAGATTGGATGGGTGTGTGACCTGGATCATTCTTGGGAGCACTGCATTCCCAGCTATTCTTTCAGTCGGCTTGACAGCGTTTCAGAAAAGAGCAAAGTCTCTAGTGGATACAATTTCAGGCAAGTCCTGTAGAGAAACAACACCCTGAAATCCCCTTTCCCGTGCTGATGAACTAAGATTTCTCCCTGCAGTTTGAGTATCCTTTGATTTACAAATATACTATCCTTTAGATTCCATCTACCTAGACGCTTTTCTTCTGTGTAGGCCCATTAGAGCCATTTCTTACAAGGAGGCAATTTTTCATCACAGGCAATGCCTACAATGAGTTGCGCAACACACAAGCCATCACTCTTCTACCCAGATGCAGAGAATGAATGGGAAGATGGGTTATTCAGGCCAAGACCATTTGCTTTTCCCATGCAGTCTTGGGACACCCCCACTGAAAAAAAAACCATTGTAGGTGACCAGGGAAGTTTTTCCAGCCTGAGAGTCGGTAGGGCCTCTGCTCAACAGACTGTTCCTGGGCTAATGGACTAATGGCTTGATTTAGTGTACTTTGGGCCTGACAGTTTTTAATTAGCTCCCTTCTGATATACTAGTGGTTTTCTTGCAGCACACTGAAGTATTCAGGCACCCAGTGTGCCTGTGGTCACTTGGCTAATATGACAGGAGGCTCCATCTTTCCTCCCAGATTCTTATGCCAACACCAGATATGTGCACTTCCCCAAACCATACTCACCTGTAAAACTTCCTCATTGTCATTCTGTTGCACGATAAATGTGCCCATGTAATTATATGTTTGCTCTCAGAATACATAGGTCAGGTTTGTGTGTATATTTATGTTTGTATACACACATGTCCCCTTTTCCTTGCCCGCAGGTACGCTAAGTATTACAAGCAAGAGAATGGCACAGAGTTCCGCACACTGATGAAGGCATATGGCATTCGCTTTGATGTTCTGGTATATGGAAATGTAAGTGGGGGAGGACTGTCAGCCTTCCCAGGTAGACCAGACAGGAAACACAACCAGATGAGCTAATTCTACTTTATTGTAAGGCTACATTAACAGAATCTTGCAAGTCTGAAAGTGCAAATCTCCCACCATCTCCTTTACAACCTGAAAAGTTAGGACGGTCCCTTCTGAGCCTCTTTCTCCACCCATTGTGCAGCTGCGGGCTATGCCCTCTCTTATTTGACCATTCCCTAGGCAGCATTTCTTCACCCTGTTTCTGAAGGTCTTTCTCACATACCATTACAAGGACAAATCTGTGATCTTGGAGCACAGGGCTGTGGAAGTGTAGGGGGGGAAGAATTCAAATATAAAAGAGGGAATTAGGAAATATCTGGAGAAGGAAGAAGTGCCGGCTCTTTTGCTTATGGAAAGGTATTAGGTCTTGGGTGCTCTAGACTCCAAATCATTAGAACCACGTGTGGAGAATGTTGTAGAGTCACCCTCGCTGGGGCTGCCTCCTTCATCCTGCCTCCATGACTCGTTAGTTGGTTCTGTCCTCCTCCTCCATTAGAGTAAAAGTGTGAGGACAGAGCCTCCTCAGTGCTCATAAGCTCCAGGACTGTGCAGATCTTCAAAGGAGCCCTTCAGCTGGACGGAAGTCCAAGTGAAACCTCCCATCAAAGTTTTTCCACGAAGCACCACCATGTTTCACTTCTAACCAGTGGAGCATGGCAGAGCTTCTTTTCACTCAGCAACAGCAGCTTTGTATACATGCAGATGCCATTTCCATTGTAGCAGCCTCCTAAGTGAGATCGATATCCCCACTTCTAACAGGTGGAGTGAGCATCTCCCTTCCACAAGGGCCTTTTGCCTCATCAAACCAGAGTGATGCACCTTAGCAAAGCAAAGCACTCAGTGAGACAAATCACAATGATACATATGTTTCATCATTAAGAATCTCGCCAGGGCAATCAAGGTTCTAGATTGCACAGTGAGGACATTCTCCACTGCAGAAGGTCACCTTCAAGTGGGTATGCAGAGCCAAGGATCCCATCCACAATCTCCCCTGATCATGGAAGGCCTGATTATCAGAGGAAGGCTTGAAGAATTTAATTTAAATGAAAAGTTTACAGTTTAGGTCCAGACTAAATTGGTGGAACGTAACTCCTATGGAAATCAATAGGACACATCTGTTATGATATAATTTCCAGTTCCGCTGATTTCATTAAGAAATAAGTGCAGCTGAATTAGCTTGAATCCAAACTTATTTTCTGAAAAGAGTTATCTGCTTTGCCATGACTCTGTTCCAGGAAAGATTCATGGTTTCATCCTTCGAAAAAAGGCTCCATTGCAACTGCAGTAAAGATTTCCATGACAAAATCAGCCATCCAGGCTGGTGCTCCATATCATTGTCTTGCTAAAAAAAGAAAGAAAGAAATTAGCTGGGGGTATCTGAAGCACAGGAGAGGAAAAAAACTGATTCTTTGCAGATGGTCAGGCACTGGACTTGTTTGTATTTTCAAATATAACAGCACTAGCTTGTTCTAGCTCCTTTACAAGCACCAGGGCCACGACACCTGCAGATGTGAGGTTGTCATCTTGCAGTAGAACTCATTGACAATCTTTGCAAGAAGGTAGGTTTTCCAGGCTTCCAGTCTGATTAACTGCAGGTTTAGAAGAAAGTGAATTGTTCCCTATCCCACAAAACAATTCTGCTATTGTCAAAGGATAGATTATTAAGAAGTAATAGGAAATGAGTGCCCATAGAGTAAAAATGGCAATCTGGAATGGTTTTAAGATCAGTATGTCAACCAGGATTGTGGCTATTCCATGAGAGGATATAAAAGGAAGAGATATTCCATGAATGGACAGAAAAGCCATTTCACAAAAGACGGAAGAAGAGGCAGTACTGTATTCTGCCATGGCTGCTTACTCACATGTACAAACTGCCCCGTCTCTCACACACACACACACACACACACACACACACACACACCTATCTCCCATTCACTTAGGAGAACCGGTTTCTATCTGCTTACTCTGCCTTATCTTCCTTCAGGCTGGAAAATTTAATATCATACCAACGCTAATCAACAGTGTGGCTGCCTTCACATCTGTCGGGGTGGTAAGTGTTTTGGTGTAACTCGTGGTTTTGTCCCCCTTCCATTACCTTTTTCTTTCATTTTTTACTCCATAAATTTGGATCAGAAAAGCCTATTGTCAGCTTCTGGCAAGCAAAAGCAATAGGGAACCATGTGATTCACTTAATGATTGTGTGATTTGTTTAACGAGCACTGCAAAAAAGGTCCTAAAATCAGGCGTGACTTGCTTAACAACCACCCCTCTTAAAAAAAACTTTTCCAATCCCTATTGTGGTCTGGTGCGATATGGTTCATGGGGTCACGAGGAGTCGGACACAACTTAATGACTGAACAACAACATTGTGGTCATTAAGCAAGGACTACCTGTAGATGTTAAGAAATTAATAGCAAATTTTGCAACTAACTTTTAAAAAATAGTTTACTATGCTCTGATCTTTCTGTCATGTTTCTCTTCTTCTTAAAATCTAAAAATGAATGAAAAAAGGCAAAATATAATTTTTTTTTAATGATCACATACCTCTTTTCTCCTGATAGGGCCATAAATTTTGTGCAGGGCATTAAAGAACACATTTTGGCAGAATCCTCATCATAACTGGATTTCTTCGTGGTTAGAAAGTATTCTCATTTTAGGAAATTTAACATTTTACAATGTGAAAAATTGCATAATATCAGCATGTATGTCAGAGTTATGTCTTCCACTGTAGCAGTTGGTCTAACCATATTATCTGTTTTCTCCTCACCTCAGGGGACAGTCCTGTGTGACATCATTCTCCTCAATTTCCTGAAAGGTGCAGATCAGTATAAGGCCAAGAAATTTGAAGAGGTAATTCTATGCAAAACACACCATTAGGCTTGCTAGGGTTCCTCTGCAAACAAGAGGCAACATGTGGCATGACAGCCATTGCAGGCTTGAAAACATCTTCAGACTGAAATATGCACTTGGGGATTTTATTTGTTTGCTGGTCTATTTGTTTATTCTGCTACCATAGAAGAAAGCAATTTGACATATTCCAGACACTTGGAACTAAAATCCCATTGATGCACAGCCATTATCCAAGCTGACTGGGGATTTTTGGCAGTCTCATAAAAAGTTTTTCTATATTCAATAAAGAGCCCAGCCAAACAATTGAAGACCAAATATATGGCCTTTATTTATCTAGGAAAAAACTCTTCTATTCCTGTCTTCCCTTATCCCATATAGTCTCTCATCTAAAATTATGGTCCACGAGGAAACTATTTTCCTTCCTAATTAATTAATTAATTTCTCTCTCTCTCTCTCCCTTTCCCTCTCATCATTTCCTGCTTTGGCCATCTCCCCTCCCTTCCTGTCAGATTCAGCTCTGATTAGGCATTTATGTATGCATGCCTGCTTTTTACCTTAATGGGTCTCCAAGCATCAGAACAAGAATAGCAATGAAAATGCTATTAGAAATAACAATTAAAACATTTCAATGATGTGCCAGGAGTACTGTAAATGTTGACAGGATGAAAATGACTAGACATTCTTTTTCATTTAACAGATATTTAACTGTAATTAAAATAAAATTAAATATGATCATTATAGTTATCCCATGTATGAAATGATTTCTTCTTTAGTCACGCTGGACATTTCAATTTGGTAGCACCTTTTGAGGGATTGCTGAATTTTGCACCCGCTTCTGAGAGTCCCTCATTTGCAATCCACCATGTTCCACAAAGCAGCCTCATCTAAGTAGAACACCTGCATTTGTATCCTTAATTCCAATTTCTGTAATAGTGAGGAAAAACAATAGAGCTGGATACTCTAGGAAGGTCTGCCATTACTAGTCAAACCCAAAAAATCAAGAGGAGATGAGCTGCCTCATGCTTTGAAGCCTGGTGTCTCATTTTTCTTAACTTAGAGCAGGGATCCCCCATGTTTTGTGGTCTAGTGGGGACATGTTCTTGGCAGAGCTGCTACAAGACTTTGTCCATTCACATATTATCTGCCCTGGGGGATAGAGCCCCTTAGAAAGGACAAGGTTAACAAAATGCTATCTGCTAGCTACTCCCTATTATCTGTATTTGACTTTGCCCTTGCTTAACTTTACAAAAGTGATACTGAAGACTGGTGCTTTTCCATAACTGTTCCTAAGCTTTTAAATTAAACTTTTAATAAAATATAAAAAGTCTCATGAGGCAGGAAACTAAGCAGGGGCCAGAGGAACTTTCAAATCTCAGGCAAGCAAAAATGCTTTCAAAATATCAGACACGCTTTCCAAAGTATTTACTGAAATATCATCCTTATGCTGAATTATTCAGTAGCTGAATTCTTATGGAGTTAGGAATCAGAGAGAACCAGAATCAAGAGAAAAATTACAGTCTTATACTCATTTATCTGGGAGTAAGTGCTACTTAAGTCAGCAAATCTCACATCTGATTAGACATGCAGGATTACACTGAATATATTAGCAGAACATCTTATTTTTTAAAGGAATCACATAGAAGGAAGCTTTCTTTTGTTGATTTGTTTAGCATAATAAAACATAATTTAAAAACAAAGGAAAATTAGTTTTGGTATATCTTTAAACAGGGAGATTTTGTTAGGTTAAGAAAAAATACATACCTAAAGCATTCCACACTATTACTATACTTCCTCCAAAGAATTTCAAACGACACAAGAAGAGTGCTTAGTTTATCATAATCTATTTTAGAGCAACTCTTCCCCTTCCCAAAGAATTTCAAAAACTGCTAAACCATTGATGGTTCAGAATTTGCTGAGAATTATATAAAATTATTCTGGCATAAGATAAAGTACAAAATCTGCATAACTTTTAAGAACTTAAATAAAAGTTACATAAATTATGCCCTTCCTTTCCTTAGGACAGAATTTGTGTCACCTTGGCTTCTTAAATCAACTTTCAGTAGTGGTTAGAATAGCCCTTCAATCCTTGATGTGTCCAACTATCTCTAAAATTCCCTGCCAACACAGAGTTGAGAAAATCAAAGTAGGAACTGGGAGAACCAGGTTAAAATCCCTATTTTGCCAAATGGGGACCACTCTCCCTCATCCAAACAACTCAAAGGGGACTTGGGAAGGAAGAAAAAAGAGGAGTGGCAAAGGCGCATCTGCTATCCTGAGCACCGTGGAGGAAGGGTGAGGTGTAAAAGTCAGATAAGTCCAAATGTCAGGAAGATGTGTGGTGAGTACAGAGTCCAGGTAAAATAAGGAGGGTAAAAATGCTCAGAATGGATCAGCATTAACAGGTCTTGCTGTCCCTTCCTACCAGGTATCAGAGATGGTACTACGTCCAAACATTCCCAGCAGCTCCATGTACCGAAGTGACCAGACGTTGGGAGGCCGCTCTGAGGAGAAGCAGTCCACTGATTCAGGGGCCTACTCAATTGGGCTCTAATAAATAGGAACTTTGAAGCAGACATGAATAAATTCTCTGTGCTGGTCACCTGCATGGACATTGCCCTGTGAAACAGTCTTCACTTGGAGTCTTCTTTTCACATCCTGTTGTTTAGGAAATGGCTTCATTTCCCCCCTTATCCTGTGCTTGTTTTTCTTCCCACTTAGTCTTTTTCCTCATGTTCACCAGATGCCTGTCATGTCTTATGAAGCCAGAAGCCCATTCCTTCTCCAGACTTCTGGAAAACAGTGGGAAATGCCGTAACCTGTTATTAACCCATTTACTAAAAACGGAATACTCTGAAATCTGACCAAAATATTAATACACACTATGTATTAATTGAAGAAATAATAATCCAGTAAAGTTCTAAACAGAGCTAATAAAACAGAAAAAAAGTGTACCTATCACCAAAAGTGTGTTGCATCGCTAAGAAGAATCAGTGAGGCAACTGGGATGAGCTGCCACCACTTGTAATCACACACACACACACAATTACGGGGCAAATGATCATCTTTGGTTACACCAGATGACACATTGCCTTATAGAGGAGAAAAAAAGGCATATGAAAAAGAACTTTGAGTTTTCCCTTGCCTTGCAAAGTGGCAGGCTGTAGGGAAAAATGATTACTATTTCTTGTAAATATTCAGGCACTTGTTTTTGTTCCTTGGCTCTGTTGCTACAGACTCCCTAATTCCATGCAGGCTTCTCTGTTTGATTTACAAAGATAAAAGCAGGAGAAGGCAGAGTCCGGCATCTAAGTCTCAAAAGGGATACAGGAAGCTGCTTTCTAACATGTTCAATAATACTGAATACTGACTAGCAGTAACTTTCCAGTGTTTTCAGACAAGGGTCTTTTCTAGCCCCACCTGGAAATGTTATCACTGAACCTGACCTCCTTTTGCATGCAAACACTGGAGATCTGAATCTTCTCCAGAACAGCAGCCTGGACTCCTGCAACCGCCATTACTGCTTCTGGCCCAGCTTCTCTAGCTTTCTCCCCAAGGGGTTCTTTTCTTCATGTGGCCTCAGACCCCTCACTCTACAGAACGTGGTAGGGACTTTCCCAGTGACCACGTCCACTGTGAATTTAGAAAGAGTGGGCTCTAGTGGAAAAACTTGTGTTCCAAGTGTCCTTCCAGCAGACTGGTCCACAGCACCAAGCATCCATTTTCAGAGAAGCAGGAATACAGAGTAATAGCAGAACACAGTGGATTCAGTCATTTCCAGAACTAGATCAGGCTGATTCAGATAGATTCAGGAGATGTTTGAACTGAAGCAGAAGTCCTATAAAAGAGACAGGATCTGAATTCTCGCAAAGCTTAATTAGTGATTTGAAAATCAGAAAGATGCATTCACGCTGTATCTGCAAAAATCAACCCAATTTCCAGAATGGGGAAGGGAGGGAAGAAAGAAGGATGTAATTTTAGGGCTGACCGAATAACTTTCTAATCAAAGAAATAGCTTACTGGGTTTTTGCAATCATGGTGCTTGTGGAAGAAATGTCAAAATAATGTATCTCACGGTTGTTCCAGACTCTGTACTCTTTGCTAGCCTCTTTCAAAAGCAGAAAAGGTAAATTAAGCTTTGCTGGAGTCTGTGGAATTTGGGTACTTGGGCAGAAAATGCTGGATTTTATTGCCTGCTTCTACTGCTGTTTGCTTCATACCTATCGTTTACTTGCCTTTTATTGCATTTTTTCTTTCTATCGCTTCAAAGCAACATTTGTTAATTCCAGTATGAGTCAATAGGTTACACATAGGACATGATCAGCTTGCCCTAGCATCTAATAATAATCCCAATATTCTCCTGGGGGCAGGAACACTGGATGTTGTCTTCTTCCTTCCCCCAGCTTATCAGGAAGACAACCTCCATCCATCTTTTTCTGCTATGCATCAAAAGTAGTATTTTTTTATTTAGGGTGGCTCAAGGAGCCTGTCTGGTTCACCAGCTGTGTTTCATTTCATGGCAGCCAAAGCCTTCCACTCTAATTGGCTCCTGTGCACTGTGGCAGGAACCCCCCCCCCCCCCCCCGTCACTGGTTGCTGCCCTACAGGCCATTTTGTTCTGGGGTGCCTGGCCCCTTCTGAAGGGGCCTGGGCTGGTGAACCTTTTTTTTTTTAATGTATTTCTCAAGTGGATTGGTAAAAAGGTGAACTGTTTAAAAAAATCAGGTTAAATTTATTTTTAACAGGGCTCAGATGAAAGGTCTATCGATGGAAACCACATGTCCCCAAAAGCCCTTCCACAGAAATTGGTGCTTGCTTTCTCAGCTTAGGTGGGAAGGGTAAAGCAGCAGGGAATCTACCAGCTGTGGGCCATAGTAAGTATGGTCCAGAGAGACCACCAGACTATCACTATGGTCTAAGCAAATGAAGTACAGACAGTCCTCTACTTATGAATACATTACATTCCAAGGGGCTGTTCGTAAATCTATTTTGTTTGTAAGTCTAACCAAGTACAAAACGCTCAGCCTCCCAACACACAACAGTGCTGCCAAGCATACCTATATGGCATGCTGTAAACTAACCCTTTCCTGCCTTCTGGGACCTTCTAGATTGGAGTTGTGGACAGGTTTGTTCATACTGGCAAAAGTTTGTAACTCGAACGTTTGTAAATAGAGGACTGTCTGTAATTAAAATTTAGCTGGCTTCATTTCCAATCAGTTTATGCATGGGAGTCAAATAACTTAAGGCAGCAGGGTGGAAAAGTCCATTGATTTGTAAGTCAGGACCTGAATTTGTGCTCAAGGTTGAACTGAATTTAAGGCAAAGCAGACTATTGTCCAAACTGCTAACTGGGATTTGATCTGAATCTGGTGGTCTAGGCATGCCCCTGATACAGAGGCTAAAGCTTGCACAAATGAAGCATGAATGACATTATTTGCAGAGGCATATTAAGGAGGAGATACTAATCAGGGGCTGATCCCTTTTTAGATGATAGGCACTATCACATAATGTTATTGGTAGCAAAAACTAAAAATGAAGAAAGGCTAAATTTTTAGAAGATCACTGAATCTTGCACAATTTTGTCAATTTTATCCCCCCACTCCATCTCATGCAAGAGCATAAGCTTGTGATCTCATGTTTAATTTTTAAAAAATGGAGTGCTAGAATATTATTCAGAGGTTTTGCAGATTCTGTGTCATTAACCCCTAAAAGAACACCTTTGTTTCCTGTATTGGTGGTACATATATCTATGTTGTATCAGAATACATGAATCTGCTTTCAGTTTGCATATTAAAATTATATTAGTGAGTTGGCAGAAAACCTGTTAATTCGGAGAACACCAATTCCAACTTAATTAGTAGTCGCAATTTAGAAATAGGCACATCCACTGTGTTAACCAAACTATCTTTAAATTAAAACCAAAATCCAAAAACTGAGAAAAGCATATTTCATTACAACCCCAAATTAATTCTATAGCAACATTTAGGTACGCTTTGAAGAAACTGCCCGCATTGCTGAAGCTGTTACTTCATCAGTTTCTAGTCTGAAAAGTAGCTCTTGTAATAACAGTTTATATAATATCAATTCCACAGAAGATAACAGACGACAAGATGCAAACTTCAGTTTAAGTGAATGTTGAATGCACAATAGGGTTGGTTTGTTTCCCTCAAGCAACCAGCATTTGAAGGCCTTATAAACATGCTTAACTAGAAAAGAAAACACTGGCTTGGGGTCACATAGAGGTCACCTAAATAAGGGGAAGATACAAACTTTTAACATCAAAAGCAGTATGAATTTCTATATCACACAATAAAATAAACTCAGATTGAGAATCCATCACGTCCTTTGATTCCCCCCCCTTTCCCTCCACCCCAAACTTGGACTTTTTTTGTTGTGAATTTCAGTTCCTCATGCACGATCTATCCAGCACTGACAGATTCAAAGTAGGTTAAGAATTACAACGCATACATTTTATTTTGAAAGAGATTGAAACCAGTTCTACAGTGAAGCCAATTCAAACTGAAGTCCAGCATTTAAGCAAGACTCATATAATGGACAAACAGGAAAGCACCCAGAGATCTCAATCTTATGTTTATTCAGAATTAAGTCCCACATTACAATAGAACTTTTGGAAGGCTACAGATCCTTTGTATCTATGAATAAGCCTTATCTAAACATTTAGAAGATCTAACTAGGTGGTTGATATGTTGTGTGACTAGTTTGATCCATCAGATTAAGGCATCATATAGTTTCATTGGTTTTGGCTTAACGTATTACATATACCCAGCTGTTGTGATTTACAGCTTAGTGCCAATTGTGCCTTATTCAACAAACCATGATTAAATAAACCTTGGCACTGTGTGATGGGTAAGCTTTGCTGAAGAGAAGAACTTCAGCCTTGGTTATTTAAAAATCTAGTGTAAGTGGGTAAATGGAGAGCATGCTTCTGGAAAACATGCAAGGGGCTTCTAGATGAGGTTTTCGTGCTGCAGTTGCTCTGCCTCATTCACAGAATGTTTACTGAGCATTAAGAGTACAACGTCTTCTAATTCTCTGTATTTCCCTTCTTCTGGTTTTCTAGAAGTGGAAAAACTAGACTAACTGCATTGTGCCTTTGTTTGCCTGTATAAGGAACAGTCCATCTGGAAGCAGTACACTAGGTCAGCAGGGGCTTTTTCTGAGTCAGCTGTATCTCAGAGAAGGCCCTAAATAATTTCCTACCTCTGAGAGTTAACAATGAAGAAAACAATTTTTTCTCAACTGCCATTCCTGTGAGAGAACTACAAGATAGCACATACAATGTTTTCAGCACACTCCGTTGCTACTTACATCCATCTTCTTGTAGTAACTAGTTCAGTGTTGTCCAAACTTGGCCACTTTAAGATGAGTGGACTTCAACTCCCAGGATTCCCCAGCCAGCATTCCCCAGCAACCCTAACCCTAACCCTAACCAGCATGGCTTGCTGGGGAATTCTGGGAGTTGAAGTCCACTCATTTTAAAGTGGCCAAGTTTGGACAACACTGGTCTAGAGACATGGGAAACAAAGCGAGGGCTGTGGATTCCTAAGTCTGAACAATGAGATTTAACTTCTTTTGCTGTTCTGTCATAGAATATATCGCATTGACAGACTTTGTCTTTTCCCTATTTTTTTTTTTAACATTGGATCTTTGAGTTCCAATTATTTAAAACAAAAAACAAAGACTTCCAGAGCCTGTTTCTTGCCCTTATAGCTTTCATTGACAACGCTGGCACTTGTTTCTAGGATATATTTTTCTTTTTTAAAAAATAAAATAAAATATTTTAATGGATTAATTTCTCCTCCTGCCCCTTCTGGGTTTTAAGCATTTTTTTTGTTGTTGTTCTTCAAAGTTGGCATGTAGTTTGGTTTTAGAAACAAGCATTAAAAGTGTTCTGAATACTTAAAAACAAGAGAGTATAAAATTTCTCAATATATTGAAAAGTTTAAAGGAAGGTTAAAAATATTAACACTGTCACATTAAAAAAATACAGTTTCTGATCCATTAAACATTTTAAGTGGAAAAAATTAAACTGGCTTCTGTACTAACATTTTATATAATCCACAAAAATAGATCTCTGTAAAAGAACAAAATACATAACAGTAAAATATATTCTAAATCCCCCCCCCCCCCCCCCAATGTTAGGAAAGCATAATATGGTTTTAATTCCTATAAAACGGTGCAGAGAGAGCATGTGGGTTTGGGTGTTTAATTCTGGTTTTGAAACATGGGGTTAGTAATCCAGCCCAAATTTAGACACGGTTAAGCCCATTTGGTTTGAAGGACTCAAGAACACCTGATCATGTGGGACTGTGGCCTGTCTTGCTGCTGTGAGACTCAGAGAGACAGCACTTATTCTTATGCAGGCCTTTGTAAGGGCCCCTTTTGTTAGGTGAGATTCCCAAAGTGTAAACTGGGATGGACTCAGATGGAAGACTCCAGGCCTGGCTTCCCAGCACCCAAGGTTCTTGCAGCCTGCTCCTTCTGTCGTCGCTTACACTCCTGCCACACCATGAAAGGATTGGCCAAAGCCAGAAGCATTAAAACTATGAAGGCAATATTAACCTGGAAGGAGAGATGGAGAAAGGATTAAAACACCCAACCATCAACCAAAATGACTCCAAGGGACTAAGGGAATTTGGGTCACTTTTACCTCAAACTAGCAAAGGGTATCTCTCAAGCAACTGATCCTGGATCCTGGGGGTGGGCTTGCCATGGAAGTTCACAGCGCTGGGGGTGGCTGGTGGCTTGAGGATGCTCTCCCTGTCTCTTAATTTTGTATATATTTTGTAAGATTTTTACTGTGCTTATGGCTTTCATTTGTGAGCCACCTAGAGTCCCTTATATAGTGAGATGGGCAGCATATAAATTTGATTTATGAATGAATGAATGAATGAATGAATGAATGAATGAATGAATGAATGAAGTCCAAACATCCCACTGCCTGGGGTGCTGCTGACATCCAGATAGGGAAAGTGACTCAATGGGATACAGAATACTTACATAAAAGGAATCCCCCTTTAGCGGGCCCTCGATGAGTGAAAAACAGGGAAACTGTAGAAGGGACACCACAGCTGACAGTCCCATCACCAGACCATAGAGTTTCCCAAAGTGTTCCAGGGGAAAGCTGTAAAATGAAATGGGGGTGGGGGGGAATTATGGGGGGGAAAACTGATCTTGGCATTTTTAAGTGACTTTTCCTTATTGTTTCCCTTACTGCAACTTGCCACTGCTCTTCACCTTTTTCTCAGCCTCCCTTTTGTAAGTACCTTTCTGCATCCCTTGTAGGATCACGGAAGTGGGTAGAACATTTGTTTGCACCTGTATCAATGCTTCATGGCTCACTCACACAAAAGAATGATAAAGAGGGAAGGACTTTTGTGTATTCAGAAGATACAATATTTTTAAAAATCAACAGATTTAATTAATGGATTTCTCTGGGGAAAGGCCCAGATATGACTGAATCAGGAAGTATGCTTTCTTCCTTACTGATTCAACTCTTATTGCAAAATACAAATAACAGGAAATAATCTAGCCTCATCCCTGTTTCTACAGTAGGTTAGTCTAGGTATTGCTGTCACTTCTCCACTTTGTTATTAGCGTGGCTCGTCTGTGTATCAGAAATTTGGAAAACCAGAAATGTGTCCAATAACGATTAGAAAGGTATTTTAACAGAACTCTGAAAACCTAGAAATTTTTAATTGTGTTATGAACTTCAGAACTTTTTTCTAAAGCAGGAGGAGGTGGAGAATTCTAGCTGCATTGCACACAAGAAGAAATCTCAACATGCAACAGCAGTTTATATTAGCCGTTTAAAACATGCAAAACTGGAAAAAGCCTATATGGCACTTCCAGTAGACAAGGATCGACTGACAACATTTTTCCTCATCAGAACCATAAATCCCCCGTGATGTCTCTTAGTCACGCTTAACAGTAGTCTTCCCCTCCTCTCCCCACTTCCTCCAAGTCTTCCTTCCCAATTTTTCCCAGGGAAACCCATCTCTTACGCAATAGCCAAGAAGGCAGCATTGCCTCCATAGAGGAAGGAGCGGCTCAGAACTTGCAGGATAAACGTGGCATACTGCACAGGCAGCACGGGAATGGAAGCACAGATGGAGAAGGCCAGGCACTGCAACACTGTAATGACCAGGGACAGCACACAGGAACGGAGGTCAGCAAGAGAATCTGGTATCCCTGCAATGAAGAGAGAGAATTCAGCCAGGGAGAACTCCGAGCACCGAAGTCTTGGCAGGAAGGTCATCATCTTATCTGGAAGGTAAATTCCAACACTTCAAAGGGCATACCTGAATTACTTCCTCCCTTCTTTTGCCTATGTTTGTGCCGGTCAAGAATAAGCCCATTCCAAGGGGCGCAGAGGACTCCACAGAGCTGTGTTAAGGCAAATGCATTGGTGTAGCTGCTCACTGTGGACAGAAAAAAATGAAGACAAAAGGTAGCCTCAGTGTCATTCCAAAGAAAACTTCCCCAATGCAGTGGATCTTTCATTTCTATAGCTCACTGTAGGGTGTTTAAAGGAGGCTAGAATGTATTCACGTTTAGACTCTTTGGTCATCCAGCAGTTCTCAGAACCGAGAAAACTCTCTCTTCTTAGACATGGAACAAAACTTCTAGCAAGACTGATACCAAGAGAGGAACTTTCCCTCAGCTTGCAGACCAGTCCTATCTGACAGTCAGCAGCAGACTTCTGTCATCATTCATATCTGAGCTTTAAAATGACACAATTTCAATCTTTTTTCAGCAGCTTAACTCCACTCAAAGACAGAGACAACCTTTCAGGGAAGCCTCAGGCCGTGTTTGATTACATCCTGACCCCATTGTCTTAGGAGAGAAGAACATTTCTGAGAAGAAATCACCTGCCTTTTGTGCAAGGGAAGGAAAAAAGGGGGCAACATACTGTATATAAAAGAAATAGAGCAGTGGAACATCTGATATGTTCCAGGAGAAAACTTTCTTTCTGGGACATAAGAAGTTCACACATTGTGCTAAGCCCTGATTATCTGAAGGCACCATTTGTTAGAGGAAAAAATGGTTGGATTCCAGAACATATTAAGGAAAAACCTTAATCTCATGGTTTAGTGAGATATGAGTACCCAGCAGCTGTGTACTTCTTGTAAGGCAGGAACATACAAGTTCCATCTGCTCAAAGACCAAACCAGGCTTTGCATAGCAAATTAAGGACCAGACTTCAAAAAGGAACAGGGCCAAGATTTTAGGAGGTAAAATGTGTCTGTTGTGTTCTTATAATACCTCTCCCCAAATTCTTTTAAAAAGTGAGAAAAAAAAAACTTGACAAAAAAGTTGCTGTAAGCTGATGGGACTCTGGCTCACACTTCCATGGTAAAGAAATGTCCTTTATCACTTTTTCTCTCCATATTTTCCAGTTTGCTGCCCCAATCAATATTTCTCTTAACTGTTCTTATTCATCTCCATAGTCTTCTTTCTTACTGCTTGCTTCTCACATATCCTAAATTCATTAGCCATTATGTATCTTTTACTGTTCCCTCCTCTTCCCCAAAGAACCATCTGATGGCCCTTCCCTCCCCACAGTTCTTTGAGTTCCCTCAGTACCGAGGGTGGTGTCTTTATTTGCCAGTTTTGTCAACATGGGGTTGAGGGTGCCAATGAAGAGGTAATGGCGCAGCTGCATCACCGACAGCCATATCAAGTGCCAGAAAAATAACCAGGAGAAAACGCATTTCCAGAAGGTTTTAACAGGTGGTTGCTTGGAGTCTGATCCAGTCTCAACGTCACCTAGAAAAAAAAAAAAAGTGGATATACTCTGGAGTTATGTCCAATTTGATCTTTCTATCACAAACCCAGAATGTGTTCACACAGAAGAGTAGTTGCTACTGCTCTTCCAGGATTAAAGACTTGTTTAATTATAAGTCACTTGCACGTGGATTGAAGTTTTATTAATGCTGGAAAGAAAGTTTGGTTAAGTTGGGATGAGATAATTATTCCTGTTAACTTCAATCCAGACCCTCCCAAAAAAAGTATGTGAAACAGGTTCTAGAATATAGATGACATCAAACGTTGAACAACCTGTGCCTTTCGTAATAGTTGCTACAATGTATGAAGTCACAAAGACACAAAGAGTCCTTTTACTTTTCTACCAGCCTCTTGTTGGCTGGCAGGGTCCAAAGCTGCTGGTTTCTTACTAGCAATTTGCAGCAGGGTCACTGGGAGGAAAAAGGAAACAGTATTTCGTAGTAACGTGACATTAAATGTGATTAATATCTTGCTGGAACTTCAGGCAGTAGATCCCACATCCTGGGGAAACCATAAAAAGTGAAAAATTGTGACATTTGAGCTCATTCTTCCTATCTGCTCACCCTTAAGAAATATTTGACTGCAATAGCCTAGAAGCACATGGTGACTTGGGAGCTGACCATGTTCCACAATGTCTAACAGCTAAGACAATGGGTAATTCAAACCTGACTTCGTGTATGGAACTCTTAAGGGAGAGAATGAGGCAAAAGGAACAGAATAAAAGAGGCTGGCTACAAAAAGAGGGGCATCTCTCAGTCCTGGATGAATTGTGTAGTCCAGTGTTATATACCCAGTGTAGTATACACCAAGGCTGACTCAAATGAGGTCTTACCATTACTTTGCAGAAGACCCTATAAATTCCACAGAAAGAATGGCCCAGGGATTCCAAACCGTATAATCCTGGCTAATATGAAGATTCACCAGTGAATCAGCCTCAGCCTCTACCTTTGTCAACTGTCTCTTTGATGGTAGCTTGTTCTCCTTTGAGTGCTGACTCAGGATGTAGATTATCTGGGTCTTGGACTTCATCCACGTCTGTGACTTTGGGGTAGCGTTGTTCCTCATATGTGCGGTACGAATGGGAAATCCCAGGACAGTTCAATCTGCAGATACAGGAAGTATGTCACATAGCCTGCTCTTCCCTTCACCTTGTGAACTTATTTCTACATACGTCTTGTGTACAGAACTAAAACAAATGTTGCATATGCATAGAGAGAAGGTAAAGGATTTACAAGTAAACTTTTATTAATTCTTGAAGCCATTGGACCATAATATGAAAATGCAAAACTGAAATGAAATTAATTAGAGCTGATAAACATTCTATAACATTTAACACATTAAATGGATAATCAAATGGTAGGAAAAATGCCAGGAAGGGGAAAAAATGGACAATCAAACATACAAAGCAAAAGGTGGCGGAAAGCCTCAAGGAAACTGAAATTTGTACTTTCTGATACAAACCACGTTCAGTATCACATTTGGCTTAATAATCATTCCTTCTAGATCTTACCCTTTTCCTTTACTCTTTCTTTGCATTAGTACCTCTGAAATGGGAAGAAGAATTACCAACCAGGTCTTCTTGCTGATACTGACATCCACATTTATTTGGGAGTAAATCCATTAAACCCCATTTAATGGGGTTAATGCCATGCCATAATGCCATGCCATAATGTGATTTATTTGGTTTTGGCACAGAATGATGAGTTAACTCACCTATTATGGCTCAGCATAAGGCACAAACTACATCAGTAGAGCCAGTCTACACCTGGCATGCAGATGAATCTAGCTGTAACCCCTTTTTGAAGAAGCAAAGCTACTGGGGTAATCAAGAATAGAAACAAGGCAAGAAGACCAGGGATACCTTTGCAAAGATTATTTGAAATTAGTGAGGGAAGAGAGCATTTGGAAGCACAGAACTGGCAAGTGAGTGGAGAGTTCAGCTCTTAATCCATGTTTCCCTCCTGATTTTCACCCACAAGAAGTGGCTTCACCAATCCAAAGTGAACCTAGAGAATTATGAAATGTATTTTGGCCCATATTTTCAGCCTGCTAATGACACCTATTGAAACTGCAGGCATACCTAAGCAATAGATTCAAGTAAAGCAGGGAAGGGCAGATTAAATGACCTTAATAATTCCAGTGCAGGCTGCATGCTCTGCTGTTCAGTTCAGATGTTTCTGAAACTTTTGTAGCATCTGAGCCAGAGACTTGACATAGCAGCCCAGGAATGGAAAAGCTTAGGATGAATAGGCAGGCACAAGGAAAGGTATGACTCTAAGATTGTTAACAGAACAATGTATGGATGCATCTTTTAACTTAAATAGCAGCTGGATGTTAAGAATAAACTCAGTGGTGCAGCTTTTCTAGGCATCAATTTAGTTTTGCACACCAAACTGCTGTTAAAGGCACAGTGACAGTCAGATGAGAAGCACATCCCTAGACAAATCCTAGGATATGCTTTCACAGCACATACCTAAAATAGCACTCAGAAAGAAGGGTTGTCTTTATAGGAATAACTGACAGAATTTAAAGATCCCTAAAATATGTTATCTGGTCACTAAGATTTCAGGCATCAAAATAATAGCTAGAAAAAGGAAGAAGAAACTGGAGAAAAATGATAGGAAAATAAGGGGACTAGGATTTGGGGAAAGACATACAGAGGAGTCAGCTGCTAATCGGACAGAAGTGCTGCTTACCCATATGTGTAGCCTGGGGGCAGTGGATAAGGAATATGGTATCGGGGCATCAGGAAAAAGGTGCGAACTAAGTGCCAGGCGCTGCAGGCAGACATGAAGAAGAACATGGCTCCCAGGGAGAAGCCTTTCTCATACAGGAGCTGTAGACAAAGAATGCATTCCAAGATAAGCTGGCTGTATTTTAATGCTCCTACAGTGTGCTCCAATCCTTGATTTTCTGCAGGCATGTAGCAAGGAAGATGGAAAGGCTTCAGTTCTCCCTCTCCACTTGCTGCTATCCTGACCATTAACAGGTCCCACTCAGCAGATGCGCGTGGCTTCTGAAACGGTTGGGCAACCTTTTGATGCCCACGCTGAACATTCTTAAAGGGCCCATTGCCACAGTGAGGGGGGCAAGGATGCAAATAGGGCAAAGCTAGGGCATTGAAGTGGATGATGGTGGAGTTTCATGTGTTTTCCTGGGTGTTTGAGAAGTTCTTTTTCTTTTCATGTGCTTTCTAATTCAAAAGGGGAGAAAATGGCTGCTGAGCCCAAGAAAAAATGCAGTTTCTTTAAGGAGATATGGACAGGTGCAGTGCGTATCCCCACTCCCACGCTGACATACAATTTTGAATTCAGATCTAAAGTGCAGCACATACCGACACTAAATCCTAGGCCTGGGTTTATAGAGCTAGGATTCACACAACATGCTGTACCCAGACAAATACCCAGATGGTCTGATTTCCACAGCAGGCTAAAACTGTGGCTGGCTGACTACAATAAGCTGAATCCTAAACTACTCAACCTCATTTTAGCCTCCTCTAGCTTGCTGTATGTACCCAGCCAATTAATGGTGCTAGCAGGCTGAGGATGATAGGGGCTATAGTCCAATGCAACATGTCACATAGCAGAGTTGCTTCTGGCCTCTCAGCCTTAGTTATTCATTCTGCTGGGAATTACCCAGCAATCCTAGTTCCTATTCTCTATGAGCAAAGTTCAACCACAAAAGAGTTTTGAAAGCTGAGTCATGAATTACAAGATGCAACAGGACAAAGAGTCCTCTCTCTCACTTCAAGCGCAATGTCCTGCTGAAGTCGGGCTCACTCTGCTTTCAACAGCAATCCTCTCCTGGTCCCTCCAGAGACCTACCCTGAGAACAAGGACCAGACTTTGTATGGCAGGCAGCTACCTCCCCCTTTTCCACCCTCAGTGCTTGAAATGCAAAACAGTCTCCCATAACGGGAACTTAAATGAAAGGAAGGCGGGGAGGCCACCTTACCCTTTTCTTCCTGCTGTCCATCCACTCAAACCAAAAGGAAAAGAAACATGTATGTATGTATTTATTTGTATCCCACCTTTCCTTCAGGAGCTCAAGGTGGTGTACATGATGTTCTCTCTCTCCGAGAAGTAGGTTGGGGTGAGTGGGAGTCATGGCCCAAAGCCACCCAGAGAGCTTCTCTGGCTGATCCACCTCAACCTGGATATCTCCCTATCCCCAAACAGATGGCAAAAAGGAAAAGGTGGCAGAGTCTCTTTCCCCTCCTAATCTTTTGCTCAAAGTTAGAACTCCATAAGACTGATTTTCATTGAAGAAAAACAAATACCAATCCTTACAAGGAAGAAACAGACAACTGTAAGTCTTACTCAGTTTGGTTGTAGCCTCTGTTCTGCCCTAATTTGGATTAACCGAATACACAGGAGTGATTGTAGTGCATTAATTGGCTGTTAACAGCATTAATGGGTGAAAATGTCCCAGATTCATGGCCAGCTGCAAACAGTGACCTTTCTCTAATGCCCACTAGCAAAGGTGCTGACTGTCTGCATACAGCTAATGCTCTTGAGTATGCATGGGCTAGCTAATCTATGTACAAATGTAGAATATTTTCAAATCAGCTTGTTCTTGTCCTTTAATGGGAAAATGAATCTGCTGGAGACGAGAAGGAAAAGTGTTACCTGTAGTCTTAGTTTTAAGCATATAAAGTCAATCCAGATCAAATACCTCTGAAGATTAAATAAGGTCAGGACAATTCAAGTCTCTGTTTAGGCTAGTGTATTTTTTTTTTTTCGGATCTTGCCTGTCTCTTCTCTTGTGGTCCTCCACAACATGATCACGCTCTCCTTATTTCTTAGCCCTCCTAAGGTTGCTGCCTGGCTTGCTTTGGACCAGGCTGCTTCTTTGCATATCTAAGCCAGTTATCAGCTAGTCATTAGTCCATGTAGTGCTGATAATTTAGGTGGATCTAAGGCCATGCTTTACTGCGACAGATAACAGACACTGTGATGGTTCTGTGCCTACGCTGGTGATGCAGCGCCCACCAAAAGCAGCAACAAGGAATTAAACCCCAAAGATAGAAGAGGGAACCTTTTTAATTAAAGGCAACTTGATATGGGAGGCAAAAAAATGGAAAAGCCCTTCTCACCAACCTTGATGATAAGAAATATAGCTGAGGAAGAATCAAAGGCTCCATTGTAGAGGGTAATGATGGTGGACCGATGTTTTCCAAACAGGTTCCCAACCTGGAGGAATAAATTAAAAATCCCCTTTTGTGGCAGCAGAACACAGCAAATGAGTTCAGTTCTAACTAGGCTAGAATATAAAAAGGCAATTGCTATGGACAAACAAGCAATCTATGAAATGGATTTCTTTCATGCCTGTACCCATCATTTATGGGATTTCATCTCCAGGCTAGCCTGTTACGTTCTGAACCTGCAGGAAAATGACATGACAGTTCCCTTTTCCCAACTTGATTTTAATATCTCAAAGAGAGGAAATAAAGACATCTCTGGGATCTTCCCCCCCCCCCCCCCGCCCAAAATAAAAGTTATGTCATGGTTAGACTCGCCCCCACCCAGTTCTTTTTGAGCAGTTTCCTTCCCCAGCTCCCCTCCCCAGCACAAGGGAAGAACTTCAAACCTGCATATTTGTGAGAATGAGGAGGATTCCACCAATAGAGAGAAATGACAGTGCTGGGTACAGCATTACTGCAGTGGCTGGAAGGAGGAAAAATCGATGTAACCAAGACACAGACAATTTATCTCCCAAAGTACTATTCTCCACCTTCCATATACATTCACAGCCCAGCACTAGAAAATCAGTTGTGCCAGTACACAAAAAGCCATTCATATATTGCCCAAACAGTCATACAGCCATGCCAACCTAACAGTTTCCAATTTACATACTATGGGGTACAGCAAACAATCAACATATATTTCATGCCAATTCAGGGGACTGAGAAATTAGTAATCAAAAGCGTGAACCCATGCTCTTTGCCCTGCCTTTATCTTTGGATAAATATTAGCAAAATATGCCAGCCAGAAGTGCATGAGCAGAGGTAAGCTATGAACTCTCTATGAATACTGACTACAGCTGAGATCTAGTCCTGCTTCCTAGTTTTCCCTTATCTTTTTAGAGCAAGCTAGAAAATTCACACAATTTTTGGAGAGCTGGGTGGAGCAGCTGAAGGCAGCTCATGCATCTCAACAAAAACACACAGAATCATTTCTCAAGAGGGGCATCCATCCAGACACCTTGTATCCTTTCACAGATAAACGTGTACAACATTAAATGAACATTAAGATAAATCCCAGTCAAGCTGATCCAGAGAATAGCACAATGATAAGCCGGGGTATAGTAAATCCTTCACATCTAACTACTTGTCAAGCTTTGAAAGTCAAAGGATAGCCGTTACCCACTCATTTAGCCCGACAGAAGTTAGTTTAAACATTGCCATCAATAACCAGCCACCAAGGCATTCTGTCTGCTATGCCCTATACTTAACACTATGGTCCTCTGTTGCTAGTTGGACCCATTAACTTGCCTTCAGCTAAGATGAATTAACAGAAAAAGGAGAACGAGGATCCTGTTTTTTAGTGGTAGCATTAAAAAGAAAAAAGAAAAAAAACAGCAGTTATTGCCTTTATATGAAAGCAAAACCTGGCAATACAATATTTCCTTTTCTATATAACTATTAAGATACAAGTGTAACGAACTGCCACTTGTTGATCTTAAAACCAGTAACATTCCTTGCAACCAATATTGATTCAAAAGAAAGTTACATTTTGCTGAGACTGAATAAAAGCGCGCCAAAAACTGCTTTTCTTTCTTTTCCCCCCCTTACTTCGTCCCTTGCTGGCATGGCCTTGAACATTCCAGTGCTTGTGATAAGAAACCATCTGCATCAAACGGTCTCTCCTTCCTACTCCCCCTCCCCTTTTCCAATGGCAGAACCGCAGCATGTAGAAAAAATCATTTTTTTTTTTTTTAAACTAGCCATATAATAATCTATTATAAAATCTTGCGAGGATTCTGACAACAAGTCTGTCTGTACCTGACAATCCTAATTTGGACGTTAAAACATATCTGAGTTAAAACATATCTGAGCTTCCTAAACTGTAACTACTGATGTTACTTCCCTAAATCAGAGCTTGTTACACAGAATGGGGAGGAAATCAAGCTTCGCTCATATTCTGGAGGATCACATTTTCCCATGATGTTAACTTGCTGTGCTAGCAAAAGCACACAAACTGCAGAGGATTGCTCTCACCCCTCCAACACTTCCTAATGATTTATCGCCAGTATTAATCTTACTTAGTATTTTCTATACTCCCACACAAGTTTAGCATGCTCAAATGGCCTCTTCATCCAGAAGCACTCACCTGCTGAAGAAAATGCAATGAGGAGAGTACCAATGGTGTAGGAGGATCTGGAAGACAAAAGGGGATCCTCAGCTGTGAACGAGTATGACTGTGTGAGGTTGTAGGGTAGGGATATTTTCACTTCATCTCCACCAGATACAGTGGCTTTCTTCATCAGCTTCCCATCTTTAACTTAGGTAGGTAGGTAGATAGGTAGTAGTGGCAATTATGGGCATTGTTAGAAGACAGAAACAGTAAAGTCAGCTGGTCAGCCAGATGCATCAATAAAATGAAACTTTGGATTGAGGATATTGAAAATACTCAGGGAGAATGAAAGAAACAATGCTGACTGAGAAAGAGAATATAAGACTGAAATTAAAAGAGATGGGAGAAATGTACAAGAAGATACATATTTGGGCTAAATTCTAGTTTAAGCTAATTAGTAATCAGTACAAGCAATCATGAAGTTTCCCATGAAGCATGACTTTGAAACTATTCACAAAACAACATCCACCCTATACTTCTAAAAGCAAAGCAAAGCAGCTGCCTCCTTCACTGCTGAGGCTGCCTCTGGCAGTTTCAACAGAAGCTCCTGATGCTTCCAGTCAGCTCCAGGAAATGCCAGAAGCAGCTTCTCTGCATGCCCAGTGCATGTGCAGAAGCCTCGTCTGGCTAGTGGAACTTCAGGACGGGGGCTTTGAGGCGATGCAGAGCACCCGAGTCTGCATAAAGCCTGAGTGACAGATCACCCAGATGGAGGTGCTCTGCACCAGTAACGTGTCCCATGAGGTGTTCTTGAAATCAGACCTCCCAATCTTCTGAAAGCCCAAGCAACAGGAAGAACAGCCAACCAGCTTGCCAATTTTCTCTAAGACTGGTAGACATTTGTCCAAAAACATTCCAGCTGATAAATTGGTGGCATGGAGGATAAATATAAAATGAAGCTCCTGACTGAACTTCTACTGCCTGTCAGCTGGGATTTTTTTTTTTTTTTTGGACAGAGATGTATCAGCCTTGTAGAAGACTAAAGATGGTGGACAATTTTAACACTCTTCCTGTCAGTTGGGCAAGAAGGGGGAACTAGCCAAATTCTTGGCAAGTTCACCTCAGGTGCCAAAAGTGTTCTGAGGTGACTCCTGTCACAAGTGATTGCAGCACCTATGAATATCCCATAGAGTACACAAAATTACACTATCTCACAGCAATTACATGGGATGTGCCTCCATAGCATGACAGGCAGGCACATGAAAGTGAAAGTAGCTCTTATATGACCCACTCACACCACCTGAAATTCTTCACCTATTCAGCACTACACCAGTACCTGACCTATGCAGGAACCAGCATAGTGGTGTTCTAAACCAAAAGTGTTTTCAGGTATATAAGGAGTCCACATAAGCCTAAGATGCACCTTACTTAAGTGTGATCAGGGATTATGTAGGGAAGTTCCTTCTTGGTGGGGGCAGGCAGCCCAAGACCAGATGCCCATGAAGGGCAGGAACCAGTGATTGGAGGGGAGGCAGTGTGGCCGGCTTGCAACAGCATGCACTAGTCAATTGGTGTGCTGGAATTACCTACCAGGGAATGGAGTGACCTCATTTGTGCTGGTAGAATTTGGAAAACACCCCTTTGGCCAACAAGCAAAAAAAAAAAAAAGACAGGCAGAGGCTGTCTTCATGGTGGGCTAAGGCTAAGCTGAGGACAGCACTGTGCATTCATGTCCTCAACAAATGGTTAGTGAATCATCTTCGGGCCAAGTCAAGCAGCAGATATGAACTCTTTCAGACAAACTTCATCATGCAAGTTAAATATCACTTTGCATGAGGACATGGTGAAAGAATCACAGTTATCAGCTGCAGAGATTGATTCACAAGTGTGTTTTACCCTTTCCTCCCCTAACTGAGAAGAAAATCCTGTTTCTGAAACTGCTATTTGCTTTGAGTGGAGCGTGCTTATTGTCACCACTAGATGGATTTCTTCACAAAGTAATGAGTTTCTTGGGTCCATAGCAGGAAGGAAAGAGTTAAATCCTCTCCACCAACACCAACATGCTGTCATCCAAATAACTGATCTGCCATCCCAGCTGAAGATAGATAGATAGATAGATAGATAGATAGATAGATAGATAGATAGATAGATAGATAGAAGCTGCAGGGGAAAGTAAAAATGCAGTTCATCATATATACTTTAGCCCTAACATTTTTTTAAAAATGGTTCAGTCCCTTTCAGCTGGCTAGTTCATATACGTTTCAACAGATTAGTATCATTCCTGCTGCAATACAATTTAGTACTAAATAAATTTTGAGAAAAATACATATTTGAAACAGTATTTTCACTTAATAATGTCATATCTTCAGAATGGTGGGTCATATGGGACCACTAAGAAAGACCAAGGTGAATTTCAATTCTCAAATGCTCTTTCTATGTTGATTCGAGCAGCAGAAACAAAAATAACCATCTTAGCTAATTTCAGATATTCTTGGTATTACATCAGTCTCCAGTGTTGCCACATTTAGAATGTTGCATGTGGTTACCCAAAGAAGTTAACTGGTTTGGGGGAAAAAGGAACTATTCCTTTGTTCCTGCAAAATTAAATGAAACCACAATAAGTATGCAATAATCAGTAATTTGGAGCCACATTAGACATGGGAGGAAATGTCTGGAGTGAATTTAATAATTTGTTATAGAAAGAAGCAGATTCAAGGAAAGCTGAGCAGTCCAGTAATGGCTGGGGGGAATGAGGAAGGACTTACATTTCTTTCTCTCTCCTACATCCCCAACAAAAATCAGAGATGTAGTATGGAGGGAAAGAGTTAAACAGCCACTTGAAAATTTGCCTCTGAAGACAGCCTCTTCATTGAGAACTTGAAAAGGTCACTTCCTTGGCTCTCTGACCTTTTCTCAATCCCCTATTTTTAGGCTGGTAGAAATAATGAAAGGCATGGCTCACCAGATCACTATAAAGATGCGTTAAAGACACTTTATATTTCAGAATAGAACTGAAATAAAGCAGGAGCAAGTGCCTCTGCATGAGTGCAGAGAAGCTGGACTAGGTGGATCTATGGAATCTGATGGCCCTAATTATTGCAATTAGCAGCATCAGATGTATTAGCCTGGGATTAGGAAACCTCTCTCTCTACTTAAAGGTTTTGAGACCTCTTCCAATTTGTAGCTGGTTCCAAATGCTTGCTCTGCAAAAAGCTTACACAATTTGCCATCCTAATCCCAAATCATCTCAGCAGTCTAGTATAATGTCCCCTCCTAAACTAATAATCTCATCTTTCTCCCTATAAAAGATGTCTACACACATCAGTGGGCTGCTTTTGGCCTGGGGATGCCATGCTGACCACAGACCTCATGGAGCTCCTATGAACGTAAGTCAAAGGCAGTTGCCCTGAATTTCATATTTTGTTCTGTGGGCTCTGATGTGTAGTCCCCTGTTCTGCTCTTCCACAGTTCTTCTTTGCTCCCATGAGTAATTCCGCAGGCTTTCCTCATAGATTTTCCTCCTCTGTTTTTACAGACTGAAAGTTGTTTAAATCAATCAGCAGTAGATTCAAGAGTACCAAAAGGTTTCTTCTTGTCTAGGAAGCTTTTAGTGCAATCCCTAAGTCCCCAATAGTCTACTGTGATGAAGTGGATGTATTCAGACTGCCTGCATGTAATGGAACTAGGCCCTGTTGCCTCCACTCTCAGGCCTCCCTCCCAGCCTTGCCTCTGCTGGTTTCGAGGGCAACATTTCCTTTCATTCCACCCTGTGGGAAACCTGCAGGGAGACACGCCTGTCAGTGACCAAACACCTTCCTTGGCCTGGCCAGTCAAAACTTGGTGTTTAGAGCTATTCCGTTCTGCTCTGGAAGACTTCTAAGTATGTTAAAGGGATTTTTAAAAAGGTAATACTGGAGGATTTCACTTTTAAAATATTAGACTCATGTCTCTAATATACTCAGCTACCATAAAAAGGTACCATATTGTACCTTTGGTACCATAAAAGAAACCACTCTATCCTTTTCCAGTTCATATGCTGCTCCCGCCCCCAGCTGCTTTTTGCATCTTTCATTCACTGGCAGTGAAGCCGTTGACTTGACTCCCAGATGCTTTGCTAATGCTGGATGGCTACAAAGGCAGCCTCTTTCATAGCGAAACTAAATTTCTCCCACCTAACTCTTCTACCTCTTTCAAGATACTGGCATGAGCTCCTGGAAAGGAAAATCAAACATTGTCTTTACATTGTGACAGACAATTTCTTCCTGACCAGCATTACCTGTGTTTTCAGACTGCCTATGTATAGTTAATAGAAGCCTGTTCTTCAGCTTTATAAAGGTGAGCCAGTCAAAGCAAGTCACTTCTCAGCCATGCTTGTTTTCATAGAAAATGCACCGTGGCATATATTGGGTGTTCCCATTGAAATCAAAGGGGCTAACATTTGGCTGATAGAGCTACTTGTGGGAAGAAATCACACCCGGAAATAACTGTTTTTCCAGGAAAGAACGGCTGCTTCTACCTCCCCATTGTTTCCTCATTTGCTTTGTTTCTTACCCGTAGGCCTGAAAAGCCCTCCCTTGGCAGGACTGGACTGGGATCCCTTATCTTTGAAATGACTCTGATGCTGAAAGGCTTTTAGTGGTAGTTAGATGAGAGGCAAGGTTTTTTATCGTTTTGCTCAGGTCTCACCCACCACTGGAATGCAGATCCCTGCCTGCCACCTGAATGGTGTGGGCCTTGAAAGAGTTTTCCTCACCATGCTTTGCATGTGGAGGTGAGCATTTCCAGAAGACAAGACTTGTCCAGGAACTTGGCCACATGCCCTGGTACAGTCGGGAAGAAGGTGAGAACAAAATAGCTTCTTTAGCACTGCCCTCCTGCATGTGGTTAATCAGTCTACTCACATGAGGTGCATTATTTTGCCCACTCCATTAATACACACAGTCAATTAAGGAACTTAAAGTGCAGCCACAGCAAATATCAGCTTCCTGGACTGTAGTCATACAGGAACCCTTGGACTTGCAGTTGCACAAGCTGAGATGAATCTTGGCACGACTGAAAGCCTCACAGAGACAAGACGCTTTGTAGATACAAATCAAGATGGCTCAAAGATTCTGAACCTTATCACCAAACAGTGGAAACAGCCCTCCCCACTCCAATTCCTAGTTTATCATAAAACCACACTTCGTTAACAGACAACAGGATCAGATTCCGGGAGTACTGACTTCCTCTCCCACTCAGGCCTGCTATCAACAATCATTATTTAAAGCATACTAAAATTGGCTGGGCTGGGGGAGTCCCAGGAAGAGTCAACCATCTGGGGGGCATTGAGTTTCCAACTTAGTCTGATGCTAATAAATAGAGAAGAATTAGGTGAGGAAGCAGAATTAGTAGGCGTATTAGGGGGAAATGATTATGTAATACTGGAATTCTTGACTTTGAAGGAAATTTGAACTAAGCCTAGTCAAACCTCTATCTTGAATTTCAAAAAAAGTTGATTTGAGCAAACTCAAAGCAATAAGAGGTAGGATGCCATGGCATGAAAAGCTATTTAAAAAGTTGTTCAGGATGAATAGGAATTCCTAAGAGATACTAAAAGCAAATAATTCCAGTATAGGGGGGAAATTATGTATAGCAGAAGACATCAATGTAGTTATCCAGCACAGTTTAGTGAAAATCTAAAGATAAAAAAGGACTCATATAGAAAATAGAAAGAGGACCAGGTCACACAGACAGGTAGGCAGGAACTGCAGAGATGGTGTCAGGAAAGAAAAAAAAATCAGAAATAATTAAGGTTAATGAATGAAGCTAAAAATAATAAAAATGTTTCTTTAGATATGTTCACAGTAAAGACAAAACAAAAACCACTAACAGCTACCAAAAGAGAAAGCAGAAACGCAACTCAAATTTTGGTTCAGTCTTCTCCCCCAAAAAGTTGGGAGACTTCATGGGAAACTGAAAACAAGCTGAAGGGCTAGGACTGAAACCTGAAATAGGATATAAACATCATATGGATGTATCTCAGAGTTCCATCAGGATCAGTTCTGAGTCCTCTACCCTTCAATATGTTTATTAATAATTTCTATGCAAATGTGAAGGGAGCAGTTATCAAAGCACATTGGTTGAGAATGGTTATCAAATTACAAATTACCCAATACTTCCTATGAATCATTTCACATTTCTATGGTCTCTTTTTTGTACTCGAGTTTTTATCAAACATTTCAAATTTGCTGAACATACTAACAATAGCAGAAACATTTATCCTTGAATATTCAGTTCCATATCCTAGATGACTATGATGAATGTAGGTTTTAGACATATCACTATGGGGGGGGGGGACCAATTGCAATTCCTGTTCTACTTCCTTAGGGTGCAGCTACCCCCCCCCCCAAAAAAAAGGTTGGCAAACTATGCATTAAAGTATGTGAAGATGAGTATTATGTCAAGGAAAAAAAACAGTTCTCTGGGGCTTACAGAGGCAGCCTGGATTGTCAGAGATAATAGGCATCTATCATTTCAGCTGTCTGGCAGTTCTGATAGAATGGAAAGGCAAGAGGGAGAGAGAGAGAGAGAGAGAGAGAGAGCACATTTGTATATATGGATAGCAGAGAATTTCTGATCTTCATAGTTCCCTTCTGTTACCATATGCTGAGCGGAAGGAACTTTACCCTTCCATCACTGAAGCCTGCTCTATGCATACAGCAAGCATAGATTAACTGTTTCAGACTGTGGGGTGATTTTAATGTGTCTTGCATTAACAATTGCTTTCCATTAGAATATGGAAAGAGCTGAGCTAGAACATCTCTCCAGGATGTTCTACTTCACTGTTTGCAGAATGGTCTTAGGTAAAGAAGCCATCCAAAAAATGATGCTTTCCGTCTACAATCTGAATGGTGCAATCCACACGGATACCTCAGCCCTCACCCATGTCATTTTTCTACAGCTATGGATCCAGCAAAAGGGTCCTTGGAGAGGAGGCCCCGACTCTCGTGGGAAAAGGCTGCCACTTGCATGGTTGAATCAGGCTGCAGAGACTGAAGACTCTTTGAGGTGCTTTTGATGGGCAACATTTTGGAAGCAAAGGAATGCTCCCAAACCCTTACAGGGGGCAGGGAAGGGACCATAATCACAGGGCGATAATATAAAACAAAGAGGCCACATTACATGTACAGAGAAGGCTAGGGTTTTTCTGGATTTAGGAATCAAGTCAGCAGTGTTAAGTGTACTGTACAATTGACAATAGTTTCCATGCATTTCCCACCTCAAAATGGTGGGAGCCTTTTTTTATTATTATTACTATCAGCAAATTGGGGGAAGGAAACTAGAGTTGGTCCAAGAGCCACACAGATGAAAGAATATGGCTGTTGTTTACATTCTCAGAGCTGTAGACTGCCTTTCTCTGGCCTAATTGAAAGCTTTCAGACCTGGAGTTTAAGTGTTGCAGGACAAGAAGGAATTCAGCAAGTTCTGCTTCTCCCCCAATTGAAAACCTGCCAAGTTCTTACAATGCAATTATTAAAGACAAAGGTGCTGTTGAAATCCTACTTTGGTTCTCTGGAATCAGATAGCTCTGATAAAAAAGGCAGGTGTGAACCCAACACTTACATGGCAAGCAGACGGGCTGCTGTGGTGCCAAAGTGGTCAAAGATGTAGCCAGTAGGAAAAGTCATGAAGTTGTTCATGAAGGAGCCAATGGTGAAGATGAGGGAGAACTGTTCATCCTGAGCAGCACAGCCTGTGAAATGGTGAGGAAATGAGTAATTCCTAATGCCACATAAAACCGCAAGCATACACTTACAATGTGTTATCTTCCATACTGATACATTTGGCTTTTGGTTCTCCAGGTTTCCCTGCTCAGCCCCATTAACTCTGTACTTTTAATAGCCAGCAGTTTTTTCCTGGAATAAGAGATGCAAGGAGACAATTTCCCTGAAAGTTTCATATTCAAAACCCTTCACCTTTCATGATGGTACCAGTGGGCCAGAAGCTCTTACCACAGTCAATGAAAGGAGATCACCAAGCAGAACTTAGCCCACCAACCATATAGTGAGATGGGCCACGGGGTTAATAGCCATCTTCAGTTTTTGCAGTGGTGGAATGTCTTTTAAAGGGTCAAGTGATTGACAGGCCCTAGTTCCTGGTGATAAACTTGGTTTGACAGAGTTACAAGTAGGACGGTCCCACCATATGGCTGTATGAAACTAGCTGCTAGCTTAACTTTGTATATGTACAAAGGATATACTATCTTCCCTCTCCAGTCTTCTCAGATCATACCTTGAGTTGTTTGATTGATGGTTTTATTTGCAGCTGACTCGCAAAGGTTCTCAAAGTAGTTCAAATGTTTGAGGATGAAGACCAGTGATGCCCATCCGAAAATGACGCCTGCGAAGCACATGCACTCCACCAGTCCTGAGATTAACGTGGCCAGACGTTTGGCCCTTCCTGAATTCTGAGACTCCATGGCATCAGGAGCACTTTCCTTCTCTTTCTCTGCCTTTTCTAATCTGGCAGACAAAGGAAAGAGCATAATTAATGGAATGGCTGGTTCCCTACTTCATACTCAACTATTATTTCATTCAGCAGAGTTTCTTGAATGAGCCACAGATGGCTGGGTCTCCTCATTCTGAGCCCGAAATCATAGTCTGCAGACCACAGCACTGAATATATACCACATCTTAAACAAGAGCCAGTTAGTTACATTATGGCTTAGTGCACTGGGTGAACTAGTCGAATATAACCGCCTGGAATTGAAACACTCAACAATTCATACATTTCTGAGTGAACTATGGCAACCATTTAAAGCTTTCCTCCAACACTGAGATGGCTCAGTTGCCTCTGCACTGGAATATATAGTTGTTTTCTGACAGCGACATTGGTAGTGTTGCTAGGCATCTTTTGACAGCTCCCAAGTATGCCGGCCGTGTTCTTCATGTCTTTGTTTTAACTGAAGTCCAGGCAGTGGCAGAATGACAACAGTAGCTGCTGCTTGGTCAGCCACTCCCTAAACAACATCTGACTCCATAGTAACCACTCACAGAACAAGGCTGGGGCACGCAGGAAACTTCTCACCATTTCAAATGAAACTTCACAAAATTGGCCAAACCAGTTTGCCGCTACAGAGCATTAAGGCTCAGCAAAAGAGCACCCCTCCTGCCAATGAAAGCCTTTATCTAAACCTAAATGCTGCAGGAGGTGAAGGTGGGGGAAGTTTCACCTGGGAATGAAAGAGTTCATTCCCATAAGTTTTCAACACCCATATCAGTTCAAGCAAGGAAAGAGATAATTGCAACCATGTCTATCTATCACTTGCTCTTTCCACCCCGGTATAGCTCTGAGGAGCTTATAACTTACATTTATTCTGTGGACAACCCAGAAAGGGGAAGAAGGATGAAAGTAAGAAGCCATACCAGTATAGTTTCATGCAATCCTGTATGATACGGATGAACGTTGCTAAACAGGAAGACATCCTCTCCAGCATCTTGCGAGATTCAGAGCCATATCCTGCCATCTGCTCAAGTTAAGGCAACCAACGTTCTGTCAATCACCTACCCTCTCGCTTGTCATGCGCCAGTGCCTCCAGGTACCCCCTCACTTTCTACACTTCTAACATTTTCCCATCTTTTACTAGCAAGCTCATCACTAAGGCATTTCTTCAGCCCTGTATATAATAGGACGACATGTATATAATAGTTTTGTCTTCAGTTATTGTGGTAGGTTGTATATGGACAGCTAGGTGTACATGACCATGTGTATGTAATTCTGTGTGTGTGTTTGTGTGTCCCCCAAAATATACAGTTATGTTCTATTGTGTAACTAATAGCTGCAGCTTTGCCTGTGAATCATTAATCACACATTCTTTTAATAAAAACCTGTTCCCTTTAAGCCGTGGGTGGTGGTAAATGTTAAAAATAATGTTCTGCCATTTCTGGGTTCTGCTCAATTTGCAGCCCTATCAAGATGTTAACCACTCATACTGAGCCTTTGTTGCTAGTAAACAAACATTCCATCACCTCTCAATCACTTGGAAGGGAACTGAAGTCCAGTTTCACCACACTGGATCTGCTCCATTTCAGTTTCAAACATTTTCAGCACAAATTCGGAGTCCAGCTCCCTTTGCTATGTAAATTTGGGAGCACACCAGGTGGTGTTGCAGAGACAAGAAAACCAGGCAGCCCTACTCTAGCAAACTGGTCTTCCTATAGGGAGCAGTTTGTTGAAGATCAACTTAAAAAAAGAAGAAGAAAGAAAGCACTAAGTAAGCAAAGTAGGTTAAAATGCCGGAAGACAATCTTCTATAAAAATACAGGCTAAAAAGAGACTCAAAAGTATGCTTCTTTTTCTTGCATCTGCACTGCCTATTTCGCAAATTCGCAAAGATTTGTTGCGAACATCTACTTGTCTCCTTGACTTCTGTCATCCAAAAGTTACAAGTAATGACTCTGTGTGTGTGTGTGCGCGCGCATGCCTTTAAGTTACTGTTGGCTCCTGGAGACTACCTGGACAAGTCCCTGCACTTTTCTTGGCAAGATTTTCAGAATTGGCTTGTCCTTGCCTTCTTCCTAACGTTGAGAGAGAATGACTGGCCCAAGGTCACCTGGCTGTCATTGTGCCTAAGGCGGGACTAGAACTCATACTCTCACAGTTTCTAGCCTGGTGCCTTAAACCATTACACCAAACTGGCTCTCAATGACTTTATTAAGAGTAGCTAAAATGTTACAAAATAGTGAACAAACTCCTGAATTTCCTTGGGTTATTTTTCCCAGCGGACCCTTTTTGAGAGAAGTTTGAGATGAGCTAGAAATGCTGAGAGTTGCAGTCCAGTGTGTCCGGAGGCCACCATGTTGGGCAGCCTGTTCCAGACTCTTACCTATTCAACTGCCTCCCATCAGCAGGGCTTCATCCTCTTCACCCTTATCAGATATGCCTTCATAATATTATCCATTCTACCCACTAAGTCTTCAACCACCTTAACTCACATTTGAGTCATTTTCAACCTCATGGAATCCCTGATCCCACACAGCCTCAGGTCTTTCTTACCTTCGTACATTATTTTCAGAATTCCAAAATAATTCTCCAAAACATGTACCTATAGCTAGCTGATTGTACGCTTGCAACAACCAAAGTGAGGAGAAGGGCAAACAGATCTCTCACCTACCTATTCTTCTCAGCATCAGGATCAATTTTGTTGTTCATAAGATGCTCTTGGACAGAATATGGAAGGCAGATGGGCTTCTCAAGAGAGAAAGCTCTTCCAAATGAAGACCGTATGGCTCAGAAAAATCATCAGTAACAGAAAGCAGAAACTGATTCTGGACCACATCTAGCTATCATGTGTAACAGAGAGAACTATGTCTCCTCCCTTAAGTCTCCTCCCTTTCAACAGGAAGGAAGCAGATGAAGCAATGACAGAAACTGAGTAGTGGAAATCTATGTTGATTCTGCAGACAGTACAAGAATCATAATGGCATGCTGACATTAGATACTTTCACACATTAATGCCTAGACAAATGTAGCAGCTCGCTACACTAAGATATATCACATGTCATTCTCATTATTATCCTTGGCAGCAGACCAACAAATGTTCATTGTGCTACAGGTAGATGTGACGTGGTGTATATGATGCACGTGAGTATGGTGAGCATTTCTTTAAACTGTTCAACTTTTTTCTTCTTCAAAGAAGTATGTGTGAAAGGACTCATTGGAGTATGGTTGGTTTCTTCAACTATGTTCTAGAATGTGGTGTTCAAACTTTGGGAAAGAGGATGAAAACTGGCAGATGCATCATCGACCTTGCATGTCGTGAGCCAATGTCTTATTTTGAAAATGTCTTCCCTCTACCTAAATGTCCACAGTAGGGGGCAAATGAGATCCATGCATCATGGAATCCTCATGCAGATGAAACAAATCCTTTGCTTCATTTGTACAATGACATCATGAGGCATGTGATGTTGTCATGGCTTGTACCAGACACCTATTGCTCTCTGTGTCAGAAATATGAAAACCTGGATATTGGCTTCAAACAAAGAAGGGCTCACAACTGTTGACAGCTGCAGGGCCTAGCCACAGAATATTACAGATGCTCATTAGAAAGAGGTATCCACCAAAATTTCACAAACAGGACTAAGGACAGGGTCTCCACACTTCTGTTCTCACATCAAAGATCACTGCCACAAATGCACACATAAAGCTGCACACTGCTTGAAGACTTTACTCCTAACATATTTTACTGCTTTGCTACGCAAGAGCCTCTTCTTTACAGATTTAAAGGTGCACACATACTTACATGTTTCCTTTTCCTCTTCCCCAACCAGCTTCTCTAACATTTGCACCATGCAAATTTCTCCTCCCTGCTCCTATCAAGCTAGACCTAAAGGCCTGACACCTCCCTGTCCCTTATCACAACCTCCAGGCTAAGCAAAATAAAAAGAGAGGCAGGCAATCCACGATCCAATGGCGGGTGATCAGAAATTATCTAGAGGCAAAGAGAGCCTCCCCCAGAGCTAAAACTTTTGTAATATTTGACCATAGGTTTGTTAATGAACTATTGCTGAATTATTGCTGAATGTCTATCTGCAGCTTACAGTTTACAGGTAGGTATTGTTTAAAATGTTTAAAATGGCTTGGAGGACTAAACTCTCTACTTCATACATGTATAAGTAAGGTCAAACATATCTACAATCATCCTTTTGACATGTGTCATTTCTACTTGAATTTGAAAATGGACCACCTCCATCAGAAATCATACATTGGAAGGTAGCATACACTTCTCCTTACTTTAATGACAAACTTTCTATTTGTAATAATTTACTGAATGTCTGCTGTCTCTGCACTATGGTCTTATCCATCCGCATTTATTCCCTTGCTGTATCCTGAAGAGCCTCGTGGCCAGTTTACAGAAGTGAGAGCTTCCACACACAAGGTGCCCACAGTGACTAAAGGCAATGTCAAGCGCTAGGTTTGCCCACCCTCCATTAAAAGTCAGGAATGAGACACCCTCGAGGAATGAATGCCAATATGGGCAGCACCTATACCCGTGTAATACAAATTCATTCAACGTGCTGGATAAGAGGATAAAAAAATTCAAAACCAAGTTTCCCTCCTAAAAAGTAAGGTGAACAAAAGGCATAAGGACAACACGTATGGAACACAACATCTCTAACAAGTCTTCCTGGCTCTGTACAGGGAACATTACACTCACCATAGGAAAATCACACAGTCCATGAGTCCAAATCAAAGATTCTATCACAGACGCACACACACATACACACACGACTGCCAGACTGTGACTGGCTACATACATCGTGCTAAGCCACTGTATGTTTGACATAGCAGGATCTGTAAACCATGACTTGCAGTTTAGCAAAAGGCAGCTAACTGTAGTATATACAAAGCATCAGGTTTAAATAAACCATAATGTAGCATAATGCATATATCTGGAGACCACAAACTTCCTTTCCCTAAAAATTCAGAGCAGCCTTCAATCACTTTTCAATACAAAAGATGATATGGGAAAACTGTGTGTGCCTCTATCCATGTGGAAAGTATATTTTCTTGAATACCTGCCTTTTCCAAAGAAACTCACACAGTTTCAGTTGTTTACTTCATCTGGAAGTAAGGCTGAATTTTAACAGAGGGATTGTATACAATGGAAATTCTAGCTCAGAATTTTGTTCTGTGACGACAGTCCCCGTTATCCTTCAATGGTCACGCTATCTGAGAAATCTTTTGGAGACGGTATACCAAATCAATATTAAGTACAAAAAGTTGGGGAGGATGCTTTAAGATTCAAATGATATCCTGGCCATGCTATTGAGACTGACATCTTGAAAAGATAGTTGAGACAGATAAATGTTCAAGTCCATATCGTTAATAAACTATATATCCAGAAATACTGTACGTGCACAACCCATCCTGCTGAATGTAGCTTTGTGGTTAAGGAGCTTGAAGGAGAAATTGAACTCGCCTGGGCAAAGAGGAAGAAGAACCTACTTTTTAGTCTATGAGGAAATGACTAGTGCTTAACTGTTCATGCCTTTGACGACAAAATCCAACAAAACCCATAATGTTCAAAAGCTGCTATCAATCATCACAGAACAACTCCTCCCTTGAAAGCTAGACATTTGTTTGTAAGGCCATTTGTCTGTAACCATTCTCTCAATACTCTTTCTTGTCTGTCTTAATGAACATAAACTTAATGAAGCCTAGAAATCAAATCTCATAGTCTGGACAATGAAAAACCGACATTCAAGATTCTGGGAGGTTACATTTCATATTCAAGGTAGATTTATTTCATTTTATAAAACATATAGCCAGCCAACTACCAAACTTTGCTACCCACACCTTCTTATAATTTACTCTTCCCTTATTACTGCACAGGTACTGCACGCCCCTTCTGTAAGTATGAAAACAGTGCACAAAGCAAGAACACACACACATAAACTATATCGTAGAAAAAAATATGAAGAAAAACTAACTTGATCCCTTTTTTCGGATCAACCGAATGTTGATCCATTGGTTGCAACAGGAATTGACCGACTGGTCTGTCATCCAAGTCTGATGTCAGGGGCTGAGAGAAAGCGACTGGCCCAAAGAGACCCAGCCGGCTTTCACGCCTAAAGTAGGATTAGAATTAGAATTTTGTGCCTAAGGTGGGATTAGAATTCACCATCTCCTGGTTTCTGCCTGATGTGATGGAATGTATCTACGAGGAGGAGAGTGGTGTGGGAGATCAAGGCTATCAGGAAGGAGGGGTGCATTCCAGGAGGGAGGCAAGAGGCAGCATAGTCTGCAGGGGGAGAGTGGGAAGTGAAAGAGGTTCAGGATAGCCACTCCCTAGAATCTCACAGGGTACATCCGCTAGTTGCTATAGTATAGATTTAGTCTGGCAAGATTCTATCTATAAGGTGTAAGCTAATAAAGGAACTGGACTGGACTGGACTGTTTCATCATTGTTCTTGGGCTGGGCCTGACACGTGGTGCCTTAACCACTAGACCAAACTGGCATATAAAATACATACATACATACACACACCAGAAGACGGTGAGTTCTAATCCCACCTTAGGCACGAAAGCCAGCTGGGTGACCTTGAGCCAATATATAAATCTAATCTGACTGCCCCAAGGCAACCCTAGTACCATCAGTGCCCATACTCTCTGTAGAACAAGACTTTCTTGAAAGCCGGGAGGTTAGAGGCATTCCTTATTTGCAAGACACAGGGTATTCCAAAGACCATGGTCTGCTATTAAGAATGTGAATCATCAGCCCCCCCCCCCCGCCATACTTTGCATGGTGGAGATCCCCAGCGTACCTATCTGAAAGAATGCAGGGATTAGTCCAGATCTGGGTGGGTAAGATGGCCCCTTAACTCCCAGACACCCAATAGTATTCATACTGTATTTCCATCAAGATGAGGTTGCAGAGCTATCACGTAGGCATCTTCAAGTAAATGCCCTAAACCAGGAATCTCCATGTCCAGAATCCTAGCTGTTAGCACTGCTTAGTTTCCAGGCTGGATACTTCCACTATTCTAATCTATGAGCAATTTCTTCTTTACTTCATTACTTTATTTACCTTGTGCCATCGAGTCAGTGTTGAGTCTTAGCAACCACACAGATAGACTTTCTCCAAGATGATTTGTCCATAACCTGGTCTTTTAGGTCTTCCATCAGTGCACCCATCACTGCTGTAATTGAATCCATCTATTTTGCTGCTGGTTGTCCTCTTCTTCTCTTTCCTTTCATCTTTCTTAGCATTATAAACTTCTTTAGAGAGCTACATGTCCAAAGTATGGTAATTTGAACCTGGTCATTTTTGCCTCAGATGAGAACTCTGGGTTGATGATCCATTTGTTCATTTTCTTGGCTATCCATGGCATTCTCAAGAGTTTTCTCCACCATCAAAGTTCAAAAGTGTTAATATTCTTTCTATCCTGCCTCTTCAAAATCCAACTTTTGCTTCCATAGAGTGTCACAGGGAAAACCGCTGCCTGCATGATTCTGGTCTTTACTTAGCTACAGTACTTACAATTTAAAAGCTCTTTTAATCCCTGACAAGACTTTGCACCTTCCATCTGTTTATTCAGGATCCTTAATGGACTCTTAATAGAGGCATATTACTACAAAGGCTTGTGAAAAGTCCACTTAATTATGCCAAACAGTTGCATTTCACTACTAAAGATTAACTATGGCCTAGAATTGACACTCTTTCAAGATAACTTGATTTCCTTCACTGGTACATTGACTGCAACACTACACCAACTATGGCAACGGATTTGTGACCATCTTTTGTCAATTTGCTCAGGAATGCCTATCTTTATATTGTTCAGTTCAAGGAGAGGTATATTTCCCCTGCTCATAGAGTCAGTCTAAATTATAACTGCCCAAGTTTTCAACCTGGATTTCCATCCTCAATGATTTATTAAGGCTAGGAATGGGTGATCTTTCTCTTCTATCTAGAAAGACAGCACTATCCTCTTGCATATAACACACACTCACTTTCTGCCTAGCTAGCCCCCTTGGGATCTATGCATTCAATAGGGGGTAATTTGTTCAGCAGCATTTCAACATCAGAAAAAGCCTCTTTGACAATTCTTCAGGCATATTATTATATTTATTCCCTACCTTTCCTCCAGGATTCACAAGGCAAATCCACTTCCAATTGTGATCATTGCACCAACTCTGTAAGGTTAGTTAGACTGAGACATACTGACTGCACCAGATCCAGTCTCGATAGAGGGTTGTACATTAATAATAATCAGTACTAAAATGCATACCTAATAAGGTTATGGATGGAACAGTGTAGCCATATGTCAGTATGTGGATGTGTATATTGTATGAGAAGCCACTCTGCTTAGTTACAGTGTACTGAATTCATCTTCATATAGCGCGCATCAGTTTCTGTAGATACGATGTTCGTCTAGCAGTTATATGCTACTTTTTAAATTAGATTTATTACAGCTTTTGCCTTTCGAACCTGGGTCCTAATCCAACACTCCATCCATTACAGCACACCGACTCTTACAGGATATTATATGCAACCCAGCAATCATAACTGATACTCCCAGCTAAATATAGCAGCCTGCAGATCTCAGCAAACCTTTGCATTTTGCTGTTTGCCTAAATGTACAAAACACCGTGGTGTGTCAAGTAACCTGGCAGCCCACAAAGCCCAGATGGCAAACTGCATTAAGTCTGGCTGGTCACAAACGCCTGTGCAAGTCTGTGAAATCAGAACAAGTGAAATGTATGGATGGACTTGAATTCTGACATGTTCTACATGGAGCTACCCTTTAACAGTGAAAAAAGTAAAAGTAACAGATTCAGTGCAGCAGTGCCATTTATTGGGACCCAGGAAGCATGACTTCTCTGTCGCAGTGCCTGTCCTCTGGGATGATATCCCCCCACCCCTGAAACCTGCATCACCCCACCCTAGTGATGTTCCAGAAGGTCTCGAAAACCTGGTTCTTCATTTGGGCCTTGGGGTTGGGTGTTTGTGGAGTCCTGTAGTGATGTTTTGGTTAGATAGAGTGGGTTTGTTAAGACACACAGGACTTTCTTGTTGTTTTTCTTGTTTTCTTATTATTTTTACTTGATGTAAGTCACTCAAAGTCATTCTGGAGTTGGACAGCGTCTAAATCTCTGAAATAAATAAAAATAAATAAATCACAGTTTTTCTGTCATTGACCAATACTGGGACTTAAAGACCTGCTCTGGCTGCCAGGTAAGATCAAATATCCTACTCAAAGTGTGTTTTTCAATTTTTTATTATCAAACCCCTTAGAGCAAAAGGCTTCATGGAATATTTCCTATATCAGCCCTTCAAATTTGTAGATTTCAACTCTCAGAACTCTTAGCAACAGCCAAGCTGGCTGGGGAATTGAGGAAATTGAAGTCCATACATCTGGATTTAAAGAAGTTGGGGAAGGCTATCTTGTATGAATCGTTAATGCTTTGTGAAGATCAACTTCTAGTAGTTTATCTGGGAGCCAGAAACAAGAACAGGTTGATGGGAACACCCATTCTCAGGAATTCATAGCCTATTATCCAGTAGAAAACTAGTATTTCCTCCAGAAATATTTCAAACAGGAGGGGCTTACTCTTTTACATAACTATATTTAGATTCTGATTTTGTGTGTATTATTCAATTGGCGGTCATAACACATCTAATATTTTAATTTTTTCATATATTATGTTATAATTGTATAAACATGAAGTCTGTGGGAGAAATAGGACTATTTCTGCTCAAGAACAATTGTCTGCCTTCTTTTTTAATTTTTAAAATTAATTTTAATTAATATTTTGAAAGTATAAAGGAGGCAAGGGCAAACCACTTCTGAAAAACCTTGCCAAGAAAACTACAGGGACTAGTCAAGCCAGCTGCCAGGACTGGAGGCACGAAGGAAGGAAGGAAGGAAGGAAGGAAGGAAGGAAGGAAGGAAGGAAGGAGGGAGGGAGGGAGGGAGGGAGGGAGGGAGGGAGGGAGGGAAGGCAGGCAGGCAGGCAGGAGAAAAGAAAAAGAGAAAAAGAAAAGGAAAAGGAAAAGGAAAAGGAAAAGGAAAAGGAAAAGGAAAAGGAAAAAGAGATAATAGTAAAGAAGAGAATGCCTAGAGAACCTACAACAGTTCTTCAACCAGCCTCTGGAAAATATTGTGCATTTAACATCAAAATCTTGGCTTACTAGTAGAATGATAGGGAAAGTTTCACTGTTGATTTAGGTTTCTTCAAGTTTTAATGGAACCCTGCTCAAAACCAGCTTGGCAATAACAAGACTAACATTTTGGTTTCAGTACAAGTGCCTTCAAAGCATTAAATAGAACTGCTGTATAACTGAGTCTCACCCTGTCTCATTTTACAAATAAGCATTTGTTTAGTCACTAAAAAATTATCCTTGGTTCTCTCCTGGGACACCAGTGCAGAATAGGATGGTGTTTCTTATCTTCAGTCCAAAACTTTGGGACAGTCTCATTGCCACTTAGTATAAACATGTATTCCTTGACCTTGGATGGTCTCATCCATGGCAAGAATAGGGAAAGCATTCCAAGAACAAGGTAAGATAAATTTATCATCCTTGTTCTTGGCAAAATCAAGTGAGATGAGCCCACTGAAAAAAGATGTGATGAATTATGGTTTGGAGCCTATATAAGCTGGTCAAAATCCCTCAGGAAAAGGAACTTTGATGCAGACCTAACAAGGAGGGTACTTTCTATTTCATTCTAGTGCTGCTTGGACCCCCCAAAAACCATATCACAAAATTTGAAGCATGACAAAACTCAAAGGGTATTTTGATCCACATGTGAGTTAGCAGATGTGGTCCAAGTCAGCATATTTTAAAAGAGCCTGAAATTCTCAACTGCTTCTTCTGAAAAAGTGTACCAGAATGATGCTGATACCAAAACCCCAGAGGAAAGTGGGGAAAACAAGTGGCTTTCCAAAATATTTTCCCTGCACCCACTACTGTTCTACCTTTAAAAGTAATAAGTTAAAGCTTTTGTCTCTTAGCTTTAAAAGACACACAGCATCCAGTCTCTGAAAGAACAAGTGAATAATATCCTATTAGGCTATGGCAGGCCCAGTGGGCCTGATGGAGGTGCAGCCCACCTGCAAGCTGTCATGTCAGGAAAGTGCCTTTTCCCAAGCCACAGAACCATCCAGATACATGAGGTATAAACATTTAAAAGAATCCCTAGATAACAAATACGTTTGCTTTTTGCTTCATATTCATGAAGTTAATCATTCATAGACTGAACACCAGCAAAAATAGTACCACACAAAGGTCATGAACATATGTATGTTGAGCAAAATGCCCTTGGTCAACAGTCTAATTGTTAAACAACTATTAGAGGCTCTGATTTGACAAAGTATTTAGCTCAAATCCAGGAAAGTCAACAAAATCCAGGAAAGTTTAATGAAGAAAACAACCAATGGCCTTATAGACTTAAATCACATTAATGTTAAACTGTAATCCAGTCTTATGCACTTAACTCCCATAGACTGCAGTTGGCATAACTGCAATAACTGGCCTTGAATTAGAAGCAACAGTAGGGAAATTAAATACCAAGGATGACAGGAGTCACAAGTCACATTTAGACATAGTTTATTGAATAAACTATAATTGGTTGAATTTACACATAAGCCATAGTTTATGTGCCATAATAGTTGGATCTGACAATTCACAATATTAAAATGGCTCAAATTCCTTCTTCTATACAATGATACACTTCTTATACAATGGCTAAGATGCCCTAATGGGACTTGCTTTACATCAGGCCACCTTAGGCAGTTCAAGATTTATGTAGGATTGATAACTTCATTACAAGCTTGGATGGGATTTCTGTTAACTTCATTGGCTTGTCTAATGTGGCCTACCTACAAGAAATGTGAGGTTTGCACCTTGGCAACAGTTCTAAGGGGAAAAAATCTTCCCCTGCCCCATTACATAATTATAAAGAACAACAGACATGATTGGCTTAATCAAGGTGTATTGGGTAAGCCACAATGGGTTGGACTCACAACCATTAACCACTACCAAGTATCAGTGTTGGCTTACCAGCCACAGGGATTGGGTTTATACAATTTGCTAAGCCAATACTGCTGCTACAGCTTAGCACAGTGAGAACATGCAGCCCATGGGTATGAAAAAGAATCTCTTTGCCTTTTAAACAGCTGAGTAGACAAGGTCGGAGGCTGAGTAGCAGCAGAGGAATAAGAATTCCTCCATCCCAATCTTCAAGTGGCAACTGAACAAAGACATCATGAATTTGTCATCTTAGAATTCCTTCATCGGGCACTGAGGGACACAGCTGGAAGTCCTTGGTATGACACAAGGGAAGAAATGAGTCTGTCATGGCCAAGACATCTGGGAACTGCCAAAGGTATCTCTTTGTCTTCTCTTGCAGCCACTTTGCTAGGCTGTTGCTCCATGGAAGAGATGGACTGACTTCTAATTCTCACCATTTTGCTCTTTGCCATCCAAAATGATTGCTGCCAAAGGACCTGCAGGAAATAAGAATTAACTCATGGAAGCCACATTCACACTGCCGGGGAAGAGTTCTTTTGTCCTCCTGGCATGGTCTTTCTTCTAAGCCATGAGGCAATTGACAGTGCTGCCTATTCTGAGCTTGCTACTATTGATTCTGTCCTCGTTTGTCCAAATTCTATTGTCCTTCTGTTCTCCTCTGTCCAAAGGGATCTTGGCCTTTTCTCCACAAAATGCCAGCTCCCCCTTACAGCAGTAGGGATGCAGTATATCATAGACAGAACAGAAATCATTTGCACAGCGTTCTTACTACATGGATTCTCCACCCAGGCTTCTCTTTGAAGCATATGGCAGCTTGCACAATGGGGACTTTCCACTCTCTGGGGGTCTCTGTATACTTGCCAAAGTGCCATTTAGCCATCCTTGTAGGCTGACTACAAGCCATACTGCATTTCACTGCTACAAGTTACAAGCAATGTAATTTGGGGTGAAATATATTTGCAGTGGGAATGGATCCTGAGTAGACGTGTATTGAATTGCACGATGAGCTTCAGTCACATTTAGCTGTTATGAGATATTTTTACAAATCTCTTTATAATTTTGCACTATCCTATCCAAACGCTATAATGAGAGATAAGGATGCAAATGCAAACTTGTTCCTATTTAATAAGGTCAGGGCTCAGATCCACATGATGAACAAGCATTAATCCTCCTTAGACATTTTATCTGTGACAACTAAAAAGTAATCCAGAAAAAGATTTGCTTCTTGACCAGTTCAGATTTAGATTTATTTTTGTTTCTATCTGCTGTAAAGACAGAAAAAGTGAAAAATTACATTTGCTAAACACAAGACTCCTGTATTTTCCAAACAATAATAAAACATTCCAGGAAAACTGTAATTTTGCAATATACAGCAAAGTCAACCAGATTCCAAACAGAAAGGTCTCATAGAAGAGGAAATCAAATATATACATCTTTTTTCTCCCTGCACAGTAAGCTGTACTTCTGGAATTCCCTCTCCTTCAGAAATCCTATCCTCTTTTTGCATCCACTCCTCTACAAAGTGAACTAGAGTTCTGTTATGAATGCAGATAGAAATCTGCTGGGCTGGTATTCAAATAATGGCCAGAAGAAACAATGGAGTGAGCACGTCCCGTAGGATCAGTGTGAGTGCTCTATAGTCACGTGTCTTTGTTGTACACACTGCATACCAGTAGACTGGTTTTCCTAAGGTGGCTGTGTAGTCAAAATGGCACAATCTATACACAAGAAAGAAACACCAGCAAGCTTGGGTAGATTCCAAGGGTTGAACAAAGAAGAGAAAGGTCCTGAAAGGAGATGATGCAGTGAAGACAGAGCACGCTCAAGAGGATAGGGGATGCTAGCTGGCTGAGGCAAGAAGAATAGAATCAGTAACAGCCAAATGCACGCATGTGTTCAGTGTTCTACAGATTAAATAATATACTCCATTCTTATGTATCACTCTTCATAACAATGCCTAATTTGTTTCTACCAAGCAAAAAGAAAAAAAAAGTGAAGGGGAGAAGCGATTACAATTTATATTGTCTTGACCTGAAGGTACTTTTAAAGAAATGTAAAGTCATTGCGAATGGAATGGTTTAGGGGTACAAGCACAGCCTACCTGAATAATACTTGTGTTCCACCAACATCTTAGTAAATCCTTAAGTAAGGGGGGGGGGGGGGTCTTTCCCTTTGCAAAGGGAAAGTTGGTTTGGCCCCTGAAGCACATGGCTCTTTCACAGCTGGCAAGCACCTAAAGCAAAAGAAATCTAGAGGAATTGGTGCAACAATAATTCTAATATTCATAGACCAGAACCAATTCCACCTTGGTGAAAGGATTAGAAAGAAAACTATTTACACAAGCTGTGCCCTCGCTTACATAAAAAGCTTATTTACACTAGCTTGGAACCTGGTCCTGAGCATTTGGCTGAAAGAATAAAAACCAAGTCTGGCACCGTACCCATGTCTATTACCCACTGGAGCATGGAAACGAAGACCCTATTCAAGAAGGCATTTTCCGAGTCAAGCAAAACCACAGAGTTTCTATGAAAACTTCAGTAATGATTGAACCACTCAGACAGAAACAGATTACTGTGTGAGAGATACCCTTGAACCAGCCCTTGGAGCACAGTTAGGCAGAAGCACATGTTTCTATTACAAGCTCTGGAACAGCAAAGGGAGGGGAGAATCTATGGGCTTCAAATACTTTGCTTCATTGTCTCTGCCTGCCATTTCAGAACCACAAACGGTGGACAGGACTCAAAGAGGAAAGGCTAGAGACAAACAGTGCTTCTCAAAGAGAATGTAATGCTGCTGAACACAGGTTTCATTATGGAAGGCAAAAATGGATGGGTGTGTACAAATCCTTGAAGCATAGCCCAAGGAAACCAGCTAAGCCAAACCATTCAGCAGCTTTTATTTCTCAGATAGGGTAGTCAACACACATCAAACCAGACCATTAGCAAGCTCAGTGTGCACAAATCTCCTTTTATAGAGAAACTCTTATTAAAAAACTGCATTCTGTCCTAAACTGGGAAGTGGCGATGGTAAACCATTTTCATGCTGTTGCCAAGAAAACTATATGGACACATCCAAGGAGTTATCAGGCTCTGAGTTTGACTGAAAGGGGTCTTCACCATTTTTAAAAAATACTCTGTTCCTAAATGCATTCTTAACCTCCATATTATTTTAGTTGTCTTCTGCACCTGACCCTGCTACCTGTTCCAGGGGCTTCCTTCTCCCTCCCAAACTCTCATCAAGCAGTTGGCTCCTAACAGTCTCTCCTCTCACCCAGTCACTCTGGGTGTCACTTCACATGCTTGCAAGAGGATGAGTCATGCCAAACTCAGGGAGTCAGCATGTCCAGGACTGCCCTGTTAAAAGGCTGTGGAGACGTTTTACTTCCTGTGATATATAACTATCTTCCTTTCTCAGATATGGAAGCAATGCAGGATCTGCTGGCCACGCCTGACGGTGGAATCGGCACCTGAGCCATTGCCAGCGATGCTCCCCGAGAACGTTTCGCCTCTTCAGAAGCAAACAAACTGCCATTTGTCTCCAGCTGGTGAGCTCTGCTGGGTTTACATATAGTCTGTCTTTTCCACAGTACACCAAGACTTCTACTTCACAACAGCAAAACATCTGTGTGTCTCAGGGAAAGACAGCAGTGGAAGAAAGCCATGAGATATTTCTCGATACTGAGGGATAGACATTTGTTCTGGCAACCCTTCTCCAGGAATTTGATTTCCATATTACACTTATGTAAACCGCTGCTAGAGCTTAAATATCAACTTCTCCAAAGTTCAGCTATGAATATTTCCCAGGTTTGCTGGAAAGCACCTTTTCTTGGCTTGTCTTTCAGAGGACAAAAGAAATGGGAGGTGGGGTAAAACATTTTAATTTTGTGCAGAGCCCTATGTACTGATACTTGGATATATGCCAATATTAATACCTTCTAGATCTGCCAGGTTTGGAAAACCTAGTCAAATAATATATCAACTTGAAGGATACAAATTTACCATCAGTGGTCGATCTGGGCTGGATCTACTCTGCTAGGCTTCTTCTATCTATACTATTTCTCTCTCCCTCTCCCCCCATCTTTGTTGTCATGACCTCTTCTGGTCCTAAACATCTTCTGTAATTTTTGGGAAAACAATTTCTCTCTCTCAAACACACACACCAAAGTTCTTCTGTTAAGTTAGGAACAAGCGTGGCAAGCCAACAAACATGTCTAGCAACAGTAGACCTACGTCTCCCATTTATTTCACAGTATGTTCCCACTCAGGTTCCATGAGGCTTGCTCCAGAGCAACCGGTGTAGCCCAAATGTTGAGCCCAGAGGGATTCATTTTCAAGTTCCTTGTACTCCCTAAGACTCTTTGGCACCTTAAAGACTGACAGGGCATATCCCCTTGTGGATCACAGCTTATGGAACAAGAAGCAGCTGAAGACTTTAAAGTAACCAATAAACTCTTTGCAGGTTTTGCTGCAAAAGAGGAACAGGGCTAGCTCGTGAAAATGAGGGTCCCTATACTTTTTCCACTCTTTTGGGGGCTCCATCACCTTCTAGACGTACCTCCTTACTAAAGGTCAAGGGTCCACTTCCATTCAATCCTCCTCGAAGTGGAGAGCAGGTCGACGGCAAGAGAAAAGCTGGACCGGGGCTGCCGACGGGAGGCAACGGGGCAGGGGAACTGGAGACCTGCAGCCCGAAGGGACGCCCGCGGCTTCCCCGCCATGCGCAGATCCCCCTGCAGGTTGTTTTCCCTTGACAGCCAGCAGAGAAAGGAAGCCCGTCCGCCACAGCCCCACCCCTCGGCTCCCTCGGGGACTCTTTCGGATTGGGCACCGAACTCCGCCTTCCCGCCTCGACTCCACCGCCCTCCCGGACGTCTTCTCCCGGGAGTTGGATGCTGTCCGAAGGAAGAGGCGAGCCGGACACCACCGCTACGAAAGACGCCACCGGCCCGGCCGGCGGCGCCCTTGTTCCGGGGAGAGTCGATCTCGCTGGCCGCGTCCCCCCGGCTGCCTACCTCTGGTCTTCGCGGCGGAGGGATTTGCAGCCTTCCCCGCGCGCCTCTCCGAGGGTCCTTCATTGCCTCTTCGGGGCGAAATCGCGCAGAGGGTCTTCTGACGTCACGGCGGACACCCCCGCGCCCCGGGCTTCCTTGCGTCGACCTTCTTCTTGCGTGGGGGCTGCCGCGTTTGCGCTCGTCTATTAAACTCCTTTTTTCTTGAAAGAGAGGACGCATCTAAAACCGACGCCCCGCACACGTAGGCCAAAGCGTATAGAGCAGAATTAAATCACCAGGTTTTCTTAAGTAATGCAGACAGGTTAAAACTCCACTGTTCTTACGACGTGCGTTCAGTCAAGGAATGGAGGACATCTTCACAGGCAGCAATTTTCGACCCATGCTCTTAAAGATGAACTCCCTTTTCACATCTGGAAAGTCTTTCCAGTGATCAGGATTATTTGGGGGCTGAAGGGACTACCCACACTTTAGCTCTTCCTTTAGGGCTCGTCCCCCCACCTTGTGCTTGCCCCAGTGTGAAGACGCCCCACTAACCAACTGCCAAGGATATAAACTCACAAAGTGTGCTGTTCCCCTTTTGCTAGCACAAGCCATGCCCACCAGCCAGCCTGAGCAGAATCTATTGGAAGTAGGTATACAGATGGAGACCTGCCCTACTCCCACAGTAGCTGAGGCTACTGCGGGCATATATGCCCCACCCACCTCCACTCCCTGGCAGCTGATTTCCAGTACCACATCTCTTGCCAAACCATGGGTGGCAGGGAAAGTGGGGAGAGGAGGGGAGTTGGGAATTGGCGCTATTCCCACCCCCTCCCCAGATTCCATTTACCCACCAGGATCGTGCAGGGGGCTTTCTCTACAGACCAGCTGGTCTCCCTGCCCCGCTACACATAGCATAGGTGCTGCAAGGCCTAAGGGGTGGTAGAGAGGTGACTATACCTCCATAGTATAGTTTCCCTTCCCCATGGACCCCCTTCCCTTCCTCCTTTCCCCTGCTGTGACTGCCACCCATGGCAAGAAAAGCAGAGCAAGGTGGGTTGGAAGTGGCAGAGAATGGCTCCATTAGTGCCAATGAGCAGCAGAAGATCCTTGGCACCAAAGGGAGCCACCTCTCTCCTATTGTAGTGCAGACAGCACCCTTGTTCTGCTCTGATGTGAAAGCAGAGTAGCAGTCCAAAGTGTGCTTTGAGCTGTCATGCTTTTGTGCTATGTCCTGCCCTGGATTACAACACTTTAGTGCTGCTCTGTGTTCCAAACAAGCCCATATAGACTTTCTTTAGCATACCTCAGCACTTGCTGAACATGTTCCCTCGGGATAATTTTTTGCCAGGATAATGCCAGGTTATCCTAACTCTTGTCCTTGTTGGTCAATACTGTTTGTGTTTTGTTTTGTTCCTGTGGATGGGTTTGTGTGTGTGAATATTTTGATCATGCTGATTGGCTGATGAACGTCAATATTTCCCACCTTCCTTCCTTAGATACAGACACACCCCTCAGGAATCTAGCAATGACTGATTAAGGTTGGACGTCTTTATTATTTAATCCATCAGTCCATCATCAAGCATCTGGGCCATCCAAGTCTAGAATTATTCTGGGTGGCTTCACAAGGAAAACTGGCAAGAACAGTATCATTATGAAAAAGAACAGCAGCTATCCAGAGAGAGCCGATCCAAAAAATGCTCGTCCCATCCCCCAGCCTAAAGGTGCCTGCCTGTGCACTAACCCAAGGCCCGAGGGAATAGTTGAACTTTTAAGGTTCATTTAAAGGTGGGCAGGGTGGAGGCTGTACGAATCGGAGGGGGGAGGGGGGAGGGAGGGGGACACTGTTCCGGAGGGCAAACGACGCAACAAACAGATTAGTGGCATGAATACACCTCACCAAAATATGGGGGAGAGGGATGCGCAATAAAATTAATTAAGTTGATTCTCCCTGGTTCTCAAGTGGCTTAAGCAGGAACACATGCTTATTTTTCAGAATGGGAAGGACAGGAATAAGACTGTTTAAAATACGAGATGGGAATAAGATAAAATAAAGTATCAGGGGAGGGGTTGGGGTTTTCAAGGCATTCTGTACAGCTGTAAAAGTGGGTGAGAAAAGGGCTTCTGCTCTCATCCAGGGATCCTCACGTGTGTTTTCTCCCTTTCCCAATAGACTCCCTTACAGCTCCTCTAGCACTTGGCAGCTCCTACTGAGCTTAGTATCCCAATTGCTATTATTTGTTTGTTTGTTTGTTCGTTTATTTAGATTTTTTTTACCCTGGCTTTATTATTTTTATAAATAACTCAAGGCGGCAAACATATCTCATATGCCTTCCTCCTCCTATTTTCCCCATAACAACAACCCTGTGAGGTGACTTGGACTGAGAGAGAGTGACTGGCCCAGTCACCCATCTGTCTTTCATGCCTAAGGCAGGACTAGAACTTGCAGTCTCCTGCTTTCTAGCCTGGTGCCTTCACCACTGCACCAAACTGGCTCTCTATTATGTATTATCCGTTATGTAGTATCTATTATGTCATAATGTGAGTCTATCTGAAAACTGGCCAAGGACTCAGGTCACCAGTATAAGGTCTTTGCTTTTGGGACAAAGTTATTTAGATCTGACAGATCATCAGCACCAAATTATCAGCATTAAAACTTATTCTTCTATTTGCAGGGAATCTTTTTCATGAGGCAGCATTTGTGACCATCCGGGAAATGACATACCTCTGAATTTTAATGTCTGCATAAGCTGGGGGATAATGAGAATTCAGAAGCTCTCCCAAGCTGGATGCAGTTATAGGTCTGGTTCACACCACATGCCAAGGCTAATCCACATTGTTGTTGCCTTGGTTGTGGCTTAGCACGTATTGTTTATGGTTTAGCCTGTTGTGCGAACCTAGTCAAATTTGGCTTATTGAGTAAATCACAGCTAAGCAGACATGAGAGCCCTGTCATAGCGAGGCAAGATGAACAGAGATAAACTGCAGAAATAGAAGTAACCCCTATTTTTTTTTTACCTCTTTGCCTATGTTCCCATACTGCTTTCGTTGCCTTTCTTTGGGAGCATCAGAATTTGCAAAACTCAGAGCCTGCCATATACCTAGTAATTTTTGACCTGGTGAGAATAATGGTTAACCAGGGTCTTCATAACTTGCTAAAAGGGCTAAGTCGCAAAGCTGTGCATTTATTTATTTATTTACTTTAAAAATGTGTAGGATTTTGATAGGAGTGGAGTGAGGGCTTCTATATGGGGGAAAAAAATTCTTGGGGAAAGATGAATGTTGCACCATCTGTGACATCTCTTTCAGTAAAGGCCAGTTCCCCCAGTACCAGAGAGGCATGTTCTCACCACCTTCACGTCAAGTGCAATTCTTTACTTTCCAAGAAATAATAGGCATTTAGAAGAAGAAACAGGTACCATTAAAAGGAAGCTGACGTTCCTTCCTGCTTCTGCTAATCTCAGTCTCCAAGAAACAAACCTTCTGGTATCCTGACATTCTCTTCCTTGACAGTGGGACCAAGTACAGAAAGTTGGCCTTCGATTGCCTGTACAACTTAAAATCTCCTGTGTGCTCAGGGCAGCTAATGTGCCTTTAAATTCTACATAAAAAGGTATCATGTCTCACAATAAACAAGGATGGTTTCTCACTGCAGAAGGGGGAGAAAGCCAAAGGATTTGACTGGTCAAATGTGGAGTTGGTTTTTCTACCCTGGGGAAATGGCAAATGGCCTTTACCATTTCACACCTGCTGGATGAATATCATGCAGACGTCTTGGAGTCAGCCTTTCTTCACTTCACAGGGAGAGCCAAACAAGAGTGACTAATGATGGTTGCTGAGTGCCTCTCAAGGCAGGAAGGGGAGATTTAACTATGACATGGAATTTGGGAAGAACACTCCCATTCTTTACCTCCCACTGAAATAAAGGTAAGAGAGTATGAACATTTACTTGGTTTGGAGATTCAATTCAAAAGTGATTTGTACAATTTAGCAATTTGCTTTGGATTTCTGAACAAAATCACCAAAGGAGTTTGAAGCAATGAACTAGATACTCTAAATCAGTGCAAAATATTCAGACCCTATTGGGAAATATGACAGGTTTTTACTCAAGCTCGCTTTTTCTGAATTGAACTCAATGTCCAGATGGAATCAATTCGATTTTCAGAGGTGATTAAAAAGGTCCAATTGGATTAGATCAATTTCTAAATTGATTTGAAGGTCTAAATTAACCCGATCTGACTTTTCAACTTACTACAGAAATTTGAATGGGATCAAGGCTGATTCACCTATCAATCTCCCATCCTCAGATTGAGCTCCAGAATCAGATACAATCCAATCTGCACCTGAAGAAATCGGACAGAAAAGAAGATGTAACAGAAGTGAGTTCTGTTCCTTTCACTGATAGGCATTCTGACATAAAATTCAGAATCCAGTTGTAGGTATGAACAAACACGCAAACAAAAATGACTACCCTGTAATATCTAGTTCAGTCCTTCAAGTAATATTTTAAAGGCTCTCCCCCTTCCTGATTTTAATGGCTTGGACCACCACAACTTTAGAATACAAAGGCATAGCCTAGGCCAGTGTTTCTCAACCTTGGCAGTTTTAAGACCTGTGGACTTCAACTCCCAGAATTCCCCAGCCAGGTCTTAAAATTGCCAAGGTTGAGAAACATTGGCCTAGACCCCTTGGTTATTCTCAGTTTTTGTAACTGATCTGTAACAGATGCAATGCCAGTTGCTAAGTTAGGCTCATGGGCTGTGTTGCTTAGTCACCTTCTCTTAGTACTGAAAGCACCACAGGGAAAAGCCTTAACTGTACCGGTGAGTCTAGAAGTAAGTAGCCTTTCCCCGCTCCAAGCGTTGCGCAAGCAGTTACCGTATGTTCTTTCGCTCGAGTGCCTGTGCCATCATTTGCTTGAGTGGGCTCTAAGTAGCCCCCTGGTGGAATCACCAGGAAGTTGCAGGGGAGTTTTAGAGGGCCAGCACACCCAAACCAGCCTATGGCCTCTGAGTGCAGGGGGGAATGCTGTCAGGTTGCCAAGGCTGAAGTAAGAATCTTTCCATCAGAACGCTTCATGCCAGTTTGGGAGGGGCTCAGAACCGTCCCCATCTTACTGTAGCAGCTGTATTTGGGAACCAAGTTAGTCTGTTGCTGGCTCAGGGCAATCTGTGGAATGGTGGTTTGAGGGCAGTCTCCCATTGATGGGAACATTGGCCTCACACCCTATCGGACTCCTGTCTCCTTCTTCCACCATAAAGGTTCAGCCATCACAATATTATTCTCTGTATTTTCAGATCTGCAGAAGCGAAGGCAAGCGCAGGGTGGCTTGAAGCTGCTTGTGTGGGATTAAGGCCTGTGAAAGGGTCGTGTCCACAGCTACTTTAATTTAGTTCTGGATATGGTATACCGGGGGGAGCTCTATATTTAGAAGGCAATATAGTCTACTCCACACATGTGAGCTCTTTATGAAATTACAATAATAAAAGCCACCCATAATTAAACCACATAGCCAACAGCATAGATAATATAAAATTTTAAGAGATCTGGATTTGAGAAGGAGACAGAGGTCTCTCCTATACTGTGACAAGAAAAGTGCAAGACTTCACTCAAATGTACATTATTCCATAATATAGGCTTTCCACATACTTATAATCTCCGTTGAAGGAAAACAATGCACACCAATTTGTGTGGAAGAGGGACATGCACAATTTCATACATACCTCTGTAACTAGCTACATGCAGTAAGGATCTAGGATGGACTGTGGTTGAAAGGTTGTGTTCATATGCATTCATTATTTTAGCAGACTTATTTGGATTACATATACGTCAGTCTATATGAGGGTGTTTATGGAAAGTGTGAATCATCCTTGCAACTTTTCATATTGATGTTTTGGGGGAGGAAATCATTTAGGGGACAGCACTTAACTAAATGGGATGGATGAGATGAGCAGCAGATATTTAAAGCAGCAGTTGCGTGCACCTTAAACAGTAGTAGGTGGATTAGAAGGTTGTTTTGGCCCACAGAAAGCTCATAACATCTGTTAGTCTTCAAGGTGCCACAACTTTGGGATTTTACCAGCAGTTGAGATAAAATCTGATTTATTATATTTAGATGGTGCCACTCTGGAAGTGGGGACATAATTCTAAAATCTTACCAGCAGCCACTAGAGGGAGACTTAGGCCCACATATATGTCACAACACTTTTGACAAGCTCCTTATCTAGTCTTTTTGGTTAATCTTCATTCAGCTGCCAATTGAAGGGGTACAAGCATTTATTTGAAATTTGAATTGTTCAAAATCATCTGAGAAGCACTACCAGCAAATATCGTGGCATAGTTCTGCCACTGTAACTGATGAGATAAATCAAATCTTGAGATACCTCTTGCTATTGGATACATCTTGGACTTCCCCCCAAAACAGTGTAGGTTTTGTCATCTAGGTTGCATTAACAAACAAAAAAAACTTTTAAAATGTCTGAAAAGACCATGGACATTCAGTGAAAATAAATTCATTTAATACAGATGGAAATCCTTCCTTCCTTCCTTCCTTCCTTCCTTCCTTCCTTCCTTCCTTCCTTCCTTCCTTCCTTCCTTCCTTCCTTCCTTCCTCCCTCCCTCCCTCCCTCCCTCCCTCCCTCCCTCCCTTCCTTCCTTCCTTCCTTCCTTCTTGGAGAATTGCCCAGTAAAGAAGGATCAGGATAAAGGAATTGGAAATTGGAATTCTGAAAAAGTGTATATCTTGATATATCTTGACAGAAAATGTTTAATTTGAGCCAAACCTCATTGTTTCAGTCTCAGGATTTAATCCTAGAATGAGATGAGATATCCTAAGAGTATATACAGAGAGCATGCACTACAATATTAATATTGTATTATATTATTAAGTATCTATAGCAAGTCATCACACATTTTTTATCAAAATGGGCTTGTGGTTCAGAAAATGCAGGGTTTTATGTAGGTTTTGAGTAAACACTTTATTGTTTGTTTTTTTAAAAAGTAGTTGTAGACCCTCAAATGACCCCACTGCCTCCTCAGAACTCTCCTGAGGATGAACAAAACCACATCAATTGGGTCTTTTAAGGATCTGTTTTGGGATTAAATATGTTACTTATTCATAAATGACCCCAATATCAAGAGGTAGCTAGAAAGGTGATCAAATGCACAGAATGTAACTGAATTGTTACAGATTTAAATTGAAATTTAAACAGACTATAAAGAGCTTCAAAAGAGGCTTTCTAGATTGGTTAACTTGGCAACACATATCAAGAGGGGATTCACCATAAAAATGCTAACTAGATAGGTAACTTATACAGAGGGGGAAAAATCATATCTTCTATCCAAATTGACAGTAACCACCTATGAATAAAATATTTGGAACATGGGAGAAGCAAACAGTTCATGGAAACTATCCCACTAAGCTGTGATCTTTTTTCAAAGATGACTCTTAAGAATGTTTGGGAAGGGTTTGAAATTAAAGCAGCAAGTATCATAATGTAATTCTTTAACATTCCACCTTTCAAATGCTGGAAGCAATTCTGGGTAAGATGAAGAGCTGGAGAAAGTATTTAAAAGGAGGGGTTAATGAAAGGGAGCCCTTCCCTCAATGAAAATCTCTCAAGAAACTGGGGGAGGGGGTCATTTAGAAAGGAATTGGGGTGGGGGTTGCACACTGAGAGTTATTAAACTGACAGCAGTAGAGAAAATAAGTGAATTAGCCCCCACCTCCTCCAACATATGCTCTCAAACACTGTAGCTCAAGGTCCTCTGGTGAAAATGATTGGCAGGGAAGTTCTTGGCAAACGAAGAGAAACAAATGCTTTCATATAACATGGAACTGATCTAAAGAATTAATTGTCACAAGATCTGGTGGGTTTGCCACCCTGGAAGATGTTTTAAAAAGAGTGGCACTTTCCCAGGGGATATCAATCAGTGACCAAAAAGAAAGGAAAAAAATCCAAACCCGGCTGCATAAAACCAACAGGCTTGTGTTTGACAAACACCTGAGCTGGGAGAAACAACACAGATTAGAAATCTGGATTACAGTACTAGTTTGTTCGAGGACCTCTGGCTGGTTGCTGCTGCGACAGAAAGGGTGCGGAATGGTCTGCTCAGCCAGGCAAGGCTGACTCTTGGACCGGGATGGATTCCAGAGTGTCTTTCGGAGTGGGAACCATGGACCTCCAGATGTGGTTAGACTCCCACTTCTAGCAGCCTCAGCCAGCCAGAGCCAAGATAGTGGGTGTTGGGAACTGGAATTCCGCCACACCTGAGAGTCACTGCCCCCCCCAAAGGAGTACGCAGGTGAGAGTGTGTGGCCCACACCCCCTTGGGAGTAGAAGAGAGAAGGATGCAGCATGGGGGCTGGGGGAGGGGCTGGGGCATGCCACACTTTGGAGGGCCCAGCTTGGTTGTGGGCCCAGTGCGGGCTGAGAGCGATCCTCCCTCCTCGAGCAAGCCGCACATGGCCAGCCAAGCGGATGACGGCCCCCTTGAGTCAGCCTGAGCTACCGCCCGCCACCGCCCACCCGCACCCCTCGCCGTCTGTCTCTCCATCTTGTGATATTTCACTCCGGAGGCAGCGAGGCAAACAAACGCGGCGCCAGATTGTACAGAAGAGCCCTTCCCAGCCCTCCCGAGGCTCTCGAGAGTTCCTCTCCGGCGCTTGTTGGCGGGGTCGCGAATTCGCATCCTCCCCAGTCGAGAGGCGCGCGCGGGTGTGCGCGTGCGTTCCCGGGCCCCAGACTTGCCCCCTCCTCCGTAGCCCTGTCAATCAGAGACACAAGTCCCTATAAATGACAGTCGCGGCCCACTCCGCTGCATTGGAAGATGAGGTCATTTACACCCAGAGTTCTTCATCTCCCCCTTTCCCACCACTCCGTTACTTAATGCAGATTATGAGGATCCTGCGTGTACATTCTGTCACCCGAATTGGAAGAAAGAAAGAAAAAAAAGAAACCTGGCGTGTTCCAAGTTAGAATAACTAAAGCTGTTCATCGTGGGCTGGTTTTTGGTCAGAAGCGAACGTTTTTGTAAAGCCTAAAATGTGGGTTTTGCCCGGATTTCAAATCTATGGAAATTGTGACGGGCGGTTGGCTGGCTGGCTTTTGTGCAGGTGTTGCCACCCAAACCGACCAAATCCGCAAATCCTTAGTCTTCAGAAGCAGCATAAAATACATGGAAAGTGTCCGTCACTTTCCAGTCATGCCACTGCTTTTCTTTTTACTTTTAGGCTACATTAGCTTACAGTTGTACTTCACGCTCTTGATCAGACCTGCAAGCCCCACTGAACTTAGCGAGATTTACTAGTGAGTAAACATACATTAGATCTAGCCAACTAGCGATCCCAAACCCAGGGCTACACAGCAATAAGTCTCGCTGAGTTCAACGGACTCTAATCCCAGGTTTCCAGCCTGTCAAATTAATAATAGGGAACGTGTGTGTGCGTGTGTGTGTTCAAGTTGTTAATTTTCGCAGCAATGGTCGGGGAGTGGAGATGGGAAGGAAGAGTACCAATTACCCATCTTATTGTAAACCTTTTTCTTACACTACCTGAAGAAACAGCGGGAACTGGAGCAGCTTGCCTGACCGATGTCCTCCGGATGGGATGGACTAACTCCCATCATTCCCAGCCCAATAGCCCGGGTTGGGACAAGCCATTTTAGCATCGGCAGAACGCCTCTTCTCTTCCTCCACCACCAGCCCTGCGAGGTCGCTTCGGAGGCTTGCTTTTCCTCTGGAGAGGAGGCTGATCTGAGGTGATGTTCGGCTCAAGCAACCAAAGGAGGGGGATCCGGCTGATGTGGCTGGACCGCCCCTCCTCACCTCGCCTACTGGGGATGGCGACTGGGGCTTTGGGCAACTGTACTCAACCCCTCAAAACGGCGGGCACCAGGTTGCCTACCCCTAGCTCAAGTTCAGCTAGGGTTTAATAACGAGGGACCTGCTCTTTTCTCAGCCCTTTGTGCACTTCACTGACCCCGCGGGCTTCAAGGAGATTGACTCTCAGCTAGCGTCAGAAGATCGCAGCCCCAGCCTTTGCGCCCCTCCAGCTTTCCTTTGGGACAAAGGCAAGCTTCCCCCCACCAGCCGTCTTGTCGTCTCCCCCGCTCCCACCCCTCGCCCCATGTGGAAATTGGCAAGTGAACTGGCCCGGAGCGAACGTGCTAAATAATGGAGGAGGAGGAGGAGGAGGCGGTGGGTGCGCGCTGTTTCCTTTCCTGGGAGAGCAGAGATTATTGGCAGGGGAGTCTTTGGCAGAGTTCTCCACCAGCTGGCGCCTATTCCAGGTTATCGTTTACCGGGGATGCGTCTCCTTCTCCTTCTCCTTCTCCACCTCCATCCTTCTGAGGCTTCTTCTAATGCTTGGGTGCTCTTACTTTTTAGAGTAACTGGGTTTCTCTGGGTGGTCTCTTTCAGATCCTCCTTGCCAGCGCCTGTCATTCTTCAGGGGATGATGATGAAACCGGGCTAACTTGTGCTTTTAGCATATTGTGTGAATCCATCCATTGCAGATAGTTAGACTATGAGTAAGTAAGCCACATTGTGTCTACATAGTGGTATGTCGGGGACTTCTAGAATTACACTGAAGTGACTGAACCACAAATTAATTAACCATATTTTAGTCTAGCATGTTATGCAAACACAATCTTCCCAGTTTAACCCAGAAAGTGAGATAATTCAATAATCCATGCTTGACTAACTATGGCTAAAAGGGTCTCATAAACCCAGGCTTCCTCTTTTCCTGTGATCTCTTCTCATAGAGAAACTCAACTCTATTTGTTTCAAGTGTCAAAAGTGGAATAATGCAGGACCTTTCCAGGAGTAATTCGGTTCAGCCTGGATCAGGAGAAGAAGGAACAAGCCAGATGAGTGATTTTTTTCTAACTGGGACTCATCCCCCTCCCACCTGTGTGCTTCTTTCTACTTGGCTAATCGCTTATGCTAAGACTAAGTGTGGCAGATGAACACACCCGTTGCTTACTGCATTTCCGTCCTGCTCCAGATTGGACGTATAGGATCCTACAAAGGTAGCTTAGGCTGAGAAATAATATCTCCATGGAATATCACTGCTAAGTACGCATTAGAACTCGGGTCCTAGCCCAGCACCGCACCGGCCTTGGGCCCTGCGTGTCTCAAGAGTTTTCTTAGAAGTTCAAGGATAGGTTCCTACACTCTTGTATGATAACCAGATGACAGAATCCAGGATGCGGTTTTGACGCAGGAACCGGCTAAACTCTCACGGCCGGTGTATAATCGCCAGGATCAGCGAACCTGCCATTCGCGCAGAATCCCGCAGGAGGAAGGGCTGCATTGCAACCCCAGCGCTCGCTCCCTGAAAAAGTTCTGCCTGAGCACCGAGGCCGTCCATCGGAAGGGCGAGCATTTTCCTTTCTGGAAAGGCAGGTCTTTGACAGCTGATGCCAGGAGAAGCCCCTCCCTCGCTCCTTCTGTTCTTCATAAGCCAACCGCTTTGGGAATTTCTACCACAGAGCGGCGGAGAAACGCGTTCTGAAGAGAAACACACCTATTTCGGGCATGAATCCCACTGCGTTTTCTTCCGACTAGAAAGCTAGGGTTGCCCGCTGCAAATGACTATTACCGGATGTGGAACTTTAATGCGAAAAGTTACAAGTAACCAACGGTGGAAAGCAAGCGCACGGAAAGAGCGCTTTTCCTCCTCCTCCCTCGCATTTTCAGGAGGGAGGAGTGGGGAACCCGCGGCTCTCCCGGTCAAGATGGCCAATGGCGAGGCGGCCTTCCTCGGGAGTTGTCCTTCAGCACCATCCGGAGAACCCCGGGTTCCACATCTGCCGCCTTGAACGGTTCTTCGGCTCCTCGCTAAAAACGAGCACCCATTTGTTAGATCTGCTCATCTATTGCTCTAGAATTTCAGCTTCAGTACTTCATCCCTCCCGTCTTCTGGTAACGAAGTGGGGAGGATTAGGGGGAGGCGCTCTGCAAATATCCCTCCTTGGGAAAACGGAACCCTCCCATTTCTTCCCATTCATCTAGTGACATCGCTAGCTCGGGTTGCTCCAAACTTGGAAGGGTAATGCAATCCGATGCCAGTGTTCCCAAAGATACAATCTTTAATTTCGGTGGGACAAGCGGGAGTCTATGCGATGTAGCGGGAAACTTTTCGGTGAGGAAACCCGGGTATTCGCATTCATGCATGTGCCTGACTCTTCCAGCTGAGATTTCTCCTCCGCATTGGGCGCCTTGTCCAAAGGCTCTCCCTCCCCATTTTCACTTGGCCTTTGCCCGGAAAAGTTTCCGGCCCGACCCCCTCCCTAAGACCCTGGCTAGAGCTTGGATTCAGAGCACACCCACTTCAAACCTTCGCTTCTTCCGAGCGAAGGAGTCTCGCTTTTGGAGCAGTGACACAGGTATGCTTCTGGCGCATGTTCGGATTTTCTACTGCGTCTCAAGGATCCCTTAACTTTAGTTAACCAGCCCATTCAGTAGCAGCATGAATTCCCACTGAGTTGCGCGGGAATGGCTCCCGTTAGGAGGATTGCAGTTTCTGAAATCGACCAGACTTATTTCAGTCCAATACGGAAAAGGTGGAGTCAGTAGCTAACATGAGAATGGAAACGTGAATTAATCCGGATTCATAAATGCTGTGTACCAAAAGGTTATGTATATGCTGCGCTGCATCTCACGCTGTTCCTTTCTGTTTTCGACAAAAGGGCACGGAATTCAATCCACCCGGGAACCAGACGCGATGACGCCTGAAAGGAGGGGCGAGGCGCGTGGGCTGGGGCGTGCTTAATGCAGGGCGCGCGGCGGACGGCGGGCGGACCGGCGAGCGAGCGAGCAAGCGCGCGCTGGTGGCTTATTCGGGAGTGGGCGAGGAGGGCCCTCCCGTTCTGGAAAGAGTTAAAGCAGCAGCGGAGAGGGCGGAGCCCGGGCCGGCCCCGAGAATAAGGCGCTGCCGCCTAGCATCCTTCCCTCCTTTTCGCGGTGTGGTCGGCTGTGCCGCGGAAGTTCGCCGAGCCAGCCGAGCCAATGTTCCCAGTCGGCTCCCCCGAGATGGAACCTCCGTCCGGCAGCTTTCGCCGGAGAAACGGAGGGTAGCGCCAAGTAAGAGGCGCTGACCGGTCGTCCCCGGCCGGCCATGAGTTCCCGCGGGCGGCGCTCAAATTGTGAAGAGCTGGTTCGACGTCGAGTGGTTGCTCTGCGCCCCGTCTGGCAGGAGCCTCGCTAGGGAGTCTCGCTACTCGGAGCGGTTCCGCAGGGGATTCGACCGACCACGAGCTCCCCCGCCGCGCCCCTCCCTGTCCCCGCCTCCTCCTCCTCCTCCTCTTGCTCTTTCCTCTTCATTCTTCTCCGGAGCTTCTGCTGCCCCTCTTTTTGACTCTTCTGCTGCCACTCCGTCCGCTGGATCTGCTTGGCACCATGCTGCTCCGTCTAGGACCCACTCTGTACGGTAAGGGAGAACCGGGTCCGTTCCGGTACAACGTCCGGGGCAGATGGTTTCTTCAGGGCGAGGAGTTGGATCGGCTCGATTTGCGGGAGAGGGGGAGAAAGCGTGGAGCGGGAAAGCGGCGGGACCTCGCGTGGAAAAGGGCTGTTTAGCGCTGCGGAGGAGCTGACAGGGAGCCGGGTGAACGGAGTGACTTGGGGCAGAAACGCGGAGCCTTTCCTGCTTCCTTCAGACGCCCATGGAGGAGCGCGGAAAGGCTCTCGAGGGAAGATCCTCCCTGCCCCGCCGCCGGAGCCTGCCCAGCCTCCTCGCCCCGTTGTGCTGAGTTGGGAGCCTCCGGGCGCGGTCTCCAGACGAGAGCTGCGGGCCTCGGCCGGGAGGGCCGTTCTGGAACCACGGCGGAGCCCGGATCCGGTCTCTGCCGTTATGGCAGGCGTTCCACCGCAGCGGGAGCGACGCGCGGGGGCAGGGCCGCGGGTTCGCCTTTCTCCACCTCAGCTGCGTAGACCCAGGGGCGGAGGGAGAACTCGCCCGCCGCCTCGGGTCGCCTCAAAAGCCTTCCCGAGCCCCCGAGAGAGAACGAGGGGGCATCTAGGAGGCTCCACTTGCAGGGTGGCTCTGGAGCGGTGGAGGTCGTGACCGCTCTCCTCTCGGTCGGTTCTCTCGCGGAGAAGGTGAAGTGTGCATTCCTGAAGTAAAGTTGGAGGATGGGGGTCACTTCCTAGCAGCACTGAGAGAGCCGGTGTGGGTCACAGAGTGTGTTTATGTAAGACGCAGTGCACGAAGTGGGTTTCCTAGTTCAGAAAGATGCTCTGCATCACTGAATTCATTAAAAAAAAAATTTTTTTTAAAGCTGAAGGGTGTAGAGTGAGGCAGGAGCCAAGGAATGGCAGGTGCTGCAAATGCATTGACAGCCACTGCCTGAACCATGTGTGGCCTGTGCGGTGCCAGAAGAAGGACAGAGTTTAGATACAGTGTGTCTGGTGGCAGCAGTGCCCTCCTTGGAAGAGGGATGTCACCAATGGTTTTTGTGCTCAGCTCTCTTTCTTGCCTTTTATAGCCTGGTCTTCAATGGGTTACACAACAACAGGCAGCTGCTTATTTGGGGGGTGATAAATTATGGATGCAAAAAGAGTTTGGCTTCATTCACGTCACCAGCCATGTCAGACCTGTCACTCCTGCTTCCGCCAGCCTCTCTCACGAACACCGTCTTAACCCCAGGTTTATCCCCACCCCTGAGTTGTTGTTTCTGCTTCCCCACCAGTCAGATTAAGAGCAGAGGTCAGCTGTTGCCTATCTTGACCCATTTGGTGCCAGACTCCTCTGCCACAGGCTGTACTGAAACCAAGTGACACCTCAGCCACCTATGCTGATCTTTTCAGGATGGACCTGATTACTTCTCTGGGCCTAGTGTACTTCCTAGAGGGATTCTGCTAACATTAAGCATAACTGTTTACGTTGTCCATGCAAGGATCCACCTATGACTTGGATATTGAGAAATCCCTCACAGCTTCAGGGAACATTAAAAGCAGCACTCCAGAAAATGGATTTGTAAAGTTTTGACTAGCTGTACATTTTCTTCAGAGACCTGGGGGGCATGAGAGTTCCCCTGAAAATGGAATCATGATAGATAGCCAAAACCCTTCTTTGCACTTTCCCAAGCGGCCCATTGCCCACCCTGGTGCATCACTCTTTTCTATAGAAAGTAGCAACTGGAGAATTAGATGGCGCTTCCTGAAGAGACTTGATCTGGCCTAACAGCCTCCAGTTGCTGATCTTGTTACTGTAAAAAGGTTGCAAACAATGAAATATGGCAAAGAATAGAAGTGCAATGGTGAGAATGCAAATTCTTCATTGTTAAAGAAGGTTCTAGTGTTAAGATGGAAAAAACTCTCATCCCTGGCTCATTATCACATGCAGCCACTGGCACATACTGAATTCTGATCTGGCATCAACTAAAACACTCCAGGATGAAGGAAATGTTGCTGGGAAGAATGACAGGGATGAGTTCAAAGCTAAGGTTTATTGCAAGGAAAGCAATAAAAATATTTAAAGACCCTTTAAGTATAGTCAGGATTTTCAGAATGAAAGTGGCAGATATCAAAAAGAGTTCCTTCAGGAAGATGAAGACAAAACCAACACTGGCAAGACTGAGAACTAGACAGTCTCCGTTCACCACAGGTTATTAAATAGGGGAGAGAAAAAGTGAAGGAGGACACAAATACCCTCTTTCTTCCAGTATTCCAGTCAATATTTTAACCTGATCTTTGGAAAAACCACTATTAGAATGCAAGGCAACACAGACACGTTGATTCCTTTGCTCCTCTCCATCTAGCAGTGCTACTTCCTACAAGAAGTATGTCCAGCCAGGAGATGATGATTACTTTTAAGCAGTTGGAGAGTCCTTTTGTAGAGACTGAACATTTGCCAATCTTCTCCTTCCTCCTTAGGTTAGTAAACGCATCTGCTGGAGTTTATTTTAGCCCTACGTCTCAGTATATAAATGGAGCCAGTCTAAGTGTGTAATCACACACTCATGTTGATGGACCTCTGTTTTACTAATTTTACTAAATCTTCCTAGTTTGGCAAGCAGTGGCCCCAATTCACCTCAGTACAGCATTGTGTTGTTTCTAAGGTGCCTAACTGAGATATGGACTACATACCTGACTCCAGTTAGCAACTCAAGCACTTTTGCTCCAGAGTCTTCTCACTTCCATTCAACTGCGCCAAGGGTCTGGTCTGCTTGGCAGGATGTAATGCCAGGGTCTGGCTTCCTGAAAGACACAATCGTGCGTGGATTCCCTGCATTCTGGACACCTGGAGCTGGGGGAGGGGAGAATTCCCCTGTCAGAAGCTGCTGCTCTCCATGATAGAGTGAGTTTGTTCCTGCACCTTTTCCATGGAGTGGTAATTCATCATAGCAGTGTGGCTAAAAGCTGGAAGATGCTGAAGGGCTTGTTTTAACACGACTTGCAAACTCAAATCATCTTACAAGGTTAATGAATGTTCAGTGAAGTTTTTCTTCTGGGGAGCAAGGATTTTAATCTCTATAGAAGCAGTTCCTGGGCAAATGCCTAATGCACACTTTAAGGCCCATCTTGGCTTGTATAAGGATTACAGGACACAAATAATCAGAATTACACTTGGGAGCAGGGCCATCCCTTGCACTGTATGTCAGGAATAGGTTAACGACATCACTTTTCAATCCAATACACTCTGCTTGGACTGGTTGGATGATCTTGATTTTTGTTTTCCTTTGTCAGTGTTGAGAAAATCCAGGAAAACATTTTTGGATGACTGTTAGAACAGCAACGGGCTGGAGGCTGAAAAATAAATGTGGATGGGTCATCTCAGATGGACTGGGAGATGATAGGCTAGAAAAGGAATGTCATATGAAAGAGAGTAATGTGGGCCTGTTTGGGTCACAAGGAAGAAGGAGGGGTCATCAGCAGCTGTCCCAATATGTCTATAAATTCCGTTCTCCCAGATGATGAAGATAGGCCAGAGGGTTTTTATCGGGAGAGAGGAGAAGCTTCCAATTTCTTCCCCTCCTCTTTTTCTGCCCGAGCTCCAGCGAAAGCCACAGGCCTGAATTATGGATGAGACTCCTTGGGTTACAGCCGTTCCACCGCACCAGAGAAGAGTCCAGAGACAGAGGCAGTCAACATTAGCATCTGCAGCTCCCTTCCCCATGCTCAGGAGAAAGGCTTTGTTTCTCTCAGGCTCTCTTTTCCCTTGAGGTAAAATCGGCCTGCGTTATTAGAGGAAAGGGCTATCACCGAAGTGATATCTGTGAAGAAGACAGGTTTCCTTCCACCCCGTTAGCATATGAGAAGGGAGGTGGTTTTGTAAGTGGGGGACAGAGAACCAGATTCCCTTCCCTTATTGCAGGGTTGGGGCACTGCCTTCTTACCTTGGTGGCAGCTGGCAAGAGAGCCCCCTTTGGCCTAGTGTTCATGCGGTCTGGCTCATCCTCTTGCATGCTGCATCTAATTGGGTCAGGACAAGACCTAAGTTTACAGTCTTGCAACACAGCAAGGGGCAGAAGGAAAGATGGAGCACTTTTGAGGACCTCAGATAGGGGCTGCCAGTTTATAACTTACCAACTAACAATTCCCTTTTTCAGGCCCCCCATTTCAGTTGAATATTGTCAGCAGAAAGAGGAGTCGCAATATCCATTTCAAGGGAAACATCCTAAAATGAAGTAGAGAGAACCTCACACACCATCAATAGGAGCTTTTTTCCAGTGTACTTCATGTAAAAGTATTAAAACAAAAATAAAAGGGAATGTAATATGTGTCTTACTGAAGGAACTTTCTTGTAGTTTGAAGGCTAGGGTGCTGATCAGAATAGGGATGAGTTCAGATCTCTGGTTATCGATGAGGTAGCTTGAAAAACTCCTGCTTTTGTGTGTTGCTTGTCAAAAAGAGATTGGAGGCTGGAGGGAGTGGGAAGAGAAGAGGACTTGAGTGGAGGTGGTGTGAACTACTGAAACAGCATTGGCAGCTTGTGTTACTCGTTCATCACGTCACACCACCCACACACATGCATACAGAGGTAGGGAACCATGCACACGTGCATGGGGAGTGCTCATGTGAGACCATCTGTGAATAGACACGCATAGCCAAACCTTTGCTTGGCTTGAAGTGTGTGAAGTGCACACACATTGGTGGGCTTTCTCACGTGGAATTATGCCTTGCAAGGTTGCCAACTTTGTGCCTTTGTGAATCTCAGGACTGAGGATGTTTCTCTCTGCATCCTAGCTCTTAGAAAGTGAGGGGGGGGCGCTTTTGGCTCCCTTGTAATTAAATTAAAATAATAGGCAGTACTCAGAGACCGAAGGTAAGAGTTGGAATATGTAACTGGCAATTTTTAAAAAAAAAATCTATAAAAAGGAAGTTGTCTAGAGTATAATGTTGCCAATCTGTTCTGATCATTTAAAATGTCATTGAAAACCTAACATTTGAGCCTACTGGTGTGTACTTAGTGAGGCTACTATAAGTGGGATAATGCAGTATACTGTTTAGAGTAAGGTACTATCTAGCTTTCTTAGAACAGCTCACATATCAATGGACAAAGGTGAGTGAGCACTACCGAAGTATTCCACCTTCACAGGTTCTTGGAGAGCAAAGAGCCTTACTACATGTCCTTCTCTTGCAGGCTTGGCTCCTACCTTCCTCCTGCTGTTGACCTTACCCTTTGGATCTTCAATGTGTCCTATGCTTTGCACCTGCTACTTTTCCCCACCCACCGTTAGCTGCCAGGCCAATAACTTCTCCTCTGTGCCACGGATACTACCACCTAATGCACAGCGCCTCTTTCTACAAAACAACCTGATTGGGACCCTAAGACCTGGGATGTTTGGGCCCAGCCTCATCACCCTCTGGCTCTACTCCAACAATATCTCCCTCATCCAGCCTGGAACTTTTCGCCATCTCCAGGTTCTTGAGGAGCTGGATCTGGGGGACAACCACAATTTGCGCACTCTTGAACCAGATACTTTCCGTGGACTTGAACGGCTGCAGTCTTTGCACCTTTACCGCTGTCAACTTAGCAGCCTCCCAAACACCATCTTCCACAATCTTTACAGCCTCCAATACCTCTATCTTCAGGAAAACAACCTGCTTTGCCTACAGGTGAGCAAATTGCTGAATCTGGCCTAGTATGAGCAAGGCTGGGAAATCTTTTCTCAGACAGAAGGCTAAACTCCAAATATATGCATGACTGATTAAAAGACATGGGCAGGATCAGGGCAAAAAGTTGTAAAGTGAACATGAGGAAAGGAGCAATATGCAGCCTGTGAGCCACAAATTATCCTGCTCCTCTTCAGAAGGTAGTTGGGCAGAGGGAGGTGATCCTCCATCCCTTATGGTTGTCTTTCCCACCTGGAAGATGTTGGGCTCTTACAAAAAATGAGCCTGGTTTTGCCCAAAAAGTTTCTGAAACTATACATGAAGGAGGACAGCTAGGGAAGTGGGAAAAAGTGGAGCCTGAAGAAAATGTGACTTCTGGGTTTTGAGTAAAATAGGTGGGGGATAGCTAATTTGGCAGAACAGGGATATGGGATGAGGGACTTGTTTCTTGAGAATGATATGAAAATAGATGGTTTAATATGTGAAATATCTCCCAAGAGAATAATATGAGACACACCCACACACACACCACTCCCAATTTTTCTGAAAACTGGTGAAAAACTGGGGTGGCTCTCAACTTTCATCTGCATGCTGGTTCATCCCCAAAGGCACATGCCCTGCCAGCAACTCACTCTAAAACCACACACCTATCCGGCCGCAGGCGCTGTGGCTTAAGAGCGGAGAAGCTGCAGTCTGGCCCTGCAGCAGTAAAAATGCATTTACAGATTATGCCTCGCTGCCTCAAGCCATATCCTTAGTTGGACGAGACAATGTTGCTTACATGTGGAGGGAGAAAGTTTCTCTCTTGTGCTGTGAGACATTCGAAAACGGGGGTCCAGATAATAAAAACATGTTAGGCTGCCATGCAACAGCAGATTCTTGCATGAGAAAAGTGTATTTGGAGCACGAGGGGGAAGGTTAGCTGAGAAGTCTGGGGAAGTGGGGCAATGAATTTAGGTTGCAGTGTTTAGGAGTAGAAGAGACCACCTGGGTGAGCTATTTCACAAAAGCAGGATTTCATAGCTTTCGTTCTTCCTCCATCTCCCAGGATGACCTTTTTGTGGACTTGGCCAATCTGAGCCATCTTTTTCTTCATGGGAACAAAATTTGGAAGCTCTCAGAGAATGTCTTCCGTGGCCTGTCTGGATTAGACCGCCTGTTGCTGCACCGGAATCACCTGCACACAATTCCTGCTTGGGCTTTTCGTGATTTGGGCAAGCTTACCATTCTGTATTTGTTCAACAATAGCCTGACAACTCTGTCTGGAGAAACACTCTCAGATTTGCCCTCCCTGGAGTTTCTGCGTCTCAACAACAATCCCTGGGCTTGTGACTGCCGTGCCCACTCCCTTTGGTCCTGGTTCCAGCGCACACATGTCTCCATCTCAGACGTCATATGTACCTCTCCTGCAGAACGCAAGGGACGTGACATGCGCTATCTGAATGAAGCAGTCTTTCAAGGCTGCCCTCCAACTAATCATCACCCTATTGAGTTTGACTGGAGTTGTAGGCCTGAATGGGAGAGTGGACCAGCTCACCCACATCCTCGCCCTCACCCTCACCCACATCCACATCCACATCCACACCCTCGCCCTCATCCGCACCCCAATGGCTCATCTAATCATCTCTATGGCCTTGGAGGATCCCCTCCTGCTGATCCTTCCTCATTCTATAGGGACGTCCCAGCCAATGACATCCAGAGCCCCAAGTATGATCCCCCTACAGAAGATGACTACTGGGGGAATTATGGTAATGGAGAAGGAAGTCAACTGAAAAAGGGATGCCTAGGAACTGCCTGTTCTTCTCTGGACTCTGGAGCAATCAGGATTGGCTTCCTGTCATTTCTCCTTTCCTGTCTATTAATTGTGTTGGAACTTTCATAGTTTTGACAATGGAGGGTGGTTACTCTACTGATTGCTAGTAGAGTCTGGGAACTTTGAGACTGTGGGAGGCTGGATCCCTACCCAGCACTTAGCTGAGGCCAAAGTGATTCACCTTCACCCTAACCCAGGGGTAAAGGAAGACTGACTAGGTCTGTTACTGCTGCTGCTTTCCTGGCCAATTGTGAGACTTGAAGCCACTTTCTATGTGGCACCTGTTATATTTCATGAACATAAGGCAAGGGCAACCCATTTTTTATTTCTAGAGTGTTGCAAAACTCTCCTCCTAGAGATGTTCCTTAAATTCTACTGCTTCTTGGGTGTGTAAGGAACCTTCTATAGTCTCCATATCCTCTACAGGGCAAGGGTCTCTTCTGTGCATGAGAAGGAACTATGGAATGGATGAGGACCTGTTTTTTCAGAACCTCAATTCTTTTAACAATATCCTTTCACGCATATAAGTGCCTGCTCTGTCTCATAGGATAGGACCCCTCAACTAAAGGATACAGCGTCTCTTCCAGAACTAAAGAAAACAATCAAAATTCGGGGCTATGATCACTCTTGGCTTCTCATTATCTGGTAGTTTTTTAATTGAGGGACCCCAGGGGAGCCATTCACACACTTAATTGTAATGTTGATCATCTTAATTGGTAAAGGTGTGATAATGGAAGGTTGCTTCACTGGTTGCTGAAACCGGAAATTGGTGGATGACTCTTGAGTAGATAGGCAACCATCCAGCTTCTCCGTAATCCATATCAAATACTCCAACAGTGGGTTTCCTGCATTGACAAGATGTTAGCGCAAACCTGCCTTCCCCAATCCAGTGACATCCAGAAATCATGAACTAACTCCCAACACTTTCAGCCAGCATGGACATTGCTTATGTCTACTTGGTTTGACAGGAATTGTCATCTAACACAAGAGGGCACCAGGCTGGGGAAGGCTGGATTCAATGATTTTTGCAGTCCCTTCAGTTCTGTAATTAAATCTTTAGACAAAGGTTGCAATCATATGATAAATTCATGTGAACTGATCTTTATTCATAAAGACTGATCTTAATTTTGATGGGTGTGACTTTCCTCTGGTGCCTCCATGTCTCCCCTTTTAACACAATGGCTGGTTAGAGGATTATTAAACTATTTTGATTTGGCTTGAACAACTTAGTCACTCAACCAAATGAACAATGAAATACACTACGATTCACTGTTTTGTGAGATAAGCTGCTTAAGTATTCTATCTTGGTTAATAACCCAGAAGGTAGCTTGAAAGGAAAGCTTCTTTCCCATCCACATTTTCCCCACTACACATTCTTGTACTGGTACTAGTTGAAATACCTTCCCGCTCAGTCCAACACCATTGGTTTGCTGAAAAAGATCACACTGAAGTTCTCTGGGCTTTTCACTTATTCAAAATGCTCATTATTTCAACCATTCTTCCTGGGATCAAGACTGTAACCTGGCTTTGCCAAAGGACACGCATTTTAGAAGGAACCCACATGAGCCGAACTCCCTGATGTATACTTCTATAATGCAAATGGTTCCTGCAGTTATGTGTTTACTTTGTAAAATGGTATGCCTAAAAATAATGTACTCGCTGAAGCTAGCCTCAAGTGAACAGGTTCTGAAGATTCCTAACCAGGCTAATTCCAAATACACTCGAAATTGGTCGGCAAATAGGTTAGCATAACTGTTGTTGCAGACTCAGATTGAAATTGTCTTTTCCCCCTCATATCAGATGAAACTACTGACTTAGTAGCCTAATTATATGCTGCCTTTAAACACTAATATTCCAGTGGTTTACACAGTACAAAATGCAACTATTAAAATGCCTTAATTTTGAAGCTTTGGTCACCCTTAATCTGCCCTTTTGGGAGGAAGTTGTTGGAAGTGTTGGGCACACAGACATTGCTTGGCCAGGCCCACAGCAGCCATGGGGAAAATAGCACTATTCTGGAAGCGTATTGCAAAATATGAGGTCTAGTTGGAAAAGAAGGAGGATAGAGTCTAGTAAGACCAAGCTGAAAGAAGCAGTGTCGAAGACATCTACTCAGGGTCTCAAAAATAACACCTTCAAAACCAGCCCATTTATTATGGTGTCAGGTGGAAACATTCCATCCATGGAAAGCCATTGCAAGGATTTCTGTGAGTGTTGGGGAAAAGTCAGAGCTTTAAGTGGGGGCACTGTTCATTTTCAAGTCAATTCAGTTCTTCTAGCAAAGAAGAGAACTTTCTCCAGGACCAATGCAGAGCCTTGCTAGTGCAGGACTGATTTATCTATTTATTCATTTATATTTCAAATTTGGACACCGCCCATCTCACAATCATAAAATGATGTTCAGAATAACAATGTTTTTCCCCTGACCTCTTTTTTTTCTGGTTATGCAGAATTCTGTCTGGGTCCCACTTGTTAAAAAATACATAGGCTTACCGGTCTCATTCTAAAGAAGAAAGCCTGCCACCAATAATCCAAATGAATCAGAAATTGTCCTTAAAGTGACTTGTTACTTTGAAAATGTCCTGTGCTGGCATTTCCCATATAGGTTTTTCTGTCCTGTTGGTTTTGTTTTGTTCTGAGATTGGTTCTGCTTGATTCCTTTTGTTTATTTGCCAACATTTTTACTTTTTGGCAACACAGTATATGAAAAACTACATTTTCTTTACTTCTTTCCTTCCCCATGTTTGCCAGCGGGAAGACAGTCTAAATCTGACGCTCTTATTTGCTCTATTGCATTTGTTTTGTGTTTTCAAAATGTGCTGTAGCATAGTGTGTTTGGCAGTAACAATGTCAGGCCCAACGCTTTCTAAAATAGAACCCTGGCCTGTGGGTCCAGGGGGCTCTGTGGGTTTTGTGGCCTGCACCATGGTTTCTGGTGCTTAATAATCTTCCAAGGACTGGAAATTGTGGCCGAGCGGTAGTGCCAGAGAGGCTCGCTCTTAGCCTGTGGAAAGAGGGGCAGAGTTGTTGGCACTTGGGCTGAAATGGGAGGAAGAGCACGTATCCTCCGAGTCTAAGGGCGGCTGTCTTAATTTAACTTCACATAAGGGAGAGAGAGGAGAGCTGGAAGAGAGAGCTATTTTTAGCCTTTGTCTGCTAGTAGCCAGAGTTAAATGTGAGCATACAGGTGCAGGGTGTCTGTGCACACTCACAGACATATCTACGTGTGTGCTTCCTGTGGGGGGGGCAAGAGTTAAGCAGAGAGCAGATTATCATCAGGATTTTAGGAATGGAAGAGTGAGAAGAACATGGGGGGGGGGTCGGGCACAGGCAGGATGATCTGCAGAACTCCTCTGCGATGTTACTTTGAGGGGTTCTGCTGGGAGTGTGCGGGTCAACAGAAGTTAGGGTTAATTGGCAGGGGGTTGCACACTAAGGCCAAGGCTGCAGTAAGGGCCATGCTGAGCTGTAAATCGGGAGGAAACTGCCATTAAATCTGCCAGCAAGACTCCAGCAGGCTGAGTCTTTCCAGGTCAGGTAATTATCCTTGTGAAATATTCATGACCCCTTATCCCAGATGCTATTTCAGAGCAGCAGGGGGAGAGAGATCGGGATGTGAGAATGAAAGCTCAAGAAGATATATACACACACACCTACCTCACAGCACGAATCTTTACAAATCACACGCATCCCGGAGCCTCCAGCCCACCCTTTCCTTTCAATGCATGCAAACATCCACAGCTTGTGCACACATGATTTCATGTTCCCAGAGACATTTAATGTTGTGGATATGAAACCCGAGTGTATCCTAGTTGATCTTCATCCTCCCCCTCTCCCCCCCAATAGTATCTGCTTGTGTGATGAGCTGCTAACATAAATTGGAATAGTCAAGCTCAGCATTTCCAAAACAAAACAAAAAACAACAAAAAAGTGTCGTCTTAGGAATCTGTCAACTTTGCCCAGCCTGGCACAATTCAGATAGGCCAGGACTGGCCGGAAAAGCTGAGAGTTGCAGTCCTGACACGGTGGGCAATGCTAGCTTGTGCAAGACCAATTTATGTCCACAGTGGTCTGTTTGTGCAAAAGACATTGAGAATTTGCTCTCTCTGGTAACTGTAGCCATCAATTCCCCCCCCCCTTTTTTTTTATGCATTTGGTTTGGTCATAAGCTTTTTAATTCTCTCCCAAGTTAAGCGTTGAGTAGCAAATCTGTAGTAAGGCAAATCACACATGGATTAGAACTGTGGCCCCAATAGCCTTCCAATACCATATGGGACAAGGGAACTCCGCTCTCCTCTGTCCCAGTCTTTCCCCATCCTGGATGTGGCATGTCTATGCAAGTTGCATTCCAGGCCCTGTTGGCTTACTTCCCATCTCCCTATGCATCTTGTCCCCTCATCTTTGCTCCAGGGATGTAGAGGTGAGAGAGGTATGGATAAACTTCCAATGGTTCCTCTCTCTGTGAAGTTCTGATATCTTTCTTCCTGGGTAGTTGCCCCACTCCTACATTCCTTGAAGGCCATGTTTTCTCATCCACTTCACATTAATATTAATGTGAGATGGATGGGAAAATATAGCTTATATCCTCTGTATACACATGCTTGGGCCAGGAAAGGTTGAGTCTTTGGTGCCCAACAGGGAGCATTTTTCTAAGTGCCTTATGTGCATTGTCTCACATCAGCTTTACAAAATCCTTGCAACAAAACATGGATTACACTTAGTTTCTGGTGAAGGCATGATGTCTGCCTCAGACAGATGAGATATGAACCAAGGGATTGCCTGGTACTGTGCCTGCTCAATAAACCTACATCTGCTCCTGAAAGAATCCATGTCCCCTTCCAACCGGGGCCTCTATACAGAGAGCTAAGCCCGTATCTTGTAGATCTACCTATTCATGGGTTTGTATAGACTTGTGAACATCAGAGCCATTCATATAGCACGTGCTTTCTTCCCAGCTGAACCACACCAAGACCAACGGATCCAATCTTCCAATCCATGAATTCAGGACATCCTTAATTCTAATGTGTAAAGGCAGAATTTATCAGATATGGACTTCAGCTTCTTGAGAAACTCAGATTTCTTTTAATGGAAGCCTTTGGTAGTGCAATCTTTAAAACCACACTGGAAGACTCCACAAGCCTGGAGAAAGCCAGAGGCACAGAATAAAAGTGCTCTCACCTAGCATTGTGGCTAGCTACAAGAGTTTAAATAGTGCTAAAGAATTAATCGGTCAGATTTGCTAACATCAAATAACTTACTCAAAGAACAAGCTGTATTACCTTGGTATGCAATGTAATCTTGGGGACATGCAATGTACACATATTGTTACTGTCTGCACATGCCCCTTCTATAAAAGAGACCAGCTCCAAATACTTCAAAGGGAAATAGTTTATATAGAAAGGCTTATAAGAGAGTGATCAGATCTTTCCATGTTGTTTGCTTTTGGGTGCCTGAGAGAGGAGAAAAAAGCACAGGGTATAAGGTTGTGTTTACTATGTGGCCCATTGAAAAAGTGTTAACAGTTTGTGAATTAACTAGTCTCTCTTTCTCCAATGACTATGTAGTCTTATCAAGGGCAATGTGACCTTTCTTGTCCTCAAGCAATATGTCCGCAAACAAAGGAGTTGAAATACCGATATTCCTAATTTTTCTAAACGAATCCTGATGAAATGCAGATCCCAGCTCCTGAGAGCAGCTTTCTGGCTCCAGAGTGGGAGGACGCTACGGCACCCTTTTTCCACAAGGGCAACAGGAATCCACCAGTAGTACTATGCCATCTTTTGCATTCATAATCTTAACTCGGCCCTTTGGAGGGACATGGTAATGAATTTGCAAGGTCACCATCGCTGGAGTGAGTTATTTCTGAGCATTTTGTGGAGGAGGGTATTAAAGGCTCGCTAAATTTCCTGGATCAATCAAGAGCTGCATACCAAAGATCTTTGGGTTACAGATGGCGAAGTGCCATCGTGGAAAGCTTTCTGAAGCAAGGCCTGGCATGGCAAGAAATTAAACAGAGCCAGGTGTTCTAGCCATAAAGATATCTATTCCTTTCCTAGCCCCACTGAACTGGATCAATGTAAGTAGCTTGCATTGCCCTTGCCAAGGGCTCGCATTAATGTAGGCGTGGGCAGCATTAAAAGCCACAAGCACCACATTCAAGAATGATTCAGGATCCCCCAGAAGAGAGCTGGTTGTCCTGTACTTTAAGGCTACAATCTCCTGCCCTTGTGAAAGCTGCCCTGAATTTGGCAGAATGCACTTCTGAATAAGGATACAGATGATCAACTTACAAAGAAACTTCCCAAATTGCAAAAATGCTACAGTGCCAATTGTGCCATTTAATTTGCAAACATGTATTGATCAAACAGTTTTATCACCATAACTGGATTTGAACCTATAAGTTAGAAGTGAAAAATATTTTTCTCATTTTTCCTGCATTACTCAATGTAGGGTGCTTTGGATGTAGAAAATTAAACTGGGTTTAAGCAGAAGACTTGCTAAGGCCAGGAATTAATTGGAAACTGAGTTCACTCTAGCAATGTATGAAAAACACTATTAATGCATATCTGTGTAGACATCTGGATCTAAGTTCAGTGTTGTGGAAAATGCACATTCTGTGGATCAGGACAAGGTTTAGAGATTATTTATTTATTTGTTTATTGTATCCAATGGACTTTGATTATTAGATATCCTCCAGATGTATTGGAGATACTATTCCTTATATTTCCAGCACTCATGACCCTTGGCCATGAAGCCTATGAATTCTAAGAATTCTAGTCCCAGCACATCTGGAGGACTCTGGGTTGGGAAGGCTAAACTACAGCAAATGATAGATTCAGATGAAAAAGATCAGCTCTATGAAGTAATGTATTATACTCATGGAACAAACATGCCTCACCAACTTGAACAAGCAAGTTCTGTTTTCAGTATGGAACAGACATTCCCTTACACAGTACACTCTTCTCTTGACAGAAAGATGAATCACCCAACAGGTGAAAGGTCAAGAACACATTTCAAAATCTGATGTGTTGAAGTAGAGAACAATTGCCTCTCCATCAAATAACCAAAAATGAAATTTGTATGAAGGTCTAACAGTTATGTGGCCTCACTGACTAGATTTTGAAGTCCCACCCACCCATCCCCTCAGCAAAGGGTGACTTGATGCTTTCTAAAAGTATTGAATTACAATTTCTATGGTCATATTGGCTGGGGATAAATGGGACATATATCCATTTAACAAGGCTATTCTTACTGCATAGTTCTTATCATCTTTTCTCTCTGGTGGAAAGTGAGATGGAGAAAGAGAAAGAAAGGATATTGTGAATTTCTGTTATTTGGAGATAAAAAAGTCATTCATAAAATGGACATCCCTACCTCTCAGCAATGAGCTGTCTGTTTAGTCAAATCATTGAGCTTTATTGTAATTGGGATTTGTTTCAGCTGCAGGTGAAAAAGCTTCTGGTTCAGTTCCAGCTTAATCCAATGCCACTTTGATAGGCCCAGAACAAGCTAAGGAGTCTCTGATCTCCTGGAAAGCTGCTGCATGGGACCCTGCAAGGAGAGGCATTACTGTAGCCTTTCTACATTGGACCTCATTGGGCAGTTAACCACTCTATACAGAATCAGAAGTGCAGGAATCACCAAATGAATGCTTCTTGGAGTAAATTCCTTTTCCCCACTTCTTCTTTGGGAAGACAATCCACTTCAGGTTTGAAACGGGGCAGGCTTTGAAAAGGAAAACAAAAATGCAAAGTTCACTCATAGTCAAGGCTCAGTTGCAAAAACAAAAACAGCACATGTGTAATATAATAGACTTCATAATAACAAAGTAATGCTATCATTACAGTTAAGAACCCCTGAATGAAAAAAATTGGAAAGAGATTTGCACATCCTTGCAATATGAAGAATATTATTAGTAGGTTTAGGGGATCTTTGATGAGGGACGTGGTGGTGCAGCGGCTTAATGACGCTGAAAGTTGCCGGCCAGAAATGGCTGACGCTTTGGCGGTTCGAGTCCAGCCTTCGCGTTAACAGGGTGAGCTCCTGTTCCCCCCCCCCCCCCAGCTCCTGTCAACCCAACAGGTCAAAAACTCACGTGAGTAGATAAATGGGTACTCTCACTCCGGTGGGAGGAAAAATGCTGGCAGCACCTTGCACAGAGAGACAGGACCAGTTGCCGGTAAGCGCGAAACTGCGCTCGCCCGAAAAGGGCGCAAAGCAACGGAAACCCCGCCTCCTGCGCTCGCCAGCTGGGCTCTGCTCTAGGAAGGAGGCTCTGGCAAACCACTTCCGAAAAACAATTGCCTTGAAAACTGCAAGGATTCGTCCAGGCAGTCACTGCAGGGTCAGTAATGACTGAGCGCAGACAAAAAAAAAAAAGGGGGGGGGATCTTTGACCTTGATCTGCAAGGCTTAACAAAGTCACAGAGACTATACATCACAGAAGCACTCACCCTTGAATTTAAAAAGCAAGGCCAACGTCCCTGTCCAAGTTGTACCAACTGCTCAGTTTTAGCAGGCAAGGTCAAAAGCACTTGTCAGGTCCAGATGAGGAATCAAGGTTTCCAGAGAGGATCCCATTTCTTGGAGACAAGGCACCGAGTACACAAGGGTGATAAATTCACAAGAAAATCTGTGGCAGGCAGTGTTTCTGTGCCATACATGCTGTACTCAGGTAGGTCTTAAATACAGGAGCTCCCAGCTTCCATCTAAGCAAATCAGATTCAATTCTCATAATGAAAGCCAGGCTACCTAGGAACAACAGGCTACCCCAAATAGAGCATCCTGCCTAAGGGTCTTCCCCAGGCAATGGAGCACTCTGTCTTCTGGTTTTCCATGTGGCAGCAGTGGTCAATTGGTCAGATGGCCAGGACTCTGGTTACAGTTTCCAAAATCAGAGACAGGAGCGGTGGGCATGACTCTGCCTCACTACTGGTGCCCAACTCTGATTTTCCAGCATGAGACAGAGGTCATATCTCATCTGTTTCTCTTTCCTCCTCTGAAAATGATAGATGTGTTTGTAGCATAACACTTCTGTGGAATGACCTCGATGAATCTGCTCCTGGAGAAAACCACCTCCACTTTGCCACTAACAGTTTGGTTGTCCTCTTCCTCTGGAAGCAATCTGTTGCAGTGCCAAATTGGAAAGCTTGAGGCAAGTATAGGATGTTGCCACATCTCTTGTAGGATCAGAGGGGACAATGATGCAAAACATAGGTGGCACCAAGGGACCATCAAAGAGAAGGTAGACCCTGAGTAGGAGCCTCATGGCACTGACTCAAGTACCAGCTCTGTATATGGTCTTCATTGAAAAGGGAGAAACTAGGGATTGGTTCCTCTGCCTTTCTCATCTAATTGGCATTCCTGCTGGCACACAGCATGGCTTCCATCTGCTATAGAGGTCAATAGTCTTGAAACAGCAGGTCTCAGTCATACTTGCAGTTCCCCAACTCTTCAAAAGTGCCTGGACATCTGGACAAAATTATATATAGACAATTTTCCCAGGCTCTATTTTTTGCATATTTGAGTCTTTCTGATTGGTACTAAAGTTTGTATAATCAGGTTTGTTTGGTTTATATGTTATAAAATTGCATTCTTAAGCTGGATATGAACTGCATATTCCTCTTCCCCTCTCCTTATCATTATTTTTCCTTCCCTGTTGCCATTTAGTTCAATCAATTTTTTAAAGAAATGGTTCATCCCAGAAAGATTAGCCTGGTTTTCAGTTTAGTTTTGTTTTCACTTCCTGTATCTTAGATAATAGATATAGTGGAAACACGGTCCCTCCTGAGAATAAGTTGGCACAATTTTGAGCTTGGCTTTTGATTTTTTTCTGCTTCTAGTGCATTGGAGTAGCTGGAGTTATGGCTTTATATGAAGCCTGATGGTGACTGTGTTTGTGTGACATGCCTAGAGTACTATTCATATGGTTATTTTACAGTTCACTGGGTACAAACCAGAAAACCGAATTAAGCAAACTGTGGTTAAGTTATGTATGGGTACACATATTCTGCAAACAAAGTGGTTGCTTCATCAAATCTAAGACAGCCTTCCTTAATCTAGTGACCTCTAGATGGGTTGGACTTCAGCTTCCATAATCCTCCAGCACAGAAGGACTCATCTAAGAATCGCCCTTTAAGTGCTTGCAAGTTGCAAGAACATTGACCCATTTTTGACCTTTCAGCCACTGAGGCTTAGGAGCTTGGCTTACAGGGCAGAAAATCCATGAAGACTTATCTTGCAATCTAGTTTTTCCCTGTTTTGCCTCCACTATGTTGTCATCTTTGTGTTCCACTTCACAGAGCAGGCACAGGCTCCCTGATTCAGACTGGGACTCCATTGAGGTGAGGGCAGTCTGTGTGCAAAAGGCTAAAACCCTGATCTGGAAGGGATTTCCTTGAAGCTTGCTATTTATCCTTCCCAACTGCTAATGGCATCTCACCCAGTTTGTCCCTTAAGATCACTTGCAACACTGCTTTTAGAAAAGAGAGGGCCTATGAATTCATAATTGGTTGGTGAATGAGAATGTGCTCTCTGCTATATCCCCATGGTTATTCTCCTGGCCCTCCATATATCTTGTTTTGGAAAGCAGTGAAACGCCTTGCTTGAAAACAGAGGCTGGGCTCTTGTTTCATCTCCCTCCCTGCCCTGTTCTGTTTTCTTGGGCATATTGCTTCTCCCTCCCCCTCTTGGTCTGGCATCATTTGCTGAGAATGATTCTCCTGCTCTTCCCCTCTCTCTCTCTATCTCTCCCCACCTCTTCAAGCCCAGAGGATGTCCAATTGCTACAGACAAGGTTGCATCTGGTGATAACTCAGACACACCCACCTTGCCCCAGTCTAGGGGACAACAGGGAATTGGGTTTCCTTGCCACAACTCATTGGGTGGTCACTCAATCTGAAGTTAGTTACAATCACATCTGAGGGCTGAAACAGCTGTTGAGAGTGGGATTAGGGGGATTAGGCAGCAGGAAAGCAAAAGATAAATGTCTTAAATGGTTTTGATCTTAAAGACATAAGGCTATTAGATGCTAGCATCAAACAGGAAGGTATTTCAGGAGCCCAGTGCATCAAATATTAGTTCCAGGGACGCCAGGCAGCACAGAAGGGAGAATCAAGAATCATGAGGCTTAGATCCACGTTCTTGGGGTGAGAAGAAGGAGATGGAGGGCCTGTGACATGTATAGTAGCAAGCAGGGCTCTCCGGCTGCGATCTTGCTGCTGCTGAACTCTCACATCTCTTGTCTAAACCATATTTTCATTTCTCAGAGTATGCATGTTATTGTCTGATCCTAAAACCTCTGCAGCCCAAGAGAGAAATCCTTTGGGCTATAGGAAAATGGGGGGAAAGGAAACCCATACTGGTCACCTTCCCCCTCACCTCCCCCACCCCTAATATATCCACGGGCATGCACACCCACTGGGATCCCTTTCCGCCCCTGAAACAAACATGTCCAGTGGCCTCATTCATGTTCCTCCTTTCTTATGGAATACACAGAGAGGAGGAAGTGAAAGAAGACACAGCACCTAACAGAGCTCAATTTTTGGATGTTGGAGAGCCACTCACCGCAAGAGATGCAAGAGGTAAAGTGGGGGGGGGGTGGAGAGAGAGAGAGAGACGGAGGGAGGGAGGGCAGCTGCTGGATCACAGCTCAGGACACCCGGAGGGCTTGTAATAGCCAGTAGTCCTTTTTCCCCTACCAACCATATTGCTATGAGAGGCCTATACACCACCCAGGAATGATTCAGCTGCTGACAGCAGGACAGAGCTCAGTGCCTATAGCAGAAACTCACAGCTCCTGTCAACTCCGTTAGGCTCAACAGGACTGTATAAATACAAATAAATTTCAGTGATCACAGCAGCAAGAATACTGCAGCCAAGGCGCAGCTGCAAGCCTTGATTTCGTGAAGGCCTGCTGGCCCTGTCCACCCCCCACCCCCACCCCCCAGCTGCAGCTGCATAGCAATAAACTGCAACCTGGGTGAGATTCAGGCTACCAGGAGGGTTAAGCATGAAATCCAGGAAGATTCCCGGTGGTTGGGAGGAGTCTCTTTGGCAAGAGCAGCTGGCCTGATTCTGCTGGTGGAAACGGATCACTTGCATTGTGGAGAGAGCCAGAACGAGCAAGCAGGCTAGAGTGAATGAGAGGCAACCGGCTGGCAGATGGAGGCAATGTCAATGGAGAGAGAGGGGTTGGAATCAGGAATTCATGGGCCACTATTGACAGATGAAGTTGGAAAGAGACAGGCATGAATTTTGCAAGGATTTCCAAAGAGCCTTCCAGTGGCAGCCAGATTATACCCATGAGTTTTCCAGGTGTATCGATTATGCAGATATTAAAGGAGCAAACTAGGAAAGGCATTAGGAAGTAAATCCACCCTTCGTATTTTGAGTAGCAAAACAGGTGTCTGTTCTCTGGCTAATAAGCATGGGGACAACCTCTCCTAATGGTGGAAATAGACACTGCATCTGAGCCAAACATTCATGCTTAGCGTAGGCCCACTGAAATCCATGGGTCTTAAAGGAAATCGTGATTAATGAGCTTCCTTAAACTGGTTTGGGGAAAGTATTTTCAGGAAAGAGCCCAGATGGAGGTGAGTTCAAGCAGTCTTCTTTCAACTACCTACAGTCATGTTACAGGAGAACTGTGGGGTCAGGCAGAGATCTAGATTTCCTCAAAATGAAAAAGGGCTTCTGCTTTAACAGGAATGGCAATAATACAGGGCTCTTGTATGGGTCTTACAATGCCAGCCGCCAGTTGCAGCAAAAAGGTAGCATGCAGCTAAGATCAGAGGTACTGAATGTTAAGATATGCGTACAACACAAAATTTGGTAACTTCAGAACAGCCTCTGCACAGATTGAATCAAGGCATTTATCAACAGAAATTCTGCAATGTGCTACAGACTCAACATTCCCACAATGTCATCTGTTTAAGTAAACTGAGATTTCTTTCCAACTCTGTCCTGGTTTACTGGAAAATGGCAGCAAACTGATTTTTTGCTTAGCTTTCCTTTGAATCATTTCAAGAAAGTCTTTGATCCAGTTCTGCGGCCTTTGGGGGCAGTCCACATTCCTGTTGGAAGGAATTCTTGCTTCATTTCAAATTCCTGGGTTCAGATGGGCTGTTACACAGTAAGTCCAAGCAAAGCTTCTCTCCTCACCCCATAGAGGTTCAGCATCTGGTTCCTGGAATTGGCTTCTTTGGGTATGTGCAGAACTTATTTTCCTCACTCACTGACTTCCTGGATCCAACCACAGTGATATGCAATCATGGACGCAGTACTGCATATTGGCTATTATGAGCAAAAATAGCAAAGTCTAGGCTGGCAAAGGTGAGGTTCTGTGACTTCATCTTGGACAGAGCACTTCCTTGTAAGATTTAAAGGGGCTGGAGTAGACCTTCTTCATGAGGATGAAGGACCCATTAGTGTGTTCTGATGGATTTCTGAATGCTCTGGTGGATTTTCCAGTTGGTAGGCTTGCTGTTCTATTCAGGCCCTTGACATACACTGATGACAAGATGGAAAGGGCCTTTGTCCCTCATTGCACTCTTCAGTGCCATGGAATCCAGAATGCCCCTTGGTTCTGGGAGTATCTTCAGGGGATGAAATGGGCTGTAAGGCAAGCTGAAGTTCAAGTGGCACAATCTAAAGCTGAATATGACTGAGGGGGGATAAAAAGATTTATTTTTGCCTCTTTTACTGCAGCTTTGAGGTATTATCCAGTACAACTGTTTGGGCTCATGAAGAGACTTCTGGTCAGTCGCGTAGTGTCCAGAGGATATCATTATGCAAATGATTCAAAATGTACTGATTTGTACATAATTTGTGCCATTTATGTGATTACATCATGATGTCATGATGTTGCTTGCCCCTTTGCCAGGGGCATCTGGAAAACCTTGTTGCTTTTATCAGAATGACAAAAGCAGCAGAGTGGCATTGGACTGCAAGCTCTTCCACTTTGGGGCATCTGTGCAACACTCAGGGGTGGCGCTCGTGTCACGATGCTGCCTTCATCAGCCTGACCCTGTTGCCTCCCATGGATACTCAGGAGTGCAGCATGGGGTTGAAGTAACTGTTGAACAGAAGAATCTTTGGGATGGTCTGACGGTCACTGAAACCCGTGCAAATATTTACTTATCACTCTTTTACTTAAATAATTGAAGGAGAGAAAGATATACAGGGGGGAAGAGAGAGAAAGAGGTGTATGTTTGTATGTTTGTATGTATACATGTGTGCGCGCACACACACTTAATTTTCAAAAATAGGGATAAAGTAAAGGTCCTTGCTTATTCAAAACAGTATTTTTTGGTTCTAAGACTTGCTTTAGATCTGATCTCAAAATGTTTTCTTATCCTAGCCTCTATTTTATTTTCAAAAACTGATTATGAACTCAAGCCTCACTTCTCCAAAACAGATTTTTATTTTCAAAATTGTGCAGTTCTGGGAGGCCCAAACACAAATCCAAGCAAAAACAAACAAACAAGCATTTAGGTTGTCATTCATGCTGCAGATCAGGGGGGAAAACTTCTGTACGTCAAAGTCTTGTGACTTCGCTATCCCCCAGTGAGGTTTGTGATGTAAGGGAGCATATAGATATCATCCAGCACAAGGTAAATATGGCAGTTTAAGAGTGTAAAATACTCCCAAATACTGATGACCCCTTGGACTAATTCACACAACTCAGTGACAGACATAGCAGTGGATGCAGAACTATTTTTTTTCCCCAGAGGTTTTTTTTTTAAACTGCAGTACAATTTGCTTTTGCTATGAATAACAGTTTTGGTAAACTGGTAGTGAATCTTTCCAGGCAGAAAAATTACTAAGAAGGCTGTATATGGACAAAGAAGCCAGGCCCTTTACCCACTGCATACCAGAATAGAAAACACTGCATTAGCCCAGTGATCTCTTAGTGCCTTATTTGGACATGTTTGTTAATTTGCAGTTAAAGCTCTCACTCATAATTAAAATATATTTCTTGATTTGGATTTAAGGGAAGATTATGTCAATAGCCCATAGCCGTGTGGCTTTAGCCCTGCTTATTAAGGTCTGGTTTTGTAGAAATTAGCCCTTTGGAGACCCATGTGTGGTGTGGGGAGGGGGGACTGGATCAAAAGATTTGGCACGTTGCAAAATGTACAGCACATTATCAAAATTATGCCCCTTTTTATGTTCCTGGGAATCTGCTCTTGGGAAAAGTGCCCACTGCAAAATGATTGGCATCTATCATGGTAGCTTCACAAGTCATGGGGACTTTTTAAAGCGACAATAAACTGGCCCCATGGTGAATGGGAAGCCCTTGGCAGTTTGCAATGGATTTGTTTATTGAGTTATTTATGTATCTATTTTACAATCTATCTTGGATTGATCAGCTGGAAGGACAGAGAACGACACTGAGTCATGGTATTCTCTGCATGCAAGCGCTAAACTTGCAAACATAGACCAGCATGAGAGCTGCAAACAGTGAAGGTATTTGCTTTATGAATGGAGGTGGAAATTCTAGTAGTGTAAAAGTGCCCAGAGAGGCCATCTGTGTTGACTGGAGTCTTAATCCAAAGTGAACAAGCTGTCATTGTCTAGCACGGGAGAAACAGTAAGGACTATAACTTTAAAACTTTGCTACAGGATAGGATGAAATTAGTAGAATCATTAGATAGTTGTAAGGGGATAATACCAACTTATTTAATAGAAATAAGTGCAGATGTTTTACAAATAGGTTCCTTTAAATTCTGATTTGCTTTATTTTAGAACAGTACCTTTGTTGATTTTGGACAGAATTAGATGGCATTGTTGGCATCATTGTCCCCCCCCCCCCCCCCACACACACAGAATAAATTCTACCCACTTTATTTACTGCTTATTTTTATATTAAATAGTCTTAGTAAAGCTGGGGCAGAGAAAAACAAAGATTCATTAATCTCCTCCCTGTTTAGGGAGCAATGTGGTTGAACTTCAGCAGGATGACAATATTTTCCCCCTGTACATTTTCTTGATTTAAATCATATACAGCACATGCAGCTTCCATTTGTCACACAGCTAAATAGCATTATAAGAATATAAGTGGTGCCCAGCTGGATTGGATCCACGGCCCATCTAGTCTAGCAGTGTGTTCTCACAGCAGCCAACCAAATGCACAAGGAAGCCTACTAAACTCCCAGCAGATGGCCTTCAGAGGCAGTCACACTGCCATCAAGACTAATAGCCATTGATCCCCATGACTTCTGTGAATTGATCCAATCTTTTTTTTGAAGCCAGTCAAGCTGGTAGCCAGTACCACATCTCATGGTAGCAAATTTCAAAGTTTGATTATGTGTGGTATATTTTTTTTCCTTTTGTCTGTTCTGATTCTTCCCAGATTCAATCTCATTGGGTGATCTCTGGTTCTAGTATTTTGGGAAGGGGAAAATAGTTTATCCTTGTACACTTTATCCACACCATGCATATGATTCCTTCTCTTTGGTCTCAGAAACTTCCAGTTGTGAACTTCAACTCCTAGAATTCTCAGCAAAAGCCACGCTGAGTGGGGAATGCTGGGAGATGCATTTGGGGTATTCACACAGGGGAAGGCTGACCTAGAGAAACATTCAGGAGGAAGTGACTACTTAATCTTCCCCAGCATTGCAGATCTAATATAGATCTCCTTCAACCATTTGAAGGCCAAAACCCAGTAATGGAATCCCCACTGTTTGTAAACTTTATACTAGTGCATAAGTCTATTTAATAGGTGAAAGTGACTACAACAAACTGAATACCCAGTAATCACACCTCTAAAATCATCATCTGAGGACCCAATAGCCACACTGGCTGCTGTGAACTCACTTTCAAATAGAATGGCACATTACAAGATATGAAAGCATTACTACCACCCTTGCCCTAAGAACTCCTGAAAAATTACAAATACAGGAAGTCCTCAACTTATGACCATTTGTTTAACAACTGTTTGAAGTTATGACTGTGCTGAAAAAAATGACTTACAACTGGTCCTCATACTTATGACCGTTGCCGCACCCCCACAGACATGTGATCAAAATTTGGGCACTTGGCAACCAGCATGTATTTATGATGGTTGCAGTGTCCTGGGGTCATGTGATCACCATTTGTGACCTTCCCAGGGATCTTCCAACAAACAAAGTCAATGGGGGAAGCTGGATTCACTTAACAACCGTGTGATTTGCTTAATGACTGTGGCAAAAAAGGTTGTAAAATCAGGTGCACTCACTTAACAACTGCATCACTTAGCAACAGAAGTTCCAGTCCCAACTGGGGTCATAAGTCAAGGACTACCTGTAGTCAATAGTGTTGACTCAATCAGTCTAGAATTATCACAGGAAAAAAACCTTCCATGCTTAAGCAGGTATGCAGATGTCTTTCATGATATTGGCTATCTCTCAATAACTCATCTAATGACTCTTAGTAAAGATGTACAATCAGCAGTACATACTATGAGAAATGTACCTGGAACACTAAGAACAAAACTGAAAGCAGAACTGGACTGAATGGAAATAAGAAGGGTTATTTACTGTACCAGAGAACCAAATGAATGAGTCCCTTCCATGAATGGGTTATAGTTCACAAGAAAGGTGGAAGTCTCAGCCTTGTCCTCCCAAAATTATACAAGACAGCATTATCACATCCCAACAAAAGTGGAACCCCTAGCAGAAGTGGCAGATGCAAAGGTACTGTCCAAACTCCCTGCATCAGCCATGTTTTGACGCACACTGCTGGATGTAGTCAGCACAGGCCTATACACTTTTAATATGCCATATGGGTCAATACAGCTTGAAACGCATGACCTTCAGGCTATGTTCTCTTTCTAAAGTATTTCATTGAGTCATGCAACAGCTGATTTTAGCCTTCCAGGAGCTGTGGTGTACATGGATAACATACTTGCATGGGGTGCCACAGAAGAAGAACATGAACAATGATTAACTGTGGCACTAGAAAAAACCAGGTCTTGAAATATTAAATTGAACAAAAGCAAATGTTGTTTGAAAATTCAAGAAAAACAGTATCTGGGCGAAATACTAATGAAAGATGGCATTGAATAGACCATGAAGGAAAAGGAAAAGGAAAAGCAAATGTAAATATGCCAGAATCAAGGTTCTGAGTATCATGGGAATGGTAAATGCATTCCCAGCCTCACTGCCCACCCCACAAATCTGAGGGCATTACTTAGCAAAGATACCTTCTGGCATTAGACTTTGGCACATGACCTGAACCTAAGTTGCCTCAACAGTACTCTAAGTCCAGCACCCCTTATGTAATTTTGTGATCCTTCTACAAGAAGCAAAGGGTCCACAGATGCTACTAGGCAAGTTACAGAGAGCGAACTTGTCATCAAGCAGCCAGACACAATAACTGAACCGTGCTGAACGTTGCATGGATAAGTTAGTTTACAGTATTTAGACAGAGGGGGATGTGAGGAAGTTGGTATTTACCAAAAGTTGAACCTTTTCACATTATGGGGAGTAATAGCATGTTCCTTGCAATATATCCATTTCCTGTTAGTTCCAGGTCAGAGTTAATTCTGAGCCGATCTTAGTAAACACAGTCAGTTCACCTCTTGTGTTATTACTTCCTCATAAAAAGCACTCATTTTGATTTAAATGCAATTAGGAATGTAGTCAATAGTTAGAAAATTAGTTTTGTATTCATGCGATCTAAAATTTAGCCCCTTTCCCCCAAAACATTTCATACTTGCTGCTGCAGTAAACTAATTTCCTACTGTCATGCATGTTCCTGAGGGGTTTCACAGCTCTCATAACATTAACATAAGTGCACTGGTGGTGCAACTCATATGTGGCTTGTCATATTTCCAACGAATGGAAATGCGAGATGTAATCCAACTCAATTTCCCAACAGTTTGGGGAAGACTGAGCTAGAAGGATGCTCCCAGAACAAAGGATACTTGGTACTGTAATTATACATATAATTCACTGCAATCAGCGAGCGCTATCACTGAGTGTAGGGGGCTAACTTTAAAGAACTTATACAAATAAGCCTACATTGCCTACAGTCTCACATGGTGAGACTGGCCCCAACCCTCCTGGCCTTCCAGAAGGCCCTTAAAACTTGGTTTTGCCATCAGGCCTGGAGATCCTATGGAAGTGTGGAGCCCGTTAAATGGTTGCATTGTGTGTACGTTTAGAATGCACTCTCCTTTGTCTTTTTGTTATTATATAGTTTTAAACTGTTTTTATTGTATTTAAATTGTTTTGTTTTAATTATGTTGATTGTTTAGCTTTGTGTTTTAATTGTGTGTGCTGCCCAGAGTCACAAGCATGAGATGGGCGGCTATGTACATTCAATAAATAAATAAGTAGCACCTGGTGTTATAAATTCACATTGTTCCATAGTGATCACTGAGTTTCCAGAAGTTGAGAGGAAGGGGCTAACATTAAAGGACTTCCATATCTGTGCTTAGTAAACAGCCTGCTCAACTTAAATGCTGATGGTACACATGCAATTTTTTTAATTTACATTTTGAACCAGAGAAAAGCTTCTGGAGATATGACCCACTGTTTCCAAACAAATGTTATGCACTGTGATTCTTCCAATATGGAAGAGATGAAGCCTGCTTTGGAAAATGCCTGTGATTTATAAGATTTCTTTCTCTCATTTTCCAAGTCTGGATCTGAGTAGAGATGACAGTGAATTTTTAGAAGCAGCTCCATATAGATATGAAACAACCCAGGAGTATTTTCATCCTGAGACCCAACTGATCAGTCAGACTGCATGGGGAGGTCTCACCATGTGACATTAGCAGATGGTAAACGAGGCGTTCCTCCACTTTCAGCATGGCATTAAGGCTGTCCTGCTGGACTAGCAGCAGTCAGTGAGATTCACAGAGCATGGTGCTTTTCAAGTGGTTCCTCTCTTATTGTTCCACTCTCCTCCCAAAGCTCCTTTTTGCTGTAATTTTAACCGAGTACTGAAACGTGACATCACAGCATTGCAGTGACCCACTTTTCAGCCAGTCAGCAAGAGCTGAGGTTGCACTGGGTAGTCCCTGGGATCCAAGAGAACTTTTCACACATGCCCTGAACATCAGCTCTCAGTTCCCTTTGCACGCTATACATACAGCTTTGCTTGCACACAGTAGAGTAATAAAGATCAACAAACTTACACACGTTGCCTAGCAAAGTCCTACAGAACAGAATGCAGTTAGAAAAGGAGAAGACAATTGCTGAGTCTTAGATTTGTAAGATTACCAAAGAAATGTGCGGTTGCTCCTCGGTTGCCCAAATAAGCCATCTCAACCAGCTTATGTCCATTATGACTCTAGATGCTTCCCTACTAGCTATTTATTTGATTAATTGATTGATGGGCATTACAGCTTGCTCCATAACGATACAACATCCAAACAAGTGTTGCAGCCAAAACGTCAATGTTTTCTTCTACGTTTTCTCCCTCTTTGTCTGTTTCGGAAAATATCAAGCAATGACTTTTTTTTTCTGATTTAAATTTAAATTAATTTTAAACATATTGTAGCCCTCATGCTTTGGTTGTGTTTATTTAGGTGCATAGTATGTTGTTCTTTTCCCTTTATTAAACTCACATACATGCAAAAAGATCCTTGGGTGCAAATATCAAATTCAATACATTACAAATATTAATCAATAATATGAAGTATGTTTTTAAAAAATATATAATAGCACCATATATTAAAAGGGAGAGTAAGTTTGGCTTAGTGGTTAAGGCATTAGGCTAGAAACTGGGAGACTGTGAGTTCTAGTCCTGCCTTAGGCACGAAGCCAGCTGGGGGACCTTGGGCCAAAAACACTTTCTCAGCCCTAGGAAGGAGGCCATGGCAAGCCACTTTCAAAAATCTCATCAAGAAAACTGCAGGGACTAGTCCAGGCAATCGCCAGGAGTCAAGACTGACTCGAAGGCACAAAAAAAAAAAAGGGGGGGGGGATTACAGTGAGAAAAGGAGGAAAGACTTGAAAATTTAAAATATTACATCACAGACCAAACAATTCTATAAAATTAGATCAAATCACCCCCAAGTCCTCTTCTTGGAGGGAGCACATACAGGTGAAACTCGAAAAATTAGAATATCATGCAAATGTTCATTTATGTCAGTATGGCAACTCAAAAGGTGAAACCAATATATGAGATAGACACATTACATGCAAAGCGAGATATGTCAAGCCTTACTTTGGTATAATTGTGATGATTATGGTGTACAGCTTATGAAAACCCCAAATTCACAATCTCAGAAAATTAGAATATTACATGACATCAATAACACAAGGATTGGAAATAGAACAATATCGGACCTCTGCAAAGTATAAGCATGCATATGTACTCAGTACTTGGTTTGGGCCCCTTTTGCAGCAATGACTGCCGCAATGCGGCATGGCATGGATGTTATCAGCCTGTGGCACTGCTGAGGTGTTATGGAAGACCAGGATGCTTCAATATTGGCCTTCAGCACCGCTGCATTGTTCGGTCTCATGTCCCTCATCTTTCTCTTGGCAGTGCCCCATGGATTCTCTATGGGGTTCCGGTCAGGCGAGTTTGCTGGCCAATCAAGCACAGTAATCCCATGGTCATTGAACCAGGTTTTGGTACTTTTGGCAGTGTGGGCAGGTGCCAAGTCCTGCTGGAAAATGAAGTCAGCATCCCCATAAAGCTCGTCTGCGGAAGGAAGCATGAAGTGCTCCAAAATCTCCTGGTAGACGGCTGCGTTGACCCTAGACTTAATGAAGCACAGTGGACCAACACCAGCAGATGACATGGCTCCCCAAATCAACACAGACTGTGGAAACTTCACACTGGACTTCAAGCATCGTGCATTGTGTGCCTCTCCATTCTTCCTCCAGACTCTGGGTCCTTGGTTCCCAAATGAGATGCAAAAGTTGCTCTCATCAGAAAAGAGGACTTTGGACCACTGGGCAACAGACCAGTTCTTTTTTTCTGTAGCCCAGGTAAGACGCTTCTGACATTGTTTGTTGTTCAGGAGCAGCTTGACAAGAGGAATACGACATTTGAAGCCCATGTCCAGGATCCGTCTGTGTGTGGTGGCTCTTGATCCACTAACTCCAGCCTCAGTCCACTCCTTGTGAAAGTCCCCAACACTTTTGAATGGCCTTTTCCTGACAATCCTCTCCAGGCTGCGCTCATCCCTGCTGCTTGTGCACCTTTTTCTACCACACTTTTCCCTTCCACATAACCTTCTATTGATGTGCTTTGATACAGCACTTTGGGAGCATCCAACTTCTTTTGCAATTACCTTTTGGGGCTTTCCCTCCTTATGGAGGGTGTCAGTGATGGTTTTCTGCACAACTGTCAGGTCAGCAGTCTTTCCCATGCTTGTGATTCCTACTGAACCAGCCTGAGAGACCATTGAAAGGCTCAGGAACCCTTTGCAGGTGTTATGGATTCATTAGCTGATTAGAGTGGGACACTTTGAGCCTAGAATATTGAACCTTCTCACACTATTCTAATTTTCTGAGATTGTGAATTTGGGGTTTTCATAAGCTGTACGCCATAATCATCACAATTATACCAAGGTAAGGCTTGACATATCTCGCTTTGCATGTAATGCGTCTATCTCATATATTGGTTTCACCTTTTGAGTTGCCATACTGACATAAATGAACATTTGCACGATATTCTAATTTTTCAAGTTTCACCTGTATCAGTCCTACCCTGCTACAAAATAGGATTGGATTTTTCCTTCAATACCACATTGGAGAAAAAAAGGGATAGACAATAAGCCCAAGAGATATAAATTGGCAAAATTCCATTATACCATGGTTTTGCTGTTTGGTATTATTTTTTTGGAATAATTACTGGTACTTAATTTTTTATTGATTGTGGAATGTATTGTTTGTGGAATATATTGAGACTATAAGGCATTTGAGAAATCTAATAAACAATAATAGTAAAAAGGTTAAAGAGCCAACGTTCACAGTTGCATCTGAAATAAGGCACAACTTGTGCAATTCAAGTTAAACAGGATGGTCTGTAGCTAGAGTTTTAATAAACCTCCTTGTTTTGTTGCTGGCCTGGAGCTGAGAAACCTAGGTTTGTTAAGAAACTGGGAAACCATAGTACATGTCTGGTAATCTGAGTTCAACCCTGTGTTGTTGGTCTCAGGGGTGTAGAAACAGGGCCTTCTGTTTTGGGATACAAAAATGAGCCAGTTGTTTTCTCCAGTTCTACCATCCCAGACACAGAATATGGTTCCATAATCATTACAGACCTCTGCATAGAAGCTTGGGAACTCACAGTGAATGCTGAAGAGCCCTGTTTGGACATTCACATACACCAGTGTTTCTCAATCACAGCAACTTTAAGATGTGTCGACTTCAGCCAGCATACTGTCTGGGGAATTCTGGGAGTTGGAAGTCTCACCTCTCAAAGTTACTGAGATTGAGAAATGCTGAAGTACACAAACTGAAGAAGCAAACTGCATGAGCAAGGAGAATGGGACTCCACTAGCTCTTCCATCCTGCACTCCTTGTCCCTGTTGCAAAATGGGAAGTTATATAGTGGGGTGTTTGGTGTACTCCTTTAAGCTCCCCATGTAGTAAAAAACCCCGGGAGATGAAGATGGGTAGATGTTCCTTCCTGCCCTTGATTAAAGAGATTGTTCTAGATTCTTTCCACCTCTAAAGCAAGATTTGCCCAATAGGCAACTCACTTGGTAGCCATCTCCTTGGGAAATACAAACTGGGGGAAAGGGCCTAGCCAATTCTAACAGGATTCTCAGAACCTTTACCAAATTTTAATTCCCAGGATTTGGGAACTATACAGCAGATAAAAGTACAATGTAGCTAAGCCCTCCTCTAATTTTGTACGCCTAGCTCTTTTCTTTCTGCACAAGCTCCAAAGCAGAGCCATGGGAAGCCAAATGAGAGTCCCCCTCCCCACCCCCCAGGTACTGCAACTGTAGCTGGGCATGGAGAGGGCCCTCTTTTGTGATGCTTTGCTTTGATGCTTTCATTAGGTCTTGGCAGGACACTGTCAGCTTGGAAGCTTCTGGTTGCTGTTGCTGGGCTTTGACTGGCAGTCTCCATTCTTTGCTGTGCATCAATGAAACGTGATAGCAACTCAGTGTTCAGCACATAGACAATACAAGCCAGTGGAACTGGTACTGTAGAGGTAGAGGTGAGGGTGACAGATAGGAGGGGCACTCCAGTTATCTCCATGAATTTTTAATATCTCCCCCCCCCCCGCCACATTGAATCTGCTGAAACCAGAATGATGCCCTTTTTACGTCTTTGGGTTCTTCTCCACCATCTCTTCCTCCTCATTTTCTCAGCTTAAATTATAAGGAAGAAGGAAGGGGGTGTTCCATAGCACCATTGCCTGTGGAGTCCTTGGGGTTCTCTGAGCTTGGTTGTTTTCTTGCAAATATTTCGTTACCGGGCTAGGTAATATCTTCAGTGCTAGAATGGAGTGGGGTTTGCTCTCTGTTTATATACCGTGGCTTGCCCTGCCAGTTTTGGGGGGGGGAGGGGTGTCTCCTGGTAGTTCCTTGATTAGGGTTTGTTTGGTGATAATCTTGGTGTTAATCTCTGCTTATCTGGGGGATGATTGCTGGTGAGTAGGTATTCTGGTCTTTTGTTTCCTTTTTATTGCTTCTTTTGAACATTGTGTAGATGTTGTTTATCTCTATGTGCCTGTTGATGGCTGCCTTGTCTGAATACCAAGCTTCCAGGGATTCCCTCGCATTTTGGATTTAGCTTGGTCTGAGATGCTGACAGTTTCCCAGCTGAAACTATGGTTAAGTCTGCCCATGTGTTGTGAGATTAAGGAGATTTCATCATGTCTTCTGACTGCTAGTTGGTGTTCATGGATGCGCTCTGCTAGCCTTCTGCCTGTCTGTCCTACATAGTGGTTGTTAAAGTCCTTATACTGTATGTTGTAGATGACTCCTGTTTTTTTTTCCTTGGGCTACTGGGTCTTTTGGTTTGCTTAAGATGTTTTGGAGGGCTTTAGTTGGTTTGTGTGCTACGGAGATGCCATGTGGTTGTAATAGTCTGTTGGTGGTTTCTGAGACATTTCTGATGTATGGCAGTGATATCCTTTTCGTAGCTTGTATTGGTTGTGTTGTAGTAGGTTGCGTGGTCAGGCAATTTTTGATAAAGTTGCGTGGATATCCATTTTGTTGGAAGATGTTGTATAGGTGGTCTGTTTCCTTTTTCTGCTGTTCTGGGTTGCTGCAACGTGTTTGTGCTCGCTTGAATAATGTTCTTACACAGCTCCTCTTGTGGGAGGTTGGGTTGTTACTTTGGTAGTAGAGTACTTGATTGGTGTGGGTTGTCTTCCGATAAACGTGAGTTTCTAATTTGCTGTTGTTTCCCCTGCTGATGAGGATATCCAGGAAGGGTAGTGTGTTGTTGTTTTCTTCCTCTCTGGTGAATTTTAGAAAACAACAACACGTTACCCTTCCTGGATACAACATCTTCCAACAAAATGGATATCCACGCAACTTTATTAAAAAGTGCCTGACCACTCAACCTACTACAACACAACCAACACAAGCTATGAAAAGGATCACATTCTAACATCTACATACTATTCAAAAGAGGCAATAAAAAGGAAACAAAAGACCAGAATACCTCCTCACCAGCAATCATCACCCAGATAAGCAGAGATTAACACAAGATTATCACCAGACAATCAAGCAGTAAAGAATACCCTAATCAAGGAACTACCAAAGGGAAAACAATAGAACAAAACCAAACCCCCACCCCCACCAGCACTGGCAAGGCATGCCACAGAGAGCAAACCCCATCTCATTCAAGCACTGAAGATGTTACCTAGCTGGGTAATGAAACGTTTGCAAGAAAAGAACCAAGCTCCAAGAGACAGGTGCATGAGTGAGGACACCCTGTGGAGAGAACCCCAAGGACTCCACAGTTCAACCCTGAGCTACGCATATTCTCTTCTATGGGTACCATTGCCTGTCTCATGGTCTCATTTTCAAAAATGTAGGGTAGGGGGCTTGTTTTTATTTTCAGCTATTCTCTACCCCCATCCTACTCTCCCACCTACAGCCAACATTTTGTACTTGTGCAGAATTAACTCCATTGTTGTTGTTTTTCCCGCTGTTGCACCAAAGCTGTGTTTCTTTTGCCAATTCCTTTCCAAAGAGCATTTAAAGAGTGGGAAGTTTAAGACTCATCATTGATTGGGATGAGATCACTCCAGGATAATTAATCCAAATCAAAACCTTCAGCTTAACCCAGAATGGCACCTCAGAGCATTCTCATAAACTTAAGCTGAAAAATAGAGAAGGGGGCTTTTACTCACATGGGTAGTTCAAAACCTGCTATAGCCTTATTAACTCATTCACACAACTCAGGATTATAAGAATATTCTTCAGCAGAGGAAGTTTTAACCCTTGTAGATATTCTTCCATTCTCTACCTCTCTTTTCTCTCTGTAGATTTGTGACCTCCTAACTCAGCTTTATTTATTTTTTTTCCTGTCCCCAGAGATATTTTCTCTTTTATCATCCTGCATAGATTTGCTCATCCAGCGGCCTGGCTGGTGACCTCTCGGTGTCCTCACTCATGCACCTGTCTCTCATCTCAGGCCTTGTGCCAGAGATGTCTGGCCAGAGAAGGAATGCAAGGAATGGAATGATGTCAGGTAGAGTAAGGTAGGATGAAGGTAGAACCAGTTCTCCTGGTAGATCTCAAAGTCATTTGCAAAAGATGGCCAAGGATGAGTCTGCTGAAATGAAGAAAGTTGGGGAAGAAGGTACGAGTCTGGAGAAAGCCATGTATTTGTGGAAGGAGGCCTATGAACTCTTTTCACTTCAGAGATTCAATTGCTGGGCTCCAAATTCTTTGACTCCAAGCGTAAGACGTTATATCCAACTCCAGTTGATGAATGCCTCTGTGTTCTAGCACACACATGTATGCGCATCCTCCATGTCTAAATATTGATGGCAAAGGGAGGTTGCATATAACTGACCTTTCTTTTATACAAAAGAATAAAAGGAACCCTTATGGTTTTTTGTCTTACACCTTCTTGGCAGCTTGCCTGTTGTTTTACTGAGTTCAATCTTTTCCTGCTCCGTTTCTCACAGTCAAATCAAATCAAATCAAATCAATTGTTATTGCAATCATAGACTAGTGTAAGTTTCTCACAGTGCCCTTCAGCCCTTGGCAAGTGGTAAAAAGAGAGAGAAGGGGACAGGGAAGACTTGGAGGGGGCAGCTGACAATTGGTTTGCAATTCCTAGCAGGAGGAACAGGGAAGACAGCAATGAACTTTTTTTTTTCCTCCTGGCAAAAGAAAAATCCATTAATGGAAGTTAAGCCTAGAAGGTGTGTCCCCCCCGCCCCAGAGGGTTGTTGAGTGATGGTGTGAAACTGGGGGAATAATTTGCTGAAAGATTGTTGTGAGGGGTTTGCAGCTGTATCACTTTACAGCAGCCGAGTTGAGAGGCAAAAAAACAAAATTGTTACACATATCACAGCATTCTGGCATCTCTATCGACCTATCTGGGCTTGTCTATTCATCTCAAAAGGTGAAATGTCAGCAGCAGATCAGGGAAAAACATTATATCACTTTGATTTTATGGGCAACAAAAGTGAAGTAAATAAAGATGTGTCATTCTATTTAATCCTGCCCCAACTGAGGCTTTCAGGATGTTTGGGGACTGCTGCTCCTAAATTCGAAGACAATATCTGGCAAGGACAAACCCAGCACCTTTGTGTGTGTGGGTGTAACTTGAGGGGGTAGAGTGATTTTGCCCCAATCACTTACTTATGGGCACTGAGATTGGGACAGCTCATTCTGGCCACCGATTGCAGGCTGTAATTTTAACAACAACACATCCCATTTTTGCAAAAGAGCCCTTTGCAACTATCAGCCCTGCAAGGTAGACCAGATTAGGAAACTGATTCCATAGGAAGAACAGAACTATATTGAGATAGGCTACAGCATAGTAACAGAATCTTGCAAATCTACCCGTGTTTGTCGTTCCCTCCCTCTTACACCCCAGGAAGACAGGGGAAAGCCAGTCTGAGTCTCTTTCTAATACTTTGCCACCCCCCACCCAGGCTTAACGCATGCTTCTTTTGCCCCTGTTGTTATCCTAACAGCTTCTGGATGCCTTTTCCAAGGTAATCCCATGGCTCCCTACAGCTGTGTCCCTGGGCAGAGTGAGATGGGCACTCCGGTGGTAGATCCAAAGTATCTCAATGGAGTTTGCAAGCTGTCAAAAACGTGCTGCCCCCCATCCCATAAACAAATGAGCCCATCTGGATTTTCTGGAGCTGAAATGTCTTGGACTGGCTTTTGCCAGCTCAGGACTCATATTAGGTATTTCCTCACACAGATACCGTATGAAAAATCTTCATGTTTTACCAATTTCCTCTTATTCTTTTCTCCCTCTCTCCCTTCCCCCCTGATCTGTATTCTGTCTTAATTAACACATTTCCCCTTTCTATTTGTGATCCCCCGAACATGAAACACGTTCCCTGAAATTTGCAGTAATGAGTAAGTGGCAACCAGCTCCTTCCCTCCCACACCCAAATGCTCCAGTGCAGAGCCTTAACCCTTCCCTGCCATTCAGCTTGACACACGTTGAGAGATTTCTATCCGACTTCTAAGAAGGGGGTCTGGCCAATATCAGTTCCCTTGTTGACCTTGGACAAGGACAAGGCCCCTTTTAAGACCAATCGTGTTGCATCTGTAAAATGCTAAAAGCAGCCCTCCCGTGCAGGGCAGTTGTGAGGACAGACGTGATAAAGTTTGGAGATCATTTTATAGGGGACAAGGGACAAAGAGGCTGCAAGTGCAAAGTGCTGCTCCCATCTGCTTTGTTGCCGTATTGCAATCTTTCATAAACCAAGATGATTCTTTGCTTTAATAAGCAAGGTGGCATCTACGCCAATACCCTAATCATAATTTACCTGCTATCCCCCTTACAAGCTATTATTCCTAGAGAAATGTGCTACACTGGGAATGTTTTATCTTAAAGCGTTCAGTAGAGATAATAAAGCTGCTTTTCTTATTAATGTTATTAGCTTTATGCATCCATGCATACTGAACACTTTACAATGAAGGAATAGAAAGGCATAGCAAGAAATCCCACGGTTTTCTCAAATTCAGCAGCAATAGAACTGATAATTGTAACTATTTGCAATTCTAACTAATATCTCAGTTTTATAGCTAAGGAAACAGAGATGCAAAGAGGACCAGTGATTTTCTTTGGTGTCGTTCAGTAGAATAAAGTCAGGACACCCAGATTTCCAGAATGATCATTTTTGTGTTCTGTCACTAGGCAACATCCTCTCTCAGATATGATTTGCTTTCTCCTAGGACACTATTGAAAATGTAACTGATATTTTGTCACTGTGTTTGAAGCTGAAGCACTTGCCTGTTTATCACCATTTTCCCCTTCTACTTCTTTTCTATTTTTTCTCCCTGAAACTGTTTCTAGTTTGAAATTTTAATGGTTGAAACTCTTCCCTGCCTTTTGTTTTCAGACAGATTGTTTGGAGTACAATTTTCCCACCACACAATGACGGATTTCCAGTAGGTGCAATGAATTAAAGTTTATGCTTGTGTTTTTACTCCAAAATGGATGTTCTTTCTTTAGAACTGGGAGCGAAAGCAAGGCATCATTTTAGATTCTGACATTTCAACCTGTTCAGGCTGATATGATCTGTTTAAGATTTGTCAGAAGTTTCTGTGTGGGCAATGATTGTCCCAAAGCAATAAAAAAGCCTGTCCTCAGTGTTCCAACAGGAGGCAGAAATGAAAGCCCCTTGGTTGCTTCTCTGCTGCCTCCCAGATGGGAAGAGCTGTAATTTACAGGGCAATTTATTATTATTTATTTATTACTTTAATTTATACAGCCACCCATCTCAAACGCATGACTCTGGATAGCTTACAATTAAAACAAAATAATATATAACAGAATAATATATAAAAACGTATAAAAAACATATAACATAACCATATCACGTAATCAGCAGCTGAGATATAAAAGCAATCAGCAATGCCCAACAGAGCCACTATATAGATTCTACTCTGCCAGCCCTTCGAGGTAGTCCAGACAAGAAGCATCAACTGTGAGTACTAGCATTATCTTTATTGTAAGGTTACAGAAACAGAATCTTGCAAGTCTGAAAATACATCTCTCCCACTTGCCTTTACGATCCAAGAAACTAGGGAGGGTCCCTTCTGAGATATTTGCCATTCCCCATTGCTTCTGTGGGCTAAGCTGCCTCTTATCTGACCATTGCCTAGTCTGCGGCTCCTCTCCTCCTCCTCTCTCCCTCTCCCTCTCTCTCTCTCTCTCTCTCGGACATTCTCACAGACCATTACAATTGCACATACAGATCCCCAAGCACAGTGGCAAAGCCACATCTTTTAAGTCCTTACAAAAGTCCAGTAGGGTCAGGGCCAATCTGATCTCTGAGGGGATGATGTTCCAAAGGGTGGTCACCACAACATCCAATGCATATCTGGTCATTGGTAAGCATCACTAATTCAACAGGCCTTATTTGCAGGTAAGGATGTATAGAATTAGAGCCATATACTAAGTCTGGCAACCTGAGGGCCCAGGATCAGATGTATCTCCCCAAATTGCCAGAAATAAGCAGAACAGACTCCCACAACTTTAGAATAGGAAAAACACATAAAATGTACTATATGGCCTAAGACAGGCTTAAGAGAGCTTTTTAAAAAGTCTAATTCCTAAATCTAGTGAAAATGTTAGTCTTTTACTGAATGTAAGTCTTGCATCTCCAGGGGAAAATGCTGCAACTGGGGAAGGTCCAAATATGGGGTCAGCATGGCTTCTGATCCTGATATTGGTGACTTGCTAGTAAGTATTATGTCAGTTTGGGGGCCAAGATGAAAATACATGCCAGGTCAGCAAACAAATAAGTGACCTTACAAGAGTTCCTCTCTGCCAGCTTACCTACTTCATAAGGCTATTGTGAGAATCGAAGGGGAAGGCAGAAGAACAATTCCCTGGAGTCCCTGGCTCCACAATAGGAGAGAAAAATAATACATAAATAAATAGCCTGCATACACTCCAATCTAAAGATTCTCCTTCATGCATCTGATGATGATAGGTGGCCTTCCATGATGCCATAACTCATGAGAATATAGGAAGAGCCCTGCTGGTCAAGGCCATCTAGTTCAACATTCAGTGTCACACAGTGGTTGGTTGGATGCAATTGGACAACTCTCAAGCCTTGACAGGATCCATAATAACCATCTTCCTCTGTCATCTCCCAGCAACCAGTACTTAAGATGATTTCAGAGGTAGGAAACAGCCATCCACATTCGTAGCCATTGATAACCCTATCCTCCTTGAACTATATGAGATCATTCAAACCGACTAGCATAATCACAACTGCCAGCAACAAATCCCACAGTTTAACTACATGCTATGCAAAAAAGGATTTCCTTCTGTCAATACTGAATCTCCTTGCTTTCAGCTTCAGTCGGTGACTCTGAATTCTAACATTCTGAGAGAGGGGAAAAAACTCTCCACATTATCTATGCCATGCCAGATTTTACGTACTTCTATTATGTCTCCCCTCCCCCCCCCCCTTAGTTTTAAGCTAAAGAACCCCAGTTGTGGTGGCCTATCTCAAAGAGAAGATGATCTTGCCTCCTAATCATTTTGGGAAACTTTAAAAAAAAAATTATGCACCTTTTCTCTGCTTATAACAATTTCTTCTCATGCAATGACCAGAATACACATAATATTCCAAGTGTGGCCTCACCCTAGATTTGTGTAAGGGCAATATTATATCAGCAATTCTATTTTCACATTCCTTCCTGGTGATTTTAAGCAAGTGGCTTAGCCATTGTCAGCAGATGCTGCCTGGGTCAAGCGTTCCATTCAGCTGCCCATTTGGTTCCAAGATCCCTTTCCTGACCAGCCACTGCTGAGTCTGCTCTCTCACTAATGCGTCGGTGAAGTTTGGGATTGTTGCGCCCATTTGCATCTCTTTGCCCTTGAGCTGTTTCTGCCATTTTAAAGCCTAGTCAGTCCCCAAAACATGTAAATATTGTTTCAGAGCTGTTCACAATTCCTTGCTGAGGTTCTCACGCAGAACAGTTTGGAATCGTCAGCAAACACAGGATGGCCCTCCGTTTTTGTAAAAGTTGAAAAGCGCCAGCCCCAATGCTAATCCCTGGAGATCCCGACAATGCACAGTGTGAAGAATGCCAATCTTTTTCCCTGTTTTTGAACCCGTTGCCAAGTCTAGGAGAGCTCCTGTCCTCTTATACCATCAGGTGAGTTTACTCATGAACTCCTCAGATAGGGATTTTGTCTTTCAGAAGTCCAGCTATGCAGTATCTTTTGGGGTATCCTTGTCTGTATGTTTGTAGATGCCCTCAAAAAATTCTAGAAGGGTAGGGGCAGGAGCCCCAGTGATTCACTTCAGCAAGGTTCTTTCTTCTGTACATTGGCTTATTTTCTCTTTCAGAATACTTTCAATCATGCTCTCCAGAACAGATGTTAATCTAACTGCCATATTGTTTCCTTTATCGCCCCTCGATCTGTTTTTAAAAATTGTGATCACATTGGCTTTTTTCCAGTCCACAGAAATAGAAGCTGATGTCAAAGAGAGGCTGCATATTCTTGTGAAAAGATTAATATTTTCATATTTAAGTTCTTGAAGAGTCCTTGAGTAGAGATTGTTTGGACCCAGGGGAATTTTTTTTAGTTTTTTTTTTTAACTTTGGTTTGTGCAACTTCATCTCTTGCACCATCTATTTCTCTCCCAACTTTCCTCAGGAAAAATCCAACCCAGACACCAACATCTGTCCTACGTGCTCAGCAGCCAAGAGAGAAGCAAAGAATTCATTCAGATCTTCTGTTTCCCTATCTTCTCTCACACCTTTACTGCCCTCGTCATCCAACAGCTCAAGTGCCTCCCTGGTCATAAATAAATTGGAAAGATCCTGTGGTTGTTTATCTTGAAGTTCTTCATCATCTGCTTCTCAAAATCTTTTTTTGCATCTTTTCTCTACTGCTTGCCTATTTTTTGCCAGCATTTTATGTTCTTCCTTATTCTGTCAACTGGGCAAGACTTCTCCTTTTTGAAGGAAGCCTCCTTGCCTTTAAGAGCATCTCTGCTCATTCATCTCTCCGGCATCCTCCCGGATCTGTTGTGATAACTTTCCTGAACTGAGGTATATCTTCTTTCTCCCTGAGATTCAACTATTATTGTGGACTCTCCAAGCACTGTGGAGAGAATTGGCCTTCTTGAGTTTTCCTTTTAACTTTCTTTTCACCAATCCCTTCATTTTATTTATTTTTTTAAAAAAATTGCTTTTCTGAAGCTAAATGTGACTGTGCTAGACTTTCTCAGCAGGCATCCATTTACATACACATTCACATGAAGTGACAACATTATGAACACCATTCCCCATGGGTTCTCTGATTATAAGGTTAGGAGCACTACTTTGGATTAGATGTGGTGCTGAATCTCTCCTTGTTGGTTCCTTGTCTAGCTGTTCCAGGTCGCAGTCATTTAGGTATCTAGAAATGTAATCTTTTTGTTACATCTAGAATGGCACCCATTCACTGTTTGTTTTTCAGATGCCTCTCTAATTGATCCTTGTCCTTGTCCTTGTCCTCCTTCTCCTCCTCCTCCTCCTCCTCAGCTCTAGCTACTTAGTCAGGTGGGCAATAGATACCCACAGTGGTTCAATGGAAAAGTCTGCTTTTAAGTTCTGCTTCCTGGGAATCTATGGCCTCTTTGACATACAGGGTAACTCCAAACCCAGTGCACCTTCCCTGTCTTTTCTGTAGCATTTACATCTAGCAAAAACCATATCCCATTCATTATTTCCATTCCTCTAGACTTCTGTAATACATGCTCTATCTAGCATTAAACACCCCAGCTCTCCCATTTGGTTCACAAGAGCCTGATATTTTTAGATAATCACCCATATACAGATTCAACCTTGAATTTCTGTGACATGTGACCTTATGGCTTTCTTGATTGACTATCCTATTTTCCTTGTTCTATCCTGCATCCTGAACAGTTACAAAAATGTTCACTCTCCTCTTCCAAAAGTAATTTTTCATGAACCAGATGCTTCTTGCAGTCTAGCAGCTTTCCCCTGGAATCAATTTAAAATCTGCTTTGCCATCTCCTGCCTCTGATATTATGCACCAGCAGTCTCTGTCTTCCAGTTTCAAGTACAGCCATCTTTTTTCTACAGACATGGCTTGTCTCAAAAGATACTGCACAGCCTCACAAATCTGAACCTCTCCTCCCAGCACCAATCCCTGATCCACAGATTGTGACTTTTCTGCCCTACTTGGCCCTGCTGCATGAGGAATAAGTAACTTTTCAAAGAAAGCTACCTTGGCAGACCTGGGTTTCAACATCCTATCTAAATTCGAATACTTCACAACTTTGGTGCCAATGTGCACCACAAACAGTGGATTCTTTCTGCACTTTCTGCAGATGGTGGGTGATGCCCAGAATCTTTGCACCAAGTAGGATGTCCCAAGTAGAAAGCATGCCCAATGGTATCTATACCTCTCATAATCAAGTCCCCAGTACTAGGAGCTTCACCTGCCTGAAATATATCCTCAATATGAAAGAAAATGTATGCTTTTTAGGATTTCAAGACAATAGAGAACACTAGAGGGCTCCTGAAACTTGTGATTTTGATAGCCAGATCAAAAAAGAAAAACAAATCTAGTGGTACTGTAGTGGCAACCAGCATGGATAACTGTGCTAGCATTCTGACCCCTGGCGAAGCCTTGCCCAATCCCAGATTCTCCAGTTCCCAGTCATTATGGACTTGGCCAAGTCAACAACATTCTGGGAATTGAAACCAACATATCTAGAGGACAACAGGGTGAACCAAGGCAGTACAAATGTCTGCCTTCTCCAAACTCAACAGCATAGAAGTAAAGAGGAATTCTTTGGAAAGATAAGGTCTACCAGGGCTGGTTTACATCCTATTCATCTTTATTTTGTTGTTATCACCAATGAAGTGCTTGGACTCTTTCTCAAGTCCTCCTAACTACAGCATGAACATGACTCAGTAACTGCTTTTTCTGCCATGTCCTGATGTCTCACCCTCAGCCCATTGGAGGCAAATTAAAGTCATAATAATAATAAAGTTATTATTATGGTTGGTCACACAGTCAGCCAGTTGTTTAGACTGGATATGGCATTTTTATCCACCTATCGAGTGCTTCCCAAGGACCTGGGATAGGCAGATGTAGTTGTTTAATGGTGTTAAAGGCATTGTTGCAGAATATAAGCTGTTCCAAGGAAAACTGCCTTTTGCAATAGACTGATGGTGATTTTGTCAATGCCAATTGACTGATGGTGATGATGATGATGACGATTTCCTGTCTTTTTGATATATAACTCAAGACAGCAAGCTATGATCCAGCACACTTCACCAATGATGTGAAGTGTGGGTTGAGATCTGCTGAGTTCCTATTGGCCACTGAGCAGGTTAGCTTCCTTCCCTCTGGTCACTGGAAACTGCCATCTGTTGTCATTTAGGGTTGGGATGTAGGAGAGACCGTAGACCCCTGGCTTCTGCAGAAGCTTCTGCCCGCTTAGTGCCTGACTGTTGCTATCCAAATGTCTCATCAAGTCTTACAGGAGTTCCTTATAATCACGGAATGTGCACTCTTGTGAAAGATTGCTAGATCTGGGCTGCACAGAAGGTCAATTTAAACCAGGAAAGAGAACCAGGTTCTGCCAGCTGGTCCTATCACCCTTCATTGCATTACAAGTTTTTTCTGACAACAAGGAGTTTCACAGGTTGTATGTTTCATTACTTTTATGACTTTGTTGGTGACTGGGGCAGAGTCGTTGGCATACTCCATTCCAGCTTTGGTGCACTAGGTGCCATGGCAAGGGTTGTTGCTATTATACAAGAACTAATCACAACAGTTCTCCATAGCCACATTGGCTACTTCCATGTACTGCTGGCTGCCAGGCCACCAGTGGACTCCTTGTTCACTTGCTGCCAACATGGCCCTTCCCTCACATCCCTGACTGAGGATGGAGCTTCTTCATCATCAATGACTCAATCCCATTTCTCCCTTCCTCCATGTCTTTTACCAATCAGCCAAGCTATTTCTGAACCCGGGTTAGTGCTCTTTCAGAAAAATCAAATCTGAATCCAGGTGACTGCATAGACACATCTTCATGCAGTTTTCTAGTTAAAAAGTATAGAAATGGTTTGACATTTCCTTTCTCCTGGACTTCTTAGTCCAGCCTACAGCCCTCCCTTCCAAGGGCTAAGAAGTGGTCATGCTGAGCCGAAGCATTGGAAGAGTTCTCTTCCTCTTCGCCAACATCCTTCTTCCATGCTTGTGGCCCACCAGCTGAGAAATAGCTAAAAATGCTGATCCAAGTACTGCCTCTTCTCCCCCAGCCCCACTGGTTATGAAGAGAGATTGATGGTTGTTCTCCCATCAGCAGGTGACACTTGTCAGGAGGGGAAACAAAACTGGGAGAATCCACCGATCGATTTCTTCAACTGTCCTGTGTTAAATCACTGGCGAGGGCTCTGACTGCTGGCCTCCGTCCTGTGGCAGAACAGGACTGGCAATGAGGACAGTCCTAATTTATTAGGCTCAAGGACTGGAGGACAGCATTCTAACCCAGCCGTCGGGTTTTGCCTGTTAATCTGCCACAACTCTTTTCAAAAAGAAGATGGGCTTGCTTGTCCAGAATCCAGGTCCATTAATCTGGATCAACCCCAAGGTGCCCTAGAGGAGAGTCGGTAGTTTAATGGTATTCACAATACACTTGCACATGCCCGGGAGAAGTGTTCTGCCACGACTTCTTTGGAATCAGGCTGGACCCGTTAGGTACCCCCGGAGCAATGGATCTCCGGATCACAAGCAGCGCCGGTGGGCCCGCGGGGGACTTCATCCCGTAAAACCATACACCAACAAACCCGAGCCGCCAAATCCGCCACTCCGAGGGTTTGTTTGCCGCCGCCGCCGCCGCTTCGCCTCGCCTCTAGCCTCGGCAGATCCCGCTATGAATGAAAGGAGGAGGGGGGAGGGGGCGTGGCCTGTGGGAGAGGCCCTTGTTCCTTCCTTGCCTTGCCACCGGGAGATGAGGGGTTTAATCCTGCCTCTGCTGGGCCCCCCTCCCTAATCTCGGCCCCCGCAGGAGATGCAGCCCTTTCTCGCCATCTGTTCGCTGTTAAGCAGCAAAAAACACGTTGTTTTCCCGTTCTCAGCCCCTCCATTTGCTCATCGCTGCCGCCTTCCCCCGCGCCCCATTATTATCTCTCGAGGCATATTTGGAACGGGCGGCGGCGGGGGGGTGGGCAGGAGAGAGGAGGGGGAGGATTGATCACTGTGTCCCTCCATGCCCCAGGCTCTTCCCTGAGGGGACGCCTCAGTCCTTTCTCCACCGTCCCTTCTGCCTTCTCTTCCCCGGGAAAGGTTTCTGTGTCCCCCCCCCCCCCCGCCCATGGCGCCCCGGCAGGCAGAAATTCAACGAAGGAAGCTGAAGTGCGTCAGAAAGACCCGTTAGGTGTCTACCGGGGGCGCGGGGAAGTCGGGGCAGGGCAGGGAACTAATTCGGGCAGGTTTGTAGTTTGGAGGTATACAGTAGCAAGGGCGGGGGAAACCTCCCCCCGCTGCCTCCTTGGCCAGCCTCGGCTGCCCGCGGCGGCGAGACTCTGCAAGTCGAATTTAAGCCACGAAGCGGTTCCAAGGGCCGGGCCCGCGCAAGCAGGGGGGGCGCCCAGCAGCGGCGTATAACTTTGCTCCCACGGCCTCGCCGCAATTTTTCCTTCTTGCTGAGGTGTTTTGGAGATCAGAAGGATGTTTCTTGTTCCAGAGAGACGCCCAGAGAGCCACCTCTCCGGGCACATCTTCCCACTCAACTCTCTGAGAAATGTAACAGGTCAGGACCTGGAACAGAGAGAGCAGAACTTTCCAACAGCAATAAACACCAGACACGCATCGCTGAATTGCACACAAGATGTAGTACAGCCTTCTTCAATCGGGTGCTTTCCAGATGTGTGGGACTACAGCTGCAGCAGGTGGCAGCCCTGGGTTGACCTCAGCTGATCTCAGGAAAAACCTGAACAGGAGGAAGGCAATGGCAAACCATTCTGCTCTTTTGCCAATAAAACTATACGGTGGTATGTCCGTTTTATCACCAGTTCGACTCAAGGGAAGATTTCCCTTTACATAGCCTGCTGTGATGGGATCTGCGGTTTAAAATATTCAAAGGGCGTCAGATTGAGCAAGGCTGTATAAAACATACAGATAGCTGGAACAACTTTCCAAGCTCTTGTTTTTGTGAGAATTTGTGAATTGTCCTACACGTATTTAAACTAATGTAAAATACCATGGCACAAAAAGAATTATGTGTACAAGCAGTTAGGTTTTCCAGTAAGTGTGACGTTTCAGTTTATTAAAATAACAGAAGAGGTATTCGTGGGTTAGAGAATCAAAGTGTCCTTGATTGATAACTACATCTATGTATGCCTTTTTTTTTTTTTTTTTGGAAAACAGGGTTAATTTTGGAAGACCTTGTAAAGCTAAATATTGAGGAGGTTTACCTATTTTATTTCTGTACTACATCTAACATTTAAATGTTAAATTACTAATGCTTTATTTCTGAACACATTGTCAGTGCTAACTAGATTATGCATTCCCTCTCCTAAAACCTTACATGCTTTAATCAATGAATAATTGAATATGAGTGATCTTGGCTGCAAGATATATATTTTTTGTCTTCCTTTTTGAGAGAGAGAGTGGGGTCACTGTTCTTGCTTTCTCCAAAGTCCGCCCTCCCCTCCCCAAGCCTTGAGACAGCCCTACAGTCTCCCTCCTTGTTTTCTGGTGTCCCAGAACAGGCTGACGTAGTTCTGCAGCGCCACCTACCGGATGCCTCTTTCCACCAGACACCATCTGACAAATTTCCCAACAAACAAGCCACGCCAGGCTGGCCATTAAGGATGTTGATGTGCTGCACGGAAGATGAACAGGTTGTCCTCTTGCTGCCTGTGTTTGGAACAACATCCTGGAACATCTGGGTCTGATAGTTCTTTCCTGTCATCTTGCCAAATACAGGGCGTTTTCTCTACTACCAGCACTCTGACTTCTTCGGGAAGAAAAAGTAAAAGTAAAGTCTTTCAGCTGAACTCAACTCTGGTGACCATGGACACATCTGTATAATTTTCTTGGCAACAGTGCAGAGATGGTCTGCTATTGTCTTCTTCCAGGAAGGCAACTATATATCTTGTTTACCATGGGCTGCTGCCTGTCACCAGCTCACTCCTCCCATTGATCCTTTTCCTAACCCTTTCCTTGATTCCTTGCCTATTGTTTTCTGTTTCTTCCATGTTTTCTTCTGCCAGCCCTTCCTCCCTCACACCCTCAAGCATCCTTGTGGTGTTTTCTTCCTTGCCTCTCATTCTCCAGCATACGTCCTAGAGCTACTTGCTGCCAGTTGTGCCTCTTAGAAATACTGCCTGTCAACTAAATGTTTAAGGTTAGCAGTTATCATGCTAACTTTACCAAGGGAAATATATTTCAGGGCAATGAAGGTGAGCAGTTCACAATGAACACTTTTGTCCTCATACTGGAAACATGAAGCAAAGGAAGCAGAGACTGATGAAATTTGGGGAAAGATGGGCTTCTGTCTCCTAGTCTAGCCAAGATGCTCATGGAGAGAAGGTGTGGGCCTCCTTGGCAACTCTCCAAACTTCCCAACAAAATTCATCTTTCAGCATCTTCAGACCCATTGACCTAGAGTTAGTTCACACATGCATTTGTATCACTTGACAATGGCATATAGGAAGATGTTGTCATGGACATACTGTAACCTCACAGATGGAATTTGTATACTCTGCTGCCAGGCATCAGTTGCAGAGAAACCAAGAGACAGACTTGCACATGTGAACTTGGACTAAGAGGTAAGAAAAAGGCCAGCCAAACAAGATATAATTGTGTGGTTCACACCATACCAAGACCATTCCCTTCTTATCCATGCTGAATCCTGTGCCAGATTGCCACCAATGCCATGGTGACTTTGCTGTCTCTAAAAATCTTGCTTAAAATTTTCAATCTGTTCTTGTTTTAAATTAACTATATTATAGGACAGCTTGCTTCCTAACCCTGCATATTGATCTTTCTGTTTTGGAGATTATCTGAAAAACAATGTTTCTGCCTTAATGTCTCCATGTGGCAAGTCATGGCCTCTCTTTGCTGCATTGAACTAACTAGGTAACTCACTTCAATCCTAGACTCTTGGCCAGAGGCTTTTCAGCTCTGGTTACATATTCAATAAAGCCCTCCCTTGGTTCTACATAATTCACCCTAGTAAAATATCTGTTCATTCAACATTACTGCAGAGGGATTTGAATCAGCCCAGCTTAGCGCCCGTTTCAATATGCACTTCGTAGTGACTCATACTTCTTAATGGCTGGCCCCATCTACTTGAACAGTTTTAAATCATGATTGCTCACTCTGGCAGTCAGGGCATTGATTAGCCTAAGGAGCAATAATATATACGCACCACTAAAATGTTTGAGAGCATCTGCAGGGCTCCCTCAATTCTCTGTCGACATGGGGGCTGGGGTGGGGACAGTTGGCAGGAAAACAGGAGGAAGAGCCATGCACAGAAGTCTAGGAGCCCAGAGAGAGAGGAGAGGGAAATTATGTGAAGATGTAAAAGCAGAAAGCAAAGTGAGAAGCTCACATTTTATTACATTTTTTTAAAAATTGCAGTTGGATCCAAGATGTCCAGGGCACTCTGTTATCTTTTTTTCAAGGCACTAACTTCTTACCAAGGAGTGGAAGACAATGCCTAAGAGCTTTTACACACCATGAGGCAGCCTTTGGACATTGCAGAGAAGGAGAACAGGTCTAGCCCAGCATGACTTAAGCCTCTCTTACAGGGTGATAAGGGTTTAAAACAGGGATGGACAATCCAGGCTGATTTTTGGGGGGGGGGGGTGGCTCTTCAGGATGATCATATTAAAATTTGGCAGCAAACAGCTGAACCATAGAAGTAGAATTTCGCATACTTTTTTCCTAGAAAAAAAATGGCTTTGCAATCATCAACCTAAATAAATAAATAAATAAATAAATAAATAAATAAATAAATCCCAAAATATCCCCAGCCCTCAACTCAGCATACTTCTTGACATCAGGATGTTATTGTTAGCATTCTTTGCCCTGGCCCCCCAGTGATCCAGAAGGACCCAGTGAATCAAAGAGGAAAACATGAGGCAGGATGTCTGGCTGATACCTTTAAGGCCTATCTTCAATCAGAAAACATATGGATTTTAAAGTCCCCTTTGCATACAATCTAACCTACTTCTGAAAGCACACATTGAATTAGACTTTATTTTCACTTAACTTGTCAAAACAAGTAAAACCACAAAGCAGAGCCGAAGCGATTGCTTGGAGCTGTCAGTAGAGCAAACGTGAGTGCTCAAAGGTGCTGGGAACTGATCTCAAAACCACAAAGATCATTGCAGAAACAGGTGTTGAAAGAAAAGGCAGCATACATGAGCAACAAAATCACCCTGCAGTAACCTCTTATTCTGCAGTCTTCCCCAATTATGCACCTCCAGATTTGTTGGGATTTCAGCATGATGTTCCCAGAATTCCTAGCTGGTAAGGTCTTTGGCATCCTCACTGGGAATTCAGCATGTTGTTGTCCTAATACATTTGGTGGGACACAAGCTGTGTCATCTTGCTTTAATCAAAGTGCATTGACTGGGATTGTAAAATGTTGTCTGCATTTTGCAACAGGATGTACCTTTTTGCATTTTGTTTGTGAGCCAGATGATAAGTAGGTTGAAAAAAATGCTTCTTCCCTTTTGCATGCATCACTTAGCTCAGTTTGGGTTTGAAATGGACCTTTTGGGATTGTTTTTAAAGCACGTGGGATTGCAATGCCCTACTGTACACCATCAGTGAATTAATTCTTGTGACTCATACCAAAAATGAGTTAGTAGCGTGGTTGGCCTTCAGAAACAAAAATCCCCAAACCATTTTACAGCTATACTTTTATTAGGAAATCCACAGATCACAAAATAGTGCACAGTGTTTTCAAGATCTTCAAAACTCTTTATCTGGTAAGATGGAAAATAAAGCAAATGAAAGGAAAGAAGCTGCTGAGGTTAAAAGCATGGAGTTAACATTTAAGGCCAGGGAGAGAGGTTGACTTCCAAAGGGAACGAGGGGGCATGCCCACAGCAGCCCACAGCAGTAAGAGCTGGGCAGAGTCCAGCCCCTGTTGCATTCATGGCAGAAGTGTCACATATCAGGCATCTAGCAAGGCTTGTGCTGAAAGAAGATGGAGAACATTACTTCCACAACAGATCGATCGATCGATCAATCAATCAATCAATCAATTGGTTTCAGCAATGGGCTGGGATAAAAGAAAGGCTGGGCCATGCAGACATGTCCTTCAAGAAGTTACAGAGGCATTGTTGAGCTAAAATTAGGGAGTTGTGTAGATGTCTCCTTGGTGATCTTCTGAAAATGAAGGTGCAGACTCTGAAGTTAGGCTTTAATAAATGCTTCAATATTTTCTGGTTCGTCTAAGACTGCTCTTAAAACTGCTTGGATGAACAAAGAAAGAATAATTGATCGGCTGTTTCTGAAAATATGAAGTGGGAACGTTATCCAGACTGATCTCCATCATATGTCAAGTAGACAGGTATAGAGTACAGACAGGTCAGAACAGCTGAGGTCATTCTTTGTTAACCCCACTTGATAAAGGGATAGCGGCCTGTGGAATGAAGGCTGCAGTATGTAACGTGGCCAAAACATAGCAGCCGTGGCACAGTTAGAACATTTTCATTGGTGGGCTTATTGGTTTTATATGCGCACATGCGCACCCACACACACTTCTGCTGACAGATGCCCTTCAGATAGCTTGAACTTCAGTGTCATATCTGTACCTAGCATAGGCTTAGGTCACACTGGCTGTGGATTATGGATTGAAATCCAAGACATCAGGCTGGGGGAAGCTTAAGTACATGGTAATGTATATAATGTGCTTTATTTCAACATGTGATAAGCTTGGCCTGCAGCATTCAGGAATTCAGCCAAACCTGAAGAGCAGCAGTTGCGTGGCTGGGCCGGAAACTGTCTAGATAAGAGATGGGTAATGGGCCTTCTCTGCTGTCACTGCTGCCAAGGTCTATTATGAGTAATGATATTAGACAAAGAGGCATCTGTCATTATTATCAAAGCCTTTGACAGTTCAGTATACTAAGGGAGAGAGGAAAGGGCTGATATACCCCAATAGCCATTACAGAAAAATATGTTTTGGTGGCTGTTAAAGTGATTCTCTTTACGTCAGGAGTAGGCAACCTGATACCTGTGGACATTGCTGTGGTTCAGGTGCTCAGCAGTTTCCTTGTCCACCTTGCTTTAAAAAATGCTTTCAATTATATAATAATTAGAAGTGCAAAATGGTGGAAAGCTGAAGCACAGTGGGTTTTTTTGGAAAATTCCTGGAAACAAAGACAAGTCACCTGGGCATGACTTGGAACAGGTTACCTAGAGGACAGAGGAATGAATATATTTGCCAGCTGGCCCTCTGGAAAAAGGTGTTTTATGACCAGCCATTTCTCCACAAAGGCCACTTTGTTTACAAATAGATCTTTCAAATGTGCTGTCCAGCACCAAATGTTTGCTTGCCAGTGCTTGCTTACACACATGCTTACCATTTGTGCAGGAGCCACAAGTCCAGGAAGACCCCCAAACTGCACACAGGTTCTGTCTGGGATAGTGCAATCCCATACAGAACAAGAGATGGAAGGTCCCCAAAACCAGGGCTCCCCAAAACGCCCTGATGTTCCCCATCAAGACCCCCAGAACCTCCAGACACCAAGACAGGGTTTCCATGACATTACTCAGATAGCCTGGAGTGTCCCAAGGCTCCTATAACACAGAGGTAAAGCTGGATATCATCAGTATAGTGATGGTACCTCAATTTGAACCATCGGATGATCTCACACAGCAGCTATTTCTACCCTGCTCCCCACAGTATGGCTTCTGACAGGCTGGATCACTTTTTCTTTTTGTGAAAAGTCAGATGCAAAATAGGAATTATGAAGTTCAGCCTTCTTCCTGTTGTCCATTATCATCTTGTCATCTTCTCCAACCAGCAAACTGATTGTTTCCTTTACTTTCCTCTTGCTCCACATATACCCAAACAATGCTTTATTGTGGTTGCTGTTGTTGTTATTTTTGGCATTTATTGCAAGTCTCTCCTTTCCTCTTTTGTGTGTTTTTTTGTAGTTTTTATAGTTTAATTATTGTTCTTATATGTATTTATGGGTTTTTTAATTGAACATTGTACGCTGCCCAAAGTCACTCTTTTGTGAGATAGGCGGCTATATAAATATGATCAATAAATTTGATCAATAAGCCTCACTTCATTCTGAGCCTTAGCCTTCCTGGTTTTCCCTTCAGGATTTCCATCTATGGAATCCTTCCTACTTTTCCCCTTAGCTTATTGGTGTCTGCTCTCTTGAAATCTAGAACATTAATCTGCCTTCACTTCTCCCTGCCTGCAATATGGTGAATTTTAGAACCACATGGTCAGTCTCTCCCAAGGCTCCTACCACTTCCACTTCTTTAACTATTTCTTCCCTGTTAGCAAGTCTTGAGTCCAATGAAGTTGATCCCCTAGTTACCCTCAACCACCTTTTGGACAATAAAGTTGTCTGTAAGACACATCAAGAACCTGTTGGCTGCATCAAAGGGCTTGCTTCCCAGGTGATGTTGGGATAGTTGAAATCCCCCACTATGACAGCAGAAGTTCCTGGATTCCTCGGCCATCTGATTTGCAAATATTTCATCTACTGTATCTCTTTGGTTTGGTGGGTGGCCCAACCACAAGAGTGTCATTGTAGTTAGGTTTTTCCTCCCTTTATTTCCACCCAGACCCATTCAGCAGGGTTTTGATGAAAACTCATACATGTGTAGTCATTCATTACATATAATGCAAATCCTACACTTGGGTCTGTTTCTTTTGAACAAATTATATCCTGATGAATTCTATTCAGATAAAAGTCTGGAATTAGCTTTGTGATATCATCTTTTCCCTGTAATTACTGTAAAGGGTGTTGACAGCCTAAGGCCACCATACAAACCACATGACTGAATAAGGGTTTGCTCTCATGCTTCTAAATTTAATTTATCTACTGCTCCACCTTAGCTGGAACAATAGCTATGTGCAAAGGATGTATACTCCTTGTACCAGAATATAAATCAAGGAAATTAAGCACTTTTCTTCATGCTGTTGTTGTTAATCCTGAAGAGAGCAAAGTTAGAGTTATGCAGAACAAACCAGAAACATGGTTTATTCACATTTATAATCTTCTGAGCACTCACATATTTGTAATCCTTCCTTTGCAATCTTAAGGACTAGGAACATTGCTAGTGAAAAGGTAGACAAATTGAATTTCTCAAGATAAGCAAATGCCTCTCCATTGTCAAGCTAACTATATATGCAACTGAAACTATTTATAGCCAAGCCAGCAGGTGTAGCAAACCAACCACTCTCCAAGCAGCAGAAACCACACCACAAGAAGGCGAATGTGGACTCCCGCTTCTGTCCAGGCCCTGCTCTTGTTTCCTCCCTGAGCTCAGGAGCTAAGGCCTGGAGTGGGGTTGGGGCATCCGGTTTCCTCCGTCAGACCCAGGCAGCCCTGCCCCCCCCCCCATTGCCAGCACGTGACCGGAAACCCAGCAGCTTCTGATCTCTCCCCAGCTGCTGCATTAGCAGCCCCAGGCTGAAATGGGTGCAGCACCTTTTCCCTCCGGCTGTGGGGTGCCTGAACTCCGCTTCTTCCATTCCCTCCTTGCCTTCTGGTGCGGTAAGTGCCGGGAAAGGGGCCTGGACCCCTTCCGTCAGCACAGCCCAGTTTTCCTCCAGAGTTCACTGTCCTTCATTGACCCCATTCCGTCACAGTGTCTGTGGATCCCCTCTAGCATCCCCAGATGACCTTGCATTATCTTTCTCTCCTTCTTCAGCATTTGTGGGCAGTGGCTCTGCCGTGACAGTGACCCAGTCTCCAACCTTTGTCAAAGAGTTGCCGGGGATAGATGTTTCTTTCAGCTGTTCTGTTGATGCCACAAACTATAATTTCTACTGGTATCGTCAAGTGCCTGGAAGCACAGAGCTAGAAGTCCTTGGGTCCCTCTACACTTATAGTACAGACCTTGAAGATAGGCCAGAGAAGTGGACAAAGCGGCTGAAAGCAAAGTGGGATGTAGGAAAGAGGAAAATGAGTTTGGATCTGACAGGTCTTCAGCCTGGTGACACAGGCTTCTATCTCTGTGCTTCGGCTGACACAGTGAAAGAGAGAGGAACAGTAGCAGGTGCAAAACTGTGTATCAGGAAAAAATCTGCCATTTACTTAATTAATTTGTTTTTTAGATTTACAACTCATCTTTCTTCTAGATTATACATATCAGCTTAAGCTCCTGGAAGAAAGATGAGTTGTAAATCTAACAAACAAATAATAGCCCTTGATAGATATGTCCTTCATTAATTAATGTAGTCCCCTTTTAAAGCCATCCAAATTAGTGACCACAACCATAACTTAGTTTTCTATTGTGTAAAGAAGTATATTCTTTTTTGTGTTCTAAATACTTCCTGGTCAGCTTCATCCAACCAAATTCACTGGCTCCTAGTGCTTGGTCTAAAGTAGTTCTCAGCACCTCTCAGACAAGCCCCAAGCAACAGCCCAGAGATCCAAGAAATCATATGCACTATCAAGTCATCAAACAAGAATCTGGGTCAGAAAGTAGTCCAGTGTCTGAAACAAGGAAGCAGATTTAGTGGTCCAAGTCAGGGGTTCTGTAAGTAGAGAAGAACAGGGTAGGTTATTCAAAATATCAAATCTAGTTCAGATTCAGCACCTGCTTGATCTCAGGAAGAAGCTTTAATGTTGAAAAGTCCTAAACTGCTAGATGCAAATCACTGATACTCATGGAGGCCATAGTTTCAGGGATCCTGGCCCTGGAATCTGAAACTCACACACCTCTCTGTTCTCTGATCTTTAACTTAGCAGCAGCAGCAGCAGCCCTTATGAGCTTGGTGGCCATTTGATTGTCCCATGTGTAGGAGAAATTCCTCCATAGAGTTCTTTAATAAAGGGGATCAGACACACTCTTTCTTTGAAGTACAAACTGTTTATTGCAGTACCAGAGGCAGCAGAGGCTAATCTAAAAGGGGGTGGGGTTGCAACCCTATTTAAATAATAGGGTTGCAACCTATTGCATGCAACCCTATTATTCATGCAAATTACAATATACATATTATTAGTACAGCAGGTAATTGATTGAATAGGTATGTTAATGAGATAAGGATACTGGGGTGATGAAGGTGACACTACAGAGACAAATGGCCATTGAATTAAACAAAGGGTATGTTCTTTGAATAAGATTACTACTACCCTTAACTTTCTTTAAGTATTTTCTCCCAATGGCCTTGCTTCTGGGTGCTTTCCCCATCTCTTAGTGCCCTTAATCAACATTCTTTGTGTCTAAATGTTTTATGGTGTTTTATGGTTGAGCTGACAGTGTGGATCTGGGAAGAGGCTAATTTACTTGCCTTACCTAACACCATTTTCTTTCTTCTACACATGTCTAGAGTATTAAACTGTAGAATCTGAGGCAGCTGAAGTATCATCTCTGTTAAATGATCATCTTTATGCTATGGATCTGGGGAGAGGGAAGGGAGGGATGAGAAAAAATTAACAGGCTCCGTGCCATCTTTTCATATTCTCCATTCTTCTCCTGTGAGAATTGTCTGGAAAGCTCACGTTACTTGGCTTAAATTTCTTTGAAAGGAGACATGGCAAGGGGCTCACTTACATACTTACATGTATAATACCTATACATACATTTAACAAGCATACATAGGGTCTTATGATGTAGAAACCAAACTGCTTTTCCTTCTTTTAATTAAATAAGGTACACACATAAATACAAAGTAGAACTGACCTATTCCCGTCTTCTTTAAACACAAAGGTTAAACCAGCCTAAGGTATTACTAGATGCCCTTCCATAGGATCACCGTCTTGACATAGTGGGACAACTCAGTAGCTTCAGTGATGCTGAGAGCAATGCCAGCAGGAGCAGCTGGTAAGGTGACATTTGAAAAAAGATGAGTGAAGCAAAGAATAATTCACAGTGGGAGGGAGAGAACATGGGCTTTGTAGGTGTGAGGGAAGCCAACACGCTAAGATTAGGAACTCCAAAATCAAACCTGGAAAAGGCAATGGCAAACCTCTTCTGTACTGTCACCAAGAAAACTCTATAAACATGGCTGAAAAATAAGATAAATTTGGATGCCAATGATGGGACACCCCCTTCCCCAAGCTCATTATGGGGAATATAAATTATTTTTGCCATATAAATTGATTTAAATAAATAAGTTGGAAGCATTCCTTTATTTATTGGGCAGGACATTAACTTTCACCTGGGTCTCTGGGTGATGTGGTCAGATCAAAGCCACAAGGAAATCTGCTTACTGATGGTGCCAGCACTGAAAAAGGAGTTGCCCCATTTTATACAGATATATTCAGCTAGAATGCAGAGAGTGAGAAGCATGAACCAAGAAAAACTAGAAATTGTCAAAGAGGAAATGAAGCATATTAAATTGGGTGCTTTAGAAATAAATGAACTTCAATGAACTGGTATAGCCAACTTAAATCAGATGATTACATGATATATTATTCAGGTAATGAGAACATGCAACAGAATGGTATGTGAATGATACTCAGAAAGATGCTAAGTATATGCTCAGTTATACCCCAGCAAGCAATACCATAATATGTATTATTATTAATGGGTATCCAGTCAACATGAGTTCTGTGCAAGTATATGCATCTGTTACAAGTACAACAGAGAAAGATACTGAGGAAAATAGCAAAAACTGCTACATGCAACATTAAGAAAGAATTTGCAGCACTTTAATGGAGTATTTGGGGGATATAAATTATTTATGAAGGTTTGTTAAATATGGAAGTACAGTATATCACGGTGGTGATTTATGCCATTTTGTTATGGTGATGTCATTACACAAATTGTACCATTTTCATAATGATGTAATTACATGAGTGACACATACCAACTGCCTCATTTGCAGGATGACATCATTGTGCAAACAGTGTGATTTTCTTCAGTTGTGTAATTATCATTCATAGAACACAAATTACATCATTTGCAAAGACCATTACAGATAGTCCTCGACTTATGACCATTCAGTTAACAACTGTTCAAAGTTATGACAGCACGGAAAAAAGTGACTTACGACTGGTCCTTGCACTTACAACCATTGCAGTGTCTCCGTAGTCACATGATCAAAACTTGGCAACCGGCATATATTTACAACGGTTGTACCAGAGTCATGTGAATGCCATTTGCAACTTTCCCAGGGGTCTTCCAACAAGCAAAGTCAATGGGGGAAGCTGGATTCTGCTTAATGACTGCATGATTCACTTAACGACCATGGTGATTCACTTAATGACCACAGCAAAGAAAGGTTGTAAAATTGGGTGTAACTCATTTAACCATGACATAACCATGAAATTCCAGTCCCAATTGTGGTCATAAATTGAGGACTACCTGTATGTCAAGGTCTCCTAAATCGAGGTTTCATTGTCCTACTAGCTGGTGGTTGGAAATGAAAAGTTGGAGAAATAGAGGAACCTAGAATCCTTCACCCAGAGAGCAAAGTTGAATAGTCAGCAGACCAGCAGTCAGATGGGAAAGCATCAGGCCAAGATGAAATGCCCACTGAACTGTTTAAAGATGCAGGAGAAGAGGCATTTAAAGTTCTAACAGCTGTATGTCAACAAATGTGGAACAAGGCTATGGGGCTTCACAATCAGGAAAGAGTGGTGTATATTAAAGAGGGAAGATGCAAAAGAACGTGCAGATTACCAAACCATTGTATTAATTCCTGAAGCAAGCAAAGTCATGCTTAAAATCTTACAAAGAGAAACAGAGCCAGGAGGAAGAAAAAAATGTGAAATCAACAAACAGCTGTTATAAAAAGCAAAGAGACTCAAAATCAGGTAGCTAAGATAAGATGGATAATGGAAAGAGCAAAAGAAGACAAGGAGAAGATTTCTTTTCCTTCATTGATTCAGTGAGGTATTTGATTGCATAGATCATGCTAGAATGTAAAACATATTAAGGTTCATGGGTGTGGCAAAGCACCTGATCTTGAGGAATCTTTACTATGAACAAGAAGTTACTATATGTCTTGAATTTGGAGAAACAGAAAGGTTCAGAATAGAAGAAAAATAAGATGCATATCAGGAGGCATCCAGATGAATCAAGATGCATATCTAATTAACTTGTACAACAACTATAAGAATGTAGGATTTCATTCAGGGGCATCCACATGGAGAGTTTAAAAAGCCAAGGCGGCAAGCACAATTGTGTAATTAAAGGCCCACCAATTTTTAATGTTTATTGCACACATAAAAAGGGCAGAGCTTTGATTGTACAGTTGTGGCCATCATCTTGACTTTTTAACCTCCCCCCCCCCCCATGTCCCTTATTTGATTGAAAGTAATGGCATCTGCAATAGATGTCAAAATCAGCAAGATGGCAGGTACAGTGTCACAACCAAAGCCCTACTCCTTTTGTACATATGATGAAGACAATGGGATCCAGGAGATCACCGGAGTGTCCTCAGGAGACTTACAGATTATCAGCAGGGGCAGACTGAAATGGCCAACACTGATCCATACAATCAGCAGTCATGCACAAGTCAGTGAACCCTAATTAATTAATTATCTGGTGACTACTTCTATGGATTTTGCTTCAGGAAGTGCTTGCAATTTTACGAGCATTAAGTGTTATGGCCAAAACCTGGCTCACCTAAAGCAACCAAATCACCCTGAAGATACAACATAATTTTATTAGCATGAAAACAATAAAACAGTATATACTGGACCCCCAGCAAAGCTTTGACACTTTGCTGAGTGGCTCTGACCAAAAGCAGAACAGAACTTATATATATTTGACCCACTACATTGCAAAGGCAAGACAAAGAAAAAGGCGGACACAGTGGAAATTACAGCATGACATCAGAATGTTTTTGATAAACCCATCTGGGCGACCTTATTATTATTGATCCCTTCCTACTATGTCAGCATGCTAGCCGTACTATCTCTGAGATATGGCCAGTGACTAGAAACCATTTGGTTTACTAGGCCACAGGTTCCTGGCTGATTTTTCCCCCTGTCGCCACTCAGGGCTAATTCAGCTTGCTGTGAATGTTTTCTTACAAGGGCACATTAAGCAGTTCATAGGGGGCGGAGGGGATCTCATAGGTTTAGTAGTAAATGCAGTTCAAAAGTGTATGGTGGGGTACCTTTTACCACCCCAACAGGAAAAGGTGGGACTGATTATGGTAATAGGGGCACGCCATAATGTCACTCAGATACATCCTTCAACTTAGGAAGTTCCTTGTCTGAGTTTTTATTATGAGGAGACTTCTCCAGCAGCTCTGTAAGGATGGATTGGAGCTTCTCCTTCCAAATTTAGGACATCTTTCTCAACAAAAGCAGAATATATGGAAGCATTATAGCGGAAGTTAGTAAAATGAATGGAAAAGGAGGTCTATCTATTTTCAGTGGCCATGACATCAGTATGAAAACTACTTTATAAGATAGAAACTGTGTTCCTGCTTCATGCTCAGTCATAATATGATTTGCTTGTTTTAGTATGAAGCGCCAGTTGTATTTTATTTAATTGATTGTGTAAAGGAGGCAATGCTAAATATGATATAGGTTGTAGTCTGTCACATCAGAAACTTCTCTTTTTCATCCCTGTCTCTCTCCCACTCTCCTTTTCTCACTCATCCACTCTATGCTCTACTTGTTCAATGCAAGCTGCGTTAGTTGCCAGTTTGCTTTTGGGTCCAATTCAAGGTGCTGTTTTTGACCTTTAAAGCCCTACGTAGCATGGGGCCAGGTTATTTGAGGGACCGCCTCTTACCAATTACATCTGCTCATCCCGTCAGGTCCAGCAGAAGAGGCATATTGCAGGTCCTGTCTGCTAAGGACTTACATCTGGCAAAACCTAGGAGATAGGGTTTTTCTGCTGTGGCACCTGTCCTGTGGAACATCATTCCCCCTGCCCCAAGGTAAGACTGGCCCCATCCTTGATGTCCTTCCAGAAGTCTCTCAAAACTTGGCTGTGTCAACAGGCTTAGGGGTCTCAAGGAAGTGGTGATTGAATGAGGTGGTTATATTAACATCTAATGCTCTCTCCTAGCCTTTTAATAATAACCTTTTAATAATAATATTACTGGTTTTTTAATTGTGGAGTGTTTTTAATATTTATATTTTATGGTTTGTTATTGTACACCACCCAGAGTCATGTCTTGTGAGATAGGCAGCCTTATCTATCTATCTATCTATCTATCTATCTATCTATCTATCTTTCAAATTTGGTCACTGCCCATCTCATTAGGAAGTGACTCTGGGTGGTTTATCATATAAGTATGATCATTAAATATCTGCCTTTAGGGCCCCTTTAACTTTATTCCATTTTATTTATATGATTTATATGGCCACCCAACTTGCACAGAAGCAATTCTGGGTGGTTTACATATAGTAAAAAAAATTAAACAAAAGGCCTGTAACAAAACATAACAATTCTGCAGCCTAACATAACTGAGGCAATTAGAACATATTCCAATTCAAAATCATTCCAAGAAAGGCTCATCCAAAGTTCTGACCCAATGCTTGAAGGAACAACCAAGTTTCCAAGGCCTTATAAAAGGCTGTCAGCCTTGCAACGTAGACCAGACAGGAAACAAGGCCAGATGAACTAAGTCTACTTTATTGTAAGGTTACATTAACAGAATCTTGCAAGTCTGAAAGTACATTTCCCCCCCGTCACCTTTACAGCCCAAGAAACTAGGGAGGGTCCCTTCTGAGACGTTTGCCATGCCCGCGTTCCTTCTGCATTCACCATTCCTTCATTCCAGTTGTGGCGAAGACCTTGGTCAAGCCATGCATCAGAGCCATCAGGCACCTTGGGAACCCACTCAGATACAGACACTGTAGATGGAAGGGATCAAATAAAATAACAAAAAATTAAGTAAAGCCATCGTGCAAAAAGCAGAGGTTTAAGACTGCACACAGATTACTGGGTGAAGAGGCAGAGATGCAGGGTTTTAACTCAGTTGACAAGCTCAAGTTCTGATTCTTCTTCTCGCCATAGCAAAATTATCTAAAAATAGTAGGCATGCATTTCTATACATGTGCGTAACTTCCGCTTAACACAATGAAAATTTCTCAACAGAGGTCTACAAGATCAGAAGGCAATAATGATCTGGGCAATAAGGCAACTTCCACAAAGGTCAGCAGGCAGCCCTGTAATTCAAGTTCTCTTTAGGATATGTTGGCCTAAAGACTGCAGCAGGCAATGGTTTGTGGTGAAGGCTCAGAAATAAATCTAAGCCAGAGGGTAGCTGCAACTGCATCCTTATCTGGCGTCAACAATGTGCCTCTGAGGATAGGCAAAGTCTTCATTTCTCCCATCCAACCTCTACTTGAAGACGTGCAGCAAAAGAGAACTCACTACTACATTTCGCAGCCTGTTCCACTGGCTGTCTATCCTGAACTTCCTTTGTAGTAGTTTTAACCTACTAGTCAACAAGGTCAAAATGGTGGCTGCAACCCGGCAATTCAGGCCATGCCCCCTTTTAAAGTGCATTGCACACATTGCACGCATTGCACACATGAAAAAGAGGTACAGCTTCAATCTCTCAATTGTATCCACCAGTTTGATGCTGCTCCCCCCCTCCCAGCGGACATTCCCATACTGATCTTTTCTGAGAGGAACAACCATTAGAACTGTCCTCTACACACTGAAATCTCTCTGACCTGCCAAACTCTTCTGAGATTTCACAGCCATCACCTCTACATTTCCAAACTGATTCTTGCAGCCTTAAGGACTAGAAACACACTTACTGACAGTGAGAAAAAAGACAAGATGCTCAGAAGAAGGACATTGGGAACTGAGTTCAAAGCCAGATTAAATCTTGCCCAATGTGATCGGACAAGCATAGAACGGTTTTTGGTTGGGTATCCTGAGCCATCACTGTTGAAGGAACAACGCAAACCATGGATGCTCTTGCCCTTAGAAGTATTAATAGCCAAGCCAGCAGGTGTAGTAAACCAACCACTCTCCAAGCAGCAGAAACCCACCACAAGAAGGCCAGGGTGGACTCCCACTTCCGCCCAGGCCCTGCTCCTGTTTCCTACCCAGCTCAGGAGCAAAGGCCTTGGGGGAGGCAGTCGGGGCATCTGGCTTCCTCTGCCATCCCCAGCAGCCCTGCCCCCCCCCCCCTTGCCAGCACGTGACCGGAAACCCAACAGCTTCTGATCTCTCCCCAGCTGCTGCATTAGCAGCCCCAGGGTGAAATGGGTGCAGCACCTTTTCCCTCCGGCTGTGGGGTGCCTGAACTCCGCTTCTTCTATTCCCTCCTTGCCTTCTGGTGCGGTAAGTGCCAAGAAAGGGGCCAGGACCCCTTCCATCAGCACAGCCCAGTTTTCTTCCAGATTTCACTGTCCTCCACTGAGCTCATTCTGTCATAGTGTCCGGGGCTCCCCTCTAGCATCCCCAGATGACCTTCCATTATCTTTCTCTCCTTCTTCTTCAGCATTTGTGGGCAGTGGCTCTGCCATGACAGTGACCCAGTCTCCAACCTTTGTCAAAGAGTTGCCGGGGATAAATGTTTCTTTCAGCTGTTCTATTGATAACACAGACTGTAATTTCTACTGGTATCGCCAACTGCCTGGAAACACAGAGCTAGAAGTGCTTGGGGTCTTGTACTCTTATAGCACAAACCTTGAAGATAGCCCAGAGAAGTGGACGAACCAGCTGAAAGCAAAGTGGAAAGACAAAGAAAAGAAGAAAATGAGTTTGGATCTGACAGGTCTTCAGCCTGGTGACACAGGCTTCTATCTCTGTGCTGCAAGGGACACAGTGAATGAGGGAGGAACTGGGACTGGTACAAAACTGAGTATCAGAATATGCCTCCCCTGCTTTTCCTAATTTCTTCTCTTCTGACACTTCTCTTGTCCATGCAGCTGTCATTCATTCAAACTCCTGAGGCCACTCTGCAAACCTCACCTCTATCCGCCATCCCTAACCGTAGGCCTGCTGGATGTGCAATACTGTAACTTCCAGGCTGGCTAGGCATGATGGTGGTTGTGCTCCAAAGCATCCAGTAGGCATCTGGTTGGGAGGGGTCCAACACCCTGAGGACACCCCAGACTGCTTAATTCAACCTCATCTGCACTGTGCCAGCATAGGCCCAGGCCTCTCCCTTTCCAAAACCATGTTATAAGAACTCCATGCTATACAGCCTCAATTCCCACATTACTCCAAGCCATGATGGACAGTAGTTTTCTTGCTTTGCTTTACTGTATGGTGAATTCAGCCCCTGTGGGTCTTATACTTTAGCATATTAATTATGATTTATTCAATAAGCTGTCATTAAACACACCGAATCGTATGCTCTGTGCCAATGGCATCACCCAGTGCCCTTTCCGGGAGAGCCCTATTTCATTCTTTAACATGATGCTGAACCTCTGCAGCTGGGTAAAGACTTTATATCTTCCATGAAAGAAACTTAGATTCCACCTACATAGGGCTGGCATTTCAGCTATGGAGGTTTTCTTTTAAGTATGTGCCCGAGCTTTGCATGAGCAAAACATGTATCAGTGTGATGGTATATAAAGAAGCACGTTGGCATTTTTGCTTCTATGTTGCATTTTCTGTCAAAATGCAACCTGATAGACGCAGAATCTCATCCTTCAAGCTCCAACCAGATAAGGCTCACTGTATTACCTCAAGCAGTGAATAGGTTGGGCTGACAGAGAGACTCACCCCAATTCACCCAGAAGAACTCTGTGGCTGAGGATCTTCCCAGTCTCACGCTGGACCTGGCAAAGGTTGTGCCACGTTGAAGTTCCTGCATGGAAGGAATGTGCTGCTCCACACTGAAAAGGTGGCAATGCTGGAGCCCAGGGAGCCTCTTTAGGAAAGGCACTGCGTAGCCAGGATCCCACTGCTGAGAAATACCAGTTGTCCTGTCTGTTTCTGTTTGTGTTGCATCTCCAGGAAAGAGAGTCTTCAGGCAGGACAGATTAACACAATAAGAGCCATTATTTAAATATTTTCGTTTCAGGACTGTCAGGGGGCTAAGGAAAGTCACCAGCACCTCAACATTAACCTCTTCTTTGAATTATGTAAACATATTTGAATTAAAAACACTCTTTGTGGGGAGGACTTCATTTGTTTTCATTCAGCTTTCTTCCGACATGGATTATAGCTACAAAGCTCAACAGCTGGAAGGACTCCTGGCCTCTCTGGTTCTCCGAGAGGGGTTCAGCATAATGCTGAGAGTGACTGCAGTGACTACCTCATGCCAGTCCCAGTAGGATTTTTCTACCCCTTTTCCCCTCTTTTCTTTTGCCATTGAAAGATTTTTAGTCGCTGTTTGTAACTGGGGGGGGGGGGGGGCAATTTAAAATACAGAAGTGTTCACACTCTACAAGTGGAACAGGCAAGCCGAGCCTAGCTTTTGACAAAAGCCCCCTTTGCTTTGCAGCAAGAGGGATCAGCTGGACAGCTGGCAACCAAAGCCGTAGATGTTGCTCAATGCAACCTGATGAGCGTGTCCTGAAGCCTCTGGTGAGAGGCCCGTGAAGGCTGGGGGCTTCGTAGAAGGCAGCCTCAATATGGAGTGTGCCACTGTTGGGGTCAACCTAGTTTAGTGGGGCTTCCTTCCGAATAAATACTCACATAAAGGGCTATTTCTCTAATATACCCAAATGGGCTAGATCTTCAGGGACTACTGAAAGCTCTAATTCAGCAACAACTGCCAGCCAGAAGTGGCCTATCCAAAATCTGCATGCATACCCACACATATCTCTTCCTAGGGGGAAGTCTCATGATACTCACTGACCTATCTGAACAAAGATGCTAAGAAAATGGGGCCTGCCCGGAATTGTTGACTTCCGTGATCGCTTTCCATGCACGATGGCATCACAAACAGGGCCAGGAAATCGAGCACCAAGTCACTATCTTGGGTGATACAGCAGACAATGGGGGTCCATGGCCGCAGGCAGGAAGTAACGAAGGGATCAGGAGGCCAAAAGCTACCCCAGAGAGGGGAATAGAGCAGGGAGGTGTATCAGTGACTGGGATCTATCTGAACACCCAGTGGAATGAGCATCCCTCACTCATGTAATGTCTCTATTCTCAGAGAACTTTTGAGTGACTTTGATATATTCAATTAGCTGACTTTGGCTACTTCTGAATCGAACTGTTCACAGGGTCAAGATGGTGGCTGCAACCCGGCAATTGAGGCCATGCCCCCTTTTAATGTTCATTCCACACATTGCATGCCTTGCACACATGAAAAAGGGGTGTGGCTTCAATCTCTCAATCATAAGCACTAATTTGATGCTACTCGCCCCCCACCCAGTGGACATTCCCTCACTGTTGTTCTTTTGTGAGAGGAACAACCATTAGAACTGTCCTCTACACACTGAAATCCCTCTGACCCTGCAAACTCTTCTGAGATTTCACAGCCATCACTTCTACATTTCAAACCTGATTCTTGCAGCCTTAAGGACTAGAAACACACTTACTGACAGTGAGAAAAAAGACAAGATGCTCAGAAGAAGGACATTGGGAACTGAGTTCAAAGCCAGATTAAATCTTGCCCAGTGTGATTGGACAAGCATAGAAAGGTTTTTGGCTGGGTATCCTGAGCCATCACTGTTGAAGGAACAACGCAAACCATGGATGCTCTTGCCCTGAGAAGTACTTATAGCCAATCCAGCACGTGTAGCAAACCAACCACTCTCCATGCAACAGAAACCCACCACGAGAAGGCCAGGGTGGACTCTGACTTCCACCCAGGCCCTGCTTCTGTTTCCTCCCCAGCTCAGGAGCTTATGCCTCTGGGGGCGAGGGGCATCCAGTTTCCTCTGCCAGCCCCAGGCAGGCCTGCCGCCCCCCCCCCCCCCCATTGCCAGCACGTGACCGGAAATCCAGCAGCTTCTGATCTCTCCCCAGCTGCTGCATTAGCAGCCTCAGGGTGAAATGGGTGCAGCAACTTTTCCCTCCGGCTGTGGGGTGCCTGAACTCCGCTTCTTCCATTCCCTCCTTGCCTTCTGGTGCGGTAAGTGCCGGGAAAGGGGCCTGGACCCCTTCCGTCAGCACAGCCCAGTTTTCCTCCAGAGTTCACTGTCCTCCACTGAGCTCATTCCATCATAGTGTCTGGGGCTCCCCTCTAGCATCCCCAGCTGACCTTGCATTATTTTTCTCTCCTCCTTCTTCAGCATTTGTGGGCAGTGGCTCTGCCGTGACAGTGACCCAGTCTCCAACCTTTGTCAAAGAGTTGCCAGGGATAGATGTTTCTTTCAGCTGTTCTGTTGATGCCACAAACTATAATTTCTACTGGTATCGTCAAGTGCCTGGAAGCACAGAGCTAGAAGTCCTTGGGTCCCTCTACACTCATAGTACAGACCTTGAAGATAGCCCAGAGAAGTGGACAAAGCGGCTGAAAGCAAAGTGGGATGTAGGAAAGAGGAAAATGAGTTTGGATCTGACAGGTCTTCAGCCTGGTGACACAGGCTTCTATCTCTGTGCTGCAAGGGACACAGTGAATGAGGGAGGAACTGGGACTGGTACAAAACTGAGTATCAGAATAAGCCTCCCCTGCTTTTCCTAATTTCTTCTCATGTCATCTCCATGCAGCTGTCATTCATTCAAACTCCTGAGGCCACTCTGCAAACCTCACCTCTATCCGCCATCTCCAATCATAGGCCCTCCAGATGTGCAATAATGTAACTTCCAGGCTGGCTAGGCATGATGGTGGTTGTGCTCCAAAGCATCCAGTAGGCATCTGGTTGGGAGGGGTCCAACACCCTGAGGACACCCCAGACAGCTGAAATCAACCTCATCTGCACTGTGCCAGCATAGGCCCAGGCCTCTCCCTGTCCAAAACTATGCTATAAGAACTCCGTGGCCTGAGATACAGCCTCAGTTCCCACATTACTCCAAGCCATAATGGACAGTAGTTTGCTTGATTTGCCTTACTGTATGGTGAATTCAGCCCCTGTTGGTCTCATACTTTGGTATTGTAATTATGGCTTATTCAAAAGACCATCATTAAACGCACGAAGACATGTGCCCTATGCCAACACATTCCCCCAACGCCCTTTCCGGGAGAGCCGTATTTCTTTCCTGAGCATGATGCTGGAGCTCTGCAGGTGGGCAAAGAGTTTTATCTTCCATGAAAGAAACCTAACTTCAGCCTACATAGGTCTGGGATTTCAGCCATGGAGGTTTTCTTTTAAGTCTGTGCCTGAGCTTTGCATGAGCAAAACTTGTATCAGTGTGAGTGTATATCAAGAAGCACGTTGGCATTTTTGCTTCCATCTTGCATTTTCTGCCGAAATGCAATGTAGTAGACTCAGCATCTCATCCTTCAAGCCCCAACCAGATAAGGCTCACTGTATTCCCTCAAGCAGTGAATAGGTTGGGCTGACAGAGACTCATCCCAAGTCACCCAGAAGAACTCTGTGGCTGAGGATCTTCCCAGTCTCAGGCTGGACCTGGCAAAGGTTGTGCCATGTTGAAGTTCCTGCATGGAAGGAATGTGGTACTTGACACTGAAGGGCTGAGCATAATGCTGGGAGTGACTGCAGTGACTAGCTCATGCCAGTCCCAGTAGGATTTTTCTACCCCTTTTCCCCTCTTTTCTTTTGCCACTGAAAGATTTTTAGTCAATGTTTGTAATGGGGAGGAAGTTTAAAGCGGAGAAGGGTTCACATGCTAAAAGTGGAAAGGGCAAGCCGAGCCTGACTTTTGCCAAAAGCCCCCTTTGCTTTGTAGCAAGAGGGGTCAGCTGGACAGCTGGCAACCAAAGCCGTAGATGGTTCTCAGTGCAACCTAATGAGCATGTGCTGAAGCCTCTGGTGACAGGCCCGTGAAGGCTGGGGGCTTCGTAGAAGGCAGCCTAAATATGGAGAGTGCCGCTGTTGGGGTCAGTCTAGTTTAGCGGGGCTTCCTTCCAAATAAATACTCACGTGCAGGGCCATTTCTCTCATGTACCAAATGGGCTAGATCTTCAGGGACTGTTGGAAGTTCTAATTCAGCAACAACTGTCAGCAAGAAGTGGCCTATCCAAAACCTGCACGCATACCCACACACGTCTCTTCCTAGGGGGAAGTCTCTTGATACTCACTGAACTACCTGAACAAAAATGCTAAGAAAATGGAGCCTACCCAGAATTGTTGACATCTGTGAATGTCTTCCATGCACGATGGCATCACAAACAGGGCCAGGAAATCTAGGATCAAGGCACTATGTTGGTTGGTAGAGCATACAATGGGGGTCCATGGCTACAAGCAGGAAGTCACAGAGGGATCAGGAGGCCAAAAGCTGCCCCAGAGAGGGGAATAGAGCAGGGAGGTGTATCAAAGTCAGTGGGATCTATCTGAACATCCAATGGGATGAGCTGCCCTCACTCATGTAACGTCTCTAATCTCAGAGCACTTTTGAGTGACTCTGATACATTCAATTAGCTGACTTTGGCTACTTCTGAATTGAACTGTTCCCATGTCACTGACTCTCTCAGCCCCAGGGAACAGTGAGGAAAGAGAATCGAGAAAGAGGTGATCTTAATGATCAGGAGTTATTGGGGTGGGGGTGGGGGTGATTGCAAGGGTCTTATGAAAGATGGGGGTGCCATAAGGTCAAAGTTCAGTTTCCCCTTCTAACTTAAATGGGCCCCAGTATTCTTCCTCCTCGCCCCACCCAAAGCCTCATGTTTCTCCTTGATCTCATCTACCTATCTTTATCTGTTTCTCATTCCAGCACTGAACCAGCTTACGGTCATCACTTGGCATTCTGAATTAAAAGTAGCTTTCGTTTCTGGTAACCGCACCAAGGGGGCCGTAGGCAGCTGAAGAAGGGAAGCCCAATATGGTTCTCAATGATTCTTACAAAAAGTCCGCTAACTTTTTCAAACCCCTTGCCAGAGCAGACCACAATTTTATAATATGTTAATTGCAGCTGCAGAGGGAGATGCATGCAAAGAAGTCAGTTTAGCCTTATTATGGTTCCTTTATGAAGAAGGCTACAGAGTAAATCAAAACAAATTACAGTTTGCTCAGACTCAAGTTAAATTTATAGGCCACATAGTTTTGCGTGGCCAGAAAGCTATTGATCCAGAACAGATTCAGGAAAAGTGGCTACTGCAGGCAGTGGATTCCACAGGTGGCTGCCAAGCTACAACCACTTTATGAAGCCACCACCACTGATCCTTTTACTTGGGGCCCTACCCAACAACAGGCATTTGAGCAAGAAAAGCAGACCTTGTACAAACCCCAGCTTTGGGAGTCCCTGACTATACTAAGGACTTTCATTTGTTTGTAGTTGAGAAAGAGGGCTATGCTCATGGTGTTTTAACTCAACAACATGGGGACTCAAAAAGACCAGTAGCTTATCTGTCTTACAAGTTGGATCCAGTTGCTCAAGCTTAACCACCTTGTCTACGGGCAGTCTCAGCAACAAGTTATTTATTAACCCATGCAAAGGACATTTTGCTTCAACACAATGTTTAATGGGACTTTTTAACAATTGCCTCCAGAAGAGGGTAAGTCTCAACCGAGTTCACCAGTCTGATCTGTAATTTGACCTAGAATTTGACATTTGGGAGGTCAAAAGGGGGGGGGGGGGAGCCTTGATTATTTTGGCTTTGTGTCCTGCTTTTTCATTCCACACTGTTGTTCTTTTGTGAGAGGAACAACTATTAGAACTGTCCTCTGCACACTGAAATGCCTCTGACCCTCCAAACTCTTCTGAGATTTCACAGCCATCCCCTCTATATTTCCAGCCTGATTCTTGCAGCCTTAAGAACTAGAAACACAGTTAGTGACACTGACAGAAGACACGATGCTCAGAAGAAGGACATTGGGGACTGCGTTCAAAGCCAAATTAACTCTTGCCCAATGTGATTGGACAAGCATAGAAAGGTGTTTGGCTGGGTATCCAGAGCCATCACTGTTGAAGGAACAACGCAAACCATGGATGCTCTTGCCCTTAGAAGTATTAATAGCCAAGCCAGTAGGTGTAGCAAACCAACCACTCTCCAAGCAGCAGAAACCCAACAGGAGAAGGCCAGTGTGGACTCCCACTTCTGCACAGCCCCTGCTCCTGTTTCCTCCCAAGCTCAGGAGCTAAGGCTGGGAAGAGGGATTCTGGGCATCCAGTTTCCTCTGCCAGGCCCAGGCAGCCCTGCCTCCCCCCCATTGCCAGCACGTGACCGGAAACCCAGCAGCTTCTGATCTCTCCCCAGCTGCTGCATTAGCAGCCCCAGGCTGAAATGGGTGCAGCACCTTTTCCCTCCGGCTGTGGGGTGCCTGAACTCCGCTTCTTCCATTCCCTCCTTGCCTTCTGGTGCGGTATTTGAAGATTATCATCATCTCTCCCCTCAATCGTCTTTTCTGTAGATTAAAAAAAACTCCTTGACAATGAAGATATTGAGGTGGTGGACAGCTTCTCCCTTTTAGCATCAACCATCAACAGTAAAGGAACCAGCAGTCAAGAAACATGCCACAGACTAAGAATTGTGAAGGCCTTGGAAAAATATTCAGTTGCTGTGAGGTGACTGTACCTACAAAGATCGGAATCATACAAGCCATGGTATTCCCTGTGACACTCTATGGAAGCAAACGTTGGACTTTGACGAAGCAGGATAAGAAGAGTATTGATTCCTGAAGTCAGGTGACCCCCGTGGGTGACATCAGCCCACCACCCTATTGGCCACTTTGGGCTGGTGTGGGCACACCCCCTCCCATCTCTACCTAGACACGGTCTCCCAGGGCCATTCAGCAGCAGACCAGCAGTGGCAATGGGGGGACAGCAGAGAGGAGAGACGTAGAGAGAGTGTTTGCCTTTGCAACCCCTGACCTGTCAGACTGCTTTGGAACATGGCTTTAGGGGTTTTCTACTCAAATACCTCTTCCTCTCAGAATTTTCCTTCCTATCTATTAATGGAGAGTGCAGAAACTCAGGTGGAAAGCTATGCAGTTCAGACAAAAAAGTGTAACTGGTGCCGAGAAGTTCTGTACTTGGAAATCTGTCACAACTGGTGAAAATCAGCACAGATACACAGGGGGGTCCACAGATGGGAGTCAACAGCGTCAAAATGGTGGCTGCAACCCAGCAATTCAGGCCCTGCACCCTTTTAATGTGCATTCTACACACTGCATGCATTGCACACATGAAAAAGAGGTGCAGCTTCAATCTCTCAATCATAAGCACTAGTTTGATGCTGCTCCCTCCCGCCCCAGCGGACATTCCCGTACCATTGTTGTTTTGTGAGAGGAACAACCATTAGAACTGTCCTCTACACACTGAAATGCCTCTGACCCTCCAAACTCTTCTGAGATTTCACAGCCATCCCCTCTATATTTCCAGCCTGATTCTTGCAGCCTTAAGAACTAGAAACACAGTTAGTGACACTGACAGAAGACAAGATGCTCAGAAGAAGGACATTGGGAACTGCGTTCAAATCCAAATTAACTCTTGCCCAATGTGATTGGACAAGCATAGAAAGGTGTTTGGCTGGGTATCCAGAGCCATCACTGTTGAAGGAACAACGCAAACCATGGATGCTCTTGCCCTTAGAAGTATTTATACCCAAGCCAGCCGGTGTAGCAAACCAACCACTCTCCAAGCAGCAGAAACCCACCACGAGAAGACCAGTGTGGACTCCCACTTCCGCCTAGGCCCTGCTCCTGTTTCCTCCGCAGCTCAGGAGTGAAGGCCTGTGGGAGGGAGGCGGTCGGGGCATCCGGCTTCCTCTGCCAGGCCCAGGCAGCCCTGGCCCCCCCATTGCCAGCACATGACCGGAAACCCAATAGCTTCTGATCTCACCCAGCTGCTGCATTAGCAGCCCCAGGCTGAAATGGGTGCAGCACCTTTTCCCTCCGGCTGTGGGGTGCCTGAACTCCGCTTCTTCCATTCCCTCCTTGCCTTCTGGTGCGGTAAGTGCCGGGAAAGGGGCCTGGACCCCTTCAGTCAGCACAGCCCAGTTTTCCTCCAGAGTTCACTGTCCTCCACTGAGCTCATTCTGTCATAGTGTCTGGGGCTCCCCTCTAGCATCCCCAGCTGACCGTGCGTTATCTTTCTCTCCTTCTTCAGCATTTGTGGGCAGTGGCTCTGCCGTGACAGTGACCCAGACTCCACCCTTTGTCAAACACTTGCCAGGGAGAAATGTTTCTTTCAGCTGTTCTGTTGCTGATAACCAAAACTATAATTTCTACTGGTATCGCCAAGTGCCTGGAAAAACAGAGCTAGAAGTCCTTGGGTACCTCTCCTATTTCGGTACAAATCTTGAAGACAGCCCAGAGAAGTGGACAAAGCGGCTGAAATCAAAGTGGGAAGCAGGAAAGAAGAAAATGAGTTTGGATCTGACAGGTCTTCAGCCTGGTGACACAGGCTTCTACCTCTGTGCTGCAAGGGACACAGTGAATGAGAGAGGAACTGGGACTGGTACAAAACTGAGTATCAGAATATGCCTCCCCTGCTTTTCCTAATTTCTTCTCATGTCATCTCCATGCACAGTCATTCATTCAAACTCCTGAGGCCACTCTGCAAACCTCACCTCTATCCACCATCTCCAATCATAGGCCCTCCAGATGTGCAATAATGTAACTTCCAGGCTGGCTAGGGATGATGGTAGTTGTGCTACAAAGCATCCAGTAAGCATCTGGTTGGGAGGGGTCCAACACCCTGAGGACACCCCAAACAACTTCAGTCAGCCTCATTTGCATTGTGCCACCATTGGCCCAGGCCTCTTCCTTTACAAAACCATGTTATAAGAACTCCGTGGCCTGAGATACAGCCTCAATTCCCGCATTACTCCAAGCCAAGATGGACAGTAGTTTTCTTGCTTTGCCTTACTATATGGTGAATTCAGCCCCTGTGGGTCTTATCTTATGTTAATTATGGTTTATTCAGTAAAGCATGATTAAACACACCAAGACATGTGCTCTATGACAACACAGTCACCCAGTGTCCTTCCCGGGAGAGCCGTATTTCTTTCTTCAGCAAGATGCTGGACCTCTGCAGGTGGGCAAATACTTTATATCTTCCGTGAAAGAAACTTAGATTCAACCTACATAGGTCTCGGATTTCGGCTATGGAAGTTTTCTTTTAAGTGTGTGCCCGAGCTTTGCATGAACAAACCTTATATAAGCTGAGTGTATATCAATAAGCATGTTGGCATTCTTGCTTCTCTCTTGCATTTTCTGCTGAAACCCAGCGTAGTGGACTCAGCATCTCGGCCTTCAAGCTCCAACCAGATAAGGCTCACTGTATTACCTCAAGCAGTGAATAGGTTGGGCTGACAGAGAGACTCATCCCAAGTCACCCAGAAGAACTCTGTGGCTGAGGATCTTCCCAGTCTCACACTGGACCTGGCAAAGGTTGTGCCACGTTGAAGTTCCTGCATGGAAGGAATGTGCTGCTCCACACTGAAAAGGTGGCAATGCTGGAGCCCAGGGAGCCTCTTTAGGAAAGGCATTGCGTAGCCAGGATCCCACTGCTGAGAAAAGCTTGTTGCCATTTGGGTTTCTGTTTGTGTTGCGTCTCCAGGAAAGAGAGTCTTCAAGGTGGACAGATTAACACGGTCAGAGCCATTCTTCAAATATTTGCATTTAAGGACTGTCAGGGGGCTAAGGAAAGTCCCCAGCACTTCACCGTTAATCTCTTCTTTGAATTATTTAAAAATATTTGAATTAAAGCCACTCTTTGTGGGGATGACTTCGTTTGTGGACTATCTGAAACCTGCATGCATACCCACACACGTCCCTACCAAGGGGGAAGTCACATGACACTCGCTGAACTATCTGAACAATACACTAAGAAAACAGAGCCTACCCAGAATTGTTGACATCTGTGAATGTCTTCCATGCACGATGGCATCACAGACAGCTCCAGGAAATCTAGGATCAAGGCACTATCTTGGGTGGTAGAGCACACAATGGGGGTCCATGGCTACAGGCAGGAAGTCACGGAGGGATCAGGAGGCCAAAAACTACCCCAGAGAGTGGAATAGAGCAGGGAGGTGTATCAAAGTCATTGGGATCTATCTGAACACCCAGTGGGATGAGCTGCCCTCGCTCATGTAACATCTCTACTCTCAGAGCACTTTTGAGTGACTTTGATACATTCAATTAGCTGACTTTGGCTACTTCTGAATAAAACTGTTCCCATGTCACTGACTCTTTCAGCACCAGGGAACAGGGAGGAAAGAAAATCGAGAAAGAGGTGCTCTTAATGATCAGGAGTTATTTGGGGTGGGGGTGGGGGTGGGGGTGGGGGTGATTGCAAGGGTCTCATGAAAGATGGGGGTGCCATGAGATCGTGATTCTTTTTCCCCTTCCAACTTCAATGGGCTCCAGTATTCTCACCCCACCCAAAGCCTCATGTTCCTCCTTGATCTCATGAACCTATCCTTATCTATTTCTCAGTCCAGCACTCAACAGGTTTACAGTCATCACTTGGCATTCTGGATTAAAGATAGCTTTTCCTGTATAAACCAACAGGGTCCTGCCACAGCAGTGACATTATAAAATTTATACAACATCACAATCTATTTGGGGAGCATGTAACTGGGGCAACATACTTCTGGATATTGCCATAGGTGTAGTTATGTCCATATAAGGTCCCACCCATTCCCTATTCATTGAATCATAGAATAAAAGGGACCCTAGGGATCACCTATACTGACTCCTCACTCAGTGTAGGATGCATTACAGCACTTATTTATTTGTTTGTTTGTTTGTTTGTTTGTTTATTCATTCATTTATTCATGCATTCATTCTATTTATATAGCCGCCCATCTCAGGGCAGTGACTCTGGGCAGCTAACAACAATAAAAGCATCTCTGAAGGATGATCATCCAACCTCTACTTGAAGACTTCCAGCAAAAGAGAACTCACTACTACATTTCACAGCCTGTTCCACTGCCTGACACCTCATATAGTCAGGAAATTCCTTCTGACGTCTAGCCTGAACCTCCTTCCTAGTAGTTTTAACCTACAGGTTCTCATCCTACCTTCTGGGGCAATAGGGAATAAGCCCACTCCTTCTTCTCTTGCACTCCCTTTCAGATATTTGAAGATTATCATCATCTCTCCCCTCAATCGTCTTTTCTGTAGATTAAAAAAAACTCCTTGACAATGAAGATATTGAAGTGGTGGACCGCTTCTGCCTCTTAGTATCAACCATCGACAGTAAAGGAACCAGTAATCAAGAAACACACCACAGACCAAGAACTATGAAGGCCTTGGAAAAATATTCAGTTGCTGTGAGGTGACTGTACCTACAAGGATCAGAATCATGCAAACCATGGTATTCCCTGTGACACTCTATGGAAGCAAACGTTGGACTTTGACGAAGCAGGATAAGAAGAGTATTGATTCCTGAAGTCAGGTGACCCCCGTGGGTGACATCAGCCCACCACCCTATTGGCCACTTTGGGCTGGTGTGGGCACACCCCCTCCCATCTCTACCTAGACACGGTCTCCCAGGGCCATTCAGCAGCAGACCAGCAGTGGCAATGGGGGGACAGCAGAGAGGAGAGACGTAGAGAGAGTGTTTGCCTTTGCAACCCCTGACCTGTCAGACTGCTTTGGAACATGGCTTTAGGGGTTTTCCACTCAAATACCTCTTCCTCTCAGAATTTTCCTTCCTATCTATTAATGGAGAGTGCAGAAACTCAGGTGGAAAGCTATGCAGTTCAGACAAAAAAGTGTAAATACTGGTGCCGAGAAGTTCTGTACTTGGAAATCTGTCACAACTGGTGAAAATCAGCACAGATACACAGGGGGGTCCACAGATGGGAGTCAACAGCGTCAAAATGGTGGCTGCAACCCAGCAATTCAGGCCCTGCACCCTTTTAATGTGCATTCTACACACTGCATGCATTGCACACATGAAAAAGAGGTGCAGCTTCAATCTCTCAATCATAAGCACTAGTTTGATGCTGCTCCCTCCCGCCCCAGCGGACATTCCCGTACCATTGTTGTTTTGTGAGAGGAACAACGATTAGAACTGTCCTCTACACACTGAAATCCCTCTGACCCTCCAAACTCTTCTGAGATTTCACAGCCATCCCCTCTATATTTCCAGCCTGATTCTTGCAGCCTTAAGGAATAGAAACAGAGTTACTGACAATGGCAGAAAAGACAAGATGCTCAGAAGAAGGACATTGGGGAGGAAAGTCAAAGCCAAATTAAATCTTCCCAATCTGATTGGACAAGCATAGAAAGGTTTTTGGCTGGGTATCCAGAGCCATCACTGTTGAAGGAACAACGCAAACCATGGATGCTCTTGCCCTTAGAAGTATTTATACCCAAGCCAGCCGGTGTAGCAAACCAACTACTCTCCAAGCAGCAGAAACCCAACACGAGAAGACCAGTGTGGACTCCCACTTCCGCCTAGGCCCTGCTCCTGTTTCCTCCGCAGCTCAGTGCCTGGAAAGACAGAGCTAGAAGTGCTTGGGGTATTGTACACTTCTAGTACAGACCTTGAAGATAGCACAGAGAAATGGACGAACCGGCTGAATGCAAAGTGGAAAGACAACAAAAAGAACAAAATGAGTTTCGATCTGACAGGTCTTCAGCCTGGTGACACGGGCTTCTACCTCTGTGCTGCAAGGTACACAGTGCATGAGGGAGGAACTGGGACTGGTACAAAACTGAGGATCAGAATAAACCTCCCCTGCTTTTCCTAACATCTTCTGATGTCATCTCCATGCACCTGTCATTCATTCAAACACCTGATGCCACTTTGAAACTTCACCTCTATCCACCATTTCCAATCGTAGGCCCTCCAGATGTGCAAGACTGTAACTTCCAGGCTGGCTAGGCATGATGGTGGTTGTGCTCCAAGGCATTCTGTAGCCATCTGGTTGGGAGGGGTCCAACACCCTGAGGACACCCAGGACAGCTTCAGTCAACCTCACTTGCACTGTCCCAGCATTAGCCCGAGCCTCCCCCTTTCCAAAATCGTGCTATAAGAACTCCATGGTAAGAGATACAGCCTCAATACCCACATTAATCCAAGCCATGATGGACCGTAGTTTTCCTGCTTTGCCTTACTGTGTGCTGAATTCAGCACTTGTGGGTCTTAGAGTTTGGCATGTTATTTATGGTTTATTCAATAAACCATGTTTAAACACACCAAGATGTATGCTCTATGCCAACACGCTCACCCAATGCCCTTTCCGGGACAGCCCTATTTCATTCATTAACATGATTCTGGACCTCTGCAGTGGGCAAAGACTTTATATCTTCCACGGAAGAAACTTAGATTCCACCTACATAGGTCTGGCATTTCAGCTATGGAGGTTTTCTTTTAAGTATGTGCCCGAGCTTTGCATGAGCAAAACATGTATCAGTGTGATGGTATATAAAGAAGCACGTTGGCATTTTTGCTTCTATCTTGCATTTTCTGCCAAAATGCAATGTAGTAGACTCAGCATCTCATCCTTCAAGCTCCAACCAGATAAGGCTCACTGTATTCCCTCAAGCAGTGAATAGGTTGGGCTGACACAGAGACTCACCCCAATTCACCCAGAAGAACTCTGTGGCTGAGGATCTTCCCAGTCTCACGCTGGACCTGGCAAAGGTTGTGCCACGTTGAAGTTCCTGCATGGAAGGAATGTGCTGCTCCACACTGAAAAGGTGGCAATGCTGGAGCCCAGGGAGCCTCTTTAGGAAAGGCACTGCGTAGCCAGGATCCCACTGCTGAGAAAAGCTGGTTGTCCTTTGAGTTTCTGTTTGTGTTGCGTCTCCAGGAAAGTCTTCAAGCTGGACAGATTAACAAAGTGAGAGCCGTTCTTCAAATATTTGCGTTTAAGGACTGTCAGGGGGCCAAGGAAAGTCACCAGCACTTTAACATTAACCTCTTCTTTGAATTATTTAAAGATATCTGAATTAAAAACACTCTTTGTGGGGATGACTTCATTTGTTTTTATGCATCTTTATTCCAACATGGATTATGGCTACAGAGCTCAACAGTTGGATGGGATCATGGCCTCTCTGGTTCTCAGAGAGGGGTTGAGCATAATGCTGGGAGCGACTGCATTGACTAGCTCATGCCAGTCCCAGTAGGCTTTTTCTACCCCTTTTCCCCTCTTTCCTTTTGCCACTGAAAGATTTTTAGTCAATGTTTGTAATGGGGGAGGCAGTTTAAAATGGAGAAGGGTTCACATGCTAAAAGTGGAAAGGGAAAGCCGAGCCTGACTTTTGCCAAAAGCCCCCTTTGCTTTGCAGCAAGATGGGTCAGCTGGACAGCTGGCAACCAAAGCCATAGATGTTGCTCAATGCAACCTGATGGGTGTGTGATGAAGCCTCTGGTGAGAAGCCCATGAAGGCTGGGAGCTTCGTAGAAGGCAGCCTCAATATGGAGAGTGCCGCTGTTGGGGTCAATCTAGTTTAGCGGGGCTTCCTTCCGAATAAATACTCATGTGCAGGGCCATTTCTCTCATGTACCAAATGGGCTAGATCTTCAGGGACTGTTGGAAGCTCTAATTCAGCAACAACTGCCAGCCAGAAGTGGCCTATCCAAAACCTGCACGCATACCCACACACGTCTCTTCCTAGGGGGAAGTCCCATGATACTCACTTACCTATCTGAACAAAGATGCTAAGAAAATGGGGCCAACCCGGAATTGTTGACTTCCGTGATTGTCTTCCATGCATGATGGCATCACAAACAGGGCCAGGAAATCGAGCACCATGTTGGGTCGTAGAGCACACAATGGGGGTCCATGGCTACAGGCAGGAAGTCACGGAGGGATCAGGAGGCCAAAAACTACCCCAGAGAGGGGAATAGAACAGGGAGGTGTATCAAAGTCACTGGGATCTATCTGAACACCCAGTGGGATGAGTTGCCCTCACTCATGTAACATCTCTACTCTCAGAGCACTTTTGAGTGACTTTGATACATTCAATTAGCTATCTTTGGCTACTTCTGAATAGAACTGTTCCCATGTCACTGACTCTCTTAGCCCCAGGGAACAGTGAGGAAAAAGGAATTGAGAAAGAGCTGCTCTTAATGATCAGGAGTTATTGGGGTGGGGGTGGGGGTGATTGCAAGGGTCTCATGAAAGATGGGGGTGCCATGAGATCGTGGTTCTTTTTCCCCTTCCAACTTCAATGGGCTCCAGTATTCTCACCCCACCCAAAGCCTCATGTTCCTCCTTGATCTCATGAACCTATCCTTATCTATTTCTCAGTCCAGCACTCAACAGGTTTACAGTCATCACTTGGCATTCTGGATTAAAGATAGCTTTTCCTGTATAAACCAACAGGGTCCTGCCACAGCAGTGACATTATAAAATTTATACAACATCACAATCTATTTGGGGAGCATGTAACTGGGGCAACATACTTCTGGATATTGCCATAGGTGTAGTTATGTCCATATAAGGTCCCACCCATTCCCTATTCATTGAATCATAGAATAAAAGGGACCCTAGGGATCACCTATACTGACTCCTCACTCAGTGTAGGATCCATTACAGCACTTATTTATTTGTTTGTTTGTTTGTTTGTTTATTCATTCATTTATTCATGCATTCATTCTATTTATATAGCCGCCCATCTCAGGGCAGTGACTCTGGGCAGCTAACAACAATAAAAGCATCTCTGAAAGATGATCATCCAACCTCTACTTGAAGACTTCCAGCAAAAGAGAACTCACTACTACATTTCACAGCCTGTTCCACTGCCTGACACCTCATATAGTCAGGAAATTCCTTCTGACGTCTAGCCTGAACCTCCTTCCTAGTAGTTTTAACCTACAGGTTCTCATCCTACCTTCTGGGGCAATAGGGAATAAGCCCACTCCTTCTTCTCTTGCACTCCCTTTCAGATATTTGAAGATTATCATCATCTCTCCCCTCAATCGTCTTTTCTGTAGACTAAAAAAACTCCTTGACAATGAAGATATTGAAGTGGTGGACCGCTTCTGCCTCTTAGTATCAACCATCGACAGTAAAGGAACCAGTAATCAAGAAACACACCACAGACCAAGAACTATGAAGGCCTTGGAAAAATATTCAGTTGCTGTGAGGTGACTGTACCTACAAGGATCAGAATCATGCAAACCATGGTATTCCCTGTGACACTCTATGGAAGCAAACGTTATACTTTGAACAAGCAGGATAGAAAGATTATTGATGCTTTTGAAATTAAGTGTTGGAGGAAATTTCTGAGAATACCATGGATAGCCAAGAAACCAGACAAACAGACCACAGAACAAATACACTTTTCACTCGAGGCACAAATGACCAGGCTCAATTTCTTCTATTTGGACACATGATATGACGACTTAGCTCTCTGGAAAAGTCTATAATGCTGAGAAGGTGGGAAGAAAGAGAAGAGGATGACCAGCAGCAAGGTAGATGGATTCTTACATCACCGATGGGTGCACCACTGGAAGACCAGAAGGGCCAAATTGGGGACAGATAATCCTGGAAAAGGTCTATCTACATGGTCACTAAGAGTTAACATTGACTTCATGCCACACGATCAATCAAACAATCAATCAGTCAAAACAACTCCCAGATCTTTCATCTGTTCTTCATACAGCTTGTTTTCCAGACCCTTCACACTCTTGGTAGCCCTCTACTGAACTCTCATGAATCTGACATACCTGAGACATGTATGTGAGGGCAAGGAAGCTTTTTTCAAACCTGGTTGCCCACAGATCTCAAGCAGTTGCTCTATGCACACATCTTCCCTGCTTGCACCTATCCATGGCACCAACATGTCCCAGCAACCTCTTTTTTCTTCGACGTCCTCATATTTCTTTCCATCCAATCTGCTGCCCGTGCCTGAAGCCCATGAAGCATTCCTTAATTGTTCTGTTCCAACAGTAGGGCCTTCCAGCTTCAGCCACAACAGTTTTCCTGTGGAGATACTCTGATATGCTTCACTGACCAATTGGTGCTGAACTCAGGTGACCCCCATGGATAACATCACCCCACTGGCTACTTTGGGCTGGTGTGGGCACACCCCCTCCCATCTCTCCCTGCATATTGTTTTCCAGGGCCATTCAGCAGCTGGCCAGGAGTGGCAATGGGGGGACTGCAGAGAGAAGAGACATAGAGAGAGTGTTTGCCTTTGCAACCCCTGACCTGTCAGACTGCTTTGGAACATGGCTTTAGGGCTTTTCCACTCAAATACCTCTTCCTCTCAAAACTTTCCTTCCTATCTATTAATGGAGGGTGCAGAAACCTCAGGTGGAAAGCTATGCAATTCAGACAAAAAAGTGTAAATACTGGTGCCGAGAAGTTCTGTACTTTGAAATCTGTGACAACTGCTGAAAATAAGCAGAGATATGCTGGGCTGTCCACAGATGGGAGCCAACAGCATGAAGATGGTGACTTCAACTTGGCAATTCAGGCCCTGCCCCCTTTTAATGTGCATTGCACACATTGCACACATGAAAAAGAGGTGCGGCTTCAATCTCTCAATCATATCCAGTAGTTTGATGCTACTCCGCCCCCCCCCCCCCGCCCCAGCGGACATTCCCCTACTGTTCATTTTTTGTGAGAGGAACAACCATTAGAACTGTCCTCTACACACTGAAATCTCTCTGACCCCCCAAACTCTTTTGAGATTTCACAGCCATCACCTCTACATTTCCAAACTGATTCTTGCAGCCTTAAGGACTAGAAACACACTTACTGACAGTGAGAAAAAAGACAAGATGCTCAGAAGAAGGACATTGGGAACTGCGTTCAAAGCCAAATTAACTCTTGCCCAATGTGATTGGACAAGCATAGAAAGGTTTTTGGCTGGGTATCCTGAGCCATCACTGTTGAAGGAACAGCGCAAACCATGGATGCTCTTGCCCTTAGAAGTATTTATACCCAAGCCAGCAGGTGTAGCAAACCAACCACTGCCAAAGCAGCAGAAACCCACCACGAGAAGGCCAGGCTGGACTCCCATTTCCGCACGGGGCCAGCTTCTGTTTCCTCCCCAGCTCAGGAGCGAAAGTTTCTGGGGGTTTCCTCCACCAGGCCCAGTCAGCCCTGGCCCCCCCACCCCACCCATTGCCAGCACGTGACCGGAAACCCAGCAGCTTCTGATCTCTCCCCAGCTGCTGCATTAGCAGCCCCAGGCTGAAATGGGTGCAGCACCTTTTCCCTCCGGCTGTGGGGTGCCTGAACTCCGCTTCTTCCATTCCCTCCTTGCCTTCTGGTGCGGTAAGTGCCGGGAAAGGGGCCTGGACCCCTTCCGTCAGCACAGCCCAGTTTTCCTCCAGAGTTCACTGTCCTCCACTGAGCTCATTCTGTCATAGTGTCTGGGGCTCCCCTCTAGCATCCCCAGCTGACCTTGCATTATCTTTCTCTCCTTCTTCTTCAGCATTTGTGGGCAGTGGCTCTGCCGTGACAGTGACCCAGACTCCACCCTTTGTCAAACACTTGCCAGGGAGAAATGTTTCTTTCAGCTGTTCTGTTGCTGATAACCAAAACTATAATTTCTACTGGTATCGCCAAGTGCCTGGAAAAACAGAGCTAGAAATCCTTGGGTCCTTCTACACTTATAGTACAGACCTTGAAGATAGGCCAGAGAAGTGGACAAAGCGGCTGAAAGCAAAGCGGGAAGCAGGAAAGAAGAAAATGAGTTTGGATCTGACAGGTCTTCAGCCCGGTGACACAGGCTTCTACCTCTGTGCTGCAAGGGACACAGTGTATGAGGGAGGAACTGGGACTGGTACAAAACTGAGTATCAGAAAAAGCCTCCCCTGCTTTTCCTAATTTCTTCTCATGTCATCTCCATGCACCTGTCATTCATTCAAACTCCTGAGGCCACTCTGCAAACCTCACCTCTATCCACCATCTCCAATCATAGGCCCTCCAGATGTGCAATAATGTAACTTCCAGGCTGGCTAGGGATGAAGGTGGTTATGCTCCAACATATCCAGTAGGCATTTGGTTGGGAGGAGTCCAACACCCTGAGGACACCCCAGGCTGCTTAAGTCAACATCATCTGCATTGTGCCAGCATTGGCCCATAAGAACTCTGTGCTATGAGATACAGCCTCAATTCCCATATTATTCCAAGCGATGATGGACAGTAGTTTTCTTGCTTTGCCTTAGTGTGTGGTGAATTCAGCCCCTCTGGATCCTACAGTTTGGTTTGTTAATTATGGTTTATTCAATAAACTGTCATTAAACACACCAAGATGTATGCTCTATGCCAACACGCTCACCCAATGCCTTTTCCAGGACAGCCCTATTTCATTCATTAACATGATTCTGGACCTCTGCAGTGGGCAAAGACTTTATATCTTCCATGAAAGAAAGATATAAAGTCTTTAGAATCAGCCTACATAGGTCTGGGATTTGGGGTATGGAAGTTTTCTTTTAAGTGTGTGCCCGAGCTTTTCATGAGCAAAACTTGTAGAAGGGTGAATGTATATGAAGAAGCACGTTGGTATTCTTGTTTCTATCTTGCATTTTCTACCGAAACACAATGTAGTAGACTAAACATCTCATCTTTCAAGCTCCCTCCACCTAAGGCTCATCGTATTCCCTCAAGCAGTGAATAGGTTGGGCTGACACAGAGACTCACCCCAATTCACCCAGAAGAACTCTGTGGCTGAGGATCTTCCCAGTCTCACGCTGGACCTGGCAAAGGTTGTGCCACGTTGAAGTTCCTGCATGGAAGGAATGTGCTGCTCCACACTGAAAAGGTGGCAATGCTGGAGCCCAGGGAGCCTCTTTAGGAAAGGCACTGCGTAGCCAGGATCCCACTGCTGAGAAATACCGGTTGTCCTGTCTGTTTCTGTTTGTGTTGCGTCTCCAGGAAAGAGAGTCTTCAAGCTGGACAGATTAACACAGTGAGAGCCATTCTTCAAACATTTGTGTTTAAGGATTGTCAGGAGGCTAAGGGAAGTCACCAGCAACTGCTTGATCTCATCCACCTATCCTTATCTGTTTCTCATTCCAGCACTGAACCAGCTTACGGTCATCACTTGGCATTCTGGATTAAAAGTAGCTTTCTCTGTATAAACCAGCAGGGTCCTGCCACAGCAATAACATGTATGAAACCTATACAACATCACAATCTATTTGGGGAGCAAGTAACTGGGGCCACATACTTCTGAGTATTGCCATAGGTGTAGTTATATCCAGATAAGTTTCTGCTTCTTTCCTCTGTTCTTTGAACAGCATCTCTGCCCCATTTCCCTTTCCACATTAATAATAAGTCCAAGATCCTTTTTCTTCTCTCCTTCCCATTTTTAAATTAAATTGACCCAGATGGAAGTTTGCTCTTAATACTATTCTTATTTGCTTTTAAATGAATAGCTCACATAAATGTGCATGTATTTCTGTATTAAAAAGATTGCTGTGAAGGTGTATTTTCTGAAGCTCCATACGGAAAAGGGACAGTTTCTTAAAATGTAAGAAAACATGTTCAGATTTAATCAGCCTGCCACTCATTGCCAGAAGGAAAGGCTATTTTGAAATATTTTCTTTCTCAAGTTTAGCAAAACAGAATCTTCTTTCTTATTATAGTAACTTTGCAAAATGACTCCAAAAATGAACATGTTCAACTTCCAACATAGAGAAACGCCTGCTTTAAAAGATGTACTGACGCTTTTATTTCAGTCCAGCAACCAAAACAGACACTGAGTTTAGACATGTAAGCCACTCTTGGTTTAAATCATGGTTTACTGAGTAACCATAGTAACTTGGTCTACACAACGCTAAACCAGAGATGGGTGGCTGGGTAATTGGTTTAATGGTAGTAGCAGGGCCAGTGTCCGCAGATGGGAACTAGTCATGTCCTGCCCAAAAACAGAGCTATGGTTTTCTAGGATTTAGGGTTATGCTTTTTTTTTCCTGTGTGTTTTTGCAGGTATTGAATCAGTCTTAAGGCCTCCACCATAATTTCTTCCTTCACAGTGGTGGGAATCTACTGACATTTAGCAGCAGAGATGAAAGAGGCCTTCAGGGGCCACAACTGGCTTAAGAGTCACAGCTGTCCCATACCTCTGCATTGCCTCAAAGGGGCAATCAAAGGGGTACCTAAGGATTTGGAGACCCAGTGAAGAAGCCATGAAGCTTAGCCAAGCCTCAGCAAACTACATCACAATTTGGCAATGGTGAACCCAGTCTAGTACCAACTTCCAGTTGCTTGCATTCCTACTGAAAACACAAAATCTCACCCAGAGATGGCAAGCATCTGTTAAACTGCTAGGATAAGCCACTTTTAAGTTTTCTCTTCATCAACGTGCTACAGCGGAGGCAGCAGCACATCTGTGCTGCCTGTACAGCCTCAGATCTCTCAGGAATCTTCCTGATGTAGTCAATTGGCAATTAAAGCTTTGACAGATTAATCATATTAGTGCCCTGTTCCAGCTGAGGTTAGTCATAACAAACCATTTTCTTCCATTTGTTCAATGGAATGTGCAGCTGAATCCTCTCTGCTTACCTGGCAGCCAATTTCACTTGCTTCAGAGCGGCTCACTTTCATGTAATTCTGGAGGCAGCATTCCATCAGACGCATGGAATGTCCTTTGTAAAAACGTGGGGAAAGTGAGGCAGACATCCAGCTAATAATCCTAACTGGGGCCACTGAGCTGGTTCGCACCCAGTTCATCGCTTTACTTCTACAGTAGATGGTAAGAACCATTTAACAATCAAACCCACTTACTCATAAGCAGACACCAATCAACTTGAATGGAAAGATGAAATTGTACCCATGTTCTAACAGTTGCTCCTTCAGTTGCTCTCTCCACAAACTATTCTGACAGTGACTCGTGCCCTTATCACCACATAGTTAGACTACTATAATGCAGTCTGCATGAAGCTTCCTTTCAAATGACCCAGAAATTGCTGTTGGTTCAAAATGCAGCAGTTTGGTTACTGGCAGGGACTACTGGCTGTGCAGCACAATCATGCTACAGTCACTGTACAATAGTGGTAGCCAAAAGGCTCCTGTTAAACCTATAAAGTCCTACAGGTCTTGTCTCCCACTTGCCTTCAGAACTGTCTTCACCGATCAGAATTGGCTGCCCGATATGTTTATCCCAAGAGGGGATATATGGGGTCCCCACCCCTCAAGTGGTTGAGTGGATGGGGGGGCTAGAGGAATATTTTCTCATTGGTGGCCCCAATATAATGGAATAGCTTAGCTCTTGAGGTCTGTTGGGTGCCCACCCTGCTTTCCACAAAGCTCTTGAAATGGTCCTGTTCAGGCAGGCATCCAGGCACTAGCGGCGGGGTTGGATCATCTGTTTTGATTTTGCTTTATTATTTTGGTGGATGGGTTTGGATTCTGGTTAGAAGTTTTAAGTTGATCAGATGATATGGATCTGAATTAATGAAAGTATAGGAGTGCAGTGGCATTTTAAAGTGTTTAGTGTACTTTAGTCATGTAAACCTTTATCAGGATACACATTCTGTAAGAATAAATCAAGAAAGAACGGAAGCTCTGCATCTCCGAATGATCGTCAATGATGCTGTCATGGTAAACACATCCAACTCATTCTGGAGAAATATGAGGCTGGATCTAGATCACTTGCCCTTTCAACATTAGCAGTAATAACACGATATGAATTTGACAATATAAGGCAGAAATAACATTTGATAGAGCTACCACGGCAGAAATACAGATCACTACTAGATAGCAATAAAGAGATAAAGGAACCTCAGTCATCCCAAATTTTTCCAGTCTGGATATGTTCACCCTAACATTTGACAACTCAAGCTCTGGTGAAATCTTCTAAATTATGAACAGGGGCACTGATGAAGGATTCAGGTTAAACCCTTAGCTAGCAAGAAAGACCAACGTGGAATCAATGATCATAAGCACAATTGTGGCGTTGGGCTCAAGGTGGTGGTCCAGAGTGGGAGTGGGGAGGCTCAGATCCTAGTCTGCCTTCAGCCCCTGAAGCTCATGGATGACTTTGGGCTAATCAATCTCTTTCAGCCCAGGTTGTTGCGGGGAAAATGGGAGGAAGGGGCACTATGTACATGGTCTTGAGCTCCTGAAGGAAAGGCAGGATATAAATCTAACAAGCAAAAAACTAGATTTGGATGCAACCTTTATCAGGCAGAGGGCTGCGCTTGAAATAGTACTCTAGTGGGCAGGCCAGGATACAAAACAAATTGGATTAAATGTAAATGAACTATAGATCAAATTAAGTTAAAGACATAAATGTGAATCATCCCATGGGTTTAATAATTTCCTCCCTCTGTCACATTAAAATAACAACTTGGCAACAATTCTTAGAGGGGCTCTGAGATTGCATGCAACCTATGGCTATAATATAATTCATTGAATGTCACCACTGTCTAGGTTCACACTGAGCCATAAACTATGTTTTACAAACCACAGTGGCAAAGCAGAATGTGAAACAGACATACTGTATGTGTCATGACACCACACTGTCCTCATATGCTAAGCAAACATAGATCATCATCTTGCAACTGGCTCTAAGAAGATGTGAAAATGAACTTATACCTGACCTATGGTCAGGAGCCAGTTAAAGAAGGCTATCTCAACCGGGTGCACTCAATGGGTGTCAGACCACAACTCCCATCAACCTCAGCCAATACACTGGGAGGGAGGGATGGGTGGGTGTTGTGGTCCTCCTCTCAAGGGTACTGGATTGAGGAAGGCCAGTTTAAAACATTCTTCCATGATCCCCTTTCCACCACTTTAGAGCCACAGCCTTGCATTCCAGCCACACATTCCCACATCCTCTGCAGAGAAAAAGTACTTCATGCTTCGGGTCCATAGTGCCACTTGTAAAGGCATGGTGCTTAGTTAGTGCAAGAGGGAACGTAATGCATAACTTAGCCTGAAATCAGTTTTCTTCTCTTTTGCTTGTACTGTCGTAGCCTGGAAAGCCACAGAATGGAACAAGCAGCCTGTGTCAGGCCCAGCCCAAGAACAATGATGAAACAGTCCAGTCCAGTCGAGTTCCTTTATTTGCTGACACCTTATACACAGAATCTTGCCAGACTAAATCTGTACTACAGCAACTAGTGGATATACCCTGGGGGATTATGGGAGTGGCTATCCTGAACCTCTTTCGCTTCCCACGCTCCCCCTGCGGACTATGCTGCCTCTTGCCTCCTGCCCCCTCCTGGAATGCACCTCCTCGTAGATACATTCCATCACATCCTGCTAGATTGAGGCTGCCAAAGTCTGAATACACAAAACTCAACTGCTAATGTTGTTGCCATCTTGCAATTGTCTGGACTTTTGCAGCCTCCATCTGCTAGTTGTGGGTATGTTGGAGCAGCAGACGGAAGCGTTGCAACGTTGTTCGGCTGTGGAAATGGTTTAGAAACATTCTAGATCCCTCCCGCAAATGGCAGAATGTGATGGCGTCTTGACTAGGGCTACCAGAGCTGGCCTACAAAAATCCACACAATTATGAAATGGTAGCAAAGAATTCAAACTGGCAGAAAAGCCTTGTAGTTTTAAACCATGAATTATAACCCAGTATATTCCTTGAACTCAGCCATTCTGATTTATAATAAATCATGATTCAACAAGCCATGACTTAGCCTTATGCTATATTAGGAACCTCTAGGGGTAAAGCTCCAGCAAGGGCTCAGGACTCACCACTCAGGTTTCAATTTTCAAAGAGAAGAGGAAATATGTCTTTTGCTTAAAGTAGTGATGGACAGAAAAATTCTCCTGCACCTTTTCCTTACCAGTTCTCATTTAATCTGTTGAGAGGGAGATGAGGAATTTTGCAAATGTTCTCAAGAATGGAGTGTGGCATTCTTGCATCTCTTTAGCTACGATGTAGCCAAGGGGGAAGAAGGCATGGTCTTCCTTTCACTGTTCACTTCTCATCTGCTCTGCACCCTCCTTGGCTTTCCATGTTTCCCCAAAGGAAGATTTTATGAATCAACTCCTTCTATTGTTTGTTTGCTTGCTTGCTTTAAATAGTCCTACCACTCCTGACACTATTCAGAAGGAGTCCTACACCCTTGAGAAACTGTTAGGGGATTTCTCTTTCTTTGGGAAAAAAATGAAAAAAATTATCCACCTAATACATTTGCCCACAAAACGCTCTCATTTAAAGGGTAGCATTACAGTCTGTTCTATTTTGAACTTTAATATGAGTCAGAGCAGAGAGAGGTCCAAACCTTTCCTTGATATTGCTTATAAATAATGTACCTATAGAAGCACCAGGATAGAAACACTCCTTTATTTTTCTGCTTCTTTCATTACATTTTTTCTTCCAAAAAGGATGACACCTCTCTGTTTCCTTAAACTGTTTTTTTTTACTCTGCTTGAAAGTGACCATCTTCAGACTTTGTGAATTCCTGCTCACCAAAATGTGAATAAACTATCCAAAATCTGAAGATGAATTTTTAGACGTGCAAGCCCAGCATTAGTGATTTAAGATTTTTAATAGCATACTGTGCTGTATGCAAAGGGCAGGGGTTTAAAGGAGTGGAGAGTTCAGAGTGTACAAAATTTGATGTGTAATCATATATGATCATCTCAGCTTTTAAACAGTCATGAGAGGAAATTTGATAAGGGGTAAGCAGTTGCTGGCAAAGAATATTAAACTATCCAGGGTGGTAAAAAACTAAAAGTGATTGTGAAGAACCCCCAAAGAATCTCTAAACCATGTGAATGATCAACCAAATGATAAATGAGATACAATTTAGATAAATGTAAAATTATGCAGATTGGGTTGATACCCTCTCCCTTCAAATATGCACTCACGGCGTCTGAGCTATCTGTAACTAACCAGGAGAAAGATCTTGAGGTCATAGGGGTAGCTCAAAAAAGATATTCACTCAGTGTGGCAGCTTTGAAAAAGACTAAGTATTGATGGGAAAGGGACTGAAAATAAATGCTAACACTGTTATGCCCTTATACAAATCTGCATGTGGAACAGTGTGTCTACCTCTGGTTGCTACCCTTGAAAAAGAATATAATAGAGCTGGAAAAAGTGCAGAAGAGAGGAGCCAAAATTATCAAATGACTCAAACTGCCTTTTCTACATTACGAAACACTAGGATGAGGCATCATTTGTCTGACTGGAAAAAGATTCAGAACAGACCAAAGGGGTGGGGGAAAAACTTTATTGAACAAACAATTAATTTGTGGAATTCATTACTGTAAGACATAGTGAAGGCCACTAACTTCAATTGAATAAATTCTTGGAGGACAGTTCCATTAGGGACTATCAGTCTTGAAGACTCAATATTATTTCCAGGTTGGGGCACCGTACCTCCACATTCCAATTTCAAGGGAACAGTGACAAGAGAGAAGTACAGCTCTGTTTCCTGCTGGTGAAAATCCTTTGTTTGTGTGGCTACAGGTCAGGGTAAAGAAACTGAAATCGAAGCAGCAAAACTATTTAAAATCAGCTTTTCCCAACTTAATACCTTCCCGTCAGGAAGGGTTTGGACCCTATCAACCAATGGCGTTTGTGGTCATTCTGGTTGAGGAGGATGAGATTGGCCATCCAATACATCTGGAGGGTACCAGATTGGGAATGGCTTATCTAAGTTGAGCTTTACATCTGAACACTCTTTATATCATAATGGGCAGCCTGGCACCCACCAAATTCAGGGGAATACTATTCCCCCAGATTACTATTTCTGTTGGCAACCTAGCTGGGGCTGATGGGAATTTGAAGGTACCAGATTTCCTCTCCCTGTATTTCCTTAAGAAGAGTTGATTTGGAAAAAATCCCAGGAAATATAAATGGTACAAAACAAGAAACTAACTCAATTTTTGTTGTTAGTTGCCAGATTTACTATAGCAGAACACTGGAAAAGTAAAGTACATCTTTCTTTAAATAAATGGTATTTACAAGTGTGGGAAATAGCATTGGCTGAAAAACTAATACAGCAGCAAAGTCTCTTGAAGAATCCTTTAATTAAAATATCATCTTATTCATATTTGATCTCCATTTTTCCTTCCTTCCAGCCCAATGGAAGGTGAGAAAGAAATTATATAATGTGGCTGAGACTCTATCATCTTTACAAAAGCTAGACCACCTTAATTTGCCATGGCTGGAGAAACTGGCAAAAGAAAGGCAGAGTTTAAAAATGAGCTGGATCCAGCCAGAGGCTGCAGAGAAAAATATTTCAGGAAAAAAAAAATTCCAGTGCATCCTTATGGGAGAGGCAGTTGGGCAGAGGCAATTGGACAATGCTGCTGACTTCTTCATACTTATGTTCCCCTCCCTCCTGGTCATATGATCCAGAGAATAGCTGCTGCTAAGGGGTGAAAAGTATTTGAGAAACTTGATTCTATGGCCTTTCCCTACCTTATTTTTAGTAATATCAATAAAATAATTCCTAATTGATTACCTCGATCTATATCAATGCCTTTCTGGATATAAATATTGAATATGGATGTTGAAAATGATGCATCTGTCTTTAAAAATATAAATATATTTATATATACTTAGATCATGATTTTGTTTTTTGCTTTTGTATAATTCTGCTGATGTGTTTTTTTTAATTCTTACATTGTTTTCAGTGTCTCGTCGAGCACAATATCTTTAGATAACTTTAGAAGTCATCGTCCAAACGTTTTCTCTGCCATCTCAAGGGGATCAAAGAAAGAACCATTGAAATGATGGCAGCTCACTGATGGAATGGCCTTTCAGGACACGCTCACCTGTTGCATTTAGGTACCCAGCAAAAATATATCCAATCTCTCAGACTTTTCAGAATCACTAAGGATCAGCTTCCTACCAGAGGACACTTTTTATTTTACCAACTGAAAGGGCTGCTGCTGTTTCCTTTTGCTGCATTAGCTTGTATTTTTCTTGTTTTATTGTTGCTGACTCTTACTACATTGTTCACCGTTCTGAGAACAGCAATTTATCTTGAAGAAATGTTGGGGTACAAATTAGTTAATATATCTCTCCCACATCTAATAAAGAATTCCTTTCCTATTTTAGCAAAATGGCCAGCTTGGTTAGTGCCTGGTTTCTACCAAACCGCATTATGATGAAAACTTGAAACGATTTTGCTGGGAGTTCCCTTACTCTGCATGCATGCCCACATAAGAGATTGAGAGAAAGGGAGAGCAAAGAGTTTTCAGGAAATCAGCAGCACCCACTTTCCTTTCCACTGGCAGCCCCCTCAAGGTCAAGATGGCTTTATTTATTTATTTATGTATTTCAATTTATATAGCTGTCCATCTCACTTATGCGACCTAAGTAGAGGGCTGGCCCAGTTCCATCTAGGGTGCTTCCAACATCTGCTCTCCTCTTATTATTGGTTTATTTATTATTTATTAATCCAATTTGCATAGCTGCCCCTCTCACAGAAAAGTGACTCTGGGCAGCTTACAACAACCTCTTTCTCAGTCATACTCACACGGTCAGTGTCTGGGTGTATGAAGGGGGAGCAAAATGTTGATGCCCTGGTACTTTCTCGTCACATTCTCCATTGGTTCACTCTAGTCCCAGTCCTGCTGATCTTCTCCAATCAGTTGACTCTGTGACTAGTTTTCTCCTCCTCATCACTGGTCAGCAGTAACTCAGCACTACAACTTGCCAGCCAATTGCAGGACAAGGCACCACAGCTGTCAGCCAAGGTGGACGTTGTAGCCATCATTCTTGCCAATTCCCTAGGTAGGCAACTTTAGGACGTTCAATTACGATGAGAATGCCTTGGAAAAGTAAACAGGGTGAGCTGCAGCACTGGCTGAATGGCAATCAGAATAGCGATGTTGCATTAGCAACACTTAGAAACCTACAGCCCACTGATTCAAGGGGGTAGCTACATACTGCAAAGGAAACATACTGATACTGGCAGGAATACAGTCTGTTACAAAACTAATTGTTACAGTTATATGCCTCCCCACATTGATCCTGAAAAACACTTCACTTCTGCATAGGCAACATCAATTCCACAAATGCAGCCAAACGTCATGCATGCTCAGAGTCTACCATCCATTTTTCTAATAACTGCTCTCAAACACACAAGTTCATGCTTGCACACATATATTTTTGTTTAATTTTGCAGACTAACTGTGGCTTGGAAATGCAAGAGCAGACCAGGTATTTAGCTGTTTTGTTTTACTGTTCTCAGGCAGCTGGCAATTCTCAATTACACATTTAGAAATATTGAGAATTGATTAAGGATTCATCAGAAGGACATAACCAGGAGGCATCTGGGAGCAGTTGCCCATTCAGAAACATAGATAATATCCTGGAGTATTTAAAGAAAAGGCAGGAACATTTAGCAGGAAATAGAGTATGAAGGATACATAGAAATGTGCCAAGATGTTGTAAATAATCAGCATGGCTTCCAACTATCTTCTGCTATTTAAATTGTCATATATTTTCAGTGTTCTAAGCAACTGGATGCACCTAGCTGACCTTGGCTGATCTTGAAAAATCTAAGGAAGGTCAGACCTGATTAATACTTGGATGGGAGATCACCAGGGAATCCCAGGGCTATAAAACAGTTTGGGATTTAAAAATAATAATAATAATAACAACAACAACAACAACCTAGAAGAAAGCAATGGCAAACCACTTCTGTACTGTTGCCAAGAAAATTGCACAGACATTGACATGAAGCAGCTGCGTTTGTGGGTCAGGAAGGGGAAACTGGTGGATGTGGTGTTGCATCTTGCCTCTTGCCTTTTTTGACCCCCACCCCCGTGGACACCACTGACATGAAGTCAGCATGAGTTTGTCTTGATACAACATTTTAACTTTCCAATGAGAAGCCCACTATTCAACTGTAGAGGTGGGACACTGGAGATTCTTGGAGGACTCTATGCTTTTTGGAGATCAGGCTGGGTCATGATAGAGTTAGAGATCTGAGGAAGAAAGGGGGGAAGGTATTGCAACAACAGATAAAAAGCTGCATTATTTATTTAATCATTAGGCAATGTTTCTGACATATTGCTAAACTAGGGGGTTGGATATAAATGCAGGAAAAAGGCAGGAGTTTGCAGGAACAAATTCTCTGGAAGAGTTTTAGTAGATGAGAGAAATCCCCAGTGCTCTTCTTTATGAAATGAAGAAAAAGACATAATTAAAGAAACAACAGCTTGGAGATTCACTGTGTTAAAATCCAATATCTACACTGGGGCAGAGAATGGGGAGACAGAGTGCCACCCTCCTTCCCATTTTAAAGTTCAGATGAACTTCTTTTATTTGCTTTCCAAGAGTAGACTTATAAAGCACTTCTATCATTTGGAATGATTCTACAAAATAATTTTAACTAGATGAAATTATTTTAAAAGCTCCTAAGCCACAGAGGCACATTTGCTGCACTTGTTAATTGCTGCACACTCCCTCCTTATTTAAATTCTTATATGTTTATTGCTTATTTACTGTATGTTTATCCTACTTTTCAGATAATTACTATCTTCAAAACAGGCTTGCATCAACAAAAGCAAGACAGAGAAGGAACGACTTTGCCAGCGGGCTTGCAAAGTAAGTATGCATGACTCACAAAGGAATATATGATAAAACAGTTGAAAAAGAAATAAAAATGAAATGGAGATACATTAATAGAAAAAAGGAACTTATTTGCCAGAAAAAAAGTTTTAGCTATATTTAAAAAAAAAAAAATAGTTTTACCATATATTAATTGGTGCATTTCTCTGGTTTGACTGATGATGTGCTATTCCTGCTATGGGTGAAACTGCCATAGTACAGAAACAAGAAACTACCTGCGCATTTAATACAGCTCGCCATTGGTGTTCACATGCAAAAGAGTGAACACCTTTGCAGGAAACCAACAGCTTCCGTTTTTCTCTTACTTTAGAAAAGCTTCCATTTTCAGTTAGTTCAAGACTGAGACGGCTGCGGTTGTGGCTCAGTCTGCCTCTGTGCTCATCCAGTGCCTCCTCTTCTTCTTTGCCCAGCAGTGTGGTAAGCATTGGCACACCTAAGGATGGGGGGAAATGTGCATCTCATCCAATAATATTGGGACATCCTTTCCAACACAGGACGGGCAAGTTGCTCTCCTTCTTTCTCCCTTTCCCTCCTTCTCTTCATCATCAGGGCAAACCTCCTTTAGCCATGTGCCACGCCCACTGATCTCTTCTCTTTTCCTAGGTTTGGTGAGCAATGATTCTGGAGCGACGTTGACCTAGCTGTCACCTCCTGCTGTACTACTGAAGGGGAAGGACTAAAATTGGACTGCCCCATCAACCAATGCTATGTATACTGGTACCATCCGCTGCCTGGACAGATAAGCCTCCAGTATCTGGGCACTTTCACTCTCTCTCTGAAAAGGGCCCACAAAAGCTGGAAGACCTAGAAGACGAGCAGTTGTGGAGTCAGTTCAGTGGCTGAGTGGAAGGCAAGGACTGGATTTGGAATCTGAAGGACCTCCAGTGAAGTGGCTTTTTGTGCTGCCATGGATCAGTGAGTGGAACAGGAACAGGGGCTGGCAGAAAGCCAAGGAGCATCTGTCCACTCCTTGTTCTCTCAGCATGGGATGCAAGTCTCCGCACACAAGGGAGCCACTTTCTGCCCTCTGCCTACCTGAGCCATCTCAGTCCAGAGCTGCCTCATGACCCACAGCATACAAAAAGGCACTAGCTGGCCAAGGGGTTGGAGGACCCGAGTCACATCCTAGCCATTTCTACAGAGGGGGAAGGAGCTTCAACGCTGATTTCTAGCCATCTAGCCATCTTATCATCATTCTTGATTAGACTTCACCAACCTGATCCCTCCATCTCAGTGACTGGAGATTCTGGGAGTTGTAGTTTCAGTACATCTGGAGGGCATCAGGATGGGCTGGGCTGTTCCAGGCCCTATTTCTCCTTGATTTGCTACAATTAATACCCCTAGGTCCTATTTCTCTCCCTCTGTATGCTAGGGTAGGTAGTTCTTTCTACTCCAGGGGAATCACTGGATGCTAACTTTCCCTTTCCCTCTTCAATTGACCATTTTTACCCTACAAGAAAGCTCACAGCTCTACTCTACCTTTTCTGCTATGGAAAATTATTGGATTCATACATCATATTAAGCCATGGTTTGTTCAATTACTGTGTACTGAATAAATCACAGTGGCTGGGTTTATGCTGAATTAAAACTAAGTCAACCCCACTAAGACATAGTGCAACAACAAAGCCCGGCCCTAGAATTAGCCCCTCAACACGTGATGACGGCGGCCCATTTGCAATACCTTCCACAAACCATCTGTTCCAAAAGTAAGTCCCACAGCTTTCATGGAGAATCAATTCCAGGCAGGTAAGTGGATATAAGATGGCAGCCTCTGACAGCTTCAAAAGAGTAGACAAATAAAATGGAACTTTCCTAGTCTGGTGCAGTATACCTCTTTTGTGTTCCAAGTGGTGGATCAGGACCCAGTGCTGTATCTCAGCCAGCCCATGATGGGTTGCTACACCAACACTACCACTACAAAAATGTATACTTTAATAATCAGTTTGAGCTAAATGTGGACCACTAATCTGAAAAGGTTGAGAATTCCTAAATTAGACAAACAAGGAAGGAGAAGGCTGTTCCCTTTGGGTTAATACCTGGTCATCAGGTGTTGAAAATGGATAGCTGAATTAGACTTCCCTACCCACCTTTAACAGGGCTCTGAAGTGCTGCCCTAGTTACTGGAAAATGGACTAGAGGATGCTTCTTCTCTCTGAAGTCCTGTCTCTTTTACAACAGCACTTCTGAAATCCCTGCCTGCTAGGTAGGTCTACACAGGGAGAGGGAGAGGGAGAGGGAGAGAGGGAGAGAATGAGACTAGCTATACTTACAGGAGGACAGTCTCTGGAAGCAAAGCTAAGAGGAATCTGTGGCTTCCAAACAGACATGGTGAGGCTGCTTCAGAGTTTCTGCAAAGCAGTCAATTGCTGTGGTATACAGGGACACACCATGATACAATAGCAGGCACTGCCTTTACAAAAATCTCCTGTAGTGGGAAAAATGAAAACTTGGTTCTACCTTTGAAGCATAAGCAAACCTAAGAGGAAGCAGACAGTTGACTCTTTCCTCCCTGGAAACATCTAGAAAGACATTCGCTGAAGCTGTTGTACAAAATGCAACTGTGATCTTGAACAAGAAAGAAGGGGAGGCGCAGGGATAGAAGTGCTAAATTTTCCCTACTATTTTTTATCCAGTTCAGACCTTCTCTCCTTCATACTGTTTCTTTTTCTATGTACATAAGAAACTCAGTGGAAATTAGGCCTGCCTAATGCTGGATAGAATCAGGTTGCATAACCACTTAAGCTGACGTAGGCTATTTTTTACCCAGTTCTTTATCTGTGTAAACTTTCAGAAGACAGTCAGTAAAACAATGATAAACCTACTGTTTCTGCAACTTTGGTCCTAAACCGAAGCATAAAACTACTGTACCTCATATCATGCCTTTGTAATGAGGACATGCTGCCCTTCAAACTAAATAAATATTTCAGTGTAATAAAGAGAATTATCTTTGAACAACAAGTGTAAAGCAAACTAAACACATATAACAATTAAGCTCACAGATCATGCTGAATCTTAACATTAGCTTTTGGCCAACCCAAATCATACATCCATATGTATTGCAGACTGGCCAGAATGGGTTGGGACAGCATCTTGTCTAGTCCAGCATCACTAGCCACAGTTCCATTCTGAACCAAATAAGCAGACATAAATAAATGGGCTTAGGTGCCCTCGCAATGTCTTTGGACTTCACTGAATATAATGGGACTGCCTCTCATCTGACCTAAAGGTAATTGATGGTACACTTAGTCAATTTGCTCAAAATAGGCAATACGTTAATGAGCCTATGCAGCCAAGAACACTTTGAGGCCACCCCAAATCAGTCCAAGAGAATTGTTTTTATGTGATCAAATGATACCTTTTCTGGGTCCAAGCTTTGTGTGCATGCACAGCATGGCTGACCATGGTACATCAAGCCAACTTTGAACAAGATAGGTAGAAAAGGTTAAGTTAATCTTGCCTATGCACCCAAAACACCTCTGGGCGACTACATCATGTAACCACTTATCCAAAAAAGTGGCCTTAATATGGTGGGACTGTTTCTCACCCAGCCCAAGTCTTTTGGTACATGCATGACACAGTCAGTTGTAGCACATCAAGCTAAATTTGCTCCAAATAGATAGAAACAAAAAGGGAAAAGGGCTCATACCTTAGCAGGTCGCAGTACCTATTTGACCTAGGCTGATCCCCAAATCTAAGCAGGGTTGGACTGGTTAGAATTTGGATGGGGACTAATCAGCACTTTGACCTGGAAATATATAGGGAGCATGGATGTTATGTGGCTCAATCTACAGTACTACCTTCAGTTAATAGGCTTTTTTTTCTTATTGGAGGAGTTGAAATATAAGTATCATTTGCCAGACAGAGCAGAGAGGCAATATCTTCAGTTAAAACAATTTTTGACATGATCTAGATATGGGCCAGCAAGCTTAAGTGCTTCTCTAGCTCTAGAGGATTTAACATATTGTTTATAATAATAAGCCTGTAACAGCTATTTATAAAAGGCTATTAGAATACATTAAAGTAGACATTCAAGAGTATTGGGAAATATTTGGTATGTAAGCATCAATGTTTATCACTTTTCTATCCTCTGGGCATCTGTATGTCACATTTCTGTATGTTTAAAATTATGATTAATTCAACATCAGCAACAAAATTATTTTGCATGTAGATACCTATCTTTTTTTTAAAGGAAGAAATTGATGGTTTCAGTTCACCGTTGGAGATGTTGTGCTTGAAAGGCAACATTGGTTCACGTGATGTCATTATGTGCTACAAGGGTCCTTTCTGGATAGAAATTGTTTTACATATTAATTCTGTTCTCAAAGACTCATCATTTTTTATAGAGGCTTATGTTCCTTTGAATTATATATCAATGGTTTGGAAACTAACAGGAAGATAATGGAAATAAATATTGTCTGCTTTTATGATCACCAAAAAAGGATACTATAAAGCTGGAAGAACATCCATTTGCCATCAATTATACAATGGTCTAAAGAACTCGTCTCTCTTTCTATATTTGAGCATAGGTTTTATCACCAGGAGTCCAGTTTGGAGGACTGTTTAGAAATTTGGACCATGCATATGAGTTTATAAGCTTTTCTTTTATATTGTTAACAGTATCAATAATTTAATTTACGATGTGATATGACTGTATGATTAGTTTTATTTAGTACCTAAGAGGTGTATGCTTTGTGGTTTTTCTTTCCTTTTCCCTACTTTCTTTTGAGTATACACATACATACAGATGACAGTGGGACTGTCTTCTGATTAGACATAGGTTTGGATTGAAAAAAATACCAATTTATAATAGTGATCCTTATCATAACATAAGGTCTTCTCCGCCTGTCAGTTAAAATGCAATCCCCCCATTCTTGATCTGGCATATAACAATGCCAACATAAAATTGATAGTTGACCCCACTGCCAATCCTTATCCTGACTTCATTGCTTTTGTTTGAACCATTGCCAAGTGGTGTTGTCCTGGTTTGTGAGTGTACCACTCATTAGAAGCAATTGGTTTTCCTCTTTTCCTGTAATATTCTCCCCTTCAGCACATCACCAACCAATGGGGAAGACCAGCAATCAGGGGGTCTGTAGCACAAATGGAGAAGGACTGACTTCAGGGTTTTATCTGGACTTCTCTAAGGTAGTTGGTTAAACCTTCTTCCCACACCATGCCACATTTTGGCATCTCCCAAGTTTTAAAAAAAGAAGGGACACATAGGAACACCCCCAGGTCAGAAATAGTTCTAGAGAGGGGGAAGGCAAGACTCTGCATTTTTCAACTAGTTAGTCCCTGCAGAGGCAAAGAACTGAACTGACTAGCAACTGGATAACTGTCTCTCTTAATTTACAGGGAGAGAGGAAGTGATGAAACTGATAAAAATAGTAAAGGAAAGAGTCACTACTTCAAAACCAGTATATCTAATAAGGACTTAAGGCTGTTTTATTCATGGGCTGGGAATGAGATGAGACCAATGTCAAATTACCAAGGGGAAAGATCGGCCTGATTGTGCCGTGATAGAGTATAAGTGAGACAAGTAAGTGTAAGTGTAAGTGTAAACCCTGGCTTAAAAATACAAGGTCTCACCAGAGTAATGATATTAGAGCTGACTAATGGAATGTGTTGTCCTCAGTACAGTAGTAATGGTGGTGGGAGAGATTTTGTGGGAACTGATTGGCTTGCAAATAGTCCACGGTATGCATTTTCCATCTTTCAATTAAAGCTTCTCTCTCCTGTTATCTATCTATGATACATCAACCCTGGTGGGGGGAGGCCAATTAAATGTACATCCAGTGATTCTGTGGTGATAAGCCACTTTTGCACTATACAGAGGACTGGCATAACACCATTTAAATCATAGAACGGTCACTGGGGACAAGGTAAGGGGAACACTGGCTTGCCAAGGCTTTTTAGTATTGATGAAAAATGCAGTAAAGAAGAACGCTGTTGTCTATTAAGTTGCTGATAAAGATATAAGACAAGTCTAATGGGGGGGGGGGATGTAATCAAAAAGTATAACTTTTTAAAAATTTTACATTTAGGTGTTAAGAAAGAAAATAAGGAACAACACAAATCTTTCATGTTAGTGTTTAGAAGCTATGGTGAATGGGCGTGTATAAAATTGCAATCTAATGATGTTAAAACTTAGTAGAATATTCTTTAAAACCACAGGCAGAACAGTCTGAACAGGAAGAGAGTTTATGTTGACTCAGTGATGCAAGGTGGGTAGTTCTAGACCCTGAAGTAAATAATCTTTTAAATGGTTATGTATGCTGAAACTCAACTGCTTCTGATACAAGCAAAAAAAAAAAAAGTTTGCTAATCCTGATTTTAAAAAGAGAGAGATTCTTTGGCATCTTACACGTTTTAAATTTTTTATGGCTTTACCACAGGAAATGGAGCTTTGCTCAGCTGTCAGAATAAAATAGAGTTTTTATCTACAGAAAGGGAAATTGGATTTCAGAAGAGCCAACTTCAACAAGTACCAGTACAACAAGAAGTACTGAGCAGGATCCCATGGATAGAAATCTTTAAGTCAAAGGGAGTACATGAGGTTTTGAAACTTCTCAGAAAATAAGGTACTGGAAGTACAATTGCATGCCATTCCAATGAATAGAGAAAATGGATGAGCAGTTTAGGAAACCATTGTAGGTGCATAGGGAACTTTTAACTGAGCTAAAAATTAAAAGGGGCAATGAAAGATGAGTGCAATCACTAAGGAAGAGTACCGGCAAATAGCTAATACCTGCAGAAAGCAAGGCTAACACTCAAAAGAAACTTAAGAAAAGCTAAAAGCAACAAAAAGGATTTGTTGTTGTTAGGTAAATAGTAAGAAGAAGAAAAAGGAAGGAATGGGCATGCTACCTAGAGAAGATGCTAGGGTGGTGACAGGTGACAGAGAGCTCATCAGCTCCTATTTTGCTTAGACTTCTCTGCAAAGGAGAATGGTGTTCAAATAGACCTAAAGATAACAACTGATACAAGCAGGAAGTGGCAATCCAAGGTAAGTGAAGAGGTAGTGAGGGAGGACCAGGCTACCATGAACAAGTTAAACTCTAGGACAAGAGTCTTGACAGAGCTTGTAGATATCATTGTGGGTCATTTGTCTGTGATCTCTGAGAATAATATGAGTCACACATATTATTCTCAGAGGAATCCAGTTGTCTGGCAGTATGTGTGTTCCAAAAGTGGGGAGTGGGGAATGGGGAGAGGGCCTGAATGCAGACTTTCTTGACAACTTTCTTTAGTTGACCATGGGAATGCAGTGGACACAGTATGTCTTGACTTCAGCCAACCATTCAACAAAGCCTTCCATGAGATTCTAATCAAGAAGATGGCAAAATGTGGTTAGGCTACCATTACCTGGATACATGATTGAACAATCATCAGTAGCTCCATATAAGGCTGGAAGGTGGTTCCTACCCTAGGACTCTATTCTAGACCCTTTATTGTTCAATAGATTTATAAATTACTTGGATAAAGGGTTAAAACATATTATTATCAGACTGGCAGATGACAAACAGATAGGAGAATAGCAAACCCCTTGGAGCAGGGTTTCCCAAACTGTGAGGTGTACCTCCCTTGGGGAGGTACAAACAGAGTCCAGGGGAGGTGTGAAGAACCTTTTAGTTGTACATTGTTACAATAAATCCCCCTTTCCCAAAGTTTCAATGAATTGTTTACATTGTTCATTTGTGTTCATTTTGGTGTTTGGATTTTTATTTATTTATTTGTTTGTTTGTTTATTTATTTATTTGTCAAATTTGTATATGCCGCCCATCTTACTATACAAATGACTCTAGATTTTTAAGGGAGGTGTGTACATTAAAATTACACTAAAGGGAGGTGTGTTGGCAAAAAGTTTTGGAGCCCCTGCCTTAGAGGGAATATTCAGTAACAAGCTAGAACAATAGACAGAAACCAGCAAGATGAATTTCATCAGGAACAAATACAAAGCCTTTCATTTGGGTAGGAAAAACTAAAGGCATGAATATAGGATGGGGGAGTCCGTATTAAGCAGCAGAACATGCAGGAAAGATCTGGGTGTCTTGGTGAATCAACATGAGCCAACAATATGATGCAGCTGTAAGAAACAGCAAACACAACCCTGAATCAACCCAACTATAATGTCAAGATCAAGAGAAGTCACTGTTCCTCTCTATTCTTTCTTGGTCAGACCACACGTAGAATATTGCCTCCAATTCTGGGCCTCTGTCTTCAAAAGAACATTGCCAAAGTGGAGCATGTCCAGAGGAGAGCAACCAAAAAGATAGGAAGAAAAAAAACCATGAATAACAGTTGGTGGGATTGCATATGTTTGTCTAGAGAAGAGAAGACAGGGATGAGACATGATAGCTGTCTACAAGCATCTGAAGGACTGTCATGTTGAAGACAGGGCAGAATTATTCAAAGTTATTTCCGAAGACAGGACAACAGACAAGGGATTTTAATTACAAGTCAAATTTGGTTGGATATCAGGAAGAGTTTCCAGATGGTTAAGAGCTGTTCTCAGCCATGGAACTGACGGCGTTGGGATACGATATACCCCTCCTACTTTCACTAAAGTTTGGATAGCCATTTGTTGGGGATGCTGTAGTCATGCATTTCTGCACTGGGCAGGCGATTGGACTAAATGATCTCCAAGCTTCCTTCCAACCCTTGTATCCTATGATTCTGTTGTTCAATACGATTCGATTTTACAGTGATTATGATGGTTAATCCGCTATCAACTTCATCAGCATTATCTCATCACCTGTGATGAGGCACCTTGATGTTGCTGCTTCTGAGCCCGTGGGCATGGGGTGGATGCTGTGCTTAGGAGGCCAGCTCCGGCAGGCATGGCATAGCCCTCTCAGACCAGAGGCAGATCCTGGGTTCCTCCACAGGAAAAGCCCATCCTCTGCCACTCACAGTACATTCCCTTGGGGCCCTGGCCTTTCGCCTCGATGCCCTGTCCAGTGTCACCACTTTTTCACTGGGTGCCTTGGGTTTTTTACAGCAAAGGCTGACGGAAGAAACAACAGACACGGTACAGTAGCATAGGCACACGTCTTTTGGTCAGCATCCTCGGGGCAGGCTAGCCAGGGCCAATCCCGATGTCCCACCCCAGAAGCTGGAAGGGAGCTGGGGTGGGGGGTGGGGTGGCATCGCCATTAAAAATGGAAATCGGTGATTTCAAGCTGGAGGATGGATAGGAGAAATGTCAACCAGATGAGCCGCTTCGGGCTTGGCCCCCCGGATCGAAGGATACCCTATCCCCCCACCCCCTGCCCAGCGGTCGGCCTCCGAAACGCCTAATATCCAGAGACCGTCCGGCGTCGGCGGAGGCAGCGTGAATTAACGCTCTGGATGCAGTCGGGGCTGCGCGCAAAAAGCGGGAGGAAGTTTTTGCCGCGCGTCGCCTGGCTGTGTCAATACAGCGCACGGTGGTATAAAGCGCGTCTGATACTGGTGGCCAGGCGAGGCTCTGGGCGGGGCGGCTAGGAGCAGCAGAGAAGGGTTCGGATCCCGGGGCCGCCTTCGGGAGAAGAAGTCGGAGGGAGCAGGACGGGCGTCGGGGCGCAGGGCCGTCTAGCAGGCTGCCGAGTGCGAAACGAGGGCTCCCCGTTGGCTGGCCGCCCTCTCGCCGGGCTGGGCGTTTGCAATGCCTTTGGCCGAGCGAAGCGCGGATTCTTGCCGCTTTTTGGACAGAACGGTCTCTAAGCCCGACCCCTCTCGGCGTGGGAAGACCCGCGGGCGAAGGGGAGCGCCGACGCAGGCCTCCAAAGGCTCGGAGGCAGCTGGGAAGATTTTGTAAAGGCGTCCGGAAAGACTGCAGCGCTGTGAGACCAAGCTTACTTCGCCGAGTCTGGGACACTAATCCTGGTCGAAGGTGAGTCCGAAGCGTTCCGCTTCGCTTTCTCTCTCTCATCTCTCCCCGTACCCCGATTGTATGCCAGGGACCAAGTCTGGTTTGTTCCAGGGCGGGGAGTGGCAGAGGATCAGATCACCGGGGGAAAGTGTTTCATTGCCGCGGGGGGGGGGCGCAAAGTTGGATTTGCTCGCCTCTGGCAGACAGTCCGCGCTCGCCTTTTGTTAGACGTGCGAAGGGAGCGCCAAGCGTGCCCGCTGGCTCCCAGCACAAAGGTCCCGCCAGATTCTAGGAGGATTCATCAAAGCGCGCGTGCCGGGGTGGGGGCAGCGGAGGAGAAGCGAGGGAACTGCTCGTTAGCCCCCTTGCTCAGGCGGCTTTCAGCAGCAGAAGGGCTGTTCGCTTGCTTTTGCCGGTGCAGCGGGGCAAGGGGAGGGTCAGCGACGCCCCAGATCGGTCCACCTGGGCGAAGGGCAAACTGAATCCCCAGCCGGGGAGGAAGGAACCACCCTGCAACATGATCCGAGGCTGCGCTCCCGAATACAAGCGAGCAGGTCCTCCCGATCGGGAGCCGTTTTCGCAGCTTTCTGAGAACTAGAGCTTTTACTGGGAAAGACTGGTCACTGATGGGAGCTGGAAAGAGCGTCAAGGGGCTGAGATCTGGTCTGGACCGGGGCCGCTGGAGCGTTCCGAGCTGTTCTGCTGTAAGAAAACTCAGGCTCAGAGGCAGCTCTTATTGCTTCAGACAGATTTGATGCCGCCTTTCCCAGTCAGTTGCTCTTCAGACTACAATTACCATAATCCCCGGGCTGGTGAAAATGGGAGTTGCAGTCCAAGGCACATGGAAGGTTGCAAGTTAGGGAAGGCTGAATTAATTGAACCAGTGCTTTTTTGGCGGGGGGGGGGGCGGTCTCGGAGTCAGTGTTTGACTCCTGATGACTGCCTGGACAAGTCCCTGAACTTTTCTTGGCAAGGTTTTTCAGAAGTGGTTTGCCACTGTCTACTTCCTAGGGCTTAGAGAGAGTGACTGGCCCAAGGTCCCCTGGCTGGTTTTGTGCCTAAGGCAGGACTAGAACTTTCCGTTTCCTGGTTTCTAGCCTGGTGCCTTAACCACTACACCAAACTGGCTCTCAGTGCATTTTAAGGGCTGTAAAATAAAGAAAAACTAGATTATACAAGCAGTTTTTTAAAAAGCAGTCACAAGACCACACTTTGATGTTCAACAGCTAAAATAACAACACCCCCAACTGAGTTTGGAGCTAGTTTATTTCATTGTTGTTCGCAGTTGTTTGACCTAATTATTTCTCTCACTTTAAATGTTAAAAAAACTAAAAAAAAATGTTCACTTAAGGAGTACTTCAATGTAAACAGTCTTAAAAGCAAACCCAGCCAAAAGAAATGGATGTTATCATTCACAATTCTGAAAATACACTGGAATTAAATCAGAGAATTTATTCTGACTTAGCCATCCTGTTCATTAATATGATTCAAGGGTATCGTTGGCATTAATTGATCCCGTTAGTGGAAGCATCCATCCAAGTGGTAGCAAGTGATGTAATTAAACCGGAGCTCAGTCTTCTCCAACTTCATGCCCTCCAATATATATAACCCAGCCAGTATATTTCCAGGGATTATGGAACTGCAATCTGGAACATCTGGTGCCACTCCAAGTCTTTCAAAAGACTGAGAAGGGACCTTTCTTTCTTGGCAGGCTGCCTCATTTCTGAGTCTTACTTCTAATCACAGGTCAGGATTGGCTCAGGCTATAAGGGTCAAAACATGATTTCCTCTCCCCCTGCAGATCCAGAGTGTGAAAATAAACAGTTATCACCAAAAGCCATTCTCCTGAGCCCCTTATGCCAGAAAAAGCGCACCACCCTTGTGTGCCTGGCCCAGGGCTTCCCCTACAAGTGGCCACTGAATGTGACCTGGAAGCGGGACGGCCAAGAGATTCACCACCAATTCTCCTTTGCCACCGAGCCAGTCCAGGAAGAAGGGAAGTGCAACTTTGCCACTGCCAGTCGCCTGAGTGTGCTGGCAGAGGAGTGGCAGGAAGGCCACAACTACTCCTGCCATGCCCGGCAAATAGGGTTGGATGAAAAGTATGACTGGGTGATAAGCAAGCCAGGCCAGAAGACAGGTAAGCAAATGCTGGGCAACTGAGCAAGCAACAGTGGGAATGAACCAGCTGGAAAATGGCCTCTTCTTCCTTTCTGGAAGAGAAAACTTTCTGGGCCTTGGAGGTCAATTTACAAGTGGTCAAGCACATCTGCTTCCCCCAGCTAAATGGCTGTTTATTATTGGATCATCCGTGTAAAGTCAGGGATTTACAAGGAAGAAGGCTGGCCAAGAGCTGGCCTGAGCTTTACTTATGGCAAAATGGCAAATTATACCCACCACCCCACTACCACACACACAGACATACGTCCCTGTATAGTCCCCAACAGCCAAGTGGTTCTGGCATATGGCTGAGACAAAAATCCTGCAAACAATTTTCCCTAGAAGTACCAGTAACAAATCACATTTTAAAATGCACAATATGCTACTTTTGCATGACGGAATAGATGAACTGTCTAAGAGAACTGGCCAAGACCTATGGCTTATTTATTGGAAGGATAATTCATTCAGCGGAATGATTTGCAAACTCAGCTCAAAGCTTGGGGTTGCAAGCTTTGCGAGCTGAATTGGGGAGGGGGGTATTAAAATATCAGCCTGAAATGCCCCTGGAGCAGGCTGCTAGCTTCTGTTACAATGGTGACCTCTTCCCTTCTTCCTTCATCAGCAGCTTCAGGCATCTCTGAGGTGCAGCTCAGCCTTTCTGCAGGGCACTTTATATTCCTCCTACTGGTGGCCAAAAGTTTGGCCTACAGTGTCATTCTGAGCATCTACAGAATCTACAGAAAAAGAGGTAAGGGACAACTGTCTTGGCTAACAAGGAAGAACTTTCTGCTTGGGTTTAAACATCATATTAAGCAATAGTTTAATTATGATTTATTGAATAAGCCACAAGTGACTTGACTCACACAACAAACTAAGCCAACAAATTATAGTGATGGGTTCACACAACATGCTAAGAGAAATTAAACCACATTGTAGTTTAATGTGAGGTGCAGGTCCCACCTTTGTACAGCCAAAGGCCTTGATAGTTATTGGATATACGGTAAACCCATGCTGGGGTGTCTTATTCGGGACATATACTTAAGTGACAGGCAGCCAAGTGTTGATGGTCATTGCTGACTGTATTCTTACATCTGAATGTACTTCCTCTGTAGGTCTCTAATTGCATTACCTGCTACAGCAGTAGTCACTCCCCTACCAGCCAAGGCACAGATTTACTTATAGCTGCAGGCCTTTCCAGTGAAGATCTATTCCATTCTGAGGTTTCCACATCCTTCTTCTCAGCCTCTTCCTTCCAGAGGGACTCATCGGTCACTTTATATTAAATTGTTCAATGCCTTGAGCAAATTTCAATACTCATTTTCTGTCTCATAATAAAGATGTTCGTGTTTCCTTATCTTTGTGGGGAAATTATTAATCCAGGTGAGTTTTCACATTGCTGTCTCCGAATATTGGGTGAGCAAGGGGAAACTGCATCTATTCAGAGGAAATCACTTCTCTCAAGTGACACATTTTCCCATATAGATATCTTCCAAATCACATCACTGCTCTCGTTAAATCCAGGGTTGCTTGTACTGCACATGTTGGTTGGACTTCATGTTCTTCATTGTATTCAGAGTCTTCTGATGTCCTCCATCAAACTAATGTGAATGTAGAAAGGAACAATGTCACTGTTGGATGGACAGCTTTCATATTGCTGGAATATGAACCCTGATAATAGCATCATACTGTGCTTCTATCACCATAGTCAACGGAAATGAAAACACAGATGGCTTCATTAGAACTGGTCCAGGGAAAGAGGGAAATAATTGTGATAGTTGCATAGTAGGAGTGAGAATGGATGCCATTCAAGGCTTCAAGTCATGTCAAGCCTATTATCTAAGCTAGGCTTCAGATGCATTTCCCATAATCTCCCGGCCGGCAAGGCTGAGGGTTGGAGGAGTATGGTAGTAGAAGGGCTGCAGAACCAGGGGGCACAAAGTTGGGGGTTAGACTAAGTTATCTTTTACAACAGCCTAATGAAATCTGTCTGTCTATACTTTGGGAACAAAGCTGCGAGAGAAACAGCACTTTAAGCTCTCATTTTACAGTGTTATACAGAAAGCAGATTGCATCTGCAGGTACCTGGTTAGGTGTTTTGTGAGAAATCTTAAAGGGGAGTTTGACTAATCAAAACATTTGCTTATCCTTTGGTATTAGTTGGTAAAATGAAACAAAGCCTCTTGATTAAATAAAATATCGGGAGGGGGGGGGGGTTAATGTGAAAGGATAAGGATCTCAGTTCCAGTGCTAAAAACAAGTTTCAGACAATAACCTATAATCATTCAGATGAAGAATTTGGCTGTGTTCATATAACATATTAAGTCTTGGTTTGCGTAAAATGGTTTTTTGACTAAAGTATAATTGGCTAAGTTTATACAAGTGAATCTATCAACACCAGTTAACAGGCCATAATAGCTGGATTCATAGAGCTAAAAACTACGCACTTTGATAATAAAGACCTATTTAAAAATAATTTTTCACAGAATTGCAAAAATATAACAGTAGGTATATATTTAAGATGGAGAAAGTTGAAACCACATTAGTTAGGAAAAACCATAGTCATTAAAATGAACATTCTACCAAGGTTTAATTTTCTCCAAATGTTCCCAATAAAAATTGAAGCCAAAGTATTAAATGATGGGCAGAGACAAGTAACAATTTTTTTTTTTTTTTTTTTTTTGTGGACTAATAAATGACCAAGGATTAAATTTAAGTTAACTACAGGTTTGAAGGAACAAGTTGGTCCAGCACCTCCATACTAGCTTGCTGTCTAACTTGGATTAGAGATTGGATCATATCACTTTATGGCTGAGTTGCCTTTATTGAGGAAACAGAAATCCCAGATGGTTTGCACAAATATCTTTAGACTGATACAAACAGAAATAAACAGCTTATAAAGAGATCATGCAATAATAAGCAGTGTATTAAAAATTTGAGACAAATACAGGAGAAGAATGTCTACCCCAACTTATCACCTTTCACCTCGTTATTAAATAAAGCACAAAGAAACTCAGTGGAGAGATAACAAATTGTATAAACTGCAAGATTTGATTATTAAGAAGAGAAAGGTAAAATGTTTTGAGACTCTCTTTGAAATGGCCAGAACCACTCAACTGTTTCAATCAATAAACACTATGGCTTTAAAAGAATCTCAAAAATGAGCGGGAACACTTGGAGACTTGACTGAATTTCAAAACTTTTAATGCAAATTCAGAGTATTTGCTGGACCTTATTTGTTGAAATATGTCTCAGAACCCAACAAGTTAAAGATTCTGCGATTAAATGGATGCAGAACTTAGATACAATATTTTATATGCCGCAAGGGGAATTTCAATAGAAGAAAAACATTAAATTCACACCAAATATTATACTTAGAAAAAACTGGCACAAGATGTTTTACTGCTGATGTATCACTCCAGTATCACTTGCTAAAAGGGACAGTTCTTTCTCTAAAAATTGTTGGCAATAGAACCGCCAGGTTGGATAGAATGAAACAAATTCAAAAAGCTAAATTTTCTTTCCAACCTGCTATTTTTTAAATTAAATATTACTAAATCTTACTTTCCCACTAAGTATACCAAACCAGCTTTGTACATTGTATTGCTACAAGGATACTTTACCCTTTCTATTGGAAAACAGATACTGTTCCTTCTGCAGAAGAATGGCTAATTAAGTTGTGGGAGTATGTCTCAAGGTCCAAAATACCTTTGATTTTCAAAAGTAAATTTAACTCAACTTGGAAACCATTTTGGGGTTATATGCCTATATATAGACTTGTACCACATCCAAAATTTGGGTTTCTCTTAACATAAAGTCTTAATATTCTGACCTACAGTAATCTGTTAAATGAGGATAGACCTTCAACTGCGTAGACAGAAATTACTATAATTCTTAACCTCATTTTATGATTTATACTGTGCTGATTATTGCTGTTGATGATTTTAACAAAGATCTGTAGTTTTTAAAACAATTTAATATACTCAGTTATTTAAAACTAGTTAAAGAAATATTGAAAAATTTCACCTAAATCTATCATGCTTGTAAATTCACTGTTTATTTAGTCTAGGCTTTCTTTTTTCTTTCTTTTCCTGATTTTCTTTTTTCCCTTTTCTCAAAAAGATTTAATAAAATAAAATTAACACACACACACACACACTTTGGCTTAGCATGATGTGGGAACTCAGTGTTTTACTCACATCTGCAGGCTAGCACAGTGTATGAATCATGAGATGCAGCAACGGTTCTGTCCCTCTAGCCACCATTTTGACTATGGCTATGTTGCCAATGCATTACGTTTGACTGCAGCTGGGATACTTTAGGGATCTAGTGGAAAAAGAAAAGATAAAAACATCTTCTAACCTGGAACCATGTCCCTCCCAGACTATTTATAACTGGGATGCAACTGGACATTTCTCACCTCATGCTATTCTGTACTAGTGCAGAGTTTTTAAAATTTAAATTTATTTTTTTTTGCAGCATGAAGTACAGCAATAGATGTACTTTAAAGTCTTTATAGTCTTTAAAGCATATGTGCATAGCCTGTTTCAAGCTGGGGGCCACTCTTGTGAGCCAGGCCATGCCTGACCAGGACAAAGAAATGGTTGGGGAGGAGGACAAAACCACATGTAAATTTAATTAAAATGACAATACCATGAATTGCTCCTGCATTTAATATTTTTCTCCTATGATATTCAGGCTTACGATCTGCTACTGTGGGGGGCAGGGAAGGCAAGCCTTTACATGAGCCATTTTCAGTTCTAAGATCTCTAGCAGCCCAATCCGTTTTTAAAAAAATAACTTCCCATCCAGATGCTTTAGAAGGTTACAATTAATATTCTTAGAACATCACTGAAGTGGTGGGTTGTTTATTTATATTTATTTAAAATATATGTATAACACATCCTATTTTAAAACAGCTCAAAATCATTTACAGATGCAGCCATTCAAACAATTAATTAATAAAACATAAATTAAATTAAGTTACTGTATTTAATAAGCAGCATAATGACACTGTAACAGAGGAAAAAAGCAGCAATATAAAGTTAAAAGTATTACAGCAGCTTTATTATTAAAAAGCCTGGGACACTAACAGTGTCTTTGCCCGGCATAAAAAAGGTAATAAAGATGGTGCCAGATGTATCCAAAGCAACCAGTGATATGTCCCGCTCACAGGCAACCATTTGCCATCCAGGTATAAGCAGAACCAGTTGAACCTAGTTTGGACAACCTCTCCAGAAAAATGCCAGGCCAGTGGTATTGAAAACCTGAGAGCTGAGAGGTCCAGGGGAAAAAAAAATCAATAATGTTCGTTTATTTAAAGCATTTTTATGGCTGCCCAACTCAGACAATGTGACTCTGGGTGGCATACAAAAGGAAGAAAGAAATAAAATCAAAACCCTCTTTCTCTCTCTCTCTCTCTCTCTCTCTCTCTCTCTCTCTCTCAAACCAAGTCAACAATAAATGGCAAACATGGCTGAAGTATAACTCCTAAAAATGGGAACTCTACTCATCCTGGTTGGCTGGTTCCCTAGTCTTACCTTTGACCGATATTATCTGGTCACAGGCTGAAATAATATCACCATCTCTTGGATTTCATTGTATTTATTAATTGTATTTTATATTTGTATTGTTTATGTTTTTACTGATTTTAAATTGTTTTGTTGTGAACCGCCCAGAGTCCCTCCTTCTGGGGAGCTGGGTGGTGATATAAATTTGATAGATAGATAGATAGATAGATAGATAGATAGATAGATAGATAGATAGATAGATCGATCCTGTCCCTTCCCTGGCAAAGAACATCCAACAGGGCAAGCAAGGGAATGTTCAGTGCCAAAACTGGACCTGAACCCCAGCTAAAACAGGTCTAGATAATCTATTGCATCAAAGAGTATTTGGATCCAATCAATCACTACTGTTTATTTAATTAGATATTTAAAACACACAGGGCACACCAGGCAAGTCAAACTGGGGTTTGTTTAATCTTTGCCAGCTTCCCCCAGTGACGGTTGCATCCCAAAGCAAAGCAAATGTTGGGGGTTTGTGCTAATTTTATTTTTGCTGCTTATAACTGTAACAGCCAGAAAGGATGCCGCTCCCCCCACACACCTTGACTCATTTCTAGCTTCTCTATCTGGTTGATCTGCAGCTGCAGGAACTGCTTCCTGCCACAGAGAGCCTTGTTTTGTTGTTAAGAACAGGGTTGCCTCCATTTTATGAAAGAAACATTTTAAAAACCCATTTAGCACCTGCACAGTCAAGGCAGCTATTCTACCGCAACACTAGCAGCAATAAACATGGGTGGGGGGGGGGGGGGGAGGTGAGATTGGCCTTTCAAAAAAAAAAAGCATTCTTCCTCTGTTGTTCTTAAAGAATGCTGTGCTTTCCCCCTTGCATATTGCTGAATATTTCTCAAGCCGTTATCAAACTGAACCCATATTTTAAGATGCTGTGGTGGCTCCGATGCGTTCTCTGCAAAGTTTTGGCTCCCTTCATGAGAAATCTCAGCTTAGACATCAAACGATTGCGTTCATTGATACAGAGCAGTATGTCCCACAGAGCTCTTCTTCCCCTCCTCTGGCTGCTTCAAGCTGAGCTAGTGACTTCAGGCTCAAATCCAAGCCGTTTTCCTGGCAATAGCACAGAAATGGTTTGGTACGGCCTTCTCCTGGGATGTTTCTTGATCTCCCCATATACCAACAGCCCTGACATTCTCTGGAAGTCTCCCATCTAAGCATGGATCAGGCCTGACCCAGAAGAGGCCTGCCAGGCAGTGCCACTTGCTAAGATGAGGTTAGTTTTCCCTCTGTTAGACAGGTTCATTCAGCCTCAGCCTCAGCCTCAGCTTCTGCTATCCATGAGCTAGCTTGGAATATAAGTCTACAATGTGCTTGGAAGTTTATGTTGGCTAAAAAAAAAGAAGTCACCAATGTCCACACCTTTCCTCTTGTAATGGAGCCTTCTAGGAGAGGAAGGAGAACTTAAAATAAATCAAACAGTATTTGCATTTAAATCTATGCTCTGCTTTGTCAGGAGAAAGCATGATTCCATCTATTCACTGCGTCACAATATGTTCACATCGCCCCCCGCTGGCTTGTACACTAATATATATCAATGCCCATTTCTTTTTGTGCCCTGATCTTCCCCCTTTGTGTTGCGAACAATCATTTTATTTGCTCCGTTTTGACACTGATGTAAAATATAAAGTATCCACTTAGAAGTTTTTGTATTTTAGCACTTGAAAGACATGCACGTATGGTCATACAATCTATTGCTTTTCAGGCAAGGGGAAGTGACTAAGAATAGCAAAAGGACCAGCCAATTTTCTTCTGCTGGAAACTGACAAAACCTATTTCTGCTAAATTTGATTCTGGAGGGAAGAATGGACTTTTGACAAGAAGTTATTCATACAACACCCTGCACCCCAAACTAACCAACCATTGATTGATTATGTGCCAAGTCGTTTTTGACTCCTAGCAACCACATAGATAGATCTCCTCCATGATGGTCTGTCCCTAACCTGGTCTTTCAAGTCTCTCAGTGGAGCACTCATCATCACAGTAACTGAGTCCATCCACCTTGCTGCTGGTCATCCTCTTCTTCTCTTTCCTTCCACCTTTTCCAGCATTAGAGTCTTTTCCAGAGAGCTGGGTCGTGACATAACCCATACTTTAGCACATTATGTGCACCCAGAAAATTGGGAGCTCCACATACAGCATACATGTATACATATGGCTAGCTTTAGACTAAGGGGTTAGTAGGCACTGGCCTAGGGTGCCATAGCTTAGGAGCACCAACTCCCCCTCCTTCTGAATCATTCTAAAAATGCAAATCTTTGCATTGGCAGGAGATGATACCATCACTCAATGTGGCCTAGGGGCGTCATGTATCCTTGAGTTGTCACATCAGCATAAACATACAGCTGGATGTACAACAGTTGGATTAACATTGGGTTAAGCAAATCATGACTTTGTGCAATATGTGAATTCATCCAGTAAGGGGATTTCTTTTACCTTCTAGAGGGTGCACAATCCAAAACAAAGGAGACTTTCATTCTTTGGGGCACTCTGAACAAGCTATAATTTTCACAGACACATTATTCTTAAGAATGGGATTTTCCTACTTTATTCCTACCTTATTCCTAAGAATGGGATCTCTTCAATGAACTGATGTGTATTTTGTAATATGAGCCCTGGGAAATGTGGAAATCATTGGAAGAAGGGCATGTACATTTTAAAAAGAACATGAACATAAACTAATGAATATTGAATATTTATTGCTATAAATCTAGACAAAGCTTTCTGGCCTAATGACCACGTAATTTCTACTCTTGTTTTGTTCCAGTTCTATGCCCACGAATTCCGTACATTAACTGTATCTTTAGTTGAAAGGATTTTTTTCCCTGATATTTGCCTTTCAGTTTAATTGAGCTGTTTCTGACTCGTATATTATGAATAATGGAAAACAAAGGAAAGCTGCTTGACATTTTCCAAGCATAGATTCTTTATATGTGTGGGAGAAAATACTATTTCTAAAATATAATCCAATGTTCCTGATGAAACCAAGTTTTTAATTATTCATAGATGGCAATCTTGTTTGTTTTAAAGTCCATTTCAAGAACCTTAAAGCAAAATTTTCCTACATTTTTGAGGTGTCCATTTTCCCCCCATTTCATTAAGCGAAAGTACACTATAAAGCAGCATTTCTCAACCCTGGCAACTTGAAGTTGTGTGGACTTCAACTCCCAGAATTCCCCAGCCAGCCATACTGGCTGGGGAATCTGGGAATTGAAGTCCCACATCTACAAGTTGTCAAGGTTGAGAAACACTGCTATAAAGGTTTGTAACACTAAGAAAACCACTTAAGAAAACCAACTGCACATTCGCATAAACACTGGTTCATAAAAATAAGATCTGCTTCAAGATGAGTTTGAATCCTGGTGACTTAATGAGCTCCTCTACACAGATTTCTTGGCAGCAACATGGAGGTGGTTTGCTGTGGCCCCCTTCCAAGTTGTTTTTGCAATTTCCCAGTCTAGCCTTACAGCCCTGGTATTCCCTGGCAATCTTCCATCCAAGTACTAATAAGGCCTGATGCTTCTTACTCCCAAGCCCAAACAACAGGGCCCTAAATATGGATTGAAGGTGAAGGCAGAATTCTATCTGGAGTGAAGACAGCATGCTGCTTCCATGAAGTCATCCAGATAATGTTACACTCCACAAATTCAACCAAAAGCAAAACGTATTCAGCATCATGTTAAGACGCTGAAAACCATTAACTAGTGCACACCCAGTGCCATCTTACACCTGCCCTCCTGCAATGCTTAGCTTCTTAACCAAATACAGAGGCTTTCGTTTAGGCACATTAGGTCATCTGAACCTGGAATAACTGCCATTGTTAGTTTGTGGAAGCTGGAATTTAACTTCTAGGACAAGCACGGTTATGGCTTGTTTGTCATTTTTGACTGACAAAGCATGCCGGCTGGGTTCACACAGACGAAGCCCAAATCACATTATGGTTTGCTGCATTGTGGGACTCCAGTTTTGACTTCCAAGCTTTCTTGTCCTATTCCATGATGAAAATTAACTTTCTTCTCCTGTCATAAATACCACTGCATGTTTAACTGATTGCCCTTCCCCTCCAAATAAACAAATCAGTTTACAGTGCTAGATTTTTTATTTTAAAGTTTCATTGGTAAGAGTTGTATGTTGCCCACAAAAGCAGACATCCTAATGGGTAATGTATTAAAAGCCTAGTAAACAAACTACCGAGGGAGCACTGAAAGGCACCAAAGAAAACTGGCAAATACCATCCAGCATTTATTCTCAAATTTATAATAAAATACGTTTTTCCCCAACAGCACCTCCCAGCTGCCTAATCCCACAAACTGAAAGACCAAAATGACAGCATAGCCAGTCCCTACTCCCAGTATGGGCTTGGGAAGTGTCCAGCGATGAGTTCCTCCCATTAAAAAAGGTGAGGGAGCTCTGTATGCACTCCACCAAAGAGCTCACAATTTAACTGGACAGGAGAGGAAGATGCTGCCAAATGAGACACGCTGTAGTATACATATATCTATAAAAAGAAAGAGGAAGGGGGCAGAAATTACTTTGCCACTCCAGTAATTGTGTCATGGATATTCCCTCTGACACCTGTAGAACCCTCGTTAGCTATAGATATACAGATTTTGTGAGCTGCCTGAGGGGGAATCCTTGGATTAGAAAGGTAGGATATTAATTAACTAAGCAGAAGGAGCTGTCTCATACAGAGTCAGACCAATTATTCATCTAACCCAGTTCTGTCTAGCCTGATTGGCAGCAGCTTTTCGAGGTCTCAGGCAAAGCTGTTTCCCAGGCATGCTACCTGAAAACCTTTCACTGAATGTGCCAAGGACTGATTTGGGGATTTTATATATGCAAAGCCCTCTTTCTGCCCCTGAGCTACATCCTTTCTCCTTGCCATGCTACAGTCACAGTAGCAACAGATGCACCTCCTGGAGAAATGATGGCACTTTCTAAAAAGGAAAAGGGGTTTGTGTGTGTGTGTGTGTATGGTTTGATGTTCTCCAACGACACCACACCTTGGCAATTCTCACTACTGCTGTTGCTTGCTACTCTCTAGCAAGTCAGTTCAAAAGTTTTGGTCCAAACCCAGAAAAATAATCAGCGTTACCGCCTACTGAGGTATAGACGGCCAGGTTCACATGTTATCAGCTCTCTTCAGCTATTCAGCACTTCTGAATAGGTGCTGAATAGGTGACTGTATAAAACTGCAGGCGCACAACCAAAGAAAAGTGGCCGCCCCAGCCCTTTGGAACAGCCTCCCACCTGAGATCCAAGGGATCCCTACCCTTTTAGCCTTCCGGAGGGCCGCAAAGACCTGGCTCTTCCCCCAAGCGCAGGGCTAGGATGGGGGGTTGATCTGTGAGGATGTTTGGTCTGGCACTCAGGGGGAAGGGTTCTTTTGTTTTTAACCATGTTTTTATGGATTGCTGTGAGCCACCTAGAGTCATTATATGAGATAGGTGGCCATATAAGTCCAATAAATAAATAAAATCAAAGGATGCCACTGTGTTGGGTGGCAACCTGCCTTTCCTCCAACCCCACCCTGAAAACTGATTTATTCTCACTGAAAGGAAACAACTACACAAATTAGCATTCCAAGAACAAACACATTGAACATCATCCCCAAGTTATAACTATGGCTCCTTACATGTTGTAACCTGCTTCTCAACATGAATGAAATCAACTCATACCAAATACAGCTGTCATCTAGATTTTTTGAAGTGTACTGTAGCGATTTAGATTGTGTTTTGTCTCATTCAAAGCTTGATACTTCTTTCGGTGTCATGGCATCTGGCCACCTTTTACTCTCTACAGCTTTTTGCCGTCTTCTCAGTTCTTGTCCTCTTCTTGATATAAGCATGATACAAGTTGCAAACCTCCTAGTGAAGCTCTCACCTCAACCCCAGATTCCAGCAAGCCAGTTCAGTCAGGGAGATTTATGCATGTAACCCAAAGCCAATAGCTTATTAGTTCAGAACTACAGTACAAGCAAAGTGGATTCATATCCAAATGCAAGCCAGAACATACGTGGGTTGCCTCACTTTCAGTGTCTCATGAATACTTGGCACTGTCTCCATTCTGGTGCAACTGGACATGTGTAAATGCCTTTTTAAGACACAACTGGGATCGGATGCAGGTGAACGAGGGAGGGTTGTTTACTTACTGGTAACATCATATATCTCTGCACATTCTGACCTGTCTCAGATTAAGCAGAAATCTTAGCAGAGCTACAAACTAAATTGTCTTTTTTCATTTCCCCTGAAGCATAAAGGTGGAAAAAGAGATATAAGTATTGATCGCTACAGATATTAATAAGTTTGATGTGCACACCCCTTGAACTGATGTGAGCATTAGGCTGACTAACTTTAACCTGCTCTGGCTTTTTTTAAAAGGTCAGCAGTGATGCTAGGAAATGAACAATTCTGAATGTGGGTGGCTGACTAAGGAAGAGGAAAGTAAGTCAAGATGTCAAGCAAATAATGGCATTGTCCTAAAAGATGTGGAAGTCCCCATCAGCTATATTCTGAAACTTGTCTTATGCTGACCTAGAAGACATAACACTTCATCTCTGGAAAATTTCTAAGGGCACCATGAGTAGAAACCATCCTATCTTCTGATGCCAGATGAGCCAGTGTGCTACTCAGAGAAAGGCAATTCCTCAATTATACTAAATGAAAGACTGGGAAATCACTATTATCATCCTGTCCCATAAGGAAGTCTTTGCCATGTTCTGAGATAACCTCCTAATTAAGTGCTTCTGATACTGCTTTTAAAGAGGCCTTCTCTCATTCTCTATGTCTTGGCCATTGGCCTATTCCCATTCTACCATTCTCTTGGCTAAGATGATCATGCAGGCAGTGATGTATCAGCTCCATTTACTCCAGATGAAATGAATAAGATAAATCCATTTCACTCTGGTGTTCATGATGCAGACTGTTCCAGTTGCCCCTGGAAGGCAGACCTGTACTGAGAGATGAGGATCTGCTGCATTTTGTAATGGGCGGTGGCCACAAGATCTTTTTCGGCTGCTTGCATAGGTCGGGAGCAACAGCTTTTGTAGAAGCCTTGTAGGAAAATGGTTCACCAGGAAGAGATCCTGGAAAACTACTGGCCTTCTCAGTTGTACTGCAGGCCTCTACCTTCTCCTCCTTTTGCATTTGTGCAAAATTATTGAGAAAAATCATTAAAAGGAGTAGAAACATGGACTCATTTAAATGCCAGTAATATGTTTTTCCTTTCCCAGTACATCAGGCATGAGGGCATCATTCATCAGAGGCTGCTTCTAAATCAGATGAGTGACAAACTGAAGTATTGTCATTTTTTGTTTAATACACACACACACACACACACACACACACACACACACCAAGAGATACACATGCGTGCACACACACAATGAATATATGAATATATATAGAAATTGCTTCTAAAGGAAAGAGCTGCTGAATTAATTGAGGTAGGAATGGTAGGCATAACCTGTTCTGGCTCCCTTATGGATTAGCAATTTGAAAGTAACCCTGGAAACATTACTTTTAGACATCTGGGTTACAAGTATATCCAGAAATAGGCTCTTTTCCAGCTTTGACAGCTACGTCAGTTGGACCCCTTTCCAATGGTTAAAGACTTGGCTATTTTTGCACAAGTTCTAGGATACAGTAGTAGAATGGTGTCCATATACCAGTATTATACCAGGAGATATTTTTTCCAATTTACCAATATACCAGGAGATATTTTTCTTGGTGTCCAGCAGCCTCCCCCCGTTGGTATTATATATAATGGAATGATGTACAACAAAATCCCAGATTCTAGCTTCATATTTATTTCCAAAAACCAACAATGTTTCTGAAAAAGGTCCTATGTATTCTTAGAAAATGATGAGTGATCAGAGTCTACTGCTTTGTTTGGAAACATGCCTAACTCACCAGAAAAAAGACTAAGCAACGTTGGAATGATGGGCTAGAGGTGTTAAGGGATCATCTCACCAGCTTGTCTTCTAGTAAACAGGTGTTTTGTGACTACAAGGCCCACCAGGATAGCCATTTAAGAGTAGGCAAGTCCCATTATGGCCATTCAGCGAGAGTGCCATGATGTTTCCAAATGTTGCTCATCTAGCAATTTTCACACTTAGCTTCTTCAGTATGCTATACAGAGAGGAGTCCTTGAAACCATTTCAAAAAACTCCACTGATTCCGAATACGGCAGCAGGAATAGGCCAACTATGATTTGTCCTGGCTACCACATTAGCTGAGGGTCCAGTTCAACTTGATGGCTTTGACCTTTTAAGGCTTAAGTTGCCTGAATCATAAGGGTGAGATGAACACCTGGCCCCGGGTTGTTCTGGAACAGAATCATCATCAACCATAGCGAACAGCGCCTCCTCCATTCTTTCCAAGCCACAACCACTGAATGGAAACTTGCAGTTATCTCTGAGCAGGCCTAGGATATTTTCAGGATTGGTTTTAATGTATGGAATTCATTCCCAAGGGAGAATTGGCCCAGCCAGCCTAATTCACTGCTACTTTATGTACCTCATAAAAAATTCTTTTACTGTGTTTCCGCCATTTCTCTTTTTTTAATCTACCTGCATTTTATCACTCATAGTTGCTTTTACTTATTAGTTTTTTAGACAGTTATTGGGTTTAAAGTTGCACAGAAATTGATTTAATTTTATTGTTGAATTACTGTATGGCTTTATTTTGTTTTAAGCAAAACCAAAGCCTGCTTTTAATAGAAAGACAGCAATACATTTTCAATATAAATAAATAAGAAGTTTGGCTGGGATCTGCCAGTGCAAATCCAGTCTCTAAGATTTGGAGTTTATTTTGGAAGGGCCCAGTCTAAAAGTCAGTCATGAAAAATTGGCATTTCTATTCTTCTGACGCAAGTCCTGTTAAATCAATGCCTTCTTACATTTCTGTAGTATACACACCTTGTCACATTTGCAATCAAGACAGGTCAAAGAACAATATCTGGAAAAATTCACAGCACTCAAAAGGCCATTAGATTCATCTCTGGGGAACTATTCATGGGGAGGTGGCTTGTTTTATAAAGCTCAAAACCGGAGTGGGGCTGAGGCACGACCTGCAGCATTCAGAACCGAGCAGTGTTGTAACACTGCATCCAATTTTTTGATACCCCAACATTAGTTGCCAAAACCCAAGGGAATAGAGAACACATGGGATTCCCCAGGATCGTTAGCAAACAATAATCCCTTTGAACTTACTTCTGGGATTTTACAGTCACTCCCTGATCTTATCTGCAGTAATTATCATGCAGGGAGGAAGGAAGTGGTGAGAGTCAATTTCCTCACCAGGGCCAAACAACACTGGAAAATTATGACTGGCAAGTGCTACCTAAGGTGCTGTAGGTACTCCACCCTGCCAATTTTTCATCCAAGATCTTTATACAAATGTTTCCTGGTCTGCGATGCTCAGTGACTGATGTTCTAATCATCTATTTAAAAATCACTGAGCTTTTTAAAATACTCTGCAAAAAAATAGAATTTTGTTTCCATATATAAAAAATATAGATAGATATAAATATAGATAGGCATTTGTTGAGAATTAAAAGCACCTCGGTTATTTTCATAGTTCCCAAATGTAATGTTCTCACAGTATTGTCTCCTCCCTTTGCTCACGGTGCCTTACTCCATCTGTTAGGCACACCAATTCCACATTCTGTTCTCCATCATCCACAACTCCCCACCTTCCCCACTCCTGATTTATAAAGAGGTGGCTTCATTGTTCAGCAAGCCATTGGCAGCTGTATTGTCCTGGAGTTTCACATGAGCACCATCTTTGGCCATTTGCTTCTGGATAAGTTTGTAGCGGTAGTAGAAGAGATAGCAGGGGAGCAGGAAGCCCATAAATGAGAAGATAAGAAGGGCAAGGTTCACCTAGGAATAAAGCAAGGAGGATCACTTATCTAACTGTATATCCATAAATTATGTCCATTTATGATCAGTGATAGGAACTGGTAAGAAATTGCTAGTTTTTGTTTCAGCCCCCTGAAATGAAGACTGTGTTGCTTGCATCGAAGTCCCAATTCTCCATTAGTATTGTTTAATTCAAGGCAAGATCACACACATTTATTTATTATTTTAGAGAGTCTTGAGACCCCCTGCTACAGATAATTACATGCCCATATAGAACCATCCCATGATTTGTCCTCCCTGTCCTGCATCAACATCCTAGAGAAAAAAATCAGATGACAAAGCTAGCCAGAGCAAGGTGCAGTTATTCTGTACCTTGTGGAGCTTCTGTGACATCACCAACACCCCTCCTTCCCAAGGAAAGAAAACTGAGGACCAAAACATTCTGTTGGTATGGGAAGAAGCATGTCAGCCTGGCACTGAGCTTGCTAGAATGTTTGTTAGTAAACCTAAATAATGAAGCAGATTTCACGCTGGAAGTGAAAAAAGCACCCCATTCCTTCTTCAAGTACCTCCCATCTTCATTCAAACAGCTTAAACTCACCCAAAAAGGATCCCCGTGTAATGGCCCCACCATAGCCATGAAAAGTGGCTGCTGGAGGAGAGCAAATACAGCACTGTTCAATGACTGGAGCCCGGTCAATGTACCAAAGTGATTGGAAGGATACCTGGTGACCAAACACAATGGGAGGAAAATGACTCTCAAAAAGTCAGAGAGGCTACTGACAACCCTCCCCCCCCACACTACACAGAAATATACGTTCTTAACAACCACAAGTTTCTCTTTTGTTTGGAGAAATGGAAATCTATCAGTTTTTCAGGGTTGGGGAGCTTGTGGTCCTCTAGATACTGCTAAACTGCAACTCTCTGCAGCCCAGTCAATATATCTAGTGTCGGAGAACGCTGGGAATGATAGTTCAACAACCTCTAGAAGGCCACAGCTTCCCCACCCTGTTCAAAAGCTGTCCAATCTATCAATATTCTAAAGATTTAAAAACCTCAATGGATTAAACATGTATTTAGGTTTAAGACAATGCTAATGGAAAATGTGAGAAGCAAGATAAACTGCTCCTCTTGTTCAAAACCATGAACAGTAGTTAGCTCAGTAATTGGAGAAGAAATTTCAACGGATGCTTGTCTTCTACTTCACCCTCTTCCATTCCTAGGAAAGATTTGCTACCTTGGGGGAAAAGAAACCAAATACACAAAAGAAGAAGAAAGCCAACCCACAGAGCCTTCTTCTTCTTGGACAGACTGCACTGCTCAGATTAGGATGACTAGCCCCTTTAACCAGAGTGGCAGACAATCCTACCAGAGTAGGCCATTCCCTCGGCACCCGCTCTGAAGTGCAAAAGATTCCACCTAGTGGTATAACTCACACAGCAGCATAGAGACCTCCACAGGCAGAATGGAAAAAGCCACGCACCATGGTGTGAAGGATGAAAGTCACATACTGTAGGGAAAAAGACAAAGAAAGCAGCTGGAAACCAACAGCAGTCATTAAGTGGAAGACAGGCTCAGGACTGGCGAGGAAAGGAGAACAGCATTGAGGCAACAGAACTGCATTATCGGAGGGAGAGAATATGCCAAGGAGCATCAGGAGGGAATGAAGAACACACCAGAGGTTACCTGCAGTGGAAGGTTGTTGACCAAGCAGGTGATTCCGAACCCAACCAAGAGTAGGTTGGTGGTGACAAAGGCTCGAATAGCATTGGTGAGCTTCTGGATCTTAAGGTAGCGGACTTTAGGTGATATTCCTTTCACCTGAGGGCTAGGAAGAGAAAGGAAAATCATCACCGGTCCCCCTGTTAAGTGCCCCAGCATCTCCACACTCAGGCAATAATTCCATTCTACATATGCTGTTTGGACATTTGGAAATTATGGAAGTCTCACCTGACAGATCCCGCAGAGTTTGCATTTCCTGGCGCATCCACACAGTCCTTTATGCGCCAGTCCATCACATAGCCAATAAAGGGACAAGTGAGAAGGCATAATAATTGCATGACACCAAAGATGGAGGAGTAGAAACTGACTGTCCAACAAAAAGAAAGGGGAGAAAGAATGAGAAAACGATCTAAAGATCCAGGAGAAATGTTCCTTCCCTAACCAGAATAGATCAGAAGGTCACTTTGGAGCCCCAAGGCATATTATTTTAAACTCACTGGGGGAAAAAAGATGGGACAAAAATATAAAAGCACATCACATCACAACAGAAATGAAAAAACATTCAAAACAGCAGAAATTATCTGGTCTAGCTTATTTACACACTTGGGTCAACCTGCTGACCATTATTTTATCCCCCGTTTTCCCCTTTTGCCTTGCACTTCCCATTCCATCTCCCTCATTCAGACCACCCTCACTTTCCCCAGCTGACCCACAGAAATGCATTCAGTCCCCAACACGGCCCACTCTATTGGCCAAACACCAGAACAGTGATCCCACAATTTATTGTTTCCATTTTTAGCTCTCTATTTTGTGGAAACTCCTGTTATCATTCATAATGGTAATGATGGTTCCGCTCCTTCAGCACTCTGATTTCACTAATGTGAAAAATCACCCACTTACATCTATCCAGTAACCAGAGAACTCAAGTGGGGTGGGGATGTTTGGCAGTGCTGCAGCTCAGAGCAATGGCTAGAATTTTTAAAAGGAGACGGGGAATATTTGGAGGGTTTGTTTCCTAGGAAATGGAAGATTTCACCTTAAAGCTTGGACAGAGAACTGAATGTAGAAGTCCTTTATCAGATTACATTACAATATACTTTGAGAGACCTATCTTAGCCCCAGGCAATTAAGGGTCCTGCCTGTTTTCTCGGCTTTATCCTCCAATTCTTTTGGCACTGGAATAAAACAAAAGAAAGAAAAAGCCTTCATCAGAGTAACCAGATTTCTTTTCAGAATAGAACTTTCAACTAAAAGTTCACTAAGCAGGGAGAAACATCCTGATCCAACAACACAATAGAAAGAACATCTAAAATGCAGCTATGAATAAGCATACATAGCAACACTGTCTCAGTGCTACCAACACATACTAACAGTCAACTTCTAGTGGTAATAACTGAAAGAATAAGAGCAGAAAAGAGATCTAAGACTCCTGCAAAATACAACTTTACTATTATTAATGCATGTCTCTTTCTTATTCCCAACAGATTAACTCCTCTAGCAACACCATATTGTTATTCATTGGATCGCTTGATCAGAGTTGCTTCTCCCAGTCTTGTTCATCAGTTATTCCCCTTCTCTTCCCTTCCCTTCCCTCCCATTGTTTCCCTTTCCTCCTGCATTGCTTCCAGATACCCTTTCCCACTGGGCTTACCAGGGTCCACACCACCCATCACCTGGAACTCCAGCATCTTGTTCATAGCTGCCATATAGAAGATGATACGCAGCTGGGTCATAGCCATTGTGATGAGGCTCCACAAAAAGATGGGGGAACAGACACTGCGGCAGAAGGGGATGGGGCCTGCATCCAGAAGGAATACGTTGCGGTGACTAGAATGTTTTTCAGACAAACATGAATATCCTTCCCACTTACACTGTACCTATCAGGGAAGAACTGGATTATGTCTCTGAGACAAGACTTGGGGCTCTCCAGAAGATGCTTTATGACTACAGTCTCCCAGAAAAAGTAATCTGCCATGGCCAAAGTATCTGGCATCAGGCTGAGAAAGACAGATCTAAACAATCCTTTCTTAGCACTCTTTCTACAAGGTCGGTGATAAAGATTCACCTCAGGGCCAGAGATTATGATCTCATAGCAACGTATTGGTGATTTCCGCTGGGTAAACTATACAGTAGTTCAGGAGGCTTTTCCAGTTCTGAAAGAGCAGTGATGCGTAGTGCACGTAGTCCTTGCTTAACAACTGCCCTGTTTAGTGACCATTCAAAGTTATGATGGCGTTGAAACAGTAGATTTATGACCATCTCTGCTTTTACAACCATTGCAGCATCCTTGCAGTCATGTGATTCTCATTTGGGCACTTTGCAACTGGCAGGCATTTATGACCATTGCAGTGTCCCGTGGTCACACAATTGCCATTTGCATGCTTCACAACCAGCTTTTGACAAGCAGAGTCAATGGAGAAGCCGGCAGTAAAATTGCAAGTCACAGTCACATGATGTCTTGCTTAATGACCGTGTCACTTAGCAAAGGAATTGCTGGTCTTAACTGTAGTCATTAAACAAGGCCAAATGCAGGTAGAGGGGATTTCTGCTTCACAGTACAGTGGTACCTCGGGTTACGAACGCCCCCCCTTACGAATTTTTCGCGATACGATCAGCTCCGGCCCCAAAAATTTACCTCGCCGTGCGACCTCCGCCCCGCGCTACGAACCGGATCCGCGGCCATTTGTCCTGCTGCCACATGGTCGTGGCTTCCTGTGGGCGAGATCGTGGTAGCAAGGAGACGTTCGGTGAGGCTTGTGGTGTGTTTTGTGGCGTTTGGAAGGTTTTTGGTGTGCTTGTCAGCATGGCTCCAAAGAAAATGCAGAGCTGTATGTATTTACATTGAACCTTATGGGGAAATTTGCCTCGCGGCGCAACCAAATTCAGAGGGCGGATTAGCCGTATTTACATTGAACCTTATGGGAAAATTTGCCTCGCGGTGCGACCAAATCGAGTTGCGATCAGATTCACGGAACGGATTAAGTTTGTAACGCGAGGTACCACTGTATTTGTACCTTATTCAAATCTTTTCTGTTGTTTGTAAACCTGTATTGTATTCAAGCTCCTCAAAGGTATTGGCAACATAACTTACTTGTTTACAAGGTTCACTATTTCCCTGATTGATCTAACCTACATCTGCTGCAGGACTGCTAGAAATCTTATAAGATAAAAGACTGGGGTCCTTTAAGAGAACAGCGTAGAGTTAATTCAACCACAACACTGTTTTTTGTTGGTTTGCTTGCTGGCTTATTTGTTTGGTCAAAAGAACAGTAGTTTGGACTGGGAATCCAGATCATTCCTATTTCTGTTGTGAATTTTTATTTCCGCTCACCACTCCCTGGAACAGACAAAGGAGGTTGTTTTCCTCCAAAAACAGGAAAGAAGCCAACAAAGAAAAAGTGCTAGGGCTCTCTCCTGCCAAGAGATGGCGCCAGATGCCAGGGCCTGCCCTCAGCTGTGGCAGCCACAGCTAACAAAAGCCCCTGATGCAACCGGAGGAACAACTGGGAGGGAGGATACAACTTAGTGCCAAATCTACAAGCTGTGGCAGTTCCCATTCCTTAGGAAGCCCAGTACTGGCCCCCAAGCCCCCAGCTCTTCCTGGGACTTCCTGGGAGCAGCCTTGTCAGCCAGGCATGTGACAAATCAAACTGCAAGCTTTGGGGAAAAGGCCCACTGCCATATCCCACCCTGCAGCTCCTCTCACTGAGCAGGGGGGAAGGTGAGGCAAGCAGGTGGACTCACGCTGGGCAGATTTGGTGGCCCCCTGGCAGAGGTCCTGCACCGATGGGTAGAGTGCCTCCTTGCCCCCCTCCTGCTGTGGTTCCCTCTGGCTCAGCCGCTGCCCCACAGCGGTCACGTGCATGTAGAACCGGTCACCTGTCACCTTGTGATCCAGAGCTAGGCTGCTCAGTTTGATCTTCTTCCTGTTTCAGGGACATGGGACCAAGGAGGAGGAGGAGGAGAGACAGAGCTGGACTCTGGACTCACCACACTGCACCAAGCCCAACATGGGCTGTTTGGCTGTGGGATAGCCTCTCAAGTGAACCCAGCCTTTATGGGTTATAAATACAGTGATCATATTTTCTTGGAAAAAATAAAGGACAAACCCGAGAAAAGGGCAAATCTGAAAGAGGGTCATAGGGATTTAAAAAATTGTTTATGTTTATAGCTTTGCTTTGCAAAGGAAAATTTAAGAGCAAAACCAAGAAAATAAATAATTAAATTAAATAAATCTAAAAGACAGCTTTCTGAAATAAAGCACTGTCCTTTATAATTAAGGATGTATGGTCATTGCAGTTATAAAGCATGGTAAATGAATTAGCATTTTGTCTGAACCCCCACAAAACACTGCTTGTTTAATAAGCTATGATTATGCAAATCATGGCTTAGCATGATGTGTGACTGAGGCCAGAGATGATCCTGGCAATGTCACCTCACATTAGATAAAGCCAAGCCTAGGCTTTTACCACTGCAGCTGATAAAAATGGGTTCTCCCTCCCTTTATTTCTGCTACTTGGCAGAAAGCAGAGGTGAAGAAAGGACAAGAGAGCCTGAAGTGCAACAGAACGTGTACCGAAAGAGCCTGATGGGCCCCAAGCCAAATTCAAGCGGCGTATGAGTGAGATTGGAGCCTCAAGACTTGTGGACTTTTCCAAGGGAAAACAAGCATCTCTTCAAACTCTGAGAGAAATGCCTTGGGGCTGAAAACAAAAGCTAAGCCAAGGCTGGCATCAACATCTGGCACCTTTGGGCATCTGCCAGGGTTCGGATTGGATGTACTATGCCTGTTTCAGGAGGAGTGCCTGATGTTTGGGTCTTCCATCTTTTTCATCCCCCCGAGCCCCTGACCCAGGGGAATATTAAAGAAGAAAGAATCACTTTAAACTGCTTCAAGTTCCACGGCCATGCTAAGCTTTCTGTTCTTCATCATCAACCAACCAACCAACCAACCAATGAGAATACAGTAGGTAACCTGCAGCAAGCCAGCTTTCTGCAATCACCCCTTAAGGAAGATGCAACTTTTAGCAAACGATGCAAGAACAATACTTCCCAAAATCCAGCTAACGCATGGCAGCAAAAGCATGCCACCAGAAGACAGTCAAAGCAATTCAGGAGGAAACTGTGTCTGTGAAGGAAGCGCCACAGAACCTGACACATCTCTCTTTAATACTACTTAAGATACCAAAGCAGAGAATACTGGCCCTGACAGACAAGAAATTGCAAATCAGCCCACCTTCCACTTAGCATAATGTACTGTAACTATCCACAACCTGGCATCTCCAGATGTCCTCCTCATCTCCCAAAATTTCTAATGAACATGGTCAATAGCTAGAATTAGGGGTAATAAATCCAACACATCTGAAGAACACCAGATGGGGAAAGGTTGGTGTAGTGTATGGAATAGGGAGGGAGAATAGCCACGATATGAAGTCTTGAGAATCATCATTCTTGCACTGTTTATTGGATGGTTTGCCTATAGAAAACACATCTAACTTTGATTGGTTAGAGCTAAATTGCCATGAAATTCCTACTCACGTATAGTTGGCCTCCTCTGGAGCTGGGAAGGACTCCTGAGGCCAGTTGATCATGCAGTTGAGGAAGATGAGGCAAGCCAGGCCTGACCAGACAAGCATGATAACGATGAAGGAAACTCCTGCATCATAGATCAGCTAATAGCAATAGGACAAGAAGCAAAATAAACGGATAGAATAGCAGAAAAGCTGTAGAGAAAGGTTGAGGTGAGTAGCCTGAGAAGAGGCTAAGGAATTCTCTAATATCTGTACAGAAAGTAATTCCTGTGGATTCTGTGCACACAGTTGAACACACGCATCCCATCTCTTCACCTAAGCCTTGGGAAACAATGACTGATGATATGTCAATCAGACCTGCTTCTACTCTCCTTTCCTCCTCCTGGGGTAGAACATTCTTTGCTGGCAGACCACACATCTGGATTCCTCATGCCTCTCTCTCAACCTAATGAAGAAAAACCTTTTGTCTCATTAGCCAAAAGAGAACCATGCAGACATACAATCCACAACTGCTTTTGGGAACCAGGAGAGGGACTCTACAGATCAGGAATTTGAGATTAGGACTTTCCTTGCTACATCACCCAGTCCTACTACATACCTTAACCCCAGGAAATGTAACAGCAGAAGAAGCATAAGAGCCAATCAAGAGTGCCATGAACGTAGAACGCAGGTTTCCAAACATGTTGGGCAGCTGAAGAAATACAAAAAGAAGCAACAATAAATAGAAATATACCCCCTAGTCTGGTCCGTTCAAATTACTCTCTTTTAGAATCCTTTATTTTAAAATCCTGTAGAACATAATGGGTATCAGCTTCAGGTACCAGAAATCTGGATCCTTCATTCTTTTTCATACTCTCATCTAAATCATTCCCATTTCTCCTTCTAAATTCTCATTTTCCATCAAAAATACATATTCAAACTAAAGGTATATAACTGCTTAACAATTTATAGTGCAATGCTTCACTTGTGTACTCAGAAGCCAAGACGCAATGAAGTAAGTGTGCCTAGGATGGTAGCATTAACTAACTAGTGCAATGTTTATTTTAAAATTATGTACTGCTTCCTATTTAAAAATCTCAAAGCAGTTTACAATAAAAATCAATTAAAAAATAATTTATGGTTTAAAGCATACTGTACATTAAAACATTATATACAATATACAGAATATATAACAAAATAATAAAAAAGAGAAGTAGCAATAGAAACTCTAAAAATCACAGCAACATTATAATTAAAAGGCCTGGGAAAACCAAAATATATTTGCCTGGCACTGAACCAATAATAGCTCACTAGGGAGACCATTCCAAAGTCCCCTGCAGATGACCTTCCCATATGGTCAGAACATATGGGAAGAGGCATTCCTTTAGATACTATAGTCCCAAACTATGAAGGACTAAGGAAGCACCTTGAACTGGAAATAAACTGCATGACCACGGAGATCATAAAGAACTGGTGTGATGTATTCATATTGTCCAGTTCCTTTCAATACTCTCGCTACCAGGATTCTGTACTAATTGAAGCTGCTGAACCATCTTCAAGGGCAGCCTCACATACATCCCATTACAGTAATCAACAAGAAATGTTTAGGGCATGGATTATCATTCTGAAGCTACCTCTTTCCAGTAAGGGCTGTAGCTAGCATATCAGACTAAACTGATAAAAGGAACTACATGCCACAAAGGCCTTGTGGGCCTCTACATTCAAATGTGGATCCAGAAACACCCCTAAACTATGAACCTGATCCTTTAAGGGGAGTACTAAATCGCCAGAACTGACTCTGGGTATATAAATCACTAACAGCCCTCTGTCTTTTCTGAATTGAGCTTCAATTTGTTGAACTTCATCATCCAGCCCATTACCAAATGAAGTCTCTGGTTCCATGTAGACATTGACCAGCATGGAGGATACAATGGAACCTTGTAGAGCCCCACAATGGGGTCAGTCAGAAATCCTCCATCATGATCTTCTGCAATCAGCCATCCAGAAATTAGCAGAACCACATCAAGGCTCATTCTGTCTACAGTTAAGTTTTTTAGCGTCTCCAGAAAGATTCCCTGGTTGATGGTAAGCTGCTGAGAGAAGCTGGAGACTCAATAAGGTTTCACTCCCCCATCTTCTCCAGGCAAAGATCACTGAGGCAGTTTCAGCATCAAAAGGCCTAAAGCCTGACTGAAATGGATCTAGTAAATTGTTTCATCTATCAGCATCTGAATCTGATCAGCCACCATATCCTTGCCCAGGAAGCGAATGCTGGCCCCTGGCCTCTAATTATTTAGATCTTCTAGAGCTATTGACATTTTCCCCAGGAATAGTCTCACTACACCTTCCTTTAATGAGGTCAGGATCAATCATTCCTGTAAGCAAGATTTATAACCTTCCAGACCAAGCTGAGCACGCCATTCCTGCTGAATACAGTAAGCTATAAGGGACAAGGGGCAAACACACATGTGGTTGGCTGAGTTGTTCAAATGCTTGTCGATGTTAACAGGCCCTAAAAATAAAATATCCAAAGAAATCTGGTGAAAACTAAGCTGTAGAGTCTAAATCATGATAATTGTGATCAATTTTATTTAGCTAACATGACACAATTAGCCATCAAGGCTGGATCCCAAACAACCCTGAGCCACTCAGAAAAACTGCTGGGTGACACTGAGAGGATGCAATGGTGGAGGAGAAACTGCTTTTTGCTTCCATCACCACCACAAAGTATGTTTGATAATGAGCTGTTCTGTTTGATCAGATTCAGGGTGTGTTTTTCCTCCACCTGTATTTTAATCATCTCCTGACTTGCCCTCAGTAAAATGTGTACCAAGGGGCTGAACAGGCTCTATGACATGGGAGAGGGTGTTCAGGAGCAATCATCAATTGCCCTGTTCATCTCTATATTTCACAGGCAGCCAAATCATCAACAGGAACACCAACCATACTAGCTGAAAAATCCCCCAGAGCCTTCTGAAATCCATCAGCCTCCTGGGGATGGGGGCAGACCACTCTAACAGGTTTCCCACTTCTGCAGAGAGGAACAGTCTCAGTAAGAAGTAGTCCGAGCATGACAAGGGAACAGATGTAAAGTTCCTCACTTTCAGACCACCATCGTTCTGCCCAGTAGAAAAACAAATCCAAATCCCTGAAATCCTAAGCAGCACAGGACCGGTGGTTCAGGCATGAACGTTAAAGCCCCTCAGGAGTCCTCAAAACTAAGCCCAAGACAACCTCCATCAGCTCAGACTGGGGGGCTATCGGATGGTGGGGTGGGTGATATACCAGCAGTTCCAAGTAAACCTGCCCACTCTTTTCCTCTAGAACAGCTCCAAGGGAAGGCATGGTGCCAAGCATATCATTTGGTTTGGGTAAACAGTGAAGCAGAGAATGGCTCTTTCTCCAATTCTTTAACACATGCTTTGTCTAAGGCAAAGGGGAAGGTGTGGCACCTTATTCTGCCTGCTCACTGGCTGGTACTACTCACCTGTACCTTGAGGCTGTTTTCCTGCTTATTCCAAAAGATGCGTTGGTCTCCTAGTGGAGCAGGTATAATCCTTGTACGATTTGAGAAAACAATGTCTATCATGCATTTTGCAATGGGACAGAGTGTTTAAGCAGAGGGCTCTGATGAGTAGTCAGTCAGCGTGAATTAGCTTGAGGTCACCTACACAAGCAAACTGGGAGAGAGAGCAGCCGTTCTTCCTGCCAAGGTCATCATCATTACTTCTTGCAACATGGGCTTTGCAGAACCTGGAGAGACCAGAGGCACCCTGTGCCTTTATAAATTGTGCACAACAGGAAATTCCAGCAAATACAGATCTTTGCAACCAGAGATGAAAAAGTGCCAGTATTTGCTCTTCTGTATGGTTCTTAAAGGCACAGAGTGTCTTTGGTCACCCAAGCTTGGTCATGATACCTACATGGTATCGTCTCATAATACATGGCATTCAAGGAATCTCATACAGGAGAAGATGCACATGACCTCTTACCAGCTACCAGAGTGACATACGAGGCACAGCCCACACAGCCCATCAAGGAAAATTTAGAAAACACACATACACACAGACAGCAAGATGTTTAAATCTGTATGGTTGAGTTCCGTTTGTTACACAGGGGTTAAAAACTGCTAAATTTTACAAGTCTAGATATTCAAATTCACTTGTTTTCTCTGTAAATTACTTAAATTATATGAGCGCAGAGAAATGTTAATGAGAGCCAGTAGGGCTGAGAGATTTAACACAAAAATCTCATAGGCGTGTGGGTGTTAACTGTGATTCAAAGGGATAATGTTCAGATTTTTAATGCTTTTATCCTGTAATGTTTTGTTTTGCTTTGTTTTTACCTGCAGAAAATGAAGAAAAAAAAATCAGCCTCTGTAATGTAGGATGGAGGATCACATAACTGGATAATGCTCAGAATAGAAGACAGAAATCTAGCATGTTAGGAAATATAAGACTATACTAGAATTCCAGATATATCATGTCTTCTCTGTGTAAGAATTTTTATTTTATTTTTTTTGTCTGAAAAGACACTCAGCCTTTCAAAGGGGCACAAAAAGATTTTATTCTACTCCGTAGCTGTTACGTCTGAGAATCAGGCCCAAAAGCAATGCTATATTTATTCTCTTATGCTAAAAAACCAAACTTCTGTGCCAAGAAAAGCCTTGGATATTTTGTAAATTGCCTATTCTTGGGGTTAGCAATTGTTTTAAAGCAGGGCCGAACTTTGGAGTTAATTTTTTTCATCTTCTGAGAACCATAGGTAGCATGGCTGGTAATGTGACTTTTCCTTGCCTAGGGTTTGAGTTTTGTTTTTTGGGGAGTGGGAGAAGAAAAGCTAAGGAAGAAATAAATACCTTAATTCTCATGGGGGCTTATTACATCTGCTTTGTCCCTTACTATGGACAAAATGGTCAGAAAACTCCATTGCTGAAAAGCCATGGTTTTGTCACTGAACCTTGGCAGCACAATCTGGGGGCAACAAAAGTGGGGCTGAGAGCCATATATAACCTGTTAGCCACGGGCAACCCATCTATACAATTTATTTGTAGTTTGACCGGTTCATTGAGCAGATGAATAGATACTAGCTTCAAACTTACTAGGAAGTATGCCCCATTTAAGTCACTGGCACTGCCTTCATTTGGAAAAAAATGTTCAGATTCTACTGAACATTGCTTAATGAGGAGAAATTTTAATCAGTGATGCTCAGTATTAAAATTATTTTTGTCCTTTTTTACTGCAATAAGGAATACTGAGAGAAAGAGAAAGACCAGCAAATCTTCACGGAAATTCTATGAGTTTAGCACTCTGAGCAGTCATTAGGACAACAATAATAGAAGAGCTGCAACGGGCAAAAAGGTCAACAGCATAACAATAACTAAAGAAACAAGCCTGTGGAGAAAACACAGCATCTTTCTAGAGACTGGTTCAAGTCCTGCTGTAAAAACAATGCCTCCATGAAAGCCGTTTTCAAAACACTAGTCACACATATATGATTATATTAGGACTATAAAACTGTTTCTCGCACAGATCCTTCTAAGGCGTGTTTTTTTTAGAGACAAGTCAATATCAAATCAGAGATCACACCTCTGCCTGCATGGTCTGCCCACATGGTCTGGGGTGCAGCTATAATGTAAGATCATTGGCCCAAGGCACAGATTCTTATAGATATTTATGTTTTTTGTAAAGAGAAAGCCTCAAGAAATATTCATATCTATGTCCACCAACTACTTGATGAGAATTATAAATTCTGGAATCAAGCAATGGATCCCCATGATTTCTCAGGCAGATAACAGTCTTCATCAGTTCATCAGTACATATCAAGGTGTGTTATCATCATCATCCTCATCATCTACTATTTATACCTGATTTGTTGCTCAGCTGTCACATAAAAACCAGAGAAGCAGGGTTTTGTGTACGGTATTACTGTTACTGCTGTGGATCTGAGCTTTGTATTCAAACTCAAAAATGTTCTCTGGAGCATTGTATTGTATTGTATTGTATTGTATTGTATTGTATTGTATTGTATTGTATTGTATTGTATTGTATGTGAGACACTTATGTAGTATCTTCTGTGATTCTTTAAAGAAGCTGCATTTTACCCAGGTTTATGGGGCTGCTTTAAAGACATACAAACAGGTGCCAGATGAGCAATCCCTCTGAGCCCAAACTGCAAAGCTTTAATTACCATGGTGAAAAAAGAAACAAAAAACACTCAAACCTGAAGCACAGATGCTGAAAGATGCTCACGGGTATTACACAGAAGCTATGTAAACTGACTGGAAGGAATCCAGAAGGATGATTTTTGCTCCAGCAAACCCTGCCGCTAATGGAAAGAGGAGGAAAAATCTTTTTTTCCCCTCTACTATCACCTTCCTCCTATGACCCAATGTGTCACTTTCTAAGGAACTTCTGAATGGACTGCTAGACAGATTTCCAGGGACACAAAAGGTGGGTTAACAAATCCCTCTCATACTCTTCTGCTACTGAAGGTGTCTATCTGCAACAGGAACAGTCCCAATAGATTTCACAAGCAGTCTAATTTCAATTCTTATACAGGTGCATAAAATCACTGTAAAAATATCTTGAATGTACACAGTGTAAAAACAGACATGAAGCACAAATTGTCAAGAAAGTTTTTTTCTTCTCTTTTTAAAAACTGCCAGTGAAGAAGAACAGCAGTATGCTTTTCAAAATTGTGCTAAGACAGAGATTTATCTCTGGCACATAGTGTTTTTCTCCCCTCCCCCCACAACTAAAAAGCTGGGTATGTAGAATTTAGAATTACATACATCCTTCCTGTGGCCCTGAAGCACAACGCATCCTGGCTTTTACATGGAAAGTCTGAGTATTCACTGACCAATCAGAGCTCACATGCATGCCCTGGATTGCACTGTGAAGATCGTGGCTCTAGCATCCTCTGGGTGCCAGAAAGCACAGGACGCACTGCAAAGATTACAGATCCATCGCTTCTTGGAACTGCTTTAGTACAAAAAAGGAGATCTGAAGCACAAACACTCACTGTTTTACAAGCAAACTACAGAGGCTATTTAATCAGTCCTCACAGCCATGAATACAAAATGACACAATATAAGGCTCTAAACAGGGTTGCCATGCTCTGGATCCCATCAGTGAAGAAATGCCACCACGCTGGAGCTCAGAGATGTGCCTTCTCTGAGGCTGCTCCTACCCTCTGGAGCACCATCCCCTCCCCACCCAGGCCATGTGCCCCTTTAGGAAAGCCTTGATACCCTGGTTTCCTTCACCCGAACTATTTCTTAAGTTGGTATGCTGCCTAGAGAGTTGCTTCCATGGATAATAAAACTGGAGCAAGCGAGCAATCAGCTGGGCAATCAAATTACAGGTGCAGCAATTCCCAGCAGGGCTGTGGCAGTGGTAGAGACCTTCATGCACCCTCCTCCTTTCTGCAGGCAGGCACATAGAGCCACTGTTGTGCCATAGTAGGGTTACAAAGTGCTGAATCTGTTCTTTTTAGAATATATCCCCTCAGCAAGGAGGTGAGATTTTATTAGAGCAGAAATGGACATCCTTTGCAACCTCGAACTTGCTTATGTCTCCAGGAACCTCCTCTGGCTGCAATACTAAATTTTGGGTTCCCATCGTTTTGAGACGAGAACCATGCAGATGTGCATTGTAAGCCTCAAATAAGCTTAAAGCTGTTTTAAAAATGAAAAGAAACCAACCTCTCCCCCAACCCACTCAAGACAGAATATCCCAGCTTTGCCCAAGTCCACCAAGTAGCCACCCTGTTTGCATTGCCACATCTGCAGGACTGGCTAACTCCAATTGTTCTGCCCACCTGATATGTTCAGGCAGAGTGGGGGCACTCCAGGTCCTCTCAATTAAATGCTGTCCTCTTACAGGACTGAGAAAGCACACCCTCGCTGCTGTAGTCCCTATCTTCTGGAATGGCATACACCCGAGTTATGCATGCCTTCTACTCTCCAGGTGTTCTGGAAATCTCTTAACACCCAGCTCTGTTCCTAGGCCCAGAGTTAATGTGTTAGTGGAGCCCCTGTCATGTGTGTTTGCGTGTGTGTGTGTGTGTGTGTGTGTGTGTTATCGTCATGACTCTTTTTGCCTGAGCTGTTATGCTGCGTTGTTATGTTCTAAATTGTATGTTGGATGTTGGAATCCACCCAGTTTTTTGGAGTGGGCTATTTCAACAAATCTAATAAATCATGATCATCACCCACTGTGGCCCTTGCACCATTCCCCTGCCACCAAATAGTTCTTTACTCTTGAGTAGAGAAGAAATTTGAGGGGCCTCTGTGTAAACCAGAACTGGGCAGCCTCTCAGAAGTCCCAAAGGGGTAAGACCACATTACACATGTGGGCCAGGCAGATTTCAAGGGAAGAGTTTGGGTGGATTTTTTATTTCTTTAATTGTGATATATTTTAGGGTTTACACTACAGTTTTAAGTATTTCCTGCTTTGAAATGGTGGGGAAACCGTGCTATCAGTTTCCTGCAATCGCAATCAGAACGAGCTCTACAGGCCACAAAAAGGAAGTTTTTGGGGCAGTGATTGTCCACTTTTAATGTAAAATAGTGGGAATTCAGGATGTTGTATACCCAACAGCCAGCTTCTAAACTATGACTGCACTACAAAAGAACTGGATCTGATTTATAAGGTGCAATTTGAGAGCCCATTTATGAGCGATAAGCTTAATGATCTGAGGAATCTCTCTCTTTTTTTTTATTAGGTGCTTTCTGCGTTCCTTATATCCCTAGTTTTAGGAAGCAAGATTCCTCGTGTGTCTTTCAGTTCAAAGAATACATTCAGCCTAGAATACAAGAGTACATCTAGGCTCAGTTAGGAATAAGTATGTAATCAATATGTCTGAAATGAAGTGAAACAGACACACCCAATCAAAATACTACCAAACCCAAAGCTATGATCTCAGTTTAGTAGAAATTATGAAAGAGCTCTTGGCAAAGCCAAGCCATGACAAATTATGCCTGAAATTCCTCAGGTTGAGCAATATAGTGAATCTGAGTGAAAAGAATAAAATGACTAGGAGTCAGGCTCTGAACTGTAAGCGAGTGTACCTCTGTATCTTAAAACCTAGAGATGTGCAAAAGAATTCAAGGTCAGAATGTTCCCACCCTGAAACATCACATCCTAACCCCAGAACAGGCTGTTCTGATCTTGCTGGAAGTATTCCAGTTAGACAGGCCAACCCAAAGGTTATTTCAGTACTTACAGTTAAGGAGGTGAAGGTCAGGCAGATCCCACCAAAACCATTTAGGGAAAGGCCAAGAAAAATCAATGGAGAAAGAACTGGGAAGGAGAACAGAAATATGGGATGAGAAGATGGATGGTGTTCACAAGGAATGGAGGGGATCTGTGAGAAAACAGAAATATAATGGAGGACTGAGTGGGATAGCGGAAAGGCTTGAGAACATGGTGTAAATTTTCTAAAGGAATGGATCAGCCTTCTCCATAATTGTTGGTTGGGGATGATGCAAGCTGTAATCCAACACATTTGGAGAACCCAACTTTTTAATATTTCTACAGCCATTAAGGAGGATGCAGCCATAACCCTCCCAGTGCCATTTCTCTATGAGTTGGATTATTCATAGTGCACACTGGGGGGGGGGGGGGGGGTGGAGGCAGAAAACCAAAATGTGTGGGTTGAATTGTACAATAGACCAGAAGAAAGTCAGGTGAGCGAAATCAAAAGCCTTTTTTACAAAAGAAAAACAAAAAAAAGGAAGGAAGCCTTTCCCATCTGTAAGTAATTAAACTTTACTAATTCAAATAACACAGAAATTCCTCTCACCTAATGGATTGTAGGCAGCCAAGGCCATGAGAGCACAGGAAAGAGCAAAACTGGCACTGTAAGGAAAGCAATAGATACATCAGATCATTGGTGGGCTGCGTCATGTCCGCAGAGCAGCTTTCTTCAACCTATGCCCTCTAGACGTGTAGATGACAACTCCCAGAATTCCAGTGGCCACATTGTGAGTTGCAGCACAACACATTTGGAAAGCTCTAGGTATGGAAATTCTGCCTCAAAGAGGCACAGAAAATTATTGAAAATTATTCTCCAATTATCTCACAATTATACTCCCCACCTTAAAAACTGCAATCCATTGTCAGTTCCTACTCCCCCATCCAGTGCACTTTCTATTCTACAAATTCACCTTCTAATACTTATTCATTTCCACTGAAATGGGAATTTGTGTCCTAGTAACCTCCAGACATTTTTTCCTTCCTAAGTATTTTTTTTTTCAACAGGCCACCATGCCATTTGCCCCAGCTCAGGGATCTTTTTCCTCCTACCTGCCAACTAGGCGGAGCGGTCTGGGTCCAAGTCGGTCCATCAGGATGCCAAGAGGCAAGGTAGCCGCACTCAAGAGAAAAGAGCCAATGGTGAAACCCAGGGTAAGCATCTCCTCCTGTTCCACACAGCTGAGCCAGGGATGGGACACTTTAGCCGTAGTTGAAACATTGGTGTTATTCTTATCTAAGCAGAAGATGGCAAAATAAATCAGGGCACTCATCACAAATCTCACTTTTGCATCTATTCTATCCTAGGGCAGGAGGATTGCTTTCTGTTCCTGAAGGAACATTATCAGGTCCTGTTGCGCATTTCCTTTTTGCTGCACTGAAGAAAATGTGGCATTCTCATGCACAGCAGAGAAAGCAAAAGATCTGGAAAGGAACAGGATCTGAACCACACTCTCAGGGCTCTAGCCCACTGCTGTGGCCCCATTCCTAACATAAAGAGATTGCTTTGCTGGTAGAATATCAAGCCAAGAAGGCGAGGGAGGGATTCTGTGTTAAACAGAAGGTGGGAAGGGGATAGCAGTGGCTTTGGCCAACATTTATAAGTAAGAGCACAAAAGTAAAATTTCAATAAAGCCAGCCAGTGATCTGTTACTTGTGAACGGTTTAGGAGAAGGGCTGTTATCTGAGGTGCTGCACCACAAGAAACAATAGAAGCCTGAATTCAGAAAATGAGAGGTTCGGGTACTTGCAGAAATTGTAGTCTCTCTTCCCTATAAAGTGCAAGGTCAATTTTATAAGGGAGAATACCATGACAAGATTTCTCTGGGCCAGTGGGTCCTTGAGGAAAATTGTAGGAGAATAAGGGCTAATCCATCCACTGTGTTTATTACAAAAAGATTGGAATCCTTGGGGTTCTCTGAGCTTGGTTGTTTTCTTGCAAACATTGCGTTACCTAGCCGGGTAATGAAACATTTGCAAGAAAACAACCAAGCTCAGAGAACCCCAAGGACTCCACAGTTCAACCCTGAGCTATGCATATTTGCTTCTATTGGTACAAAAAGATTGTTTGAAACAGCCTTTGGGAGACTGCTAATCTTGCACAGCCACAGCAAGGTAGTACTGTCTGCTATATTCTACAACATGGAAAGCTTCACAGCCTTAGCATGAGTCAGAATCATGGGAAACTTCACCCGATGGGGAACTACAATGTGGAGATCTGTTTTATGAGCATTAGTGATGATAAAAGATCTTATACAAGCTGTTCTAAGCCATCACCATGTAATAAAACCAGCTCTATCCACTTTGTACTAATATGTTTATTCTTCCATCTTCAGTCCCTCACATAAATTGCAAGGTTTGTGTAGAATCCTTGGAAGAGTCATATGAATGCCAAATCTCCAAGGCTGGAGCTGTTGAATCCATTTGTACTGAGTCTCCCTCTCAATATTTTATCAAGCACACAATATTAGTGCAAGTTACTAATCAACATTCTCTGTCAGATTCATTCTTAATTCTGCCCCACACTCAACCCAAACCTCATTGATAAAACACAATTCGCTTCTTCTGGAACTGTTTTGATAAATGCAGAATGGGGGGTGGGGGGGCAAATGAGGATTTGGGGGAACAGCAGGTAAAAAGCTTTGCTCAGAATATCACCTGGAACCTCTCCAGATCCCACCTTATCATTTTATTTCACTTTCTCCTAAGTATAATTTTCTTGATGGGCTCAGACCCCATCCAACTCACCTGTGCACATATGGGAGTAAAAGCCTTCAAGTTTCAGCATAATGAGTAAGGAGCCCCAGCCCAGCAAAACAGCAGAGAAGAAGAGATTTTCTACCACTGCGGTACAGGCCATCCACCAGCGTCGCCGGTATGCCTGATGCAAGGTGGGTGCCATCTTCCCTCCGGCTTGTGAAAGGAGGCTGCAAACAAAGCAAGGCCATCAATCTTCTTGGCACCCAAGGACCTGAATTACAAACCAGCCTATGTACTTTGCATGCTGGTATGAGACAGAGGTACAGCAACAAGATGTTATTTACTATTCCACTGATTTTGACCTGGAAATTACAGATAAGATATATAGCAGCTATACATGCTAAAGGTCCTAGGTTCAATCTCCAGCATTTCAGAAAGGGTTAAGAAGGAAAGCCTGTGTAGACTCCTGCCCATCACCACCAAAAATCCTGTATTAGGTGGATCAGTAGTCAGACATGATGGAAAGGGCTACCTACTTTTAAAGAAAATAATGGGATACAAAACTCTTCTGAACGCACTGGAGTTATTAAAAATCTAGACAAGTAAACATTCTGAAACAGCGCTCCAATCTGACACTGTACACTGCGGTGCTGACACTTGCCTACTACTATACCCCAGAGGGCAAGAGCTAGCAGCACCAAGGAAAAGAAGGGGCAAAATACCGTAAAAGAGGAACATACAACCTTGAAAGCTATTTAAAAAAGGAAATTGCTGGCCCAGCCATCAGCCTGAGGGCAAACAGCTGCTAGGATTTCTCCCACAGAGGACTGAGCCACGGTCAGTTGACTTGTAGCTACCCTTGTAGCTACCGGAGAAAAGAAAAGGCGGCCTGACAGCTGCTACCAGTCACAGGGCAAGAGCGGCAGGGAGGTGGCAGCCCTTCCCCCCAGAACGAACACGCATCATTGGCGTGGCTAGCTGTTTTGTGAGTTGCCACTTCCCCCTGGACCCTTTTCTTTTTCATGAACAAAAATGAAGAGAAAATGTAAGAGAAAACTATGCAGAACTGTAGAGAGGCAGTGAATAGGAACCGGGGTTAGAGATCCATGGAGAATGGCAGAGAAAATAAGTGCTTTAAGGAGCTGCAGAGAGGTGCTGTGTCTGCAACAGCCCACACTCCAAAGCACTTTTTTGCCTTTGAAACGGACGCATGGAACAGTGTGATAAATCACACTAAAGCAAGTAGCTGAGTGTGCTAATAGAGGGGATGCAGCAGAGTGGAGAAGGAATGGCAAACCCTGCCCCATAGCAATGTCACAAACCCTTCCTTTACATGCCTGGGTTAGGATGCCACTGTGGGGTGGGATTTGGGTAGTGATGTCATACACTGTGAAGGAGATCTTGCTCCTTGCTTGCTGGCAAAAACCAGGCCGGCCGGCCAAGCCATTTGGCTTGTTTTCTGCTGGTAATTGCCTATTACAGGCTGAGCAGACCGGCCTCAGTGTGCTGCTTGCTGGCCTGTTTTTGTCAGCAAGGAATAATTCAAGCACCATTTTTAAAATTTTTGCTGCTGTGAACTTGTTTTTTTCTTTTCTTTTCTTTTGTTTAAAGTATTTATTTTCTGGAAATCAATTACATCAACTGACTTCACTGGCTATAGTGCAGATGCCCGTGTGTATACTAAAGTTTACAATTTCTCTGTATCAGAAGAGTTATTTTGACAGGAGGATTCTTCATAGAACAACCTACAAGTATCTCAGATGAAATACACTGAAGTCACAGATAGATCATGCACAAAGCTTTTAACTCAAGGAGAACCATTACAGTGTAGCAATTGGAGTATTGACCTAAAAAGGTATATGCCATGAATTCAAATCCCCCACTTACTTACTGAATGATCTTGAGGTATTCTCTCTCTGTTTAACCTACCTCAGAGAATTATTGTGAGGACAACAATGTAGAAGAAGAAATCACATACACTGAGCACAGAGTCTCTTGGAGAAAAGCCTATAAATATTTATGTAAGTCAGGGATGGCAATCCAACTACACATATTCACTTTTAAAATCTGAAAGAGGCTGCAGCAGTGAATTAGGGCATTCTAGGTTCAAGATTTACCTCAGTGGAAAACTTTCAAAAGTGGCTCTAAAAAGCTCAAATGTTAAGAGCTGAAACAGAGAACTTAAAAATGTAAATGTATAACCTAAAAATGCAGTAGCCAGATTGCCCAAGCACGAACTTTACTAATGCTATGCCAACTTCCTGGATTCTGATGTTAGGCCTTTTATTTTGAATATTTGGTTTGGGACTAATATTTCTGAAGTTCCAGAGATGCAACATAGATCTTGATTGATTTAATACTTTATGTAATGAGGCAGAATGGGAAGTAAACAGCTTGGTAATGAAATTCAGAGATGACACCAGATCCAGCAGCATTTGTAAACAAGCACAATGGGGGAGAGAAAGAGATGCTGATAGCTCTTAAACTAGAAAGAAGGGGAAACTGGAAGAAACAAGACCACATCATTTAGCATGGAAGTGGGAAAAAAAGGAACCTTAAAGACAGATGTTACTTGAAAGGATCCAGTGCCAAAAAGCAGCTGCTGCTTGAAATGTTCGGGAACCCATATTACAGGAATGTGTTGTCAAACATTGGAAGCATGAGACTATATACTCCGTAGCCCTAGCAGAGGAGGAATGCCAGGCTCCCTTCCTAGAAAAGTGTGGGCAAATCTTAAAAGGTATGAATGTCAAGGTTGGAATATTGGGCCCAATACTGTGTGGCTGGGTGGCCTGGCTCTAGTTTGATGATTCACTTGTTTTATAACCCACAGAGGATGGAATGCACAAGCAGTGCTCCATTTGGGCACTACATTCTGTGAGGCTAAGATGTTTTATATTTATATTTAATACACTGGTCCATTACTTTGATTTGGATTAGAGAATGCATTAAGCTGTAATTTTACCCTTGTTCCCCCTTCCTTTAGAAAAATGGGTTCCTCTGCACCATTTTCTAAGACTTCACTGAAATCTGCCTTTCGGTTTTCTGAAAGATTATTCCCACACCCTGGAAAAGAGGTTTCTGTTTTCTACTTCTTCTTTTTTCTGTTTTACAATTTCTTTAGATAGTATTTGAGCTTCCTTTGTTATTGTGAGGTGGTAGGGAGTGTTGTCGCTGGTGTTCTTGTGACTTTTGGGGAGTTTCCACACCTCTGCAGCATCCCTGGCTGCTCACACTTTCTAATGGGGAAAAGTGCTGTGGAATAAATTCCTTCCTGATGTCATTACTTGAAATGTAATTAAACTCTTTGGAGCTAGGGAAGCTACATATCTGTAGAGATGATCACATTATGCTTAAACATAATTCTTGGCCATCCTATAAATAAAGTATAAGATTTACACTTAAATAACATTTTCCCTTCCTCGGGAAAAAGAAGTGACTTCTATTTCATTTCCTTCAAATGGAAGGAAAATGACTGAAAAGTGCAGAAGAAATTTTCACTAATCTATTTAAATATTTTGCCTGTGCTAAATAAGAATATCCTTTAGCTAAACGTGTAGGGAGACCAGAAATGATGTATTTTGGAGCTATACTCTACAAAGATGAAATTCTTTTGGATACAAGGCATCAGATCTTAGCAAACTCTGACCAGAAGCATTCAACAGTCAGATCACTTCTAAGTTATAGGAGTAATGTACAATATTAAAAATATGTACTGTACTTTCCAGATCTCTAGAACATTAAAACTGATAAAACCTCCTGTTGGCTGAAAACTATAGAAGTTAAAGTCCAACACATCTGAAGGCCACCTGGATGAAAAGCCTAAGATATCCTAACAGACCTCTTTCATAACACTCGGCTGATCACCTGATGTTTAGCAATACTATGTTTGCAACTGTGGATACTATTCTTTAATGAAGCAACTGAAATGAATAAATCTAGTCTGATCTCTTCCAGTTGCTACCAACTATCAGCTATCTAAATGGAAAGCCTGTTTGATGACTTCTTCCAAGGAGACAAGGATCTAGGACTTCTGATAGTACTGTGCATATTCCATTCATACAAACTGTATGGCAGATCCTTACAAATCATTAGATTTTAATATGGTTCCTTGAGTTTCTATTTCTCTTTATGCATCCTGAATAAAGTAAATGAACAACTGCTGTTTTTTTTTTAACAGAGCATAAGGTCAGAAGGAAAAATTCTTAGGCTGAAGCAGACAAGTACGTGCCTATGCTTTTATTTTCTTACTGCACAGGACCTCTGATTATATCTTCTTCAAGAAAGAAGGGTATGAATCACAAAAATAATAAATACCCTGCTCCGCATTTCATTTAGTGACATTGAAATGTTCTGTGAAATAAAGTAAGTTACAGTGATAGATAGCCTGAAAACCAGATGCCTTGTTATTTTAAGGATGAAAAGCAAGCTTCTGTCCCTCATGGAGTAATGAAAACTTTGGAAATACCTAGGCTAAGGGTGCTGAGATAAACATCTAAGAATGAAGCTGTTAGGTTCTATGCAACTCCCTTGTGAGTGCCTTGCCAGGCAGTTAAAAATGTATTCCTCTTTGAAACTAGTTAAGTATAACAAAAGAAGAGAAGAAGGAGAAAGAAGGTTTACGACAGGAAGACAAATTCTTTCCCCTCATTTCCATTTCTCTGCTAAAAGAATCAATCTATCAGAATCCAGTTATATTAAAATCGCTCCCTCACCTAACTTTATACAGATAAAACCATATTTTCTGTCAAACAAAACTGAATAGGGGACTGTTATGCTGCAAAGGTAAATCAACCTGTAGAGATCCTGTAGGCATCCTTACAAAGAAGGAAGTGTAAGCAGCTGCCATCCAATGCTATCCAAGTATATTAAAATTAACAATGTGTGCATGCAAGGATTCTGCTTCTAAGTAAGTAGTGGTCCTCCCTCCCATTTTCAGCAGCAAGATAACAGCATGCAGGTACCTGGGCAATCTATGAACCAGCAAGCACAATTGTTTTGGGTGCTCCAAACAAAACCTGTAAGAGTGAATCTAGTTTTTCACAATTGCTTGTAATTAATGTGAAAGCAAGAGAAACAGTATACTAGGAATGAGATAACATTATACTTTTTTTAGGATTATAAATATGGTTGAGAAACCTCTGGAAAACCACCGCTTTGCTTTTTAACAGAGGAAGATTCCAGATGGGCACTGTCACCTCAGCAGGTGGTGCTTAATAATGATCTCACCTCCATGTCACAGGGACTTAACTAGCTAACCAGAGAGAGCCTAATAGGCAGAGGGTGGCACTGGTCATATTAGAGTAATGCTAATTAGTCTAATGACTCATTGTAATGCTAATTACAATGACACATTGTCAAGGGTTACTCAGGCAGCAATCCAATACATATTTATTTAGAAGCAGGGCTCAGTGGAACTTACTTCTGAGCAGGCCTAGATAGGATATCAGTGCAAACCTACCTTTATTACTGCTTGAGGGATGCAATTTAATTTTCCCCCTCACACACCACATTCTTCCGGGCAGTCCATGAAAAAACACACAGTTGTCATGGTAAATTTGGGTCTAGGATCACTAACTGCCTTATTGTAACTTCAAGTTTGGCAGATGAACAATGTAACTATTATAAAATAGTAAGTCTTGTTTGTATGGTTCTGCCTGCTTAACAGAAGTCTGTAGGAGGAGTAAAGTGATAAGATAAGATAAGATAAGATAAGATAAGATAAGATAAGATAAGATAAGGTAAGGTAAGGTAAGGTAAGGTAAGGTAAGGTAAGGTAAGGTAAGGTAAGGTAAGGTAAGGTAAGAAGATATTTAATAAAATGATAAGATAAGATAAGATAAGATAAGATAAGGTAAGGTAAGGTAAGGTAAGGTAAGGTAAGATGAGGCTGCCAAGAAGAAGAGAGGTGACATCTATAGAACTAGAGGGGAAGAAGCAGGAAACTGAGCAGCTGGATGATGAGACATAACCATGGAGCCTCTTTATTATGAGATAGCCAAGACTGTACAGAGGCGAAGGATAGCTTTTGTATGGATAGGCCGCTTTGGAGATCGGGATCAAAAATTTTAGGGATGCCCTGATATAGCTAGTTCGTGACAGAAATCAAGGCAGGGGGTTCAGAAGGACCCCAGGTACTGTACCTGATAATTAAAAGTCCAGGCACATTTAACAACTGCGTCTACAGTTGTTTGTGATCATCCAAAGCATGTTTTGCACTGTAAGACTGCTGGCATTATCAGCCTGTCACTGACATCAACAGCTAAACTGTTGTTAGACTAAGATTGATCAGTAAAACCCTATCTCATCTATAACTCAGGTCTTGGCCAATTAACAGCTTCTTGGACCTTCTTCACTAGACTTGCAGATACCTTCATTGCCTCACAAGGCTGATCATCTTGAACGATCAGGAACGGGTCATCTGAGTGGGGATAAAATAATAAATTTGGCTTAGATTTGTGATTTGTATTCAAAATATTTAGTGAAAGTGATATGTGTGGCAAATTTAAAATCAGGTCTCAGGAATCTCCCCCTTGCATCTGAACCTATGAAGGGGTATAACACTGTCAGGTCCCATATACAGCTGTGCTTCTATTCAGCTGCCTGACAATGGAAAATGGTGAAAACAACCTTCCAAATCCCTTCCCCTTGTGTGGCTGGCTACAGTTTAAACTGAATATAGATAAACTTTTGATCCAAGAATATCAGACAAAACTAATAGCAAGAAGGAGCAAAACTTGCTGCAAGAAATCAACATTTGTTTGAATTTAAACTGTGAAAATCCAGAGGTTGTGAACAAAAACAGCATTCAGTATATGAGAGGGTAAAAGTGCTCTTTAAAAATCTACAATTCCCTTACCAATTATGCAAATCCAATATTGGCCCAGTCTGGGTCCTTCTGCAAGCCTCTGCAGGATCTTTAAAAGCTGGGGTGAAGCACAGTGCAAGGAAAGTTTGAGGCCTGAGACCCCTTGGTTGCCTCCCAATGCCGAACAATGCAAGAGATGTCCTCTCTGCTCCCACTGTATGTACTCCAGCCGTAAGCGGGTTTAGCAAATACTGTAATCGCTCCTCACACCCTCCCCTCCTGTGACCCTGTTTTATTATCCTCCAAGACATCCCAAAACCTGCATCGGGGGTGGGTGGGTCGGTGGGTGTGTGTGTGTGTGTGTGTGTGTGTGTGTGTGTACAGACCACTCCGGAAATCCGTTTTTAACATTCAGTGCATTATAATCGCCACACGGGGATCTTTCGTTTCAACTTATCCCTTCCCCTTCCCCAGGGGTCCCCCATTCGAGCGACCCCCCCCCAACACCCCCTCTCCCCCCCGCTTTTCTGTCCCGCCTTCGGGCAGGCCGAACGACGGCCTCCTTTCCCCAACTCCAGCAAATCTAAAACACCGGGAGGGGCAGAGTCAACACGCGGCTGGAGAGGGTTGCCCTCCACCCAAGTCAGCCCAAGCTGGAGGGAGCCGCGGCTGCTGCCACGTGGAAGCCAGAGCCCTGCCGAGTAAGGGGGTGAAACCGTACAAAGAGGGCTTTCGGGCAACCCTCGCTCGCCGACACCCCTCGGCCCCCGTCTCCCTCCCCGCTGCCCCTATTTAATCCTTACTTCCAGCCCCGATTTCCCAAACTGTCCCCCAAGTTAGCCAACTCACTTTCGGCTCCAGCCCTTTGGCGGGCTGAAATGAAGGCGCGTCTTCTTCTGCGACTACCCGAGGTATTTGCCCTCAAGGCGGTGCCAAGAGGCTGCCCTGGGCGCCGCCGGCGGGAGCCTCCACTGCGAGCCGCGGAGAAGGTGACTGAGCGCCCGAGGAGTCCGCTAACGCTGCCGCCTCGGAGGCTTGCTCGCCTGCCAGCTGCAGGGTCTGCTCAACCCGGAGAAAAAAGCGTGTGTGTCGCGCGGTGCCCCGGGCAGGAAGTGTTTCTCTTGCGCGTGTCAAAACGGGAGGGGGGCCAGGAATCGGGAGGCTCGTCCGCGTGTGACTTTATAAGGTCATCGGTGCGTGTTTGTGTACCCCCCCAAAAAAGAACGTGGAACTTTGGGCCAGATCACGAGGAGGGGAGCAAAAGTACACGGCAAATATACGGAGAGATGGGCTTCTCTTTGAAGCCTGCCCGGTTCGTTCGCCCAGGCATCTCGGCTCTTCTGGACTTCACCTTCGGTCGCTTTTGTCCCAGCCTGGCGCAGCAGCTAATATGGCAACTTCCTTGCGGGGAGTCCTCGGTTCACAGGCGGGTCCTCTGCTACAACGTCGCAATGAGTAGTCTCGGGCACCCTCACCAAAAACGACGGAAACAGAGAAAGGAGAGAAACCGACTTGCTCCCTGTCGTGTTGTAAGCATCAGTGGGGTTCAGCACAAGAGATTTGACAATATAAACATAGCTATTATTACACATGTGCAGAAATATGTGTCCCATAGTGCTGTGATCCTTACAGGGCAGTGCAAAACATGCTTTGGGGTAGCCTAAAAAATAGAGAAATTAGAGGAAAACAAGAGGTATTGTTACCCAGAACAAATATTACCTTAAAGCACACCTTCTATCCATTGATTCAGCTGAGCTAATGCGGGCAGTGACAGATAGGTTGCAAAGTGTCATGCTGGTCTGCCTGTGTTTGCCCCAAGATTTAAAAATAAATAAATAAAATCAAAACATTAGGTTTCTCCTTTTCTTCATGCCTTCAGTACAACTACAGTGGAGTACAGGATGAGCTGACATTTATTCAAGAATATATTTCAAGCAGGTCCCATATGGTAGTCTGATCAGGACCCCAGCAAGCAGTGTGCAAGTTATGCACCACAGAAAGGTGCCATTTCTCAAAGTCTTTTAGTCCATTGCATCAAAACTACAAGGTAGTTGAAATGATACAAGAATTGGTGAACACTTATGAGTGATATGCCAGAACAAAAGATTGTGGGCACCAAATTAAGTTTTAAAAATCAATTCCCCATTCCAAACACCAACCATGTGTGCTCACTTATGTCAGATTTCACTTCTTCCAAAACGAGCACTGTATGTCAATTCAGAGAAACCATATGTATCGCACAATGTGAAACTATCAGTGCCGCTAACATCTTCCGGTGCACATACTGTTGCAGTTCCAGGAAGCTCATCCTAATAAATACAAGCTATGCCAAGTCCTCTTCTACACAGCAACAGAACAACACCTTCCATCTTTCCATTGGTTCTCTGAGTTAAATCTTATTCCAAACTTCCCATTTAGTCTTAACCACTGTCCTGTTTCTCAAAAAAAAACAAAAAAAACAGGTAGCCCTCATTTAACAACCACAATTGGGATGGGCAACTCCGGCACTAAGTGATGCAGTTGTTAAGTGAAACATGTGACCATGGCAGATTTACGATGTCAGTTCCACCGTGGTCATTAAGTGCATTACCTGCGGTCATTAAGTGAGACATCATGCAGCCGCAACTTGTGACTTACAGCTGGCTTCTCCATTGACTTTATTTGTTAGAAACCGGCTGTGAAGTGTACAAATGGCGATCAGGTGACTGTGGGACACTGTGACAGTCATAAGTTCAAGGACAGGTCGTAAAGTTACTTTTTCAGTGCCATTGTAACTTTGAACAGTCATTAAACAGGGCAGGCATTAACTGAAGACTACCCATAAAATTATTAAGGGGAGGGATGGCAAAAAATATTTTGCACAAAGGTGTCTTAGAACTCAGCAACAGCCCATGATTTTTAAAAATGTGATAGCTTGCAAGCCAAAGCCCTAGTTCACAGAATAATCTACCTTAGATAGATTTTTCTTGTTTTTCTAGATTCCCTTCTCCTGGATTCTAGTTAAAAATTCCTTTCTGAGAAAAGAGAATAAGAATGACACTTGCCCTATGACAGAGAATCCTAAGAATATTGTTTGACATTCTAAGCTGTATATATCCACTGCTCCTACCGTGAGCTCTTGCTGTGAAATTACTGCCCTCTCACCAAGCATATTTGCTTAGATTTTCCCCATTCCTATGTGGCTGTAGTTTGCATTCCTCCATCTTTTGTTGTGGCAAAAATGAGTGTTTACCGATTCTTGTATCGTTTCAACTATCTTGTAGTTTTGATGCAATGGACTAAAAGACTTTGAGAAAGGACAAAGAGACACATCTGAGGTTCTCATTTTTTAAAATACCAACTTTAAATTTCTCACGCATTCTTATGCCCTCAGGGGCATCACAAGGCACGCTCTCTAAACCTGTTATCTCTTGAACTTGCTGGACTAGCTTAAGGCAGCTGAACACACATCTGTCATGTCGCACGAATAGGTAAAGGAACAGGAGGGAGGGGGTAGGATAAATAACCACAGTGATATTCATGCAAGGGAACATACTTGTTGGCAACTATGTTCAATTTTTGTAGGTAATTATAGTAGCACTATCAGGTTAGGAAATCCACATAGGCCAATGCAGGTTAGCAGCATGGTAGAGCCTGAACGATATGTTCTTTGTAAGACTCAAAGCTTTTATGATTGCATGTGTGTCTGCACAGATGGAGAAAGTGTTTAGTTATCATAAGAGAAGTAAAGATACTATGTTTCTCCAGTTTAAGAGACTGGCTAAAATATTATGTGTTTTATGACAGAAGGGTGTTTCGCTAACGGCTTAGCAATGTCCCGCAGTTACAAATATTATTTCATAGCTTTACATTTCTGTACCTACTCAGGGCACATGTAATGAGCTTACTTAGAAATAGAACTGAAAAGCTTGCTCAATGTTGTTTATTCAGTTCAATAAAACTTACTTTTTTCAATTCTTCCACTCTACCCATTCTGTGCATCTGATGAAGTGAGCTGTAGCTCACAAAAGCTTATGCCTTTTCATAAAATTGGGTAGCTGGAAAAGGCACTACCAGGCTCCTCCTGATTTCTTGAGGAGAGAGACCTTTCCTTTCCTTTCCTTTCCTTTCCTTTCCTTTCCTTTCCTTTCCTTTCCTTTCCTTTCCTTTCCTTTCCTTTCCTTTCCTTTCCTTTCCTTTCCTTTCCTTCCCTTCCCTTCCCTTTCCTTCCCTTCCCTTCCCTTCCCTTCCCTTCCCTTCCCTTCCCTTCCCGTCCCGTCCCGTCCCGTCCCGTCCCTTCCCTTCCCTTCCCTTCCCTTCCCTTCCCTTCCCTTCCCTTCCACCCACCTCACTGCAATTTAAATACCACTTCATGCATCTGCTGAAGTGAGCTGCAGCTCACAAAAGCTTATGTTTTAATAAAATTGGTTAGTTAGAAAAGGTGCTAACAGACTAATATACTGACGTAGGCTTTCACGACCAGTATCTGTTGGGCAGTGTTGGGCTTCAGGGTTTAGTGACCGTGGTCTAGAGAAAGGATTTCCTGACATTTCACTGGCAACTGTGGCTGACCAATCAGTCCCTGCTCAGTTGCCAGTGAAACATCAGGAAATCTGTTCTCTAGACCACAGTCTCTAAACCCTGAAGCCCAACACTGCCCAACTGCTACCAGGTTCTTTCTGATTTTTTGCTACACGATGAACCAAGAATATCTGGACCCCTTTCAGTCAGGTTTCAGGCCCGGATATGGAACAGAAACAGCACTGGTTGCACTTATGGATGATCTCTGGCGGGAGCGGGATGGGGGTAGTGCATCCATCTTGGCTCTCCTTGACCTCTCAGCGGCTTTCAATACCATTGACCATGGTATCCTTCCGGACCAACTCAAGGAGTTGGGGGCGGGTGGTGTAGTTTTCTGTTGGTTCGCCTCCTTCCTCCAGGGCCGGTCCCAGTAGGTGTTGATAGGGGAGGAAAGATCGGGCCTGCAGCCCCTCCTTTATGGGGTGCCGCAGGGTTCGGTACTCTCTCCTCTCCTTTTTAACATCTACATGAAACTGCTGGGTGAGATGATCCATCTCCACAGGATGAGGTATCATCAATATGCTGATGATACTCAGTTATACATCTCCATCCTGGGGGAAGTAAGTGATGCTGTGGCTGCCCTTTCCAGGTGCCTGGAGGCTGTGGGGGTCTGGATGGGGAACAACAGGCTTCAGCTGAACCCTGGCAAGTCAGAGTGGCTGTGAGTTGATGGCCCCTCGGTCCCTAGGAATTTGCCATCTTTGGTTCTGGATGGGGTTGCACTGCCCCAGATAGACCCAGTGCGTAACTTGGGGGTCCTCTTTGACTCACGACTCCTGCTCAAAGAGCAGGTGGCAGTCGTGACCAGGAGGGCCTTTGCACAACTTCGTGTTGTCCACTAGTTACACCCTTTCCTAGACTGAGAGGCCCTTCGAACAGTCACTCATGCCCTGGTCATCTCCCATATAGACTATTGTAATGCACTCTACATGGGGCTACCCTCAAAGAGTATCCGGAAGCTTCAACTGGTTCAGAATATAGCTGTGCAGGCGATTTTAGGTGCATTGAGATCAGCACATATAACACCTTTGCTCCATGAGCTGCATTGGGTGCCAGTTTGCTTCCATGTCCAATTCAAGGTGTTGGTTATCACCTTTAAAGCCCTACATGGCATGGGTCCAGGGTACCTGAAGGACCGTCTCATCCTTGTTACATCAACCCATCCCACCCGGTCATGCAGAGAGGGCATGCTACGGACCCCGTCTGCAAGAGAATTTCATCTGACGGGGTCCAGGAGGCGAGCGTTCTCTGCAGCAGCCCCTGCCCTTTGGAACACTCTTCCCCCAGAAGTGAGGTTGGCTCCCTCCCTTTTAGACTTCAGAAAAAAACTGAAGACCTGGTTTTGTCATCACGCATGAGGTGGGGATGGGAGTAGTCAGTTTTGGGGTTGGCTGGTTCCCTAGTCTTACCTTTGACCGATATTATCTGGTCACAGGCTGAAATAATATTACCATCTCTTGGATTTTATTGTATTTAATAATTGTATTTTATATTTGTATTGTTTATGTTTTTACTGATTTTAAATTGTTTTGTTGTGAACCGCCCAGAGTCCCTCCTTGTGGGGGAGTTGGGCGGTGATATAAATTTGATATATAAATAAATAAATAAATAAAATGTGTCAGTTGATCTTTGTGATCCTTGAAAGGACATCTGTATTCCATATGAAAGTTGCTCTCACCAAGATAGTGAAGCAATATGTCTGTCCCAGTGCTCTATTTTGGTGTGATGTTGAACATGATATTTGGGTCCTATGGAAGATCTCTCCCAAATAAAATGGATATGTGATTTATTTATTTATGCAAACATTTTCAACTATTACAATTTATTATTGTTTATACACAGTTTTCTAACAGTTACAGCAGATGGACAGTATATTAACAATTATCTTGTGAAAAACTGGTGCCTAGCATTAGAAACACAATTCTAGAGTAGCATGTAGAACCAGTATCCCAGTGGTACAGACATATCATTCTGGGATGTAAAATCCCCAGATTTTTATTCATGTGACCATGTATTAGCAGCCAGAGCAGCAGCAGAAGAGAGAGAAACATACATAAATGCATCTTGTCCCTCTTTCCCAAAAAATAGCTGCTTCTCACTAACCAGGTTGCTGAATGCTATTATTGTGAAAACATCTGAGAGCTGCTTAGCTAATTAGGTCCAGCTGTTTGGCTCATTCCAGGACATTTTATCTCCACCATAGTATCCTAAAAGTGTTGTCCAAAGACTTGTTCCACGTGGTAATACACTTGTTAGCATCTTACTTGGTGGGAATAGAAGTAGAATTTTTGTCCATCTGCTCTGATAAATTTGCTCAGTACTTTGAGAAAGTTTAGTGCAATCTCAAGAAAGTTTCTTGTATCTAATCAGAACTTAACACCATAACTGAAGAGTTTCTAGACTGGTATCAAAAGCATTACCTAGTCATATTTGGGATTATTGGTTTCAATTGTCAAGGCCTGAAAAAGAAGATAAGATGCTTGAGTCAGTCTGTTCCACTACATGCAGTCTTAATCATTTGGCTGACAAAAGCTAGCAGGAGTTTGGCTGGCTAGTTCGAAAGGATGGGGAAGGTCTATCTAAGCTGGGGGTGTGCCTGTGGCTATGAAAGGCAATAGTACAGTCTCTTCAGATAAGGACTTCCCTGAACTCAGAGGTATGGGGGACAACCACCCAATTGCTTTCCAGACAAAATGCTGAGATAATGGCAGGCAATTAGGTTCAGATATCTTGGAGAAAATATTATCTATTCCACTCATGTTCTGTTAAGGATTCTAGACTGAAGTAATCTTGGTCGCCCTGACTGGGAAGGGAGATAAAGGAACTGCCATCCTGCTAACACACTTACGTCGTTCACCAGTTTTTGATATACCATGGATTCTAGAGATGTTTTGAATCAGCTATGTGCAGCAGAAGTTGGTGGCACAGTGTAATGATGGTACACACTATGTGTATGCTGATTCCAAAAAATAGCACTGAAGAAGTTCTGTGTAACTTCATGTTTGTTAGGAAGTCTAATCTCTATATGAAGCTGCTAGGTGAGATCATCAGAGTGGTATTGGAAAATCTATTTTTCCATGTCACCAGAATTAGGTGCAGCTATTGGATCACTGTTGAAGGCTATAAGAATTGGATGGGGAGTCCATAAGCTAAAATTAAATTCTGACAAGACTGTGCTAGGTGGTAGAGTTGTGACCTAATCGCAGTACAGGAATTCATATATTTTCATTTAGAGTACTGTCATGCACTTCACATGGGGTTATCTTTGAAAACATTCAAATTGTAGCTAATTCAAAATATAGCAGTAGCTTGGTACCAGAATCATCACTGGTTTTAAAGGAATTGCCTGGCTTCCATTATGCTTCTGGTCAGAGTTCGATGCTAATACTATGCAGATCCCTAAATGTTTTGGGACTCTTTTGTTTGAGGGAATGCCTTTCCCCATGTCTTCACTTGCCTGAGTATTAAGATCTGCCAAGGAGCCACTTCCTCTGTTAGGGATAGTGTATAATGTGGAAATGCAGAATATAGCCTCTCTGCTGTGGCACCCGAAAGGCTACCCCCACCCCACCCCCACGAAGCCAGATTGCTTTTGTTTTATATGTGGTTTTTCATCCAAGTTTGAAGGACTCATTTGTGCTGTTTTTAAGTAGGCTGCTATTTGTTTTATTGCTTGATTGTTTTAGTGGTTGTTTTTATTGTACTGTGCCTTAAGATCAGCTGAGATAAGGGGATGGGGGCTTACACATAGCACTAATATTCAAATGCATTATAAAAACATTTTTGATCAGAGATAATGCTGGTACATCTGGAAAGATAATATAGAATATGGCTAGCAAAAGCAGTGTATGTATTACCCAGCTGTTTCTGAACAGCTAGGTTTGCACAACAAATTTAGTCATCATTAGCTTAACTACAATTTACTCCATCTACACACTTTTCTGAGATTACGGACAACACACTGAACAATAAATCTAGACTACACACTAGATTCAGACAGCATGCCAAGCTGAAATGTGTTTGGCTAGTTTGTGCTTCAATTTATTAAGAGTTAACAAATGGTATGTCTTACCTAGGCATTTATTTGCTTTTTCTTTCTGTCATTTAAGACTAGTAACTTGGGAGCCTGTGGCCCATAAATTGCTGCTAAACTACAGTATCCATCATCTCTGATCAGGCTGAATGGGGCAGATGAAAATTGACATTAAACCCACCTAGAGGGGTGACTTTGGACCAGGCACTCTCTCAGCCCATCCTACCTTCACAGGATTGGGAAAAATAGGAGAAACTAGTACTTTGTCTACTGCCCTGAGCTCTTGAATGAAAAGCAAAATATAAATCTAATAAATAAACACTTCCCCATCTTGCCTTTCACTGAGTGTCATTTTGAGTTGGTCAGTCCAGCCCTGCAGTTATAACAGTGACATTCTGTTTTAATTTTGTCTTTATTTATTTATTTATTTATTTATTTATTTATTCGGTTTGTATGCCGCCCATCTCCCCCAACAGGTGACTCTGGGCAGCTCACAATATGTAATTTGATTTTTTTTTTATTTTAACCAGTTAGATCAGGGGTTCCTAAACTTTTGCCATCCCACCTCCCTTAAGCATAATCTTAATGTACACACCTCTTCTAAAATCCAAACACCAAGATGAACACAAATGAACAATGAAAACAATACAATGAAACTTTATTTTTAATAAAGACATCAAAAATAAAAATCTTCACACTTCCCCTGGACTCTGTCTGCACCTCCCCAAGGGAGGTACACCTTACAGTTTGGGAAACCCTGAGTTAGATTAATGTATTTGGCCCACCTTCATCCATATTGCTCATGAAATTTATGAATAGCATAAGATGATACACAATTAATTTTTTTGGAAACACTCCTTCCAATGTCCCTAGTTTATCAATGATTTAGTTTGCTACACTCTGAAAACATTTTTCTAATCTGACACATATCCCACCTTACAGGCAGCCCCTTCTAATTTACATTTCTCCTTTTTATTTATGACAATGTATGTGGGGTCGTGTCAGAAGCAACATATTCAGAGCCTTGAGCACAGTGCAAAAATATAGCCAATTGCAGGTAATTTCAGTGTATTGAGTATATAAGATCCTGCCTGAGATTCTCTCCACCTACTCTTGTTCTTGAAATTCCTAGACGAGCAGCATGAGAAATGCCTGCAATCCATAGGAGAAAATACTGTGCTAAATAATGAAGGCCTGGTTGCTGAGAATACATGAAATAATCCTGTCTCACTGAATTGAATAGGGGCATCAACTCAGCTATCTGATTATTTAAAAGACAGGGTTGGAGACTTAGAGGTGGTTAATGAGTGAGATAATCTGAATCAGGAACCGCATGCCCCTGAATACAGAAGAACCTTCTGATGGCTCTAGCCCATGGATGGACATAGAATGGAGATGCCCCAAAAGGTGAAAAAGCCTGGGGGATGCGGCTCTAAGCTTAACGGATCCATAACATCAAACTGCTTGAACCATAAGGACAGCTTTACCCTTTGCAGAAGAAACATGGATTTGCTTTCCTGTTAGAAACTGTGGCAAAGGAAACCAGCCTCCCTCTATTAGCTACAGAACCCCTGATAAAGGGATGCAGGCTTGCACAGCTAACATGACAATGGCAACCACAAGGATAGCATACTAATGCTGACAGGGATTGGGAATCAACACTAATGCAGATTTAAACTTTCGAAGCAACAGAAGGGGATAGACTGAGCCACCCCCCTCCCTGTGAATGTGGGAGGCTTATACCCTTAAGCTTAACAGGCCACCAAGAGGAGGAGTGGGACTTGGAGGGAAAAAGAATGTAAATCAGGAAGCCAGCAAGCAGGAGGCAAAACCCAGAGGGGACCGTGCAAAGCAATCACAGATATGGGAAACTGGAAAGAAAAAGTCATCTGGCAACACCCCAGGCTGTTGTAGAAACACATTAGGTTCTTGCACACCTTCCCCAAAAGGAGATCTATAATCTGAAACAAAGCCATAGGAAAGACATCTTGCCTCTGTTGATATTACCCCGCAATGCAGGACTTTCCCCCTCTCGTATCTAACGAGAGCACACACATGCCCTGGTAGCATCTTTTTCTGCTGTGTCCTCTTGACATTGCCTTCACCTGGTCCCCAGCCCACAAGATGACAGTCTTAAGTTTTCCCAAGCAGTACTAAAGTACTGTTTCCCCCCTCAAGCTAACATTGCCCAGTGACAGCTGTAAGATACAGACAATCGGTTTGGCTTTGTCACCCATTAGTGAAGGATGTCAGGTGATTGCTGGGCCTTGAAAACAGAGGCAACAGAAGCAAGGATAGGAATTGGCAACAAGGATAGCAAATTTCACGTTGGAATCTTCTGCTAATTCATGGGTTGAGAGCACTTTGGATCAGCAGCAGGGAAAGGTCCTTAGAGGTGCAGATGGGAATTTAGTTTGTTTTACACCGTATGACCAGTTTGTACAGGGCCAGCGTGAAGTCGAGACCTGTATGACCTGGGCAGAAAATAGAACAATATGCATTTACTCTATATTTTTAATTTGTGAAATACCTACAAAATATGTTTATGAAAGAATGATAGATACATTTGAGAAAATAAAACTTAAAAATTGGTCTAGATGATACATCTAGATGAAGTATAGTGGATCAGCCTATGTTTTTGACTCCTAGTAGTTTTAATAATTGCAGTAGTACCCTCCTCTCAAAGAAATGAAATTGAAGGAGAGTAGAAGCGAATTGATGTGAATCCAATTCCAGGTCTTATTTGAAACACGTATCGGTCCTGCTTCTCTTTCCCCCTCCCACTTTTGCACAAGCATGAAATCCTGTGAATGTCTTCAGTTTTGCAGCTGCTATTGCCGCTGTGTCTTAAACTCCAGTTGCTCTCTCCAGCCCCCACAGGGTGCATTCAGGGATCCATGAAAGCAACTGCACATACATAGCATCCTGCCCTGGGCAGAAATAAAACCACAAGCAAGGGTTGCCAAATAACTTCCAACATGTGGTTTTAAATAACTTCTAATTGCTTTAAGCAGCTCTAATTGAATAAATCACCCTTCGGCTAAGTACTGCTATTTAATTAGAAAAGGTAGAATGAGTCTAAAAGAAATCTAAAGGGCCCAATTGTGAAACATACTCATTAAAAAATTAGCCATACCTTAAAAGTTGTTTGTTTGATAAAGGGGTGCTCAAAAGCTCATGTTGACCACTGACCCCTGCTGGCCATAATATGTAGCAATGTGTTTAGCTGGGTGTCTAACACGTTGGGCTCAGAAGCCTACTCGGTGTTTTCTTAAAAGAAAAAAAATACCGTGGGTGCTGACACAGAATGGCAACGGTGAAACTAAAGGACAAGTAACAATAACTTGCCCGTGAAATTAAGTGCCAAGCAGAGGGGTAGCTGAATACCGTTACAAAGACAAGCCTCTGAAACCATGGCTTTCTCCTTCCCTAGAACCTCCATTTGGCACAGCACAAGACAAAGGCAAATGGTCTTTCTGCCTCCACCAGCCAACTAATTTCTCCCACTCCCTATCCATGCTAACCAGCTCAACTCAACCCTTTAAAAAGTCCCAATCGCCATGTTTTGCTCCACACTTATGTATGTATGCATGTGCCTATGTATGCACAGATGCAAACCTCCACTTCACTACAGTCTTTTTTCCTTCTGCTTCCCCATGGTCTCTTCACCCCAGACCTCTTCCACTGAATGTTCTGTTTAATTGCGTCGATTTCCTTTTTTTCTTCATAGGTTTTGTTTCTTTTTCTCCCTCCCTCCCTCCTCCTCAGACGCACACCATCCTGGACCAACCTACTCTTTTTCACCTTCCTCCCATGGCCTCCATCTGTTTTTCCCTCCCCCTTCACATTTTTCCTCCTACAAGCCACAACAGGCATAATTTAGCCTCTGCAACCCACAAATATGCTGTGAAATCCAAATGGAAGTGGGTATGTGCATCAAAGACCCAGAAAGGCGCACCAAGGAGGCAGAGGATAATGCAGTCCCAGGAGACCATTTTTAAAAATATCAATCAATCTATCAGAGGGGGGCAGATCACACAGTGAGCACCATGGCAGGCTTCTGAAAGTACCTGTATGTTCACAAATGTCACACTGGAGACTTCAGCACCAGAGAAATGTAGAAACGCAGAGGCATTTTTCAACAGCTATTGAATTACAAGTGCATTTGAGGCAAAAAGCAATTTGAAAAGCAACAATGTGCCACACCTTATTTCCAGCAGAATTAGGACAACATGAAGAGAAATAGGATCTCCAGTTCAAATTACAGAGAAATGGCTTGCAGACTCCAATAAAAGATACCAGGATATAATGAAAAATTGCTGGTTCATTAAGTACATCAAAGAACAGCAGCTATATTTTGGCAAAGAAGCCAACAGCTAATAACTTGAGCAATCTTTCTTTGAAGAAGTGTTTGAATCAGAAGTCACTTATCAAATATCGTAGCATTCTAGAATTCTCCAAGATACTCTGTCTCTGTGTGTGTCCATTAAGAGTTCCGCATACTGGGGTCCCCTACTTCTTGAACTTCTGCAAACCAACCAACCAACCAGCCCTGTGGCCTTCAAAGTTGCAGGCTTTAGTTCCCCCTACTGATTATCTATTGCAACTGCAGCCAGTTCATCCATGAGCCCAATCACCAGAAGTACTCAGTTCATATCAATTATTTAAACATTAAAAATTATGTTATCAGGCATATCCTAGGGGCCAGCATGAGTACTGCTTTCCAATTCCTTTTCCTTTGTGGAAAACTCTGTCTCTGAAGCATCTCATGTTTGAAATTTGGAGCAAGGGAAGACTCTTATCTCTCCCCATTCCTAACACTGGCTGCTAGCTTGGCTGACTACCTAGCTTAGCTAAGAGATATTTGTTGTGTCACATGGTGCACCATTTCCATTCCCCACGGAAGTGAGTTAATGGTTCCACAAGCAGTAGGAGAGGGAACATATTAGAAATGCCCTCAATACCTTTCAGCTCTTATGATTCTAAACCAGCATTTTCACAAGTGTGGACTTCAACTTCCAGAATTCCTAGCAATGACCATATTGGCCAGGGAATTCTGGGAGTTGAAGTCCATTCATCTCAAAGTTGCCCAGGTTGGGAAACACTGTTCTAAACAAAAGAGCATGCAGTTCTTTGACATCAAAAGCAAAATGGGGAACACCTGGGGAAATGCACACAGCATCTGTCTGCAAATCTGTTTGGTGTATAGTAAACAGATTTCAGGAAAAGACATAGCAGCTGCTTTAAGGAAGTAAAAGCAGGTGCTACTCAGGTATCCCACCTAGCCTTGAATTTGAAATACTGCACACATCTAATAAAGAACAGTGTTTTAATTGAATGATAATTGATATGTGAAAAATTATAAACAGCTTCTTTTTCTTTTCTGTTAGTGTACCAAGAGAATGGAAACAATCCAAGAACATCTGTGGAGCTGGATATTAACTGTTAAAACAGCCCACTGAGCAAACCCAAAGGTTTGGCCTCCAATTTTCATATAAGAGAAAGAAGAAGCTAACAAAGGGTTCCCAGAGATGAGACTGTTTTTCTTCACAAGGCATCATCATTTATCAAGCCTAAGAAAGGAAGGCAAAGCTTCAGCCCCTTCAGCAGCTGGTAGAGCTAACACAGCATGGATGTTTTATTGGCAAAAGCAAGAATTAACACCAGTCCAGACCCCAGGTGTAGGGATAGGCTGGGAGAATCAGAAGTGAGGGTTTAGGCAGGCCCAGTCCCTTGCTGCATCCGCTTCATCAGCTCTTCATCCTGCATTGAAAGTTCTGTCAGTTTCTTGCCCATGCGCTCATGAATGTCCAAGTACTTGGAGACACAACGATCCAGGCACACAGATTCCCCCTTTGACAGTTCAGCTTCCTTGTAGTGAGGGGGAACACATTTACGATGACAGGCATTGGTCATTCTGTGATTGTGCAAGAAGAAAAGAGTTTGAGAAAACAGCCATTTTTCAGAGTTCTACATCTGCTTTATGTTCAGACGACGTAAAACACCTAAAGACCCTCATGGCCACAACTCCAATGGTAACTAAAACATGATGTTTCCTCCAAGATTTTGACAATCTCTGGTGCAATTACCCTACAGCTTTGCTTTCTTTAGGACCAAAATTACAGAATGGGCCCTTTAAGTCACTTCTTGACCTACAAATCATCTAGGCTATACTTCTGGAGAGAAACTATCACTTCATATTGAACTGTGTATATTGGACTCTGCAGACTCAAAGCAGTAACTTAGTTTCCCACATCTTAATGCTCTAATCCAGATGACACTGTGATGGAATGAGCAGCAGCATTTCATTCAGAAATCTATATTTTGCCTCAGTAGCTGAATCCAGGCAGGCTACTTGTTCTATTAACAACTCTTCAAATGTTTCTCTGCCATCACTACCATTTTCTTTCAGCTGCCCTTCAGATGAAAAAGCACAATCTAGTCCGTCAGACACTTCCAGCTGCAGGTTGTGGAACAGACCAAGAATTACTGCTATCCAAATGGGTTAAACTTAGAAAATCAAAGAAAATAGGCATTTCAGCAAAATATGACCTGGAGGCTATACGGTCAAGAGACAAGGTCAGTGCATGGTACAGATTTAGTACACTTAAATTATGCAAATTTAAACCTGACAAGGTATGGTAAGAAGTGACGCTATGGAAACCAAAGCGAAGACAAGCAAGCAAGCAAACCAAAAACCTCAACATTTACCCAGCAAAAGATCCAAGCGACTTTCAGAACTAGCTGTCATGATAGCCAGAGAAAGGTTGAAGAAGGGAAATAAGGACGTATGATGACTGGATCCAGACTTTCAATATCAAGCCAAAAACGACAAGGAAAGTTAAGCATGTCAACAAATAGAGGAAAATATCAAGAAAAAGAAAATTAGCAACAAAAAGAGCTGAGAAATCAAGGGAAATTTTTCAGCTAAAGTAGAAATACTTAACAGAAATTACAGAAAATATCTGAACAGGCCAATGAGATTCAAGGAAGATGAAAAGGCTACACTGGAATCCTTTACAAAAGGGACTGTAGATTGGCAAAGACATTTGAAGGGACAGAGAATATATTCAGGAACTAGCTCAACAAGAAAGTGATGCAATAAAACAGCTTCAAGCAGGAATACATCAAATGCAGATGAAATGCCCACTGAACCGTTTAAAGCTGCAGGAAAAGAGGGAGGTAGCGCTAACAGCTCCACATGAGGCGTAGACATTTGAAAACAAAGTGTAGCTACCTGTGCAGTACTGTACTGCAAACAGGGACATATAAAAGTCTGCAGAAATTACCAAACTCCCACAAGCAAATATTTACTTAACTTATACAAAAAATAGGGCCATACATGTAAAGAGAAATGCCAAATGAACAGGGATGTTTTTTAAAAAATAGGGGAGTGCAAAACATTTCATTTTTAAGCGTTTCAAGCATGAAATTTCATGAAGCATCCAGCTTCAAGGGCAAAATTACTGTTTTGGAGTTGAAATATTTCCAAAAGGCTTGAAGCACTCCATTTTGTGCTCAAGACAGGGAGTACTGTAAAGTTTCAAGCATGAAAAAATTCAGAATGAAGTATTTTGCACATCCCTACAAAGACAGCAGAGGAAACAAGACCAGATAGCTAGCATAAGAAGGATAATGGAGATTATCATGCCAGAATGTGGAATATATTAATGAGTGAATCAGAATGCTTGATTTATTCAGTTCAGTAATCTTTACAATGAATGAGAAGCTATTATAAGAATGTTTAAAATAGGAGAAGTGAGACAAGGAAGCATATTGTCTTCATATCTGTTTACCTTGTACTGTACAACAAATATATCATACAAACAGCAGAAATAGAAGAAATAACAGCTGAAATTAAGATTGGTGACCAAACAATAATAATTGGAAATATGCACATGTGCTTTGCTTTGGATTCTAAAGCAAAAAGGCACTTTGGAACATGCAGCAACAGAAATATGCCTTTCTTTAATTCCTTAAATGCGGTGCCAAGGAAAAGCATCTTTTTGCTTTCAGATCCAAAGTGATGCACAGCCCTAACATACAGACAATGTCACTTTATTAGCTACAAGTAAGACTTAAATAGTTGGAAAATGCAAAATGAAAACTCTGGATGAATGTTGAGGGGGCCTAAATGCTTATAAAATTGGCAGAGGCACAAAATGCACTGGAAATTGGCAGAAGCACAAAAAAGGGAAGTTAGAAACCAAATAACCTTTTTTTTTTTTACTTTTTCTTTTTGCTGCTGTAGTTAATTGTGTTTTGTCTTTTTTTCTTTAGTACAAACAGCAATAAAAAACAGTACAGTGGAGACCTTGGTATTAAATACTGTATTAAGCTTAAGACAGAAACCTTTATCATGTAACAAATAGTTTGATGTATTTTGCAGTTATTTATTAATGCCACATTTAGCTTTGGATGCAAAATTTAAACAACTTTATGCTTATCAATATTGACACTTTAGAAATCATAGTTAATATTGATATAAACGTCTTTTTCATTATCTTTAAAGGTTTAAATTCTCTAACATTAGAGTGTTAATCTCTTGTCAATATTGTATAAATACCACCGTACTCAAATAATATAATGTACTACTTATGTTTTACAATAATACAGTAAAACAAATTATAAAAGAAAAAAAATTAAAATAAAAGTAATGCCAATCTTATGTTTAGTGAACCTACAGCTTGCAGCAAAAAAGTGAATGCAATAGATGGTTTCATTTTTGGGGGGCTTCAGAACAGATAATGATGGATTGTGCACTCAAGAAGTATAAAATGAGATTAATCTTAGAAGGAAACGACAAACTTAGAAACCATCATGGAGGATTAAGGTATGTCAATAACAATAAATGTCAGCATAGTTCAAGCAATGATATTTCCAGTGATAGGGTACAGCTGTGAAAACTGGACATTCAGAAAAAATGAGAGAAAGAAGATAGGTACCTTCAGATTATGGCTTTGAAGATGGTTACTAAAAACACCATGGCATGCAAGAATCACCAGTCAGTTGGTCCTGGACCAAATAATGGTTGGCTGTTCCTCTGAGTGATCAGAGGCAAGAGATATGGACGGCCCCAGTCCTACCAGCCTTTCAAAAAGCTGTGAAGACCTGGCCAGGCACTGGGGCCAAACTGTAGTTGCTGAAGCTCTGGCCTGAATGTTTGGCAAGGGTGTCTTCTGATAGTTTTAATGAGGGCCCTCAACTTGGGGTTTTTTATAATTGTTGATATTTTCTATTTTTTGATTGTTGCCCAGAGTTTCAATGGATAAATGGGTGGCCTTAGAAATTTGATTAATAAATAAAAATAAAGGAATAAATAAACAGATACATATTTTGGGTATATGATGCAAGTAGATGATAGATAATAAAAGTGAGTGTGTTTGGCAAGTTGAGGGAAAAAGACGTAATATAGATGGATGGGATTGAGGAGAGCCAATATACCTCTCAGTGTTACCCCCAGCCTTAGACTCCCCAATCATCCTCCTTATCTGTTGCTTTACTGTGTAACTGTTACTACTAGTGTGTGCCAGTTACTGCCAGCACACATGGAATCATGAAAGACTGCTTCTTTTATTTTTATGTTTCCACAGGTTCATGAATGGCAACATAGTGCTTAGTCTGCAGATATAAATACAGTATACGTTTATACATTTCTCAGCAAATAAGAAGCCTATGTCAGCATATAAAAAGCCTATGCATATGAAAGGTCAAGGAAACCAGGAAGTGAGAAATATGCAAGGACAAGCAAAACAGGAAAATCTCAAATATCTTGCATTTTTATAGTTACTAACCAACGATAATACCTAGAGATAAGTTGTTCTGATTTTTTTAATTTAGTGACCAATGGTATGAATAAAATTCAGGATCGTGCCTTCTTTGGAGTACCAGAATGCGCTATCAAAAGGAAATGTCCTATGTTGATTTGATAAAATATACTTTGGGATACCCTCTTCATGCCAGCTGTTGATTGCCCCCACAATGTTAATGGAATAGTTTGTAAGATGTGAAAAGTTGGTGAGCCTTCATGAATAACTAGACACTGGTGATATTGGCTGCTTTTTTGCAACACTGGCTGCTCTACCAGTTCAACCCTTTCAGATCTGAAAATAACCCACTCAAGTATGATAAAGGGAAGAAGGCCTCTGCAATAGAAGTCCCACAGGCACAGACTAGTTGACCGGATACAGATAAGCGTATCCATATTTGTTCCCTTATCCCATAGATGGGCGGTGACAAATTTGAAATATAAATAAATAAATAAATAAATAAATAAATAAATAAATAAATAAATAAATTCTAGGTTACTATACCAACAGTAGGGGAAACTGAGGTGTATGTGAATGTTTGTGGCTGGGGCAAGGATATGCCAACCCAAGTGGAGATGGCTGACCCCCTATTGCAATAGTAGGGAGGCTGTGTGTAAGGAGTCTGCCCGAGCTCAAGATGCTAACAGGCTACAAGCAAGATGACAGCCATTATAGTATAATCCCATATGTTCTGAATGTAAAGTGTGGCTCAGACAGCAATGTTTCAATGAGAAAGGGTGACTTTGACTGATTTGCTAGGCAGGTAGGAAGTAAATCAGTTGGTCAAAGTATTCCTTAACTCTCTTCAGCAATGAAACAGATAGGATAGGACAGGATCAAAATGCTCTAAAGCAAATAGAACAATTACTGAAACCAACTCCAATTAGGGTAGTGTTAGAAAATGGGTCTCCAGTAGTATTAAGAACATACCAAATTGACATAAAATTGCAAAAGAGAACACACAGTGTCAATTTCCCTATTGAGGTACTTTTGATGAAGCTTGTTTTGAAAACCTGCAGAAAAGGTTAAAGGACAATGCTAAGCTGAGATAAGGTTTTATGATGTGGCAGAAGGAAGCAAAGAGTAGAAAGGATAAATCAAAGATTACCAGCTTCACTAATTCATTAGAGAAACTAAAGATGAAGGTAAATGAAGAAAAAAGACGTAAATTGTGCAAGGAGCCAGTTATTCCAAGAGAAGCCTAACAATAAAGCACGAGCCTGTTCTACTATAGAACAAGATGATTTATTGAATGACATTTTAGGTCAACTGCCTCTTTACAATCCATAGGCCATACCACCACTGAGTCCTCAACCAGCAGTGTTGCAACTGGATCTTCCAAGGGATTCATGCCCAGTGCTCACTTTGCCCCAAAGGGCACAGCCTGACCCAGCCTGACTATAAAACTGCAGCTAGACTACAATTAGCCAACTGACCAAGATCCATCAATAACCACTCTACCAAGTACCAGACTCTAGGAGACAAGGTCTTATGATGGATATTCATGTCCCTTGGAGTTATACAGATCTACTGAACTTGGTCTCTTCTTTTCCTAAAAATCACCAAGACTTAGCCAAGTTTAAGAAACAGTTGACTCTTGTTTTTACCACATTTCAACCTACTTATGGGGACTTCCAGCAGATTTTAGGATTATTCATGCGACCAAATCAGCAAGCATGGTGGCTTAGGGCAGCTAAACAGCCTGCTACTTCACCACTGACTCCATTGGGATAGGAAGACTATGCTGCAGTAACCATTCTCAGAGCTATTCTAACGCTCTACCCTATCCAGGCAGATTACTTAAATGTAATCTGGCTCCACTGTTAATATCTGTCACTCTCTCCTTGCCTTTTTTAATTGTAATATTAATTTTTTTAATTGCTGATTGTTTTTTATCAATCTTTTATTGTGTGCCACCCAGAGTCACATTTTGTGAGATGGGCAGCTATATAAATAGATGAATAAATAAATAAATGTCCTTGGAAAAGCTGCAAGTTATAGCTCCTGGATGAGGATCTATGGTGGACTGGATGCCCCTGAAGGAGATGGGACAGCATTGTGGTGCAGATCGGTGACCAGACGGCAAATTCTGGCTGGTGCTGTCTTTCCAAACAAAGGAGATATTGTGAGATTGCCACTTGCATGCCAGACAGCTGCTTCTTGTGAGTAGCCTGCAGGAACTGAGGTTTTTGCAGTCGACTCATGAGTTCAGCATCTGGGAATTGAGGGATTTCAACCAAGCTCACAGCCATAATGCAGCCTCTATTGACACAAGGTTTGCATATGCCTCACTTTCTTAAACGCTTTCGGATATAATTAATTTACCGCTAAAGAGAGATTTTCTGAGCGGCAGGATAACAGAATTCCACTTGGTGAGTCAACATTCTTTCCGGACTAAAAAGGAAAAAAGGATTTTAAAGATTTTAAAACTTTTGGTAAAAAGCTTAACAAGGAGTGGATGTAAGAAAGTTTAAAACAGATAAAGGGGATAGTTATTTTGAAAGATTATTTTTTTGGTGAAAGTGCTTTTGAATATATTGAAATTAAAATAGATAAATGAACCAGACCTTCCAATGGAGATTTTTCTTGGTTTACTATTAAAGAGTGCAGACAATTGGTGGATTTTACAAAACAAAAGATAAAGGTAATAAAAGCTAGAAAATTTTGGATTCAAATACATACACTGATTCAGAGGATTTTAAAGATTAATATACAATTGAGACTAGGGGCCTTTCTTTTGGGACTGATGGACAAGCAGCTGGAAAAAAGACATGGAACTTCGTTTTTGTATATGATAACTACAGCGAGATTATTGTATGCACAAGGATGGAAAGATTCGGCAATACCTACAATGGAGGAATGGTTGGTGAAGATAACGGAACTTGTTGAGATGGCCAAATTGACTTCTTTGATTAGAGAAAAGACAGTATCTATATTTATTGCTGACTAGAAACCCCTTATGGACTTTTTGAGGAAAATAAAAAAATGAACTTATGATTTATGGTTTTGATGATTAGATAGGATAGATCATAGAAAAAAGGGAGACATGTTGTAACTTTAGAGAAAGAAGGAAATTTATAATTGTACTTATAACTGCTGTACAGAAGATTGGAAGCCACTTCTTTGTATCTTTCTTTCTTTTCTATTTTTCTTTTACTGTTTTTTTCCTTACTTGCACTTTTAGCTTTCTCTTTGTTTTCTTTCTTTTTCTTACTTTATATTAGTTTGCATTAGTTTTTATCTTCTTTTTAAAAACTTTTAATAAAATTATATTTAAAAAAAGAAAAAGGTACAAGTTACTATTAAGAGACAAGTTGAGACAGTGAAATTTTGCCCATTCATTCACCAGGAATCAAATCCAACTTACGGTGCTACCTTAGTGTGCCATTTCAAATTCATCATGTCTATATCTCTCATCTAAGACTGAAGAACCCTAAACGTCCTGTTACTTCTTATTTAGATTATTTAAATGTAAGATGTTAAAAATTTGCTTTGACCATATTATTTTAAATACAGCACAAGAAAAAGAACAAATAAAAATACAGAATATCCAGCATTAACACACTCCTAAAGCTGCAATTCTATGTATGTATAATCTATTTAAGTATGTAATCTGACCTAGTTTAGAGGGGGTGGAGAGGAGTTAACCAACAGTCAACTCTCCCTTTTAGCCTCCAGCTATAAACCTACACTAGCATCTCCACCAGTCTGTTCAGTTTTGCACCCCCAGTAGACACAAATGAAACTACAAAGTGGCTAGGGTCTTCCCCCAACCCCTGGATGTTGGCTATGACCCTAAGAAGGAATGATGTACCTATTTATGTTTGTTTTTCATCATAAAAACTAATGTAATGGCTAGGGACTCAAAACTGCTCCCAGCAAACAGTTAATATGTCTGGGTTGTATGTTGTGTGTAACTCTCTTACCCATCTTATTGCTAAGCACAGCATAGCTTAGCATTTAATATGCCTATATTACTTACTACTAAACTGGTCGGTTAATCTCTCTCAGAAAAAACATTTTGGATGAAAACAGACATAGGCCATCTTTTCAGGCTGGCGCCATTCTGGCATTTCTAATTTATGAGATTTATCCCCACCTTAATCCTTAATGGACTCCAGGAGGTTGACAGATACTAGTACTAAATAAAACAATGATAATAAATAATACACAATTATACTAATACAAAAAATACTTTAAAGCACATGTTATTTATCCCAGATTAAATTACCAGTTAAAACTGATCCATTCATTATTCAACTATCTTCACTAATCACAGGTTCAATTTTTAGCTGTTTATATAATTTTACCTCTAACCATTTGAGCCTTAATAGCATTCTATTATAAATACCTAATCAATAGTTCCCAAACTGTGGGCCACAGACCACTGGGAAACGGCAGAGTCATTGCAAGGGGCCTACAATACACATCAAACATAAAAAAGCCCGCTCACATGGCTCTGTGGCTGGGACAGGTACTGACCAAAAAGAAGTACTTCACTGCCTGGGTTGAAGTGGAAGGGAGCAAGATACTGGGCTGGCCTAGGAGGAGACTAAAATAAATAATTGCAGCCAGTTTGTCTGGTCCCTCCTTCTTTTCTCCTGGATGGTGCCAGTATTTCTCTTACTCCCAGCATACAAGTCTTCCTGCCATTGCCACACTCAGTGCATCATGCCTGGAAATTGCTCGTAAATGCTCTTACCCCATACTAGCAGTATCACTGTACACATACTCTTCTGCTTTCCTTGCCTCCCAGAGCTACCCAGCTATCTCAGCAGGGCTTCCTGTGTATTCCACCTGCCCCAGCTCCTTCTTATATTTTCCTTCTCTCATAAACTGACACTCCTTAGCCTCATTCTCTGGTCCTATGCTAACAGCTTCCCTCATTTGACTTACTAGCAGGGCTGCAGAAGTAGGGGAGCCCACACCTTCTCAGTCATATCACAGCATCTCCACAGCTAAGATCTCCTAAGCCTATCCACTCACCTGAGTGGCCAGCATGGAGGCTTCACTGAGCTCCAGCATTACCTGCACTGACCACCATCCCCTGGCAGCGAAACAGCTTCTTTTAGCCAATAAAAAGTAGCTTCTTTTATTTTTCCTTTTTGTCCCCATCCCTTTGGACCATTTTAGCACGTTGCCAAAATATTTCCAGAGACTGATAAATGCTCACACATATATGTAATATTATTTTTTTCAACTGTATATACAGTAGATGTTATTGTAATTTATAAAATACATATTCATTTAAAAGCATTACACATGATTTACTGAATGCACAGCTTTTTATCACGGTTTATTTCAGATACTAAAAGTATAAATACCAATAATGTGGGGAACTGCAAAAAACTAAAACAAACAAAAAAACCATTAAAATGGGTTCTTATACTCAAACAGTTTGTAAGCCACTACTTTAAGTCACTGATCTTTCTATTTTGAGATGGGAAACCTGTGGCTACAATCACAACTCCCATCAGCTTAGCTTCCATGATTAAAGATCAAAGATAATTGGAGTTTCCTTATAAGAATCTAAAATAAGTTTTGCCATTTTGGCATCAACTTGGCTAGCTGCAGATACCTATGATTATATTCCAATGGTGTTATGAGGAAAATGAGGAAAATATATCTTTGGGTGAATCTTTGGGTAAAAGCAGCAAGTTTTTAGAGGTCTCAGGTGCACAGGATCGCCTTAATAAAATTGAAACATAAAGGAATGTGCAGCACCCTTGAAGCTGGTATGAACTAGGCTGATTGTAAACCCTTTATCACAAACACCCCCTTAGCAACATAAGGGAGGATGCCTTCTTCCTGGCAGTTGGCACCTTGAACCAATTTGTTTCTTCCTCTCTGACACTACTTCTTTCCTTATAGATAGCAGTTGTTCTGTCCTTGTAGATAGCAGACAAGAACAGGGACAGACAGTGATTTGAGAAGTACTGCACATTTAGGTATGCCTGCATCATCATATGAATATGTATACATATGTGTTCTTTTCCTGTCCCCTTTCTTGTAGAACTGTATAAATATCAGGGCATCCATTTTGCCTTTAGGGGAGTGTCTCTCACTAACCTTTGGTGGGGTCCCCCTCCAGTATGAACTGCCTAATAAACACTGCAGTGAAGCCTTGATTATTTTGCCTTTGTGTCCTGTGTTTTGATTCCACAGTGTGATCCAAAATGAATGAGACAATAATGTTAGCTTTTTTATGTTTTTGCTGCTAAAAAGCTAACATAGCTACCCCTTAAAAATTTTGTACTTATAGGTGTTAATACCTGTTGTACATATCAGCCATCATTTCCACTTCCAGCTCAGCTGCCAGCTGCTGAGCCCGCAGAGGATCCATCACACCTTCAAGTAATTGACTTTTTTATAGCTGGAGAACACAAATATTGGAAGCCAGTAACTCCACCAACATAGAAACACATACATGCAAATTCACTATCAATAACATTGTACATGGTCAGTATTTTAGAAGCCTGTTTTTGAAACCTAATCCTATTTGCAATCCAGCTAGTAAAAGGTGAGAATGCATAAATCACTCCAAGCCCCATCTCCCACTCTAACCAATCAGTGTCATGGCAAGATAAAGCCACCATATCAATCCTGAAGTAGAAAGAGATGGGGATTAAAAAGGGTCAAAGAGGAAGGGGAAAGAATAAGATGGCAATTACTCAATAGAAAAGAGGTCATAATTCTGTTTTCTTTCTTTTTCCATTTCTTTTTTTTCTTATTTTCGATATTTTTTTCTTTTTTAATCTTTTTAATTTTGTATACTTTTATTGTATAAAAAATTAATTAAAATTTAAATTTAAAAAAAAACCCTGAAGTAGAAAGGGGGATGCCTGATCGCTAGACTTTCAACCTCAGAATGATCATCGTTTTGCGGCTGATGTTGGCGATGGTGGAGGGAATACGGAAAAGAGATCGGGAAGGGTCGTGTGCTCGTCTTTCTAACTGCTTCCATAATGAAAGTGAGCAAACCTATTGGTGTTGCCCATCCTATCTCCCCCCTTTTTCTGCGTGCAGCCTCGCCTCGGCATTAGATCCACGCAGAAAGACTCCGCTCCATCCTTTTCTGCAGGCTGCCCTCTCCATAAACTCCCATAAACACCTCAACAGCCTTCTCACTTCATCGCTATCAAAACTCACCTTCAACCCAGGTACCAACCGGAAGCACGAGGAAGCAGCACTTCCGCCAACGTGCCTTTGGTTTCACTCCCTTCTTGGATACCATAGAAACTTCCTGGACGGAATTGTGCCTTCTCTAGGCAGCCGGAGAAGCTCTCGAATTACCGCAGCCCAATAAGGCTCTTGATATCACGTGCTAGGCGCAGAGCTACTGCGTAGCTGCAGCGTGACGGGAGCGGGTATTTCTATTTCAAACCATAGAGAGGAGGGAGCCGCGGGGTGAAGTCTGAGACTTGGGGGCTGGAGCGCTGGATCGCGGCTCTCTGAATTCGCAGCCGGCATGGCAGCTGGCTGGGGAATTCTGGGGGTTGTAGTCCAAGAGATCGAAGACGGCTGTCCTGATGTTCCGGAGGATCATAGAGAAGAGAGCAAGGCAGGAGCGAGCGAGTGCTTTTTACTGGGAGAAGGGCAAGTTGAGGCGGTGTTGCTGTTGTATCAGTGAACCTTTGCACGAGACTTGGGATGAGTTGTTGATCTTGTGGCCGTATTTCCAGCTGGCACTGATGGTTCACCGCACCTAAGGCTTTCTCAACACCAGTTTTCTGAGCTTGAGCGACAAACGGAACTCTAACTAACCAACCTGGGTCCGCACAGCATGTAGAGTAAAATGTAGTTTCCAATCACGGGAAATAATGATTGCACTTTATTCTGCTTTGATCAATTAACAAGCCTTGCTAAAGGAAAATAAGCATGTATTCTACAAAGATAAATTATTATTATTATTATTATTATTATTATTATTATTATTATTATTTTATCCCACCTTTTTATATAAATATATATTAAAGAGGTCAACTCAAGGTGGTGAATACCTTCTAGCATTTTTGGAGCATGTCGACAGGTACATATATGGATGAAGATGAGGCTGTCAACATCCTCAAAAGCTTTTTGAAAATCCCAATGTATCCAAATCCCTCAAGGCTCTTGAGTAAATTTAGAGGTCATGGGGTAAGAGGAGTTACCTCTTTACAGATTATTAACTGTTTAAAAACAGAAAGCAATGTGTAAAAAATAAATGGGCAGTTCGCTCAGTGGAGAGAAATAAGAACTGGAGTCCATCAAGAATATATTTTGAGATCAGTGTTTTTTTTAACATAAATCACCTTGACTTAAGGATAAGCAGCAAGCTGGCCAAGTTTACAGTTGATACCAGTTGGTAGTTATTCAGGGAGATGTTTTCAAGCAGAGGTAAGACCACTATCTATCAGGGCTGCTTTAATTTGGATTCCTGTATCATCCAGATATTTGTAGTCCAGGCTGGGTAACTCTAAAAAAATCTTAGTTGTTACAGTAATAATGTTGGAAGTGCAGATAAATTCTTAACAATTGTTATTTTCTAAAAAGGAACTATACATTAGTTTACCTGAATATGGCAAAGCAACAAACTTTTTCTATTCCATGGGCTTTAAAAACTGTAGTTGAAAGAACTATTCAACTTAAGGGGACTTCCCCCTATGTAAACATGCACAGAATACTAGATTTCAATCTTCATATTTTTCACATAGTTATATAGCTTTTGTTACTCTCTTCTCTTTGGACAAGTTTGTCATCCAAAGATAACTCAATATTTAATATGATCAGAGACTGACAGTTGCACTGGATATTTTTGTCGGTTTATAGAAAAAAACACATAAGCTGACAACTTTGGAAACTGAGAATCATCTAAAACCTTTCCATCTGTCTCACCAAGTATAAAGCCAACATTTTGGTCTCCTACAGATTCTTGGCAGCATGCCCATCATTATGCCTGCCTAACAAAACCCCATGGTGCATGTATGTGATAGTCCCCTGAGAAGATATTTTACAGGAGGATGGCAGGTATTAGTCATGGAGTATACAGTGAAATATAATCAAACATTTGTTGATATTGGGCCAAAAAGATTGAGATCCAGCGCAGTCAAAATGTTACATATTTGCACTCACTACTGTTGAGACCTTGGTGGCATCCGTTACACTACCCCTAAATCTTTTTTTAATACCTTCTCTGGTCCTCATAGAAGGGCATTCTCAGTGGCAAGTTTTTGGAGGAAAAATTAAGAACATCCCTTACTAGGAATGCACATACAGGTAGCAGCCTGTGTTTTATGAAGTTACCCTTTATACCTTACCTGCATGCAAAACTAATTTCTCCCTTTTTATCAAATATGTGGGATGACCCCCAATCAGAGATTTTAAATGGTTTACTGAAGGATCTATCTAGCAAAATCTCGGGGAAAGTTGCAAAATTTTCCCTGTTGCAATCATTATTAGAAAGCATTAGTTCTGTGTTAAGCACAGCCAAGAGAAGCTTTTGATAAAAACATGCTACTTTTATTTTATTTTATGATTTTTGCCCTTGATAAATTGCTTTCAGGTACCTTGTTCTAATATTTATGTTAAATTGGTCTGTGACCATACAGCAAACAAACAAACAAATTGTATTGATATATTTTAAAAAAAAGATGCAGGAAATTGTGTTCCTGTTGCTCTAATACACTACCTGCATTGACTATCCTGTCCAAATCCTCTCTTTGATTAATTTTTCCTTAGGTCTAGTCTCAGTATAGTCTCAGACTTCCCTGAATAAAAATGGAATCCAGGGTTTTAAGCCATAATGCCAGGGAAGGGTGGTTCCATTAGTTTTGGGACTTAAACCTGCACCCTAAACTTTTGTCTTTGTAAATTACACCCTGAGACAAGAATGAGCTGTGGCTTATTTTGTGAAGGGCTATCTCTGTCCCTTTTTTCCTTTTGATTGTGCAAGGAAGCAGCCTAGAGGGACAGATTGTCTGCATGATTATTTTCTGAGACTAGATGATTTCCTTCGTTCTGAGTTTACTGTAGGTCAATACTGAATGAAATTTGATTTGCCTTATGCTTGATTAGCTTCTGTAGTGTGAACTGATGTAAGCAGACACTGCACTGGTACTGTTCAAGATACAGAATCTTTAAAACATCAAATAGTCTCTTTAAACATGCCATAAGAAGTTTGAAGACAAAAACAATCAATTGGTCAGATAATTGATCATTCAGGTTGCCAATGTGGGCTGAGCCTGGGCAACCCTTAGGACTCGTTCTCTTTCTGTATTCTGTATTTTGGTTGGCACAAACAGTGATACCGTAACAGGCAAGGCGGTGAGGGATGGAGCCATAGCTCCCTCCGTAGCTCAAGAGAGGACCTGTTTTGCAGGGAGAAGATTCTAAGTTCAATTCCTGACACTGACAGTGAAAAGGATCTTTAGGAACAGGTGTTAGTTAATGGCCCTTGGGCAGAGATGCTGCCATTTCTTGGCTGAGCTAGATTAACGACAAGTAGCCTGACCAGACATAAACACCTTATGTTTCTGTGAGTTGCAGCTGGATTTTAGGTTTCTTAAATCCAAATGAGTAAACCTACAAATAAGCATGTGCCAGTTTATTATGCTGGGAATATGCAATTATTTCCCATATTATAACATGTTGTTGTTGTTGTTGTTCAGTCGTTAAGTCGTGTCCGACTCTTCGTGACCCCATGAACCATATTGTGCCATTATTATAACATGTATTATATCTTAATTAGCACAGCAAGACTAAGATTAGTATTATAGCCAAACTCTGCTTGTCTGTCTGTTTGTCAGTCAGTCAGATTTAGATCCTACTTTTCCTCCATGAGCTCAAAGCTTTTTACGGGGGGATCTCCCTCAATGTTATGCCTAAACCAGCAATCCTTGGAGGTGGGCTGAGAGAAGGTTTGTTTTTTTTTTTTTGTCTGCGCTCAGTCATTACTGACCCTGCAGTGACTGCCTGGACAAATCCTTGCAGTTTTCAAGGCAATTGTTTTTCAGAAGTGGTTTGCCAGAGCCTCCTTCCTAGAGCAGAGCCCAGCTGGCGAGCGCAGGAGGCGGGATTTCCGTTGCTTCACGCCCTTTTTTTCGTGCGAGCGCGGTTTTGCGCTTACCGGCAACTGGTCCCGTCTCTCTGTGCAAGGCGCTGCCAGCATTTTTCCTCCCACCGGAGTGAGAGTACCCATTTATCTACTCACGTGAGTTTTCGACCTGTTGGGTTGACAGGAGCTGGGGAGGAAACAGGAGCTCACCCTGTTAATGCAAAGGCTGGACTCGAACCGCCAAAGCGTCAGCCATTTCTGGCCGGCAACTTTCAGCGTCATTAAGCCGCTGCGCCACCACGTCCCCTGAGAGAATGTAGGCTGGTCCAAAGTAATCCAGTGAATTTCCATGGCTGAGGGTGGATTTGAACTTGGATCTTCCTACCCTTGGTATGCCACCTTATTACATCATACCAGCTCTTGGTATTGTGGTCACTGAGAGCACTTGCACATTTTCATACTTCAGTTGAGTATATTTAGCTCCATTTTTCATTCTTCTCCTTTATATCCATTGTTTAGGAATGTATTTATCATCTGCTAATTGATAATAAACTGTAATGCATCTAACAAAGGGGACTCTAGTTTTGATCCTCATTCACTATAAAATTTGTAGTCTCTAATATTCTACAAGAATCATTTCTGGTTTTTGTCTTTCTCCTGAAGATTGAAATATTTTTCTATAGAACCTCTGCACATATACGCTCCCAGAACAGTGGGATCAACAACTTCGCTACATCTGGACACCAGGTAGGGTGGAGCGACCCTAAGAAACAGGGCAATTATTCCAAGGTTCAGATTTAAATTGTCTTGTTACCTATTGTTACCTATTTAATTTGAAATGTTACCATTTCAAAAACCTAAATGCTCAGCATGTAACAAAATATTGTAGCAATTGCTTTCGTGGGAATATGTTTGCATCATAAGCATAAAATGGTTTAATTGTTGTTTCTTTTGCCCATGGACAAACACATGAACTGTTTACACAGTTGTAGAACAGGAACTTGATTCACTGGACTGGACTGGTTGCTACAGGCTTTCTGGAGTCATTTTTTGCTGTGTTGCAAGTAGTACCAATTCATAAAATCAAATGGCTTGCAAAGGGTCTTGACTAAACATGGGTGCTAGCAAAAATTAATCACATGAAGCATGTCATTCAAACTATTTTATTCAAGGCTAAATTTGGACACCCAAGTGACAAATTGGCTCTGGTTTTTGCCCAGCTAAATGCTGTCGGTCTGCCTGTGGATCACTCAGCAACCTGAAAGAGAAATCAATGTTTCTTGAGTCTGACCACAACTTTGGCTGGAACTGACTCTTCACCATGTGCTTTTATTAGAGAGTTAGAAAATACTTTTATCATGCAGCAGCTTTTACTGGCTGACTGTGCTTGTATATTTAGTAAGTAACATGAGCCCATCTTTGTCTATCTTGTTATATAAAGAGCAAATAAAGCCATTTCTCTCTGCTGCTCATGAATCAACACGGGTGTGATGAGAAGAAGCTCATCCCAAATAAACATGGTTTGTTTATTTCAGACAAAAACCTGCAGTGCGATGAAAAAAGAGGCTTCCCCTTGATCATACAAGTCAGATAGGATGTTGAAAACATGCCACTTCTGTAATTAGTGGAACATTGTGCCACTAGTTTTTTTAGATTTTTATTTTACTGGGCTTATATGTCACTCCAGCCAACAACTGATTCTGAGTGGATGACAATCCTACCATAAGTAAACAAAATTAAAATAGCAAAAATAGCCCAAAATAATAATAATAAAATAGTACATAATACACTATTCCTATGCTAAGGAATCATAAACCTGTAGAATCATATAGAAGGAATTCCTCTCGAATCATCTCCCCTCAAAGGCCTTTTAAAAGAATCAGGTTTTAATTGGTTCTATAAATCCTAATAATGTTGGGGCAAGTCAACATGTCTGGAAGGCATCTGTAAGAAGAACAGAAGAAGTAGTAAATCAGTGCTTAGCAAGAAGATTATCAGAACCCCCTACATGGTTTCAACTTCCAGGAAGTATAATTTTCCTTTGGAGACAAAGTACTAACTACAAGTGAGCCTTTTTCTGCTGTAGATTGCTGATGTAATAAACTCTCCCCACACATCTGGGCACGGCTTCATAATGTATTACATATCTTTCTTCCAATTTTATTCTGGTGAGGAAGCTCATGTGTAATAAAGGTAAGATGGAATCTTGCCTCTGGATCACAATGCAATTCTTGCTATTATTCTCCATTCCTATATCTTGTCCTATGTCATAGTCTCATTTTGGGAGCTCAGTCCTGTTTGGCCACAAGGCGTCAGAGTGGCTTCAGAAATGAAAAGGTGGGGAAAACCGACTGGACTTGTGTGGGTGTCATACTGAAGAGGTTAATCCCATAGTTTTCACCAAGTTTTCACTGTCACCCCAGGAGCACATTGTAAACTAAGTCTACCAGAGTCCTTGGCAAATTGTTTATTCAAGCCATGAGTTCCTTCCAGCAGAGAGCTATCTCGGTTTTGTTCCCATAGCAGTGTTTACAGCAAATACTCTCTGCCAGGCTGTGAAAGATGCAAAAAAGAGGGTTGGCAATATTTGTGCAACTTGTGTTGCCAACACAACATAACTCTATCATGGAAGATTTTTTTTTACAAGGAAACGTGATTGAAGTGGTGGTGTTAGATAAGATATTTGCCCAAATATGGATATGAACATGTTTTTTGACATTTGAACTTGGGTGTCTTTGGCAATTGCTATCTAAATGCTAAATATGATCTGCATAGTTAGCATGTCCCTTGGAATAAGGGTGCAGCTCTAACCATCCCTAATAGACATTAAGTTCCACTGAATCCAGTGGGAGTCCACGCTGGAGGGAGGTAGAATGAAGGGTTAGTCTCAGCCACAACATGCTTTTTTCTCACACTTCATAGAATATGTTTCAAAATCCCCACATATCCTGATTTTTTAACAGTTGATATGTAAGCTGCAATATTAAATTAAAATATTGTGACAGCCTAATTTTGCACCTATCCAGGCCTCATCCTGAGGACAAGCAAAGCCCTCTTTGCTTTATCTAGGATGGGTAAGATGCAGTTGTTTCATATTCAACTTCATTAAGACTGATAAAATCTCAATATTCCTCCAGACATTCCCTATTTCTGTACAAATGATTGCCTTTCAAGAATGGAGAGAGTCCCAGGGCTTCTGTGGGGCTAAGACCATACCAAAGAGAGTACAAAAATGAAGTACAGTGAAGTCAGGTTCCAGACATTCGCCCAACTTTCTGCACTATATCATCCCTAATCCTAGATGGGGGGGGGGGGAGCAGTAGAGCCTGGTTTCCTGCTTTTATTTATTTAGACTTTGTTTCCCTTTTACTGAAACTCAAAACAGTTCTTGCATTAAATAACAGAAAGGAAGTAAATGGCAATTCTGCTCTAAACGGGGACATTTCATATACTTCTGTAGCTGTCTATCCTCTTAAGAATATGGTTTCTTTTTAAGGTTTTCTGGCAGCTTCTGTTGCTTTTTGTATAAGTGTTCTTTGAATCCCTGTAGGCAACCTTTCAAATTTCCTCTGAATGTCTCTTGTTTATCAGAAGTGACAAAAGGCTATGGAAACTGTGTCTATTATTAATAACTCTGGAATATTCTCCCATACAGTTAATGCCTCAAGAGACCAATTCACAGGCCAAGAAGTCTCTTACAGGCAGCTCACTAGACATTACTTTCCCCCTAAAGGGGAAAAATAGTTGTTTCCTATGATTCTCTTAAATATAGAGCAGAACTGCTGAGAGGCTGCTAGAAGCAATCTCTCTTTACCTTGTCCTGGCTCCATCTGGCCCTTCTGAGAAGTAGGGGCTATGATTGAAAGAGGCACCTGCTGGTTTCCTGATAAAAATAGGAGCGTTTAGTTATCTATCACAGAATGGAGGGTGTTTGTATCAACAGAGTAGTAAACAATGAGAGAAATGCTGCAGACAGGCATAGCAATAGGAGTGGGGATCAAGATACTGGCAGAAGAAGCCAGGGGAAAGAAGAGACGAAGAAAGTGAGCTACTCCCAAGGAAAGACCAGCCATTAGGTAGGTGAAGTCTGATTTCTTTCCCAGTGGTCCCTGGTGGGCTCTGGGCTCACTAAAGAACTATTCCTAGGTGTGGCTCCAGGTAAGTGTTTATTCCCAAGGTATAAGGGGGTGGCCAATTGATGGCTCCTGAACCATGTTCAGGTCCCAGGGAGCTCAAGTAGAATTCTTGAACTCTGGAAAGAGAAATAGAGGTGGGAGGAAAACCTCACAGTGAAGTTATACTTAGAATATACCATGTTCTCCTATCTCCCAAGAAAATTTAGGAGACATAAGAAGAATGCTTATGTAGGGGAGTCAAACCTGATCAGCTACTCTTTAAAGTATCCCTTGAAGAACACTGAAAGCTAGAAAAGAAGAGAGGTAATGAAGTGTGTGATGCTAAAAGTTCTTCAAAAGAGCAACGTTGGCCCACATCTCACTGTGGCAAGTAATGGCCAGGAATAGAGCCTTCTCATTGGTGGCACACTGGATGGGGAATTATTTCCTTAAAAAGGCACAACTAGCATTTATGCTGATGTTATTTCAGCACCAGGCACAGAGCTTTTGATTCCACCAGCTCTTTAAACCAAATATATATTATCCAATCTATTTTATCCCTGTTTATTTTCATACTGCTTTTCATTTTAACTGCTGATTACTTTTATATTGCCCTTTTATATGCTTTATGCAATCCTTGTTCATGCTTTCTTAAAAAGTGTTTTTACTATAAATTTGAGGTGATTTTGGAATATTGAGCCTACATGTTCATTGAAGGCTAAGTTAGGCAACCCTTCTCCCCAAATTAAAAATAAATGTGTTGTCTCTATTTCATTGAACCTATAACTTCCTAGTAGATTTTCAGCCAGTAAAATTGTTATTGGCAAAGCTGTATTTTGGAAGGTACACCACTTGAATTTCTGTTTATTGTGTAATGGTCAAAGGCCAAGAATCTGAATCCATTTTACAACGGTGACAACTCTGGGAAAATAGCAAATGCCCTATGATGGAGCTCTCAAGGAGCTTTGGTATGTATCCTTGATTTAAACATATTATTCTTAGAGCTCTAAATCATTTTAAATTTAAAATGCATGCAAATCAGCAAGGCATAGAATTTCTGCTACCCCTTTCTCTTTTTGGGGGGAGAGAAATAAGATACCAAAGTTGGTACAAATCAATTTCAGGAAAGTTACACAGGGCTACAGCCTGTAGGATCTGCCCATAGCTGCAGACTTCAGTCAGTTTGGTTTCAAGGAGTTTATGGCATTTCTGCATATTCAAAGATTGGAAAAGCATCAGCTGGCCTTGAGAAGGAAAAATTAAGGCAGGTGGCAATAATCATCCCAGAGTTCACCACAATATCCAGCATCTAGCTCAAATAATGCCCCATATTCTGTGTGACTGGTACTCACAGGTTTTAAGGATTTCTTTCTTCAGTTAAATGTTGTTTTTAATCTACTCAACTTGCTTCCATCACTCAGTGAATGAACTTATAGCTACAACAGAGAAGTGACATTTGCATAATTATTACAGCAGATATACTCTGATACTTCCTTCAAATCAGATTCAATTCTTGGTGACCTCACGGAGGCCTCTGTGTAGTTTTTTATCAGCAGTACAAGCATGATTTGCCATTGCCCTCCCAGGATGTTTTCTCAACTTCCCAGTCTAGCCTACAGCCCTGACTTTTCCCATCCTGATCTAATGAGCCCCATCTCTGTTTAGCTTTCTTAAATGAACTGAGGTCAGCTAGGTGCTACCTCTTAGCTGAACTAAAAAGCCTATTTCTCCTAGATATGTTAGGGTTATTCTCATACCTGAGTAGAGTCCTGTACCAAAGGAGCACCTAAGAATTTCTACAGATGCTGTAGTGTGAGGATTTACCACGCCGCTGAATTATGATTACACCATTGGAAATCCAAGGCGGAAATGTGGGGATGAAAGAGAAGATCATTAGCACAGTTCCAAAGGGATGACCCCTGAATGGGGATTGACTGAAAACAGAGTGGAGAAAAATGTGCCTAGGACTAGTCAATGGACATATACAGTTGCCTGTCAATAACTGTTTGGATGATTTCATAGCATTCCCATCTCTAGACAAATTACACCCAGTTATCATTGTTCAGTGAGGGCCTGTTCTTCTCGTTCTTTGTCTTGCTTTTTCAGGAAACAGTTTTCTTTCCTGGAAACAACAGGAAGCTTCCCCTACGATTCGTGTATGTATTGAGCAAACAGGATAGCAGAAGCATGAACATAAAGAACAGATAAACAATGTAGGTTTTTTTAATGGAAAGAGCAGTTTTACTGACAGTCCGACCCTATGTGTGTACTAATTAAAAACAAACCCACTGCTTTCAATAGGATTTATTCCCAGGCAAGTGGATGTGGGACTGGAGCCCACAGAAGAATGGCAGGGTACCAAGTGAAAAGAGCTAAGAGCGTTCTGGGCATCCTGACCTCTCGACTGTATTTGCAAATGTCAGGAGAGTATTTTTAGCAGGTGTTACGGCAGCTCACCTGCCCCCTCTCCCCACAACTGCCTCTTGCACTTTCTGCGTCTGAGTCACTGGCTGTTCCTGGACTTTGTTGGCAGGTTTTATTTAAAGATGATTTATGAAGTGATAAAAGAGGAGGAGGTGAGGAGTTCCCCAGCCTCAGAGGATCTATCTTGTGCTTCAGATAATTTGCTCCTTTGAAGGTTCTCAGACAGGACCGGTCCTTACCGTTAGGCAGAGAGAGGCAAGAATAGCAACTTTTAAACCTTCTTTGAATTATGGCTGTTGTGTTTTTACTGCCATAGGAGCAGGGGCTTGTTCTTGGGATTGCTGCCTTACATGCCAAGAGAATTTGTATTTGCTGTATTTACTTGGGATATCACCATGTATCTGTGCTGGGGATGGGAAATCTTTGCTAATCTGTCATAGACAGAAAAATGTACTGGACTAACCCTGATAGAGGTTGATGACTTTAGCTGCATGCATAGTTCTGCCTGTTAACTCTGAAAGAAGGCTGGATTAAACCACATGTTACCAGGCTCTGTGTTAAGCCACGTTTTGTGATCTCACATATTCCTGACTGTAGGTCATGCTGTTTCCTTTGTTCAGAAGCCCAGGGGGATGCAGGCTAATGCAACCCCGCTTGCACTAGAGTGTCTGATAAAGGAGGTTACCCAGCTGCTATTCTGAAAACTTTGATACAGTTCCAGTGGCTTGTATTAAACATATAATCAAATTGTTCTGAGATGCAGAAGAAGTGCAGAGAACAGCAAGGTGGTCTTACTGCCTTAGGTGTGATTACTATGAAAGGTGATTTCCAGCACAGCAAGACCTCCAGTTTGGCAGCAATTCTGCTTAGAATTTTCTTAGCTTTTAAGAGCATGTCATGTACCTAGAAGAAAAGTTGTGTAAAACCAACCTCTCCCCCTACACTCCTTCTCCTTCTCCTTCTCCTTCTCCTTCTCCTTCTCCTTCTCCTTCTCCTTCTCCTTCTCCTTCTCCTTCTCCTTCCCCTTCCCCTTCCCCTTCCCCTTCCGAGATGGAGTCTGCAGTAGATCTCAAGGAATGAAATGTATTCAGTGCAGTTGACACATGCATGCCCATCCACTGATGACTTCTCTGGGTGAATAGTCCCTCATCACACTAAATGTCCCCAGCTTTTCAACAGAGTCAGATCACACATTTAACTGCAAATTAGAGATGCCAAGGATTGCCCAAGCAGTTGGGACAAATTAACAGTTACACTATATGAATTGGTGTGAAAAAGTGGAAACCTTTAACACTGAGGTTTCACTTTTATTCTTTCACTGTATATATTTCCAGAAGTAGAGCTTGTAGAGGCCACCTACTTTGCACTCCATTGAAACAGCAGAGCAACTTGGTACTATGGAGGCTGGAGACACCAAAGAAGAAGAGAAGAACCAACAGATCAATGGGCTACAGCAGAAGTCAGGAATGACTCAAACTGCATCTGAAGGGGAGAGTGAGGCAGAAAAAGCAGAAATTGCTGCAAAAGAAGCTAAGGAGGACAGAAAGGTCACAGAAAAAACTGAGAAAGAGGTGGACAAAGCAGAGAAAGCAAAGGTGGCTGCTGGGAATAAGGTGCATGGAGAGAAGGAGGCTGGGAAAACTGAGGCTGCTGGGATTGAGGCAAAAGGGAAGGAAGAGTCCACAGAGATGGCTTCAGAACCTGAAAAGGGGCAGGTGTCCAAGGCAAGCCAGAAGGAGAAGGTAGACAAAGGCAACAGCCAACCAGAATTTGAGGGTGTATCTGGAACAGAAGATGATATTTTTGGAAAACCAGAAGACCTACATGAAGAGGAAGGGGAAAAAACTGATGTTTTGAAGAAAAATGCCAAGGAAGAGGTAAGAATAGAATGCATTTCAAATTGTAATCATCTACTTCTTTTCTTTTAAGAGTACTGTATTATCTCCTGATACTTCCCTTCTGTCAGACATCAAGGACAATTTTATCCTTCCTGCCCTTACATTTTTATGTCACATTCTTTTAGTCTAGGTAGCTTCATGTTGGTGGGCAAATTGACAAAACACACTTATCTGGACTTCTGTTATATATGTCTTGTCACTGATTTTAATTTGTCCACCTTTAGCTACTATGCCAGCTTCTTTTTCCTATATACAACATGCAAGTACAAAACTCATTGTAAGACAAGTTTTATTATACTATTATTCAACCATTCACAAAGAATTTTAAAAAATTGTTAAATAACAGCACATTTATATGGTACCTTGCCCAGTTTTTCTCGCCATTGTTTCTATTTTTCTAACCATAATAAATCTGGTAAAGACAGAAAGAGCAGAGAAGCAGTGTTATTCTGCCACAGGCCCTCATAAAAAACTACAATTGAAGAAACTTTTCCTTGGGAAGTTGGTTGATAGAAAAAAAGATTCCTCCTTTTTTTATAGCCTGGGTAGATGATCCATCATATACATAGTATTCCCAGCCACTATTGTACAGCTCCTAAAGTTCTTGATTTTGTGCCACTGAAATTGGGTAGCAAATCATCAAAGAACAAAGGCTTGTGAAATAAGAAAACTTAGGTCAATTAAGGCTATCTAACCTTCAAAGCCAAATGTCCCCATTGAAAGAATGTCACAACTTCTTCCTCCACTTTCTCCAGAATTATTTTAGTGTCATTACCATTCCCCTTGTGGATCTCAGATATAGGAAGGAAGGAAGGAAGGAAGGAAGGAAGGAAGGAAGGAAGGAAGGAAGGAAGGAAGGAAGGAAGGAAGGATCCCATCCTTGTTCTATAGTTTACTAGAGCTTTGTGAGCCAGCTGATTCATTGAGACACTGTAGTCATCATAATATGAAGCTTCTCATTTTTATTTATTTATTTTTGCAGTACAGCATGATCCTGTATGTTACCTCACTTTGTATCCGTTCTCAGGCCTTCTTCAGCACTTCCAATAATGGAGAAGGTTCCAGAAGTGACACAAAATGACGTAACAAGGCAACTGCACACTTTAAAAATGGGTGAGGGACATTGCTTTGAAAAACAGCTTTAAAGCAAAGCATTCTTTCAAAGCTTTGCATACGGCTTATTAAGTCATTTTCTGCCCTGCAAAGCAAGCCTCTCTCTCAAGGTTTCTCTGAACTTATGAAGAAAGGAGATCACTTTAAACTCAGCATTACTTACTTATGAGTGAAATTGGGTAAATTGTCAATGCAGTTTTTAAAAAAGAAAATTACATTATTGTTCTATAGAAGAAGTCTGAAATTATACAAGAACTGCCTATTATTATTTAAAATGAGATGAAGATGCAAAACTGAACTATATATCATTAGTGTTAACCGTTGCCTTCCTAACATCTTTTGAAATAATGACTCAACAGTGCCTGTTCTAGCAGGAAAGTCTACAGGAGAATTTGATAAGTTTCTGCAGTTATTTAGCCAGATAAGTTAATCAGAAGTATATTTGAAACTGCCTAGAAAAAGAAATGTGAATTCCCTGCTTACATTATGAAACTGATTAGAAAAAGTCAGGATTTCCAGCCCTGTAATAAGCATAATGGATAAACTGGATAAACTATTGCTCTTTAGGCTAGAAAGCAAAAGGGAAGAATAGTGAGGAAGATTTTCAATAGAAAGAGGAAATTCATATATGTAGAATTTTATAAACTATCATTTTCTGTCTGCTTTATTTGTCAAGGTATGATCACTATAACAAGAGCTTTATAAGGCTAAGTTGCAAACAAAAGAGCCAGAGTGTGCTGCAGTGCTTAAGGATTTCAACTGGAGAACACTGGGGAGTCCCATATTGAAGTCCACCCTCAGCAATGGAAGTGTGTTGGGTGACTTTGGGCCAGTCACTCTTTCTTAGCCCAATCTAGCCACACTGGGGAGTTATTATGGCAGAAGGGAGTGCTATGCATGCTGCCTTGAGATGCTGAAGGAAAGGCAGAATACAAATCTAAAAAATCAAATAAATGAAGAAATAAATATGGTTGACCTTCTCCACTCTCCTCCCCTACTTGCAGGGTCGAACTGGCAGCACTTCTGATGAGCCTCTTTCACCAGAAGCTGAGGAGGAAGAGGAGGAATACTGGCCAGAATTCCCTCCCCGTTCTCCTGAAGCAAGTCCACAAAGCCCAACAGAGCTCAAAAGTTTGGAGACAGGTGAGGAAAACGTCATTCAGCACACTGAGAATACACTAAAGTTGGTCAGAATAGACTAAAGTTGGAAGTGACATACTTGCTTTATTGCTTGAAATAATACATTCTACAAAGTCTGCCTGGAACTTAATCCTGAGTAAATCATTTTAATTTTTACCAATGAAGCAACAATAACAAAATCCTCCACAACCAGTGTTTCTAGACTTCATAACTTCCTGCATTCCTTTTAAAGACATTTTCTCTCATGACCTTCAGTGATATTACTCTTAAAACTCCAACAGCTATTGACAGTGTAAGCAGGAACCTGTTTTACCCCCTGTCCCCATGAGGCTGGTCTCTCCTCTATTTCCCTGCAATGATTTATGCAGCCTTTTGCTGCTATTTTCTACAGGTAGTCCCCAGTTTAAGAACAAGGTCTGTTCCCAAGCTCTATCCTAAAGTCAAATTTGCATGTAAGCCGGAACAGTATTATTGTATAATACTGTATAAGTAGGATTGTCTAATGAACTCGAACCATTGTGTATTTAACTCGAATCATTGTATATTTAACTCAAATTTTGCTACAGTAGGCTCCATTCTTAGCTATGGGTCATCCTTAAACTGAGCATTCTTAACCCGAAGACTACCTGTACTGCAAAACATGGGTCAGTGCAATATACAGAGGAGATTGAAGAGATGACAGTTCAGATGATGGGACATGGGATAGAGGTTAATTCACAAGGTAAGAAAAACTAATAATAATAATACACTTGTCTGTAATTCAATCTAGGTGGCATTACTCCACCCTCTGCTGCTCCAAAAGCTGCTGAGGATTTTGCCAGGTGAGACAATCTCTGGGAGCATTTCTAGTAGGGTGGGCTATATTTGGGGTGGGCAAGATCCAGGTTTGCAGGATATATTGGGGGGATGGCTACAAACCTGAAAATCTCTAACCAGAACTTGGTGCAAAAGATATACACTTAAGAGTGGAAGAAGTGAGGAACAGATTAAGTTTCAGAGTTAAATATAACTCATATTGCTAAACACACAAACATTTTTATCCCTTCCTCAAGGTTTTTTTTACTTCAGCACTATCATTAGATGAGGAAGGAAGGAAGGAAGGAAGGAAGGAAGGAAGGAAGGAAGGAAGGAAGGAAGGAAGGAAGGAAGGAAGGAAGGAAGGAAGGAAGAGGGAGCGACTAGGTGCCTCCTTTTGTTAAACCATTGGGAGAAAAGGATCTTCCATGACTGCAAATCATGGAAAGGTCTACCAAGCAATTCTGGATCTTTTGCCCATTCGAAAGGCTGCATTACCACTTTGTACTCTGCAGGGGGCACTCAGAAATCAAAGTTCAGCAATGAGCAGGATGACCAAAATGGGACAAGTAGTAATAGTAAGGACAAAAGCTCCTTATGAACACTACCCCCAAAATGTTAAATCCTTGCCTTCAAGCTGCTATCAAGAACTTCAGATTTCTAGTACAATCCCTTCTGTGGCCATAAATTGGCTGCTCAACCTTTCCCTCTTGCCTTAAGCCTTGAAAGAAAGCAACGAGATGGACATATGATGTCAGGCCCCCAAAGCATTAGCCAGTCTTCACCAAATGGATGCCTTCTGGGGGTGCTGGGACTAGAGCTCCAGCCTCTGGCCCTTATATATGAAAGGTCAAATGAAGGGAGGATGCTAATAAAGATGTGAACATTCAGAAATTTGGGAGGGGCAGAGGGAAATGCTGGGGTGGTGAATGAGAAAAATTCAGAAGAAGCCAAAACTGGAGATAACAGTGGTTCAATTTTTCCTCAGATCTTCACCTTGCTAGCTGCAAGATATGGCAGTTTTAGCCATGTTTCTCCAGTGAGCCATGAGCCAAACTGTTGGTATACTTTACTGAAGAGCCAGCAGAAAGGGATTCCCCTTTCCCTGAGCCACCACGCCCACCTCTCTTGAGACGTTCTGGCTGAAGGCCCAGGATAGAGACCCACCCAGTGCCACCCCTTCTCCAATGCTTTAGGCTCAGGATGTACAGGTAGTCCCCAGTTTAAGAACGAGTTCTGTTCCCAAGGTCCATCCTTGTCGAACTGTATCTAAGCTAGAACAGTAGTATTGCATAATACTGTGTAAGTAGGAGTGTGTAATGAACTTGAACCATTGTGTATTTAACTTGAGTCATTGTGTATTTAACTCAAATTTTGCTACAATGGACTCTGTACTTAACTATGGGTCATCCGTAAACCGGGCGTTCTTAACCCAAGGACTCTGGTTCTCAGCCCTGAAGCTGCCCTGAAGGGAGAGAAAGAGCCCCCACCTGCTGCACCAGAGGGAGCTGCTGCTGCCAAAGAGAAAAAGAAGAGGCCTGCCTTTGACCGGAGGGAGATAACCAGGCCAAGGATGCCACCCAGGGGACAGTCCCGCAAAGCCATTGTGGAGAAGTTTGGAGGGTAAGACTGTGTTTCGAGCTCCGCCATGGCTTGTTTCAACTATGGTTTGTTCAGCAAGCCCTACTGATTGATATACAGATAAACCTTTCTATACCTTAGCTTACAAATCATAATTGCTAAATTCGTACCTCATAGTAAGCCAGAACCAAACAAACCACATTATGTCTTAGCACTGGAATGGCTGTATGTGGTCTGCCTGACTTACTGATGAAACTTTGCAGCATGGTTTCCAGATATTTTGAGACTGAAAGCAAATGAATATTTTAATGTAAGCCCTAAAATAGGCTATGCATTAAGCTTCACCAGTTGACAATTTGTTCCATTTTCAAATCATCCTTAATGTGCTTTATTGCTGCCACTATCACTTCTCTCTCACAGTAGGCAACTCCCAAGTATGTTGATCATACTGTCTAGTTCTGTGCCAATCACTGCTCAGCCAAGCCAGCCAGTATCTGAGTACAGAGACAACCAGACCAACCTATGAATGGCGGTTAATAAGAGTCCAGTCTCCCTGCCTCAAAACTCTAGCCACCTAGTCCATAGCTCCCAGCTTCTAGCACTGCATGAATTCACAAAGAGCCAAAAGAAAAACAAAGTTAAAGGGACCCCCTCCTTTTTTTTTTCTGGAATCCTTTCCCTTCATACATACAAATGTCATGCATTTGTCCAATACTTTACAAAGCATTAATCAAGGTAGCCTGCTATGTGGATAATTGCAATGGATGGATTGCTTTGGGGGATCTATTGGCGCACGCTGAGAAGCCAAAAAAGGCTTCACCTTCCATGGTGCCAGATCAGCATTGCTGATGAATATATTATTTCAACAAATCCTGATAGGAATGTATGGTTGCTAACTTTCGTACCAACATATCTGCACTTGAGGAGTTTTCTCCAGGTTTGACTGGCTGAAACATAAGCTACGAGACAAGGGGTATGACAGGCCATCTGTTCAATGAGAAAGCAAAGAAAGAAACTGTGCTTCACACATAGCAGAAGTGAGAGATTAGCGAAAAGGAAAAAAAACTGATTTTCCAAAGCTCTTAAGGAAGTGGAGTATTTCGAACTTCACTATATGCTACTGCTGCTTTGTTGAAGGGCCGTTTAATACTGTAAAAGGAATGTATCATGCACCACAAGCAGACCATATTCTTCACACAGCGAAGAATATTTAAAAAACAATCCCCAACCCAAAAGAAAAAAAACCCAAAAATCCTAGTGACGTCTATTTATGTGACACATACAGTACTTACCTCACTGCCTCAGTCAATTCTGATCTTAACATTCAAAAACTGTATCGTCCCTGGGCAGCTAATGGTTACTCACCCCTGACTTAGCACTATATATAAACTCAGCCTTCCCCAATCAGTACCCATCATCCCCCAGCCAGCACTGGCGACAATTATCATCCAAGACCATTTATAAAGTGTCATATTTAGGAAGTGTGGCTAGATCCAGCTACCACAAGAAACTTCAGATGTTGGGGCAGTGAAAGCCCACATCACTATACTTCAGATGTGTCTGCACGGCCAGATAAGCCCACCAGAACGCAACCATTTGCAGCACCTCTAAAAGACAGATACTGGCCCTGACCAAGAGTTTCTCCTGCACAGATTATAAAATGCATAGGTATCTACACAACCAGAGTAGACAATAGATATTGATACAAATCAGGCAGATGTCTGTCCCAGCAGATGTTCAGCAGAAAATAATGGGGGGAAAAAGAAATTACACCAACCAAAGCTCAGGATCTGTGTATGATTAAAAAACACATTTGTTTCCTCCCTCCCTCCCTCCCTCCCTCCCTCCCTTCCCCTTAATCATTCTCCAAAGGGCTGCAACTGGTCCTGCCCCCAACATCAAGAGGACTGGAGCTGCAAGCACTGTGAAGACCATGTTGCTGGAATGGTGCCGGGCCATGACCCGTGGCTATGAAGTAAGGTATCAAGTGTGAAATGAGAACTCTCCAGTGCCCTTAAATGTTTCCCTGAAGTGAAGTAGGCAAATTTGTTTCCCTTGGAAGGCAAAGTGGAATGTAGGGGGCACCAGTAATACAATAGCAGGAAGGCCTATGTGGATGATCAGCATTTAGGAGATATGAAGACAATATTCCTCTAGTTCCAGCAAACTTAGTCAAACTTAGTCATATTCTTAAAAACTCACAACTGTGTATATTTATTCAGAAATTAGTAAATATACACAGTTGTGAGTCTTTAAGAGTACAGTATTTGGGAAAGCACCACTACCCGGGGTTGAAGATTATGAACTTGTAACAACCCCCAACTCCCCGCAAAAAACCCTCTGCTGCCACCTCTTGCTTGTATTGTCTTTTTTGGCTATATATAATGTCTCAGGGACATTTCTAGATTCTGATGGTACTTCAAATCCCCCCCCCCCCCATTTCTGATTAGAATTGGAGAGCAAAGATCTAGAGGGATCATAGTAGAATAATATCTTCTGTGAACTAGGTCAGGAAATATCTCTGTGTGCTGTTGGTATGTCTTTGTTATTAACCAACACGTAAAACAGTACTGCTATCATGTGAGTATGAAGATATACATGTGTGATTTTAGTCTGTACTGTTTTCCCATTATGCATTATATTCAGATGTTGAACTTCACTCAAAGAGTTAAGAGAATGAGTTATGAACTACAAAATCTCAGTTGAAAGCCAGTATATCTCACATATTGAGACAGTAAAATATTTTGGAGTTACAACTATTAAGGCACAGTGAAAATGGTGAAATATGTGTTGAGAATTCATGTATTACAAAACACAGGACCCATCACAATAGCAGTAACCATCTAGCAGAACACATGAAACCATTGCTACATGCAATGCAAGTTGTACTGTATGTCAGAAATGGTCGGCTTCATAAATCATTATCTATAATGCAGGCATGCTTGAAGGATTACTGAGGGACAAATGATAGAAATATCATGTGAAGTTTTTGAAAATAAATTAAAAGGAAGGCAAAGTAAGGATGCTGAGCACATGGGGACAGTAAGCATAATTCTCCATCATCCTTGCAATTTTGCTCTCCCACTTCCATGTTATAATTAACAATGCTCATAAAGGGGAGGGTGTTAAACCTTCTCTTCTTTAACACAACAGTCTAGATTCAGAAGGCTCCCCCATTATTGCCATACTTTTATAGATGACCTACTTAATGTTATCTGTAAGTCCTGCTTGAGTTGAACTCAACTCCTAATTACTTCTGGGACATATTCATGTAGTTTTCCTTAAAACTGTGCAGCATTTCAGATTCAAAGGGACAAAGAGGCGTCAGATCACTTAAGGGCATACAAATAGCGCCTCTTGGCAATCCCTTCAACCAAATGCTCCTTTTTGGGGATTGCACTGTAGCTGAAAAGGACAGCCACACAATCTAGAAAAAGATGTAGCTGCTCTAAGAAGTTGCCAATAGATGTTATGTCAGCAACCCCGAGGGCACCAAATCCCTTCTCCTCTTCAAATACAAAGCCCTACACAACCCTGGTTCTCTTGGCAATAATACAAATGATTTGCCTTTGCCTTATTCCAGGATGTTTATTTGACTTCCCAGTCTAGTCAACTGCTCTGGGATTCCCTGATAATCTCCAGGTCAAGTACTGATCAGGCCCAACACTCTCAGCTTCTTAGCCCAAGCAGAACCAACCAGATGCTGCCATTTGCCAAAAAAGTATCATATATAGTAGACAGATGTTTCACTGAAGCATCTTAAATACATTACATGCTAAGTGATATTTCTTTGCAACTACTTATATACATAATTATAGTGGGATATAGATAGGCTGTCCCTCATGCTAAAAGGATATTATGTACTTGTCTAGCATCCTCAGATATATTCTGTGATTCCTCAAAATAATAATGTGTGATATCATAATAGTACAGTCTCGCTAGAGGTTGGCAGAGGGAAAATTAAAAACAAAACAATAAACAACAAACCAAACTAGGAATCATCTGTAGGTGTCTGATTTCATGAAACTACCATCCATTTTTGTTGTGATGGTTTTAAAATCAACACAACTTGTTCTATTACAACATGTTCTACCAGAATGACAATTTTAGATTAAATAGATATGAATACATTTTTCAGTTGCTAATGCAGTAAGTGTGTAGGACAACCTATGAAGGGGAGGTGGTTGAGCTTTTGGGCTAAATATCTCTTTTTCTCATTCTCAGCACGTGGACATCCAGAACTTTTCCACCAGCTGGAAAAGTGGCATGGCTTTTTGCGCCCTCATCCACAAGTTCTTTCCCGATGCCTTTGACTACGCAACCCTTGACCCAGCAAATCGGAAAGAGAATTTTACCCTGGCCTTCTCTACTGCTGAGTGAGCACTCCCCTCCATTCTAGACCTCAAGACAAGACCACAGCTATAGGGCAGGTTGAGCACTAACCTCCAGAAAGTACAAGCTGGTGTTGGTAAATGTGTAAAATTATTCACTGAAGTAATTTTGTCCTGCCTTCCAGCTCTATTGTTATATAGCTGTAATGGAAGTCATAGGTAAGGAGGAGACTGGTCTGAGAGATCAAGGCTATCAGGAGGGAGGGAGTGCATTCCAGAGGAAGGGGCAAGGCGAGCACTTTCTCAGCCCGCAGCAGGACCGTGAGAAGAAGAAGAGGCTGAGGCTAGCCCCTCCCTAGACTCTCACAGGGTATATCCACTAGTAGCCTTAGGATAGGTTTAGTCTGGTGAGATTCTGTCTATAGTGTGTAAACAATAAAGGAACAACACTGTACTGTACTGTTTCGTTGTTGTTCTTGGGCTGAATCTGACATCAATCTCGCCAGACTGAACCTATCCTAAAGCTACTAGCAGATATACCCTGTAAGAGTCTAGGGAGGGGCTAGCCTCAGCCTCTTCTTCTTCTCATGGTCCTGCTGCAGGTTGAGAAAATGCTTGCCTTGCCCCTTCCTCTGGAATGCAGTCCCTTCCTCCTGATAGCCTTGATCTCTCATACCAGTCTCCTCCTCGCCTATGCCTTCCATTACAATAGCTCATATGAAATAACAGCATTAACAACAGATCAAATCCATGACCAACAACTGATCAGTTTAATTGGCAAATGTGCAAACATTGCCCACTTTAACAGGGATTAAAATTGTAGCATGATCAAAGGGCCTTCCACTCATATAGGCAGCAGGATGGGGAAACCATCCTACAAAGCAGGGAGGCACAGAACCTCCAAAAGCAGGGAAACTTAGAGAAAAGCATATAGGATTATCTTAGCATGCAGGCACAATTGTGTAGATTTTATTCTGTTACTTGAGCTCCATACCACATGGGATGTACAATTTGAAGTCCTGCAGCTTACTTTTAAACTGGCTGGTAGCTAAAAGACTGGCATCATATACTTCCAACCACTAATCCCATCCATACTTAGCAACAATACTTTGGACAAATTTAAAAGTTTGTGAAAAAATCTCTCTAGGCAGCCCTATATACAGCAGACTGCAGTAGTCTAATCTCATTGATATGAGAAAAACATGGATGACAATGGCCTAGTTATCCTTATTCAGGAGTTTCTGCAGCTGACAAATGGCTTTCTTTTTGGTCACACATGACCGTTAGACATCCCCAGCTAAAATTCACACAGATCCATCAAGCTGAGAACCTGAACTTTAAAAGGAGAATGCAGCCTTTTGCAAAGAGGCTGGCCTCCATTTCTCCATTCCATGAAGCCATCTGCTACTAGTGTTCCCGTCTTCTTTGGGCTGACCTTCAGTATAGGCTTTCATCCAGCTCAGCTGAATCTGATGAAGAGAAGAAGCAAACCTGAGTATCAATCACCTATTGATAACACTTCACTCTGATTCTCCTGAAATTCTCAGTGGCTTCATGTCAGTTCTGATAAGCACTGGAGACAAAACAAAGCTTTGCAGAGCTTTATAGTACAAGGGCTATGAGACAGAGCAATAATCTCTCAGCACCACCTTCAGGAAACAGTTATTCAGATAAGAAAAAATAATCAACTGAGTACAATGTCCCATATTCCTTCTCAGATAGCCAGGATCAGGAATACAAGTATAGTCAGAAGTATTGAAGCATCCTGATACAGAACATCCCTGAGAATTAGCAATATGAAACAGAAATTCATAAAGTTATTTCAGCCCAAAGCTATATCTGAACCCAGATTATAGGATTTAAAAAGCCTGGAGTTATTATCTAATACCAGTTAGCATCTCTTGTTTCAAAAAGAAATAATTGTAACTGGCGCATGATGAAGTTTGCTAAGGAGCTACTTCACAACTGCTTCCTTTAACATGGTAAGGACTGCTTTCCCAGGAGAAATTAGCTATGTCTTAGTTGATCAACCTTCAACTGTTCGGCATGATAAAATAGGAGAGTTCAAGAAAAGAGGTAACCAAATTCCTTCAAGTACATTATCATAACAACATAAGTGCCCTACTGGATCAGACTAAAGTCTTTTCTAGTCCAGAACTGTGTTCCCCAGTAGTTAAACAGAAATCTCGGGTAGCATCCTCCCACTTGTCCCTCAGCAGCTGGTATTGACATGCACACTATCTCTGAACTTGGAGGTAACATATAACCATCACAAATAGTAATCAGTAATAATTTATTCTTTTTGAAGAAAAGCAGCACATCTTCAAAACACAGCAGACCCAAACCAAGCAGCGATAGACAATAACTTAGAGGACACTCTTTATCAAATTGCTGGATCAATTAGTAGACTGATGCTGCTGTATAAATGTCATGCTTCAAGATAACAGTATGCTCTGAAGGAGAGAATTCATAATCTTTGAACAGCCAGTGTAAGGACCCATTCTGGAAAAGAAGCAGGAGCCCTTGCCAGATAATTGGATAAACATGATAGTTAGATAATCAAAAGCAAGAGTAAGTTCTGCATCTGTATTATGTTTCAAAAGAAACTTCTGCATCTGTATTATGTTTCAAAAGAAAAGTTTCAAAAGAATTAACTTCAGTGGCTTATAGTATCCTCAGTGTTACTGTTATGCTACAATGCCATTGACTCAACTTGAAAAGGCAAGATGTTCCAATTAACTGCCTCCTTGCACCTCAGCTTGTTAGATGAGCCATGATTTTGGTAACCATCCCTTTCCATCCTGATCCAGCTCTCTAGAATAGGGCTTCAGAGTTCTGGGGATGAAGGGCTATACTCAACTGCTTTGCCAAACCATTGAGGTATGCAGCATACTTGACTATTTGTCAATCTCTTTCTAGGACATATGCTGACTGTGCTCAACTTCTGGAAGTGGATGATATGGTGCGCATGAGTGTTCCTGATAATAAATGCATCTACACCTACATCCAGGAACTTTATCGCAGCTTGGTGGAGAAAGGGCTAGTAAAGACCAAGAAGAAATAGAAATGCAAAGCAGGCTTAGGTTCGAGGCTAACTGGAAGCTATAGAAAAACTTGGTGGGACAGGTAAGAGGGTTACTGTAGTTCTCTTCTTCAAAGGGGAATATCTCCTTGAAATTCTAAAATCACACTAAATGCAGCAAGACAATAGCAAAAGAAATGGAAAGCGATAGAGGGATTGAGATCTTGCTCATTAGTAGCACATGGCAATGAAGAACTTTAGTCATAATTTGTTTTTAAATTATCCCCCATCTTTCAGATCTAGTTGGAACACCTACAAGTATTTATGTATTAGGGCTAAAAAGTTCAAGTTTCCATATTTAACTTAGGATCTCAGACACATTCCTTGGAAGTCTTATCATGTCTTTTGGCGTACCAATATTACTGTCCCACCTTCAAGACTTGAGAATAATCCCCTTATTAGCGGGATATGTTCTCCTTTTGTGGGTCTCAAATTCCCTCACACCATATTAGTTTATTAGCTATCAAGAAATATAGTACTGCATCTGCACAAATGGAAATGTCTAATGATGATGTTGCTATTTTAGTCAGTGGAAAAGCATCAAAGGACAGCACCTAAATGATTAAGAGATCAAGTATGTTAAATGATAAGTGTTTGATCAATAGAAAAGTCCATCTTGATGGCAGGGATCTCAACACTCTCACTACTGGGAAGATAGCCATTTTGGCTTCCAAGACTGGGGTACAGTGGGGATATGTTAGTTGTTTCCACTTCCTGAAGAATTTTAGACGTCTAGCCACAGCATGCTGGGGTAGTAAAAATGGCAAATGAAGATAGTTACTTCTGAAGGGATAGTCCCAGGCAGAAGGTGAAAAGCCAGCATAGTATTCTGGCATTCGCCGACCAGGTGCCCTCTAGATGTGAGGCTTCAAGCATTAAGATCCCCAGTCAACATGCCCAACACATGTGGAGGGCTCCAGATTGGGAAAATAGTCTTATTCAATAGCTGGATCTTTTCCACAATAAGCTGATAGGGTTTCAAAGAAAAATACAGGTGTGGCTCTTCTATATTGAACTGGTGGATAGGTTGGCCTGCAGACCTGCTTAGAAACACTGTAGAAATCACAGCAACTGTTGGAAAGCTACGCTTGGGACTACCCCCTGTGCTTTGCTTCTGTTTTCTCCAAGGATCAAGAGGCCTCAAATTCAGAATTTCTTTTATTTTTCAGAGGGAATGCAACATGGGATGTACCCTGGCTAAAGAACATTATTCTGCAATTTCCTGAGTGTGACACTGGAATCAACCACTACTTAATCTTCACCAGCACTAAAGTCTGCTATCTGTCACCTTTCTGCCAAAGTGCTTTTGAAAAAAGCAGGAAAGCAATGCTTACTGATGTAATGTCAGCACTTCAAACATCTGATTTTTGTGGAAGCAGAACTGAGCCTGTCCCAAATAAACATGACTCAGAAAAAGCGTGTCCTTCCAGATGTTACCATCACCAACTCTGCATCCTGTTTTTGGATTGCAAAAGTCTTCCTGCAACCCATGCTGCAATCACCCTTTCCCTTACAAGGCACCGGTTCCATTAAAGCACAGTGTACCAAGTCAAGACCGTCACACTGTATTTTTATGCTGCCTTGTTTTAGCAACGGCAGCTCAGGTGGCCTACAGCATGGCTTCCAGGGGAGAATGCAAACAGCTCTGTTTGAAGCAGCCACCCAAGCGTATTAGAATGGCTTGAAGGACAGGGCATACATGGCCTAGCCTATGTTTGTTTACTAGGGAATAAGCTCCTCTGCATTCAGTTACTCCCCAAACCATTGAACTTTGAACAAAGCGATCACGCTGTGCAGAGAACAGGCTAAGAATAAATAAGCTGACTGGAGGGAGTGGGGGATCCCCTCCTTTGTTAGTTTACAGGAATAAGTGCTGGGCAAACATCAAGCAGCAAAGCTTTCAATGTGTGGTAATGAAAACCTCTCTGGAGGCAGAGATTTGAATGTGATGATTTTACTCTGTTCTCAGCAGCTTGGATCGACTCGGGGGAGGAATCAGTCGAAATTGTTCAGAGGACAGCTCATTTTATAAGATGGCAACCAAATTTAATTCAGTGTAAAAATCCCCTTTAACTTCCTCTTCTCACTTTTAAATATAAATACATCACATTTAGAAAGGGGGGGGGGGGCTTTAAGCCTGAACTGAGGAGGAAGGAGAGCTGCAAACTGTTTCTTATTTACTGAAAACAGAAGACAGGTGTACATGCTGGCATGCTAGCCTGCAGAAATGCATATTCTTGTTTCTTCCATGGCCAGGGCAAGTACATTCAGAGGAGCAACCTCCTTTAAAAAGCGGGGAGCTTGAAAAGAAATCAAGTCCTAGGAAAGCAAGTCCTAGTGGTTTAATCTGCTCTTTGGGGATACTGAACGCCGGACAGTCTCAGTGCACATCACTGTGATCCATGAGACTGATTCTTGTATTGTTAACAGCTGTTAGAACAAATCATTGTACTCTGCTTAGGTGTAAAATCAAATTCCCACACAGCAAGTTAAAAGAAAACAATAAGACACCAGAAGTCTGTAATGACAGTAAGGTAACATTATTTATAATAAATTATAGCCTACATTTACTACAGAACATAAAGCTAGGTTCAAAGTATAATTTAACAATCATCACCAAAAGGATGAATGGAGAAAGAGTTGGAAAGCAACCCAGCCTATGCAATTACTAAGATCTAAGAAGATGTGAGAGAAACTCTACAATACATTGAATAAATTAAACTTGGAATAGAAAAGGAAAGATTTGGAAACAAAGCTAAAATGCTGAAGTATGATTGACTATGAAAATGGAGACTCACATGAGGAAGAATAAATGAGAAAGAATTAAGAACGTGTTTATTTTCTTCGTCTTAGGTAAGACAGAACTAGCAAGAAAATGGCAAGTTACAAAGCGAAAGTGCAATATCCTTTTTTCTCCCCAGAAGCATTCCTGTTGGTCTGTTCATGGTAAGTCATTCTTTGATTAGAAAGCAAACCTCTCAGCTTTTCCCCTCCTCTCATCAACCCAGTTTTTCCACATTTGGAAAACAGAAAACTTACTACTTTCTCTGTGGAATTCTAACTCTGATTCTCTGACGTACTCCTGAAACTTTGCAGATGTCCTAATTTGTTCTGCTCATTTTGGAGAAAATATTGTTCTGTCTTAGAAAACCATGTCATCTCTTCAGTTTGACTTGAAAGTTATCAAAATCCAGTGCTGACTTTAAGGCCAGAACTACTCTTTTTGGGAACAGATTTTAGCTCCAGGATGGGGAGGTAACACAGGATTTCATTTATACCCTTGAACAGGCACAGATTTTAACTTAACTCAGATGCATCTGCACCTCAAGTTCGAATCTGTGCCTGTTCAAGAGTATGAATGTTCCCCAAATGGGTAGTGCTGGCCTTAAAGTCAGAACAATCCAGAATTTCATCATGTACATTATTTGTCTGATCCCCCTTCTCTACCATCCCATTAGAAGGCAGTCTTTAAAACATGCTGGCTGGGGAATTCTGGCAGCTGACGTCCATACATCTTAAAGTTGCCAAGCTTGAGAAACACTGTTCTAAAGAATAGATAGGCAGCTACGTAGGGCAGACACTGGTCCGGGGGCACAGGTCACTCGCATGGCCGCTGCTCACTGAAACTGCAGGTGTGATCTTCTGCCCGCAACAGGAATTTCTCGTAGTCCTGTTTGAGCTCCTCAGCAACATCTGGGCGCAATGGGTGGTCTATTTCAGGCTTATTCAGCAGCACTATCAAGGCCTCAATTACTGCAGAAAAGATCAAAAGTGACACTTCCTTCAAACAGAGAAAAACACACACACACTGGCAATTGAATGAAAGCCACCCAGCAGCCCCAGCTCTACCCATCCTGCCCCTTCATGTCATACCTTGGTTTATCCTTGTAGAAGGCTGCCAGTTATTTGCGCTGATGATTGGCAGGCACAGTTGACCCATCTCATCCACATTGGGGTGGTAGATCTTGGTTTTGAAAGTTATTTTGGGAGGCTTGAGTGGATACTCATGTGGAAAACTGATCTCAATCCAGAAGGCTCCTTTATTGTATGGAGGATTATCCTGGGTACAAAGACAGGAACAAGCATGATTTGTAGCAGGAGGCTAGTGAACGGGCTTTTCCTTGCGGGCCAGTCTAAAATATAAATATCTCAGTTCCTTCCCATCTAGTGAACATGTAAGGCCTTTTAGCATCCCAAATTGAAAATATAATCCTCTCTCACTTAAATAAAGACTCTGATACTTTGCAGTGTTTTCGTGATTACAATCTCCTGCAGGCTCTCAGTCCCAATTGTTTTTAACCAGCTCCCTTAAGCTCACCGGCACTAAAAGTCCTTTCCAAAGGAGAATATTGGTCACGTCTGCTTGAATATTCCGGAGGTATCGTAACCCTAATTTCTTAATGGCATCAAGCTCCTGAAAAGACAAAAAAGAAAAAAAAAAGAAAACCACACCCACACAACAAAGTAGCTCCAAGATCAATGCTGACAGCAGCCTGACAGATTTCAAGCAATGCAGGTGTATTTCTATGCTAGCCTTCCCCAACCTGGCGCTCTCACCCTGGATTTAGGCAGCTAGGAATTATGGGAGTTGAAGTCCAATGCATCCAAGGAGCATCAACTTTTCATTTTCAAGTCACTGTAAAATGCATTGGCTTATACCGTAGCAGCGTAAAGACCTGCTTTATGGCTTTTCTGAGTCACTCATCACTTGGCATTCTCCAAACAGCTTTTCAGTTTGGTTTAGTTTCCTCCTCCCTCCTTCCTACGCAAGCTCTCCAGCTAACAGTAATCGAAACCGAAAGCACCCAAGGGCTCCTTGTTTCCAGCGGCTCCGCTGGCAGCTCCTGAGCCTTCCCTTCAAGCGTTTTCCTTCAAAACGGGGCCACCCGCAGCCAGCGGCCTCCGAATTGTCCTCCTGCGGCTCTGAAGGACGCCTTCGGGGCACCAAATTATTAGAGCACGCCCGGACCGCCAGGCAGGTGCTCCCCTAGCCCACGGTCTCGGAGGGCATCCCGTTAAGACCATCCTCTTCCCAGCAAAAGTTGAAGCTAAACATTTCCTGCCGAAGGCTTTTAGCAAAAAGAGACGCCGTCAAAGGGACAGCTCGCCGCAGGCTGCTCCTGCCCTGCCCGCCCCACTCCAGCCATTCGTCCGGTTAAGCCTTCGGTGTCCAGAACTGCCTGCCTGCCTGGCGGACGCAGGATCTACTCCTTCATCCTGGAGACGCAGCGGGGCTCCCCGGCATCTGCCGGTTCGAGACCCCGTCGCCTCCTCCCCAAAGAGGCACGCCTTAGCAAAATGTCCATCGCTGGCGACGTTTTCTGACGCACAGCCAGGCTCCCCTTTCCCGCCTCTCCAGCCTTCCTCGAGCTGCCTTCGAAGTCCTAAACGGGTCTCCGCGTCACGCTGCCTACCTTCGCCACCCTCCGGCAGACCTTCTCCATGTTCTCCGATCCGATCCCGGCCGCGGTCGCTCCGCCCACGGTCGCTCCCGCGCCCTTCGCAGAGGCGGGGAGCAGCGCCGCGAGTGGATCTCCTGCCGCTCGTGCGAGGCGCGCTCCGAGTCGGAAGCCACAGTTTTCCCGCAGCGATCGCCTCTCCCTCTTTTCCTAAGCAAGACCAGATTCAGTTAAACCGCGGTGGCAGTCCTCAGATTAAGAGTCTCTCGGCTGCGGAGGGTAACAAATAAAACCTTGAACAAATAGATAAAATGGAAGACTGGGAAAACATTCTAGCAGAACCCGGCGCGGTTATTTCCCATACAGCTTCTAACACTGTTTCTTCTGTACGGCCTAAGCATGAGGAGCGTCCGGACCCCTTTCTCTTCCTTTTTTTTTTTTTTTTTACTTCCCTGACAGGAAAAGCTAACTTCTCATGGTAAAAGTGAGATGTGGGTGAGTCAAAAGTAATTTCCGTTCTTGAATATGCATTTCCTTATCTGTTTCATTTTAATTAGCTCCCTCGAAGAACGCTTCGAGCCCAGGAGGTTGAGGCAGTTTTGTGCAGAAGCAGGAGCAGTGCCCATATGCCAGCCTTCCACCACCCTGGTTGAAGAGGATGGGAACTGTGGTTCAACATAGGAGGATGCCCAATGATTACAGCTAATGTATCTGAGCTGCAAAAAAAAGATAGGTGTCCGCTAGATGGTAGCAAGGAGATTAAAAAAAAAAACCTCTTAATTTGTTGCTACCATTTAATGAGCTTTAGGATTTTTGCAACCCTGTTGGTCACAGATTGAGGGAAGCAAGTGGATGCACTCTGAAGCCAACAACTTTGGGTCCTTAAAAAATATTACCTATGGCTATAGATAAGGGGTGAGCAATTTCCATCAGCTTGAGAACTGTGTGAGGCAATGCACTGTATATTTTATTTTATTCATGAAATTATTCACTGCCTCAATCCAGTTGGACTCTAGACGATTGATAGTATGTACAGCATATTAGCCAATAAACTGCTAATATTAAAAAAGTAATAACTCATATGGTTACACTAAAATAACATCGGGGCACCGTTGGGAGACCTGAAGGACCAGGTTAGGGACAGAGCATCATGGAGAAAATCTATGTGGTCACTAGGAGTCAGCACCAACTTAATGACACATAATCAATCAAGCAATCATGTAAATAACTACATGTATACTTAAAAATTTACCCACCAAAGTTCTAATTAGCTAAAATAAACAGTATGGTATGCCTAACACGCTGTATAATCCCTAGTCACCAAAACATGGCAGAACAGCCTAATTAGAGTAACGCAACAAAGTCACGACCTTCACTGAGACCTTTCAGGGCCAAACATTTCAGCTGACATCTAGCTTTTGTGTAAAGAAGATCTTTGTCTGCTCAGTCTGGTATTGTTCTAAGCTGAAAAGAAAAAATCCGAAAGGCTATAATGATAATGTTACCAATGTTTAACAAAAGGAGTTTCTCTGTTCTCATCAGTATTTGACAAATGTTCAATTCTCTTAAATTTTCTAGTGGTTTTACCTATATAAAATATATGACACAGACACTGAATAACATTAACTACCAACGTAGAACTGTATGTCACATAATGAAAAAGAGTGTGTCTATCTTTTGATCTGCAAGGCTGATACATTCCTTAAGTTTCAAAGCATAACAACAATGGGCACTACTGTCTGCAAGACAGAAATGGAGTGCTACCTAGAAAAGGAAATATCACTATTTACAAGCCAGTTAGGAATATTTTCAGTATGGCTGGAAGCAATTGTTGGTTTGAACTGGCACTCAGCAATCAAATCCCAGAATCAGTACTTGCAAATAACCTTATAATAACTCTATTTCGCTTTGCAGTATGCTACCTTCTTTTTTTTAATGAACAGAAAAATTTTAAAAAATGGTTGTGTGATCAAAGAACCCTGTGAGCCCAAGAGAAATGTCTACAGGTACGCCCTTAATTATTTGGGAAACCAAATAAATGAAGAAATAAAATGACCCAGAAGCAGAAAATAGGTTTCTCGGCAGTGAAAATGAATAGAAAATAGAAATGGATAGAAAATGATGGGAAGATTGCTCCCCGTATACTATATATGTGTCCATGTGTGTGTGTCCATGTCTCTGTGCTGTGAAAAACATGCATGAAAACCATTTTCACTTTGCAGAAGCAAAAAGACTGCACGAACAGAAGTATAGTTTAAATTATACTTCCACTATTCTGTGCTGGTCAGACCCATTGTCAAGTACAGTGCTGCGTCGGATTCTGGGCAACATATTGAGGAAGGACACAAGCAAACTGGAAAGATTTAGAGAAGGGCAGTGTGGTGATCAAGGGACTGGAAACTAGCCTTACCAAGTACTGAGACTGAAAGGAATCAGAATGAGGAGACAAGGCTGACTGTGAAATATGTTTGCCCTCTCCAGCAATTGAAAGTTGTCTTACAGAAGGCCAAGCTCTGTTCTCTATCATCTCAGAGGGCAGAAAAGGAAATTATGGACTTAAGTTACACAAAGGGAGTTTCTGATTGATTGTTAGAAAAACTTGCTAACAATAATAACAGTTGACAGTGGAAGCAAGTACAGTGCTGGGAAAGGTGGTGGTCTCTCTTTCACTGAGTATGTTCAGGCAGAAGCTAGACTAATGCTTTAATTTGATTTCCTTCACTGAGCAGGGGATTGGACTTGATCTACATAGCCCCTTCCAACTCTGTGATTTCATGATTTAAGGATTTACGAATGTTCCCATGAAAAAAAGAATATCAACTGTTCCTCTTATAAGTCTGCCTCTGATGCTCAAATTTACCCAAAGTCTAGTTGAACAACAATAATATACATGTTTTAAGACCAAAAGATAAAATCATTAAAAAAGATGCTAGCACAATAATCACAAACAACTGTAACCATCTTAGTGAACATTTCCATATGGTTCACTGACAGGGCATTTTATGGGGACCTTTTGTCTCTAAACATTGGTTTCCTGACAGGCACTATATGACCTAATCAGCCACCTCTAGACAAGCAACCTCTCCTTTTTCTGCCTCCACTTCCTTCTTGGCTGGAGCCCCCTTATATTCTGTCTCTCTCCCATCTCTCCAAGACAGGTTGTCCCCCACCACAAGCTTCTGGGCGATGTCTCTTACGTTAAAGGTGCTTCTGTCTAACCTTAGTCATGGGACTTTTCTCATGATATTGGTTGCCCTTTGTTACAAAGCATGCCATGGAAGGCATTTATCATTCCAGTTGTCATTTGCCCTAAGGACAAGCCAGATATTTCACAGAAAGCAAACAGCATCTACAGTCACAGCCTCACAGATCGTTGCTGTCCTAGGCAACAAAACATATACAGATATGTATATGTCACATGTGTGCATATAGTACTGAATATACTGTTCCATTGTTCCTTCATCTATCCTTAAATATACTAGTGGATTCATATATGCATTTTGCACCCCAAAAAACCATTTGTAAAATTTGTCCATAGGTGCCTTCTTGGGGGGGAATTAGATTCACCCGATATAGCTCATTTCTACCTAGCAACGTATAACTTCTAGAGCCATGCATCCATCATTTACTAAAATACCAGTAATGTTTTATATCCCTTCAATATAAGTGATATAAATAAATCACTAGTGTAGAAATAACGGGGCTCAAAAATTATGCTCAAGCAAACCTTTGTTATTTGTTAACTGGAAAGATTTATATGTTCCCTTTTAGTGTAAACTCAATTCAGGCAAACCATTTTATTTTCTGATAAGGCCCAAGTATGGCTTTAAAGGGAATACAACATTTTTAAATGCTTTGGCCCGGGAATGTTTACTGATATAAGTGCCACTATCAAATCGCTTAGTACCTACCAACATTCAAAAGTCCACATACCACATCAGAGAAAAAAACATCATGTCTTGATGGGAGAAAAGTGAATAAGAATATGTAATATTATATAGAAGTAGGGCTTAGAAAAGAATACTTAAATCCTGCTCCTTAACTAGCTTAGCTTCATAATGGTAATTGTTTAATTATGAAAGACAAAAATAAAATGGTTTACTTTCAATAATAACAAATTGTTTATATAAAAGGAGTTACTTTCTGCACCCCATATAAATAACCAAACTTAGAAATCTGGCTGCAAGTCTAGTTCAATTATCTCTTTCAGAGCTTGCATAATGTTTGAAATGTCATAATAGTGATACTCACGGACAAAGGGTGGGTTGCATGTTTGACATGTTTTTGCAAGAACAGAAGGTGAGTCAGAGAGACCACGTTTGCAGAAGATTCTGAATGGAAGCATTCACTCTGGTTTGGTAGAGACAAATCCCAGACATAAGCTATGAGAAGCTAGATGCTGGTTTTCCAGTCAAAAATGTTTTTAATGATATGAAAAGCTTTACCTGTTAAATGTTGGTCCATTGTGAAAAAGAAACAGTATACTTCAGCACAGTCATGATCAGAAGGAGAACAACTGAAATTAAACTGTAAGTAACTCTTGAGATTTATGAAAACATGCATCCCTGAATAGACATACATACTGCACATATCTTGTGGGTTTTGCTGGAACTAACCAGGCGCAGTGTCAGAGATGAAAAAAATAACATCCTGAAGTGTAAGTTGCTAAAGAATGTGCTTATGCAGTTAAACTAAGATTTGTAGTTTTAGAAGCAGAGGTGTTTGTATATCCCCACGTAGCATGCTATTTCAAGAACAACCCATGTCAGAGTACCACGTGCAAGGGATGATGAGGGAACCATCCAGCAAAGATGATTCTGGGCTTAGTCCTAAGTCACGTGCAGGACCTGTTGAGAGATGCAAATTGTTGAACTGACAGAACCCAGCCACAGGGTTGAAAACGTCAGTGGAAATACCTTTTAGCCACACTTCATTTCAAAAGAGGCCATTTTTCAAAAATGAGGAAATTGGCAGAAAGGAAGTAGAAAAGACAAGTCAACATAATATAATATGTTGTATAATGCAAATCAGGGAAGTCTAGGAGATCACCAGCATGGTTAACGAGCAATGCCCAGAAAACTATTACACACACATACACACACACACACACACACAAAGATCATTTTAGAAAATGGAAGTTCTGTCAAATGCAGATAACAAAAATGGAGCACAAATATGTACAGAAGAAAGGCAAATAGGCGATAAGGATTTTTAAAAAATTATTTTGAAGAATTTGTTCACATACTCATGAATAATAATGACTCATTAAATAACTCATTAAATAAATAAATAAATAAATGAGTTATTTAATGAAATTGATTCATTAGATAACTCAGAGACAGAAACAGTCTAATGAGGCATTTGGACTGTTGGATACCAATGGCTTACTAAGGGGGAAAAAAAATAAGATGAATAATTTTTTTGTATTATATTAATTGCAGAAAATGGAGGAGAAATACTTGTGGGAGTCTGAGAACCTGGGGCTGGAATCATAAGTCACACTAAACTATGGTTTATTTAAACCATGGCTGGATTAGCACAAAATACTAAGCCATAAACCATGGGTTACAACCAGAATGCTAAGTTCATACCACATATTTAGCTAAAATGAAACAAACCATACATCCACACATATATGCATTCTGAAGACAAATACTAGTGACAAGAGTAGAAAGTAATTTTATTAATACATTTAAAAACAAGCAAATAATGAAATCTATATTTGAGTTCCAACTTAAGAATTCAAATGTGAAATTGCTGATTTTCTAATTAAAATCTTTAACAGGCCTTAAGGTTTAGCTTGTTGCATGCTTGCTTGCTTTCTATCTTTGTTTTTCAAAGTCCTCTTTCCCAAAGTGATATAAGAAGATTAAAAAGTAACATAAAATTGGGAACTTCATTCATTATGCCTTTCTAATTAATAATACATTGTACAACCATACCTAGAATACCGTGTTCAAAGTAAAAAGTTTCTCAAGTTGAACTTGACTTCTGATAACTCTATAGACATGTCATTTTCTTGACAACTATACAGAAATCATTTGCCATTGTCTTCTTCCCAACTTTCAGTTTCCCGACTTTGCCATTTCCTGTTAATCTCCTGTTCAGGTCTGACTCAGATTAGCCCAGATGGACTAGGTTTAAAGCTGATTTCTGTTGACCACACTTCAAAAAGTATCAGGATGAAAAGCATCCTAAATAGGCAAGTGAAATGATCAAGGATATGGAGCAATTTCCGAAAATGGAAACACTATAACTTGATACTTTCCAAAAAAAGGCAAGTAAGCAAGGGGAGAATACAATAAAATATATGTATTTAACTGACAAGAGATGACTGTGAATTTAAAACAATCCCCATACACACAGTCAAAAGAAAAATATTAGATTTTTTAAAATCTTGTCTGCCTCCATAAACATATTTTCAGCAAGTCTAAGATGATCCTCATCCTCCTATTTAAATTACTTTAAATTATTTTGAAAATCATTTAAAAAGAAAAAAAAACTTCTCTCTCTTGGATAAATACTGTACAGTAGTTCTGCATAGTGGGAGGGAAAGTAGCTAGGAAATCATTTTATTTCTCTCATAATAATAGAACTCAGGGTTATGCAATGAAGCTTAATGAAGATCAGAGAAGACAACGTTTTCTTTTTCACCCCGTCATATAGTTAAGCTGAGAAATTGGCTTAATTTGACAATATAAAGTGAGTTTTCATACTATGCAGCTTTAAAACCCAGTAAGACAAATTAATGGAAGATAAGACTATTGATTGCTAATAATTGCTGATGGCCGTAGTCTTTTTAAGGATGTTTGGGCTAAGTTCACACCTTACAAAAGCCACAGCTGTGTGCCCATAGTTTATTGCCTAATCCATAATTGACTGGGTTTACACAACATGCTAAAGCCAAACCAAACCAATTTCATTATGACTCATTTCCCTGCAACTGATGCACCAAGGCAGCCTGCTAGCCATTTCTAGAAGATATGCCCTCCTAAATTCTCATCTTCATCTTATCCCTCACCCACTGTGGAGTAGCCACAATTCATCCTCAGCCATTCCAGTTTTAAAGTAGTATTTTCCATCTCCTCCTGGCACAAGACTGCCAAACAAATTATTTCTGACGCCTCATTCACAATATTGGCACAGCCAGGGACTGGCACCTATCAAGACTCTCTCAACTGCAAGTAGGAAGTAGGGCTTCAAGAAGTTGGATGAACTATGAGAAATTCAGCAGAGGGAGTTATGTGAAAACACAGATCAAAGACAAGTCTGTAGTGAAATAAGAGAGGGAGGAACATATGTTGGATTTGCTACATGGGATGAGATTTAATACATATAACTGAATATGAATATTAATCACATATATATCATAGCATTTTGCTACATGTTTGCAACCAAAGATCATAAACTGCAAACTGGATATACATGTAGTTGATTATGAGACATGAAGTTTTTTACCTGGGATTCATGTTGTTACTTCTCTTCATAGAAGTTATTTCCATGTTAAAAACCCATAACCTATAGGTTGCATTCACAGATTAAGTTTACAATTACAAAATATAATTACTAAATTAACTCATTTTCCGAGTTCATACTGTATGTGGAACAATAAACTAGCCAAACCCACTGGTTTCACACAGCCCTCTCAAAACAAACTAAACTTAGCACTGACCAGTTCCTTACACTATGGAAAAGCATCTGCTTGATTTTAAGCAATCTTTTCAAAATAAGTTGTCAGAATACAATCATCAAGCAGCTTGCAATTAACTTGCTATTCTTTACCTATGTTATCTTTCTTGTTTGAGCATGATAGAGTATTCTACAGGCTGGCCCATGACTATTCTCTTTCCCCCTGCCCCCATGATTTACGGGAATTCTCATGGCAAGGGTAATCAATCATCCTTAATTTTTAACTGATCATTGTCTGAAGCCAACCAATGGATGGTTCATATTCCTCCAGTTTCACTCCCTCATGTTCCATTCTCTAAAGGCAAGATATGTCGCCACAGTTTGGTTCTATTATTTATAGAAATCTGCACAGAGAAAGTAGCTTTTTGCTCTCTTGTTTTTCTTCCATTCAGAGAATTTCCTCTGTTTCCCCTTTTTCTAATTATTTCTTTTCAGCAAGATCTGCTGGAGAAATGGAATTCCCCTGAAGAGAGTGAAACTAAGTTGGGCTTAGTCACATGATCAGAGATTGCGAAAAATGGGAGAGAGGAACCTGCCAACAGTCGGAGAAGAACAACAACAAGTTATTTGAGACAGGGAGAAAGCAACTGGCTGTTCTTCAGAATTCCTTGAGCAAGAGACTGTTTTAATATTTTTCAAGGAAGAAGGTCAGAGAGGTAGGATAGGGCCATCCATCTTTGGTTGGGATTAAAAACGAGTGTCATTTATTTGGTAGTCTCTCTGCCATCATGAAGACTTGGCTGATCCTCCTGTATTTGGCCATTACGATCATATCAAGTTTTCCGCAGGTGAGTGCCGGTTATTTACCCGCTCCTTATTAAGGGCAGTGGAGAAGATTTAAACTTTTATTGGATTTCTGAGAGTATGCAGTGTCCTAATGCTGGTTGGGACAAAATTAGAGAGATTACAATTCACAGGGGCAAACATCTGGGGACCAAGTATCACTTCACAGATGATGTGGTTGATGCCATTGGAGGCTGGGATCTGCCCAGCCTTCTTTGGCCCCTTTCGGCTGTTGTAGGAGTCCCCCCTCCAGTTATTGGGCCCCACCATCCATACCCATTTTGACCAGGGCTACAGAAGAGACTGAACATCTGACTTTGTCAGAGGCATCTACCGACGTCATGCCCGATCAGTGCTTTCATAGTGCTTGTTAGATTTTATACATGCTTTTCATACAGACAGCTTTAGTGTTGTTTTTAAAGAGCTCTAAACTAGGGCTTTAGACATGAGAGCTCTAGTCCTGTGGTGTACAGAAGAGTGCTTGAAACAGGAGAGAAAACTGGGTTCTGCCAGCTTATGTGCTGCTGATTCTGTCACCGACACATGGTTGACAGGTTTTTTGAATGCTTCTGGCTAGGAGGGATTTCTCATGGCCAAACGTTTTCTTGGTTTTTATTTCTTGACAGGGGGAGGGTTAAGTGGCACCGTTTTGCCTGATCCATTATCAGTCACTGCCAGCACTTCCTTTCCTTTGCAGCACTAGTTCCCGCAACAATAGTTATTGATCTGTCCCTCTCCCTTCACCCCACCGTCCTCCTCTGCACCTCTTAGCCTGACTGAGAAGTCACAGGCATGGGGGAGAGCTGCAGGGTGAGTGGGAAAGAGCACCCCAATGGTCCTCATGAGCCCATCTCTATGCCTGTTACCTGTTCCATACACAGGTCTAGTTATTTTGAAAAAGTACTAAACTCTTGTCCAAAAATACCCTGGATGACAGGTTGCAAATATGAAGGATGGGCACAAAATGAAGCTGGAGGAGCACTTGCATATTTGTGAACTGTTAGGCAATTAAACAGCTAGCTAAACCCATTGTTCAAAGCATTCACCTTTATTTGCCCAGCCCATCCAACCATACATTAGAGAGAGCAATTTCTGGTTAGTTCCCCACCAGTAGATTGCATTAAATGGGAGGGGAAATGAAGCCAGAGGAATCCACCAATCACTTTCATTAATTTGTCCTTATTAAAACTGTTAAGGACGGCAACACTCACTAGCCTTGCATTGCAGCTGAATAGGGCTCAGATGTCAGGGCAGTGTCATTTATATCAGCACACTTTTCTGCCAACTCTTGGACTGGAGGAATGCACATTAGTGTGCCCACAAGAAACAGTCCCTGGTTAACTCCCTAGAGAGAAGCCAAGAAGCAGACATGGTTCCTAGTTCAGGTGCTTTGTGACCTAACACTGCCACCTCCTGGTTCAAATCAGGTTTTGAATGTTTTCTAGGACAGTACAAGTTGCACGCATACAATGTCTTTGCCCCAAAGGAAGGTGTCTGAATTTAAGATAATCCTCTCCGCAAAGAAAGAATGAACAGGAAAACCTGCTGCCTCCCTCAGCCTATGTCAGCAAATCTAAGCCTCTCTTTTTAAGGGTAAATTACTGGGATGGAGGACTATTCTTCCTTCAAATATTGAAGATTTGAGGGTTCATTGCTAACATTTATTGAATTATCTATTTGTTAAGCAAATCAGACAGCAGTTTGTGTTGATATAAGAAATGTATGTTACTATTTAGGATTTTAAAAAGAAGAGTATGCATTTAACTAACAGCGATTTATTTCACAATCACACCTTGCATCAAGGCTGCATCTAGTACAGAAACAGTTGATGAGCAGACTGAAGAACCTGAACTAGTCAAAAGCACCAGCAGCAAGGAGAAGGAGACCTTTTGGCAAATTTTCTTGTCATGGTTGTGGCCAAAGCATAAGGTGTGACTTATAATTCAGATCACAATTGGGTTAACTCTGTCATTCTGTTAATTATCCAAAAGCATATCCTATAATTTTTCCTCCAACTTTGAGCTAAAATTTAACCTAATCCAAGTAGCTTCTCTTTTAAATAAGAAAGAAAATGAATTGTTTATGATGAAAGCAGACAACACTGATTTATCTAATGAGGATTTCTTTTTCTATGACATCCTGCATCAAGGAAGTGACAGATAATAGAAATGATATAACACCTCCTCCCTTTCAAGAGGCTGGGAGGACTGAAGAAACCGAGCAATCCCTGGATCCAGATACCAACAACAAGGATGACAGACAATCATGGAGGCTTTTCAGGACCAACTTGAAGTTTCATTCTCAGGTGTGCTAGATACTGCAGATTAGAATAGGAATTCTTAGTTCAGCTTTCCTTTGCTTTGAAAGTAATATTTCATTTACAGTATTAATATATTTTAGTTATTTTACTATCTTAAATTTATTAAGGCATTACTGGCTAACAGTGTTTTCATTCTGTTTTAGAGACTTCATTAGTGAGTTTCAGAGAAGAAAATATTAACCATATGGTCATGAAGAAATAATAGAAAGCATTTATTTATACGCTCTGGTCAGCATGCAGGAGAAGAGATGTATTTTCCATGTCTCAGAATCAAAAACTTAGAAAGAGTAATTTAGGTTATAGCGTCTAATCTACTCATAGCAGTAATCAGTGTCCAGAATTATCTAATTCTGAACTGGAATAATTATTATTCTATTATAATATAAATATAAATATTATTCTAATTCTGAAACTCCATTCTCTAGTGATTGTACCCAGGAGAAGCTCAGTAGTATAGATCAAATGAAAATAATGTAGCAGGCTATTTGTGATCAACCTTGTTGAAAAACATTACTTGTGCTGAGCCCATACTTCTAATTTATTTTGTTTTGTTTTAAGGAACAAGATAATGAAGTTTAATCTTCTAGAGTACTTTTTATATGAAATGTTTTCCAAAAGTGATTATCTGTCAAACCCTAAACTGCAGAATGTCAAAACATTTAATTGTGATTAATATTCAATATAATACCTAAGATGCTTATTTTTTAAGTCAAACCCTAGATATTTGGAGTAAAAAAAAAGTGCCAAACATTCTTGCTTTTATTGATATATAAAAGCACAGATTCATAGTGGTATAAATATAATCCACTATTACCTAATATCAATATTTTACAGGAGACTTCAGATAAGGATACGCAAGGACATTACAATGAAGAGAAAACTTCTAACGAGATAGTTACATCTACAAATGTACCAGTGGAAAATGGAGAAGATAGTGCTATTACTATGGCAACCAAGCAGACAGTCTTTGATCATCAGTTTCCGGAACTTTTAAATGTCGAAGAACAATCTGCTGAAGTCCCAACAGAAGGATCAACCACAGCAAGTACTGCCCCCATTCCCACAGTGTCCGATACCAGTTGCCCACCCGAATCATGCTCACAGCGCTGGAAACCATGGCCTGCATGTGCTGAGTCCACTCCAGAAGATGAACAGAAGCTGGCTGAGGCTCTATCCAAATTTGCACTTGAGTTCTATAAAATAGCAATTCAGAAAAAGGATGGTAACTTGGTTTTCTCACCCCTCAGCATCACAACAACCCTATCCAATCTCCTATTAGGTAAGAATACACCGTTGGGTATCTACAGAAATGTTACAAACTTGAGGCTTCTGTGTCATTTTTTTTTTCTTACCTGGAGGTATCTGGGGTGTAGTGTGAGTGGGTCTCCTGCTATGGGAAGTCAACAAATGTGCGAGCTGCTTTATTTATGTTGGCATGAAAGGTTTCCTTTTATACTATATTTCAGCAATATAGTATTGCTTATATTCATATCTTTTCATAATTTCTTAGAGATTATGTTTCTCTAAAAAAACCTAAGTTATGAAACATCCCTCATATCTCTTATATGCATCCCTGTTTCAAATAGGATTGCCGATACTGTACACACATTTCTACCTCCTAAAGTCATGTTTTGTTATAGGAAGGCTGTAATACTAAACTGTGGGCATCTTCATTCATTTAAATTAGGAGTAAAGTCCCTATTTTTCTAGAAACAAATCACATTTCATCTGGGAAGCATTGGCAGCCTAAACAAAGTCTTGGACAGGTTTGTCCAGCCTTTGTTCAGGATATATTTGTCTCTGTATTGTGTCAGGCTGCTAAGCACAATCCATTATTCTGATTATTATTGCTGAAAATCCCTGGGAGCACAATTCATTTTTCACCAAAAGGTTTTGCTCCAACAATCAAATTCCAGCTTCCTTTGATCCAGTCTGTTCCACCATTTTTGCTTAGCTTCTTTTCCTCTATGAGATCTTGCTATCAAAACATGAGTCAACACTGCAAACTGAACCTCTTGTTCTATGGTCTAAGGAGTTTTCTACTCCTCAGAAAACAAAAAAATAATCCGGTATCTTCCAGATATCTTGGGCTACAGCTCCCACAATTTTTTGCCATTGGCCATACCAGCTGGAGCTGATAAGGTTAAGGTCCAAAATATCTGAAGGCACTAGAATGTCCTACGGTATCTTCGAAGAAACAATTGCTGTGATTTCTATAAACCACATCCCAAATCTGGCAACAACACGCTGTCAAGGGGAGACAGATCACACTGTCATACTAAATCATCCCATGGTTAGCCATAATGTCACATGAGTTTAATATTCTCTGTTGCTGGGATTATGTGTTAATACGACAGGCAGCTGTATCAGCTACCTCATTAGCAAAAGGAAACACTGGTACTGGTGGTATCTATACAATGTGAACATTCAGATGTGACCTTTGCAACATGAAGGTCAGTTAAAGTGAAGGTAAGGTCAATAGCACTTGTAGCACTTATCTAGGTCTCAGAATCAAGCCCATGAGTTACACTTGGCAGGCTTGAAAAATAATTGTCATAGCAAAGGCCACTGTTATAAAATCCAAGAACTTTGGGGTTGAAAGAATAAATAAACAGAATTACATAAAAAAATCTGAACTTGCACAATGACATATAACCCCTCCATACACGTGTATCTGCCATTCAGGAGCCTGCGATGAAACCAAAGATCGTCTTGAGAAGCTGCTGTTCTATCCTAAAGAATTTGCATGCCTACATAGAGCCTTGAAAGCCATTGGCAAATCTGAAGCCCTGACTTCAGCCAATGCGATTTTTTATCAACCAGGTGAGTAAACTCCCACAGATGGCCTTCTTTCAGCTAAGGTCTGATTCTTAGAGGTCAGTGTGTTTCAAAATGGAAAGGAGAAATCTTATTGGAATACAACTGAAGTTTGGCTTGTACTGGAAATTATAGTTGAGACATTCTCCATGTACTCCATCAAGGGATTAAGGCTGAAATTCCAAAATTATTTACTTCAGATTGTATAATTAAATTTTGTAGAAGTAAGATATGTTCAGGCAGATGTCTGGTCTCATATAGTTACCACTAGGTTAAACTCTCGTCCAATCTACCCTAAAGGAAATTCCAGGATAAAATTGCAAAAGGCCTTTTGTAGCCTACTTTCTGTCTGATGAGCAAATGCTACAGCAGCCTTCCCTAACCTGGCATCCTTTGGGACCACAGTTCCTACAGTTTTTTGTTTTTTTTCTTTTAAGGTTTGAAAAAACTAACTAGTTATAATTGGTTTCTTAGCTAATGGATTTTAGTGGTCATTGTTTCTTTTAATTGATCATTTATTCCTATGGTTCTGCAAAAAGGTTTGTGTCCGTATGTGTGTTATATGCATTTTTGAATGTTGAACTTTTTAATGATATGACTGTAACTATATTTTTTGCCACTTTGGTAGACTCTTTGCCACTTTTGCCACTTTTGGTAGGCATTTTAGCATATTTAAAAAAACATACAAATGTAAAATACAGCAGCAGAACAAAAGTGAAAACAAAGTAATTTAAACCATTATGCTTCTCATTTCTTCTTCTAGTGATATTTTTGGACTTACTATGATTGAGCATCTTTGTTGCTGTTTTTCCCTTTGTGAGCGTCCATAAATATGAGATTAGTGGTACTTTTTACATGGATACATAAGCAGGATTCTGTTTAGTTGCCGTTTATAAATTTGGACTATGGGAAGCTGATTATGCATATAACTTCCCATAGCCTAAATCTATAAATAGCATATTAATTCATTTTTTAAAGACCAGATGAGTACTTCCAAAGGAAATTCTATAATTTACAATTTTCCCTTATAATTACAAGGAAACTGATTATAATTCTCATATAAGAATTTCCTTAAAAAGTGCTGTTCTGATCTCTTAAGAAAATGAACTAATGACAGCACAAAATATCCTTTTTAAGTGAGCTACAGTTGGCAACCACCAATCTTTATCTTTGAAATGAATAGCTAAGTTATAAAATCTTAGGGGAAAAAGAATGATCTGTACCATAAGTGGCACATGCTTTACGATGGCCTGCTATTCTCATTTTTTTTAATGTTTGAATTTTTGACACACAGCACTTAAGATGAGCAGTGAATTTCAAAATCTAACAAGTACATTCTATCAAACCAAGCTGAAGGTCCTTACTAACAACACCCAGCAGGCAGTAACTGATATCAACTCATGGGTGAGTAAACGTACTGGTAACAAGATCAAGAAACTCTTGGATGACCTAGATCCTGATGCCCAAATGGTGCTCCTCAACGCTGTCTACTTCCATTGTAAGTAAGATATTTCTGGGGGTTTCTAAACTTGACATCTGACTCAGAGAGATTTCCTGTAGAGGGAAAGTGCTACAGAAAGGGCTCCAATCAAATTTCCCTTTTAAACCCAGGACTCATTGCCACCATCATTTTCTCTGAAGAAGAGAAAGAAAAAAATGTGTTCTTTGCTCTCTGCATAATGTGTTGCTGGATCTGAGAGTAAGGATGGCAACCAGAGAAAGATGTTAAAGGATTTTTAAAATAACCCTTGATTGCCATTAAATCACAGAGAGAAATTAAAAGTTCAAATATTGGTGTGCATTGGTCAGCTTGTGCAAGGCAGTTGTGGTTAGCCTCACTGTGGTGCTTCATGTCACGGAGGCAATATGATTGAGTCAACTTCATGACACCAAAGGCCTCATCTGGCAATTCCTGTATCTGAAGTATCTGAAGAGGTTTCTTCACCAGTATTGCATAAGATTCATCTGGTACTTCCAGTAGCTGAACTGCTGAATGAGATCTCAGAGCAATGTGAAGTGAAGCAAATGTCAGCTTTGCTTCCTGTTTAGAAGTGGAGAATGAATATTGCTTTGCAGAGCAGCTTTGGCAAAGTATGGTTTGCCTGAAGATTTGTCAAAGCAAAGAAAACTTTTGAAGCTTTGTATAATCCACTGTTTAGTTACAAAAATTCTAACAAGGGGAGAGAGACATGGGTGGAGGAGGAATTGTGACAATCCTACTTTTCACAGATTTAATTACCTTCCTTAACTCTTTAAGGAATTTCGTACTAAATTCCACCACCAAGCCAAGTTGTATCCTTGTAACCTAATTGCTACCTAGCTTATATTTGCATAAAACATGAAGTTTCACACAGGCTTCTTGGCAGTTCAGATTCCTTCCTCATAGGAACACTAGAAATTTCCTCTCTGCCTCACAGATGCCACATCAGATTCCCCTTCCTCAGAACCCTGACTCAGCCGTATGTGATAGAATGTCATTTGTCCCTAAACCACACTGTTTCCCACTGGTTTTCTGGTACAGGGAGTAGCTTTAGTCCTTTGTCCCTCAGGATATTCTTTCTGTCTTACGGCTTTTTCTTTCTTCCAAGCCTTTCTGATAATCTATCCCTATTTTGCTGCCATATCTTTGACTATTACTACCTTTCATTCAGCATTCCTTGGATAACTAGTCCCAGCAGCCAATGTATAGCTGAGGTGTCATTGAGAGTTTTCTATGCACATTGAATTTCTAAGTTACATTATGGAGGCCCTTTGGATACAGTCCACTGACTTGCATTATTTTTTTCAAAAGACCTCTACAAACCATGCAACCTGGTTTGAAGCAGGGAACCTAGACAGTTAGATGCCATCAAGTATGGGCAAATGTCTACCATCCTGACCGCTTTCCAGTAATAATCCACAACTATCCCAAAGACAAACCAAGAAAATACCCTTCAAATTAGATTATCTCACAATCATTTGGGTCCCCAAGATTGTTCCCAAGCTCTTTCCCAAGACAGTCATCAGCATCCTAGGTTTATCATTTTGAGATCATTCTTAAAGTTGATTCATGCTGCACCTCTTCAGAATTATGAGGATAGCGACGGTTGACTATTCTATAGATACAGAAATGGAAAGAAATTATTAAGCTTCATTCCTCCAACTGTGAAACACCAAGGGATGACTACTTTCCCCAACATGTGAAGGACAGCAGCAGCAAACAATTCTATTTAAATATTTGCGTGTATATTTATGGATGCACCCCTATTTAAATGTTTGAAAACAAAAACAAACTGGAAGATGGCAATAGCAAACTGCTTCTGTATTTTCATTAAAACAAAAACAAAAACATGGCTGTGTCCAACAAGTCATCAGGGACTGAGCTCAACTTGAGGAAAAGTTTATTTACTTAATAAACTTTTTTAAACTTAATTTAAATATTACAAGTTTATTTAACCTTTATTTTCTTAATTTAAGTTTATTTACTTTATTTAAATATTATGAGTTGAAGGGCAGAGGTGCTTCAGGACAACAACAATAGCAAAACAAAGTTTAAGTTGTTTGCCCTACTTTCAGGTCAGCTTTTACTGATAATTGCACCGTGTATCTAGTCCTTAAAACTCATCTAGCACAATTTCATTGGCTGGGTTCAAGCATCACTTGATGTGCTTTGTTTGTTTTAGGGTTCTATGATATGTGAACCCCCCCCCCCCCCATTATAGTTTAGAGATATGTGTAGACCAAGCCACTAATATTTGTTCAACAAACCATTGTAAAAAATTCTTGGGTTTGCACCATGTATGAACCCAGCCATGGCACAAGCTAGGGGAAAAGGAAAATGTATGTTCTGAGCCTGTCAGTTTCTACTTTAAAAACAGGACTTCTTTACAGCATTATACTAAAAATTGTCAGACGTATCCAAAAATGTTCCAACCTAGGAGCAACCAACCCTTGGGTGAGACTAGTATTCTTATTTTATATATTTATTTTGACATTTACATGCTCATTTATATAATCTCAAAGTAGTTTTCAATATTATGAAATAAAAAAATAAAAAGCAGCTCATAACTCTGTAAAACAGTATAATAAAATTGAAATATTGTTAGGTTATTTATAGTTTAAATATGGAAAACATCTAGTAATGCCTCTAATAACTAGAATGTTTTGGTCAAAAACATGTTGTGAAATAAGCAGAAGTGGAAAAGAAAAGTTAGACTGAGTACATCAGATATAGGGCAGTTTTTTAAATTTTTGGCAGAGATATTTATTCTCTGAATTCCTACTATATTCTTATGATGGGTATAGTGTCTCATAATATCTTAATTCAGGAATAGCCAGTGAAGCCTACTGGGAAGAGATTCAAGGCAAACAAAAGGAAATATTTCTTTATTATAGGACATAAACAATTTATGGGATTTGTTGCCAAATGAGCAGGGATAGCCATGTTATAGCTTTCATGTCTTGCTCAGGGGCTTCCTAGAAGCATCTGAATGGCAGCTTATGTGATCTAGATAGTAGACCACATTAACTTTTAGTCAGATTCAGCAGTGCTCTTCCTATTTTCTTACATAGTTAAAATATATACATAAAGAGGTTCTGTCTTATCCAAGTTCTTTAACTTTCCAGCCAAATGGAAAACTACATTTAAACAAACAAATACAAGGCTTGAAGTTTTCTACCGTCCTGGCCTCCCTCCCATCAAGGTGTCCATGATGACCAGTAAGAAGTATCCAGTGGCCTCCTACTTTGACAACAATTTGCGGGCTAAGGTAATGTGCATGTGACAGGGACAGTCTCCTTCAAGTCTCTTTTATCTGGTCCATACATTCTATGTAGTATTCACATTCATGGAATTCCTGGATAGGTGAGTCCTGTCTATCAAGGAATGTCATCTGATTGGACCTAGGAAGTAGGTCTTTTTTATCACAGCACCATACTCCCAAGACCTGGCTGGCCCCAACCTGCTGGCATATTGTGAAGCTTTTAAAAGGTGTCTGTTTTCACATCATGGGATTCAGGAAGTTAATTGGTTCTGGGAAATGGATGTGTCATCTGCTGATGATTTATGTGGTTCTCAATTGCCATTATTTGTATATATCATTGTTTAGTTATATTTGAGTTTTTAACCTTATTTTAGCTGCCTGGAGTCACTGTTGCAAGATAGCTGGCCATATAAATTGATATGTATAAATAATAAACAAACAACGCAACAAAATAAGTAGGGATGGGGTACAACAATGAAAGCAATAAATTAAAATGCAAATACCATGAGATAAATAAAACACCATGAGGGTTATTGTTCTCTAGAGATATATGGTTCCTAAAACATTGAGGGTGTTCCACTGTCCACCTTGCTTGGACAGTTTTCTGGTCCAACATTTTTGCTCTTTTAAGTTAAAAACCATTATTGGACTGGACAAGGATTATACTGTCTATTTTTAATGAACAAGCAGGCTCCCTTTCTATTTTAGTATTTTAAAGCCCAGAATAGCAAATGCGGCACCAAAGGGTTGCAGAAAGCATTCTTCTTGTTCCTCTAGTAAAATAAAATAAAATAAAATAAAATAAAATAAAATAAAATAAAATAAAATAAAATAAAATAAAAGGTAGAATTAATCCAGAGATCTCAAACAGGTCTATTGGCCATGCCATGCCATGCCATTCAGATAGATAGATAGATAGATAGATAGATAGATAGATAGATAGATAGATAGATAGATGAGAGGGAGAGAGGGAGAGAGGGAGAGAGGGAGATCAATCACATCTTCTCACTCCCTTTGCATTAGCCACTCAGTTCATTTTGCTGGAACAGAGATGGACAATCTGAAGCCATGTAGTCCTTGAACCTTTATTTGCTATCCTTGGAGCCACTCTGATTATGGCTGCTGAAAACTGATAACATGGGGAACAATAAAATGATAGTGTACTGAAATGTAACATAGTTTAAAATATAAATAAACTTTCCAATGCTCATAAATCCTCAAGAACCATTTAGAAAAGCATGGACCAATCTACTCTGCATTATTATCTGCCACTTCAGCCTTCCAAAAATATTAAGTGCAACCCCAATCATGAAAAAGTGAACACCCTGGGCTGTAAACTGCCTTGGGACAACAATCACAAATCCAATTTCAGACAAATTCCAGATGGAATTCTTGTGCCTTTCTTATATCAACTAGGCTTATTGGTTAAGACTAATGTCCAAGGACCCTTGGAAACTGTAATTATGTATTGGGGCACACAATTTTTAGGTTTCCAGGAGTCATACTTTTAAAATGTTACTGTCATTTTTTCGCAGTCAGGTGGGACAATGACACTTATGTCATGCAAGTGGTTGAGACCTATATTTCCATGGAGAGGTGAGGGTTGTCCCATTAAACCTAAAAGAAAGATTACATACCCTTTTAACATTCTGTCAAGTAATATTAAAATCAGTGCCTCCATTTCTCAGTAGTTTGCCTCTAACTTTTGACTGGGTGAATTCTACGGTTCTGAGGTCCACAAAATAGGGATTCGTGGACTTGGTTGTCTGTATTGCTGTTTCTGTATGAAGAACATAAAAATAACTTAAGTGTCATAAGAAAAGTATGGTTTTATGGTTTCTTCAGAAGGCATAAAAGTAAAATTGGTTTGACGCTAGAGTATACTTGCAATTTGGGTGTGTACTCTAATCCCTAAACAACCTTTGTCAACCTAATGCCTTCCAGATATGATGGACCATAATCCCATAATTTCTAGTCATGTTCTTTGCATAATCCAGCACATTAGGAGAGCACCAGATGGGGGAAGGCTGTCTCTAAAGTCATAAGACATCGCCTTCTACTGTCTTCCCACCAGCTTAACAAAGTTGTGCCTGCTTACTCAATACAAGACTCCCGTTGCTGAACTGGGCAATATATGTAAACCCTTCTTCAGTGATGTTCCCTGTAAAGAAGCATTTTACGGATTGCTTAGTGTTTATTCCACTCTGTGAGCCCACACAAGCCCTTGTCATTCTCCAAATACCACAATTAGAGAAGAGGAGCCATGGAGAATAGCAATTGCAGTTTAAAACTTATTGCAGTTCAAAAGAAAAGAATGTTCTTCTAAATCAAGAATGAGAATATGGGAGACTATAGGCTGATGGGTATTTGTTTTATCAGGTTGGCCGGTTTCAGCTGTTCCACAATTTGAGTTTGGTGATCTTCATCCCTCGCTCCCAGTTGACAAACCTCTCTGAGATAGAGAACCGTCTCAGTGCATCAGCCTTCATGTCAGCCTTGACCAAGCTAGAGGCCATGCCTCTGAAGCCAACAATAGTAACCCTACCAAAATTTAAGCTGGAATCATCCCAGGACCTTAGCACAATCATTGGAGAAATGGGTAAGAAAAATAAAAAAATTAAATCAGTGGGATCATTAGAGATGAGGACAATATACTTGCTACTTTCAGCATAAATGACAGGTTAGATCAGTGAATGGTGGGGGGGAAAACGTCCTCCATGCCAACCCTGGGCATATTTACCGTATTTTTCTGACAATAAGGAGCCCCCATGTACAAGACGACCCCCATTTTTCCAACCCCAAATTAAGAAATCAATATTTTAAAGATAATGCAGAACACATTTTTATTTAGTAATTAGTTAACATTTACCTGATACACTTGGTGGGAGGAGGTCCAAACCGTCTCTCTGAAGCTCTATTTCCAGGCTCTTTTGCATAACTGATTACATTCAAACACGAGTGAAACTGCTGATAGCTCGTCTCTGCAGACTTCCTCTAATTGGTTTGTTCAGCATCAGCTGACGTCAGTTACATCAGGCTCGTGATTGGAGGAAGTCTGTTTGGGAGACAAGCTATTTCACTCGTGATTGGAGGCTAGCAATAGGAGGAAGCCTGCCTGCAGAGACAAGGTATGGACAATTTTGCCACCGCGCGGTTCTCTCCTCGCTGACTTCCTTGAATAAGACGCCCTTCAATTTTTAGGGTAAGGATTTTAGAAAAAAGTATCGTCTTATAGTCGGAAAAATACGGTAATTCACTCCAATTAATTAGCCTTTTTCTGAGAAGAAACTGCAGTCATATCTTTTGCTCTTAGAGAGGTCTCTTGGCATCATCCAGAAATAGAGATATTCTCAAGAAGGATACCTGGCACTGGCATTTCTCAAAACTTAGTGGAAATAAATAATTTTGTTTTCTTTTTCCCTTCTTCTTCCTTTAAAAAGGAAGATAATTAGGGCTTCAGGAGAAGTCCTGGTGTATGAAGAAGTGCTCACATCTCATCTCTGCTCCTGGGATTAACTTTGGAGGACAAATAATGAGGAAATAGAAAAAAAAAAATGTTCTCTTGCCCTGTTCTCAGTGCAGTTCTCTTGAATAATATAAAATGATTAGAGTGGGGAAAAGGAAAATGCTATTGAGGCTTTTAGGGTTGTTTTAATCTTAGTCATTTTGGCCTCCCTTTGTGAGAGGATACTTGGATAAATGGCTATAAAAGAAAGAAAAGAAGAAAATAACAAGAAAAAATAAAAATCATATCACATGCACAAACATTAGATAGTAGAAGTTGACTGAGTATTGAGTTTTTAATTAATGTTTAATTAAACAGGAAGCGTTTAATTAATCTAGCTGGGAGACACTGCAGAATGGGATTGACTTGCCAGTATATATTACAGAAGGACCTTTACGATGAGGAAGGGCATTGCCAGTTATTAGAGCAGTATTTTATAAATATATGTCATAATTCCTCTTTAAATAATTCTGGAAAAGCAGCATGCCTCAGCTGTGTACAAGGCTGTAATGTGGAAATTACCTAGACATGGTGTTTTGCAGATTTAGATCTATTTTAGTTCTGTTTTTCAAGTGTTGAGCTGTTTCTTATGCATCCTTTCAACTTTTCAACTTTTCCTTTCAGATTTTGGCTTTTTCTTTGATCCTGATTTGTGTGGGATCACTCAGAGTGAAGAAGTAGCTGTGTCCAGTGCCAAGCACAAGGCTGTGCTACAGATCTCAGAGGAGGGAGCAGAGGGAGCTGCCGCAACAGCAGTCACCTTAGCTCGTACAGCCACTTTCTTTGAAGTGCAACAGCCTTTCATATTTTTGTTTTTGAAGGATAATAGAGTCCCACTTTTCCTGGGACGTGTCAACGATCCACTGTCATTATAACTTTTCCATGTCCTCTCAGCTTCCATCAGTGGGATGAAGCCAGCTTGCAGATTGCCCTAGCTCAGCCTGTATAATGTAGGCACAAGGTTTGTGGAGCTGTGGTTACATGCAACACATTTAGTCTCTTCTTTTTGCTCCCATTAAAAGGTTCTTGTATCTTTTTTAAAAAGATCTATTCCCTGCTTCATATCCTTTTGCCTCTATGAGCCTAGGAGAAACCCACCTTTCCTCATTTAAGCTGTGTATGAAGAAAGTTGAAAGAGAGGGGCTCCCTTTTGGCCTTCCTAAAGAATAAAGTGCAATTGTATTGACTCCTTGGACTGTTATTGCCATGTCTGAGACTGAGATTTGCTGGAGGAAATTTGGGGTAAAAGATTTTTGCCGATAGCCATTATCATATAGCACATCTAGCCATGATGACCTCAGAACCTTGAAGCCAACTCTCAGTCTGCATGATCGCATGACACTGGCTAATTTGAAGGTCTGAATCAACCTTTTCCTTCCTCAACGCTATCTTAATTTGAACTTTGGAGCAGTTTGTGCTCTCCGTGGAGGGAACCCCCGCCTTGCCTTGCCTTGCCTTGCCTCCTAAGCCGTAACTCTTTCTTCCCCACCTGCCACCCATTCCATTCCTAGAGCCTGAAGTTTGCATTTATCCCATTATGCCTCTGCCATGCAACCAGCATGGTTAGAAGTACTGGAGAATGTGATTCACAACAGATAATATGCTACCATTCCACCTTCTGAGACTTTTAAGTACAACAATGGTCAAGGAAGCTTGGCTTTGTTTCTTTTGCAAAATATCAGCTCTTCCTGTAATAACATCCCTTAACCTCCCATCACAGCAACATGAAGTGGGGAGGGGAGCAGTGGGGAGGGGAGGGGAGTATGATCATCTTTTACAATGTTCTTATAGGCTCAAAGTAGGAGAGAGAAGAGTTGCTTACTTGAGTAACTCAGAGGACAAGGCATTGACTGAATAATAACTTTGAGCATTCCTGTTGGTTTGCTGGGAGTGGAAACAGTGCTGTGTAAACTAATTCTCACAAAAAAGAGAGGTGATTAAGCTGGGTCTCAGTTGAATTCTTTAGACTGCAAATGGGTATTGACATAATTGAATGGTCTTCTGAAGGAAAAAAAAATAATTCCTTCCATTTCATTGGGCCATTGGAGGCTTTGCTAGCAATGGACTGCTGATGTATTAATTAAAAAACAACAACCAGAGAGCAATTCTGTAGGAGACCCAGCCATAATCATGGTTTCCTATGTTTTAAATTACTTTGTTTAAGTATTATTTTTCTAAATAAATAAATAAACTGTATAGCAAGTTGCAATATTCTATTCCCAGGGCTTTTGTTTTATTTCGAACACTTTCTAAAGTGGCTGCCTTAAGGATTATCACGTATGCCTAGGTATCTTTCTCAAGACTTAGCAGTCACCATTTCCATAAGCCTACTGAGAAAAGAGCATTAGCTATGGTACTACTTGTCTGCCTGATACTTGTGGATGAGTATGATGCTAACACAGCAGAGCCAAGAGTCCTGAGAAAAGTGAACTCCTACTATTTTTCTATTGGAAAAAGGAATGCAATCTTCTGTGAACTATTCACACTGTTGTTCTGAGTGCCCTTCAAAACTTCCAAATAAATAGTTATTTTACTAGCAAACTTTACGATGTGGGATCAATTATCTGGGACGCAGATGATGGAATTACATGAAAGCAACTGATTAGACAACACATAAATGTACGGACATTCCTCTAGTCAGTAAGAGTGTTCAGATCAGGAAATTTCTATTCCTTTGTGAAATACAGTACAATGAACTACTTAGAAAGAATCCAAATTTATTTTTAACATTTTTAAAGTTTTGTACTCCATCCTTACAGTCACCAGAGAACATAATGACTGACCAAACAAATATTATTATATTATTATTATTATTATTTGCATTCATACATAAATAATCAGATAACAAAAATCAATTGAGCTGGTTTCATCTCTAAGGTGCACATAGTGTCAATCAATTCTACTGAAGCATTTGCTTCAATCCAGAGTCAATCCTCCATTCAAATGCACGCCAACTTTTCAAATGTAGTGATAAAAATAAGGATTTTTTTCCTCTTTGTGGGAGAGATAAAACCAGCATCAATATAAGGAAAGGAAGCCCAAGATGCCATTATCTGAAAGTGAGAAAGGCACGTCCACATCTTATTAGAATCCTGGCATTCCAAGATGAAATGAGGGAGCAGATTCCAGAAGAAGAAGAAATAATGTTTTAGTGGCAGCTTGTCAATTTGCATGGCACAAGGCAGTTTAGTCCAACAACTGGCAGATTATAGAAGACCTGAAACAAAATTTCCCAGCAAAGCCCTTCTGTCCAGACAGAGAATCCCCATCCCTGTGCTCTTTGACTAGACACAAGACCAGCTCTGTTGCAAGCACAGGTGAGTGACAGGAGGAATAAGGGAGAAAGGGAAAGTGCATGGACAGTGAATGTTCTATTTCAACAAAGCTTAGGAACCCTCAGAGCCTTTGGAACTGGCTAAAAGATGCTAACCTGCTTCTCTAATTAGCACCTAAGGAAAGGAGTCCCACTCAGTGTTGTGTGTGTGTTTTCTCTTAATAAATTCATCTCCCCCCTTAGTCATAATCTTGCAGCTATGTGCAAGATTAGCTTCTTCAAATCACATGGTCGCAGGCATTTGTGAACTGCTCATCAAAGTCAGTGGGAGGAGCCTCAGCTTGTGCTAAAAAGGGAGAAAGAGAGGTGAGTGGTTGCCGGTAAGATTAGAGCTAGTTGGATTTTCAAAGGAAAATTGTGTAACAATTTTACATCCTCAAATAATTCCTCCATATGTATGTATGTATGTAGCCTTGGGCTGGAATTCAGGGGAAAGACCCATTAAGCTCAATGAGACTGACTTCCTAAAAGGATATGTACATTATTGCACTATTACAGATAATTTTTGTTTGTGCAGAACACCTCTTCAACATATATAGAAACTGCCTATCCACTATAACAAAGTAGAAAAATGATGTTGACCTTTCCTAAGAAAACTCTGACCTCAGCTGGGTGATCTAAGGCAATAATCATTCAGTTCCACCATGCTGGTCATCTCAGCTACAAGAAAGGTTGAGCTGCTCCAAATATGCAAGCAATTCCTGGGCCAGGTGGGGTCCTTTGATAAGCTCATGCCACCGGGAATCAGTGGAGGTCCAGGAGATTCTGCAGTGAGTTGTACACAAGGCTGAGGGGTGTCGCTGAAGAGAAAGAGGAAAAAATATGTATCTTCCATGACTGTCTACTTTTCCTCTAAGGAGCTTAAAGCAGCATACATGTTAACCCCCCACTGACAGCCCTATGAGGTAAGTTGGCTAAGAGAAAGCAATTGACCCAGAGACATCTAGTGAGCTGCATGGTCATGTGAAGCCCTGACGTCTCTCCTCCTGAGCCCTAATTTAATATTCTAATCTGTACATGAGAAAGAGTCAAATGTCCTAATTCAATTAATCAGATTCAGCATGTTTCATGCAAGGTAGGGTGATACATGCAAATGAAGTGGGAGAGAATCCTATTTTCTTTCCATGTGATTTTTTTTTAAGTCTGAATGTTAGACAATGCCATTATGGAACTTGCTAAGATTACCCAAAATTTTGCTCTGAGACCATTCTTCTTTTAATCCATGCACAATCTGAAAGTCATTTTGGAAAACCAGTGATTACACAAATAGGCCTAAAGGAATAGCTGTTGTACCTTCATTTTTTTAATAGTATTTTCCAGTTGATTGAGATACTTCTGGCAATATTCAATGCTGGGCTGCAGTGTCCTGGACTCTCCAACAATACCTGCAAAATGCTGAAAGCACCTAGTGTACTGACACAACCAAGTATCCTGTAATAGAAATGGGGAGGAAGGGGAGAGAGACACTAAGCAGGAGTATTATTGGCCAGACTCAGGTCATTTCCTCATTAGTGATTTATATCCCTCCTTCCTAGCTTTAGCATCATCTAACCACTGTGTGTGTGTAACAGTCATAAGGACAGGGCTTATATTACTTCAGTGATGGCTTAGTGACACTAGAAGACTCTAAAAACCACTAGTGAAGAAATGTTTTAGTGCCATCTTCAAGCACAAGAGAAATCTTTGCCCTTGATGGAAACAAAATCTAGGCCCTTCATGAGCACACAAATTCCTACTCTGAAGCTGCAAGAAGCGTGAAAGCCTTTGGCTTCTGACAATGCAACGCTTGCCAAGGATGTTCCTGCTTTATTCCAATAGTGTCTGTGAATGAGAGGGATGGTGTCCACAACCCATGGAGAGGGGCTTCAGGCTTGCCATCCAGTTAGAATAGGTCTCTGGGTAATTATTTGAAAAAAACACCACCACCCAACTTCACAAATTCCAGGGAACCTCAACAAAACCTGGCTCAAAGCAGCTTCTTTTCCCTGTGTAAATTGCAAATATCTCATTCTTTCTTTTACCCAGACTTTAGAACATTTAGGATTTTAAACTTCTCCACACTGTTGAACTGAATAAGCATTCATTCATTTGCTTATTGCTTTCTGAGAGTTGACTAAAGTCAATTGCTGAAGTCTGTAAAGGCAATTCTGAACTAAGTCCATAGCAGCTTTCAGGCTAGTGGAGCAGCTTCTCGTCTTTCCAAATGCCTTCTTACCGGATCCATAGATTGGTCTCTGAAACTATCAGTACAGACAGGTCCTCTGAACTCTCTAACTTCAAAGCCCGCATCCTGCAAATTAGAAAAACAATAATAAAGTTTGGATTTAAGAACTGGCCCTAAGCCATTTCAGTTGCAAAACAGTAATGAGTACCTTTCCATTCCTTTGGTTTGTGATAAATAACATCTTCTAATAGTGATCTCATATTTCTAAAGGCTGATTCTTATAAAACCTTGTATCATCCACACAGAAAGGGGAGATGTCAGCTGGCTTGAGGAAGCCACAGGATTTGCAGAAGTATAGAAAATCTTTTAGAGGGGAGATATTGCCCAGTAAACACAGTACTTTAAGGGTACTTCCTCATGACCATGTTAACATGCATTCCTCCCATCCTTGAGTCAGTAGAAAAGTAGGTCAACACCTACTGCCCTGCTTCACTGTGTCTCTGCAGCAAGGCTGGGCAGTGATATTGAACTCACAGATTCAATGCAGGACACTTTTAAGGTAGCAACTGGTAGGTTCCCCAGCATTCTTTATCCTCCCACTCAAAGTCTCCTACTAATGAGAAAAACACCACCAATTGGTCCTTAACCTATGCCAGGGCAGAGCTCTTCTTGTGTCCCACAAGACACATTTATTCAGATTTTTTGACTGAGTTAACAAAAGAATGATTGACCTGCCAGGAGATCAATATTCCTATGTCAAAACAGACAAACCCATTTTCTCAGTTAGGATGCAGTGAGCGTGCAGATTGACAACTCTCTCCATCTTCATCCTGCTCCTGTCTTCAACCTGCTCCTGTCCCACCAACCGGTCAGCAGATTACTAATACTACTATTATTTTTCCTATTACAATGATTATTTTGCCATAGGACTATGGGTCTATCATTCTCCTGGAATATCGATAGCCCTACAGTATAGCAAAACAAAAAGCAAAAAACAAAAAACCCACAATCTGCCAGTCAAGAAGGCACTCCCACAGAGATTGACAGAGTTTCCTGTTGATTGTGTTCCCTATCAGGTGGAAAATTGATAGTTCTGTGGCAAAAAAAAAAAAAATCAGAATGGAGCTTGTAGGCAGATCAGTGGGGGTGTATTGATCTCTTGGAAGACAAGCATTTGATCAGAAAGCACCGGTCTTCAGGGAAATCAATATTTTTGTGTCAAAAACAAACAGTTCAACAAAAGGCTATAAGCCAGGTGGTATCTAGTCTTTCTCACAGCCAAGTCAAAATGGGCTTGGGGCCTTCTCCATTGCCATTAAAGTGCTATACACCCATTACTGAGAGCCAGCAGAAAGCCATATTGACATAACATTGATTGCTTTATTGTAGAGCCCTATCCTGGGTCTACTTCCTCTGTTTTGGCTAGCTACCAAATCATGGTATCCTGATTTCACATGTTCGGGGCATGATGGACAACGTGGTTGATTAAATCCTCTGGCTTTGTTGTCCTCCTCCTTTTCCAGTTGTCACCATCTGGTAGGAACCAATCAATACAATAATGCTCAGGAAGGACAGAACTGAAGCCTGGAGAGATGGTGAGCTCCAAGGGGTAGCTCAGCCTGCAGTCTCCAGTTTTGCCACATGTCAATTCTGCAAGCATGCTGCCAAGTGGCCTTGGGGAGGTGGTGAGTTTTGGCAGATGACTCAACCCATGCCCCCTGTTTTAACACATATAGCAAAGCAGGAGAGGGTTTGGCAAGGTGGTGACTTTTGAAACATCGTGAGATCCACATCTCCTGTTCTCACTCTCTGGAGAATGTAGATTTAGCACTTTTTCAAAGTTAACTTCCTCTCCAAATCTGCTGAACAGACTTGCAGAGCTGCAGAGTTTTGAAAGAGTGTTAAACCCATACTCATAAAGCAGGATTGTACAGCTGTCTCAAAATCTAGCACTTCTGCTACAGGCTTGCAGAGTGCCAGTTCTGCAAGAGCCAAGCTCTTCTGTTTTCCATGCTTAGCCTCCTTTAAACTCCATCTTCTCTGCTAGCTCTTGGGAAAGAAAATAAATAATGACACTGGAAGGGAGAGGCATATCTGCACAGCCTAATGTAACTAATAAGTGCTGAGCTGATCCTGCCCTCCACCTGACTATGCTGCTGACAGTAAAGATAGTGAAGCTTTTCAGATTTGATTCACCTTGAAATTGCTGCTGCTTGCTATCAGCTTAAGGAAAAATGCTACTACAATACATCAGATGGCTTAAGGCTGTTTCATGCACATGAGGACAAGATGATGGTATATCTTTAACCTTCAGTGTAAAGAAGTTGCCAGTTCATACAATGGTTATATACAAGTGAGAAATGGACCTTAGTCAAGTAGAAGGCACAGTTCCTGGGAGAAGAAAGAGCCTATAATCAGCTCTTGTACATACCACTAAGGTCTTGTAAAAGACCTTCAGGCTCTTCTTCAAGCGACTGATAATTGAGATGGCATTGGGCAATTCTTCTACACATGTGGGTCCAGGGTCAATGGGACAGCCATGAGATAAACTCCAGACAACAGCCATCAATGACATCAGCAATACCAATTTCTGGTGTCCTGTAAAACATGAGCATTAAACCATTTGAGTTGCCATTAAAGCTAATTGGGAAGAACAACCATATGTGCTTTTCTGCACAAGTACTGTCCATTAGATGGACTCAGACAGATTTACTCTCAGATGCTCAACGTTTTTTTTCCACAATTTTCACAAAACAGCCCAACATCAAAATCAGCCTTCTTCAACCTGGCATCCTACAGATACACTGGAACTGCAATTCCCAGAGTTTCCATCCATTCCAATTCATGGAAGCTGTCAGATTGGAGCAGGGTGATGTAGGCAGTCATAATACAATGGAACACAAGGGCTCTGCCACAGTTTGAAATTACTGTGATTACCATGATCCCATGAGATTGGCAGTATTTGAGAGCTGAGCTGATTTATTTCTGGCTTAGCATACTGTATCTGAAACCACACTAAAACTACAGTAGTCCTCTCTTTGCAGTATTGAGGCTCTCTGGTGTTAGTAGGTGGTTCATGCATCTATTTTGAGGTACTCCTTCCTCATCCTATCTCCTGGCTCCTGAACTTCAGCCATTCAAGCATATCTTTCTAGAAGAAAGGTATTTTGATAGCTTTGTACTCCTCCCACTCCTTATGAACCACTCAATATTTTTTTTTGTACAAGACCAGACAAATATGTACAATTTGATGTAAAAGTGTATGAGAGGAGGTGCAATTTATTATATTTTCCTTTTGTGCAGAGTAAGAATTGAGGAAAATGCTTCTCCAGGACCTGCAGCAACTCAGGCTAAGTCAGTGATTTTTTATTTTTTAGTCTCAGGGTCATGATGTTAATGGAAGTGAAGATGCCATGGTAAGGCTTGTCATCAGATTACTTCTGAAGGACTGAGTAGTAAAAATTGTGACAGTGTGAACATGCCTGAGAAATCACTGCACTGAAGAACATTCAACAAACCATCTTTACATTTTGTAAAAAAAAAGATGTATTATGGAAGCTTCTTTTTCCAATATTTGAAGCCATTAATGATCTGAAGCACTTAAATATCATTCTTATTTTAGGCATAGAGATCCTTTTGGGTGTCCACAATTCCTCAGGAAGGAAAGGGAGATGCTACAAACCTTAGCTCACAACTTAAAACCACACTTTGGTTTGTTGTTGTTTCCTTGCTTCATGAGAAATATGTAGTGAGTTAAGATATTTTTGATAGGACACTCATTTTTATAGATAATGAGTAATCATAATTTAGTGACAAAGCATAAGTAGACTATCTCAAGTTCAGACAAGTTTAGAAAAAAATCCTGCTTGAAAAGATAGGCACAATATTAGTCTCCTAGAATAGCTACTATGCCCAGTATGATTGAAAGCCATACTGGATGCTGTGAGATGTTGTGGAACTAAAATATAAATGATAAGCAAATAATAGGCCCTGCAAAATGAGTTACAACCATATTTGCAATCCCAGCAGGCCTTTTCAGAATACACTGAGGTGCCAAAGACATTTAGAATATTGAATTACGTGGAAGCCCTTGATAAATGGCTACTGATGAGTCTTGCCTGAAGTGCTCCAAACAAAATGTCTAAGTTCTCTACTTGCACCTCCCAGTGGGGTTGTCAATGCCCTCCTCAGGCTAGAAACAGGGATGCCAAAAATTGAGGTTAGGGCATGGAGGTTGATGTAAACTACTGGCTGAAGGTCCAGTTCTTCCTCTCGAGACACTCCCATTAATAATAATAATCAGTGATTGCCCCTTAAGCTGGAACAACATCATAGAACAAAAACTAGTGACTTGGGGGACTTCCAAGGAAGAAATGGTGAACTGAAGATGACTCTACTAAAAGTGGAGCTGATGACCGCGATGGAATGAAGAACCAGCAAGTAGACCAGCTCTTCGTAATTCCTCTCCGGACAAGGAGAACTTGAGATCACTCATAAGTGCTTCATACAGTTGCTTATCACAAGGAGACTGCATGACAGCAGTCTCTGGCGGATTTAGAGCTCTGGGAGACAAGGGAATAAACATCATGCTGAAACCACAGTCAGCACCTTTAAAAAGGACACTGGGTTCGCATGCTTCCTTTTCTAATCACTTTCGGAAATTGCTTGTTAACTGCTTTTTAGCTATTAGGAACCTTTGGATCAACAAGTTATACAGCACCAGGTAAAAGAGCATTTCCTTCAATCTTAGCTAAAGAAGTTTAAATTTAAGTTTAAGGGCTTTAAAAAATTATTTTGGAATAAATAGAAAAAGGGGGATCAGAACTTTGATTTTGGAATGTTACAAACAGACTAAGGGTCCAGATGGATTTGAAGTAAGATTTTGGAATTAATTATAAGAATCCTTCCCATGGGAAAATGCTTTTGTTTTGAATTCTCTTTAAAAAGAAAGATAGGATGGGACTTTGAAGGTTGAACACTAGAGGAAACCAGAATGAACTAAGGATTACAATTAAAGGAGAAGAACATTTAAACTTGATTTACTAATACAGAAGGGAGCAAAATATTTTAACATTGGACATATTGAAGGATATTTTTGAGCAATGGACCCAAAAGTTAATTTTAAGAGTATCTACCTCTATAGATAAACTGTGTTTAAAAGATGTTATGGAAGAGGAATACATTTTACTAAAATTGTTTATACTTGTGATGAAGGGGGAAGTCATTATATATTTCTTTTATTTTTCTCTACTATATTTTTATCTTTATTTTTCTTTCTTTTCTTTTTCTTTCTTTTCTGCACTTTCTATTTTTTCTTTTTATTCTTTTTTTTTTTAGTTTTTAATTGTAATTTTTAATAAAATTACTATAAAAAAAAAGAACAAAAACTAATGACTTGTGGGTTATAGAGTCTCTATGAACCTTGGGCTACGACTGTGCCAGACATACACTTCTCCAAAGATTTAGTGTCGTTGAATTTCAGGCAGAAGTAAATACCTTGTCACAGAAAAATAGGACTTGGATGACAAAGGGCTTTTGGAAAATGGCCAATTATCTCTCTGCACTTGACATTCCCCAAACTAAGGAAAGCTTTCTTTTGGGCAAAGCATAATATTTTGCCTTTAGCATTACTACAGGGAAGATATTCTAAAATCCTATTTAAGAAACATGTTTGCCCACGTGAAACAGTCCAACGCGTGTCATCTTATTGTACCATTTATAGAGATATTCATAATGCCTATATCCTGCCTCTTTTACATTAGTACCCTGGGTGATCTGACGTTACTTATAGATTCATCCTTTTTTCAGATTGTAAATTGTTTCTAACTCAGATCATAGCAAAATACTGTGTAGCAGCCATGAAAATTAGGCATCAGTTGGTGAAAGGTCTCTCACAGTTGTAACAGACTTTTTATATCAACTAATACAATTGCCTATATTAGTCTACTTTTATTTATTATGTTTTAGTTGTTTTCAGTTATACCTTCTATCTCTGGCCTTTGGCTGTAATAAAGAAAAAGAAAATTCACAAAATGACTTCCATGCGAACTGCACCATTTCCATATCTTCTACATTCTATAAAAGTAATACTCCTAATTGCAGGGTTTTTTTTACAACATAGTACCTAGTATACATGCTGACCATTGTCCTTTCTGAACAACTTACCATACTTCCAAGCAAAGCCCTGAGCCGCAGCTGTTTCTTTTTTATTTTATACAGTATAGAGGTTTTAAGGCTCTGCAAGAAAGCTCAGAGGCACTTTATAGCATGCTATCTTCTCTGTTTTTAAAATTAAAATGATTTCTTTTTACAAAGGGAAAGTTGGCTCAAAAAATGTCTACCATTTCTCTACCCACCTACTTGCGTACTTAAATATCTGGGTAAGGGGGTTTTAGTTTTATTTAGTAACTTGCCTACTAAATAGCCTTTTCAGAGATAGGTAGTCATTGTAAAAAATCAGAAACATTAAAAAACAACTTTTAAAACTGTCTTTTTTTAAAAAAAAATTGTTTTGAATGAGACAAGGATCAGGACATATTTTTGTTTATGCCTGTGAGAGCATTTTGGATATGGGTTACAGTATTTCCATTAACTCTTTCTCTTCCACTGGTCACTCCCCAGCATCCCTGACATCAGAGATGGCTATCTGGCAGTGGAAGGATGTGCACACCTGCCCTAGGAATTTGAGCCAGGCAGCAAGGTTGTGAGATCAAACACATATGCTAGCCAGAACGATATACTACTTCCTTTCCTGAGAAAGAGAGGAAACTTTGTTTATTTATACCCTGGGGCAGAATGAATCTAAAGGGACTTCCCCAAGCCATCTAGCAGAAAGGAAAATAGAATTTTAGCAATTTAAATTAGGACTATAGGAAACAGATATCTTAGTGGGCATCATGGCTGTTGCCAAGTTCAAGGCAAGGCTGCCTAAAAAGGGATGCTACTGATGTTCCATGCAACCAACAAGACAAATTGTTGGTAATTTCATCCATAGACCTGCCCCCAACCTACTTGATACTAACATGTGCCCCTTCCATCTGTAAGGATAGACATGGAGAAAGCTCTGTGAGTGGGCTTCTCAGAATCTGCTCTTGGCAATGTACAGGGAACCAACATGAAAACATTCCTCCAAACAACTAATCAAGTTCCACTGCCCCATTTCTCTCATTTCTGCCTCATGCCAAAAATTCTTGCTACTGCAAGGTGAACAGCATTTTTGTTCTTGGCATAGATCCTACAGTTTTACATCCTTGTGCTGGGGAGCACCACCTATTTAAATTCTACCTTTGCCCTGCCAGGAAAGAAAATCACGTGGCAACCCTGGGCTCACCCACTCTAAGCATGCACAGCCTTGTTGACATCTTAGCAGGCCTCAGGCATTCTCTTCCTTTACTTACCACAGTGGGCAAAACATGATACACATTTGCCCTCTGTTCCTAGGTGGACTAAGCATGCCATAGAAGTTCAACAAAAAATCCTGAATAGCAAGGGAACAAATTAAGAATCTTGGACAGATTTTAAAAAAAAACAACCTTCTCAGCTTTCATTCAAGCACCCAAACAAGTTTCCTGATTTGCAGCCCAACTCAGCAGAAGAGGTTGTTGGCAACTCTGCTTCCACTGATGAGAGCTCAGCAGTGAATTGCAACTGAGCAACATTTCTCTACCACTTCAAAACTTGCATTGCTTCCCAAACCCTCTACAGATATCAGCTTTAATCTTTGATCTCTATCTTCCCAAAGGCCAGCTAGTTGACGAATCCCTTTCCTCTGCTACCTGAACCTAAGACATTGCTCACCCAGTCAACCCAACTTTCCACATAAGAGCAAGAGAATACAACACCCTCCAGCAGCTTCTACTCACGCTGCTTCATCCTGCTCCAAGTTAGGTGCTTTCCCACTTCTTAATTGTCCCTCTACCTGTTGCCTTCCAGGGTCTTTATATCTTACCTGTTTGCTTGTGAGCACACCCCTATTCTGACATCATTCTGGGTTTCCAAGAAAAGCAACTAGAATGGACAGGATGTGAACATGTGACCACAGATAAAAGATTTTAACTCATTTGGACACTTCTGGGTGAGGCAGTACAAGGTTGGGGAAGACATGACAACCTCTCAATGGTCTCCAGGAAAGAGTGACCAAATGAAATGTTCTCCAAGGATTGGAATGCAGTGGTCAATTTTGTTAAAAAACAAAAAGTGGGGGATTCCAAGATAAGCAAGTTTCTGGCCTCAGATAGGCAAAGATGCTAGGCTGTTGCTAATTACTTCAGTTCTGAATTAAAACTGGAGAGAAGGTTCAGGAGAGCTATTTAGCAATAATTTGGAAAACACATTGTTGTATAGTTCAGACAAAGAAGTTTGATATGAAAAAAACCCTCTAAATTCATATATAAACTTCATGATTTTGAACTGATTATACTGCACTAGATGCTATTTTAGATATGCCCTGGCTAACTCTGTGCAGACATCTATTCCATACTTTTTTTTTTTTTTTGGTGTCTTCAAATCAGTGTTGACTCCTGGCAACCGCCTGGATTAGTCCCTGCAGTTTTCTTAGCAAGGTTTATTGGAAGTGGTTTGCCACTGCCTCCTTCCTAGGGCTGAGAGAGACTGAATGGCCCAAGGTAGGACTAGAACTCATGGTCTCCTGGTTTCTAGCCTGATGCCTTTATTACTACACCAAACTGGTTCTCCATACATAGCCATATGAATTATTTGGGGGAAAATATCATAAAACCATGAAAATGAACATGCCTTTTGATATATACCCACAATGCAGTTGCATTTGGAATATGCTCCATACATTTCTGATTGTCCTCTATTAAGTAAGATACTGTAAGATCAAAACAGAGTTATAAAAATGGGGTGAGAGGGAATGCATTCCCTCTGAGGAGAAATGTTTTAGGTTCTTTGGTTTAAGAAAAAAGATGACTAAAAGGGGTGGATTCTCAACACATTTTTGTAAAATTATGCATAGCATGAAGGAAATGGACAGATTATTCCTCCCACCCCCCATTTCTTGTAAGCATAGGACTCAGGGTGACTCAATGAAGTGGATTCAGGACAAAAGGAAGTATTTATTTTTCTATCAAATTTCTACCCTGCTGCAATCAAATGACTCTCGGCAGCTTGTATAGAAAATAAAACAAGTTAAAACATCCACAAGCTGATTAAAATCCCAAACAGGGGCCATCAAAAACGACACAAATAAGAGGTCACAATAAATAAGGACAGAAAATAGCAAATAGATTGAATGATAGTGTCATACACAAGCTTAAAAGAAGACCCTCCAAAATAGTTTTGCCTTTAACAGTTTCTAAAAACCCAGCAGGGAGCTGGCTGGCCTGATCACCATCAGGAGATTGTTCCAAAGAAAAGTCTAACTGGGGATGGCTGACTGAATCCAAGGAAGGAGAAATGCTTTCATAAAAGGATGATTAGTCTATGAGACCGGTGGGCAATCCATGGCCAAGGGACTCCATGTCAGAGCCCTGCTGTTGTCTCTGCCGGAATTTTTCCCTTCACAGGAAGCAAAGGGAAGTCAGTATGCTAAGCCTCTGATAGGCTTAACTAACTTACAAAGTAAAATACCCCACTCAAAACTTGGGGAAAATAGGCTTAACTAACTTACAAAGTAAAATACCCCACTCAAAACTTGGGGAAAATAAGCTTAACTGCTGTCTCCTCAGATGATACAATTTTGTTCCTGCCTTTGTATTCATCCTCATCCACAAATTTGTCCTTCTAACTATGTATTTGTAAATACCATGTCCTCATGATTTTGCCTATTTCCTTCCCAGCCCATTACAGAGGCAGCTTTAAGTTGCCTTTAACTATTCCAGTTTAAAAGGAACGTTTCCCCTTGTCTCTCAGCACAAATCTTGCTGACTAAACAATCTACCATATTTCATTGATGATGCTGGGATGATGAAATCAGGGGATAGGATCTGCCTAGTTCTTGCTGTCCGCTTCAGGTTGCTATGAGTATGACTCCTCCACTCCAGTCCATGGGCATTGTGCTTCTGACAGCAGGACAGTCCAGTTCTTCCAAACTAGCTCCCTGTCCTTGCTAGGTCACCAGTCCCAAGGATCAGCTCCTAGGGAGCAGAGATCTGTCAGCTAAACAGTTGGCTCCCTGCAACCACTGATCCCCAGTGTTGGCTGAAATAGCAAGGCAGGCTAGTTTTAAGCACAGGTTAACTGCTCTTCTGAAAAAATGCTAAATCCATGTTTAAAAGTAGCCCCCCAAATAGCTGATGGGTTGGAGTAGTGTAGTGCAGCCCACCCTGTACCTTTCATGATCCTCCCGCAGCCTCTCCGTTGCCTTCAGCTTTTTTCTGGACTGCTGTTAAACACAGGAGTGGTGGTCTTTCAGAAGAACCCTAAACTGATTTTTGAAAATAGCTCTCAAGCCAAGTTGGGAGAGTGTTGCAAGTGAGGAGGGAAGGAGCAACCCTGCTACACGAAGCAAACTCATTCACTGTGAGATAAAGCAGAACAGCCTCTCCTCTCCTGGTTTGCTGCTCCCACCCACCTTGTGGACCACATTTCAGCAGATGGCTCAATTCATGAGTCTAGCCATTTGTCAAAACACACCTCTTTCCCCAGTCACAACCCCCATCTGATGTTAGGAAGAGCATTTGGTGCTTTCCTTACTAGTAGGAAATTTACCAATCACTTTCCTTAACCTGTCCCAATCTGTAAGGACAGTACCAGTCATCGGCCTTGTCACTAGGGCTTGGCAGTCAAGACAGAGCAATTTGTACCGACATACTTTTCTGCTAACTCAAGGCAGAAAGAATGCACAGCTCTGAAGAAGAGATCCTTGCACTGGGGGACAGAAAGCACTTCTTTATTATCCAAAGACTCAAATGTAGAATCAAATACAAGTTTACAACCTTTATTATTTACTTTCTGAGCTAAAAGTTCCACTCATTTCCATCTATTCTACATGCAACATGTATACCTGTCCGACTTGGAGTATAACTGGCCAGAGTAGGTTTGGGTTCCAAAAGAATTCAGGCATTATGTTTCATTCTATGTGATGGCTCCAAAAGATTACAGTTCCCATACATTTGTATACCTTCCAACAAAGTTTAATCGGTCCATTAAAGTATCCATCCAGCCAATTCAATCTGACAGGGTTGGTGCACTCCAGGTTTCTTTAATTAAACAGTGTGCTTATTGGAACCCCCCAAAGCATACCTTCCTTGTAGCAACGCCTGCCCTCTAGAATGAGAATTCCCCCAAGATCTGGACAGCCCCCACCATTCTGGTGTTTCAAAGGGCTTGAAGACCTGGTTATTCTCCCAGGGCTTTGGGAAGGGTGAGTGAAACCCCCTTGGATTATGTGAGTTTCCTTTCTTTCTTTCTTTCTTTCTTTCTTTCTTTCTTTCTTTCTTTCTTTCTTTCTTTCTTTCTTTCTTCCTTCCTTCCTTCCTTCCTTCCTTCCTTCCTTCCTTCCTTCCTTCCTACCTTCCTTCCTTCCTTCCTTCCTTCCTTTCTTTCTTTCCCATTCCTATGTAGTTCTTGTCATCTTTTTCATCTTTTATTCATTTTTGTTTCTTATTTTTGTTTTTTATGTTTTTACTTGTGAGACACCCAGAGTCATTGGGAGCTGGGTGACACAAAAATGTAATAAATAAATAAAAAAAGTTTGGCCAGTTTCACATGGCACTTTCCACATAATTTCTGGTACATTTCCACTCAAATACCATTGCCTCATTCAGTTCACAGGGTGAGCATCTGTTGTTTTGGGAACCATATTTTGTTGTGAGAACCATAACTTGTATTTTTTCCAAGTCTTCATTCTGGTACTTTCCCATAAACTGAAATTTTCTGAGTAAAATTTCTGCCTCCATGGCCTACTTTTAGTGGGACTTACATACTCCATCTTTCACACATGTTCATTGACAGAAATACAAGAAATACAAGACATAAACTCACACATCTTCACTACATCATAGAATTATAGAATAGTTGGCATTACACACTTGAGACAATATACTGCCATTAAAATACTAATAAATGATTTATTAATTAATATGTATTAAACCATGTATTCATATGGTCACCACCACCACCACCCCACAAGTTCTGCTATGCTGCCTCACTGAGGCAGAGCGAGTGCTGTTCTTGGGAGAGGTAAGTGCAAAACGCCAGGAGGATATGCCAAGAATATATATTCCCAACAGGGTCACCCAAGGTGTGAAGGTAATCCCAGCTGCCCAACTAAAGCAGGCGGACACTTATATCAGGCACCAGCAATATACGAAAATGCTGAAGGCAGGCGATCACTTTAGTGTCAATGGTAAAGGCATCATTTCATACTGTATGGGAGACAACAATGCTAAGCCACTCCTGCATTTCACCAAATCCCCACATGAATAGAGAATACAAGATTATTGATTATAATAGTGCCACATGATGGGTCCCTCGGGTTGGATAGCACTCAACCTGCTACTGAGGAATAGCTGAGGATCTTTTGTAGTATTTATGGCATGTTTATGTTTATGCCATGGCTTGATTAAAGCCTTTGAGATATCTAGTTGCTGATGTTGCCATGCAGGAAAAGAAAATGCAAAGCTGCAAAGATAGAATTACAGTGGAAACGTGGAACATAAGAAACATGAACATGGGAAAGCTCAACATGGTGAAATATCACTGTGACTACACATTGGCATCTTGGGCAGTAGCATATTAGAATGGACTGAAAGTAGACACTTCTTTTCATGTTCTGAATAGTAAATATTATGATTTTCTGACTGAAAGTAGACACTTTCAGTCAGAAAATCATAATATTTACTATTCAGAACATGAAAAGCAGAGAAGAAATGGCATTGCTTTCATAGTTAAGAAGGATATAACAGACAGCACTTGGGTACAGTGTGGTCAATGACTGAACAATATTAATCAGACTTCACAAACACCCTTTAATATGACAGTTATCCAAGTTTATGCTCTAACCATTGATGTAGAAGAAAAGGAAGTTAATGAGTTTTATGGTCAAGTTCAATCTGAATCAACAGAACATGCAAACAAGATGTGCCACTTTTGGTTGGAGACTGTAATGGTATGTAGGAATTATCTTGGGAGATGGGGGGAAGAGATGCTGCCTAGGGAACAATAAGATGGGGGGATAGCCTACAGCTGCAAGCTAGGCAGAGAAAGAAACTCAGAAAGGATCCTCCCTAATTTATCAGGCTGTAAAAGAGACAGTGGGAGATTTGTACTTTCAGACTTGCAAGATTCTGTTCATGTAGCCTTACAGTACAGTAGAATTAGCTCACCTGGTTGTGTTTCCTGTCTGGTCTACCTGGGAAGGCTGACAGAGACTGGAATGCCAAAGTTGGGTACAGTAAAGAAGAAAACATAGTTGGGCTATATGCTCTAGGAAACAGAGTTGAGGCGAAGAAAAATGTACCTGTTTCTGTCAATCCAATGATTTCTTCTTTGCCAACACATTCTTAAAACAAACAAAAAACACCTATAAACATGGACATCCACAGGTGGACCACACAGAAATCAAACTGACTATATTATTGGTAGGAGGAAGTGGAATTGCTCATAACAGAAAATATGTCAGGGCCTGACTGTGGAACAGATTACTAATTGTTCACATGCAAATCCCAAATTAAGTTAGTGAAGCTTGAAAGAATAAAGCCAGCCAGTTTCCACAATATGAGCTTGAGCATATAGCCGTCATTTTCAAGGAGAACCTCAAGAATCACTTGAAGACCTGAACTTCATTGATAGGGAGCCAAGAAGCTATGGAATGAAATTAAAGAGATTGTTAAGAATGAATGTGGAAAAGAGATTGCAAAAGACCAGGAAATAGAAGAAGCCAAACTGGATGTCAGAACAGATGGTGAAAGCCAAGAAAAAGATCCCAGAAAGGAACTTAGAGAATTTCAGAGAGCTATTATAAGAGACAAGAAGCAGCATTACAGTGACATCTGTAAAGACATTGAAGATGGAAACAGACAAGGAAAAACAAAGTCTCCCAAAAGATCTCCAAACTCAGAAGAAGGTTCCAACCTCAGATTAGTATGCTAAAGGATACCAATGGACAGGACTGATTCAAAGAAGATAAAACTAAGAGTAGAAGAAGTATACTGAAATTCTGTATAGTAGAAATATCACATCACAAAATACCTTAGAAAATATTCCCTATTTACAATAAACTTCTAGTACTAGAAGGTGAAGTTAGATCAGCTCTCTGGTCACTACAAAGTAAGAAGGCTACAAGAATTGATAGAATATCTACAGTTCACATACCAGTACCAAAGAACAGAGACTTAAAGTGTGCAGAGTATCACATAATATCCTTAATTTCACAAGCTAGTAAAATAATGCTTAGAATCATCCAATGCAGATTAGAGTCCTATATGGAAAGGAAAAGGAAAACCAGATGTTCAAAATTGTTTTAGAAAAGGCCAAGGAACGAGAGACATTATCGCAGATACATGCTAGATAACTGAAAAGGCCAAATATCTAAAAGAAGTCAATATGTGCTTCACTGATTATAGAAAGACCTTTGATTGTATTGACCATGTCAAATTATGGAATGTCCTTAGGAAAATGGGAATCCCAAAACATCTCATTGTCCTCCTGTGAAATCTATACATATGCTAGGAAGCCACACTCTGGATGGAACATGTCAAAGCCAATTGGCTCCAAGTCAGCAAAGGAATGAGACAAGGCTGTATACTCTGTCCTTCTCCATTCAATCTACATTCTGAATATAAATTGAGGGAGGCTGGATTGTTGAGGTTCTAAAATTGGAGGAAGAAACATCAATAATTAGTGCTATGCTATTCTGACAGCTGAAAATGCAAATGATCTACAAGGTGTAGTAATGAAAGTCAGGGAGCACAGTGAAAAAAATGGGACTAAGATGAAACATAAAGAAGACCAAACTATTGGCAGCATGTACAGCAACCAGCTTTAGAACTGATAATGACCATATCAGTTGAAATGGTGGATAGTTTCTACCTTTTAGGATTGACTTTCAATAGTAAAGGAACCAGCAATCCAGAAATATACCACAGGCTAGCATTTGGTAGGATAGCAAAAAAGGCTTTGGAAAAGATATCCAGATGCTGTGATGTCTATACCTATAAAGATCAGAACTGTGCAATGTTTTTCCTATTACACTGTTTGGAAGCAAAAGTTGGATTCTGAAGAAAAAGGATAGAAAGAGTATTGACACTTTTGACCTCTAGAGTTGGAGTAGACTCCTGAGAATTCCATGGATAGCTAATAAAATAAACAAATGGTTCATAGAACAAATCAATTCATGGTTCTTACTTGAGGCACAAATAAGCAGATTCAAATATCATATTTTCCACATAATATAAAGAAGTCCATAATCCCAGAAAAGGTAGAGGGAAAGAGAAGAAGAGGACAATGAGCAGCAATGTGGTTGGATTCAGTTACAGCAGCAATGGATACATCATTGGAAGACCTGAAGGGCCAGGTTGAGAACAGGTTATCCTGAAGAAGTTCTATCTGTGTGGTCATTAAGAATCAAAACTGACTTGATGGTACATAATCAGTCAATCAATCAATCAATCAATCAACATACACTAACAACCTGTCTTTCATAGCATGTAGATTCTAAAAAGTATAGTAGTAAAGAAAAAAAAAACCCTTGGCAAAAAGAGGGGTGTAGAGAGTAAGGGAGATGACCTTGATGGAATTGTGCAAGAAATGTTACCTAGGCAAAGAAGGCTGAAACATTCTTTAAGTCCTGGGAAGCAAGATAATATTTGGAAGCAGCTCAGATTCCCTGGTTCACTGTAGTATAAAAGGAGTGGAGGTAAAGCACAATCAGATTTGCAGAATTCTGTTATTATAGCCTATCTAAATAAAGTATAGTTCTAGTCTTCCTGTGGAGTTAATTTTCTGGTTTGATCTACCTAGTGGACTGACATGGGGGGGGGGGGGGGGTAGGAGTGACAAAATGTGCATTGTGATGTCACAAAGCAAAATCCGTGATTCATATTCTTGGGTCCAACATTGGAAGGCAAGCACAAAAGGCTAGCGTTTGTGCTGTGATGTTGTGATGCATGTCTCATAATTTTTCATCATCATGGTTTGTGGAGGATGCCTATGATTGCTTAATCCTGATCTGTAACCTTTAGAACCTAGCCTAATCATGGAGGACTGTTCAAAGTACTGTACGAAACCTTCAGATTTGGTTTACCTGAACAGATGGAAGCAAGTGTAATAATTTCCTGGGCTTCTCAGTGGGCTTTGATAGAATGGATGATGATGATGATGATGATATTCCACCTTTATTTATGCTATACTTATGGTGGAATGCTCATCGCTGAATAGACCCTCTCCCCAGTAATTACCAATTGCATCTGAGATGGAGGAGACATCACAGAAAGATCTCTAATGGAGACACTAAAAGCAGGCAGAACCAAGAACACAGGATAACCATTACCTTTTATTTAATAGAATTTAAATGTAATAAGAGAGCCAGTTTGGTGTAGTGGTTAAGGCATCAGGCTAGAAATTGGGAGAACATGAATTCTAGTCCTGCCTTGAAGCCAGCTGGTGTCTTGGATCCAGTCCCTCTCTCTCAGCCCTAGGAAGGAGGTACTGTAATGGTAAACCACTTCTGAAAATCTTGCCAAGAAAACTGCAAGGATCAGTCTAGGTAGTCAATAGGAGCCAACATTAACTCAAAGGCATAATAAAAATTGTATTAAATAAAGTAAACAGGATTACTCATTATGTATTTAATAATTTCTATCTTCTATTATATCAAAAATTACAATTTACTGGCAACTTTGCAAAGAGTTTTTGCAAAGGGCTTGTATCTTCCAACTTCAGGCTGTGCATCTCTGCTCTGTGGGCAGATGGAGGCATATGATCCCGGATGTACAATTGACTTTAAGGCATAAAAAGCTTTAAAGATTATTTTTGCACTGTCCAACAAATGGACCAGAAACCAACATAGCTACTGTAGCAAAACACAAGCATAATAGCTCACAAAGTCCAAACCTACTTATCCATCAGTTTGTTGAGCTAACTGCAATCTGAAGACAGTTTTCAGTAGCCAACACAATAAGGTGCATCACAGTACTCTAACCTGGAAGCGTTTTTCAACTTTTAATGAAGCAATTGTAGTAAATAATCTGAAAAGTTGAACTGAAGTATCTGCCAGAGACACCGAGCTCTATTCCTCTTTTTCAGCAGAACTGGGTAAAAAAAAAAAATATACTGCTTGGGGGTTATGCTACTTGGAATCAATAACAGAAAGGAGTGATGGTTAATAGTGATCCCCTCTGGATATTTGAGCCATCCTCCATCTGACTTAGAAGATTAGGTCTGACCTGTTCTGGATGGTAATATATTCCATCTCTGAGGATCAGGTCCAGAACTAATCTTTGAATCCTTCCAGAATATAATTTAGTTATATTCTGATAGCATGTAGGCTTCATTACTTTGGTATGCTGTGTGCTGGGTTTGGTTTTGTTTTTTCAAAACCTCTCAAAAAATTCTATTAGCTTAAACTGGAGCAGCTATGCTTTTTGACTGACAAGGGTGATGTGAGCCACATCATGTCATTTTTGAAATAGCCTTATGGGCTTCCCATACATTTCTAAGTGTAGTACAAGGCACTTATTTTCAACATGGCACTTAAAGGTTGGAGTAGGGTATCCTAAGGGCCCTATGAATTTGCCTATTTTTAAAAGTCATTTTATGGGGGAAAAAAGGGGGGGTTCTTTCAGCTATCAAGATCAGTGAGTAACTAGGACATTTCACTGTGGTAGTATCTGTTTGTGCCTAGTAACTTTTGGCACTAAGGAAAAACAGATTTTTCCCCCCTATAGTTGCTGGTTTTAATATTCTCCAATATTTTGTGCCTGGCTTTAAACTATTGTTTATTGTTACATTTATTTTTATATTAATTCCTGCAAAAAAATTCAAATGATTTAGGAAAATTGGTATACCGCATAACTAAATGAATTAGTATTCACAGACACAAATGTGTTCAAAGGCCACAAAACTTATCTTTGAGGAGGATCAAATATGTTCCCAGAGGAACCATCTGCCATTAACCATAACTATTAAATCTCAACGTTTAGAGACAGCATATCTCTGATGCCCATGGCTATATGACAATCAGTAGAAAAAGAAAAAGCCTATCTATGGCTTTTCCAGAAATAGTTGCTAACTACCATGTGAAACAAGAAAGGCTTGGGAAAAACCTCTCAAAGATACACAACCCTGCTGTCATCACACTAGGATTTTATTTATTTATTTGTTTGTTTATTTATTCTTTTAAAGATTGTAGAGGATCCCTTGACCATCTTGGAAAATTTAAAAAGAATGATCCCATCCACTTTGCAAATTGTTCTACTGATTTTAAAGTTTAAAAATCAGCATGAAAATAACCAAAGGTGGACAGTTAAATGAAGCAGACTGACTATAGCCACTAAGCCCTATTTTTATGAATGCTGTAAATTAGTCATTTTGTTTAATTCATTGTAAAGATTCAAAGATAGCCATCATGAACACAAAACCTTCAAAGGAAAAAGAGAAAAGCAGCCACAGTGAATGAAGATGAGTGAAACTGTAGCCATTGCTACCAAGATCACCAATACACAGGAAAAAAATCTCTAAGAGGAAAGGATTCCTTAGCATTTCAAAATGCAAATAAGACAACATTTCAAAATATGCAATAGCTGTGGGCATGAGCTCGTGATTCTTAGAGACATGTGGGGATGTTGCACAAGACGTTATGGACAACATGAACACGCTATGAAATTTGAGAGATGCCCAGAGGGCAAAGGAAATGGTAGATGAATGAATGAATGAATGAAAGAATATTGTAGATGGAGAAACATGAAGTAACTGATCCTTTGCTCAATGAGCTGATGGAGGAAAAGAGTTCTAAGAAAGTACTGAGGTCAGGGGAAAAACTCACAGAAAAGGTGTGGCTGACTAGCTGCCATTGCTCTCCATTTACTGAAAGCAACTGTTTTGGGGAAAAAGGGAAAAGCAAGATTTCCAGACAGGATTATTTGTTCCAGAATGAATTATGAGTTCATTGTTGGCAATCATGGCTTCTGTGATAACATCTTGTGGTTACTGATGAGTTCTTCCAAAGCTTTCCCAAGTTGTTCCAAGTTACTCATTTGCATGTATAGCTAAACCTTAGCCTACAGAGCTGCAACCTGTCAAAAGCTTTCAAATGATAGTTGAAGAAAATTAGGATGCAGAAATCCCTCATCACCTATTAAATCTACAGTACTGCACACTCTCCCCTAAGATTATTTTATATTCATATTACATTTTAAAGTGTAGATGCACATACAATTTATTGAGCAAGTCAAGGAGATTAAATATTTTATAGAGGTTATAAACAAAGAATACCTATTCTGAAATTTACAGTCTGGGCAATCCTTTGTCAGAAGTCAGACACCCATCCACCCACTTCCTCACAGAATAGGACTTACTCCCAGATAATATGTCTAGGGTTGCAGCCAAGGAAGCCAGGTTCTAAGTAGCCAAAATGGCCGAGGGGCCTACTGAGCTGACATTAGGCTGGTTGAAACTGTGCTGTATCTAATATTTCTGCCCAGAAAAGGAAAATTCTTTTTTTTAGAGCCCCTACTGGATTCAGTTGCCTGCTTCACAAAAGGCCACTATTCCAAGATAAGAATCTATGACCCATAAGGCCCCTTCTTAAGACCTTAAGAGATATTTCTGACTATGATTGTCAGATTCTCCCATTATAGTTCTGAATGAAGAGTGGAATGGCCTGGAGGTTGGTGGGGGGAGGGACGTGTCCACTCCAGCCTAATGTTGCCTGAAGGTGCTAAGCTAATCTCACCCCCTAGAGATCATCTGATAGTGAAACCAAGAAAATGGTTGAAGAAACCTGTCAGATTATATCTGTGATAAAGTTGCCATAACATCTTGACTGCTTTGGGAGAAAGCATAATCACAAATATAGCTAGAAATGACTTAAGCCTGTCTCACTTTTGGGCCTAGGATGAGATGAGGGCAACATCATGAGGACATTTCTCAAATGAGAGGTTGCCAAGGGATATCTGTGACATTGTTCAGTGCAAGTGGGGAAAGGCCCTCAAACCACATAACTAATAGATCTGTTTCTCCTGCAGTAAAGCTGCTGTCATCCAAATAACAGGTAAACTGGGCATCGTGCTTTATACAATTTTCTACAAGTAGAGTCTTGATTTTTATAAGAAAAGAAACTATTGGAGTACACCGCTTGTACCTCCATCTTGGTGGAATATGCAGGCAACAGTATATTGGCTTATAATATAATCTTTAGATTAGAGATTGTAGGTTGCACAGAATACCATGAGTGAGCTTCGAGGAAAAAGGAGGCTTTGGTTGCACTTGTCACATATTGGCCAAAATGTGCCAAAAGTGACCAGTAGTGTCCTTATTGTTAGTATGGAAGGCTACATGTGGCATGGGTACAAGCGAGGCTGGAAACATAGTCCACAATTTCTTGATCTTACAAAAAAGTACTATGTTAAAGTCTCAACTGACTAAAGTCATGATAGGTGGCACAGATCAGTATGTATAGGCCTATTTGTGATTACCATGGCATAAGGAAGATTTTTACTTGGAATGTAAAAATGGTAATTAATAATTAGTAAATAGTGTGAATTAACAAATGAAACAAAAGAAAGATAATGGATACATTGTGTGTCTGTGAAATTAAGTGAAAGGGGAAGGATGTAATAGTTCTGAATGAAGGTGGTCTGATCTTGTGAAATGGATTTGAAGAAAACACTGCGGGAAGTGAAGGCATATGTTTTATTGTACATGTATGCATGTATGAAATATATGCCAAAAAGTATTAATTGATGTCATGTAAATGGTTGCAGATGGCTATGAAACTAGGAATCCATAGATTTGTGATAGTCACATATTATGGAAGAACTAGAGATGAATTTGGGGGAAAATGTGCAACATTCTGATGAATGCGATTAAGGGAAAAATATTCTGTTAGGCAATGTAAGTGGAAGATGACAGCATATAGAAAAAGTACACTTTTTGGAAACTCAAGAATAAATGAGAACAGTGACTTTGTAGTGTAAAGAGTTGATTTTTGGACAAAATGGACATGTAAAAAAGGAAAGAAGTAAAAAAAAGTATAGTCAAAGTTAGATGATTGTAAGAACAGAAAACATGAGTGCTATATGAAAACCTATTAGAAGATAAACTAATCTCTCAACAAAAGAATGCCAAGTGGATGTAAGGAAAGAGAAAGTGAAAATTGCTTGGAACAGAGTGAAAAGAGTTATGTTACAAAACGGTGTCAAGTTATGCTAGTGGGATGTATGAAAAAGGATGCTTGGTAGAATGTTTAAGTGATAGTGGTTGGGGATGAGAAAAAAGTGAATACAAGAGAAGGATTTGTGGAAAATGAAGGTAAGACAAATATATTCTCTTTGGTGTATTGAGAGGAAAAAAGGAAAAGGACACAATGAAAGCAAAGTGAACCTGTGTTGGAGGAATAGTTAAGATTAAAGAAGTAAGGAAAATGCAGAACAATTTTTATGGAAATAAATAATTGTTTTTAAACTAGGAAGAGTAAAGAAGGCTAAATCAGGAACCTCCAACACAGGGGATATAAGGAAAAATATGTGACAAAATAATTTGGGATGAAACTAAAGTGCATGGATGCTGGAACAAGCATTATAGAGATATGGGAATGATAGCAAACAAAGTAGAATTGAAACAAATGCTATAAATGTTAGCATCCAAAATTTCATTGATGAAAACCAAGTAATAAATGCTATAAGAATGTTGAAAAATAGTAAAGCTGCAAATGTAGATGATGTGACAGGAGAAAGGTTAATCTATAGATGTGGTTTGCCTATGGAGTGGCAATGCACCTTGTTTAATAGATATGTGAAGACTGCATCTGTGCCTGGCTATTGGAAGAATGCCATTATTGTTCCCCTATGTAAGGGAAAAGATGGGAGCATGAATGCAAAAACTACAAAGATTAATTTGTTAAATATACCTAGAAGAGTATTTGTTATAATTCAGATTGGAAGAGTATAAGAGGTGACAGTACGCAAAATTTGGCAAGTAAAGTACATCTTTATGCCAGGCAGACTGTGCAGAGACCAGATTTTTGCTCTTCAGGATGTCACTGAGAAATAAGTTATAATGGAAATAAAGCATGTGTGAGAAAAGAGAGTGTATGATTCAACATTGAACATAGGATAAGAAAAGGATGTGTCATGTCCCTTTGATTATCTAATATATTTATGGATAAATGAATAGGCAATGCTGTAATAACAGTAGAGGTGTGTTGATTAAGATATGAATGTGAGCTTACTTTTGTATGCAGATGATGCTATGATTTGGCTGAGAACCCAAACGATTTCCAGTGAATGTTAGATAGTTTGAATGATGCAATGAGAAGTGGGAAGGTGAAAATTAATATATGAAAGTACAAGATAGTTGCAATTCAAGAAGAAAATCAAGTGAGCAATTGCAGCTTAAACATCAATGGTAAAAAACGTAAGAAATGTGTGGTAAAACAAGAAGAGATGGGACCAACACTGAGTGGGTACCGAATGAATATGGATTAAGTACAAAAGTGAGCAACCAGTACAAAACAGTACACTGTGGTAGAGAACAAATGAGGATTAAATTACAGAAAAAATATTTAAATGACAAGTGATTGGAGAAGGGAAAGGGGAGACCAAAAAAGTTGTGGTTGGGTGGAACTGGTGAGGAGTTTAAAGAGCAAAAGGCGACATATAACCTGGTATATGGATGTGATAGAAACAAGAATGGTTTGCAAGGATAAAAAGTGTAGGTAGGTGTATTGCCCCTTCATGGATCACTGCCTTGTCGTGGCGAAGGGGCTTGTGTAACTCAGTGAAGCCATGAGCTATACCGTGCAGGGCCACCCAAGACGGACAGGTCATGACAGAGAGTTCTGACAAAATGTGGTCCACTGGAGAAGGAAATGGCAACCCACTCCAGTATCCTTGCCAAGAAAACCCCATGGACAATGTTAAAAGGCTAAAAGATATGACGCCGGAAGATGAGCCCCTCAAGTCGGAAGGTGTCCAATATGCTACTGGGGAAGAGCGGAGGGCAATTCCAAGTAGCTCCAGAAAGAGTGAAGCGGCTGGGCCAAAGCCGAAAGGACGTTCAGCTGTGGATGTATCTGGAAGTGAAAAGAAGGTCCGATGCTGTAAAGAACAATATTGTATAGGTACGTGGAATGTAAGATCCATGAACCAAGGCAAGCTGGATGTGGTCAAACATGAGATGACAAGATTGAACGTCGACATCTTGGGAATCAGCGAATTGAAATGGACGGGAATGGGTGAATTTAATTCAGGTGACCATTATATCTACTACTGTGGGCAAGAAACCCTTAGAAGAAATGGAGTTGCACTCATAGTCAATAAGAGAGTGGGAAAGGCAGTAATGGGGTACAACCTCAAAAACGACAGAATGATCTCAGTGCGTATCCAAGGAAAACCATTCAACATCACGGTAATCCAAGTCTATGCCCCAACCACTGATGCCAAAGAAGCTGAAGTTGACCGGTTCTATGAAGACCTACAACACCTTCTAGAACTAGCACCAAAAAAAGATGTCCTTTTCATCATAGGGGATTGGAATGCTAAAGTAGGAAGTCAAGGAGTAATCGGAATAACAGGCAAGTTTGGCCTTGGAGTACAAAATGAAGCAGGGCAAAGGCTAATAGAGTTCTGTCAAGAGAACAAGCTAGTCATAGCAAACACCCTTTTCCAACAACACAAGAGACGACTCTACACATGGACATCACCAGATGGTCAATACCGAAACCAGATTGATTACATACTTTGCAGCCAAAGATGGAGAAGCTCTATACAGACGGCAAAAACAAGACCAGGAGCTGACTGTGGCTCAGATCATGAGCTTCTTACTGCAAAATTTAGGCTTAAATTGAAGAATGTAGGGAAAACCACTAGACCACTCAGGTATGACTTAGATCATATTCCATGTGAGTACACAGTGAAGGTGATGAATAGATTTAGAGGATTAGATTTGGTAGACAGAGTGCCTGAAGAACTATGGACGGAGGTCTGTAACATTGTACAAGAGGCAGCAACTAAAACCATCCCAAAGAAAAAGAAATGCAAGAAAGCAAAATGGCTGTCTGATGAGGCTTTACAAATAGCTGTGGAAAGAAGGAATGTGAAAAGCAAGGGTGAAAGGGAAAGATATAAGCAACTGAATGCAGATTTCCAGAGAATAGCAAGGAGAGATAAGAAGGCCTTCTTAAATGAACAATGCAAAGAAATTGAAGAAAACAATAGAATGGGGAAGACTAGAGATCTCTTCAAGAAAATTGGAGATATCAAAGGAACGTTTAGGGCAAAGATGGGCATGATAAAGGACAAAAAAGGCAGGGACCTAACAGAAGCAGAAGAGATTAAGAAGAGGTGGCAAGAATACACAGAAGAACTATACAAGAAAGATCTTAATGTCCCTGATGTCCATGCTGGTGTGGTCACTGACCCTGAGCCAGACATCCTAGAGAGTGAAGTCAAGTGGGCCTTAGGAAGCATTGCTAACAACAAAGCTAGTGGAGATGACAGTATTCCAGCTGAGTTATTTAAAATACTAAAAGACGATGCTGTTAAAGTGCTGCACTCAATATGCCAGCAAGTTTGGAAAACGCAACAGTGGCCACGGGATTGGAAAAGGTCAGTTTACGTTCCAATTCCAAAGAAGGGCAATGCCAAAGAATGCTCAAACTATCGCACAATTGCACTCATTTCACATGCTAGCAAGGTTATGCTCAAAATCCTACAAGCTAGGCTTCAGCAGTACGTGAACCAAGAACTACCGGATGTACAAGCTGGGTTTCAAAGAGGCAGAGGAACTAGAGATCAAATTGCCAACATTCGCTGGATCATGGAGAAAGCACGAGAGTTCCAGAAAAGCATCTACTTCTGCTTCATTGACTATGCAAAAGCCTTTGATTGTGTGGATCACAACAAACTGTGGCAAATTCTTAAAGAGATGGGGATACCAGACCACCTTACCTGTCTCCTGAGAAATCTGTATGCGGGCCAAGAAGCAACAGTTAGAACCGGTCATGGAACAACCGATTGGTTCAAAATAGGGAAAGGAGTACGACAAGGCTGTATACTGTCACCCTGCTTATTTAACCTATATGCAGAGTACATCATGAGAAATGCCAGGCTGGAAGAATCACAAGCCGGAATTAAGATTGCAGGAAGAAACATCAATAACCTCAGATATGCAGACGATACCACCCTAATGGCAGAAAGTGAAGAAGAACTAAAGAGCCTCTTGATGAGGGTGAAAGAGGAGAGTGCGAAAGCTGGCTTGAAACTCAACATTAAAAAAACTAAGATCATGGCATCTGGACCCATCAATCCCTGGCAAATAGAAGGGGTAGAAATGGAAGCAGTAACAGACTTCATTTATTTGGGCTCCAAGATCACCGCAGACGGAGACTGCAGCCATGAAATTAAAAGACACTTGCTCCTTGGGAGGAAAGCTATGGCAAACCTAGATAGCATATTAAAAAGCAGAGACGTCACCTTGCCGACAAAGATCCGCATAGTCAAAGCTATGGTTTTTCCAGTAGTAATGTATGGCTGTGAGAGCTGGACCATAAAGAAGGCTGAACGCCGAAGAATTGATGCCTTTGAACTGTGGTGCTGGAGAAGGCTCTTAAAGAGTCCCCTGGACTGCTAGGAGGTCAAACCAGTCAATCTTAAAGGAAATCAACTCTGATTGCTCATTGGAAAGATTGATAATGAAGCTCAAGCTCAGATACTTTGGTCACCTAATGCGAAGAGAGGACTCTTTGGAAAAGACCCTGATGCTGGGAAAGATGGAAGGCCAAAGGAGAAGAGGACGGCAGAGGATTAGATGGCTGGATAGCATCACTGAAGCAATGAGCATGAAATTGAGCAAACTCAGGGAGGCAGTGAAAGATAGGAAGGCCTGGCGCAATATGGTTCATGGGGTCACGAAGAGTCGGACACGACTTAACGACTAAACAACAAAAGGTGTATTGCATGGCATTGGTATAAAGCACCTTTAACTCTATTTTATTCTCTTGTTTTCCCTCGTGCCCTAACTTCTTTGGCTTGCAAGTTTTCAGTCTCTTTCTACACTTTCTATAGCATTGCTTAAGCTGAAAGGGAATACTGTGATATGGATTAATGTATATACATAAGGAACACGCGCTATTTCATTAGTTGCCTCACCACTTAATCCCACTTCAAGTTTACTGACATTCAGAGGAAAGAAATGAAATGCAACTCACTCATTGCTAGATGAGAGGCTAGGGCAGGGCATGGTCTTTGAACTCATCTGGAAACCAAAGGGTAAGTTTGAGAGTATCACCAATGTTTTTTTTTAAAGGGATTTTTCAGTCTCATTAAATGTAACAGCATGCCACCAAGGTTAGATTGTGCAATGTGATTCATTGCTCGATCCTTGTAAATCTACCCCTTTTTAGAATATCTCCTATAAATCTGAGATCAATTATGGGCATCTAAACATGTTCCAAAACATGTTCATTATTCTTTTTGGTGCTTTTGTCATTGTTGTTAATGTAATGAGCTCTACATGCCCATATTTCTTAAGGTTTTACCTGTAGGCCTTTTTCCAGACTAACCATGAACGGTTGCCTCCCCTTCAAAGAGTTGCTGCAGATGTCACACTTTCCTGCTATTTCCCAGGCTTTCTTCCTAATAGAAAAGGCAACAGGAGCACTGCTTGAGGCTGCTTCTTCCTGGAAACTATCAGAATTGTACGTGGGAAATTGTTTTGCTTGTGTAGGCATATGCCTGAGGGAGGTATTTGCGGGAGGTAATGGAAGTGAGTGTTTAGTTTTCCCAGCATATATAACAAGGAAATTATTTCCCCCAAAATACATGAAGCACTTTTGACCAGATCTGGAAATCTCTTCTACTATTGTTAAAGATAAATATACTTTTGAGCCCATGTGATCCAATTTGTACAATCATAATCTTCTTACTCTTCCAATGAAACAGGGAATCTAAGTGGAAAGTATCTTATTATTTTCTTAAATTATTCTTCAAATGTTTACATCACAGAGGAGTAAAACAGGAATCATTAGCAATGGTGTCAAGAGATGGATTCAGAATATGATGGTAACATGAAGCCGCTAAGCTCCATTGTTCTGAAAGCATGGAGACTGCTAGCTGACTCTTTGGAAGGAATAATCACCTTGTGATGGTATAGCCACATTTGTCAACTCAAAAGTAATCATAGCCTGCAGGATTTTTCTGTTCATGGAGCTTTGCCAGATGATCAAACAGAGTAAGCCTCACCTATATTGAAAAAATAAAGTGTTGATCCCTGAGGAAAGAAAAGATTAAAATCCATAGTTGGAAAATATTTTTATTAGGTCCAAACATATTGGCACAGAAGAGTGTGCAAGATTTGAGGTTTCCAGAATCATTATCAGGCAAGGTAACATGTCTGCTGTCTTCCACTCAGTACGTTCAGGAGCAAATTGGTTGCATCTGTTTATTTACCAACCTCCCTGGTTCATACTTGCTTTATTTTATTTATGGGTTAGATTTAGATCCCACTTTTTCTCCAGGAGCTGAAGGCAACATGCATAACACTCCCTCCTCCAATTCTTCCTTGCAACAGCTAGGTGAGATAGGTTGGGCTGAGAGACAGTGACTGGTCCCAAGCCCCTCAGTGAGATTCATTGCTGAGGATAGACATGAACCTTGGTTTCCCCAGTCCTGGTCCATCATAACACTGAGATGTGGGAGGAGGAAAATATTAACACTAAAGGGATGGCAAGAGAACAGAACACTCCTCTTCCCTAACTTATCATCACTCCAGCCATTTTACTGCAAGCTTGGTTCCATGTCTCTCAGAAAAGTAATCAGGAAGGGAAGGTGTGTGTTTGGGGGTGTTTACTTCCTCTAATCAGCATATTCCAGCTGAGGTTACAGGCAAAGTATGTACACATTTCAAAGAGAAACCAGAGCATACATCTTTGAAGTTATGCCTTTCTTATGATGATAATTATTTAAATTTTCCTGATTTTAAACAAGACTATGGGTTTATTTCCTATTCTCAAGCAGGTATTGAGAATGGACACCGTATTGATTATTTACCATTGTGGGCTCAACAGGAGAAATATGATTAAGTATCCCTCCAATTCTGGCAAATTCTTGGTTCTAATTATAGCAGGAATTTCTTTAGTTTTCCAGCATCAAAGGCAGTCAAACATGTTTGGATCTTATTGAGCAGAAAATGAAAATGTTATTTTTCTCTTGTAAGAACTTGACACTTTGGAGCAATTCTTATTTTAAAATGGCTGTTAACACATTTGTTATTGTCATTTTGTTTTCAGAAAATATGGGCTGAAAATGGGATTATTACCCTTAAGCAGTTATTAAGCAATGATATCTTTAAAACTTTTGAGATTTTACAGATAATTTACCTAAAAAGGCTATATAGAAATGTTAGACACAGTTAAGACATTTGTTCTTTGTTCTTTGGTCCCTTCATGACCTCCAAACCTCTGAAGGCATTGAGCATATATGAGAAGGCCTTTATTGATAATAAACCCACAATTTATTATTACTCTATTGTCCAATCAATGACTTAAGCTTTTCTATCCTGGAGATGTAATACAATTGAGGGAACTTTGGTACACGTTACAGATGTGTCCTTTATAATTTCATATGGGTTAGATATTCTTTCTATAGTTGGAAGACAGTTAAAAGTTGAAGATGTCAATGTTTTAAAATTATATCCCAAAAATCTGGTATCTCTCAATCTGATTTTAGATACATCAACCTTGAACTTTTGCAAAAATGGTGATTATGTACTCCTGGAAGAATGCGTGTGCCACTAATTCATAATGAAGAAGAGTCATGAATTAATTGCCTTTTCTTTATAGGAACTTTGAATACACATTTAGTTATTAAGGATTGATCAATGTACCCTCAATCTTCATGCAATTTATGAATCATATTTTTCTCAATCTTTTGGATGACCTTTTTAATCACTTATTTAGACAATTTGTTTATTTAATCCAACAAACCTCCTCTCTATGTGGAAAAAGTTCAGGTAGTTCTTTAATGCCTTAGTTTTTATGCTAAAGAAATGTGCCTTTGATTTGCATGCATTGGTCTATTGCATTTCTTTGGAAGGAATTTAGATGGATCCAACTCAAATAAAATCTATTATACCCTGGAAATTCCATCGCACTATCAGAGAAGTTCAACTGTTCTGAGCTTTGTCAGTGTTTACCATAAGCTTGCTCTTCATTCTGCTACATTCACACCACTGTCTCATCCTACTAAGAAAAAGTGTCCATTTAAGTAAGATTGTGATGCTCAACAAACCTTTCCTGTATTCAGATAGACCTTTCCTTCTCAGCCCATCTTCTGTCATCCAAGTCTAACTTATATCTTTGTTCTATAGGCTGATGTCTTCAATTTCACACTGAAAGTGATGCTTTTACAATTTGCTGCAAAATTGAGGGCAGTTTGCTCTGTTGTATATTTCATTCCAGGCAACTCCTGCCACCTGAATAGAACTATATTTTTAGAAAGGAGCTTTTGGCCATCAAAAAAGCTTTTTAGCATTGGTGCTATCTTCTCAAAGAACCAAAGCATCCTACTGAGGTCCATAATTTGGAAAACATACAAACTTTTCATAGACTTGTTCAGCACCAGGTCAAGTGGACATAATTCTTATTTTAGTTTTGCATCTCAAACATTTGCAGCAAGTAGGCTGATGCTTTATCATGTAAACTAGAATATTTTTTACTTTACAGGTGAAACTCGAAAAATTAGAATATCGTGCAAATGTTCATTTATGTCAGTATGGCAACTCAAAAGGTGAAACCAATATATGAGATAGACGCATTACATGCAAAGCAAGATATGTCAAGCCTTACTTTGGTATAATTGTGATGATTATGGCATACAACTTATGAAAACCCCAAATTCACAATCTCAGAAAATTAGAATATTACATGACATCAATAACACAAGGATTGGAAATAGAACAATATCGGACCTCTGCAAAGTATAAGCAGGCATATGTACTCAGTACTTGGTTTGGGCCCCTTTTGCAGCAATGACTGCCGTAATGCGGCGTGGCATGGATGCTATCAGCCTGTGGCACTGCTGACGTGTTATGGAAGACCAGGATGCTTCAATAGCGGCCTTCAGCTCCGCTGCATTGTTCGGTCTCATGTCCCTCATCTTTCTCTTGGCAGTGCCCCATAGATTCTCTATGGGGTTCAAGTCAGGCGAGTTTGCTGGCCAATCAAGCACAGTAATCCCATGGTCATTGAACCAGGTTTTGGTACTTTTGGCAGTGTGGGCAGGTGCCAGGTCCTGCTGGAAAATGAAGTCAGCATACCCATAAAGCTCGTCTGCGGAAGGAAGCATGAAGTGCTCCAAAATCTCCTGGTAGACGGCTGCGTTGACCCTGGACTTAATGAAGCACAGTGGACCAACACCAGCAGATGACATGGCTCCCCAAATCAACACAGACTGTGGAAACTTCACACTGGACTTCAAGCATCGTGCATTGTGTGCCTCTCCATTCTTCCTCCAGACTCTGGGTCCTTGGTTCCCAAATGAGATGCAAAAGTTGCTCTCATCAGAAAAGAGGACTTTGGACCACTGGGCAACAGACCAGTTCTTTTTTTCTGTAGCCCAGGTAAGACGCTTCTGACGTTGTTTGTTGTTCAGGAGCGGCTTGACAAGAGGAATACGACATTTGAAGCCCATGTCCAGGATCCGTCTGTGTGTGGTGGCTCTTGATGCACTAACTCCAGCCTCAGTCCACTCCTTGTGAAAGTCCCCAACACTTTTGAATGGCCTTTTCCTGACAATCCTCTCCAGGCTGCGGTCATCCCTGCTGCTTGTGCACCTTTTTCTCCCACACTTTTCCCTTCCACATAACCTTCTATTGATGTGCTTTGATACAGCACTTTGGGAACATCCCTCCTTATGGAGGGGGTCAATGATGGTTTTCTGCACAACTGTCAGGTCAGCAGTCTTTCCCATGCTTGTGATTCCTATTGAACCAGCCTGAGAGACCACTGAAAGGCTCAGGAACCCTTTGCAGGTGTTATGGATTCATTAGCTGATTAGAGTGGGACACTTTGAGCCTAGAATATTGAACCTTTTCACGCTATTCTAATTTTCTGAGATTGTGAATTTGGGGTTTTCATAAGCTGTACGCCATAATCATCACAATTATACCAAAGTAAGGCTTGACGTATCTTGCTTTGCATGTAATGCGTCTATCTCATATATTGGTTTCACCTTTTGAGTTGCCATACTGACATAAATGAACATTTGCACGATATTCTAATTTTTCGAGTTTCACCTGTATGATCCTCCTCCCATTTTTCACCTAGAAAACTTTGTAGCACCAGCACCATCCTGTGAACTTCCTCAATCTAATTGATTGATTCTGTACTCAACAAAAAGAGGACCCCTATGCACAGGCTCAGAAATATGACCTTCAGAGATCCCCCTTGTTTCTTATTCCTCTTTTTCTTGGGAACAGGGGGAAATGTGCCATAATGACTAGCTATATGTTCTCTTCCTTTGAGGGAAGCAGCCTTCCAACTCTATGATTACAACTGGACATTGTGGAGTGTTTCAAATGACCAGTGTCCTTCTCTGTGATTTTGTGACAAGGCCTATGTTTCTTCTTGCCATGCTTGTTGTCCTGCTGAGCCTCTCAGCAGCAAGCTATTTGGACTTTGGCATCCTCAGACCTTCCCACAGGGAATTGTATCAGGTACAGTGATTAGATTCTCTCCCACTCTGCATTCCCAAACAGACTCAAGAAAGTTAGATAAGTAGAGATTTTTTAAAAAACTAAAAACAAAAATTTCAATAGATTTTTAGATTTCATCCTTTTCAACAAAAAATAATATTTTAGAAATGACCTTATTGCATTTATGTTGTTGGAGATACAGTAAAATTAATGCTTGATTTAAATAAATTGTTCTATTTTAGTAAGAACCCATTACATGTATTAACTTTGAGATTTAATATTTTCAGATGTTTATATTCTATCTCTATCACATGGGAGTTGACCTCTGGACAAAGAAAATAGATTTACAAACAAAAGACTTACTGTTCAGGATCAGAAAGACAAACATATAGTTCCAACTATTCAGTGTTTTGCAGAATTGATTAATACCGATCAGCTATGGATGACTGTAATGAATCATGGCTTTAATTTACTGATATATGTATATGTGTAAATATGCATCTTGCATGTTTTTGTTTCTTTTTTCAGCTTTCTTCCCCTTTTTTATAATTATGTGTATTTTCTTTGTTTTTTGTATTCAGTTAATTAAAAAATAATAATAAAAAAGAAATTCTGCTAAAAATCGATTCAAAAAAGGTGGGGAAAGCCTAGGATTTAAATCCTGGGTCTGACATGTACAGGGCTTGATTCCTATGTTCTACAATAGCCTTATCTTCTGTGTATATTTGACTTCTTTCAGCTTCACCAACATACAATATATTTTTTATTACTTTCATTTCATTCATTAATTCATACTCTTTATCACTTACTCCTCTTATATTCCAAGTTGCAATTTTCGATATGTCATGGCCAACAACAAATGGGCCCATAGATATTGAGCTCCACCATTTATTATGGGTTTTGGCCAATCAAAGCTTTCACTTAATGCTTTTAGTAAGATAGAAAAGTGTAGACTAAGTTACCAGCCTTAGCTGCACCAATGCTATATGTAGTATTCCCCGCTAATAATAAGTACAACACTGATCAGTTTGAGCATATTTTAGCCAGTATACAGCAAGCACAGCTAAATCCCAGTTTTATTTCAAGCACGCTTATGCTCTTCTGTGCATGCTAGGACATTTAGACTAGACTCCTTGGAAATCAATTAACTGTTGCCCACATCCCCATCCACTAGGATGTATAAGCAAGGTACTGACACACACTCAGGATGGATATGATTGCTGGGCAATACAACTTTAAATGTAACTTGCAATGAAAGAGATGGAGAAAATTTCACAACTGCATCAGGTTGTAAAATTGTAATAAATGTCAGCCTTCCAAACTTGCCAATTTTCATATGTGTTTATTCCTATCCTGACTAGGAATGATAAGAACTGAACTTCAACACACCAGAAAAAGCACTAGATTTGGAAAGGCTGGTCTTTTGGTTAAATATGTTTAGATCGGCTATATCACTGACTGTATTTGCATAGCAGACTGATCCACAAATGGACAAATCACATTTTAGCCTACTGTGTTGGTATGAACCCAGAAAAGTGGATAATAATAATCTTACAGCTAAGTGTATTATATGAACCCAGAAAATTGGATTGAGTGAACCACAGGTAAATTGATCACTAATAAGTATTACCTGAACATAGCCACTCTCACATATTTCCTAGAGCTGATTTGAACTTTTTGTAGATTTCTGAATGGTTTCCTATAGATTGGCAAGAGTTTCAAATAACAACAAAATGTTTATTCTTCCTAATTTGGCTCCAGAAATCCTAGAGTCTTCCAAAAGGCTGACTGGGGCCAAAAATTTGGATTTTTTTTAAGTTTGGTAGGTTTTAAGGGGGTTTAAGGGGCAAAATGGTGCCTTAAATCTTGCAAACATTAAAAACACCAATTTCATCCCTTAAATCTCCTGAAACTTTACCCAGAATTGGTCCTGTCCCCATTCACTTTCAAGGTGCAGCCTTCAACACACCAAAGCAAAGTCTGGTGTGGACCTTGAGTTGCAGGAAATTAAACGTCATTCATATACTCACTCCTGGTCTAGTATTCTCCCATCAGCCCTGGCTTTAGCAAAGACTGAAGTAACTTTCCAGTGGAAGAGAAGGGGGAAAAAATTCTTCCCTCCAATAAACAAGAAGCATCTCTGTAGTACAGTAAATGCAAATCAACAGAGATCACTGATCAAGATGCTGGCGTTTGATTATGGACAAATGAAAATACAGAAATTTGCCTCATAGATGGGTGATCCAGAGTGCCACCAAGGTGTCTTTAGTTTGAATACTGTAAATACAAAGTGTTCCATCTGGTTTGCAAATAGTTTGTTTTATGAGGCAATACTCTATTACTTAGATGTAAATACAATGTGTCCCAACTGGTTTGTTGACATGAGGAGGGTTTTCTGAGGAAATTTGTTACTATTTCATACAAAATCCTGGTTCTCAATAGCATTTTGCCTATAAGTTGGTTCCTGTAGTTTGTGGTCAGTTGAGGTCATTACTTGAGGAGAATGCCCAAGGGTTGAGCTATACAATACCTGGAGTACTCCTATTCATTGGACAGATCTTTTGTTTTCTTGAACACCACGTAATTGCTGACCCTGCAGTTTGAACTGAAATATCAACATGGTCTCTCTGTGTGTGCTTTCCCTTACATATTTTTTTGAGTTAAAATTACCCATGTAGCTACTTTTCAGCTTGCTGCTGAAGAAAAGATAGAAGTTTTCTTCTGCAGAGGTGAAAGCAGCTTGGCGGAAAGGGAGTTTATACCAGAAGATTAGGACATCTTCTAGCTTTAAAGCTTCTGTTGGGCTTTCTTCCTCAAGGAAAAGGAGAATAACAGGTGCCCCGAAGGGTGGGTAAGCTATATGTCATAGCTGAGGACAAGTTTTCCCCAATACCAAATTTCAAAAGTATCAATACTCTTTCTGTCCTGCTTCTTCAATGTCCAGCTCGCTTCTGTAGAGTGTCATGGGGAATATCATTGCCTGCACTCTTCTGATCTTTGTAAGCGTGGACACATCAGGGCATCTGAATATCTTTTCCAAGACCTTCGTGGCTCCTCTACCAAGTACTAGTCTGTGGCAAATTTTTTGACTGCTTGTTCCTTTACTGTTGATAATTGATCCTAAAAGGCAGAAGCTGTCTACCACTTGAATATCTTCATTGCCAATTCTAAGGCTGGTTGTTCTACCCACTGCAAATATAAATGGTATAATTCAAAAATTGTTAAAATATAGGTGTAGATTGTTTCCAGAATGACGAGACTTATTTAATGTGTATGTGAAGACTGTATCCGTGCCTGACAATTGCAAGAAACATCTGGCATCTTCTTTATGATTATCTGGCATTAATAGGGCTCTAATCTGTGTTGGATTATTTTAAGCATTATTTTGCTGGCATATGACTTCAACTAGTAAAGGCTCTAGCAAATCAAAGTCAGTTCCTGGGGACTCCACAGATACATCCATGTAGGATTTGGGGAGGTAGCAGTATAGAAGTGGTTCATCACTGTCTTATTCTAGGACATTTTTTCAGTTTCTCGGTTTAGTTTACACAACACTGAGTTCTCCCCAGAGAAAAACCAAGAGTAGCCTTTGCTATTTCACTTGACAGGAGCTGTTTCCTCTTGTCTGTTCTTGAACAGATGGATTTCCAATGTGAAGTTTTGAATTCCAATTAATCATGAAGTGCAATCCTATTATCTATGGTCTAAATCAAAATAATGAGTTTTATGCCCACTATATGTGCTAATTAGCTTATCGGTATCAGAAATTCGTATTATTAACAGCTCTTGTGAATAGGCATTGAAAATTATATATCAAATTAAGATTGCCAAGGTTTTTATTCTGTATATTTCCTTTCCTTCTAATCTCATTTCAGTACCCACATTATTGTCCCTCTACACCTATGTATATATACAGTACTTGCCAACTGCCATCTTAATGCATTTGATGAACTGGACTGTAGTCCACAACAGCTTATGCTATACTGTAATAAAAAGAACGCAAGTGAGGGGTAGTGGTTAAGATGTTGGACTAAAATTGGGGAGACCCGGGGCTAGTCCACCCTCAGACACAGAAGCTCAGTGGGTGACTTTGGGCCACTTATTCTCTCACAGCCCAACTTACCTCACAGGGTTGTTTTAAGAAAAAGCAGTAGGAAGGAGGGCTTTGTAAACTACCTTGAATGCCCGAAGGAAAGGTAGGATATAAATCTAATAACTCACCACAATTGTCTTCAAAAGACTAATACAACTTATTTTCTGGAAATGAAAGCATGGAGCAGAGGTCGTGACTAGAGACTCTTCTGTAAATTTAAATGTATAGTGGTCCTCACACGCTTGCTTTACAGGTCTGTTTCCTAAGGCGGGATACAAATGCAAACACTCAGAGTCCTATTCCTGTGTCGGAGGCTGCATTCAAGATGTGTTTGTGTGCAGAGGAGGTAAGCCACAAGAACAGGCTGGGGTCTTGCGATTGTCACGGATCTCCTTCGCGTCAATTCGTCCTACGCTACCTTCTCCAATAATTTACCGAAATATGAAGGAACAACCTGCCACAGAGAAGAAGGAACGCTCGTACCACCACGGAGATGAGTTTGCGGCGGAGGCGCTAAACTTGGGGGCGGGAGGGGGAAGGAGTGGTCGAGAGGAAACGCCGCAACCAATGAGCGGGCGAAGGCCCCCTCCAAAGGGTTAATGGACAGCCAATCGGAGCCGCACAGTGCGGATCCCACAGGCTCCATTCAAGAATCTCAAGTATTCAAGATGGACGGAGGGGAATGCAGAGAGAGAAGCGGGAGCTGCTTAGTGCCCGCTACTTTCTTGCCCGGGAAAAGCGGGGGGAAACTCCAAAGTTTTAACCGCCACGGGGGCAAGCGAGAGACGAGGAGAAGCCAGAGAGCTGCTGAAAGGGTAAAGATGGCCTCGCTCCTGGGCACAAAGGGGTGCCCTTCCAGCACAGGCAAAGGCGCCTCGCCCGATCCTGTTTCCCTTTCACAAACGGGTTTGATTCAGGAGAGCTTAAGCTTTCGTTCAGTCTGCGAGAGAAAGTGGGAGAGTGCTGCTGGAGACACGGGGAGGGGGCGACCGGCTGGGCGCTTCGGACACTGGTCAGTCCCATCGACGACGCCCTGGAGTAGAAGAGGTGTGAGGAATGGCCGAAAATAAAGTCCAGGGAAAGGCTTTCATACCCCTCTCCAGTACTTCCTGCCTTTGGCTGTATAACTGGGAGTAGGCAAGAGTCCTCTTGATGAGTCTCTTTAAGGTCTCCTGCCCCGGTGTGGCCTAAGTCCGGGTAGTGGTCCTGGCCCTGGAGCCAAAGCCATGGCAAGAGCAGTCTTCCTTCTCTGAGCCTCTTCATAGTATTCCCAGACCTTCTTTGGTGGTATTCAAAGCACTTTTCTTCTCAGTGCTTAGCCCCATACAGTATAATATTGCATGGTTTGCTTAAGCATGGTTTACTCAGTAAATCGCATTTCACTGGATTCACTTGTAACACTAAGCCAAACAATGGTTTACAAACCATAGTGGCTAGGTTCCCACAATAGAGTAAGCCCAAACCATACTGTGGTTTAGTACATGTGTGACTCTGGATAATAGTTATGCTCATGGATGAATGTTAATGCAAGATAGAAAAAGGGTTTCCAAGCTTATTGTACATTGTAGATGGGGACTATTTGTCATGTAGTGACAAGGAATTGAGTTGTATTCAACAGAACCCAACATTCTAACCTGTATGACTTCCATTTGTGTATATTTTGCATTCTTGGCATAGGAAATGCAAAAGGTCCTTGAATATAACTACGAGTTGTAGAAGGTGGAGAGAATCTTGCATGCCCTCATGCATCATAATTTCCATACTCTCAATAAGTATACTGCTTCTCTGTTAAGATAACTGGAATTTTGAATTACGTATGGGATGAAAGGACTAATGGCAATAGACAGACTTAAAAGTTGTCATAGTTTCTTTCCTTTGATAATTGATTATGTGCTATCAAATTGTTTTTGACTCCTAATGACCACATAGATAGATCTTCTCCATGATGATCTATCCCTAACCTGTTCTCTAAACCCTAAGTCTCCCAGTGGTGCACTCAGCACCACCATAACTGAGTCCAGCAACCTTGTTGCTGATCATCCTCTTCTCTTTCCTTCCACCTTTCCCAGCATTAGAGCCTTTTCCAGAGAGCTGGGTCTTTGCATAATGTGTCTGAAGTAGAATAATTTGAGCCTGGTCATTTGTGCCTTGAGTGGGAACTCTGGGTTGATTTGTTCAGTGATCCATTGGTTTGTTTTCTTGGCTGTCCGCAGTATCAAGAGTCTTCTCCAACACCAAAGTTCAAAGGCATCAATACTCTTCCTATCCTGCTTTTTTAAAATCCAACTTTCACTTCCATAGAATGTCACAGGGAATACCATGGCTTGCACAGTACTGATCTTTTCCTTTGATAATACTTTATAAGTTACTACGAACACACTGAACCAGAATCATTGGAAGCTCCCATGTGGGCGTACTCCTGCCTAGAGTGCAATACTGTATAGAGAAATAGTATTTACATCAAAGTGTAAAGATTTTGCAGGATTTCTGCAAGTTTTCAGTATTCTGAAAAGGAAATTTCTCTGCAATATCTTTCAAAGAGTACTTGCAAAATCCTGTAGCTCCCAAGGACTATAAAACGTTTCCAGCCAAGCAGTTCTTTTTAGTTTACATAATTTAACCTGTTGAAAATTCCAATCTATATAAAAAAAGTTGTTCCTTACAGTGGCGTCATTGCATCAGAGACAAAAGATTCCTGTTTAAGGAATAACATGTACATTTGTTTGTAATTTATTTTTCAGTCTGAATAGATTAGTAGCCATATCCACCTGATGAGATGCTGGGTTTTCTGCAATTTATCTATCATGTGGCTATAGCATCTACTCACAGAAAATTTCAGGATGTGTAGACAAAAAAAAAAAAAAAGTGGGGGGTGCTACATTGATTTTTAAAAAATCAAGAATGTTAACCCTACCCTAAGTGGCATATCCTTGCCTTGCATGGAACCAGACAAAGTACAATAGTTGTGAAATGTTACTGTTTTCAAAAAATGATTTACAAGATTTATAGTACTAGTGGTTACAATCACATTGAACTAGACAGGACCTAATCATTTCTAATGGAAATTCAGTTTAAATATAATAAGAGTTTTCACTAAAGAGTTTTCAATTTAAACAAAGGGAAATGACTATAATTTGCAGAAATTAAAATCCAAAAAGAATGGTTCAATTTACTAAATATTTCTTAAAGGAGTCTGAACTAAGATTATGCAACTTTTGAAATGGGCTTAGTTAATATTCAAATTATAATACAGTGGATGCTCATAAATTAGGTATTGTGATAAGACAGACTTCTAAATAAGCAAAACTAGACTATATAAAAAGAGGGTTGCCAATCAACTAGGGAAAAAAAACTGCTGTATTTCTGTCCATCCATCCAGAGTAGTAGCTAAGAAAAAAAGAGTTATGACAGTTTTTCCTTCTCAGCTTTATTTTCCTTCTCAGCTTGTGTGGGTTATTAGGTTAATCAATATGTATTCACACAGTGTAATGTGTGAATTAATGGAATCATAGAGGTGGCAGGGTCCATTTAGGTCATTAAGACCACCCCCTGTTCATTGTAGAAATACAAATTAAAATATCCCAGACTGATGGCTGTCCAGCCTTTGCTTGAACACTTCCTGTGAAAGGGAACTAAGTACCTCTCTGGGTAATTTATTCCACTGCTGAACTGCTCTTACTATTAGGAAGTTTTTCAGCCTAATTATTATTGCAAGATCAAGGATTTATATATAGACTAACACAGTAATTTACTTCATTTTGTGGGAAAATGTAACTCTGTTATCTCTGTTTTAGGGAAATTAAATGGAAACTGTGGGGTATCCAAAAGTACTACAGTGAGATTAGAAATGTGAGTGACATTTTAAATATCTCATAACAAATTGCTGTCCCTTTGCTAAATAAGCCATGCTTATTTAGGTAGAAATGTAACACTACATCAGAGTTTGACCTGAAAGCTTAAAATACCATAAGGAGCTATAGATGTTGAAAGCCATTATTAACCAGTATTGATCCCTTACTTCCCATCATGAGACAGCTATAAGTACAGAACAGCTGTTGATCCACATGCTTAAACCCAAGTGGGACCACTTAGGTGTGAGAAGAGAATTAGAACATTCTGTACATACTGGAGCAGAGAATCTACAACTTGCTTCTGAATGCTGAGGCATCAAATGAAGACTAATAAGGCATACTTCTATTTAGTTCGTATATTTAGTTTCATGTTCTAAGTTATATACAGACATTTGTTTCCAAGGGATGAATGACTACTTGCTTCTGAACACCAATTTCAAAGGTAGTCTTTTTCCAGTCTTTACACTTAGTCCTCACATTCATTTTTTTAGCATGGAAAAGTCACTGAATTAGAATGTTTGTACCTAGTTTTAGCATCTGGTCTATGCTTTATAGATGTTTTAATGTATTTGTACATTTTTCCTCATCTGTGCATTTGTTGTATCTGACAAATCCGAATCAAAATTGTTTTTGTGTGAAACATTAGTTATATAATTCCACAAAGTAACTACAGCTATGTGATGTCACAATTTATGTATGTAATTTCATGGAATGATACTAGAAAACTTAGTTTGATCTGCTTTAATCAATCAGATATGTGTTAATTTTAAGCAAAAGTTGATGGGATATGTTCATCATTCCAGTGGTCTTGAATGATTTGCCACATGCATTACATGTTATAAGTGAGTATAGTATTCACTTCTTCACAGAGTGGGGAATATCGTCATTTTTCAGCTACATGGTGAACACTTTTGCCTTTTTCTTAATTGTTCATAAATAATATCCTTGCTATTGAAAACATTAGTTTTGCACAGCAGTCCAGTTGTTCAGAAACTTTCCATAAATGCTCTTGAAAAAGGGATACACTTTCTGAAACCCTTTGGGCTAAATAAAATATTTTTTACTTGCAGTTGGGAGTTCTCACTCTCTTTTGTTTGCCTGCCCTCCTCTTTCATTATTGAACTGAGAACCAAGAAATGCTATGCTTAATATTTTTTGCTATCTTTTCTTTTCCCACATGTCCAATTATAAAAAGCACATATTTGAAATTGGTAGAAACATGCTCAAGTTGAATTGCTGTTATCAAAGTCATGTCTATTTCTGTCTCCTCTATTTAGATCAATCTGAGTTTCATACTTAAATCTACATATTTGCTATTGTAATTTTTGTAGCCTTTATATGAATTCTGCTGTTCTTTCATAATCTTTTATAATTTTCCTTTCCAGGAATTTATGGCTTGTTTCTGCCTCATGTTATTCTTATCCATTTGTGATTTTTAACCTTTAACGATTTGATTATACTGACAGGAGATTGAGTGAATACTCCATTAACATAACATTTTTTTTCAAAAGGTATTTTTATCAGAAATATATTAATGGCATGGAACTGTTTAGGAATAACAGCAGTCTAATGAGCTGCTGTTTGTTTATGTCTTAGCTCTGCAGTAACTCCTAATCAGTGCATTTGCAGTTGAAAGCTGGTTCCAGCAATCAAACAAAAGATCTTTCATGTGTATAATACAGGAACTGAAATGCACAGTTTCCCACCCTCCAAAAAAGAAGGGAGAAGATTTTAAGTGGTTTTGCAGTCTCACTTCTTGTCTAAATCTGATAGCTAGTTCTGTTCTCTCCCTTTGCTCTAGAAATGTGTTATTTCCCGTATTCCATTTCCTTCATATCTGGTGATAAGTTTCAACACCATTGATAGGTGAATGACCTGTCCATGAAAAACAAGGGCATCCTGTTGCATCAGTGCCCAAAACTCTGGGTAATAAACGATCTGTTTTCCCTTCTGTCATGTTGTTGCTTCCAGCTAAACCACCATGCAGCTGGAAGCAACTTTCAGGTAGCACTTTCTTTTGTTAAATAATGCGGTTGTTATTATTCTCTCAGCTGTTTATTAGAGCCATTTTGGCAAATCAGTTGGATAAGCTTTGGTCCTGGAGAAGGGAATTCTGAGTTACAGTTTTTCTACTGGGTGTTTACATGAATCAAAGCCCAAGGCCTTGTTACATGACAGAGTCTGTGGCTTTTAGCGAAGGCAGTGCTATGACAGACTCCTAGCTTCAGCTGACTCTGACCATTGCTTTGGAATATCAATCCTCCCATGCTTAAAGCTCTGTTTGCTATCATGTCCTTGCTTATCTATTTACTTGATTTTTTCCAGTCAAAGGGTATCTGCTACTCAAATACCTTTGCAACAGAAACTCTGGATGTTAGAATTATTCCAACTAAATAGTAGTAATGTGGTCCCTGCTCCCATGGTGATTCAGATGTGTATTATAGACTTGGCATGCATACAAGGGCTGTTGTACAGGGATTCATGTCTTTGCTTGGTGAAAGTAATAAGAAATGCAGCATGTGGTCCTAGGTCAACATAAATGATTGACCTAAGCTGTGTATATACATGAAAGAGGGTTCTTGTGTATTGAACAATATAGTGAATTTCAGACATCCAGGAGAAGCCACAGTATATCAAAACAACATTACATGCATCATTATGTCATCGCATAGATGACAGAAATGATATACTTATGAATTATGTCATTTACATAATGAAGTCATGATCCATACAATATCCTTTGTGGCCACCCCCTCCTGTGAATGTCCCATAGCTAGAATAGCTGTTGGCTTTTTCTTTGCTCTTTTCCTGATTTTCAACAATATGATGGAAATGGGTTGTTTTTGGTCCTCCAAATTTGAATATGAGAGATGTGAAGTAGAGGCAGAATTTGTATGTGAAGAAAAGAATTTACATTCATAAAAATATAAATTTATTATGTTCATTATTCTCAAGCTGGTGGTTTGGGACTTGGAAGTAGTCTAGGTGGGATAAAGGGTAAGTCATTTAAGTCAACTGTAATTGTCTTAAAACTTACTATAAATAATGTCTGTAAATATATGAATGCTTATCTTTAGAAGAAGCAGGGTTTTAGTTTTATCATGTTTGGATCCAGATTATTCAATAAAGTGACTGGTGGGATTTCAGATAAGAAAAATTGAGAACTCCTGCAACTTTTATCTTGATACAGGTCCCTCTGTGGAGGGATTGGATTTAAAGAGCACACAGACAAAGGAAAGTGTAACGACAAGTAGAACCACCTTTCTGGATCTAGTAGTTTGATTAGCACAAGACTGCACAATCTTTAGTAGAGCCACACATTGCCTTTGAGGGGTTGGAGGTCTCACATTATGAAATGTTCAGTCATAAAAAGTGGCCTGCAGTTGCTCAAAAACTAAGTTTGTTTGAATTAAAATTAAACATTCTAGTGTATTTAGTATATCCCTCTATTGTCACATTGCAAATTACAGTTTAATGGCAATCATTGAAGAATTCTGGAGGGTGCAATCAAAGTTTTGGGGATGCCATATGCAACCTTGGGGATTCAGGCTTTGTACCTCTAATTTGGTTGGCTAAACAACTGAGAAACTACTTATTTTAGAATTAAGGCTGTTTCCTTTGAATGCAGGCTCATACTATGAATTTTAAACAGTTTTTAAAATCTTGTAAAGAGAACAGGTTATCCTGTGTAATGTTGTTCCAAGACAGCCTCAATTAAAATAACTCCTACACTGCTTTAGGGTTGGAACTGTGGTACAGTAAGCGAACAGTGTTGATGGTAGATGCAAGTTATTTCCTTTTATTTTCCCCTCCCCCTTCTAGGTGGAATTCCCGAACAGTCTTCTTGAAACATAAAACTGGATACTCCTGCTGGATGAAGACTAAAGAGAATGGTTTGATTGATATGGACAGTACAGCAGTCCAATATTCCATAGAGGGCCTTCTAAAAAAAAAGCACATTGATCAAATAAATCCCAGTTCTTGTGTGATACTCCTCACCCTTCAGTGAGATTATGAGAAGGTAATTCTCTTGTTCCTGCGGAGAAAGCAAAGGGCCTTCGGATGCACTGGGCACGGCCCCTGCCCGAGGCTCTTTTCACATTGTGCTACTGAGCCCAACCCAAGCAGTGCAATGTAAAAAGGGCATTGGGTTGGTGGCCACAGCAGCAAGAATTCTTTAATACTTCCATTGGTGGTAAAGTTGAAAGGCCAGGTGTGGAAAGGCATGAGGCATGATGGAGAACAATATTATTTCCCCACTTCATCCTGCTAGAACATGGTTTCTATGACAGGAGCTATCTATTCACTCCTTTCAGAGGAGTTTTCAATCTCAATTGCTGGGTTTGGATAAATTTGATACCAACATGATTTGGTATCAGCAATAGCTGAAATATTGGTCAGTTCTCTTTTTGAGGCAGTACAGCAACCTACTATCAAATAATTGTTACTTGCTCACATATATTGGGTGTCTTTTGCATTCTAGAAGATGGCTAAAGACTATGGAAAAGGAAGCTCACTCTTTTTATACATAAAACAAGGAAGATCCAGACATAATCTGAGCCAGTTTACAGATTACGATAATTTTGAATATACAGTTTTATCCATGGGGAGAAACATGCTGGTTCATATTTTGCATGACTTGGTGTAAAGATTTCAAATTTATGTAGTCATATAATACTTCTGGATTCCATGCCTACTGGAAACTTTGACCAGCAGAAAGCTAATTTCCTGTCAACAGAACTTCTGGCTTGGTACTGAATCTGAAAAGGAAGCAGGATGACAGAAGCTATTGGTAGTATGGGTTGTTTGTTTTAAAATATAAAACAATTTTATTATACAAAAAAATTCCTGCGCTGGTGACAGTGCTGAAGTGTTGCCCCCACCCCCACCCCACCCTTCATGTATGGTAGGGGAGTTGAGGGAGGGGGCATAGTGCTCAGGGATTGCAAGCACACAGTAATTCAAACCTAAAGTAATGAACTCCATAAAATAAACCTGGGGAAAATACCAACGCAGTGTCTGGGAAAGGGAACGGTAACTATCATTCGGAGAGAGACTGTTCCTCTATCCCTACCTTCAGAATATCTTTTATCTCCCAGAAGGACCTGTTCCATCCAACCTTCAGTGCCCAATATCAGCAGGCTGATGTACAACTTTTAATTTCTCCTCAGAAAGGAGAAGAACAAGAAGCTGCCTTATAATAAACTGAATCATTAGTCCCTCCAGCTCAACACTGTCAACATCATCTGGCAGCAGTTCTCCAGGGCCATGGCTGAAGTTCTGTCACAGCCCTTCTTTATTTAAACTGGAGATACTGGAGACTCTCTCTTCAGCTTTTACACGTGAAACTGATCTGCTGACCCTCCCCCAAAGCATACCCTACGTCAGCGCCCTTGCTGTCACATTGCATTAAATATTTTGTTTTTCTTACACAGTGGACTGCAAGGTTCAATCCTGATTCCAGGTTCTCAGTTCTGGATGCCATAGTTTTACCCTAACAAGTGCTAACAGTGGATGTAATATAACCTACATGGGTCAAGGAGAAACCAATCCAGAATCTCCCATGTTAGTCTCCCACCACCACCACCACCTGCATGTTTCCTCTTCTGCTGTAGGGGATAGGTAGGGTCCTCCAAACAGTGAATCCAGCATTTCAGAAAGACACTGGGGAGAAAGATCCTGGAAGCTCCACTCCCCTGGATGATGCTGTGCAGGAGATTGATGGAAGGATAGCTGGGTTGGATGTGCTGGGATGCCACTTGTGGCAATGGGGTTACGAAAGGGCAAGGCATGCTATGCAGGAGGGTGTGAACCCAGACTTCCCTCTCAGTCCCAGCCATTGTCCTTCACCATATGTGACATCTCAATGATGTACTTCCCTTCTTTGTACTTCTGGCTGGTCTCGAAAGCTTGTTCCTGGCAGAGAAGGAAATAGGAGATATAAACCCAGCACTGAGCACTGATGATGTTACCTAGTGAGGTAATGAAATGTCTGCACACAAACAACCAAGCTCAGAGAGCACCAAGGACTCCACAGTTCAACCCTGAGCTACGTATATTCTCTTCTGTTTGATATAAACCCAATAGAATAGACTGCTTCCCCCTCTCTAAAACCGTACAACACAAAATACAACTTTGCTATCGTGAGATGAAATAGTAGGTGAAGATAACAAAGCCCTAGGAATCATGTTTCTGTTGCGACAGTGTGACAAGCAGTAACTGGCATCTATAAATAAATGCACAGCACCATGGTTTTGAGAGAGGCCATACAAAAGCTAGCATATTTGTACCAGTCTTCCCAATTGGATAGCATTACAAATATTGCTTTCCTGAATCTCCCTGGCTTGGGTACCTTGACGTGATGGATTGCATGAGTGGGGAAGATTCTGGAATGGAGCTTCAAGGTTGTCAGGAGGGGGGGGGAGACATTCCAGGGCAAGCACCTCCTCAGCCCACAAGAAGACTGTGGGAACGTGAAGAGGAGGAGGATGGTTCCTCCCTAGAGCCTCGCGGGGTATATTCTATAGTAGCTGTAGATAAGTTTAGTCCGGTGAGATTCTGTCTATTAGGTACAAGCTAATAAAGTATCTGAACTGTACTGGATGACCTCATTGTAGTTCTTGGGCTGAACCTGACACTTCCACAAGACTGACTGCTAGAATTACATTTGCAAAGGAAATTTACTCACATATTTCCAGCCCAGTGTAGTCTTGCAGCTTTCACAAAATATATCAGCAACTGAATGGAGACCAGTGAGCAGAAGGCGTTGCTCTGCTGGACCACAGCCCACATTAACCCTGTAATCAAAGAAATCAAAAGTCAACATCTCATTTTATCTGTATCATGGTTATGGCCCCAATTCTGTTCTGCCTGCAGCTCTCAAAAAACTAGGATGGGGAATGTCCCTGTCCTAAGACATTTGAAATAACCATATAGGAGAAAGTTTTTTAAAACACAAAACTGCTTTTTTCAAGTGACTAGTTTATGAAGATACATTAACTGGATCATGATTTACTTACTTGGCTATGATAATTTAATAGTTTCATTTTCCAGATCACAACTCAGTGAATGGATTTTTACAATGCAGGTACTTTGTAATAATTATATTGTGTATTTACATTTTATAAAGGAAAAAAAACCTACCTTGCTAGAAAATCTGGAAACCAGACTCACGGAATAGAAGATGGATTCTAAATTTAATCTCACAGCGGCCCCCAGTGGCAGGCAGAAGGGTCTACAGACAGTGTATTGTACTCAGAATGTAAAAATTGGGGTACATCAGTGGTACTGTATTGATTACAAGCGTCTAGGCAGAGATAACTTGGACAGTTCTATTTAATCTACTGAAACAAGGGAGTCTGCTAATTTTGTGCATTTCCATTTCCCATTTTCCTGACTTTGTTTTGTGAATTTGGCTAAAAACAAAAACTCTAGATGAAAATGTCCTCATTTTCATGCATGTCTGTTTATACACTTCAAACAAATGGTTTGATTATTTCAAATTAATACACATCCAGAAGGTAGTTACATTCTCCTGTAAAATGGAACTAGGACATTGTGGCAGAAAGAAAAATTAGATATTGTTACCTACAGTTGAATTTGATCTTACCTCAGTTATTTGGGTTCTACTGCTCTACTGATCTCACCTTCCTGAGGTGAAAGGTACCTAATTCTATTTCTAAATACTGTTATGCTGAGCTATGTAATATGGATAGAGGCTCTGCCACACAACTGTTTGAAAATCAGCCAGGAAGAAATAATAGATACTCTATTTAAATTCATTTCACATTTCCACATTTAAGGGCAAAAGCAGATGAGGATATCATTCTAAGGTACGCTATCATCACAGGAGCAATGTAACTATCACTTGCTTACTAGTCAGTTTTTAAACAAAAACTAATTCAGGAAATTCATCAGGGCTGTCTAAACATTAATATATAGATTGTTCGTAATTTCCAATTGGTCAAACAGATATTTTGCTATAGCCAACCCATATATTTCTATCATCTAAAGAAGAGCGGTTATTCCTAAGACCAATGGAATCTTGCTCCAGAACAATTTGCTTGGCTGGGATCAATATCCATGACAGAGGTATGTTACATCTCTGACTCAAGTCTCACTGACTTGGAGCTGAGCTTTCTCCTGCTGAAGGCCAATTAGAAATAAAGAGAATTAAAGTGATATGTTTATCAAAGCCTTCTGCACTGTAAGTTCTATTGGCATAAATTACAAAAATCAGAATTATAAGTCAGGAGGATGATCAGCAATTTTCTAGTCTATGTATATTGGACCATTAGTAATCATGTATCAACCTTTGTGTATGAATTTGGAATTAAATGACTCTTCTAAAGAACAGAGGAATGAACAATTGGGAGTTATACTGGAGGAAAAATAAATTGTAAGAAAGATTATTTTCTAGGAAATGATTAATGCATAGATAAGAGGGAAAGGAGAGATCTCATCCCCCATAATTAGAATCAAGGGTAGACCATCCTTGAAGGTCAAGAATGTATCCTCCTCTGAGTGGTGGAGCTAAGAGAAGACTCTTGGTGGAAGAGAATTTCAGTGGCACAATGCAATATGTTGGGTTCCATTATAAAGCCTGATAAATGCTATGATGATATGGGAGGACCACTGCTGAGTTAAAGAATGGCAATGATAACATATCAAAAACAAAAGATAGAAATCTCCCAGTGTACATGTGCTGGGAAGCTGATTTGTTTTATTCCCTACTTCTCTTTCAGAACTCAGTCAAATTAGCCTTGGAGGTATATGAGCTGCAACTGTAAGAATGTTGTGATACATGGGATACTGAGTGAGATATGATGGATATATGTCATATACATGTTGTTATGTGGAGGAATACTGAATTATAACTCTCACTCCAACAGCCTTACTTCTTTTTAATAGATCTCCAATATTTAAGACTCTCCTCTTTTGCAGGAAAGATGCAAGAAAGCTATTTTCTTCCATTCTAAGGTAAAACCACATGTTTGCCTGCTTCCACTGTTGCATGCTCCTCACCTGTATCCCATTCCCACCAAATAAAACCAATTGCAGGAGGACACTCACACAGAATTGAAAAGATAGGCGCGACCATGACTTCCCTGGAAGGACTGTGGAAATAAAGTATAAGAGTTATGTCCTCTCCCTTAAAAGATTATTGAATCCCCTTCCCGAACCCAACCACTCAGTAGAGATCCCAAGTTATAAGAAAGATCAAACCGTGTCTAGACAGACTGCTATTGCTGGGGTATCCCAGGGGCTGGAGTTACGTAGCCCTGAACAGGCAATGCTGTGAGGAAGTACAATGCCCAAGTCTGGTTGGGCCATAGATAAATGATAACTACAACTAAGCTTGTCATTGTGATCCTGAGAGCACACATACCTTGGAGATGAGCTCATCATGTTTGGCCAAGTGTGCCCTGCAGTGGACACAGCTGTAAGTCCGGTGGCACCGGGGCAGGTAACTGCGGAAAGTTTTGGTGGGGAGACAGGCGGCTGGCGGCACTGGCTCACAGCTGGGCATGACAGGCTGGAGAGCAATGCCTTGTCGAGGTGGGGGAGCTGGTGCCGTGCAGCCCCCACACAAGCGATCACAAGTGAAGCAGCGAAGCAGGTTGGCTAGAGCCGTTTTTCAAAAAAATAAAGTTTGGGGGGGCTGCACTGCCAGGGCCCCCCCAGATGAGAACCAGACCGAAAGGGGAGACACCTATTGAAAGAAAAGGGGAAGAAATAAGCAAAGGAGCAATGCACAGAAATTTGCCTTCCTGTGCCGTCATTCGTGTTCAAAATGGGCATTAAAGTTGAGGGGGCACCCAACAAAACTGCATCAAGTGATTTGGGTTGGCCTAATGGAAATCCCCAAGTCACATTATTGTTCTATGAGATCCGTTTCATGAATTTTTTTCAAGGTGAAGAAAACTACAAAAATGTATTTAGATTTCTTTTCTCCCCAGTCCAAGAACCTTACAACAGATGCTCAACTGCCATAAAATGATGAACTATTTTCCTGTCAAGGACTGTAAAAACAATACAGTATACTTTTTTTTTACATACTGTGCAAACTTCTACAAGTCACTAAGTTATTCTTAGGTGTGCTTAATACTGTATATTTGGGTTGTACCAGATCCCTTACCTGAATTAAAAGCATTATTCTTTTCATTTTAATTGCCCAGTTGATCTAGAGACAGCTTTTCCGTTTGTTTTGTCCTTTACCACACTAACACTCGTGTGCTGTTAGACATTATGTCACATAACCCCGTATCATCATCAGAGTCATGATGTTGAGATGGGCAGCCATATAAATTGAAGTAAGTTCTTGTCATACATAAAAATAAGACCTGCCAAAAGCCATCAAGCACTCACTGAGTAACATTTCATCGCATTGTTTCTTGCATGACAACCCAACGTTCAGTTTAATTACTGTAATGTACAGCCCTCACTCTTAAAGGTCTTCTGAGTAGCTGCTAGCAATAGCTGTTGATAATGCATCTTTTCCCCACACATTCCAACTTACTAAATGTTCCCTCCCTCCATAATCTGTGTTTGTGAAAGTCCTCTTCCAGGGACTCAGTATTATGGTTCACCGAGCACGTTCATTCAAAGTCACCTACTCCCCAGTTCTGACGGCTCCCAACCCCGTGAGCTCGCTGCCTGCCGATAGGAAACAGGCATGACACCTCAGAAGCTGACTTTTCAGGAGCCCCACGTATGCGCGTTTGTCCCCGTGTTATTCGCGATCCCAATTCCGTCCCGCAGCGAATCACACGTGGGGGTCAAGTCTGTCAGCAGCTTCCTAACCGCTCGGATTTTGACTAATGCAGTAAAAATCATTTTGCTACACCCCGTACAACTTGTATTGCGTCGATTTTCATTCTCCCCCATCCCCGTCCGCTTCCTTCTCCCTAGAAGGAGCAATGAACGGAGGGGAGAGAAGAAATGGGGAGGGGGCGAGAAAATAAGTGAAGTGGGAGGAGCCCGAAGACAAACCGCGTTAATCACCGCAGAGTCTGACTCACGTGGCTGCCTGCGCGGAAAGAAAATAAAGGCGGCGTGGGGAAGTTCCCCGCGGGACTTGGTCCTGGAGGGGATGTTGGCGAAAGGATGGACGGACGGGCCGGGTCGGGTTTCGGCTTTTTCGCTGCCCAGTGAAAGATGGCTCTTAGGCCAGGCGAGGGGACCGCCAGGCGCCGCGGGAGGGGAGGGAAAGTTTCGGCGGCGGCGGCGGCGACGCCTGCTCTGCCCTCTTCGCTGCTCACCTTGAGACCTGCTCCCTGGGGGATTCTCTCCGCCCCTGCCTGTTCCGGCTGTCGCTCTGCGCGGGGTCGTACCAAGGGGACAGCCGCTTCAGGGCAGCCCAAGGGCTGTTTTTGTGCACCGTCTGTAGCCGAATGTGGCGGTGTGTTGTGGAACCGCATCATAACATTGTGAGTCATCCATCCATCCCTCCTCCTCCTCCTCCTCCTCTTCCCCCCCTTCAGTCTCCCGCTACGTCAGAGCGGGGTCGGAGACACGGATCACGGAGGGAGGGGACAAGCTGGAGTCACCCCGACAGGGACGCTGGGTGTAGAGGGCGCCCCGGCAGGGCACGCGGCACTCTGGGGCAGAAAGGGAGTGGGGGAAGGGGCGGCTGAGAGAGGGCGGAGGGGGAGCCCTGGCAGGGAGAGTGGCGCGCAGGGATCACTCTCCCCTCCATTGCTGCCTGGGGCAAACTCTGACGCAGGGAGAGAGACGCAGCGTAAGGGTCACCGCCGGCTGGAAATCTGCAATCTCGCTTTTCGAGGCGCTTCATCCAGATCGACCCCCGACCCCAACGTGTCCCGTCCTTCAGGAAATGCTTCCAGGACCCCCACTGCCTCCTTCTCTGGCACATGTGATACTTCAGCATATGAAAGCCCGAAGCCCCAGAATTTGGCACTCCTCGGCTTCGAATTCCTACCAGCCTCGCCATTGCTCAACCCTTCTCTCTTGTCCTCCAAACTGACGTCCCATAATGGCTAGCTTCGCAGCTTTATGATATCCCAAAGGAAAACATATTTTCCAAACCAATGTGGACTTGGAGTTCAAAAATAAATAATTGCTTGGGTATATGATTTTGGCCCCATAAAACCACACAGGAGTTTAGGTGTTGATATCTATAGGCACTGAATTGCAATCCTTTAGTATGCAATTAAGCAGCAGAAAGAAAAATCTGATCCCTTTACAGAGATTAACAAGCCTTCCTAAACTTATCAATAAATACAGTATATACAAACAAACAAACACACACCCAAGCTTGCTTTCATGCAAGCATGAACTACATTACTGAGACACAAAATAATAAACAGAGTCATACTTTCCCCAGGAAATGATATAACTGTGGAGAGCCAGTTTGATCTAGTGGTTAAGGCACCAGGCTAGAAAGCAGGAGTCTGGGTTCCAGTCCCACCTTAGGCATGAAAGCCGGCTGGGTGACTTTGGGCCAGTCCCTCTGTCTCAGCCCAACTCACCTCAGGGGGTTGGGGAAAATAGGAGGAGGAAGGAGTGTTAGGTATGTTCTCTGCCTTGAGTTATGTATAAAAAATAACACAGGCAGGATAAAAAAGATCTTAACCAACCAACTCATGTTGGCTTACATTTATGCAGGTTCTAGAATAGTACAGAATTCATCATATGGGTCTTCAGCACAGGCTTTGCATTCATGATTGTTGTAAGGGCTTCTACAATCAGCAAGTCCGTCCCCCATATGCATTGCTCATTAGTTCTGACCAATTGCTTGCATATGCTTGTCTTGAGAGGCTACCATTATGTCTGGCATTAAAAATCATGACAGCCCATCTTGGAACCAATAAGAGTTTATTAGAAATCTTGATGGCCCCAGGCTGAAACTCATGTAAGTAGGCCTAATCCTAAATTGCTATGCTAGATGATAATATTCTAGGATTATCCTATTATTCACTAAATTGCAGACAGCTCAGTCTTTCCTTCTGATTTTGAGACTGAAAGGAAATGTGCACATTTTGAACCTTTGCCATACTGCTATTGAACTGTTATTACATTTTATAACTTGACTAGCATACACCATGCTATTTTCATTAGTATTAACTTCTAGTTAGTAATTCACATTTAGAAGACAACGGAATAGAAGAAAACATTCCTTTGGGAATAGATTGATATTACAGTTAAATCACTAGCCCAATATTTAGACTGCTATTCCAAGTTGTTTCGTTTTTTTTTCTCTTTCAATGGCCTTCATCGCTCATGCTGGACATAGAAACAACTGGAAGCTGTTTATCATACCATCCACCCTTCATGTCGACAGGAACAACTATCTCTGACATTGGCAAGTGTTTCAAAGATGACTTCATTTTTGCTGGATATAATGGGGTTGTAACAAAGGAATCTCTTGTATTGTCTTATACTTTGTTTCTCTGCTTCCCTCCTAAACATTTGCTTTTTTAACTCCAGCAACCTCTCTGGTCTATTTCAACTTAGCCGACAGTCAAAGCGGCCTCTCCCATGCTTGTCACAAGGGCTTTTTTACCCGGTTGTCTGAGTGGAACATGTTCCCCTACTACAATCATGTCAGGGATCATTAAGAAAAGAACTAAAATGATAATAGAAATGTCTTTACACATATGAGTGACTGCAATCACTCACTGACTATAGTTTACATTTCTAGTCACCACACTTTAAAAGAGTAATGCAGAATTGGAAAAGGTGCAGAATAAGACAGCTACAATGATCTAAGAACAGTTTTCCTGAGGGAAGAAATAACATTTGGGGGTTTTCAATCTAAAAGAAAGATGAATAAGGGAAAATATAAGACATTATTTTATATGGTTTTTAGATAGATAGATAGATAGATAGATAGATAGATAGATAGATAGTTAGTTTATACACAGAAAGCCAAACATCAAAAGGAGTCTAATAGATTAACAGGTTTTATTAAAAAGGATAAGCTTTGGTGAGCTGCTGTTTACTTCATCAAAATGGATACATAGAATGGAGAAGATGGACAAGGAGGAGGACTAAATTGGTGACTAAAGCGGAAGATGGGAATTAGTTAAAAATAAGATTTTGAGCAAGATGAAAACTGCAACTTCAAGAAGTAATGATGCTAAATTTCATGGCATTAAAATGTAACTAGACAGATTCATGAAGGATAAGGCTATGAGTGGCTACCATTCATGACTAGTACTACAGAAATACTGAATGCTGATCGCCATCCAACATGAATCAAAGGGCACTACTATGCAGATGTCAAGTGCGGGCTTCCCAGAAACATTTGGGTGGCTACTGGAGGGATAGAATGAACAAAATAGAGAGGATTTCATTTAATCCAACAGGACAGTTGCAGCTAAATCTGGAAATGAAGCAAAATAACTTTCAAAAGGGATATTAGTCAATTTTGAAAAAAACATTCTATAATCATATTCCCATTTCCACACTAATAGCCTCCCCCTACCCTTACTCAACAGGAACCTTGCTGTCCCTATTGCCAATTTCCATTCTGTCTCTATTACAGGTAGTCCTCATTTAGCAACTGCCTCGTGCAGCAACCATTCACAATTACAGTGGTGATAAAAAAGTAACTTTGTGACCAGTCCTTGCATTTATGACCTTCACAGCACACCTATAACAATGCAGGTAAAGACATTATCTCATTCATGCATTGGGCCAAGATGAAAGTAACAGCCAAGCTATATATCACCAGCATGTTGATGTCATGGTTAGATCTAAATGAGGACTTGGCATAAGACTGCAATCTTATGCTCACTAACTTGTAATTCCCATTACATTCAATATAGCTTACTTATGAGTGAACATCAGATTCTGCTTTAAGTGGTATCCTTGTGGCATCTTATGGCCTCTGTGCTACTATTGATGCCAAACACAACTCTAAAAGGTTCTGCTGTGGAGTACAACTGCAACAGAATAAAAATTTGGAAACTCCTTACTGGACAGTTACTTGCATTTTGCACATTTTTTCTACTGATTCACTGTAGAATAGAAAGCAGCAGGTAGAGTCTCTTTTAGTACTGAGAACTTGAAAGTTCAGCAGCTCTTTCCTTCAGATACACAGCTAGTCATAATGTAGCAATACAGAGAAATAAGTATGCTTTTTGCAAGGGTCAAACCACCAAGTAATATTAAGCAGAGGAGACTACTGTCTATAGAAGCATGGAGTTAGAAACATTATGTCTTTTGAAGAAATATCACATTAAAATACCCCACATATAAAGGAGTCAATAATGCATTTATTTATGGGTAATAATATGAAAATAGTGGTTGGTGGCACATTTAAATTCAGAAACCCTTTTGCATGGTATCAACATTTTGCAGTTCATGAAATCTTATGCCACAATAAATCTGACTATGACATTTCAGAAGACTGTGCATGTTTCTGTTTGTTGTACTAACTTAATTTCATCACTGGATAATCAAAGAACATATTATTTGCTATCAAAAGTAACATCAATTTTTCACGGTCTAAAGGATTTAAATGCTTAGAATTAGCGTTGTTATACAATGAGGCCATGAGATCTGAACCCTGAGTGGCAGTGATTAAAGCAGAGGTACCCCAGTTTGGCTCTGGAGATAAATACTGTACTAATACGAGCTTCTGGTATGGCGAAAAAAGCATATCTTAGTTCATCAGTGTATTAAAATATCTAAGCAAGTGATATCCTGAAGTGTTCTTTGTGGCGTTGACCAGAAAAGAGAGAGAGAGAAATAGGCTGGCTGTCTCTGTTATCCTAATCGTTTGGCGTCAAGAAACTACATTTCCCAGGAGAAGGCGAACAGGATTTCCTCACTCGCCTTTTCATTCGTATGCACGGATAAACTACATTTCCCTTGTGCCACTGGGCGAGGAGGCGGTCTTGAAACAAGCGGATGCACGTGACTGCCTAATTGCCATGGTTCCATCACTTCCGGAGCAACAGACATTTCCGTTGCCTAGTCCGATTGAGGACTAGCGCGGTTGGATCCCTGTGGATTTAATAGGTGGGTGGCTTTCTACCCGGCTTCTTCACGGCTCTGACTCCGTTGCTATAGGGGTGCTCAGTGTTTAAGCCGTGTCGTCTACCGGGTGGCTTCTTTCTTTCTGGGGAACGTTTCATTCTTGGTCCTGCCTTAGTCTCGCTTTTTCTCGTATGTTGTTTTGGTAGTCGCCGAAATGATGGGATGGATATCGGCATCCTTTTGGGAGAGGAGTCTCTTAGCTTTTGTCAGCTCACACTATAAATCCTTAACTTTTTTCAGTGATTGTGTTTATGATTGATTGATTACGTGCCATCAAGTCGTTGTCGACTCGTAGCGACTACATAGATAGATTTTCTCCGTGAGTTTTTATGATGCTGAGGCAATAATCATGTGACTGACTAGAACTAACGTACGGCTCAACAGTTTTCATCTCCTGGACCAAATCTGACCTTTAGCTGCGTGGCAAACCCCTGGTCAATGTCGAAAAGCTAAGCATGATCGCTCTTGATGAGGACTTGGATGGGAGACCACTACAAAATCCCAATGTTGTAATAGGGACTGCATCCTGGAAGACTGCAGTAGGAAACTGTTTCTGCATTTTTGTCAGCAAGAGACTTTAACTGCAGCCTCAGAAACTAGAGCTGTACTTTGAAAAGAGCAGCTGTCCGATTGTAACATACGCCCACAGTGTCTCTAGAGAGTTTCTTTTAATAAAAATAGTAATAATAATATATTAAACTTGTATGCAAGTTTTCAATACACAGTCTCCCTTTTACCATGTGCTACAGAAAGAAAGAGGAATTAATGTTTTGTTTTTGTTCATGTGGTAATAACATTAGAAGGAGTAGCATAATGAAACAATCAAAGTGGTTTAGGCCAACATCATGGCCACCAGAGAAAATAGTTGGTCTCTCTGGGAAAATTTCCTATGTATTTCCAACTATATTCAGTTATCCCAAATCTCTCCAAACTGGATTCTCTTAGCTGTTTGGGACTAAAGTTCCCATGAGTTTTAACCAGCATCATCAGTATCTGGTACTGATGAGAGTTGTAATCCAACATACAAAGAGAGATCCAAGTTAGGAACAGTAAGTTAGATCTTAAATATGAACTCAAAATTGTTCATCTCTTGGAGGATATATTTAAGGGAGGAAACCTTAAAACCACGGTTTTATATAAAAGAGATTTTGAAAGAATCTTTAATATGTCTGAATGAGACCCAACAACAAATGTTTTAAAAATGATTTGTTAAAGTATGTTTTGTCCTCAGAATTTGTGAATAAAACAAGATGGCAGAGGAAACTGGAGATGAAAAGAAACTGGTTGCCAAGTTTGAGCTGGAGAGAGAGACTGAGCTCCGCTTTGAAGTTGAGGCCTCACAAACTGTCCAGCTGGAACTTATGACAGGCATGGCTGAAATCTTTGGAACTGAGCTGACACGAAACAAGAAATTCACCTTTGATGCTGGTGCTAAAGTTGCTGTGTTTACCTGGCATGGCTGTTCTGTGCAACTGACTGGTCGGACTGAAGTAGCCTATATCTCCAAAGATACGCCCATGCTTCTGTACCTCAATACCCACACAGCTCTGGAGCAGATGCGGTGGCAGGCTGAGCGTGAAGATGAGCGGGGACCTCGGGTGATGGTGGTGGGCCCCACAGATGTAGGCAAGTCAACAGTCTGCCGCCTGTTATTGAATTATGCTGTGCGTCTTGGACGCCGGCCCACTTTTGTGGAGCTGGATGTAGGCCAGGGCTCAATTTCAATCCCAGGCACTATGGGAGCACTCTATATTGAGCGACCTGCAGATGTTGAAGAAGGATTCTCAGTTCAAGCCCCCCTGGTTTATCATTTTGGGTCCACCACCCCTGGCACAAACATCAAACTCTATAACAAAGTAAGTACCATATGTTTGAAGTAAGGTGTGATATGGTGAATCTCTGCATAAACTTTGGCTCCATAAATGATCTCAGAATAGAATTTTGGGGTAGAAATTTTAGGCATCATTTTTAATTGCACCATTGTTTGGTTTCTTTGGACCTTTATGGAAGAGCTTTCTGTGTTTTCATTAAATGGAGAAAAGATATGATAATTATAAATAAAACCTCTTCATTCCCTTGATTACCAAAGAGTATGTATAAACAAGGGATGACTATAGCCATTTGCTCCAATTATGAACTCCATTTGGACTGTGATTGGCCACTATCAGAGAAGTAGTCTGTGCTAACATACTATGTCCTTATGAGAGGGAAATTACCATGATGAGTTGTTTACCATATAAAACTCACTCATAGAGGAGGAAGGAGTAGAGCTTCTCTTTCTTGAATTTTGGAGCTGATGAGTAGAAACTATTTAGATAATTATTAAGGTTTTGAAAAGGTATGAAAACTCATTGCAGGATCTTTGACACTTTGACTACTGTATTTTGTACAATGATATTAAAAAACAATAGATTGTTCAGGCATGCTATAGTAAACATAGCTGTTGCAGTTTGTTAACTGTGACTTATGGTTTAGTGTGTTGTATAAACACAGCATGCATCTGTTGAGAATAGAGCCAGGTAAAAGCAGTCCTGTTAATCCATAATCAATGTTTATTTAACATTAATCATGTTAATATGGTTCATCAAACTGTGATTAACTGGAAATCTGATTTTGGATAGACTAGCATCATTGATTTGATTTGGATAGTTATAACAAGACTGAGCTGACCGTGGATACATAATTTCATCATTATGTAAAAGATAATGATTTGGAGAATCAGACAGAAAAGCAAAATATTGCTAAATTGGATACAGAAATTTACTTAGAAGTAATATATGTAAGACAATTAATTAATTTTTTGTCTTGGATAAGATACATATCTCTGATGAAGGGAAATCTTGTAATTTCCCTATTTCCTAGAACTATTCTACATGGGATTTATTTTATTTATTTATTTAAGCAATTTATATGGCCATCCAACTCACTCGCGGTGACTCTGGGCGGCTTACAGGAATAAAAATCCCAAGTACAAAACCCCCCACCCCCCTGGCGACAGCAACTCATGCACAAAAATAGCAGCAAAACACAGAAAACTCTAACTTTGCTGCTGTCTAGCGGTCACCCAAATTTCTGCTGCTGAAATCTGGCAGACCCTATTTTCTTTTTAAGCATAGTGATTATAACTTTCAAAATACCAAGCAAAAGAAAGGGTTTTTTTAGAGTAGTCTGTTTGACCCATTACCAGACTATTTATTCATAAATGTATATTCACTTCATTCAAAGAGACTCTAAGCAGTATATAGAAGCAAAACTTAGGGAGTCTTCACAGTTTTTGCAGAATTCTGTCTCTGATGCATAATCAGTGTTTTACAGAAGTTTCCTAATACATAATTGATAAAACCAGATCATGTTGTACAGTACACTAGGTGTAATAAATAAGAATAAAACAACTTTTTTAAATAAAAGGATAAATAATAACTAACTAAAGATAAAAGGGAGGAGGGTAGTTGAATTCTTGAGCATGTATTTTGCATCTCTGGAATGGAGAGTTCAGAGTTAATCCCATGGTTATCACATAAACTCTTCTGAATATCTGTTTAAAGAGGTGGCTTTTTTTTTTTTTTTTTTTTGGAATTAATGGGAAAAATCTGACATCAGGAGCAACAGGAAACAAACCTGCCAGATCTGCATTGCAAAAGTCCAGTCAACCACTAGATGGCAACAAAAGACTGAATTTTCTGTACAGTATCTCTTTGCTTTCATCTAATATTTGTTCATCTTAAATGGAGTAGTGCCACCACCTATTAGGAAAAAAACTAGAGAATTGAAGTACCTTATTCAAAACAAAAATGTTACTACTTGTCTTCCTAAATTACTTCAAAATACATTTCAGTATCTAATTAAGCTTTTCTGTCTTTGATCTCTTCAGCCTAAATGTCTTCCCATTTTATAAGTGATGCTATGCTTGCCTACGCTCATGTATATTTTGAAGTTTATAAAGTGAGTCAACCTTTTGCTTGTTGTGAAGGTTTTTATCAACACATCAAGACTATTTGCATTTATGTCTTCCCTTCTTTTATCCAAAATCTTCAGAACAACATTACTCTATATTACAATCCTTTACAATTGTAGGTTAAGTCTTGCTATATTCAGGATAAAGAGGTTTAGGAATGCAGTCTTGGTGGGCCTGAATAGTATATCAGGATGAGCAGTAGTGATTTATCCAAGATTACATAATGAATAGAGATTTGAAATATGAGTAGTGTTTTCAGTAGCAACTATTTTGAACTGTTAAGAAGAAAGAAAGGGTTATAACATAATGGGAAAGTATTTATTTTGGCTCATGAGTTATAGTCTTTGGCTAAAGTATTGGCTGAAGAAACCAAATTAGGCTCTAATGGGCTATGGTGACAAATTAACAGTCTTTGCCTAAGGCAGTCTCATATCTTTATAAAACTCCCCCTTTAAAAATGAATCACTGACAAACAGGTATGAATTTTCTATGGGCTGAGGCTTCCAAAAAGGGCCAGCTTCACTTTTTCTTTTCTTTTCTTATTTTTTTATAGATCACATCTCGCTTGGCTGATGTGTTTAATCAGCGCTGTGAGGTGAACCGCAGAGCTTCAATCAGTGGCTGTATCATCAATACTTGTGGCTGGGTGAAGGGGTCTGGATATCAGGCACTTGTACATGCTGCTTCTGCTTTTGAAGTTGATGTTGTTGTAGTGTTGGATCAGGAACGCCTCTACAACGAACTGAAGCGAGACCTGCCTCACTTTGTTCGGACTGTGCTGCTTCCGAAATCAGGTGGAGTAGTGGAGCGCTCTAAAGATTTCCGGCGGGAGTTTCGTGATGATCGCATACGTGAATACTTCTATGGCTTCCGAGGATGCTTCTATCCACATGCTTTTGATGTCAAGTTCTCTGATGTTAAGATATATAAAGTGGGAGCTCCCACCATCCCTGACTCGTGTCTGCCTCTGGGCATGTCGCAGGAAGACAATCAACTCAAGTTAGTACCAGTTACACCCGGCCGTGACATGGTTCACCACCTATTAAGTGTTAGTACTGCTGATGGCACTGATGAGAACATCTCTGAGACCAGTGTGGCTGGTTTCATTGTGGTAACTGGAGTAGATCTGGAACGCCAGGTGTTCACAGTGCTTTCACCAGCACCTCGCCCATTGCCAAAGAATTTCCTGCTCATCATGGACATTCGTTTCATGGATCTCAAGTAATGTCCAGACTGGAGGAACTCCACCAGGTCCTGGTAGCTCCTTTACAAATAAAATTACAATCCTAAATGGAATAATTGCCATACAGAATAGAGCTGACAGAAAATAGGAATAAGAAGTTAGTACTGTACAAGTTGAAAGAAAAAAAAATCCTATTTTTTATCAGCCATTAGAAAGAATTCTTGAGCATGATGCTGAGAAGATTCATAGATTTTGGCTCATGAACATCTATAATAGATAAAAGAATTGTGGGCTAGCCAGCTACTTGGTTTGTGTTTCCCTTTGGATCTCTTTTCCTCTATGTTTTCATTCTTCAAAACTGGGATTCTGCCCAACATGGGCATCCATGGGCATCCATCCAAAATGTGAAAGCATGGAAGTAGTTAAGGATGTACAGTCTGAGTGATCCCTCTATCCCTGAACTCCCCATATTTATGGAGAATATCTGAAGAATACATATATTTGCATTCTGCTGGCATAGTTACAGAATTCTACAGGATTAGGTACTTTAATTGCACTGAGGTTCCAATTCTTAAGAACTATAATTGTGGTTTAAATTAAGTTATTCTCCATCGTTTTGAGGAGGTTGGAGCAGAGTTTGTGATCCCAGTTCCTTTTACATTACAGATCTTTTTTAAGCCTGAAGCTATTGTCTTTCAGTAAATTCCCAAAATGTGAGTAGTTTCATATTTGTGTCCCTGTCTGTGTAACACTGTGATTTCTAGGGCCTACAAGAATTGAATTTAGAAAAGAAATCTTGCAATCTTGCAAATTATTTTGCATTTGCACTAGGGTTTTATAATAGAGAACATAACTTTTAAATGCAAGAAACATGAGAATACAGATTTCACATTGTCCATGTAGCCAAGATACTCCCATTTGTCCCTTTCTTGATAGTAACAAAAATCCTGTCATCAGATGACCCAGAAGGATTCCCTACTGATCCACTGGTAATTCTTATTTACTGAACTTCAGCAGCATCTTTAAAACAAGTTTTAACAAAATGCTGGTTCTTCCGAAATCTATAGAGTAACACTCCTCTCAATAGACAAAACTTGCTATTCTTCTCTGTTGGCCAAGATAACTTTATTTAGCCACCCAGGCAGGAGTGAAATCCAACAAATAAACAACAACAACCTTGGGGAGGGTTGCAGTCTCCTCTACTAAAATACCATTATCTCAACAGCACACTTCTATTTAAGGATACTTTTACTCAGTAGTCTCTCACTAGATTTGATGATATCAAGAGTGATTGCAGTGCAGTAATGACTGTTGTAACACTTTGCTATGTTATAGAAACATTTAAAACATAATCATTAAACTGGTTTGACTTTAATCCAGCTTGACTTTTAAGGTACATCAATATTTTCCTGTAATCCAAATGGCACTATGGAGTTGTATGGAACCACACCCTGTAAACAAGATTGCTTTTCATTCCTCACATCTTGATCACAATCACTTACAAAGTATGAAGATGGAGTGAATTCTCCTGCTGAAGGGTTTAGTCCAGAACTCCACATGGATTCTGATACTGGTTCTTTTTCTGTACAATGCTTTTTAGTCCTACTGCTAATAGGATTGTGTTGAACACTCATTCAGATGATAAAATAAATTTAGAGTTTCAACATAACTGTGTTGAATTTAGGTGAAGCCTTCCTTGTCTTCCTGTTGTACTCTGCACTGGTAGATGTTCAGAGATATTCATCCAGTTGATTCAAAATAATATGCACCACTGGTTCCCATCAGCCAGCAAGCTTTTGGGTTTTTGGAGACTGAAGTTACATATTAGAATTCTATCCCTGAATTCAATTGTGAATCTAAGTATTTTAGCATCCTATTGTCTTCCATTAGTTTGCTGATGCTTTTCACATGTTAAATGGCTAACTTGTAGGCATACTGTAATGCAATCGGTACTTTTTAAGTCTTCACACATTGTTGATGAGTTACCTCATTTAGTCCTAGAGGTTTTGTCCCAAAGTATAAATCAACTGGTAAAAATGACTGGCTTCCAAGCATTAAAAAGAAGGGGATACCTCTGTACTGTCATTCCTAGTACAATTATATTCATACACAAATGGTTTTATATATTACATATATGTGTTATACAGTGGTACCTCGGGTTACGAACGCCCCTCCTTATGAATTTTTCGCAATACGACCAGCTCCGGCCCCAAAAATTTACCTCGCTGTGCGACCTCCGCCTCGAGCCACGAACCGGATCTGTGGCCATTTGCCCTGCTGCCACGCGGTCACGGCTTCCTGTGGGCGAGATCGCGGTAGCAAGGAGATGTTCCGTGAGGCTTGTGGTGTGTTTTGTGGCATTTGGAAGGTTTTTGGTGTGCTTGTCAGCATGGCTCCAAAGAAAATGCAGAGCGGGCTTGGCAAGAATAAGGCTTTGAAGAAGAAAGTGACGATCGAACTGAAGAAGGAGATTATAGAAAAGCACGATCGTGGTGTTCGTGTGACTGATCTGGCCTCGGAGTACAAGATGGCGAAGTCGACCATCTCGACTATTTTGAAGAATAAAGATGCCATCAAAGGAGCTGATGTGGCAAAAGGAGTAACGATGTTAACGAGGAAGAGGACACAAGTGCTGGAAGAGGTGGAAAAGCTGTTAGTGTGGCTGAATGAGAAACAGCTGGCAGGTGATAGCGTGAGTGAAGCTATCATCTGTGAAAAAGCCAGGAAACTGCACAGTGATTTACTGCAAAAAAACCCCTCTACCAGCGCAGCAAGTGAGGAATTTAAAGCCAGCAGAGGCTGGTTTGAGAAATTCCGCAGGAGAAGTGGCATCCACAGTGTGGCAAGACATGGAGAGGCTTCCAGTTCTGATAAGGCTGCTGCAGAAGCCTACAAGGAAGAATTTGAGGACTTCATGAAGGCAGAAGGATACATCGCTCAGCAAGTGTTCAACTGCAGCGAGACAGGGCTCTTCTGGAAGAAGATGCCAAACAGAAACTACATCACACAGGAGGAAAAGGCACTGCCAGGGCACAAGCCCATGAAGGACAGATTGACCCTTTTGCTGTGTGCGAACGCAAGCGGCGACCTGAAGATTAAGCCTCTACTGGTGTACCATTCCCAGACCCCTCGTGTGTTCAGGGAACACAATGTGAACAAGGCCAGACTGCCTGTCATGTGGAGGGCCAATGCGAGAGCGTGGGTCACAAGGCAGTTGTTCATGGAATGGCTGCACGAGGTGTTCGCACCCAGCGTTAAAAAATAACTTTTGGACAACCAGCTGCCTGAAAGGTGCCTTCTTCTGATGGACAATGCCCCGGCACACCCTTCAGCCTTGGTGGATGATATGGACGTCGAATACGACTTCATAAAGGTCAAGTTCCTCCCCCCCAACACGACACCTCTTCTGCAGCCCATGGACCAGCAAGTGATCTGCAACTTTAAGAAGCTCTACACAAAGGTGCTCTTCACCAGGTGTTTCAATGTCACTGAGGAAACATCCTTGACTCTGACAGAATTTTGGAAGAAACATTTCAATGTCCTCCACTGCATCAGCCTCATTGACAAAGCCTGGGAAGATGTCACCTGCCAGACCTTAAACTCAGCCTAGAGGAAACTGTGGCCAGAATGTGTCACTGAACGTGACTGTGAAGGGTCTGATGCAGAGGTAGTGGAGGAGATTGTGTCCATGGGCAAGAGCATGGGTCTGGTTGTCGATGGTGCAGACATAGAGGAGCTTGTTGAGGACCATGAGGAGGAACTGACCACGGAAGAACTTGCTGAGCTCCAGAGTGAGCAACAGAAAGCGCTTGGTGGGGAGCATTCCACTGAGGAAGAGGAAGACAGGGAGGAGGTTAGCAGTGACGTGATTAAATCCATTATGGAAAAATGGAATGAGTGCCAGGACTTCTTTGAGAAGCACCACCCCAACATAACTGTAACGAACAGAGTGTTGAACATGATGAACAATAACGTGGTCTCTCATTTCCGGAGGGTTATGCAGCACAGGAAAAAACAACTGACTTTAGACAGGTTTTTCCCCAGAACAGCTAAGAGGCAAAGAAGAGAGGAAACCCCTGAAGGAGATCTCCCCGATGTCCCTTTGGAGGGGGACTCTCCCTCCAAACAATAACTGCCTCCCCACCCCATTCTCCCTCTTCATACTGTGCTGTACGTACTTTTTTTCATGTTTTTGTGGTTTAAAAATAAAATGCATGTGTTTCAGAACTGTTTGTATTTACATTGAACCTTATGGGGAAATTTGCCTCGCGTTGCGACCAAATTCGGAGGGTGGATTAGCCGTATTTATATTGAACCTTATGGGGAAATTTGCCTCGCAGTGCGACCAAATTTGGAGGGCAGAACGGATTAACCATATTTACATTGAACCTTATGGGAAAATTTACCTCGCGTTGCGACCAAATCGAGTTGCAATCAGAATCACGGAACGGATTAAGTTCGTAACGCGAGGTACCACTGTATATGTAATCTTGTCTGCTTGTCCAGTGCCTAGAGTCTGATTCAATCTTTCACTTTTGCTTTGAGAGTGGTAAATTGTGGTGTGAGATTGCTGATCTGACAATGCAGTTTGAATTTAGATAGGTGCTTTGCAGATGTCACTACCACCTGTTTCATTCTGTAGAGTTCTGTCAGATTTTGGAGAATATCTGGGCAGTCTTCTCTGCCTGTGTTACTGCTGCTTCTTCCTCTCAGAGTAGTATCTTCAAATACATTTGCTCTGCCTGATCACTACACAATTTCAAGATTGTACAGCAATAACTCTGCAGTCCACTGATACCAGCTGTAATTAGTTTTGCAAATGATAGTATGTATGCAAGTAGGTTATCAGTCATCATTTTATGGGTAGTAAATAGGAAATTATAAATCTTGTCATGGATTACCTACTTAAGGGCCTGAAATTACATTTAAGGGCTTGGTAACTGTATTTCCTATGACTCGGTCTTCTACTAACAGAAGCTGCAACACAAAGTATTCTGTTTGCTCTTGAAACAAGGCTGCTCCTGGCTAGTAGTCCTGGCATTTATGTGTAAAATATACAGTATGGCAACTTCCAGTCTGCAAGTTCCAAGATTGGTGCAGTGGTCAATTTGTTTTAAAACTTCAAAAGCCTCATAACATGCTGAATTCCTCCTTCCTTTAGGACACCGTCTTCCATTCCACCAAATCTATTCTCAATTATCAGATAGAAGGCTGTTTAAACGTTTTGCAATAACCAAGTACTTTTAAATGGAACATAAGTAAACCACTACAATGGGTCATACTAGAAACCCTGCCAATCCCAGGGTTTCCCAGAAAATCATGTACTACAAAAACCTGGATACTTCCTTATTATTCTTCCATATTCTCCAAAGACCATTAGGGATATGAAATACATAGAATAACATTTCTTCTTTCCTCTTATTCTTTGCAAGTTATTAATTGCACCATATATTTCTTCATCTCTCCATTTGTCGGTAGTTGCATCTCTAAAGATAAACTTTATTGAGCAAAATAGTTTTCTGAAAACATCTATTACAACAGTAGTTCACTTCATACCCGCATGTTGTGTACCAATTTTGTAATTCTATGGGATCTAAAGCATGCAAGAACTGAATTTGCAAAATAAATCTAACAGTCATTAACTTTACAATTACATTTTAACATCTGCTCCTATTAAAACAATATTCTCCCTAAGCCAAGATCATTTAGCCATACCTTTGGCCTAAACTAACTATAACTCGATGGAAGTTATATCTATAGATAATTACTACCTACAAATATACACAAATCTACATCTACAAATATATAGATGTAGATACATACTAGACAAAATGTAATGAACAGCATTTTCAATATAGCAGGGTACAGCATGTTAGGCTAAAAGGCCATTTCTGAACCTTGAATCTGGGGACCTACTGTATCCCCTTAATCTCCAGACACCTCTATTGTGTTCAATATGTCTCTGATGTGAATGGACTTGGAACCTATTTTCTAACAAATGAAAAGGGAGACCAGAATCCCCACCCCCTGAAAATAGGAATGCTCCTCTCTGACGCAGGAGAAACACAATGCAATAGTAATGGTGAATGGTATAAAGAGACAATCTGAGCCTCTTTATTCTGGAATTAGATACTGTGTTAACAGGAAAATACTTGCTCATGAGCCCATTCAAAAAACTACCTATCCTTCCTTGAAAAACAAAAATACATTAGGAAGTACACATTTCTGTTTGTACTGAGTGGAGGAAGAAAAACCTTGTAGATGCCCTTATAAACCATATATAAGAGAATAGGCCCAAGCTGGTAACAGTTCAGCAAAATTCTCTATAGATGCAGAATCCTTTGAAGAACCTCAAGAAAAATAATTTTACAATGGTTAGGGAGAACCCGGTGACCATTCTGTAGATTTCCTTTCTTGGCTTTCTGTAAGTTTTTTTGGTGCACAGAGAGAAGGAGAGTGCAAGTATTTTAATATTCATAGCTGATTGGAAAGAACTTGCCAAATGATCACGCTTATTAGGATTTTTGGACTAATACTAATTATAATACAGGTTTTCAAAAGTTATACATACAAAATTAAAAACTCTTTGAGTTACAACTATGGGAATACTACCAGAGGCCACATGTATTTCTTTTCATTCATACCGGTAGCAGGACTATACAAAATTATCTTGGACATTTTAGAGTCTAGAAACGTGAATTCCATACATATAATGTCCTCTATCAGAAATAAAACTTAAGATTCTGCTCAAGATATTTTAAACAGTTTAATCTGCAGGAGAATATTTTTTGCAATTCTTTAATAAATTTGTATCAAAATACTGTACATCCACAACACAAACATTAAAAACCTTCATAAACTAGAAACAAAATTATATATAGTAATGACAAGTATGCTATCTAAGCTTAAAATCGCAGCACCTTTAAGCAGTTTCTCATGGCGCTATACTGTAGCACTAGCAACAAAATTACATTATTTAATAATAATAAAACATAAAATTACATTAGCAACAAAAATATGAGACTTCACACAGCGACCCATAGTCGTCCGAGTGTAAAATAAAAACGCGAACTCTCTACGATTCCCGCATGGCCACTCTGCACTTCTGTCCCTGCCCTCCTAATCTATCAAACTATTGGTTAGGATGCTTCCAGACGCCTAACGTCACTCACACGCATGCGTATAGCTCTAATTTCTAGCTCTAACTTTTCAGCTTTTTCCTTGAGTCGTGATTTATAGTGGTGCGGTTCCACCCCTTTACGCAAACGAATCCGTTCTCGCTTTTCGCCTATACGTAGCTTCTTGCGCATGTCCGCAGGAGTGCGCAAGGAAAGCAAAAAGGGGTGTAGCGAGAGGGTGACTGCGCGCGCGCCTGCGGGCAGCAACCTGACCAACCGGCGAGCCCGAGCGGGTTTGAGAATGCGCATGCGCGCCCTACTTCCCGTGCTGGTGTTTCTTGTGACTGCTTGGGCCGACCGACCACTTCGTTTCCCGGAGCGGCAGCCAGGAGCGGCTACCGAAGGGACGGCGCTCGCGGGTAGGTGCCAAGGTTGACGGCAGCAAAGGGAGAGCTTCGTCTCCACTTCAGGGAGTGGCGGGCGTGGAGAGGGGTCCTTCCCCGCCCGTGGGGTGACGGCTCCGTGGGCCTAACGGCTCTCGGCTCTTCCTCGGGATCAAGAAGAGCGAGAGGCGAGGGAGGTTGTTGCTTCCTTTAAGTTCTACTATTTCCTTCTCGTGCTCGGGGCGCGAGTGTAACTTCTGCCTCAGCTAAGCACCCCTGAGGGCCTCTCCCACGAATAAGACACCCCCCTCACACCTCTTTCCCGGTGGTTTCGCTGCTCTTTGTCACGCCCCGAATGGGTTCCGACGCCTCATGCTGCTGCTTCTGAGTTACGAAGGTTCCCCACCCCACTCCGAGTTTTATTGCTAGTCGTAGTTTGCCCTACCGACATAACTCGTGGATGGATAAGTTACTTATCCAAACTTTGCCGATAATCCTCCTCTACTTTCGAGTTCTGTTTCATAAATCTTGGTCCTTACCCAGTAATCTGTTTAAGGCTACACCCCAAGGATAACTTATAGGTATTATTAAGCGTGGAGTTCATAGTTGTAGGCTACATCTGGAGGTGTGTAGTTATTTAGTTGAAAGATAAGAAATTGGCGTTTTGAATTGGGAGTGTATGACCACTATTTATTTAAAAAAAAAAAACAGATTATATTATCTTACAATAATTCTTCCCTAAGCAGTTTAATGTAGGTGCTTGATAAGTAGAGGTGTCTACTATTTGTCAAAATATTTTCATCGCTGATACTTTTATACTCAATTCTGCACACATTCTTCCGTATTTGAACTCAGTTTCAGTTTACTTCCACATAAAAGAAAAATGAATATTTGTTACTTCCAGAGTGTTGTTTGGGAGAACCTTTCTTTATCTTGCATGCTAACAAACTAGCAATATAGACCCCATGTTTTCATTAAGGAGGTCTGCATTCAGTGAAATTTGTTGTGAGAATTTCTTTAGTCACATCGGTAATTGATGAAGACCTTCCTGTAGTAGAGTTTGCTTAAAAAAGCAGCTCAGTAGTTGAAACTAGAGCAGAGTAGATATGCAAAAAATATTGTTGAGAGTTACATTTTGATCTTGAAAAATGAACACATTTTTAACTTAAAGTCTGCTTTTTAGTTCATATTCTATTGATCACTTTTTTCCTGTTTCCAGGTTGCCTACATGTTGTTCTTGTGCACTGCAAGCCTCTTTAGTCTCTCTCTGTTCATTCTTGTTTCTTTTCACTCATGATACTTCATTGTTTTCTTGTCATGCTTTTTGCTTTAGCCCCATAGTCCATGAACTCTTCTTTTGAGTACAGTATTTACATGACTAAGTGCAAATTCTGATTCAGAATTCATATTTATCTGCAGTTTTCCATATTAACATGTCTCTTCATTGGAGTAATCTTTAGAGATTTTTCTGTAATTGCTTTTATCATCTGAGGTAAGATGGGTGCTCTGACAACCTTCTAAGTCTTGATTTCTGTTTATACAGTTCTGTTCCCTAAAGTGTTTTTGCTGCTGACATTTTTATCTTTTTGTGCTAAGATGTTTTAAATTATTTAGCTTTTATTATTAAATTATATTTTTAATGAATTGCCCCTGTATGTAAGAATTTCATCTTGCTTTTGCACACTAGAAGGACAAGATATATTCATATAGTTTATATGTGTGGTACTTAGACTGGGACCAACAGCATTTGTTTATAAAGTGAGCTTTTTGGTCAGGAGAAGTATAGAGTAAAGAAATAGGTTATATTTGTATATCCTTCCCAGCTATCATCCAGTTGTTAGGTGGTCTTGACTCATATAGCACAGAAGGCAGACACAGATAAGGACATTTGCCAGTAAGCTGATTTTTGTAATAAAAAGCCTATGTATGAGGAGAAACTTGTTTTTGCTGTAGATAAGAAAGTGAATAGGTAATAGCAGGTATTCAAGCAATGACATGCTATAGTGGAAGATCTTGATAGCTATTTCTAATGTAGTAATGGAGAAAAATTAGAAGAAAACAAACAAGTAAAAGCTATTTTAAAGCTGTGTTTCGGTGAAATGCTTAACTAAATCGGGGTAGTTCGCATGTAATGCAAGCCCCATAACCTAATCAGTTTATGGTTCAAGAAGGTTGTTTTGGATTAACTAACCTTCCTAGGTTGCAAGAAATAGGAAGGATAGTTAACAGAGTGTTGATACTCCCCTCCTGCTGCTAGTAAAGAGAGGCATGCCTAGAGTGGTTCCACAAAAATGGAACACCTCTAAGTACTCCTTATCTCAGAGCTTTCTCTTTTTCATCTACCATCCCTTTGGCTATCAGAGACAGTTAAAACAGGAGCAGAAAAGGTGTAGGGATGCATAATCTCCCTTCCATTCTACACCAGCCCTAATCAGGCCACCACAGGTTTTTTTTTTCCTTTTTCCTTAGGGAATATAAAGCAGGAAGTGACAGCTTCCCATCCATTTTCCTGATGGCTGGACTTCCTGCAAAGATGGCTGCTCTGCTTCTCATTTGTCTGCCATCATGTTGCTGGAGTAAATGTTTCTCCCAGGGTAGCAGCAAACCAGGTTAGCATTGATGTGTGAATACAGCCTAACTAACTTTTTGGGAGGAGGACTACACCTGCAAGCATCAGTTTATTTTGAATGATGTTTACTACTTCCAGAATTTGTGTTTTTAGATCCTTATAGTAAGTAAACTACCCAGATGAATCTGTTACCACTGCCATTCTCAGCTAACACAAATTGTGGATAAGCCTTTAGTACGGTTTGTTCTTAGGTAATTTTGTTGTTAGCTCTTGGGCCAACTGGTAATGATGGATGGCTTTCGACCTAGAACAGGAGAAGGCATTCTGATACCCTTTCAATATTTTAGACTACAACTTCTACAAGTTCCAGTTAATTTAACTTGATGGTCAAGCACTAAACAGCTAGTCCTAGACTTATGACCACAATTAGGACTGGAACTTTCATCGCTAAGCTATGCGGTCATTAAATGAGTCATGGCCAATTTTATTACATTTTTTGCCACAGTCATTTAAGCAAATCACAGTGGTTGTTAAGAGAATCACACAGTCGTTAAGTGAATCTGACTTCCCCCATTGATTTTGCTTGTTTGAAGCCTCCTGGGAAGGTTGCAAAGGGCGATCACATGACCCTGGGATGCTGCAACCATTGTAAATATATGCTGGTTGCCAAGCGCCCAAATTTTGATCATGTGACCGTTGGGTTGCTGCAGCGGTTGTAAGGGTGAAGACCAGTTGTAAGTTACTTTTTTTAGCACCATCTTAACTTTGAACAGTTGTTAAATGAATGATCATAAGTTGAGGACTACCTGTAGTGGTTTTGCCCCTCCAAATTTAAGTGGCATCTGATTGCCTTTTTCCCATTCTGGAATAGCAACTTACATGCCAGAGTTTGCATGATGTATTGAAGGATAAGCTGTACGATAAAAGTATTAATTTTTTTTCTCTCATCTACTGCAATACATACAGGTGAAACTCGAAAAATTAGAATATCATGCAAATGTTCATTTATGTCAGTGTGGCAACTCAAAAGGTGAAACCAATATATGAGATAGACGCATTACATGCAAAGCGAGATATGTCAAGCCTTAGTTTGGTATAATTGTGATGATTATGGCGTACAGCTTATGAAAACCCCAAATTCACAATCTCAGAAAATTAGAATATTACATGACATCAATAACACAAGGATTGGAAATAGAACAATATCAGACCTCTGCAAAGTATAAGCATGCATATGTACTCAGTACTTGGTTTGGGCCCCTTTTGCAGCAATGACTGCCGCAATGCGGCATGGCATGGATGCTATCAGCCTGTGGCACTGCTGAGGTGTTATGGAAGACCAGGATGCTTCAATAGCAGCCTTCAGCTCCGCTGCATTGTTCGGTCTCATGTCCCTCATCTTTCTCTTGGCAATGCCCCATAGATTCTCTATGGGGTTCAGGTCAGGCGAGTTTGCTGGCCAATCAAGCACAGTAATCCCATGGTCATTGAACCAGGTTTTGGTACTTTTGGCAGTGTGGGCAGGTGCCAAGTCCTGCTGGAAAATGAAGTCAGCATCCCCATAAAGCTCATCTGCAGAAGGAAGCATGAAGTGCTCCAAAATCTCCTGGTAGATGGCTGCGTTGACCCTGGACTTAATGAAGCACAGTGGACCAACACCAGCAGATGACATGGCTCCCCAAATCAACACAGACTGTGGAAACTTCACACTGGACTTCAAGCATCGTGCATTGTGTGCCTCTCCATTCTTCCTCCAGACTCTGGGTCCTTGGTTCCCAAATGAGATGCAAAAGTTGCTCTCATCAGAAAAGAGGACTTTGGACCACTGGGCAACAGACCGGTTCTTTTTTTCTGTAGCCCAGGTAAGACGCTTCTGACGTTGTTTGTTGTTCAGGAGCAGCTTGACAAGAGGAATACGACATTTGAAGCCCATGTCCAGGATCCGTCTGTGTGTGGTGGCTCTTGATGCACTAATTCCAGCCTCAGTCCACTCCTTGTGAAAGTCCCCAACCCTTTTGAATGGCCTTTTCCTGACAATCCTCTCCAGGCTGCGGTCATCCCTGCTGCTTGTGCACCTTTTTCTACCACACTTTTCCCTTCCACATAACCTTCTATTGATGTGCTTTGATACAGCACTTTGGGAACATCCAACTTCTTTTGCAATGACCTTTTGGGGCTTTCCCTCCTTATGGAGGGTGTCAATGATGGTTTTCTGCACAACTGTCAGGTCAGCAGTCTTTCCCATGCTTGTGATTCCTACTGAACCAGCCTGAGAGACCATTGAAAGGCTCAGGAACCCTTTGCAGGTGTTATGGATTCATTAGCTGATTAGAGTGGGACACTTTGAGCCTAGAATATTGAACCTTTTCACACTATTCTAATTTTCTGAGATTGTGAATTTGGGGTTTTCATAAGCTGTACGCCATAATCATCACAATTATACCAAACTAAGGCTTGACATATCTCGCTTTGCATGTAATGTGTCTATCTCATATATTGGTTTCACCTTTTGAGTTGCCATACTGACATAAATGAACATTTGCACTATATTCTAATTTTTCGAGTTTCACCTGTAGTGTAGAATGACAAGTATATACATCTGGTCTAATTGGACTTAGAGTTTGAAATCTAATATACTTTCAAAACAGAATATGGCATATATGTAGTCTTACTGCTGCTGTTTAGTAGAGCTATGAAGACCTGGCTTTTCACCCAGGCCTTTGGCAGGGAGAGTGAGACCCCTTGCTTCATTGTACTTGCCATCTTTTATGTTTATCTTTTGTTGATTTTATTGTAATTTTTTTGATTGTTGTGAGCCACCTGGAGGCTTTGAGAGTTGGGCAGCATACAAGTTTAAATAACAGTAACAATAACAACCCTGAGTAGAATTGTGCAAATCATAGATTACATGTGCCCCCCTCAAGCCATTTTCAGTTTTTGGGCTATTGAAAACAATTTTTACCATACTTTTAAAGATAGCTGGCATAATTTCCCACCAATTTTAGATGGGAAGTAGAGAAAAAACGTTTAAGACCTGGAATAGGTTTATAGTGTTTACTAAAGTTAACTCATATCAAATAAGTAGCTGGTTACACAATCAGATCACTGCTGAAGGTTGATTTAGATGAAGTTCTGTCTAGAAACCTCATCAAAAAGTTATCTTTTTGGCTCTCTACACTACCAGAATAAGACTGAAAAATTCCTATCCTGCTTACAAGTCTATATCTTTTGCAATGTATGCACTCAGGTGGTATTGGAACAAAGCATGCGTTAGGGTGGAACCTCCCCTCCACCATTTAAAGAGTATCTATATGTAACTGAAATCCAACATAATAAGTCACAATACCATTTTAAAGAGGGGAAGTAACTATATTCAGAGGGATGGTTTTCTACAGTCACTCAATTTATTTGCTGTCTGTTGGAGAAAGATGGACTCACATAGAAGATAAACAAAAATTGGGATTACATAAATAAATACTCTGGAAGTAGCTTGTTTAGTTCAGATACAGTTGCCTGTGACACCTGACTCAAGAATGAAATCTTGGTGGGATGGCACATTATATCAATATAGTTATTCCATGAAGTTTTCAGTTACTTTATACTATCAAGTTCTGCTTTTTTTAAACAGAATAACTTGCCTTCTGGATTCTTAGCAGCTTTTTTTTCAAGCAGCATATAAGATGAAAATATAACCATGCATCTGCTTGTGAAATTCATTCAGGTGTTAAAGTGCTAACAATAAAAGCTTTAAAGGAGAACATGAAGTTTGGTGAATAATATTTCTATATAGTTCCCCACCCCCACCCCCCAGTACTCTATCTCAGTATCATTGAAGAGATATCTATTACATTGTCCAAAAACTCAATTGTGCCAATTCTCTGGTTGTCACACTGCTTGGAAAGAAAAAACTAACCTTTTTTTACTAAATTTAATTTGTGTATGAGAGTAAATGTGCCCATGTTGCGGGGGGTGGGGTAAAGATTAAAGATCTTTAAAAGGCAGTCCTAATGTATGACTGTCAAATCTCATCAGGAAGCTATAATGTATGCCCTTTCAGCCTTTTAAATCCATTACAGAAACTCATATGTACTTCCCTTGTGGGAAAAGATTCAGATAAGACAAAAAGATTTCTGCATGGTAAAAAATACAATAGCTGAAGGTTTAATGTGCAGAAGGAGTTTTAAAAATGGAAATTTTACAGAAAGGAAGAAAATCAAAAACTACATCTTTTTTATTGAATTATTTTAGACTTGAATGAGGCTATTTAGAGCAATGAATTCAATGCAGTAATCCAAATTTAGTAAGTGGGGATCTAACCTTTGCTTTAACACATTATATACATGATACACATCACACAGGTAAACGTGATAGCTTATACCTCATCCCAAAATCAGTTCCATTGTCAAAGTCTTCTAAAATTTATTCAGAAACTCTTTTCCTGCAACTTAAGACCATTTTTCTGTGTTCTGTAGTCTGGGAAGATAAGAACAGGTCTTGTCCTTGCTTTAAATATGTTAGACCTGCGTGAACTGTAAAAGTACTGAAAAAAGATAAGCATTTGAAATAACTCTTTGCTCTGGCTTGGGCACTAAAATAAGAGAACGTGCAGAATGCATGCTTCCCACCTCATCTCACATTGCTCTAAGAGTCTGTCTTATATTGCTGTACAGGAGAAGACATTTTACCTTAAAGTTAACTTTAGTTTGGAATTAAGGCATTCTTTTGCAATCAATATTAATGTAATATATGAATCTGAACAATTTTATTCAGAAAGAATGGTGAACTATGATATGAGAAATAATAAAACTTTTATACTGAATCCATCTAAAAAGTATACTGATACTTTTAGATCTGCTATATGATTTAGTCACTTAGAAGTTATTCATGTATTGAATTACCAGGTTGTCTGAAGCTGATGGCTATTATAACATTAATTTTTAAGATACAATCACATGACCAACTTCTAACCACCACTAACTGGTAGAAAATGTTATTAAGTTTTTGGAGAGCAATGGATAAGAAGTTGTGTAATGGCAAACGTTAGTTGGGATGTGTAGTTCCTCTCAGAACTCCAACCATGATCTTTCTGCTGGAGGTAGATTCTTCTGGTTGTTCCTTTATATGCAGCTCTCTGTAAATCCTATCTGGTGAGTTGTAGAACACTACATTGGGAGACCAATATTGGTGCAGGTAGAACAACAAACCTAGCCTTTTCTTCTGCAGAATCTATTGCAGTATTACAACCTCCTATTTGAATGGATGGAACCCTTCATTTACAGAGTAATTCTCTATCCAAGACATGTTATTTGTCTTGATAGTATCCACAAGGCTTAAATTATAGCTTGTTATTTCAATTAATCTATTAAATATGACCTGTTTATAACTTACAATATGTCGATTTTCAAAAATCCTTTGAAAGCATTTTTTCAGCAAATACAAATCATAGGATTAGAGGACAAATGTTTAATAGATTGGAAGCTGGTTAAGCAAGGAACATAATGTAGGAATAGATGGTATAAAAAAACCCAAGTATGCACTGTTCAAAGGGTGTTTTTCTGGAGTGAACACTGAGATAGTCCAATTCACAAATGACACATTCATAATAAAATCTATTAAATCTAATGCAGATTCTGAAGAACATAAAGAACAGAAAAATGGTAACAGAAAAAAATCCAATTGGATAAAAGGTATAAAGGAAACCGGTGCAAATATATGCAAAGTATGACATATAGGAACAAAGAAATTATCTCTCAAGTAACACTGATTAGGTAAATTAATAGTAACTTTCCAGAAACTTTAGAATTTTGGTAGAAATTTCACCAAAAATATTAACCCTATCTGCTCAATTGTAGCAGTTGAAAAAATTTGACAAGCGTTAATGGCATGGATTGTAAAATAAGTAAATAAAAGTTCACAGAACATTTTCTGTCCCCTTCTCACCTCTGTAATTGTGAAAGGCATCAGGACTGAGTTCTTCTTTTAAACAATGCAAAATTAACAATGGGGCTGTTAAGAATCACTTTCTAGTAGTAGTCTCCAATGCCCTATCTTACATCATTCAGGATGATTTTTTTGTTGTTGTTCAGGACAGTTTTTAGGAACTATTTAATATAAGATTTAATAATTGCATGGAAGTTAAAGTAGTGATTACAACTAGTTTAGAAATTTTAAAAAATGATACAGATTTCTGTTAAAGGAGTTGTGCCTTCTCAGTGGCAGCATCTACCCTATGGAATAGCATCCCCCTGAAGATTGGGATGGCCCCAGCCCTGTTAGCCTTTTGCAAGGCATTAAAGACCTGCTGTTCCCCCAGGCATTTGTGTCAGTGGGTAGATGAGCTCTGCTGCTGTTGCTGGTGAGTTGAGTCAGTGGTTTTCTTGGACACCAGGGGTTGTCTCATGTAGTTGTTTCTTTTAATCTTGTAAACTGCCCAGAATCACTTATATGAGATGGGCAGCTATATAAATTTTATATATAAATAAGTAAATGAATCTATCAATAGTAGTAGCTACTTGCAATCAGAAATACAATCCCCATGTACAGCTGCAGAATACCCTCTAAATACTAGATGCTAAAATCAGATAGGGAGATTGCAGTATAAGCAGAATACCAGTTACTGGGCTTATAAAGAAAGCTTTCATATTTTACTCTTGAGGTTGCAAAAGAGTTTTGGTTCTTTTTTGTTGAAAATAGAATACAGGTTAACAGTAGTTTCACCCAGTAAGATACTACTTGCTGGTTCTCATTCACTAAAATATCCTTTGATTTTTCCCCAGATTTTTTGTTTATCCATTAAGCATTATCATAAGTTTCTTATAAAACATTTATTAACCTAAGCAATAAAATAAAATTGAGTCTTTTCTCTAACTGTATATTAGGTATGGGCCACATATTCTGGCCAAGGACCTCACTGAATAATTTTGGGAACCTAATGGGTACTAATTAAGCAGAACTACATATGCATGGATGGAGTTGGATTTTTAAGAAAAATTTAAGGGGGTTACTTTAACTTTAATATGCCTAATTAAATGTTAATGTTGCAGTTTTCACATATATTTGTGCTTCAGAATAGTGGGAAACTACTGATATTATTCAGCAGAGAGGATTCTGAGACTGCAAAAGGGAAAACCAAACATTATGAAACAGCTTTACAACAGAGATGGCTTACTCACTGTCCTTTTTTTGTAGCATCAGAACCCCCCAAGTTTGTTTTCATTGAGGTTTGGTCCTAAACTTCCAAAGAGCAGCTGTGATTTTCTGCACTTTTTTAAAAGTAAAAAATATGTTACATTTTTAGTAGCTGAATTTTAAAAAGTGTGTTCCCTGGCTGCAAAAGGGGCTTTCTACTACTGTTTACAGTATTTTATATTAAATTCTATAAACTGCCTTCTCAGCTTGCAGATGGCTACAACAACCTTTGCATCTGATTTGTGGCATGTTTTTCCTATTCAGGCATTCCTCCATTCCTTTCCTGGTTTTTCATTTTCTTGTGGACAAGAGTGTGCTCTAATTTCCACTTAGTAAATTGGTCTCACTGGATTTTTCATTTGAATTTTTTTTCCCTGTTAGGCATATAGTACAGTAATCTGTTAGTCTCTGTGGATGTAGGATATTCCATAATCATTTTTATTTTATCTAACACTTCTCAGATCTTTAAGCTATAGCCCTTAGAGTTTGGGGCTATGTGCAAGCATTAATGTTGATTAACATAATTTTTTAAATTACTTTTATCACCTGGTAAAGGAAGTATTTCAACTCCTGTTTATCAACATTTAGCCTTTATAACTCAGTTGTTTATATATGTATGCACATGTACACACAACCCACAAGGGGGATGCACAGTGCCTTGGATCTGATTCCTAAAAAGGGCCTTAGAACATGGGAGAGTGAACCTGTCTCCAACTCTTTCAAGCAGACATGCCTTTTCCTGGAAAGATACAGCTGCTTTAAAGAGTAGTGGTCAGGTGCCATGTTTCTGCTTCAAAGCACTTCTTTGGAATCCCGTCTGAAGCCCTTCACACTACTGATGTATATATAATAATATAATATTATATATGTTTCATAATATTAAACATATGTTTCAGGTCCTATGCTTAGTGGTAAACAAAGAACCATTTCTCTTCTGGTTCTTTGTTTACCACTAAGCATAGGACTTGAAAACTAATATATCAGATTTTATCTTATTCTCTTGAACAAATAATTAGTTTTTTGAGTATTTGAAACAATTTTATATCCCATCATGTATTATATAATTATTTAGGGTTGATTATGATTATGTGCCAACAAGTTGGTGTTCATTGTTAATAGGCCACGTAGATAGATCCTCTCCAGGATGATCTGTGCCCAACCTATCCCTTCAATTCTTTTAACAGTATACCTTTTGCTGCTGTAATTGAATCCATCCACCTTGCAGATGGTCATCCTCTTTCTTTCCACCTTTCCCAGCATTAGGGACTTTTCAAGAGAGTTGCATAATTATATGAATATTCACATAATGTGTGTAAAATGTAATAATTTGAACCTAGTCATTTCTGCCTTGAGTTAGAACCCTGGATTAATTTGTTTTATGACCTATTTGCTTCTCTTCTTGGCTATCCAGGGTATTTTCAGGAGCATTCTCCAATACCAAAGTTCAAAAGAATCTATGTTCTTTTTATCTTGCTTCTTCAACTTTTGCTTATGTAATATCTCAGGGAAAATCATTGCCTGCACAATTCTAATCTTTGTAAGTACAGACATACCATGGCATCTGAATAACTTTTCCAGCACCTTCATTGCTACCCTGCAGGGTCCTAGGCTGATTGATTGATTTAGCAAATTTAGATAGCTGCCCATCTCACCGAAAGTGACTTTAGGCAGTATGCAACAATATTTCTTGATTGCTGGTTCTTTTACTGTTGATAATTGATTCTAAGAGGTAGAAGCTATCTACAATATCTTCATTGTCAATTCTAAGGCTGGTTGCTATAACTACATCATTAGTTTGGTCAACCTTATATTTAATCTTGATCCCATTTTTTCCCAGTGCTCCTTGACTTTCGTTATTAGAGCTTGTGGATATTTGCATTTTCAGCTATCAGAGTAGTGTCATCAGCATATTAACAGTTACTGTATTGATGTTTCTTCGTCCAGTTCTAAAACCATACTCTTATTCCAATCTAACCTCCCTCAGTATATATTCAGCATAGTCATAGGTGCCTCATAATTACTACTTTATTTTCTTGAACTTTGAAAATGTTTTATGCCTTGTCTACTTGGTGCAAATGGTATTACCAGGTCTTGTCATGAAATGTCTGGAAGAATAAACCAAGCTTAGAAAACACAGTAAATTCAACAATTCAGCCCTGAGCTACATATATTCTCCACTATTGCTGCGACTTCAGTCTGATACTACACTCTCTTTCAAGAAGAAATTCTTTGGAAATTTGAAGGTGCGAAAGGGGAATGGTCAAAATATGTGGACCTTCTAGTACAGATCTGAATAATCCCATCAATATTCTTAATCTAGGGAACAGATGGAAAGTGTTTTAGGATTTATACTTTAATGTTAATATCTCCTTTTTCAAAGCTTTCTGCATTCACATTGTTTCGAGATAGGAACTCTGCCATTGTATTTGTATATAAAAGTAAAGTAGATCTTAAGATTGTTAATGTGGTTTCTCAAATAATGTAACCCCATAATTTTCTGAATTGAATCAATCAAGTCTCATGATAATATAATACAAATTCTGTGTTGTTTAGAGAATAGTATGCAGGGCTTCCCAAAATAGAATCACCATTTTTCCTCCGTGGATATTTTGCACTTGAGTGATTCCAGTTTAGGGATTAGTATATCTGTTGCTGCTTTCCCCCAATGACTGGATATATAGCTCTCTCTTTTCTAAGATGTTATGAATGACAGGTGACTAAGGAGCTACTATATGTAGCTGTACGGTTTATTCAAAACAAAGATTTAGGCCTAAGATTACAGATATACTGTACATTAGTAGTAATATATTACCAAGTTAGTAAGACTGATGAAAAAAGTGGTCCTCATTTTTTTCCATTTCAGCAAAATGCTAGCAAATTCTTAAGAGAATTTTAATAATATCATTCGTAAAATAGAGAGCTCTCCTTATTTAGTAGTACCAACAAAAGAGAATATATTTAGTAGAAAATTGAAACAAAGCCAAAATTGTTCTTGCTATATTACAGATGAATTCAGTCAGAAATGAATTTTTGAAATTTCAGAATTATTAATCTGAATAAACTGAATCATAGACTACTTATAAAATTATATGAATAAAAATACAAATATTTTCTTGTGGAATAAAGTATCTGAAATGAAAATGTAACTTTCATTTTCCCAAATAAGATTGTTTTCTAATCAACATGTTGCGCCACGGGCACATTCAGACATATTTAATGGTACTATATAGGAACTAGGAATACTGTAAGAAGATTTTCTCACCAGAAAATCCATGCCAGTATAATAAATGACACATGGCCAAGGTTATTTCAAATTATTTTTTAAATACAACTTAAATATATAATGGGAAAGGAGTGGGATTTTTAAGCACTTTTATGTTTAAATACCATACAGGAGGCAATTAAAAATACAATTAGATATAACAATATAAAACAACTGAACACAGAACTTTAGAAATAGTCTCTTTAGCTTTATCTCTTTTTTTCACTAGCTCTTGGTAATTTCAATTAAAAATTGAATTAACAATTGGGAACAACTATAAGCTTTCAGTAAGCGTTCATAGTAGTGTCAGGTTAGTTAGCAAAATATTGTTTAAAATATTTGGGAGAATGCTCAGGTAACTACCAGTTGATGAGGCTCTAGGAGCGTACACATATTGCCATAAAGGCCTAGAAAACTCTTCGTTTGAGAGCATTACTAACTCAGCAAAGTATTGATATGGCTTTCATGCTTTATGCTGATACTTTTTTCTCCTATTTTGTATTTTAAGTTCTGTATTTGTATTTTATTTCAAGAATATTCCTGAATGCATGATACCGACACTGACTTTGTGCTTGATGCAATGGAAAACTTCTGATAAACTAGGGAATATGAACTGATTAAAATTGCAGTAATAACAAGGCTCAGCAATGAAATTGCGTTCATTCTGCTGTGATCCTTTATAGTTCAGTGCCTTTTGGCTTCTACTCATGTAAATTGCTAGGTTTTCAAAAAATGTTCTATTATTTTATATGTAATAGTTAGTCACTTTTGCCAGCAGAAGTAGCTGTTGTTCCTTATGAATAATTTACAAGATTGATCAATCATGTTGCTCAGTAATACATTGTCAGACGTATAGAATGACAACATGCAGTGTTCTCTACATCTAACATCTACTGTGATTGACCTGTCCTCCAGTATAAGTTATAGGTGATGCTTTTAGCTGGCTTTTATCATTTACATTGTATATGTAAGTTATGTTTATACTGATATTTGGTTCAGGTTGATGGTCGCTGTTGAGTGACAAATATGGCTTAGAAATACTTTATTTTTGACTACATCCGCCCCCCCCCCCCAAGACCTTGATTTCCAGGTCTTAAGGACTGTAGAGAAAAATTGAGGCACAAAATATTTTAATGTGATTTAAAGAGAGAGAGAGAGAGAGAGAAAAGGTGCTTGAGTTCCTAACAATCCATAGTATCTTAAAGAGGAAATTAGAGTCCACAAAACAACTTACATCTTTCTATATTATACAGAGATCTTCTGGAAATGCGGCAAAGTAAATAAAATATTTCCTTTACTGCTTTTTTTTAAAAAAAGTCCTATTTGAGGAATTAAACAGGATTTTCTTGTTAGAATGTAGGGATACATAGCAACCTTATGGATGGTAGGCACTGTAAGGCCCCAAATGTAAAGATTATGTGGTCAAGCCTGCAAGAGCAAGCCAAGAAGGCAGATTGCAGTGGTAAAAGTTTGTGAACCCTGTAGAATTATCCATAATATTGCAGTATTGTGACCTACAATGTGATTTGAACTTCATCTAAGGCCTGTTCTGTTTAAAATTCTGGTTAAACAACACACGAAAACAGTGTACTGTGTCATCTTTCTTAAACACATTGAGCCAAGTTGCATTTGTTAAAAAAAAACTATGTGAAGTTTAAGATTTAATGATTGGTAGTCCTCTTCCTTTAGCATTACTGATTTCAACTCAAGATTTTCTTTACCCATTGATCAGTCCCATACTTCAGCATTGCTTTTGGCCCATTCCTGTTTGCAAAACTGCTTCAACTCGCATATCTTTATCTGTCTTGCATGAACTGTTTGCTTTAGGTCATGCTACAACATTTCACCTGTTAAGGTTAGGGCTTTGATTCAGTCTTTCCAAAACACAATATTTCTTCTCTTTCAGCTATTTTATGTTTAAGGTTATTGTTATATCACCCATATTCTTTTGAACTTCAGTTTACAGACATACGCTTTGACCTTCTCCTGTAGAACTGGTAAATCCAGAATCCATTGTTTCCACAATGATTGTAAGCCATCTAGATCCTGAACCTGCAAAGCATCTCCAAATTATATAGTTATAAGATTTGTCTTTGTTCTGGAGTGGGCTCTGCAAACTCACACCTGATCTAATTGATTGGAACATCTGATTCAGCTCGCACTCTTAAGAAAGTTGATTATTCTAGGTCTTCACATATTTTTTCTAACAAAGGCAGTTAATACTGGCTCCATGAGTTCAATAAAGACATTACACTCTTTGGGTTATTGTTTGTTTCACTAAAATCTCTTTATTAATAAGACTTAAATGAATCTCTGATGATATTGTAAGTCATGGTACTGCAGGAGTATGGATAATTCTAAAAGGTTCACAGGCTTTCTCACCACCATATCACCTCTTGGTTCCATACTTCTGGATAATCTGATTAGAGGAAAAAAGGAGAAGACAGTTGAAAATACAGTATGGCAAAGGTGGAGAGTTAGTTACAGAGAGCACAGAGAGTGTTGATAAAGGAAGCAGATAAGAGAAGTAAATTGTGCAAATTTAACAATGCGTGATTCAAGGGGTTTTATGGAATTCTTGACCAACAAGGTTTTGGTCTTTCTTTGAATAGGTAGTTTGGAAATATAATGTTTATCTAATCCTGTCTGCCTGCTAATGAAAGAAATGTTAGCAGAACACTTTCCTTTTCCCCTCCCCACTGCACATTCCTTACTTCTGCTTTGGTGGGACCCTCAATTTTTAAAAATAATTTTATTAAAGATTACAATTGGAAAAAAAAATAATACAAACTACCCAAAAAAATGTAGGATTAGGAAAAAAAAGAAAACAAAGTGTAAAAAAGAAGTATAAAAAGAAAAATGGGAAAAGAAAGAAAATATATAAAGAGGTAACTTCATCACTGTCCCCTAGGACCCTCAGGCCTGAAGGCGTAATCAGATTTTGACGGACCTGCAGAATGTTAAGAGGGATGGAGCTAACCTCACTTCCAGAGAGAGAAGATGCCATAAGGCGGGCGCCACAGCAGAGAAGGCCTACCTCCTGGGACCCACCAAGTGTAGTTCCCTGACAGACAGCACCCATAGCACATCTTCTCTGCCAGATCTGGTAGGACAGGCAGATATAATTGGGGAGAGGTGGTCCCTTAGATCAGGGGTCCCCAGGCCACGGACCGGTACCGGTCTGTGGCCTGTTAGGAACCGGGCCACACAGCAGGAGGTAAGCAGCGAGCAAGCGAAGCTTCATCTGTATTTGCAGCCGCCTCCCATCGCTCGCATTACCACCTGAGCTCCGCCTCCTGTCAGATCAGTGGCGGCATTAGATTCTCATAGGCACACAAACCCTACTGTGAACTGCGCATGCGAGGGATCTAGGTTGTGCGGTCCTTATGAGAATCTAATGCCTGATGATCTGAGGTGGAGCTGAGGCAGTGATGCTAGCGCTAGGGAGCGGCTGCAAATACAGATTATCATTAGCAGAGAGGTTTGACTGCCCAGAGACCATAATAAATCAATTGCTTGCAGATATATCAAAACCCTATCATGTAATGCACTTGAATCATCCCAAAACCACCCCCCCCCCAGTCCGTGGAAAAAATGTCTTCCACAAAACCGGTCCCTGGTGCCAAAAAGATTGGGGACCGCTGCCTTAGATAACTCAGCCCCATGCCATGAAGGGCTTTAAACATAAAAACCAGCACCTTGAATTGGACCCAGAAGCAAACTGACAACCAATGCAGCTCATAGAGCAGAGGTGTAATGTGTGCCATTCTAGGGGCACACATAATTGCCCACACCACTGCATTTTGCACCAGCTGAAGCTTCTGCATACTCTTCAAGGGCAGCCCCATGTTGAGCGCATTACAGAAATCCAGTTGGGAGGTGACTAGGGCATGAGTGACAGTGAGCAGAGCCCTGATCCAGGAACGGCCACAACTGGCACGTCGCACAAAACTGTGCAAAGGCCCTCCTATCCATGACTACTACCTGCTCTTCAAGCAGGAGTCATGACACCAGGAGGACTCCCAGATTGTGTGCTGGGTCTGTCTGGGGCAGTACCACCCCATCCAGCACCAAAGATGGCATAGTCCTAGAACCAGAAGGCCCCCAAACCCAAAGCCACTCAGTCTTGCCGGGGTTCAGCTGAAGCCTGTTGTTCCCCATCCAGACCCTCACAGCCTCCAGGTACCAGGATAAGATGTTCACAGCCTCGATTAATTCGCCAGGGCAGAGATGTATAATTCAGTATATTGATGATACCCAAGTATACATCTCTGCCCCAGTGAATCCATGGTGGAGGATGAGCTCACCCAGTGGTCTCATATAGATGTTAAATAGGAGAGGGGAGAGCACTGAACTCTACAGCACCCCACATAGTAGCGGCTGAGGGCAGGATCTCTCCTCCCCAACCACCTCTGACTGGAAATGACTCTGAAGAAAGGAGGCGAACCAGCAGAGCACTGTGCCAACCACCCCCAATCCTTTGAGCCATTCCAGAACAATTGTCTGGTTCAGCCCAAAGAACTGCATGAGACAGTACAGATATAGTTCTATAGCATTTATTAGCTTTCACCTACAAGACAGAATCTTGCCAGACTGAATCTAAACTTCCCAAGCCAGCAAGCAAACACTACGAATTCCTTAGGGTGGTGCCAGTCTCATCCTCTTCACCTTCCCACCCTCTTTCTGGGGGCTAAGGAAATGCATATCTCCCCGAGCGTGGCCTTCACCAAACCATTCCATCACATCAATACCATGGTCAATGGTATTGAAAGCCACCGAAAGTCAAATAGGGCAAGGATGGATGCATAACCCCTATCCTGCCCTCGCCAGAGATCATCCAAAAGCACAAGCAATGCTGTTTCTGTCCCATACCTGGGCCTGAATCCCAACTGAAAGGGAACCAGATAATCTTCTTCCAAGGTCCTCTGAAGCTGCTGTGCCACCATCTTCTCAATCACCTTCCCCAAAAAGGGGAGGCTAGATACTGGATGAAAATTGTCCAGTATAGTGGGGTCCTGTGATGGCTTCTTGAGAAAGGGGCAAACCAAGAGGCGAAGGAACAATCCCCTCACTCAAGAAAGAATTAACTATTGCTAGAACTCACTCACACAACACCTCCTGGGCCACTTTAACTAACCAGGAGGAGCATGGATCTAAAGAGCAGATGGCTGAGCTCACAGCCCTAAGGATCCTGTCCACTTCCTCAAATCTAACAGGCTCAAATTGTTCCCAGATAACAGGGCAAGACTCCTCCCTAGGCATCTCCACCGGACCTGCAACAAGGCCAGCATCCAACTGAGAATAAATCTGAGTGTCTTTGTCCGACAGATGTTCAGCAAATTCCTCCGCACATCCCTATAAGAGGTTCTCCAAGCCCCCCTTACCCAGGAGGGCTCCTGTCACCTGGAACAGGATTGCGACAGCTATCTGCAGATGCAATAAGAGCGGAGAAGTACTTTGCTGCCCTTACTGCCAAAAGCCTCATCATTCATTCCATATCAGCAAAAGTCCATTAAAGGTTGCCAGAAATAACTACATATCTATTTTAACCTTGATCAAGTAGGCCAACTCTGTATTCCTTCCAAGTACTTTTAACAATCTTGATTTTTAATTCCTTCAAATAATGTCTTAGAGTTTGATTTCTTTTCATTTTTTTCTTGTCCCTTTACAAAAAATTATTCAAGACATTAACAGATCTCATTTGTACATCCAGGAAGAAAGATTGTCCAAATCATCTTTCTGGTTTGATACATGTATGTCCCCTTTTAGTATTAGGTCATCAACTGGTTTCATTTGTATATCTGGTATCTCATCTTTATCCATATCTTTCTTATATCTTGTCATATTTAAATTCACATTCAAATCAAATTCAGTCTTATCCGGTATAGCTTGTTCTTCTTCTGTGACATCATTAGCACACCATCTATCCATGGTATCAGATATTCTTAAAATTAATTTCTGAGTCCTTTGTTCAAAAATATCCTGCAAAATATCCAATGTTAAGGTAATTTGCTCCATTTTTGTTAGCAAGTCAGATTTAAGTATTCTTTTCCTTTAATTGCAATCTTTATTTTCTTCTTGCTCCCTCTAGTGTCCAACCTTCAAAGTCCCATCCTATCATGTTTTTTTCTTTCAAAAAACACAAACAACCATAATTTCCCACAGGAAGGATTTTTATAATTAATTTCAACTATTCCAAATCCCTCTGGACCCTTAGTCCATTTTTAACTTTCCAAAATCAACATATGAAACACTGTTTTCCTGTTGGTTCCAAAAAATAATATTTTTCCAAATCCTTAAAATCATATTTAAAATTTCTTTTGTTAAGGAGAAGGAGACTCGCCCAGTGAATGTAATAAAGACTTGCCACTCAGAAGGGTCTTAATATTTCCAAAGCAATAAAAAGTAATTCAAAAACTGATTAAGAAATGAGGCTCAGTCAAGCGTTTTGTCAGTAAAATGCTGCATTACAACTGTGAGTTTAGATGGTATTCCTCGACTCCCAGCCACTCAACTCATAAGCTGACCTCAAAACCTCGGTTCCTGCTGTCTGCTCACAAGGAGCAGCTGTCCAGAGTGCATGTGGGCTATCTCATGATCTCTCCTTTCTCTGGAGAGATTTTGCCAGCCAGGATCCAGCATCCAGCCACTGATCATAAACACCATCCTGCTGCAGCAGACACAACTAGCTCACCATGGCGCTCACTGGAAGTCCAGACCCTCAACTTTTTAAAACAGATTTTTCGGCATAGAGGGAAAGAATGAGGGAAAATCCAGATGTGTAAGATTGTATGACTGTTTAATATATTTTAGTTGTCAACATTTTAAAAGCGAATGATTTGAAGAGTAATAATTTCTTCCATTTATGTTAAGCACAATCTTTCAGCATTAGTTTCATTAACATTAGTGTTAAACTTATACAAATTAAAGAGAATTATTAGTATGTTTGAGGCTACTTGAATACAAAATGCACCATATCTCACAAAGTCAGAACTATTTCAAATTTGTAGATGTAGAAACCAAATCACAAAAGAGTGTTATTCATTTTAGGCTTTCAGTGAGAGTAACTCTTATCTCTTGGTTCAGCTAGAAATCCTGTTTTAAATCATGCTTTCATTTGAAAATGTTACGTATGAAAATATTTTTCTTTTTTTCCTAGGTAAAGAGAAAAGTTCCAGATGCCAAGTTCTTAAAACAATGCGAAGATTATTAAAGCAAATTTGAATAAAGACTGATGTTGTGTGTGATGGAAGTGTGACAATGGATCAGCAGACAAAATTTTGTAGGACATAGGTGTGGAAGAAGATTGCATTTTTATTTTCTGTCAATTCCTTTTTTCGAAAACATTATTTGAAAATTGTGAGGCTCCCAATCTGGATTTACTTTATGTACAATCGATGCATCTTTAAAGAAGAAATCCTTACTTTCTATTTTAAAAAGTAAAAACTATATTTATTAAGTGTTTAAGAAGACTAAAACAGGATCAATCCTCCAGTTTGCTCCCCACAATTCCTCTTGAACGAAAAGGATTTACAGCTCAGCCTTCTACCAGCTGTTACCAGGATTTAGCATTCAAGAGAAAAATAAATGCAAGCAACTGCCGGTTAGCCCTAGTTCCTGATGAAATCAGGGGACAGTGTTCTTGCCTTGGGAAAAAATAACATTTTGGAGGCAGAAAAATATGTATTCTAGACTAGCATATTTGCTAGTAATGTAAATATCCCCAAACATCACTCAGAATGCATTGTTTTATCTTGAAAACAGACTAAAAAGGAAAAACTCTGCCTTGAAAATTATTGTGCAGTTTCTGAAAATAATATGAAGTAATAATACATCAAAAACTATTGGGAAGCTTGTATCTAGTAGTCCATCTTTCTTGGAATTTTTGTCCAACCCATCTTGCACTAAAAAGTCCAATCCAGCTGCTATTTTCTGCCTTTCTGAACTATTTTTTTCACCTCCAGAAGAGGACACTCTCTAGAAGCTACATGACGACTACATTTTTCCAGAATTTAATTTTAAATTTTTATTTTTCAAGAGGAATCTTGGGATTAGGTGTATTATTCCCCTAATTGGATCCTGTGCTATACATTTCATAATTCTACCCAGATTTATTTTTTTGTCAATTCCATCTTGATTTATAATTGTAAATCTGATCTGGCTCTTAACAGACAACTTCAAGAACTTGGATAACCATTTTAAGTTTTTTCCCCGATTTCCTTGTTTTGTTTTGTTTCTAGAAAGCTTATTTCCCTAATTTTCTTACCCTTTTTGACTCCCGTTGGGCCTGGGCTATGCTGCAGAGCAGATCATCCACCAGAGCTCCAACATGCCAGCAGCATCTGGAAAGAGATTCAAACCTAGCAAGTATGTCCCAGTATCAGCTGCCGCAGTCTTCTTAGTAGGAGCCACCACTCTCTTCTTTGCTTTTACGTGAGTCAGAAACATCTATTATTGGGAGGTGTGGTGGAATGGAATGGGAAATAACAATGATGCAAAGTTGGTGCCTTTGTTTTTGAGAATCCATTATTATAATATATAAAAACCAGAGGTGCATTCTGTTCTGTTCTGTTGACTTTGCAGAAGTAGTGTTATGATTGATTTCTAAAATTTAACTGAAGTCTGTATAATAGTGAAAAGAAGCCCACTATTCTGAAATGTGCTAAGTGTGATAAACATGTTGTGATAAACATGTTAGTAGTAGTATATATAGCTATCTAAGGAATTCAGTGAATATTTTCATTGTATTTGGAACAGAATTATAGCTGGATTTAATAGTATGCAGAGAAATACTGCAATACCTTTAAGCTTTTGTTTTTTATCATTTATTAATATCATGGCTTTTCCCTTTATATTAAATAACAGTAGTAGCCTAAATAGTTGAAACAAATAGTACAAAGAATAACTTTGTACTATTTCTGTGTATTTAATTAAATAACACGGTGACATTTTTAATTGTCCTTAACTTTATTTCTTTAGTCATAGAAGATGGGGGCAATTTCAGTTTTATAGATAGCCTTAATTATCCATTCTCATGTGTAACCCAGTGTAACATCCTCTGATACATCCTAGAATAGGGCTGTGCATTCTCTTGGATTCAAAGGAAAAAAGATGATTTGGAGTACACTTGATATGCACATAGGACCTGTTGGCCCTCCTTAAATCATGCACATCTTTTAGGGGGTTACTGTGGCAGTAGTAATGTGAATCTAAGGAGAAACAATGTTTTTAAAGGGGTTGTCAAACACGTTATATGAGTGCAGATGCACACTTTCTCCCTTTGAATCTAAAACACTGCACAGCCATTGCCCAGACCAGTAGTGGACTTTCTACTAGCATTTGAAATTAGAACAAGGAGCCACTTTCTGAACAAGGAAATGTATGATGTACTGCTTTATCCCCAGTGATCTTTGTGAATATACTCTAATATAGTCCAAATGTTTAAGCTGTATTAGTGAGTACCAGTCTACCATTTAAGAATTATCGGTGTGCATGAATGCATGACTGTGATATGATATTAAGAATGATACTCTCTTGTACATAAGTTAAAGTTACTGAAGACTGGGTATGCTGAGAAATATACTATAGAAGCCATTTTTACATAACTTATTTGTTAACTGCATAACTATTGAAGATAATGGATTAGACGCTGTTTCTGTAACAAATTATATTACATGGTATCTGGGTAAATAGGGATATGAATATACTGCTTGTTGGCATAGTAATATGTTGAAGTGAAGCTTAACTAATAGCAAGTGGTTTCACTAGTTTTACAGGCTGTGGCTGCCTCACCCATGCTGCCCTATGATGATGTGTTGTGCATCATCATCCACATTATGAGTATGTGTGCAGGCTCTGTCTTCATGTGTGATATGTTTTGGGATAGACTGTCTCCAAACTGAACAAACTTCATCTATTTTTTAAAAATGTTTATATTTTTCTAAACATAAGGAAAAGAGAAAAAAGTTACAAAAAAGAAAAACAAATACGATAGTAAAGCTTAACTTATAGAGAAAAAGTGCTTGGTCCCCCCCAAAATTAAAAATGTACGTGACTTCTCATAAATACTTATTTTCAAAATGCTTTTCAAAACTGAAAATACATTTAAACACTGAAGGCATTTAACAAACTTTGAGTTAAAAATAATATATATTTTTTTAAAAATTAAACATAAAACATAAAGCAATTCATGTATAATTTAGCATATCAAATTATACTATTTGATCTGTTTATTACATTTTTAGTGGTATTTATTAAAATACTGTTCAATTTCTGCTTTGATGTAAATATCCTTCCAAGTAGCTCCCCTTCTGTGTATACACTTGCATATTTTGTATACATACATTTTATTTAAGTATCAAAGTATATATTTATATAGTAATAGTGAAACATAGTGAACTTTCTCCTAAAAAAGCTCATATCAGATTGTACAATGTTTAATTTTGAAGATGCAAAAATATGAATAAACGCAATACTGCAAAGGAGCTATAGTATTAGTGCATAATGGTTTAATCACAACCAGTCGCTGCTGAGAGTGTGTAGGGCTAAATGTTTTTAGATCAGTCTTTCCTTGGTATGTTACTCGTCTGAACTAGGAATAACAGATTCTTTTGGAATAAACCAGATGAGAAAAAGCCAACAACAAACTATGCTTCTACACAAGCTAAAGAAAGATGTGATTGTTCACTTTTTTCTGTGGTTTGTTCTCAGAGGAACAAGTCAGAGTTTCTAGTTCTTACAGCATAACATACTATGGAAAAAGCTTTCTGTGATTTGTAGGGAAAACAGCAGCATATTCAGAGCAAAATGCACTAGCATGCAATATGTTTACCAGATTTCTGAAGAAGTTTTGATTATTGTATGAATACAATTACAATTTCATACAGCTATCATATTAAGGTCAGGAAGCACATTTGGACAATGAATTATCCTTTGTAACTACAGTGGTACCTCGGTTCACGAACTTAATTCGTTCCGCGACTCTGGTCGCGAACCGAATTGGTCGTGAACTGAATCAAATTTTCCCATAAGGTTCAATGTAAATACGGTTAATCCGTTCTGACCCCTACGAATTTGGTCGCCAACCGATTTTTGATCGCGTCCCGAATCAAATTTCCCTATAAGGTTCAATGTAATTACAGTTAATCCGTTCTGAACCATATATTTTTTTTTTAAACTGCAAAAATATGACACAAAGTACAGTACGAAGAGGGAGAAAGCTAACCTTGCTCGACGCGACTTCTGGCGTGGAGGACAGGAAGGCGGGTGGGGAGGCGGTTACTGCTTGGAGGGAGAGTCCCCCTCCCTACAGGAAGCCGCGACCACGTGTCACGGGAGGGAAAATGGCCGCGGATCCTGTTCGTAACCCGATGCGGAGTTCGCGAAAGGAGGCAAAATTTTGCGACCGGAGCTGTTCGTGAACCGAATTGTTCGTGAACAGAAGCATTCATGAACCGAGGTACCACTGTATAATAGTTGTACACTATTCTGTAAAATGTATTCCACCTACTCCCATCACTGTCTGCTTCCCCCTCTAGATCTCTTCTAGCAAATAAATTTGGGAATGCTAGAGAATGGATTGCATGAATAAAAATCTGCTTAGGAAACATTGCATATAGCTAATTTGAAACATTGGATTGTTTGGTAATCATTCTTTAATGCTGTAGATCAGAGATACCCAACTTTTGGGAGCCAAGGGCAAATTTGGCATTTTATTAACATATTGTGGATGGTCAAAGAAGATATCAGCCATAGTGAGTGTAGCCAGTCATAAAACAATTTGCTAGAAAGTGAACTGCTGAGGTTATTCACTGCATCTCTCCCCACAGCTCTTGGATTTTAACCATCAACTCGTACCTTATCTTTGCTTTTTTCTGGGCAAGTAAGCAGATTTATAAACAAGGAACTGGATTATAACTACTCACCATTTTAATTTACTAAGAAAACCTTATATAGGGGCTTATGTAGAATCTAAGAACATTTTTGGAATGAAGTTAGCATGCAGCAAAGCACTTTCCCATTTTAAAATTAAAATCTTTAATTTTAGGTATAGTGATAAGAATGGGCTCATTAGAAGGAAAAAGTATTCTGTATACATTATATTCTGTATTTTTCAATGTTCCAAATTTTGGTGTTGGGATATTGATAAAAAAAATTCTTAGGGGCGTAGGAAAACATTCTAGTTCTATTCTGTCATTTTGTTATGTGGGCAATTGCCTTTTCTGCAGATAAGAGCAGCCTGATTAGAGTACTGTAATTCTAGGATTCATGGAACCTTGCATTCATCATAAGAGCCAGCAAGTTCAAGATATGGAATGAGGATGCTCTCCTTCAGTTTTCATTAGTAGTGCTGCTTTTAAAGGTGGGTGGGTGGGTGGGTGGGTGGATGGATGGATGGATAAAAACCAAATCAGTTTATAGACTTCTTGTTCTTCCAGGAATTATGCCGTCCTTTTAAAAAGGTGTATAAATTAACAATTACAGTAGATTGCCAGTTAATTTTATTGGATGGCCTAATCTTATATAAAGGAATAATCTTTTTCTCCACCCTATTGTCAGTGTTCAGTGTTTTCTTATTTAAAATTTAGTTGGATGAATAGGTTTCATTCAACTTCAGCTGAATAAATAAATTGTAACAAAGATTTACAAAATATCATTATAAACTGATTAAGGATTAAGTCAATTTGGGCAGCATTAAAGTAATATCTGTGGTACTGGTATCTGATTCAGTAAATCTGAGGTAATTGTAGATTTAAGACATTATGTGCTACTGTTCACAAAACTGTTAAACATGTATCCTTTATGGTGTGTTATGAAGTTCCACTTCTGTTTGCAGGGCAGACCCTCTGCAGTCATTCTGTGCACTGCACTGCCTCAAGATACCATCTTATCTCCAACATTATTTAATTTCTATGTGAAACTTTTGGTTGTGATCACTGGGTAATTTGGGGCAGAATCTACCAGGATGCTAATGATACTTAGCTCAATTTCTTCATGATATCAGAATAACTTAAACTAGTACTAAAATACAGCAATAGCCTGGATGAGAGTTAATAACCTAAATCTTAGGGTAGAAGTGTTATGGTAAATGGTTCTTGGACCTGGGAATTAAGGGCTAGCTCTAAATGGCATGTGCAATTATTTGAATTGAAAACAGGAAAGGTTTTTCACATGTGACTTTAGTGTGCTTGCTGTACTTTAAAGAAGCTATATGTTTTCCTGGCCTCGCATAATAGGCAAGAATGATATGCTACTATGTGTACCCAAGAAAAGCAGGGGTTGTTTAAGGACACTCAGACGATTACAGCAAGCATACCTGTGCCAGATCCAAAGCACCTTTCTTACCTTCAATCCAAATAGTTGTACATCCTTGATAGTACCTACCCTGATGGAAGAGGTTTCCAATCTAGAGTGTTCCTGGCTCCATCTTTATTGCTGGAGGCATAGGTCACCTTTGTGGCTAGGAACACTTATTACCAGCTGGGGTGCCGATATTTCAACTCTATCTATTTCTTGATAGAGATAGCATAATTCATGCTGGGGTAACATCAAGACTGAATTACAGTGTGGTAGTCCTTGCTTAATGATGGTAATTGGGACTGGCAACTCTGTCACTAAGCAGCACAATCATAAAGTGCGACGTCACGTGACTGCGCCAACTTACGATGGCAGTTGCAGCACTTCCAGTTGCTGCTGTTAAGCAATCCTCACATATTTGTTAGGTGTGATGTCACATGATCTCCATTTGTAACCTCCTGCCGGCTTCCCTATTGACTTTGTTCGTTGGAAGCCAGCAACGAAGATCGCAAATGACGATCACATGACCATGGGATGCTGCAACCATCATAATTGCAAGCCAATTGCCAGGCGCCTGAATCATGATCACATGACAGGGATTCTGCAATTATGAGGACCAGTCATAAGTCCTCTCTTTCAGCGCCATCATAACTTCAAACAGTCTCTGAATGAGTGGCCATTAAACGAGGACTACCCATAATGTGCTATATGTAGCTTTAGGCTTATTAATAATACTGTAGAAAAATAAAATAGAATTAAAAGAAAAAAGCAACCAAACTCCCAAATCCAGTAATAACCCATTATGTAACCATTGACACACTAAGGAAAACAGTCAAAGCAGCTACATTTGCCTTCCAGGAACCTCCTATCCTTGGGAGGTCTTGCTGTCTGTACTTTGATTTGCAAATTACTAGTTGGTAACACTGTGAAGATGGAGCTACCTTTCAGTGGCATCTGCCCGGTAAAATGAGCTTCTCCTATGATTTGTCAGGACTAACACTGATACTTTTAAAACTCCCCCTTGTGCATGTGTACACACACACACACACACACACAGAGTTTTTGTCTGTTTTCCTCAACTTTTGTAAACTGCTGGCTTTTAAAATAAAATAAAAATAAAAAGCAGTTGCATACCTAGTTACCTCACACTGGCTAAATGATCTAGTATTCTGTTTCTAGCTAGGTAGTATAACAAGGTATAGTAGATATGAAAAGCAACTGGGAACATTGGTGTTATGTCACAAAGGCAAACACATATAACATACCACCCATCAGTACTTAATGATCAGTAGAGACTTCTTGACTCAGTTTCAGCTTCTGATGACTTCACAGACACAGCCATTAATTTTCTTGGCAACGGTATTGGAAGTAAATTGCTACTGCATTCTAGGATTTTTCCCACCTTGGCATCTAGTTAAAGTCCTGCACTTCCAAGGAGATCCTGAATAAATACTAACCAAGGCCAACTCTGCTTAGTTTCTAAAGGAAACTTGCCTCGTAAATAAATCAATGATTTAAACCAAATGCATTGCTGATATCTTAATTGTATATATGAAATCCCAAAACATGGAAAAAGACGTTCAGCTTCAGGATCATTCAGAGCACTTATATGTACATCTTTCTGTGTTATGCACTATTTTGCACAGTAACCTTTATAAATCTGTAATATATGTTATTATTTGAAGTGTCTTGTACTGTGAAAGATTTAATATTTTGTAATCAAGAAAACATTGTCTACTCTGCAGTATAGCATAGAAGCTGATAAGGCACAGCCTTGATTTGCTTGTTGAGAATGAATTGAACATTGTAGAATAATTTAATTTTAGGTCATTTAAACTTGGTTGATTTACATTACAGCATCAAATTAAAATTGAAATCTTGTGTATGATCAAATCTGTTAGATTCAAACTCGATTCAGGGCCATTTGGGGTGGAGAGCCATGGATCTGATGGCATTTTCTCCTTGTAAGATATTATTTATGCATATAACTATCATCTTTAATTTCTAATGGCTGCTTTGATCTCTCATCTCTTTTTAAAACATATTGGTGCATTTTAAGTTTATTCTTCCATAAATTAAAAAAAATTGGAAAAATATAATATTTGAAGTTTAATAGGTGAACCCTGTATTGCAGGACAGCAGTGTTGAATACAGCAGGAGCTATGATACATTCACAGGATGTTAGGGATACTCCAAGTGATACTTCCTGTTTGTAACACTCCACTATTATTATGTTTGCTTTGTCCCGTCAAATCTTTTCCTTCTCTACTTTTTAATTCACAATTTTTTTTTTAACAAAATAGAAGAGCTGAAGCTTTTTTTAAAAGGTTTGCCGTGTCTTGAACATCAGAGAGGAACATTCCTTGTCTCTTAAAACAGGAACTTGAGACAAGACCATTCCCTTTGAAAGTTAAAAGCAAAAGTTACTGTGGCTAGGCTTTTTCTTTTTATTTCATAAGGGAAGGAGAATTGTCAAGTGAAGGAAAGTGTGACCTTCCCCAACTCATGCACGGCAGTCTTGATTCACATCAGAATCCTGCAGACTTTCTGAAAATAAAAAATAATGTCACATTGAGAGCCAAAAAGTATCTGCAGTTTATGTTCTTTTTTTATCCAGAGACACATACAAGCAAGTGCAGCTTACCATTTTCATTGTTGTATGAATTTATAGCTTCACTTATCCACACACTCATGCACACTAACCCAACTTTTAAAACTAGCTGGTCAGATTAAGTTTGAGTTCCAGAAGAATTGAGGTGGGTCACTCACTGTGCACACTACCACACTATCTTATTCTGTATAATGACTCCAAAGTATTCATTTCCCATGCATTTTTATACCTGCCAGCAAGGCTTCACTAGTTCATCAAAGTTTAGCCGGTCCCATTTGGTACTTAACTTACATCTCCTGGTACTTTTCTGCTGAAACACCATTTCCTTGCTCCTCCCAGGAGAAATATATTTGGTTTAGAAACCATATTTTGTTCTGATAACTGTTTTTTTCATATATTACGTCATCTTCAGAATTTCCATTCTTCATACTATATGTAAACTCAAATCTTCCTGACCAAATGTTGCTGCCTTTTTCATCTATTCTGAGTGAAAAATCTTTCATACAATTCCGTCTTTAATACATACAACTACATGGCATAAAGTTGCACAATATCACTGTAACATGGCATTATACAATTGTTTGCCTTCTATGCTAGTGACAATATACTGGCATTAATAGATTCATGGTTATTAAGTAAGCAAACTAGTGAGTTTATTGGTTTTGTGAAATGGTCTAGAAGGGATTATGAAATTGATTAGATTAGGTTCTTTTATAAGGTTGGTTTATGAAATTGGTTACAAAAAGGACATTTTCAGGGGAAACCAGTGAATGATCACATGATGTTTTGTTGCTCATACATACATATATATACACACACATACACACAGTACTGTGCAAAAGTTTTAGGCAGGTGTGAAAAAATGCTTAAAGTAAGAATGCTTTCAAATATATATATTGTAATTGTTTATGTTTATCAGTTTACAAAATGCAAAGTGAGCGAACAGAAGAGAAATCTAAATCAAATCAATATTTGGTGTGACCACCCTTTGGCTTCAAATAATCATCAATTCTTACACTTGCACACTTTGTACACTTACACGAAGTCAGGGATCTTGTAGGATTAGAGTCAGGTGTATGATTAACCAATTATACCAAGCAGGTGCTAATGATTATCAATTTCATATGTAGGTTGAAACACAGTCATTAACTGAAACAAACAGCTGTGTAGGAGGCTTAAAACTGGGTGAGGAACAGCCAAACTCTGCTACTAAGGTGAGGTTGTGGAAGACAGTTTCCTGTCACAGGTCATATACCATGGCAAGACTGAGCACAGCAACAAGACACAAGGTAGTTATACTGCATCAGCAAGGTCTCTCCCCGGCAAAAATTTCAAAGCAGGCTGGGGTTTCAAGATGTGCTATTCAAGCTCTTTTGAAGAAGCACAAAGAAACAGGCAACGTTGAGGACCGTAGACGCAGTAGTCGGCCAAGGAAACTCAATGCAGCAGATGAAAGACACATCATGCTTACTTCCCTTCGATATCGGAAGATGTCCAGCAGTGCCATCAGCACAGAAGTGACGGAAACCAGTGGGACCCAGGTGCACCTATCTACTGTCTGGAGAAGTCTGGCCAGAAGTGGTCTTCATGGAAGAATTGCGGCCAAAAGCCATACCTCCAACGTGGAAACAAGGCTAAGCGATTCAACTATGCACAAAAACATAGGAATTGGGGTGCAGAAAAATGGCAGCAGGTATTCTAGACTGATGAGTCAAAATTGGAAATATCTGGCTGTAGCAGGAGGCAGTTTGTTCACTGAAGGGCTGGAGAGCGGTATAATAATGAGTGTCTGCAGGCAACAGTGAAGCATGGTGGAGGTTCCTTGCAAGTTTGGGGCTGCATTTCTGCAAATGGAGTTGGAGATTTAGTCAGGATCAACGGTGTCCTCAATGCTGAGAAATACAGGCAGATATTTATGCATCATGCCATACCATCAGGGAGGTGTGTGATTGGCCCCAAATTTATTCTGCAGCAGGACAATACCCCAAACATATAGCCAATGTCATTAAGAACTATCTTCAGCATAAAGAAGAACAAGGAGTCCTGGAAGTGATGGTTAGGCCCCCACAGAGCCCTGATCTCAACATCATCGAGTCTGTCTGGGATTACATGAAGAGACAGAAGGATTTGAGGCAGCCTGCATTCACAGGAGATCTGTGGTTAGTTCTCCAAGATATTTGGAACAACCTACCTGCCAAGTTCCTTCAAAAACTGTGTGCAAGTGTAGCTAGAATTGATGCTGTTTTGAAGGCAAAGGGTGGTCACACCAAATATTGATTTGATTTGGATTTCTCTTCTGTTTGCTCACTTTGCATTTTGTAAATTGATAAACATAAACAATTACAATATATATTTTAGAAAGCATTCTTACTTTACAGCATTTTTTCACACCTGCCTAAAACTTTTGCACAGTACTGTATATCACTACAGCACAATATGTTGTTTACATATAAAGAACAATTTTATTGCTATTTTATTTTAGCAATTATATTTATGGAAAGTAAAAGCAACACTTACATTTAAGTTTTAGTTTATTATTTTTCTTATATTTAGAAGTTTATAGTGTTTCACAGTTTTCCCTTTTCTGTCTTCCAGATATAATTATCTAAGGCATAGGACGTAATGCCCTTTGCTAGTACTGTAATAATGATTATGGAGGGTGAACAAGTTAATCAGGATTTGAGTCATTTTGTGCAGAGATGCAGTTTAGACCTTTCTACTTTTCAGTTGTCCAAATAGCTTCTTATTTTCCCTCCTAGTTACCATTTGTTTTGGGGACAGTGTTGGATTCTGGAGAGTGTACCAAAGGAAAGGTGAAAAATCCTTACCTTGGACTTGATCCTGAGTCCCTCTTAGAAAATATTTAGAAGATTAAACTCTTGATAAGTCTTCTTCCACCTAGTACAATCTGGAAATAGACTGTAATTCCAGAATTGACAGCCTGAATAGCTGTGTACGTTCAGTGTATTATCTCATTTAAATTCTGGCTTGCTTGTATGCTTGGATGTGAACTGAAGTATTAAATATTAAAACCTCTTCCCAACCTCCCTCCCCAGATCCTTTTATGCATTCAGTATAGGTAGTCCCCAGTTTAAGAACAAGTTTCGTTTCCAAGGTCTGTCCTTAAGTCGAATTTGTATGTAAGCTGGAATAGTATTATTGTATAATAGTGTATAAGTAGTACTGTACTGCTTATACTATTATTGTATAATACTGTATAAGTAGTATTGTGTAATTAACTCAAACCATCATGTATTTAACTTGAATTGTTGTGTATTTAACTTGAATTTTGCTACAATAGGCTCCATTCTCAACTATGGGTTGTCTGTAAATGGGGCATTCTTAACCCAGGGACTATTTGGCCATAGAGCTGTCACAAAGGTATTTTTCAGTTCTGTGTTGTGGATGGGATTTAAAATAATCACAGGACTGAATCACCTAGGTCCTTTGAGCCATTGTCTGGAATATGGATCTTTGTTAACTGATGAAGAAAAAGCAGAATTCAGTTCAGTTAACGGGAAAATTGCTGCACCTATGACCACTCTTTATATAGACTGAGAGAAGGAATGTAGGAGCTTATTATTGGCAGAATTATTAATGTATTAAAAATTGAGAATAGCTAGAAATATCTCTTGATCTGAGGGAAAGCAAGTGACTGCAGCTACTGAAAGAGCATTTGGGGGGGTGTTCTTTGGTGCTATCTAGTGGCTGTCCAGATTTTTGCAGTAGAGATGTGGTATCTGTATGCTTTCCAGGTGTGCTCTGCAGAGGAAGGAGGTGGGCAAACTGGCCAATGAGTAAATCAGCAATTGATCAATACACATGATGTTCCTTGCAGGTGGCAGCCTTCTCTACGGAGGTACATAATGTGTGCTATGAAGTCATCAGTTAAGCATCATAGGATGTGGACACAGTTTAGGGAATATAGTCTACTGCCCAGTTAGTTTTCAGGTTGATCATAGCTAAAAAATTCTTTTTTATCTTCAGGTAGAAGCAAAAAAAATTAGAATGATTTGATGCCCAACCAACATCTTCAGAATGTCTGGAGAAGAACTAAGTTAAGAAAGATCCTTACAAATCACTAGCTGTATATATTCAATTGACTCACCAGAATTCTGATCTAGGAATTACATGAAATTAATTCAAGAAATTAATTTTAATTTATGTTGTAGCTTTTTCCTTGATTGCTGTAGTGGAGAGACCCCATGCAAATTAAGATAAGGAATATTTCCAATGTTCCAGAGATAATTTAATTATTGTTAGAAAGTTCTTTAGTGATTTTGTACTATTGCAAGTCTTATAGTTTGCTATAAGTTGCACAATAATTTCTAGTTCTGTAACCTAGTTGTTCATAGCTGATAGATTATAGCAAAGTGTCACATTTCTTCCAAAACTAGTTTAAACTTCCTTATGATTGTAGAAAGAAAACATTTTTTACCACAAACTCTAAGAGCTAAGTAATAGCTTGTCTTGAGTTAAATTTAAATCTCTGTTAAATCCTGACTGAAATGGGCAAAAGTGCCTTTACTGCTTTGTGCATTTTGCTGTGGCTGGTTTTTGATTAATTCAGACACATGCAGATCATTCTGAACATGTGTCCCAGCTTGAACAAGTCTTACAAGTCCAACAGTCTGTATCAGGTCAATCAGAAACTGATCTTAACTAGCAAGTGAACTGTTTTTCTACTGTCCTTTGTTATTGTGATTCATATATAAGAACTCTAGACAACTTTATGCTGCTTTTACTTTCCTGATTTATTTTAGAACTTTGGGCTATTTTCCAGATGAATGTTCCTATAGATACTCAAGAGTTTCTCTTTTCCAGCAAGATAAACAGCAGGCTGGAGAGTGGGATAGCTGTGAATCAGGATAGTCATGAAAAAAAGAGGATGTAAAACTCCTGTCCTAGAATCATAGATCAGACTTTAGAGTTCTTTTCTTCATCTGCTATCACAAAAATAGTTTCTAATGAAATCTCTTAAAAGGGTTGAATGATTGGAAATGGATGACTTGCTGACTCATGTATCTTTTTGGTACTATTGGCCTTGTTTGGCCTGGGAAAGTATGCAGAACTGGGCCAGTTTAGAGGTTAGATGGGAGACTTCCAAGAAATTTCAGGGCTGTAGAAATCAATCTGTTTCTAAGCTGAAAAAGTATTCTTGAAGAAAGCAGTGGCAGTTCTCTTCTGTGTTGATGTAAAAACAAAACATGGAATTGCCACAAGTTGAGCCCAATGCAAAGGAGACTTTACTTGTATTCTGTCTAAATTATTGAAGTTTTCAGTAAGCTTTGCTCTCTACTCTATTGATATAAAATATGTCTTCAGTTGGATTAAGGGCAGTGATAAAGTAGGAATAACTAAATCCCAATCTAATCCAATTTATATGTAACCTTTTGGTAACTAGTAGCCTAGTTTGCTACATATGCCTTTTTGTCAAGGTACTATACATTTACCTTCTTGCCTGTTGGCTCATGCTGTATAAATCCATTTGTTTATCATAGAATGCTCTGACTTGGGAAGGAGGGACAGATGCTGCCCTAAATCTGTGGGATTAAATTCTCAGCAACAAAGCAGATTAGGGTATTACACCATCAGCTTCAAGGAGAAAACCTTTGAGCCCAGGCTTTTCTATAGAAAGGTCTCTTTAATATAACTTTATCATGGATATTTAGAGTTGAAAGGTACCTTGGAGATCTTCTAGGTAAATCCATTTAACCCTTTGCTCTGCATCTCCTCTTGTAACAGCTGCATCCCTGTCAGATAGTTGTCCAGCCTCTGTTTTTGTTTTGTTTTGTTTTTTCAGTTAAATCTCATTATTTCACAAAACAGTCTTTTCTGTTGTTAATCAACTCCTACCATCATGGAAGTAAGTTCTTTGTAGCCTGGAGTCTACCTATGTTTCCTTGTGGCTTTGGTACATCCTAAATGAGTGGTCTAAAAAAAATAATGACAGTCTCCTATCTAGTTTAGCTCTTGGTGTCTACATCCATGCAGTTTTCTTGGTAGTCTTACAGAAGTGGTTTGCCACTGTCATCTTCTGGAATGTTTTTCCATCTCCCAGACTAGCATTAGCTTTGGAATTCCCAGGTAAGCCTCCATCCAAATGCTAGCCATGACTGAGCCTGTTAATAGGTTCCAAAATCAGCCAAAGTTGGCTATCTGCTGCCCTCTTTGAGGGCAAAAGAATGACATAGCAAGATTAATTTTCTCTGATTTAAATCTAGATTTGGCCCATAACAATTATATGTTGTTAAAAAACAAACTAAAGGGTTAGTGTCACATTATTTTGTAGCATTTTTACTATGTTGCTCTTGCATAGAATTTAGCATAGTGATAAATACCTACTCTGAGCAAAGGGAGCAATTGGAATTGATGGCTTCATACTGATAAATATGATTTCTATTTGATTCCCAATCCATCATCCAGTGCTTACAATCCAATTTTACTCTTATTTTCTCTATAGCCCCTTGCAGTCTTACAGTTGGATATATTTTTATTTAATTCCCCCCAGCCTGTTAGAAGAATCTGGAAGAATTTATCCTACCAGAGGAAACAGAGTTCATGTAAACTGGGGGATATTACAGTAGTGATTTCTATTTGGTAAGATTTATGTTTGATGAATAGATCTAGCAAGTAGCAATATGACAGCAAGGTATTGTTTGGTATGATTTATTTAGAAAAAAATATGGTACAGCTGAAGTTAGAGCAGCATAAAAGGGAATTAGGGAAGTTAGAGCAGCATATAAGATCTACCAAATAAATATTGTCATATTTTTTTAAGATGGCAGTAGAAGCTACAAAATCTACTAAACAATGAAAGAAGCCTTTTAAAATTACAATTTCATTGCCAAAAAAAGTTATTAACCAGGTTATGGAAAATCAATAACGGGTAAGCCAGTTAATGTTTGTAGGAAAGGAAATGCTATTATTGGGCGTAGACATAGGGATAGTTCAGTCATTCATTCATTTATTATAAACAAATGTTCTAACTATCTTCATGATTCAGATTCACTTGGAGCTGGATGCCAGCTAAACTAGTCCTGTGGAGATGCCTCAGTGCAGTAGTATCTGGGATTAGTTTGAATATGTTGATCCTGAAGAGTGGACTGGGTCCATGTGGTATCAGCCCTGCCACCTGTAGTTTGGATCTTGGTCCTTCCTAGTTGGTGACAGTCAGACTGGTAACGGGATTGGGTCAGATCAAAGTTTAATGCATCCTTGGGTAGGGGGTGCTGCCACCAGCCTTGAAAGAGGCAGTGGTGTGCTTCTTCCTTAAAAAGCCATTGCTCAGCCCAGCAATGTTACATAGCTATTATTCAGTCTCAAGTATTTCCTTTTTAGGAAAGGTTGTTGAGAAGGTGGTGCAGTCTGGACCAGCTGTAGCTTCCGAGTAGTCTTCAGAGTCAACCCCATGTAAAGCACATTCAACTGTGAGATGATTAATTGTTAAAAGTAGTGTTATATATTAAGTGAAATCATCAGTATTATTCATGGGGCAGGGAGGGTTGTATGTATTCATTTTTCATTATAGGTAGTTGTGGTATAAAAGTTGAGAACCCCTGGTTTGGAGTCTGAAATAACAGATCTGGCAAAAAGAGTTTACACCAGTTCAAAGAGAACAGGCAAGACTCTGGAGATGGCAATTTCACAATAAACTAAAGGCCTTTAGCAAGATCAAGAATGAGAGGTAGTGAGGACTGAGAAGGTGATGCATCAGTTAAGACCTTATATGAACATGGAAGCCTTATTTATGATCACTCCCACCTTATGTCACATCTTATTTGGAATACTATAATGCATTCTACATGAGGCTGCATTTGAAGACCACTCAGGCACTTCAAGAGGTCCAGAATGCAGTGGCCCAACAGCAACAGCTATTACTATCCCCATGTAATATCTCTGTTTCAGATATACTGGTTACCAGTTAGTTTCAGATGGAATTCGAGATGCTGCTTACCTTATATACTGTAAAGCCCTACATAGCTTGGGGCCTGAATATCTTTGGAACCTCTGACTCCCACTGGTTTCTGCTCATCCAGTAAGATGTGGAAGAGTGCGCTCTCATCAGGACTCTTTAAGAGAAGATGATCTGCAGGAATCTTGGGGATAAGCCTTCTCAGACATCCCTCCTCCCCCTTTGGAAGAGCTTCCTACCTGAAATTAGAGTAGCTTTGTTCCTGTTAATATTCTGGAAAGTGATCAAGACAGTGTTCATCGGCTGTAAAAAGGGCCAGCAGCATGTTAGGTTTTAATAAGAAACATATTGTAAAACGAGATGCCAATATCTTAATGCCTTTATATAAACCAATGATGCAGCCACATCTGGAATATCATATGCAATTCTGGTCACCGTACTTCAAAAAAGATATAGTAAAGCTGAGTCCCCCATCAGGGGGAGATGGGCAGAGATAAATCAAATAAATAAAGCAAGCAAGCAAGTTCAGAGGAGGGCAACTAAGATAATCAAAGGGCTGGAGCAGCTTCCTTATAAGGAAAGGTTGTGATACTTGGGACTTTTTAGTCTAGAAAGGAGGCAGACGAGAAGGGATATGATTGAGGTGTATAAAATTATGCATGGTGTGAATAAAATAGACAAGGAGAAACTTTTCCTCTCCCAAAATACTAGAACCAGAGGTCACTCAATGAAATTGAATATTGGAAGAATCAGGACAGACAAAAGGAGATTTTTTTTTTTTACATAATCTGTAATTAAACTTTGAAATTTGCTTCCACAAGATGTGCTGGCTACCAGCTTGTTTGGCTTCAAAAAAGGATTGGAACAGTTCATGTAAGTCATGGCCTCTGAAGGCCATCTTCTGGGAGAGTAGTAGGCTTCTTTGTGCAGTTGGTTTACTACTGTGAGAACAGACTGATGGACTAAAGGGGGCAGGGGTCTGATCCAGCAGGGCCCTGCTTATGTCCTTATGTTCTTAAGACCTGGCTGTTTCAAAGGGGTTGTGGTGGGGAATTGTGAGGAATGTCTACTGCAAGCTAACTGTGCTAGCAAAGAAATTCAAAGAACCTTAGTATTGAAGGTATATTTTCTTGCTTATATAAGTAGTGTTTATAAGTGAATCCTATCACATTCCTTCCAGTCTGTTCCACAATTTTAAAATTCAACTATTCAATGTGATTTTCCATGTTTATATACATAGCATGCAGATGTTTGTTTCACCCAGCCTCTGGGCTCAAGCGAGCAAACTGATACTCCTTTCCCTTTGCCCCACTCCCAGAGCCACATAAAGGCTTTACACTGCAGCCTACAACTATGTTTACAATTATTGTGAAAAGCTGCAAAAATGGTGCCATGTATTCTTCCAGCAGCACAGCTAGCAGACTTTTATTAAAAGTGGAAGAAATGGCACCTTCACCACAGAATGGTTTCCCCATTACAATTGCTCTTCTTTTCTTTTTTCTTTTACAAATGGTCAGATATATAACAACATGGGTTGAAAAATCTGAAGAAGAGCACATAAGCGATTTAGATTTTTTGTGTATGACAGAGAATAGAAGCAAGGAAATGCCTGTTACTCTAGGAGCTATAGCTGCCAGCTCAGAGAGAGATGCTATTTAAGTCTCATTTTTTAATTCTCTTATTGGTCAGCTAGAAAGAAAACTGATTGGCTCACTAGCTGTTCTCTGTTTTACAATTTCAAGAGCAGCAGAATTGAAACAGTTGAAGGTCAGCTTCAGACAGGTTTGTGGGGGATTGTGGTGTGGAAATAAAGGGAAAATTTTTATGTGGAAATGCTGATATGGAAAAAGAGAACATTTAAGATGATAAAAAGAATCTGGAAATAAAGTGGAGGGCAATGCAGCTACATCAGAATTGGTTTGGGTGCTTCCAGGGATGCACACTTACCAAGACTCTTGCTGCCATATTTGGATATTTCTAAAATTTCTAGAGACTTTTATGAGACAGCTCCAAAGAGCATATTGAAATAGTACAACTTGTAACTAAGACATGTGTTGCATGAGCAGGCCTAATCTTCCTAGAAGTGCATGCAACTAGTATATCAGTATAGGCTGCACAGTTTTCCTGATCATAGCTACCTGGAAATCCAGGATTTCACACAGTTTTGTTTCAAGGAGAATGCTGCTTCATCTAAAATGAGATAAATCCCTATCCCCAGATGGGGCCTCTCCTAATCAGGGACTTTTCTGTCTTGTTTTGATTAAATTTCAGTTTGCTTTCATCCATCTAGCCCTTTACACGATGCTACATTGATTCAGAATGGTAACTCTTTCACAGGAATCACGCACTCAAAATGCCTAAGAGACTTCTCCAAATAATTGATTTAGATATTAAAAAGAATAAGCAAAAGGCTGAGGGTTGGATTTATAGTAAATCTTATTTCATAAGCATGATTGATTGAAGCTCCTGAGAAATCTACAGAATCTTTGAGAAGTGTGGAAGACACTCTGTCTTATTCCTTAATAGGTTAGGGCAATTCTCTGATTCCTGTATAGGAAGGCAACTGAAAGTTATCTCCATCCCAAAACAAAACCAAAAATTGGATTGAAATAATCAGTTTCATTCAAGACCTCTTATCCATGAATAACATAGGACATTCTGGTCCAGGGAAATATTTATTTCCATTCTGGTGTAACATTTCATCCCATAATCACTGTTACTCTCATCTGAGCTGCATTGGTTATTCTAAGACGGGGGTCCCCAAACTCTTCAGCTCAGTGATCCCTTCATGAAGTTTCAGATTGTTCATGGACCCCCAAACATTTATTTTGTTAAGCTATACTCATAAGGAAATTTTACTGTGTGAATAACACGAGGCAAACCAGGTAACCGGGGCTTAGTTAATTGCCTACACCTGACAAGTACTGACTCAGCACAATGTGGGGGATATAAGCAGTCTGCATACTGCTGGGTGTTAATGAGAGCTGTTGAGTACTGTAACTAATAGTACTATGATAATGATGACAACTCAAAGCTGCTATTGCTGGTGGCCGGCCATCCAATCCTGGGTAATGCTGTCTTCTACTAGCTACCTTAACCTCAGGACCAGGGACTGGGTGGAGTTCTACAGAGACCCCAACAGATTAATTAACCCCAATCAACCTTCCATCATTTATTGACCACCTATTGATCCCCAGACATTTACTGACCCCTTTTTGACCCCCATCCATTTATCAACCCCTTGAATAGTCCTATTGACCCTTGGGGGTTGATATTGATGGCTTTGGGAAACCCTGCTGTAGGGTCATACACCAATCCTGTAATTGCTATAGATAGTTGGTACCTCTAAAAACATATTTACCACCTCTTTATAATTACCCAACATGTCTACATCTTGATAATGGTCAAACTTGTGAGAACATCCTACAGAATAAACAGTGATATTTCTCCAATGATCCAGCATAGCTTGATCCTTCCTCTCCAGTTGTTCCACCTTAAAGTCTTTGTTTATTATTACTTTGTATCGACACAATTCTGAAGGGCTCTCAGTGGTTCACAGATATTATACAATTACTCTGAGTTTAAAATAAAAACACATAAATGAATAAAACAAACAACCCTAGCAATCAACAGTTTGTAAATCTCAACCAAGATAATATCACAACCCAGACACCCTCCAGCAGAGGTCCATTTTAAGCTGCTTCCAGATAGCAGTTTAAAAAAAGAGCTAACATGATTTCCATTGTAAAGTCATTGCAAAGGACCAGCGCTACCATTGAGCATGTCCAAGCCCCAGCACTGAAGCCAAACTAGGAGTACACCAGTTTATATGAAAGGTAATAAAATAAAGTTATTGAGATCTTAAGGTTGGCCTCAAACCTCTTTCACCTTTTGCTAGGATTGGTCAGGTTATATTTAATACTATTGTAAAGGTAGTGCCCTGTTTCAGGTCTCAGCTCACACATACAGTTGCTAGGTGAGGAAAGCAATTTATTCAAGGCTGAGCAGATAAGAGAAGAAATGTAAATCAACAAAGTCTCTTGGAAAGAAAGCTTGCTTGGGTGGTTTCAATTTCAACAGCAGCATGCAGAAGAGTAGACAAGTAGTCAGAATCCAGTCCAAAGTTCAGAGAGCCAAATCAGGTTTGTCACCCAGTCCAAGGTCACAGTTTCATGAGCAGCATTCAGAGGAATAACACGTCAGAGCACAAAATCAGACAGTTATTTCCAATGAGGAGACATGGGTCAGAGCTGCCTCTTAAATCAGGCTGTAGCCAGCTGTCTTTAATCAAGAGATTTACTTCCTTGCTTAGCAAGGACTCTCAATGAGCATCTTTGCTTGACTCTCCACTCTACTCACTGGGTGTGAGGGCTTGGAGGCCTTATGTCATCATCATCTGACTGCTCCAGCTGTTCAGGTGGTGCCTGTGTTCAGTCAGCCTCAAGTGATTCTTGGCTTTGTCCTGAGGCTGACATACCACAGGTTCAGCTGGAGCAGCTTCTTCAGAGTCAGATTCAGAGTCTGAGTCCTGGGCCATGACTTATGACCATTTGTTCAGTGACTATTTGAAGTTACAGTGGCACCGAAGAAAGGGTCTCACAACCAGTCCCCGAAGTTACAGCTGTTGCAGTGCCCCCATAGTCATGTGATCAAAATTTGGGCACTTAGCAGCCTGCCTGCACTTATAATGGCAGGGCACTTCAGCTCCCCCCCACCTATCTCCCCTCACCTATGCCCTTTTGGCCCCCTACACCCTGCAGCCCCTGCTGCCTAGCTGACGACCTGTGTCGTCTTGCTCCTGCTGCTGACCAAGCATGCCCAGCCTGGCCTTTTGCAAAGCAGCTGCTGGGTGCACAAGGCTTTCTTCCCAAGGTCGCTCACAGCAGTTTCCTCAGAAGACCTGGGGAAGATGGCCTCATGTGGTCAGCAGCTGCCTTGCAGAGAGCCAGGGCGGGCACACCTCAGCAGCAAGAGGGTGGCGGAGGTCAGCTGGGCAGCAGAGCACAGGGCATCAGGGGCCTTGGAGTGGAGGGTAGCTAGGGTCTGGGGCAGCCCCAGCTTCCTGGGGTGCAGTGGCTTTGTGCTGTGCTGCTGGAGCTTCTTGGCAGTGTGCCAAGAAGCACCTGAGCTGCAGTCTGGTTCTGGAGCTCCTTGCTGCCACACAAGGCAGGGTGCAGGGTGGCCAAAAGGGCAGAGTTGCGGGAGGAGATAGGTGGATGGGAGGAGTTGAAGAGGAGGCAGCCCCTTACTTTACTGAGGCTCGGGCTGGGAGGGACCAAGCCCAGAATGACTTGGATTGGGGTGGATCCTCAGCTAACGACCAGGGGAATTTGGTTAATGATGGCAACAGGGAGTGCTGGGATTGCTGTCGCTAAGCGATGCACTCATGTGATGTTGCGCTTTACGATCGTATCGCTTAGCGATGGAAGTTCCAGTCCCAATTACCATTGTAAGTCGGGGACTACCTGTATTCTGTCTTTCAACAAGGCAAGGTTAAAAAAAAATGGTACAGTGCTTGGCCCATTATCTCCTCAGCTTTTCTTTATCTGATTGCAAAGATTTAAAAGAATTATGATTTTATTATGTAGACTTGGGAACAAGACTGATGTGTAGAACTAGATGCAGAACTATTTTGCTGTATAATTCCTGTAATTTTCCAGGTTGATCATCTAAAGTTTACTCTAAATCTCACCCATGTTCTGTGGTAAAACTCTTTGAACCCAAAAAGTATGTCATCACTATTATGATGCCATTAATTAACTTTATTAAATGCATTTGAGTCCTTGTGGTTATTTGTTCATCCTTGCTGTGATATTTTTCTCACTGTCATACTCTTATTTTGGACCAGTTAAATCAGAATAATAACCTGCAGGTCCTTAAGTTGTATTTTTTTTATTGTAAACTTGAATCCCAATTTATTTATTTACTGTGCACTGGAAGGCTGAAAAATTATATTCTTTTCATACTTCATTATATCTACATTCAGGTAGCTGCGTTGGATTCTAGGCTATTCCCATATTTCATTAAATCATAGAGAGTTTTCTGTTCCATTAAAAATTAAAATGAGTTAGCTCTAATATAGTTTCATCTCTGTTCCATTAATATCTTCAGTACATTAGTAAACATTTAAGGATTACCTAGCTTGGTCTAAGCAGGATTTTGCTGTGCTTCTCTTCCAGTCATTAGCATTATTTTTAGTGCAACATTCTTGTTCTTTATATCCATCTAGTCAGACTAGCTTGTCTTGTTTTTCTTGCTTGCTTGATCCTCTTCCTTGACAAAGCAGGTTACAGTTGATTTTAGAAAGTTCAAGATATCCAACCTTATAGACAAAGTATTCTGTCTGGGAACTCAACTCTTTATATTAAAAAAAACAGTAGTGATAAAGTCGTAGTACTGCATAAGTTGAAGAAAAAATTATAGGTAGTTCTCACTTAATCATTTGTTCAGCAACCGTTCAAATTACAATGGTGCTGAAAGAATGGTAGTTATGACCAGTCCTCGAAGTTACAGCCATTGCAGAGCCCCCTTGGTCACGTAATTAAAATTTGGGTGCTTGGCACCCTGCCCACATTTACGACTGCAGTGTGTGCTTCAACTCCCCCCACCCGCCTATTTCCCCCCATCTCTGCCCTTTTGGCCACCCTGCACTCTGCCGCCGTCTACCCCTACTGCCCTCCACTGACCTTGGTCATCTTCATCCTCCCACTGCTGAGGCATGCCCAGCCAAGGCAGCTGCTGGCCCTTTGCAAGGCCCCCAGAAGGCTTCAGGGCAGCCTCATGAAGGGCCAGCAGCTGCCTCGGCCAGGCGCACCTCATCAGCAGTGGGAGGAAGAAGATGGCGAAGGTCAGCGCAGAGCAGCAGGGGTAGGTGGCAGCAGAGTGCAGGGTGGCCAAAAGGGCAGAGATGGGGGGGAGATAAGCAGGTGGGGGCAGTTGAAGCGGAGGTGAGTGTGGCAGGGCAGGAGAAGCATGAGGTCCTCCCCTAACTACGGCACAGTCCTGGCCTAACCACAACTGGGACTACCAGAACTGCCATCGCTAAGCAGTGCAGTCATGTGATGTTTTGCCTAACAACCATTTGGCTTAGCAACGGAAATTCCAGTCCCAATTAGGGTCATTAAGTGAGGAGTATCTGTATAGACTTCTTCAGTAGTTAACTATAAGGTTATGGAGGAATAGTTGGTGAAGTTGACAGATTTTGCTGAAATGGATAAGTTGACTTCTTTGATAAGAGAAAAGACATTATCTACATTTATTGATGACTAGAAACTTCTTATGGACTTTTTGTGCAAGAATTAAAAAAAAAACTTGTGATTTATGGTTTTGATGATTAGATAGGATAGATTATAGAAAGAGTAATATGTAATTGTAGAGAGATTAAAATATATTTGTACTCATAGCTGCTGTGAAGAATATTGGAAGCCACTTCTTTATATCTTTCTTTCTTTCTTTTATATTTTTCTTCAACTTTTTCTTTTTCTTTCTCTTTCCTACTTTATATTAATTTGTGTTACTTTTTACCTTCTTGCTTAAAAGTTTCAGTAAAAACTATATATAAAAAGTAGTTAATTATAAGGTAACAATATCAGTGATAAAATTCTTGTATTGCTGTAATGGGTTGCACACACACACATAGTGTGACAGATTGGGCCCTACTGGCTCTTGAGAGGGAGTCTCTCAGTCTTCCACCCACGACCCTACTTCACTCTCCTCACAACTCCTGAGAAGAGCTACCTTGGTGATGCTATCATCAGCCACTTTTTTCCTTCTCTACCTTGTTTTATTTGGGAGGAAGCAAGTGGCAATCCTCCTTCCATCAGCTTGACTGGAGAAGGAGAAATGTGTACTAGAGGTAATATTACCAATCCATTAAGAATTCAAGAATGTATTATGATATATCCAGATTAAAGAAGGAAATTGAAAAGACACAAATAGAGGAAAGAAAGAAGGAATGAAGAATGACTTGTTTAGAGATTGATATCAGCTTCTATTCCTTCACACATGGGAACACACTCTTGCAGTGAAAATCACTATCAAATAATAAAATAAAATAATCTGATCTGCTTCTAGCTTTCACTAGTCTCCAGCATGCTGTATAATTCCCTGATCTAACTCAAATCTCTATGGATTGGTATTTCTTTTCTTACCTAATTTTTAATCAGCCACACAGAAAAGATGCTTCCACTCCTCCTGAGAGATAGAGGAAAAAGAGACAGAAACAAAAGGGAAATTGCCTTCAGCTCAAGTTAAAGCTGGTTTGTTTGGGTTTTCAGTCTTTGATTTTCCCAAGGCTTCAATTGTCTCTGGCCACTATCTGGATTGACAGGTCAGTTCATTTTTGCTCAATTCTGTCAGTGTCTGAACCTCTTAGAATGGGATTTCTCTCATTCACTACAATTGCTAATGCTATATAATTGGAATACAGTCTCCTTTGTAATGATTTGCAGTCTTCATCAGATCCTTGTTGATATTTCACGACTGAGAAGTTAGCATAGTGGTATGTATATAAGATGGGGCCTTTTCTCTAGAAGCACTCCTTAGATGGAACTCTCTCTGCGCGAAGATCAGACTGGTTGGCTCAGTGTTTATTGTGTCCTAGACTTGCAGAGAAAAGTACACTGTTTCATTAGACTTTTTACCCATTGCAGTGTTGCTTTTTTAATTTAAATATTACATAACTGGTCTTATTTTGCTTTGTTTTATTTGAATTGTATTTCGCTTGAAGTAATTCTTAAATTCTTTTAGTCTCTGTGTTTTCTGTGTGCAATGTATGTGTTCACCTTACATGTTATCTAAGTGGTACTGCAGTAGTAGTAAAGTAGCTCAACAACAGTATCCAGATTATAGAGCTGAGATGAAAGAAAAACCTAGCATAGACAGTGAATTCACATAAATATTGATTAAGCATATTGTCATCTTGTGACAATGAGACAAAATGTGACAAGGAGTTCAGACCCTAAAGTAATTTTAAAAAAATGAGATGACCTATCAATCCAAATAGGGGGCCTGAGAAAATCAAATATGGAGGACCCCATCAGATGTTTCTTTTTCTGAAGGAAGGAGAGTCTCTCCCCCAGGGCTAGCTGAAAGCTAGGTAAGAAAAGAAAACACAGTCCACAGAAATTCATGCTGGAGACAGGGAATTATAGAACAGGTAAGGGATGAGTGAAGGCTAGATGCAGATTTATTAGTTTGTTCTTTACAGCCTGTGATTTGAGCTGTGAGGCTGTTGTATATGTGTGTACAAGGGAAGATTCTGGCTAAAAGGGCAGTGGGTAAAATCAACCTCTCCAGAAGTCTTTTTTTTTTCCCCTTTCTTTTTTCCCTTTCTCCTTTTGCACCTTTTCACTATATATCTTGTTATAGTTTTATACCTAATAAACACATTCTGTGGGAAGCCTTTAGCATGTCCCCCTTCCTAATGGAAATGGATTGCTATTTTCCTCCTCCTGAGTAAACCAAGACAGAAAAGGATTTCTCTAGAAAAAAGTGGCAGTATTATCAAAGTGGCTTTTCCCAGGAAAGGATGCAGTGGGGTATAGTAATATCTTTGTTGTTGTGTGGAGCCCAGTCTATCACATCCAAGGTGCATATGTATTCCATTGCACCTCTGTAGGAATGTATTGTCAGTGATGGCATGTAATTGCATTTAATAAAAAAATAAAAATAGATATTCCCTCTTTTTAGCTGAACATAGTCTCAACTTTATTGGGGAGCTTTTATCAGTTGGAATAGAGAATTATTTCATTCTGTTATGTTCATCATTGAACAGATACTAAGTTTAACGCACTGTATATAAAGAAATATTTCAGTAGGTAATGTATTTCTGTCTTGATCTTCTCATGATTAAAGAAGCTGAGTGGGAAATTGTTACTTATAGTATTATGAAAAGCATAGAAGGCTTTTAATACTGCTGTATAGGTTGAGTGATATTGTTCTGCATAGTGGACATGGTATGCACACCAGCAATGCATGTGGAAGGAGTATATACCTTGGAGTTGTCTATTCTGTGTAGTATGCACTTGTGAAGGTACACTTGTGAAATAGTTTATCTACAAATTATCCAGTGAGGTTGAATTTAAGTAATTCATCCTCTGTTTTAGATTAGATGTTACATGTTTAAGTAATTTTGTTAATTTATTAGACTACATTGATTTAGCAGAGCAATACTTTCTCACTGCTAATTGGTTCCATGAGCTTCTGAACAAATTTGCTACACAATGACAAAGTGCAAGTATATAGTTATGAAGGAAAATGCTTGAAAATAAAATACAATTAATATAAGTGAAAGGACTTTTTTTTTTGTTTTTTCTTGTACAGGTGTCCAGGACTCAGCTTTTACGTCTCCCCAATCATACCCATTTACAATGCTGTGGTCTTCCTTTTTGTGCTGGCCAACTTCAGTATGGCCACTTTCATGGATCCTGGCATATTCCCTAGAGGTAAGCATTGTACTAGTTTCTTGCAAAACATAGATCTAAAAATGGTGGTTATGACTATGATTATTTCAATTTTCCATATTCAGTGCATTTTCTTTTTTACATTTATATAAGAATTTTTTACCTCAGTAGGACCAAGAATGAATATTGAGAATTTTAAATCATTGGTCAGTGTCACTGCACACCATGACCATATTTGCCTGTAATAATAAATTGGAATTTCTCAGTTTTACCAGTAAATGCATAGTGTGCTTCTATTCCTTTTGCCTAATTCCTTTCACTAGGGAGTCTGGCCTGCAGGATTCTGATTTATTTATTTCTTTTATTTGTTTATTGGATTTCTCCCCTGCCCATCTCCCCCACAATAGGGGACTCTGGGCGACTTACAGAAAACATTATTATTGGTGTATTACTTTTATCATATAATCCATGTTTTTTGAGTGGTTCAGTCAACAGCTAATAATACATTTTGGATTCAGCATTCTGAAGAAGTCTGCCTTACTACCAATACAGCTTATTTATCATAACAAATCTGGAAGGTGGGAATGTGTTGATTTCCTTCCTTCCTTCCTTCCTTCCTTCCTTCCTTCCTTCCTTCCTTCTTTTTTTTCCTTTCCTACTTGGATTTGATGCCTTTCTTCTGCTTTAGCTGAAGAAGATGAGGATAAGGAGGATGACTTCCGAGCTCCCTTGTACAAAACTGTGGAGATAAAGGGTATTCAGGTGCGCATGAAATGGTGTGCTACATGCAGATTCTACCGGCCTCCACGCTGCTCCCATTGCAGTGTCTGTGACAACTGTGTGGAGGTAAGAAGATAAAAAGAGAACAGAGCTATACTTAAAAGATTGGAAATGCTTATTCTAATGGGATGATGTTTGGCATAATCTGGGTGGCTTTTAATCAAGTCCAGTACTTGAGTATTGAATGTCAGGTTTTATAACCTAATCTTGAGAAAGAAAAAGGGAAGGAGAAGGGAATAAGGGAACTCACAGGAATTTCAGGAGGGGGAGTGTTAATGTACTGTTCCTTGTTTTTATGTCACCTTTTTTCTGAAATAGGAGTTCAAGATGGTACACATAAGCTTTTCAGATTCTTCCCGTCCAGGCTTTGAACAGACCCAAACCTGCTTAGCTTCAGTAGGATTGCTGTTTCACATGTTTTCAGATTATACCCTAGTCATAGGATACATATTACACAGTCATTGCATGCAGGCTTATTTCTCCTGTCTTCAGGCAATACCAGTTCATACAGGCCACCACACATTAATTATCCAGACTGCAACATGTTTCAAGCTCAACAGCAATATTGTCAGATGCCACAATATACTCCTTCTAAGATCCTGTGGTCTGCTCTAAAATAGCTGAGAATTTGTGGACATTCAGAGTAGGGTTTAGACTGGCAGGGCCAAAAAGGATTGTTTTAAAGGTGTATAGCAGGGTAGTTTTGAAAGATTAAAAGCATCTTGGAAAGAAAGCTTTTCCGCTGCAAAACCCCTTTTGCCAGAATCTGGGTGGGGAGGGGGCTTTCCAAGGCATATTGGTAATACAGAGGTAGGAAGTGTGTTGCCTCAAATGTAAACCTAGGGAGACAGATTTTCGCTGGCTAATATAGGTGTGATGGAATGCAGTTCTTAAAACAATGTCTGAAGGAAGTTATTCATCTGCCAAGGAGGCAAGCGTTCCAAGAGTCTTTGACAAAAAGTGGGGTTGCCTTTCCAGTTGTTTCACCATAGTCAATGTAAACAGAACATTGTTGCACTTCAGAATTCCACTCTGGACTTGAAGCAAAGAAAGTTTATCTGAAATGAAACAAGCTATTTGAACCTAATTTTCTCTGCTGAGTAATCCAACAGTAATGTTTGGGAACATGTTCAGTAACTTTGTAACTTCTGTTTGTGAGGCCTGGGAAATTGGATAGATGTTACAAACTATATTCAGAGAACTAGATGAGGAAGAATGCATATTCTGGCATTCTTCATGTCAAAACTCATCTGTCTCTATCTACATACACACCGAATGCATGAAAAAAGCTCATCACAACTATACCATTCTTACAGGAGTTACGTTTTACATTCTGCCATGTATGAAAGTAAATATTTAAATTGTCAGATGTGCTGTGGCTTAGAATGGTTTTATTAATATTGTAAAACTATAGCATGGCTTTCTAGAGGGATTGTTTTTCTAACCTTTTTTTTTTAATTGGCAGGAGTTTGACCATCACTGTCCATGGGTGAACAACTGCATAGGAAGACGCAATTACCGCTATTTCTTCCTGTTCCTGCTCTCACTTACAGCACATATCATGGGTGTATTTGGTTTTGGTTTACTGTATGTCCTGTATCAAGTGGAAGAGCTCTCTGGAATCCGCATGGCTGTTACGTATCCTTTAATCTTTCAGGAACAAGGAGCTCCCTGATAAAAATGAACCCTGGCTAGGAATTGTTAAGTCTCCTTGAGACAGTGCCACCTGGCAGGTGGGAAACAGATCTCCAGATAAGAAATGAATTGTGATCCTTGAGTATTGTTCCTTGACTTTGCTGGTAGTATGGCTGTGATGTGTGTGGCTGGTTTGTTCTTTATTCCTGTAGCTGGCCTTACAGGATTCCACGTGGTACTAGTAGCCAGGGGTCGCACTACCAATGAACAAGTATGTATTTTACGTTTTGTTTTGTTGTTCATTTCACTGAATTTTGTCTGACCAGTTTTTGGTCTTTGCAGGTTACAGGCAAATTCCGAGGTGGGGTAAACCCATTTACCAATGGCTGCTGTAAGAATGTCAGTCGTGTCCTCTGCAGCTCTCCAGCTCCCAGGTAAATTCTGTTCCACCCTAGTAAGATGGAGAAGAAAAGAGATAAGAATTATTGTCTTTATTGCTAGTGTGAAAAGTAAAGGGGAATTTCTTACACTTAACTGTATGAATAGTTCAACAAGGAGATGCTGGGTTGCAGAAAGCAATTGCTAACAATCATTTTCGTTCTTAATCATAGAATCTTAGAGTGGGAATGGACTGTAGAAATCATCTAAGTCATTCCCCTGCTTAGTGCAGGATCCATTAGGGCACCTCTGACAGATGACCACTAGTATTTGAAGACCTCTGAAGGAGAACTCACCATTTCGTGTGGGAGCGTGTTCCACTGGCTGATGACTTGTATGGTCTGGAAGTTCCTCCTATGGTCTAGCTTGAATCTCCTTCCTTGTAATTTTAACCTACAGATAGTCCTCAAGTTATGATGGCAGGTGGGACTGGAATTTCTGTCGCTAAGCAATGCAGTCATAAAGCGTGATGTCACATGACCACATCACTTAGCGACAGCAATTCCTGCAGTCTCCGTTACCATTGTTAAGCAAGGATCATGGGTCATTAAGCGAGCACCTCCTCGCAACTTTCTGTCGGCTTCCAACAAAGTCAGTGGGGAAGCCAGCAGGAAGTCGCAAGTCCCAGAAGGCTCACAAGCAGGCTGGCAGGCAAGTCCGTGGCTGCTGCTGGGTGAGAGATGGAGCGAGGGAGTGTATGGGTGGCTGAGGAGGTGCGGCACAAGCGTGGTGGGGCTTGGGGTGGCTGCTGTTGGGTAGGGGATGGGGCACAAAGATATGTGAGTGGTGGGAGAAGTGTGGTACGAGTGCGGCAGGGCTTGCAGTGGCTTCTGCCAGGTGGGAGAGGGTGAGTGAGTGGCCGGAAAGGTACAGTTTGAGCACAGTGAGGCTCAGGGAGGGTGCATGGGTGGTGAGGAGTTGCAGTGCAATCTCAGTGAAGCTTGGGGAGGGTGTGCGAGAGGTGGGGGAGGTGCGGTGTGAGCACAGCAAGGGTTGGGGTGGCTGCTGCTGGGGGGAAAGAGTGCACAAGGGTGTGTGAATGGCCAGGGAGGCACAGTGCAATCTCAGTGAGGCTCGGGGAGGGTGCATGAGGGTGTACAAGTGGCTGGGGAGGGTGCACAAGTGGCCAGGGAGGCAGGGCGCAAGCACAGCGAGGCTCAAAGAGGGTGCATGAAGGTGCGCGGGTAGCCAGCAAGGCATGGTGTGAGTGCAGAGGAGCTGGGGGAGGATGTGCAGGTGGGGGAGCCTTACCCGAGCAACTTCTGACATTCCCTGCCAGCTTCCGCATTGACTTCACTTGTGGGAAGGCAGCAGGGAAGGTTGCAATTTGCAATCATGTGACCGTGGGATGCTGCAGCTGTTTTAAGTGTGAGCTGGTTGTTAAGCACCTAGATCATGATCACATGACCGCGGGAGTGCTGGAATGGCCAAAACTTCAAGGACTGGTCATAACCACCACTTCAGACAGTTGCTGAATGAGTGGTAGTTAACTGTGGACTACCTATACTAGTTCTGGTCCTCCCCTTTGTGACAATAGAAGAAATCTGGTCCTTCTTCTTTGTGACAACCTTTCAGGTATTTGGGGACTAGTATCATATGTCCCACAGTAGTTTCTTCTGTAGGCTAAAATAATTCTGACTCCTTTAATATTCTTCATAGGGCTTGTTTTCCACATCCTTCACAATTTGGATGGGAGAGAACAAGCTAAACTTGAATTTTAGTAAGACAGAGTTACTGTTTGTCCAGTGGGGTGCTCTGGCAGCTCTAGTGGTATCTCTTGATGGGGAAGCACTACTCCTGAAGAAGCAGATTTGTGATTTCTGCCTGAAGAGCAGGTGGAGGCCAGGAGAACATTTGGCTAACTCTGACTGGTGCAACAGTTGCAGCATAGCTGGAGCAAGAGGATCTTACTACATGACATACTCATGACATTGTCACTGCTCACCCAAATTACTACATGGGGTTGCTTTTAAAGGTGCCATTTGAAAGCTTCAGTTGATGCAGCCTGTGTATTATCTGGCATTCCCTGGTAGAAGCACATTGCATCTGTGCTTTGGGCACTACATCGGTTTCCTGTTGGCTTCTAGGTGCAATTTAAGATATTGGTGTTAACCTACATAACCTTTTAGAGGTTGGTACCAAGCTACATTCAAGACTGTAGCCACTAGGATCAACCCGATGTATTTCATCTTGCATAGTGGAATGCATAGATAACCTTGAAGAAGGTGTGCAAGAATACTTAAGGCAAAATATGAAAGAACTCAGCCCTGGGAAAGAAGGCATGAGAAAGACTCACGGTAGGGTTATTGTGAATTTCTGTTTGATATCAGAGGGGGCAGAAAGAAACTTTGGCAGGCTTTCAAGATTCAGTTGTTGTACCCTACAACAGTATAGTATTCTGGAATTCCTGTGCTGTTGATTTCCTGAGCTGGCCTACCTTGAAAAACTGATAATGGGAAAAGCAGCTGGTGGTTCCCCACTTTTGGAAGATGTGGGGGGGAGGGGGCAAGACATGGAGGCACTGCACATAGTAGCATCGGTCTGAATGGCCTTCTGTTGGACTTAGATTAGCCCCAGCTTAGGCTGTCTTCTAGAAGCAGTGGATGATGAAACTCCTCTGGAGGGCATTTGGGGGGGAGAGAGAGAGATGTCTTTTTAGTAGCTGCATTACACTGCTGGCTCATGTTTAACTTGTGATGGACAAGGATACCTCTTTCACCTATATACTTCTAAGCCAGGTATCCTATACTTGTGCCTTACATTTTTCTTACCTAGTTGTTATTAGGGAGAATATTATGAGGCACTCTGCCAAAGGCTTTGTTGAGATATACTCATATACTATGTCGATAGCATTCCCCTGATCTACTGAGGTGGTAACTCTATCAAAAAAGGAGATAAGATTAGCCTGGAATTATTTTTTTGTGAAACTCATGCTGGCTTTGGTTAATTATTCAGCTGCTCCCATACATGCTATTTGATAATCTGCTTGAGGAACTTGCTAGGTTTGTCAAGTTGACAGGTTTGTCATTTTGTGGGTCCCTTCCTTCCTCTTTTTGAAGCTGGGGATAGCATTTGCTCTTTTCTGGAACCTCATCAGTCATCCAGGAGTTGAGAATGGTTCTGCAGTCATTGCCACTAGTTCCTTTAGTACCCTGGAATGTAATCCATCTGGCCTTGGAAACTTAAATTCATTTAAATTTGTTACGTTCTTTCTTACTCTCTCCATGTCTATTCTAAGCTGCAATTCTGTCATGTCCATAGTGGCATAACAGTGGCCAGATATGACTCCATTTCACTTCAGGGAGGACAGATGCTAAGGAGTTCCATCCTGTCACCATCATTCATTACCAATTCACCACCTTCTCACTGTATAGATCTACATCTATTTGACTTTCATTTTATTTCTAACACACACAAAGGGTCCTTTTTTGTTGTTTTTGGAATTTCTCTCAAGCCTCAGATCATTCTGAGCTTTAGCCTTTCTGACAGAATTTCTAGTTTCTAGAGATATAGAGGAATACAGAAATAACCTTGAAGAAGGAATGTAAGAGTGGTTAAGTAAACATCAGCTTAGCGTTGAAAGAGAGGAGGGAGTGAGAAAGAAACTCAAGATTGCCCCACCTTGATTCTCTTTGGTATAATAGGGAGAAGAGAGAAATTCTGGCAGGCTTTCAAGATTCTGTTGTTATTATATACAACAATATAATTCCAGTAGTCCTTGTGGAGTCTCTTTCCTGATCTGAGCTACCCTGAAGGACTGACATGAAACTACCTTATATTCTTCTTTGTTAAAGTTCCCCTCCTTTCATTTCCTGAACATGTTCTTTTTTCTTGTCAGCACTTCAGAGCTTTGCTTGTGTGTATCCACCCTGGTCTATTAAGAATTCTCACTTTTTTCCCCTTCTTGTAGACTTTGTTTGCAATTGTGCTTTCAGTATCTTATTTTGTAGAATTTTCCATCCTTCATGGAGCCATTGGATCTCATCTACCTTCCCTTAGAGTACATCAGAATCTGTTCTTCTCAAGTCTAGTATGCAGGTCTGACTCTTCTCAGTTCCTTCTTTTCTGGATATCGCAAATGAAAGATAACATGTTCTTCCCTGTTGGTGATGATTAAGTCCACAATAGCAGACTCCCTTGTTCTTTCTTCCACTTTCTGACAAAGTTATCAGCAGGAGATGACAAGAATTTATTAGATCTAATGAAAATCCCCCATTATCCCTATCATCTGATGCAGAAAGGCCTCATTCACATCTTTCCCCTGTCCAGCTGGACTATGGAAAAACTCCCACAGTGGTACCACTTTCCTTTCTCTTTCGTTTTATTGTTACCCAAATATTTTCCACAGGATTTCCATCCTCTGATTGCTGAATTTCTGTACAAGTATATTTTTTCTTCATGTACAGTGCAACACCCCCACCCTTTCTATTCAGTCTGTTCCTTTTGAATAAATTATAGCCTTCTAATGTTATGCATGAATCACGAGTATTATCCCACCAAGTTTCAGTGATGCCTGTGACATCATATTTGTTTTCCTGAGTTAGGATCTCTAGTTCTCCCTGGGGAACTGTTGTTTGCAGAGCAGCTGTATGTTTTTCCTCCCCCTTGTAAATTGTAAGGGGTGCATGCTGATCAGTATCTAGAGATGTGGGAGTATTAATTTGGTATAAAGGCTGACTTTTGGAGACTAATCTCTTTCAAAGTGCCTCTGACTTGTTTCCCAAATTAATGAATACAATTAAACTTTATTGGTCTGACTTTGGTCATCTGAACTAAGGCTTTTCTGGAACAGAAGATGAATGGCTGCTGCCAGCATTGTACTTCTTAGGAAAAACTGCCTCTCTGAGTTATACCTAGTATTCCCACTTTAGATAATAAGGAACGCTATTTAGCTCCAATTTAAAAAATTGTGGTATTCTTACTGAGACTTCCAGCTGCAACGTGCTTTCGTACTACTTGCATTTTTGTGCATAATTAAAGAGGAAGAACACCGTATGAGTTACCATAAAATCATCTTTCCCCTTTCAGGTTCTGCCACTATCTGAAACGTTGACAAATTGTATTAGGACAGTGCAGTTTTCTGTAGGCATATATTTCTGCTCTTAACTGTGCAGCTGTGTATAGATTCTTTTTCTGTACACAATATACCTATTTTGAATGAATCAGAATCTACTAGCACTATATTTCCCTACCCATCATTACTAGAGTTCTGCATATGAATTTGTTCACATTTATAAGATTATATTGAAAAAGCTATTATGTGCAAAAGCAATTTCTTTTAATAAGATCAGTAAAAAAAAGAGAGAAAACTAAAAGTATAGAATGTATTTCCTATTGTGTAATCATGTTTTTGTATGTTATTCTTTTATTTTGGAATTGCAAGGTAACTTTATAAAACAACTATTTTATCTGTGATTTTCTCTATTACTTCTAGTTACTTCTAGAAACTGCCGGGTTTTTCTTGTTTGCCATTGTTGTTCTTTTGTCTTCTGCTGTTTTTGTGTTTTTTTTATTGTTCTTTCTTTTTAAATGTTTTTAACAATTGTAAACCACCCAGAGTCACTAGAAATCAGGTATATGTGTGCGTGTATATAAAATATATAAATATATATATTTATAAATATATAAATGTATATATTTAATAAATTATTATTATTTGTCTATATCTTTAAAACAGTGTTACAGGTAGCCCTTGAGTTACCACAGCAATTGGGACTGGAATTTCTGTCACTAAGTGATGCAGTCATAAAACACAATGTCACGTGACCACATCGCTTAGCAACCACAATCCAGTCCTCATTGCCATCGTTAAGCAAGGATTGTGGGTCGTTAAGGAGCACCTCCTCACAACTTCCTGCCAGCTTCCAACAACCAAAGTCAGTGGGGAAGCCAGCAGGAAGTTGCAAGTCCCAGGTAGCTTGCAAGCAGGCTGGCAGGCAGGAAAGTGGCTGCTGCCAGGTGGGAGAGGGTATGAGGAGATGCGCAGGTGGCCGGAGAGGCACGGTGCAAGCGCAGCAATGCTTGGAGTGGCTGCTGCTGGGTAGGAGAGGGAGTGCGAGTGGACGGGGAGGGTGCGCAAGTGATTGGGGAGGCGCAGTGAAAGCTCAGAGAGACTGGGGGAGGATGTGTAGGTGGGGGAGATTTACCCGAGCAACTTGTAACCTTCCCTGCTGGCTTTTCTATTGACTTTGCTTGTGGGAAGCTGGCAGAGAAAGTTGCAAATCACAGTCATGCGATGTGGGACGCTGTAACCATTGTAAGGCGAGCTGGTTGCCAAGCACCCAGATTGCGATCACATAACCACAAGGATGTTGGGACAACCAGAAGCTCAAGGACCAGTTGTAACCACCTATGGTGGAATGGGATTGTGGAGGCCAGAGTCGGGGAGTCAAGCATTCTCTTTCGTCTCCCGAAGTGAGAGGAAGAGATAAGAGGAGGAGACTGGCACCTCCCTGAGGAATGCAGGCGCTGTTTACTGATTGACCCTGGGAACTGGTTCCAGTCTGGGAAGATTGATGTCAGGTTTGGCCCAGGGAACTCTAGGAGACCATGCAGATTCAATCCAGCAAGGTTTATTAGCTACCACCTCTATCAAGAATCTTCCCAGACTGGAACCAGTTCCCAGAGTCAGTCAGTAAACAGTGCCTGCATTCCTCAGGGAGGTGCCAGTCTCCTCCTCTTATCTCTTCCTCTCGCTTCGGGAGATGAAAGAGAACGCTTGACTCCCCGACTCTGGCCTCCACAATCCCATTCCACCACACCACCACTCATTCAATGCCATTGTAAATTCTAATGGTCGCTGAATGAGTGGTTGTTAACCAAGGACTACCTGTATTTCAGTTTTCAAACTTAACTTTGTAGACAGGCAAAAGAAAGGGAATAAACAAGACACTTTAGTTTATTTTTGTACTTAGTTATTAATCAGTTATGTATTTTTTTTTATATTTCATTTTTATTTATTTAAATGTTATTCCATTGAGATAATACATGAAGGTTATTATCTTCAGGAAAGTGCAAATTGTCTTGAGATGTTGACAGACCACTAATACGTCTTCCATTCCACTCATCATAAACCCATGAGAATATAACATATATAGCCTTTTATGTACCACGGAAGCAAAAAAAAAAAAAAAGATGTATTCTGTACTGCAGAAATGGGATTGAGGTTTTACAGTTTACATGATTCCATTATACAAATTTCTTCAAATTGCAAAAAGTATGTATCTCAAGCCTTATTTTGACTTTAGACTGTCTTGCTGAGCCAGGTAAATAAATTATAACATGCTTCTTGGGGTGCACTATCTTATCATGTTTTATTTAATTCTTTTATCACTGTTCACTAGGTATCTTGGGCGGCCAAAGGGGGAACAGACTGTATTAGTGAGGCCTCCATTCTTACGGCCAGAAATATCAGATGGGCAGGTTGCTGTGAAGATAATGGATAATGGTATCCAGGCTGAGCTGAAGAGAACAAAGGTGAGGGGACATTGAAAATGCTGCATAAGCAGTGGCTTCAAAATATTCCTGGTGTTTCTGCAATGTGAGTAGGTATCAAATGATTATCTCAGGCATTGTTCCTTAGTAATATCACTCCTTGTTTCAGCATTCCACAGGAACTGAAGTTCAGTTTCCCCCCTGTGTAACCAGCACAACATAAAAGTTGCATCTTAGGTTATTCTGTTTTTCCCTTTCACTTCTCATCCAGCAACTGAGGCATGCACAGTCTACAAGAATTTTTGTTGAAATGCTGGAGGGGTTATTGGTCATTTTAAGAGCATTGCATCTTTATCCGGCCAAAGACAATGTTCATAACTTTGATTCCTGCCATTCTTCTGATTGTACCTCTGTACTTTGTCTCTGCAGTCCAAAGGAAGTCTTGAAGTAACAGAGAGCCAGTCTGCTGACGCTGAGCCACCCCCACCCCCCAAGCCAGACCTCAGCCGCTATACAGGTCTGAGGACACATTTAACCCTGGCCACCAATGAGGGTAAGAGGGATTTGCTAGAGAGACAAGGGATGCAGTCAGTTATGCACCTGTGTGGTGATCTGCATCAGGGAAATAGTGTCTGCATCTGCATCACTGCAAAACCAGGCAGCAGTGCTTATGGTTACTGAACTAAAATGTAATGGTTAGTTTTGAAGTAGTTAGTAGGTCCGTTTGATAATGCTGTTGATGTGGTTCTGGGACAGTTATTTTGTTCAAGATGCAATTGGCTGTCTCTTCTGGAGTCCATATAAGTTTCTGGAACAGGTATACATTTGCCAGCTAGGATATGATCTTAGTTGTTATTAGGGTTATATTATTATAATAACACACGTGTGTGTGATAAGATAAGATAAGATAAGATAAGATAAGATAAGATAAGATAAGATAAGATAGGAAAATATGTTGTGTGGATATACTCAGCATTTTGTTTTGCAGGTTTTCATTTGAGTTCTCAGATCAGTACTACTGCCTCCCATCCAGCAGTGCTGAAAACTGAGAGCCTGACAAGTAAGAGCTGGTGAGACTCGCATGCATAGGATGCAAGTGGATGTGATCTCATAGATGGGAAAATGTTCCTGCTGCTCTGTTTCATCTCCACCCTTTATGCACCTTTTTGTTCCTGGCTGATTCCTAACCTTCAGGACAGATTACTGTTACTTGGTTCTCACAGTTCATTCATTTGCTATCTATGAAACTTGAGACAGGGATTCAAAGAAACTCCCAGGGCAACACTGAAACATATTATATATGACATGCACACTGTTTTCCCTTTCTCTTTACAGATAGCAGTTTGCTAAGTAAGGACAGCCCTCCGACTCCAACCATGTACAAATATCGACCTGGCTATAGTAGCAGCAGTGCTTCAGCTGCAATGCCTCACTCCACTAGTGCCAAGGTAAATAAGCTTGCTTAGCATGAAGAATAGAATATAGTAGGTAATCATACAGGAGGAGGAACTGGAAGGGGAATTTGGTTTGAGACTATAATGCCTTAATTGGATTGATGTGCATTTTTATAAGAGGGGTTGGCAGACTTCAGGCTTGTTGGATCTGCTTTATTTTTTACTAGAATCATGAGACCTACTAATTGGAACAGATGAAAAAATTATGGGTCAAGGAATGGAACCAGTCATGTGTTGAATAATGTACAGTGGGAATACTTTGCATATGCAAATATAAATCTTACTTCAGAACAAGGACTGTTAATTTAGAACTTAAAGTAGAATTGTTTAAGCATTGGATTTTGGAGAACATTAGTGAAAGAGATCCTTTTGCTCATTGCTGTTCTATAAAATATTTACTCTTATGCCAGAAATACAGAACTCTAAAATAATATATATTGGTAACTATAACATGCTATTTAAATACAGCCTCCAATCCTTTTTTATAATGGAGGTCTTATAATTTTTGAATAGGTGTTTAAAAAGTGTCCATTTGCAAGCTTTGATTTATAAAGTATCTTGGAGAGAATCTCCGAGAATTTCCAAGTAATCATTTCGTCTTTCTCATCTCCTTGTCTTTTCTGACACACTGCAGTCTTAAATTCATTGTTTGTTTTTGCTTCCAAGGTTGTATTATATTCACCATCACCTCCTTCCTATTCTTAGTTTGTAGTATCTTGCAGTGAGACCTAAGCTGCTCAAAGTGTTACATATAAGTAACCTGCATAGGGATAGCTGTATTAACATGTGCAGGAAAAACAGCAGAAGTATTGTGGTATTGTTAAAAGCTTATCATTTTACAGTGAACTCCTGTGTAGTCAAAAGGAAACCCTACTAAATTCTAGGTTTACTCCCAAGGAAGAGGAAACAATATACACCATAGCTTCTCCTTTTAAAAATGAATATATGTTAGTCAATAGCCGTAGTATTATTCTTCCTCCAATTCTCCTCTTCTGATTGCATAGCTTTAGTATAATGTTATTACTTTTTATTATTTCTTATTTCCTGATGCTATACAAACACACTGAGAGGTTTTTTTTGCACTGAAGTCAAATTCCTTGTATGTCTCATACTTGGCCAATAAAGTATTCTACCTATCTATCCATCCATCCATCCACCCACCCACCCACCCATCATCTTGAGCTCCTGAACAAAAGTGGGATAGAAATCCAACAAACAAATCTAACAAAATTTCAGTTGCTGTCAACCATTGTCTGCCTAAGTTTGAATTTATTTAGAGCAGGGTAACCATGATTGCATCAGATGCCAAGTTAGGTAGTCAGGGGCTGTAGCAGCCAGCATGTACTATACCTTTCCATAGTTTTTCTCCCCTATTATCTGCCCACTCATTTTCTTCTACCTTCTCCCCTACCCAAATGCAGGTATAGGTATAAATATAGATATGTTATCTTTAGACTAGCTATGTAAGAATCATACAATATTTGCTCTGTGTGTGTGTGTGCATGCGTGCGTGCACCTGAAAGAGAGAGAGAAAAAAATGGCATCTTAAATGTTTTAAGGTTTTGTATTATTATTTATTATGTATTTAACAGTTCTTTTAATTTATTGTACACTGCTTTAAAATATGATTTTTGATATTTTGATGCACTATGAATTGATTAAATAATTATAACAGACTAAGCTTAGAAATATAGCCAAACTCATATCATCCAGGGCATTTATAGCTGAGGTAGAATTTAAATATGTGTGTCCTAGGTCCAAATTCAGGATTTTGTTGCATTATACTGACTTTCAGTAAGTAAATGACTATAATGTGTAACTTGAATAACTTGCAAATTTTTCAATTTCTACATTAAGAAATCTTATTTTTTTCCTTCTAATATGCCTATAGGACACCTTGAAGAAGCAAATGGCATACTTTATTTTTCATCTCTTATGCACAGCCCAGGAAGCTATCAAATGACTTCTATATCTTTTACTCCCTATTGCAGCTAAGTCGAGGAGACAGTCTGAAAGAGCCAACATCTATTGCTGAAAGCAGTCGAAACCCCAGCTACCGCTCAGAACCAAGTCTGGAACCAGAAAATTTTCGATCACCCACTTTTGGCAAGAGTTTCCATTTTGATCCTCTATCCAGTGGTTCCCGCTCCTCCAGCCTCAAGTCAGCTCAAGGCACAGGCTTTGAAATGGGCCATCTTCAGTCAATCCGCTCCGAAGGCACTACTTCCACATCTTACAAGAGCTTGGTGAACCAAACACGCAATGGGAGTTTGTCATATGACAGTCTTCTCACACCATCTGATAGCCCTGACTTTGAGTCGGTGCAGGCAGGTCCAGAGCCAGACCCACTCATGGGATACACTTCTCCTTTTCTTTCAGCCCGTATTGCTCAACAGCGGGAGGCTGACTTGCACAGTCGTTTCCCAAGCTCTGGTTCACCCAAGCACCAGCAACCTCGTGATTCTTCACCCGTCCGCTATGACAATCTTTCACGCCACATTGTGGCTTCCATGCAGGAACGGGAGAAGTTGCTGCAGCAGTCATCTATGCCACCAACCCTGGCCAAAGAGGAAGATACAGGCCTGGGGGACTCTGGCATCCAGTCCACACCTGGGTCCAGCAATGCCCCACGAACGAGTTCCTCTTCAGACGATTCAAAACGTTCACCTTTGGGCAAAAACCCACTCACCCGCCCAGTGGCACCTCGCTTTGGCAAACCAGAACCACCACATGCACTTAGAGTGCGTGCGCTGGGCTCACCAGACCAGCTTTCAGCCTCCCACATGGGCAAATCTATGTCTTACAGCAGCCAAAAACAGTCGCCTCAGGCTGTCGTCCCAGAGACTGAGGAGGTGGCCTTGCAGCCTTTACTGGCACCAAAGTAAGTACAAGTGACACCTGTCTCATTCTTTAAGTGTTCCTTGACTTAGTGGAGGATGAACCACATTTAGATCTGCCCCATCACTGCTCTGACGAAGGATTCCAAGATAATTGTGATTCCTTCCAGCAACATCTGAAGGAAACAGCTGGGAGTGATCTACAAATAGTGTCTGCTCTCGTCTGTCCCTTTCTTCCCTCCCTTTTCCTTCCCGTTCTCCAGTGTGTGAACCAATCCATTTCCTCACCCTTAGCTGTATAACGCAGGGTACATTGCATAGTATCACATTCCTTTTTGTGAGCTGTGTGGGTTTGTGAGATGGTCATTGGCTTTCATATGAGATCCTTGAATCTTTATATTGCCTGCCTGATTACTACCTCATATATAAAAACACTATATATAATGTAATTCATCTTACTTTTCTGTGTTCCTCTTCCCTATTTCTTTTGTATTCCTAAGATACATTTGAGGCCATGGTCAGCAAGCAGATGGAACAGGTTATAAGAAATAGTCAATCCTTTTGAAATGTATGCCCTTTCCTGCAAACTTTTCTTGGTCTTTAGTACACCTTCTTTTATTCTTTCCACAAAGGGCTGTATTTCAGCTAAATGTGGAATCTCTTCAAGTTCCAGTGTGTAGAGTCCTGTCCTCTTCTATGTTTAGCTTCATCTTCCTAGAATGCTAAAATGTTTGTGTTGCCCTGTCAGTTCTTTATGGGCTGACAATCCACTGTTGTATTCCCCTTTACATCCCAGGCAATGCCAATATGTATCCCAAATTTTCCTTCACTTAAGCTATCTGCGTGTGAGGCATCCTTCATTTCCATTGCCATTGAATGAGTGCTCTCTTCCTGATGCCCTTGTATCCTTCCTTTTCCCAGAGACGAGGTGCAGATGCGACCCTCTTACAGCAAGTCTAATGGACAGCCCAGGACTCTGGGCTCAACCTCACCCATCCCTGGCCAGCCACCTCTCAACAGTCCCACTCGTGGAGGAGTCAAGAAAGTCTCTGGAGTGGGTGGGACCACATATGAGATTTCTGTATGAGGAGCTGATCTCCCCACTGTCTACTTCTCTTTGGCTGATTTCCAAATGTCCTGTCCCTGATGAGCAGGAGACGTGAATTTTGCTCTGCAAATGGTTGCTCCATCACATGCATGGACTTTTTAAAAAAAATAATAAATCCAGGTTTTGGTGGGTGGGGAGAACAGAGGGGACAATTACCTTTTAAAATTAATCTGAGAGAGTTTCTAAACACTACAATGGGATCTCAGCCTTGCTCACCTCCACAGCCTGCACTCTTCCTCTCAGTCACCAAGAGACTGCAATTTGTAGCACACTGCTGAGAGTGAAGGAAAGGACTTGGTGTCAGCATCCTGGCATGGAAGAGAGTGCAGGCTGTAGCCTGTCTTGCTACCAACAGAACAGTTAATTGTGGACCTTGTGCAATTGCTCGCCTAGTGCAGTAGGGGTTGATCATTTTTAATTTTTTTTATTATTGCTACGGATTCTATATTTTTCCTCTTCTGAGTTACTGGGTGTGTGTATATATAAATATCTATAAATATATAAATATAAAAAGAAAAAGAAATATCTACCCGTATTAAGGGAGGCTGGCCCAGTCGCACTTTATCAGCTGGGCCTGAGGAAACCATGTATAAACCATGTTCAGGAGTATCTGGTGGGATATAGCAGAATAGCCACTTGGTTTACTTTCAGTGAAAACCACTGCAAAACCACTGCCCTGATAGGGCTGAAGAAACGCCAACATGACATTTGATCTGGCCTAGTCATCTCTGCCTCTGGCTGAGCATGAGCAGGATTATTTGTTCCAGGAGGGAGCATACAAAGGCACCACTTTAATTATCTCTGGGTTTTGGTGTGTAAGATTTCCCCATGAAGAGATTTTTTTTTTCCTAAAGGACTTGGAGGGTTTAGGAAAACTAGGGGAGTATTTGGGTTCACACTTTTTCAGTGTCCAGACAGATCTCTTTCTTAAGGATGACTCCCAGAGAGAAAATGCTGTTCTCTATAAACCAGGAAGCATGTGAAATACTCGTTATGTATCATTAAACACAATCCAAGGCTGTAATGAGGTGCTAAGAGGAAAGGGTAGCAGTGGGCCTGAGTCCCTTGTGTGGAGATATTATTTGCATTTGGTAAATCTATCCTCCAAGTGGTTTCCCATGTTTTTTACCTTGCTTTTATGAATTGCTCCATATGAATTTCTTGTGGTGTCACAGTTCTTTATTCCCAAACTGGGCAAGAGAAAGAAGAGAGAAAAAACTAACCAAAAAGCAATATTTTTCCATATGCCAAAAATCTCTCATCATGTGTAAAAGCCCATGGTAGTAGAAATCAGCAACCCAAGAATCCAACAGTCTAAGTCTCTACTGAATCTTTCTCTATGGCAATATCTTAAACCGTGGCCTCCGCTAAGCCACACTTTTATTTTTATTATGACTAGCCATTTTAAAATGAGGAATAAAAGAATACAATGAGCCACTTTCTCCATTCTTCTGTAGTTTTTATTTTGTTAACTGGAAGAAGTATGGGTGGTAGTGCTTCAGTGTTGCTTGCAGTGGGCCCAGAATTATTCAGTAGACCATCGGTAGCTTCTGGAGTTTGGTCACTGTAACTGCAGCCATTCTGCTAATTCAGATGGTTTTCTTAAACAGGTAAGTGAGGACTATGCATTCTAACATCTACAATCCAAGAATTACACAAGTTATGAAGTAACCTGGGATTTAGAACCTGGATTATAGATCTTGGTTCAGATAGTTTCTGATTGCCTCAGCGATTATGCCCGTAATGGGTATTTTCAGGTGATAAGACGTTTTGCCAGTTTAGTGCTTCTACTGTAGATGTGTTAGACTCATCACTAGACAGCATGGCAATTAATTACAATGACTAAGGGATTTGAGTTTGGGGAGACCCCTCTGGTATGAAACCATCCACCCGCTATGCCTAAGAATGCCTTTCCAATTCCCAGTGAGGAAACTGTCAGGCACTGATCAAGATGCTTCTCTGATATATTATTAAATCTGGCTTCATCTCACTTCAGGCTCTAATCCTATTGAGAGTTTATGCCTATTAGGACAATACTATGCTAATGTAACGAACTGCCACTTGTTGATCTTAAAACCAGTAACTCTCCTTGCAACCAATATCGATTCAAAAGAAAGTTCATTTATTAAGAATAAGTGTACAGATCCAAAGCATTGCTGAGACTGAATAAAAGCGCGCCAAAAACTGCTTTTCTTTCTTTTCCCCCCCTTTCTTCGCCCTTAGTTCTTGTCTTCTGATTCCCTTGCTGGCCTGGCCTTGAACATTCTAGGGCTTGTGATAAGAAACCATCTGCATCAAACGGTCGCTCCTTCCTACTCCCCCTCCCCTTTTCCAATGGCAGAACCGCAGCATGTAGAAAAAATCATTTTTTTTTTTTTTAAACTAGCCATATAATAATCTACTATAAAATCTTGCGAGGATTCTGACATACTGCCCCTCCACAGAAAAGGATGTCAGTCAGATGATTCCTCTTCTTCACTCTAAAAGGAAAAGCAAAGATACACATAATACAATAACCAATCTAATTGTTAAGGCTTTGTAGGATAAGCATCATAAAATTTTTTAACTAAACGTGGGGCCTTTACATGTTTCTTGTCAACCCATTCAGCCATTGACTTGGGAAAATGTTTCCACTGAATTAAAAATTGAACCCCCCCCCTGTGCTTTCTGCTGTCCAGTATTTCTTTAACTTCAAAATGTTGTTCTCCTTCAATCATCAATGGTTTAGGAGGTACTGGAGAGGGATGCCACTGAGAAGACTCCTTATATGGTTTAAGCAGGTCGCAGTGGAATACTGGATGGATTTTTTTAAAGGTGGCAGGCATCTGTAATCGTAGTGAAACTGGATTAATTACTTTATCGATCACAAAAGGCCCTATGAATCTTGGAGCGAGCTTTCTGGAAGGTTGTAATGATTTAAGATGTTTAGTAGATAAAAGAACCTTATCTCCTACTTTCCAGTCTTTTTCTGGTGTTCTCTTAGCATCTGCAAATTTCTTGTATGTAGCTCTGGCCTCCTGCAACGAGGCAGCAATCTGAGGCCACACTTGTGTCATCTGCTGGATCCACTCATCAACCGAAGCGACTTGAGTGGTCTGCTTAGGCAGTTCTGGGATGGGTACAAAGTCTTGTCCTGTAGCTATTTTAAAAGGGGTGAGACCAGTGCTTTGGTGCACTGCATTATTATAAGCTACTTCAGCGAATGGTAACAGTTCATCCCAATTGTCTTGTTGGTAGTTAATGAAACATCTCAAATATTGTTCCAATACTGAGTTCAGACGTTCACATGATCCCGCTGTCTGGGGGTGGTAACCCGAACTCAAGCCTTGCGATGCCCCCAGTAGTTTTAGGAACGCTCTCCAGAATTTGGCAGTAAACTGGACCCCGCGATCCGAAATTATCCGTTCTGGGACCCCATGAGCTCGGTAGACATGTTGTATGAATAATTTAGCCAATTTGGGTGCTGATGGAATGGCTTGGCATGCCACAAAATGTGCTTGTTTGGAAAAAAGGTCTGTAACTACCCAAATAACAGTCTTTTTGTTGCTTTCAGGCAGGTCTACAATAAAATCCATGCTTATTTGCTTCCAAGGAGCTACAGGGTTTGCTACTGTCTGTAGAAGCCCCATTGGTTTGCCCCCTCTCTTTTTGGCCATAGCACACGTGGGGCATGTGGCTACATATTCCCCTACATCTTTTCTCATTGTTGGCCACCAAAATTGACGTCTGATCAGATGTAATGTTTTCACAAAACCAAAGTGCCCAGCTGTTTTGCTGTCGTGACTTCTTTGCAAAACCCACTTTCTAGCATCTGAAGGGACATATAGCTTGTCTTGCCACCACCATGCCCCTTGTTTGTTTACTAGCAACTGGCTGTTGCTTTTGAACCACTCATCCTGAGCAATCTGGGCATTTAATTTTACCAATAACTCTCCTTCTGGTTGTCCTTCACCCTTTTTTTTCTGAGCTCTAGTGACCACTCTTAGGGCTGCTTGGGTACATGGAATTACTGGAGCGACTACTTCCTCCCGTTTGCTATTGTGTTGAGGCAACCGAGATAGAGCATCTGCCAGAAAATTTATATGTAGCTAAATTATATGTAGAAGAGGAATCTTACTCAGCCAAGTGAATTCTGAGACTTTAGAATGCAAATTAGATAATACCAAAGAGTCATATGGCACATTAAAATAACAAATCGCTTGTGACTTAAGGTTTTGGAAGGCCTTTTTCAAATCCAAATCAAATTAAGCCTAAAACTAAGTAAGTAGGAAAGGGGAGAAGCAAGACAAAGACTGTGGAGGACTCTATAAACTCTCCACTTTTTGGTGCCAGTGAGAATTTTCTTGTTTGCTTGCTTGCTTAAGATTCACCTTTTTTTCAGGAAGTCAAGGTAATATACAATGCATTCAGAAAGTATTCAGACCCCCTTCACTTTTTTCTCAATCTACACTCAGTACCTTATAATGACAAAGTGAAAACAGAATTTTAGAAATGTCTGTAAATTTATTAAAAAGGAAAACTGAAATATCACATTGGTATAAGTATTCAGACCCTTTACTCAGTACTTTGTTGGAGCACCTTCGGCAGCAACAAACTTGTGAATGGTTGTCCCAGTTTAACCCACTGAGCTGCAGTGGGTGATGATGGACTTGAATGCAAGTTCTCTGCTCCTGTTGCAGCACTTTAACCACTTCAAGTAGTCCTCAGCCTATGACCATTTGATCAGCTACTGTTCCAAGGTACAACAGCACTAAATGGTGGTTACAACTGGTCCTCGAAGTTTCAGCCGTCCCAGCACCCCTGCAGTCACATGATTGCGATCTGTGTGCTTGGCAACCTGTTCGCACTTACGACCAGTTGCCAAGCACCCCACAATCAAGTGATCGCCATTTGCAACCTTCTCTGCTGGCTTCCTCAGAAAGTCAATGGGGAAGCCGACGTGGAAAGTTACAAGTTGCTAGGGTAAGTCTCCCCCAACCACGCACCCTCGCCCAGCCCCTCTGAACTTGTATTACACCAGTCACTAGCTCACCCCCTCCCAGACCCGCATGTGCCTCTTGCACACCCTCCCCGACCCGCACCTTTCATGCATTGTCCCCAACTTGTGCACTCTCCCCATAGAAGCTGTGTGGGTCTGGATGAGGAAGAACAGGCTTCAATTCAACCTTAACAAGATGGAATGGCTTTGGGTTTTAGGGCCTCTTGTGTAGCCAACCCACACCTTGAATCTCACACACCCTCCCTGACCCATGCACCTTCCCAACCCATGTGGCACCTTGCACACCCTCCCCAACCAGCGCTGCACCTCTTGTGCACCCCCTCCACCCTCATGCACCCTCCCTGACCCATACTGTGCCTCTCGTGCATCCCCATGCACCCCAAACTGCACTGCGCCCCTTGCACATCCTCCCTAATCCATGCCTCTCGCACATCCAACCCATACTGCAACTCTCATGCACTCATCACCTCCAAAGTGGATTACTACAATATGCTGTATGTGAGGCTGCCCATGAAGAACATCTGGAAAATTGGTCCAAAATGTGGCATGGGCAATTATGAGTGCCTTGATATGCCCATGTATCAGATCATTACACCAGGTTACACCTTTGCTCTGCAAGCTGCATTGGCTCCCAATATTCTTCTGGGTGCAATTCAAGGTGCTGGTTACTACCTATAAAACCCTACATGGTATGGGGCCAAGGAAACTGAAAGACTGTCTTACTTCCAATGTTTCCACTCCTTTAGGTCAGGCAGGATGGGCACGCTCTGGGTCCTGATGATCAGGGATTATCATACAGGTAGTCCTTGATTTACCACGATAATTGGGACCAGAATTTCCATCGCTAAATGATGCAGTTGTAGAGCACGACCACATCCCTCAGCAACAGCAATCCCTGCAGTCCCGGTTGCCATCATTAACTAAATCCCATAGTTATTAGGTAAGGCAACTTCCTGCCAGCTTCCCACAACCAGTTGGGAAGCCAGCAGGAAGTTGCAAGTCCCAGGCCAACAAGCAGGTAAGTGGCTGCTGCTGGGTGAGGGAGAGAGAGTGTGTGGGAGAGGATGTATGGCAGTGTGCAAGAGGTGCTATGTGGGATGGGGAGGGGGTGGCAGTGCACAAGAGGTGCCACATGGGACAGAGAAGGTGTGTGGCAGTGCACAAGAGGTGTCCCATGGGTTGGGGATGCACAACACTGTGAGAGGCACTGCACAGGGCAGCGGGGCGTAAGGCACTGCAGATCAGGGAGAGTGCATGGCAATGCGTGAGGTGCCACACAGGTCAGGGATGCACAGTGATGTGCAAGAGGCACCATGCAGGGTGAGGAGGGTACGTGGGGTTGTGTGAAAGGCACCGTGCAGGTCAGGGAAGGTGCGTGGGGGTGCGCGAGTGGCCAGCACAGCATGAGCGCAGAGGGGTTGGGGGAGGGTATGCTGATGGGGGAGACTTACCCCAGAGATCTTCCCTCCTGGCTTCCCCTTTGACTTTCTGGGGAAGCTGTCATGGAAGGTTACAAATGGCAATAGGTGATCATGGGGCATTTGGCAACCAGTCGTAAGTGCGAATGGGTTGCCAAACACCCAGATTGCAATCATGTGACCGTGGGGATGCGGAGATGGCCGCAACTTCAAGGACTGGTTATAAGTCTCCTTTTTCAGCACTGTCATAAGTTTAAACAGTCGCTGAACAAATGGTCATAAGTTGAGGACTACCTGTATAGCAGGACTCTGGAAGCATGCCTTTTCCATAGCTGCTTCTGCTTACTGCCCAAGTTTAGGTTGGCCCTGACTCTGACCATCTTTTGGAAAGCCTTGAAGACCTTGTGGTTTCCCAGGCATGGGGTCAGATAGTAATTGAGCCTGCATGGTTGGTGTATAATATCTTTGGCAGTTGCTTTGTATTTTTAAACTTTTAGTAGCCATCAAGAGTTGCATTAGTGAAGTGGATGACCATATAAATCAATTGAAATAAAAATAAATAAAAACCTTGATGGCATCCCTTGGTCAGCACAGAGCTGAACTAAATTATTGGCAATCATCAGCATAGTGATGATACCTAACCCAATCCTGCCAGGTACCTTGTCCAGCAGCTTCATGTATATATTAAATAGGAGCAGAGAGAATTTCATGCCTGGAGGCATTCCATATATAAGGGGCCTGGGGTCAATCTTTTTGCCCTCCCCCCTCTTTCAGATTGGGACTAGTCTTGAAGAAAAGAAGAGTCATTAACTCTGTGCTCCCCATTCCCAACCCCTTGAGTTGGTCCAAAAAGATCAGTGGTATCAAAAACCACCAGATCAAGAAGGGCCAGGATGGATGCACAACCTCCATCCTAAGCCCCACTAGAGGTCACAATGAGCCCCACAAATGAATCAATGCTATGTCAATACTATACCCAAGGCCTGAAACCTGATTGAAAGGGATCCAGACAATTCCTTTCCTCCAGGGCCTTCTAAAGCTGTAGCCTGAGTACCTTCTCTGTAACCTTTCCTAAGATTAGGGATTGGTCAGTAATTATCCAACACAGTAGGGTTCAACTATGGTTTCTTAAGGAGAAGGTGGACCACTGCCTTATTAAGTGCCAGTGGAACCAACCCTCACTCATTGTGTAGTAACTTTGTTATTTCAGCATCCTTATATAGACTTAAGTTTTGCCCTAGAATATAGTAATGTGGGAACTTGAATTAGATTACAAATTAATTTCACAGTATAGTAGGCTTCAAGCTAGAGTGAAATTCTCCAATGATTTAAGGAATTCAGTCCTAATTAAAAATGTCTAATCCTCAAAACTGAATGTACTCCCTTGTTACATTTTCAGCCTATTACAGGTCAAAGTCTTAATTGTGTTGCTGTTAGTTTACAATCTCTTCATAGTAAACTAAAGTTCCACTCTTTCATCTGAAATTGTACTTAAACTTTTACCCAGTTCAATGTGATTTATAGAACAGAAAAATGCAATAGAATCAAATATTTAAATGCCATTAAGTCCAAAAATTTATAAATACTCCTTAGTTCCATTTGCTACTTTTTAATGTGTTTTCTACTTGATCAAACATTATGGCCATAAAGTCAGTGGTATGTTTTCCACCTAAACAGAATGTAACTACAAATTATTTAAAATGGATTTTTGCATAGCTGATGGCTTATCTATCCACATTACCAAACTAGCATGCTCTCATTTTATTTTCTGCATAGTTTAATGAAAATATATTATTACCTTACATATTATATAGCATAAGCAAGCAGTATGTAAGGATAACTTATAATTAAAGTCAACCTGATTTTTAGAAAAAATAATGTGTAGATTTCCAAATAATTTTGGATACTTAACAGGGAAAACTGTGTGTCTCCAGTGATCCTAAATTTTTCATTATGGATGCACCTTAATTTTTTAAAAAATAAACCTGTCAAAAATTGGTATCATTTATGACTTTTGTGCAAGTACACCTATGGGATTTATATGTGTACTGAGAAAAAATAATTTTAAAAAATGTTGAATGATCAGATGAAAGATTATCAGAACAAGCTAATACTGTAACGGAAGATTACACTAAGAAAAAAATTAGTGCTGCAGGAAAAAAAATGTATATCTACAGAAAGTTTCATATTATCAGTAGCCACTTGTAAGAGAAAGCATTCACGTTGTTTTCAAAACTTGCAACACAATACAGAGTTTCTCTGCACAAAAGAAATGGCTAGAAACCCTTTCAGTGCTAATCCTTAACTCAATTACTTTGGGCAGGTACAGGTCCCATAGAATGGCTCCACAAGCCATTTGTGAACATTGGTTACAACAGTAGAGAAACCTGCTACTAATAAATCTTTTTTTTTTTTTTCCTGATTCTTGGTCCATTTTCCAACATTTTTCATAAGGCTTTGATGTCCTATAAAGCTTTGCACATTGCCATCAATTACTGCTATATTATGTGTATCCCAGAAGGCTCCATTCCCTCAGCTTTGACATAATAACATTTCTCAGGTGATTCAAGACTTCAGTATAGCAGCCCAGCAGGAGAACATCCTCCATACTTTATGGGTCTTTTAAAAACCATTGCTTTTAAAGAGCATTTGGCTCAGCTAAACCCAGGAATTGTTACCTGGGTTAACATAATAGAATTTCTCAGAGGTAAGTCGAAAGGGTTATAAGAAAGTAGTCTAGCAATCTTTGTGGTAATATATAGCTATAGTATATGTTGGACACAATCCAGCCAAACTTAAGCACTTTACAATTGCCTTAAATTCAGAGGGAGAGTATTAAGACATACCTATTTTTAATTTTAATTCTAATATTATTGATTGGGCTATGTCCAATATTAATAAAGTACTACCAGTATACAAGGAACTTAACCATCTCTGAATTTTGAAATGGAATGAGAATAATGCGCACATATCCAATGTGTGTATTTTCACTTAATGTTTAATACCATATCTGAAAGATCTGCATTGATATGTTAATAGCCAGGCATTCATGAACAAAATATAAAACTTCAGTGCTTGATCAATGTATACTAAAGCTTTGAAATGATGGTGGCATGTTGGGAGGAGTTGCTGTAAGCAAAGTGATTGAAAGGAAGAACAAGAACATAGTGTGGGAAGGAAGCTACTGTAGTCACTCTATTTTGTAATGCTTTCATAAAAGCTGACATAAACCCCATGGCAGCAATCTGTAAAGAGGAGGAAGAAGGAGAAGGAGAAGGAAAAGGAGAAGGAGACTTTATCCAGACTAACAGGAAGTGGAACCACTTAAGACCATGCATGAAATATTTAGGCCATTTTATAATTTCTAAATTGTTTTTCGTTATTAGCTTCCACTCTTTGGCCAGTTTGGTAGAGGATCATGGTGGCTATATTTTTCTTGCTGTGGGAAGCTTCCACATGAAGTGTAGCTTATGTACAGTTCAAGTTGGAAAAAGCAGCCTATATCTAAATGAATCAATCCTTGGCCTAAATTGCAAAGATATGTGGAATGGTGCACCAGTTCGATCTCAATGGAATGCATATACTGTAGATACAAAGTTTGTGTCAGGAAAACAAAAAGCAAATGCTATTTCTTCCCAGATCAGCTAGGATGGGAGATGGTGGTGAGTCCTTCCTGCAGAATGTGCCTTCCTTAATTGTTTGGAATTGTCATCTCTACTGGCTGTCTCATTTGGTGTATCTGATTTGGCTCTTCTTTCTAAGTCAAAGTACATATACTCAAAATTACTGCATATTCTTTTACATTTATCTCCATTCTGTTTTCCATGTGTGTGCATTTGTGCAGACTGTAAGCCCCTTTGGGACAGAGGGCTGTCAAATCAATCCTTTGTTAAATGTGTGTACATAACTGGTGCTATATAAATAAATTTGCAATATTGTAACTCTGTTGAAGGTCCTACATTATTTGGACCTCCTGGCCTTTGGGCCTACCCTTCCATCTGTATATTTCCTTGGGTATATTTAAGAAGGTTCTCCAACTTTCTTGAACAACTGGTTAAATTGCTCAACAGTTCTTCCCGTGAGGCAATTTCCCTTTACTTTTAAGTTTATTTCTTTGATAATGCCTGCTGTACAGGTGACATCATTGAACATTACCAACAGCATCTCTTAAACCAGAAGTAGGCATCACAGTGCCTATGGGCACCAGTCTATTTCCAGACATCACCTTTGGCGCCTGTGACACTCCCTGCTTTAGCTAACAGTAGATTCTTTTAATTAAAATTAACATAAATGAATAGTTGGCATGCTGCAAAGCAAAGTGTAACTCTAGCATTTTCATTTACAAGGGCTCTGGGCCTACATAGACTCCATAGGAGTGCTTAAACCAGTGTTTCTTAAAGTGTGGTCTGAGGATCCCTCGAGGTCCCCCCAAGACCCTCTCAGGAGTCTGCAAAATCAAAATTATTTGTCAGATATTGAAGATATTTGCAAGAATTTAAAACAATGTCACTCTTCTCATTTTTTATTTGTTAAAAAATATAGTTTTTTTCATGAAAAATATTTATATTAATAACAAATGGGTTTAATATTGTTATTTTTACGTGATTCAATAAGTATTCTACAAATTCATCAATTTTAATTTTTAATATGGTAAATATTGATAGATGTAGCCATAGAAACAAAAGCCCTTTTGGGGTCCTCCATAATTTTTAAAAGTGGGAAGGGGTCCTGAGAGCAAAAGGTTTAAGAAATGTTGGCTTAAACAATACAAATGATTGATGACTGCAGCCCAAACGTCCTGTCTGGAAATGTGTCCACCTGTCCAAGAGAGGCAGGGAATTTGGGGTCAGCCCTCACATTTGACCATGGCAGCCATTTGCAACTAGCTATGCCTTTTATGGCAATTATTTTGTGAGATCACCCATGTCATACCTTCACTGTAAAATGTTTGCATTAGTCCAATGAGATCTCTGCATATCCCTGCCTTATAGTTACTCTGTGGGCTAAAGGTACCCATAATTCTTCAGCTGCTATTTATATGACTTGTATTCTGTCTTCTATGTCTCTTCTTAGTTCTTCAGTTCATCAAATAATTTCGTGCTTTAACTATTGCTTACCTCTTTTGCTCCTACTGTAGTACTTGCATAAAATATAACTGAATGGCCTACAAGATCATAATACTGAACCTTTTTTTGGCACAGTAACACACTTTGCCTAGTAGTAGAAACATTAAGGTTGTAGACATTTTGCTATACATAACCCACTAATATTTTTCTTTGGAACAGTTTGAGTATTAAAAAAAAGTAATCCATAAGGTTAAAGAAAAGAAAGCGATGCACTGTGAGTAATTTGTACAGCTTTGATATATTGTTGCAGCCAAATGAAGAAATTAATAGTGTTCCCCAGAACCAGGACATGCTCCCAAGCTTTTAGTTTTGCTTTTCCAGCAGGGCAAGTCGTTACTGAGTAAGCAAGAAGGTTAGGAGCTCCACAGGAATGCTGACACCAACTCCTCCCACTGTGCCATGACCTTATTTGAGAAATAATTCTTGACCTCAGTTCTCCATTTTTAAAAGTGAGTAGTATATTGTGACCTATCTCAAAAGACAGTGGGCTTTTAAACTGTTGATAGTTACTGCTGGTAGTCTCTGCTACCTACCTGGATAACACAGGTGCATTTTGACAAGTCAATAAAGTTGTAGTATCAGCATCTGTTAAGTATTTGGCAATGTTCATAAATCCTACTGCTACTCTTTTTTTCAATTTTTTAAAATGATCCTGGTTGGTTCAAATAATTTTAATGTTCCAATCTGTAAATTTGAGAAATTTTATAATGCAGAAGATTACACAGTTTCAAAGATCAGAAAACTAAATGCGCCAAATATAACAAAATATATCAAGAGCCAAAAGTAGAAGTCAAAATAGTATATATTTTAAATATGTATAAGAACTTAAAACAACTTTTCACATCAGTCAGAATGATGTCTTGCTTACTCAAAATCATCATAACAAGCATAGAGCAGGTCATTAAAATATAGCTGGCTTAGCAGAATGGGAGGGTCTCCTCCTTTCTATTAAATGTCTGTAACGTCCCTTCTTCCTCATGTCACCTTCCTTAGGTTTGTCAAAAACAAACAAGCAAAAACATTTACACCCCACTCCATAATGTTCTCTGATCTGTAAATACTAACAGTTGAATGCATTTTTTTTTCAAATATGTTTCTTCTTAGAAGTTTCACTGACTACTGAATGAACATTTCCTTTCAAAAATATTCTACTTTTCATGTCCAATTTACCTAAAAGTAAGTTGCAGGTAGAAGTCTTAGCGAAAGCATGATATGAAAATAATTTCCCACAACATAAGGCCCACAGCATTCCGGAAACTCTTCAATGGCTCTTTGTAGCTCACTTGATAGCCATTGCTTCGGTGGCTCTTTCCCACAAGAAAGTCTAAAGTCATCAGAAGAGGAAGAGATAGAAGCATGTACGTATTACTGTAAACTCCATTGTTTTTCTGTGGTAGAGATGAAACCAGCTTTTTCAACAAAGTGCAGAGAAGCTGGCTATGCAGCATGACAGCTTCTATCTAATATATCCTGAAATTGCTGAGAGAACAAAGTCTTCCATGAGTGGTGGTGCTACCGAATTCAGGAAAAAGGGCAAAGTGCAAGCTGTCTAAATTGTTAAATGATCAAATGTAAATTTAAAGTGCTACATCATGACATATATTCATTGTTGATGTATGAACCAGTAGATCCCTAAGCAACAAGCAAATCTTAACGTTTTGATGTAAACCTGAATAAAATTATTAACCCTGGAAAGTTATGAAAAAGGCAAAATCCATGACAGAAATAATTAGGAATGGGTTGGGAGAAAAAATGACCAATATCTTAATGCTTCTGTATAAATGGAGAGTGATTATATTTAGAACATTATGATTACATTACTTTTACCTAAAATATTGTAGAACAGAGTTACCAAAGGTAGCATCCAAGATTATAAAAGGGCTACTTTCAGAAAAGAAAAGCTACTCTATTAGAATTTTTTAAAAAAGATATGAAAATGGAGAAAGAAATGTTTTATTTATTTATTTTTTGATATTTATTTCTGAGAGTATTTGAAGGTAGGTTATCCAAGCTACAATAACGAAAGGAATTCATTGTCCAAGCAGTTACTATTTTAGATAGTAGTGGGTAGATTTATCAATACTGCTATGCAACCTCTTTCCTCGGAGGCCTTGTGCTTCTAAATGCCTGTTGCTGAGGAACAACAAGAAGATGGGTTATTTGTCATTCCTTTCTGAAGGTTTGAGACAGATGATTGGTCATTAGTAAGGAAGATGCTAAACTAGAATGGTTCCTTGGCCTAATCAGCATGGCTCTGGCTTTTCTATGAGATTAGGATGCCTATCAACCCATGAGATGCCAAGAGAAGTTGGCTGTTAAGGAAGCAGTCTAGTAACTCAATGGATTAAAGAGAGCAACAAACACTTTTCTTCAATTAGCACAGCATTGGAACTCATGAAAAAATGCTATCTGCATGCAAAATACAACATACCTGCACCTTTGTAAAATAGATAGTTGTATGGGAATGTACATTATAGTATTCTTTAAGAGACACTACTTAAGGGCACATGTACTGTAGCATACGTTTTCATGGGCTAGAACTAAGTTTGTTAGATAATTCAGCCCAAACAGCCTAGGAGACAGCAATGGGAGTGAAAAGTATATCACATCATAGAAAATGCAGTCCAGCCAAGTGAGAAAATTGTTTAATCACACTAGGTGTAACCAAGTTCTGTTTGGTAATGAAGTACAGCAACTTTTATAGCTATCAAAGGATACCTGGTGAATGAGTCTGGCCATTTTGCAAGAGACATTAAAATCACCATTACTTTAGCAAAACCATTTCAAAGGAAGGTTCTGGTATGATATTGCTGAGTTGGAAATGATTTGCAAATTTTACACTAACCTGATATTAGGCTTAATAAGTTTGGGTGTGGATCTCATTATTAAAAATATTTGCAGCATTGCAGGTGTTTGGGTATACAGTTCCAGTATGTTACAGTTTGGTAACTGTCAAATGTCTCCATGCTTTTATAATAGCCTTCAGAATTGTTTTTTGTATTACCAGTGTATTGCTATGCATAGAGCAATATTGCATACTTAAATTACAGCTTTCCCAACTATGTGAAGTAACAGGATAGTGAGCACATTTTTGCCTGTTTCTCAACAATAGCTCTGGTGTAATCTTTTGAATAATAAAGCCTAGTCTCGCCTCTATTCCAGGGATGCCTTCCTGAATTTAGTTTACTTTGTGTTTAAAAAATTGAACTAAAGAAGATGGCTCTTTTTACATCCTATTTCCCACAACTGCTCAGCTTAGCCTGGGCCTGAGTGTTGCAATGTAGTATTCTGAGTTGATACTTGTGCCAGGTTTAAGGAAATCCACCATCTGCATCCCAAAATACTGTGAGTTTTCCTGCTGAAGCTGGGTTTTAAATTTTCTTTTAGCAGTTGAAACTCTGCAATGATATTCCATGGCCCATGTTTCATCCGCTGTAAAAAAATTCCTCAGCTTCATTCTCATAATGTGACAATTGCTGGTAAATTAAAGCTTTCATCTCCGCCATCAGCCTGCAAGGAAACCATCTTGCACATACCTTTTGATGCTGAAAAACATCAATAATGTGACCTACACATTCTTGTGAAATGCCAAGCTTGACAGCAATTTCCCTTTGAGTGACCCAATCAGTTCATCCATCTTTCTCACGTGAAACTCCTAGGTTGCTAACAGGTCATCTGCTTCATTTTTGATCACACAAATCAGCCCTTCCCAGCATCAACTTTACCTTTTTTGGCTCAGTGATGCACAGTACTCTCACCAACATGCTGACTGACATAAACAACCTGCATTTGGTGGTGAATTTCAGTTGGAGGGACTCTTTCAGCAACTGAAAATTCAACTATAGTGTGTTGCTTAAATGTACTTATGATTACTCACTTCAGGTTTCCATAAACAATAGCAACACAACCTTTTCTCACAGCAACTTCCTGCCAACTGAAATGAAATAACAGATGCTAAAGAACACGTCAGTTTCTAGCATATCAATACTATCATCCGTACACTCCTTATTAACTCTGGAGGTGTTACTTTTCATTCAGCTCTTATAGTTCACATAGCACAACCTGAGGCTCCAGGACTAAAGGCAGTCCACCCCCACCCCAGCAGACATCTAACAACCTCCAAGAGTTGTTGTAACAAGTATAAATCAATTGCTGTTCACACTCTACTATCACTGCCTTTGTGATTATAAATTTGAATTAACCTTCCAGTTGCTTAGATAGCTTACTATCCATTCAAGACGGAAGAGAGAAGGAACTCAACCCCTACCTTCTCCTCTGATATCCCGCAGTAAACCCCTGTATTTCTATTATTGTTTTACTTTCTCCCTTCTTATCTGAATAATTGAAGGATATAAACATTTGTATAAATAACCATGTTTAAAGCTGTTCCAAAAGATATATCAATTGCCAAATCTACCCCTTCTCTGCCCCCTAAACCAATTAGCCAAGGAATAACAGTTTGCACACAAAGTTGGTGTAACCATTTTTCTACTTCATGGAACACATTTATTTTGGGATTAAACAAACTGCCTCTGTACAAGCTAGTAGCATAAAAGTCACTAAGAATATAGATCCAACCATTAAAAAGCTTTTAAATAATATTGTAAACCAAAGAATCTCCATCTGCTTTTCAAGTGCCATAAAAGAAAAATGTTTAACAGCCAATTAAATGTGATAGGGGAGGTCCCTGAAAGTATTTTCCAACCTTTTTCTTTGGTTAAAAATGATTTTTTTTTAATCAAGGCCACAATATAGGGTGACAGTTCACCCCCCATACTATTTTTGTTATAGAAACAGTTCCTCTAAAAAAACAATTTCAGCTATAGATGTGGGGGGAGTTGAAGGCACCCATATTACATCTGACTTTTTGCTTCAAGCAAAGAATTCCTATGCAGAAACTGCTGCATAGCTGCCCATGTACTGCCCCTATGTTAAATGCCCATTCACATTTTTTATTTGAAGGCAATGGCATGGGCATTTTAATAGGGGTCTCCCATATCACAGCTAAATTGACTGTAACAGGCACTGCTGAAAGCCTTATTATTCTTTTGCAAGCAAGAAGAGGCAGCAAAGACATCAAATCTTTTTCCAACCATGTTTCTTTTGTTGCTTCATATTTTTCCCCCAGCTACTGTCTTAAAATGAAGCCAGATTTTTTATTCTCTCTGATGTTTAGAACCAGGAAAGAAGCAAATAAGTAATCATTTTTGCCAGCATATTCCTAATGAGGTAGTGATATCAAAGAGAGCAGAGAATGTGAACAGGAGGAAAGAAAAAAGAGGTTCCTGGAAAAGGCCTCACATGTTCAATTTAAATCTCCAACATATTTCTCCTTCCTCCTGAAAAAATTAAATCTTGTTCCTTAATTGAGCAAGAGAATGTGGAGGAAAAAACCCTTTACCTGATAAGTGAGCCCTTGAAGAAAAGAGTTTTGCAACAGTCTTGTCCTCTAATTCACAGATGATCTTTTTCCTACTGGCATCTTTTACTGTTACATGGATTTCGGTCAATACTTTGTCATTAGCTGTCCACGTTGTTCTAAAACAGGTCCACTACCCACAAAACTAATAGCATGGAAGTGAAACCCAACCTTATATTGTCTCTACTGCCACTTTAAAATTCTGCCTTTTCTTCTCCTCTATCCCAAAAAAAGCATAGTCATATCAGGTATTTTTGTCAGACTACTTATCCATCCTACATCTCAAACCACTTCTGGAATTTCTGCCCACAATTTATTAACTGCAAAACAATTCAGAACTGTTTGCAGTACAATACAGGAAGAGTCCAGTAGTCAGGATTCCTTCAAATCATTAGCATCTCCTCCAACAGAGATTTAATTAACATATGAGACAAACACATCCCAACTTAGTCAGGATCATTTTTTTTTTACAAAACACAAAACAATACGCATAATTTCCATATAAAGGCATCAGCCTGCATTGTGTCCCAAGCAAAGTCTGGGTTCTTTGTAGAGAAAGCTATGAAGTCCTGAAGCTCCATCCAATAGTCATCTTTTATATGTTGCTCCAAAAGGGAAGAGGAGGTATACAAGGGAGCTGTGTCTTTCCCGTCCTTGCTGCTGCTGCTCCTCCTCCTCTCAACAAGTCTGTAGCATTTTCATGGAGAACTCTCTTTACTATGATCTTGAACAGATTCTACCGGAGGCTGCTACTGCTGCTGGCTTGTGAGCTGCCCACACCTGGATGTTCAGGGCTATGGCGGTTCTATTAAAAAAACAACACAAATGAGAAATTATAGAGGCAATAAAAAATAGCCATGAAGATATTTTTGGCCCAAAAAGAGATCTTAGATCTCACATCAAACTCTAAGAAAAATACTCAAATTTGTTGTTTTACACTGAAGTTACAAATATCAAGATCAGCAGCTGGAAACCATTTCCAACTTACCTTCTTTTTCTTTTTCTCTTTTTTCTTTCTTTTCCGTTCAGGATCATCTTCTTTCTTTTTCTTCTTTTTCTTATGATCAGAATCTGAGGGAGTTTCTAGTAAAATAAGAGAGCAATTGAAGAAAATATTTGCTACTAGAAGGGCAGGAGTGACTTAATTTAGGCTACTAGTCTGAAACATTCTATGTTATCAAAATGTGTTGGGGGGCAATATTACATGTCCTAAGCAACAGATTCTCACCTGGAGGGACAGGGTCTTGGGTTCGGCTCTGCTTATGTTTATGCTTATTCTTTTTCTTAGGTGGCTGGATGTGCATTAAGCGACATTGTTCTGGCAGCTAAGGTCATGTAACAGAAACAGAAAGGCATGTTAATACATGAACCTCCCTAGTACTGTTGCAGAAAACATGTACAATTCCTCAAGTAAGGACTTGCAGGTCTACACCTTTTTGCAAGCTGGTCCAATAATATCCTCCATCAAAATTTGCATTAGAAAAATTCCTATCACAGGTAGTCCTCACTTAACGACAATAATGGGGACCAGAATTTCCATTGCTAAGCAATGCATTCATAAAGCACCATGTCACGTGACTGTGCCACTTAGTGACAGCAGTTCCAGCACTTCAGGTTGCTATCATTAAGTGAATCTCACTCTGTCATTAAGTGTGACATCACGTGGTCTCCATCTGCAACCTCCTGCCAGCTTCCCCATTGACTTTGCTTGTTGGGAGCTGGCAGTGAAGGTCGCAAATGGTGATCACATGACTGTGGGACACTGCAATGTCATAATTGTGAGCTGGGTGCCATGACTAGGTGGACACTGTGACCAATGTAAGTACGAGGACTGGTCGTAAGTGCCACTCATTCAGCACCATCATAAGTTTGAACAGTTGCTGAACAAGTGGTCTTTAAGCAAGGACCACCTGTTATATTTACTTAGTTTAGTGTTTGTGCCTATTGCAAATTAAGAGTTTAATTTGTAGAGAACAGTAGAGAAAATCAGGATATAAATCTAAGGAATAAATACATGAAATGCAGACGCAGGCTCTTCTCATGATCACATCTCTCATAACTCTCAGGAATACTTACAACAGGGAATTACCGCTGGCTATTTCTGACCAATCCAATAGCTATGACAAATATATCAACAAAGATAGATTTGCTAGTTGTTTGAGATGACAACTTTAACGAGGATTTGTAATTTTCTATTGCTTCTCATCTTTGCACAACATTCTGGACCACAACTAGGCATTTTGTGCTAACACAGCCATTGTGGTTTATGTTTCACTGTACTGTGCAAACTTGGTGGTTTAGTATATCATGTGTACAGAACCTATAAATACAGATTTACTCTGGAGTTCAATTAGGAATTTTCACTTGAAACCTACTTTGCAACAGGTGCAAGAAAGCTTCAAGGACTCCATTCTGTAAGGACAGCCTCTTTCCTCCTTTGGCTGGGACCTCTTCCTATCTCTAACCCTACTTAAGCCTATTCTAATAGAAAAGATATAACCCCAGATTTTTGGGGAGGGGAGGTTGCCTTCAAGTCAGTCTTGATTCCTGGGAAGTACATGGACAAGTCCACGCATTTTTTCTGGCAATGTTTTCAGAAGTTGATTGCTACTGCCTTTTTCCTAGGACTGAGAGTGTGTGACTAGCCCCAAATCATCCAGCTTGCTTCCATGCCTAAACTAGAAGTAGAATTCAGACTTCCTCATTCCTTGTCGAGTATCTTAATTATTAGCACACACCATATACCAAATTCTAAAACCAATTCCAGTCCACATTATTCTGGAGGCTGGAATGTATCTATACTATAGCATTCATACTGCCTCAAAACACCTTGAATTCCTTTTTTAAAATCTACAACATGGTCAAAATCTCACAAAGTAGCCAAATTATTCAAGATTTCTGCAGTCTTGCCACTTTCTGTCATTTAAATTACTGATTTATTTGCATCTATGTTACAATGTAATCCCATGAAGGTGCCCACTGTCACAGGGCTGATAATCAATATACTTAGAGGTGAATTTATATTCAGGTTCTAAATTGATACTACTCCAATAATTGTCAGACCTTAACTTACAGATCTGTAACATTCTTATTTCCCAGTTTGGCAAGTTACTTTTTCATTCAAGGCATCACTGTGTATTTTGCTTATAACAATTAAAAACCTTCATTTGTACAACATGTGTTTCACCCAAAGCACTAACTCACCGGGCCAGCATGGAGACGAAACCCTGTTAGCATGGTACCAGTGATAGGGTTGAATGAGCTACCACAGATGGGAGGTTTTTCAATTAAAGAACGCAGGCTGCTATTATCATGTGAGCCTGGCAAATCGATCATTCCTGGCAGGTCCGGCAGAAAGTTGCTGAGCTTCTCTTTCACCTTTTTGCCACAGAATTTATTGTAAGCATGCTCTAGGTTGTAGTGGGTGATCAAATTTGTGCTTCCTGTTAGTTCTGTGGTACCTGGCAAGGAATGAAGAACATTGTAAAGTAACAATGATTGTCTTGCCTAAATTAGCAGTCCAGAAGAAAAAAATCTTATGCAAACCCCTCAAGTTTGGCAGAAACTGATTTTGCACCCAGATCCTTTCTCTAGATGACAGTGATTCCTGTCCTATTCTATATGGCCTGAAATACTGACAATGAGAATGGATTTAAAATATTTACAGTCTGGTCACTATCCGTAAGATCATTTGATGGGTTACAATCCATAAAAAGAAAATATTAAAACCACAAAAGCAAGTAAAAACTACACCCTCTCCTCATTTAGTGGCCACAATCAGTTCCTTAAATTGGAAGCAAAATGGTCACTAAGTGAACATGTGATTGAAAGAGAGAGATGCTGTGAAGATCACTGGTTGCTGCCATCTCATTTAGATAAAGTTCTTTTGTGCAGCAACACCAGCATTACTCTCACTCTGGCATGCGTTGTTGTCAGGTGCACAAAATTTGGTCATAAGTTGCACACACTGATTGGAAAATTATTTTTTAAAAAATTACCGTTGTATTAGCAAACAGTCGCCAAATGAGGTAGCCATTTAAACAAGTGGCTGTACAAAAAAGTGATAATGACAGAAAAGCACTCAAGAAACAAATGGTCTAGTCCAGCTAGGAATTAAGTCCAAAATACAGGAGTTAAAAATGTCAGGCAGATGACACCCTGGGAAGGGAACTTCTAAAGCCAAGCCCACTATAAAGAAATCTCCTCACAACCATGGGACAACGAAGATGTTCCTCACTGCACTGCTTTCCAAAGATAAAATAACAGTCCTCTTTATATAGGTTGATGTATTCTGAGAAAAAGTCTAACCCTGTAACCCTATGCATATTTACTCCTTTTAGTGTAGAAATTTCATCAACATATGTAGACACTCAGCATATTAACTAAAGTGAGGTTGTACAACTTTTCAGGCAAGGGTAGAAAGGGCTGCATTTGGCCTTCGAACAGTATACTGGAGGGGGACGCTCCAAAAAGTAGACATGGTTAGGACAAATAAGTAGCATTACCAGAACATTTTTGTTTTGTTTTGGTTGCTAGCGTAGTTCCTAGTTAATTCGGCCCTATTCCTCTAAAGAGCAGACTAGCCTTGGAACAGAGGTTACTTCGATGATACCCGGAAAATCCTGCCTGCTGCAAGTTCCAACGTAAATACGAGGCTGAGGGGAAACGGTGAAGCCCATCCTCTCCAAGCTGAATAGGCTTCTTATGAGTCCCCCCGGGGAATCGAAGCCCTCAACAGTTAAGGAGGACTGTCTACCGAACACGCAGCGTCTGTAGCCCAACGAGCCACAAGGCAGCAGCAGCAGCTGCGGGAGGGAGCGAGGGGGCTCCTCAGCTTTTCAGCAGCGTTTATTCCCGATCCAAAAGACACAAAACTCTCCCACGGTTTCCACGAGGAACTTCGTCGGCTTTCAACTGGAGGCGCCAAGTACACGCGAACGACGGGCCTCCCCCAGCTGATTCAGTGGCCCGAGCAGCTGCCCATCGCGCGAGTTACAACCCACGACGCTTCCGCCCAGCCGCCAGCTTCGACAGCCGCTGGGCCTGCGTTCCCGCAGAGGCGGGGCAAGTGACCATCAGCTGCACCGAGCCATTCTATTGGCAAATTCCCCTGTGACGCACCGAGGCCCTCAAATAGCACTGGCCAGAAATGCAACGCCCGCCTCTAGGCGGCGGTTGGATAAGGAGCTCCTGAAGCCCGCCTCCACAAGCCACTACCTGGTAACTCGCGCATTAGGTAAAAAGGACCGCTGGCGGCCGCCGCTTTGCGTGCTGTCTCCTCTCCGACTGGAGTCACCGTTGGTACAGGAGGCTGCCCAGTCCCAGGTCCTCCTGGTTTTCCTGGGCCAAAGCCTAGCGCGGCAGCCGTTGTAGACGGAGGAGGCTCTGTCCCTCCGAAGAGAGCAGAAAAATTCTCCATCATCCCGGCGTGCTCTGCGCAGTCTCCTCCTATTGGCTTCGCATCCGGCGCTTTCCTACGTTCGCGTTGGTGTTATTGGAAGGCGATGACCCCTCCTCTGTATACGATTGGCTAGCTCACCTGGAAACTCGACTATGCTGTGATTGGCTAGCTAGCTGAATGACATATTTTTAAATGGCGGAGTTACGTCAATACGATGAGTCAGGGACCGAAAGCAGTCCCTTGGTTGCGATTCTGAAGAGCTAGCGGTGATACTCTACCAGCCAATAAGAGCACACTATTGACCGCGGAGTTCCGCCTTTTCTTTGATCGACGTTGGTATCGACCGCTTAATCAAAAGCAAAGAACGGGACTCAGGTGGGCGGGAGGAGGTCTTGCTCCGAGTCTCGGTCAGTGTGAGGTGAAGATGGCGGTGCTTGCTCCCTTGTTAGCCTTGTTCTATTCGGTGCCTGGACTCTGCCGCTGGCTGGCGCAGCCTTATTATCCGCTTTCCCTCCTACTCTCGGCAGCCTTCTTGCTGGTGCGGAAGGTGCCACCGTTATGCCACGGACTGCCTAGCCAGCGAGAGGACGGGAACTCCTGCGACTTCGACTGGGTAAGATCGGCCTCCGGAGCCCCCTTTCCCCACAACCGTTCTCATTTGGGCTTGCCGCGTGTTTGATCTCCCATCGCTCCTGCAGGCCTTTCATGCTTCCGATTCCTCGCTCCAGCGCCTCGAGGCTCCCCTGGTCTCCGTCATTTCACCCAGGAGACGGAAACGAGAGCGAAAAGCCCCAACCTGTTCATATCCTTCTTAACATCACAAGCAGATTCCAAGCAACTCGTGTTCGTGGCTTTGCGCTGTTTTCATACCTTGACTATTTCCAGAGAGTCTGTGATCGTGATGCTTTGCATTTATTTGTTCGAAGCTGCATTATGATAATGTTCTAAATTTTTAAAAAAAGGTTATACATTCATTAAACATGAACAGAAATAATGCATTTCTCTGTCTCTGAGAAGTGTTGTGTAGTATTAGGCAGTTTTCACTAGTAATGTGATCCTTAAGCACAGTGATTAAAGTGGCGGAGGCTTCCTCCTGTCTCTGTTTTAAGTTCAGATTTTGGGATGTGTGTGTTTATCTCATTTCACAGCATAATAAGCAGACACCTAGCTTGCAGCCCACTCAGGTCAGCTTTCCTCAAGTGGATATTCTCCAAATGTGCTGAAAAATAGTTTCTATCATCCGTGGTGAGATTACAGATGTTTGATTGAGGAGGCTTATCACTGCACATCTACCAAAGTAGTTTTAAAAGATTTCTTCAGGAGTTCTTTAGAAGCTGAATATATCCCAATCTTAGGTTTGGAATAGAGGGATCATCTCTCAATAATGCTACATATACATGCCCATGTGAAGACATAGTCATACATGAGTTACATTGACACATAAATCAGTGTGATCAATATATTATGAATGGGCTCTGGCTTGTTCAGGAACCAGCCAATGGTTTCTGCTTATAAAAGCAAAACCATATATCTGCAATATCTTCAAAAACTAATTGAAGTCTAAGCTTTGTCACCTTAAGAACATTTTGAAGGTTTGTGATGAATAGTTCAATATATACACAGTTTGCATCTGCTGTAAAAAAAAAAAATCTAACAGCCTGCTATGGGTTTTGAAGAAACAGTCTTGAAAATAATGAAACCAATATCATAATACACTTATATAAATTAATGCTGTGACCACATCTGGAATATTGTGTGCAGTTCTGGACACCACACCTCATGATATAATGGAGCTAGAGAAGATTCAGAGGAGAGCAACTAAGATTATCAAGGGACTGGAACAGCTTCCCTCTGAGGAAAAGTTGCAACACATGGGGCTTTTTAGTTTAGAAGGAGGTAAACAAGAGGGGACATGTTTAAAGTGTACAACATCATTCATAGTGTGGATAAAGTGGAGAAGGAGAAGCTATTTTCCCTCCTCCAAAATGCTAAAACCAGAGGTCACCCAGTGAAGTTGAATCTTAAAAGAATCAGGACAGACAAAAATATTTTATTTACACAATGCATAATTAAAATTTGGATTTCATTACCAGAAGATGTGGCTGCTGGCTACTAGATTGGCTGACTTTAAAAAAGGGTCGGACCAATTCATGGAAGTCATGAGGATCAATGGCTCTTAATCTTGATAGTAGTGTAACTGCCTCTGAAGGCCATCTGCTGAGAGACTAGTAGGCTTCCTTGTGCAGTTGGTTGGCCACAGTGAAATCAGACTGCTGGATTAGTTAGGTCAGGGGTCTGATCCAGCAGGTCACTGCTTATGTTCTGATGTTCATAGCATGTTTAAGAGGCTGCAGTATTATCTGTTCTTGTTGTAACAAACATGGTTTCTCTTCTTATGAAATATGTTATAAGCTAGATGTTTTGTGAGAGCATACTGTTTCACTCTGCAGATGCTGCATAAATGGTGTAATGTGTAGGAACATTATTGCAGATAAATCATTTGTATTGGTTTAATAAACTTTGCAGTTACTGTATCAATAGTGTAATGTCTCAGAATGTTATTGCATCTAAATTATGTACATGATTTAATAAATATCCCAAAGATATTCAGATTCCAATGTATGGTATTGCTGCTGTATTCACACACTGAAAGACTACACATCCATCTGCTTGCTTTGTGGCCTTGCTTTTGGTCAAAATGGACAGTATGGGTAGCTGTGTAATGATACCAGGGATTAATTGGCAGTAGCTATAATGTGATATTGAAATGAGATTTGTATATAACCCAGTTCTTGTGCCTAGTTAGATCTTTTACTCCCTTACTTGATAGTCATTAAGTGCCCAGTTTTGCTTTCTTTTTAGCGGGAAGTGGAGATCTTGATGTTTCTGAGTGCCATTGTGATGATGAAGAATCGCCGATCCAGTGAGTAATACTGTTCTTGGGGTAGGGAGGATTTCTATAGTTTACCTGTATGTCAAGTTCTTGGTCTTTCCACCTCCACAAAAAGCAAGAATTTGCTTTTCTTCCAGAATTTCAAGAATTATTCAAAGAAGATAGAATGATGGTATAGAAATCTTAGCTGAATTGTTTTCCCCCTTTCAAATGAAATTTATCTCCCAGGTTAATAAGATGAAGACTTTCTCAGTCCCTTACTCATGGCTCTTCTGTGGACCAGGGAGGAATGTATACTTGGTTAGAATATATGGGGAAGAATGTACACTTGGTTAGAATGTGAATCTCTTTCCAGTTCTAAACATGTCGTTGTATTATGCAGCAGAGGAATTTTCAATTGTCATTTTTTTGAAATATTTAGAAGAAAAACTTTATAGGTAGCCTTTATTTGTACTAGAAATTTCTCTAATGGATAGTCAGGCCACTTCAACTTGAGTAAATAGCTGCTGCAGAATGGAATGCATGTGTGAACTTAGCAGTGGTCTTATCTTTGTACAGTAAAAAAAACAGGCTGCAAGGCACCTGCTCCTGGAGTACAGTGGCTTAATTTTCTCTATGCATTCCTATTGGAGGAAGGGCTTTAAAAGGAATTTGCTGTTTCCCTCATGTATGGGTAGGAACAGTCTAAAGACATGGAGATTAACAAAGCTTTTATGTACTTAATATGGATATGTTATGGTTAGAAACAAGCAAAGGGCATCAGAGAGATAATAAGGGTAAAACAGAGCCATAGTGCCTGGGATATGAGTTAGGTATGGCAGCAGAACTGCAGAATAAATAACCTGTACTTCCCAAAATAGCACGTTAATTAGTTTAATTCCAGTGGATGTATTATGTTCCTTAAATGTAGGAAGGGGTCAGATACAAAGCATGGAAATGAGAACTGAATAAAAGGAAGTTATCAGTTTAAAAAAGCTATACAAATACTCAAATGGAAATACATAAAATTATTTTGCAGATTTTATGATCAGGAGTTGTGTGGTGGGAGGGGAATCACCATTTTTAAAATGAACATCAGCTTGCAGAGCTGGGCCACTATCAGAACTTGCTTCTGCTTTGCCTGAACAAGCCAGCAGTCTAATTGTCCAAGCAAAGAGTGGGACAAATTCTGACAGTGCTGGCTTTGTGTGCACAAGTTTAATGCCTACCCCCATCTCCCTGCATTGTGCAGGGTAAAGATGCTGTAGTTTGGATCAAAAGGCTTATCCCATTCTGGGCACTTGCTATTCTGGGAATTGCCAAGCAGGAAACCTTATAAACAGGTCTCTTGTTGACTTTCCTTTGCCTGTAGTGTTGGGGTGTGGGGCAGTTTGCGCAATAACCCAGAGGTGCGGTTAAAAGCTGTGATTCCAAGGAGTGAATTAGAGTTCAAGGAGGCTGCCCTAAACAGGCAGCCGGCTGTAGGCATGTTGGAGGAGGGAGAGGAAGCAGGCACCAAGGGTCACAGAATGTAACTTATTTCTCATTTTGGGCAATTGATTTCCTCAGCTTAGATGCTGAAACAGAAACCTGCCTTCTTTCCTGGGAATATCAAACATTTACTCTCTGAGGGAAGCGTAAGTGTCTGATCTATATGTGCCAATAGAGTTGGCACACTCTGGGACCCTTCGATTAAACAATGTTATCTATCAGGACCCAGGAAGTACACCTTCTCTGAGGTGGCCCCTGCCCTTTGGAATGAGATTGCCCCTGAAATCTGTGTGGCTCCCACCCTGTTGGCATTCTGTAAGGCCTTGAAGACTTGTTTGTTCATCCCAGATTTTGGTTTGGTTTTAATAGCTCATCCTTGCTATTAAAAAACAAAGGATTTTAAATGTGACTGTTGTTTATTACCAATGAAAAGGTTTTACTTTATAAGACTGCAAGGTTCTGTCACTGTTTTACTTGATATATAGATTAAAACACCATTTTTAATAGTACAGGGTAAATTTTTGCCCAGTCCTCAGCCCAGTGAAATCCCTAATTTTATTCTTGGAGTGGAGATTGCACAAATTCATATATCATTACGGTGGGTTGTAGCACTGCAAAATTTGAGGATCTCAGATGTCAAGAATTATAAAAATACGATGCTGTAAATTGGCTTTTCAGGCTGTCCTAGCTTACCATGGTCATTACTTCATATAATCCTGCTGATAACCCTGTTTTATATCTCTTGTCTCTCAAGTTACTGTGGACCAGCATGTGGGGAATATCTTTATGTTCAGCAAAGTGGCCAATGTCATCCTTTTCTTTCGTCTTGATATACGGATGGGACTACTGTATCTCACGCTCTGCTTAGGTGAGGTCTCTGGGATGAGGCTGAATTTACATTCTTCATGTAGGGCTTAGATCCCAGAAATAATTGGGCTTGAGCTATAAAATACCCTTTACCACTTACGACCCTGCATCATTATGCATGGGATTTTGATTTTTGAAAACATTACTCTGCTTTTCCACCATCTGTCTGTGTGTCATTCATTCATTCATTCCTGGGTACCATAGGACAAACTTTCCCTGATTTCTGTGTCTGATATCCTGGTATTGTCAACTTGTATCATGTAGAAGGAAACACAACTCCTGTCTCACCAACCCTCCCCTTCTGTTGGTTACTTCCCTATTGACTCCACATGTTTTGCCTTTTTTGCTCCCTGCCTTCCTGCCCATTCTCCTTCAGCCTGTCTATATTTGTTTCCCCAACCCCACTTACTCATTCACCTGCAGCTTTCCCTGTCCTTTCCAAAAAACCTCAAACACGTGCGAGACCTTTATCAGTAATAGATATCATGAGATTGAAAAAAAGAATGGCAGTGTCATAGTGCTCTTTAATGAAGGAAAAAACCCTATATGCAGATACAGTGTGCAAAATAAAAAATTAAAATGATTTTTAAAAAATTTAAATAAAGTGACTATGTCTACATGTGGAGTGTGGCTCTCAACATGCAGCTTCCTCATCTGATCCTTGATAGTGCTAAGATCTTCTTGTGCATTTTCAGTGTTCCTCATGACATGCAAGCCACCTTTGTACCTGGGTCCTGAACACATCAAATATTTCAGTGATAAAACCATAGATGTGAGTATTTTATTTTTTGCAGACCATTTGTTTCGGGATGAATTGGATAAAATTCTGGCTTCTTTCAGCTACCGGAATATTATATATCACGTTCACCTCTGGGTGACAAGCAGGCTGTCAACAAGATCCCTCTTTTACAGGAGGAACTAGCACGAGACAAGCGAGTGACCTGGATTGTGGAATTCTTTGCTAACTGGTCCAATGAGTGTCAGTCATTTGCTCCTATCTACGCTGATTTGTCTCTCAAGTGAGTGATTTGCACTTAACTAAATATTCTGAGGCAGGGAGTCTTCGGAGATGAAGCAGAGACTCATGTACTGCAGTCAATCTTAAAGCACTGGCCACGGAACTGTATGAGTTGTAGTTGATGTTTCATCAATAAATAATTTAAGATTTGTGTCCTCCCTAAAGTATTCTTTAAGGTACACCCATTCCCCTCCCCCCAAAATGCTTAGCTTTAATGTGTCTTGCAGCCCCTGACAATCAGCTTCTACAGTTTTATTGAATTAATGCATTGATGCTGGATTCAATACTTTTTCCTTTGCGATAAGAATTAGAAAACTGGCACTGAGTCTTTTTCGGTAGTTATAGCTATAATTTGAAAATAAAAGTTTGAAGTGTTCACAGTAGCTATGACTTGGGGATACTAATGTGTACTCAATATTCCTGAACTGCAATTAGGAAGAAAGTGGAGTAAAATGTATAAGTGAGAAGAAACATAATATTCTTAGGGGCAGGCTTCTCCTCCAAATCAGCTCATTCTAAGTAATGTTAGGGAAATCATACTGTGCAAAGAGGAAGGGAAGAGCATGCAGAGAGCCAGCAGGCCACCAGTTATCCTCAAATTAATTGGCTATTACTTATCTGGTCCCATCCATTTTAGCCCATGTATAGCATTTAGATAGGACAAGTGGGACCTGAAACAAGTACTATTTTTCATCACTCCATTCTAGCTTCCCCTTCCCAGTCTGCATCTTGTCTCTTCTATTAATCATTATTCCACATCCCCAAATCATGCTCAAGGAGTCCCCAAGAATTCATCATGGCAGCACTTACCTTAAATCTGCCTGGATACCCTCCAAATGTGTTGACCTCAACTCTCAGCAGTATCCAGCCAGCATGACCATACCTGAGCATTCTGAGAGTTGAAACCAATGCATCTAGTAGGCATTCTGGTCAAGGAAGACTGCTTCAGAAGTCTGCATTCCTGTGTATCATTTCAAAGACAAAATACTATATTACTTGGTGAATGAAGATAAAGCCATTGGGTTACTGGGACAGTAACACTGATGTATTGATGTTTTTTAGGATTGAGGTTGTCAGAAACACTGAACACAAATGCTCAAAAAGGGCTCACAGACTAGGCTTTGGAGTTGTATAAAAACAATATTGTTCTTGAGAAAAGTAAATGAAAATGAAAAATACTTTTCTTTGTGGAGATTTTATTGTGACATGGGGGAAAGGAACTGAGGTCTAGAAGCAGAACTGATAAAGAATGACAATAGTTGATTAGCTACTGGCTGTTTTGGATTAAAATCCCTGAATCAACCTGGATATAGCCTTCCCACTCAGCATGTTTTTTACTATTATGCTGAGGGGTGCCTTTCAGGGGCTCTCAGCTAAGTGTTGGTAGTGTATGTTGCTTCCAGCAATAGCCAGCAGATGGCCACAGTGTAGAACATTTTCCTTTTTTTTCAATCAGGGATAAAATCCCTGCTTCCTGGTAACAGTGACTATAGCTTAAAAGAAAATTCAGTTTTGTGGTGTAATGGTTGGACTAGGGAAACTCTGTCTAATTTAGGTCAAATTCATAAAGCTTATTGTGTAACTTTGGGGCAAGCCTTTTTTTCCCAGCCCAAACTACCTCACATGGTTGTTGGAAAGATAAAATGAAGTATGACCCTATGTGAGGAAGTTAAAGGAAAGGCAGGCTATAATTGCAATAAGTAAATAAATGTAAAACAATCTGATATCTCTAAGTGGCTGTTCCTTATTCAAAGTTTTGGTAAAAAAAACTGGAGAGATCCATTGTATCCTCCTTGAGGATTAATATTTCCAAGGTTTGGCCTGAAGGCACTTCATGCCACAACTTTACTGAAGATAACTTGGCTTTAATTTGGACAGTGCCTCAATGGAAAATTGCCTAGAAGTCCCATTCTGGGAAACCTGAAGAAAAAGAGAAGAGGAGGATAATTGTTGCTGTCATCAAATATTATTTTACTTGCTGGCATTTCTGTGTACATGCTAATCACAGTTATATTTTACCAGATATAATTGCACTGGATTGAACTTTGGAAAGGTTGATGTGGGACGCTACCCTGACGTCAGCACCAAGTAAGCCCTCAGCCTTTGTTGATCTCTAGGATGGTTAGACAGACTAGCGTGCCAGATACGTGAGAAAGAACATTGGGAAGATTTACTTTCTAATAGTAGGGCACTGGGGAAAAGGAGGACATTGTAGACCAAAATCTGGTTGGTAATCCCATGATATAATTGGTTAGGCTCAGAGCTGCTGAAGAGATGCTGGCTGTGGTGGGGAGCAGATTTCCAACTTTGAGTTACACACAATTATGGTACTACAGTGCCTGCAAATATCAAGTTTCTGTTGGACCCCAAGAGATGCTCTTGGCCTGTTTGTTTGTTTATGAGGCCAGAAAAGGTTAGCAACCTTGATTAGACACTACTTTTCAGAAATTATTTTTGGACTTCATTCATCTCTTCACAGGTACAAAATCAGCACCTCTCCTCTCACTAAGCAGCTGCCTACCCTGATCCTTTTCCAAGGTGGTAAAGAGGTGATGCGCCGGCCACAGATTGATAAGAAGGGACGAGCAGTTTCATGGAACTTTTCTGAGGTATTCCCTTTGGCCATAGTTGATAGTAAGCAAAGATTCCTAGTAAAATGTGTGATAATTACTAAATTATTGAAATTGAGTTGTTGTCACATGAAGGGCTGGAGACTGGCACAAGGCAACCGTCATATGTCTTTCTCTTACAGGAGAATGTGATCCGGGAATTCAATTTGAATGAGCTATACCAGAAAGCCAAGAAAATATCCAAGCATACAGATGAGAACTTTGAGGAATTTTCAGAACAGTCTGCTGTCACAGAGCTTCCTAATGGAGAGAGCAAGAAAGACAAATAGTGCCTGTAAGACTGGACCATTATGCCCTTTCTGTTAAGCTCTCCATTTCTCTCTGTTTCCATCCTGACATTTCTCCTGGGACATCATCCAAAGACTGTTTCCACCCAACAGTGATGGTGCTGGGAGATGAGTGTAATCACTAAAGCATTTATCATCCTGGGCTCTGCTGTTGGCCACTGGACCTGTACATTTTCTTTTGTATTTCTGTTCCAGATTCTCCTTCCAGGAGTCACTACTGACATTTAATACATTAGAACCAGCCAGAGAAAATCTTGGTGACCTCCTTAAGGAGAGTATCACCCATAAAACTCTGAGATATTAGGTGCAGGTTACTTTTCTGGGAATGAATAGGAAAAGCACTGCAGTGGAGAGGTTAATCTATTTCTTGTTTTATCAATATGATTTCAGTGGCAAAATTGGACAAACCCACATCTTGCATGAAATCAGCTCCCTTCACTCCTGAAAGTTCACTCTGAGACGATATTAATATTACTGACCAGTTTCTGCTACTGCTACCACTACCCATTGCCCTATTATTATTGTGGTCATTGTTATTGTTATTAAGAAAGGTCTTGTGGTGTCTTGTCTCTTTTTTAGAAGCTAATGGGCAATAGTAGAATATTTGCTGAACCTGAAACTGTGCCAGAGAACCAGTGGCTACTATGCAGCCCTAAAAGATCTTCAGTCTTTGATAGTAACAGCTGGTAGCTTAGTGTAACTGTCTGACTTGGAGGAAATGCTGTTTCTATCATCCATCTAATACTGCACAAAATAGGATTTAACTAATGTGGGCAGATGTTCTGGGACTACATTGGCAGAAATTCCTAGCCAGTATGGCTATCTGGATAGAGCAAGGGTTGGACAAGTCTGTCCTAGAGTTTTTAGTTGCTGCACTCCTAATATGGAGGGCTTGCCTGCAGGTGGAAATGCTGCAAATCACCACGGTTCATCTGTGTTCATGCTTCTGTTAATGGTCTTGTACAGGTGCCTTTAATAAATCTGGGAGTGTTGTATTCTTGTGACTTACTGATCTTTTATATGATTGGTGGAGTTCCCACCTTCATTGTTTGACTTTGGCTTTTAAAAAATTACAGGTTTTTAAAGTTAAGGTCAATTTGCTCAAGGCTCAGCTCATTCTTTATCCAGCGGCATTTTCAGGCCTTCACTTTTTCTGCCAGGGTACATTTATAGAAGATATGCAGAAAACAAATGAGTTTATGGTGGATAGGTTCACACAATTCACTAGACTAAAATGGGGGTGGTTAGTTTATGGGCAAGTATGTTTTATGTATCCTGCCCATGGGTGTCACTTTTGTGCCAGCCCAGTTAGGTTAATGCAGTAAAGTATGGATTAGCATATTGTGTAAACACAAGCCAGTGAAGAAACTAGAGGAATCTGGTAGCTGGGGGCAAATGTAATTAGCCTTGTGCTATTTACTCTTTATTTAAAAATGAATTTGGGTTAGAATTTCATCATATTGAGTGATCAAGCATTGTCTACATAAAATAAAATCCTATCATTTGTATCCTAGAGTCAAGCAGGCAGTAAAAAAAAGGATGGCATTTTATTATTTATTTATTTCACAATATTTGTAGCCCACCTTGTTCCTAGCAGACTGCCATGTTTTATGTTAAACGGATTAACTAAACACTGCTGCTAATCTTCCACCTATCTAAATGAGAATTCCTGTTCAAGGATTAGCTTGTATGGATTCTGCTGCCTTGACAGATGTAAGAGACTTGCTTCTTTCTTCAGAAGTCTAACTGCTAATGCCCTTCTTGCTCTCAGAATATGTAATGGTACAGTTAACAAAACTGTTCAGTGGCAAATGAAGGAAGTGTCTTACCTGGGATCTGATGCTATTTTAGCAGTGGCAAGGGGCAAGTCATGTTCTGCTGCCCATCTCTTTTCTGGAGGAGGTTACCTTTGGCCCCAGAGGCAGGACTAAACCCAACTGATGGAAATAGCAGAGCAGATTTTAGCTCAAGTTTAGGAGAAACACCCCAGCTCTGTTTTCACAACACAATGATCCATAAACTAACAATACTCTCTGGAACAGCATTCCTCTGAAGTCTCTATGGCCTCAATCCTATTATAATTTCAAAAAACCTTGGAGACCTGGTTTTTTCAACAGGGCAGCTTGTGACCCTGCTTATTGATCTATATTTTAAAGGGTATAACTGGTCTTTTTGTTTCCTTAATACGAGTCTTAGTAATCTTATTTTTTCTTGCCTTTAAAAAAAAAATCCTGATGATTTATACTACATAAGCTTATTGAGGCTTATACGTCAATTAATTAATGTCTGATTTTGCACATTAAGCCACGATGCATCAATTCTGGCTTAGCATACTGTGTGAACTCAGCCAATGAGCGCAGTCTGGCAGAGGAATTCTGGAAGTTGAAGTCCACTCATCTTAGAGCGGCCAAGTTTGGACAACATTGTCTTACTGTATTGCAAGATTCTCCACTGAGCTACAAGTTGGATTCAATTATTTCTGCTCTGTGAAGCAGTGGGCGACACGGAAGAGCAGACGATACTTCCGTGAATGAAGCAGGACAATTGCACAAGCAAAAGCCACCCCGAGAAGCTCACAGTGACGGAAGAGCGGCGGAACGCAGTTCCCATTTCTCTGGAAATGCCGGCCTTTCGCTGAAGCGCGCCGCTGCCTGTCCCGCCCACCGCGTTAGACTAGGCGGGATTCTGACTGCGGTTTACCCAGCGGGGAGTCGCAGCCTTTGCTACACCGATTTGCAATAGCGCTTGAAAACGTGCCCAGCTAACGCAGCGCCCTTCGAAAGCGAGACGTGATTGGTTGCTACGAAGCGTCACTCAAAACGCCCCCGTTTCACGAGGGCGGTGGCAGCAGCCATCTTACGAAAGCCTTTACCGCGCGGGGGAATTGAAAGCCGTGGGATTGTTGTGGTTTCGTCGCAGGCGCCTTGGAAGGTGAGCCAGGAACGCGCCTCCCTGTATTTGGCCTGTGGGGTTACTCATCTGTCTTTTGCAGATTTATCCCTTCCACTCAGCGCCAATGGTTGAAGCTGCGGGAGATTTCCCGTTCTTGAGCATAACCTGCCCAGCACGTGGGTTGTACTGTCGATAGTACAAAAGCGGCAAGTTTGCTTTGCTTCTGGAAAAGCCGGAGTTGCTCTCTTCTTAGTCATAGTTAGATTTTGGGTCATCGGTTTAATTACCCCTCTAAATCTGAGAGCAGGATCTCTTTTCGTCAACTGTCGAGCCGTGATGTTTTAATTGTTTAATCTCAATGCTTTTCTTCTTTGCAAACATCCCGTGGTTCGTTTTTCTGTCTTCTCCAATGAGGGTTTTTGAACTGATTCTGTTCTGCTTTTATTTAATTTGTGGTTATTGCCATTTCTCGTTCCTTTCTTCACGTTTTTAAATCTCTGATCATAACGTTGTCCAAGCAAGTTCTATTGTTTTTGTCGTTATTCATTGCATTTATATCCGTCCATACTTTTCTCCGAGAGCTCAGCATCTCATCCAGTGAGCCCCATAGCTGAATGGGAACTTGAACCCTGGTCTTCCCAGCAAATTCCAACATTATTAAACTACCCTACACTGGATCTTTCTTGGTTATACATGGGTTAAGTAAACCATGATCATTTATATTCTTTTTTTTGTCTTGCTTTCTCTTTTGATGAAAAGCCTGGATGAAAAGCACACACAAACCCATATTCTACACTCTTTGCCAAAAGTTTGGTGGAGATGTTTCTGAATACTGACGCACCAAAGGTGTATTTTGCATGGAAAAAAACCCAATTTCATTGCTTGCCATTGAAGAACACTTTGATAAGACCGTTGAAAATCCTGGACTACTGTAGCCAGTAGTATGTAGATCACCCCCTCTCCCATTTTCTCCTAATATGTTAAACTACAGTTCCCATAATTCTAAGCTAGCATGGAAAGTTACAGTTCAATGTATCTGGAGGGCTTAGGTTGGGAACTGCAGGTGACAGTATTAACTAAATGAGGGGTGAGTAACTTCCATTAGTTGAAGAGCAACACCAGGCTTTCCATAGCATGTTAAGGGCCAGATTTTCTGGAGTTTTAAAGGATGGAATGGATCCTTTTAAGCTCATATTAATCCCTACCCAGTGCCACTACATAAAATACCTGAGATGAGGGCAGAAGAGATGCTGATGAGCCCTTGGCCCCACTTTTTGCACTTCTGAACTCAGTGAATCAAGGCTGCTTGGCTTTTGCTATATCTTTGGATGGTTCCAGATAGAGAGTATGCAGTTATTCTACCTTTTTCTCTTTCGATCTTCCTGTGAAAGGAAAAAAGGCAGAAGATACAGTGGATGGATTTATGAGAGTTATCATCAGTAAAGCAGATTAATAACACAATAAATAAGCGTTCTGTAAGCACTCTTTCTTTGGTCTGTTCTTCCCAGAAAGATCTGCCACATATACTGAGATCTATACAGGTAATCCTCGACTTACAACCACAATTGGGACTGAAATTTCCATCGCTAAGCGATGCAGTTGTAAAACATGTCACGTGACCACATCCCTTAGTGACAGCAATCTCAGCACTCCCTCTTGCCATTGTTAACTGAATCCCACTGATTGTTAGCTGAGGACCCCCCCAATATAAGCCATTCTGGGCTTAGTCTTTCCCAGCCCCGAGCCTTAGTAAGGTAAGGGACTGCCTCCTCTTCAACTCCCCCCCATCTATCTCCCCCCCACAACTCTGCTGTTTTGGCTGCTCTGCACCCTGCCATGTGAGGCAGCAAGTAGCCCCAGAACTGCACGGTCTGGGGTTGCTTGTCATGTTGCAGCTCAGGACTTCTTCGCGCACCGCAGCTCTGGGGCTGCAAGAAGCCCCTGAGCTGCAGCGAAGCCACAGCCGCCCCAGCAGCTCAGAGCAAAACCCCAGCCGCCCCAGCAGCGCAGCACAGAGCCCTGGCCACCCCAGCAGTGTGGCGCAAAGTCTCAGCCCTCCGGGAAGCCACAGCCATCCCAGCAGCATGGTGCAAAGCCACAGCCCAGCACCGCAGCGCAAAGCCTTAGCCACCCTAGGAAGCCCCAGCCCAGCCACCCTCACTGCCCTGCACGCCAAGATCCCTGCCGCCCTGCACTCTGCCGCCCCAGCTGACCTCCCACTGCTGACAAGTCGTGCTTAACCTGGCCCTTTGCAAGGCAGCTGCTGGCCACACGAGGGCATCCTCCCCAGGTCTCGTGAGGAAACTGCTATGCATGACCTTGGAAAGAAAGTCTTGTGCAACCAGCAGCTGCCTCGCAAAGGGCCAAGCTGGGCATGCTTAGTCAGCAGAGGGAGCAAGAAGATGGCAAAGGTCAGCTAGAGTGACAGGGGCTGCAGAGTGCAAGGGGCCAAAAGGGCATAGATGGGGGGGAGATAGATGGGTGGGGGGAGTTGAAGCACCCCTCCTGTCGTAAGTACTGGCGGGCTACCAAGCACCCAAATTTTGATCACGTGATTGTTGGGGGTGCTATAGCGGCTATAACTTTGGAACTGGTGGTAAGTCCTTTCATTCAGTGCTGCTGTAACTTTGAATAGTCGCTGAACGAATGGTCATAAATCAATTACCTGTAGTCTAAGAGGACAAATACAATACTGTTCTTCCTTCTTGCCTTCTCTTGTAGAATGCCTCCCAAAGGGCGGAAAAGGAAGGCAGATATTCCTCAAGCAGAAGCTGCCGCATCTAATGGAGAGGGAGCCAATGATGTGGAGAAATTGCCCAAGGTACGGAAGAAGCATGAAGGATTGGGAGATCTCCGTGTGATCATTGAGCACTGGTAAGAGATTCTTGACACATTGCCTACATATTGAAAGAGGAGATCCGTTAGATACCTTGTTTTAAAGTAAGTTCCCCCCCCCATTCTGAAAATGATTACTGGACCTGGGATAGGCATCCAGTAAAAAAAAAAATGTTAACATTTAAGTAGTGTGACTTTTAGTTAAGTTTGTTGAGAAAAACAAGTTTTGTGGGTGTGGGTGGATATTTCATTTTTCTTTAAAATGATGCACTTATGTTGTAACAGGAGCTTAGAGCTGCCTTCCCTTAGCTGACATACCCTAAGCTAGGTGTTCCAGGAATTCTAGAAATTGAAGCCTCAGTAGATCTGGAGATTCCTGGCGGGGATTTTGTTTCAGATACCTGTTCCTCCAAATTAGGAGAGAATGCTATCTGCTGTTCTTACAGGTAAACATATTAAAACAGCTTTAAAATAAATTCTGCTGACCACTCAAACAGAAATACTTAATAGTACTTAATATTCTTAATTCCACGATCTTTTAATTTAAGGGTTTTCAAACTTTTTGAGGTCACAGAACCTGTTAGTTAAAAAATTCTGGATCTCTGTTCAAGAGGCAAAGCTCTAAAAATAGAAAATTAGCTGGGTTCACGTGAACTTTTTCTTTTCTTTTTTCTTTTACTTTTAGTCTCTCACAGAACCCCATCAAGTTCTCATGGAACATTAGGGTTCAAAACACAGTTTGAAAAACTGCTTTAATTGATTAAACTCTGTAGCCTACTGTACATGGAATCTGTTTTGAATCAAGTATTTCATTCTAAAATTGGGCTTCAATACAATAAACTTTGCATGCAATGGACCAAATTGCTGCAGCCCTTCATGTCATTTGTACATCGATGTTAATGACACAAACTGTCACTTAGGAGATACATGTGCATGAATTTATGCCAGTATGTCTTTTATGTAATGACATGATGCAAATGTCAATTTGTGCAGTGTATCGCACAAATGCCATAAATCACCATAGTGGCATATTTTTGAGTTTAATGGACATTTGTGAATAACAGACAATTCCCACCAACCCCCCAATAAAATGTTAAAATGAGGTTTTTGTTAAGAAACAAAAAGAGAAAGCTTAGACGGTGGAAACATACTTCTTTTGAAGTTCTACAGGGACTCTCAAATAACAGTTCACATTCCTCTATATAAAAATGTTTTTTCCTCCTTTTTCTTCAATATTGGCAGCAAAAGCTGACGAGTCTTTGGGCGCAGAGCTGAGGCTGTCAGCCAAGAGCTGTACCTGGCTTTTCCTGACATCCTTGTGGAGATCAACCTTGAAAAACCCCGGAGGAATAGCTTTGAAGTGGTTCTCTTGAAAAAGGATGGCACCAGTGAGTTATTCTGTCGCTTATGAGAATGGGAATGAGATAGTGTTAGATTTGCAATCTCATTGCTAACCATTGCTTAGCTATGATCTATTGAATATACCACAGTTGGCTGAACTGTGGGTACTAAATTAACCCAGTTTCCTAGGTTCACACAACAGCTGAATCATAAATTAACCATGCTAGTTAAGATTGCGGAGTTTGCTGTACAATACACTTGACCACAAGTAGTACAGTGCATGAGTTAAGCCTGTGATCAAGTTCTCAAGAATTGCCGTATCTACCTGGAAGACATTACAGAATGAGCTTGATTATGTGCCATCAAGTTGGTGTCAACTCTTGGCGACCACACTGATAGATTTTCTCCAGGATACTCCATCCCCAACTTGGTCCTTCAGATCTTTCAAAGGTGCAACTGAGTCCATCTATCTTATTGTGGATTGTCCTCTTTCTTTCCTTCCACTTTCCGTATCATTATAGACTTTTCCAGAAAGTTAGGCCTTTTTATAACGTGTCCAAAATCCAATAATTTGAGCCTGGTTATTTGTGCCTCAAGTGAGAACTCTGGATTGATTTGTTTTATGATCCATTTGTTTGAGATAGCATTTGATATCCATGGTATTCTCAAGTCTTCTCCAACACTAAAGTTGAAAAGCATTAATACTCTTTCTATCCTACTTCTTCAAAGTCCAGGTTTCATTTTTATAGAGTGTGTCATAGGGAAAAACATTGTCTGCTGTACCTATTGTTATTGCTTTGGTTTTCTTTATATTTAATCTTAGTCCCATTTTTTTCACTGTGCTTCTTGACTTTTTATTACTAGAATAGTTTCAGATTCCCCCCAGGTATTCTAAGTCAGGTGTCTCCAATGTGACTATGAATCAGAGGAGAATTAGCCCTCTCACAAACTCTGTGTACATTTCACAGTATTGGTGTGGGGGTGGGTATTGATACAAAGCTCTTTCAGTTGTTTATCCAACATCAGACCACCCACTGCAGAAGTCAGCAACATAAAACCCATGGATGCCAGACTGTTCTCCCCTAAAAAACAGTTCTTCATTCCCCTAAAATGAATTCAATTTTATAAATGGCCAAGATTTCCTATGAGAGCAGCAAAACCTTGCACAATATTTTATGGTGTATCCCTGAAATCTCATGAGAGTTGGAATGAGTTGCTCAGATCTTATGTAAACATATACAGTGCAGCCTAGAAAGATTGTTAACTTTGTTCTGCTGCATCATATCTTATGTCTGGGCATCACTTTAGGTGTTAATGCAGTTTTGAAATGAGAAGTAGCGGGCTCTTCCAATTAATACCATATTTTCCCTCTAATTACACGTATTCACTGAAAATATAGTACTGACTAAAGAATGAGCATGAAATGCAAAGTGGCTAAAAACTTGTATCTTCAAAAGGGGAGGTTGATGAGTGAACTAAACATGGCCCCATCTTGTCACTCTTTACATATAGTGAGTATCTGCCTTTTTTTCTCCATGGGGACCCTCCGTACCAATCAAGACCTTGGCAAATTGAGATCCTCAAATGGTTTCCACGGCTAAGGAGATGGTTTGTTGCAGATATTCACCCTCTTTACATGGAAGGGAACAAGGTGCAGATGAAAGGGAAGTATCTCATAAGCATACTTCTCTGGGAATAAGACCCACTGAATTTAATGAGACTTGCTACAGAATAAACAAACCTAGGTTTACTTGTGTTTGCAAGTAAGGACAACACAAGGCTGTTTATTGGCTTACTTCCGTCTTGCAAACAGGAAAAAATGGTTTCAGTGCTATTTAACAACCCTGGTTGACAAGGTAGGGAAATTGGTGAGGGAAGGTTAATCTACATTAAAGATCATCTTCCTTCCAGGTGAAAGTGATAAATGTTGTATTTTAGACATGAAAAACTAAGATGATCAATATATTCATTATAATGAATAGCTGGGCTACATTTTCATACAGTCTGGTTTATTTTAATACAAGCTGCAGCTACATTCAGTTCTGTTTATGAGCGCTGTTGAGGAAGTGTCACTGTTTTCTTCATAACACAAATCCATGTGGCAGGGAATTTTAAATAATGGCTAGTACATTGCAGAAATCAATCTATTTTATTTTATTTTGCTAAGCTCAGAAAGGAGGATATTTATTATGTGCATAAGATGCTTTTTGTTAGCCTCCAAGATGATGGAAAGATATAAGCTGTGGTACTGTCCTTGCCACTGTAGACTGTAGACCCTCTCTTTGCTTTTAGATCCAACAAAGGGTAAAGAAAATGTTTGCCATGCATTTCTGTGGATTAAAAAAAAAAACATGCTGCTGAAAGTTTTTGAACTAAGATATTAAAATTTTCAACTTGGCTGCTGTTCAAGATGGATGAATATAAGAGAGGAAGTCCACCGCATCTGGAAGCACTAGATGGGGAAAGCTCTTATAAGATAAACATTCCTGCAATATTTCTCTCCCAAACATTTATTCCAGGGTCTCTATCATTTAAGAAAACTTCATTGATATTACCTTCCACTCTTGTTTGTTTAGCTTAATGTGACCTCATAGGGTTTGGGTTTTCTTCCTCCCTCAATAACTATCACCTTCCCCAACCTACTTCTATTTCAAATGTCTGAAAATGATCAGAAGAAAGCATGCCAGCTATGGATAGTTGCTGATGATTGGGTATCAGCCATATTTGGTACTTTTAAGGATGGAATGAATGGGATGGATAAGTTTGCAGTGAAATATGACCGTTTGTTCACCAAATAAGGTCAAAATGGAATCTGCAAATTCAGGAACCATATTCCTCAGTTCCCAGCTTCTGATGGCTAACGTGAATAGCTATTACTGTCATTCCCTGAGTGTGCCTTATGCTGAGTACCTAACTTGGTGTTACTGATCTGATCAGCCTACAAACACAGTGCTAACTGAAAAACTGGCTCAGCTTGACAGAAAAAAACAAGAGGTAGTTCAGACATGAACAGTGTGGCTGCTAGTAGCCCCATTTCTTCGTAAAGGCAATTAGTTGATCAATGAATTCAGTCCTGGTTACAAATCATGTAGCCTCTTGGCAGTATGCATGGGATGTATTGACATCATATAATCCAAATACTGGTCATGATTGCCTTTTGTCTTAATTACTTTTAGAGGTAGAGCTGTGGAGTGGCCTTAAGAAAGGGCCACCCCGTAAACTGAAGTTCCCAGAACCCGGCAACATTGTTGAAGTGGTGAAGCGCAACTTAAAGTAAAGTCAGCAATGATGGGGTAGGAGCACCAGTGGTAAGTTCATATCCAGAGTGGTGGGGAGGGGGGCAGACTTTGCCACCTGAGGTCAAGGTGTAGAGCTTGAGCTTCTTGATTCATACCGATATTTATTGTAGCTTATAAAGTCCCATTTCTGGTGGCATTTGTTCCGCATCCTGCCAACGCAGTAAGCTACAACCCTTAGAGAGCTATGCACAATCATGAGGGGTGGCATGGAGAAGATAGCAGGCACATGGTCACAAACAGATCTTTACAGCTTAGCACATCTGATGAATCCAGTCACAATTGGCTGGCTTCTCCACACATTATGATAAGCCAAAAACTATGGAATAATAATCACAGCATTTCAATTCATTGAACTAAATTACAAACAAGTCTGTTTATGGCTTAGTGTGAAGTCTAAGCCAAACTATTGTGTGACTATCAGTGAATAATTGATGTTAACCCCTAAAAGGAAGTTCTAAAACATGGGAGCACTAATTGAAAATGACTATTTCCTGGGTCCTATCAGATAGACAGGAGAGTTGCCTCTTTCTGACCTGATCAGAGAGGCTGATGAATATGGGGAAGGCAGTCCTGCAGATAACTAGTTCTGGAGCCATATAAGACCTTAAATGTGACACTAACATTATAAATTGCACCTGAAAGCCAACTGGATTAAATCCCCCAAGTGTAACATGAAACATTCATCGCTGCTCAAGCCACTGCATTTTATACCAGCTATTGCTTCTGAATGCTTTTCAAGGGCAAACCCATATAAAGTGTGTGACTTTAATCCAAATGGAAGGGGGCTAAGTGACTGTGGGCAGGGCTTTCCAATCCAGGAGTGGCTGCAATTAGTGTACAAGATGCAACTGCAAAAGTCCTGGCCATATTTGCCACTTGCTCCTTGAGCAGGAGCTGTGAGTCCAGAAGTCCAAGTTGGGGACCACTTCTGAGCAGGGGAATATAATGTCATTCAGAGTAACAGTTGAGGCTGTCCTGGAATCAGTTGGCCTGCAGATCCAAAGCCATTCTGACTTGGAGGGATTCAGTGAGAGTCTGCTCCTCCCCACCCAGTCCTTGAAAGCCTCCAGGCACTGGTTCAGCACCTATACTGCATCACTTGATTGATGTGGGGCTGAGATATATAACTAAGTATCATCATATTGATACTGTCTGGCCCCCATGCCGATAGATGACCACTTCCAATGGTTTCATGTAGATGCTCAAACAGTACAGAACCCTGGGGCACTCCACAAAGTAGAGGTCTCTGAGCAGATCTTTCATACCCTTCTCCCCCAACTGGAACCAATCCCATAGGAAAGTGGAGCACCATCAAAGAATGGTGCCCCTCAATCCAGTCAACAACAGTTCAGAATACCATGGTTGGAAATATTAAAAGGCCCTGAGAGGTCAAGGAATGTACAGGAATATGGAGATGGCCTTGAAGAAAATATGCTGCCATGCTGGGAAAACATGAACTTAGCCCAGGAAGGCATTACAAATAAATTCAAGATTGCCCCACCCTGAGTCTCCTTGTATAACAGAGAGGGCAAAAGAAACTCTGTCAGGCTTTCAAGATTCTGTTGTTATAGCCCACATCAGTAAAGCAAGTCCTGGTATTGTGGCATTTAATTCCTGACCTGGTCTACCTCAAAGGGCTGATAAGAAAAACCAGGAAAGTTGCATTCCCCTGGTCTTTCCAGAGGTCATACAGAAGTGCAACTAATGCAGTTTCCATGCTGAAACCTAACTTCCATGGGTCTGAGTTCTCTAAAATTACAGTATCACCACTTTCTCTACTACCTTCTCCAAAAGGGGGGGGGTGTTAAAAGTTGTCCAAAATAGTTGAATCAAGTCATTATTTGTTGAGCAGGGGGTACACCACTGCATCTTTCACAGAAGATAGAAACAGTCCCTCACTCAAAGAAGCATTGAGTGCTGCTTGAATGCAACCTTCTGAATCGCACCAGAGGCCTTAACTAGCCATATGGAGCGTGAATACAGCTGAGAAGTGGTGGAGCTGACACCACAAAGAACCGTATCTTCTTCCCAGCACTCAGAAGACTCAAACTGATCCCAGTTGACTTCACAAGGCAAAGCCCTAGTCATTGCCATTGGCACTGAGCAGCTAGAGTCCAACTTGGCTTGAATCTAGTATCTCTCAAATGCTGCAAGCTTTTTTCAGAGTGGCCCTTTAGGTGTTTGTGGTGATAACATAGAAGGGAGCAGATCACCATAAAAGTGGCTGCTGGATTCTGTTCAACAGACATGATGAGCAGCAAAATATTTTTTTCAAACTTGAGCTTTTACCAGTGATTGGACAGATTCAAGAGGTCTCCCTCCAGTGATGCTCTAGATGTCTCTGCTGCTTCATCTCTCTAAGCTCCTCAAAAGAATCAAAAAGCCACAGTAGATCTAAACACTCTAATGCTGGGAGGATGACAAAATGAAACACAAATAGCCAGATGTTTCAGGATTACATAGTTCAGGTACACCTAAACAAGGTTTTATTGATGCTTGCCTGAGTTTTGTTGACAAATTTGCACATTTTTTTGGATAATCATCAAGTTTTAAGATTGAATTTCCGAACTGTAAAGAACAGCTAGGATATCAGAACAATGTGGATACTACATAGGTAGGGTTTTTCAGACCAGGCATCCTGCTGAACCAAAATCCAGAACAGCTGAATTGAACTGGTTCTGCATGAATAGGCCTTCAAAGATCCATCTGGTTTCATGGTTAAGAGGCAAGTCTCAGGAACTATGGAAAGCATGTGAACTGCTATAAATTAATGCAGGACCCAAAACAAAACATGTTCATTTCAGCCCAAGTTTCCAAGACACTATTTGGCCAACAGCATCTTCCCAGTACAGTTGCCAAAAATTACCAGCAGTTTGTGTTGCATGCTGCTTAAGTATTTAATTGGTGGGAAATGGAACTAAGTCTCTTTCATTGCTGTTCCTCTATTGGTACCTTTTCCTTTAGGAAAAGTAGTCATATCATAAAAGCAGAAGCAGGGTGGTGGTGATGAAGTAATTGTTCACTGTTTTAACTATCCTGTGAAAATGCAGTAGTACATCTACTTCTCAGAAATAAAGCTGCCTACCAGGTTACATATCTTCTTTAAAATTTAGTGCCAATGTCCCAGTTGGGCATTGGTATTAGAGCTGAAGGTTCCAGATTAAATGACTGAGTTGCGATACAGAAAGTACATGGTTAGAGCAGTATCTAATTTGTCCAAAGAAAATAAGGTCTTGAATCTCCTGTGCCAGCCAATTGGCCCCTGTACAGTATTTGAACAATTGCACTTGAAGAGGGGAAATCTGTAGTATCCAGCACTCACCACTGATCATAGTACCTAAATATTTTGAGTTGTAGTTTACATCTGTAGAACCTTAAATTCTATATCTTTACACTGTGGGAATCTCTCTTAGGGTATAGAGTTGTACTATGGATAACCATGTGCATCTGTAATACATGGTTTCAGAAATGGAAACAAAACAGTTGTTCACCTGGAAATTGTAAGTGATGCTCTTGAACTGGGGACCAAGATCTGTGGCTAATGGCTGTCTTTCATCTTCTGCAGCCTCTGTGATGGCCGTTTGTCCTGTGAGTTGGAGCATTCATGATGGGATATGATGAAGTGGGGTAAAGAAACTCTGGTCATATCTCTGAAACTGCTGCCCCTCCCTCACAAGGAAGAATGGACCAGATATTCTTTCCTATCCCTCCATCCTTTAAAATGTTTGTTATTCCTGGGAACGTTTTGGGGAAGAATTTTATTTTCAGTAAAGCTTGACTGCCTCCTCTATCTCTTGTTTAATTCTGTTCCGTGAAATAAAGGTGTCACAATATTCTGTCCTAGCAGTTTAGTGTTGTCCATGGTTTTGCAAATTAAAGTTACACATCTGTATTAACATGTCCAGTTTTATCTACTGAAGTGTTAAAATTGCCCTCTCAAGCATATACAGGAACACATGACTTCTGAAAACATCATTTCACACTTTTTTCCTATTGCATTTTTATTCCTCCCATGGCTTCAGGTTACCTTGCTAAATTTTTATCCTGTAATGTGTTTTTCCCCAATAAACCTAAAACATTTTGTGTGCTTGTTCGCTAGTGACATTTTAGAAGTTGTACTTAAAATTTCTACAGTATTTGGTCCCTTGGTATCTAGAATTGAAGGAAAATAATCCAAATTGGAAGCTATCAGGCTTGTGTTGGCAGAGAAGAGAGGGGAGAATTCTTCACAACTACTTGTTTTACTTTGGCATTTCATTTTTCTTAAAGTCAGTGAGAGATCTGTATTATTTAGGATTGGCATAGATTTTCCTCAGTTCCAGGGTCATGACAGAATGATGAGTCCTGAAAACCCAAGTTTCTCCTCCCCCCCCGTTTTTTTGGGGGGGAGGTTCAATATTTGACTAAGAAATCAGCTTAACACATACTAAAACTGAAGTGACAGCCCCCAATTTTGTTTTTAAAAGGATGGGACAAATTTGCAGAGATCAGCTATCTTAATAGCTGCTTATTACCTCCTGAACCACAGCTGCAACAAGCCTCAAATACCAACTCTTAAATAGCAACAGCACAAGGCAGCTACTGCTGCCCTATCCCTATTTGAGCATTTTTGGCTTGATACAGCAATTCTTAAGCATATTTCAGTTTCCCTGGTGGCTAAATGGCTTGCTAAGTTGGAGTATCTAAACCAAAATTCTGCCAGGGACCAGTTTGGTGTAGTGGTTAAGGCACCAGGTTAGAAACTGGGAGACCATGAGTTCTAGTCCCACGTTAGGCATGAAGCCAGCTGGGTGACCTTGGGCCAGTCACTCTCTCAGCCCTAGGAAGTGGCAATGGCAAACCACTTCTGAAACCTTGCCCCCCAAAACTGCAGGGACTTGTCCAGGTAATTGCCAGGAGCCAACTCTGACTCCAAGGCACCAAAAAAAAGGAGGGGGGGAGACTTGCCAAGTTGGAATATTTGAGCCATTCTGCCAGGGGCCATAAATTGCTAATTAGGATCTTTAACCTATTTTTCTCTCCTGACAAAAAGAGCAATGACTACTAGTTTTCAATTTTCACATTTCCTGTAATTTATCCTATTGCATTACTGGTAGCAGTCCTCAGCCTTTGAGATTTTAATCGTTTCATCTAATCTTCTATGCACAAAATACCTGCTCAGGATAGTTCACTTTACTGTATTATAAGCCTTCTGCTACTACAGTTTACTATGCTGAGTTTATAAACCTCCCCAGTGCTTGCCCTACAATTCGTATGATTCGTCTGTACACATCTTTCATTTCCTTTAGCCACAGCTAACTCCACAAGATGACTTCAGTGTAAATAAGCTACAAAAGTACCAGGAAAACTTAGCAATTTTATTTGAACAAGTTACAATTCAACATTTATTCCAGTCTTTGTGCCATCTACTCTTCAGAATGTTCTCCATACATGAAGAGCTTTGGGCTGTGAGAGAAGGAAGTGTTTGGCACAGCTTCATGGAGGTATGGGTCACTGCACTTGAATACACTTCTCTGTGAAGAAGCTGCAAACACAAGGGAGATGGTTTCAATGAAAAACAAGCAACTTGGCATTTATTCTCAAGCCTCTAGGGAGCCTTATTTAAAATACAGAAAGTCAGCAGGGCACTTAGTTCCCTATATCTGTGTTTAAATGCTGCAGGCCACTTAACAGGAGAAGATTCAGTTCAATTCAAGCAGACAATCTGGCCAAAAGTAGCAGGAGAAAAGGATGTTGCTTCCAGCCACATATTGGCTTAAGGAGAGAGAATTATCATTTGCAGCCAGGCACCTATTGCTGTAAATGCTGTTGAATTGGTACTGTGCAACCCCCAGTAACTGAGAAATATAGCAATGAGATCAGCAGACCCGATGCTGCTCTTCCTAGTCCCAATCTGACCTTTAGACAAAAAAATGAAGTATTGAACTGACAGGAGCCAGTACAAAGAGGGCAGTTGTTCTTACCCCGTTGTCTAGTCCTGTAATAGCTCCCCAGCTTGGGACCAAACAATTATCCTAGCGGCAATGAATTTTATTTCCAAGTTTGTTTAACTCATTGGCCATTAAATAAAATATTTTTAAAAAATACTAAGAGGGAAGTGCAGAAGCTTAAACAGTTGAGGATAACAGAGCTCCTCCCAGAAAATATAATTTTGTCCCCTGAATTATAGGGCACGCTTTAAACTGTGGCTGGAGTTTTAAAGTCTTGTTTACTATAAGACAGTTACGCTCTGATCTATAAAGGAAATTAAACAGAACACATTTGTGTGAAATCATTACCAACCCCAAGATGTCTCTCACAACATAAAACGTTATTACTTTTCACAGAAGTAATGCTGTAGATTTCCTGTAGGTTACCTATCCCACAAGAGGCCAGAAGAACCCCGGCATCCTGGAAGAGTGGCCTGTACGCAAAGAATAGATTATATCAATGTCATGGTCATGATTAGATGCAGCTGAGAGTAGGTGATAATGAAGCAGCCTCTCCCCAGCTTGAGTTTAAAGGGGGCTTTTCCATCATCTGATCAAAATATTCAAAATGCTATGGAATCTATTAATTGCTTTTTGTGGCAGATTCCTTACTACTCGCCATGGAATTTAAGCACAGTACTGACTGCTACCCCACCTCACCAAGTAGTCAAAGCAATTCCTTGCCACTGCTTGCACTCACTAGCTCAGAACATCCACCTCAGTTTCAGATATAGGAGAGGGATCTGGCCGGACACATTCGATATTAAGAAAGAGCTCCTCTACCCCACCAACATCTATGTTTTCTTCTTCTAGGCTGGCTAAGGACAGCAGCTTGCAGTCCAGATTGTGCTGCCCAGGGTTGCTCAGCACTGCTTCAGTAAGTGACTGCATTTCTGCATCTGAGATTCCCACATCATAGGTTAAAAGCCCTTGGTCCTCATCACCAGTCCAAGTGACAGGCAAAGGCTCAGCAAACTTGGCAGTCCCATTTGTGGATTCAGACAGCTGACACTGAGCTGCTGCCCAACCCCCCAGCGGGGGAGAGGCTGACATGCACAAGGAAAGACAGTCACCATTAGGCTCAGGAAGATAGCTAAGGACAGGGTCCAACAAAGGGCCCCCATTTGTTGAGTCACCGGCTCTTTTGGTGATTTTCAGCTCAGGGGCCTCTTGCTGGAGACTAATTTTTATCTTGTCTAACTGTGGACCAACTGCACAACACTTCTCTTTTTCTTCAATTCCAAAACTTCCCAGGGCATTCTCATTTGCATGGGGTGACGCACACAGGCCTTGTGTAATAGTGGTGCTCTGGATTCCCCCAGCGGCATCCTCATCAGCCAGAAGCAAGTCTAGCATCTGTTCCAATTCTCCAGCTGAAGCAAGGCTATCATACTGCTCTCCCTTGGCCAAATGGTCCAGCATAAATACATTCATGTCATAATGATTCCCAGCAGCACTATCTCCTTCATCTAAGGCCACTTTGGTCTCAGGTAGTTCTACCACACTCCTTTCAGGAGCCGGTGCAGCCTCAAAAGTTGCAGGGAGCAGTTTAGCAGACCAGGCCAACTGCTGCACATCTGCCACTTCTGGTTTAGGATGTTTGGGCTGAGACTGGGAGCCCTCGTCTTTCAAAGTGCACACAGCATTTGCCACCATGGTGGGCTGCACAGCAGGTGATTCTTGCACCACTTCCCAGCAGCTGCCATTGATAATTTTCCTGAGCTTTACCCGGCCAATCTGACCTACTTCTTGGAGACGGCTTGAGCTGGACACCGGCTCGCTGGAGCTGCGCTTTCTGCCTTTAGTAGATTTTGGAAGGAGAGGGGGGCTCCAGAAGCCACAAAAATGGTTACTATCTTCTCTTCTTGCCTCATCCTTGCCAGGGCATTTTTGTCTCCAGAGACGTCTAACAGACCTTGAGGATTTGCTGGCTGTCACAGTGCAGTGGTCTTTGGTGGCACAAGGCACAGACAGAGGTGGTGCAGAAAGCTTTGGACGGCTGAGCTTTATCTTTTTTGAATCCTGCAAACTGGCTCTAGCGTGCGTCTCTCCAGCCTCAGTCTCCTTTCTGTGCGGACCGCCATTCTCATTACTGCCCACTATAGTCCTTACTGTGCCTGAAGGGCGTTTTTTAACTTTTGTTTTCAGGGGATCAGCAGTGATTGTTTGGCCTTTTGGAACCTGCTTGTCCCTACCCAGCAATGCTGCAGTAAGCTTCTGCTTCTTTACATCCGTTTGATCAGTACTGTTGTGGCTACTTATTTCTTTGGAGCATGGTATAAAATCACCGCTGGATGTTGCTTGCTTGCCTGCGGCTACCCAGGATGTCAAGCTACCTCCAGAGGGAGAAGAATGAATTAAACTTGCCTCTGACATGGACACTGGACTGGCTAGCTGTAAACAGTTCCTGTTTAATCGCCGGCCCAGCGTTTTTTTTACTAACTTTCCTCCCTCTAACTGTAAGGAATCTAGCTCTGACACCTGAAGCTGTCGTGCAGCTGCAAGGATATCCTGGGCTTCTTCCCGGGACACCTCCATTTCAGACGTGTAGAGGAAATCTATCAATTTACGCAACGTCCCAATTTTCAGCCCCCGGATTTCCAGCACCACCTTGTGTCCCTTGGGGGGCATTTCTCGCTCCAACTGCTCTGTGAAGAAGGGGCTGCAGGCCGACAGGATGCAACAATGAGCTGGAACAGCTTCGCCTACAAAGAACACCATTATTAGCAGGTACTTTACCAACGGACCATCAATTCTGACTGAGGATGTTCCTCGTGGGCTAGCCTTGAAATTCTTTTACAGTCAATAATCTCAGGAAAATAAGAATTGTACTGGGTCAGGGCAAAGACATATCTAGTCCTAAATTCTGTTCCCAGAGTGGCTAGCCAGAAGCCAACTAGAATCAAGTGCCAGCTCTCTGGGAAAGCTATTTCACTTGCCCTGGCAAGAAATGGAAGGGAGATGCTAAATCGAATACCTACATGTGCCTTGAAGCAACATCTTCCCAAGCAACATCCTTTATTTCCTTTTTCTGACAGAACAGAAATGCAAAGGAGTGAAAGGGGCAGAGTATCAGAGAAGACTCTGGACTGCACTGGAAGATGGCAGGCTGGATGAAAAGGCCTGGTCCATTAGCCAGATACTGCCATTCCCAATAAAGAGATCACCTGAGCTGGTTTATATTTTAAGCATACTAACTTAAATAATGTATTTAAGTATGTTTAGGTATTCTAAACTACATCTTTCAGCTGTTAATTTAAAATAGTTATACTTCTAAAATAAAGTTGCAAGAACAGGGTTCCTGTATAAAAAGGGATATTTTAGCTTGCTCTATCCTTCCTGTTTTCATCAACTTACTGGATAGTGTTAGAATATACATTTTAATAAACAAAAGCATACGTGCACCAAAGTAAATCTGCTTAGATTTTTTGGGTTACTGGTGCTTCTTCAAGATAAATGCTTAGCAATTTGTTCTAGTTATTTGGGGACAACTGAGTAACAAAAAAACAATTGCAGATTGTACAAACTACCATTATGTATTTTATTCACAGCAAATAAGATATATTAAACAAATTCATAGGCATGCTCCAGCTAAAATTAAGCACCTCAAATGGCCCCATAGATTTCAATGGAAGAATTAAGCACAAATAAAAATAACAAGTACAAATAACAGCACTCCAAACTTGCTGGCTTAACTTTCCTGGATCTAGCACATATTTCTTTGCAAATTTCACTATGGCTAAATGTTTCAGGTACAAGGGCTTAATGCTCCATTCTTACTCAGAACCCAACTTCCACATTGCAAGCCACTTTTCTTAAAATAGGTGGGACGAGAGGACTTTCCACCTCTACTGGCAATTTGATGGAAGGACAAAGTATTCTAAATACCGTTTTTCCTCAACCTGATAGCCTCTGAATGGTTGAGGAATTCTAGAAGTCACTGTCCGGGGGGTACCTGACTGGGGGAGACAGCAGAATGTATTCACATGCACTTTGTATTATTTCAAATTTCAAGGCAAGTCATGGCACTGAGAACAGGGCAACAGAAACAAGTTTCCACCATATTCTACATTAAACCACTACACTAACAAAATGAATAATAGATCTTTGGGATAATTATTAGAGCTATGCAAATCCTATAAAAGGGGTACATTGCAAAAAGCCAAAGCTACTGTTCTTTTTCATCCAGCAAAGCAGCCGTGCTTATATAAATACATGGAAAGACGTAAGACAACTTATAAAAGCAGTTGTGTGAGCCTGAAAAAAAAAAGGGGGCTTTGCTCAAAAAGACCTGTTGCATATAGGCTTCTACAACTTGAAAAACACCTCTTTTAGAGGACTTGCACAGCCCTAAAAATTATTCAGCCAAAATACAACTTGAGCCACTCTATTTATTTTAGGTATCCATCTCTCATATTTTAGAAGAATGAGTACCTTCTGCTTGTAGGACAACATCACAAAATAAGTCAGCCCTTTGTTGTCGATGGAGTTGTAGGAACACCATACGGAGTAGACGAGAATTCCTGTACAGAATCTTGGGATTTGCAGCTGAAGAACTCATGTTAGCAGAACCTTCCTTCATCATATACCAGATTTCTGTGAAATAAATGTTGCCCAGGTTAGCACCGCAGCTAAAGTCTATGCTCAATTCTCACTGAACTGAGTTCAATGGGATTTTTCCAAGTAAATTCACAGTATGTTCAGAATTTACCATGTAATGGCATGCTACCTGGCACAGGAAAGATATATACACATTTTCCTTCATGTTATTCTGGCAAAGTTTGTCTTTAATTCTACCCGCAGTATTCTGCTAATGTATTATCAGATATCTTAATTTTACTTCAGTATATTCTGAAAGAGCATTTTTGAACTGCCTAAATAGCCTGGAAGAAAATAGACATGTGGATTTTTCAATCCTGCCATATTGATCATGATGTTAAGCAAAAGTCCTAAAACACAGGGTCAGAACAATTCAAACTACGGGCATCATTAAATCTGGTATGCAACTGCTATATTATCAATTTTGCTGAATGCCACAACTCTCTTCAAAGCTTTATGAAACAAGAAGGCACTGCTTAATGCAGAACCATTGCATTCCATGCATAATACATTGCTCTAAAGTGTATTCCTTCACATAAATAAAACTTCATTTGAAGTTTACATGGAGGAGTTTGTTCTTCTCATCACACTTGCAGCTATAGTTCAAACTGAGTCTACTATGGAAAAAAAAAAAAACTTGCCACTTTTGGAAGGCACACAATCTACTGCCAGGGGTATGTGATTTGTCTGGGGTGGGAGGCAAGGGCCTCAGCTTCTTAGTGACACAGGGTGGAGGTTTTAATCAGTGGAGCTAAAACAAACATTAAATCAAGTTAAACTAAATTTGCTAAATAAAGTTATGATTATTTCCCACGCATCTGATAATTTTCCTTTTCTAATCACATTAAAGATTAGAATTTTGGAGGGGCTTGGGAAAGTACATGTGGCCCTGGGACTTTGGCCTGTGCATCCCTGTTTAAAGCAGGGCCATGCAACTTACATATGCTCAAGGCCCATCCCAGCCTTTGTGTGGTATATAACAAGCCACATTCCCAAATGGATGTGGCCAGGGCCTACTTGGGAAGAAAATTTCAAGGGTTTTAAGGGCTGAGATGGGTACCTGAAGAATTTGCAAGGCTTAAACATTTTACCTCAAACCCACTAACAATGCAAAAAGGGAGCAAAAATTCCACTTCATCCACTGAGGACCAAAACAGGAAGTAGACAGATTGCAAATTCTGTACTCATTTAAAGCTTACAGAAGTCACAACTGAACAAGAAAATATGTATATAATTTAAGAAATCAGAAAAATGTCAAACATTCCTCACTAAAATCTGTTGTTAAAGTAGTCCTGTAACAATCAAATTGGGCAAGACACTAATTTATATAACAGACTAGTTGTGCAGAATATACAACTATTTATTCTGTATTTTTAACCTGATACTTCAGTAATAAAAAAAATACTCCTTTCTATCAGATGTTATACTCTTGTAAACTGAATGCCTTCAGCAAACCCACTAAACCATGTGATTTGTTTGGTTTTGGCTTAGCATTTGAACTGTTTTTTTCCTGGTTAACCAAACCATGGCTTAACATATGAATCCATTCACTGGGCACATTCACATACAGGTCTTCTGAAGTCTGGCACTACTTGCAAATAAATGACCTACCCAGTAATCCAGCACCAGAAAATCAAAGTAATTCAGGCTTGCTCTGATTATATTGGAAACAGTCATTCTTGCTAGTGTTCCAGCCATCTTTACTTCCCAAATTTTAAGGGGCTGCTTTGAACAATCTGCCTTCCCTCACCACCTTCTTGTTCCTCTCCTCCTGGATACTAGGAGTGGGAAGAGAAAGGGAAGCAGAGATGGCACAGGAAGAGATGCCCCAATTAGCAGCTTTGTGTCTAGTAGCCAGGATTATCTTCAGAGTAGCTTTCTTTTCCAGATACAGGTTATATAGACAGTCCCTGGTAAATTACCCAATAACAAATCCTAAATATAAAGCATGGCTAAGACATCCTTTAACCACATTTTGACCCAAGTTCAAGGTTCACAACATACCTTTCAATGACATGGCTTAGTGGCCGTGCAAACACAGACATTTAAAAGGGTTTGTACCATATCCAAAGGTCAGGTTGCTCTTACCATAAGATTGGAACATTTAGGTTTTTCTTTTTTCTTGTGGTCTGATTTACCTTTTTTTTTCCAGACCAGATACAGCTTATAATTTTTTTATCTTATAATTTATAAATTCAATCATACTGGTTGTCAATTACCATATAATAAACTGATTTTAATATTGATTTAACTTTGATTTCAACTTTCAAATTAATGTTAAGACATTTCAATATGTAAATTTATATCAATGTCATTTAGACATTTGTGTTCAATTTTAGAGTCCTTGTAAACTTCCACTTTATCTCTTTACAACTTTTTTTTTCTAAAACAAAATACAGCCACCATGCCCCTCCTTCCAGATCCTATTACCTGGCATTTAATGTGCACCTGAATCTAGAGGGTATATTATTTGGATTTTCTTGTTGGTAGCCATCTAAGTGAGTAGCCATCATCTCATCTTACAGCAACAAAGTCTACAAGTTGCATGCTATGTGAAGTAAAATTTCCTTTCACCTGCACTCAATAACCAGCCAGTTTCATTGTATAAACTCTGTTTATCATTATTTAAAACTAAAACTGCTTCTTTTTCACAGTCCTCTTGAAGTTGTTTTAAAACAAATTCTTACCTGTTATTTTAAATGCATAGATGCTGATATGGCATTTTAGAGGCTCCTTATTTTATATTATAACTGATTCTAATGCTGTTGTATCAATTGTTTTATTCCATGTCTCTCCTGCACTTATTTAAAAGTGCATAATAAAACTAGCACAGTATTGAATGAAAACTCGTAGCTAATTTCTCCACTATCACAATCTCTTACTGTCATCTCATCATTCTTCCCTCTAAAATCCTCTTAGTCCCATAAACTTTTAAAGAAAAGGGAAATTGTTCCAGCTCTCTTGATAATTTTCACTGCCTTTTTCTGTAACAATTACAGATGAGGACAATCATACATTTCCCATCTTCTCTTTCTGCATACTTAGATTGTTTCTGACATTCTAGTCATAAGGCAGATCTAGCAACATCTGAAGCATTTCCAGATGGGTTTGCAGGTGTAAAGTAGATTCAACAAACCCAGCCGCTGTTAATTTTGCATTTTTCCCTCCATTATTGTAGTACCTATCCTAGTTGGAGCCACTAATTGGAAGCAGAATCTTCCAGACATATGCATTAATGGCCCAAATCTATCTTTGCTCATATTTTCATTTTTTAAAACAAGGGAGCTGCTAATGGGCATTAAGCAGCACTTACCTACACTAATGCTACAATCCTGTATATGTTTACCTGAGAAAAAGTCTCACTAAATTTATTTCCAATCAAGTATGTATATGATTGCACCACAAGTGACATCTGGATAGAAAAAAAGTCCACCAGTAATTTGTGTTACATCTTTGAACCAAACTTAAGGCAGTAGCTAGGTATGGATATTTTGTTCTTCACCACTACACCTACACAAATGGTTAACACCAGGGAGGAACCATAATAGCTTATTTTCTACCTAAGGAGTTTTATCCATGTTGGTAATAACCAATCTTTCTAATTTGAATTCTGTCTTAAATAAAATTTGATGAGAGTAATATATATTTAAAAATGTCTCTCCCAAGCAGCAAACAATTCAGCTAAGAGAGAGATGCATACTTCTCAGCTGACGAACTAAAAATAGCCCCAAAATGGTAGAAGGAAAAAGAGCAGCGAAAATTTAAAATAAGTGAGTAAAATAAATGGCTAAATGAGAATCTACAGCACTTTTCTCTTCAGGGATGCTGGACCCCAACTCCATCATGTTTCGCTGAGGATAACAGGAGTTGTAGTTGGGCATACCTAGAAGGCACTAGCTTGGGGAACACTGGTTCACAGTTACCGGGGGAGGTTCCATTTTCTCCAATACTCCAGTGCCTTGATCCAACTCCTTCCCCACGTAAAACTAAGAAGGCAGTGGTCCCTTCCCTATTCCTCTCTCCATTCATTCATTCGTTCGTGAAGTCCCACGGAAGCTTTCTCCCACCTTCGCTACGGGACCTTCCCTTTCCCGTGCTCCCCAATTCCCACGCTCGCGTGGGTTTGCCTTCCAGCCGCGGCCGACAGGGACAGCGCGGCGCCTGCGACACCCGAGAGCGCATACACGCGCTCGAGCCCCTCCCCAGCACCAACCCGCGCCACGCCGCCCGTACAACGCTCCCAGCAGACGAGCAAGGGGTGGGAAACCGTACCCGCACGCGCGGCCACACCCCCTCCCGGCGCCTCGTCTCGGAAACAGCTCCCCCATTGGCTATAGCTCCAGCCAATAACGAGAGAGACTGGCTTTTGGCGGGAGGAATCATGGCTTTAAAAAAGAGCGAGGGGAGAGAGAGTGGATAATGGGCGGGAAGTCAAATTGAGGCTGCTTTTTTTTTTTTAGCGCTCTAATTAGTCAAAGTTCCGCTTCGCAACTGTACGTAGTGACCTGAGAAGGGAGGAATCAGTAGCAAAAGTGGGTTGTTTTTTTTTAGCTTGTTAAAGGGACGTTCTATCGTTCCATTCCTTCCCGGTTGTTAACCACGATTCAGGTGTGGGCTCCCATTCTGTTCGGTTCATGACTATTTCTAGCAAATAAACTAAGCTGATAATTAATAATGTATTAAACCTGTGTGCCACCCGACTCTCAATGACTCTGGGCGGTATCGGAGATTTACAAGGGGCTAGATGAGAGTTAACAGAATAATTCTTTCTTAAATCGCTGTAGATCAGGAGGAAAATGTGCAATGCTCTCCAACAGAAAATGCAACCACGTGCTTAAAAGTAAGCTGTTGCAGTTCTTCCTGTTCTGCCAAGGAGTACCAACTCACCTAGAAACAATAACATCCATTTAGACTCGAGGTTATTCTCTCTGGTTGCCAGAATAGGGATAGGGCCTTTATCTTAAATACAATTATTTGTAAATAAACTCCACTGAATACTGTGGACCCTGATATTAAGTAAAATATGCTTAGGATTACACAGAAAGGATATAGTGTAAAGTTCACTATGTAATAGGAATTCAGGCATTGCAAACACCAGATGGGTTCACACCATACAACCATGATTTGCTTAATCATGATTTACTCCCATACATGCATGGGAGCATGCAAAATGCTTAATCACAGACAGCAACCCATGTTATGGCATAGTATGCATATGAACTCAGCCACCTTTTTAGTTTTACAGCCACTGAACTTGAATTTTCTTTTTAATTCTCAGTTTGAACAGCAAGTGTTAAGATGATCTTTCCTTCTTATCTGTTTCTCCCCATAAGTCTCTGCTTCCTGGGCATAAAATCTGCACATTTTAATTATGTTGTTGATTACCTTAAAGGTATTTAGAATGGAAGATGTGGGCTAAAAATTACACACACACACACACACACACACTGTATATATGTATATTTCAAAAATGCAAGAAAAATTATAACAAATCAGAATCCTTTGGCAATGCAAGATTTACTTTTCTCATTACAAGGAAGTTAATAGAGACTGTCTCAGTCCCCTCTTCTTGTAAGGAACCTGGGGCATGGGCCAGGCCTTCTCAGTGGCAGCCCCATTTTATGGAATAACCTCTTCCCAGAGATTTGAATGGCCCTGACCCTATTGGCATTTCATAAACAAGCCAAAGCAGTGATGAACTGAAGACGGCTCTGCTGGACAAGGAGAGGACTCAGGATCACCCACAAGTGCTCCAGACAGTAGCTCCCAGTGAGGAGACCATAAGACAACAGTCTCTGGTGGGCTTAGAGTTCCGGGAGCTGAGGGATCGCCATCTTTGCCTAAGCTGTGGCCGGCGCCTTTATGGACACAGGGTTCACATAATTCCTTAATCACTTCTGGAAATTGCTGTTAACTTTTTTAGATATTAGGAACCTTCAGAATGGCAAGTTTCATTACACCCGGTAAGTCTCCTTCAATCCTTAGCTAAATAAGTGTTATGCAAGTTTAAAGTCTTAAAAAATTCTTATTTTGGAATAAACAGCAAAAGGGTGATTAGAACGTTGATTTTAGAAAGTTATAAACAGACTAAAGGACCAGATGGATGTGAAGTAAGATTTTGAAACTAAGTATAAGAAACCTTCCTGTGGGAAAATTTTCCATTGACTAGAAAAAAAAATGATAAGATGGGACTTTGAAGGTTGGACACTAGAAGGAACCAGAAAGAATTAAAGATTATAATTAAAGAAGAAGAGATCCACTAATAAAGAATGGAGCAAAATACTCTAACTTTGGACAAATTCAAGGATATTTGGGAACAATGCACTCAGAAGTTATTCTTAATATAGTCTGCTATCATAAAACTGGACTTAAAAGAGGTCATAGAAGAGGAACAAGTTTCACTGGACAAGACTTAGACTGAGGCTGATTGGAATGTGGATTTAAAAATGACAGGTTACAAGAATGATATGGAAAAAGATGTTACACTGGATATACAAATGAAACCGGTTGATGTCTTAATAATTAAAAGGGATATACAAATCAGAAGAGTGACTTGAATAACTTTCTTATTTTGGATTTACAAAAGAGACATGTTAAAGTTTTGAAAGATTTTCTGAGAAGAGACAGAGAAAATGAAAAGAAATCAAGTTCTGGGACACTATTTAAAGGGATTAAAAATTAAAATTGTTAAAAGCAAAGGGAAGGAATATAAAGTTGGTTTATCTGATCATGATTAAAATATATATGTTGTTGTTTCTGGTAACTCTTAATGGATTTTTGCTGACCAGGACCGAATGACAAGGCTTTAAAGATTTGTTTATAAATAAGAGATGGGATATGGGAAAAAGAGATTGTTGTATTTTCAGAGAAAGTGATAAGTTACTGTGTTAAAAGTAATGTAAAGGAATATAAAGTTATTTTATCTGATTAAGGTTAAAATATATATATTGTTATTTCTGGTAACACTTAATGGACTTTTGCTGATTAGGACTGAATGACAAGACTTTAAGAATTTGTTTATAGATAAGAGATGAGATATGGGAAGAACAGATATTTTGTTGTAGTATCAGAGAAGGTGATAAATTACTGTTATTGTTTGTACTTGTGATGAAGGGGGAAGTAATTTCTTTATACATTTTCTTTTTTCTTTACTATTTTTTTTCTTTTCACTCTTTTATATTTTTCTTCGCTTGTATTAGTTTTTTATCTTTGCAATTGTAAACTGTAATAAAATTTTTATTAAAAAACAAACCAAAGCAATTTAGTCTTCATGTGCATTTGGCTTTTAAATTAGTTATGGCACCTTTTATGTTTATTGATGTGTTTTTATAATATAATTTTAGCTGTCTATTTTTGTTTTTTGCTTTTTACTTTGTTGCATCCTGCCCAGGGTTCATCAGGATTTGGGCTGGTTTTAAATACAGGTGAAACTCAAAAAATTAGAATATCATGCAAATGTTCATTTATGTCAGTATGGCAACTCAAAAGGTGAAACCAATATATGAGATAGACGCATTACATGCAAAGCGAGATATGTCAAGCCTTACTTTGGTATAATTGTGATGATTATGGCGTACAGCTTATGAAAACCCCAAATTCACAATCTCAGAAAATTGGAATAGTGTGAAAAGGTTCAATATTCTAGGCTCAAAGTGTCCCACTCTAATCAGCTAATGAATCCATAACACCTGCAAAGGGTTCCTGAGCCTTTCAATGGTCTCTCAGGCTGGTTCAGTAGGAATCACAAGCATGGGAAAGACTGCTGACCTGACAGTTTTGCAAAAAACCATCATTGACCCCCTCCATAAGGAGGGAAAGCCCCAAAAGGTAATTGCAAAAGAAGTTGGATGTTCCCAAAGTGCTGTATCAAAGCACATCAATAGAAGGTTATGTGGAAGGGAAAAGTGTGGTAGAAAAAGGTGCACAAGCAGCAGGGATGACCGCAGCCTGGAGAGGATTGTCAGGAAAAGGCCATTCAAAAGTGTTGGGGACTTTCACAAGGAGTGGACTGAGGCTGGAGTTAGTGCATCAAGAGCCACCACACACAGACAGATCCTGGACATGGGCTTCAAATGTCGTATTCCTCTTGTCAAGCCGCTCCTGAACAACAAACAACGTCAGAAGCGTCTTACCTGGGCTACAGAAAAAAAGAACTGGTCTGTTGCCCAGTGATCCAAAGTCCTCTTTTCTGATGAGAGCAACTTTTGCATCTCATTTGGGAACCAAGGACCCAGAGTCTGGAGGAAGAATGGAGAGGCACACAATGCACGGTGCTTGAAGTCCAGTGTGAAGTTTCCACAGTCTGTGTTGATTTGGGGAGCCATGTCATCTGCTGGTGTTGGTCCACTGTGCTTCATTAAGTCCAGGGTCAATGCAGCTGTCTACCAGGAGATTTTGGAGCACTTCATGCTTCCTTCTGCAGACGAGCTTTATGGGGATGCTGACTTCATTTTCCAGCAGGACTTGGCACCTGCCCACACTGCCAAAAGTACCAAAACCTGGTTCAGTGACCATGGGATTAATGTGCTTGGTTGGCCAGCAAACTCGCCTGACCTGAACCCCATAGAGAATCTATGGGGCATTGCCAAGAGAAAGATGAGGGACATGAGACCGAACAATGCAGCGGAGCTGAAGGCCGCTACTGAAGCATCCTGGTCTTCCATAACACCTCAGCAGTGCCACTGGCTGATAGCATCCATGCCACGCCGCATTGCGGCAGTCATTGCTGCAAAAGGGGCCCAAACCAAGTACTGAGTACATATGCATGCTTATACTTTGCAGAGGTCCGATATTGTTCTATTTCCAATCCTTGTGTTATTGATGTCATGTAATATTCTAATTTTCTGAGATTGTGAATTTGGGGTTTTCATAAGCTGTACGCCATAATCATCACAATTATACCAAAGTAAGGCTTGACATATCTCGCTTTGCATGTAATGCATCTATCTCATATATTGGTTTCACCTTTTGAGTTGCCATACTGACATAAATGAACATTTGTACGATATTCTAATTTTTCGAGTTTCACCTATTGTAAAATAAATAAATGAAATGTGCAAGTGATATGCAAAGCTTCTTTCCATCCTCCTGAATATCATGCAAGTGTGTGTATGATCAATATCATGTTCCTGTTTTTTCAGAAGACTTTGAAAAATATGGGTTGTAATTTAGATATCTGTGAAAACTGAGCCTCTGCGTGTTGACTTCGTCACATAAAGCATAAACATGTGAACTGATTCCTAAAGAAGATAGCGGGGGAAAAAAAGTTCCCTGTGTGGGTAATAGTACATTCCTCTTTTTCAAACATTTCAGGAAGAGGTAGGCAGAAAAGCAGGGGATGAGACTTCCCTGCTTTCCTGACTGACAGATGGGGGCAAATATACTGCCGTTCACTTTTACTTTCCCAGGGCAACAAAAAGATTGACATTTTTGTTTAACATAAAAAAGGCTGATTCCATAAATATTTTTGTTGTGCCACTGAGTCAGTACACCACATATATCTCCTAGCTGGTGGAATGCAGGCCACAGCATGTTTGTATGTATGTATGCAAAATATTATTACATTTCAGTGATCGTTTAAACAACCGAGGGTTGAATTAATTACAGTGGATATGATGCAATAAATAAATAAATAAATGCATCATATACATCAGTGCTCAATGGGAATTAGCAACCAGATTTCCAGGGGCCATTCATTCACTAAGTCTTCCACAGAGGACTTTTCTAATGTCAGGAATACTAGAGCTCAGCCTATGTGGTCATTCAGTGTCTTCTGGACATTTGAGAAGGTGATTGTTGCTGAAGAAGAAGTAACTCTCCTGAGATAGGGCCAACAACACATATGTGTCCAAAATACCATATGGCTTTGGGTAGAGGAGGAGATGTTGCCCACAAAATACAAGCAATTCAACATCCATTAACTACATTTTGAAAAATCAGATAAATATTGAGTACTTTCCATTAAAATAGAGCCAGATTGGCTAAGGAAATACAAGCAAAGCACATTTCAGTGAATAAGTTCACTTAGCTACATGGTTATGTAGCTGTTTGTTATGTTTGGTTTTAGCTTCAAGTGTTGTGAAAATCCAGCCACTGTGGTTTATAAACTCTGGTATAGGGCTCAGCATGTTGTATGAATTCAACCAATTGTGGTTTATTCAATTAAGTCTTTATTTAAAAATCCATGGATTTCTATGAGTTAACCCAGCTGGGATTAATTTATATTTGTACTGTGGATAGCATTTAGTTTTGAATGGGGATCTTGGAGCAGGCAGGGCTTTCAGCCAGGACAAATTTTTCAAATTTGCAAACATCTAGTTTCTTCTGGTTCTAGTTCTAAGTGAATTTTTCCTCTCTTTAGTTTCTTCATCGTTGGCCTGTTCATTACAAAATTAATTTGGAATAGTTCTTGGGATTCTATCCAAGTTACTGAGACATTTTGCACCAAAAGTTTGGGGTTAAAGCTTTCACTGGAGACATTAGAAAAAATTACCACTTGCACAACAAAGATTACATGATTTCCCACTCTGGCATGATAATCAGGACTCGGGCATATCTTTCAGTATGCACATGCACATGTGCACATAAACTGTGCATGCATCCAATAATGAATTTGTAAATACAGGTAGTCCTCGTTTAGCAACTGCCTTGGACAGCGACCATTCACAGTTATGACAGTGATGAAAAAATAACTTTGCGACCAATCCTTGCATTTACAACCTTCACAGGTCTGTAAAGCAAAGGAAAACTGAAGTAAGACCTTAAGCATAGTCACAGTTTCACTTAGTGACCGCTTCGCTTAATGACCGAGGACTACCTGTACACAAAGATATGTGTCAAGTTACGTGACCCAAGGACTTCAATGCCTGTATACAAATGCACAGAGTGTGGGAAACAAATAGCAAGAACTACAGGTAGTCCTTGCTTACTAGCCACAATTGGGGCCAGCAGTTCCATCGCTAAGTGCCGCAGTTGCTAAGCGAAAACTCACAGGATGCCAGACTAACGATGTCACTTTTGCTTCCATCATTAAGTGAATCACTGTGGTCATTAAGTGACACATCACGTGACCATGACTTGAAATTTCACTTCCGCATTCTCCATTAATTCTGCTTGTTGGAAGCCAGTTGTGAAGCTTGCAAATGGTGCTCACATGACTGCAGGACACTGCAATGGTTGTAAATGCACGCTGGCTGCAAACCATCCAGATGGTGATCACATGACCGTGGGATGCTGCGATGGCCGTAAATGTGAGAATTGGTCGCAAAGCTGTTTTCTTTCAACCTTCGTAACTTCAAACAGTCACTAAACAAGGCAAGCAGTAAACGAGGACTACATGTAGAAGTTTTAATACAGGATGGTGAATATGATTTTGTACATATTACTGGAATCTGATGCGATGTAACTCATGAGTGAAATGCAAGAATTCAAGGACATAGCTTATTCAAAAGGAACAAGCCAGACAAAATGGGAGGAAGAATGGTATTATATGTGAAGGAAGGGCATGAATGTTTTGAGATCCAGGAATTTGATTATGAAAAGACCCACCTCTTTGATGGATCATAGGAAGCTTGTTAGAAAGAAAATTTAAAAAGTCTCTGCCCTAATGTATACAGGGATATATTGCTTCTAAATGGGAAACAGTTCTGTTACTTTTAGTTTTTGTAAGTCCCTTTCTTCTCAACAAATTTTACTAAAGTGAATTCTGGAAGAATTATGCTTGGAAAGAATCACTTTCATTTTTAGGCAGCTCCTAAAAAGCCTGATGCTGATTCTCATTTCAAACTGTTACGTCAAGAATGGGAAATTTCTTTTCTATCCAAGACCACATTTTTTCACAGGTCCTCTGTTTGGAGCTCCTAAGAAGCAGAACTGGTGCATGGAAAGGATGGGGCTGGAGCTAAAATCAGATGAAGACATCCTTTTTGTCATGGACACCCTTCTTTTTTCTTTCCTTCATTTGATTTCATTTTTTGACACCCTCTTCTCTCTTTTTGAAAAAAAAATAGTTTTCATCAAAGAGTTGAACTGGTGTCTTACAGAAGTTTTCAAAATTAAGCCAAGGGCTACATGAAATGCCAGAGATTACATATGACATTCAGCAACCACCTGTTGCATACTCCTGTAAAAATCTGGTTGACAAAAAGCATATTAAAACAAATAGAATCTGAGATTCAATTACATAATTACTACCATCATCACCATGAAGTAACACTTTAAACATAGTGGGCAGTTGAAAAAAAATGAATTGGACTCTGAGGATCTAATTTTTCAATCTAATAGCAACACTTTAGTTCTCAAAACACTGCCCCTTCTTTTTGGTGGAATCTGCTGCCATTGCATTAAGAAGCCAGACTCTGGAACAGGTCAACAAACAGCAATTCTTTTGGACACGCCAATCAATAAACACTGTAAAACTCCCTTTGTAATTTTCTTTAGGAAATATTTTGTTTCATGACTTTTATGTATCATCAATCTTAATATCTTTCTCAGGATTAATTATAATGCACATTCTCAATGTACTTTAAGTTTTGGAAGAGGGATTCAGTAATTACTAGTTCCAAAACTTAAGTTTCAGTACTGTTGTAGTATCCACCCCAATAGAAAACCCTTCCTGAGCTGAATCAATAGAGACTCTCCAACAGGTGGCCCGTATGCTTCCTTCAGGCCCACATCTTTCTTCTAGCAGAGAAAGTACACACTATGCTCTTTCCTGTGAGGCCTCATCCTTTATGCAGTAGTCATTTGTTGTTTGATTGTTTCTATAAAGGCAGCTATGTATATATTGTGCCACCATGAGTGATTTCTGACTCATAACAGCTAAATGGGTCAAAAGCAGGTACAGGCATGAAAATAGAAACACAACAGTAGCATGTGAAAAGCAGAGAACCTGAGCACCCAAAAATTAACTACTTACCCAAGGGCAAGTAGTATAGTATTCAGTCTTACGGGGAGCCAACCTTGTGTATATGGTGGGAATTTCAACAAACTTGCTGGATTGTAGAACTCTAGAAACAGTGGCAGACAGAAGGTAGAGATGCTGGTATGTTAAAGCACCTCAAGTTTAAATGTAGCTAGATTGTTATTGCTGTTCATAGTAACAATGGAAAGTATTTATGAAATGCAGGTAGAAGCTGCAACCATTGAATTATTAAGTCAATGAAAAAGTAAAGCAAACTGAGCCTTAGTACTACCCCCCCCCCCCCCAAATAATCTTAGGGGACACAAGCATCACAATCTAACAAGGTAAAATATTATGTCTTTATTTACTTTATATCTTACTTCCCTATTCTGCTGAGTATTCAAGATGGTGTGAATACCAAGATGGTGTGTAGCAGGCCAGTTATACTATTTCTTGGGAATAAGCAAGCATTAATAGTAGATACAACAGCAAAATATTTTTAAAGTATCAGTAGAAAGATAATTCCTATTTTTCTGCTTTATTGCAATGATAGCTTAACTGATGCAGAAGAACTTAGAAATAAACATTTCTACCTTTTTGCCCTTATGCAAAACAATCTTGTGAGACTACGTAATAACAACATTGTAAGCTGAGACATTTATTCCTACAATACATGACAAATATCTATTGCATGATTACTAAGAAATAATAATAATAGTAATAATAATAAAAGATTCTCAGCATAAACGAACTACATTTTTATATCCAACTGCAGATGACGGAGTTTTCCAAATGAGATGTGAACGCATGTTATAGTTATATGAGGCTATTTTTAACCAAGGTAAATCCTGCACTCAAAGAATGTGTATAAACTCTAGTTAAATCCAAAACATAATTTCCAACATAGCTAAATCCAAAAGATGAGGTAAGAGAGTAAAGCAAAAGAAAGTGTATCCATTATCTTTATTATTATTGTTATTGTTATAAGGAGAAGACTGGGGGATTAATTAGGGGGTATGAAGGGGATGGATGTCCCCTTTATTCACAACCAGAGTGCCTAATTAACCCCAAGAGATGTCAGCAGCAAAATATTTAAGACCATCAGTCAGCTTTTATATTTTTTGGACAGTAAAGATAAAAGTTGTGGTGGTTTTTTTTGATAGAAGCAAAGCTTGAGAGAAGAGTGATAAAAAAACCTACCCAAATTACAGAGCTCAATTCTGTCAGAGGACACAATAATCCTGCCCACTTTCGATTTTGTGGCCGAAAGGAATGTTTACGCACTTTACTCGCACTGTAAAAGGACACATGGAGAACTTTTAATTGGCTCAGAAGGCAAACTCTGTTTCTGATCTGACACTCCAGTTTCTTCTATTCCAATGTCTTTAAAGAGTTGAATTTATTGATCTAGATTTTTGTTAAAATCATATAGTGATTAACAAAACATTGAAAAAAAATAGCATAAAAACAAACATTGGAAAACAGCAAGCAGAAACAACACAAAGGAAAAATACACATGCCACTCTACGTAGTTTGGAAATACACACACACACACACACACACACACACACATACAGATACATTTGTGTCCAACATTTTAATATCCATAATCTATATTCTATCCAAATCTATTAGAAAATTCTTTTTTGATATAAGTAAAAAATGAAGTCCATTTGTGAATAAACCAATATTTAATTAAAGGATTCTTCAAGTCTGTTTCCTGCCATGTTAATTTTTCAGCCTATTCTACTTCCCACATGTTTAATACAATGATCCAAAGAAAGATATACTTTAGTTTTCCAGTGTGTAGTGATAGTAACCCTAACCTAGGAACCAAAATAGAATTTATTTCTTTACAATAATTGCACACTTTTATATCTCTAGGTAAAATGGACAATAAAGCTACACTAGCATTAATTATTAAAGGCAGGAGTGCATGTTTCCAGTTTCTTCAAAACTTTCAGTCAAAATAAGAAACTCAGTGGGCACTATTACAACAGAAAGTGATATGTACCTATTTGGTTAAAAACTCTCCAACACGATCTAGAAACACCTTGATTAATATAATGCAATTTTAAGGGAATGTAGTACAGTATCATTTATGAATTACCTTTATGGTCAGTTCCTGATAACTTGTTGAACCATACTGTATTGAAAATCAATTTTATATCATATAGGAGTTCCAAGCTGACTCTCACATCCAAAACCTTCTTCCCATCCTTTAAAAACATTTTAAAGAGAAATTGAAACCATTCTTCAAACATTGTAAATGTTCTTGACTTGAACAATAATTGCATTTATTTAATGTGGAACCAAGCTGGAACTTGTGACCAATTCTTTTACAAAGTATGTTCAGCAGAAATAGGTTGTCCATCAATGATCAAATATTTAATCCTCTCAAATCCTTTTTTTTCCTGTTCCTTGACCTGATTGTATTATCCATTTAATCAAGAATGATCAATTGATCAAGAAATGGGAGAAGAGTCAAAAGGTTTTTTTAAGCTTTTTTCAGCATTTCTAAATTTCTAAGGAAAGTTTAAATTTGTGATTGTAAATATTTATTTCTTAATATTAGGGAGGAATAGTATTTCCCTAACAGATTGAGAATCTAGCTCTAACTTGTACCCACTGAACAACTTTTAAGTTCCAAATAATGCAAGTTAATTGTTATAATTGAACAAGCATCAAATGGTATTTTGGTATACCTAAGCCTCTATCATACTTTATTTATACAACGGTCTGTTTAATACTAGCGTTTAAATGTGCTTGTATACACACAAACACACACACATACTCACATACATGCCTCAGCAGGTGGTAGCATCTGGTTGACATAATTTGTGCTTAAAAAAGAGTTTGGTCTGATTTATACCTGGATGGAAGACGACTACCAGGGAATCCCAGGGCTAGAGCCTAGTAGAAAGGAAGTCAGAAAAAATACCCAGAAGAAAACAAGGACAAACTGTTTTCATGTTGCCAAGAAATCTGCATAGATGTATTTAGGACACATTAGGAGTTGAGTTCAACTCAGTGGAGGTTTTATTGTGTATTGACTCTTCCATAGTAATACATTAGAAATGTCAAGGTCAGATAGATCTTACCCAGGAATATGTCTTGTGTGATCTTCTGTTACAGCTGGAGGGTAAGGTGGGATCTGTTACCATATGTCAGCTTTTCCCAACCTAACATCCCCTAGTTCTGGACTTGACTGTCCCAAGAGTTATCTGTTTGCTGCTGCTGCTGCTGCTGCTGCTGCTGCTGCTGCTGCTGCTCACAAGTTTGCAAAGTAGCAGGTTGGGGAAGGCTGACATACAGCACTTTTTGCCAGACTGTGACCTTCATAAATGGGTTATTTATAAGTGGAGCTCTCTCCCACAGTAAAAGAGCCAATTTTTTTTACCCACAGTAAAAGAGTTCTCTTAGGAAGTTGGCTGGAGAATGAACCACGGCAATAAAAAGAAATTGTAATTTTTTTGCACATTTGGCAAATGCCTGTAGATAGCAGTTAAAATCCAACCCTGCAGTAATGTTAAAATACATTAATGGTAAAATATATTAATATGTTGCAGGTATCAACACCCATTTTATTGTAATAGCTATGATTTATAGGCTCATTTGTTATGTGTGAATACAGTGGTACCTCGAGTTATGAACTTAATCCGTTCCGTGACTCTGATCGCAACTCGAGTTGGTCGCAACTCGAGGCAAATTTTCCCATAAGGTTCAATGTAAATACGGTTAATCCGTTCTGCCCTCCAAATTTGGTCGCACCACGAGGCAAATTTCCCCATAAGGTTCAATGTAAATACATACGGCTCTGCATTTTCTTTGGAGCCATGCTGACAAGCACACCAAAAACCTTCCAAACGCCACAAAACACACCATAAGCCTCACCGAACGTCTCCTTGCTACCGTGATCTCGCCCACAGGAAGCCGCGACCGCGTGGCAGCAGGGCAAATGGCTGCGGATCCGGTTCGTAGCTCGAGGTGGAGTTCGCATGTCGAGGTAAATTTTTGGGGCCGGAGCTGGTCGTATCTCGAAAAATTCGTAAGGAGGGGCGTTCGTAACTCGAGGTACCACTGTACTTATCCTTAAGAATGAATCCAGGCTGTAACACAATGTGATATTTTCCATTTGTACACTGCAGCATTGTGAGTTCAGTCTCATGCCTTATATGTGAATGTGACCAGTTGAAAAAAATGTGAACAATGTTTTGAATAAGTTTGTCATTTTCCCATCCTGAGATATTAGGTTACTGGGTAATTGGCACCAAACTTCATTGGCCTTCTTTTGCCTCTGTATATTAATATAAACATTTAGTACTGTAGATATTTATCTTTTCAAGTGGCTTACGAGGCTGCAATGACTGTGATGCAAGAATATATATAAAACTGATACTACAAACATGCATGTCTATTCTGCAAAAGCAGTTATGAAAGGAATCTTGGGGAAATCCCTCAGCTGAATCTTGAAAAGAAGGAATGTATAAAAAGGACGGAAAGCAGAAAACTGACAAGTACCAGATAAATGGCTAATAATAATCATAATAATCCTACTGTGCATTTTTCTGTTAGCACTACTATTCTGGGCTTATTATTGTATTATGGTTGTCCATGAGAAGATGTTTGAAAGATGACTGCTTGGAATCTGACAGTGATCACGACTTCTCCACATGCAGTATTCTTGTGTTAGGGTTTGTTCAATTTTTGTTTAGCATACAGTACTGAATAAACCAAATTATTGTGGCTTAGTTAATACATCCTAGTTAAGCAAACTATAGCACTGTGATGTGTGCACCAAATTATTCTGGAGGTTCAAGCACTCCCCATAGAGAATGGTTCTTGTGCATCATGGCTACTGTCCAGTGCAATTACCATACGTAAGATTTTCAATCAGTCATAATAAAATCTGTAATTTGTACAGTAAATTATAAAACCAAATGAACATGCCTTGCAATTAAATTAGATAAACTTTATGGGGTAAATTGTGCTTTTGGATTTGCTTTGACAAGCAAGCCAAGTATTACAAGTATGTCACTTGACACCCTTTTAATGTGAAAGATGTTTACTTTGCATAAAGAGGAATAATTGCCACATAATTACTTATATTTCCCATGCAGATAGTGTTGTGTCTACATGCAAATTATCACTGGCTGGGGAATCTGGTCAAGCAATTATCCCTGAAGAAATAGCACAGTTGCTCTGGGCAGCCACTTAATTAAAATATTGCATTATGGCTTTTGAATCTGCAGTTTCTTAATTTGCACTTATTTCATACTATTGATCAAATGGAATCAATTTAACCCTTCGTGGCTGATATTACTACTGCTCTTCAAAAAAATAAATAAATAAGTGGCTTCTTAGGGCTAATTTGTTAAAATAAATGAATATCATGCTTCTGGGTAGACAGGAATGGGATGAAACAACTAGTGCCTGTATTCGCACAGCAGATTAAACCTCCATAATATTGTTCACCATCATTCTGTAAGGTTTTTCTAGCCCAGAATCTATAAGTTCAAATGAGACTCTAGACCGAGGTTTTTCCAAAGAAAATTCAGCTTTTATTGTTGGCCAAGAGAAAAGCAGGGTGGACCACTCTCTGTCCGGCTGGCAGAGAAAAGACATAGAACAGCCACACCCAGAACAGTTTACAACAGCTTTTATACCTTTTTGTCATCAGGAAGCATCCAAGAGGAGGGACACACACACAAGTGTACCCGCCTTCCAAGGTTGTCAAAACATTAGCTTAAGCAGCATAAACCAATAGTCAAGTCTCTAGTCCTCACTTGTTCCAGGGATTCCTCATATAAGGCATTGCTAGCCAGCTTGCCCAAATCGTGCAGAGGATATGGTTGCATAGTGTGGTTAGAAGCCAGAGCAGGTGCAAAAGTTCGTGCATGCTCAGGAAATGTGTCTAGGAGCTCTGATAGGAACAAGCAAGACATTTGGCCTTTAGCTCAACCACATCTTTCCACTTCCTTTTGCACCTCTGCAAAATATTAAAATGTAACTTTTATATGCTTAGCACCTTATAACTTTTATAAGATTCCTAGTTGCAAAAGCAGTTTCTTTAACTGACCTTCCTATGTCAGCAGAAGCTTGAGGTACAGAAGCAAAATAGGCAGTTAGTCTAACCATTCCTTACAATTCCTTACCTCCACATCTCCAAAATATGTGGCACTAATGCGATTTCAGTGAAAGGACTCTGTAACACCAGGAGTCAAGCTCATCTTGAAGGGCTTGGGTCATACAACAGAAAGCCAAAAGGGAACAAAATATATTCATGCTTAATGTACTATGTGAACCCAGGTATAGAAGGTGACTTTACACTAAGAAACCAATGGTCTAGTCCAGGAAGGAGGTTTTCTAGCCATTTTTTGAGCCACCAGTGGTTAATTCTGCAAAGACCAGTTTTTCCTGCCTTCCTGGAGGGGCTAGGGAAATTCTGCAGGTGCTTTGCCACTCTTCTCTGGTCCCTCCCTGTAATTACATCACATCGAGGGAACGTAAGCTTTTTAATTAAATCAATAATTAAGGAAAGTGGTGTAAATGGAGGGAATCTGTCATCAGGATTTTTGCAGTCCAGCTAGGCTAGTCCTGCTCCAGGAAGGCTCACCTTTTCGTAAATGGTAGGTCTCCATAGGGCCTGATCACATAGACAAATTAAGAAATCCCAGCACGTGTATTCCTATTGCATTGCAAGAATTGCTATCTGCATATGACATCTTGATATTCTACTTGGGAAATTGTGGCCTGGCAAACATGCTGATAATAATTGGAACAAAAGCTGTATTAAATAATAATAATGAATTTGAACTAAAAGGTGTGCTGTTATATACCTGATAGCAAGAAAGATGGAAAATTAAGTTGGGAGAACTTCTTTGATTTTGTAAAATAATTTTATTTATAAGATTGTACATGAGTGATCCCCTACTAATCTTAATTTCAAATATTATTCTGAAAGCGTGGAGCAGCTGCAATGTTTATTCTGAGGGGAGGGAATACTGTAGAGTACTATACCTCTTAATATCTGTTTATTAGCTAATCATTTATAAAGCACCAATTCTTTTACAAGTATGTGGGACACTCCCACATACGTATGTGTATTTTTGTTCATCAAACATGAGAACAAAATCAGCTTGGACCCTTGCCACTGTTATACTTCAGAAGGCTCATGGTGCTTATATTCAATATGCAAAAAATTATGAGACAAAACGCACATTTACTCAGAAGAAAGTCCCACTGAGTTTAGGATTGCAGCCTCATTTTCTACCTTGAGTGAAGCTATTTTTGTTTCCAGTCTATTTTTCCTATTGTTTTACAAATTTTCCAATCTGTTCCTAGTGAAAATCCCACTGATACTCACGTTTCTCTCTCTCTCTCTCTTTTTGTCAGTTTGAGCTCTTTGTTGTAGTGCTCAGACTGGCCAAAAAAAAAAAAGAACTTAAATATAGAGAGATCTCCAAACATGGAATCAAGCTCCATGCACCTGAGATAGGACTGCACTGCAACCCTGACCCACTATCACAAATACAAATCAAATATTGAGTAAGAGCACAGCCTAATCAAAGAGACAAGGAAAACAAATTGTCTCTACTCTGAAAAAGGGTGTGAGGTAGGAAAGAAAAAATCCTTAGTCACTAGCCAATTAAGTCACTACAGATTTAATTACATGCAAAATGAAGTCTTTCACTGGATGATCACAATGCTCCCAAATCCCCTCTTCCAAATCTGACTACAAAGTAACCTGTTCTTCTTTCAATTAGGGGCACCCTAATATACTAAAGTTCTGAAATCGCATGTTTTTGTTACACGCTTCTCTTCTCCGGGTGAGACGGGGCGTTTGTACGCAGATGAAGAGGAACAATAGAGCCAGTGGCACCCGTACAATGGACTGGTTTCTGACTAACTCTTTAGGATTGCGCAAGTCAGCTGTAATTCTCCGGGTGCTTCTTATGGGAGAAGTCTCGCTGAATTTTCGCGGGGGTCATCGCGGAGTGATCATTAACGGGGTTGAACGGTAAAAGTGATAATACAAGTATCTAAAATCTGGCTAAGAGAAGACAGGAAATAGAAATAAGTGAAACACGTTGGCCCCTGACTCTTCCCGGTGGAATTTTTCCTTTTTGAGAAGAATCTTCAGGTTGCTGGAATACAAGATCATCCTTCTATCTTTTTAGTGGAAGCTTTCTTCTCTTTATGGTTTTAAAAGTTCTTTGCACATTTCTCCTGTCATGTTTTTTTCCTATTTTCTTTTTGTCTGTCCTTTTTTTTTAAACTAAAAAAAAAATCTACAATGAAGTTTCCTATTGGATAGCTTAGGTTCCCTGATTGATGCCTGCCTCCCATTGGAGCTGTGCAGGAGCTGACATCACTTAAGGAAAGCGGGGCTGGGCAGGACGCGCACTGTGTCACCGCCCGCCCGCTCTGCCTTTGGCTGGGTGCAACTTCCATTTTAGGTGTTGGAGCTGAGCAAGGGGGGTGGGTGGGGGGAGCAGCGAAAGATCCCGCAGGAAAAAGAGAGAGGGGGGAGGAGGGAGGTGGAGGAGGAGAGAAGCATCACGACGTCGTTATTCTGCTTTCCTCCGTCTTTTGTCCGTGAGATTTTAAAGCTCTCGTTGACAGAGATTTTATCCTTACACTCTTTAGCGCTTTGTTAGGAAACCGCACGCTTATCTTTTTTTCGTCTTCTCCTCCTCCTCCTTTGCATTTGCAGAAGGACAAAAAGGCGCCTAGTCCAGTAGACTATGCGAAGTTGTCAACGCGAATGATTAGGAAAGACGTAGCGGAACAGTTGGGACCGTGGCACTCTCCAAAAGAGAAAGAAAAGTGCTTTTTTTCTTCTCCGTCGCCCTCTTCTCCCCTCGTCCCGATTCTTTTTTAAACCTCCAAGGGGGTGAAGCAAACTTGCTTCCTGAAGCAGCCGCGAAAGGGACCGTCCGATTCCCGGAGGGAAGCGCGAGGGGGACAAAAGCCCAAGGTAAGGCGATTTTGTAATAATTGCGTCCGACTGCCTGCCTGCCTGCCCCTCTCTCGCCTGACTTTTGATTGGGCACGGAAGATCCCCTACTCAGGGGTCTGCTCTCTTAGCTGCCCTCCCGGGTGACCCCTCCCCCTCCCTTTCCGGGGGCGGCCGAGGGAGGGGACGCGAAGGAGTTCCCGGGAAGCGGATCGACTTGGGTCCTCGGAGAACTGCTCGACAGAGAAGGGAGCGGAGGGAAGAGCGCGCATCGGCGGCGCCGTCCTGCTGCGAAGGGCGCAGTGCGGGGTGGCTCTCGTTTCGCTTCTCCCAGGTGCCTTGGGGTGGGGGCCTCCTCCCCTGCTTTCGGGGATGCTTTCCTATTTCAAAGTAGCCTCGACATCGAACCAGCAAAACTTTGCTCTTGGGTGGGAGAATGATAAATTCCTCTTTAAAGGGCGGGGGTGGGAGGGGAGTGGGCCTACCATCAGGCGCTGGGAGGTAACAGTGGGCTGTAAAGATCTCCGTCGGGTTGTCGTCTTAAAGCAACACTACTGGGGGGGTTTAAAGTGTTGCGCTTCCGTTAAAAACTCTGGAGAAGTTCTCCTACTTAATTGGTGAATCTTGCAAATGTGTAAAACTCCTGAGGGGAGTTCTTAAACGCCCATTTTACTTCAATCAACTTAGACAAAGATTTTCTTTGAAAGCACGGATGCTTTGGAAAATAACCAGTGCTGCGTTGTAGTGCAGTGGTCTTTTTCGGCTAGTGGTCTTGAATTCTGTGCAGGTGGGTCTCCTACAGTTGGAAGCACCAAGACATGAAGAATCTGAGCTCCCTGAATTGTTGAAGTTATAAGTCATTTAACTGCATTTCCTCCTACTCATCCCACCTTGCCCTTCTCTGCCTATGCCCTCTCAACTTACTTTTGTCTTGCCCCTCTCCCTGAGTCTCATTTTTGAAATGTGAATTCCTCAGGGCAAAGACCAGGTTTTGGTGATTGCTAATTGTCATGTAGCTTCACAGGGTGTGGCTATCATTTTCACTGGATATGCTTGCGATTTCTGCTGTGGGACTTTCTATTCAAAGCTGCTAAAGAAAGCTGGATTGGGGCCTGGTGGAAATCTGGTTACTAAACAAAGAAGTTGACAGTAGTGTGAAATATTTTGATAGCGTGCTGTACCTTACATGGATAGCATACTGAAAAGAGGATAGAATTAAATTTGGCCATTGAAGAAGAGGTGGCTTTCCTGTATTGGCTGTTCTTGCTATTGCATTCTTGCCATTTTGCTGTTCCTCTCCAGGTCCTGATAATTGGGTGGAATTACACTAGAAACCTTGCTTAGCCACCAAATCCCTAAGAAAGAGCTTTTTCTCTGAGAAGGCAGAACACAAAGGCACTTCGAAAAACGGGAGGAGCTTTCTTCCTTTGGGTTTAAACCAACACAGTGGCTTGTGGGTTTAGTAGTTGCAAAACAGGATAATAATTTATCTGAAATGCTGAAAATCCTGGTTTTCTCCCAGTGTAAACACATGCATGTAAAAGAAAATAATGTTCTTCTCCCCAAACACAAAGGAAGCATCAGACTGGCCAGTACGTAGGCACTTTCCCTCTGCTTCCCTTGAGATCTATAGCTAAACATTATAATGATATGGGGGCAAGTAGTTTAGGGTTCAAGCCAACAGTGCCAAGTACCTATTTGTTCTCTCCTTTTATTATATAGTTATGCCACTTAGACTACATTTGCTGGAGAGGTGAGCAGTGGTGAGAATCCTCTGATACTTTGGTCCAAAATTTCAAACTCTGGAAAACGAAGCGCTTGAGCTAAGTACAGGTTTTCCTATGGTAAAGAAGACTGATTCTAAACAAACTCCTATATTTCTGGTGATGGTATTTTTGTGCCAGAAGGAAACCATTTCTGAGAGAGGAATTAAAGCTTTATTTTATTTAAACAGGGAATGTGCAAGAAATCATTAGTAAGGTGCCTCTTTTTTCATGCCTAACTGAGCTCGTATTTCTGGTAAACCTTGTGATGTGATGGGAGCTCAACACTGCAGTATTAAGGAAAGTAGCAATTAAGTACATGTGAATACCTAAAATGTATGAGAGCTTTTCAGGAAGCAAAGTTCAGCTGATTATTTGAATGTTGAATTGCTGGCTTACGCTTTGGGGTGGGGCAGTTTACCTCCATTTTAGATAGTCACAGCTTCTTGAAGGGCAGCAGTAAGTTAATGGTAGAGAAGCTGCTGTTCTGTATATTTTAAAAATATTGAGCCAAGTTTGACAAAGATGATGACAAACTGGAGAACTGTAGTTTGCTTATTCTTTTTATCTGCACCAAATTGCACATGGAGAAAAAAAAACCTCAGCCACACAGAAGCTGTGTGGTGTGCTTAGTGGTCAGTAAGTTTGAGCTGGAGGTCAATGAGATAAAAAGTCTTTGTATTTATCACCTGTGTATGTGAAGCTGGGGAGTAAACCCACCTCTCGTTAGTGCATCCTCTGGGAGTCAGGGTTAGAAGCACACCCTGTAAACTTTGGCTAGTTTTATTTTCAGTTAGAAAGCATTGTGTTTTTTAACTCTCTAGGTCAGTGTTTCCCAACCTCAGCAACTTTAAGTTGAGTGGACTTCAATTCCCAGAATTCCCCAGCCAGCCATGGTGGCTGGGGAATTCTGGGAGTTGAAGTCCACTCATCTTAAAGTTGCTGAGGTTGGGAAACACTGCTCTAGGTTAAACCACTTCTTTTCCCACATGAATTAAAATAGTGTCATCAGGACAGGTGCTGATATCAATAACTGGAAGGTCAGATATGTTTAATAAATTACAACATTATTGGTAGCAGGAGCAACCCGCTGGCTTGGACTGACAAATAGGTAAAACCAAGTGAATAGCTTATGGTTCTATAATGTGAACTCAGTAAACTAGACTGCTTCTAGTTATATTATAAAATTTTATAAGTTGATGTAGTGGCTTCCACATAGCTCAAAACAGTGGTTCAATCCAGGCTTAGTCATATGTAAAATAGACTGAGTGAAATCAGTAAGGCTTAATGTACTCATAGCTAACTTAATTACACAAGTTGCAGTAACTGAAATTGTTGGCTATACTTCTGAGAACAATAAGAGTTGATATGTCTGGAGGGTGCCAGGCTGGAGAAGGTGAATTTAACACAAGTTGGCTGAAAGAGTTGGGAGACTCTTCTAGAAGCTACCTTAGGTAAAAGAGATGGAAACAGCAGGGGTCAGGTTTTTGCAGGTGTTTTATCAGATAAACATAGTTAACAGTTACGGCATTGTAAGAAATGGAACTCTGGGTAGCTTTTTCAAAATGGCAGCTTAAATTATTTCTGTTTAGAAATGAATCTGCTAAAACTGAAGATCTGGAGCAGAATGTCCCTTAATGTCACTGGGGTTATTGGGGTTATCACTGTTAGGCATGACAACATTACCATTGATGACTTGTTTAACACATTCATTCTTGAAATGTAATATAGGACCTGCTGAGATATTGGTCAATCAAGGGACTTCTGATCTATTCTGAGTACAGTGTACAGACAGGGAGGGGATAGACTTACTAATCACTGTCATCTGAGTCATTGAAGCATGGGCTAGGGTTCACTTTATAAGGAAATATAAACTATGGTGGCTTTTCTCTGTAGTATGGGTTCCTATTTTGTGGTCTTTATGCAACCACAAGAACGGAAGAAAGAGTAAGTAGACAGGAGAAGTCAGAAAGAACTGATACAGAAAATTAAGATTTTTCTGAGTGGTGGAAAATAGAACATGCATGCATTCACCCAATTCTGAATTCACAGTTCCTGAACTGTGCTTTGGAGAAAGAAGACAATCTTCAAATTAATCAATAGCTTATCAGTAGTTAACTTGGATTTTGGAAAGTTTAGAAATGGGGATGGAAGTGCCTCTATTTAATGTAGCATTTCCAGCATGTACTAGTCAATGTACCTTTGCTTTCATTTCTCTAGTTGTTTGACATTCAGGAAGGGATATCTGGGAAGCAAGGATAGCTAGAATAATTCTAGGGAGAATTCTCCTTCTTGTCACCTCTCAAACAGATAAGCAAGCTGGTACTTTCCAGACGTTTTGAGCTACAACTGCCATGTTCACCCACCTGTATAGGCACTAGGTGAGGATTATGGGGGTTTTAGTGCAGACCATCTGCTGGGCATTTCCATGCTTTACGGATGGTTTCTGGATAAATATAGGAAAAGTATAGTTAGAGTTGTGAAAGCTGGCTTGCCCAAACTGACTTTGTCATAATTGAATGAAGAACTGCCAGTGGTATTCTTTGCCATTGGAAAAAGGCCTTTCTCAGCATCCACCCCTGCTTTTGTGGCGATATAAGAGCAAGTCCTGTGACACACCCTTCTGCGGCTCTTCAACTGAGAGTTACTGCCAGCACCCACAATCTTCAAACAAAGCCAAATGTGAAATGAGGCTTGCCAAATAGTTCTGTTTGATACAGTTCTTGCGATCTCTTCAGGCAAAAAATTAATCCACATAACATATTTCTGCTGTTTTATTAAATATCCTGTGTGAATGGCTGAAGGTTAGATCTGTGTGATTACCTGGCTGAAAGTTATTTCACCCTTATAGATAGAAAGTTGATCTGCATGTAAAACTGTAATGCGTGAGTTAAACCAATCTCTAAAACCTATTAGCATCTTACAGAAATGCTAATAGGGCATGGGATTGACAGCAGAAACTCCTTTTCAGGTAGGGAAAAGATGTGGGACAGCCTAGGGGCAAGAGTGACAGAAAAAACAATGGTATGCATTTCTGAGAAGATCAACTGTTTTCTGCCAAGAAAAAGACAAAACTAATAGGGCAGGGCTGGGGTGAATGTCTCTTTTACATGCACATTTTTTTGGCCAATGTCAATGAGATAAACTGAACCTGATCTCTTTCTCTTTCCCTCTGCCCTTCCAATTGTCTGAGAAAAATGGAGTGGGTGAATAAGATTGGAGACTACACCTGACATTACTTCAGTGAATGCTGAACATGGATTTCTCTTTTTGCTCCCTGCCCTGGTTAAAATAACTCAAACCAAACTTGTCTCATTGTCCAGCACAGTCCTCTCTGTGATAGCACACATGCCTTTCCCTTCTTTTTGGAATAGCACACGCATACTTCTGAACGTGTTATTGCATGTACTGCTGCTGCCACAGCCTTGCTTATGAATCAAGCAGGCTGGTTTTGTCTTGGTGAGGGAAAAGCCTGCAATACTTGCTTCTTTTTGGCTTAAATGTCTCGCTAAAGCCACTCCCTCAGTGGAGACTGAAAAGGAGTTATTTGGAGACACTTTCTGTTCATTTGATTGTCCCCTTTTTCACTTCTACAAGTTATTGCCTAATTACGTCCTCCTTGAGGGGTCATTTCTGTCACTGGCACATGTCATCCCAGTTCTGTCAGAATTTGTCTGAATTGAGCAATAAGTCTGTGAGAAAATGTTTTCTGACTAATTTACAACTCTTTTAACTCTGAATATAGGATGGCTGATTTGTCATAATGACGTGTTATAAGGCAGCAATTTTAGGTTTCACATTTTATTTTACAACCGGAGCTGGTGGAGGAAGGAGGAGGTCAGTATTCCACAAATGCTCAATAGCTGAGAATGTATGGTAGGCAAGGGTTCCCCTTCTTCAACTTGGTTTCCCTTCAGATGTATTGGGACTATACTTTCCGAATCCAGCTTGTAGCTGAAGAGTGTCAGGTTGGAGAAGGTCCTGCATGGGGGGAAGGAGGGTGTCTTGACTGCTTAACTGTGATTTGCCTTTTTGGGCTTAAACTGCAGTTTTATTCTGTCCCCCACCTCAAAATAGTGGGTATCTGGGTGCTCTGTTTTCCATAAATGTAGTCAGAGAGCTACAGAAGGAGAATCCTGGGACTGCTTGCACCCCAAAGCTAAGATTGTCCACTTCTGTGTTAGATTGCATGATTGTATATATAGTGCCCTAATAAAATGTGGCTGTGTCTTACATTTTTTGGGGGTGGGGGCGGTGGGGACTGAGGTATGCCTGTGTTCTGGGGATGACCACATTCTTATGTTTCAGTGAAAGGAGGTGTGCAGGAGGGGACATTGGAAAATAGAAGCCCAAGCCTGTGAGTGAGGTTTGTGGGAGTTGGACAGAGGGTGGAATTGTTGAAAGATACAATCTGAAAAAAAGAAGAATGGATTATATTCCTTGACTTCATCCTACATCCTTTCTCTGTCCAGGCAAACCAAAATCTAGCATCCAGTAGGAAATTTGTCTTCTCTTTCCTGCAAGTTTCTAAACACAATATCATTTCCTGTCTGACCAGGAAATGCTTGCTTCCTTCCTTTCTGCATGAACAACAAAGAATTTAAAAAGCTGTTTGGATTATAATATTTCCTTCTCCCAGCTGGATGAGAGAGATTCTATGAAACCATTTAGTTTAAGCTGCTGAGTTGTAAAGTTGCAGCTGCATCTCGTCTTGCATTGTGTAGCGCTTTGTAAAACTCTTTTTTAAATGCTGGGTTGTTACTTGGGTGTGGCTTTTAAACAGGTAGGGATGTTTGGATTCTGAAATGTGCTTCCTGGATAAGAAAAATGGAGAAGAGAACTTGCGTGGTCTGTCATTGCATCAGCACAGTGAACTTCATAGTAGCTGATAAATGTTATTGCCAGTGGTTGACATTTTCTTGACCATTGGATATTGTTCCTATCCAGTTTTCTTTTGTTTTGTTAAACTAGTTTGAGAGGAATCTTATAGCATACGCCGCATGAAACAGCTTGAAACAAAGCATGGGATATGGAGGTAGCACATAGATATTTCTAAGTATTTAATGCATTACTTTCATACTTCCTGCAAACAGGGAGGTTGTCTTACTGTTGTAGAAAGCATTGTGTCTGTGGAAGGAATACCTCAGTTCCATCTTTACTGTATCATGTACCTTCCTAAAACATCCTAACATTTACTTTCATAATGTTTATTAGGTTATTTTTGCTTGGTGGATTGCAATTTAAATTATTTCATCTACTAGGCAGTAGGGAACTTGTAAAGTGTGCCTAGATCTTGCTTTTGATTTAACTCACAGTAGCTGGATTTTTTAAAATTGGACTTCTCAAGAGTAAAATTGGGAGGCATTTCCTGGGCAGTTTATTATAAACACTTGGTTAAAGAACTCTAGTTAGTGAGGCGTGGACTAGAACAACTGTTACCTTAAATATTAGAAATAATTATCTTTTACCTACTCCAGAAAAAAAGCTGTTGTGAGAAATGAATACCTCCATTTGTAATACCATATGTGGCCAGTCAGGTGCTTTGAACATATCATTGTGTGTTTTATGCTGCTGCTTCCCTTTGCAAACACACACAAGAAGAATCAGATGGGGCTGAATGCTATGTGAAGTCTTGCTAATGAACTGAATTCTAGCTACTTTAAAGTTCTGAGTGCCCGAGGAGGAAGTAGCCTGGAACCTCGCCCACAGCAGCTCAGCGTCAGGCAATGCTTGATCTAGTTCTAGTGCAAGTCTTTTAGTAAACCCCACACAATAGACTTGTAGCACTTGTTGTTCCAGACTGTGTCATGCTATTCCTGTTTGCCGGAAGAACATGCCAAGTTGTTTGTAGAGTTTGTGCTCTTCTTTGATCTTGTATACACGGAGGAGGAGGAGGAAATGGTCTGGACCATACAGTAATGACATGGAGACTTTGGATTCCATAGGAGCATGAAGAGTGGAGGATAGAATTCCATCCTATTCTGATTTACTGGAGAAGCACAACTCTTTCATGACATGTTTGTCCTGTCTCTGACCAAGTGGGGTAAAAGGGCTATAGCTCAGTGGTAGAGCTGTTTGTTTGACTGCAGAAGGTATCAGATTTAATCTTGAGCCTTTCCAGCTCAGTTAAAAGGATTGCATAGCTCCAGCAGATAAGACACTGTCTCCTGACAGGTAAAGTAAAAATATTGGGCAAGATGACCAAATAATTGGAGAAGACATAAAGTCTCTGGTTCACGCAATACCCCTTGGGATAAGAATAAGACAATTCTAGGCAACAACTTTGCTTTATGGAATTTCAAATCATAACTAATATGCTTTTTAGCTTCTTGTGTTTAAATATATAAAGAATTATTGGTATCTATGTTTTTAAAGAAAGTTCTTATTAACACAAAATGTATTTTGTACACTGTTGTGGATATAATATTGAGATTGTGTTTAGAAGGCAATATTCTGCTTTTGGAGAGGGCTCTGTCTAAAATTTTAACACTGTAATTTTGCAAGATTGAGGTTCTCAGAGAAGAGACAAGTAGCCGTGAAGTTATTTTGGAAAGATTTTTGAAGAGCAGTCAAACAGTAGCCTGGTTACATTGGAAGATTCCCCTTCCTATCTCTCCTTTTCTGGTAGCTGAGCTTTTACAAGCAATATTGTCAGTTTGCAACCTGATAGTAAGATCTAGAAAACTGCTAGCTTTTTGAGATTCTGAGAATCTCAGAATATAAAAGGAATAAGATTCTGCAATTGTGGGGGGCCATGGCAGGTATGTAATAGGTTACTCAAATTATCTGATTGTTAAGAACTAGGAGATATGAAATACACCCCCCCCCCCCCCCCCCGAATAAGCAGCAGACATTGCCTGGGTTTATATTTGAATGCTAACCTGAAAATATGTCCAGGAATTAAAAATACTGATAATGCCAGTTTTTTGTGTTTAACACAGGTTGTAATGCAGAAAGATATGTCTTTGTTATTGCTAAGAGTCAACAGTGACTTGATGGCACTTAATGCAGAAGGTACAAAATAATGACTGTTGGTTAAAAAGTGGGGAATGTTGGTGGCTACAACAGTGAATTGATACTATGTATATGAAGTTGGAAGTACTTTAATTTCCTAGAGGACAGCCATACATATTTTGCCATTTCAGCAAAATATTTTGCTCCAGTTACATTCAGCTCATATGTTTTAAGCATCAATTAACAATCTTTTTAAAGACTATAAGTCAAGTGAGAGGAAACCTACAGTCTTGTAAGTCTAGGTAAAAGTGTACTTTCAGAACAAAGTTTGAACATAGTAACTATCCTGGATAACAATATTTGTTTTAAAGTCCAATGTATACATATTTTAAATAGTATATCTGCTATTATGCAGATGTGTCAGCTGCCCAGAGTTGCTTGTTGGGTGGGCAACCATATACACTTAGTAAATAAATATTTTATTAGTTTTCAGAGGTTCTTGGTTCAGGTAATTGGGAAACTGAGATAAATTATAGATTGCTAGACTTCAGAGGTTCTGAGTTGATTCTGGCTTCATGGGTGATTTCTTTGTATAATCAGATGTTCTGTGCCTTGAGTCTGAGTTACACTAAGAACTGTGACTAAGGTGAAGTGAAGCTCAGAGTCGAAGGAGAGAAGTTTGTTTTTTTACCTGGCAGACTTCAGGTTCTCAAAATCTGTTTGGCTGTACTTGAACTAGAGAATCACCAAATACCTGATGCAGGACAGTTAAGAGTTCAGTATTTTTCTAAACTCTTGTGTGGAGGGTCTGAACTGTGATTCGTCCTAGTACTTGTAATAAATGCAAATCACAGAATTTGCTCCTTTCCTCTTAATGTTTTGTCACTTAGGTATATTTAGAAAATCATTGTCTTACTGATATTTTAAGTAATTAGGAATCAGAAATCTTTATTGTAGATCTAATTCTTATCGTCTCATACCTTTAAACTAGACAAAACAGAGTGATGTGCTGGTGGTCTTTTCTTCTACATGTATCCCCCAACAAGAGCAGAATAGGGCTCTGCAGAGTTTTGGGTTCAGTCCCCAAAAGGTGCTTCAGAATATGAACAAAGCACTTGACAGCAACTCTTTAAAGTAGCCCCATTTTTTCCTGGGTTCATGTGGCAGCTGCAGAGAGCTGTTGCACACTCCTGAGAAAAGATGCAGCTGCTTTAAGGAGCTTCTGGCAGGTGTTACATTGGCTCTCTGAAGCACCTTTTCTTAATTTTTTCTGAAGTGTTGCACAGCCTTGCAAAACAATATACTGAATAAAAGTCAGCTGGGTGTTGGCCATAGAATGGGTCTCTGGTGGCTGCTTCTGGTGAATGGTATCCAGGGCAGGCTGTGACTCTCCTGTTGAGAGCTGCAAAGGATTTGGGATCTGTGTTGCTGATTGGCAGAGCCTATTATAAAGAATGCCACGTTTGTATTTGCAGTAAGGCTATGATGGAAAGATACTAACCCCTTTTGAGGAAGGAGAATGGAGAGAAGCAGGCTGAAATGAGTGCAGTATCTTTGTATGATAAGGGAATGAATTGATTCCCGTCAGAAGCTTCCATACAAACTTCAAAAAGTGTTGGATGGTTTATCAGGTGAGAATGTATGCTACTGATGGGTTTTTATCATTCTTTGTTCATCTAGCACAGAATTCCTGTTGCAATGTTTGTGTAGCAAAATGGCTACAAAACAACTTCTCCTTTCCCTTTTCTGCTCCAGTTCCCTCCCCATCCCACATCCTTGACACAAACCTCCCCTTCAAGCCCTGGTTGTCGGTGGGGTTATAAGGGTTGTTTTTCCTCTAATAAGATAAGGAGTTGTGCAGGATAAAGTGGGAGCTCTTGCTGCTGATTGGTGGCCAGGCTGCCCTGGAATGCTCTGGCCCATTTCCCAGAATCCAGTACTCTGTGTTTGTTTGTTTCTGAGCTTGAGATCTGGTGCTACTGTGACAGGAAATGGGAAGGCAAGAGGGGGAGAGAGAAGGGAGACGTCTATATATGTGCCTGTGCAATCTCTTTGTCCCCTGACTTCAGCTGCAGATTGCCAGAGAAGAGAGTGACCTTTGTGTTCTGAAAGGATTTCCAAATTGTGCAGGTCCCTGACTTTAGACATTTGGCACGTGAATCCAGGTGTCTTGCCCCATGTTCCATGTAGAGATCCTGATCTCTCCTGAGGGCACTAAAGCTGAGAACTTGTGTAATGTGCAGTGTATTTTTTCCTGGAGTTGTATATATACAAACTGAACTTGGAGAGCTCCTGGTGCTCTGCAGAATATGTAGGATATTTAATTGCTAGTGGTATATGTATGCATGTTTCATAGAGCATCCTTCTACTGAACCTACAGATACTAACAAGAGTACAACCTAAATGGTGGTCAAAGACTCCTGATTATATATGGGTCTTTCTCACGGACATGTTGTATGGATGGTTCCACAAATGACAGTTATGGTAGGTATGGCAATAGCATGATAGTCCATTGATCAGAAAACAAATTAGTGAGGATGCTCTTTACTACTTTCTCCCCCCCCCCCCCCCCGTTACCTTTGTATTTTTCTTGGCAGGTGGGCATATTTCCAAGGAAGACCTTCCCAAGGAATGTGCTATTTTTATTCTCCAAGACCGCTAACACGGAGCTTAGAGACGTTTACATTAATAAAGATCGTGCTAGAGCTGGCATCTTGCTTTGCAGCATAGCTTTCCATTAAATATTTTCTTAATTAAATCTTTAAAAAAAAAAAATCAGGTGGGTGTGCATCCTGCAGTGCCCAGGGGAAGTGTCTTCCAATGCATTAGTGCCGTTGAGCTCCCAACTGTTTATCCCTGAGTTATAGGAATTCTGTCCCCAGTCAAACATAATTGTCTTGATGACAAGTATAGTGCCTGAGTGTGTACTCTTAGTGGGCATTTTTCAAAGCTGGTGTTTCAACATACTACTAAGATACTGCTGTCTTCAGATGGAAAATTAAGAGAGGGAGATGTTTGATGTCAGATGTTCTCTTGTCATTACATTTTTCTTGCAATATCCATGCTCCTCAAAGGCAACCTTTTGTTTTTTCATTTCTTTGTTTAATGGCTTAAGCAAATTAACTACCTTTCAAGATGGATGTCTTTCTGTCCCTCTTTACTCAGTTCAAGTTTACTCAGACCGTATTACCACATTTTGAAAGTAGTATTCCACAGTTATCTGTTGGGTATACAAGCTTCCTTTGTTTATCCTTCTCAAAAATCTCGTGTAAAGCAAATTTGTATAAAGTTAGACACTAAAACAGTGGGGAAAAAAGGGAATTGCAAGGTACGGTGTCAAATGTTGTGACCCAAGTCCAATGAGAAATGTGCTCATACATTTTTAGAGCCTTATTCATAAGCACTACTTACTCAAACATGTTTTCTTCTTTGTCTCATGTTATATGTACAGTGAAAACACTTCATCTTTTCTATACCTGTATTTCTAATGTGCATGGTTATTATGGCAGAGAAAGGGGTAGAATGCATCAGGGCTTTACGAATTTTATTAGTGTTATTTGCTATGTTGTGCTATATTTGCCCAGGTTAAAAGCTTGTCTGGGGGCTGAGGATCCTTCATCAGCTTTGGCGCAATATAACATGGCTAACTGTGTTTCTAGGGTTAAAGCAGTCCTTTTCATTTTGGGTAAGAGGGCTGGGTAAGACATTGATGGTAGTTTTGATCCCTTAATAACAGCGGTAGTATTGCAGGTATGGAGTAAGTGGAAGACAGGATGCACAGCTAGTACAACCACACAACACAATGGTAAATGCATGAATGAGGGCGAAAAGGAGTTTTGGTAGGAAAATATTGAAGCAGTTTTGATGGAAAGAAGTCTTGGTATGTTTGCAGACCTTGGGTGCAAATTGACTTTGCTGGCACCTGTTGCATGATAGTAATTTTTTTGTTTTCCCCGTAAAGCAGATTCTTGGACAGAGATGATCAACTGCATAATAGCAAACTCACCCAAAGTGAGGGAAACCAGTATATAGAACATGGGGTGGGGGGTGGTCTCTTGGGCATCTGAGTCTGTAGTATTATTGTGACTTTGCTCACTTAGTGCTCACTTAGCCGTTGCTTTTTCTGCATTTGGGCCCCAAGAATGAGAGAGGATGGCCGTCTTCAGGCTTACGTAACTGAACTAAAGTCTCCTAGCAGGGCAGCTCTCCAACACGCACGCACAAACTCTCCTTTGACTGCCCAGAAGGACAGCTGCCCTGCAGCCAGATTACTGGCATACCAGTGGAACAATCCTTTCCCTCTGCTCGGTTTCCTTTCCTGTTTGTGTGTGTGTGTGTGTGTGCGTGCGCGTGTGTGTATGCGCCACAGTCCCCTCCCCCTCCCAACTGCTGCTGCTCCCTTCCTGAAAGGCTGGGGCTGAGCTGCTGGGCGGGGCTCCTCTTTCGCTGGGTTTCTCCTCTGGACCTTGCCTCGCCTTGGGAGAGTGCCGCTGTTCTGACCATCCCCAAAGCTGTTTTGCCACTGACCCTGCACATTTTTCTGAGTTAAATGATAACTGAATTTCCAGCAGGACGTGGGCTACCGCTAGCTAGCCACCACTCACAGTTCGGAAGGTGTGTCTGTTAAAGCTGCCTTTAGATTTTAACTTTGAATCCATACTGACCTCAGAAATAGTAGCTTTCCTTAGTGCTTTTTGCTAGTAGTTGTACAAAAAAAGAGGTAATTATGGGATTGTGTTGAACTGTCCTTGAGACTTACTGAGATCTTGATTGCGTTGATCTTTGCACTTCCCTGGGCTTTGATCTCATGTCTCCAGTTCATTCTCTCAAACTACCTCTGTCCACTTTAGCCTTTTCTTTCCCCATCCTCACAGATCCTGGTTCTGTATCAGCTTCTTCTAAGTGCTTGAATTTCCCCTTGGCAAGGTGAGCTTTTCATTGGTATAAACCAGGATGCTAGCAACCTGCAAGAGTTCTTCCTGGTCAGCATGTAATTTTCATCCCTTAAGGGTGCAGGGTAGCTGTGTGTAGGATAGGGAGACAGGTGAGTCTCTTGAAGAGATCAGATCAACTAGTTAAACCAGTCTTGTGTGTGTGACACAGGTTAGGGCGAAGCTTTACTTTTCTGCCTTGGGCCAGTTCTAGTCAGTGGGGAACACGCCCTGCATGCAGTCCAAGTTTGTTACTGAAGTCTGGCTGTCTACCAAGTTAAAAAAAAAAAAGTCGTTGGAAGGGACTATGGCTGCCTGCAAGGATCTGTGGTCTCCTTATCATTATTGCATGAACAGGAGCTTGCTTGTATAGGGAGTGGCAATGTTCAAAGTCTGAACAGAGTAGCAAACAAAGCTGTCGCATGGATTCCTTTTCCCTCCTTTTCATCGTCCCATCTAGTAAAGGCAGGAATCAGTGTGGGTCCCTGGAAATAAACCTCAGGATGAGAAACAGGTGAATGGAACCCAAGCACATACCCTCCTCTCTGTGGTGGTTTGAAAAAGTTCAACTGAGCACTTTGAAAGCTCAAATCTTCAGTCTTTTCACCCTCTCTTGTTGAATATTGTGTTACAAACAAGAGTGTAAATCCATTCTGGCCTGTACACTGCTTATGAAACTGAACTGAATTTGCTATTACTTGTAACCAGTATCTCAAGTTATGCAACTCTAAAATACACAATAGACACAGACACACATGCACAGATTTTACACCAAAAAAGGTGTATTCTGCATCCTGAAGTATGAAGCACGTTAACTAAGTGCATGGGAACTCTGCATGGCATGCTGCATTGACTTCTGTTAATTAAGAGGATATTATGATTACTGCATGCGTGCCAACTGTGGCTGGATTCACACCTGTTGAATCATAGTTTATTAAACCACAAATAATTGCTTTGCTGAATCATAGTTTATTAAACCACAAATAGTTGTTTGCACAATGTACTAAATTAAAATTAACCATATTATGTATGGCTCAAAGTGATGTATAACTTATATGTTATCTTCTCTGTCTGGACTTTCTAAACTGCTGATTTAAGATACCATCCATCCCTCTAGGAATCCTTAACTGCCTGGTCAAAGAATACAACACAGACCCACCACATCCAAGTTATGATTCACCCAGAGGTGGCACTCCACAGCTCTTCTAGATGGTCCTCAAATCATGCTTGTAATTCTTCAGTAGAAACGTGGTAGAAAATAACTAGCAGTCCATTAAATGGGACTAATGATCGACAAGGACTTCTGCCCCATTGATTCTCTGAAGTGACAAGAAGATGCGGGCTATAAGGCCAAGGAAGGGTTGAATACTAGCAGAGGAAGATGAAAGTTGCTAGCCTGAGACAAGTCTGCAAAGTATGAAGGGCTAACAGGAGTGGCTCTTCCGGGATGATGTGTCTCATTAGAAAAAAAGGGAAACTCTCAGACCTATAAAGTCAATTTCAGTATGTGGCAATGAGCCCAGTGAATGACTTCCCAGTTTAAATATCTATAAAAAGCAGGTGACCATATAAAGGCTACTCTTTTATGGAAAGAAAAAAAAATACAGATAAGCCTTATGGGGTGGATAATTGAAAACATGAAGAGAAAATTATGGCTAAGGTGACCAGCAAAGCTTGTGAAATGAGTTTACACAGTCATATTTCCCCTGGCAGGTGAAGTTTTCAGAAAAAAACCCACCATAGTTAAATGGCTGACCATCTACTTTGCATGCAGAAAGTCTCAGGTCCAGTCCCTTCTGTCTCCTGACAAACTTTCCCCTGTAAACAGAGGTACATTCGTACGATTTAGGGGGAGGGGGGAGTTGCTGCTATTATTAATCAGAAATTCCTGGCAATTAAATCACCTGAAGCTCTATCTTCTCTCTAGTTGTCGAACACTGAGCATTGAGAGGAAAGCTGAAATATCTCTGGTTTAAACAAATGGTTTTATATCTTCAGTTTCTAAACAATAAGAGTTGTTAGTTGCAGATTAATTCTGGGCTGTTATTTTTATAGTTGTATGAATTATTAGAATATGAATAAAGAGTTTATTTATTGAATTAGACCCCACTTTTTACTTTGTACAACTCAAGGTGGTAGACATAATGCTCCCTTCTCTTATTTTCTTCACAACAACCCCATGACATGGGTTGGGCTGAGAGAAAATGACTGGCTGAAAATCACCAGTCACACAGAACTCCCAGTCTCCTAGTTCCTAGTCCAGCCCCTTAACCACTACACAAAATAGGCACTCAGTTTTGAATATAAAAGTGATTTTCAGCTTCTGTGAAGAAAAGTTGGAGAAAAGCACCTTTTGAGATCCGAAAACAGGAGGAAAAGTTCTCTTTTTTGGTCTAGGCTGTGCTTGGAAACTGGTACTGATAATATAATAGCCTCATTCTTAGGGTTGGAGTAAGCAAATATTGGTTAATATTTTGCTTCCTGGTTTGGCAGAGTCCAGGGATCTGAGTGATTGTTCATCACTATATTGGAAACGGGGAAGGTATTTTAATTTTCATTTCTAGCATAACTTCTCTAATGTAGTTGTAATTCCTATATGTTGTAGAAATTATCTCTTCCAATTCTCCTGCAAGCACATACAATTCCAGAGCACTCCTTGAAGGCTTAAGGTAGTTGCCATATAAAGCTCACAGATGGTTGCACTTGCTTGCCAGATATTGACATCAGTCTCCATAATGAGGCTGCATTAACAGCCGTTTATGCTTTATCACTAGAAGAAATTGCAGGGAGAAACATCAGCAAGCTCAGACTTTGATGGTTGGAAGTGAGGAAGCTTTTAGGAATCTCTTAATGGATAACAGAAGAAAGTGCAAAAGCTTGTTTGCTGCTCAATATTAAAAAAAAATTAAGCTGTTGTCAACAGGCGGTACAAATTGAATGCAGGTGATTTTCCTAGACTAAAAAAATCATAAGAGTGGTGACAGTAGCCATGAAATAGAGACATCTGCTACCTGGGAAAAATACTGTGACATGTCTAGACAAAAAGGTTAAAGTGCAGAGACATTGTGCTGACCACATAGATATGTACTGTCAAGTTCATGGTTTTCTCATTGTATATATGAGTATGAAAGATGGACATCAGAAAGGCTGTATGAAGCAAAAATTATGCCTTTCAGTTGTACATGAGAAAAATGTTGAAGGTACTGTAAGAATAAATCATTCAGTACTAGGTGAAGTAAAACCAGGCTGTTTGAAGGAAGTCTAGTAATGAATCTAAAGCATAAATATTTTGAGCATGTACAGTAAAGAAAGTGTCTTGGAGAAGAATCTGATGTTTGGAAAAATTGAAGGCAATTGGAAAAGAAGAGTCAAGGTAGCTAGATACTGATGACACAAGCATGAGCTCAAAGAAACAGTGACTGAAAGACGGTCCTGATGAAGTCATGTCTTTGGTAATTAAGAGTCAGAAGTGGCTGAACAGTAGCCACCGTCTTTTATCATGTGAGGTGTAATAAGAGAGTAAGCTTCATGATAGCTAATTCAGAAAATATTGAGACACAAGTCCACTTAAAGAGGTCTAGGGAATACTACAGATATTGCTCTGTCCTCATCTTGGTTTACGTATACTTTGTTCATTTGCCTTTGTGGAGGGAGTGTTTTGAAGATGGCATCTCCTGGTAGACTTAATCCATTTGTGAACTATAGCTCACTTCATCAGATGTATGGAGTGGCATCTGTTAGTCTGAAAAGATGCTTAGAAAGTGATAGTTTAGCATAATATTTGCAATGACCCTTGGTAGCAGCTGAAATCTCATATGATCTTCAGATGTTACAGAATCAGGCTCTTTTAAAAAAAATATTTGAGTAGAATGTAGAATTCAAAACACAAACTGGAAAACTGAATTTATGATCAGTGGAGATGCATGAAAGAATCATGAACTTTGAAAAAATTAGCCTTTGAATCTTTCAGGTTGCAATAAAAAGATGTTATAACGTATGGTTGTTCTAAATTATTAATGTTGTATCTGATGTGAAACTTCTTCCTACAGGGAATGCTTGCTTTTTCTGGCATCGTATATATAGACAGATGGATGCCTAGCTTAGATGTTTGTGACAAGTGGTAGATCATTGTGGGAGAAGACCTACCTCTTGAAAGCATACTTATCTTGTCCTTTTGAAACTACAACCAGAGTTATTAGCTTCCAGTTGCTGTTAGATCAGCCAATTTCAACTTTTATATTTTTAAGATTTCCCAAGGTACATCTGCTTATTCTCAGCCTTTTCCCCCAAAAGTGAAAATGTGTTGCCTTCTGACTTCAGTAGTCTAGAAATTAGGTCCAGGTACATTAGGGTTTATAGCATTACCAACAGTGCTGTTATTAGGTAGATAAAAGTCATGAATATACAAGAAGGAATAAAAAAATATGGTGTGGGATTTGCACATTTATGTGGATAGTTGAGTGTAAACACTATTGCTCTTAATGGCCACTAATAGTATAGTGGGGTTCACATAACTTCTTACACCAAAACTAAACAAACCATGGTTTATAGCTGGTTGTTACCTAACAGCTGTAATACTGAAATATGTAGAATCTGGGCTGATGCAGCAAGATAACTCTAATATAAAGACTGTGTTACTTTTTGGTAATGTAAGCTGGATATGAGTCTTTTTAATTAAGCAAATCTCTATGGAAGTAGCAAGTAAGGAAGAACTTTATTTCCTTTCTTAAACTGAGTAATAAAGATTTTTTTCCTTTGGAGTACTTTTGTACGGAAGTATAGCTAAAAAAGTATGGGGATTATTTTAAATGTTAGCCATCCCAGCCTATCTTGAGCCTGATCTGCCATTCTCAAATAGCTTGATCTGTATCAACCAGTAGTGGAGCTTTTAAAGGACATGGTTTGTAAGCATTGGTGCTAAATGATAATATTAAGAATTATTTCTTTGTAGTGTGGAGAATAGGTAGCAGGGAACAATATATGAGATACCCTCCCTTTCAGTTCTGAGCAATGAATTCCTTGGATGATGTTAGTACAGTAAGGAGACTATTGTCCTGAGGCTGTTGAAGAAGGCATACAAAAATATCTCCAAAACCTCATTTTTCTGAAGGCTAACTTTAAGATTTAGTGAAATGGTGACATATGATGCCCTCTGTGCTCTTAGGAGGTATGCAATATAACAGTGCTTGGCATTGTGTATGTATGTAAGTAAAACTTTGGGGATAATTCATATAAAAATTATCAGGAGTTGGATAAAGGGAGGCATAAAGCTGATAGGTTTGTTCTTCAAGGAACCCAAGCTTCTATATTCCTTGGAACAATATCAGTCAATGTCATATAACCCAAAGTAAGCACCCACAATTAGTCAGATGGGACTGAAAGTCTTCTTGAAGTGATATTGTCAGTAGATACTGTCTCCCCTCCCTCCCATTTTTCTTTCCTTTTTCTTTTCTCCCTCTCTGTTTTTTTAACATATGTTGATACATAAGGGAGGCTTGACTAAAACTTTATTTTGGAATAGTAGGCAATAGGTGAGTTGCAACAGATCGGTCTTCTGCACAGACTGTGTTTCATTTCCAAAGCTCTACAGAATTGTGGTGCCAGTTCTCTTGGCATCCTGCTCCCATAACAGAGTGTATAGGGGAGTCTGAAGTTTCATCTAATCTACCCATACTGAGAAAAGAACTGCTCAGGCGCTTGCATTTTCTAGCTGCTTTATCAGCTGAGAATTTTGTATGCAGCGTGTATCTACTGCTTGGTTTTAGAACAAAAATACATAACCTGTGCCCCCAAAGTGCTTTCTTTCTTGAGTAGAATTCCTAGAGCTTCTCCTGACTAAATTATTAAATACATTAAATAATACAGACTATTGCAATGCATTCTACGTTCAAGATAACTTGGATGCTTCAGCAGGTCCAGAATGCAATGGAGTGGGCAGTAATGGGCATATCACACTATACCCATGTGACAACACTGCTCCACGAGTTGCACCAGTTGCCAGTTGGCTCCAAGGTGCTAGTTGCCACCTATAAAGCTCTTTGTGTTGTAGGGCTTGGTTATTTGAGGAATTATCTTTAATAGTTTCTCCCCATTGGATAAGATTGGGTAGGGTGTGTGCATTCCAGATCCCCTTATTTAAACAATGCCTTCTATTGGGACCTAGGAAGTGTGCCTTCTCTGTCACAGTGCCTGCCCTCTCAAATAGCACACACACACACACACCCCGCCCCAGGATCTGCATAGTTCCCATCCTGATGATGGTCCGGAAGTCTTTGAAAATCTGGCTATTCTCCCAGGCCTCCCAGGTGGTGGTTGAGCCCTTTAGGATTTTTTGTTTGTATGGTTTTTCTTCTGGACACACATGTATCTGTATATTTATTTTATTGTTTCTTACTTTTAAAGTGTAGGCCACCCATAGTTGTTGGGAGCAAGTGGCCTTTAAATTGGTTCCATTTACTGCTTCAAGTCAGCCCTTGGCATACTACTTGGAAACCAAGTGCAGCATATGGCCTGAGCATTCTTGTGCACCCTTCACACTACTCATAGCTTCTCATGCTGTAAGGGGAAACTGCTGTTTAGCCTATTGCTTGGACAGTGAATCCAGATACTCCAGTCCTACATGTACATGTTTCATAGCTTTGTCTTGTACTCTTTGGCTTGTAAACTAATACGTGCCTGGGCTGGTGGAAGAATTATGACTCTATGATTGCGACACAGCATTATTTGCTTATGATGTCATCTGTGTGCCTTACACACTTTAATCCTGATGGTGGACCTGAAGCTGATGATGAAGGCCAGGAGGGGTCATCCTGTATAACTCTTGAAAGGGCATGTATTGGGGTATAGAGACAATATTCCTTGGACTATTCCAGTCTAGGTGCATCCTTATTGAAGTTCTGCATTGGCTTTTGGCAGAGAGAAGATTACAGGGTGGAGGTCATCAGATGGCAAAGAGTAAGATTGTCTAAAGCAAACTAACAATCTCTTCGAGGTCAAAGTCCTTCTGGTGCCAATGTGTCTGAACTGAAGTGAAAAAAGTTAAATGAAGTTCTTTTAACATGTGACTAAAAATATGACTCTGATGTGTGTTAACTGTTATAGTCCAGAATTGCAACATGCATTCTAATCTTTCAAAATTACTTGCATCAAACTTGCCTGCGAAGTGTAACATCTGCATATGGAAGCAAAATTACATAAAAAGCAAGGGTGGATTACACTCTTGAAGATTCTGTGTTCGAGCAAACCACATTGGCTAGTTGCTACCACTAAGTAATTGATGGTAGTGTGTGTGTTGTATGCTTCCTCAATTCAGTTAATAGAACAAAAGTGCCTTTAATACTTGTATTTCCTAATGCTGAGACATAAATTTAACACTCTGCTATAATCCCAAGCAAGCCTGCAAAAGAAGAAATAACCCAACAGATGGAGACATGAGTTTCAATAATGTATAACAGACTTTGCTGTTATAGACTGTTTTGCCCCTGAAGCTGTCTCTTTAATTTTATATTGGTTTTCCATATCAATAAACTCAGCTGTGATTGCTGACTGAAAGCCCTCTGAGGAATTAATATTGTTCCAAGGAAAAGTCACAAGGTTCTGCTACATTCAAATCATTTCCTGAGTGTGTTCCTCAAAGAAACCTCGTTTTTTTGAACTGTTGTGCCCATGGCCATATGTATTAAGTCAGTTGTAGGGGCTGGTATGTCACCAGCACTGTGGGAAAATGGACTGAGGCTAGACTAGCCCAAACATGTTGTTCCTGCTTTGATTTTGGGGGGGAGGGAGAATTTGAATTAAAAGGAAAAAAAAACACTTAGCATGCTTGGACAAGGCAGGCTTGAAGGGGGATATAAGTGCTAGAGGGAGGCAATTTCTGGCAAATACTGCCTTCCATCATCCATAGAATAATCACGTAAGTTTAGTCCACTGAGTTGGTAATGTCACGTACGTGCAACAGTTCTATATTTTCCCTGTTTGTTCTAGTAATCTTTTGGAGAAAATGTTGTAAGCAAAGGCTTTTATTAAGAATAATAGTGATATTAAGTTTATTAAAATTTGTTTTTTAAAAGCTGGGATATTGTACTTAAGATACAGTTCTGCCTGTCTTGGAATGGCATCTTAGGGGGCTGGGTTTTTAGATCTGCCATCTAAAAACCTGTAGCTTCTTCAATGTTGGATAGATCAAAAAGGAGGCAACCTTGAAAGGCTGTATATCCACAAGACCCAACACGCCCCTCTTCCTTCCTTGGAGATTATGTTATTTTTTTCCTACCACTGGAAAGAAAAGTTTTTTTTTTTAAAGCACTAAAGGTTAAGAATTAAAAAAGAATTAAAAAGGGGAAGTGATGTATTCCCTTTAAATTGGCATAACAATAAGTGGTTCCTTTTTCTCTATATCTGAAGGAACCTCTTTGATTCTAACGAATGGCTGGCATGCTCAGCATTATTGAGGACAAGCTCATTAGTTTTATCAGGAAGGAGTCTATATTTAGTTCATAGGCCATCCAAAATACGGGGTTTATTTTGTTCATTTAATGTTAGTTTTGTTGTTGTTGTATCTGATCTTTACTTTATAAAAAAGTAGACCTTCAGTCTTAGGAGACTGCATATAAATCACTGAACAAATAATACATTTTGAAGATCCCTGCCCTATCTGATTGCTTGCTCTGTAACTGTAAACTTATTGATGTGTGATAATGGAAAGGTTCAGAACTGAAGTGCAGTTAAAGTCTCTTTTCCTGCCAACCTCAGGAGTGCACATGTGCACATTTTCTCTTTAGTGGAGCTTTTCCCTCACCACAGTTGTTGTCGTAATAGGAAAGGATTCGTTGTGCCTCAAGTTCCATGATCCACTCTGCCACATTTCTACTACCCCACTATTGCTTAATGGATCCATATTTTTTTAATTAATTCGTTGAAAGTTGTTTTAAATCCCTTTCAGGGAAAACAGTTGAATTTGGGTTTGTTTTTTTAAATGTATAAATACTGGTTTGATCTTAAATCCTTCCTTCCTTGACCCCTTTGTTTCCTTCCCTTTTTAAATTTACACTTCTTTTTTTTTATCCCCTTCCTGCTGTCTCTCTGCAGCCTTTTTTCTCCTGCTTCCTTGCTGTTGGTGGCTGGGTTGCTTCTCCCATGATTTTCTGCACTTAGACCAAGCTGTGCCTTAGCCAATCAGTTCAGACCGGCCTTCCTTCACAGGTGTGTATGGTACAGAAAATCAGTCTTAATGTTATAATATTTTGTGTCAGGATGAGCGGTGGGTTTTCTTTCTTTCAGGCTGGCTTTCTTTAAAGGCTGGGAAGCCTCTTGGGGTAAGGAGAACAACAGTTCCAGAATGGAAGAAATATAGAGTCTGTCTTCCTTCCATATTTATATATCTACCAGCCTTTTGTATTTGGGGTCCATTAAAAATTGTCTTTATTAATTCATAAATAGGCTGTGGCTGAAGATATTTCTGATGGACATATGCTAATGTTTTGTCTTGAAGCACTTTGGCAACAGCTCTAGGTTTGGGTATATGATATGCAAAATGGCTTGTTCTCCTTGCTTGTCTTGTTAGCCCTGTTATGATTGCTGACAACCATATTAAGGTTTATAGCTTAGCACCTGTGGCTTTGAATTGATAAAAAGTGTCTTGAAGAATACTGGCTTGAGAAAAGAATCTTATACTGTAAATAAGTCTGAGCATTTCCCAATCCTTAACCCTAAAATTACTTTACGTATTACATCTTTTAATCTTTCCATAACCAGAGTTTTCAGTTAAGGAGTAAAAACATATAAAAGCAAATTGATATAATTCCATACACAAGTGTACACACAGCCAGTGAACGATTTGGGAAGTTTAAATTGGAGAACCCCTGGGATTGTTGTTTCTGTGTTGTGACCACTACGTGGATAGTGTTGAAAAGCATTTAAACAATTTCACGTGGTGAACATTTTGTGGGAACATGTAACAGAACTTGCAGCTTCTCACTGTATATATGTATGCTTGAAAGAAAACACTGGAGCTTCTTAAGAATTATTCTTTCTCACTACCTGTTGCCTCTCCCCTTCTGGCACAGGCTTATGTTGCTCAATATAACTGCCATAGCCTATTATAATTAGTTGGTAGGTCAGCTAACTTCTGATTCCTAAGGACTGTGTTTTTAAAATGGTAGAAGTTACTCTAGTCTTGACAGGAATGCATAAACCTAAACTGACATGCAATTTCCTGTTCAACGGACAATGGCCTGGACCTAGGCAGGCTGGCAGATGTGAAAATACTGCTACAGTAGAATTTGTATGCTTAGTTCAAACTGCAATTCCCAAAGATCAGATTTTAAAGCTGAGATGACTTTCTCTGAAGGCCTCTTCAGTATAAATAGTGTAATGAGATGAAATAATCAAGAATCATTCTTTCCCTTGGAACCAAGATTATGTTGACTAGTCTCTTTCACAGAAGGAATTCTTGGGCTAAAACATCTTTTTAACAGCCTCCCCGTGCATTAAACTGTCCTAAGAGCCAAGAGCCACTTAACTTGAGCAAATTCGTAGTAAATTTACCAAGTGTGCTAAGCTGCAGAACAATAGAAAGGTCCATAGTCTTCCTAAAATTACATTGTTGTTTGACGTTCTGATAGAAAGAAGTCCTAAAATGTAAAATAAGGCACCAAACGTACCCAAGAATTAATGTTACTTCATGCCATTAGCCTACCTGTATCCTATCCAGTGTCTGGTTTGCAGTGGAGAAAACTCTGGAGGGATGGACTTTCATCCATCCAGAATGCCCATTTCGTTGTTAAAGGAGCACCCTTGTGAATATGATTTCCTTTCACACATAGATTTTTATTCTTGGGCCAATTAAAGTGTGCAGTTGTTGCCTTGGGAGGTTGTTAGTGTTCAATTTTTCTCACTCTGTTGATTTGGGGGAGGATGAATTAGGTGGAACTTGGCCTCTTTCAAGTATTTTTAATCTCTCTTCCCAACTCTAAGATCAATCTTTCTCTCTTTCTCCTTACTTGTCTCCCAAACGTGCTCTTTGAAGTGAGGGGATCCTTCTCCCCTCCAGCCTCTTTTCTGTGTGACGTCAATTCTCACATCCCCCCGTGGCATCTCCCTGCCTTGCACCCACTCCCCCCCTGTGTGGGGCCTTCAAAACCATGGATGACTCAGAAGTGGAGTCGACTGCCAGTATACTTGCCTCCGTCAAAGAGCAGGAGGCACAGTTTGAGAAGCTGACACGGGCGCTGGAGGAAGAGCGGCGCCATGTCTCTGCACAGCTGGAGCGCGTCCGTGTCTCCCCGCAGGATGCCAGCCAAACAATGGCCAACGGCACCCTCACCCGCCGGCACCAGGTAACATCTAGTGAAGTGCTCAAGCGGGATGCTTGTCTTCTTCTGATTCAGTGGTTCCTGTTGGAGGGCTACCTTGGTAGTTTGGTTTCTATTGGAAATGCTTTGTGGAGCAGCTTGGTCCAAGAGCTTCAGGTTTCTGCTCTCTGAATAGCTAAGTATTTGATGAGTGCATTTGCCAGTATTCATTTATGAGTAGGTCCCATAGAGCTGTGGGTTGTTAAAGGCTATCCAGCATAGAGGTTAATTAATAGTGGTCTCATCCAATTTCACAGTGTCTGGCTAATGTTTACATTCATTGTATTGATCACATATGCACTTGCAGCGACAGCTGAAAATGCAGGTTCACTATTTGTTTGGTAGACGCACAGTACAACAATGGAGATGCTAGTAGTCAGCCACTGGATTGGAGTCCTTTGCTCTTTTGGGAACGTCCTATATATTATACATATATACACTCTCCTAAAGTTTCTTAGTAGCTCCTTGCCATATCTGATGCAAGCTCCTGTGTATTCTCAGACAGTAGCTTGATGTTTGTTTGTTTTTTGTGAAAAGAGAGCCCTAAATAGATGAAATAGACAAAAGAGTAATTAGCAGATTTACTGACTAAGGAAGGTCAGACAGTAAACTCCTTGCTCTTAGTGACAATATTTGTACAAGATGTTGATTATAAAATGTCCTCAAATGCAACTATCCAATCTTGAAAATGCTGTCATAGAAATGTGTCTGCCAGCCAACCAGCCATGAGAGAAGCATCAAACGAATTTGATTAAGCTTTTGCACCAAGCTTGTATTGCTTTTCCCCTTGGGTTTTGGCTTCTACTGGCTATTCAAGTTCTGTCCTTTGATCTTAAAAGTGTACAGATGAGCAAATAGCCAATATCAGATTATATGAATACCTATGCTAAACTTGTGTTTAGAATAAATATACCACTTAATTTGTCATACTCAGAAGGGCAGAGTTCCTGTCCAAATAGTGGGTAGAAACTATTTTGGATGCATGCAGGAAGAATGTAATTGTAAAGATGATAAACAGAAGTGCTGTACTGTAAAATCCTTAAATGCATTTTCTTTTTCATTCTGGGTGGTGTAGGACAGTGTCTGTAAGTCTAGAACTAGATGATGGAGACTGGGTTGAGTTCCTTAAGAGGTCTTATCAATGGGTTGCTTTTCTGAACTATTTCTCAAGGTGCTTCCATATGCTTTTTTGAGCTTTTGAGGCCTATAGGACTGGGACAGCATGGGCTCGGTGTTTGTTTATTTTGGAATGTGCAATTTTCAACCTGCATATCTTTTAGATTTTAATAGATGGATAGGATAAATGTATACCTGTTTCTTTACTCTTATGGAGAAATGTGAACTTATAAGATACTATCTACATTGCATTGCTAGTATTATCTTGTGACTTTCAAATCACAGCAGCCTCATTTCTAAATATTTGGCATTGTAGCCTTATGTGGGATTCAGCGTAACAGTCAGACTGAAGTACTCAGTTGTCGTACATGCCTTTCTGTCTCTCTCTTGCACCCCCCCCCCCCAATTCCTTCTTGTTTTCTGATGCTGGCCACACATTCATCACTATTATCTCTTGCAGAACGGCCGTTTCTTGGGCAATGCTGACTTGGAGAGGCAGAAATTCTCAGAATTAAAGCTCAACGGACCACAGGTAGGGAAAGGAACTAAAAACCTCCTTCTGAGAAGCTTACAGAAGGCCATGAAGCTTTTGGAGAAGATCTAACACAATTGGTTGGAATCTTAGCAAGATATAGTTTTTTATGAAACTTGAGGAACGCTTATATAGATACAAGATGCGAAGGAACACCTTGGATATTAAATATATAAAAAGGAAATCCGTGTTCTTCCATTCTCATTCAGTGGTTTGCTACTTGACTGATATCTTTTTTAGTAATTAGCGTAAGTGTAAATTATAAGCAGGGTTCTAAAGTCTTAAGAGAGTTTTAGATGTATCACTCAGTTTATGTGAGTTTTCTGCACGAGTTTTTTACATTAGAGTGGCTGCAAACAAACATTAGGTAACAATTTGCTGCTGTCAGATAGCAGATTGAGCATAAAGGACATTTTACAAATGGTGCCTGACTTGTAAGAAATTAGTTCTTATAGTATTGTATGGGCAGAAATAGGTTGATAGGCTGTCCCCTCATTTTCCTAGGACCACAGTCACCTCATATACAGCACCATTCCCAGGATGCAGGATCCAGGACAAATTGTGGAAGAGACATACACCATGGAGGAGGACCCAGAAGGTGCCATGTCAGTTGTTTCAGTAGAGACCTCAGATGATGGGACAACTCGTCGTACAGAGACTACGGTGAGAATCTAGGGAGAAATGCAAGTGTGTTATGGAATCTTTCTGGGAGGGGTTCTGTAGGGAAGAGGTGATGCATATGATTGCCAGATGCATGGCACTGAGTAACCTCTAAGAGCAAATTAAAAGCAGATAGCACAAGTGGTGTTCTTCTATTTTTGTCAGTGGCAGCTGATCTAAAGTAGCTTTCACCTGATGATTTATTCCATTTATTATCCCAAAAGGTCAGTGCAGACATAACGTAGAATGTTCATTCAGTAATAGAGAAAACTGCAAGGTAGCCACTTTCTGGTGCATCAGTTATGCTTTCTCAGTCTGGTTGGAGTTAACTATTATATTGGCACGACATTATATCAGTATGAGGTAACCATTAGCAGCAGATCTGAAACTCTGGAGTTGTTTTTGACTTGTCATGAGGAAGAGAACATGTGATCCTGCCAGCTGCTCTTCACTGCTTATGCATTTGGCAGTCTTGCATTGTGCTGATGTATAGTGGGATTCTGTCGACCACAGCTACAGTTCTGCAGGTGCTCTTGATAACAACTGAACAAGTGTTGGATTTAACTTTCCTATAGCCCATGAGTTTCAGAGATCAGAAAGGAAATCTGTCTAGGAAATGCTCCAGAACAAGGTAGCATTTGAAGCTGAATATACAGAACTTGATTTGAGATCATGGAGAGCAGCGTCCTGTGGAATTAATGAGGAAATGCACTGCAACACAAGAGCAGTGATACAAGCTCTGCCCTCAGAACTACTGTGAGGTGACAAGGAGATGCCTGATAGCTCATTCTTACTATTCTGTAGGTGAAAAAAGTCGTGAAGACCATGACCACACGTACAGTGCAGCAAGTTCCGGTTGGCCCAGATGGGTTACCAATGGATGGTTCTCCAGTTACCAACAACTACATCCAGACCATAGATAGGAACATCCGGAAGAACACGAATGGTGGCCCTGGTGCCTACATGAGCCAGCCAGGCACAGCTACCCTTCCACGAAACTATCACTACTCAGATAGTTATGGCCGGCCATATGAAGATGGCTACCATGGCAGCGAACACAGCTATGGTAGCCTGTCCCGAGTGACCCGGATTGATGAGCGCTACCGGCCCTCCGTGGATGGCTACAGGGCTCCCAGTAGGCAGGATGTCTATGGGCCTCAACCGCAAGTGCGTGTAGGGGGAAGCAACATGGACTTGAACCGCTTCCACACAGAGCCTTATGGGCTGGAGGATGACCAACGCAGCATGGCATATGATGACCTGGATTATGGTGCAGTGCCAGACTATGGTACAGCGAGACGGACTGGGACACCTTCCGATCCCCGCCAGAGACTCAGGTAGGAAGATAGGTTGAGCATATTGCAGCCAGCCTTGGCCATGTTTTGATGTTTCTCCCATGCTGTAGAGAAGAATCTTTAACTACCCTTGAAAAGTGATTGTAGTACTGAGGAACAGTGATACCTCTTATGCAATCAGGAGAGCTCTGGGATAAATTTGCTTTTGAAATTTAGGGATGAGCAGGTTCTTTCTAGAGAGCTCTGCTCATCTAATTACTGTAGTTCCTTTACTTTTTTTAACTTCTTGTGAAAAAACAAACACTGAAGCCAGCAAAGGAAATAATAATAATTTTTTTCATTTTCTCTTCCCTTTTCCTCTGGGTTTCTACTATCAAGTTTCTGTTCAGCTTCCATTTCTTTCTTTCACTTCTTCCATTTCCAGCAGCTTACACACCTGCTCTTTCTCCAAGAACAAACCCGGTTACTGTAATCCTCTCAGGGTTGAAAACAAGTAACCTCATTTGACTTGTCCCCCTTATTGGTCCTTGTCTGAGCAGAGTAAGAGTTGGGGATGCCTGAATCTTATCCCACAATCCTGATGAATGTGTGACTAAAAGGAAGAAGAGGAGTAGTGCAGAGGTAAAGGGTTTCGCCCTTTCAACTTTTGACCTTTGCCCTGTCACTCAATTTGTAGCCTTCAGCCATTTTTAAACTAAAAAGATAAAAGCAATCTTTACCTTAAAGGCTTCTCCATTCTTGGCCTGTCTTCCTGAACAGAATAATTTGTATAATTGATAATTTGTTTTTGTTTTTTAGTTTAAGATTTTGAATCAAATACACCTTTGTGTTTCAAACAGTTCTCTTCCTCACTACTCTTCCTTTTCTCTTAGTTTCTCCTTCTGGAAAAGTAGATGGATGGACGGCTCTTAACCGGAGCCTATTTGTGTATGAAAAATTCTTTAGCGGGATATGCTTGCTCCTTCTCTGATAAGTTTGCAAGCAGGGAAAGACTACATTAGAAATATGCTGAGTTGGCTAATTGCTCCAGTGGCACAGATCTGTGTAACTGAGTCTCATTCCCACTGATGTGATAAATCGTAGTCTAGGCAAGCTATGTGAAATTGCAGGTGGGGAAGAGAGGACTCTAATAATAGAAAAGGTTCAAGTAGCAAAAAGAATGCAAACCTCCTGCTCCAATTTTGTATTTTAAGGAGCTATCTAGTCTGCTTCCTAATATGCCTCTGTATCAAATGCTGCCCCATCAAAGAGATCCCTCTCTTCAGTACTCCTATTTGCAGTCTTAAACTGTACAGCTCAAACTTTGTTTTACTATCTTAGTACCTTTTTAAGCACATGGGGAATTTTTTTTTCTGTTTTTTCTCAGCCTTCTTTTCATGAAAAAAATTATAGCTTTGAAAACAGTTAACACCCCCCAACCCAATGAATTGCTTTTTTTTAGAATAAGGAATACAATAAGAGCAGATGCTGGTATGTTTGTCTTTTATTCCTGCCCTCAATTTTTTTTTTCCTTTTGGCTTGTAATAGGAAGACTTTATTCTAGAGCAGCAGCTCTCCAACATTTTGGTCTTGGGACCTCTTTACATTCTTAAAAATGATGGAGGACCCCAAACAGCTTTGGTTTAAAACTGAGAAATTTTAAAATATTTATTTATTTGACTTTGCAGACCCCCTGAAAGGGTCTCAGGGACCCCCAAGGGTCCCCTGTCCACACTTTGAGAACTGCTCCTCTAAAGGATCTGAGCGCTGGAGTTTCTGCATCTGAGAAACTTGCTTGTAACGGGATTCTCTGTTGCTGACTTTTTTATCTAGGGGTCAATGGATCTACTCTTGACTAGGCCTCAAGGAGCACTTTTAAAAGAACACTAAGCCCCTCCTCAGAAGAAGCCCCCTGATCTGCTATTTGACAGGCTTGTCCCATGTGCAGTGAGAGGGGGAGCTAGCTGTCCCATTTTACCACTCATTCATGGTATTCATATTCTTTTTTCGTATAACTTGTATTCAAAACATGCTTGCCAAGCAGCTGATCGTAGCCTTGTTTCAGTGTAGATTTAGCAACTGAACTACAGCCTCCTGGAAGTGGTGGCTGCAGTGGGAAAGCCCAGCTCTTCCAGACCCACCTCCTCTTGCAGCCCATCAGTCAGCTGATCGGGGAGACTGTGGGTGAAGCAGACGAGCCTTGTTTGAAGTGCTGAACTCTGGCTCCCCAAAACAAAATGGTCCTGGAGGAGAGTGCCCAGAAACCCAACTTGGGGATGGGCATTCCCAGACCAGCCTGAAGCGTAGCCAGGAGGCTCCGCATGGGTAGCAAAATGCATGAGATAGCACAGGTTGAAACTGTTGCAGTTTGCTGTTAGCTTAAAGAGAAAAATACAATTTTTACAGCTAAGGATGACTTTAGGTGCCTCACATAAGTATTGGAGTCAAGATGAGGTTATGGCAAAAAACACTGGTTGTCAGGACTTCTTTGTCCTGTGCTTATATGCAAGTGGGGACATAGTCTAGGGTCAGACTATACAGCCCTGTCTTATTATCATGTTGACAGTTTCTTTTGACTTCAACTTTGTTTTTCTAACTTGTCAAACTGACAACATTAAGATTTCTTAGAATTCTGCAGTTTATAGTTCTATCTTTAAGAAAAACTAAAACATCTTATTGTAAATTCAACTAGTAAGTGTAATTATTTTCTGACTAAACTATACTTTTATATTTAATAAATTTGCCAAACATGAATTGTATGAATGAACCAACATAAACATATTACACTGTTTGTTATTAAAATAACAAAATGAACATAGATCAGGGAAGGGTGGTAAAAAGATGAATCTGGCATGTAGTTACATTTTTCCCCAGATTTCTGTTATTTTCCAACAAAAATAAAACATTTTTCTGTCACTTCAAAATTTTCATCTTTACCAGTGAGGATGAGGCCTTAACATTATTCAAGAGAAAATACATTTTGTCCAGTGAATTACCAGTTAAATAATAATGTAACCCACAATCCTTTGTGTGTTCACACATTCCACCAGATATATCCAGATATGTAAAGCTGGAAATATTGGGCCATGCTGAATGAGGTGGTTGAGGTCGTCCTTCTCCTATGCTTGAAATGCTTTTTTGGTGGATTGTGGCTAAACCTTGGATAGAAAGTCTCTATTTTAGACCTCAGCTCTGCACTTACCCAAGACACTCCCTCCTTTCCTCATCTGAGGATAATACTAGTTTGCTTTGTGGAGTTGTTGTAAGAATTACAAGTGTATGCAGGAAGTATTCTAAATGGCTACATAAATAATATGGCAGTACATCTGGTAGTAATAACATGACTACTATTCTTATTGATAAAGTCTTCTATGTTACAGGGTGGGTTGTAGCAAGAGAAGGGCATTCTTGTGATGGTTTGGCAATGGGTTACTGCTATACCAGTGTGGGCCTGCTACATGAAGATGGATGTGATTAGTTCACAGTTTATTATGTCTCTTTTTCTTTTCTAAGGCATGGAATGATCCTGATATCTGTGTTCGGTATGAGAAATCTGTTTACCCTCTGGGCTAACATTGCTTAACTTAGATTCTGAACTAGCTGCTGTGGGATCCTGGGAATATGAACTTCCATTTTTAAAATGAACTAAACACCATCCTGACTTGCTAGCTCGATCCATTGCAGAGGCATAAATTGTTCCACCTAAACATTCCAAAAAAGAGGATGTGGTTGTGGTTTATACTGAAATGGGGCAAGGCAATGGTAATTATGTAGTGCAGCTTCCATTTCTCCTGTGTATTAAAACTGCCATTCCCTTCTCTGTGCAAGTTTATGTCCCTTGCCTGCCTGCCTGCCTGTCTTTCACGAGTATGGTCCTGAATTTTCATAATCTACTCTTAATCCATGATTAGTCTGCCCACTCTTTCCACTTTGTGATCTTCAGCTACAATAAATTGCATAAATGGAAGGCATGCAAATTGACTGTCTTCTATAATATTTCTCACTGTTTGACTTGCTGCCATTTGAGAGGAAGCATTTCACCTCCTAAGGTATGCATGTATCTTGCACAGTAGAACAAAGCTTGTTTGCCTGAATTGAAGCCTGGAGTAGATGAAATTGTATTGTTGTCTGTTTGCCATTTATCCATTAGCCTCCATAGCTACACTTGCCTAACATAGTATTCAAAACCAGTAAAGTGTTGGAGTACTGCAGTTTTCCCTAATCTTTGCATGCTGGCTTAGAATTATGGTGGCCCAAGACATCTGGAGAGTACCAAATTGGGGAAGATTCTTCAACCAATAACAAAACCAGACTTAAAAAAACAACAACAACAGGAAAACCTGCAAAACCTTCCGAATTATTAGTTAACTCATTGTTAGAATCTTCTTACAGCAAAACCAGATACAAGAGGGGAGATTTTCCAATGTATGTAACGGTGTCTGCAGCCTGTAATGGTAGCACCAATGCAGGACATTGGAGTAGTAGTTCAGAGACCCATAAGCAGAAGGGCTCCCTCAAGGCAGCAAGGAGGACTTAATCATTTGGGGAGGGGTGTGGAAGAGGGGAGGATGAGGCAGCAAACACTTTGAGTCCAGAATTTAACATTTCCTAACTCTGTTACTGACAGTTCTCCTTTCCCATATCCAACTGGGCCACTGTGCTTGAGGTAAGGAGAGGATGAAGCCTTGTTGCCCAATAGTCTTCTGGATTAAAGTGGCATTGAACAGCTGTAAAAGTCAGGGTATGAATTGGGAGGACAGCAAAGGGTGAAAAAGGCTATATTCTTCCTTCCTCCCATTACTATAACCCTGGTCTGAACTTAAAGTCCTCCTGCAGCTGACTTTCTTTTTACGCTTATGTAGTTGATCCTAATCACAGATATCCCAAATCACATCCATTTTGGCCCAGATTTTCTGCAGAAAAACTTCACACTCTTCTTTTCTTTAACTGATGGTTGGCATCAGCCATTGAAGCGGTTGCCAAAGAACATATGCAGCTGTGAAGACATTACAGTAGCAAAGATTGTCCTAAATTTCCAAATCGCTATCTTTGCAAGGGAGAGCAGCATCAACCACACTCTTCAAAGACCTCTGCAAGGAATATGGAACCTCTGGCTTTGATTGAGTGGATACGATCCAAGAATACCCAGCTATCAGAGACCTTGCAGCAGCTGGTTTCTGATGGAGTCCAGGGGAAGGGTTATTACTGCTATCATATACTTCCTTGATACTGACAGAATAAAGATGAGCAATTTCCATTAGTTGGCCATTGAAATTACCTCTGGGGGCCTGTCATTCCCATGTGTTTCAAAGCCTGAAAGTCATGTTGTGAAGGCAACATTTTAAATAACAAGAGTCCAACCTCAGTTGCATGCTGAAAACATTCATCCATTATTATTTCTTTTGTGATTAATGGTGGTCTTGATACCTTGAGAATACTTACAATGTGGTGCTCTTTGGTTCCTCGCAACACTTGAATTGGCATAATTAGCATAAGAGCCATGCCTAGCAAAGGTTTGTGCTCCATTTTAGAAATGTTAGAGATAAACTCCTAGTTTCATAAGATGAAGACAAAATAATCCTAACACTGTGCTTCACTTCATTTTATTTTTTTTTGGTCTTAAATTGGCCTCTCCTTTTCCTTGTGCCATGGCATGAGCTATGATCTGTCGGAATGTGATATGGACACATTCCTAGTATCCAATTATTGAATCATGAGTAGCTCTGTTGGACTTCTCTGCAGCTTTTAATACTGCATGCTTGCTGGAATGAGGAGGGGTGGGGAGATTCTAAGAGATGGTGCTGTGGAGGTAGATAGTGTTGAACATCTTGGCTTTTGGCTTTATTGTGATCGCAGAGTGTCCACAGACAAGTACTGTGAAAGATGGCTTGGGGTTCACTGGACTATTCTGATTGACTATCACTTGCCTCCCCCTTTCCATCTAAATTTACAAAAGTTGTAGGTAGAAATAACCTGGATGAGACTATATTATTGTTTTGAGGAAAATAGGCAGGAGGTATGTCTGCTGCCTTGAGTTGACCAAATTAAAAAAAAGTGGGATAAAATAATAGCAACAACAACAATTGGCAAATTAACTCTTTATCTGATATACTGCTTGTATTCAGTAGAAAAGGGAGCGGGGCTCAGTCTGTCTTGGGTGGTATTGCATTCCCCTTACATTACAGGAAGCATATGACTCCGTCAGAATAATTTCAACAGCTGGCTATGACCTGTAAAGTCCTATGTGACTTGGGAGCCAACGACCTTAAAGATTCTGCTCCCCTATGCATATTAGTCTAGATTTTGTTGAAAGAGGTCCCTATCCTATGACATTTTTGATGATGCTTCCAATGTATAAAACTCCTTAATAGAAGGTGCTCCTTTGACTTCTTTTCTGATGACCTTTTATAAACAAGCAGAAACATGTTTGCTTAGATTAGGGTACAGTATTATCTCATTTCATTATGGGCACTTGAACTTGCTGCTCTTCAAGCTTACTCTTTGGGGGGTTTCTTTTGCCATCTGCCTTTTGTTCTTAAAACTGCATGTTGCATTTTATGAATATCTGCCTTCAGCACCATTTGTTGAAAAGGTGAGATATAACTTAACAGGTTAAAAATGCCTCAAAACTCTGGGTAGGAATGAACTCTCTACTTCTGTGTGTAACTGTTACCAATGATGCAGTCTCTTTAGTTTGACCAGAGTCAATGATTAAACAACTTGCAAGTCTTCATTATAATACAAAAGTATTATTTGTTACCTGCGACACTGGCATAAAAATTGCTGCAATAGAATCTACATATGTGGATTTTGACCTCTAGCCACCCAGTTGTGAAACCACTGTGCTGTGTACAGACTGATAAAGATCACAGAGATCTTTGGAATCTGAGTATTTCTTACAGCTGGCTCTTTGTCTCTGGCTTCTCCGTTATTATCCAGACTGGAGCTTTGTATGTGTGTGCGTCTGTGCACGTGCTTGCATGCATTTTTTTCTTCTTCTGAATTTATGGAACGTAGCTAGTCTGATAGTATCTTAGCTCATTTGTTCTGAGCAAGAAACCTTTCGAGCTATTGTGATTTGGTAGTTTCCCTTACAGAAGAGAGGTCTTAACAATCTCTTATGTACAGTGTCTTCTAGTTTTAATGTACTGTGAATGTTGGAGACCTTACTTTTGGGAATTCTGCCAGGATTCTTAAGGATACACAGAACTTTGGGAGATGATGTGCTCTGACTATAAGTCACTGGAGAAGATTAATTCCCTCTTGCTCCCACTTTCGCATCTTGAAGAGGACAAGATTGCTTTGAAACAATTTCACAGAACAGCTGCCAGGCCCAAGTGTTTTGCTTTACGCTAGGCTTAAAAACAATTCCCTCTCCCCAGCTTGCATTTGTTGTAGGGAGCAGAGTACTGTATGCTTACGCTCTGTGATCAAGAGATTAGGACAAGCAAGGAACTGTGTGTGTGTGTGTGTGTGTATGCGCGCGCAGGGCTTTAAAAATAACCCAGAACTATGTAGGTGTCTTGTATGGACAAGTTTGCAAGATGGAAAATAATTGTTAACCGTCATGGTCTGTCTCTGCAAGGCACCTGGGAAACTTGCAGTCTGGATTGGAGATCTTTAAGCTCCCTTCCTTCAGGGACCCCTTTTCATACTGACTTGTCTGAGGAGGATATCAGAGAACATTTTCTCTTCAGTCTGGTTGTCAGTCAGAGCTCTTCGATTCTGTTATCACCCCAAATAAACCAAGTATACCTCGGACGGACACAAAGCTTTTCTACAGTTATGAAGTGCAAAGAAAGTGATACTTTCTAGAAAATCCTCTGTCGTCACAGATGTTGGTAGAGAACATTTCAGGAACATAATTGGAAACTACTATTCTGAAGCAATACTTTAGAACCCCCCACAGAGCATCTACAGGTCAGGGTTGGCTATATGGAACTAGATAGGCCAGTGGTGTGACTTCGTATGAGGCAGCTTCCTGCGCTGTCAGGAAAAATTAGGCATTGTAGAACAAAGTTATCTACAGGCAGTCTCCGAGTTAAGAACGTCCGACTTATGGACAACTCAAACTTACGAATGGGCTGCCTATTACTAAAAATGGCAGACAGTGTTCTGCTTCATTGAGCCAACGAACCACTGAAGCCGTGCAATATTTTCATGAACCTCTGAAGCTGCATGTTTTTAATATACGGTCTGTTTTCAGCAGTTTTCAGCAGTTCATGAAAACATTGCACAGCTTCAGCGGTCTGTCAGCTCAAGGAAGGAGAACACTGTCCGCCATTTTTAGTAATAGGCAGCCCGTTCATAAGTGGGGGTTCTATGTTACATGCAAATTTGAGTTAAAGACAAACGTAGGAATGAAACTCTTTCTTAAACTGGGGACTGCCTGTATTCTCTTTAGCTTATGTTATGACAAGGTACTCTGTCTAGGACATTTTTCACCCAAAGTTCAAGAGGAAAACTGATTCCAGACAATTTATTGTTGGATTGCCTTGACTTACTCACATTTTACCAAAAAAAAAAAAAATTCACATGACATTACCCATTTGGAATCCTCTCATATTTTCCCTAAACATCAGGGAACGTCTTACCATAGAATGCGCAACTTTTCTGAAAAATGCTGAAGAATAATATACAGTGTAATAAGCCATTTGTGTAGATGGCCGTGGTGTTACTTCTGTGTTTTTAAGAGGCACAGCTTTGGTGTAGGCAGTTATCTAGTGTGACTTATCACATATTTGTGGGAAGTTATCATTTCATAATTTTAGAATGTCATTCATTTCAGTTTTATAACTTCTTAGGTGGTATTAAAAAGTTACTTGGTTATTTTTAAAAAAATCAAAATAGTGAAATGCCACTTACATAAAAGTTCATCATAGTACTAATGAAAACTTATTAAAAGTGTATGATAATACTAATAAACTAATATATTTCTTTTAATGAAATATATACATTTTAAAACAAGGAGAAAGGGAAAAAAACCTTTCTAGTCGCTGTCATTTTAGTAAAGTGGTTAATGGTGAAAGAAAAGCAAGAGTGTTTTATGGCAGGGGTCCCCAACCCCCAGGCTGCGGCCTGTTAGGAACCGGGCCGCGGGCGAGCGAGCGAAGCTTCATCTGTATTTGCAGCCACTCCCCATTGCTCACATTACCGCCTGAGCTCTGCCTCCTGTTAGATCAGTGGCGGCATTAGATTCTCATAGGCGCGTGAACCCTACTGTGAACTGCGCATGCGAGGGATCTAGGTTGCGCGGTCCTTATGAGAATCTAATGCCTGATGATCTGAGGTGGAGCTGAGGCGGTGATGTTAGCGCTGGGGAGCGGCTGCAAATACAGATTATCATTAGCAGAGAGGTTTGACTGCCCAGAGACCATAATGAATCAATTGCTTGCAGACTCATATCAAAACCCTATCATGTAATGTGCTCAGATCATCCCGAAACCATCTCCCCCGTCCCCGGTCCGTGGAAAAATTGTCTTCCACAAAACCGGTCCCTGGTGCCAAAAAGATTGGGGACCGCTGTTTTATGGGACATAATGGCAAAACTAACTTGCAGGTATGAATCACTTGCAACACTAGGCGGGAGGCAGGGATTTCACTGTTTCAAGGCTGCAGGGTTCATTATCCAGAACTTGATGATGAAAATGTTGGCAGATTTTTTATCCAGTTTTGTGTTACTGCTGTTAGTGGCTTTTCCTTTTCCTTTTCCTTCCCCTTCCCCTTCCCTTTCCCCTTCCCACAAGCCAAGGCTGTACTTGAGACTTTTCTTTAGCTGTGTGAAATATCAAAGTTCAGCCAACAAAATAGTTTGCTTTGTTTGATCAGGGACTTACTTCCCAGTCCTCTTTTAGACCACTGGCATAACACACAGCTCTCCTGAGCTCAAACCACCTCAAAGAGTAACCTGTAAAAAAAAGGGACTCCGCCTATCAGCCCAACATTTATGAGTTCTGAACTTGCAGCAAATGGTGAGTGGGGGAGGCCTTAGCTACATTTCCTTGGTGCTGCCCAAGTGGCAGGAAAAATTCTGAACCATCATGTGAAATAACATAGACCTGATATGGCCTTTTGTCACTTGGGCAGAAGTTAAATGACTCTTCTGTTCAGTACAAGGCAGGTAAATGTCCATTCTGTTAAAAGTCAGAATCAAGTTGGCAGTCCTTTCTTCCAACATATCAGCATGGCTTTCTCCATACATGCTTGCATAGTAACAGCTTCCTGGCTAACCTTAAAAGAATGCATAGTAATCAGATAAAGATAAGACACCAGGGACTAAATGCTGCTATGTACACTGATCAACTTCTGTGTTTGAGCAAGAGGGAGGGGGACTGATTTTCATGCTTACTAATTGGAAAGGAGAGAACATAGCTGACTTGAAACACATAATTCTGTTTCAGAAGGCCAACATCTTAATAGCTCTGCCGTGTGTAGCTGTTTCCAACACTGCAGTACTTGAAATAAAAAAACTAAGAGCATTTAAAAGTCTGGGTCTAGTCTCTTGAAAGCTCCATCCAATCCCATTTCTTTTTCTAATGAGTCTTGTTGGTCAACATCAGTAACTTCTATTTAAACTTTTTTCATAACCTGCTGAATTGTGCTCAGTATCAAATCCTGGCTCCTTGGTTTAAATGGTAGCCTGTATGAGAAGACTGACTGGAAAAAATTGCTTAGGAGAGTTCCCTGTAAAGGAGCTGAAATATCTACTAACATTCCATCACTGCAATGGGAGGAACTTTCCCTATCCCCGAAGCCTTTTAAAAGTGACATCCTTTTGCCACTTCTTCCCTCACCCGCACTTCTGCATTATTTCAGTAGCAATTTCTGGGGCTCACTCTTTCTTGCAATCATTCTCTAAAGCAGAGTAAACAAAGCCTTAAATACTATAGCCTGCAGAGTCCCTCTATAAATTACACTATAGAGGCAAGTCTGATACAATAAAGAATAAAATTATTAAATATACACTGAGTCATTCTAATTATCCTGAAGGCACAGCTGTTCGGGTAGTGTTGTCATTGCCCTGCCTTATTCCCCAATATTAAATATGAGACATGCAGTCTACTAGGGCTAACATCTTAAGTGAGAGGCATTTAATCATTTTCTGACGCTCTTAAGTAAAGTCTGCTGGTGTGCTTTTGAAATACAAGGATACATTATTATTTGTGCTCCGATTGTGTCATGTAAGAATCTGGTGTCCTTGAAATGTCATCTAACTTCACCTACCTGACTTAATTGCAAAACAAAGAAAGTATTGCAGCATAGATGGCCTGGCTGAAGGCATTGTGAAAAGCATTGGTGTAATTGGGGCAGTGGCCGGATAGGCTGGATGGTGTAGCGAGTACTGTGGTTAGGCATACTGTGGATGACACTAACGTGCCCTCTCGTGGTCAAACTGGAATGACATTTGCTCAGAAGAAAACCTCTGTGGCCAAATTTAATTTGGTTAATTTTTCATTTTCTTCCTAGGCCCAGCTTGCCTACCTATGCAGTCAAGCTGACTTCTAGGCCGGCTCCCTCTGCCTCTTATTGGGCAATAATAAGGCAGGTTGAAGGGCACTTGCCTGCTCTCCTGTATTCTGCCAGGACTGGGAGGGAAGGTCATAATGGCTTTCCTTGCTGCCGTACAGTCCAACCACGAGAGATGCTGCTGGAGAATTAGCTATCAGAGCATAATCTTTCAGGAGTGCTCTTGATTTTAGAATGGCTCAGGTAGCAGTGTTAGTAATGAGTAGAGGTGTGCGCTATTCGGATCCAAAGCAGGCAAAGGTGCTTTGGGTGCAGTGTGGACATCGTCCTCACTCACTGTACCTGGCAGCAGCCCCCTAAAGGAATCGTACCTTTTTCTGGGCTCATACAGTAGACTTGTAGGCTTAGGAAAATAGGAATTTGAGTTCACAGTGCCCGGTCATCACCTCTTAAATGCTGATTAGTATTTTCCTGAGGTGTGGAGTCCTTGGGGTTCTCTGAGCTTGGTTCTTTTCTTGCAAACGTTTCATTACCCGGCTAGGTAACATCTTCAGTGCTCACATATTCACCTCTGTTGATTTTCCTGAGGCCCTGTGGGCCATTCTGGAAGAAGCGCAGGTCCTTTAAGGAGCTACCAGCAGTTACAGCAAAGGTGCCCACATCAAATCCAAAGCATCTTGACCTGCTTTGGATCCAAATACTGCTGATCTCTAGTGATGAGATGATGGCGCCTGAGGCTTACCAGGAGTGAATCTTTTCTAATCCTGATCGCACAGGTCTCCATTAGAGAGTTAGTACAGCTCCTCTCTGTGGCATTGTAGCTTGGTCTGATAAGAGATTGGTTACCTGGCCCCTTACTTTCTCCTCTGTTTGCAGGAGTTATGAAGACATGCTTGTGGATGACATGGCTAGAGACCAGTATTACTGGTCTCCAATGGCACAACATGACAGAGGCAGCCTAGCCAGTCTGGACAGCCTGCGAAAAGGAGGCCCACCTCCAGCCAATTGGCGCCAGCCTGAGCTCCCCGAGGTGATAGCCATGCTGGGGTTCCGTTTGGATGCAGTCAAGTCTAACGCTGCAGCCTACCTGCAACACTTGTGCTACCGAAATGACAAGGTGAAAACGGAGGTGCGCAAGCTAAAGGGCATTCCTGTACTCGTGGGGCTGCTGGATCACCCCAAGAAAGAGGTGCACTATGGGGCATGTGGGGCCCTCAAGAACATCTCCTATGGCAGGGACCAGGACAACAAGATCGCTATCAAGAATTGTGATGGTGTCCCTGCTCTGGTGCGGCTGCTGCGAAAGGCACGTGATAGGGACCTCACTGAAGTCATTACAGGTAACTATTGCTAGCAGTCCCCAAAGAGAATGACTGGAGATGGAAGGGCCATTTTGGTGCATCTTTATATTTTTGAGTAACATTATATTCTCCACCACAGGGACACTCTGGAACCTATCCTCTCATGACTCAATAAAGATGGCCATTGTTGATAACGCCTTACATGCCCTCACAGATGAGGTTATCATCCCACGCTCTGGATGGGAAAGAGAGCCCAGCGAAGACTCCAAGCCCCACCACATAGAGTGGGAATCAGTGCTCACCAACACCATTGGCTGCCTTAGGTGAGCTGGATCTGTGCTGCTACTACGACGACTTGATAGTTCTCATCCTGGCTTTGAAGAGCAGCATCCAAACTTCAAAAAAAATCAACCAAGGATGTTGGAATTTGGGGACTTGCCTGCTTCTTGATGAAAGGCCATTTGGTGCCAGGTGTTGTTTCCTAGAATAGTATGCTTAGGAAAGAGATACAGTACTGGCCAAGAAAGAGGACCTTCAGTGACGTGGTACCTCCTGACATGCCTAATATGAGTAACCTTGGGTTGGCTTTATAGCTCTGGACAGTAAATCATGGTGGCTGTCCATATAATCCAAACTGGGAATAAGATATGGGCTATGAAAATGAGCAGAATGGAGCTGCTAATAGCTTCAGTGGAGTTTTTCTTTAAAAATTGGCAAAAGTAACATTCAAACAGATGGCATGGGTCTGAACTTTGTTCAGTCATGACTAGAAAGGCAGCATTGGGTGAAATCTCAGGATCTGATAGAGGGTATGTTAAAGATTGCAGAAGAGTGAAGAATCCTTCTGTCACTGAGTTTAGAAGTTCACACTAGGGCCTTGAAATTCTCCTCCCAAACTTCCACATGGATTAGATTTGCAGATTGTGGAAAGCTTCAGTGTGATGTGTTTGGCTTCCTGCATAGTGTGAACCTAGGCATTATGACTTATAAACCAGAGTTTAATGCTTGGCATGCTGTGTGAAATCAAGCACAGCAGGGTTGGACAAGTGATGCTGTAATGTGTTACGTGAACCTAACCACAGTGTGAGAGTAGGTGGGGTTAAATTGGCTTAAAGCTGACATGTTTTAAAAGACATAACCTGCTGATACCACCATCCTTCTAAATGTTTTTCTTGTTTTATAGGAATGTCAGCTCGGAGAGGAGTGAAGCCCGTCGAAAGCTGCGGGAGTGTGATGGGGTAGTGGATGCACTTTTACACATTGTCCAAGGAGAAATTGGCCAGAAAGATTTAGACAGCAAGGTAAAGAGGAGGGGGGAAAGCACACAAGCTTCCCTCTGCAGCTTGTTCTTGGAGTTGAATGGAGCATATGCATTTGGGCTTTTCTTCCACCTCACGTTCTGAGCTGTACTTGGATTACCTTTTCTGAGCAAACAAAAAGTCATATATAGCTAGAGATCTGAAGTTTCATCTTATGGGGATTGAAGAAGAATATTTAAACTTCATCTTTGATTGGGTGATTAGAAACAGGAGTTAGAGCATCGTTTCCCCTCAACATGCGTATATTTTCTTTCTTCCCATTTTCTGTCCCAGATCCATTATGTGCAAAGTGGGGTATAATACCTCTTCCTCCTGCCACTTCCTAGGACTCCTCAGGGATGTGCAGCTTAATAAGACTGTCCTCCATTGGTGGCAGTGAGTTATTATACAGCAGGCAACCAAGGTAGTGATAGTTTGGGTATTAGTATTCTAATGTCAGAGTACAATATCTGTATGGCTTGTGATCAGGAACTATAGAGGTTGTTGTAACCCCCCTGAGAAAACTGTTTTGAAGGGTGGCATTAAAAACATTAAAATAACAATAACATAATCTAAAATTTTTGAAGGAATTCCTGTTCTAGGGAATCTGACTATGCCATCCTTAATCTTCAGATTAATCAAGAGTGAAAATGGCAGAGAAGGACTAAATGAGACTGGTTCTTCTTGTTAGGACATTCTTCCCGATGACAGAAGTTGCTACCTCTCTCCTTCTGTGTATGTGTTTCCTCTTACTCGGTGCCCAGATCTCTACCTTTGACAGTAGTCTTTTAAGCAGGGAATGTATAAACACTCCTACAACATTCAGTAACCCAGTTTTGTATCTCTTCATAAGAGTTTTATCTCAGCTTCCTGCCCAGAGGACACTCAACCTAATTAACAGTTTTAAAAAAATTAAAATCCAATAAGCAGTTAAAATCACTATTAAATAATTAAGACTGAAGATGCCTGGCTAAAGAGGAAAGTTTGGGTTTCTATCCTAAGCAAAAAGTGGGATATGGAGCTTAACTTCCAAGGGAGCAACATAGGAGAAGATTGTCTGCTATGTGGCCGATAGACAGACCCTGGAAACTGAGGACTTCTTTAAGAGGGTCTCTCCTGGTCATCTTCAAGCCCAGAGAGGCTGACACTGTGATAAGCAGTCCCCCAAATAGCCAGGCCCTAAGCCTTTTAGGGTTTAAAGGCCAGTACAGGCCTGTATGTCCATTTTCCTGGTCTGCATGGATATCTTTTCCCTTCAGTTGTAATACCTACTGCGGCTTATCATCCTTGTCCCTGTTAAGGAGAAAATGTCTGCAGGAGTCCCTGAGCTGAGGTTCAGAACCCTTCTGGTCTTCTGCTCTATCTTCCTGCTCTTTTTTGTATCCATGCCATGAAGCATTTGAGCTTCTGTTCTTCCTTGTCTTACCTGAGGAATTGTCTTCCCCAGCTTGTGGAAAACTGTGTCTGCCTACTGAGGAACCTGTCCTATCAGGTGCATCGTGAAATCCCACATGCTGAGCGTTATCAGGAAGCCCCAGTCAGTGCTGCCAACAACACTGGCCCCCATGCAGCCAGTTGCTTTGGTGCCAAAAAAGGCAAAGGTATGTAACTTTTGAGTAGCTGCTCCTGTCCTATGTAGCTGGAGAGAAGAAGGGGTAGAACTAAGGAGGGAGAGGATGTTGGCTTTTAAATGCTTCTAATCCTCCTTGGCTTCATAAGACAAGCTGTTGCTTTCCATAGAAGTATCTTGGAGTCACTTTCTGGCTGTCCTGCTCTTTATCTCACGAGGCCTAAAGACTGTGACAGTAGCATTTTTGTTTGGTGCTTCAATTCAGGTGATGGATGGTTCTTCAATTAATTTGTGGCCTATTTCCCCTTCTCTTTGCTTTATTTTTTTCCCAAATGGCTGTGATCCTGCTGGCATCTCTTCTCTCTTGCCTCCCTTCTTCCCTGTCCTTCTCTGCACCAAAAGATGAGTGGTTCGCTAGAGGTGAGTTGGGCTTTTTGATATTTTGGCATGCCTGTTTTTGTGACACCTGTGATATCAGAAACTGCTTCCAGTTTTTCCTCCTGCTCTCATCAGTGTGATTGAACCCAATCAGAAGCATAAGCAAGGACGTTGAATGTTGTGAGGCCCTCTTTCTATTCTTCTGCTTGCACTGCATTTGGGGAGAGCCATCAGATCACCAAAAAGAAATGGGATAATGATGAATCTAGCGAAGACTAGCATGAGAGCTACTTCCCCACTAAGACATTTACATTAGGATTACAGAAAACATGCTTGGAAATAAACATTCATATACAATAGCAGAGTGTACCTGGCTGCTGTGTTCTGAATGTATTCTCAGGTTGTCTACAGATAATCTGTGAAATGTCCTTTGTAGGAGAGAACAGTGCCCATGAAAACTACTAAATAACCATTTTGTAATCTTGCCTGATTTCTGTGGATTAAGTTTTATTACTTAACTTTTTCTCCATGGTATCTTCATACAAGTGTTTCTGCCATTCCAGTCTTTGTAACATTCCCCTTCCTTAAAAATAAACCTAAAGTTAGGTTAGACAAATGCAGATTTTGAACAAATTTTAGGCTAATTGGAGGAGTGCCATCTCTGCATCATTCTGGTCAACTTTATTTTACAGGTAGTCCTTGACTTACGACCATTCATTTAGCAATCGTTCAAAGTTACGACAGTGCTGTAAAGAGTGGCTTACTACTGGTCCTCACACTTATGATCATTGCAGCATCCCTGTGATCACATGATCGCTTTTCAGGTGCTTGGGAACCAGCATGTATTTATGACAGTTGCAGCATCCTGGGGTCACATGATCACCATTTGCAACCTTTCTAGCCAGCTTCCGACAAGCAAAGTCAATGGATAAGTCGGCAGGATAGGTCGCAAATGGCAATCACATGTCTCATTTAACAACTGCGGCAAAAAGGTTGTAAAAATTGGGTGCAAAAATGATGCCTCACTTAAGAACCGCGCTGCTTAACAATGAATTTTCCAATCCCTATTTTGGTCATAAACTGAGGACTATCTATAGATGCTTTTGGATAAATGCAGTAACTTGGCATGCTACCATGTTTTGAACCCAAATAAATAGCAGGAGAAAGCAGAGAACTCATCCTCTGAATTTGAGTGTGATAGCATCCAGTCCTTAAAGCAGGGGTACATTGATTCTAATTTTGACTATAAGTTAATATGAAAGAAGCAAATAATGATTGAATTTGCACATCATGCTACGCTATAATTTGCTCAATAAGCCACAGATGGCCATTGTAAATCAAGCTATAGACCATGGTTTACAAATCATTGGCTGGCTTCATGCATCATACTAAGAAGCAGAGGGCTTTAATACTAAGTGCCTCCAGATACATGGATTTCAGCTTCCAGAGTTTCCCAGCCAGTGTGGTCATTGGTGAGACCTCTGAAAGTTGGAAGTCCACATACCTGGAGGCTCTGATTTTACCCAACATGTTAAGTCTATACCTGCTAGTTTTAAGGGCACACTTGATCTTGAAAGTTTAAATGGAAAGGATCACATTCAGATCAAATGCTTGGTATGTATGGAGTTCCAAATGCACTCTTGGCATCTCCAGTTAAATGCTGTGTGATCAAAATGCTAGGAGAGACTTTTTGGTCTGTAATATTTGGGAGAGTTACTGACAGTTGTAATAGATGGTACAGAGATAGATGATTCATTAGCCTGGTTCCTGTGAAGGCAGATCTTTTTTGTGTAACCTAATTACAGTTCAGTGGGTGTGAGTCTCTCCCTTATTTGTGCATCTTTCCTTAAGCAAAAGAAACCAAAGTCTGGAACTATATTTCCTGGGTCTGGCTGTAGGCAATGATAGTGGGGACTGTATTCTAGGATTTCTTTTTGCTATGTTTGTTCTTTTTCTTTTCAAGGTAAAAAACAGACAGAGGATCCTTCTACTGATACAGTTGACTTCCCCAAAAGAGTAACCCCTGCAAAAGGTATGGCTTCTCTGGCTGTTGGAAGAACAGTAGCTCAATGGAAGCAAACATGCTTTGTTTGCACAAGGTCTCGAATTTGATCCTTCCTAAGATAAAGCAGTACATGATGATAAAAGCTCTTTGTCCAAGATCTGGTGAGCCATTGCCAGTCAGAAAAGACAGGGTTAGATCAGCCTTGTCCAACCTAGTACCTTCAAAATGCATGCCACAGCATTTAAAGCAGTGTTATCTGATAATTCTTTTAATTCAAGTCTCAGCACATTTGGAAGGCTTCAGGTGGTAGAGGATTGAATTTGATGGGCAGCTATATTGCGATGTAAGACAGCTTCCTGTATTTCTAGCATATTTTTTTTTCTTCAACTTCCTCCTTTCTTTGGAAGAGATAACTCATTCTTCTTTAGCTACATCTCCTATATGGTTTTTGTTGCGTGCATTTGTTCTTACATGTTCGGCTTCAGAAAGGTGATGAGTCATGTACTGTTGAGAAATGTTTTATTGGAGGTTTGGGTGAAAATACATTTTCCCCTCAACCTTAATAAACAATCCCAAATCTAACAAAGGTGTGGCTGATAGGTGTGGCAAGAAATCACCCAGTAACAGGCTAACTAAAACAATTGAAAAGTCAATGGCCATACTTCTGTGACCATTGCTACATCTGGGCATAAAACAGAGCACATATATTCTTGGTCACTGGAGATGGAACTAATAGGAGAGGGTTAACTCCACTTCTTCAGGTTAGAAGACAAGGCTTAAAGCATCTTCCCGTCTCATGAGGAAACTGCTTCCCTTTAGTTTTAATGCTCTGACTTTTAGAGGAACAGTGGGTTTCCATCTGCTCCATCTTGGGAGCTAAGAATATTAAAGAAGAAAGAATAGATGAAAACCAGTTGTCCCAGTACTCCCTCTACTGTCCAAAAGCACTTCCTGCAATCACCTGCCAGCGAGAGGTTGCAGCTGAGAGGACTGCATGACTTCCAACGGTGTTGGAATGCAGAAGAGGCAAGTTGCAGTGTCAGTTTGAGCTGCCCCAAATGCAGCAGAGCTGAATGAAGGTTGTACACAAACCTCCTTGTCCACCTTGATGGACTAGGCATCAGCTGGCACCAGCCGTGCAGCAGTCTGAAGACACACATTCATGCGTGTGTATCATTGTGAAGGAGCACTAGGGGAGAGTCTGATTGGAAGGCTGAGGCTGATTTGAAGCTATTGCCAGCAGAAAGTGCAGGAAAGATGGCTAAGATGGAATAACAAAGTTGATGATCCCAGGGCTAGGATCTCACTTTCAGAGTTTCCATCTCAGACACCCAAAGCTACAGAGAAGATCAAGGAATAAGGCATAAGCTATGCTTAAGGTTTGTTCCTCAAGGTGTTCAATTATGGAAGGGGTAAAATTTCCAGCAGTTTGTACCTCCCCGCCAGAGACTGTCAATACTGACTGTTTTTTCAGTGATGCTTAATGCATCAGCAAAGGCCCATGACTTGGAGGTGGGCCAACAATGTCAATGTCTCTGCAGGATACATAGAAATCAGGGACTTCTCTACTGTCCACAGATCTTCAGGCCCCATTCCCAGTCTCCCTCACCAGAATAGCCAAGAGGAGTGGTTGGTACTCAAGGCATCTCCAGTAGTAGCAGACAAGTTGTATATCCTACCTAAGGGAACTATAAAACAGCCAGTATCTCTATCTATCAAAATCAATGATTCTGAAAGAAGAGGCACTTATAAGTTTCAAGGAGGAAAGAGCAAGAGAGGGCTGCAGCCATCATCACCAGATCTTTGGGGTATAGGCTAGTACTAGTTATCTCCTTCCAGAAGTGTTGGTAGAAGCCTATCTCCTAGTAGGCCAGAACACAGAATTTATGCAGACATCTCTAAGGACTGCCTGTGGTTTGCAACCAGATGTATAAGAAGTGATGGCACAGCAGGCATTGGGAGACCAACTGCCAATTAAAAGACAGCCTCACAGCAAAGCCTTGGGCAGGCAGATCAGATAAGAAACCTTTGTGTACAGCCCCAAGGAAGAAGGAAAGCAGATGCAAGAGAAGCCCTGCATCATATTTTTATACCAAAGACTAAACCCCCATCTTTCATGCTGGAAACAGGCAAGGAAGCATGTGGGGATGCCCCTCTCTGGGGCTCCCAACCTCAACAGTCAAAGTACCCATGAAATAGCTATGCAGTTCAGGTAAAAACCAAGGAAAACACCCCTCTTTCTTTACCTCTTATTTGGACATACGACTGCAGAAATTCTGGCATACCTGCTAAAATAAATGAATGCTGGAAAGTTGGCCTGGTAGGGATATGCACTAGAATTTACTAGAATGAGCTAGAAGTCACAAGAAAGGTAAAATACGGTTTCTGACATCTGTTCCCTCCAATAATGAAGAGAAATATCTCAGGATGAAGGAGCCAGTAACAGGACATGGGCATGATGATTGTGTACCTCAGAAGAGGTCTTGTACCATTTTTTATTCAGTCTTTTCTCTGGTACCAAAGAAAATTGGAGATTGGACAGCTATCTCAAACCTTGGCCTCAGGATTAATTCAGGCAAAAATTGAGGATTGAGATAACAACAGACACCATCTTAGTGGACAACTTTCTAGGTTTGGTGGATTTGTCAGAGGCTTAGTTAAACATCACAGGCAGAGCCCCTGTTTGGAAGTTCATCACGTTTGCACCCAGAAGCAATCTGCTTCCATTCAGAGTATTTTCTTTTGGTCTACCATCAGCACACATGTATTCTTCAATGTGAGGGCAGCTGTTCTGGACTATTTAAGAACACAGAGGCTCCATGTTAATGTCTGCCTAGATAATCTCTGGGTTAAAGAGCCCCCCGCAGGAAGAATTATGAACTATCTCATTCTAACTCTTAGATGTCTTCAGAACCAGCCTTTGTGGTAAATCTAGCCAGTAGCATGCTGGCATTAGTGAAGTGGGGGGGTTTTCCCCCTGGAATCACCATCAAAACAGAAGAAAGGAAGCTGTCCCTGTCTTAGGATCATTCTCAGCTTAACAGGGTGAGAAGATCATTTCCAAGACAAGTTAAATTATGGAACAAGGTCCCATCATGAGTCAATATTGCCAATCAACAAATAAAAGCTCAGTAAGATGGTGATACCCTTCTGTCAGTCTGTGACAATGAACAAGCAACAAGTAAAATGCTTGTTCTCCCAATTGCAAGACGACACAGTAGCTGGGATTGATGCCCTACCAGCTTCTTGGCCAAAAGGAAAGCTATCCGTGCTTCCACATTTGCAATACTATCTGAAGTGGCACATAAGGATGCTGCTGAAGAAAGGGGTGATTTTAATCATCCCGTTACAGATCAGAAGGCTGCCTTAGTGGAGATGAGAGAAGAACACTGGCAGCACCTCCCGAAACATCCAGGTTTCCTTTCTCAAGGTCCAGTAATACATCCAGACCCAGAATAGCTATTACTGTGCACTTGGAAATTGGATGGATTAATCCATGAATATGATTCTTCAAGGTTCAGCAGTAACCATCATGGCCCCAGGTTTGTAGCTGACTTGGCACATCTTTGGCAGTGGTGGAAAAGACAGAAACATTTGGCACCAGCAACAGGGATCCCTGAACTATTGGGATTCATATAGTTTGGATTAGAGAGGGATCTTGCAGTGATCAGGTTGTATAGACAGACTCTTCATTGGGATCCATTCTCTGAAACAAGCAACACAATTTTCAAGCCACCCTCGTGTGTGCTGAAGGGGTGCACTCCTCTCACCCCAGTGATCCACTGTTTCCCAACATGGGACTTGTCATTGGTATTCAAGGTCTTAATGAACTCCCTCCCTTAAGTCAATAGGCAGATTCTTGCCAGTATTCTTAACTGAAACCGCTAACTGGCTTGGATGATTGAGGAGATGAGAGATCTCAGGGTGGGAACTGTAAATGCTCTACCAGTACAAGATAGTTCTAGGCTAGATTCTATTTCACGCTCTAAGTCAGTTTCTAAATGCTGTCAAGTACAAGAAACTCTGTTTCCAAATGTCTGCCCAGATCCAGCCAACCCCAGAGAATGTATCTGGCTCAGGGATCTAGTTAGAGGGGCAAAGGGCCATTACTTTGTCTCCTACAAACAGAATATCAGGGAGGAGAGTTTCTCACTTCAGAATTAAAAGATGAGGGACTGCATTGCCCTGGCATTCGCAGCCAGCTAGAGGGTGTCGCTTCCTGCTTCACAGCGTTCTTTGTAATGAGGTGACTTATGTTGGCAGCCTTAATGATAGGAGTACCATGAATAGACATGTGTAGTGTGACTTTGGAGCAGAGCCACCTACCTTTATAAAACATTATAAAATAGATAGGTTTGTCTTTCCAGACATGGACTTTCGCCCACTCTGTCACATAAAATACTCTGAATTGGTATACTGGCCCACCCCAGGAATACTGCTGTACAGTAGTATATTCCTTTATCAGATCCATCTCAAGGGACTGAGAATAATAGTAGACTTACTGTACAGTACTTGCCTGGTCATTAGAAGACAGACCCAACAGTCCCACCTTATTTAGGAGGGGAAGTAGACTGAAAGCATTCAAGTGGTCCAGAGTTTCAAATTGAATTACTTTACTGCACTGTGATAAGAATCATAGATTGTTTTTTCATGGCCACATAACTTAACAGGTTTGTTATTATAGTGGTATGTATAATATGTATAATAAAGAAGGAGTTGAACCACACTCACCTGAAGTCAGTCCATGCCGTATAACTACAGGGAGGGAGGTTTTTTTCCATGAGACAGAAAGAAAGCTTAAGTTCTGACTTTGAGCTCAGAGAGATGGAGCTCACTTTTTGGTAACAGAAATGATCTCATGATAAATCCAGCTGCTGATTTGAATGTATTTCAACATGAATTGCAGAGCAAAATGGAAAATTGGATGGGGACAACTTGTGGCCTGCTGCAGTTGGAGACAGAAAGTGTTCTTCTGTGTGCAGCACAAATTGGAGAGCCTGAGGAGTGGTTCAATCTTGGCTTTTCCAGAGCAATGTGTAAACGTGGTGGGGAAATGGTTGTAGTAGTTTCAGGTTCTCTTTCGGAGAGTGGAAGTGGATAAGGGACTAAAAAGCGTCCTCCTGAATTGGGTCCCTCTGGTCCAAGAGTCCTCCTTTTTCTGTGTGCTTATTTATTTAAAATAATTCCCCGCTGCCTCTCACCAGAGCTCCCCAAATGATTTACAAGAGCCAAGTCAAGTATGAGTAAGCAGCCCATGAAAAGTTGCAGAAACAAATTAAATGGTCAGGAAGAAGAAAACCTTTTTTCCCAACTTTGAAAGAGCAAGTATTGACACCAGGCAGTACTCCTAGGAAGGCTGGTTGGGAAATGCCATGATTGAGAAGGTTCTCTTTATGGATGTCTCCATGGAAGACATAGGAGGGCATAAAGGTTGACCGGCTTTATGGGTAATTGGTTCTTTTTTCTCTGCTAGGCTATGAACTCCTATTCCAGCCAGAAATTGTCCGCATTTATATTTCATTGTTAAAGGAGAGCAGTGCCCCAGCTATCTTAGAAGCCTCAGCAGGAGCCATCCAGAATCTGTGTGCTGGCCGCTGGACGGTGAGTAGCTACAAAAAGAGAAGCAGTGCTGTAAGTTAAATCCTTTCCCCTTAAAATTAGTAACTCCAACAAAATAATTGCCATTAAGATAGCAGAAGGAGGGCCTTGTTGGCTGGGTTCACAAATCTTTAAGTCAAGAAGTTCTTAACTATAGTTATTGAACAAGCCACTGTGGCCTTCCTTGCATAAAGACCTAAGCCCTAAATCACATCAAGCCAGAAACAGACAAGCAACTGTAGAGATTAATGAGGACCAGGCCTCAAGCTTGCAGACTTCCAAAATAACCAAGGTTTGTTTGCCAGCTTCCTATGGTGAAGCTGCTTTTGCAACACAACTGTATGGATTGGTTAGAGATTTAGATAGGGCACAAAACTAAGCCAAAACGACTGCAAGCAGGCCATGCTTTCCCAAAGTCACATTAAACTAAGTCACAGATGCTGTTAGACAACAAACTAAGTAAAATCAATCAAGGTGTCTGACTTATCAGAGTCAGAAACAGACACGTCTTAATCATTGTGTGCAACAGTAATAGTTGATGTCATGCAGTCCAGCTTTATATTTACTCTTGTCCAGTCAGTTTCACTCTCACCATTCACTCTGAACAATTGGCTGGCAGAAAGAGACTAGACCTAGTCCAGCATTTGTGCCTGCAGTTTCTCTAAAGTTCCTGAATTTTGTGGGAAGCTATGGTCAAAGTTTAAATCCCAACTTCTGAAAATAGGAACCTTTGGGGAAGCAATGGAAGGAGGATTCCCTCTCTGTAAGGCCTTTATGAAAGAAAAGAAACTATGGGCAGATTAAGAGGGAGCAGAGAAATGAACCAGTTGTCCCCCCCTTCTCCACCCACCCAGTGCACATTTTGTTTTTATTCTTTCATGTACTGTATCTCTAAGTCTAAAATACTATCTGATATGGCATTCTGAGTGTATGTCACTGCACTGCTTGTACCTCCAAGTTGGTTGGATGCGGGCAGTAATATGTTGATTTGCAAGATAGTCTCTAGATTAGAGATTCTGGCTTCCAGAAAATCCAGTGAGCATGCTTGTGGTAAACCCCCTTCCCAAATTACGACAGCACATATGCAAGTTTGTTCTCTTGGTTAGCTGGTCCACTTTTAAGAGTAGCAGCCTGGAAGAAGTCAGAAATTAACCCTACTATTTTCACAGCTGCAGAAACTTAGCATCCAATGCTCTTTGAATGAGAATTCAGTTGAGACTAAAGATGTTGCATGTATGGGTTCTAGCCTCTGATGATGATGAGTTTCTAGTACAGAATAGTGAAGTCGGCATTGTGGCAAAAAGCTCTCTGTTTATAAAGACAGCTAAGCTGGTCATAAGGAATATATTCAGTTGCAGTATTTGGGCTGACAGTGGGATTTGGTGATAGGAGCTCCTGAAGGAATTAACCTCATTTTGTAGGAAGACTGTCATTGATTAATGTAGATGCAACATTGGGAAATACGATGCTTGAGAACAGCCTTCACCGACCTGTTACCCTCCATATACTTTGGACAACAGCTGCCCTAATTTCTAGATAGTGTGATCAAGGGCTGTGCTGGCTTGGGTTGATAGAAACTAGACTCCATGACTGAATTCTAGTTCCAGACAATGGACCCAGGGCTGGCAAGCAGTTTGAATAACATCAGCAGGTAGTTGTATATATTGTAGCTCATATTCTGAGCTGAATGTTGCTGTTCTTCCTTACAGTATGGGAGATACATTCGCTCTGCCCTGCGCCAGGAAAAAGGTCTCTCTGCCATTGCTGACCATCTGACCCATGACAGTGAGCGTGTGGTGAAAGCTGCATCCGGAGCCCTGCGCAACCTGGCAGTGGATTCCCGTAACAAAGAGCTGATTGGTAAGGGGAAAGAGAAGCTCTGTACTGTAGGGGAATGTATCACTTAAGGAAAGCTGAAAACCCCACAACAGCCATAATACATTCTTACTCAGTCATACCAGACTACCAGTTGCCAAATCAAAGGCTTTGTGCTACTTCCCAGTTAGCGGACAGAAATGGGTGACATCTCTTCTTCAACAAGGCAAGGCCAATACGAAGCTTACATTTCCTCCCCCCGCCCCCCAGGAAGAACCCCCTCAGTCTTTGATTCTGCCTTCAAAAGAAGTACAGAGTTTTCTGCCTTCATTTAGGAGGATGGATGTTTTGTCCTTTAAAGAGAAGGAACTTGTTAATCGCAAACCACTGGAATTTTGTGAAGTTGAAAGCAAGGGAGGGGAATTGGCGGCCCTCCCAGATACTCTTGAATTTTAATGGGGCTGCTGGAATTTGTAGTTGAGAAATATCTGGAAGATTACTGGATTCCAATCCCTGATCCTCTAAATTAAATAGTGGCTTTGCTTGATATGCTTCATAGCTCTTTGATTTCTCTTCGTACCTCACCCCCAAAATAGCTTTTGAAAATGTGGGTTTGATTCTTTTACTTGCTCTATGCTGTTCTAGATTAAAAACACTGTAGCTTTTTGGGAAACTCCAAACCATGGGATGGTGTATAAGAGTTTGAAACAGAAGAATGTAGTTCAGATTCTGGAGGAGCAGCATTAACCTTCTTATGGTCCATTCCTTCTGGAATGCAATGAGAAAGCCTTCTGTTTTCTGTAGCTTTTCAATAACTTAGAACAGTAATTCCTTCTCTATGCTGCATTTAGCAGTTTCTTTAGTTATAATGGATTCACATGCAATTATGTTTTGTTGCTTTTCTCCTTTCCTGTTGTGTAATATAAGTCTTGGCTGCCATCTGTTTCTCCTATTGTTGTACCCCATTATCCCGATCATGTATTACCACCTGCAGCCCTTCCAATATCTCACCTGTGAGCTTCCAAGAGCCCTTGAAGTCTTCAAGTCCAATCTGCAGGATGGAGCCACTTACAGTGTTTTTGTCTGCCCCCTGTTGCTCATCATGTTTCTTTCTCCTCATCGTGGCTCTGGTGTACTCCCACTCATAGGTAAACATGCCATCCCCAGTTTAGTGAAGAATCTTCCAGGAGGACAGCAGACACTGGCAAAGAACCTCTCTGAAGACACAGTGATCTCTGTGCTGAATACTATCAATGAAGTCATTGCTGAGAATCTGGAAGCAGCCAAGAAACTGCGGGAGACCCAAGGCATTGAGAAACTGGTGCTGATCAACAAATCAGGGTGGGTAGAGTCCTGGGGAGGGGGAGAGGTAGAGGTAGAAGAGGCTCGCACTTCTCTCTGTAAAAGGGTCTATCTCTGGGTGAGCGTTTTAGACTTTTATAATACATTTTGCTTTTTTCTTACTAGGAACCGATCAGAAAGAGAAGTCAGAGCCGCTGCTCTTGTGCTGCAGACCATCTGGGGGTACAAAGAGTTGCGGAAGCCCCTGGAGAAAGAAGGGTGGAAGAAATCTGACTTTCAGGTATACGGGGTCTGAAATGGGGTTGTGGAAAGACTGGGAGATGGGGACCATGATGAGTCTAAAAGCTATTTCTGTGGCCCAAGTTGTATCATCTTTTGTTATGTTGTAACATAAATTTGTATATAGCTTTAGTATGCTACGTAAGATGCCTGGTGGCTTACCCAGTTCAAAACATTTATTACTGTTTTGTCCTACCTAAGGCAGTATCTACGGTATGTTCCCATCTCTTATCCTCAAGTTAACTTCTGTGAGGTGGTTAGATTGAGATCTGTTAAGGGTCATTGCTGAATGGGGACTGGAACCTAGATCCTCCCGGCCCAGTCTCATACTCTGATCACTGTACTGTTCAAAAGAAGGAAGGTGAAAAGTGTTGTATTCATGCCATCAGTTGAAAATGTAATTTGTACAACATAGCTGCATTCATCATTGACAAAAGCTTGTTTTTGTGTCCTGCTTTCTCTTTAGAGTGTACTCTGTCTTTATGTGTGTGTGTGTGTGTGTGTGTGTGTGTACACACACACACACACACACACACACACAGATGGTCATGGGATTTCCAAGACCTGGTTGGCGGCATACATGCCAAGTACAGAGAAAAGCAATATTTTTTGTGACATCATAAATGTATTGAACAATTCCACTTTTCTTCCCTTAGGTAAATTTGAATAACACTTCTAGAACCCAGGGTGGCAACTCTTTTGATGACAGCACCTTGCCCCTCATTGATAAAAATCAAAAAGGAGGTAAATACTGAAATGTGGTATTCTGTTTGTGTGTATGCATTTATGCTCACTAAGAAAAAGTCCAGGTTTGGATGTTTTTGGGGGTGGTAGTCAAGCAGTGGAATAAGAAAAATGTGTGATGCTCCATCTTTAGCTCAGCATAGTGTGCATTAATTGGTAGCCCTGGACTGATCAGATCAGAGTCTCTCCCAGGCTAAGAGAATCCAGGCGTTGAGCCTAAGATTTCTTGTGCCCCAGTGTGTGTAGTGCTATCAACACACAATGGGGCATAACAGCTCTTACTAAAGCATTATTCCTGTAGTCATTTTTATGGGCCTCACAGAACTGTTCCAATGGTGTTGATGAGGCTTCCACAGCATTATATACTTGTGGGGCAATTCTGGTTCATTTTCTTTTAAAATACAGTGTGAAGTGTGGGTGTTCGGTTCCTTTTTCACATGAAGCTAGTTCTAAATATCAGTGTGCAAAAATGGCTGAATTAAGTGGACATAAGCCCACACTTAACTGAAAGGAAAAATACTCCTCTTGGCTACATTTACTGTTTTATCTGAGGGGCAGCACCACAGATAACATTATCTTGTTGTGCTGATAGAAATAAGAATCGTGGCCAGTCTGTTGGAACAATTAGGCTTTTTGCATAAGCTCTGTCTGCATTCATCCTTCCTCCTTTGGTGGAATTTATTCTAAGAAGTAATGCTCTTCCTCTTTGCTCCCCAACTAGGGCCATGATGATCACTGCAGTTTCAGGCCCATTAAGTTGTATTCTAGCAATAGATTGTTCTGGAGCCCTTTGGGGGCAGTGGGTTTTAAGAGAATAGGATTAGATGGCATGAAGGAAGCAGCAGTTGCAAATACTCTGTAATTCAATCGCCTGAGCCTTCTGTAATCTATCAAGCTACAACAGATGGATCTAGGATAGATAGGAATAGGAACTGTTTTTGTGTGGGTGTGGTATGGGATTCTTAAAATATGCATTTATATTTAATCTTTAAAAATGTGGGCATTATTCCTTTAGATATACTTAATTTTCTACCCTCCTTCAGGGGTGTTACAGTTTCCTGATCAATGCTTTTAAATTGTATATTGTGTCATTTGTTAAAAGTTACTATATTACCAGGAGTTGAGATGAAGGGTTCACTGGCCCACAAGCAATTTATGTATCTATGGAACAAATGAATTTGTTTTTTTAAGAATCAAGGCAGTTCATATTGCAAACAAGACAGGAACATCATATTTTAAAGCTGAGAATCATAATCAAAGAAAAGCCTTGCCTTCTAATTGCAGTTCAGCATTTTTAGTATGGTGAAAAGGAGACTATGTAAAATTATATGCAGCCTGCTGGAGATAATATATTTACCTTAGGGGTTCATCTAAAAGTTTTAACACAGGTAAAGATAAGAACCTCTTAAGTCCTACTCAAGTATTACTAAAAGTACTTAACCAACAAAAGAGTAGGAACAATAGCCAAGTAGTTCCAGCTCTAATATTTTGGGTATTATATATGTCCCTCCCCAGATCTACAGTGCAGAAGTTGAGAAGGAGGCTTCTAAATGAGCCAGAATCTTGCACTACTTCTACTTAATACTTTTAATACACTACTTAAACATAATCCTACATCTGCAGGTCAAGAGAATTTCTGTAATCTAACTATTCTGATTTTATTTTCTGTTTAGACAAGAAATCCTCTCGGGAAGAGATCCAAATGGGAAACTTGGGACCAGGTATGGAAGTTTCAGTCTTATGGAAGAAAAGCTTTTTGACCAATCCAGAGCAGCTGTTATTAGATGAAGCTATCAATTTAGTTTGTTGTAGTTCTTACTTTAAATATCTACAGACAGACAGACAGATCCATCATCCTTTGTAGTTTCAAAAGTGTGCCAAAGCACATGTACTCCCATGTCTCCTTGTGCATGCCTACGTACCAGGATGTCATGAGTCCATTTCATTGTAGAGATGTAAATGCTTCAGTTAGGTACTTGCTTTGAATAGACCCCTTCAGTCACTGAGATAATTAAACTTCTGGAATGTTACCTTTATCATGTAGTAGCTGTGATACCTTCATTGCTTGTTACAGCAAATAGTGACATTAAAGAGTTTTGCTGGACAATCTAAAAGTCTCTAGCTTTGCCAGAACGGGTCCAGACTACATGGATTCTTATTACAGTTCATTGCTCTTTTTCATGGGCCTACAGTTACTCCATACTGCACACACAATCCTAATCCTCAGATTGATCAAACTCTTCCAGGCATTACGGCTGGTATGCTTTATCTTTGACATCAAAAGAAATGTGTTAATGGCTTTATTATGCTGCAGAGCAGGGAAGCATTTCTCCTGAGCCAAGGATCATATTTGAACTTTGAGCAGCGTGCCAGGGGCTACCCTAAAAAAGTGATGAGAAGGGTCAGGACAAAAACTAAGTTTGATTTCATTTACCCTGAATTGCAATTAAAATTAAATATAGTTCATATGAACTATTTGTATTCCATGTTGAGTGGCCTCATGGTGGCTTCTGCTTGCCAATTCCATAGGGCCTAGCTTCCAGGTAGAATTATTGGTGATAAGGGGAAAGAGTGAAAAGGGTTAGGAATAGTGTGGTGCAGGGAAATAAAAGCTGATGCCTGTTTGCTGGTTGATTGGTAAGCAATAATGTGATGGTGGAGGAGGAAGGGAGGAATTATCTCTGCCAGCTTCACCAGCCTTAGACCTCTGAGAAGTTCCCTCCCATCAATATTTCTTTTGATTTCAGACAACTACTCTACACTGAATGAACGGGACCATAATAGGACATTGGACCGGTCTGGAGAAGAAATGGAAACTATGAAGGGCGCACCACTGGTGGTAAATATTTGGGATTTCAATTGATGGAGATCTTTAGAGAAGCCTTCTTGGTTATTTAGTGGTAGGAGATGCTAGGCCAGCCTTGCCCAGCCTGATGGCCTCCTCATGTTTTGATCTACACTCCCGTATTTCCCTGGCACTTTGGCTATAAGAGTTATAAGATAACACAACTGGAGGGCAGTCATTTGGAGAAAATTGTTCACACACAGAGGAAGTGAGGAAGGAGCAGAAAATACTGTTTCTGGGATGGTAAAAAGAATTTTATGAAATTACTTCTGAACAAACTTTGAACAGCCAAATACGAAGCTAACATATTGAGAAAAATGCAAGTATTAAACTTTTGTTCTCCCTCCTCTTTTTGAAGGGATGCTAACATTTTATTGTTGTTGTTGGTCGCACAGTCAGCCAGATGTTTAGACTGGATTTGGCACTTTTATCCTATTATTATTATTATTATTATTATTATTATTATTATTATTATTATTATTATTCTGAGTGACTAACCCTGTCCTGTTGACTTTTCTCTCCCCATTTGGCCCCTCCTTTACTCTTCTGAGTGGATTTTTAGTTAGACTTTTTGTCCCTCTCTCTCTCTCCCTCTCTTACCTAGTATGCTGTTCTTACTAACCATACATATGTCTACAGCAGGAGGAAGGGCAGGAATCCCTTGAGGAAATTGACCAGTTGCTTTATCCTCCTATGGTATGTCTTTGCTTTCTGATAATAACCCTCTGCTTCTGTGTTTTAAGAAGGGTGGAGTGCTGAATCCTTATTTTCCCCAATCATACTTTCCTAGGGTCAAATCTTGGGTATTTCTTTCCTATTTTGCTTTCGGAGATGAGCAACACCAAAATCACCAAGCTTTTGATTGTTTGATGATTCTGTGTGATTAGATTGCCATGTATAAAGCTACCCCTTGCTGTTTTTCACCGTAGCTAATGTTAACCTCTTTGCATTTCTCCACAGCAGAAGATCTAGAGCTGCCACCATCTGCCTTCTCAGTTTTGGGTTCATAGCATATTTTATATAACTCTTTGTGGTGAAATGGACAGAGCTTTTTTTTTAATCTTGTGGCACCTAGCCAAATGACTGGCTCCCTGAGCCCACAGGGTCTCACATCTCCCTGTAGATGGTTGTACATCCAACTTCTGGACATCGTATTTTTGTTTTTTATTCTTCAAAAAAAAAAGTAATTCATAAAGACCAAATACTCTTGATGGATCTCATTACACAACGAAGGCAAACACTTAAAAATACACATTTATGATGCAATCCGCAGAAGCTGATGGAAGCAATCGGTGCAAATGGATCTCAGCTGAACTCAGTCATACTGGAACTCATTTTTATTAAGGAGATGTTGACTCTCTTCTTCAAAAAGCAGGGAGAGAACCCATTTCCCTCTTCTCTTAGCCTATAGAATATATTTTTGTGTGTCACTCATGTTTGCAACAAAGGATGCTGGGAATACTGGAACATTCCTAGTTGGGGGGAGTTGGTGGGGGGGCAAGATGACAACGGGGAATCAGCTTGTGAGTGATTGCGTTTGGGTCATCTGCCCTTCAGGAAGCACCTCTTTGAGACAGTACCTTCTGTATCCTCATAGGCTGAGGACAAATAGTAGATTTGTCTCTTTTTTTTTCCTTCTCCCGTTTCTTAGTTGCTTCTTGATGGCCTATCTGAGGTGGATCAACTCAGAGTTTAGGAAGCTATTTATTTGTGGGAGAAGAGATGCTTGGGGCGTAGCTGTTTAAGGGAGGGAAAGAGGATGGAGCATGTTAAATGAAAGTTGGTGGAAGGGGCCAGAGTCTTCATACCTAGAAGTGTCCATTTTGGCTCTCAGTAGAGAGGGCAGGGTGATGCATCTGGTTTTGGGTTGTTGACTTAAGTGGTGAGTGCCCAGATTGGGCAACAAATTGCAGAGGGAGCTACCGAGGTAGAAAGCTTGGTGATGCAGAAAGTATGAGGGAGGGAAGGCCATGTGTAAATATTGCCCAAATCCTCCCATGCAGGCAAGGGAATGAAACTATGATCGGTCACTATTTACATGTGCCTTTTCTTTGCCACTGTGAAATAGCTTGGTGCTTTGGCTAGTTTCAGGTGCAGAGGGTCAACCCCTAGATCACAGAGATTTTGGCACACAGTTCCTTCCTGCTCTCTCTCTCTTGCTCGCTCTCTATTCCCTGCATTGAAATCAGAATCCTGCTGTTGCCCTGGGTGTAGTTGCAAGACTGGGAAGGGGTGATTCAGGCAATTGTGTGGGGGAGATCAGGAACTAATCTGTCAGCTGCTAAAGGCTCACAGGTGGGAGGCAGGAGAGAAAGACTGCCGGGTGAGGATCACAATGTGCACCTTAATGGATTGCTTCTTCAGGGAATAAGAGGAATTTAGGGTTTGCTTACAGATCTTTGCCTTTAATCTGCAAAGTAGCGGTAAAATGGGCAATAATTAATTACTCTGGGCACCATATTGGTGACCTTGCCTTTTTTTTTGCTGAAGAGAACGGCAGCCTCTCCCTCCCTCACAGCTCTGCCTCCGCTCAACAACTGGAAGGACCTCGGTTGCTCTTGGCCTCTCTCCGCCTCCCCGTTGCACAAGAGGGAAGGTCTACAGCAGAAGAGTCTTGTTGCCTCCGCTTTGCCTCAGTCCAGTTTTTCTTACCTTTTGGGGGAGTGGGAGGGATTCAAGATGTAAATCAAAGCGCACCAAGGTAGTTGCGCAACTTTTTCTAATGTAAAACACTATTTTCTTTTTTAATCCAGATGAACCAAAAGTACTCTTCCCCGCTGACCAATTCAGTGCTGTAGAAGAAACTAATAACTCACTGACTCTTGTTTTTGCTTTTCCTCTGCACCCCTGGGGAAGGGGACATCCTGCTGTTCTTTGAGTCCTGTGCTCATTCTGCAATGCTTTTAAAATGAAATGATTTTTATATAAATAAAGTTTTAAAGTGTGTATTTGTTAAAATGGAATCAACTAATCCAAATCTTGCTGAGTTTGTCTTTTGTGATGAACCCTTGCAATCTAAAAGGAAGTTTTGCTTGCTTCAGGTGGATTAATTTTCCTGGGCCACACTTGGGAAGAGTCAAGCGTATGCTGCTCAGTTTTGAGTAGCGAAGCAAGAGTGCATAACCTGAGGCAGGATGGGGCTGTACGGTCATCTCCAAAATAGGTTACCGCTTTATAGTTTTGGTGTGACAGGAGGTTAAATACATGAAGAGTAATACTAAGCATATATGAGTAATTTAATTTTGGCAACGTTGAGATTACTTTTTCTTTTTCCAGTTTGGCATCTCCAAAGCAAGTGCAGACCTTGCCTTCTTGGGTGTGTGTGTGTGTGTGTGTCCCTATTCTAAAATAAGAAGCTCTGCCAAATGAGGATTTGATACAGTTCTTAATGGCTTCACTAGCTTGGATTTTCCTCATGCCAATAGAGTGGGATTGTAAACAGGAAGGGGTGGCGCTAACACAAAATCACTATTCGCAGAACACATTTCTATTCCTATTGTGACAAACTTCATTTGGAAGCTTGGGTAATTTTGGCTCAGAGCAGAAAAGGGAAACACATTCTTAGAAGGCAGGGCATCCTAATGTTGAGCATGTAGAAAGATCCCGAGGTGGACAAAAGATTTAACCCTCCCTTGCCCAACATCCTACACCCTTCCATTTCAGACATCACAGACAAGGGGAAATGCTGCTTGCGTCTGCTCTTTCTCCAATTCGAGTTATCTCCTGGGACCACTGATATTCAAGTTTTTTTATGATGGGAATTGACCTTAATTCTTTAGAAGAAGTGAGAAAACGGAATGCAAATACTGATTTCAGGATCTGAGAAAAAACGGCATCTATTGCCCATCGTTTGCAGATAGCCTGTACAAACTCAAAGCAAGCTTCCTTGTTACTAATTGGTTGTATGTATCTGTAAGTATGTGAGTAGTCCAAGACTTGTCTGGTTATTGCGCACCTGGTAACCTTGGTGCTCTAGATGACTACAATTCCAATCCTCACTGGCCAACCATTGGTCATGCTGTTTTGTATTTTAGAGCAGGAATTAGTAACACTGGGAGTATGCTCTCCTCAATTCTGATTAGGCTGTATGCCAGCAATCCACCCAAAGTTTTGCTTGGGACTCCCAAAAACAAAGTTCTTCCTGCCCCCCCTTTTTTTTTAAAGGAGTCCCTGTACCTAATGTCAAAGAGCTTTATTAAATATGGGCTAGTCACAGGAAGAATGGTGATGGCAGGGCTTCCACCACACTTCTGGTCGTGTTTCTGTACTGGGACACCAATGAAATAGAAAATGCAGTGAACAAGTAGAATATTTTTCTGAGTTGGTAGTTTTTATACAGAAGAATAAAGGTATTTACCTTCAAGTTCTGAATAGTGCAACAAGCAAGTGCTAGTAGCCCAGTTTTAGCATGAGGCACCAATTTGTAATATAGTCTCCTAGGGAGATACCTGGAAAAGCTGCTAACTTATAGATAAGAATATAAACCAGGGGTTGCTTGAGGCCAGAGCCTACATGCAACCCCTTGCAAAGTTGTCACTGAATTGTAGTTTTAATTGTGATAGAGCATCATGATATGCACAGGGATTAAGATGTACTGCATTTGTTGCATGTAATTAACTTTAATTAAACGCTGATTAAGTCAGTGTGCTGCAGCTGCCAAAAGAGGCAATTGGTCTGCATCAGCACAGATACAGTGTTGAGATCAGGAGATGTGATAGTTTTGCTCTGCGCTGCACCAGTCACTGCACCAGGAATACTGTGTCCAGTTCTGGTCACCACAAGGATGCTGAGGAATTGGAAAGAAGGCAGAGAAGAGCAATACAGATGGTGATGGGGCTTGGAGGCTAAATCCTATGAACAGTTAAAAGACTGGAGAATGTTCAGTCTAAAGAAGAAAAAGCTAAGGGAAGGTGTGATAGCAGTCTTGCAATACTTGTGTTGGCAGAGGGAAGAGGGTGGGGATTTATTCTCCATAATGCCCAAGGATAGGGCAAGAACCTAAAGATGGAAGCTTTACAGAGAGAGATCCAAATTCAAAATTAGGAGGAATTTCTTGAGAACGAGAACTATTAAGGAATTGTATAGCCGCCTGGAGTCATGGATGCTGTTCCACTGGAAATTTTCAAGCAAAGGTTGGCACTTTTTTCTTTTTTTTTTTTGGAACAGTCTGAGGATTCTTGCCCTGCACATGTGGTTGGATTAGAAGATCTCCAAGCTCTCTGATTCCTTGAAGTCAATGATAATTTTCTTGGTCAGGTCACATGTTTGTCTTGGTCTCACCTTTTTGGAGTGTGGGCATAGCAATCCAGTTCAAGTGCAGTCTTTAAGTATATACACACACACAAATTCCACAACCTAGGCAAAATCTTGAGAAACCAGAACTAGCTTTCCACTTGTCATCCCTTATGTTTCCCTCCATGTGTGTTCTCGGATTAATTTCTCAGCTCCCCAACATGAACCTGAATTTTAATTTAGAAAGGATCATGTATTATATTGGTCCCAGTTTGCTTCAGCGTGCAAATCTTTTTTTCCTTGGATCCCTTCTCTTCCATGCTCCTTGAGTAGGGTCAGGTAGGGGATGGCAATGGAATAGAATACAGAAACTATTTCCCTGAATTGCTAGTATTTAATGTCCATAAAGACAGCTGCACCATTGAAGAAAGTGATGGCCTTCAAATTGGAAGCACGAGAAGCATCTGAGTAAGAGCGATCAAAATGGAAGTACATGAGACCACACCAGCAGAAAGGGTGACTGTGGCCAAAGCGAATATATAGAAACCTTTTCTAACCTGACTAATCTTGGCATAGGCACACTACAGCACTAGAGGCATGTCACTGAAGTGATGATTGATGACATTGGAACCACAGTGGCGTAGCCAGATTATTTTGTGCACTGTTATGATAACTTTCAAGACACATGAGGTGGCTACCAATTTCCCACCCATATTCTTGGATGCAGGTTTGTGGCAAAAGAGGGGATGAATATACTGATCCTGAGCTATGGTAACAGCAGCAACATGTGTTCCATGAAGATCAGAATAGCCATCTGGGCAAAATATCTCAGGTAGGAGATGGGCTTTTCTATTGAGGTACTCAACAAGCAGCCCAAAAATAACAACTGAGGACTGGCAGGCATTGGTGAAAGAGAGGACACCAAGGGAGAAATACAAAGGAGCATGAAGGTGAAAGCCCCAGTCAAGATAATGATGACCAGGTTACCTCTCAGGGTGGCAATACACATCAAGAAGATCCCAAACAGCAGATTGGTCTGTGAGTCACCACAAGCTGAAATGGGCCAATGTGATGGTATTCTGCATGGGATAGGGTGAGCATGGACTTTCCAGTTTAGAAAAATGCTGAAGTGGCTTGGCTGGCAGAATAATAAAATTCTCTGATTGTCTTACTCCTAATTTGCCCTCCAATGACATGCGTATCTGTTCTGAACTGTTCGCTCCCCGCAGCAGCCTTTCCACATCTGGTGCTGCACAAATGGGTGGCTGTCAGTTCTCAGAGATGTAGCCTCAACCCATCCGCAGGACTCTAGAATAGGAGGAGGCTGCCCTACACCCCGCCTGTTGGCTTCAGGTGCTCTTGCGCAACAGAATAACCCAGTCAACAAACCAGCCAAATTATTCATGGTGAGTAAAAGGTGTAGAATTTCTTAGTCAATAGCACAACTGATAAGGGGACGAAGAAATTCCTTTCTGGCTGCATATAGAAATATATCCTGTCCCCAGCACAAAGCCTGTTGTCCTTTTACAGGGGAAGTTATCTTGGCCAAGTTATGCAGCTATTCAGGATAAGAAGGGAGTTTATGCGGATGGCCCTTGTGGCTCTGGAATGTTTTCCCCAAGGTTCTTTTATTGAATTGTTGATAAGGAAAGGAGTTCTGCTAGGCTGCCTCCAAAAGTGTGAGAAATTCTAGAAATGGGGCTCTTATCCCCTCTTGGAAAGTTGCCAAACGGCTCACTTAAGCTGACTTCTTTTCCCTGGGCTGTGAAAGCAAACATCCACTGCTCCATTTGGACTGGGTAGACACTTGCAAAGAGGTTTCCAGGTTTTTAATATGTTTTGTTAATCTCGAGGCTTTCAGTCTTTCAGATTATTTATTTATTCTAATTATTTTAGAAGGCCACCCAACTTGTACTTGTGACTCCATGTGGGTAACATAGGATTAGAGAACCACAACAAACCTCAAATAAACAGCAGAAGTTTGTACAAACCTAAGTTGTGCTTGAGGCCTAGAACCCAGCTCCAACAAATGCAGAAACACCTAAGAACAACTTCTTTGGCATCCTGGCCCAGTGCCTGGTGCTTTAACGCTTTGCAAAAAGCAAGCAGGGTCAGAGCTATATGGCAGTGTTTCTCAACCTTGGCCACTTTAAGATATGTGGACTTCAACTCCCAGAATTCCCTGGCCAGCATGTGGCCAAGGTTGAGAAACACTGCTATATGGGTTTTGGAGGTATGCTGAAAAGAAAGCTAGAATCTTGACCAGGAACACAAGGTCATGAATGTAGCAAGAGGCAGGAATGAGATGCATGGAACAACAAGCCAAGGGCCAGATGCCGGCACCTGAAAGGTGGCCACAGCACGGTTTAAATTCCCTCTTGCCAAGAATGTACAGCTGCGGCTATTGTTGCACATCTGCTGCACAGATTCATTGCTCACCAGGCAACCACTTTGGTGAAGTGCAGAGTCTTCATGTCATGGCCTGGGAAGTCTCCTGTGCCTCTTGACAACTGGGTTGGTTAGGGAAATTCCTTTGTCGGCTGAGGGGGGGCCTGGCATGGCTGTGTGTGAGGAGGTGGAGGGTTCTGGAGTGACCAGCTGGCCTTGATCATCCATGCCTCAGACCCTGTTCCTTGAGCCGTGACACCCAAGACCATAAGCCTGGGGTATTCCACTACCAACCTGTCCACATAGTCAACACAGGGAAGTTGCTACACAGCGGGAAGGCCAATACTGTAACAATTTTACAAACAGGGACTCACATCCAGTTATCTTTGGAGCAGGACCTCTGAAAACCCCAGAGTATCCTGGATGACTCTACTCATGTCAACACCCCTGCCCTGGGGTTTTGCTGATGCTGCAGCAAGTCCAAACAGGCACATTTCCAAGAAGGGAGGCTCCTCCCTGTGTCCATGCAGATCTTGATAATATATACCAGGTCAGCCCTCTCATTTGTCATTAAATCCTGGATGAGAGAGGCCTTAAAACAGGTCGAGCTGATGTTCAGCAGCAGCCACCAAAAACCTGAGCCTCTGAAGATTTGATGACTGGATATGTCTGGAATGCAGAATCGGTAGGAGACAATGAGACTGCATTGCCCAAGAATGGGCCCTCCTCTGTCTCCCCTCATATTTCCCTCTGCCCTGATGCTACAGTGTCCCCTGACCCCTGTCAACCTTCCTTCAGATCAAAGAGCCCCATTATACATGCTAGTTGCACAGCCAACTCAACAAAGAATTAGTCCAGTTCTCTGGGGCAATTCTAAACCAGCAACCCAAGTCCAGAACAGCCTCTTTCCACCATGCCAGCAATTCAGACACATATCCCACCCCTCCAAATCCTACTTGCTGTCACAGGCAGCAGGAGGTACAAACCTCCTCAAGCCTCCATAACCTGAGAAAAACTAAGGGTAGCCATTGCTCCCCTCTGACTCTCACCCAAAGGCAAAGAGTATCACCTCAACTATTTTCTCAGTTCAATCCAATGTGATCTGCTCTCTCCACATGCCAGGCCTTTGGGTTGTAAAGATTATACTACTCAAAGAGCATCTTTCCAATGAGGAATGTCTGTGACACCTGTTCTGTCCCCTCCAAGTTCAGTCATCATGTGGCAAGGCCAAGGTTGCCTCCATGTGACAAGTCCTGCAGCATCTGCAGGATTCAGGTCATCCCAGTAACATACCTACTGGCCTGCTCCAGCTCCCAACACTGCTGGGCAATGACCTTTGGGTGCACACAACCTCTGGAACACCAAGGTTGGGCATCCCTGGCTCACCATCCCCACCATTACTCAGCTGGGAAGTCTGCAGCCACTAAAGATTCCACAGCTGCCTCCTGATCTGAGATACTGCCTGGTCCCAAAACACTAGAAACTCCTTCCCTGACCCCATGCCACACCACCAAGCCCAAAACAGCACATTGCTGAGCCACAGCAGGCAGTGAAACAGCTCTGCCACTTCTGCAGGTAGCTGGGCAGACTCCATCTCAGTCCAGGACAAGATGGAACACCAACCACCACCGGTGTAGTCTTCCATGATTACTTAAAAGCTGCTCGGAAGACTCTGATAGTGCTGAAGTATGCACCATAAATCTCCTCAGCACTGGCTTCCAGTCCTGGGGAACCCCCCCCACCCCAATTTTCCCCAGTTCTTCACCACTTGCACCAACCACAATCAATATACTGCAGTCACCATTCCTGTAGACTATCACTTGCATACCTCTGACCTTAGCATCTTTTAAATCAATCAATCAATCAATCAATCAATCAATCAATCAGTAAATATATATTGGTCCTTATATGTTGCCTATATCCAATGATGGTGTCAGTTCCTCCTTACGGGAAAGTTAAGCAACTCAGTGCCTGTCCAGATGTTTAGACATCAACCCTATCAATCCCTCAGTTGGAGTTTAAGGAGTCAAAATTCAAAACATTTGAAGATCAACACGTTAACTGCTTGTGCCTGGGGCAGAGGTTCACATGGGTGGCAATGTGTAATTATGTGTGACTGCAAGCCCTGATATTTGGGGGTCTGGGGACTCTTGCTCATACCTTCTTTAAACTTACCAGGCTAAAATAGCTTTACTACTGCCCATGACACTGGGAATAGGATGTGTTTGCTTTATGTCCATGGAATTTCCCCTGTAGCTTTGTTGCATTTATGAAGCAATATCTGGGATTCATCTTGCCTTTGCTTCTTCAGGCATGTCTTGATCTGCAGTTCTTCTCACCTGTTAGGTAGCCATTGTGACTGCATTGTGATCATTCCAAACACAGAAGCTTGGATTCCAGCAGGTTTAATGTGCTTGTGCAGGGTGGCCAATCCCTTAGTACATGTATATTAACATATTTTAAGGATGAACTGGAAAGGGGTGTTTTTATTTGCGATGAAGTTTAACTTACTGAAGCAGATCTTCAGTACACAGCATACAGAATCTGAATACTTATCTAGCCAAATAAGCACTGGTCTAATTGACAATAATTCTGCCAGAACCCAGGCAGAGATGTTTCCAGGCCTTGCTGATGACCACAGTCTGTTTAATTGGAAATGCTAAGGACTGAAGGTGAGCTTCTCTTCCAAGAAGCATTGGCTCAATGATTGAGCGTTGTCCTTCTCTGCATTTTATGCACAGTTCTTACAGCCAAAGAATGGTGCTTCCATTCTAATTCAGAAATGCAAGCTGCATAAGCTGGAACAGAAAACTGAGGAAAGTTTATTATACATGCAATTTTCTTGATAGCCTGTAACTCACATACTTTTCTCTGAAAGGTTTCTAGATCTCACGCACACAAAAACTTTTGACTAAAGTCTTTGGCATAAAGACTTTAGTCAAAAGGCATGATGATGCTGATGCTGATGCTGATGCCAATGATATAGGGAATAATATAGAGAATTAGAATTAAGATTGTGTAAAAGATAAAAAGCAAGAAAAGCTGTTCTTCCACTCTGTGATTACCTTCCTGCACAGTAACCCTACAACTGATGCAATATTTGGCTTTGTCACTGTTGATATATGCAGGAACTTACCAATTGCTTGTCCTGCATTGACTGTTACCTTGTAGAGGTTCATATTGTAGAGATTACCTTGTATATGCACATATACATACATATATTTAATTGCTGGCCCAACTCAGAAGACTCTGCATTTATAAGTTAAAACAATAAGCAGCAATAAAGTAGATCAAAATTATAAAAACAACAGTTCCAATAAATCAATAGTAATAAGAAATTAACCTTTCCCCTAAGATGGATGCCAATAAAATTTAGCTAGGTTGAAAGTCTGGAGAAAAAAACTGTCTTTCCAGATCTTCTAAAAACTGTCAGGGGTAAGGAGTTCCAAAATGTGTAGGCCGCAACAGAGAAAGTCTGTCCTTTTGCCCATATCTTCCTCACATCAGAGAGATGGGGACTCTTAACAGACCTTCAGGAGATGTTCTGACTGGCTGAGAAGATTCAATTCTGGCAAGTCTGTGCCCTATTTAAACTTCCCACCGGATCAAGAATTCTGTATCCTTTGCAGCCTATGTCACAGCCAGTGAAAATCTCCTTTTCACATCTGCAATTTAGTTTCCTTCTTTTCTCTTTGGGTACATAAGTGTATGTCTTTGAACCAAACACTTTATTATGCTTTATATTCTGTTTCAAATCCTTTTTGCCTTTTATGAGTAGTCTGTTCTGAATATCAGTTGCAGTTAGGACTGCTTCTTCCCAGTATTGGGAGTATTGCTCCCAATTCCCCAGTATTGCTCTGGCAATCTAGCTTATTGAAGGATGCTTCTAATCATTTGCAATAGCTTTTTATTCTTGCTTTCTACTCACAATTTTGTCCTGGGATAAAAGGAATTGTTTTATTATATCTGATTCCCTGTTCTCAGATACTGCTCTCTTTCCTGTATATTTGCTCCATTATTAAGTGCACAGAGCCTTAGGTTTTCTTCCAGGTGGATTTCATACTTGTGAAATATACTCTTCGAGCTTTTTCAATACTTCACTCTTCCGTTTTAGAAGTTGGGTGAAAAATACTTTGAAGAGTCATCAATAATTTTTAGAGGAAGTAGACCTATTTTTTGGAGGGTTTTATTTTAAAAAGCCCACACGAATCTGAATGGATTAATTCCAGTGGAGCTTTTCATTGTTTTGCCTTAGACAGACATTAGGGGCTCAAGCTGTATTTAATTCGGGCACATGTGAATTAATTAATAATTTCTCAAAGTTCCTTTCATTAATTCTGAACTACTTCTGTGGCCAAACTGCCTATGCCACAATTTTATGCAGTCTTTATGAAATAATTCTTTCACATTGTTCAATTCCTGGGTTAAGTGTGAAACTTGATAAAGACAATCTTCTTCCAAAAATCCCTTCCCAATCAGTTTTTCATCTTGATAAATCAAGTGGTAGTTTTCTCTGGAAATGATCTTATACCTCCACCTTATGGCTGTTCTTACATTTAGGAGATTGTTCTCTAAATATGGTACATAATAGGCTCCATAAATTATGACATCTTGATTCTACTGGATTTTATTGGAATTTACTCTGCATTATCCTGCGACGCATAGCTTGGTCTCTCCCCTCCCCATCCCCGACCTTCCCCAAAAGATAGATCTGTTTGCAGATTACTCATTCCTTTGTCATTTGTCTTTTTCATTCATCCTTCATGGAATGGTCTTGCTACATCTCTCTTAAGGCAGTCCTTGAAAAACAGATGGCTTCTACAAGAAAAGCACTTCTTATCTGTTACTTTGTATATGCCTTCTAAGATTCTGTCTCTGCTTTCTGAAACTGAACACTTGCAGATGTTCTTGAATAAAAATCAAGCTTAGATTTTCTTTTGTTTGAAGAAAATTAATAGGGAGACAGGTTGTGAAGAAGTAAGTTTAAATTAACTACTTTTGGCAGAATTGCATTTTGACTTTCCAACTGAATTTACTGTTGGCAAGAAAAAATGTATGCAGACGAATCTTTTTTATTCTTGTTAAAGCTACATCAATGAAACATGTGAAATCATACTGTTCTGCTGAAATGATTCTTTTGATCCATTTTGACCCATTTGGCTGCTATGACACAAGTGCAACCAACATTTACTTTTATCCCAAGCATACTTATGTTCTTCTATTGCAAGCTAAGACTTCTAATTTAGAGGTTACCTTGCAAGCCAATGTGCTATTGTCTGCATTCTCCAACTCAGAGATTCATGCAGCATATTGACACAAATTGACACTACAGAATGTAGCTGGAATACTTCCTGGATTGATTTCTTTTAATAAGCATTTATGTGTTTTGTAGAGCACCTTTGATCCTCTTAGGGGTTCCTCAGAAATTAAGGCTCCAAAGATCTTAAGAGGTACCACATGCTGTTCTCATTCAGAATAATTTCCATGGAATCATTAGGCTCAGCAGGAATGTATGGCTTGGCATCAGATAAAGAAGGTGATGATCCTTTGAGGTGATAGTTCAAACTGGTTTGTAAGTTCATACACCAAAGGTGATTCTGACTAACTGCCCCTCCCACATGAATACAGTCCGTGAGTGACAACATAAACTGGTTTAGTCCACATTCCCTCCCCATGTGTTATTGATACAGCTGTTCCTGAGTTTCAGCTGTATGATATGCAGATTTTTTTCTTTTTCCTGTCTTTTTATGGCTTTCAATCAAATCAGTTCCTAAGCCCCATAGGGCACAGATGTGTCCTTTGGGGAAAAGCCATGCATATCTACAATTTTAAATAAGATTCATCTTTTTCCCCCAGGACTGTTTCTCATCTGTGGTGCCTGTGGATTTGTGTATCAAGAAGGCAGTTTTGTGCTGAAACTAGATTTTAAAAGGGAGCAAAGAGCTGGGTATGTTTCATGTACAAAATCCTATTGCACAGTCCCAAGTTGTCCTTGGCTGATCTCAGAAATTAAGATCAAACCTGGTTAGTACTTAGATGGAAACCACCAAAATTCCAGGGTGATAGGCTAGACTGAGAAGTCAAAAAACATTCTGGGAAAAGGCAATGGCAAACCGCTTTTGCATCATAGCCAAGCCACCTTCATGAATGTGTTGACAACTTCATTAGCAACCAAACTCAACTTTAAGGAGAGTTTATTTTTAAGAATCTGATAGAGATCAAGAATTTATGTCTCTCTAGTGACTTCCTGCCAAAGGAACCTATCTCTAATAAATATTGGCATCCCTAAGATATCTTACTACTCTGAACTGCAGCTGTAACAATATGATGCCCGTGTTTTTGTAGATCTTTGAGGAGGATCTTGCCAAATGCAGACCACTGTGTGTGTGGGAGTACGCACACATTCACGCTCTTCACAGCACTTTTGTGAAATTTATAATAGCTGGATCAGTAGCGGTACTACCCAGAGGAGAGTTATTATAAAGAAATAATTATCTATGTTTCTTCTCAGTCCATAGAGCTTTTCTGTTTACTTGTAAGTCTATAGAAAAATAGAACACTTTGATTAATAGCTTTTCTTTAATCTTTGTTGTGATGATTTGTGGGGGTAGGGTGGGGAGAAAGGCATCACTTTGCATTTCTCCAGAGTCAACCTTCAGTTTTCTTGGGAATCAGCCTTAAAATACCAAGGGAGGTTTTGTTTTGTTTTTAATAAACATTCCCCTGTTTATTATCATTCTTATAATGATGGGAAGTAGGAGGGAGAATATAGAAAGGGAAGTAAGGAATATTTCTTTTTCCCCAGAGCAAGAAAGATGATGTTTGCTCGCTCTGCCAATCAAAGGAAATGCTAACAAGGCTTTCACATTTCACCACTATTTGTTAAAGGTAAAGAAGCAAGAAGCAGGAGAACATTTTAAAAATACAGAAGAGCCATTTATCTTTCCTTAAATGGTAGTAAAATGCTTCTAGAGTTTTGGTGTACTTGTTAAAAGGAGGAGGAGTTTGGAATGAATCAAGTAGAGCATGAGTTTGGAGCTGGAAAACTAGTTGGCATGGAGTAAAAAAAGGACAAGTGAGGAAGAAAACAAAAGGTAAAACAGCCTAAAGAAAATTGAAGGAAAGTAGCAAAGTGAAGCGAAACAGCAAAAAAGGACAAGAAACAGATTATGAATTCTTAAAATTGTGCAAGAAACTAATCATTAGGGTTTTTTCCACACTGTAGCCTGCAAGTCCAGCTGTCTGTATCTTATACATAAATTGGCCAGAAATGAATCCAGTTGGAGAGATCCTTTTCCAGATTTCTAGCTGTTCTTCCACTCTACCCTCTGTGAGCACCGGGAATTGGGGGTTCCCCTGCTTCTTGCCTCCTTCCACCCCTGCCAGAAAAGCAGCTGCCAATTGTTTTTCCTTCTGTGGGCAGGACTCTTGAGGACAAGCAGAAAAACAAAATGAAAACAATCTGACAGTTCTTTCTTTTTTTTTTTTACATTTGGGTGAGAGAAAACATGACAGAACTCTTACCTATTTCATCCTCTTAAAAGAAAAAAGAAAAAAAGGATCAACATTTCATCTTTTCAGTACCGACCCTGAAAAAAAAGTTCCCGTGTAGCAGCTCACTACAGAATGACTTGAAGGCAAAGAGCAGGGACGGGGATGAGGAGTCGAGAGGTTCACACGCGCTAAATGGAATGGAGGCATTCATGTAAGACTGAATGACTAGCAGCAAGTGGGCTGGGGTGCCTTGCTGGCATTGATGGAGAAGGAAAAGACTACTTTTGATGCAGGGCCAGAAATCTCAGGTGGAGTCACCTTCCCAGTGGCCTAGGGGCAGGCTGGAGATCATATCATAAGCTCCTGCCCTCCCAACATGTAGGTGGCACATCCTTGCACTGGAGCAAGCAGGAAGTATGGGTAAGCCCTCAGGGGCAAAGAACAGAACCTCTCAGGCTCTTGAAATCCAATCTCTCTCTCATCTCTCTCTCTCCCAATCATCCATCTATCTCTCTGCCTATCATCTATCATCCATCCATCTCCATCATTAGAATTGTTTTATATTATATATAATTGTAAGTGTCTTACTGTTCAGATAAAAAGCATAGCAGTATTGATAGACCCTTGAAGTTACAACAATTCTTGGGAGAAAAAAGAAGTATTTCCATTGCTAATTAAAAGCTAAGTGCAAGTCCATAACTGGAGAGGAAAGAAGAGAAGGTCGAAAGGCCCCACGTTTTTGTAATCCATCCCCGTTTCCAGGTGCTGTCATGTTTGATTGTTTATATGTTTTGTCCGGTTGTCCCTTTGTTCCCGGTTGTCCCTTTGTTCCTTCATTCCTGCACATATCTGATAGAGAATTTTTTAAAGGAATCATCCTATCCTGCCCAGCCTTTACTTGGGTAAGCAGAGTTTGGGAGTGCTTCCTCCTATTTTTTCCAGAGCACTTTGGCCATTCTATAGTCAGTTTCACCATCTAATGAGAGAACCCAGTCTAGATAATTTAATCATTTCTTAGTTTCACAATGCTGACAGCAAACCTCTAGCTAGATTTCCTGTGGTGTATGAATAGTGTTGCATGCCCTTCCCCTAGCAGCATCCCATCATTAAGACTTATAGTACTATAGTTTTTGAATAGATTTTCCTTAGTAATGCAGGAAAGTCTATTTTTATGATGGGTCTTTGAGGCATCCAGCAAGAAAGAGAGGATATTTGTGGGGAAATAGCACTAGAGAATGGGCTGGAGCATGGGCCATGTGTCCTGTGAGTCAGGCAGTTATCGCAGGGATGGGATAGAACAACTGGGTAGAATCACTTTTTCCCACTTCCATTGTTCTTAAGAAAACATTTCTTGGCCATTCGGTTCTTTCAGTTCGCCTTTCATCAGCACATTTCATCAGCTTCTGTCTCCCTTCTCCAATGCACTGAGTTTAGTTGGCTTTTGAGTTCTTTCTTTACGTTCTTCCTCTGAACTTTTTTGCCTGATGATGAATCTGGCAATGAAACCTGTGAACTTTTTTTTTAAAAATGACAAATTCAACTGTACGGAATTTCATCTCTTTCAGTTGTGACAGAGATAGGGATGAGATGCATAACGTGTCACTTGTGGCATCTTGCAAAGGCATATTCTCCAAAGGATGATTCTGTTATCCTGCTGCTGTTGGCCAAGAGAGGAATTGTCCTGTTAACTAATATCTGTGGCTGAAATCAGACTGAGGAAGGAAGGGATAAACCATGAGTCTGTCAGACCTTATTTGGTGTGTAGATAATAAGAAGAATGGCTGCTGATGCTTCCACTGCCTTACTCAGGACTGAGACACCCCGCCTACCTTTCTTCTCGACACCAGTAGCACAGGAAATGCTTGCCAGGGAGCATCCTGCTAAAATTAGTCATTTCATTCTGCAGAACCTTGAAAGATTTGCAAAATTTCATTCGGTTCTTTCAGTTCATCTTTCACCAGCACATTGCATCAGCTTCTATCTCCTTTCTCCAATGCACTGAGTTTAGTTGGCTTTCTGTCTTTTTGTTCCTATCAATTTGTTTCAGGGTGGCATTTGATTTGTCTAATCCACTATAAAGATAACTGGCAATCGGCTGGAAAGGGTGTCAAGCTTCATCCAATAGGCAGGAATGAGCCCCATTGACCAACTCACAAGAAATCCCATGAATAAAGATAGTAATATTTATTGAAAAAAGTAGGAAACCATAGCAACAACAAATCAGCAGCTACAGTGATTTAAGAACAAGCTCTGTATTTAACAAAGTTCAACTCTCTTACATTTTGTTTTCCTTCCTGCCTAACCTAACTTCTCCTTTTTTGGGCGGGTGGGCTGGCTCGTCTCTAGCTGTTTTTGTGACCGTCCAATCTGGTAGCCTGTGTTGTTCCCTGCCTCTGTGAGAACTGACTCTTGCAGTGGGCTTCTGGAATTTTGTGTTTGTATGCTGCCATTTTAAATAAGCATAAGATTTTAGGGACTATACTTTCTGCTTCTTAATTATAATAACCCAAAAATAGAATCTGGCCATACTTCAAGTGGTGATTCTAGAAGAGGTCATAACTTCTGTGTAGGTTGTCAAATATTTTCAGTTCATGGAGGTCATCTGCCATATTCTGTTCTGGGCCAAACTACACTCAAGTCCTTTCTCCAATTCATCTCTGATAATGTGTAGCTTCTTTGCCTCCTTTGGTTTAGCTACCATTGCCACTCTTCCCTCATCTCCTACCTCTACCTCTAGATATTTTGGATTACATCTCCCAATGTCCCTTTCCGTTGTTCATGCTGGGTGTAACTGATAATCTGTCTCCATCCAGGGTGCAGCTACTAAGCCCACGTCTCTCTTCCTGAAAGAGCAGCTCACCTGAAGAATTCTTTAGTCACAGCAACCTCTAGTATGAAATTTCCAGCACATGCCCACAATGTTTTCTTTCAGCCTTTCTCAGTTCAGCCTGCCAGCTGGCTTCATGTTATTAAAAGCTGTGAGAGGTGTTGCATTCTAAAACTGGAGACTTATTCTCAGCCATCAAAGAAGAAGAATATTCATTTGTTTATGGAATAGTCATTGCAGAACACTGCAGAAAACTTAATAATGGATCCTTTTGTTGCAATCAGGATGACCAAACTTACAACAGCTATGCAGAAGCCTCTCTTCTACAGCAAGTAAGCCAAACATAATACAGATAGTCCCTGGGTTAAGAACACCTGGTTTAAGGATGACCCATAGTTAAGAACAGAGGCTATTGTAGCAAGATTTGAGTTAAATACACAATGATCTGAGTTCAATACACAATGGTTTGAGTTAATTACACAATACTACTTTGTTGTTGTTGTTCAGTCGTTAAGTCGTGTCCGACTCTTCATGACCCCATGAACCATATTGTGCCAGGCCTTCCTGTCCTTCACTGCCTCCCTGAGTTTGCTCAGTTTCATGCTCAACAATACTACTTACACAATATTATGCAATAATACTGTTCTGGCTTACATACAAATTCAGCTTAAGGACAGACCTTGGGAACGGAACTCATTCTTAAACTGGGGACTGCCTATACAGTGTTTCCACCAGGGGAAAAAAAGTCATGACTTCCAAGGTTATTTTCATTTGTTTTTACAAGCCTAGTCTGGACTACTCTGAAAAAAATACCCACAGTTCTAAATGTAAGAAAAGAACCAAAATAAAGGCAAGGAATGATGTCTTGTAACTATGTATAACTTTTTAAAATGAGATGCTGCAAGAATTCAGGCAATAGGCTGTCAGCCCTGCAACATAGATCAGGCTAAGAAATAGACACCATGTAGACCTAAAGCTACTTTTATTAGAATAGCTATAGTAACAGAATCTTACAAGTGTGAATGCGCTTCCCTTCCTCCTTTTATCTTTTATCCTCTTTTATCCTTATGTGAACTGGAGGTGGGGGCGCTGCTGTCGGAGGCATTTTTGTAAACTACTTTCTTGGTCTGGGCTCAAGCCTCATTTATCTGATTGTTGCCTTGGTCCTTCAAAGCCACCTTCTATATCAACTACATAACCTTTACAGACATTTGAGCAAAAACAGTTTCAGGCACCTGTAATATTTTAAAGCTGGTATCAGTAATACAGTACATATGACAATCCCATAAATAAAGATGTTTAAAAATCATACAACTGTCTTAAACTTTGGAGTCCTTGGAGTTCTCTGAGCTTGGTTGCTTTCTTGCAAATGTTTTGTTACCCGGCTAGGTAACATCTTCAGTGCTAGAATGGGCTGAGGTTTGCTCTCTGTTTATAGACTGTGGCTTGCCCTGCCAGTGCTGGTGGATTTTTTTTTTTTTTGCCTGGTCGTTCCTTGATTGTCTTAAACTTTTACCAAAATCTGGTGGTCTCATGTGAGATTTAAAGTTTGGCCTTTTCTTTTTCCCTCACTTCTTCTACTGTGGCCATTTGTATGATGTTGCCTATATCAGAAAAGGTGGTTGTTTTAAAATTATTTCAAACCTTTTACATATTTGTTAGCTAATTCTAAAATAATGGGGTATTACAAAGGTATGCATATGAATAGGGGAGATATAAGCAGACACAAGATGAACTCACAGAGTAAAGATCAAGTAAATACATAGTAATGTACAAATAGATATTTGGTTTGTATCCCCAAAAAGTCATATTCCTAATGTCTCTCTCTCTATCTCTACACACACACACACACACACAACCTTCCACTAACGGTAGAAGGTAGGTGATAAAGTTAAGTAACATCACAGCTGCAAGCAGCCATAATTTCAAGTCCCATTAGAAACAGAAGCTTCTGGCTGTGTTGCATTTTGCTTTGTAGCTACATGTCAGGCATGGCATAGAATGTGAGGCAACTTGTCAACATCACTGTAGGACATCGAAGTCCTTCCAGGCAAAGGCAAGCTGATGACTCAGCAGGCAAACTATTAGAGCAATGGGAGTAACACTGCAACTTCTGGCCAAGGGCACTTGACTGGGGAAAGAAGTTGTCTACAGCCTTTTCGTCTCCCCACCCTAACCCCTAACCCCTGCAGTTTTACATAAGATGGACCTACTTTCCAATTAAGGTAACTGGTCCATGTGAGCTTATTATCTTCAGGCAACATCCTGCAACCCTCTGAGGTCCCCAGCTGGTTATAACAGCAGCTCTGAGGCTTTTCTGTCACTGCCACCACTAACCTGTTCAGTTTGCCTTTTGAGGCAGATGGAAGCATGACTTGATGCATGCAGAATCTGGCTGTGGTGATCCCTTGTGTGCTTGCTGCTTTGAGTGGGTTGGAAAGATAGGCATCAGTGACAGGGGCCGCATGCAGCACAAGGGACTGATTAATTCTGAAAGTAGCAAAGTGAGAAAGAATGGTTAAAGGAGGATGTAAGTAGAACCTTTCCCTGCAACACAAAGATAATCAGCTGATAATTATGATAATTGTCTGAATCTTTTATTGACTAGACTGAGGCTAGTGTAATAGATCAGAAATGCTGTGCTGCTCTAGTTACATCTCACTAAGTGGAAAACTGACTCTGTTTAAGGTATGTGACAGGAGTATCCTTTAATCTCTCTTTTCTTGACTTGTTATGAGATGATTGCATAAGATGATGATGATGATGATTTGGTATTTTTATGGCTGCTTAGGAAAGCATTAAAAGATTTGGGTAATCTGTAAAGTCTTGGAGGACCAAATCAGTCTCAGTGTACATGCTAAGAACTAGATGAATGGGAAGGTCTTCATTCCACAAAGTTGACATTCTTCTTTTATTTGCCCTCAAATCTATATCGTCCTGCACAAAGAGTTTGCTTTCCAATTATGTGGACTACTTTCGGCCCCTGATAAAACTAACCTCAATTTCTGGAAATAATTTGTTACAGAATTAAGTGCATTACATTAGGAAAACAGAGATAATTCATCTGCAGATTACTGCATTTGTTGCTGCTGAATATTTTGGGTGGTTCTTTGCTTCAGAACCCCCGGCATCTTGGTTATTATATGCCATTAGTCAGGAAAACAGAACAAAGTTTGGTGAAATTATGTGTGTGTTCAGTTGTTACCATAATCACTTTCACACACAAGGGAAACAGAAAATCTGCTTGTACTGTACTTGTTCTGAAAAAGTTATTTTTGAAACAGATATGGTCAAGAAAGAATGTAAGAGCCATGCTAGATTGGACCAAAAATCTACCTATTCCAGCTTTCTCTTCCCAAAATGACCATCAGATATCTACAGAAAGCTCACCAATAAATTGTGAGCACACTATCCCCTAGTGCTTGTGTTGCCAGCAACCACTACTGAATAGAAATATATGCAATATTCCAAATACATAAATGTGTGGCAGGGAAGATGACCTGGGACTATTCCTAACTATAATCTGAACAATATGTTATCTTTTGTAAGTTTCCCCTTCAAAATAACTCTGGAAAACTCAGTTAAGCACATATTAAGATACAGCTGTTGATGAGCTTAAGTGTCCTGAATTTTGGATTTTGACAAGATCTTTTGTTGAGCTAACTGAAAGTCCCTTTTAGGTCTGTACACAGCTTCAGATTTGGTTCCCAAAAGTAGCTTCTGATAGCACAGGACACAAACGTAGTAGCCCTTTCTGCAACTCTTTCAGGCAGTTTCGTTTTTACCCAGAATCATGGGGCTGCTTTAAAATCCCATAAAACGGATCCTGTATTGTAATTTAAACAAAAATGCAGGTTTGCCATCTGGAGCTGATGTGAGTAGCCACCCTCAATTTCCATTATTACTACAAAGTTTGAAGGTACACATTCTTCCAGACTTTCCTACCTTCTATTCTATTCATGTTTGTTCTTTCAGTTCATATCACTTTATTAACTGATGATCATATAATAGTTTTTTTAGCCCCAGAATAATACACTTTAAAAAGCAGCAGCAGCAATTCTATCTTCATGTCCAGTCTACTTGTAAGTCTACTTATCAGTATTTTCCAATATGGAACTTACCAGTTGCATTGAATTTTAATTCCACAATCAACAAGGTACTCAACAAGGCTGAGCAGCTTTGAGATGTGTGGCATTCAACTCTCAGAATTCCTCACCAGTGCGAAGTCTACACATCTCAAAACTGCTCAGGTTGGGAGACACTATCTGTAGGAATTGAATTCTAACACATCTCAAAAGTATCAGGTTGGGGATAACAAGTCTACATGCCTGAGTACTTGAGAAAACTTGCTACTTAAAAACAAATGTCAAGACTGGGGAAGGAATTGTTTGGGTTATATGATAACCAATAGGATTGGCTTTGTCTGAAATCTCTAAATAAAGTTTTATGTTACATCACAGACAGATGTAGATATGTCCATTTATTCTGATTTAGAGCTGATTCACATAAATTCATACAATTTATATGTTTTAACCTATAAAGCCTTTTGTACCTTGGCTCTGGATTAACCGCAGGACCACATCTCCCATTAGAGTTGATCCAACCATTTTGATTGTGCGGGGACCTTCGCTTGTCTCCAATATTATCTGCTTTCTGGAAAAAGATGAAGACAGAGCTATTGGGGGAGGGCTGGGCTTGGGGTCTGATGCCAAGCATTGTTTTTTAATTTTTACATGTATTTATAAGGTATTTTGTTTAGTATTTGTGTTCTGTTCACTGCTGTAAGTGCTAAGAGTCTTTATGATTGCAGCAGGATATCAATCTGATTACTAAATAAATGAATAAAACCAACTGGTCTTGAAATCCTGCTGAACAGCTCTTGTTACTACTCCAACTCAAACCTATCTTTGGAACACAGTGCAGAATATAATGAGCTATGATTTCATCATGTAAGCAAGAGCTATCCAGCATACCAGAGTAATGGAAAATCCCAAACTGACTTTAATATGTACATAATATTGTGAATGAAATGTGTACTTGTACCATGAGACTGATATAAGTCCAAGTTAATTCAGGTGGCTTTGTTCAAATCAAATAAAGTTGAAAACGGTGCATTGATGTTTTGAATGTGCTTATTGGAAGACTGAATGTTTTTTTCCCTAGTATCTCTATTCTCAAGCACATTTTGTTTCCCTCCTACTTCTTCCATTTCTTTTTGATACTGGCTGTACAGACTGGACCAAGAATATGATGAATGACACCTCAGCTCCCAAATTCATGCTGCTTGGCTTTCCTGAGCTTCAGGAGTTCCAGTTACTCTCCTTTGTCATTTTCCTGTCCATCTATCTCTTCATACTCCTGGGCAATGCCTTGATCGTTGTCCTCTCCCATATAGATGTGAGCCTGCGACTCCCCATGTACTTCGTTCTGAGCCATTTCTCATTTCTTGAGATGTGTTATACCTCAGTTACTCTTCCCCAGCTGCTGAGATACCTCCTCAGGGCCTCTTGTGCCCTCTCCTTCTGGAGTTGCCTCACTCAGATGTATTTCTTCTTTTTCTTTGGCTCCACAGAGTTCCTCCTCTTGGCTGCCATGGCCTATGATAGGTACTTAGCCATCTGCCACCCACTGCAATATCCGGTGCTCATGGACAGCCATGCCTGTGTCTGCCTCACCTTGGGTTCCTGGCTGACTGGCTTTTTGACTCCCTTCCTGCCCATAGCCTTCATTTCACAGCTGCCCTTTAATAGCAGCAACCAGATCAACCACTTCTTCTGTGACACGGGGCCCCTGATTAAGCTCTCGACTGGAAATACTTTCCTGGCTGACACAATGGTATTCCTTGTCTCTGCAGTGATTGTTCTCATATCTTTCCTTCTGACATTGACTTCATATGCGCTGATTGTTTCAACCATCTGCCATATCCCTTCTGTGTTGGGAAGGCGCAAGGCCTTTTCTACCTGTTCCAGTCAACTCATGGTGGTTACCATCTTCTATGGTACGGTAATCTTCACGTTTCTTTGCCCACATTCCAATCAGACTTTTGAAATGGACAAAATTGTCTCCCTGCTCTATGCTGTTGTCACTCCAATGTTGAATCCAATTATCTACACCCTGAGAAACAAAGATGTGAAAAGAGCTGTGGAAAAGGTCCTCAACCATGTAAAGCAGAGAGAGAAAGCAATCACTGCTAGATTGTCATAAGCCTCACCAGAGAGAATTGACAGACTGAGGGAAGGTTGTTAGGGAAAAAAATCTCTTTGTACAATCTCTTTGTTGCATGTGCTTTTAACTGACAATAAAGTGATATTCTTGAGTCTTTGTAAACAACAGTCATTTTAAAATATTTTAAGCTGTGTATTAATAGCACATGACATACACTGAGGAATTGTCTTCAGACCTGTATTATTGCTGGAGTTTATTTTTGTTGTAACAACTAAGGAAAAGTTCAAAGCCAAACAAGGAAGAGAGTCTGTCTTTTCTTGGAACAGAAAATATATTTTCTAATACGTTTGGACAGCAGTGACCCTTAGGCCAAATTAGCTTGATACCTCACTTGGGCATAATAAATGTACAACAAAGAATGGTCCAGTCTCTGGAATACCAAGAAGGGTGGAGTGAATTCCTAAGTTCAGACCATATAAATACTGAGGTAATCTAATCAGTGGTGAACCTTGGGCAGAATTTAGAGGTGGATATCCATGCCCCACTCAGCAGAATATTTGTGGCTGTTCTAGATGTACCTTTTATCATAAGCTGGTGACAGTTATAGTAAGAGCTTTTAAGGAATGCTGCTGTTATTCAGGCTGCAAAGAATTGCAAAGGTTGGCTCTCCACCAATGAAAGGTTGTGCAGACGTCCCCTAGAATAGGGTTCTTCAAACTGTGTTTCACAGAACCCAAGAGTTTCACAAGAAGTTGGTGGGATTCTTTGAGTGACTAGGGGGGAGTAGGGGAACACAGCCAATTTTCTATCACTAAAGCTTTGTCTCCTATCAGGGGGTCTGGGAAATTTGTTTTTAACTAACAGGTTCTGTAGCTGAAAAGATTTGAAAACCGTGCTCTAGAGGATAATGTCCAACCCATTACTGTCCATCGAATAATTCCTGCTGCTATTAATGTCTGTAAATAAAAGTGTCTTTCATTGTTATAGAATGAAGGAATGTTAATATTCTGATAGAAGGATTCAGCAGATCAGCTGAAATTTTGAAATGTTGGAATGTTGCTTATTTATTCATTTTTAAAAGGCAGGCACACAGGCACTACTGTGTTTGGAAAGGGGTGTTAATGGAAGAAGGGTTAAGAAGCAAGAGAAAGTGAGGTGGGCAAAGCAAAGCTATATAACCTTGTTTGTGCCTTTTCTCACAACCTGTATTCTGGAGAAGGAATAACATAGGAGTCCTTTAGCTGTATTACCTAACAAGAGTGAATTGAGAGATGCATTGCAAGAAACAGCACAGAATAGTGATTAGAGTGTTGGTTTGAGGACTGGGGAGAGGTGGGCTAAAATTTCCCTCTGCCATGAAGCTCATGGGGCAAGCTTTGGGTCTAGTTACTCTTTCTTAGCCTGACCTATTACACAGCACTGTTGTGGGAATAAAATTGAAAGGCAAAATCCTGGAAGGAAAAAGGGATAGAAATGCATGAAATAAATAAAATGAGTTCTTGTTTTAGCAAACACAATTGGGACTGGCAACTTGGTTGTTAAGCGAGGTGGTTACTAAGTGAAACTGCAACTGTGCTTATTATCTGACTTCAGCTTTCCTTTGCTTTACAGAACTGCAAAGGTCGTACATGTGAGGATTGGCCGCAAAGTTACTTTTCAATTGCTGTCGTAACTGTGAACGATTGTTGTTCAAGGCAGTCGCTAAACGAAGACTATCTGTAAAGGGTATAGCCATCAATCATTATCTACAGTTTGGGACAAATACAGGAAGCTATTCCCAATTATAATATAAGGAAGGTATAGTAAAATTCTGCTCAGGGCTTGCTTGGCTGCCATGGTTCGTATGTCCAGGACAAATGGTAATTTGAAATTAACATACAATATGCTGTAATTGCCTTTGGAATCTTGATTTCTAAACCCAGTACAGCCCTGCACAAATCACAGGGGACACTGCATATCTTTTCTTTTTTAAACTCCTGCAAGGAAGGAGAGAGGTATGCTTGTCTATCGTGTAGCAAAGAGGATTTCGCTAATGACTGCTACCCCGATAACTGGTTCCAGGGACTGAGGTTCGGGTCTGCCAGGAAAGGTGCGATCTTTCACTGAGCAACAATTCCTCTATAATAAAGTTAGGGCAAAACAGATTCCATTTTGTGGTTAGTGCCAAAGTGGCTCAGAAGGAAGCCTACACACACACAGACGTGTATGTATGTGTATACACCCACACATACGCACACAATATTTGTGCCGCCTTTTTGCATTTTTGGGGTGGTTGGTGAGCTTCGGGGGTCAGAAGTAAATCTTGTAAAACTTTATGGTGCTCATTTGCTCCCTGAACCTTCTTTACAAAAAGGGCCTGATCCTTGACATGGTGCACAAGGTCTGGCATGGCCCTTGAGCTGATGGCTGGCACACATCTCTGGTCTAGAGTAATAGTAAAGGAATGAAGGAAGACTTGGCATGGGTCATGCAAATTTCTATCGAGTAGTGTCTGAAGATGCCATCACATTCTCTTGCAGTCTTCTCTATTCTTTTCCCCTGTGAATTACTACTTGGCAGCAAGATCGGGGAACTTCTTAACTCAAATAAAACTTGTTTATTCCTTTTTCTATCTCTTTAGAGACTTGCCTCTCTGTTCTGGCTCTAAATCACAACTCTATAATTTTCTTGTTGATTAATATTTTTAATGCAGTTATTCATCACTGAGGTTATCAAAGTCAGTGAAGCTTATTAAAAAAAAAAAAAAGGGAATCCCATATGAGTAAGAATTCAGTCTTGTTCAACTTGGTGTAGTTTCAGGTATCCAGGGCTGCAGTTCCTCTGATCTTTGACTAATATGACTCTTGGCTTTAGATGACAAGTGTTATCAAGCATTTCCACACAGCTATATACCTCCCTCCTCTCACAGTCTTCTGCAATTTCACACCAAATGTGGGGTGGCCTGTGACAGTACAGAGAAGTTATATGCTGCCTGTCATTTGTCCCGTGGTCTCCCAGACAGACAAGCTGTGCCTGAAGCTGGTAATCTGAAGCCTGACAAGTAACTGGGGTGAAACAGATAAGAGTTTTCATACAGAGAGAATTTCTCATGGTGGGAGGAGATAAAGTTGAAATGGATAAGAGCTGTCAGGAAGGGAGAGCTTTCATTGAAGTCTGGGGGAGATGTAAAAGAAGATTGCTAGCAAACCAAGTTGAATTTAGATAGTATTGGCTACTGAAGATTTGCTGGTTCCAGAATGGAAGGAAGAACACTGAAATCTGTCTTGATCTGGATCAAGAAGAATGTCACAAAAATGGAGGAGAATCAGATTTTAAGAGATCATGTCTACTTAGCACAGATGTCCAGAAGGAGAAGAATACTGGAAGAAAGAAGATCAACATGCTACTAAACATAATTAATGCCCTCGATTAAGGAGGGAATTTAACATAGATACGCACTCAGCTACATTTTAGAATAGACACTCTGACACAATAGCAGTAATTTTGCAGGCAAATAACAAGTTAACCACTAAATGATAAGCGTGATTAATGTCATAAAGTGATTTATTGCTTTTTACTGCATACTAAGCTTGGTTTAGAAGTCAGATGCATGTAGGAGAGGAGAAATCTATTTGTATATCTGCTTGAGTTAAAATGCTGATTCCATGAAAGAGAATCCAATGTTTTCTACCTTGAAATATCACAAATAAAAGGAAAAGAGTTCAGAAGAAATGTGGATCCTGAGAAATGAACACCCGCACCCACACCTCAGCCATGACATACCCTGCTGGTGGCTATTGTTGCCAGTTAGTACTCCCTGTATCTGGCTAATGGCAGGGGTCATAAACAGCAGCCAGCTGCTGTCCCACCCGTATTTTTTCCTTGCCATGTTTGCTTATTTCAGCAAGGTGAAAATGTTTTTAAAAGGCAACCAGCCACTATTTGATAGGGATGGGTGAGCAGGTGGAGAAGGCAGGGGAATCGTGGCAAGGCGTTACAGACTTTTGTGTTAGGATGGAGGGGGGATCCCCACAACCAAAAAGGAGGAAAAGGCAGGAATTTCTACCAGTAGACAATTCTCATTCTGCAACTCCAGAGGAAATGCTACCAAATGGTTTTCATAGCATAACTTCTGGAACAGAAACTCAGGCAATAGTTAATCAACTCAGCTACTCAAGCTGCATCTATAATCTTTGTGAGTTCATAGAGCCACAAGAGAATTTGCAAAACAACAATGGGAAGAAATAGACTTTGGAGCAGATGATGAGTGAGTTGGATATGGAGGACATAAACTAAGTCATTTAAGATCAGATAACTTCTTAGTCCAGATGAGACTTGTCCCTGCCCATTCCCTTTGCAGGGTGGGTGGACCTATTAGGATGGTGTATCCTAGGTGCCTAATTGATCCAAATGAATTCCAAAAGATGCTTGAGGATCTGGCAGACAGTTATGTTGGGTATCTAGTTGACTCCTGTAATCAGGAAGCAGCCAAAGCACTTAATATAATTGTTCCCAAAAGGGGTCCTACTTTTAGCCAATCCTAAGGAGCTTCTTGGTTTACAAAAGACCTAGGAGATGAAGCAGCAGAAAAGGTATTGGAGAACCTATGGAGAAATACAAAAAAGTAAACCTGGTACAAGCTCATGTCCAAGCCTACAATGTAGCAACAAGAGTGACAAAGCACTCTTTGTCCTTTCTTATTGTGTCAGGGGGTTTATTTAAGGGTGTGCATACCCTGCTAGACACTGAGACTAGTTACCATAATTTATTTTATTTTATTATTTTATTTTAGAAATTTTTAAGGCTGTCCAGCTCTACCACAATTCTGGGAGGCATACTGTACAGTAAAACAATAATAAAATATAATTTTAAAAAGCCCATTTGCCAGAAGAAAAAACAATTGGAGAACAATCCAATACAAAGGACCCATCACCCACTCTAAACCAAGACCTGGGGCAAAAGCCAAGTTTTCAGGGGTCTTTTAAACCAGATGTATCTCGTGGGATGGTGTTCCAGAGAGCAGGTAATATGACAAGAAAAGACATGCTTCTGAGATTCTGTCAGGTAATGCTGCTTAATGGATGGGACCTAAAGCATGCCAGCTTTGCCTAAACCTACAGGCTGAACAGAAGCTACAGAAGACAGATGGTCCTTTAGATAACCAGGTCCTATACCATGAAGGGTTTATAGGTAGTAACCAGCACCTTGAATTGGACCTGGAAACCTACTGGTAACCAAAGCAGCTCACAGAGTAAAGATGCTACATGGGTCTGACAAGTTACCCTCATAATTGCCCAAGCTACTACATTCTGGACTAGCTGCAGCTTGCAAGTGGTTTTCAAAGGCAGCCCCATGTACAGCCTATTACACAGTACATGCACAAGGTGACCAAAGCATAAGTGCCTGTCTGAAGTCCAGGCAAAGGCACAATTAGCACACAAGATGGATTTGTGCAGGATCTGTTAATCCAAGAAGTACTCCCCACACAAAAAATTGTGCATTTTGCTGATACAGTGCCTCAGGTTTGCCATAATCTTGAGTCCTCATGGGCAGAATCTGATGTGCAACAAATTGCAATGTTATTTGGGACTCCTCTTCTTTGTGAACTCTGACAAATGGGAAAGGGTACTCTCTAGTATGTCCTCTGCTAGCTGGAGGCTTGATCCATATACTTGCTGGCATGGCTTCTGGTAAAAATTTATGGTGGACTAGATGTCCCTGAAGGAGTGTGGATGGCATTGTGGCGGAGATTGGTGGCCAGACAGTGAATTCTGGCCAGTGCAGTTTTTCCAGATAAAGGAGATCATGAGATTGCCCACTTGCACTCTGGACAGCTACTCCTTGTGAGCAGGAACTGAGGATTTTGCAATCAGCTTCTGAGCTGAGTGGCTGAGAGTTGAGGGATTTCAATCAAGCTCACAGCCGTAATGCAGCCTATATGGATATAAGGTTCGCATGAGCTTCATTTCTTAATCACTTTTGGATGTAACTAATTTATAGTTAAAGAGAAATTTTCTGAGTGGCAGGATAAAAATTCCACTTGGTGAGTTATCATTCTTTCTGGGGGAGGGGAGGGGGGGGAAGTTTTAAAGATTTAAAAACTTTTGGCAGAAAGCTTAACAAGGAGTGGATGTAAGAAAGCTTAAAACAGATAAAGGGGACAGTTATTCTGAAAGATGATAATGAAGAAGAAGAAGTGCTTTTGAATAAATTGGAATTAAAATAGACAAATGAACCAGACCTCCATGGGAATGTTTTTTGTTTACTATTAAAGAGTGCAGACAATTGGTGAATTCTACAAAATAAAAGATAAAGGTAATATGAGCCAGACTATGATGCTGATTGTAACTATGGAGTTCCATTTAGACAAAAGCATTAAGGGCACAGGAAGACAAAATAAAAAAGGGGGGGAGGGGGAAGCCTGCCTTTTACTCTTTCCCTTGCAAATGAGACACTTTCACTTCTGGATTACAATATTACAATGGTAACCACCAGAGAAGCAACAATAACAACAGAGGGGATGAGAGGATTGCTAGAGCAACCTGCAGAGAGAGGAATTACACCAGATTTACTTCAGAAAAAGTTTGAGAAATTAGGCAATAAGTTAGCCGAATCACTTGATACTAAATTGACAGCTTTTGAAAAAAGAATGGATCAAAGACTTGTAAAGATGAAAGAGGAGATGAAAGAAGAAGTTAAGGAGATGGAAAGCTTTATAAAACAAGTGCCTGGAGATGTAAAAGAAATTAATGACAAATGGAAATTTTGGAGGGTAAGACATAAGTTACAGACAGAGAGTTGGAAAGAGAACTAGATAATCTGGCTGTATTGGAACTGAGAGAGAAGGAATTTTGATTGAGATTTAGAGCAATCCCAGAGGGTTCTGGTGAAGATATTAGAGAAAAGGTTATTAAAGCTTTAGCAGTTCTTTTAGACTGGGATAAGGAGGATACAGAGGCAGAAAGTGATGAAGTATATAGAATGAATACAAGATTTGTGAGAATAAGAAAAGTTCCAAGGGATGTCTTGGTGCGCTTTGTCAGGAAGAAGACAAGGGATCAAGTTCTGCAGCAGCATTTTAATACAAGACTGAAGATTGATAATACAGATGTAATTGTTCTTAAAGAAAGTCCTATTAGAATCTTGCATAAGAGAAAAGAGTATTCTTTTTTGACTGATAGATTAAAACAGAAAAAGATTCCCTTTCCAGATACCTTTCCTAGTTTAATCTTTTTTATAGCTTCAGAAACTTCCCTTATAGGTCTGTTTATAATCTGTTTCTGTTTTTTGGTAAATTTTGTTTCTTTAGATATTCACCTACTTTCTCTAGAGAGATATCATTTCCTTTATACAAATTGGAATAATATTGTTGAAATGCTTTTTGTATGGCCACATTGTGTGTATCTCCCTCTTGTAATTTCAATATCATTTTCTTTCCTTTTTCTTTTCATAATTTACATGCTAGCCACTTCCCTGATTTATTTGCAAACTCATTTTATTTGCTTTACATAATTCATTTTTATTTCCATTTCTCTTACTGTTAACATAGATAACTGTCATTGTAAAAGATTAATTTGTTGAAAAATATTTATCTTCTCTGGAAATTTCTTTAATTTCTTTAACTCTTCTTATTTTCTCTTTATTTCATCCAAAATAGCTTGTGTTTTCTCTTGGCTCTTGGCTCTTCTTTTTAAGTTCACTATTATGTTGTATAAAACAATCTCTCAATACCAATCACATGTAGATTTTTCCTATGCAATTGTGACTCTAAATAAGTAATTTGTTTACCCAAAATATTATAACTGGCTTGAGTTATGGTCTCATGGGCTTTTAAATGATCCTCATAGTGAGCCATTTTTTCTTGCATCGATTTTAAATCATATTTAAGCTCTGCCAGATTTTGTGAGACTGGCTTCAACAAGTCCCATATAAAATAATCTCTAATAAAAGCTTTACTTGCATCCCAAACCATTCTTAAATCAGTGCCTTTACCTACATTATTAAAAAAAAAATCTTTTAATTTCTTTTTATAATCCTCCAGGATCTATATCTTTCAGAAAAGTAGGCCTACTCTCTTGAAATGCCAAATCCCCCATCAAACACCAATTTTCATAAGAAAAACCAATTAATCTCTCCATAAGTCCTTTATAAAGCAATGCTTTGTCCTTATTTGGGGCATATATTCCCAGTATCAATATGTGGTTGAAAGGACTGAAATTTACACTATGTTATGATCTTAAAGACATTTTTTATAAAATGATATACCATTGGTATATGCTACCAGAGAAATTGTCTAGAATGTATAAAGGCACTGCAAATTTATGTTGAAAATGTGAACAACATGAAGGGACATTTTATCATGTTTGATGGATGCGTAAAAAAGCTAGAAAAATCTGGATTCAAATACACAGAAGATTTTAAAGATTAATATACAATTGAAACTAGAGGTTTTTCTTTTGGGATTGATGGACAAACAGTTGGGAAAATGTCACAGAACGTTGTTTTTGTACATGATGACTGCAGGAAGGTTATTCCATGCACAAAGATGGAATGATTCAGCATTTTCCACAATGGAGGAATGGTTGGTGAAGATGATGGAACTTGCTGAGATGGCTAAATTGACTTCTTTGATCAGAGAACAGACAATATCTAGTTTATTGCTGACTGGAGACTCCTTATGGACTTTTTGCGTAAAACAGGAAAAAATGAACTTAAAATTTATGGTTTTAATAATTAGACACGATAGATTATAGAAACAAGGGAGTCATGCTGTAACCTCAGAGTAAGAGGTAAATTTATAATTGTACTTATAACTGCTGTAAAGATCGGAAGCCACTTCTTTGTATCTTTTTTCTTTCTTTTCCATTTTTCTTTTTCTTTTTTTTTCTTTTTGCACTTTTAGCTTTTTTTCTGATTTTTTTTCTTTTCTTCTTACTTTATATCAGCTTGTATTAGTTTTTATCTTCCTTTTTAAAACTATCTATTATATTATATATAAAACTATATATTATATAATATAATATATTATATATATTATATATATAATCATATACCTGCTGGCACCTTCAGGTTGCCAGTGGGAGTGTGATGGCCTGGGTCTGAGAAATTATAAACTCACATTGGAAGAGAAGGCATCTCCACCTCCTTAAAGGGGAGGAGTTGGTGTTATACCCCTTCCTTAAGAAGTATCTCTAAACCCGGCAAGTCTGGAGAATTATCACCCAGTCTCAAAACTTCCCTTTTCAGAGAAGACTGTTAAATGAGTGGGGTGGGGTGGGGTGGGGGGGGAATCAACCATAGATTACAATTGAAGAAGTAGATTATCTGGTTCCTTCTACATTTGGAGGACACCAGATTGAGACATTTGGGTTCAGATGTTCTGCAGTAGATGAGAGTAGCACGTTTTTAATGCATACAGACTTTTCCATCTGAAAGTTTGCTATGTTGCTCTACAAGTATAGTTGTAAAAAGGTAATGTTTTCATAGACTTTTTTTTTTCTATGTCCTGGACCATATCTAATTAAAAACGACAGTTCTACAAAGAACATATTTCCTATAGTAGGGGGTAGCATCTAACAGTCTTGGCTGACCTTAACTAAACTAAGTAGGACCAGATCTGGATAGTACTTTAATGGGAGGCCACTCGGATCACTCAGAGTTCTAGGTTAGACTAGGAAGTCCCAGAAGAAGGCAACGGCAAACCACTTTTATTTTGTTGACAAGAAAATTACAGGATTTATTTATGTAATTACCAAAGTTATGCTCAGCTCAACTTTGCCATGTAGAAAAAGTCTCAGGTTTGGTTCCTTGTCTTATAGCAAGGATCACCCCAAAATGGGGCTAATAGTAATCTGGACTGAAATCCTGGAAAGTTGTTGCCAGCCTAAGGACTATTGGCTAAGATGAGGGGTGTGGCTCTCAACCTAAAAAAAAATTGTGCACCCTGCTTTAGATGTACCAATGGTCTGACCAAGTAAAATATAGATTTCTATGCTCATATCAACATCTCAGTCAGTCATTTGAGGTTAAAGATTGACTAAACTGAGTTTCATTTTCTATATACAACAGTGAAGAATTCTGCATAGTGTTAATGACTGACACTAATAATTATGTCCTCTATGTATTTGCTGATTTGTATTTTGAGTTCTATTTGAAAATGAAATCTATAAGCTACCTAGTGAGGACCTGTACGCTCGCCTCCTCTGAACTCACCTGTGTGTCCTGATGTTCCCTAGCTACTCATTAGGTAATTCCTGGTGTCTCTTAGAGACCCCATTCCCTGATCAGGATCATAGGGAGGCTTTGCAGCAGTCATGTATTTTTGTCGCTTTTTTCTTAAACACACACACACAGAGAAGTTCTGTGTCTCTTCTTGATCCACAATCATCTATTAGTTGTGCCCAAAGGCGAAGATGTGACTGAAGGAGGAAGAGAAATCATGCCAAGCTGCGTCCTGAAATTTAAGAGAATAGCAAGAGCAGCAGAGTTCAGCAACCATCTCTTGGAAGTGTGAGTAGCGAATATTGCTATCCTAGAATTATGTTTCTCCAACCAATAAGGGGAACTTCTGGAACCCACCAAGCTAGAGAAGACTGGTACAAAAGGATAACTAACTTTAAGGAATTATAGTAGGTTGGATAAAGTCAGTGTCTATTATGTTTTAGCTTCCTGTTTCTAAGTCCTTGTGCCAGTATTACAGCTACCAGGAAAAAGCTGATTTATAACAGTTCACTTGGACGTTTTTACCATATATTGAAGTGATAGCGATATAGATTTTGTGATATGTTGCTGCATACAAATGACTTATGATTACAGTCTTCTATGGTGTGTGACGGTTATAAGTCTGTTGCTTGCAGCAAAGACCAACGTTTTGTGACATCTTTAAGAAACACCCAACACTGTGCAAGTTCATGTTTGCCCAGGCAATTTAATGTTCCTTCACGTTCCTCCTCCTGCAGCCTTCTGGTTCACTTAAACCTGATTCACTTAAAGCACCCAAATCACTTTGAAGATACAACATAATGTTATCAGCGTGCTAATAATAACACAATATACACTGAGCTCCCAGCAAAGGATTGACACTTTGCTGAGCAGCCCTGAGCAAAGCAGAACCAGAGTTTATATACTCTTGGCCTACTACACTGCAAAGGCAAGACACAGAAAAAAGGCAGACAACAGGGTTAATTACAGCACGGTGTTGGTATGTTTTAGATAAACCCATCTGTGTGACCCTAGTATTATTTACCCTTTCCTACTAGGCTGGCATGCTAGCCATACTATCTCTGAGATACAGTCAATGACCAGAAACAAGTTGGTTTATTGGGCCCAGAGCTTCCTGGCTGATTCTTCCCCCTGTCACCATTCAGGGACAGTTCAGCTTGCGGTAAGCGGTTTCTTACAAGGGCATTTTAAGCAGTTCACATATATTGGGGGGGGGGGGGGGGGGGGGCGTTGACATGTTTATGGGTTACTATCACATGGGTAAACAAATAACTTCTGGCAAGTTGTCAGCTATCCAGAGCAGATTTTGGGTGGGCATGGAGCAACTGCGCAATGGGAAAATAATTCAGCCTTCCCTATTTTTGCTGATGGAAACTTTTTACTGGCTAACATTTTACTTGCTAACATAGCAAAATAAATGTGGGAGTATCATATGAGAAATACCTTGTTCCAGCTTCTCAAAGGACTGTTTAGCCCAGCTACTCAACAGCACTTGTGCAGATGCACACAGGCACATGGGCATGTGTTAGATGGGGAAAGAGGAATGAATGAATCCTTAGTACTGTGTGAATCCTGTTCCTCTTTTGCTATATATAGTTAATGGCCAAAAGAGCAAACCTAGGCAACAAAATATTAAGCTGAAGAGTCATAACTTTCTCTCTGTCCCAAAATAATTTATTTGAATTAAAAAAAAATAGTTTCAAAAAACTTACTTCTGGCATATAAGAACCAGAAGAAACTGAATGGTTCACTTTGATGGATAAACTCAGGTATTGGTAATATATTCTTAGTAAGCAACTAAAATGGATCTGGCCATGTCTAAATAGTATAGAAAGAATGCTTACATAGGAACAACATATATACACTGTATTTATTCAAGCCGTATATAATGACCCAAAATGCACTATGGAAAGTGACTCCCTTGCATCTACATGACTTTGAGTGCTGGAGCTTCACTTAAAAACAAACAAAATAGCCCCAATTTTTGCAAGGAATTTTCAGGAATTGCTTTCATTTTTTCCCTACTACCTGTAAGGGAGACAGGACTTGGTACAAGATTTAGTCAATGTGTTTTGTGGTTGAGATGACAGTTAAATGCACTCAAAAAGAAGTCAGTATGAACAGAATGTTTCATTTAGTTAAATGGTAACATACTAGCTTCTTTTTGAGTGCATTTCTTTGATCCCTTAGAATGAAAAGACAACTTGCAAAACTCAAGACTCATTACATTTATTCTGAACCCTGAATATATAGAATGAATCTCCTACTATTGTCTCTTTGCCCCATTATTCTAACAATTCTGTGTTGACCCTCCTAGATGCAGTCTCCACGTGAAAATTGGACCTTTGTGACAGAGTTTGTCTTGGTAGGCTTCACAGGCACCCAGGAGGGACAGTTGCCTCTCTTTGGCTTCTTCCTAATCATGTACTTGTTAACTCTGATGGAAAATGGCATCCTGGTCTTAGTTGTGGCAACCGAAAGGCGCTTACACACTCCCATGTACTTTTTTCTCATCCATCTCTCATTCTTGGACATTTGGTATACGTCTCTCACTGTGCCTAAAATGCTGTCTGGGTTTGGACACCCAGCAGGTCAGATGATCTCTTACTCTGCCTGCTTGACTCAGCTTTACCTCTTTACTTTCTTGGGCAGTACAGAATGTTTCTTGCTGGCAGCCATGGCCTACGACCGCTATGTGGCTATTTGTGTCCCTCTGCGATACCAAGAGATTGTAGGTCGAGACACCTGTCTGCTTCTGGCAATTGGTTCATGGTTAGCTGGATTTCTTACCCCAGTACTGCCTGTTTATTTCATGTCACAGTTGACATTTTGTGGCCCCAATGTGATAGACCACTTCTTCTGTGATGCTTCACCACTCCTTGTTCTTTCGTGCACTGACATTTCACTGAAGGAATCAGTCGATTTCTTGGTCTCTCTTTTGGTGCTCTTGATCTCCTCCTCGGTTATTATAATGTCCTATGTCCACATTATCACTACAGTACTCAGAATTAACTCCTTGGTTGGACGGCAACGGGCCTTTTCAACCTGTACTGCCCACCTGATGGTGGTGGCTGTTTTTTATGGGACACTTTTCTTTATGTATGTCCGCATCAAAGTTGCCTCCTCAGTCAACCTCAACAAGGTGGTGTCAGTCTTTTATGCAATAGTCACCCCTGTACTCAACCCCCTAATCTACAGTTTAAGGAATACAGAAGTGAAGGCTGCTTTATATAGAATTATTTCAAGAAAAAGCCAGCTGTAATGGGACATTAGCCATAAAACAAGCACTCATATTATTATTCTGGGGATGGGAAGGGGGAAGAGAAAGCAAGATTATCTCAGAATCACTTATAATACCCCTCTTGTTTGTTCTATTTCTTGGGATTATAAATAGAGAATGGGATTGACTGCTTAAGTTTAGGTGGAGATTCTTTTAATCTTGAGTGCCATTTTTTATAGATGTAGAAACATTTCACAGGATTGTCATCTGTTATCAGTAAGATAGCTGGGCCGAATGAGAAACTATTAGGATAGTGGCAGGAAGACATTTTATGTTATTTTTATAACCCATTTTTCTTTTCCGAAGGGAATCCTAAGTGTTTTACAAGGAAAAAAATATTACTCCAAAGTTGAGAGTCAAAACAAGTGTGAGTAATACACCAAACACTGCAAGCAATAGCTATTCCAAATTAATATCATTGCATGCTTTATGATCAGCAGTGTCATCAGTGCAGAATTTTAGGATAGAGGCCCCGGTCCCAATTCAGCTGAATAAACAGGGGAACCCCACATACAGCAAGACAGGCTTACAGTATTTTGAAGTAAATGCAGTAATGCATTTATCGTTTCATGAACTCCCTTCCCTAAATTAAACCATGATGCTCAGAGCTGTTATCACCAAACCGCACCACTGCTAGCTATAATAGGAGCAGCCATGTGGTGTTGCAGCTACAGCACCAGGTCTGGTTTGGCAATGAGGACATTATGTCTGACTCAAACTGCTCGGATATGAAAGCAAAGGTGGTGGCTTTCAAATTGGTGCCTGTTCTGAGGAGCAATCTGTTAGACTTCTGGCAAGTCAACTTTCATATCCCAGCATCTTCTTTACTGTGGAAAGCTGGTCTTGAACTTGGACACCTATAAATATTTCCACAAAGGAAGACTCATTCCACCATTTATATCTTTTTGATTACTGGGTGATAATCTTCTTTAATATCATGTAAGTAACACTTATTCAACTAATATGTGTAGTTTAGGGGTTGGGTGAAATAGTGATGTCACTATATGCTCAACTTTCCAGAGTGGTCTGATTTGGGGAAGGGAATTTAAAAGTAAAGTGAGTGTTATAAGCCTTTAGTTAGCCCTTTTGCTTTGTATCTTTAGAGATTTTTATCAGTCACTTTACATTTTCATTATAGTGTTGTTTAATTCCACAGACTGCAGTAAAAACAAGTGTACTCCTGCACCATAAAAAGGTCTATGTTCCATCAAAATTACTATATTTTAATAACAATAATAATATATTATTATTAATAATATATTATTATTATTATTATCCCATAATAAATTTGCTAATCTTTAAGTATAAGTCTCCGCTTTGCTAGCTAACATGTATTAGGAGAGGCACACTTTGGGGTGCATTACCATCAATATTCTGGTGATACAAAGCTTTATATTGCCACCCTGGCCCCAGATGGTAATACTGTCAAAGTCTTGTCCTGGTGTCTGGAGATATTGGGGTCTGGATGGGATGACACAGGCTGAAATTGAATCCTAGCAAAGCGGAGTTACTGTTTCTACATCACAGTTCTCTGTTGGTTCAAGTGTTCTCTCTCAAGGGGATGGCCCTGCCCTTGAGAGAGCAGGTCTGCAATTTGGACTCATGACTACAAGTGGATGGGCAGGTGGAGGCCATGGTGAGAAGGCCCTTGCATTGCTTCAGCTGGTACACCAGTTGTAGCCCTTCCTAGATCAGGATGCTGTAGCTATAGTGACTCTTGCCTTTATCATTTAGAGATTCAACTTCTGCAGTTGTGATGGAATATGAGAATGTCCTTGGAAGGGGGGGGGGGGCAGAGGTGCTACCTAGGGAACAATCAGATAAAAAGGGGAGGAGCCTGCAACTGAGGAATGGGCGGAGAAAGAAACTTAGAAAGGACCTTCCCTAACTAATCAGGTGGTAAACAGAGACAACGGGAGATCTGTACTTTCAGACTTGAAAGATTCTGTTAATGTAACCTAACAATTAAGTATAAGTAGCTCATTTAGTCATGCTTCCTGTCTGGTTTACATTACCTGCTGACACCAATGCCCTGTACCTACAGTAGACCTGACTTTGAAGACCACGGTAAACTACAGTTCGCCCAAAACTCAGTGGTCTACATATTGACTTGTACTAGTTGCTACAATTGCATTACACTACCTTACAAGGCCTGATTACCAACAGGTTTCTGGGTGCAATTCAAAATGCCAGTTTTGACTTATAATGTCCTATGTTCTATCTAGGTACTATCAGAACTGCTTCCTCCAGCTACAGTTAACTGAAGAGATCCTCTTGGAAGAAGCTACTTGTGGTGCCCCAATTTTGTGAGGTGAGGGCTCCATGATTTTTCAGTCTACTCTGAAACAGCCTCCCTCTAGAAGTTAGGCTGGTCCTCTTGGTGGTCACCTTCCAGCAGCCAGGTTCTCTTTCTGGAAGGCTTTTGGGGATGGTTGTCTGCCACCTGGAACCGTATTTTTTTTAGTCTGGTGTTTATTTGCTATGGTGTATTGCATCTGTTGCTTTTTAAAAAAATATTTATGAAATTGTATTGCACAATGTGAATTGCTGTAGATGTTTTGGGTTGTTGTAAGCCTCCATGAATCTAAAAGATTTAACAGTATGGATATTTAATAAATAATAATATTTTACCCCTTTGCATGCCTGTTCTCGTAACTGTAAAAGAATAACTTTTCTGCCTCATCTTATTTTGAGTCCAGCCCCTTTGTGATTTTTGGACTGACCGTTCTTTCCCACTGAACTCTGTGTTTTCCAGATTATAAATTACTCTAATGAATAGGGAATGTTTCCTTTTGAATATAATACATACAGGTGAAACTCGAAAAATTAGAATATCGTGCAAATGTTCATTTATGTCAGTATGGCAACTCAAAAGGTGAAACCAATATATGAGATAGACGCATTATATACAAAGCAAGATATGTCAAGCCTTACTTTGGTATAATTGTGATGATTATGGCGTACAGCTTATGAAAACCCCATATTCACAATCTCAGAAAATTAGAATATTACATGACATCAATAACACAAGGATTGGAAATAGAACAATATCGGACCTCTGCAAAGTATAAGCATGCATATGTACTCAGTACTTGGTTTGGGCCCCTTTTGCAGCAATGACTGCCGCAATGCGGCGTGGCATGGATGCTATCAGCCTGTGGCACTGCTGAGGTGTTATAGAAGACCAGGATGCTTCAATAGCGGCCTTCAGCTCTGCTGCATTGTTCGGTCTCATGTCCCTCATCTTTCTCTTGGCAATGCCCCATAGATTCTCTATGGGGTTCAGGTCAGGCGAGTTTGCTGGCCAATCAAGCACAGTAATCCCATGGTCATTGAACCAGGTTTTGGTACTTTTGGCAGTGTGGGCAGGTGCCACGTCCTGCTGGAAAATGAAGTCAGCATCCCCATAAAGCTCGTCTGCGGAAGGAAGCATGAAGTGCTCCAAAATCTCCTGGTAGACGGCTGCGTTGACCCTGGACTTAATGAAGCACAATGGACCAACACCAGCAGATGACATGGCTCCCCAAATCAACACAGACTGTGGAAACTTCACACTGGACTTCAAGCATCGTGCATTGTGTGCCTCTCCATTCGTCCTCCAGACTCTGGGTCCTTGGTTCCCAAATGAGATGCAAAAGTTGCTCTCATCAGAAAAGAGGACTTTGGACCACTGGGCAACAGACCAGTTCTTTTTTTCTGTAGCCCAGGTAAGACGCTTCTGACGTTGTTTGTTGTTCAGGAGTGGCCTGAACAAGAGGAATACGACATTTGAAGCCCATGTCCAGGATCCGTCTGTGTGTGGTGGCTCTTGATGCACTAACTCCAGCCTCAGTCCACTCCTTGTGAAAGTCCCCAACACTTTTGAATGGCCTTTTCCTGACAATCCTCTCCAGGCTGCGGTCATCCCTGCTGCTTGTGCACCTTTTTCTACCACACTTTTCCCTTCCACATAACCTTCTATTGATGTGCTTTGATACAGCACTTTGGGAACATCCAACTTCTTTTGCAATTACCTTTTGGGGCTTTCCCTCCTTATGGAGGGTGTCAATGATGGTTTTCTGCACAACTGTCAGGTCAGCAGTCTTTCCCATGCTTGGATTCCTACTGAACCAGCCTGAGAGACCCTTTAAAGGCTCAGGAACCCTTTGCAGGTGTTATGGATTCATTAGCTGATTAGAGTGGGACACTTTGAGCCTAGAATATTGAACCTTTTCACACTATTCTAATTTTCTGAGATTGTGAATTTGGGGTTTTCATAAGCTGTATGCCATAATCATCACAATTATACCAAAGTAAGGTTATAATTATACCAAAGGTGACATATCTCGCTTTGCATGTAATGCATCTATCTCATATATTGGTTTCACCTTTTGAGTTGCCATACTGACATAAATGAACATTTGCACGATATTCTAATTTTTCGAGTTTCACTGTATGTGGTGGTGAGTCAGATGGGATATCAGCAGCAGCGGCAGCAGCCACCAAATCCATTCACTGCAGGATGAAGGCCTCTTCAGCTCCTTTCCAGCACCTCAACTGGGTATCAATCCACCTTAAAAGACCTAGAAAATGCTTAAAGTGCCGGACAGATGATGTAACTCCATTCAGAACGACTTAATTGAAAATTACTTGTCTCATGTCAAAGATGGGAGATAATCATCCCTAAATAATATTTGCATGCAAAAGACTTAGGTTTTCAAATCCTTCTAGCTTGCCCCTAAAACAGAAATGGTTAAGTACAGATAGAATGGCACTCCCAGATTTTTCCTTCAAAAATTTATTTATATATTTTGATGTCCACCTACTTTGACACTGAGGAAATTTGGTCTTCAACAGGAGGACCCAACAATTAACTAAGCTACTTCAGGTAAAGTAGTCTTTGTGGAATCCATTCCCAAGAATAGCCTAAGACTAAGCTATATATTAGAGCTGTGCAAAGCTTTGCAATGTGTGAAAACTAAATATTAGAACTGGGCAAAGCAATGCATGGCAGTTTGAACCAAGCACCTTTTTTTGAATATTTAAAGCAGCTGCATCTTTTTTTCAGGCTCACATGGTTGCTTCCAAAGCTGTTCCTGGCTATCTGCAAATGGCTAGTGGCATGCATAGCAATTTGGCTTTGTTGGGAGATTGTTGCAAAAGACACGGCTGCTTTAACAATTCAACACGAAGTGCTTTGTTCATACATGTACTCTTTTGCAGAGCTATATCTAGATATTTCAACTGGCTGCCACTCCACTATGGCCCTTCATTCTCCCTTTCCTGCAACCTGAAATAGAAAGAAAATTGTATTAGGGAGGGTAGGTAAATCACCCCCTCCCCAGAACCTGAATTTCCAGGAAAAATAAGACCATGGAAACATTTAGAGAGTAGAATGTAAATTAGGACACTAAGAGACAGGACCATCACTAGGAAGCAATACCACTGAGAGAGAACACCTACAGGAAGTAACATCACCAATAACTCCTATTCAGGGGAGACAGCCTTTGTCTAACTCAGGAAGCATTGTCCTTAGGGTGCCAATCTCTGTCCTTACCTCATCAACATGCATATGCTGTTATACCCCATCAGTACTTTGCTGCTCTATTCTATCGCATGTATATTCCAGTCTGCATAATTCCATATAGAGGAGTTGCATGCCCAGCCCACTTTAGGTTGGCCTCTGCTGCCAGCAGTAAGGCTCCAGGCTAGAAAGCAGGAGACGGTGAGTTCTAGTCCCGCCTTAGGCACGAAAGCCGCCTGGGTGACTTTGGGCCAGTCCCTGTCTCTCGCCCAACTCACCTTACAGGGCTGTTGTTGTAGGGAAAATAGGAGGAGGAAGGAGCACTAGGCTTGTTCACCGCCGTGAGTTATTTATAAAAAATAATAAAGGCAGGATAAAAATTCTAAAAAAAAAAATTGTGCTTCAATGAAAGAGTCCGATCTCAGTTATTAAAGAACTCTATGCAGACATTTCTCCTACAGACATTTAATGCAAATAACGTAAGTCATGATATCATCAGTCTTGGTATCTTTCCACTTCCAAGAATCCAATAGGGGTGATGAGTTCCAGAGGATGATGTTAATCACATCATGCATTATTTATATGAGCAGTCATTGAAGATGAGGTTGGAAAGAGGGGGTGGCAACTAGATGTCTCTAATTTCCAGTTTGCTGTTCATAGTGAGTTTTCTTACAGCATCTTTGAGCTCCTTGTTTCTCAGACTATATATAACAGGGTTCAGAAGAGGGGTGCCAAAGGTATACACCAGTGAAAGCAAGTGATCTGTCTTATCAAATTGCCTAGATTTGGGGTGAAGGTACACCAAAGAACCACAGCCATATTGTAACAATACCACTATGAGGTGGGAGGAGCAAGTGTTGAAAGTTTGGAGCCGTCCCTTTGTTGAGGGAATCTGTAAGATTGCCCTGATGATACAGATGTATGAAATAACAATTAGCAGGAAAGGGACCGAGAGGATCAGAATGCTACCTACAAACTGAGCAATCTCCTCAAAGTAAGTGTTGGTATTTGCCAGCTTCAACAGCTGATTCACATCACAGAAATAATGTTCAATCTGGTTGGAGCCATTAAAAGGAAGGTGAAAAACTACAGCAGCAATTTCCATGGACAACAGCCCCCCAAGAACCAGTGAAATCGCCACTAGGCAAACACATCTGTGCTGGGTCATAATATGAGCATAATGCAGAGGGTGGCAGATGGCAACATAGCGATCATAAGCCATGGCCACCAAAAGGAAGCTGTCCGTGCTGCCCAGGGCTATGAAGAGAAACATTTGGAAACCACACCCAGCAACGCTGATACTCTTCTTCCTTTGTAAAACATTCACTAGCATCTGGGGTACCACAGATGTTGTAAAACATAGCTCAACAGTGGAAAGTGAGCACAGGAAGTAGTACATGGGGATGTGCAAGTGAGGCTCTTTCCAGATGGCGACCATGATGAGCAGATTTCCTAAAATGTTGGCCAGGTACATCAGAAGCATGATCATGAAGACTAAACCTTGCAGCAGCCAACTGTTGGGGAAAGCCAGGAACACAAATTCAGTCACTGCGCTGTAGTTTTGTAAGATCATCTTGCTCTCTCCTTTCTGATAAAAGAAAAGCAGTATGTCTCAGAATGCCCTGAGCAAATAATTCCAGTACAGATGTTTCAACATTGGGTATCAGCTAGATTCTGGGAATGGAAGCCAAGCTGTAATCTGAAGCAGACAGTCCAGAGTAAACCCAATTAAATACAGTGGGGATTACTCTCAGATAAGCATACGTCGAATTACTGTCCTACAATGCTGTTGGAGGAATATTTGATCAGGTGGCAAAATGGCTGGGCTTCTAACTGATCTTGAAAAGCTAAGCAGCACCAGATCTAGTTAATGTTTGGATTGCAGGCCATTAGAAATATCAAAGTTGCAGGCTAGGCAAGGAAATTTTTAAAAAATCCTGAAGGAAGGCAATGATAAATCACTTCTGTATCATTGGAAGGAAACCTCATGGCTACGGGCATGAATACATCAGGGCTGGAGGTTGGTTGAGGGAAGCTTTACTATTTTAGAAATAATTACTCTTAATATACCTTCCCCGGGTTAGGGTTATAATTAGGATCATCCTATGTTAGGTTGATAGTTTAATTTCATTTGAATGATGTTGCCTATCCCCACATTTGAATTTAGAAATAATAGTTTTCCAGAGTAGATTGGCAATTGCATCTTGGCAGTTCTTTCCTGACCATTTGTTAGTATCTCCCTTTGTCTATTATGCTGTTAATTTTATCTTTTAATAATTAACAAATATGCATCAGATCTCCCCTTTCTCAGAACACCAGCTGTATTTGTTGTGGCATTTCCATAAAGTCACTATATAGCACCAGGCGAACATTTGAAGTAACCTATAATTTCAGTCCAGTATTAATCGTATCTCCTCAGAATTTCATAACTTGGCAACCATTCCACTATATGAGCAGTTCAGCTACAGAGGCTTTTATAGCTTTGCTATTTCATAGAATCATAGAATCATAGAATCATAGAATCATAGAATTTTGGAGTTGGAAGGGACCACATGGATCATCTAGTCCAACGCCTTGCAATATGCAGGCAACCAATTAAACCATCCCCAAGAGGTGACTGTCCAGCCTCTTCTTAAAAACCTCCAGAGATGGAGAACTCACAACCTCCGTAGGTAGACTGTTCCACTGTTGTACAGATCTAACCGTCAGGAAGTTTTTCCTTATATTTAAGTGAAATCTAGGTAGCTGCAGTTTGTATCCATTATTTCTGGTCCTAGTTTCTGTGGCCATGGAAAAGAGTTCCTGACCATCTTCCCTATGGCACCCCTTTCCAACATTTATTTCTATAAGTGTAGTTCCCATGTGAAATATTCCAAACATTATTAACATTTTTTTTTCCAAATAACAAGAACTTGGCTCACCTATTTCACTAAGCCATGTTTTCTTTAATCATAGTTTACTGAATAAGAATTGGCTAGGTTCACCTGTCACATCAAGTAATAAACCATGGTTTAATAAACTATAATGGCTGGAATCACCCAACATGCTATGCCAAAAACCAAATAAACTACACAATGGCTTACTGCAATATATGAATCCAGTCAATGAGTACACCAATTCATAAACAAAGATATATATTCTAATTTTTCTTCAGATATGTAACAATGGCACTTGTACCAATAGAAGAGTCAACTTTTAAAGTCAACTTTTTCTAAATATGTATCCTTAAAAGGCTAATTTTTAAATCAAAAGAAAAAAAAAGTTTGATACAATTTGTGTCATGTTAAATTTCATAAAGTAGTTCAGATTTCTAGTAATGCTATATCTCATTTATAACAATCCTGGTTCACATATACACTAAGTTATGGTTTGTTTAACCATGATTTGCAAAATAAAACACAACTGGATGTATTCACATATGATATCAAGCTATAAACCATGTTTTACAAGCCACAATAGTTTAATTCATGCAAAATGCCAATGCAAAAAACCAAATAAACCATATTGTACCTCCATGTAATGTGTGAATCCAGCCTGTTTCCAAATGTCCTCTCTGGATGCAACTATCACTATTTAGTTCTTCACTAATACATCTCTTAGATTATATGTAGTAAATGGTTTATGTGATTCATTCTTATTAGGACTGCTTATTCTTTCTCAACATTTGAAAGGCAATTTTTCATTTAACTTATTTGGATGGAGCCAAGATATTGCTCCTTTATACTAGGCCAAAAATGATCTTGCTTTAAAAAAAAATATTGAGACATTTTATGCTCCATATTCATGTACAATGTATTTAGCACTGTACTCTCTAAAAGAGTTAATTGCTTTAAAGTTTTCTGAAAAACATAACTGGGAAAAGTAAGAGCAAGAAAGAGTTTGGAGTATTCTCCTGTACTTGCTATTCTGCCTTTCCAGTTCAATATCAAAAATCCAACTCTATATTTTTCATTATCAGCTTTCTTCTACTCAGACATTGAAATAAGTAATTTTATCTTTCATCTGCTCTATTTAAAATGTGATCTCTTTGATCTTTTCTTAAAAAATAATTGTATTTATTTATTAACATCATTTTATACCACTCTATTCAATATGACTCCAAAAACTTGTTTTTATTATAAAACTTGCATGAATAATAAATGTTTCATAAAATTACTTGTATCTACACATTTTGGAGATCCTTTATTTTACTGCTTCTAATATACATCTCTGTACTCCCCTAAAATTATTAGCTTCTTTTTGAAGAGATGAGTGGATTATATTCTGACTTTTTGTTTAATTTATGAAACTTCTAGTGTATGTTTCCATCAGAGGCTTAAATCAGTTTTTTTTCAAATGAATCGCTGAACTGCAACAAACAGTTATATTCTGTCCTGAATTAATATCTACATGTAATGCACCTAGCACAAAGCAGAAAGTTCAGAATTGCTATCCAGATTCATATATGAAAACTGAAATTACTGATTCACTATCAAATACAAAAATTCCCACCAGGCATAATAGAACATATGGTATGAAAATTATTATGAGTGTTTTATATACTTGACAGAGCATGGCAAGTGCCATGAAATACTAGTAATTTATTTACTATCATACACAGGGAAAAGAAATTTTTGACACAGTCTCTGAATTAACAGCTTGACCAAGCCATGATTTCATTTGATCATACTTTGTTGAATATGCCTGAGGTGGTTGAGTCACACACTCTGCTAATCCATACAAGCCCAAATCAAATAAATTACATTATGACTTTCCCCAATGTGGAACCAACCTCTAATGCTCAGAAATGAGATTTGCACAACTATACTGCAGCGTAAGACCAGCTCTCAAAGCAAAGGCTTCTATCGGGAAGATGCAATCACTTCTGATCAACAGTCTTGTGCTTTCAGATCAAGGGATAAGGGAGCTTTACCATCTGGGAAGGTACAAAAACAGTTTTGCCTCCTCTTGCCCCTTTTATGGTAAGGATTAGGAAGTTGCCAGCTTTAATCAAAGGATTTTATAGCAGTATAACAGCTGGAAAAGAGATGCTATTTGGGAGAATAGCAGACAGGAAAAGCCTCTCTTCTTTGCTTCACATTCTTAACACAAATGGAGTTTTTTTTTAAACCTCACAGCATGCAGCCCTCTTTTATTCCAGAAACCTCCCTTCTGAAATATTTACTATAATCACTATCTGAACAGGCCGTTCCTCCCTAGCCAATTCTCTATTTTCCTTATTCATTTGGTTCTCAGCTACCATCCTGTGCCTCACTACTACCTTCTATGTCTTCAATGGTCTCAGACTTATGGGAAAGCTCACACGGTCTGCCTGCGACCCTTCCCTTTTTTCTATATAGGCTCCATTTCCATCAGCCTGGTATAAGCCAGTTGGCTCTTTAAAAATCTCCAGGACCTCAGAAGCATCTTCACAAGGCAATAGGTTTCCCACATTGGTCAACCAGAGCTGCCTCCAACTGGCCAGTGTGACCATCTGCATCTGGCAAGAGCCCCATCCACATCCCCACCTCACATCAGGGAAAAAGCTTCCCTCTGCTCCCTTTAAGAAGCCTGATGCAAGGCTATCAGCCAGCGTGCAAGAGTAACCTCCCAGTTGTGGGGTGAGCAGGGAGAGCTACAAGTGAGGCAAGGCAGGAATTCCCACCAGGGGAAACCCAATGACCTCTAAGCCCTGAGATTCATCCTGAGAATTGTGTTTCTACCGTTTCTCCTGCCCTGGAGTTGAGCCCGAAAGCTGTCAGTTTCATTGATGAAGGATGATGGAGTCCCGGGGATACAGGAATGAGTTGCGGACCCCAGACTAGTGCAAATCAGATGTGTGGAAGGGGGATAAGCAGCTGGATTTGTACAACATACTGGGCTGTAGAAGTCTAGTTTGTAGTTCAGTATATTGCATAAATCTAAAGAATGTGGTCACTGAACCTAGCCAATTGGAATAATTCAGCAAACTATGGTTAATTAAACCAGGGGTTAGTTAGTTGTGTGAACCAGCCATAGATATTTAATTCCCCAAATTTAGTATTAGATGAAATGATTCCAACTTTACCCAGAGAGAGGATCCAGGGAATCTTCCAGTCAGCTTACAATTACCTTTTTAATCTGCCTTCTATTTGTCTGACAAACCTAGGATCTTCTACATTCCCACATTCTGCATGCTGAGAGATGAAGAAAACAAGTTGCTCTGTTCCAAAAGAAATCACATCAAGCCTTCCTTTTTACGCAAGAAAGGAAGGTATAGAAATCTTGAAATAAATTCACAGGACAATTGTGAGAAGAAATCCCAGTGTGAACAAATTAAAGGAGCTGAATATTTTATCTTGTATCCCTTGAGATATGTATGTTTTCCTTTCATAAATTAAATATAAAGAAGAAATATATGTTACGAACATGTACATGGTTGGGTTAAATGGAATTTTTCTGGACAGCTGAAGCTCTTTTGTGGTACCACAAACTTATTTATGGTATCTGTAGTCAGAAATATTTTTTGAACAACTTGAAGATCCTGTCCACCAGAGGTAACAGTGGGAAGATCGTTCAGATCATTAGCAGAGATGATGATTATGCAACCTCTATCTTTCTGAAAAGCTAATACTACTTCATTTACACTGAAATTATCAAAGCCCATGAAATGTTACATGACAAACATTTTTCTGATTAGCAACTTGCCTTGGCTGAGATCATGTGAAATAATTTCTTTTGGTTCCACCAATTACAGAAATAAATAATTCATGATATTTTGTTGAAAACTTGAAAACCTTTAGACATGCTTATGTGATACATCTTGACCAGCTGACAGGTTTCCTTCTGATTTGTATCAGGAAACAAACAAAGGTGTGTTACATGATCAGATAGGCTTAGTGAATCTAAAACAGAAAAAAAAATCTCCATAATTGGAAAAATGTACCTGTTTACCTGCATGGTCTTATTAGGTCCTCACCCCTGGCTTTTTATGGATCTTGGCCACTGATAAAACAACACCACATTTTCTGTTGGCTATCTTATTTTATTTATTTATTTATTTATTTCAGAGACTTACATGGCTGCCCATTTTATGTACCATAACTCTGGGTGGCTGCCCCGTGACTGATCTGCATTTTTCAATTAACACCTGGAAGAGAGATGTAGACAAGCTAGCTTTTCCTATTTATTCTTGTAAGCTGTGAGATAACAAACTTCTAGCTCTAACCCCAATCAGATAATTATTTCCCCCTTTGGTCATAGCAAGGCACCCAGTGCCTGCTGGACACTTAATCCTCATTAATATCTAACTTTTTTTTGCTGATGCCTAAACTGAGCAATTCTGGAGGTGGAGGGGGAAAAACAGATTGCGGTGCTATAAAACTTGCCCAATGAAAGCAACCCCTTTGTGAATCGAATTCTGGAGACCACTCTCACCATTCGGGCTTACCATGGCAGATGGAGGAGGGGCCCCTGGTGCTGTAAGTAATTAATGGGGGCAATTTAAATAAACATGATGCTGTTTGTTTCAGTCCTGGCATCTCCTTTAATGTCTTCCTGCTGTGAGAGATGGGTAAAATATCTGTTATTATTGACAAAGAAATAGTAACTTGAGCATGCTAAGAGTGCAGCTGTGTGAGAGATAAGGAAGTAGCGTTAAGTGTTATGGTTATCAAATAGTGGCAGATGGAGAGGAAGTTGTCTCCTTGTGTGGGACGATGTAAATAGAAATTAATTTGGAGCAATCTTTATCAGTATAATGCAAGTAGCTGAAACCTTGAGCGATTACCATAGATGAGGTGGGAGGGACGAGGAAGAAATCCTAGAGTGGCCAGAAAGATTGTGACCTCAGAGTACCTCGGCCAATGGGGGAAATGAGGAAGTTTGAGCGTCGGCCTAGGGTTGTGTAAAATGTGCTGAAATCTGTAAGAAGTGTGGCTTCTTATCTGCAACGAAGCCCACCAGCCTTTGCAAACGCTTCCAATAAAACTTTACTTCTGACTAACCCAGAGAGATTTGTGGTGCTTGTTTCACACACTGCTTTGGTATCTGTCCTGCAGATTCTAGATTAGCTGGCAATACAAGAATTTCAGAAAACAGCGGTTTCTAACAATGGTAATAAAAACATAAGAGAAACAACAAAAACCAACATTCAGAAAACAACTCCGGGAACCCTAAGGTGACCCTCCCCAATATATAAACACAATCACGGGCTGTAGCCTCACCCTTGCACCTCTTGTCCATTTGCAATTCCCCAGGCTTTGGTCTTGCTGATGTCTTTCTTCTGCCCCATAATAGTCAAAAACTCTTATGTGACAGTCTTGCTGGTTAATGCTGGATGAAAAATGCATTGCCCTTGTTGGAAAGAAATCTTACCAAGTTCATTTCTGAGCCAGGAATAAAAAAGTGCAAGCAGTTGCTTGAAACAGAGATAAAGTTTTATTTCTGAGAGCACAACATGCAAAGTCAGCAGATTTCCCTGGAAGCCTTTTGTACAGAGAAGCCCTGCTTTTGTTCTTTTGGAAGCATGCAAAAGTGTCCCTGCCCTCTATGAATTCTATTCAAGTATATATACTGCATTAATTCTAATAATTCTATAAATTGCATTTATCTGGGGTTCTGAGAGGGAGCACTCTGAAGTCAGGCACCCTGCTGAGTTGTGGTTTCCTGCAATCAGGCATCCTGTTGAGCTGTGGTATTTGCCGTCTAATGCTGCTTGATTGGAATGCTAATCTCTTCTGGGAAGAGATCTTTTGTTATTCGATCAAGGAGATCTTTTGGCTAAGTTCAAGGAATGTTAACTCTTCCTGCCACATTTTAATATGATGTGTGAGCCCATTCTAATTGTAAATTTTAACCTTTTGCCTTGATTTATGGGGGAAAACTATATGGTGGAAACAGCAAAGAGGAAGACAGTATGGCAGGGGAGAGGGCTTGATTTCCTTCTCACACCCTCACTAGTACCAAAAGCTGTTTGATGTACCTAGATAGATTTCTTGCATGCCATCTACAGGCCTCCAATAAGCCCATAATTAATGGCAAACTGGCAGGCAATGTGTTACAAGGTAGGTAAGTTAGAAGACAGTCTGGCTGGTACCCTGATCGAAACACTACATACTGTAACCTTTCATTGCAGTTCTTTAAATTAATTAAATTACATTAAATTAATTAACAACAAAACTCAAATCTTTGACTGCAGTTCTTTAACATATATTTAATTCCACAGTGAGATCTCAAGAATTCAAATTAATGTTCATATTTATTGCCATCATATTTTACAAAGTTATATCCAAATAGCTTTCTTACAGTTTATGTTGCAAAGACAAAGGAAAATATATTAGGGAAAATACAGCAAGCATGGAATCCTTCTGGAATCCTTTCTAGCCCCTTTACCAGCAGTGGCCATAAGAGGTGTCTATCTCTTCTTCTGGGTAAGAAAGTAACATATTGCATTTGGTGCAAGTGGATGCATAGACACATGCAGATATATACACACACTTTCACCCTAGAGACTCATCAGACTAGTGTATTGGTGTGCATTGAAAAGCATAAGATGGGCTGTGCATACTCTGCTTTGGCTCATGTGACTGGGTAAGAAGCGAGAGGGCAGCTTAGAACGCAACAGTCATCAACTTTCCAAGCTGCTACTCAGCTGCCTCTCTCATCAGGATGCGCTGGGGGGAATTTTCTGGACTTTTTCTCTGCAGCATCAAGCCCGATCTGGCCCAATTCCATCTTTCTTCTGCTGACTTCTCCCTCCATCCTACATTTGATCCCATTCTGTTCAGTTTTCAGAGAGTTACCACGTTGATGGATAGATTCCCAACCTCTTTTACATAGTTTTTCCTATATTACCTTGGAAGAGAAAGAGAGATTGGTTGAACTAGGTACCAGATATAATGGTGGCCTCTTAGCAGACAGACAGAAGCTCCTGAGAGCATAGAGAGGTTCTGTGAAATTTCTCTTGTGCATTAGATAAAAGAAAGGTGCTCAATTTAACAGTTAAAGATACTGCTTATGTCCTAATATGGGGTCCAGTCTAATCTCAGTGAAGTGTATCACAGGAAATATGTGAAGTAAAGTTTAAAACAATCTTTGTTATGTAAGTGAAAATGGAGAATTGAAGAATTCCTTGAAGGAACTGGATTATTTGACCTTGATTGCACAGGGGACAATGCCAGCATGACAGAATTGTAGTCTTAAAAACTGTTTAAATTTATAATGCAGGAGGATGGGGCATAGGATTCCAGATGCTATTATAGTAAACTGGGGGATTTAGCTAAAGGACTAACATTACAGTATGTGTAAACCAGCCCAAATGCACATGTTATTTGAAAGCAAAAGATACTAAACTAATGCACAAAGAGAGAAAAGAGAAAGAAACCAAGAAACAGAACAAAATAATAAAGATATCACAACTAAAATAATGTTTCATAAAATAATATGTCTAATTCACATTCATTCCTAGATTGCTATATATTCCCTGATCTCCCACTCAGATTCTTGGGAATTGGGGATTTGTTTACCCAGCTTTGGGGTAGCCAGGAAAGAGATGTTTCTCTCCTCCTCTGAGAGAAAAGGCACAAAACAAAGACAAGGTGGAGTTGTCCCTTCCACTTATTAAAAATTTACCTGAGAGAAGAATCTTATTTCTCATGACCAGCTCTTTAGCATTTGATTTCCTCTGGTTTTGATTGTCTACCCACTACCAGACTGACAAGTTGGATTTTACTGACAGGTGATTTTTAGAACTTCCTTTAACTTTTCCTTGTCTGAATCTTTTGGAATGAAATGTCTCCCCATAGACTACAACCCACAACCTATTGACTGCCAGGGTAGTGGAATGTAGGTAGAGAATTAGGGATTTACTCAGAGTTCCCTGTTTTTCTTTCAGTCAGTCTGCTCTTGGTCTTCAGAGTCACTTCCTTCTGCCTTTGCTCCCAGGCTAACCCATGCTGAGATTTTTGTTCTCTGATTCTACTCCTGATAGGATGTAGTTAGCTAGATGTTAGGTTTTGTCTGGCCTCTCACCCCAAATACATACATTTTTTCTTAAATAAAAGCTTCTCTTACAGTTATAAATCTATTTCACTAATCTTTCTTCGGTTAGATTCCTGTTTTTCCAGAATTTTAATACAAATGCTTTGCCTCCAACAATTTCTTCTTGTTCTGCATGCTCCTTGATGCTCTGTATTTTTATTTCCTAGATGACAAACCTAGATCAGCTAAAACCTTTACATGAAATTTTGTAAAACTGACTAATAGCACCTTCACATTAGCAATTTATAGTATCATCCAGCCATTGCTGTGATGGTATAAAGTCTATCTTCATTAACAATATAGTGACTGGATGACGCTATAACCGCTTGTGCAGAAATATATTTCATTAGATTATTCTGGTATACAGATCCAGTTAGACAGACATTCTAGTATAGGATTTATTTTTTAAAATTGTCATGTTATTTTCAGAATTGTCTGCTTATCTTCACTATCTTATTTTCATCTTTCACTTAAGAAACCTTAACTTATATTTGGCCTGTTAGCTAGAATTGTATCTTCTAAGTGATTAGATTGCCAAAGGTTCTACTGCTATCCAGAGTTACTGCTGTGAGATGAGCAGCCATATAAACTGTTTAAACAAACAAGCAAGCAAACAAATGAAAACAGTAAATGTTGTCCTTTGCATTCCAGAGGAGAAAAAGCAGTTGGCATTGTGCTAATGTGCTAATGAGTTGCTCTATGAGGATAATGCTGGAAGAGTCACATCTAACTGTGATAACACTTTTTTATGAAGATGAGAAGGTGAGAATTTATAATATTAAAAAAAAATCACTATGGTCCAACTCCATAGTAGTTTGTTATGTTTATACATGGTTAACTTGATTTCTGTCCAATTTCCGGGATTCATATGACAAACTGAGCCACAAACTAGCCACATGAGCTAGGTTCACGCAATATGTTAGGCTAAAACAGATTGGCTACTCTGAAGTTCAGTTCATATCAGCAAGCCTTTCAAGTGAAATTTGCTAGCAAGGAACCAGGTGTATGTCTTGACATTCTTTGTTAATTAAATGCTCCTCAGGTTACAAGAAGTTAGGATTAAATGTCTATAAATTACTATTTTAAAAGACTTGTGCAAAATTAAAAAATATTTCTGATAGGGTTTATCATCTGCACTAGAATAACATAGGCCAAATACATGTTTTCCAAACCTACCATCTTTCATTTTTGCATATGTCTCTTGAGAGTCTTGTGAAAGCCTTATTTTGTTCTGATTATCTGACCGAACACTCACTCTGCAGAGGAAATTATGAAGGAGAGATAGGAAAGAAGATGGGCTGTAATTGTTATCTCAGTGAACTTGTGTTGAAAGAGTACCCAAAACAATTTATAGCCTGCCAGTATTTTGCAAGTTGCAACATTTTAAGAGCAGTTTAAGGGAAGCAAGGAAACGCCTCTCTCTCTCTCTCTCTCTCTCTCCCTTTCTTTCTTTCTTTCTTTGCTGCCCTCAAAATGGAACCCAGATTTCAGAAATGATGTAATGCTAACATGCTTATTTCCAGTGAAACAGACTTATTTTATAAAGTTGTAATGTTCTATCATTTATTCATCTGGTATATAGTTTAACATTCAAAATGGTATATGCATTTCTTGCCTAACTCTAACTTCAATGAAATCATTAGTTTTAATCACACAGGGGGTAGACAAATTGATTTGTTCATTTCAGGAGGTTACAATATGGCCAAGTTTAGGAACCCCTGCTCTTAACTAAAATGAGGTGTGCTTGGAGTTTTATATGATGCATGAACCCACCCAATTCTGGATTATTCAACGAACTATACTTATGCAAACTATGGTTTAGCACAATGCCTGACTTCAGTGACAGTTTCAGTGTAGGTGGGATGATTGCCTACTTACTACTACTATTCTATCTCCCCCCCCCCCCCTTTTTAAAAGCAGTATCAAAAGGAAGCTGTTTCTGTAGCTCGATCCCAGCAATTTATCACTGCTTAGAGAGAAGGGGTAAGCAGTGATACATTCTTGCCAATTGAAAAAAAAACTGTGATAAGAACACTGTTTTTGTTGAGTGTCAAATAAGCATACTGCTTATAAGCTACTGATAAAATTATCGTTTAGTGAGAAGTGGGTAAAATGGAGTCTCCCAGTGGTGGCAGTGCAGGTGCTGCTGTCCCCAGACACCATGTTTTGAAGGGTCTTTCATCCAAACAAGGCATTGTGAGTAAGGTGGCTGCAGAAACTGCCTCTGGGACACAAGGGGTCTCCTGGGCCACTTTGCCCACAGTGCCTTGCTCTGAGGAGAGCTCAGTGTTGGCGCTGACAGATTCTTTGGAGCTTCACACTGGCTGTTCTTCTACTATGTCAGTTGCTTCAGCAAGAAAGCAATCTGCAGAACATTCCAGAATTACCATATGATGCCTCCCTTAGGCGGCCATTTCCTTGGAAAGAAGCACTAACTCACAGGCCACTCTGTGGAAAGCAGGAGTGTCCAGTGGGAGATCCATGACAGCAGTCTTCCAATACTTGAAGGGTTGCCACAGGGAAGAGGGTGTTAGTTTATTCTCCATAGCACCTGAGGGTAGGACAAGAAGCAAAGGGTGGAAGCTCATCAGAGGGAGATCCAACCTGGAAATAAGGAGGAATTTCCTGACAGAACTCTTAAGCAGTGGAACAGCTTGCCTCCTGGAGTTGTGGGTCCTCCATCGCTGGAGGTTTTCAAGAAAAGATTGGACAACCGTTTGTCCAAGATTGTATGAGGACTGTTGCCTTGGGCAGGGGGTTGGACTAGAAGACCTCCAAGGTCCCTTCCAACCCTATGATTCTATGATTCTATTATTCTGTGAGATTCAAGATGGCTGCCACAACTGCTTGATCAACCCCCTGCCTTTTTTTTAGGTGCTGGGCATGTAATGCATGTAAAAAAGGAAGGATTTCAAATGTACACTCATGGCTACCATTTTACTTTTTTTTAACCCCCACCCCCACCCCAGATGCTCCTAGTGGAAATCTTCATCAGTTGCATTTGTGAGGCTAGGATGAAGCTGTCATAACTAAAGATGAAGCAGGCATGTAAACAGAGAGGACAAAAAGTCAGGAATCTTGTCTAAAAGATCCTTTCGGGGAGGTAGATAAAAGGAGACAAATCATTAAGGAAACAAAGGAAAGAATATCATCTGAACCAGACAAGGAAGTTAGGCCTGAGCACATGGAATCCCGCCGCCCCCCACCCCCGGCCATCCCATCAACAGCTACCAGACTTATAAATTAACAAGGCAAGAGTAGCTGCCAGTCTTGTGAATCAACAAAGCAAGGACTTTGGGGGATAAAAGGGGTTCCTGAAGCCCACCCACTCCTTGAATCATCTTTGGATCCAGACTTGGTGGCTTCTGTCCCTTTAGCTAGTGCCTGGCAGCCTAGCTGAGAAAGATGTGGATAAGTGTGGATGAGTGTATGTGTGTGTGTGTGTGAGAAAGAGCAAATGTACATTGTAACCAGTGAAGTTTTGCCGTTACTTTAAATTCACTGGGTCTCCATGTATTACAAAGAACCTCTTGTGCCTCAGTGTTAGGCTGAAAGTGATTTGTGTGCATCCCTAATTATTTCCCAGCTGTTGCCCAGGGCTGTGTGTCTCGTCTGCTCTAGTCCATCTATCTGGAAAACCCAGGTAGAAAGCAAGGGGGGGCTTACAAGATCCATGTGCCTCAACAGGCTGTGAATGAATGACCATAAGCCGAACCTGAGTGCCTGTAACACATTCCTGGTGTAGGATTTGCCCCTGCCTCACCTCAAGGAAGGGCTCAACTTACTGAGGCATTAGGTTTACCAGGTATTCTGAAGAGCAGATCCAGATGCTTTCCTGCTTTGGCATCTGATACAGTTGGAAAATAGTCAGGATGGTTCTCTGGAGCATTTGCCTATGCTTCATCCTGAAAAGCTCTTTCTCAGGTTGTGGCATTGGGCCCAGAAGGCATCTGAAAGTTGTTGGGAATCAGTGGCATCAGCTAAAGTGGACTGAGAAAAAAAATGGTAGAGGACAGCAGGAACCTCTCCAATGGTGGATGGGGAAGCACAGAATCTCCTTGAGACAAAGTCCTCACCTTTCCTCATGACAGGTGGGTTCCCATGCAAAAATAATTGATAAATAGAAAGCAAGAAAGAGCAGCAGTTAACCATTAACTATTTCATGAATATTGATTCTTCCTTGTTCTCTCTCCCCCCCCCCCCCCCATACTTGTTCTTCTTTGCAAATCCTCCAACCAGTTTGGCTTAATTTGAGTGCTCAGCTGAGAAAATGATTAAAGAGCTGTTGGGAGGGGGAGTTACAGAAGAAAATCAAAGGGTGAGGAAGGAGCTACATCACTGCTGTCCTGTTAGTACCCCCATCCCTGCATTTACCCTATCATGAAAACACAAAATACGGGATCTAGTATTTTCCTCAATGTCTAGCTTTCCTGAAGTCATCCTTCCAAGTTATCAAAGTCAACCTCCAGAAAAATAGTCCATCTCTAGGTGCAAAACAATTTTTCTATGCAGGATTTCAGGTGTCTTTAGGACCTCCATTCTGCAAGAGAGTAGACAGTCAATGGGATTCAAAATTCCTTTGAAAAACTCAATGGCTGAGGACTTTCCTCAGGGCTACCTTCATCTCTTTGTTCCTCAGACTGTAGATTATGGGGTTGAGTAATGGTGTGCCCAGAGTGTAGACCATGGAGAGTAGCTGGTCTTGCTTTGGAGAAAAGCTGGTGTTTGGACGCAAATACATGAAGCTGCAGCAGCCATACTGGAGGGCCACCACAGCTAGGTGGGAAGAGCAAGTAGAGAGAGTCTTTCGACGCGCATTGGCTGAGTGGATCTGCAGCACTGCAACAGCGATGAAAAGGTAAGAGGTGCAGATCAATATGAAAGGCACTGCAATGGCCATTATCCCTGAGAAGAGTACCCCAACTTCACTGAGTTCAGTCTTGTTACTTGTGAGCTGGTATACAGGTGGCACATCACAGAAGAAGTGGTCAATTCCAAGCTCAGCACAGAAGGGGAAGTGAAAGACCAGCCACACCAGCACCAGGGAAATCAGGAAAGCAATCAGCAGTGAGGCAACTACTAGCTGAATGCATAGCTGCTGGGTCATGATGAGGATGTAACTCAAAGGTCTGCAAATAGCCACATAGCGGTCAAAGGCCATGATAGCCAGCAAGAAGCAATCAGCGCTACCTAGTCCAATGAAAAGAAACATCTGAGCGCAGCAGCTCCTAAAAGCGATGAACTTCTTCTTCTGCAAGCTGGTCACCAAGATCTGAGGGACCACAACTGCTGTATAGCAGAGCTCAACCACAGAGAGAACTCCCAAAAAGAAATACATAGGGATGTGCAGATGAGGGTTCCTCCAGATAGCTAATATAATTAGTGTGTTACCTGTGATTATGGTTGCGTAAACTATGCTGATGCCCAAGAAAAGTAAAGTCTGATGCTGTGGTTGAGTGGGAAAAGCCAAAAACATAAAATTCAGCATTGCCGTGCAGTTCTCCTGAAGCATCCAAAATGACTGTCTCTATCCTACAAGTAATCCAAACAGAAAATAAGAAAATCTGTGATCAAGTCAGCCTATACAGGGCATAGGTTACCTGAAATAAACAGAGGTTCTGATATAAAAAAGGGGGAGGGTCAATGTGTGGCTCTCCAATGTTGGGCTGAAGTTCCCATGAACCCTCCTCATTGGGCAGAAAGATGATGGGTTAGGGAGAATTAGAATTTATCAGCATCTGGAGGGTCACATTGCCAGTCCTTGCACTAAATGGAGAAAATATGCAAGGGGGCCCACAAGCATCACAGAAATTCACACCAGACTAAAACAATGGTGTTCATATTCCCAAGTTGCCACTTTTTATGTGTATGGTTTAATTATGTCCTTCTGTTCTGGGAGTTTAATTAGCATACATACACATGATCATCTTATGATTCTAACTGTTATTTTAGTGAAATTATTGGTTGCTGCTATTGCAGTTCATGTCCTAAATATTTATAATCCAAAAAATAAGAAACACAGAATCACATGCATTGTTTCATCCGAGTATTTCCCTGTCAGTGTTGCTTTGCAATTTTTGAAGAACTGCTATTTGATCTTTTGAAACAACAGGACAATTGGGATGGACTTTAGGAAACTGATGTTTCACCTGGAAAAATGTCGCCTCCTGCCAGAGACATGTAGAGATGCAAATTTTCTAAAAAAAATTTTTGTTGTTTTAAATCATGATTTCAGGAGAAATGTGTTAAATCACTTACTGTACAGGACTAAGACATGCTTAGTTAGTTATGACAGCAAAACAAAGCAGAAAAAAATCCTTGGAGTTTTTCATCCTTTAGAAAAAGAACCTAGTGAGGCAGCCTATAATTTATTTTTCATAAAAGGCTTATGAATAGTTTCAGTATATAAATATATGCATGGATTGTTAATTCTGTTATAAAACTAATGCCGTTTTAATTTTGATTTTTCAGTTTGAAAAGGTCACAGGTCAAAAGGGGGAATGGGATGAAATGCTAGATCTGTTCCTATCCACAGCATAAATGTAGAAAGGACAGAGACAAGCTATGGAGAACTGGTAATAGGGGAAGTTGAATATGGTTTGCATATCTATGCATATCACTTGAAAATCAGTTCTGGGATTTTGTGTTCTTACACAATCATTTATGTTCAGCAGCTGGGTAAAATTATTTCTAACTCAGCTCTGGTGTGCTTGAAATGCCCCAAAAGTGATGCTTCCCTTTTCAGGGATGAACTTCAGCAATTCTCAGAAACTCTTGCCTCACCCAGGTTCCAAGACTCAAGCTGACATAGCATTCTATTCAGAGGCCCTTCCCCGCAACCATTCAATTCTGATTTCCAACTAGGGCCAGAGAAATGAACACCATTCTGTGCTTCACCTTTAAAATGCAAGCAGGGGCGGGGGGGGGGGGGGTGATTCTGAACTGTCTTGACTCTTTGCAGGTCCTTGCACCTTTCCCTCCCGGCACAGTAGTCTAGGCAGTAAGTGCTGCGGAGAAACTGGCAAGATTTCCCTTTCCTTTTCTCTTTTCTGAGGGATCTGCCTGTTGCAAAGCACCAGGTTGCTGCTAAGGTGTTTTTTTTTTGGAAGACACTGCCTTGTGGATGGCAGGAGGAAATGCTAGCAGTATCTCGCTTGTTGGATAGGAATGCACAATGCTTTGCTTTTCCAGGACCATCTCTTAATCCCCCACAACGCAAGCCCACTTCCCCAGCAACCTTCAGTATTCTGTTCCTGGTGTCTGACTGTAGGCGTTGTCTTAAATGTCTTTCCTTCTCTCCTCCACAGCAACCACACACAGCTGTGTCATGGCCTCCCTTTGAGTCTTGCACAGCCATCATTGTCCCAAAAGAGCTGTAATGAAGACCGGCTTCATATTGCCTCAGCGATGTCTAGATGGTATTAGACACCAATATTTTGCCTACGCTTTCAGCTACTAAAAAAAGCAACTGATTGTAAAACGTAGGGTTGGTATCTTTTCACCATCACAGCTAGCAATGGATCTTAAAAGCAAGAGAGGAATATTCAGAAACTCTTGTCTTCCCCAGGAAACTGGGATGAGCTCAGCTGAAACCACAAAGACTTGAAACACTGAAGACTTGTTACCACACGGAGAATCTCTTCATGTTCTATAGCTCTTAAGGTTCACTTTGCTTCTGACATTATACAAGGATCTCTAGCAGCTTCCCCCAATCTATTGCCCTCCAAATGTGTGGGAGTACAAACCAGCCTGATTCAAGGGGGCTACAGGGATTAAAATCCAACAATTTGGAGCTCAACAGGTAAGGGAAAACTGACCTATACTAGACAATAGGTCAATCTATAGTAGCTAAAGCCTACCTCATACCGCCTGTCCTTTTTGGTAATTACATGGTGATCCTGCAAAAGTTGGCATAGTGGATTCCATTATCGGTAATTCATTCCTTTTTCACTGTTTCAGCTCATGTGGTCATTTCTTTAACTGGAAGCTGAAGGACCATGGTAATGCTCCACTTTGTCATGATGCTAAGTTGATTTGGAAAAACCTTCAGAAGCTGATAAACTTGTCAGTACTTCAGGATATGTCATATGTAGTGAAGCATCAAAGAAATACCTCTTTCCAAAAAGGTTGTGACCTGACATCTTAGCTTTAATTAATGTCCCAGTAAGGGATAAATAGGCATTTGGCAGTAAATAGAAGCATGGATTCCCACTCTTGCTTGAAACAGGCATGCAAACTTAGGTGATGAGAACGCTTTGCAAGGAGATGTGCAGGGTAGGACATTTCCTGCATCCAAGTTCATAAAACTGCTTCTCGGACTATTTTTTCCTCATTTGTCTAGAATCACAGCTAGGAACCTTAGATCCTATCTCAACCAAATAATGCAGAATGAATGCAGTGGAAAAGTAGTAAGTGGGAGAAGTGTAATCTACAACTCCTCCAAAGTTTCTCCCTCACTCCTTTCTTTGCATAGTTATGGAAAGAATTTGATGGGGAATTCTGTAAGCATAGAAGAACCACAAGGGTAGGATCGATTTGGATCAAAGTGGCAGGTCAAAAACTTTGTATATTCAGTTGGATCCAGAAAGCCTGAAGTCTGCCTGCCTTTCTTCTAGTCCATAAAAACCTTACACCATAATAAAGGCATTAATTTAAGGTGGCACAAAACCCAATATTGGTTTCAGTAACAAGAACCAAAGAGCAGAAGCAGAATATAATCTGAGGGCAAGAAGGGCAGAATAACAAAAATTCAGCTGATGTTTTAGAAGTCTTAGAAAATGTTTTTTTAGAAAGCTTTTTATTCAGCTTTGGAAGGTCATAAAAGTAAGCTCTACCATTTATCCTGAAGGGATCATTAAAAAAATGGAGCACACCAGTGAAGAGGTTGCAGTTGCCACAGTTGAGTAGGACCTCTGATGACGGACTTTGTATATAGGACAAAGATAGTCTTTCTAGCATCTCCGCTAAGTCACCGCGCTTTATGACTTCTCAGTTCTCCATTCTTTTCCCTCTGAGCAGACTTTTAAAAAAGAAACACTGTTAATGCTGTATTCTAGCTGCTTGCTTGTCACATGTTTGTAGGTAGCCCTTTGTGTGGGAATTAACAAAGCATGCCTTTTTGCTAGATAGTGATTTTAAAAAGTGCTGCTTCCTCTCTGTATTCTAAGAACATAATGTTATTCTCTGCATGTTTTCACAATATGGGCATCTGTTGCTCAGTCGAACTGGGGTGTCAAAGAATCAGTGGTTTCTATTTAAGATCGTAATGCCTTGACTGGCAGTGGGAAAACGGGAAAACCTGTTAATCCTGACAAGTCATTTGCAAGCAACGACTGATTCTTATGTTTGCTTTAACAGTACGGGATAGGATTTGTACATGGAAATCTACCAAAGGTCTACAGAGGAGCAACTTCCACCCTCGTCTACATTCTCATCTCTCATGCCTTCTTGCCATGCAGGTGATGATCCCGTTGAACTGAAAACATTAGAAAAAAGCAGAACAGGGAATCATTGCAAAACGTGCAACTCACCAAGGGTGATAAACGGAGGCTCCACTGTTCTCGTCCTGATTCTGTTTGAACTTGAACTGCCAAGATGAGGAGACGGTTCAGTCACAGGTTTTATCAGGAACAAGAGGAATGGAAGTTTTCCTCTAAAAAGAGCTGTGCGGATAGGTTAAAACAGCCAGGGTCTTACTCCCCTACTGGAGAAAGGGGACATTTATATGCTTGAGAACATGGGGGTCCACCTGCCTCTGAAGTGCTATCGATCTCCGGATATATCAGCCAGACTTTGCTGTCTTGTTCTCTGTGGAATCCCCAGGGTGCGGTTGCTTCATCTAGATGGTTTATGATACGTGGCCCAGCACATATACCTCCATGGAATATTCACAGACACTTCTAATAATTTAATTACTACAAAAATGGTTATGCCTCCACCAGGTGAAGCTTTGCTAATTATGATCTTCACACACAACTGGGTCTTAAACTGGGTATAGACTCTATTCCATGTGAGATGGGATAGATCTGTTACAGCTACTAACTGAGTGAGGAATGGATAGCACAGAGGTCTTAAACATTGTTCTTCAAGTGTAAGCCAATAAAAAGTGACAGACTGGGCTCTGAACAGCACACTTGATCAAGGAAGCCTTTCTTCTAATAAAAGTAGTAGTCCTTTCTGGAAGTGTACATGGCACACATTCTGAGCAGGGCTATCAACTGATACGTTTTGTTAGATACAGTATATGTGGTTTATAAGATGGTTTTAGTCTGGGCTGCCTGTGTGGTTTTATGTTTTCTCTGTTTTTATGGATTTTTCAGTTTTGTACACCGCCCAGAGTCCATTGGAGTTAGGCGGCTGTGATACATTTGAATAAATAAATACGAGTGGGACTTTTCTTAAAATGTTTTGTTAGCCCTATTGCGCATTCCTGCTTGCAGTGGGCAGCTCCCTGAATTGGAAAGGACATTTCTTGTGGAAATGTCCGAGTGGGAGCCACCACTGAGTTCCAAAAAAGGCGAGTGCAATACGTTATCTAGGAAATTCCTCATTATGGCAGCGCGGAAAGAGATGGCACAGCTTTGCAATCCAATGCCCTTGGAGATTTAAATTTTATTTTTAAAATGCAAATATTTGAATAACAATCAACATACTGTGAGTTAATCCAAGAAATTCATCAAATATTTTTGTTTTGGGTAAAGCAGGAATTGAGACTGATCTTACTCCAACCAGGATGTGAATGTGACAGAGTCAGAAGAACAGACTGCTTCAATCCAAACTCCGGTAAAATTCTTCCGGAAGAATTCCCAATATTCATACCAGGCCATACCTTTATTAAACTGTTACCTCTCAAGTTCTTCTCTTTGTTAATCAGACAATAAAATAAAGAGAATGGAAGAGAAAATTGCTGCAGTTCCAAACCACATATGCCTTTATTTATAGTCTTCAACGGAACTGAGAGGGCAATAGGGGTGGCTGTAGAGCAGGTGCCAGCATTTGGTGCCATAGGCAAGCCATGAAATCAATGCCCCTACCCCAAATCCCAAAGCAAATAGATTGTTTATTTTAGAATTGTAGATTGGGGGGGGGGGAGTTCTTGGTGCTTTCTCTACTTGGTTGTTTACTTGCAGATGTTTCATTACCCAACTAGGTAACAACATCAGTGCGGGGGAGTGTGGGGTTTTCGGCCCATTTATATGCAGCAGCTTGTCCTGCCAGTTTTGGTGGGGGTGTAATTTCCTCCTTGGTGGTTCCTTGATTAGAACATTGTTTTCTCCCTGATTGTTGGCCTGGTGCTGATCCCTGCTTATCTGAATGTGGGCTGTTTTAGTCTTTGTGTTTCCTTCCTAGGTTTTTTATTGTCGCTTTTGAATGGTGTATAATTTAATCAAGGAACCACCAAGGAGGAAATTACACCCACACCAAAACTGGAAGGACAAGCTACTGTATATAAACGGGCAGTAAACCCCACATTTGCTCGCACCGATGATGTTACTAGTTGGATAATGAAATGCCTGCAAGCAAACAATCAGGCTCAGAGAGCACCAAGAACTCCACAGTTCAACCCTGAGCTACAGATGTTCTCTTCTATGGGAGGTTTTATTTCTTGAAATTTGACGCCCCACATAACTAGGCAGGTTGGTGACTGTCTAATTTGCCCATATAGACACACCAGCCTTGTCCAGATATGGAAATTCATTTCTGCCAGGTGCAGACTCCATTATTAAAATATCTCACGCTGATTCAGGCCTATTATACAGTCCTACCATAGTGTACTTAATTAAGCAGATAAGGAATGGAGAACCTGTGACAAAATACAACCCAGTGCCCCAGGCAACATGGACAATGCTGAGATGCTGGGAGATGTTCTGCCTGAACATGAACCTGAAGGATTCCAGATTCCTTCCTTCTGTGACGGATGCTAATCCAGAGCTGGTTTTGAGGGTGTAATAATATTATAGGTGAACTGGGACTCAATTCTGAGATGTAACCATTCTCTTCATGGCCTTCTTTAAAGCCTGTTTCATGTCTTTGTTCCTCAGGGTATAGATCAGGGGGTTCAGGAGGGGAGTGACAAAGGTATATATAAGAGCCAGTTTCTTATCCTCATCCTCTGAAGTGCTGGACTTGGGATGCATATACACAAGGCTGCAGCAGCCGTACTGTAGGATCACAACGGTCAGGTGGGAGGAGCAGGTGGAGAAGGCCTGCTGCCGCCCAGATGAGGACTTAATCCGAAGAATGGCAGCCACAATATAGACATAGGAGATGCATATTAGAAGAAAGGGAATTATTAAAACTATGATGCTAATAAGACTGTATAGCACAATCTGGTGGAGATGGGTGTCGGCACATGCCAGCTGTAACATAGGTGGTACATCACATAGGAAATGGTTGATCTTGGGTTGGTAACCACAGAAAGGCAAGCTGAAAATCAAGACAGTTAGCTCCAGACACAGCACTACGGCAAGGGTCAGGGAGCTAATCACCAGCCATATGCATACCCGCCAGGTCATGATGAGGGTGTAGCGAAGTGGGTGGCAGATGGCTACGTAGCGATCGTACGCCATGACAGCCAACAGAAAACAGTCACTGCCCCCTAGTGTTGTAAAAAAGAACATCTGGATGCCACAGTTCACCAATGGGATTGTTCTGTGGAAATCAGAAATGCTAGCGAGCATTTGAGGCACTACCACAGTGGTATAACAGGTCTCCACAAAAGAGAGGTTGGCCAGGAAGAAATACATGGGAGTGTGCAAGGAATGGACAGTGCAGATAACCCAAAGGATGGAGATATTACCAACAAGGATGATGAGGTAGAGCAAAAGAAAGAAAGCGAAGAGGAGATGTTGTATCTCTGGAACAGTGGAGAATGGCTGGAAGATGAACTCATGGGCCATGGATTGATTACCCCAGTTTGTAACTGCCAGGGACATCTCATCTATCACTACAAAAAAAACAAGAAGAAAAACAACTTAAACAATAATATGTATTTTCAGATGTTTCAAAGTCAAAATCCTGTGGACTGTATGATACTCAGATCTGACACATGAAATCTCAGTGGTTAATCCTAGACTTTTTACTTCCCTTCATCTCCTGATTTAGGCTGTACCCAAGCCAGTTCCAACACTTCCAGGCTATCATTTTTAGATGCACTTGTAATATCTATTGTGCAAATCTCACTGTATAGATATAAAAGTGATAGTTACAGGACTTGTATTGTCAATAGGATACAAGCATCTCATCTGTGTTTTACCTTCTCAGAACAAGCCACTACTAATATCAAGAGTGGGCCACTTTTTAATGCAAAGGAGCCACATTAAAAGGCACAGATCTATTCACTCTTTCTTGAAAGAGAGCATCACTGAACAGAGCGAGCTTACTTTTACTTACAGACCTTTAGGGTTAGAATGAGAACAGATTTGGGAAAAGTCTACTATGGTTTGTCTATCTCTGTCACTAAACTGACACGTTGCACTAAACCATGATTTGTTCTACCTGTTGTTGATTGAATAAGCCCTAAGGGCTGCCTTCACATATAGCAGTGTTCACATAGCACAAAAATAAAGTCTCCTTTGAGTAGAGCTCAGATCCAGATAATTTCATGGGCGCATCCATGTCGTTTTCTCACAAGAGAGTAAGAGTGGTTTGCCACTGTCTTCTGGATGTTTATAACTTCTTAGTTGAGCCTGGATTCTGCCGAGTGGAATCATAGGGCCATACCTGCCAAAATCCAGGAAGCTCACTTATAGAGTACAGACCTAGCCTGTGTGTACACTACAGTGTTCAGATGTTTACAGATAGTGCAGACTTAAATCTCTCAACAGCTATGCTGCCAGCTTTTGGGTTTTGAGTAGAATTCATTTGAGAGAAATCTAAAATTTTAATTCTTTAAAAGATTACGGCTTTAATGTAGGTTTCTATTGTTCAGGTTTCAGGGGGAAATGAAAAATCTGGTAGAAGAAAAAGTGATTGGATGAACGGAGATGTGAAGCTGAAAAATATTTACAAGGAAAGGGAGAGCATTACATTTACTGAAAGGGAAGTAATTCCTGAATGAAAACAGTTGCCACCCCCACCCCACCCCCAGCACTCTGAAAGATTAGACAGCATCCATGATCATATTCTCAGCTAATCTTTGCAGCTTTCTTCTTTTACAGGTAAACTATTTGATATAAAAATAGTATTGCTTCAAGGTAAATACAGTATGTAAGTTGCCCCCTATGTATTACCAGATCACTGTGTTCTCATGAACGTTTAACTACAGAAACTGATTATATCCTCCATTCCAGTTCTGCCTTTCTTGCTGTTATAACCGAGTTCAACAGTGCTCAGAATGTCTTCAGTAATCACAGTTATGGTCTTGAACTGGTACATTTTCAGTTGCATTATAGCTGCACTTCAAAACCACAATTGTGAATGTCAGCAGAATCTATCTAGATTCTGGGAAGAAAAACATTTAATCAACTGTCATCTCTTAAAATCTAACGTCGGTCTTCAGCTTTCTACTTTTGCTCACTGTCTGTTCTCCAGTGTAGGAGAAGGAATAAAAGGGGATTGAAAATGAGGCAGAAGTAAAACCCCTGCGCCTCTGGATAAAGCTAGAAAATCTCTGGCTGAAATCCTGGGGAGGCACAGAGTCAGTCAACCCCCCCCACCCCACCTCCCCAGGAATGACCAAGGATCTAGCTAACCTCAGCAAAGCACCCTTCTTACCTTGTAAGATGTCTCTGATCCAGGACTGCAAAACAGAATGGGGGAGCTCTCTTCTTCTTCTTCTGGCTCCAAAGAAGAAAGGGGAGTGAAGTTTCATCAAATGTCTGTGAACAGATGGGTGGGCGATTTCTGGTACAACGAGTCCTTTTCTAGGATGAGTACAGTTTACTTGTGGGATTACAGTTTACAGTTGCCAGGTTCCTCCCAATCCACTGAATCAATACTAGAATGCAAGCAACAGTAGCCACCTATTCACAGCCACTATCCTTTCTCCAGCCAGTCAGAGTAGTATTTATCTTCTTTGCATGACATTATCCCCAGTAGACATGCCAAGTACTTGTTATTTAAAAAAAAAAGTTCTCGTTAGGAATCCCAGTGTCACAAAGTTCTTAAAGAAGCAATCAAAACTTCAGAACCCAAAGGCTTACAATATATTCACTTCAGGATTCTGTGTAGGCCACATACAAGTTTTGGACAAACCATGGCCAAGATGTAGAAGAATAAGTTCAGTTAATGTAGCTGCTTCATTTCATGTCTTTGTTGTTTTGAGAGCAGTAGTTTTGGAAGTCTAAAGTGTATTTTACCTGCCCTTTCTCTATCTCAAAGAGGGTCAGCTGCCAGGGTCCATATTGTTGGAAAAAATGGGGTTTCAACCAAGCCTGTCTCACATGAGCACAAAGGGAAGGGCAGCTTCGCTGTGGCCTAGCTTTGCTGCTTTGTGTGGGAGGGGCTTGGATCCCGCCTTTTTTCCTGTCTCCTTCTCTTCTCCTCATGGCTCTCCATGTGGTAGGAGTGAATCCTTTGTCCTCCTCATGGTTTTTGAGTTAACATTTCAGAACCCCAACATAGGGTTACGGGCCCAGCGTATCAGCCCAGGAGGTTTCTTTGGTCTTACAGCCAAGAAACTGCTTGCACATTTTTTTTAAAAAAGGGCTCAGTTCAGATTTTTTTCTCTCTTTCCTTTTAACAATGGAGAGGGAGGAGGGGCTTCCCCCCATCCTAAAGTTGAATGAAGATAATTTTTCAGCTTGGCTATACAGACTAAGGCTACGATTGGACTTTCAGGACAACCTAGATTGTTTAGATTCCCCTCAACCACAACCAGGGGATTCTGAGGAAGCCAAGAGATTATGGGAACAGAAAAACGAAAGAGCCGTGATTTTAATTTCTAGCTCACTATCTGATCACAGACTGGCAGAAATAAAAGATCTTCCCACTGCCAAAGAAATGATTGAGAACCTGAGGACATTATATTTAGAAAATGATGATCAGAAGATTATTTCGTTACTGAGGGAACTGATTGCATCTAGTTTTCTAGAAGATGAGGATATTAACAAGCATTTACTGAGAATGCAATCTATCTTTGAAAGGCTGAGCACAATTCAAAATCTCATGAATGAAAGACTAAAAATGGCTTTTCTACTAAGCTCATTACCTGACAAGTATTACCCTTTCATAGCAGTGCAGAATTTACAAGGGATGAATTTGTCTCAATTGTTTGGAGCAATTAGAAGTGAAGCGAGGAGACAGAAAAATTGTTTGTATTTCCATAAAAAGTCAACAAAAGACATGGGTTACCTGGCAGAAAAAGGGAAACGTGAGCAGAAGCCATTGATTGCTCATCAGCACAACAATAAACCCATTGTTTTTCATTCCTGCAACAAGCCAGGGCACATAGCTAGATTTTGTAAAAGCAGAGGCAAGAAGGATTTTTCAAAAGGAAGGCATTCCAAAGAAAAATTCGCTCTGCATACAGTTTTCAGAGCAGAAAATGCTCTTGGAGCTAATTCTAATGAAGGCAAAAGTCAATGGATCTTAGATTCGGGTGCAAGCCAACATCTTTGTGGGAACAGAGATAACTTTAGCGAACTGAATGAAGAGCCACAAGGGAACATTGCTCTTGCTGATGGGAATTTCATCTCAATAAGAGGAAAAGGCAAAATACCCTTGAGATGTTTTAATGGAGAAAAATACAAAGACCTCATAGTGACAGATGCATATTATGTACCACGACTGACAATCAATTTGCTGAGTGTGTGATCATTAAACAGAAAAGGTTTCAATGTAATCTTTAAAGCCAATAGAACATGTGAAGTAACCAGTGGTAGCCAGATTTATGTTACAGGCTTTGAGAAAAATGGAGTGTACCAGGTGAACTGTGAACAGCCACCACCAGATGTCAGCCTCACCTGCCAACAGCAGCAGAAAAAGGAGGACATCAGCGCCACCATATGGCACAAGCGGTTTGCACACAGGGACTTTGATGCAATTTTTAGAATGAAAAAGGAAAATATGGTAAGAGACCTTGAACTAACCAATCACAAAAAATACCAAAGTGTATAGTGTGCATCAGAGGAAAGGCAACAAGGCCTGCCATACACAAACTGTAAGAGATTGCCCCATTCGTCAAGAGAAACTCCCGTGACACATGTGGTTCACAAAAGAGGTTTACTCAAGCGTAACGCGACAGTTACAAGCAAAGCCAGGACTGGCTTGGTACAATACATTGGTTCCTTTTTACCTCCCCTTCCCGTGGTTTTCGCCCCACGATCGCGTTGCCAACGGCGGATTACCCGCGCCCCAATAATCCCCCTTGAGTAGTCCAGATGGCAGGTTCAGCCCGAATCCCATTGTCCATTGATTGATTTCCCCTCCGGCGTGGGTTGGTTTCCTCTAAGTCCTTTACTTTGCATGCAGAACCGGGGTTTCTGGAGGCGCGGTGATCTTGGCTTCTCGGCTCGCTGTTCCACTTATTGTTAGCTCGCGCCGCTTATCAGTGTAGATTAATCGCTTCCACTCTGCAGTTTCCCTGCCAGCTAGGCGCAGGTGGCCGCTGATTAGCCCTGCGGTTCCCACTTCCCCTTTTCCTCCCGGCTCGCAGCATGCAGTGAAATTGGCTCAGCCTGGCGGTGGGCTTCTATGGGGCTTCTACGGGGCGCCGTGCCGGCTGAACCTGATACAAACAAAGGGAAAGGCGTGCAACTAAACCACTTGAACTTATCCACACTGACCTCTTCAAATGTCAGCAGGTGGAAACAAATACATAATATGTTTTATAGATGATTTTTCCAGGTATTGTGTAACCTACCTGATGAAGGAAAAGTCCCAAACTGGGGATATGCTGAAGACATATGTTGCTATGGTAAGGAATAAATTCAACTGGACCCCTCAAGCCCTTCAAAGTGACAGAAGCAGTGAGTTCATTTCTAACACCATGCAGACATATCTAACACATCTAGGCATAGAGCACAGATTAACCACTCCTTACACGCCAGAGAGTAATGGAGTCGCAGAACGAAAGAACTGATCATTGATGGACATGGTAAGGTATATGCTGTTAGAGGCAGATCTACCTGACAAATACTGGGCAGATGCTGTTATCACAGTTACATACGTGCAAAATAGATTGCCAACCAGAGCCAAAAAGGTAACGCCTTTTGAGCTTTGGCATGGGCGAAAACCAATTGTCAAATGTTTAAGAGTGTTTGGATCTAAGGCCTATGCCCACATACCAAAAGAAAGGAGATCCAAATTAGGCCCTAGAGTTGAAGAAGGGGTCGTGATTGGCTACGCTCCAAGAAGCAAGGGATACAGAATCCTGAACCCAAAGACAGGAAGAGTAAGCGTATGCAGAGTGGTATACTTTGATGAGAGGGAGAGAGGCTGCTGCACTCAGGTGGATAATGACTGTAGAAAAACCAGCAGCAGAAGTTACCAGCCTGAGATGTTCAGCCTGACACCAGAAGACACAACCACACCAACCCAGAGGGAGATGGAAGTCCAGGGAAAGACTCCACCAGAGACAGATGATGAAGCCGAGGATGCAGAAGAGGGTGAACCACCAGTCATCGCTCCTGAACCTGCTCTGAGACGCTCATTACGACCCAACAAAGGAGTTCCAGCTGACAGACTTACCTACCTTGCAAGGTTGTCACTACCAAGCGAACCCACATCATGGAATGAGGTGCTGCAAATGCCAGCAGATGAGGCAAGTAAGTGGAAAAGAGCAGCACAGGAGGAGCTAGATGCTCTGTACAAAAACAAAACATGGACTTTAACTAAACTACCAAAAGGCAAGAAGGCCATAGGTTATAAGTGGGTATTCAAGGCAAAACAAGACGAAAACGGCAAAGACAAAGGTACAAGGCCAGATTGGTAGCAAAAGGCTACTCACAGAAATATGGACAGGACTATGATGAATGTTTTGCTCCTGTTGTGAAACACACCACAATTAGAATGCTTCTAAGTCTAGCAGCATCCAGGAACATGTATGTCAAACACTTAGATGTTAAAACTGCATTTTTACATGGGGAGATAGAAGAAGAAGTTTACATGACACAGCCTCCAGGCTTCACTAATCCCAATACCAAGCATCTTGTTTGCAAGCTTCAGAAGGGGATTTATGGCCTGAAGCAGGCGGCCAGCGCATGGAACAAGAAGTTAAACCAAATACTTCTTGACCAGGGTTTTGTTCAAGGAACAGCTGATCCCTGCCTTTACACAAGACACAGAAATGGGAGGGATGTGTATATACTTTGTTATGTGGATGATGTAATGATTTGCCACAATAACAAGAGGGACTATAATGACATTGTTTCTCAACTAAATAGAGAAGTGGAAGTGAAGCATCTGGGCAATGCCAGCTACTACTTAGGAATACAGATTGAGAGAGAAGAAGATGGGAGCTTTCTTCTAAGTCAGAACCAAAAGATTCTAGAACTGCTGGAAAGCTTAGGATTGCAAAATGCCAATCCTGAGCCTACACTGATGGAGACAGCTTTCCACAAGCAACAAGAACCCAGAGATCTCCTACCAGAGAACAATGAATATAGAAGTGCTGTAGGAAAATTTTTGTATCTAGCCACCACCACTGGACCAGACATTGCAGCTGCAGTGGGCATTCTATGCAGAAAGACAAGCACGCCCACACAGAGAGACTGGACTGGTGTCAAGAGGGTGGGAAGGTACCTAAAGGGGACCATGCACCTTAAACTAAAGCTGCCAGCCACTGAGAATCCTAGACTAGTGGGATTCACAGATGCAGACTGTAAGTCCACTAGCAGCTATGTATTTTTCTATGGGGGTGGAACAGTGAGCTGGGGAAGTCACAAGCAAAGCACAGTAGCACAGTCCTCTGCAGAAGCAGAGTATGTGGCAGCCACAGACGCATGTAATGAGACTGTGTGGCTTAGATTATTGCTTGCAGACATGGGTATAGACGAACCAACCCCTACACAAACCTTTGAAGACAATCAGAGTTGCATCAGACTTTCACAGTCAGAGAAAGTAGGTGGGAGAACTAAGCACATTGATGTAAAGCATCATGTGGTGAGAGAGTTGCAACAACAAGGGTTAATCAAACTAGACTACTGTCCCACAGGAAACGACAGCGGACATCTTCACGAAGCCGCTGTCGAGAACCAGTTATCAGGAACTAAGAGAAAAACTAAATATTGTGGGACACGGAGACATACAAGGTTGAATGTCTCCTTGGAAGAATGGGTGTTGGAAAATATGGGGTTTCAACTAAGCCTGTCTCACACAAGCACAAAGGGAGGGGCGTCTTCGCTGCAGCCTAGCTTTGCTGCTTTGTTTGGGAGGGGTTCTGATCCCGCCTTTTTTCCTGTTTCCCTCATTTTTCCTTCTCTTTTCCTCATGGCTCTCCACGAGGTGGGAATGAATCCTCTCTCCTCCTCATGGTTTTTGAACTAACATTTCAGAACCCCAACACACATAACCATTTCAAAGGCCTTCAGTGCTCTAGAACAGTGTTTCTCAACCTTAGCAACTTTAAGATCTGCGGACTTCAACTCCCAGAATTCCCCAGCCAGCATCCATGTATTTTCTCACAAAAGAGTGGTTTGCCACTGTCTTCTGGATGTTTATAACTTCCTAGTTGAGCCTGGATTCTGCCTAGTGGAATCATGGGGTCATACATGCCAAAATCCAAGAAGTTCACTTATAGAGTATGGACCTAGCCTGTGTGTACAATACAGTATTCAGATGTTTACAGATAGTGCAGATTTAAATCTCTCAGCATCTATGCTGCCAGCTTTTGGGTTTTGAGTAGAATTCATTTAAGAGAAATCTCAATTTTTAATTCTTTAAAAGATGATAGCTTTAATGTAGTTTTCTATTGTTATCTTAAAGTTGCCAAGGTTGAGAAACACTGCTCTAGAAGCTAGTGCAACATGTTCAGAGTTAGTTTTGCAAAGCATTATGAAGAAGAAACTATCAACCTAAACAACATTTCTGAACAATTCTTTTTGTGCTGGGAATGCCCTTCTCTCCCCCTCCCCATTTATGATTATATTAAGTAATAGTCAGGACCTGTTCCACCATTGTCACATTTCAAATACCTTGAAAATGCATGTGGTATTCCGTGTGTATATAAACAGCTTCAAGTCTCTATTCACAGAGAAAGCTTAAACCCTACCTTTAAACATAGGTTTGAAAAGCAATTCATAAATCATATAGTAAACTTATCAAAAGGCACGAAAACAGAATTCTGTATGGTTATATAGTCATGTGTATCAATAGCCACTGTCGCATCCTGCAATATCACAGTGTGTATATATTAATTAAAATTAAAACAGTTATTATCCTAGGAACTGCCAAGATGAGAATAGGTGGGGATAATCAGGCCCTATACTATCCCACTAGTAAAATAAACAGGTCTTTAATGTCCTTTTTAAGGCCATCAAATTTTCACATGAAGGGAAGGAGTGTGATTTGGAAAAGGAATGGCGCAAGTAGTTTGAAGAACAGCACAAATGGCCTCAGGAAGAAGTCCTGGCACAGCCAGCAGCTGCCTCACGTACAGCAGAGTCAGGCTGGGCGTGCTTCATCAGCAGCAGGAGGAAAACAGCGAAGGTCAGCTGGGCATGGCAAAGCCTGTGGAGCATAGGGTGGTGGGGGCAACTGGGGCTTTGTGTAATGGTGCTGGGGTGGCTGACTGTGGTGTCGGGCTTGAGGCAGCATTTCTCAGTGGCAGTGGTGGTGCTGGGGCTGAAGTAGAGGCCTAGGATGGTGGTGGCAGCGGTGGCAGCTGGCTGACACTGCCGAAGGCCCTGGCCTCTACTTCAGCCCCAGTCCTGGCACTGCTGCCACCGAGTGCCACTATGTAGGGCAGCCAAAAGGACATAGATTGCAGGGAGAAATAGGTGGGTAGGGGGAGTTGCAACACCCCTGTGGTTGTAAGCATGGGTGCGCTACCAAGCGCCCAAATTTTGATCACGTGATGGTGGGGACCTGCAAAGGCCAAAACTTCAGGCCTGGGTCATAAGTCAATTTTTTCAGCACTGTCCTAATTTTGAACGGTCACTAAACAAATGGTCATTAAGTGAGAACTACCTGTAATAGTGAAAGGGCAACTCTTTCAAGGGCTTTAGATAAAAACAGAAGCAGACTCAGAGGTCAGTGACTTGAGTGCAAAGAGGGATCCAAGGAAGGTGTCTTCAACAAAGAATTGCAAGCTTAAAAAGAAATCTACAAAGATTTGTTATAATGGTTAAGGCACCAGGCTAGAAACCGGGAGACTCTGAGTTCTAGTCCCACCTTAGGCATGAAGCCAGCTGGGTGACCTTGGGCCAGTCCCTCACTCTCAGCCCTAGGAAGGAGACAATGGCAAACCACCCCTGAAAAACCTTGCCAAGAAAACTGCAGGGGCTTGTCCAGGCAGTTGCCAGGAGTCAAAACTGACTTGAAGATACTAATTTCCTTTTTTTTAAAGATAAAACAAAGCATAATGTGAGACTCTGTATAAATAAAATGAGCTCATTCCTTGGTTGCAAGCATTGCTGTGGTTATGAACCACCTCTGACAATTTTCTTATCTGTGCTGCAGTGACAAGGAGGAGTGCACATACCACATCAGAAAAAGAATACAACTGGTCTCTTTGAGGATTTTGTTTAACTGATTTTACTTGTAGGCAAACTAATTTCATGAAAGCTGGCAGGTATAAAATCTTTGCCCGTAATGATCATTTATTTTTGCTGGACAAATTCATTTTTACAATTACTGATTTTATATTTTTGCCAGATGAACAAAAAGGACATGATTTGTACAATAGGAAGATTGTTTAAGAGAGCTTCTCCTCCTCTGCTCTGATTGACTGATTACATTTTTCTGAGAAAGCTTGAACAAAGCTTGAAAGGAATGAGTCACCCCAAACCACTTATACTTATGCCTTGCTATTTTGGTTTGTTTTACTTTCATGTTTCCTCCTTTTAATTGTTGTGCACTGCCCAGAATTATAAACTGTTTATTTTTAATTGTTATTTTATCTTTGAAATAAAACAAACAAATAAATAAAAACTCTCCCTTTACTGCACCTCAGCAAAGAGATTGGTCTGTGCTGCTGCTGGCATGCAGTTCTATCTGGAGTAATTTCAGGGCAGCAGTTGATGGGTTCCTGCTGTCCTTTCCCTTCCCAACTTGCATCACCACCTGTCACTCCCCTGAACGGGAGGGAAGGAAAGCTGGGCAGCCAGATCCTGCCGTGCAGGTCAAGGCTCATAATTATGGACTGTTTCGTTCAAACTTCTAGCCATAGGATTATAGTGCTGAAATTCAATACTAAATCAATTACTGTAACATTCAGTTGCCAGTCCAGCTCAATTACAGTAGTGATATGGAAATTCGTTTCTGCCAGGTGCAGAGTTAGGAGCAGGACTGTCCCAAAGAATGCTGGAATGAGGGCTTTTGTTTTGATCTCTTCTGCAAAATCATCCCACAATCTGAAGTCCATTATTAAAATATCTCATGCTGATTCAGGCCTATTATACAGTCCTACCATAGTGTACTTAATTAAGCAGATAAGGAATGGAGAACCTGTGACAAAATACAACCCAGTGCCCCAGGCAACATGAACAATGCTGAGATGCTGGGAGATGTTCTGCCTGAACATGAACCTGAAGGATTCCAGATTCCTTCCTTCTGTGACGGATGCTAATCCAGAGCTGGTTTTGAGGGTGTAATAATATTATAGATGAACTGGGACTCAAGTCTGAGATGCAACCATTCTCTTCATGAACTCCTTTAAAGCCTGCTTGATATCTTTGTTCCTCAGGGTATAGATCAGGGGGTTCAGGAGGGGAGTGACAAAGGTATATATAAGAGCCAGTTTCTTATCCTCATCCTCTGAAGTGCTGGACTTGGGATGCATATACACAAGGCTGCAGCAGCCGTACTGTAGGATCACAACGGTCAGGTGGGAGGAGCAGGTGGAGAAGGCCTGCTGCCGCCCAGATGAGGACTTAATCCGAAGAATGGCAGCCACAATATAGACATAGGAGATGCATATTAGAAGAAAGGGAATTGTTAAAACCATGATGCTAACACCGTATAGCACAATCTGGTGGAGATGGGTGTCGGCACATGCCAGCTGTAGCACAGGTGGTACGTCGCATAGGAAATGGTTGATCTTGGGTTGGTAACCACAGAAAGGCAAGCTGAAAATCAAGACAGTTAGCTCCAGACACAGCACTACGGCAAGGGTCAGGGAGCCAATCACCAGCCATATGCATACCCGCCAGGTCATGATGAGGGTGTAGCGAAGTGGGTGGCAGATGGCTACGTAGCGATCGTACGCCATGACAGCCAACAGAAAACAGTCAGTGCTTCCTAGTGTTATAAAAAAGAACATCTGGATGCCACAGTTCACCAATGGGATTGTTCTGTGGAAATCAGAAATGCTAGCGAGCATTTGAGGCACTACCACAGTGGTATAACAGATCTCCAGAAAAGAGAGGTTGGCCAGGAAGAAATACATGGGAGTGTGCAAGGAATGGACAGTGCAGATAACCCAAAGGATGCAGATATTACTAAAAAGGATGAAGAGGTAGAGCAAAAGAAAGAAAGCGAAGAGGAGATGTTGTATCTCTGGAACAGTGGAGAATGGCTGGAAGATGAACTCATGGGCCATGGATTGATTACCCCAGTTTGTAACTGCCAGGGACATCTCATCTATCACTACAAAAAAAACAAGAAGAAAAACAATTTAAACAATAATATGTATTTTCAGATGTTTCAAAGTCAAAATCCTATGGACTGTATGATACTCAGATCTGACACATGAAATCTCAGTGGTTAATCCTAGACTTTTCACTTCCCTTCATCTCCTAATTTAGGCTTTACCTGTGAGGTTCAGCCCAAGAAACTCCATGAGACAGTACAGGAACAGCTCAGTTACTTTATTAGCTCGCACCTGCTAGACAATATCTCGCCAGACTAACTCTAAACTCCCAAAGCCTGCAACTAAACAGTACGAATTCCTTAGGGTGGTGCCAGTCTCATCCTCTTCACTTTCCCAGGCTCAGGCTGTGGGCCGAGGAAATGCTTCGGTCGTTGAACCTCCTCATCCAAGTCTTCCATCACAGCACCCAAGCCCATTTCAACACTTCCAGGCTATCATTTTTAGATGCACTGCAGCATCTATCATGGAAATCTGACTGTATAGATATAAAAGTGATATTTATAGAATGTGTATTATCAATAGGATACAAGCATCTCATCTGTGTTTTACCTCCCCAGAACAAGCCACTACTATTATCAGGAGCGGGCCACCTTTTAATGCAAAGGAGCCACATTAAAAGGCAGTAGATGGGTCCAGGTCGCATAGATGGGTGAGATCAGACTTTGTGGTTTAACTTCAGCTGTGGAGTCCTTGGGGTTCTCTGAGCTTCATTGTTTTCTTGCAAACATTTCATTGCCTGGCTGGGTAACGTCTTCAGTGCTAGAATGGGATGGGGTTTGCTCTCTGTTTATATATTGTGGCTTGCCCTGCCAGTGTTGGTGGGTGGGTGGGTGGGGTTGTTTTGTTTTATTTTTTCCCTCTGGTAGTTCCTTGATTAAAGTATTGTTTACTGCTTGTATGTCTGGTGGTGATCTTGGTGTTAATCTCAGCTTATCTGGGTGATGATTGCTGGTGAGGAGATGTTCTGGTCTTCTGTTTTCCTTTCTATTGTCTCTTTTGAATAGTGTGTAGATGCTGTTAATCTCTATGTGCCTGTTGATGGCTGCCTTGTCTGAATACCAAGCTTCCAAGAATTCCTTTGCATTTTTGGATTTAGCTTGGTCTAAGATGCTGACAGTTTCCCAGTTGAAACTATGGTTAAGTCTGTCCATGTGTTGTGAGATTAAGGAGTTTTCATCATGTCTTCTGACTACTAGTTGGTGTTCATGGATGTGCTCTGCTAGTCTTCTGCCTGTCTGTCCTACATAGTGGTTGGCCCTCCAAAACATTAAGAGAACCCCAAGGACTCCACAGTTCAACCCTGAGCAACACATATTTGCTTCTATTGGTACCACATATGGGCGTCAAATGCTTCAGAAAGCACGCAGATGGGAGAAATTTGCATGCAGGCAAACCTCCACCAAGGAACAACTATTCTTTCTACATGAATGCCTAAGACAGCATACCCCGCCCACCAGCGTCAGATACAAACCTCCAATAAACTGCACAGCTGGATGGAAAATAGCGCAACAAGTGGCTGTAAAACGTTACGACTAATGATCATGGATGCACACCTCAGACTTAACAGATACCAGCATACCATAGACAACCTCAAGGAGCAACTGGAACAAACCATGACCCCAGAGCATGCAAATATACTGACAACCACCATCACGAACACATCCCGAAGACAAGCTGAGAAAAGAAAAACAAAACTAAACTACTCAAACTAAACCCCAGAAACAAAGAGGTACCTGAACAAGAATGGGAAATCAACATGTTCAGTTGATTTCACGACCACTATCCACTGCAGAACACAAAATCCTCCAGAAAGGCCTCAGCTATAACATGGACAATGCTAATCAGCTAGAATTCTGTGCAGCCTTAGAAGCAGCATTTAAAACTACAGGACTTAACACAGAGACCCAAGAAAACATAAGGCAGACGATCATACCACAGAGCAGAAGAACACAGTATGAGCACCAACTCAAAGCAGAGGACAGAGCAGCCCTCAATAGCCTAAGGAAGGACCAAACCATCCTCCTCCTCCCAGGAGACAAAGGCTGAACCACAGTTATTATGGATAAATCACAATACTTGCAAAAAGCCAAAAAGTTATTAGAGGACAAAGAAACCTACATCCCAATTAACACCAACCCAATACAGACACTGGACAGCCTAATCAAGAGAACCCTTAACGACCTAACCAAGAAAGGCCAGATCACAAAAGAGGAACAGTGGTGGATGAAAAGTAGTGGACCCTCCCACATTTCTATGGACAACCAAAAATACACAAGCCTGACATACCTCTCCAACCAATTGTATCTTTACAACATACAACATAGTGAAAGAACTGACAAAAAAGCTTGGACATCTCACAGAGAAGAGCAAATATTCTATCAACTCCTCACTACAGTGCCTCCAGAAAATCAAAGATGTACACATAGACGAAGATGAAATTATGGTCTCATTTGATGTCACAGTACTCTTTACATCCATAAACCCAGAACTAGTGAAAGAATCCATATTAGCAGTGCTATACAACACACCCAATCTAACCAAATACACCCAGATCGAAATACCCAGAATCATGGACCTCATCAACCTCTGCCTCACTACCTATTTTCAGTTTGATGGACAAATGTACCAACAAATCAGAGGCACACCCATGGGATCACCACTGTCAGGGCTCATAGCAGAGATTGTAATGCAACGCCTAGAAACTATAGCACTTCAACACATACAATCTAAAGTATGGATCTGGTATGTAGATGACACCTTTGTTATAATAAAAAAGGAACAACTAGAGAAGACACATGAAACCATCAACAACATCTTCAAAGGAATAAAATTCACCAGAGAGAAGAAAACAACAACACGCTACCCTTCCTGGATATCCTCATCAGCAGAGGAAACAACAGCAAATTAGAAACCCAAGTTTATCGGAAGACAACCCACACCAATCAAGTACTCCATTACCAAAGAAACAACCTAACCTCCCACAAGAGGAGCTGTGAAAGAACATTATTCGAACAAGCACAAATGCATTGCAGCAACCCAGAACAGCAGAAAAAGGAAACAGACCACCTATACAACATCTTCCAACAAAATGGATATCCACGCAACTTTATCAAAAAGTGCCTGACCACTCAACCTACTACAACACAACCAACACAAGCTATGAAAAGGATAATACTGCCATACATCAGAAACATCTCAGAAACTACCAACAGACTATTACAACCATGTGGCATCTCCGTAGCACACAAACCAACTAATGCCCTCCAAAACATCTTAAGCAAACCAAAAGACCCAGTAGCCCAAGAAGAAGACATAGGAGACCCTAACATACACTGTAGCCCAAGAAGTAGCCCAAGAAGAAAACACAGGCGTCATCTACAACATACAATGTAAGGACTGTAACAACCACAAGACATCACAGGTTTCTGTTGTAACTTACAAAAAATGATAGAAACCAATGGAATATATTTCTGTAGACAAATATGTATTTAAAAAAAAACTTGCTCTTTTCATCAGCTTGAAAAAAATCTCAGAAAACAGATTTCAGAGAAGAACAGCTACTACTTTGTTTCACTTTAAAGATTATATATATGAAGCAGCTGCTGTTATTATTTCTCATTAAAAAATAGTTCTCCAGCTAGTGAATGTTAGTAACGTTGTTTAAAATTCAATATAAAAGATAAATACCTAACAGTTGATTAATCTGAATACACTAAAGCATAACAGTATCTTATAGTATTGGGCATCCTACAATTTTTGTTATCATATTCAACGTTGCCTAATTTGGTAACTCTTTAGTCAAGAGAAAATCCCAGGGAGCATTGTAGGACTTATTCCCAAGGAAGTGTCCTGGGACCGCAGCCTTGTTTTTTAGCAATGAAATTCCTGGGAAGAGTAACATTCCACATACCTTCAGGTTAAACAAAGAGTTTTTTAAAGCAAGCGTGACAGTAGGTTTTATCATTCTGCTCCTGGAAAATGCCATTGTGCAACTGAGTAAGGCAAAAGGCACAGACAAAATGCTCTGGGTGAAACTTGTGCCCCATGGCACTGACACATCGCCCAACAATGGGTTTCCCACAACCGTGGCACACCGTTCCCTGGTGATGATGGAAGTGAAGCTCACAGTACGGCTGGCCGCTTATTTCAAAGAAAGAGCCATCAGTAAAACTGCAGAAACAATCCTGAAAACAGAAGAAAGAAGCCTGCGTCAGGGTATCAAAGATATTTCTGGGGGTGGCGTGTGGTTAGGTTCTTCACAACGCTGCACTGGGCAAGGGCACGTTGGTTGCTAGTCCACTACTGTTTGAAATGAGTACGTTTGGCTGTCGTTTCTCAAATTCATTATTTTCTTCTTGGAATTAAAAGGCAGGACTTTGAAACACAAACCTGTCCAGGACAGAAGCTTACACAGACAGCTGCTCCTGTCCAAGTTTTTTTCAGTGCAGGTATCCAGGTCGATATAAGGACACTCAGGAATGGGCCCACTTAATGTGGAAACGAAGAATACAACAGTTCACACTGAGTTGCATGATGTCCTGCCCTTTTAACAAAACTAACATGCTGCCACCAATATTTGGATAGTGTGTGTACATGTGTACACACACAAACATGCATACATGCTTTGTAGCACAAGTTTAATATTGGATCTTAGCATTTTCAGTTTGAGAGACTTCCCTATATCAAGGTACAATTAACAAATTACGTAGCTGGGATTTAAGAAATCCCATTACGCGCAGGATTGTGGCCAAAATCTATCTGGAGGGCCCCTTACACCTGGCTGCACCACTAGCCAACCCCACCACATAAATGTCTCATAACTACCAACTACCCAAACTAGTACTATTTTTGGTGATTATACATACTTACCCTGCACACAAAACATTCAGGATGCCATACAGCATTCAGAGCCGACAAATACTGATTCATCACAGGACGATCACAGCCTCTGCACTTGGGAGAAAAAATGCTCTGGAAATCTTTCTGGCAGTATGGCTTTCCATCTTTCACATGGAAACCTGTAGAGGAAGGTTTGGGAAGATGATTAAAAGTAGTGGAAAGTCACGCAGACACAAAGGCATGCTCTCTTTGCTTGGAAAGGCAGTAGGAAAGGAACTCTTATTATAGTCCCCAATCTTCAGACCAATTCAACATTCATCTGTTACAACTCTTGGCACAAAGCAAGATCTACGTATCTTAGCATGTAGTCGTTTTTATGAGTTCTTCCAAATCAGAGGAGCAGAAGGTTTTGCCGTAAAGGCAGGAAGGAACAGGGTAGAGACAGGAGGAGGATAACAAGACGGAGACTTAAGAGACTGGTAGAAAGGAATCTGTCATTAATGGTTTTCTATCAGCTTCCATACAAGAGATGCAGTGGAAGATATTACATTGCTGGCATTTAATTCCAACTAGATTAGCACGAATGACCCACAGTCAGTCAGTCAGTCAGTCATCAAATTGTTAGAGGGCTCGGAGTCAGAAGGGAACATTTTTTCAGTTGTGGTGGACTTGTGGAAAGGTGGTGTCTTATTGGAAGATACTATTCAAAGAAGTTAGAACAAGTACTAAAAAAAAGTAGAATGTGTTCCAGAGTTGGGATTTTTACATATTTTTGAGGGAGATAACTCTAAACTGAACTAAAAGGAGCTTATTGCACTCTTACTCCTGGATGCAGAATTGAAAATTGCTCAAAACTGGAAATTTCTAGATAACCTATCATTGAATAATTGGCATGCAAAAGTATGGCCAATTGCTCTTATGGAAAAACTGACTGATAAAATTTGAATGCTGATTTTTCTAAGGGATGGATCACATTTTTATTGGATCTGGAAATATTACATACAGGAAGTTGTGCTGCTAATAGTAACTCTTCTACTGATAAATTGAATGGTATATGTAACCTATGATTGAATGTCGACGTATATTGTTTGGCACGGTTATCTTGTATTCTTGTTTCTTCTTGCCCTACAGAATATTAGAAAAAAAAAATTAAAAAGAGGTTGTGGTATTCTACAATATATAATAAGGAAATGATTAAAAAAAAAAGGTTGTGGTATTCCACAATATGTAATAAAGGAAGTAGTAAGTGTTTAATACACGTATGAATGGCTTCTAAATTAAAAATTCTACTCCTGAGGAAAAAAAAAACTATAATAGAGTGGTTGTGGCTGACAACTATGATTGAGACCAGGTGACAAAGAATTCAATTATAGGGTTGGGTATAATTTTCTATGAATGTGACCACACGTGCCCTGATTCTGTTTGTTTTCTGGGGATTTTGTATAATGGTTGCTTGATTGCTTCCGGGGAAGAAAGTGTCTAAAATGGCCACACATGGCTGTGCCTCTGGGTACAGGGTGTGTATGGTGGGGGATGAAGCTGTCCCTATGTTATTGTCACACCCTTTGGTCTCTGTTTCCCGCTAAGCCCCCGCTCTCAGCTAGAGGAGGCACTCTCATGGTGCCAGAGGCGTGCTGAGGAAAGACTGGTAGGGACTGAGTTTCCCAGCCAATGGCCGCCAGGAGCCTCTAGCTACAACCTTCCCTGGATAGTTAGCTTATATACACCATGGATGGATGGATGGATGGATGGATGGATGGATGGATGGATAAGATGGATGGACGGACGGACAGACAGATAAGTGACTAAACATTCCTGCTGGTTTCTAAGGTTTGAAGATTTAATTGCAAGGTTGACTTAATAAAAGGAATATTATTATAATGTGATTCTCTGGAGTGGCCTGTTAAGAACTTACAGAAAAGGTGCAATAAATTGGCAAAAGTGAGATCTCAGATCTCTGTGGAGCAGTATGGCTCAGAATGTTCTGAGATCTCCTTTTTATCAATTTATGTAGAGAGACTACGTACTGAGCATAAACTCAGTATACAGGTGAAACTCAAAAAATTAGAATATCGTGCAAATGTTCATTTATGTCAGTATGGCAACTCAAAAGGTGAAACCAATATATGAGATAGACGCATTACATGCAAAGCGAGATATGTCAAGCCTTACTTTGGTATAATTGTGATGATTATGGCGTACAGCTTATGAAAACCCCAAATTCACAATCTCAGAAAATTAGAATATTACATGACATCAATAACACAAGGATTGGAAATAGAACAATATTGGACCTCTGCAAAGTATAAGCACGCATATGTACTCAGTACTTGGTTTGGGCCCCTTTTGCAGCAATGACTGCCGCAATGTGGCGTGGCATGGATGCTATCAGCCTGCGGCCCTGCTGAGGTGTTATGGAAGACCAGGATGCTTCAATAGCAGCCTTCAGCTCCGCTGCATTGTTCGGTCTCATGTCCCTCATCTTTCTCTTGGCAATGCCCCATAGATTCTCTATGGGGTTCAGGTCAGGCGAGTTTGCTGGCCAACCAAGCACATTAATCCCATGGTCATTGAACCAGGTTTTGGTACTTTTGGCAGTGTGGGCAGGTGCCAAGTCCTGCTGGAAAATGAAGTCAGCATCCCCATAAAGCTCGTCTGCGGAAGGAAGCATGAAGTGCTCCAAAATCTCCTGGTAGACGGCTGCGTTGACCCTGGACTTAATGAAGCACAGTGGACCAACACCAGCAGATGACATGGCTCCTCAAATCAACACAGATTGTGGAAACTTCACACTGGACTTCAAGCATCGTGCATTGTGTGCCTCTCCATTCGTCCTCCAGACTCTGGGTCCTTGGTTCCCAAATGAGATGCAAAAGTTGCTCTCATCAGAAAAGAGGACTTTGGACCACTGGGCAACAGACCAGTTCTTTTTTTCTGTAGCCCAGGTAAGACGCTTCTGATGTTGTTTGTTGTTCAGGAGTGGCCTGACAAGAGGAATATGACATTTGAAGCCCATGTCCAGGATCCGTCTGTGTGTGGTGGCTCTTGATGCACTAACTCCAGCCTCAGTCCACTCCTTGTGAAAGTCCCCAACACTTTTGAATGGCCTTTTCCTGACAATCCTCTCCAGGCTGCGGTCATCCCTGCTGCTTGTGCACCTTTTTCTACCACACTTTTCCCTTCCACATAACCTTCTATTGATGTGCTTTGATACAGCACTTTGGGAACATCCAACTTCTTTTGCAATGACCTTTTGGGGCTTTCCCTCCTTATGGAGGGTGTCAATGATGGTTTTCTGCACAACTGTCAGGTCAGCAGTCTTTCCCATGCTTGTGATTCCTACTGAACCAGCCTGAGAGACCATTGAAAGGCTCAGGAACCCTTTGCAGGTGTTATGGATTCATTAGCTGATTAGAGTGGGACACTTTGAGCCTAGAATATTGAACCTTTTCACACTATTCTAATTTTCTGAGATTGTGAATTTGGGGTTTTCATAAGCTGTACACCATAATCATCACAATTATACCAAAGTAAGGCTTGACATATGTCGCTTTGCATGTAATGCGTCTATCTCATATATTGGTTTCACCTTTTGAGTTGCCATACTGACATAAATGAACATTTGCACGATATTCTAATTTTTCGAGTTTCACCTGTAGAGGATTTCTATACATTCTATGAATTGACCACCAAACGGGACAAAGAAAATGATGCAATTAGAAGATCAACTTCCCTGCGCTATTGGGAGCATCTTTATGACGGAACTTTATCTTTTCTAGAAAAAACAGGCCCCCTTTTTATAAGCCAACACTGCTCTAGATAAAAGTTTCATGTTGTAATAGAATGAAACACTTTGTCTGAACATAAAATACAAGTACACTATGAATCTGTTAATGGATATGTTAAGTTACAAAAACATATAACAACGAAAGTGCATTCACAAGACATTATGTGACAAAGTTTTTCAACAGGAGGCTCTAAGAATAGAGTAGGTAGTTTTCATGAGCTGACTATATGAGAAAGTTTAAGAGGAAAGTTACTGGATCAGAAAGTAAAGGTTAAAAGATGTGCTATTACTACCATGAGAGATTCCAGGAAGTTAACCCAAGAACAGATATATTCTCGGTGCAGACAAACCATTCGAGAGAGAATTCGGATACATTGAATTCTGCTTACTTATCTTTCACACAAAATAGATAAACATGAACCTTTAGATTTTTAGATTTGTCCTGTTTCAAGAAAGCCTAAGACGCATCAGAAAGCTCAATGACAAAATCATCACGGTCAGTACAGTAATGGCAAATGACTGTGACACGGAAAAGTAGAGGGTTGTTTTGTTTTTAAGAGTTTGAAGCAAAAACATGAGTCTTAAATGGAAAGCCATTGGAGATGGTGCTTGACACTGGGAACACATCAAATTTCATTTCCTCTAACCTTTACTAGGTCTCATTTGGTGGCAATACCTGGCTGAACTTGTCTAGATTTGGAAGCTAAGTAATATCAGTATGGTTAATATTTGAGTGGGAAACTACCTGGATATCCCAGGGCTTAAAACTGCAAGAATGCAGCCGTGGGCTCAATTTGCTGGCATCTCTACTTTTTAGATTTAAACTGGGAAGTTGACAAAATATTCTATGAGGCAATGACAACCCCCTTTGGTACTGTTGTCAAGAAAAATGCCTGGCTGTTTCCATGTGTAACTACATGGAAGTGTAGGAGGAAGTGTAGCTGAGCTCAGTTCAAGGGCTTATTTACCTAAGCTTCCTTATACAGTATTTGGAAGCGGGTGCTAAAAGTCGCTGCTAACCAAAGAAAATTGTTTTGCTTATCACCAACCTTACCCACTTAAATGTTTGGAATATTTTGCAGCACAGTTTGCTTGGAAAAACTATATTGTGGGTGATTTTACTTAGATCATTGGTTATAAGACTCCACATTCTACAGAAAGGTATCTATACGCTATGTTTCCAGGTATTTGCTTAGTTATTCTATACTGACCTCAGCCTTGACAAATTGATTTAACCTGCGATTACAGCCTTGGGCAGATTGTAGAATATTCTCCTAAGATCAGCGTGAAGAAGTTTTCCCCTCAGTTGCTAGGAATGTGCAGTGCACAAAAAAGTAAAGATTACCTCAAGTCAACGTGCACATCTAGTTTTCTTGGCAGCAGTATGGACGTGGTTTGTCATTGCCGTTTTCCAGGATTGACTGATTGGCTGGCTGGTTGATTACTTCTCTGTCTGGTCTATAGAGCTCAGCTTTCCAGCTGGTCTTTGATTCAAGTATTAACCAGATCCGAACATGCTTAGGTAAGCAGCTGACTGTATGCTACATTAGAAGTTGTGAATGCGATGTCCGTGAAGGAAACAACTGGATGTTAAATGTGCTTGTTATGACAAAAAAGGCCTCTGCACACTAGATTATAATGACTTGGGCCAAGCAGCAAAAGATGGTACGGGAACACTATCCAAAAAGCCAATCATTGATAATATTTTGCATGCCATACAGGATGCCAAGATTTTTGCCAAATTAGACATCGCCAAGGGTTTTTGGCAATTACTGTAGATCTCCAAGAACAAAATCCAGTCACCTGGCAATCTTTATCACAAACTATGAATGTTATTACCTTTGCAGTGTTTCTAGCACTTCTGAGGCTTATCAGCACTAATGGTGCAAGAGGAAACAGTACACAGTCATAAGGCTAAATGGCATAGTTTTAAAATTCTGAATCTGATATATGTTGCTAACAGTGCTACAGATGACAAAATTCAGGCTACCTATAAGAATATAAAATATATTATTCTTTAAACTCTTGCCTCACCCGGGTTCCAAGACTCAAGCTGACATAGCATTCTATTCAGAGGCCCTTCCCCACAACCATTCAATTCTGATTTCTGACTAGGGCCAGAGAAATGAACGCCATTCTGCATTTCACCTTTAAAATGCGGGGGGGGGGGGGGGGGGGATTGATTTTGGACTGTCTTGACTCTTTGCAGGTCCTTGCACCTTTCCCTCCCGGCACAGTAGTCTAGGCAGTGAGTGCTGCGGAGAAACTGGCAAGATTTCCCTTTCCTTTTCTCTTTTGTGAGGGATCTGCCTGTTGCAAAGCACCAGGTTGCTGCTAAGGTGTTTTTTTTTTTGGAAGACACTGCCTTGTGGATGGCAGGAGGGAGTGCTAGCAGTATCTCACTTGTTGGATAGGAATGCACAATGCTTTACTTTTCCAGGACCATCTCTTAATCCCCCACAACGCAAGCCCACTTCCCCAGCAACCTTCAGTATTCTGTTCCTGGTGTCTGACTGTAGGCGTTGTCTTAAATGTCTTTCCTTCTCTCCTCCACAGCAACCACACACAGCTGTGTCATGGCCTCCCTTTGAGTCTTGCACAGCCATCATTGTCCCAAAAGAGCTGTAATGAAGACGGGCTTCATATTGCCTCAGTGATGTCTAGATGGTATTAGACACCAATATTTTGCCTACGCTTTCAGCTACTAAAAAAAGCAACTGATTGTAAAACGTAGGGTTGGTATCTTTTCACCATCACAGCTAGCAATGGATCTTAAAAGCAAGAGAGGAATATTCAGAAACTCTTGCCTTCCCCAGGAAACTGGGATGAGCTCAGCTGAAACCACAAAGACTTGAAACACTGAAGACTTGTTACCACACGGAGAATCTCTTCATGTTCTATAGCTCTTAAGGTTCACTTTGCTTCTGACATTATACAAGGATCTCTAGCAGCTTCCCCCAATCTATTGCCCTCCAAATGTGTGGGAGTACAAACCAGCCTGGTTCAAGGGGGCTACAGGGATTAAAATCCAACAATTTGGAGCTCAACAGGTAAGGGAAAACTGACCTATACTAGACAATAGGTCAATCTATAGTAGCTAAAGCCTACCTCATACCACCTGTCCTTTTTGGTAATTACATGGTGATCCTGCAAAAGTTGGCATAGTGGATTCCATTATCAGTAATTCATTCCTTTTTCACTGTTTCAGCTCATGTGGTCATTTCTTTAACTGGAAGCTGAAGGACCATGGTAATGCTCCACTTTGTCATGATGCTAAGTTGATTTGGAAAAACCTTCAGAAGCTGATAAACTTGTCAGTACTTCAGGATATGTCATATGTAGTGAAGCATCAAAGAAATACCTCTTTCCAAAAAGGTTGTGACCTGACATCTTAGCTTTAATTAATGTCCCAGTAAGGGATAAATAGGCATTTGGCAGTAAATAGAAGCATGGATTCCCACTCTTGCTTGAAACAGGCATGCAAACTTAGGTGATGAGAACGCTTTGCAAGGAGATGTACAGGGTAGGACATTTCCTGCATCCAAGTTCATAAAACTGCTTCTCGGACTATTTTTTCCTCATTTGTCTAGAATCACAGCTAGGAACCTTAGATCCTATCTCAACCAAATAATGCAGAATGAATGCAGTGGAAAAGTAGTAAGTGGGAGAAGTGTAATCTACAACTCCTCCAAAGTTTCTCCCTCACTCCTTTCTTTGCATAGTTATGGAAAGAATTTGATGGGGAATTCTGTAAGCATAGAAGAACCACAAGGGTAGGATCGATTTGGATCAAAGTGGCAGGTCAAAAACTTTGTATATTCAGTTGGATCCAGAAAGCCTGAAGTCTGCCTGCCTTTCTTCTAGTCCATAAAAACCTTACACCATAATAAAGGCATTAATTTAAGGTGGCACAAAACCCAATATTGGTTTCAGTAACAAGAACCAAAGAGCAGAAGCAGAATATAATCTGAGGGCAAGAAGGGCAGAATAACAAAAATTCAGCTGATGTTTTAGAAGTCTTAGAAAATGTTTTTTTAGAAAGCTTTTTATTCAGCTTTGGAAGGTCATAAAAGTAAGCTCTACCATTTATCCTGAAGGGATCATTAAAAAAATGGAGCACACCAGTGAAGAGGTTGCAGTTGCCACAGTTGAGTAGGACCTCTGATGACGGACTTTGTATATAGGACAAAGATAGTCTTTCTAGCATCTCCGCTAAGTCACCGCGCTTTATGACTTCTCAGTTCTCCATTCTTTTCCCTCTGAGCAGACTTTTAAAAAAGAAACACTGTTAATGCTGTATTCTAGCTGCTTGCTTGTCACATGTTTGTAGGTAGCCCTTTGTGTGGGAATTAACAAAGCATGCCTTTTTGCTAGATAGTGATTTTAAAAAGTGCTGCTTCCTCTCTGTATTCTAAGAACATAATGTTATTCTCTGCATGTTTTCACAATATGGGCATCTGTTGCTCAGTCGAACTGGGGTGTCAAAGAATCAGTGGTTTCTATTTAAGATCGTAATGCCTTGACTGGCAGTGGGAAAACGGGAAAACCTGTTAATCCTGACAAGTCATTTGCAAGCAACGACTGATTCTTATGTTTGCTTTAACAGTACGGGATAGGATTTGTACATGGAAATCTACCAAAGGTCTACAGAGGAGCAACTTCCACCCTCGTCTACATTCTCATCTCTCATGCCTTCTTGCCATGCAGGTGATGATCCCGTTGAACTGAAAACATTAGAAAAAAGCAGAACAGGGAATCATTGCAAAACGTGCAACTCACCAAGGGTGATAAACGGAGGCTCCACTGTTCTCGTCCTGATTCTGTTTGAACTTGAACTGCCAAGATGAGGAGACGGTTCAGTCACAGGTTTTATCAGGAACAAGAGGAATGGAAGTTTTCCTCTAAAAAGAGCTGTGCGGATAGGTTAAAACAGCCAGGGTCTTACTCCCCTACTGGAGAAAGGGGACATTTATATGCTTGAGAACATGGGGGTCCACCTGCCTCTGAAGTGCTATCGATCTCCGGATATATCAGCCAGACTTTGCTGTCTTGTTCTCTGTGGAATCCCCAGGGTGCGGTTGCTTCATCTAGATGGTTTATGATACGTGGCCCAGCACATATACCTCCATGGAATATTCACAGACACTTCTAATAATTTAATTACTACAAAAATGGTTATGCCTCCACCAGGTGAAGCTTTGCTAATTATGATCTTCACACACAACTGGGTCTTAAACTGGGTATAGACTCTATTCCATGTGAGATGGGATAGATCTGTTACAGCTACTAACTGAGTGAGGAATGGATAGCACAGAGGTCTTAAACATTGTTCTTCAAGTGTAAGCCAATAAAAAGTGACAGACTGGGCTCTGAACAGCACACTTGATCAAGGAAGCCTTTCTTCTAATAAAAGTAGTAGTCCTTTCTGGAAGTGTACATGGCACACATTCTGAGCAGGGCTATCAACTGATACGTTTTGTTAGATACAGTATATGTGGTTTATAAGATGGTTTTAGTCTGGGCTGCCTGTGTGGTTTTATGTTTTCTCTGTTTTTATGGATTTTTCAGTTTTGTACACCGCCCAGAGTCCATTGGAGTTAGGCGGCTGTGATACATTTGAATAAATAAATACGAGTGGGACTTTTCTTAAAATGTTTTGTTAGCCCTATTGCGCATTCCTGCTTGCAGTGGGCAGCTCCCTGAATTGGAAAGGACATTTCTTGTGGAAATGTCCGAGTGGGAGCCACCACTGAGTTCCAAAAAAGGCGAGTGCAATACGTTATCTAGGAAATTCCTCATTATGGCAGCGCGGAAAGAGATGGCACAGCTTTGCAATCCAATGCCCTTGGAGATTTAAATTTTATTTTTAAAATGCAAATATTTGAATAACAATCAACATACTGTGAGTTAATCCAAGAAATTCATCAAATATTTTTGTTTTGGGTAAAGCAGGAATTGAGACTGATCTTACTCCAACCAGGATGTGAATGTGACAGAGTCAGAAGAACAGACTGCTTCAATCCAAACTCCGGTAAAATTCTTCCGGAAGAATTCCCAATATTCATACCAGGCCATACCTTTATTAAACTGTTACCTCTCAAGTTCTTCTCTTTGTTAATCAGACAATAAAATAAAGAGAATGGAAGAGAAAATTGCTGCAGTTCCAAATCACATATGCCTTTATTTATAGTCTTCAACGGAACTGAGAGGGCAATAGGGGTGGCTGTAGAGCAGGTGCCAGCATTTGGTGCCATAGGCAAGCCATGAAATCAATGCCCCTACCCCAAATCCCAAAGCAAATAGATTGTTTATTTTAGAATTGTAGATTGGGGGGGGGGGGGGAGTTCTTGGTGCTTTCTCTACTTGGTTGTTTACTTGCAGATGTTTCATTACCCAACTAGGTAACAACATCAGTGCGGGGGAGTGTGGGGTTTTCGGCCCATTTATATGCAGCAGCTTGTCCTGCCAGTTTTGGTGGGGGTGTAATTTCCTCCTTGGTGGTTCCTTGATTAGAACATTGTTTTCTCCCTGATTGTTGGCCTGGTGCTGATCCCTGCTTATCTGAATGTGGGCTGTTTTAGTCTTTGTGTTTCCTTCCTAGGTTTTTTATTGTCGCTTTTGAATGGTGTATAATTTAATCAAGGAACCACCAAGGAGGAAATTACACCCACACCAAAACTGGAAGGACAAGCTACTGTATATAAACGGGCAGTAAACCCCACATTTGCTCGCACCGATGATGTTACTAGTTGGATAATGAAATGCCTGCAAGCAAACAATCAGGCTCAGAGAGCACCAAGAACTCCACAGTTCAACCCTGAGCTACAGATGTTCTCTTCTATGGGAGGTTTTATTTCTTGAAATTTGACGCCCCACATAACTAGGCAGGTTGGTGACTGTCTAATTTGCCCATATAGACACACCAGCCTTGTCCAGATATGGAAATTCATTTCTGCCAGGTGCAGACTCCATTATTAAAATATCTCACGCTGATTCAGGCCTATTATACAGTCCTACCATAGTGTACTTAATTAAGCAGATAAGGAATGGAGAACCTGTGACAAAATACAACCCAGTGCCCCAGGCAACATGGACAATGCTGAGATGCTGGGAGATGTTCTGCCTGAACATGAACCTGAAGGATTCCAGATTCCTTCCTTCTGTGACGGATGCTAATCCAGAGCTGGTTTTGAGGGTGTAATAATATTATAGATGAACTGGGACTCAATTCTGAGATGTAACCATTCTCTTCATGGCCTTCTTTAAAGCCTGTTTCATGTCTTTGTTCCTCAGGGTATAGATCAGGGGGTTCAGGAGGGGAGTGACAAAGGTATATATAAGAGCCAGTTTCTTATCCTCATCCTCTGAAGTGCTGGACTTGGGATGCATATACACAAGGCTGCAGCAGCCGTACTGTAGGATCACAACGGTCAGGTGGGAGGAGCAGGTGGAGAAGGCCTGCTGCCGCCCAGATGAGGACTTAATCCGAAGGATGGCAGCCGCAATATAGACATAGGAGATGCATATTAGAAGAAAGGGAATTGCTAAAACCATGATGCTAACACCATATAGCACAATCTGGTGGAGATGGGTGTCGGCACATGCCAGCTGTAGCACTGGTGGTACGTCGCATAGGAAATGGTTGATCTTGGGTTGGTAACCACAGAAAGGCAAGCTGAAAATCAAGACAGTTAGCTCCAGACACAGCACTACGGCAAGGGTCAGGGAGCCAATCACCAGCCATATGCATACCCGCCAGGTCATGATGAGGGTGTAGCGAAGTGGGTGGCAGATGGCTACGTAGCGATCGTACGCCATGACAGCCAACAGAAAACAGTCACTGCCCCCTAGTGTTGTAAAAAAGAACATCTGGATGCCACAGTTCACCAATGGGATTGTTCTGTGGAAATCAGAAATGCTAGCGAGCATTTGAGGCACTACCACAGTGGTATAACAGATCTCCAGAAAAGAGAGGTTGGCCAGGAAGAAATACATGGGAGTGTGCAAGGAATGGACAGTGCAGATAACCCAAAGGATGCAGATATTACTAAAAAGGATGAAGAGGTAGAGCAAAAGAAAGAAAGCGAAGAGGAGATGTTGTATCTCTGGAACAGTGGAGAATGGCTGGAAGATGAACTCATGGGCCATGGATTGATTACCCCAGTTTGTAACTGCCAGGGACATCTCATCTATCACTACAAAAAAAACAAGAAGAAAAACAATTTAAACAATAATATGTATTTTCAGATGTTTCAAAGTCAAAATCCTATGGACTGTATCATACTCAGATCTGACACATGAAATCTCAGTGGTTAATCCTAGACTTTTTACTTCCCTTCATCTCCTGATTTAGGCTGTACCCAAGCCAGTTCCAACATTTCCAGGCTATCATTTTTAGACGCACTTGTAATATCTATTGTGCAAATCTCACTGTATAGATATAAAAGTGATAGTTACAGGACTTGTATTGTCAATAGGATACAAGCATCTCATCTGTGTTTTACCTTCTCAGAACAAGCCACTACTAATATCAAGAGTGGGCCACTTTTTAATGCAAAGGAGCCACATTAAAAGGCACAGATCTATTCACTCTTTCTTGAAAGAGAGCATCACTGAACAGAGCGAGCTTACTTTTACTTACAGACCTTTAGGGTTAGAATGAGAACAGATTTGGGAAAAGTCTACTATGGTTTGTCTATCTCTGTCACTAAACTGACACGTTGCACTAAACCATGATTTGTTCTATCTGTTGTTGATTGAATAAGCCCTAAGGGCTGCCTTCACATATAGCAGTGTTCACATAGCACAAAAATAAAGTCTCCTTTGAGTAGAGCTCAGATCCAGATAATTTCATGGGCGCATCCATGTTGTTTTCTCACAAGAGAGTAAGAGTGGTTTGCCACTGTCTTCTGGATGTTTATAACTTCTTAGTTGAGCCTGGATTCTGCCGAGTGGAATCATAGGGCCATACCTGCCAAAATCCAGGAAGCTCACTTATAGAGTACAGACCTAGCCTGTGTGTACACTACAGTGTTCAGATGTTTACAGATAGTGCAGACTTAAATCTCTCAACAGCTATGCTGCCAGCTTTTGGGTTTTGAGTAGAATTCATTTGAGAGAAATCTAAAATTTTAATTCTTTAAAAGATTACGGCTTTAATGTAGGTTTCTATTGTTCAGGTTTCAGGGGGAAATGAAAAATCTGGTAGAAGAAAAAGTGATTGGATGAACGGAGATGTGAAGCTGAAAAATATTTACAAGGAAAGGGAGAGCATTACATTTACTGAAAGGGAAGTAATTCCTGAATGAAAACAGTTGCCACCCCCACCCCACCCCCAGCACTCTGAAAGATTAGACAGCATCCATGATCATATTCTCAGCTAATCTTTGCAGCTTTCTTCTTTTACAGGTAAACTATTTGATATAAAAATAGTATTGCTTCAAGGTAAATACAGTATGTAAGTTGCCCCCTATGTATTACCAGATCACTGTGTTCTCATGAACGTTTAACTACAGAAACTGATTATATCCTCCATTCCAGTTCTGCCTTTCTTGCTGTTATAACCGAGTTCAACAGTGCTCAGAATGTCTTCAGTAATCACAGTTATGGTCTTGAACTGGTACATTTTCAGTTGCATTATAGCTGCACTTCAAAACCACAATTGTGAATGTCAGCAGAATCTATCTAGATTCTGGGAAGAAAAACATTTAATCAACTGTCATCTCTTAAAATCTAACGTCGGTCTTCAGCTTTCTACTTTTGCTCACTGTCTGTTCTCCAGTGTAGGAGAAGGAATAAAAGGGGATTGAAAATGAGGCAGAAGTAAAACCCCTGCGCCTCTGGATAAAGCTAGAAAATCTCTGGCTGAAATCCTGGGGAGGCACAGAGTCAGTCAACCCCCCCCACCCCACCTCCCCAGGAATGACCAAGGATCTAGCTAACCTCAGCAAAGCACCCTTCTTACCTTGTAAGATGTCTCTGATCCAGGACTGCAAAACAGAATGGGGGAGCTCTCTTCTTCTTCTTCTGGCTCCAAAGAAGAAAGGGGAGTGAAGTTTCATCAAATGTCTGTGAACAGATGGGTGGGCGATTTCTGGTACAACGAGTCCTTTTCTAGGATGAGTACAGTTTACTTGTGGGATTACAGTTTACAGTTGCCAGGTTCCTCCCAATCCACTGAATCAATACTAGAATGCAAGCAACAGTAGCCACCTATTCACAGCCACTATCCTTTCTCCAGCCAGTCAGAGTAGTATTTATCTTCTTTGCATGACATTATCCCCAGTAGACATGCCAAGTACTTGTTATTTAAAAAAAAAAGTTCTCGTTAGGAATCCCAGTGTCACAAAGTTCTTAAAGAAGCAATCAAAACTTCAGAACCCAAAGGCTTACAATATATTCACTTCAGGATTCTGTGTAGGCCACATACAAGTTTTGGACAAACCATGGCCAAGATGTAGAAGAATAAGTTCAGTTAATGTAGCTGCTTCATTTCATGTCTTTGTTGTTTTGAGAGCAGTAGTTTTGGAAGTCTAAAGCGTATTTTACCTGCCCTTTCTCTATCTCAAAGAGGGTCAGCTGCCAGGGTCCACATAACAATTTCAAAGGCCTTGAATGCTCTAGAATAGTGTTTCTCAACCTTAGCAACTTTGAGATATGCAGACTTCAACTCCCAGAATTCCCTAGCCAGACTACCCTTGCAGTTTGGGGAATTGAAGCCTTTTTTGCCAGCAACAACTACACTGAAGCCCCCCACCAAGATGACACTTGGTATCCTAAGTGGTAGATCCTTCAAACTGACCCAGAAGCTGAAAATCATGCAAAAATTCCTACAGGAATACAAAAATTTTATTAAAAAAAAAAATCATCTGATTCCTCACCTCCAGAAGAAGGGAAACACCTGTGGAAGCTTTGATTTTGTGGATCTATAGGAATAACAACTTTGTGGAAGACCTACAATTGATCTTCCATGAGACCAATATTTCTATGACCAAGCCAGAGAAACACAGACACAGAAGTCTGCACCACTGATGTTTCCTGTCCCTCTGACAGGCAGAAGAAAACTGGCCCTGGAGGCCCAAAGGCTCCAGCCAGATGGGAGTAGGCAGTCCTACAGCAGAACAGTTGGAGCATGGCAGATCACCAGCATTCTCGGTTCCTCCTCCATGTGCACTACAATGTCTGCATGGGAGGTCTTCTGCCAAAAGAGCACCAGACAACATTATTTACAAGCTGTAACACTGTAGAGTGGCTTCAGCCTGCCTCAGCAGTGGGCTACCTATGAGATGGAGGCTCCACTACGAGACATGTCCATGGCAAATAGCAAATGGGGCATCTTTATGTCCTGATAAGCAAGCTGTGTGGATGACCTCTTTCTGGGAGACTAAACTGGCAACCACCAGGAGGCAAATTCCTGAGAGAACCTCTACTATGAAGTCGTTCTTACCCCCAAGTTAGGGATGAATAAGAGGAAAATGAAGCCCATCCATCTGTACGTGTTTATCTTTGTATTCACTGAACTGACTTGGATTTTCTTTTTAATTTATATGGAACAAATGCAAACTCTGTATTTCTTCAATATTCCAACTATTTCTTGAAGAATTCCACTATGCATTTTGTGACTACTATGTTTTCATTAGGATATGCAATGACTGACTCTGCTTTTATATTTATTTTTACATTTGTTCTGTTGTTACACTGAGTTATTGCATCTCTTTTTTGGTCTTTCATACCTAGTTTTCTTCTTTGGTTAAATTCATGCTGTTAAAGCCAACCCTTAGAGCAACTTAGTAGAAAGGCTACTTTACATCTCATTTATATGTTGATCAGCAGCAACCATACATCCCTGGAGATGCATGCAAAGTGAAAGTGTATTACAATATTGTAGCTCTAAAAACCAAACACACAAAATTGTATGACCAACGAGAAAATAAAATTTATTCTTCTGTGCATATTATTTGTTTACAAGCAACATGATGAAAATATATAGGCAACCTTCAACATAGTGTGTATGAAAAATTAAGAAGATTAAGGGAAAGATAAATATTCAAATAATCAGGCAAGAGACTATTTGCATACATACATAAGGTTTAGCAGATTAAAAAGATAGATGACTGATTTTGCTAGGGCATTATGATACTAATCTTGAGAGATGAACCATTTATGTAAAAGATGTCTTAGTGGAATATTGCTGCCAAAGCCATTCAGAATGAGAAAAATGAGATGGGCAAGATGTAGGTAGCACAGGGAGAAGAATAATTCCATATCGTTTACTCCACAGGCTATACTTCCATCGACATTGCAGTTTTGCACCAGTCTAGCATTAAAAAGCTGTTGATTTCAAGATGCATTGGAGTATCTTCCCTTTGCCATCTAAATAACTTTAAATGAGACTACCCTGGTTACAACTGTTCTATGCACACTGACCAGGAGGTAAGCCCAAGTGACTTTAGAATGAACTTCTGTAAATTGCAGCATACCTACTTCAAGACATCATAGGTTTCTGTTGTAACTTACAAAAAATGATAGAAACCAATGGAATATAGATTAACATAGATGAATATGTATTCGTTTAAAAAAAACTTGTTCTTTTCTGAGATTTTGTTTCAGCTGATGAAAACAGATTTCAGAGAACAGTTACTACTTTGTTTCACTTTAAAGATTATATATATGAAGCAGCTGCTGTTATTATTTCTCATTAAAAAATAGTTCTCCAGCTAGTGAATGTTAGTAACGTTGTTTAAAATTCAATATAAAAGATAAATACCTAACAGTTGATTAATCTGAATACACTAAAGCATAACAGTATGTTATAGTATTGGGCATCCTACAATTTTTGTTATCATATTCAACGTTGCCTAATTTGGTAACTCTTTAGTCAAGAGAAAATCCCAGGGAGCATTGTAGGACTTATTCCCAAGGAAGTGTCCTGGGACCGCAGCCTTGTTTTTTAGCAATGAAATTCCTGGGAAGAGTAACATTCCACATACCTTCAGGTTAAACAAAGAGTTTTTTAAAGCAAGCGTGACAGTAGGTTTTATCATTCTGCTCCTGGAAAATGCCATTGTGCAACTGAGTAAGGCAAAAGGCACAGACAAAATGCTCTGGGTGAAACTTGTGCCCCATGGCACTGACACATCGCCCAACAATGGGTTTCCCACAACCGTGGCACACCGTTCCCTGGTGATGATGGAAGTGAAGCTCACAGTACGGCTGGCCGCTTATTTCAAAGAAAGAGCCATCAGTAAAACTGCAGAAACAATCCTGAAAACAGAAGAAAGAAGCCTGCGTCAGGGTATCAAAGATATTTCTGGGGGTGGCGTGTGGTTAGGTTCTTCACAACGCTGCACTGGGCAAGGGCACGTTGGTTGCTAGTCCACTACTGTTTGAAATGAGTACGTTTGGCTGTCGTTTCTCAAATTCATTATTTTCTTCTTGGAATTAAAAGGCAGGACTTTGAAACACAAACCTGTCCAGGACAGAAGCTTACACAGACAGCTGCTCCTGTCCAAGTTTTTTTCAGTGCAGGTATCCAGGTCGATATAAGGACACTCAGGAATGGGCCCACTTAATGTGGAAACGAAGAATACAACAGTTCACACTGAGTTGCATGATGTCCTGCCCTTTTAACAAAACTAACATGCTGCCACCAATATTTGGATAGTGTGTGTACATGTGTACACACACAAACATGCATACATGCTTTGTAGCACAAGTTTAATATTGGATCTTAGCATTTTCAGTTTGAGAGACTTCCCTACATCAAGGTACAATTAACAAATTACGTAGCTGGGATTTAAGAAATCCCATTACGCGCAGGATTGTGGCCAAAATCTATCTGGAGGGCCCCTTACACCTGGCTGCACCACTAGCCAACCCCACCACATAAATGTCTCATAACTACCAACTACCCAAACTAGTACTATTTTTGGTGATTATACATACTTACCCTGCACACAAAACATTCAGGATGCCATACAGCATTCAGAGCCGACAAATACTGATTCATCACAGGACGATCACAGCCTCTGCACTTGGGAGAAAAAATGCTCTGGAAATCTTTCTGGCAGTATGGCTTTCCATCTTTCACATGGAAACCTGTAGAGGAAGGTTTGGGAAGATGATTAAAAGTAGTGGAAAGTCACGCAGACACAAAGGCATGCTCTCTTTGCTTGGAAAGGCAGTAGGAAAGGAACTCTTATTATAGTCCCCAATCTTCAGACCAATTCAACATTCATCTGTTACAACTCTTGGCACAAAGCAAGATCTACGTATCTTAGCATGTAGTCGTTTTTATGAGTTCTTCCAAATCAGAGGAGCAGAAGGTTTTGCCGTAAAGGCAGGAAGGAACAGGGTAGAGACAGGAGGAGGATAACAAGACGGAGACTTAAGAGACTGGTAGAAAGGAATCTGTCATTAATGGTTTTCTATCAGCTTCCATACAAGAGATGCAGTGGAAGATATTACATTGCTGGCATTTAATTCCAACTAGATTAGCACGAATGACCCACAGTCAGTCAGTCAGTCAGTCATCAAATTGTTAGAGGGCTCGGAGTCAGAAGGGAACATTTTTTCAGTTGTGGTGGACTTGTGGAAAGGTGGTGTCTTATTGGAAGATACTATTCAAAGAAGTTAGAACAAGTACTAAAAAAAAGTAGAATGTGTTCCAGAGTTGGGATTTTTACATATTTTTGAGGGAGATAACTCTAAACTGAACTAAAAGGAGCTTATTGCACTCTTACTCCTGGATGCAGAATTGAAAATTGCTCAAAACTGGAAATTTCTAGATAACCTATCATTGAATAATTGGCATGCAAAAGTATGGCCAATTGCTCTTATGGAAAAACTGACTGATAAAATTTAAATGCTGATTTTTCTAAGGGATGGATCACATTTTATATATTATTCTTTAAAGTTTGTCGAATTCTTCCTTTGAAATAATTCATACTGACGATGGGAATGTTTTGATTAGAAATGGGCAATATCTGCAAAAGGTATTGCCTCAACCAGAATTCCCTGCACACAGCTTCTACTAAGCCTAGAGTGCCTCCTTCAGTAGCACACAGTGATGTAGATTCCAAGGAGAACAGAGACAAAGGAACTACTGGGTAAATAGCTATTATTGATATGCAACCTGCTTAAGACAAGACTAACAGGAAGAAAACAAATAACGAAGAGGTCTTCTAAATTTAAGAGCATGATTACATACTGTCTGAAGTGTGATGACAAAAATAGACATCAGGTAATTTATGTTTAAAAGATATTTTGGATACAGCTCAAGATGAAACAGACTCAACTGCACTTGTGTCTTTAAATGCTGAAAAAGCTCTTGATATGGTCTACATTAATTATTTTATGCAGGCAATGAGTAGATATGGGTTCCTGTTTGCTATTATTAAGTGGATGGTAATTCATTATTGGCAATAAAGAGTCATCACAAGCCAGTTGATTTCAGATGCACTTGAGTTACAGGATGGTATTTGTCAGGTCTGCCTGCTTTCCCCTTTACTTTTTTATTTAATTCTGGAACCCTTACCAATTTATATTAGGCAATCTTGTGATATTACTGGTATCACACTAGCAGGTTTTAAATATAAATTATTTTTATTTGCTAATAATATTCTGGCAATTTTAGAGAATTATTCTATTTCATTGCCAAATCTTATATGGATGATTCAACATTTCAGTAAGTACTCAGGATGTAAGATTAATTGGGATAAGTCAATTTTACTTCCTTTAAATTCTGATACATCAATAGTACAATGCAAAAAGTTAGGTTTTGTAACCTCAACAGATTATATAAAGTATTTAGGACCTTATATTCCTAAAAATAGTTTTAAATATATAGAATTAAATATATTAACAATTTTAGAGAAGGTTGCCTTAGCTATTAATAGATGGATTAAAATTCCATTAAGTTGGTGAGGTAAAACTGATGTTATTAAAATGAACATCACTCTACCATTGACTTATGTTTTCAGAGATACTCCAACGTTAATTCCAAATAAATATTTTCTTCAAATTGATAAATTGTTGAGGAAAGTTACAGAAGAAAATAGACCACCTGGATTGTATTAGCTAAACTGAAATTATCTTTTGAAGATGGTCCTTTTAATTTAGCAGATTTTCAAAAATATAATTGGGCTTATATTTTATTGACTATATCTATGTGGAATGACAATTCAGCAAAGCATCAACCTTTGATGGCTTTGTTGGAAAGTTTTTATTCAGTTCCATTAAGGTCCTTGCAATTGCTGGGACTGATACACAGTTGAAAGGGAATTTTGTTTCTGGGATAGTTTGGGCTCTGTTGGGTTATAGTTTGGATTTTCATGTTGAGGCCCATGAATATTTAACTTTATGGAATAACTCTGTTTCAAAAATAGGGTGCAAAATGTTCCACTGGAAATTGTGAGCAGAATCTGGAATACATTGTTTAAATCAATTACTTTGCAATGACTATTTTAAGGATTTTCCTCGACTTCAAATAGAATTTTTTGGAATATTTTTTTTCTTCTTTTATATGTTTTCCTTTCTTTTTCCTCATTTTTCTGTATTTGTTTTTATAAAACTTAAGATAAATAAACAAACTTGATTAAATAAATAAAAAGGTTCTACTGCCAAATCAGAACCAGTGACCTAGTTGGTGTGAGCTGCCAGCATCCAAGAAGAGAAAGATAATTCTTTTAGACAAGTCAAGTCTGCTCATGCCACTGGTCAGCTTGCTACCATTCATACTGACTAATAATATAATTCAGGTCACTGTGGGGTCAAATAGTGCTTTGCTAAACTTCTGCAATTCTTGAATGTGTGCAGCCCAAGAGAAACAATCCATAGTTGCACAAGGCAGCTATTGCACTGGAATCTGAGCCACCACACCAAAGATTAAGAAACTGCTGCCAGTGCAACAAGTACACATTTCTGAAAGTTGCTTCTAAAAGCATGAAGCAATAACAGTGAACAAGGCTCAGGGGAAACTCTCCCACGTGGCCAAGAAAGAAAGAAAAGTGGCCTTGACTTCCTTAAAAGGCTTACTTAGAATCCAGGAAGGAGCTCATCTCTAAATTGACCCATAAAACTTTTTGCATTTTAGTTCTAATTAGGAGTTTGGGGACCTGAGATTACTGCTATGGGCTCAGAGATCCACTAGGAGCTAATTACTGGATCTCAGTTCCTGATATCATATTAGTGCTAGTCTATGATTGAATCCCACAGCGAGTGTGCTTATGCTTTTCTGATTGTTGTTTGTCAAGAAGAAAAAAATAAGCATTTGTAGCATGGTTCCCAGGAAAAATGAAATTAAAACACTCTCATAAGTGCTCCCCTCTGATACTCTCTGCATCAGCTTACACTCAGGAGAGGCAAAACACATTCAGAGAAAACTATGATACTGGCATCCATTAGAAGAAGAGAGCTTCTGCTGTTACCTGGTGATCATACATACATGCATACATGTCATGCTATTTCCTTAGAGGGCAGGCAACATTATATAACAGGAGGAAAAAGAGTAAGAAATAGTAAGCCAAAGAAATTGAAGGCATGAGGTAAAGGAAAGGAAACAAGGCCGCAACTACTTTGTATGACACTATCCACTATGTCTCCATACTTTCTATCCTTATGAACCATCCTTCCTTCCATCGAGTCCATGCTTCACTTCAGCCATTACTTTTTGTTCTTCAAACTTTTCACCTCCTCTTTTGAAAAAATGATCAATTCCATCCAACCACAACTTTCTCTTACTTCTTCTTTCTTCCAGGGCAGTCACTCTTCTTTCACATATTTGCTTTATGGTTCAGTCCTCATCCATTCTCCCTGTACAACTGAATGACCTGAAGCTACTTCTTTAGCACTGATCTCTCACTTTTGTATTCAATCCACATTCATTAAGCACCCATTCATTCATTCATTCATTCATTCATTCATTCATTCATTCATTCATCCTTGACCCTATCTTTTCTTGTTTACCATAGACTTAAGTACCCCATTTCCTCTGCATTCATTTATATACTTCTCCTGGCATGCCAAATTCTGACTTCCATATAACAACAGTGGCTGAAGCATACATTTATTCACAGCCATTTTTGCTTCTTTCAACAAGCATTCCTCACTCTGTCATACTGGTGACTTTTCTAGTGACATTTGCCCACCTTAAAATTTCTCCATCCATTTTCCCATCTGTAGTAAACATTCTAGCAAGATATACAAATTCATATACTTCCTCAAGTTTTTCTTTGCTTGTGTATAACATTGAAATACTTCCAGCAGAGTTGGAATGGGACATTTTGAGGTAAGAAGATTTCCACTTTGACTCTCATCTATCTAGATTATATCTATACCAATAGACAAAGGCATTAAGCAAGCTTGCAAAAGCTAAGTCAGGAACTTTAGGAAATAATGACGCACCATCATTTCCAAACACAGTCCCACAATGTGTGCAAAAGAAATGCTCAGGATGCCAAGTCTGATCCATGGCTGTTAGGATTTTCTGCAAAAAACAAAACAAAACAAGAAAGCATTACTGGAATAATATTATATATGGCAAAGAAAAGATGGCAGGCATGAAGGGTGTATTGCCAGCTTGCTCCTACTCTGAACCAGAGCCTCTCCAGGGGTTTTTGGGGGCAAAGCTTCCATTAGACAAACAGAAACATCTACATTCGGCAGCGAATCCCAGAGGACAGCAGTGAGGTGCTGAATCGCAAAGCTATGGGAACTTTGCAGTCTCTCCTGCAGCTCCTCTGCTATGATTTACTTCAGATGTGGTTAAAGAAGTTTTCACATCATTAGTGCTGAAACTGCAATTCCACTGTTGCTTAGGCAGCTTTGGTACATACGACGGGGAGGGCGGCATCATTTTATCTTTAACCTCAGATAGCTAAATGTTTGGGACCAGTTATGAAGGCGGTTGATCGCCCGAAGACAGAGACAGTGATACATACCTCTCGGATGGGCGCAGTACAGTAAGCACAGCGAGGAGAAAAGAGCTGATGGTAGTCTTCTTGGCAGTATGCTTTGTTGTCCCGCTCGTAGAATGGCAGGGAACCCACTTCTTTTCCACACTGGGCACATGTGAAGTGTTCAGGATGCCAGATCTTTCCCAGAGCTGTAACCACCTAGAATTCATTAAAGGATTAGTAGAAGACATTGGTTAAAGATACTTCTCTCTCTCCAGTGCAGACGCTCTCCTGCAGAAGCTACATATTCCCAAAGGTGCTCTGTTTTTAGTCAGGGTCCCCTCATTGGCCTAGCAAGCAACAGGACCTCTTTAAGCTAAGACATAAAGATCCTCAGTAATAAAATTGCAAAAGAAGAAATTCCAACTTGCCTTGTCAGCTATACACGCCATGCAGTTTGAAACTGTGACAAATAAGCAGTTGTTCATAGCAGCCTCAGTGAGACTGAGAATGGTCAAAAAAGCAGATAGATCCACAGTTCCCACACCCATGCTTACCTTTCCAGCAATGGGTTTGTGACAGGAAGCACAGTTGCCCTTAGGCACAGTAGCAACACCAAGGTCCTGCATATCCTGAGTCAAGCTCTCCAACATGCTGTCTAGGTTGCCAGGGGTATTCTCTTCTGCTGAGATTGACTGGCCAGGAGTAGCCAGGCCATCTGAGACCTGCGGGACAACAAATAATTTGCAGCTCTCTTTCTTTCTGTGTAGCTTTCCCTGCTTCTAGAGCAGGGTTTTATTGATCTATTAACCTGCATCATTCATACAATTTTATAAAACATTTTAGATTACATCATCCTATACATATCTCTCATCTATATCCCCACATCTTTTCTTTCCTGAAAAAAAAATGTTTGGAACAAACAGAAACATGTTTATTTGAATAGCAAATCTAAGAAACCTTAATTATGTAGAGATGGAAGGACATGGCTCGGTGTCCTGTTTTGTTTTGTACAATCATCTGTACAAGGCTTTTAGCTCCCCTAGCATCCTATGCTCAAACTACACCCCAAAAGATGACATTATGAAAACCCTGTTGCATGGTTCTTTCCTGAATCTGAAGCATAGGCAGTTGGGGAGGCTGCAAAGCAATTAAAGATGCAGGACCATGAAAAAAAGCCAAGAACAGATTGCAATAATGAAATAAGCTAGATATACACAGAAGCAAACAGTATAAATATCCAACCACTGTGATAAGTAATTTAAAGACATTCAGAACAATAGTACTCATAATAACCCCCATTCTCACTTTCCAAGTTTTTTTAAACCCTGTGCCCTCCCTTCATTATTTTTCCCCGTCAATGTGTCTCTGAAGTATGCAAGTGACTTGAACGTAAGCAAGCAACATCTTCCCCTAAGTTCCTATGTTGGTGTTTCTCAACCCTGGCAACTTTAAGATGTGTGGACTTCAACTCAATGCTGGCTGGGGAATTCTGGGAGTTGAAGTCCACACATCTTAAAGTTGCCAAGGTTGAGAAACACTGTGCTGTTATTCAATTGCAGTTCTAAATGCTCCTTAGGCAGAGTGCAGGTCTTAGGAGTTTACTGCAGTCTGTACAAACAACCACTGCTTTCATTTCAAAAGATATTTGGGTTAGAATCCCATTATTCACCTTGGACTGGATTGTTCCTAAGCAAGTCAAAAGTTCATCCAGCTGCTGAGCAACTGAGGTGGAAGACGATGAGGACCCCACTGGCTGTGGAGGTAAAATTTTGCTGTAAGGGAGACAAATGTTTATTTATGATCAACTAAATAAAGGGAATAAAAAAGTAAATTTTCATATTCTTGCACGTACTATTGCCCCATCTATCATTATATGTGGTACCTGCCCAAAAAACAACCATTTCAGTTATTTACTTATTGGTCTCAAAAATTTATCTCAAACTGTGCCTCACGTTTATACAGGTGAAACTCGAAAAATTAGAATATCGTGCAAATGTTCATTTATGTCAGTATGGCAACTCAAAAGGTGAAACCAATATATGAGATAGACGCACTACATGCAAAGCGAGTTATGTCAAGCCTTACTTTGGTATAACTGTGATGATTATGGCGTACAGCTTATGAAAACCCCAAATTCACAATCTCAGAAAATTAGAATATTACATGACATCAATAACACAAGGATTGGAAATAGAACAATATTGGACCTCTGCAAAGTATAAGCATGCATATGTACTCAGTACTTGGTTTGGGCCCCTTTTGCAGCAATGACTGCCGCAATGCGGCGTGGCATGGATGCTATCAGCCTGCGGCACTGCTGAGGTGTTATGGAAGACCAGGATGCTTCAATAGCGGCCTTCAGCTCCACTGCATTGTTCGGTCTCATGTCCCTCATCTTTCTCTTGGCAATGCCCCATAGATTCTCTATGGGGTTCAGGTCAGGCGAGTTTGCTGGCCAATCAAGCACAGTAATCCCATGGTCACTGAACCAGGTTTTGGTACTTTTGGCAGTGTGGGCAGGTGCCAAGTCCTGCTGGAAAATGAAGTCAGTATCCCCATAAAGCTCATCTGCGGAAGGAAGCATGAAGTGCTCCAAAATCTCCTGGTAGACGGCTGCGTTGACCCTGGACTTAATGAAGCACAGTGGACCAACACCAGCAGATGACATGGCTCCCCAAATCAACACAGACTGTGGAAACTTCACACTGGACTTCAAGCATTGTGCATTGTGTGCCTCTCCATTCGTCCTCCAGACTCTGGGTCCTTGGTTCCCAAATGAGATGCAAAAGTTGCTCTCATCAGAAAAGAGGACTTTGGACCACTGGGCAACAGACCAGTTCTTTTTTTCTGTAGCCCAGGAAAGACGCTTCTGATGTTGTTTGTTGTTCAGGAGTGGCCTGACAAGAGGAATACGACATTTGAAGCCCATGTCCAGGATCCGTCTGTGTGTGGTGGCTCTTGATGCACTAACTCCAGCCTCAGTCCACTCCTTGTGAAAGTCCCCAACACTTTTGAATGGCCTTTTCCTGACAATCCTCTCCAGGCTGCGGTCATCCCTGCTGCTTGTGCACCTTTTTCTACCACACTTTTCCCTTCCACATAACCTTCTATTGATGTGCTTTGATACAGCACTTTGGGAACATCCAACTTCTTTTGCAATGACCTTTTGGGGCTTTCCCTCCTTATGGAGGGTGTCAATGATGGTTTTCTGCACAACTGTCAGGTCAGCAGTCTTTCCCATGCTTGTGATTCCTACTGAACCAGCCTGAGAGACCATTGAAAGGCTCAGGAACCCTTTGCAGGTGTTATGGATTCATTAGCTGATTAGAGTGGGACACTTTGAGCCTAGAATATTGAACCTTTTCACACTATTCTAATTTTCTGAGATTGTGAATTTGGGGTTTTCATAAGCTGTACACCATAATCATCACAATTATACCAAAGTAAGGTTATAATTATACCAAAGGTGACATATCTCGCTTTGCATGTAATGTGTCTATCTCATATATTGGTTTCACCTTTTGAGTTGCCATACTGACATAAATGAACATTTGCACGATATTCTAATTTTTCGAGTTTCACCTGTAAATGGCAAATCCTGTGAATTGTTTGCTGTTCCACTGTATTTGTATTAGGCGAACGATAATTCAATTCTGCCTCTTACTGATTTTCTGTTTTCTGTACTGACAGATTGCATGCATGTGTGTAGGACAGTCCAATTTGTGAAATGCTGCAGAAATGTAATGCAATATGTGGAGACCACACTTTTTTCATGTCATTTAATTCATCTGGCTTTTGCTTAGGTGGCAGACTGGCAAATCAAAATATTCCTTTCATAAAGCAGTTGAAACTTCTACAATAAGGAAAACATATTTAGTTGCAACACTCAACTTTTACTCTAATGTCTGAACTAATTTATTAACTTTAAGTCACCCTAAAATTTTCTGGTTAGACTGGCGTAAAAGTATATTATGGATAATAATTAAACTATTTTTTTCAATATCATTTTCACCTGCTCTGAAAGCCAGAAATTACATTTTATACTTAATCATCCATGGGTTCTTGGAAATAAGGGTGAATAATTTCCAGCGCTTGATATTTCTGACTCAGAATATATTTACATTCAGTGAGTACACATAAATGTTCCTCCTATTTAAACCCTATTTAAAATACCAACTGAATTCCTTGTTTTGAAGATTAATGACATTGTTATAACCATCAGTTTGATGATATTAACACTTAGACATTCAAAAAAGTGACTCAGTTGTAGCATCCTACTAGAAACCTATCGTGAGTATCTTGGAATTAATGACGGGGGAAACTGATAAATTTATGTGCGCGCAACTGGCTATACATACTCTGGCAGACATTTTTTGATTAAGCAAGCTCCATCTCATTCTAACAAGGTGCCCACTACATTCTATCAAAATGTAAAATGTGCCTTGGCAACTCCAACTTATAGATCAGTGTTTTTTCAACCTTGGCAACTTTATGATGGGTGGACTTCAACTCTCAGAATTCCCCAGCCACCATGCTGGGTGAGGAATTCTGGGAATTGAAATCCACCCATCTTAAAGTTGTGGAGGTTGAGAAACACTGCTATAGATAGTGGCCATCTATTGGGCAAAAGCCAGACATAATTACATTGGTAAATGTGATAAGAAACCTTTGTCTAATCCATGGGAAATGGCTTAAAATGTCATATTACTGGAAATGACCTTTTTGTAATGAAATTGGTCTTTCTAATTTCTTTTCTCAAGGATAGACAAGTGAGAACAGTGATAGAGGTTTAGAAGACATGAAATGCAAAAAGGTAGTATAATTTGAGAGCTGTTTATCTTTTTTCTGTAGTAATAGTTACCTGTAAATATTATCTGCATCTTTATGGGTTTGAACATTGTGTGCTGGTTCTACCTGGAAATATAGATACAGCAAATATGTATAAGAATATTGCCCAGGCCTAAGTCGCTGAAAAATATGCTTAGTTTCTAGTTATTATCCTGTTATCAGTTGATAATTTTAACCATCAGAAAATATTGCACTGCCCTGTTCTTCTAAAGCAGCCTCTGAACCATTATCTCTTATTCTGGAACCAGCTCTTCTACCTGCTGTAATGGTCAACCATGTTCCAGATGCAAATTGGAGAGAAACACAGGCAAACTGACTTCTGAATAAAGAATCTGGACATCGTGAATCGCCTCTTATTCTAAAACAGTCTCTAGTTAAGGAGGTCTGATATATAAAATACATCAGCAACCAAAAACTGAATCAGATCAATGTTTTAGCTCACCCAGTATTGCTCAGCAAAATCAAGGTCTGTCAGAGGTCTTTCCCAGTCTGTTACCTACATTTTGTAATCCAGTCTTCTTCAACATAGTGCTTTCCAGATGTCCTAGGACTACAACTTGCAGAATTCCCATGGCCAACACCAGCTATGGTTCAACAAACTGAAGCTTATTGCACTTCCTATGGGAGATCATGGTGACCTGTCACCAGTCAGTTGTCACTGTTCTTTCCTGCACTGTTGTTTGAGAAATAGGTTTTAAAAAGGCTGCCCAGACAGCTTTGTTTCACTTCCTTGCACTTCTGGGCTCTCACTGGAGGAACACTCCTAGCTGTTGTTTCTCCATCTTAGTGGTGCACTGGCTAGATTGCACAAAGGATTCCAAGCTCCTGACATGCTGGCATCAGCACTTTCAAAGGGGATGGATGCCAACAAAAGGGAAAGGCACCAGTGTATTTATTTTCCTTTTACTATTAGAAGAGGGGGAAGGATGTGTTTGGCACAGACCTGAGGATAAGGAACACAGTAGCTGGATAGTAGGCAAATCCCAAGTGCTTTACAGTTTTTAAAGTTCAGCTATTGAGTAAAAAGAATGGAGACTGATTAGTTTGTGATTCCCTATATGTAAATTTACCCCATTCTCAGAGAACTAGAGTAGTCAGAACAGCTCAGAATATCAAATGGGCTTTGAATTAGAATAAAAAGAAAGTTTGGGAATGGGAAGACTGGTAATCTGGAAATACCATTTGTTCTTTAAGGATACTTGGCAGGCCCTCTTAATTTTACAGTGGACTTTTCCATACCGAAACCATGTTTTATATGTTGTAAATTTTTAGCATAAATATTTTTAAAACTATATTTTATTCAATTTTGCCTTGAATTAAAAACATCAGCAGTTAAACATCAGGATAGCGATGAACCAAGGTCTGGAATGAATTTTCTAGTAGGGTCAAATTTGTGAGCACTTCCTTCCATAACTTGCAACTTGCTAAGATTTATATAGCTTAAGGAAAATACCTTTTTGCCCTCTTGAGCAGCTGATTTTGTGTGTTGGGTAAGATGGATTTCCGTTGTTGTTGCCACTGGTTTTGCTTTGTTGTTGTCACGCTCCAAAAGAAAGCAAACATTTGGGTCTGAGTCATTCACACTCAGACTCTCCGAGGTTTGTTCCAGTTCTGCCAACAAAGCATCTAAACAAAACCATTATAGTTGAAATATATGTCTGTCCATCTGTCTTTGTTTTCTTCAAGCCCTTTGGTATGTGCATCCCATCTCACTGTGAGCACTTTAGCAACAAAAGAGCTCCATTGCAGTTGTAAAACTACAGTGTTGCTATCAAATGACTCCTTGATCTACGATGGCCTAGGCTGGGACAAGCAAGAGTGGAGGAAAGGACCTCTTGCTATCCCAGATTGCTGCCACTATAGAAAACACTGGATTATACCTTGTAGCAGAGAGAGGCAAAGAATTGCTCATAAATTTTGGGGCTATTCTATGCTTCCCAGAATGAATGTATTCATGGAAAAAGGCGGGCCCAAAAGCTAAGTACAGTATAACCAAGGAACAGAAACCTTAAACTGCTATGATCCAGTAGGAAAACATGAGAAAAGGGAGGCAATAAAAGTCAGCATCCACACACATACAGAGTGCTGTTTGGGGCCAGTCTTGTCAATATAGTCATTAGAAGCTATGTAAAGGATACAGTCCAGTTGAAATAAAGCATTTAAAAATCTAAAATAATTCAATGAGAGGAGAGATACTTCGACCACTGCCATCACTGTCAACTGATATTTGCCTTAGCAAAAGATATAAAAAGCAAATTTGCTTGTTTATGTTTTCTCAGAAAAGCAAACACCAATATAGTCACAGAACACTTCCACTCTCAGAAACAGAATGCTTGCCTTTATTAAGATTTTTATCTAATCCTGTCCTGAGGTCTGAGCGCAGATTGCTATATAGGCTTCAAGGAATATTTTGGGTGCACATTAATATCTGAATTTTAAACAGCAGTGTATTTTTAATTAGTGGCCTCTTGTTCACTAATTAATTAAAGAGTATGTGATATCTTAAAACATATATCCCTATTTTAAATGGCCTCTTTATTATTTAAATCAATAAACCAATTTTCTCTTTTTCTGTTTTTGCGTGCGTGCGTATATCTTATATATGTATACATATGCAACCTTCTCAGAGCTATCCTTTCTCTGTGTTTCCTGGGATTATTCACCTCATTCACAGTTAGCCTGTATCTGTTGCCCCTCCTAATAATTCAGTCAGATAGTAACGCTAACTAGATTTCTCCTCCTGCAGGCAACCCATTTGTCTTGTCAATGGGCAACTTCTTTAAAAGTCTCCTCAACATTTCTGCTTCCTCAAGAGGCCTTTTGGTTACCTGTTTTCCTTCCATTCATGCACACCATTTCCCTACATTTAAAATATATCTGTTGGATATCCTATGTGGCTTTCCCCATCACAAAGTCATAGAGAGGAGAAACCATAAAATAAACTCTTGCCTTTCTACTGCCTGAGGACAGCAGTAAATAATGCACCCCCACACCCATCCAAGTCAACCCTCCAAAACCAACTCAAAGTCAGTCCCATTATTATTGGCAGATAATTCCATAGGCCAGCTTCATGATGCCTGGCAGTAAAAATTATAATAACAAATTAAACAACTATCTGCTGACTTTTCACACTATTTAAAATCTACCACCTCTTTCTAACTATACAACTGCTATTTACATATGTCCCAAATAATATTAAAGTCAGCCTTTCATGTTAAGCTAGAAACAGGAAAAATATATAACTACGTACATGCAAATTTAACCTGTTTGTTTTAGATTGTAAAAGTCTGGTAAAACACCATGTACATTGGTGGCTTGAATGTTGATATATTGCCTGAGACAGACAGACATGGGGATGTTATCAAGCCACTTTCATATCTCGGTACATAAATCCCTTTATTTTTAAAGGTTTCTCTCATCAGTTATCTCTGGTTATTTCAAACAAGGATTTCCAGCTGTTTCTTAGACTGAACAAATCTTCTGATAATATATCCTCAAATCTGAAGACAGTAAACTTCTGATCTGGCTTGTAAATTCTGGCTAAGTAGCAAGTGCACTATCTTGTATAGGTGATGATTTAATCCTACAAATCTGTATATATTATAGAATCAAAAATAATCTTTTGAAATAATAATTATTATTATTGTTATTATTATTTTATTAAACTTGTATGCCACCTGACTCTCAACAACTCTGGGCAGCTCACAACAATCAAATTACAATAAAATCAATAAAAGATAAAGGATGGCAAGTGTGATGAAGTGAGGGGTCTCCCTCTCCCTCACCAAAGGCCTGGGTGAAAAGCCAAGTCTTCCTGGCTCTTCTAAACAACAGCAGAGTGGGGGCCATCCAAATCTCGGGGGGGACCTCATTTCAGAGGGTAGGTGCTATTACAGAGAAGATGTGCTCCCAGGGCCCAATAGATGTCATTGTTTGATTGAAGGAACCCAGAGAGTGCCAACCCGGTTTGCTATCCAGAATTACAATTTGCAAAATGGCTGGTTATATAAATTGATATATAAATAATCTGCTCCTGAGCTGGCTTCTCTGATTCAGCCTTGTTTATCCTCCTAAACCTCTCTATAGTTTTTACTACCATCACCATAGTATTCACCTCAATTAGCACGGAGCAGCTCAATTCTTGCCTAGGAATCAGGTTTCAGAAAAGAGCACAGAGACTATGGAAAGTGTTACCAATAGAAGAGAATATGTGTAACTCAGAGTTGAACTGTGGAGTCCTTGGAGTTCTCTGAGCTTGGTTGTTTGCGTGCAGACATTTTGTTAACTGGCTGGGTAACATCTTCAGTTACCTAGCCAGGTAACAAAATGTCTACAAGAAAACAACCAAGCTCAGAGAACCCCAAGGACTTTACTGAATGGGAAGTGTATCTCTTTCTTCTCTGTCCCATACTTTTTAACAATGGTATTAATAGATTGTAGCAGGTCTGAATTCCTTGGTGCCACAAAGATCTGCTGCTACCATATTGCACTGACCAAACTGAAATTAAAGGAAACCTTCCTGACAGGAATTGGAATAATGCAGGCTGCCTGTTTCATCTTCATATCATGTAGCTGATCGCTAACCCCAAAATGAATTTGGTGGAACAGAAATGAGATGAGTGGCACACTCTTCCTTCCAATCAAAGTCTCTTTAAGGTAATAATTGCATTTTAAAATATTGTAAGTCACTGTTAGTGGTGCTTTTGCACCACGAGGATGACACTAATTATTTTTAAATCAGGAACGGGTTGATTCCAGATGTGATCATTTTTCATCTTTTAAAATATATATATATATATATAGGGGAGAATATAGGGCTATCTGCATGCAAGACATAAGGGCAGGTAGATATAACATTAGAATTACAGAAAAAATTATAGTGGAATCATCCTATTATTTCATAATGCTGAAAATATAAGAAAAAAGAGTGTGGTAAAGTGCTATTTTCTTCAAGAGAAATAAGATAGAGGGGCTTCAGTCTGTGATGTCTATTAACCTTTAGCAGGAATAGCTGATGAGCCAGTGGAAGTGAGGCTAGCACAGCAGAATCAAATTTAAAAACATAATTCTATATTTTCCTAGCTCTATTTTGATTACAAAATGTTCATGCTTTTAACAACTTAAATAATGTCTGTTTTTCCCTTGCCTAAATAATCCTATATTTACTGCATTACTTATCACATTTTAAAGTATAATTTTTCAAAAAAAAATCCTGATTCAAAAATGAAGATAAGTTTCTTTTTAGATTTTTTATCCTACCTTTTTTATTTTTATAAATAACTCAAGGCAGCGAACATACCTAATACTCCTTCCTCCTCATATTTTCGCCACAACAATCCTGTGAGGTGAACTGGGCTGAGAGAGAGTTTGATAAATTGATAAGCTTCATCAATTTCTACTAAGTTAGGTTCTGAGTTCCTCCAATGTTCTGTTCCAGCTTGAATTCACCTTCTTGGACACCAGCAACCCAAATGGGTTGTGGTGTTCTGCAGAAATCCAACCATTATGGTTTGAGGAGGAACTGTACCTGACATATTCTTAAACTGTCAAGCAGCTGTTAACGGCATAAAGCCTCTGCCTTGTGCTTGAGATCCTCTTTCCCTCTTCAGTTATTTCTGTTCCTCCCATTATGCATAAGATGAAGATTACAAACCCATCCCTTCAGTTCTTATTCTTTTGCTATACTAAAAAATAATTACTTACCTAAATCATCCATGGCCTATTTCTACTGGGTCTTCTTGCCTGAATCTCTGGCAGAGAAGCAGGTTTGTTGAGTAATGGAAGGGGAAATGAGCAAGATAGTGAGTGTGTAGGACAGTACTTTGCGCAGACTTTTTCAGTTCCTCACTCTAGCTGCACTTCCTCTCTTTAGAAGCTAAGGTTTTATCCCCCTACTGTGGGTTACATCTTAAGCAGATTTTTAAAAATTGTACTGAAATGGTACAACAGGAAGAGATGTATATCTGATGTGATCATTGTGCAATCTTTCCTATATATAAGAATTAGTACATATCATCATAGACACTAAAACACAGATAAAATACAAAGCATACCAATTAAACAAAAAGCATTTATAATATAAATTAAGCATACGTAGGATATATCCAGCAATTGCTAACAGTTATTGCTATAGCACAAAATTTGCTCACTTTTTGGGAAGCTTCATAATACTGGTCATTTAATAGAAAATGCACAATTGTCTGTTGGGACAAGTCCAAATAATTTGTGATTAACATGGTCTTCCAAAAATGATAAATAGGACATTTCAGGAGTATATGCACAACTGTCTTAATTTCAGTGTTTGAAAATATGCATAAGGATTCTTGATAGCAAGCTTTATTAAATTATCTCATTACACTACTGAGGGCATCCAGACACGTCAATGTAAGTGCCATTCTGTGTTAAGGCACAAGGATACGCTAAAAAATTTGGGAATCTTAAAAAGCAGATGTGTGAGCTTATTATAATAGAGATGTAAAATGTTAGCTCTATCCCTTTGCCTATTTTTTTTCTGCTTGACCTCACTTTAGGCTTTACCTAAACCCAGCATAAATAAAGACTGAGGAGATAAATCTACAGTGAACCAGATCAGATATAATTTGATTCCTCCACAAAGAAACATGTCTATCAATACATGCTGGGCTACGGGTTCACCCCCATATATTGGTTTAAGCCAGTATTTTAACTGGCAGAGCCTCAAACAGGCCTCAACAGAGACATATCCAAGTTCTACCGGAAGATGCATATTTGCAGCTGAGCAAGGGACTTGGAGCACACATCTCAGGAATTTAGATTGGACTCCTTCTAGTGCAGGAATATCTTTATATACACAACACTCTTCACATACAGCAAAGGACTTAGTATTTCAGCGTTCAGTAGTTTAATTGCTGCAGGCATAGAGTTATTCCCCGTACAGCTCCATATCAGGTTATAGCACTGCGAGCTTTTTGTGCCTGCAGCATAAGGTTTGAAGACTGAAATTTCCAGGAGGCAGAGGGCTGAAAATAAATGCCTAGATATTTGAAAGGCTTCATAGCTGCTCTCGTGAAATATTGCTCATTGGCATGCCAAATGGGTGGATCCTGCTTTCATTCTATCTTTGGGGCAATGTAAAATCCTTAACTCATGAAGTTAAACAAGTATACAATTTTTTCTTTATCTAATACCCAGCTGGAAAAGTAGCTGTACTCACAGAAATATTAGCTTACTTATTTCCTCCAAACTTTATGTGACTAACTCCATTCTTGTGTTTTGTTTTGATCCAGTAGCCCTGACTATTGAGCTGAAAATTGCAATTTTAAATCTGTTATTAATATATACCACCCTTTCCCCCCACACAGACACACATAACAATGACATCTGGGACTATTTTGAAGACTGGGTGCTGGAACTGACAGCTCAGTTTCCAAACTGAGAAATGGCCCAAACATTTAGATGCCTTGGATGGGCTTGGGTGAGGAATCTTGTTTCTAACACTTTCATGCTCCATATATACACTTAACTAAAGACTTTTTTTTTTTTTTGCTCTCACTGTTCTGAGGATAAGGGTATTAACATACAGGGATGGAGACTGACTCAAATGGTCATTAAATTTAGGCTTGGAATGGCAAGTTTCATTGCATTCACTGGGTAAGTGTTCTTCTCCTTAGAAAAAGAATTTTTAAATACGACTTTAAGGATTTGGAAAAATATTATTTTTTGGATTAAACAGCAAAAGGGTGTTTAGAGTTTTGATTTTGGAAAGTTAACAATGGACTAAGGGACCAGATGGACTTGGAATAAAAATATGAAATTAATTATAAGAATCCTTCCCATGGGAAACTGGTTGTTTGGGTTCTTTGAAAAAAACATGATAGAATGGGACTTTGAAGATTGGACACTAGAAGGAGCTAGGAGAAAATAAAGATTACAATAAGGGGAAGAATACTTAAAATTCAACTTGTTAACAAAGAACGGAGCAAAATACTTTAACAGTGGATGTTCTGAAGGATATTTTTGAACAATAGACTCTTAAATTAATTTTAAGAATGTCTGATACTATAGATGGTATATTAATGATGTTACAGAAGAAGAACAAGCTACACCAGATAAGTCTGAAATTGATTTGAATGTGGACTTAAATCTGACAAGTTACAAGAACAATATGGAAAAAGATGATATACTGGACATACAAATGAAACCAGTTAATGTCTCCATACTTAAAGGGTATATACAAGTATCAAATCAGGAGACTGATTTGGATAACCTTTTCTTACTGGATGTACAAAAGAGATCTGTTAAAATCTTGAAGAATTTTTGGTGAAGGGACAAGAGAAAAATGAAAAGAAATCAAGCTCTAAGACATTATTTGAAGGGATTAAAAATCAAGATTGTTAAAAGAACAGGGAAGGAATACAGAGTTGGCTTATTTGATCAAGATTAAAATAGATATGTAGTTATTTCTGGTAACCCTTAATGGACTTTTGCTGATAAGGAATGATTGACAAGGCTTTTGGATTTTGTTTCTAGTTAAGAGATGAGAGATGGGATGAAGAGAATATTTGTTTTATTTTAAGAGATGGTGATAAGTTACTAAAATTTTTTATATTTGTCATGATGAAGGGGGAAATTGCATCTTTATATACTTTCTTTTTTCTTTTTCTCTTCTACACTTTTTGTTTTTTTTATTCTTATTTATTTTTTGTAGCTTGTATTAGTTTTTATCTTTTCTACCTGTAATCTTTAATAAAAGTATTACCAAGAAAGAAAAGAAAAGAAAAGAAAAGAAAAGAAAAGAAAGGGAGGGGAGGGGAGGAGAGGAGAGGAGAGGAGAGGAGAGGAGAGGAGAGGAGAGGAGAGGAGAGGAGAGGAGAGGAGAGGAGAGGAAAGGAAAGGAAAGGAAAGGAAAGGAAAGGAAAGGAAAGGAAAGGAAAGGAAAGGAAAGGAAAGGAAAGGAAAGGAAAGGAAAATGGTCAAGCTCCAAGGGGGACTTAATTCCACCAGAGATGCTAAAATTAAATCCCAAATGGTGGATCTCTCTATTCAGCCACATCAATTATTCCCTGCAGAGTCCTGAAGAATGAAATAATTCCATAATAGTACTGATTTCCAAAAAAAGAAAAAGACAATTAAGATCAACTCAGACAACTATAATCCAATCAGCCTGTATATATGCAGCAATTTATTCAGAACAGCTCTATTCAAAACTTGCTGACTGCATCAATCCAGGAAAAGTCTTAGCAGAGGAACAATCTGGCTTTAGACCAGTCTTTATAATAGTGGATCACTGTATCAACTTGTACCACCTGTCTGCAAAGTATGTCATTCTACCAAGAGCCTCTTTCTATCCTGCCTTTATAAATTTGAAGGCAGCATTTGATTAAATACCTTCAGAGAGGTTATGGTGAAAACTGGCAGCATCTTGCATTGATCATCATTTTCTTCAACTTGCAACTATGTTTCATAAGAACACTACAATGAAGGTTAAATGTACTAATGGCAAAAAATTGACTGAGGCTTTCTCAACACCCAAAAGAATCAGATATATTTTGGGCCCCTGCTATTTAATTATGATATTAATGATATCATACAAGTCCTTACCAAAGCTGATTTCCACTCTTTGTCCCTACCTCATCATTATATATGCTGATGATACTGCTACCCTTTCTGCAACCCAAGTGGATAACTACCCTAGAGGAACTTAGATTTAATGTGTATATAAAGAAAGTTGTCCAGAAATTAAGCAAGGCTGTATTTAACTATGAAAGAGGAAAAAAAATGTTGAAAAGATTAATTAGAAGGAAATTGAAGAAAGATTCCACACACTGAGCAATCTTCAGGATAATTTAGCTTATTTAAAAGTGTAAAGGGAGAAGGGAAAATTAAAGAAGGTGGAAACAACCTATGATGAAGAACAAATTATATTGCTTTCTATTTTTTTAAAAGAAAAAATAACAGAAATAATGCAAAATAATACATTCTAATAGAAGAAATGTATTAGCAATAACATAATATATAGAAGAAGATGGGGAATAAATTTTAAAATGTATTAATAAAATAATAATTAAGGAACTGGAAATAATCAAATCTGCTTAGAAATTAGCACTTTTGGATTCTTCCTTTCTTGAAGCGTATCTATCCCAGCATGTTCTTTTCTTATTATGCCATTTGTAATTGATGCCCTTTTTGAATTTCTCTTTCTTTCCTTTTTCATTTTGCGTCTGTCTTTTTTTGTTGTTTGTAATTAATCCGTAATCCATTTTAGATTTACCAGACCAGCACTGTAACACTCATAAATCAAGAGTACAAACATGTTTGGAATAGTGCACAATTCTGGTTATTCTATCTCAAAAAAAGTATAGTAGATCTAGAAAAGATGCAAAATAGGATAAAATGATCAAAGTGTTGTACCACTTTCCTTACAAAGGAACTGGGGCTTTGTAGTTTAGAAAAAATTACAATGTGGAGTATAATATTAGTTTATAAATTAAGTAGAATGTGGTAAAAGCAACTAAAAGAGTTTCTTCCTCTGCCATAATATTAAAATTTGGTTTCATCTAGTGATGTTGCTACTAAATTTAGAAAAGACAAAAGCCTTATTAACGCAAAGTTTTATTATTTTCACATAGTGAACTTGCTACCAGCATGCTTCGGCCTTCAGTAATATAAAACAATCTGTATTATTTAAAGCGGCCACTAGGTGTCAGAAGTGCATTGCAAGAGAAACAAACCTGCAGAAGCTTCTACATATATCTTGCTTGACTTAAGCATCTATCTATATCCTAATTTACATGTCTGAAATATATTTTCTAACTACATTCTGAACAATTTATCAATCTGGGCACTTCTACACCACCATCATTCCACTCCCCAATCCTTTCTAAGCAGTTCTAATACTAATTTTCACAGCCACAACCTTGGATTGCTTAAAATAGCATGAGTTCTTTCTTCCACCTATCCAACAGGAGAGCGCAAAACCAGCATTTTAACTCACATTGTTAAGCCACGTAGTTAAACCACATTTTAACTCACATTATGTGCATTTACCCATAAATGATCCATTGTTATGGGGGGGGGGGGAGTTGGAAAACCACAAAGCACCATCCCTTTGTTTCATATGGCAGCAAAACTTCTGTGGGGATAAGAAGAGAGCCAAGTTGGAATAAGTGCTGAACAATAGGATAATGACCCACTCATAAGACATATACAGGTTTAGCACTGCAAATAGCAAGATCATCTTTCCTGCAATTGTAAATACTCTGCAGCTGAGTCAGAAATAAATCAGCTCAGCTGGTGAAATGAGACATTGGCTTGAGATCACACAGGTGCAAAGTAACTTCTGAAGTGGTGTAAATTCCCTGTGTGTGGCAGTCTTTTACCCGTGAGGTCTTTTTAAATGTTTTGTACTATTACAAAACAGTAAAGGAACAGGGTTCCTGCTTTCCACTCATTTTTACTGTATGTAGCTTTAAAGCATTGTAAAGAAAGAAATTATCTTTCTTCGCCTTTACACATAGATTACTATGTATTGAACTGAAATAGATGCTTGCTTTATCATGCATTTTCATCTGATCTTGCCTCTAAATAAACATACTGGAAATGTAAAAGGAAGGATTATAGCTTGATGGCACTGGATATGCATTATATGCAAAAGATCCTAAATTCAATCTCCATTTAAGGCCAGGAAAGTCTTGGGAGAACTGCTGCCCATCAGAATAGGCAAGCCCTTCCTAACATAATGCCCTCCAAATGTGTTGGGCTTAATTTGTTATTATATTCCAGCATTATGGAGTATTTATCTAGTGCCTGGGATGATGAGGGCTATATTCCTACATCTAGAGGGCAACAAACTGGAGAAGCCTGGTGTAAATATTGAGCTGATGGACTGATTTTTTTATTCCTCTCTTCTACTGAACTTCTATTCAAAACACGCCATATACCGCAATCTTGTTGTTTTATCAGTGATCAACAAAATATTGAAGATTAAAAAAAGAAAAAGATGCAAGATGTAAAAGAAAAAAAAAGTGGAAATGTGTACTTTTGTAATCTTAATGAGAAACATGATTTTAGACATCCATATTCAGTATTACCAGCCCAAAGACATTTGTATCAAATGGAGTAAATTACTCCATTTATAATTTTTAATTATACTAGTCAATATAATTTAAAAAACAGAAAGTAAATGTGAGCAAGTCTGTACTTTTTACATGTATTATGTCTTCAGCCACTGCTATTTCCCTCGTTTCTAAGTAGCATTGATTCAAGGAAAGTAATTTCGTTTTTCAACGTTTTGCACTAGCAAATCTGACAACCAGCAACAAAAATCATATTAATTTCCTGTGCTGCAGCGTTTTATAAGTAAAGCTGCTGCAGTTATGTAATTTTTCCAGTCTCTTCAAAATCTAAACCAAACTAAATGGACATTACTACCGGAGATGTTAATATGTACTAAATCACTTTTATTTTATTTTTTTTGTTTTAAGAAAGGGCACTGATTATTTCAAAGCAATACAGTTAAAAAGAGAATCAAACTCTTTATGTTTATTCTAACTTTATGTCTCCGAAATTCTTGCTTCTAACATCTTAAATTCTCCAAAATGCATTTGAGAATCAGCTAGTCGCATCAAAGAAAACAACAAAATCTGCACCTCAAGGTTTCCAGCCGCCTCTGAATTTTTTAAAAACTATAACTCCCATAATGCTTTCTTAGACATGCGCAGTGACAACGATGAGAACGGAAATGCGTGCGTACTCCACAAGTCCCGCCTCTCCCCATCGGACGCCATTTTGTCACCGACTTTCACCCGCCACACGACGGTGCTTTTTTTTCTTAAAGGAGAAGCGACAATGTTTTTTTTTTTTTTTTAATCCCCAGCAAGTATGAAACACCGAAAAATGCGGTCGATGTGAAAACGAGGAAACAAGTTTTTGGAAGGTACCTCCTCTCTATCCGTTTCACTCTTGAAAATAGAAGCTCGGGGATACCAGACCGGCCAGACTGCGGGGCGTGTTGTGAGGAGGAGGGGGGGGAGCGAGTGCGACGGCAATAGGACGAGCGACTCTTCTAGTTTTATTGCTGTCACCGCAGAGCAAAAAAGGTTCTGGAGTTCAAGATAAAGCGCGTAGGACATTTACAAGCGCATTTTCTGCAGAGCAACGGAGGACATTTAATTTGGCGCGCGGGAGGTAACTGTTAAAACGGCTCAGTTATGCGAAGCGCGCGCCACGGCCAGAATTCCGACAGCACACCCGCGCGCGCGCGTTCCCGGTGAACCTCGCACGCTGATTGGTCTGGAGAGAACCAGCCCGGCTTGCTGCTGTCATTGGCTGGCTTGGGAGAGAGGTGGGTGAGGTGTGTCTTTGCATTTCTGTCCCGATTGGGTGACACGGAGAGATCTTGCATCCTGTTTGAACTCCGAACTTGTTCTTGATTGGCCAAAGTCCCACGCGAGGGGCGGGAGCTGCCGTACAGAGGCGGAGTGAACGGCGGGTGCTGCTGTCAGGACCAGGAGGGGGGGCCGCTGTTGGGGCCTCCTCTGCTAGCTGCTCTGATGCCGGGGGCGCCCGAGCAGGCGGAGACCCAGGAGGAAGAGCCACAGCGGCAAGAGAGAGAAGAGGAACGGACTCCGCCTCCTAGCGTCCGCCGGCGTCCCCTGCCCCCTCCCATAGTCGCTACCGAGCAGGGGGCGGAGTCTAGCGGCAGTCGGGTGCTCCGTGGAGGTCGGGAGCGCGGACGAGCTGCTGCTGCGGCCGCGGCCGCCTCCCGCCGAAGAAAGGCCGAATACCCGCGCCGGCGCCGCAGCAGTTCCGGCGCCCGGCAGAGCCAAGAGCCGGAGGAGTTGCCGCCTGCACCCGGAGTTGAGGCAGGAGCGCCGCCGTCAGCCACCACGCCGCCTGGGACTGCCGGTAGAAAGGGCACGCCACGCAGCTCGTAAGTATCGAAGCCATTTAGAGTTTTTGGAAGGTAGAAAGTTGTTGGCTTTTGTGGCACGGTCGCAGTCTGTGATTTTTCGGTTGCGGAAAATTGCGTTGCTGGTAATACCAAAGTAAGGATTAGTATTGACTTTACTCTGGTTCCATGCTAGAGAGGCAATTGCCTTCCACGTTTGCTGTAGATTGTGGTGTTTCGAAGAATATTGATTGTTGGATGCCTTTATCTAACTGAACTCTTGCATCCTAACTCAAGCTGTACTAGATTTCTTGTTCTCTGTATCACTTTCTACAGTAGACATGTAGTATTGGTCAATAAATTATGTAACATCAGTATTTTACGTTTTAATCAAGTAATTGCATAATATGTTGTAGAAAAGTATGGGTACCTGTTTATATAGCTCTAATCAATTTGCACTTTAGCTGTTTGCATCTTTTCAGTCCCATAGTGTCCAATGAGACTTCTGAGTGAATATTCCTAAAATTATTTCAGACTGGAAATAAGGTATGCTTTGGGTGGGGGGAATATTGGGGGAAAAAACAGATTTGCACACCTATTGTCATATTGCTAATTTTGCTGTTGTATTGTAATAAAGACAAACATCCTTGATTTGTGTAGGCCTGGCTTCTGTGTGTGTAAGGTAAATATTTGAGTGAGATGACTAGAAAAACATACATTTAGGATCTTTCATAAGCATCTACAGCGTAATATTTTTTCTGAAGCTGTAATATCAACAGTTGTAATCAGAATTTTATTCCTATTATTATTGCTATATTTGCCTTTTTCTGAAGATTCTAATAGGATATTCATAGTGTTGTTTTGTCCAGTTTTATAGTTACAACAATCCCATGAAATAGATTAAATTGAGAAATGTTTGTTCAAGTGGAGCTTCATGGCTTAATAAGAATTTGTACCTGCAATTTCTGTCATAGTCCAAAATTAACATTGCACCACACAAGGGTATACCGTGTCTTGCTGACATTCAAATAGTACTTAAAATGAATATTACCTGTTGTGCTATTGTATATACGGTTGTAGCAGAAATTCACATCTTATATTTCATTTCTATTTCAGGTGCTTGGATAAAACAACAGTGAAAGGTAAGATTTAAATTAGCTAGCAGGGAGAGAAGGATGATGCTGATTGTTAGAGACACTATCAATGGTCAGGAATATTGCTTTTGAGTTAATGGGATGTGAGCACTTCTTTGTTAGATTGGGGTGTAGATACAAGCTTGTGACAAGGTAATATACCAATTGCCATGGTGCTTGACTGGATCCCTCCCTGAGCTTGAGCTGATCTGGAGGAGGAGGGGTTTTTCATCACCTTGTTGCCATGGTCAAATCATTCCTTTATCTGGTTATAATTCAGTGCCACTCCTGATCTTTTAGGACAGTGGAACCCAGTTGGATGGTGTATCTCAGGCAGCTAATTTGGTTTCTAGCAGATGGTGGTGAGTTTCCCAGCATTCTGTCAGGCAGTTCTGTCCAATACTTGATACATAACTAGAACAGAAAGCACTCAAGGCACTGGACAATATCGCTCCCAGCTTGGTTGCCACGTCCCCCAGCAACCAATCTCAGTTGGCACCTTGGTTTTCTGCAGCCCTTTGGGAAGTGAAGTGCCAGAAATGATGTTTGGAGTGTCAGTGGAGAAAGAAAGAAGCAAATCTAACTAAGCATGGATATGTGCCCATGTTCAAGCCTATACTGTTTCAGTAAGGAAGGCAGAACATGCTTATTTCTCCTCCCTTATTGCACCAATAGGCTGTCATTCAGAAGCCTTAAAGTAACTAATTCCTTTTTGAGGAAGACAGAACATGAAAATCTCCCATCTGGCTGCTGTGATCCATTTGCACAGCACTTTGCTGATAAATTCAAGCAGAATCCTTAATAGTGACTATGGCACCATCTTATGATGTCTGGGACTCCTTTTGGTCTGTGACATCCAAGGAAGTAGATAGAGTGCTGTCTAGGTTTTCATCTACTACCTGCTTCTTGCCCCTTGCCCATCCTAGCAGTTGTGAGGAGCAGAACCACCTGGATCCAGGAAATTGTCAATGCTCTTTCTGAGAAGGGGAGTTTCTGGCAGTCTTAAAGGAGGATGTGGTGTGCCCCCCTTTTTAAGCATCTATCCTTGGAATTGTGGGTTTAGAAAACTGTTATTCAGTCTTGAACCATCCCTTTTGAGAGAAGATTGTTAAGATAATGGTAGCAGACCAGCACCCTAGCTGAAGTGGATATCTGGACCCTTTTCAGTCTGGTTTCAGGCCTGGACATGGGACAGAAACACAAGTCCTTGATGTTGGGATGTTAGTACACCCCTCTTCATCCTTTTGGATCTCCTAGTGGCCTTTGATACTATCAGCTGTGGTGTATTAGTGGCCCACCTAGGGAGTTTGGTGATTGGAGGCAGTTTTGCAGTGGTTCTGCTTCATCTGTGGTAGGTAGTTTCAATTGGAGAGGGAGTGAGAGGTCTGGTGGCCTTTGATTTATGGTGTACCACAGGGGTTGGTCCTCTCTCCCATACTTTTTAATATCTACACAAAGCCTACTAGGTAAGGTCATCTCAGTGGTTCAGGGTACACTATCATCAATATGCTGATGACATCACCATTATTATAGGGCAGTAGTTCTCAAACATTTTGGTGTCAGGACCCTTTATATTCTTAAAGATTATTGAGGACCCCAAAGAGCTTTGGTTTATGTGGTTTATATCTATCAATATTAACTGTGTTAGAAATTAAAATGGATAAATTTTAAAATATTTATTTGACTTTGCGGACCCCCAGGGCTCCTTAGACCACACTTTGAGAACCACTGCTATAAGGAAAATGCCATTGACATCTTGTCTCTGTGCTTGGAGGCAGTAAAAATCTGGACAGGAGAGAACAGACTAAAGCTGAACCCTAGTAAGACAGAATTACTGTTTATGCATTTGGATTCTCTGTTGATGCCAGTGTTATCTCTAGATGGACAGGCACTAGACTTGAAAGAGTAAATTTGCAATTTGGGGTTCCTCCCGGATTCAGGCTCCTGCTAGAACAGCGATAGAGGCTGTGGCCAGGGAAAATTACTTGGCTTTGACTGGTGCACCAATTGCACTCCTACCTAGTGCTGAAGGGCCCAGCTGCAGTGACCTATGCTCTCAACACCACCTGATAGCATTATTGCAATTGCTTTACATGGAGTTGCTCTTATTCTTTGAAAACTAGAACTGGGCCAGAATGTGGTAGCCTGTGTCCTTACCAACATTGGGAGTACATAACACCAATTCTGTAGGTCTTTCACTAGTTACCAATAAGCTTCCAGGTACAATTTAAGATGCTGGTAAAAAGCCAGTGTGATGTAATGGTTAAGGCATCAGGGTAGAAACTGGGAGACTGCGTTCTAGTCCCACCCATATAGCCTGCTGGGTGACCTTGAGCCATTCACCCTCTCTCAGCCCTAGGAAGGAGGCAATAGCAAACCACTTCTGAAAAACCTTGGCAAGCAAATTGCAGGGATTTGTCCAGGCAGTCACCAGGAGTCAAAAAACAAAACAAAACCCTAACTTGAAAGCACCCCCCTCCAAAATTGACCTATAAAGCTCTTCTTGGCTTGACACCTAAGTATCTACAAGACTGCCTTCTCCAACTCCATTGGCCCACCTTATCCTCTTAAAAGCAGCCTAATCTGTGGTTGCCATAAAAATATATTGATAGTACAAGTAGACCTCACTGACTGCTTGTTCAGCAACCATTTGAAGTTATGACAGTGCTGAAAAAGGAGATTTACAATCGATCCTCGAACTTGCAGCCGTCACACTGTCCACATGGTCATGTGATCACAATTTGGGCACTTAGTAACTGGCACGCATTTATGACAGTCTCAGCATCATGTGGTCGTCATTTGGAACCTTTGCAGCCAGCTTCTGACAAGCAAAGTCAATGGGAAAGCCAGCAGAAAATTGCAAGTCACCGTCATGTGACATTGTGCTTAATGACTGCAATGATTCGCTTAATGACTGCAGCCGGAACTAACGTCATAAGTCTGGTGCTGTCGTGATGTTTCACTTTACGACTGCATCGCTTAGTAACAGAGTTGCTGGTCCCAATTGTGGTCAGTAAGTGTGGACTACCTGTAATGAGTTTTTCTTGTATTTAAGTGAATACTTTCTTGTACAGGTAATCCTAATTTAGCAACTGCAATTGGTCCCAGCAAAGTGATTGCTAAGGGAACCATGTGACAGAAGGAGATGCTGTGAAGATCTCTGGTTGCTGCCATTTGAGTTAGATAAATTTATTTTGTGTAACAATACCAGCATTACTCTCACTCCAGCATACATTGTTGTCAGAGGCAGAAATTTGGGCATAAGTGCACGCACTGGTTGGAAAATTATTTCTTTACTACTGTTTATTACCGTCATATTTGTGAACGGTCACTATCCGAGGCAGTTATTAAACAAGGACTACCTGTACTAACTGTATGGGATGGATTAGTGCCCTCTGTTTGAGCTTTCTTAAGTTTTCTGCCAATTACATTTTAAAACTTAATTGTGTGAAACAAACACAATGTTATAAGACTTACTCAGATCTGAGAATCTTGCTAGCACCTTCAGTTAAAACTAATATTGCAGCTTTCATATTTTAAAAACTTTTTTTAACCTGTTTCCTATGTAAGGATTCCATTGCCTTTCTGATTAAGGTATTGTTCATAATGTATTTATTTAAAGAAAATGTAAATAAGCCATTAAGGTTATTCTAAAATAGAACTTGTTAATTCTGTTGCCTTAAACATAAGTTATATGCTCTGTTCCTTTGTGGATGTGGGGTAGGGGGATTGATCAGCATCTTCTTGGACTTTAAAAGCTGGTTCTGCTAGCCAGTTAGGATTTGAGATTAAATGCCTACTAAATTAAATTAAATTAAATTAAATTAAATTAAATTAAATTGAGATTAAATGCCGACTAAAAGTTGGTTTCAGGAAGACTTCAGTTTTGTTTAAATACCTATTTGCTGCTGTTTGTACTAATAAGGAATGGGTGATCACTGAATTGAAAGTCTAAGTCTTATTTCTCTGAAAAGTAAACATTCAGAGAAAAATACAGAAATTAAATATGTTTTGTCTAAAAACAAAGTGTGAATAAAAAGTCAAGCTTTTTGAGGAGTGTTTTTGATTCTCTGCAGTTTCTGTAGCGAGAGATAAAGCTGCTATGTTAGCTAAATCACGCTGCAGTAATATTCAGGACCAACTTTTTATAATTTGTTTTCTGTAATACTGATGAGATTCATGACTTCATTAGGTAGGTGAGAATTTAGTAATTCTTGTTTACGAGCTTGAACTTTATTAGATCAGATACATAGGTACACACGGTCTGGTACAATTGACAAAGTTATATTGGAATGTTATGTCCAGTCTTGGTCATATTTAGGTAAGTGAAATGAATACAACAGTATTCAATGCATTTACTATGAAAGAAGGTTCATAAAATAGACTATTCATTTTATTTTATAATTAATAACTCCTGCCTTCTTGATTAGATATAGCTAATTAAAACACTGCCCATTTGTGAGAATTATTATGCGCTATTTTCTCAGAATATTTAAGAGCAAAGCCTCTCATGTTTTGTTATTTGTGGTCTGGATAACATATACTAGTAGGATCTGGTGCTAGTAGTTGCTCTGTGGGACAGACCCCTGAAGAGAGAGGAATAAGGCCTTCTTGGCTGGACTTTTCCTTCTTATCTATCTCTATTATTACCAATTGCCCTGTTGGGAGGATCCTAAAAGTCTGCTTGTTCTTCAGAAACAGACAAAATAAACGAATGGTTTTGCTTTCCTAAGAGAGACAAATACTTCTTTGATCTGTTTCAGCTCTGCGATATTAAAAACTCAGACATTTCCTTTCTTGATCCAGGTGTACTTTATGTATACTTTTATCACAGATCCCAAAGAAGAGACAGAAGAGAAGGAAGTCTCTACTACTGTTGCAGGTGGTGCCCCAGTCACTACAGCTAAACCCAGCCGGGGCTGGCGTAGCAACAGGGCGACCACTACTATTCAGCAATGTGATGCAGAGAATTCGCGGAGTTCCAGATCAAAGACTGGGTCCCTGCAACTCATCTGCAAGTCAGAACCAAATACAGACCAGCTAGAATTTGGTATGGCTGCTTTCAATTACTGGGAAATAAAACAATAGTATTCTCAGTGGGTCAGTGTAAAGCTTATAATAGATCATTAAATTTACATAAAGTCACACATTGTGTTGTATTGTGCCACAAAATATACTGTTAATAAAGAGAGGATAATTTTGGTTAATCGCATGCAGCAGAATATACTTCAAGACTTCAAAAGTCCTCAACTTTTATACTTCAAGACTTCAAAAGTCCTCAACAGGTAGTCCTCAACTTATGACCATGGTAGGGACCAGAAAATTCATTGTTCAGTGTAGTCATTAAGCAAGGCATCATGTGACTGCATCTGATTTTACAGCATTTTTGCAGTAGTCGTTAAGTGAATCATGGTTGTTAAGTGAATCACATGTCAAGCAAATCACACAGTTCCCCATTAATTTTGCTTGTCGGAAGCTGGCTGGAAATGTCACAATGGTGATCACATGGCCCTGGGATGCTGCAACCATCATAAATACATGACGGTTGCCAAGCACCTGAATTTTGATCACATAGCCACGGGGACGCTGCAAAGGTTGTAAGTGTGAGGACTGGTCGTAAGTCACTTTAGCACCATCGTAACTTCAGATGGTCACTAAACGAATGGTCATTAGTTGAGGACTACCTGTACATTATTTTACTATTATATTTGTCTTGAGCAAGAATTTTCTATATTACAATTTGGAGGTTTAACATGTCATATCACTTTAACGTAGTATATTGATAGTTGATCAGATTTCTATATCTAAATATGTTTCTTTTTTAGAAGTTACTGAAGAGCATTCATCTCCAACTAGAATCAGGTAAGGAGCTATTCAGTGGCTGGAAGGTTAGTTAGGATACAGAATATCCTGGTACACAGACAATAGTTTTTAAACTATAAAAATGTCTTAAGCTTAATTCTTGGGTGACCAGTAGGGCACAGCCATGTGGTTTTCTTGACAATCTTACTGAAGTGTCTTAGGATTGCCATCTTCTAAAATGTTCTTCAACTTTCAAGTGTAGCCTATGGTATTTGGTCCTCTTTCCAAGTAGTAACCAGGTCTGGTTCTGCTTAGCTTCCAAGTCGAGACACAACCAGGTGCTGTCAAATGTTAGGAGGAATACAAGTTCAGTGAAACTTTGTTTTGATCTTTTGAGGGGAGCAAGTGTCTGTTCCTGAATGATTATTAAATACAAAAGTACATCATTGCTGCAATTTAGGCAAAGTTATCATTATGCAAGTGATGTAAAATTACATCATTTGTGGCAATTTTTGTCATATGTTGATGTCTTGCAAATTGCCACAGATGTAAAATTCATGGACTGCCTCATCCAGATACTTTGCCTGCAAGGACCTGTGTGTTATTGCTGGAGGCTGTCAGGATCATAATTTGGTCAGTTGCATTTGAGGAATGCTAAATGGGGTTCCATTAAATTCATTTGTATAATATAATAAACATCTGTTAAGGTAGTGAATTGATTCATTGTATGGGAAAGGACCTATTTAGTTGCAGCATATACAGTTCAGGAATTTATCTTGCTAAGATGATTTAAAATAGTAGTTTTTCTCTTGGCTCTGTCCACTTAACAAGCGGCATGCTGTAGGCTGCATTCAAAGGCCAGGTAAACACTTCAATTCCTGACTTAGAATGGTTGTTTTTAACTCCAGGATGTAGCTCTGTGTGTTGAGTGTGCGTATGTGTTTTGTAAACTTCAGTGACTACTACATATTTCCTCAGTAAGGGAATCCTATGGGATGAACACATGATATTCTGCATTCTCCTGCAGGACTATTGCAGAATCATTTATAATGCAGTTTCACAGAAACTCTAGTGACATACTTTCTCTAACATAAACTTGACTCTTTTGAGGCTATGAAATTGTCTGGTGTATCTGGCAAATCTTATTCCATCATACCAGGATCTTATTTCTTTATACCTGTTGGGAAGATGTCTAGAGAGATTCGGGATTATTATCTCAGACTGCCTGTGTTCTGGTGGCACTTGCACTAGTAAGTGACCATAGTCATCTGATGTCTGTCTGTATTGTATAAATGTTTTGAGCTGATGACAAGTTCAATTGTGTTTTCTCTTCTGGGCCTAAGTTACTGTCCAATATTATAGGAAGACAGAAAATATGTCCTTACAAGCTAAAAGGTTTGTTAGAAGGTCTAAATGTTCTGCTTATATTTAGTAATTCATGTTGTTAAATTAATTGAACTGTTGTTAATATGTTTCCTTAGTAGGTGAATATGTTAATAGGTCCTTTCTAGCACATGTTCTAGAAGAGATTGATTTGCATTAATAGAGGGCTAGACGGCCATACAATATTGCCTCTTATCCAATGTATGCAACTGAAAAATTTATAAGACAAAGGTTACAAGTATAGATCTTGACTGCTCTCTTCTCTGTCCAAAGATGTTAATTTATGGACAGATTGTATTCAGTGTTTTCCCTTTTCTTTCCCTTTGTCAAGTGATGAAGAAGAAATGCTCATCAGTGAAGAAGAAGTTCCCTTCAAAGATGATCCCAGAGATGAAACTTATAAACCCCATTTAGACAGGTGCTCTATTTTATTTTCAGTATAGAGAGCAATTGTATAATGTCAGTCTAGCCTGTTGAAAACTATCTCATTGCTACATCTCTTATTATTCTGCTAAGTTTCCGCTATCATGAGCAAGTAGACTATTTGTTAAAAATCAAGGCCAAGAGTATGCATATTTAAAATTGCAGAAATGACAAATACCAAAAAAAAAAAAAATCCATGTTGAAGAACTGTCTAAAAACTTAAGTATGAAATTTAACTATAGTATTCATCTAGAAAGGATGTTCATTCTTGGATATGTAATGTAATAATGGTTATCTGCAGGGATGCTCCAAAGCAAAGGAAAAAAACTGGGAAGGGAAAAGAAGAAAAAGAGAAACAGAAGGAGATTAAAGTGGAGGTGGAAGTTAAAGAAGAAAGTGAGTTTCGGGAAGATGAGGAACCACCTAGGAAGTGAGTATCCAGGTGTAAAATGTTGTGAATTAGGGTGTAGCCCTGTTACCTTCAGTGATGCCAAGACTGAAAGAAATGAAAGGCCTCGAAATGCCTTAGCTATAACTGGAAGTCAAAAAATTTGCAAGTTAAGCAGTTCTGTAGACTTTCAGATCTACTATAGTAGCCCTTCCCTAACCAAGTAGGATCCATATAGATATAGGTGTAGGTATAAAAATAGATATATGGGACTGTAGCTTCCAGCATGACCCAGCTTGGGTTTCTGGAAAGTTTAGTCCTATTACATGTGGAGAGCATCCTTTTGGGGTTACCTCTGATTCTTAACCACAACATTAGGATTTATATAAATCTGCCAAAGCTCAAAGATTAGCTTCCAGAACCCTTGCTCACCTCACATGTAAGATTAAGCTGGCAGAATAGTATAGAAACTTCTGTGATGGTCCTGTCCTTGTGGAATGTCCTAACAGATTCATATGTATCTCTTTCCATTACTGTTTTTAAATGGGCTTTACAGGCCTAGCTATTTCAAGACTGATTTTAAACAAATGGGTGCCCATTTTTATTCTACAGTTTTTTATTCTACAGTGTTTTAAACATGTGACCTATCTTGAGATAACTGTACTTTAGATGTTAGTGGAAATTATATTAAATAAAAATAAACATCTATGAAGTATGCCCTTTAACATAGACATCCAGAAGGTATTGTGTTTAGGAAAAATAATTATTTTCAGGAGAAAGCAGCTTGCTGCTGTTCATCTCACATTTTGTTAGACTTTAGGAATCCTAATACGGTGCTGTAAAAAGAGGAGGGAGAGAGTTGGCTGAAAAAATACTTTTTGTAAATTCTGAAGGCTTATTTGTGATTATATATTTTATACTAATTTTTGTATTTCTTATTTCTGAAGATTGTGTAGTATCCAAGCATTTATAGGAAATGTCCTGCAGTCCTGTTTTCAAATCTTGATTAACACAGAAGAAAACAAGAACCTGACATTTTTGTTGTTGTTATGTGGATATTAGATCTTGTGACCATGTGCTTTGTATAAAAGTAGATATAATTTTCAGGAATATTGAAATAGAATGCTTCGCTGTTGTTTTACTCCAAGCTGTAATCTCTTAAAATACCACTAAAGAAGTCAAATTTGCATCTGAAATACATTTTAAGTAGAAACATTTTGAACTAGAATATGGTTTGAATTCTATAGTTTGGATTGTAGGTTTATGAATTCAGGGCCTGTTTCCTAATATCTTCAGGATTCTAAGATGCCTTATTCTAAAGTGCCTCTGCATCTTTGCAGAAAACTAATGAACAGGGCTGTGCATGTTTCAGAAATGATTCAGAAGAAATGCTTCAGAGCTTGTGTAAGCACAGTACCTCTCTGTTTTAAGAGTTAAGTTACTTGATTCTGTTCTAGTTACTATCTTAAAAAAATAGGATGGAGGTATCAGCCAGTTTTCCCTACCCCCAGCTTTAGGGGGAAAAAAGAATCCTAAGAGGGAAACTCCAGAAACTCCTCAAATGAGGTCTGAGCATGCTGAGTGATACAGAATGCTGATTGACAGTTAGAATGAGATGAGAGCAAAAGCTGAGCTAGCATATTCTAGAAAAGGTATGGCTGCCTGAACTCTAAACACGATCATCCCGCATAGCAACATGTTGTATCTTTCCCACTGCTACTTTTATATGCTGTTGCCTTGATCTAGTGAAGAAATGAATGTTAAGAAGTGAATGTCAGTACTGTCATATTTTGATGGTACTGATTGTTTTCAAGAAATCTTGAATTTAGCTGTCCTGTATCTTATAGTTCCTAATTAAATGTCATATACTGCTAAACATTTAAAAAATATTTTTAGTTCTCTAGAAACTTCCAACTTACATGCATTCACTTGTCTGGTCAGTAGTAAGCAGCCCTCCCTCTTTTATTGAGAGAATTTATCCCTTCCCAGAGAACTCAGAAGAGAAGGTGGGGGAGGGGACTCCTTTTGCATGCTAATATTTTTTGCAGGAAGAGAGAAAAACCTCTGCAACAGGGCTGGGTAATGTTTGTAGGATAAAGGATTGTAACTCAGCTTCCTGTCTTTCTGAAGAGCCAAAGACAGTAGTGCTACTATGTCATCAAGGGTAGTATGGTCAGCTTTTTAGCCTGTTTTTTATTCGTTCTGAGGTGGGGATAGAACAGGAAGACTTCCCCAAAATAAATTCCTTAAAATCATGTGAAAAACAAGCTGAAATCCACTGGAAGTCAAGTGGCCACTCTAAAAGAGAGAAACAAAACGCAGACTTTTCCTGATAAGTGAGAGAAATAGGCTCTGAATAACAGATTAAAATGTATCACTCAAATGCAAAGTTCTTCATTTAGGAAGAAAGTGATCAATTTACAGAATGGGGATAGCTGACTTGAAAAAGATTTTGAAATTGCAGTAGATCACAGACTCAAAATATGGGTCAGTGGCGTAATGTAGCTGCAAAGGGCCACAATCTATTCCCTCATTCCATGCCATCATATAGGACACAGAATGATGAACAAGATATGAGAAGGCAGGTTGAACCTTAGAATTTTTTAAAAGAATCTTTCTCACAGTAAGAGCAGTTCAGCAATGGAGCAAAGTAGTTCTGGATGCGATGAGTTCTCTTTCACTAGAGGTATTCAGGTAGAATACCTGGGCAGGGCAGCTATTTGTCAGGAATGCTGTACTTACAGTTCCTACACTCTTCTGGGGATTGTTCTTGGTGGGCAAAAGACCTTTTCAGCTCTGTTGTTTTATGACAAGATGAGAGAAGATTATGTAATAATATATAAGATTGGCTAGGAAGCCAAGCCATACATTCTGCATTGTAGAGATATTGCACTGCTAGAAGGAATCTCCAGTATGCGGGGAGTGATATGCCTGGTTGCTTGAGAATTAGATACATTAGAACAGGTTCTGTGCACATTAAATAAATGGTAAACATTTATGGAGCTAAAATGCCTTGTGCAGAAACTACTGTTTCCTATCCTTGTGTTCCCTAAGTGGTGGATTTTTGTATAATCAGTGCACTTAAAGTACAGTTACATATCTGCAGTTAACCTTTAACTTCAGCATTTTACCTTGTCTTGATGTTTCAGGAGAGGAAGGCGGAGAAAAGATGACAAAAGCCCACGACTTCCTAAAAGAAGGTAAGTTGTTTTTGTATTGCTTAATAAGATAATACAGCACAAATCTAGCTACCTAATTAATTATTATTTAATATATTCATCTTTAAAGAGCCTTCTCTTGCTTTTTAGGTGTTGTATGGAATTAATGAAAGGAAAGTTGAGATACAGTAGCAGATAAATGTAGCATGTCTATGTAAAGTTCATCTGCTCTTTGCTATTTTCAAAGGAGCTATACCTAAAGTGATACCTTGCTAAACTGCATTGTAGCCTTACATCTAGGGATCTAAATGTTATAAATATAGAATATTTTCAGGAGTTATTAAAATTTAATCCTTCTATGTATTTATTAAACCTAGTCATCTAAGAAAAAAATATAGAATCTTTGCCATTTATCACACTACAGGTGAATTCATATAGTCAAGGCTGTGTTGAATAAGTCACACAAGTATAGGAAATTCCATAAATCTGATTGCAAGCCAGCAATTTAAAAGGATAATAACATCTCCAGAAGTTCTGATTTTCTCAATTTGTTGCTCTCAAGAACTGTGTTTAGCTCTGGTTGATAACTTAATCTTCTAAAGAAAGGGCTGAGAAATTGTGTGGAACAAAACATAAGTGGAATACAATATTCTTTCTTATGGTGGATTTTAAAGACTGCACTTATTCTAAATTACGTGTGATGTATTTAACATGTACTATATGTTAGTGATGAAGTTAAACCATTTAATGTGGCTTTTAACACTGCTTACCTCTTACAGTACACAAAATTATTATCTACTAACGTGTACATTAGAAAGGATACTGTGTTATATTTATAACGTTTGTCATTATGCTGTTCTCTCTCTGTTGCTCACTTGTGTGCATTTTAGGAAGAAGCCTCCAATACAGTATGTACGTTGTGAAATGGAAGGATGCGGCACAGTTCTTGCACACCCTCGCTACCTACAGGTGAGAATAATGTTTACAAGCAAAGGAAAGAAAAAGAGATGACCAGCTTTGTCCTATATAAATTTCTTCTTTTCTTCTGTTCTGTGGATTGTACTAAACAACACTGCAACAATTCTCTGATGCTCCAGATTCTAAGAATCCCAAATGCTTGTTTTGTACCTTGGTAAGGCTTACCTCTCATCCCTGTTCATGATTCTTTCTCCTCAAATGCTAAATTGTAACTTATTTATTCTACTTCTACTTCTTTCATGACCTTTTACCTCCTTTTTCCTCTGCTATTACATTTTATTAATTCTGTTATCAAATCCACATTATGCTATGCAGAATTCCTTGATCTTGTCCTGTTTTGATGCTAAGCATAACCAAACCGTCCATTATCCACCCTATTCATGACCACATTATTAATTTTTCTTTTTTTCTCTCTCTCTTTTTCTTTAGCATTTGGATACACCATTGTTTTTCTTGTGCTCAAATATATATTTCTTTTGCAATTACTACTTAATGTCTCCTCCTCTTAGTTCTAACTATTGGAAAGTATTTTTTATTCTCATAGTTTCAATATTCTCATATCGAAATCTTATTGCTGAATCTGGACTCAAAAAATTCACCAGGGACAAAATGTATGCAAAAGTGAAATATCTTTTACATCACTGCTAATGATCATCATTGCTAGTTTTTCTTTTTAAAAAACTTCATTCCAACTTTGTTTTTGCTACATTTGATTACTCTTTCTGAATTGATTCCCTTCATGTGACACACCTCTGTGATTTTACATCAATGATTCCCTTCCTTTATATTTAAGGATTTGATGTTCTTTCTGTATGCTTTGTTTCCCTGGTAGCCTTACTCATTTTCTATATCCATTGAAAACTTTCTCACTCATCCTGCTAGTCAAACAGAGCCTTGGATTTATTGACTCCTTTCTCCTTCCCCCACCTTCTGTTGAGTTTTGCTGCTAACTTTCGTTGCTTCTCCCTGCATAGCATTCCAAAAACACAGCATTCCATTCTTTTCTTTCAGCAAAATTCCTTTCTGTGTCACAATAATTTCTTACCTTGACTATTGCAATCTTTCTGGTCCTTTATCGCACCTTCATCCACTCACACACATCCCACACAGTATTGAGCCAGTTTGGTGCAGTGGTGAAGGTGCTGGCCTAGAAATCAGGAGACTGAGAGTTCTAGGCCTGCCTTAGGCATGAAAGCCAGCTGCGTGACCTTGGGCCAGACACTCTGCCTTAACCTAACCCACCTCTCAGGATTGTTGTGGGGAAAATAGGAGGCAGGAGTATTAGGTATGTTTACCACCTTGAGTTGACCAAATATCTGTCTAGATAAATTTTAAAAAGTGGGATAATAATCATAATAATGAAATTATGCAGTTCTCATTATTCTGAATATATTGCTTCATTCCTTACATCCCTATAATTGGCTACTCTCACAGATCCTACATTAACTTCTTGTCCTATTCTTTAAAGACCACCATAGCCTTACCTTTCATCTCTTTTGGCACCTACAATATTTACCTTAAGGGAAAACTGTTCCCTCCCCCTGCCAAACAAGGGGGAAATGGAGAATGGTTCTTAAATTAATTAAGAACATGATAATGGATACATTTGACTATAGAGGTTGACTATTACAATATACTGTAATATTGTATTGATGTTGTATTTAGTCCCACCTTAGTTCTGAAGCCAACTGGCTGACCTTAGGCCAGTTCTTCTCTCTCAGCCCTAGGAAGCAAGCAATGGCAAACCACTTCTGTAAAACCTTGTCAGGAAAACTGCAGGGACTTGTCCAGGCAGTCGCCAGCAGTCAAAACTAACTCAAAGGGACCAAAAAAAGAAATGTTCCTACTGCACAAGATCTGTATACATAACACTTCCAGCATATGATCTTTTAAGTTCTTCATGTTTTAATCTGTACATTTATATTGAAGTACAAGATGGCTATTAGAATATTAGATGTGAGTTTACCCCTATTTTTTTCCTGCTAAGTTCACAGGTAATAAAAATACAAACTTTTCTTTGTTTTTAGCATCACATCAAATATCAACATCTGCTGAAAAAGAAATATGTATGTCCTCATCCCTCTTGTGGGCGACTTTTCCGGCTCCAGAAACAACTGTTGCGGCATGCCAAACATCACACAGGTAATATGGGTTGCAGACCAAAATCCCCACTTTGTCTCTTAAAGGAGGAGAGTAAATTTCTTATTGAATACCCAAGTCTTTAATCTAAGTATAAAATGCACAGTTGATGCAGATTGCTTCATGACAGATAGACAGATATTGTTCTCTGGCTACATTTAGAACAATGAGAGTGACCCATACTGAATGAAGCAATTAGGATATTACTGCTTCCGGTCTTTTAAAATTTCCTTTCCTCATTTCTTTTAGCTCTGATAGAGATTAGAATAAGATGCATTATTACACTGATAGTGATCTTCATAGTATAAGAGGTATTATGCAATGAATTATTATTTTGCAATTGATATAAATAAAAGGAACAATACAGTATATGAAGTCAGGTAATGTTAGTAGACTGCTTATTTGACAGAAAAGTCACTTTTGCCAAGGTTGGGCAGTACTGACTGCCTTCTCGTTTCCCCTGCTCTTTTCTCTCTATTTTCATAAAATCTGAACTTCCTTAGGTAATATATGAAGTTTCTGAAGGAATAAGAGCAAAAATGCACATATTTCCATTAAGATATGTATAGCTGCTTTCACCAATCTGGGTGAACTCTTGGAATAAGCTTCAGCTCCCGTAATTCCACTGGTATATGGAAATCAGCGGTCCCACTGTCATTGAACAATGAGCAGTATGATCTTCCATACCTTCAAGAAGAAATATATATTTGCCTTTTGTTGGCACAGAATGAATATGGATAGATCTTTCAAATATAGTGAGAAAGATTTGCATTTATTTCTCCTCCCTTGGAGGAGGAAGAAGAACTAGAATGTATAAATCTGTTTCTCACAATAAGAATGGGACTGTTTCCATAAGATTTTATTTGTATTTGAGAAATACATCCTCATCGCTATTAGAAAATCATGTTTATCCTTTTAATGTTCTAAAGTATTTTTCTTAATATTGTGATTAAGGGCATAGCAGATTCCTGTTGAATAGGTATGGATCTGGGTTAGATGCAAGTTTTGTTGTAAAATACTGTATGCTATGTTACAGATCAAAGGGATTACATTTGTGAGTACTGTGCCCGTGCTTTCAAAAGTTCCCACAATCTGGCAGTTCACCGAATGATCCACACAGGCGAGAAGCCATTACAGTGAGTAGTGTCCTTGACCTTGCCTACTTTTGTCATGAGGGATTAGACGGCTATATCGATAGCTTGTTTTCCTTTATGTTTCTCACATTTTATTCTGACGAATGAATGGTCTTCTATTCCCTCTCATTTTTCTGTAGATGTGAGATCTGCGGATTCACCTGCCGGCAGAAGGCCTCATTAAACTGGCACATGAAAAAACATGATGCAGATACCTTTTACCAGTTTTCATGCAATATATGTGGAAAGAAGTTTGAGAAAAAAGACAGCGTTGTAGCACATAAAGCCAAGAGTCACCCAGAAGTGCTTATTGCAGAAGCACTGGCAGCCAATGCAGGGGCTCTCATTACCAGCACTGACATCTTGGGTTCTGATCCAGAGTCTATTGTCCAACCCACTGACGGCCAGGGCCTTCCCCTTCTTCCAGATCCCATTGGAAACACCACTCCTGGAGAGTGCCTATTGCTGAACCCTGATGGGATGCCTAAGGCATACTGCAGTGGGGGTGACCGGGTCAACCTAATGGCTGATGGAAAAATATATGTTGGCAGTGCTAGTGGTGAGAATACAGAAGGGCTGGTCATCAATACAGAGATTCTTGGAGCTACCACTGAAGTTCTAATTGAGGATTCTGATTCTACAGGACCTTAGTGGGAAAGGAGCACAAGTGTATTGGGACAACTTGAACTTGTATTTAAAAGAATAAATGGGGAGAAACAACTTACTCAACATAGAGAAACTAAAAATAAATAAATAAATAAATTACTAGTCAGATAACTAAAGGACCTGCCCCCCTTCTGCCCCAGCTCGCCCCTTTCTTCCAGAGTGGATCACTACACTACATGTTCTTTCACTGTTTCCTTCTTGGAGAGGAATGTTGCCTTTACACAGAGATTGACAGAGCAAAAGAATTCTTGCAATGCAGGGGAGGGAAGCAGCCAGAGCCTATCCCTCTCTCAGCCCTCCCAAAGTAAGCAAACCTCCTGCTTCTTGACCATATTGCAAGACTGAAAATGCTTATACTCTGGACCAATATTTCATTCTCGAAACTGTATTTTGTTCCTCCAGTTGTATCAACCTGTTCTATGCATTACTAAATTCTGACCCTTGCAGGCTCTTATTTTTCATTTTAGGGCTTGGGGATATAGCTTGGCACTTTAGAACCCCTCCTTAGGATGAGCTGTAAAACAGCGTATTTTCCCCAACTTTTGCATCTTCCCATCCATAAGAGAAAGGATCTTGATACTTTGGTGCTTGCTTTCTAAAAGAGGAGTGCCATCCTTCTATATAATTGCTTTGGTGCAAAAGACCTGTGGGAGAATCAGAATGGGTGCTAGGCTTATAAAAGAAAACTTGCACTTTGAACATGTCTCTTTTTTTTAAGTTGTGGTAAATTCCTTATTTATTTGCCTTTTTAAAGGGATCTGTCTTAGTTGCTGTCTAGGGAGTGTTTTCTTTCAAAATTGAACATCCTGTGTAAGGGATATAAAACAGAATGGGCTTCTTCAGCAAACCATGTTTAGGAACTCTTGCTCAGCCTGAGTGAAGGAAATGTTTGTGGAGCAGGATAGGTCTCTAGCACCCTTTCTAGTGAGCTGTGAGGCTCCTGTTTGGTTCAGCATTTATTGTTTAAGGAGCAGTGGCTGTTCAAGAAAGTGAGGTTATATATTCCCTCACCAACTTCCCTGATATTTGCTCACTTACACTGTGGTGCTTTTCCTTTCTAACGTTGATGGGCTAATGCCATTAACAGCAAGCTTAGTCTTGAGGAAGTTATATTAACTGCTTTAAAAAAAAAAACCCTTGGCTGCTAACATGCTCTGCCTCTGACACTTTGATGCAATCCTTCAAACTTCATTTAGGGACATTATTTGACCTAGAGTAATAGCAGCACCAGCTTTACTCAGCATTATGTCCACTATTCTCAAATAGATAAAATTGTTACTGTGGAATTTGGTAGTTTGAATATCACCAGACAGGTCTAGATTTGGGGGGGACAGAGTTTAAAAAACATAGAAATATTTTTAAGAAGTATTTAGCACCTGATTTACATAAGCTCTTCCTGTTACCTGAGAGCTTATGATGGTACAATATCTTTGTAGTACTTCTCTCTTTTAATGACCTGCCATATTCATATGATCAAGGAGTAAAATAAATTTGCATCTTAGACTTTATTTTGGAGCTATATCCTGTATAGTTCTAATCCCTGCTGTATAGTGCTGCTTGGCATTAACTACAGTTATTCCCAGCAGATCTTTTTACAGTGCTAATTATCTGGAGGGAAGACTTTGTTTGTTAGGTCAAAGCTAAGAATCAACAGGGTCTAAAGTGAAGCAGTTACTGCAACCCATTCCATATCTTCTATGACTGCTGCCTGGCTGGAAGTTTGGCAACCACTCAGATTATAGTGTGTAGGTGGTACTGCATGCAGCTTAGCACTGCATGTTCCACAAGACTGCTACAAATTATTGTGTAATTAAAGTTGATGTGAGAAAAGTATTTGAAGCTGAAAGCATGTGCATACTACTGAGGAAGCTCTTCTATCTTGATTACAGTATGCAGTATTTCACTATCATTACGAACAAATAATATGAGTCCTGTTCGGCAAATTACTTGAAGTATTTACCCAGTTTGGCTATCAATCTCTTGTCTGCTTCTTGGTCCCCTTCCCCCCCTTCATTGGGTGCAAGTGTGGTTTTATTAAAATAATATTTTGTATTTAGCCAGGATAGTCACTTGCACTCTAGGTGAAAAACTTCTGATTTAGATTTGTGACATGAAACCATTATATCAATCAAAAATAGTCCTTTAATGTTCCCATCGTAAGCATGTAGTTTTGATTCAATCAATTACAGCTGCAGCAAATTATTTGTATTTTCTTCTAGTAAACCCCCCCCCCTTTTTTTTTTTCCTTCACAGAAAGAAGCATGGTGCTGGGAATTGAACTTGTATAATTTTCCCTCTACCAGATGGATAGTTTACCGTAACTAGTTTAACATTGTTCCACTCCATATACAGTTCCGTAGTCTAGTAATACCTATTAGGTTACTCTGGTTCTCTAAGCATTGGATCCCCTTCCTATTAATATTAAAGGATGGTTCATATCACCGTCTGTCAGAAGCTGACAAAAGAGCTTTTTTCTTGTCACATGAATAAGGATTCTCTTTTTAGCCTTTTATTTTAACAGCAACAAATTATAACTGGTGAGAACAAGAAGTTCAGGTGTTCTTCAAGGACTAGTCTTCTATTGTGTGAAAAATAGTCCATCTACTTCAAATAGTATCTGATAAATGGCACGATGCTGAAGTCTTTGCAGCTGGAGAGGATTGTCAGATCCCTGGTAATATGGTAGTGAAGACCTGGGGGAACTGTACTAGCATTGTGAATCCTACCAGAGAGAGGACAGGGTTTACAATTTTTAGCAGAACTACCTGAAGTAGTAGCCACTGAGTGGCAACAGATCTGTGTTGCATTGTGGCACACCCTTATTTTTTAGTGTTAACAGATGGTTAACAAGTCTTTGATTCCTTAAAAGCCTTGTTGCGTACAAAATTTCCACAAAGTGATAGTGGAGATTTAGGTGGGGTGCCAGGATGGAGGGGCAGTGATCCATGTTGATAAAGGTTTGTGTATACAGAAGTAAATAAAACAATTAAAAGGGATGCTTCGTTTTTTCATCTCATGTCTTTAAGCTTGGGAAGCCATAACCAAAATAAATACTTAAAGGGAAAAACAGTCTGTGTCATGTTACATACCAGCTACATGGAAAATGTTCAAGCACAAATGAAGTTGCTTCCCATACATCACAGTAGTGCAGATCTTTCTGCAATGTCCTGCTGCTGAAGATTGCCTATGAAAGAAGCAACAAGTGAGACGTGACTAAATGGAGCACCTGAATCAACCGCCACTCCCACAAGGGAATGCATTTTTTAAAAATGTGGCTGGTCCTATTTGAATGGTTGATTAACTTGCATAACTCCTGTGAAATTACCTCTAATATATTTGAAATTGTCCCAAAAAGTGTGCATTACTTTTGGAAATTTCCTGAAAAGTGGCTGTTTGTAGATTAAAATGCTACTGCATTCTTTTAACAAAGGAGGTAACAATCTATTCTCCCGCATCATAATAAATTCAATATTTCTCTATCAATCTTCAGAACCTTTGGAAATAATTTTTTGCTTCTAGTAGAGAAACTGGACTGCAGAATTAGTAGAAGAGTATTGTTTATGATTCAGTATGTTGTTTTAAAGGTGACAGCTTGAAGAGAGAGAATTATGGGTGAATAATACTTAGGGAGCTGCTAGGAAAGGATGGGATGATCCCTAGCTGAACAAACTTAATTATGCGTGCCCCATGAAAATTCAGAAGAGAGTAAGGCGCCATTTTCTTTTGAGGTTCCTGAATGTTCTGAATAATTCTTCCCTTTGTAGCCAGTGTAGGAGATTACATACATCAGCTCCAGAGAGGACATTTCTAGGGAATGGAATGGTGTTTGATTATGCATTGACTATGTAAGTGACATTGGCCCTGTAATATTTGAATATGGACTACCCCTTCAAATGTGGAGTAAATCTTTAGTTCTGAAATGCCCTTCAGGGAGCCATAGAACATAAGGTTCATAACAAAGGCAACAGTGGTACCCATATTGTTTCTGATATCTATTAGAAAAAGGAAACCAAGTTGGAAGCATGTCATCCCAACTTTTTTCAAAAATATTCTGGAGGGTTGTATAGGCTTCTGCCACCCAGAATCACTTATTGAGATGGGCAGCTATTCAAATTGATTAAACAAATACATTTCAGTACAATAGAGTGATAAAGGAAATTGGAGCAATCGGCCTTATTTGTGTTTCTGATAAGATGCAGTAAGGTACTAAATGGCTAAAAGGTTATTAGTACATAACAAGGCTTGTTTCAAAGTATGTTAAACATGGCTGGATTAGTGTGTCTTTTAGAAAAACATCACAAGTGCACCATATGGGAATGTGGCATATTACAGAGGAAGGGGCTAAAAAGAAATGTTTTATGAAAGCCAATGAGTTCAAGCCAGATTCTTGAGGCCTTCTATAGTAGACAATAACATTGATGGGTAGGATTTTGTCATACTGCTGGAGTTACTATACACTTAGCACTTGCAATAATTGACGACAATGCGATGCAGAAACTGACCTAGAATAGGGAAACTTCAATGCCATCTTAAAACCTTAAAAAGCATACTATTATTAGGAAAACAGCATAGTATAGCTTATTTTGCTAATTGGAAATTAACTATGAAGCAATTACGAGTTAAATTTTCACTCACAAATCTAGTATGGTTTAATGGGAGCTCTGATAGTCCCTCTTGAAAAGTTCATGACATCATAGGTGCTTGATGGGGGATTGTAGTTCCTTTGGGAAATTAAGGTTTGAATTGTCTTGTGCAGAATATTAAAAAAGTGTTTTGATGGATCATTAGATGTTAAAGTTAATTCAGTATCAGATTGGTTTGTTTTATTCAGATTACTAGAAAAAAGAAAGCTTACTGCCTTACAGAAGTTGGACCTTGGTTATCTTGTACTTTGGATTCTACTAAAACATCCAGTTTACTTGCCTCTTGGGCTATAAAAACAAGAGCCACATAACTCTACCAAGCTGACTGAGACGACATGACATAATACAACCATATGTAGCAATAGTTTGATGGACAATTTTCTACTACAAAACTACTTTGGTTTGAGGGCAATTTGCAGTTGATAATATTTTTATATTTCATCTTACTTCCTAGAATGTTAACTTTATTTAAGTTATTTAGTAGCTTGTCCTTTATTCTTGCATGGAAGCTAATCTTTTAGGGCAATTATTAAAACAACATCAATCAGATCAAACACATAGTACAGCATCAAATAATAAAACATGTCTTATAAAATAAACTCTCAGGGATTTTTTAAAAATCTTTTTTTAAAATAGGGGAAGTTATCTCAATCTTCTTAAGAGTTCTTAATGTTGGGCACATTATAGAAAATTATGCAATTAGGGATTAGCACTGTCCCTAGTACTAATCAGTCTAAAAGCTCTTACAGGACCTTGGAAGTCAATCCCAGCTTTTGGGCAAATTCATATTATGGATCTTTCTTCAGATCAGGTTGTTTTAAGCTATTTAAGAGTTTTAAATTTAAAAATGGCATCTTAAATTGTGCAGTCAATCAAACCTGTGCAGAATAAAATATGTTCAAAATGGCTAATTCCTTCATCTTTCATGCTGCCACATTTTGCGCCACACAAATTTTTTTTGGACTGTGTTCAAAAGCATAGGGTGCATTATACCAAACCATCTTGACTAGCCAAGACAAATGTTCCAGAAGCAAGGCCCCCTTGATATATGACTGTAGTTGATTAAAAAAAAAAAAACCTCCTAGATAACACTGATGCTTGTGCTCCCATAGAAAATGTTGACTCCAAAGGCTCCCCAATACCTAGTGCATTAGGCAAGGGAGTTGCAGAACAGAAGACTAGAAAAGACTACACAAGATTTTTGGTAACATCTATGACTGTCTTTAAAAAAAAATAAGGAATATTGAATTAAAGCATTATTATTGTTATTTTCCCTTACATTTTATATGTCGATTGTAAATGGTACTGAATGTATGAATTTGCCTGTGATTGCACATTTCACCAGTGTCTGGGTAAGATTTGTTAAAGATAGAGTTGGTGAAACATTCAGTCTAGTTCAGTTAGGGTTCTGCACAAACAGCTTTCTCTTCACACAAGTGCATAAACAGCAAGGAATAGCCTTTGAAGCAGCTGAAGCCATCCAAAGGATATGGATGCTTTAAGGAAGGCTGTGTTGCTCACACCTCTTTTGAATGATTTGCACATTCCTAATTTCAGTGTTTGGTCTTGCATATAGTTAGTGCTCAAAAACCCATTTTTCACAAAGTTAAACTGAAGAAAAAGTAGTAGAACCTTTAGGGCTTTTAAAGGTACTCATGAAACCTGTTCAGGTTCTTTGGAAAATGCTTAAGAATGACTGAACTTAACTGCTAAATGTTTCCCGAATAAAAATGTCTCTGTTTACCCTTACAAGGGCAGCAAGTATGTTAGCTTGGCACTAAGATCTAGTTAGCCAGATCTGAAACAGCCACCAAAACACTGTATCTTCTATTTCCACCAAACGTGCCCCCAGTAGCGGTAGGGCAGAGAAGTTGGTCTATCTGGAACAAGAGTGATGCCTTTTGGTGAACAAAAGCTTCCCCTAATGTTTTTTGGTGGCCCAATTGCTACAACTGGTGAGCTGATGCAAAGTGGGAAAGGGTATATTAAATACATGGGCAGACGCAGCTGGGGTTTTCCATGTCTTTTATGAGAATTGGGATTTAGACCTTTTCCTTGTTTAAATAGGATTAGCCTGCATTGTAGTTTTGTACCTCAAAATGGCTAAAAGATGCCACTGATTTTCAGCATTTAAGTTCAGATGGGACTTCAGAGACTGCATGAGCAGGGCTCAGAGGGCCACATGACCCATTCCTGGTCTAGAAAATGCTAGAACTCAGATTGGGAAATATCATAGTTCAAATAGCCTGATCCTAAGAGGTGCATGGCATTATAAGTTATCTGCAGCACTGAATTGTCCTTGAAATGGCTCAATAGCCAGCAAGAGGCTGGGTTTGCACAATATGCTCAACTATTACAAAGAACAATGGCTGTGTTCCTTCCAGCAACGTGTTAAGCTAAAACAAATGACAGCATGGCTTACCATGCTGGCTTGCCTCACAGAATAATTAGGACATAATTTGTTCAGTTTAGAATAGCCATTGTGATCTGTAAATCATGGTTTAACACAGCCAGTGTGCTATAATAGAAGGATCAGGTGTCCTAGTGGTTCTGGAGCAAGTTGGCTGCTACATTTGTGCCAGACGGTTTCTAAGGGTTTCAAAGGCAGCCTCATGTCCAAATGCATGTGACCCAGTGGTCAAATTGATCTCTCAGGGGACTGATATCCCACAGCTCAATTTCCATTTCCCAATCTCTTCAAAGCATTTGGAAGCAACTGGGCTATGTTTGGCTGTTGTTCTTATAGGTTGGGTTGGTTTTTGTGGGAAGCTGAGAGGAGTTCTTTAGGGAATATGTTTTATATTGATTTTTAGATTGTATACCACACAGCATCATTTGAATGGGCAAGATAGAAATTTGTAAAACGAATAAATATTTTTCTTCCAACTCTATATCTGAGCAGTGTTATTTCAAGCTGGCTGGAAGGAGGAAAAAGTGCTGCCTCCTGTTTAACACCTACCTGGTTGAAAAGAGTCACTTTTTTGTGAGATGGGCGGTATCTAAATTTGAAATATATATATATATATATATATATATATATATATATATATATATATATATATATATAAATAAATAAATAAATAAATAAATTTTCTGAGCCAAGAAACAGGAAACTGGAGAAGATTATAAGACAATACAGTGCTACAATGGCATCAATCAGGCTGTGCCTAAACAGGCCAGATTCATATTACCAATGTTCTCCAAGGTTGTGAACGATTTACTGACACGAAGCGCCTTTATTTCACAATTGGAAAATAAATCCTGCTTAAAAGGGACTCAAAGGTACCTCTGAATTCCTTTTGTGTCCTGATTGTGGATTTAGATTTCCTGGATTGAATTTACAAGGATTAGCGGGCCATGGACGGGGCTATTCGCCAATCAAACTCAGAACCGTAGAAAAGCGTACAGATTAGAGGTTAAAGCGAGCGAGCGAGCAAATCACCGGGGGCGAAAAAAGGGCCAGGGGGTGACCGAAACGCCCGCGTTGCTCTCAGAGGGTTAAGCTTCGCGGCTGGAATGTGCAGTTTCTCCTCAGGCCGCGGGGGACGGAAGAGCGAGCGCGCGCGCCAGGCGCACCAGGGAAGAATTCTCTCGCTCGCGGTGGAATTTCGGAGCTGAGCAAGGGGTTTCCGTGGCTCCAGACAGTTTTCCTCGCGCGAGCGGCGCCTCAGCTCTGCTGTCCCCTCCGGGTGATGGCTTCCTCGGAGCGGCACCCCATGACCTCTCAGCACCAGGACTCATGTCGTCGCACCGTCCATCTCCTGAGGAAGATGCGCTCAGATGTCAGCAGCCTCTTGGAATCCTATGTGAGTCTTTCTACTGCGTGCGTGCCTCTGTGTGCGCAAGAGAGATTCGTGCTTGAGGGCCGGGATTCGGGTTTGGTGAGGATAGCGTGTATTCGCGAGAACAGAGCGTTGCGCTATTGCTTCCATCACAAATTAAGTAATTTTCCCAATGGAGTTTTGTTAACGCTATCGGTCAATGAACACTGAACACTTGTTAGAGATTTATAATTGCCGTTAAGTGTGATGATACCTAAGTAAGATATTTCATCACCTCACTGACGTCTGAATAAAATGTATACCAGTGATAACTGCAGCTCCCAAACCAAGCTTGTGCTGCTGGATTGGGTATTTTTTACCATTGATCTGAAGACCGCCATCAGCTCCTCCTTACACCAGCTCCCCTGAAAAAGCTATCTGACATTAGCGAATGAATTATTATTATACTGAATCATATAACTGGAATGGACAAATGCCATGTACATTGCCCCTTTTTCTGCCCATGGGCAGAGCCATCCACCCACAACTGGATGCTTGACTGCAGAAAGCAAATAACTCTGGTTAACTCAAGTAACTGCAGAATGTTGTATTGTTGAACAATGACTAATAAATTAAAGAAATTATAGATGTCCTAGACTCCATGCCCATCAAGCTATGTATACACACAAAAATCATGACCTACTTCTCGCAAAAGGAATGTTTTGCAGTTTGTTGCCTTAGGGATGGGGAACCTGTCTATCCCTATCAGAGGTCTAGATAGAGATGAAATAGGGGCTTAATTTTATTTATTTTAAGGCAGGCTTGGCTTTGCCAGGAAAGGAGGGGGTACAGGAAAAAAAATCCTATGATAGAATGCCACCTTGTGGGAGACTATATGTATAACTTGAAATGGTTTTTTTAAACCATGCCCACATAAGATTTATTTTAGGGAGTCTAATGGACATGCTGATGACTGTCTTGACCTAACCTATTTCACATGGTGGTTCTTGGGTTGATACAATGAAAAGAGATCCCCATATACCCCCATTGTAGCTCCTAGTGGATGGATGGAAAGATGGTTAACTAAGTTTTTAGTTAGGTTTGATCTACTTCCTTTGCTACATTGATCAAATGATCAATTTCTTCACATGGTCACTTACCAATCCTGAAATGTTATCAGTAAGTATGGCCCATTGCACTCTTGAAGATATACAAGGATGGAGATGAGTCTTTTCCCCACTTATATCAGGTGCCCATCTTCAAAGGCTTATCTCAGAAATAAATTATAAGATGTCATGAAATAATTCCACTTGTATCAAAGAATCCATTATTCCAAATATTTATTTGTTACCCCAAGGAACAAACAGTGATGTCTCTGTTTGCCTGATTTTAGTATTGAGATGGCAGAAAATTAAAATTACCAAATGTATATAGTAGTGATGCTTCCAGTTGACCAATTCTTTAAGAAAAAACTGTCCTTGTATGTCACAATATTGAGTCCTTCAGACGGCTAGACAGGATGTGAGCAACTGGCTCTGGGAGATAATAAATGCTTCTTCAAGGGAAGGAATAACACCGCCTCCTTGGAAGGAAGTAGTAGGGCCTCCTCTCTTGAAGAGGCCTTCCCTGGAACTGCCTGTGTTTGACAATTTTGATCCATCTTCAACCTGCAATTTTGGGGCATGTTTGTCAAGAATTTGGTGGGCAATCAGCTACAGAGCATTGCAGAGGAAACTGGTGATTTGGAACTTTTTCAGTCAGGATTCAGGCCTGATCATGGGTTAGACACAGCAGTGGTTCCTCTGGTAGTACCTACTTCAGGACTTAGATGTGGCTAGTACACCTCTCTTGGTCCTGTTAAACCTTTCAGTGGCTTTCAGTACAACTGTGTTATTCCTCTGGAACACCACAAGGGTTGGGAGTAGGAGGCACCATTTTACAATGGTTCTGCTTTTACTTGCGTGGGAAGTTCCAGTCAGTGGCTATGTGGGGGAAGCACTCCAGTTCATGGGACTCCACTCTGGAGTCCCAGAATCTGTACTCTCCCCCATGTTGTTGAACATTTACATGAAACTAATGGGAGAGGTAATTCGTCATCTTGGGATGAAGAGTCAAGCCAGAGATGGTGTAGAAGTCCTGAACTGGTATATGAAGGTGTCAGGAACTAGATCAGGTGAAACAAACTCAAATCTTACTGACGCAGATCTGCTATTCTTCAGGAATCATCATTGGTCCTGGTAGTTACTTTGGATGCAGAGGTGCTCCTCTGAAGGTGATGGTTTATTACTTGGGAGTCCTTCTGGACCCTCAGCTCCTGTCCAGACAACAGGGACTACTGCAATGTATTCTTGATGGGGCTGCCTTTGCATACAACCTAGAAGCTGCAGCTGGTACAAAATGGGGTGTCAAGACTTTTGTTGGAGAATCCCATCAATGTAGAATAACACCTATATTAGTCACTGAATTAGTTGCCAGCAGTCTTCCAGGCCCAGTTGGTCATTACCGTACTTTAAAGCCCTGTACAGCACCTGAATTTAACAGGCAGTGCCTTACAAGGAATAGGTCTGCCCATTCAATCTAGTGATTTTAAGAGGGTTTGTTGAACATTACCTGACTTAGTGAGGTTGGAGGAGTATGGTCTAGACAACAGGTCTTCCCTGTAGCAACCCCCACTTTATAGAACCCCAAAGGTATATGCAGCCCCTACCTTGTTAATATACTGTAAGCAAGACAAGGCTGTATTGTTTCAGCAAGTGTCTGGCCCTTAGTGGTTCAAAATGGGATATTGGATCTTCTGTATTTAATACTGGCATTTTATTAGTTAGACTTCGACTTAGTTCCACCTGTACTGTCCAGCATGCTGGGCAATGACTGCTCTCCAACTATTGTGATCAGATCTCATTTAATTGCATCTGTTGCTTTGCAAATAAATAATAAATGAAATAATGTTTTCCTTCAAAATATAGCCTCAGCAGGAGGGAGCACTTAACTGACTCAGCTAATTTTGGAAGCTTAGCTGGCTCAGCTCTTGTTAATCCTTGGATGGTTAACTATTTTAGAATTTACTGTTGGCTATACAGTAAAACATAATGGCTAGATTTATGCAACACTACAGGCCAACTGTCCCAAACATTATGGCTTAGAGGATCAGGAAACCGTTTTTAACTTGGAGGCCACAACTTACCCTCCTAGCTATCTGTGCCTTCCACTAGTACACTTGAAAATATGGGGCCCATTTTCTTTGGACTTTGGGAGTTAACAGTGAGAATGAGCCCTACATTCCTGTTCATATTTTACTGTTTTTCACCTACAAATGAGACCACCTACAATTAGCCATTTTGACATCAGATTTCAGTACTGCAATCTTAGGGTGTTCGGATAGTCTATAAATGGGTGTGGGGGCCTATAAATGGGGTTGTGGTTGCCCATCTCTGGCTTAATGTATTTTATCAACCCAGCACAGTATTTCTGTAATAGTTACCAATTTTCCAAATGACAATAACAATTATGCTACAGAGGTACAACTTTCCTGGATCTGAATGAGATGGGTTTCAATAAATGTTGTTGCTTCAGTGCAAGTAGGTTCTCAATTATTTCTTTCTTATGCGTTGTACAGAAGAGTCATGTCTGCATATGTGTTTCTACAGAAACCTTGAAAAAAGCTTATTAACTGTAAGAACCCACACACCCCTGTATCAAATAAGAATTTGATATGGGTTGTATTTAACATAAAATCAGAAATTACAAGTTAAACTTACCATGTGTATACGTAGATATTGAAAATCTAGGAGTTTGGAATAAAAATCTAAATAGTAAAACTAAAACTATAAAAACTAAAACAGCCACACAAAACACATGAGGTCAGGAAACTGAAATTATCACCAATATTAAATGATGCAACTAATTAAGAAATAGTTACAAAAACTGAATTAAATTATAGGTTCCTCATTTCCTCTACCAAAACACAGATGATAATAACACACATGTGCGCACACACATATATAAATGTGTAATATAGAAACTGTCTAAAACAAAATTTTGAGGGACAAATGTGTGCTTTTTGAGTGATGAGATACCTCAAAGAGACATGACTATGTACACCCAAAAGTGTTCTTGCCTGCAGAAGATCCACAATCAAGTGCTTCTCTGGCCCATTTCAAGGCTTAGGCAGTTTCATATACACAGTATGTCAGCTTCAAGCAGGATTTGACCCAAGATATTTTGTTCCCTAAGGTGGATCACTCATAGAACACAGAGTTCTCACTCGGGGCAGAAGTGACCAGGCTCAAATTATCATATTTTGGATGTTATGCAAAGACCAAGCTCTCTTGAGAAGTCCCTAATACTGGGAAAGATGGAAGGAAAGAGAAGAGGCTGACCAGCATGGCACATAATCAATCAAGATGGAGGTGACAGAACATCCCCACCTACCCATGTCAAGGTGCATAGTATCCTAGACCAGGGAAGTTATTTTAGCACATGAGGCAGGAAATCCCACAAGAACTGTTTCTCATTCCAGCAACAGAAACTCAGCATCAACTGTCTTGATAAATGATCTTGAGGCTTGAGGAAACTGCGTCACAGTAGGGCTGGTTCTGTCTTCATGAAAGCTGATGCCAGACTATTAAACTATAAAGGTCAGTCCTGGGACACTGAGTTTACACAACAGCATCTGTATAGGAAAAAGAATTACCTGAGTGGTGCCACCATATTTACAGAAGAAAAGTACTTGTCTCTGATTAATTGGACAATATTGTCTTATACCCATACTCGTTTGAAAAACAAAAACAAACTCCGGTATCTCCTGGTAGGTCTGATAAAAACTTCTCTCTGTCTAAAATTCTTGAATGTAATCATGAAATCATTTTTCAGTTAGTGAAAAGCACCTTGTGAACATTAGGCTGTAATCTCTGTGGTGGACCCCTAGCCAGAACCAGCACAGCTTTACCCAACCAGATACTATATACTATATACTAGACTAGACTACTGCAATGCCCTCTACATGGGGCTACCCTTGAAGAGTATCCGGAAGCTTCAGCTGGTCCAGAATGCAGCCACGCAAGCTATTTTTGGGGTCTGAAGAAGGACCCATATAACATCATTGCTCCATGAGCTGCATTGGGTACCGGTTTGCTTCCGGGTCCAATTCAAGGTGTTGGTTATCACCTTTAAAGCCCTACATGGCATGGGGCCAGGCTACCTGAGGGACCGCCTCGCCCCCACGATTTCAACCCATCCCACCCGATCTCACAGAGAGGGCATGCTCCGGACCCCCTCAGCAAAAGAACTCCGACTAGTGGGGTCCAGAAGGCAGGCCTTCTCTGCTGTAGCCCCGCCCTTTGGAACATCTTGCCCCTGGAGGTGAGAGAGGCCCCTCACTCCTGGCCTTTTGGAGGGATTTGAAGACCTGGCTCTGCCATCTGGCCTGGGGTGGGGGAGGTTGTCAGAAATGGGTTTGGCTAGCCCCCTAGAGGCCTAGTGTGGCTTCTATTGGCCTCTTGGATTTTTTTCTCTTCTTTCCATTTGTGTAGATGTGTTTGTCTTTTAAAATTTTTATTATGTATTTATTTGTTTTAATTTGATGTAAACTGCCCAGAGTCCCCCATTGTGGGGAGATGGGTGGGGATAAGTCTATGTATGTATGTATGTATGTATGTATGTATGTATGTATAAATAAATAAATACAGATGTATTGCAACTGTGATTCCCAGCTGCCTTTGGCCATGCTAGCTGGGACATTCTTGAAATTGCAGTCCTAACCCATTTAAAGTGTGCTAGGAGGCCTAGTTATTGGTCCTGCTGAATTATTAATTAATGTCAGCTTCTGTCAATTCTTTTTTTTTTTTTTGGTGGATTTGTTCTCTTTACAGAACCTCAGAGTGAGTACTTCTACAATGTCATAGTTTTGAATTACTTTTTGTTATTAAGATGACTTGCTGTAGGGTAAAAATTTTTTTTTTAAAAAATCATTTTCTCAAAAAAAAGAAAGAAAAAAGAAAAAAAGAAAAAATAAGAATATAGTAAAGAAAAAGAAAGAGAAGAAATATATAAATAAATGATTTCCCCCTTTATCACAACAAGTATAAACAATTTTAGTAACTTTTCACTTTCTCTTAAAATACAACAAATGATCTATTCTTCCCATCTATAAACAAATCCATTAAACCTCACTATTTCAGTCCTACTGTAAGTTCAGCAAAAATCCATTAAGGGTTACCAGAGATAGCATATCTATTTAACCTTGATCAAATAAACCAACTCTATATTCCTTCCTTTTACTTCTAACAATCTTGATCTTTAGTCCCTTCAAATAACATCCTACTGTAGAACTTGATTGAGTCTTTGTCCCTTCTCACAAAATTCTTCAAAGCTTTAACAAGCCTCTTCTGTAAATCCAATGTAAGAAAATTATCCAGGTCACTCTTTTGGTTTGTTATTTGTATAACCCTTTTAATTAGTAAGACATTAGCTGGTTGCTTTTGTATAAAAAGTGTAACATCTTTTCCCATGTCATTCTTGTAGCCTGCCATTTTTAAATCCACTTTAAAATTAGTCTCAATCTTGTCAGGTAAAACTTGTCCCTCTTCCGTAACATCTTTTAAACAAAGTCTATCCACAGAGGCAAACACTCTTAAAATTAACTTCTGGGCCCATTATTCAAAATATCCTTCAATATGTCCAGTATTAAAATATTTTGCTTCATTCTGTATTAGTAAGTTGAGTCTGAGTGTCCCTCTAGTGTCTAATTTGTAAAGTCTTATCTTACATTTTTTGGGTTTTTTTTTTCAAAACAAAAGCATTTTCCAAGGCTTTCACGGCCGGCATACGAAGGCTGGTGTGGATCTTCCGGGTTGTGTGGCCGTGGTCTGGAAGTTCTGTTTCCTAACGTTTCGCCAGCATCTGTGACCGGCATCTTCAGAGTACAGGAGCACAGACAGGAGCAGTTCTCTCTGTGCCCAGGATGGTGTGACCCTTTTTTGGGTATTTATAGAGATGTGGAGGGGGGGGGTATGGGGTGTTAATGAGTGGCTGCTTGCCCAGGTGTCAGGAGATCTGTGTATCTTCCTGTGGGCCAGGCAGGGTCCCTTCTTCTATTGAGTTGTTAACGAGTGGCTGTTGAGGGTGATTAGCATGTTCATTGTGTGAGTTGTTCGCATGTCCTGGTGGCTGAGCTGAGTTTGTTGACCTTTTGCAGGCTGTATTTCTCAGGATTGGTAGCCAGGTTTTGTTGATTTTTAGACTCTCCTCTTTTTTATTGAAACTGTGCTGGTGTTTGTGAATCTCAATGGCTTCCCGGTATAGCCTGGTGTAGTGGCTGTTTGTGTTGTCCAGTATCTCTGTGTTTTCAAATAGGATTTTGTGTCCAGTGTGCCTGAGAGCATGTTCAGCTACTGCAGATTTTTCTGGTTGTTGTAGTCTGCAGTGTCTTTCATGTTCTTTTATCCTGGTATGGATGCTGCGTTTTGTGGTCCCGATGTATACTTGCCCGCAGCTGCATGGTATGCGATATACTCCTGCGGTGGTGAGGGGATCCCTTTTGTCTTTTGCTGATTTTAGCACTTGTTGTATTTTTCTGGTGGGTCTGAAGATTGTTTGGAAATTGTGTTTTTCCATCAGTTTTCCCATGCGGTCTGTGACCCCTTTGATGTAGGGCAGAAATACTTTGTTGGTGGGTGGCTGTTTTTCTTCTTCAGTCGCATGTTGGTTTCTTGGTTTGATGGCTCTTTTTATTTCATTCTTGGAGTAGCCATTCGCTTGCAGGACCCAATTAAGGTGGTTAAGTTCAGAGTCTAGGAATTGGGTTTCGCAGATCCGATTGGCACGATCCATGAGGGTTTTGATAATGCCTCTTTTCTGGCGTGGGTGGTGGTTGGAGTTTTTGTGTAGATACCGGTCTGTGTGGGTGGGTTTTCTGTAAACTTTGTGTCCTAATTTGAGGTCTGGTTTGCGTATGACCAAAGTGTCTAGAAATGGAAGTTTGCCGTCCATTTCTTTTTCCATAGTGAATTGTATATTGGGGTGGATGCTGTTTAGGTGGTCCAGGAACTTCTCTAGTTCTTCTTCCTCCTGACTCCAAATTGCGAAAGTGTCATCCACAAACCGGAACCAGACTGATGGGGTAACGGGTGCTGTTTGGAACATTTTGAAAAACAGGCTTTGGAAACAGCACCCGTTACCCCATCAGTCTGGTTCCGGTTTGTGGATGACACTTTCGCAATTTGGAGTCAGGAGGAAGAAGAACTAGAGAAGTTCCTGGACCACCTAAACAGCATCCACCCCAATATACAATTCACTATGGAAAAAGAAATGGACGGCAAACTTCCATTTCTAGACACTTTGGTCATACGCAAACCAGACCTCAAATTAGGACACAAAGTTTACAGAAAACCCACCCACACAGACCGGTATCTACACAAAAACTCCAACCACCACCCACGCCAGAAAAGAGGCATTATCAAAACCCTCATGGATCGTGCCAATCGGATCTGCGAAACCCAATTCCTAGACTCTGAACTTAACCACCTTAATTGGGTCCTGCAAGCGAATGGCTACTCCAAGAATGAAATAAAAAGAGCCATCAAACCAAGAAACCAACATGCGACTGAAGAAGAAAAACAGCCACCCACCAACAAAGTATTTCTGCCCTACATCAAAGGGGTCACAGACCGCATGGGAAAACTGATGGAAAAACACAATTTCCAAACAATCTTCAGACCCACCAGAAAAATACAACAAGTGCTAAAATCAGCAAAAGACAAAAGGGATCCCCTCACCACCGCAGGAGTATATCGCATACCATGCAGCTGCGGGCAAGTATACATCGGGACCACAAAACGCAGCATCCATACCAGGATAAAAGAACATGAAAGACACTGCAGACTACAACAACCAGAAAAATCTGCAGTAGCTGAACATGCTCTCAGGCACACTGGACACAAAATCCTATTTGAAAACACAGAGATACTGGACAACACAAACAGCCACTACACCAGGCTATACCGGGAAGCCATTGAGATTCACAAACACCAGCACAGTTTCAATAAAAAAGAGGAGAGTCTAAAAATCAACAAAACCTGGCTACCAATCCTGAGAAATACAGCCTGCAAAAGGTCAACAAACTCAGCTCAGCCACCAGGACATGCGAACAACTCACACAATGAACATGCTAATCACCCTCAACAGCCACTCGTTAACAACTCAATAGAAGAAGGGACCCTGCCTGGCCCACAGGAAGATACACAGATCTCCTGACACCTGGGCAAGCAGCCACTCATTAACACCCCATACCCCCCCCCTCCACATCTCTATAAATACCCAAAAAAGGGTCACACCATCCTGGGCACAGAGAGAACTGCTCCTGTCTGTGCTCCTGTACTCTGAAGATGCCGGTCACAGATGCTGGCGAAACGTTAGGAAACAGAACTTCCAGACCACGGCCACACAACCCGGAAGATCCACACCAGCCTTCAAAAGCATTTTCCCATGGGAAGGATTCTTTATAATTAATTCCAAAATCTTATTTCAAATTTATCTGGACCCTTAGTCCATTTGTAACTTTCTAAAATCAAAGTTCTAATCATCCTTTTGCTGCTTATTCCAAAAAAATTATATAAGGCCTTAAACTTGCATTTAAAACTTCTTTTGCTAAGGATTGAAGGAAACTCACCTGGTGCTGTAAAACTTGTTGATCCAAAGGTTCCTAATAGCTGAAAAGCAGTTAACAAGCAATTTCCGAAAGTGATTAGAAAATGAAGTATGCAAACCCAGTGTCCTTTCAAAGGTGCCAACCGTGGGTTGAGCAAGATGGCTTTCCCTCATCTCCCAGTGCTCAAAACCCACTGGAGACTGCTGTCTTATGGTCTGCTCATGAAGAGCAGTTTTCTGGAGCACTTGTGGATGATCTCAAGTCTTCTCCTTGTCCGACATTCTGCCGTAGTCGTCAGCTCCACTTTTAGCAGAGCTATCTTCAGTTCGCCATTTCTTCCCCAGAAGCCCCACCATTTCTTCCCCAAAAGTCCCTAGAAGTTCTCCACCTTCTATTTTTTCTTTTTCTTTTTTTTCTTTTTCTTCTTTTTTTAGTTTGTATTAGTTTTTATTGATGCAATTATAATTTTTAATAAAATTAGTATTTTAAAAAATCATTTTCTCCTCCAATCTCACTCTTGCTATTCCCCATCATTTTAGGCTAAGAAGCAAGGCCTGGACCAAACCTTCAACCTTGATTCGGTCGATGGGGTACCTCTAGCTGATGTTGAAGAATGGAGTGAGATTTCAGATGCTGAGCGTCTGGGAAGCAACCTACAAGCCTATTGGGCATTTCAGATTTTATTGGATCAAATTTTGGAAGAGCAGAGGACCGAGTTAACCCCAGAGGATGTAGCTTTCCATGAATCTATCCAATCAGTTATGCTGCAAGTTTCTGCTTTAGCTTACCAACTGGAAGAATTGATGGTAACGCTGAAGCACAATGTGCCAGCCAAAGAAGTAAAAAGTACAAAGGACTGTGATGAAAAAGGCTTGTTTGAACGGAAGATAAGGGGCATGAAGGTGCTACAGGAACTTGCCCAATGGACTGTCAGGTCAGTCCGAGACCTACACCAAATCTCTAAATCTGTTCAGGCATCATCCATTGCACTTGAGAATTACTGCCTGGCTCAGCCCCAGGAAAAATGAAGCCTTGGATTCTTAAGCTTCTTTAAAACAGTGTCTCTCCCTCAGCTGTGGGATTTGGATTGAAGCAGTATTGCCAGCCTGAGCATGCTAAGAAGATTGGAATGAGTTCCCCCTCCCATTCATATTAGTCTGATTACTAAACCCATTCCTGGGTGGTGAAGAGTTTCAAGGGTACCAGTCCTAAATGGTCACTATAGGCTAATAGTGTTGTTGTGATATAAGGCTTATTTACAAATATATGTAGGCTGAGCACCAGAGGAGTGTTGATAATACTAACACTTCAGTGGATTCCTGTTTTCTGGGAGTTCTGCCAGGGAACTCTCTCTGCCTTTCTGTAGTTCCAGCCTAGACTAATTCCCTGCTTTGTACATACCATTCACTCATCTCATCCCCATGATCCTTCAGGGAGGAAAGAATTGTCTCTGCCCATCATCTTCCACTGCAAAATTATTACCAGTGCGTTTCTGGCTGCCTTCTTCTTTGCTGAAAGCTTAACCATGACTAGCACAGCACCTATGTTAGCTTTTTAGGGGTACTGCCTTAGGGCAGGGATTCTCAAAGTGTGGTCCAGAGACCATGGTCCGTGGAGGTTCCTGAGGCGGTCTGCTGCAGCCTCCCCATGCCACTCCGGCCCAGTGGTGTACCTATCATATTTGACACCCAGAGCAGATCATTTTTTAACACCTCCCTCCTCTGTCACCAAGAGCTAGTTTGGTGTAGGGGTTAAGGCACCAGGTTAGAAACCAGGAGATGATACGTTCTAGTCCTGTCTTAGGCATGAAGCCAGCTGAGTGACCTTGGGCCAATCACTCTCTTGTAGCCTTAGGAAGAAGGTAATGGCAAACCATTTCTGAAAATGTTGCCAAGAAAACTTCAGGGGGCACTTGCCAAAGTCAAAACTAAGGCACTTTTTTTTCTTTGATCACTACTGTACCGTGCCAACTGTCATAATGCTGATTGGTAAGCTGGAACAGCAACCCAAATCCACACCTGCAGCTTGCCTCCTTTTCATCTTTGGCAGCACCCCCTTGTTGTCTGCACCTGGGATGGATCACTCCCCCACCCCTTCCATGCTTCTGCATGTTCCGCAATAATCAGGTGACCAGCTGACTCTGGTCAGTGTGGGGATGGGTGGAAAGCAGGTTCTGGCCAGCTTTTCACATGCCCTGACAATCCACATGCCAGAGTCAGCTCTCTACTCAGCCCCTGCTTCAAGTAATAAAGAAATACTTGACTTTGGATTACATATTTGCTACATATTTGACTTTTAAAAGGCCTTTACAGGAAAAATGCAGGGGATGGGAAGATATACAGTAATGCAATTATGATCATAATTTTTATTTGCCAAAAGAGGTGAGCTTCCATGTTCTTAAAGACAAAAGCATAAGGAGAGAGTCTTTGTTTAACTCACCACATTTTCTCTGAATCATTTTTTCAGAAGGCCATGACTGCAGAAAGTTTGAGAAACATTGCCATAGGGCAACTACACTGAGGACGTGTTCAAAGAAACCTTTTTCTCTCTCGACAGTTACAGAGTTCAAGAATCCTGGTTCATTGGGTTTTGGTTTAGCATGTTGTGCAAATAAGCCATTGTAGTTTATAAGCCATCGTTCATGGTGGTATGTGAACCTACCAGTTCTGGGTTAGTCAATAAACCATGATCAAACAAGCTGTGATTTAGTAGAAAGGAATTAGATTCAGATTACCCATCTCTTAGTTTCATTACATAATTTCTTTTTCTGAAACTTTGAGGGCAAGTAAACAATAAAAAGTAAAGCAAAATCTTTTTCTTAAGGTAGTAGAGTACAGATTAATGCAATCATTGAAACCAACATGGTCAAAGCACATAGTTACATTTCCTTTCTTCATTTAGCTATCCTAAATCTATAACACAATACTGCCAAAGTTGGCATTTGGGAATGTTTACTTTGGCCTCTCCTTTCCATCCTCCTCAGCATAGGCCAAGATGCTCATATGCGCACAAAACAAACAGACATATTTCTAAGGATGTTAAATCATTCCAAATGCCATCAGGATATTTCTTGAAAAATTGGTAAAAATTCTCATCATATTAGAATGCAAGAAATGTACCATTAAGAACAGTTCCAGTCTTTAGTGTGAAGAAATTTACCCAAGGAATCATTTCTGTAAGCATGTAGGCAGATTCCATTTCAGACAACTATAACAAAATAAATAGGATTCTATAGTATTTATAGTTCCACGTGCTTAAATCTGAAAAACAAATGGAAGTATGTAGTGTGGGACTGAGGACTGTCTTTTCAGTTGGGGCAGAAATCTCTACTGGGGACCTTGGACAAATATAGACACAGAGTCTATTTAGCACACAAAAGAAATTGGGAAAGGACTTCATCTCTCTCTCTCTCCAAAGTGAAGATTATGGAGATGGATTTGTGCATGTAGTAGAAGGTATGGAAGGGCTTGTGATAATCTCTCAGGATTTTGCACTAGACTAATTCAAGGATTGCTTTTCAGAGTAAGAGTAAATAGAAATTAGTGACAATATTGATGCAGTGGAAGAACTGATGGACATTATTTTGTATGGTCTAAGTTAAACAATTTATTTTAAAATTAGGCTGATCTGTAATATAATATGCTTGTGGGTGTGTTTTTTTATACATAAAGCAAATAAGCAAAAAGAAATCCATAAGCAAAAGTATTTTGCTGTGGAGCTTTTCAGTTGTGTGAACACAATCAACCTAAATTTGAAGCATGTTGGTGACAGAAAGAGAGAGAAATAAAGAGGAAGGATAGAAGGAATGAGAGTAGGGGGACTATTATAAAGGCTACAGCAGTTTTTGCACTCTTACAGTACTCCCAGCCAACCATCTATTTCATTGCCCAAGTCTTCTGATTTCCAGATTAAAATGAAGAAGCAGGGCTTGGTCTGTATTGACTTTACAGGACCATACTGGTTATTTTAGGACACAGTGGGCATGTTTATGTCATGGCAAGTCTGCAGCACTGGCACCAAATTGATGGACAAACAAGAAGGTGTCCTTCCTGGCATGGAAATGAGCATCAAGATGACTCAGCTAATCAGTGTTAATTTGCTGGCCAGCGAGAAGTACATTGTCTGTGCCCTCAATGTTGCTCTGGAAAAAAAACTTCCTTTCTCTAAAAAAGTGTAAAAAAAAGAAAAAGGAGTATTTCATCTGCTCGTGCTGGTGGAAAGCTCTTTATGCTGCCCTCTTCAGCCACTTCACTCATTTCTGATGTGCATCACCATGTTGGGAGACTAGACATTGGGAAGGCGGGCATCCCCTCCAACAGCTGCCTGGAATGCCTGATATCATAACACTCAGCAACATTGGAAACAGGAGCTCCCTCTTCGACAAACCTGTCAGATTACAGCAGGAAGATTCCAGGATGTAGACAATAGTAAGACTCTGGAATGCATAGAATGACTGCGGGAGGGAGGAGTAACTACTTTCTCCATGGTGATGGCAGCTGCACCCCCATTTGGAAGAGCCTTTAGTTTTCTGGGGAGTATAATTCCCTTAAATTCTGTGAGTTGTTTACTACTGTGAATAATGATTATGAAGGAAAGCCAAGTTGCATAGAAGATCACCCTCTGAATATTTGTCCTTATCACAAATACTGATTTACCTAAATTTATTTTCACTTCATTGTAATGAAGATGAATATCCACATTCAGTACAATGGAATAGACATTGTACAAAATTTGGCAGACATAGAAAATGACTCCTTGCTTTTTTTTTTTTTTTTTTTTTTGCTGGGAGTGTGGGATAGGGGAGGAGGAGCAAACAATTCTATCTATTTCTCCATAAAAGCTATGGTCATCTAAGTGATGGAACTCTTAGGGGTGGGGGTCATTATTTCCTATTACAATTTATACTATAGGTTCTTTCATTGGGTTGAATCCAGATTTGCTCTTCAGTTAATGAAAAGCTCTTTGGTTCATATTCTGCTGAGGCTCCCACTAAAAAAATAGGGAGAAAGTAAGTTTTCTTTAGTTCCTCCTTTTGCAGTCTACCAAGCTGCCTCCCATGTGGTTTTGGAGAACATAGGGAGGGAGGTGGATAAGGACCTGGTGACAATCATGACTCCCTCTTCTGTTGGTAGGAGTACCCAGTTTCAGAATTCTTCTCTGGGCAGCTCTAGAACCTGTCCATTGAAGAAATATGAGAAATAATCACGAGGCCGTTTCTTTTCCCATCATAGTGACTGCCTTACCCCTATACAATTTCTAACTTGAATGTTTTATTTATCCTCTTTTAAAACAATGTGAAGTGTTTCTTTTAGCAAGTTTGTACATTTACTGAAATTTAATCATTATGAGTGATTCCTTATTTTTGTATTGTGAGCTAAATTCCTGTTGGAAGAAAATGTCTAATAAATGTTAAATGTGATTTCTTTGATTAATGGAAATAATACTGACAGACTTCACTTGTAGCATACAAGTATAACTAGTTAGATTGATTGGTTAAAATTAATTTACTAAAGAGGACATCTTATAATTAATCAAGTAGCAGATTATTTTAAGTTAATTAGCAATATTCAGCTGTATCAATAACTGCCTGTGGAACAAATTCCTTCTCTCTCTTCAGGTCTCATTGCTCCACACAAATTTGCAGTGACTCAAAGGAAGAGGAGAAGCTGGAGAACTTCCCTCACACAAAGAAAGTCAATTAATGTTTGGATACTGCTGAATGCATTACTTTTCATCCAAGTATTCTAACAATTGTGGAAAAATGCCACCTTAGAAGAGGCATTTCCCTTTTACCTGCACTGGAAGAAATGCCTCTTCTTGGACTATGCTGGCTATGGCACATTTGTGTATCACTTAATGACTACCAATGGGTTGTTTTGTTTTCTCTCAGAGTGATTGTTTTATTCATGTGCAAATTTACTTCATTGATTAATGCAACTCATTATCAAAGAAGATTTATTTGAACAAATAAGAGAGTTATTTATCCAATTATACTGAAATTTCTTCAAAGATTTAAAAAATAAAATGTGTTATTTTAAAACAAAGTATTTTTTCAATTATTTGTAGTAATTATTCAATAATTTTCAAATGTGAAATATTTCAGGCTAATGAATTGTAGGCATTGGGAGAAGAAAAGAGGTATGTAGATAATGCTGCTACCAGCAGAGAGCAGTGATAACAAAAACTTTCAAGTTCACCTTTCTACTTGTAGAATTTTACCCTTCCTGAACATAATGCTGGCCAATATTTTCTGCACATTTTACTCCAAATCAAACATTATTCAAAGAATCTTGTTACTCAGGATTTTAACTCCATTTGAAGTTCTGCTTGAACCCAAAAACATTTCTGATGAATTCATCTGCCCCTGTAGTTACTGAAATGCACGACGAGAGGGCTTGAAGCAGTGGTGAGCTTTTGGGCTGAACCACCGTGGCCTATTTTTTGTTGTTGTTGTTGTTGTTCTGATGTTTCACCAGCAGCTGTGGCTGGCATATTCAGAGGCAGAGTGAGGGACTGATTGGTGGAACCTGGCAAGCTGATTGGTCCATATCATGGGAATCCAAAAAGTTGGTTCCTGATTGATTCAAAATGGACCAAATGGTTTCAAAATGGATCAGTCAGATGAGGAATCAGGGATCAGCTTTCCAGGTTCAAATGTAAGAGCCCAGTCAACCCATTTCAGTTGCATGTGAATGGCCAAGAGGTGTACCACAAAATAGCTCATTCTGCCTCTGATGATAGCAGGCTTTGAAAGCATGAAAGAAGGTAAGAGGAGGGTGAGGCTGGTGCCTATGTGGAAATACCTGCATTTGCAAAACGTTGCTTAGAAGAGGCAGTTCTATAGCTGCAATTAAGCTTCCTAAGGACATATAACAATTACAAAAGGAACTGAATCTCTCCTTCTACTGTAGTAAAGCTATCCTGTTTCTGTCTTCTATACCTGGGCTACAGAAATCCAGATGACCACCAGATGACAGCAAAGAGATAGAGAAAACTCTGACTCCTGGCTGCCATCTCATAGTCTTCCAGATGTTTGCATTGATGTAGTTCTATTCTTTTTGAATAGACGGTGGATATAGAGATTTAGAATGCAAATGATTTGTTATTTCTCTCAGTGGTTATTTACTATGAAGTCAGACCTTAAGTCTTCTCAAATACCCTGTGACCTGACCTCCTACCTTCCTAAGACCAGATAAACAATAATTTATAGTAAGGTTTCTGGGTCACCTTTCCATTCTTTGAATGAAGTGTTCCAGGTATACCTAAAATCAAATAATTAAATCAATCTATAAAAATAAATTGCAAAACACATGCATGCCCTCCAATACACAGCAGGTGGTCAAAGAGAAGGGGAACATAGTGAACCATATCCCAGGGCCACGTTTGCTGAGAGTGTTGAGAGTTCCACTTTCAGTTCACCTAGAAGATCTTCAGTTGGGGAAGATTGCAGCAAAAGAAGTGCAAATCAGGCAAAAGAATTGGGAAACGGAAAGGTCATAAATTGTGGTTGGAAGATCATTAAATATGGGAAACTCCAATGTTGGGTGCTGCAATATAGAATCACATTCCTCCAAATTTGTTTCTGTGTTTGGATCTTCAGTGTTTTTGAGCTATTACCATTCTGCAAATTGTCCCTTCATTATAGCCAAGATCTTTTTCATAATATGGTTTCAGACAAAAGTCCTTTGTCTGAAAGGGCTCTCACAATTTTAACTGGAAATTTCTACCACAGTATTACTGATTACATTCCCCTGTCTTGTCCAGTATTTGATTATTTCTTGCTCCCTCTGGAGGATAGGGTTAAATATGGTTTCCTTTCATTATTTTTTTCTTTTTTTAAATTAAAAAATAATTATATTTTGTAATTTAAAAAATGTCACTGGGGAAAATCAGAAATTGAAACTATCTTTTTACTTTATGAAAAATAGGAACTGACAAGTACAAATGAAATGCAGTTCATTATTAATGTGAATGCTGAACAATTAACAAACAAGGAAAAGAAGTATGGAAGAAGCTTCTAACTGAAAGTATAAAAGTTTCAAAAGCCTCATAATTCTTCATTGTCTACAGTGGACTGACAAATTACATTTATTTATTTTTATATTTATTTATATTTCAAATTTGTCACTGCCCATCTCACTCATTTAAAGGCCTGAAAAGCAGTAATGGAGAAAACATTGTAATATAAAGGATGTGATTAAACACGTAATCAGAATTCTTCCTAAAAAGGAGAATGAAAGATGGCTAATATAGAAGTATGCACACTATTATAAGTCTTCATTCTGTTCCTACAGTCTTCAGTGACTCTGATTTTTTTTTTTTTTTGGTTGTTATTAAAAAGTTATAGACAGACAGAATAGGTGTTTTACTCAGGAACCTGATATATTCTAAAGCTTATCCTTGCCATGGGGTTATTTGAATAGGCCATTCATTTCTAGGTTAGAACAATTAGACTCTAAATGACAGATTCATATGGTTCCCACAAACATGGGACAAGTGTTGAGATAGTGAAAAGTGAGTGTTTGATATCCAGTACTGGAATATGCATTGTGTGTGTGTGTGTGCAGGGCAGGTGAAAATAAATATCAAAACTGTATCGTGACATGTTCTTCTTCATGGCTGGGAGTTCAGTGAAAATAAAAGTAAAGACAATTTGGCTCTTACTTTTTAAAACTTTTCTACATCAGTCAACTTCCATTCTTATGGCTTCTAAAAAGGTTTCATTGAAAACTCACCCCTTAATTAGTTTACGTTCCTTGCATGGGAATTGCTTGAAATGGTCTACACAAATCTGATGATTCACAGAACAAATATGAATTATAATTGCATGTCATAGCAAAATTCCTCCATGTGTGTAAACCTGTAGTTGTAGTACCGAAAGTTCATATGCGTGCGTGTATGTGTGTATAAACAAGTTAATAGTGATAGGCACTTGGCATGCAATTTCTTATACATTAATAGGGGTTTTTTTTGTAGAAGAAAATAATGCCTGGAACAACATGCTGAAAACAGAGGAGAAAATACACAGTGAAACTGAGATTTCTTGTGCTTTATCCACTGGCCACCTTATATGTATTCAATTTCCATCCATCTCTCTTTAGCAACTGGAGCACAAGATAGTCTTGATTGATTAAAAAAATGAGTTGAAATAAGCACTGAGTCAGAGCCAAGTACATGGTGAACTTTGCTGAGAAACTTGATAAAATAATGAATGACTATCTGCCCGTGAAGTAGACAATTTGGGAAATAACATAGCATTGACCTAAATCTGATTATCTTTGTAAAGTTCCCATGGTAAGGAATCTGGTTTAATTAAATAGGTTGTTTCCCATTCATCTTTGTGCTTCATTCTTGCTCACTTGTGACTATACAGCAGGATCAGGGAAAATTTGGGTCTCTGTGGGACCACACATAATACTTGCGATGGACCTGGGAGCCACAGTGGTGGGTTGATTTTTCAGACTGGGAGTGGTTGCAAACTGCCAGGACTGGAATTTTCCATTTCTGGTCCCAGGTTGATGTGTGCACTTGAGGCTTTTCTTTGTTTTCTAAACTGCAGAAAGCTTTCATTAGGATGTACACAACACATTTTGCCTATTTTCCCATTGCAAAAGGGTGGGAATTTAATTTTCAGCAACACACCCCTCAATTATGGAAAGCTGTCTGGGATCTCCAAAGAGAGGGCTTAGGGGCTAAATGCAGTCCTGAGGCCTCAGTTTGCCTATCACTGCTTTATTGGTGAGTTTCCTTCAAAAATGTATTATCTGTGCTTCTTGTCTTATCTTAAATAGAGCTGGTGTCCCTCTAACCCAATCACAAACATGTTTCTATTTAGCTACTTACAATTGTCAACTATTCTAGAACTAATTTTCTAAGGTACGAGCCAGCCAACCTAATATTCACATAACTATCCAAGCCAGGATAGTCTCAGGTCACCTGACCTCTCTCTTGAAGAGCATTTCTTCATTCTGTTTTCAGAAGCAAAATTCCAGAGAAGAGTGTAACCTGCTGTTTTAAAAAATCATTAATCCTTTTCAAAGTCTGGAATTGTACTCTTTGATTAATTTCTTGGTATGGGAAGTCTTTTTGTACGCCACCCAGAGTCATGTTGTGTGAGATCGGCGGCCATATAAATTTGATTAAATAAATAAACAAATAAATAAATAAAGTATTCACCTCTTTGTCAAAGTTTGAATCACACAGTTTTGGGCTTGGTTTGGCCTGTTGCATTGTTTCCCTAGATTTATTGCAACAGGAGAAAAATTGTGATATTTTTCTTTTATATTGTCATTTATTTTTGGACAGAAAATGTTGTTGCAGTGGCAGGCTGAGCGCTAGAAAGGTTTATAAAGGAGTAAAGGTCAAGACTCCCTTGCCCTGAGCTAGCCTTCTGTTTTCTTGGCAACCACAGAAGTATTTTGCCTTTGCCCTCTTTCAGGACGCTGCTTTAACTTCCTTGTCCAAACTGCAGCTCTGAGATTTTTTGTAGCCTGACCCTGCTTAGCTTTTGTGAAATTAGTCACAGTCAGCTCACTGTTGCCATCTGCTGCAGGATCTCCTATTTAAATAGATAACGTCTCTCATTTGCATGTCCAGCGAGTTTTATTGTAACTGAGGGTAGGTAATCGAAGCATTTTGGCAAGCTGTATGTGTTGAACATGGGGTTGAATTTAGGGAGAGAGGAATTGCCGTATTTGGTTTAGCTGCTGAGTAGAGTATTTTCATATTCTGATCAGAGGTGACCATTTCAGCCAGCCTGCAACTATGGACAAATGTCTGTGTGTGATGCTTAAATTAACTCAAGTTCTTCTTTTGGTATGAGTTCATTTCTATCTATACTTCAGCAACTAAAGTGGAAAACGAATTGTAAGTCCTATCTGCTAATAATTCTGTGTGTGTCTCAGCTTGCTACACTGAAATGCAACAGAGTCCTCACACATCGGAGATTACTTTAAGGCTTAGGGTAAAATAAACCAGGCTACAGAGTTGCAGGGAGTATAAATGACATGAAGCATGAATATCCCTTTGGCCTTTTACATGTAACAGAATTAATCTGTAATAATGTTATCTTCCACTATAAATCTACATTGTTTAGACTTAAGATATTATATTGCCTGAAGGCAGTGAGAAGTCTTTTGTGAGGGGTGGCATTCAGTGGGTCCAATTGCTCCAGGCCCCATACATGGGGACACCATCCAAAGTATGTTTCAGGATTCAAAATGACTTGATAGATTTTTAATTCAAGGTGGTAAAACACATTAGTTAAAATAAAACTTCAAGAATTATTTCAGTATTTTGGATTTCCCTGTAGGCTCCCATTTATTAGGCCACTGACTTCAGTAGACAAAAAGCAGTGGAGAAAGAAATTGCACTCACACGAGATACAGGGGGAAGAAAGTTGGAGGGGACTGGGAGATGAAGAGTCTCCCAACTCCTATGCCATACAAAATAGCCACTTGCCACTAAACCTTCCTCACTGCTGAGAAGATGGCGCCCTGCATTGCAAAGGGATTCTTTATGGCAGATGCTTTACAGCTGATTCTTTACAGGGCACACATTGCCCTGCCTTCCAACAATTCAGCGCTACTCTTCTAGTGCTTTTCATTTTTTTACTGTCTGGTAGGAGTTACCTCATCTTCCATAAAGTTTAGGCCAGGCCTGTGTGACAAAAAGAATGAGTACAGGTTAAAAATCCAATTCCAGTCTCTGGTCAACTGTAGGAATTTTAGAGCAGCCTAATGCTATTTCCCTCTTCTCCCGACATATACATGTTATATAGGGACAACAATATATATGCAGGGAATGTGGAAGTGACAAACTATGAATTCCGATATATAGACAGCTATACCACTGGTATCTTTGGGTTTTCATCTTCTATTCAGTGTATAGTGGTTTCTGGCATAAGATAACAGGTTCTGTGTCAGAGGTGGGCTTGGTACCATTGATAAATTGCTAGAACTTCTCTTCCGTATAAATCTAATAAGAATAATTGAGTTATGAGTTCTCTGTGTAGTGAATAATTTTTGTTTCTCCCTTTAGGGTCATAAAATGTCACACACATTTATTTTTATATTAAACAGGCACAGACACCCATAGGTGTTGGCTGAAGTGTTTAACTGAATCCCTTTCAATGGGATTTGTCAATTTTCCCACCCAGGTTTGGTAGTACATAAATAGCAGACCTCCAGACATTTAACCCCATAATTCAGCTCTTGGTTAGACATGTCAGAAGACTGGCGGACGTGACTTGGTTAGGTTAGAATATATGTTGCAGTTAAGAATGAAGGCCCAAATACAGTGTTTGCCCACTGCCATCCAAAGACGTCAGAGACACGTACATCTATGTATGCTTGAGGTGTTGAACACTACACTTCTTCCTCCTGCTGTTCTGAATTAATAGACACTTGTTGGGTCACTTGATGGCCTTAGTTGAAAAATTGTTGTATAATGGCTCTCTTTGGCCTAGAAATGGTTGGTTCCTACCTCACCAGTTTCAGTTCTTCTCAGACGATTTGCATTTTTAAATACTATACATGTCAAGGGATTAAATGCTTGTTCTTTAAATCTGGGATTTTGTAATATTCTGAGCATAATTGAAGTTCATTTCAAACTATACTTTTAAAAAATCCTATGCTTTGGAAGCTGTACAAGTATCATTTTACTACTTTTTACATTGGACAAGGTGAGGAAAACCAAGAATTTTCCAGCAAATCTGACATACTACCTATCTACCTTACACTACTTTTGTAGGGATTACTCAGAGAGTGTAAATGAAGTATTGAACTTGTACAGGTAAAGATCATTTAAATATGAACACTGCAATCTTAACTGGGTAAGGAAGAAGAATCTGTGGCCAAAGTACCACCAAATCTCAGGTAAGATACTCATTGTTTGTTTTGTCCTCCCTGCCAATCCCTCCTTTTCAAAATGTTTGAAAGTGCTGTTTCTCACCTTTAAAGCCCTGCATGGCTTGGCTCCCAGGTCCTAGAGGCTGTCCTTCCTGTCAAGAACTCCCTTCTTGCTGTGTTTTTGCAAGGATGGTTCACTGAGGATACCCACACAATGTGAAGTTGAGGGGCCCAGTGACATGTCTTCTCTTAGCTGTCCCCATGCTATGGAACTCCTTGCTTCCTGAGATCAGGAACACCCTGGATCTCCCTGCTTTGCTGAATACTGTGCTGTTCTGCCAAGCATTTAGGGCCTAATAGGGTACAGGATACCTTTTAGATAACATGTTAATTGTTGCCTGTTTGGGTTTTTAACTGTTTGGGTTTTTAACTGACAGACTGCATCTTCCTGATCACATCTGCTTATCCCGTCAGATCTGGCAGAAGAGGTATGTTGTGGGTCCTGTCTGTTAAGGAGTTATATCTGGCAGGACCCAGGAGATGGGTCTTTTCCACGATGGTGCCCGCCCTGTGGAACATCATTCCCCCCAAGGTGAGACTAGCCCCATCCCTGGTAACTTTCCAGAAGTCCCTCAAAATGTGACTATGTCAATAGACTTGGGGATCTCAGGGAAATGGAGAATTGGTGAGATGGCTACATTGTCTGTTACACCAAAGAGGCTCTAGTTTTTTAATAATATTGATGTTTTTTAATTATGGAATATTTTTAATGTCTCTTTTTTATGGTTTCTTTTTTTATGGTAGGCCACCCAGAGTCACACTTGTGAAATTGGCAGCTATATAAATGTGATGAATGAATGAATAAATAAATAAATAAAAATATACATTTTTGTTTGGTAAACACCCTGAGCCCAAAGAAAATGGGTGGTATTTAAGATGATGATGATGATGATGATGATGATGATGATGATGATGATGATGATGATAGGGAAAATTGGTACCCCAATCATTGGGTAGATATTTTCCCGCTGCCTACTGATCCTAAAGACGCTACTGATTTGTGTTCAGCCTTTCTACTATTGGAATGCCAATGGCAAAGAAACAAAGAGCCACAGATCATTCGGCCACTGCTACGGGGAGGCTGCCTTTCTGCCCAGGGATCGAGAGATCAGCTATATCTCTGTGGAGTCTGGAATGCTCCCCTATGGGAGAGGTCTCTAGGACTGTCAGTTGCCTCATTTGCTATTGCTATTATTTCCGCGTGGTTCTTCAGAAAGGTATTCAGCGATCACCTCTTTTAGCTAAAAGCTATTTGAATGTGCAACGGTTTTACAGTTCCCATAAAAGCCAAACCAGGAGGCCTTTTTCGGCGTAAGAATAATAATAAAGAGTATTTTTAAAACAATACTGTAGGTCTTTTTGGCACTTCAGCTAAAGATAGATTTCTATCCACAAAGGCTTACAAGTGCAATGTATATACAGGGTAGGGGAAGCTGGAAAGAGAGCGAATTGCTATCTCATCTCTGACTCAGTACTTGCCAGCACTCTGGTTGCAAGTAAATGAGTTTTGAACCCAATTCAGGAGAGTTCCAATATCAAGACAATCTCCTTCGTGATTTTGGCTTTTAGTGAAATATGTGTGTATCTGCTCTGCTGTGAGCAAGAGCAGCTGCAGCAAACAATGAGTCAACTGACTTGCTAAAAGGGTCAGGAGTCTGGATATTCTTTGCTCTCAGGGTTGGGTAATCCCCCCCCCCCGCCCCCGTCTTACTGATAAAATAAAGGAACAACTGCAACGTTCTTATTTTCTGCTCTGAGGAAGCAAAACAAGGTTTCTCTAAGATGCGTGAGCTGGTAGGGCGGAGCATGAGAGATGATTTCAGAGTAAATTCTGCACAAGGAAAGAGCTTGTAACTCAGTGGTTGAGCCCATGCCTTGTATGAGGTCCCAGCTCAATCCATGGCATGCTTAATAGGCCCACAAAACAGAAATGCATGCTGGCTGGGGATGATGGGACTTGTAGCTCAACACATCTGAGAGGGAAAGGCTGGCATACATAGTACTAAACTTGATGAACCAATTATAGGATTTGATATTGTAGTGGCAATGCAGAAGACCATCATTAATTCAAGGAGTTTAGGTGACATGGTTCGATTTCTCCCACACATGTTAAGGAAGCTCACTTTGAATTACAATAACGCTTAGCTAGCTTGTTTTTCTCTTTTACTTAGAAGTGTGGTGGGGGAAGAAAACCCTCAGGATTGTTTAGGTTAAGCACTAGCTTATCTATACAGTTCTCAGGCTCTGGAGCAGGAATCACATCTAGTCAAAGTCACTTTCAGGGCCCCTAACTCCAAAACAGTCATGGGATTGCAGAGCCAGACTTTAATAAAAAGCCCTGGCATTGCCCCTGGACACAGGCCTTGGGACTAGGTGCTGTGTTACTGAAACCATCTCGGGGTGTCTCTGCTGTCGCTTCATGGTAGCTCCCGACAGCAGGGGAAGAGGTTTATCATCTTGCTTGGTATGTCATGTTTTTATACGATGCTTATGTATTTCTGTTCCATGCTATCTTATGCTCTTGTATTCCTGTTTAAATCTGTTTGCTAGAGTTAACAATAAAGTCTAAAATCTCCTTACCTGCTTGTGTGTTCATTGCCTCTGGGTCTAAAAGAACTAAAAGAACCAGTTGCTTGGGCACCTGATCACTGCCTTGACAACTGGCAAAACAGATATAAAGAAGCTTCTTTTGTGTTAATGGAGAAACAATGTCTAAGTAAGCATGCATGAGTCGTAGCTTTAAATTCCATTCTACTTTGTTGAGAAATATGTTGTCAGAAAATCTGGAATGAGGGACTTTAACAAAAGATACTCAATACGAGTCTTCTAGGCTGTGAAACTTGGTGGGTAGCCTTGAACAATTCATTGTCGTCAGTCCTGCCCTGTTCACTCATTTAGTGTGAACTGGGCACGTCAACAAGTGTTAAGACACACATTGCTCTCCAGGCACAGCCACCCCAACATCTCAAGGCAACCAAACTAAGGAGAACATTATTTCTAGCAAGCCAGATTCCACTCCTGCCCTTCAAATCTATCTGCTCAATGGGCAATGCTTGGGACTCGGGTGAAAGTCAGTGTGTAGTGTCCCATCCCTCTTTATGTACGTTTAAATATCTTGTTCAGCCCAAATACCAGAACAGGATTGTTCTCTTAGCATAATATAATGTCTGAGCTGTTTATCTAAGAGTCTTTCCACAGCAGAGGCCCATAGTGGAACACAGAAGAAATGTTGGCATCCTGATGAATTGCCATGACTCTGGTCAGTGTTTGGGAAGTCTTTTTGCAGGAGGATGGGACTTTGGAAAACAGGAGGATGATGGGACTTTGACCATGGCCTGGGGATGAGACAAGACTAGTGTCTTGAGGAGAGGAGAAGTTTGGGTTCCCTGGCACTCCTAATTAAGGACAGAAAGGAGAGAAAAGTAACTAACCATAAAGGTCCAAAGGTATCCATTTTTTCTGGGGGAAAAGGGGATAAACAAAAGTATTTAGCAATAAAACATTTCAGAACATTATCACACACATTTGGCTTAAGGCTAAATTGATCTCTGTGTTCTAATACAAGTAGAGTTTTGTGATGCTTTAGGATGTTGATAAATCATAGGCTTTCAAGGAGTAAAGCAGTTTTTCTCAATCTTAGTAATTAGGACTAACGTCATAAGGCAATGATGAAAAATCATCACCTAAGGGATGGAAGTGTTTTTTTTAAAAAAACAACAACAGTAACACAGAATTTATTAGATTGGCGAAGGATTTATTGAGTGACTGCCAAAGGAAGCTTGCTTCTACTTGGCATTTTTGCTTGTCTGATTTTAAAAGATGCATCAAATGATGACTGTCAAGGTACAATAAAAAGTAAATTCCCTTACATATAAATAAAATGAGTTCTCAGTGCACCACTGCAAGAGCTGTTCTTGCTCGAAATCATGCCTCAGTCTGCTAAAATTACTTTTCAGTTCTTCCCCATCTTGTCTTATGTCAGCACAATCTATTCTCTTTCAACTACAGAACTATAGTTGCTCAAACAAAAAAGTATACTGTTACCTCTGAATTCATTTTCTTTCATTCATATAACTGGACATTCATTATAAAGCCTAGATCTTTTAACTGATCTCCTCTCAAATTGCTGATTTTACCTGTATTCACTCAATTCAAAGCAAATAATTTTTTCTGGAAGTTGGTTATCATCATTTTGGCCAAACACTGTTATGTACATCCACCGCTAATGCTTGTTCCCCCCAACCTCTGTGCAAGTCTCCATTATTATTCTGTCCCTCCCACTTCCCAGATTCAGCTCCTCACAATTGGAAATTAACATGTCAACTTTAAAGTATAGATGAAAATATGTTTCAGGCAGCACTAAGTTCTGGAGATGTTGCTATGGTTCCATAGTTTTCACAGTCATTGACTAGATGCTCATTTGTCACCTCTTGGTAGCCTCTGATCTTGTAGCGCCGGATTCTGAAGATGATAAAAACCAAGCTAAACAGTACGACTGCAATCACTGCCATGGAAATTCCAGCAATGGCCCCGTTTGATAGTCCCAGACTATCGTGTCCCTGGAAAAGGAGAGCTATTTCCTTCTCATTTGTGACATTAGCCAGCATCCAGCTTCCATTCTGGCGTATTTTGACCCAGGTTTGGCTACCATCAGAGTGCACCAGGATAGTTTCAGAAAGGCTGGCATTTGGGGATGGTGTGCGCAGAAAGGGTGGGAGTTTGATGGAAGCCAACTGCTGAGCAAAAAGTGTCCCTGCCTGCAAGCAATAGAGAATTTCACACCCATCACTCAAGTATGCCTTATGCTGACTATGTCCAGCTGGACATTTCATGGGGTATTTAGTAGGGGAATCCTGGTAGAAAAAATCCTGGAGGATTCCAGGGCTCTGCCCCTTCCGTAACCCTGCCAAAGGGTTGCCAGACTGGCAGCTAAAGAAGCCACCAAAGGGCACTGCAAAGCGGGAGCCCATCTCATAGTCATTGCTGACACACACCTTGAGATTATCAAATAGGACCAAGGGGAAGAAGTAGGCTGGACAGGTATAGGTGCCAGTCACTGGATTCTCATTCCCAGCACTGTACAGTCCTCCAAAGAGAAACCCTGTGTTCTGAGCTATTGGACCCGTGGCAGCACACCAGTAAGCATTGAACTTCACTGTGCTGGGGTAGTAGTGGATGCCACACACTCTCTTACAGCAGGTTAACACAAGCCAGCAGGAATGGCACTGCTTACGACACTCCATCTTGGGCTGGCTGGCTGTACGTTGCTCTCCATGCAGCAGGAGAGCCGAATAGTTCTCTGGGCAAGAGTAGCCGCCAGTCAGAGGGTTCTGGATACGGTAAGCCTGGCAAAGCTTTTCTGTGTCCTGGCCCGAAACACCCTGGCACTCCTGAAAGACTCCACCAAAGCTAAAATTTGTGCTGAGGTTTTGACACGAGCCGTCATCAACATTGGCCTGGAAGTTGAAGTTCTTTGAACTGGGCTCAACGCAGCCCGGATAGGTGTTGATTGCATAGTAGAGGCGGATAGCATTTTCCACTGTAGTGGCCACTCGATGGACTGTAGGTTCTGGCAATTCTGGTAAGGCCTCGGGGGTGATGAAAAATGGCAGAGGCAAACCTGACTTGCCTATAGCCACTAAACCGTTGGGGATGCCCTCCTGCCATTTCTGGAGGGTGATGCCAGGATAGAAGGGCACACTGCCCCAGCTCTCCAGTTTGGAATTTACAGTATTTGCCAGATAGCCCTTAGTCAGATTATTCAAAGCCTGCATGGAGGCCCCAATTCCCACATTGACCTTGCTGAAAAAAGTAGCAGATGCAGAGGCAGTGATACCTGCTTTCTCAGCTTCATTGTCCAGCAAAAACTTCTTTTTCACCTGATCCTCTTGTATGAGGCATGCTCCAGCCTCCACACTTGTGAGGACATGTGTGCCGTAGTTTAATATCAACATTTCTGCTAGATACTCAGCAATCCGACTCTGATTGTTCTCCAGCTGGTTGCCTATGCTCACAAGCTGATGACGAAAGTCCTTGTGGAAAGTGAAGGATGGATGAGCTTTCACAGAATAGATGTGATGCCGCACCTGCACTCTCGTGGTGACTGTCTCATCATAGACATTGTGGATTTTGGTTTCTTGGGAGCCAGTGGAGAACTTGCCATTAAGCACTGTGAGGTAGGAAGCCTCAGCATTGATGGATTTGGAAAACGCATCAGTGTAGGTCAGCCAGTTTTCAATAAGTTCAGAGTGGATCTCCACTGTGCTCTTCTTGAGGGGCACTACAAAGACATCATTGGGAATGAGGTACTCGCCATCTTCAGTGGTCCGGCACTGGGAGTAGTTGAGGGTCATGACGATTCCCATCTCCACATTGCGCAGGTTGTCCCAGCCACCTCCAGGTAGCACTTCTAGCACCTTCTCACTGAGACCTTGAAGTCTACAAGCCTTGAAGCCTGGGTCTTCTGCCCCTGCACCCTCTGCGCTCAGCAACAGCAAGAGAGGCCAGAGCCAAAAGGCCATGGCAGGGGAAGGAAAAAGGCCACTTACTTGCACTGCCCTGAAAAATAGGGAAGAGTTTCATTACTTAAAAGAGCATTTGTTATTACTTCAGCCAGCCTTCTCCAAGCTGATGCTCTCCAAATGTCAGAACTGATAGCCAGCATCACCAAAGGCAAAGATGCTAGAGGGAGAGAAAGCTAGATAAGGTAGCAACCAAAAGTTACAATTACAATTTGTGACAATTCAGTTGAAGTATAAATGTACACAAATGGGTCTACCCATGATAGACATAACTGATGTTAAAAAATTTGTTTAGCATTGTTGCAGAAGTTAATATATAATCCAACTCTTTCAAATATCATTTTGCTGCAAAAAGATGAATGGCTGCAATACATATATACTAAAGCATTACTTGTGCTTCTTATAATGCATGTTAACCAGGTTGCTTTTATTTAATTGAAAAAGCTGTAACAAACCCAAGTTATGACTTTATTCTGTCTTTCTGCTGAGACTTACTCTCCCTGTGCCCATTTGCCTCTGAGAATGCTTTACATGGCATGGACAGAGTGGGTGATGGTGGTGGGGTGTGGAATAGCAGCAAGGAAGAAGCAGTTTTAGTAGAAAATCTGCAGGGGTTTGACCTCCAAAACAAAGGTTGGGCACATTTAAAACCCTGCAAATTTCCTGAACGCTTTGGCCTGTTAGAATGCAAACTTACGAGGTTCATCTCCAAGCCGGGAGTCGGTTGCTTGAAGGAGAGAGAAGACTTTATTTTGAGAGCCAGATACACAAGGCAATCAGCATCGGGGCTTCCCAGGAATCCCCTCTTATAGGGAAGATCCTTAAAAGAGTGGAAGGGAAACCCTTAGCTGGGATTCCAGGGGAGAGCGTGGCCAGTGAAATTGACTAGAGAGCAATTGACTGGGGAGCAGTCTAAAGTCAGGCACCCTGCCGAGCTGGGGTTTCCTGTGTTTGCCTTATCTGGTATTGTCTAATTGGAATGTAGATCTCTTCAGGAAGAAATATTTTTATGATTCGATTTTTGGTTTTAAGGAATGTTGGCCCTTCCTGCCAGGTCTTTAGTTATTTAATTTTGGGCTAGAGTGGAAGACTCCTGATTCTTTCTGTTATGTCTTAATCTTTTTAGGTGAGCCCATTCTGAGTATAATTTAGCCATATGCTTTGATAGCTGTTTAAGATAAGTGATGATAGAATGAAACAAGTACTCATCATCATCATAATAGGGTTGCATATAGACTCTGGAAAATTCATTTGAATCCATTCCTTACCTTGCTTGGCTCTCCAGATCCATGGCTTTTTTCCTCCCACCAAAGGAACTCTCAGCTACTTCGCTGAGTTTATCTCTGATTTTTAAAAAAGGAGCAGATGAAGAAGGAGGAAAGAGAAACTTTGATTATTCTATACAATAGGATTGGACAATTGAAACCAGGATGGGTGTGTCCCTACCGCTGAGAATGAGTCATACATCATCTGATTTCAGGCAGCAGTTTTCAAGCAAAGTTGAAACAGAAACCTTTTCCAAAAAGTCCCTTCTATCCCCCTCACCTCCCCCCCCCCATCTTTTGCATAATTTCCTTTTCAAGTTGCTTGCAATGTAAATAATCTCTGCAGTGGGCACAAAAGTCATCCACCTGTGGCAAAGAGGAATTATTAACCAAATGGGTACCTTTTATTCTATGGAAATGTTATACTTTGCAAATTCTATGGGTAAATGCATGTTTCTCTTTTCTCCTTTTTTCTTCCCCCAGAGTTCGCAAAACGTATTTATGTACTTAACAAGACATCCAAGAAATGACTGGAATAGAGATGAACAAAAGTATGAGCACAGATAGAGCTGTTAAGATACAGAAAAGGTAACTGAGATTCACATTATTTATTAAAATATTATTTATTAAATTTATTAAAATTATTTTTTATGTACTTAACAAGACATCCAAGAAATGACTGGAATAGAGATGTATGAGCACAGATAGAGCTGTTAAGATACAGAAAAGGTGACTGAGATTCACGTTACAGTGAAATAAAGTTTTGGACTTTTTGACTATTAGTCCATGAAACAAACACTGAAGTGTTGCCTAGAGAATAAAAGCTAACCAGGGCTAGTACTGATGCCCAAGAGAAGAATTTGACAGGTGGGATCCCTTTCTGGAAAGCTAGCACGTGATACCTTCCTTGTGCTTATCTGAAAGCATTCTAGTGGTTGCCCCTGTGTTGTCCCAGGAACTCTGGGGGTTCTAGCCTGGCATGCAATTTTGCCCAACAGACACACCAGGATGGAGATAATAAAGTATTTATTCTGCGCAGAGTAAGGTGCCTGGGAATAATTTCCAGAGCAGGCACAAAAGCTCACAAGTCAACAGAGTTCTTCTACATTCTTACAACAAGTGAATAACAAAGTCATAAAATGTACATCCTTCAGCCGCAAAGTGATAAGCTGCGCAGTGTGGAATTCTCAGTCCACGGGTACACTTGCATTGCCCTCCACTCTACACCTACACTTCTGATGGATACTAAAGGGACACCTGCACGTGCCATCCTGATCACTTTCAGTTGCCTTACATAATTTACTCCCTGATTCTTGCTCATGTGCACTGTTAACCCTTTGCACACAGCTCACAAGCTGCATCTGCGCACTTTCTTCTCTCTTCATACGTCCCTACTGTGCATTCATTTCTAAACCTAATTATAATATTAGCTCTCCACCTGGGATGGTGTTCACCTGCTGAACTTTTAGTGAACTGTTACAGAGATGTTTTTTCCTTACTGCACAGCTGCCAGAAACTTTTTCCCCCTTCTGCTTACTGCGCGACAGCAGCTCCCAGCTGCTTTACTGCCCTAAATCCCTTCAACTTCAGAGATTTGTTTAGCAAATGTTTGCTCTCTTGTTTTATCAATCCTTTGACATCTTCCTAAGCAGTACTGTATGTAGTAATCAGCATTCCTAAGGCAATGAGCTCACCTAGTCTTTAAGTTGCTCTTCAGTTGTTCTTCCTTTGCTCCCCCACCCCCAGTTCTGCAAACCTTGGAGGTCACGTAAGTCTGCTGACACAATTGACTGGTGGGTATGAAGGTCCACTTTATCTGCATACGGAAACATTGAGATTCACACAGTTTGTATCATTCCGAACTGCTTGTCCACCACTGCTATTTTTACCTGCAAAGTACAGGGACAGGGCAGTGGGTACATTTGGGAATTCTTTGTTTATTGGCCTGGCCATCGCTCTGCATGAACTATCTGTAGTTTTTGCAATATGCCTGGAGTCTTTTACCATGTACTGAGAGGTTCAGAAGCAGACACCCAGGAATTCCTTGGCCAAAAAGTCCAAGTAGAAGGGCATTCTGGAAGCAAATTACCATCCTGATAATATTCATATAATCCTCTCAGATGGGGAGAAACCCTTCGGAACACATCCCATACATTAGGTAATCACCTGTGTATATTTAATAAAATTGTGTATTTACTTGCAAAAAATAAATAAAATAAAATAAAAAACTTGATCTTCAAGCTAGGCATATTTAATATTTTGAATTCACAGCCACAATGTGCAGGGATGCTTGGCTGGCCAAACAGTTTTATACAAAAGTCAGAGAAACTAGTGTCAATGGTATTCAGTGTGCCACTGAATAACAAATGTGGGGGGGGGAGGACAACAGTGGGACAGAGCTGTTGTCTTTCTTGCTTTGCTTTTGAACTTCCTAGAACTATCTGGAAGGTATAGTAAGAAATGAAAATGCTCAATTGGATGGTGTCATCAGAGCTCTTACGCTCTTAAACAGATTCTATAAAAATACATCTTTTATGTTAAAATCCAATTTAGTTTTATGCACAAAACTCCTTCCCAACCACAGGAGGAATATTCTCTTTCATAGAGAATTGTTCCCTATCATAGCTTTCTCTAACCTCTGAATATGTTGGACTTTGACTCCCATTATCATGGCCATTCTAAGTGTTGAAGTCCATTAAATGAAAGCTGAAATCCAACATGTCTAGAAGAGACCAGGTGGGGCAGAATCGCTTTATCACATGGTTAGGGGTTCCAATTTAAATTAGGCTGGACTAATTTAAATTTGAATTGCATAATACAATAATTCTAGCCTATCTTCTATGTTAACCAGCAGGAATTAGCCCTGTAGCTACAGCTGCCAGGAAATAAATGCATTTGATTAGTTTATTAGGATTGAAGTAGACATTCCCAAACAGTTATTGTCACATATGCTTATATTAGAAAAGCCAAGTTACAGTTAAGAGATGGTTCTCAAGCCATGAACAGTGAAGATGTGCTCTCTATGCTTGCATGCTCTGACATTCAGCTCCTGCTTCTGTAATGGCTTTGGATACCCACACCGTGTTAATAGAGGAGTCTCCTTCTCAGCACCTTCCTATTCCATGCTTGGACTTTTTGTTTCTGGATCAGAAACTGCTAACTATGCCGTAATTCTGTGAGTGGGGATTACTCTTTTGAAATGTGCTGACATCATGTGACAGTAGCATTTTTGTTTGAAAGTGCAAGACCCAATTATGTAACTGTTCTGCTTGTCTTTGTCCTGGACACTACCATCGTGGTTGGAAAATAAAGAAGTTGGTGTTGACATGGCCACCCAAATAAATCTTTTACTGAAGCTGTCTACTGCACTTTCAGATCCAGGGCTACCAAGTCATGCTGCTGGACTTCAAAAAGTGCTTATTTTGCTCCTACAAAAGGCAGAATGCTGAGTGGGGATCTGTGGATGAAGGCAACCTCTGTACCTCAGCTTGACCTTCTCAAGATCTGCACTCTCGGCGCCCATCAGATGTTCTTGCAGATTATTACCAGATTCCATAACAGGCTGTTCTGTTACATTTTTCAGAGCTGCCCACAAGCCCATGGAACAATCAGGCTGTTGTCTAGTATCTAGCTTGCATTTTGAAGTGGATGGGTTGTTTTGATGAAAATAGTCACCATAGCCTGACAGCATCTCATATCAGAACAAAGCATAAGTTTTGGGTAAAGAGTGAAACTGAAAACAAATACTTAATAACTTGTCAAGAGAGAACAGTTACAGAATTTGTCTTCATTAAAACTTAACAGTTAGCCATTTTTCCTATTGGAATAATGCATGCACGGCTGTACTGTATTTCCACATAAACAGAAATAAAGTAGCTCTTACTCATCCTTGTTTTGGAGCTCCACACACTTATGTCATGCCTTATGTAACAGTATTAATTTGACCATGGAATATCTAACTTGTTTTTGAAACTGTTTGAAACTTAGTTATACCTTAAAACGAAGATGGTAACATATGGTTTCCACATCCAGTTTTTGTGGGCCTTGGAGTTCTTTTGTTCCTGATTGCTGAAAACTTTCTACAGTTTCCCAAAACTTTGAGTTGGAAGATAAATACAAAATTGTATAACCCCTAAAATAGGCATATCACATCAAAAAGGCAAAGAAAATTCCTCAAACTCTACCTACATCTCAACTGTCTCGAAGACACAGTATATCTGGCTCTTGAACCTACCTGCAAGTGTTTGATTTGGTCATATAGAGAGAATGTGTGAGATCAAACTGCAATGCCCATCTATGAAGGAACAGTGGATGGATCAGGAGGAAAGAAAGTCAGCAGTAGATAGAATTAATAAGATCCTCAAAAAGAGAGAGGTGAGAAGTTGAAAGAATGAAAGGCAACGTATGAAGTGGTGGACAGATTGCAGCCCTTCAAGGTGGGCAAGCCAGGAACCCACTCGACAGGTCTGACTGGAGTGATATTTATTGAAAGCCCGGCTACATTTTCCCCTCCCTCCCCCTTATACTTTAAGGATTTAGGGTGGAGCCAGTCTGAGTTTCTTTCTAAGCTTTTGTTTCCCAGGCTTAAAGGATGATGGGGTACATGTTGTGCAGCCATCTCTGCATAGTTTCCCCAAGATCATCTGAGTAACTCTCTACAATGGATGTGATGAAAGTAAGGATGGTTTGCAAGGATAGGCAAGATGAAGTAAATGGTGTTGGTGTAAACTAGATGTAGCTAATTTCCTTTTCTCTTATCTCCTGCCTTTAATGTCTTTGACTAATTTTTACTCCTTCCCTGTGCTTTGCATAACATTGCTCATTGCAGTGGTGATCCTCCTCGGTGGAACAGCCTGCCTTCACACATCTGGACTGCTTCCTCCCTCTTGGGTTTCCACAGGACCATAAAAATGTGGCTATTCGATAAAGCCTTCAGTTACTTTGGACCTGCCTCTAATGAATGGCATCCTTATTATAAGAGTAGTTTTGTTTCTTGTTTTTTCATATATATTGCTAAGAGCCACAGAACTCTTAGCAATAAATAAATGGTAATAACATGCTGGGTATGCAAGTGTGTATGCATATGAATCAGGGCAATAATCCATTTTATTTACATAACAGTTCCTAGCATGGTCCAAGTCTTGCCCTCCACCCCCAACTTTCAGATTTCTCAAGCAAAGAAATATTACAACCATGGCAGAATCTATCCAGTTGTTGTATGAGCTCCCTGATGTTCTTATGAATGTCCTTTGATCCCAGTTGTTGGCCTTGCCTCTTCAGCCCCTTTAATGGAGAACAGTAACCAGTTTGCAACTACCGTAAAAGAATTAGGAATGTGGGTGACATTTCCTCTGCATATTCCTCATTAATTAATTAATTAATTAATTAAGTCCCAATACTTGTGTTATCTGGGAATATTCTGAACCTCACTCCCCACTTCTATGACTGGACATCCCCTGAACATTTGAGCAGAGTTGCCCACACTGTGCTGAGAGTTAGAATACATGCATGAACTAACCAAGCACAGCTGACCTTGAAACCCTAAAGTAGTCATATCTAAGGAAGCAAGGAATCAGTTTTATGGCAGAGTAAAATGGGGACACTTGAAAACCCCATTGATGTCCCAGGTGAACATTAATGGGCTCTCTCCCTACCAGGCCTGATCACTACCTGCCATGCTAGTTAAATTGTAAATGACTTGTTAATCCCACAACTTCCATGAAAGGATAGTCAGTATCAAAGGAGGAAACACTTCATACCTACTTTCCTTCTGTTTATTTCTCTTTTTCTGAGACCTTTCTGAGAACAACTGAGATGTGGTTTCATTTTGCTTTTGCTTTTGGCTTTGCAGGTCTTGACTGCCTTATAGAGTCCAATTTTCTGCCCTTCCTTTAATCTCAGAGATTACTGCACTCCAGCCTTATGTGCACCACTATGACACCACAGTAATTTTGCCTCTGAGTAAAGCTCAATTCCTAATGATTTACACAGACAGTTTGCTTGGTATGACAGAGAAGTACTTTGCTACCGTGTTTTTCCAGGATTTTTTTTTTTAATCCTGATTTTTTTTAGCCTAGAGAAAAGAAAAAGTACTTTGTACTATTTACTGTTCGATTATTAAAAAACTGTCCTAAACAATCACTTCGGGTCTCTTCAGATGATTCCAGATGAGAATGTTATTGTGCCATCACACTTAGACAAAGCATTCTGGAGAGAACAGTCTTCCTTTTATAAGATTTCTGAGTTTCTCCATTGCTTCTTCCATCTAAACCAAAGGAAAATGGACACAACAAAAGTACGTTTTTTTTTAATTGGTAGTGCTACGGACTACCAGCGTGGAAGTATCCTTAGGCAAAGTAGCCTAACATGCCCACTGCAGTCATTGGCATACATCTTGTTGAGCATCTAACCAGCAGTGTAATCGGAAACAGAGATCCAAACCAGAAATGTCTTGTGGTTTTTATTAATCCACTATAAATTTCATCCACAACAAATGAAAATCATTCAATGGTGATGGCTCTCCATGCATAATTATCCATCTTTAGTAGATAGGAACGGGGTTCCTCCAATCTTTGGAAGGGAGACCTGGATTTTTTTCTGGTTGGTTCAGTGGAAGGCTTTGATGACAGGGTGGGCAGATTACCTTGGAAATGCCTGCAATAGGTAGGTATTTCTTAATTAATCCATCATTTGCATTGAAAAACCAATAAGCAATTTACAAAGATAAAACAAACAGACTGCAAAATTCCAAAGCAACCAATTGTTTAAAATACCACCCAGGTTGTATATACATATTCCAAATTAGCAGCTGCTGACTTTAGTGTCACCTTATCTTCATAGATAACTAAGACTAATAGGATCATCATAGCCTCACTAATACATGTTCTTTGTTTGCTCCTTTTCTTCTACTGTTCTCAACAAAACCAATATTACATAGTTGCAAGCCACTCTTTATCCTCTCCTGTAGAATTGAGGACATCTAAAGAATACTGTGGTGTAAGCAAAAGCAAAACAATCCAGCAGTATCAGCAAAGCAACGTAGCCATTCTGCAGAACAATGTGGGAATTCACAAAAGCTCAGGAACACATCTTGTAAGTTAATTAATGCTTCGCTCTTAGCAATACCTGAAGTTACTTTGATGACTCTTCCCCTATAATATCGTGTTTTATATTCTTTATAGACAAATTTAAGAAGGTATAAAGAACATACATTCTTTATAGAGGCCTCAGGTCCTCTCTTCATCCACAGTCATGGCCATGGTCTTCACTAACACCATCAGCAGTTGAGCTGGATATTTTTTATTTCATCTCATTGTCTACTTTAGCAAAGGTCATCCCTCCCACTCCCACTGTTACCCTCTAAAGGGTTCTTGACACACAGCCACATGGTCAACCAGTACCCTCTGTCCCAGACACACTCAGATTTTCAACACTTCCCTGCCTTGTTGAAGGAAGATTCATTCATTTATTCTAATACTAGGGATCTTTCTTAGTAATATTACAAGACATTGTCAAGATGTCCAGGCAAAGGAATGGGATCATGTGTAAGCTTTATGCTATACTGGTCCTGAAAGGCAAGTTTTTGGGTTCTCAGACAACAACAAAACATCATTTGCATACAGAAGTATGCATGCATTCATGTCCCTAGCCTACATAGCCCTAACATCACTACAACACTCTTTCCACATTTGTCTACAGATACATTAAACATTCAAGGAGATTTCACACATCCTTTTATTCCCTGATCAATACTGAACCATTCATTAAACATCCTATTTCTTCTCAGACGTGCTTTACTTCCATCTTATACCACCCTTCCTGCAAACAGCAAACTGCAACTACAGATGCAACCTTCACAGTGCAACTACAGATGCAACCTTCACAGTGCAACTACAGATGCAACCTCACCCAGCCACTGTGTAAACAAATCACATCCATATTTTAACCTTTTTTCCAACTGCACTATCTACACTACAGCCTTACTATTTTTCAAAGTTCTCGCAGCATTTGTTACTTACTTTTCAGTAACTTTTCTTGTACAGTAACATTTCTATCATTTGTTTCAATTCCAGCCTTTAATCTATTACTATCATTCCCACGCAAACATAATAGTTTGGAGCATTCCCTTATTTCAATTTCAACCAAATGATTTCATCACTTTTATTTTTAATTCCATTCATTTTGCTGGAGACTCCTCATTTAGCCCTTTTCATCCGTGTCCAGAACAATGTTTATTTTCATCAAAATCATTATGTCTTCTGCTTGCCTCTTTTAGTTTTTAAAAAAAGATGTATCAGTTTGTATGCTGCCTCATTCATGAAGTGACTCTAGGCAGCTTGCAGAATAGGATTAAAACATCAAGTAAAAAATAATAAAAGTTTTTTTTTTTAAGACAAAATCAACAGTAAAATGCAAGGTGTATATTAAGGAAGGGTAACTAAACGAACAGATTTGCAGCCAAACACCATCAGGGAGCCAATTGCTACCCCATCCAGGGCCTGTCAGAAGAGCCAGGTTCATACGGCGTTATGAAAGTTCAGTGGGTTGGGGCCATGTGGAATACACACACACACACAGATGCTGCCTCTTAGAAGACAGTATAAGAAACTCACTAAACAAACAAACAGTTACGCTGCTTCAATTTGGTCAGGACCTGAGCTGGCAGCAAGAAGCCATCATTTGGCTATATTTTGGCACTTTGTGGCTGGAATCCTGAATGAACAGAGGTTCACATTCGATATACTGTATCAATCTCAGGTGAGGATAGAGAAAATTAATATTCCCACTTGTTCGCTGTTGTGGAACCTGTTGAGAAACAGTTACCGAACAGTGATGAACCACCTACAGAAGGTACAGTCCATTGGCTGCTAGTTTTAGAAACTGAGTTTCAATCTCAGTTATAAAAGGTCTGAAGAGCAATAAAGCCCCTGCAAAGACTTTCTACCACCCGAGCTATTTAAAGAGAGGGCTGTTCATGCATAGAAATAATACCTGCTGTATCCCAGTTTGGTGGAAGATGGCAATTGTAGTTCCTGTATTTCAAAAAGAGGATAAAAAGAATCCTAATAATTACAGGCCCATCATACGTACATACATATGTTCCTCTTGAGCAGAACTGAGAGCTGGGTGACTGAAAAGTGCACTTTAGCAGAAGAGCAATCTGGCTTTAAGCAGGGTCAATCTCCTATCAATAATTGTTTTGTCTTGAACCATCTGATTACTAATTCTGTCAGCAAAGGGAGGCAATTGTTTGGTGCCTTTATAGACCTTAGGGCAGTGTTTAACACAGTTAACAGAGAAATACCGTGGAGGAAATTGACTGTCTTCAGTAGGGAGCCCAGACTGCTTGCAATGATCAAAGCCCTTCACACAAATACCTGATTGAGGGTGTGGTTTGGGGTCAATGGAGCCATGACAAGTAGGATTAATGCTCACAAAGGATTAAGACCGGGTGCATGCTTGCACTGTTGCTATTCACCTATACATCAATGACTTACCAGGACTGATGAGAGATCCTGAAGTACATATGCCTAAGGTACTCAACATGCATTATAGCACTTTGCTAGAGGCTGATTATATGATTTTATTGTCACATTTACAAGTTGGGATCAATAGGTTGTTAAAAAGACTTGGCTTCTACTGTCATGATACTTCTTTGATTATTAATAATCTCACTTATACACATATGAATTTGTTGTTAAAATTAATAAATTAGTAAATCACTGTTGGCCAGGTTCCTTAGCCCTAATTATTAAGGTATATAAAGCCAAACTGAGAGCCAGTGGTTAAGGCATTAGGCTAGAAACTGGAAGACTGTGAGTTTTAGTCCCACCTTAGGCACAAAGCCAGCTGGGGGACCTTGGGCCAGTCACTCTCTCTCAGCCCTAGGAAGAAGGCAATGGCAAACCATTCCAAAAAAATCTTGCCAAGAAAACTGCAGGGACTAGTCCAGGCACTCGCCAGGAGTCAAAAACTGACTTGTAGGCACAAAAAAAATAAATAAATAAAAAATAAAAAATAAAGCCAATGCTATGCTCTTACATAGAGTTAAAGTATGGGGCTTAAAACATGTCCTATAACTAGTGCAAACACAATTACAATATCTGAGGAGTATTTTGGGAGTGTGGATAAAGGACCCCAGCTGCCTCAGTTAGAGGTGAGTTGTGAATTTATATACTTTATTCTTTGTCAAAAATTAGGGCTTATAATTACTAGTAGAAAATTAATTCTATGGAAACTGAAAGACTCCCCAAACTGTGTCTGATAGAACAGACAAAATCTCAGAGATCTCTTGGACTGTACAACTTACAAATTATTTCTTGTCCAACTGTCTCTGGACAACAGGTAAAAAAGATTGCCACACAAAGAATCTTGAGTATAGCACCTCATGGCCACCCTCATCTAGGCCTGCACGCTGAAATGGATGAGCTGCTCTAAAGCTCTCTTTCAAATAGAAAAAATACCTAAATATAAAAATGTCCAAATATCTTAGGACCGTATTTACTCGCGTGAGATTTGAGCAGTTAGATATAATGGTTAAATATGGAATATGGAAGGTTTAACCAAGTTCCCTACCATGAACATACATGTATTTGTGGTGCTCCAGAGATTGAGGACATAGCAGATATATTAGTTGAATATAGGTGCTATGTCCTCAATCTCTAGAGCACCACAAATACATGAATAGACAGATCTTAGCTTGTATATAAATAAACGGTAATAGAAATAGTAGTAAAGAGAAAGATCAATATCTTGAATTAGATGAATGGCCCGTTGGGATCCTTACATTAAAACAACACATTTTATGTGTGGCCAAAACCCAAATATTATACATAATACAGCCTTTTATCTTGATAAAACAGTACAATTGAGAACTCATAAGTGAATCTCATTGGGATAAATTGTTGGGGTGATATAGAAATATGAATTGCATTTTCTTTTAATTTTGCCTTTTGCTCTATTTTGTTATGTATGGTCTTATTATTTTATTTGTTTATTCAATTTATATAGCCACCCATCTCATATATGTGACTCTAAGGTAGCTTATAAAGTTACACACACAAAACTCCAAAAGCATAACAATAAAAAACATTAAAAACAATAGAAACTATTAAAAGTATAAAAACATTATCAACAGGAGAGTGCAGTCAATTTCACTAACAATACAGCCATTGTCTTGTATTTTGTATTCTGATATGACCTCATGGCTAATCAGTAAGATATTATTTCAGTCACAGACTCGGACAAAGTTGAAGATGTCTTGACTGAAGTAGGAAAATTAGTATTGTCAGACTATGATTGCACAGCCATTTCTACCTCCCAAACACATTCATTTCTGAGCTGAGAGGCTTTGGGGTGCTCTAATGTGAAGTCCTATTTGTCTTGGGCTATCTGAGCTACAAAAGAAGGATGTGTTGGGTGACTTTTAATCAGATTCATACTTGAACAGTAAATGTTCTGAACTTGATCCTTCATCCTTCTAAACCTAGACCTTTTCAGAAAGAATTTGTTTTATTAATTGCTCCAATCTAAGCATTCCTTCCATCCTGTGAATAATTAAATGTCACCTAAATTGTAGATGGTACCAGCCTATAGAAGAAGCAGCAGATACAAAACAGTGAATAGGGAGTGTTTTATAGCATCATCTACTGGCGGCAGCAATGAAAAACAATGGCAGGTTTCATATTCAGTACGACAGCTTGATGTTGTTCTCAGCTGTAAAAGAGCCTTTAGATGATTCCTTTACTGAAGATTAAAGGCCTAATTTCAACTGATTCTTTGTGCTGCAGGTGATTCAAATATCTTCCTTCCAGGTAGGAGTTCAATTTTTTCTTCAATGTCTTACAGTATTCAACTATTTCCATCCAAGTCACAGATATCACAAATTATTCCTGATCTGTTAATCAGTGCTTCCTAGGAATCAGATTGCCTTTGATTGCTTGGAACATGACCGTTTGGACTGGAATACAGGGAACACAACTCTCCTTTATGAGTCCCCACAGGATCAAGTCTCACAAGAGTATACAATAGTCTTTCCCAACCTGGGTCTCTCCAGATAAGCTGGAACTGTAATTCCAAGAATTCCCAGCCTTCCGGAAAATGTCAGGTTGGTGTAAAGCATCTGTGGGAGGATGCCTATGACTGTCCGCTCTACAAGGTAGACCAAATCAAGAAACAGGTACTGTATTGCATAGGCCTAAAACTACTTTTATTAGAATGGCTACAGTGGCAGAATTTTGCAAGTCTGAATGTGCTTCCCTCCTCCCTCTTTTAATTTCATGTGAACTAAGAGGATGCCTGCATTAGGCATTTCCATAAATGGTATGGGCTTGAACCATGTTTATCTGTTTGTTGCCTTGGTAACAGGTCTTCCTTCTCTCTGTCAGGGCCATCCTCTCCACTCTCTACAATGATACTCTTACCAGGCACATCAGTATCTGTATGCACTTATTTCTCTTTTGTATTTTGTCTACTGGTTTTTGTATGGCACCCAGAATCATGTCGTCTGACTTGGAAGGCCATATAAATGCTTTAAATAAATCCTCCTTCTGCTTACTCATAACTTTAGAACTGTTTAAGAACAGCAAAACTCAGTCACAGATTATATACATGGAATATGGAAAAGTGCCCATTAAGACTTTGGGCAGCAGACAATCAATATATTCTTAGACAGGGAACTTCAGGTTTTTTGCTAATGTGAGGAACAAACATTTCTTTAAAAATTAAGATGGCTCAGCAGGAAGGAGTGTGTTGCCACTAATTTGTGTGTCAATGCTTAATTTAGGATTTGCAGGACGGATACCAAAGAACAAGAACACTAAGGGAGATGCCAGGACAGTAATGAACTTTGAAGAAATTTTATTAAGAAATTGTCCCTGAATACACTTACAGCATCAGAGGGATTGAACCCCAAATAGCAAGGACTGTCCCTGGAATTTAGCTCACAAGGAAGCCAGGTAAAAGGGCAAATTTTATAGACCTTTTCCCCCACTTCCCGGCCCTTTGGAATGCTCACCCAGCACTGGGATAATTAGTGAGAGTGGAATTAATGTTTGTATTCATACTCATTGGAGAAGAAGGGATTACAAGAGAGTAAGCAGGCACACAATGGGGAATACAGATTGAGAGGAATGTGCTAGCATCTGCTACATGCCTAGGGCACTGTGGGCTGCCAGCCCCATAAGAAGCAAAAAAAAGCCTTCGGTCTGAAACTGATTAAGGTCTGGTCAGTTTCAGGTAGCAGTGCAAGGTTGCCAGAGGGTTGCACATTAATTAATCAACTAATTAAGGTCTGAGCTTGTTAACTTGAGGTTAGCACTTTTTGGGAAGTGCTGCACTGGGGAGAAAAGCTGTTCAGGAAAAGATAGTTTGTTTATATTTCTCCACTCTTGGGGTGGGGGGGAGAAGAAAGGAAGTGGGTCAGGCACAGGACAGAGGGGCATATAAATTTTATAAATAAAGGAAAACAATATGACTGGAAAGCAGTATCAAGCATGATGTACAGTCAAGACCTGGATTAGGAAGAATGAATGCAGCTGGAGTTTAAAAGAGGCAACATGATGATAGAGAGACAAAATCTTAGTCTGGGATCAAGACTCCTGGATTCAGGATTTTCTTAGCCATGAAGTGTTCAGGTCTGTGTTTCAACAAGTTGCTACCTGAACTTACACATATGAAACCAAAATGTGGTTGGCTTATTTGTAGCTTAGTATATTGTATAGATACAGACCAATATATTTAGTAAATCATGATTTAAATCAGTGTTTCTCAAGCTTGGCAACTTTAAGATGTGTGGAATTCTGGGAGTTGAAGTCCACACATCTTAAAGATGCCAAGTCTGAGAATGCTGATTTAAAGTTTAATATCTATGAATCTAGCCACTGTGGTTTATCTAGTAAACCATGGTATACTAATCTGCCTCTCTGGATAGAATCTGTCTTGGCCAGCCATCTTGAGAAGGCTTGCTGAGAGGCTCCCCTCCTCGCAAGGTTCACAGTGCATAGACCAGATGACAGGCATTTGCATTTCATGGAGGAATTCTCTTTTCTGCTTGATGTGGGATGTGTCTGGCCCCAGCCCTCCTTGCTTTATGTAAGCAAGTGAAAGGCATCCATTTAAACTAAACCTTCAGCCTGAGACAATTGTAGGGGTGTGTGTCTCATTCCCTCTCTATGATATTTGTACCATTTATAGGCCACCTGACTCTCAATGACTCTCTCCTGATTTATTAATGTACTGTATAATTGTACTGATTTTAATTTCTTAGTGTATGACATCCAAAGCCCCCTAAGACTTTACTATTACTTAATGAATATGAAAATAAAACACTGTAGGATCACTGCCACTGTTTCTTAGTCTGAACTATAAGAATGGTTGACAGGAAGCTAAAATGAGAAATTACCATGTCTCTTTGACTTTCTATATCACCTGAGCTTTTGGGTGAAAAGCAGGCTGTAGGTGTCACAAGGGGCAATCGTGAATCACAAAGCTGAAGAAACAAGTGACCAGGGTTGGTCTGCTAGCTGAGGCTTCAGCCAGGTTCTCGAGAGAAGTGGGAGCAGCCATGCCAGCCCCAACTCTGGAGGCTTCTGCTTTCCCTGCGTCAACGTGGTGAAAGAGCTAGCTGCTGGAAAAACAATTCTGCGGAGACGGTTCTTTTTTACAATCTTCGTTCTGCTGCTTCAGTTGCTTTTCTGGGGATCCTCTAAGAAGAGGCAAGCCCTAGGCTGCGTCTAAGTGTTTTGAACTGGAGTGGGATGCAAGAAGCTGCCAGGCGGAGGGACAGTTAGCTTCCTTAAGTCTTTTGACCATTGCTGCTTTGATACCAAGGATGACCTAATGCTATTTGCGGGCTGCCATTTCATGATTCCAAGACTTCACCCAGAAGTTTGCACTGGCAAAGGAAAACAGGTCTTTTCCTGCTCCCCCATGGCAGTGTCTTTCGGCTGAAAAGATAACAACAGAATTGTCAGGTCTAAGATGACACCCCTCTGCAGAGGGACTTCTGGCAGTGCTGTAAGATTGAGAGGTGGGCTGAGCAGAAAGAACACCACACATCTTTACAGACTGCTTGCTAAATGATGATGGTGCTTATATCTCTCAAGAGGATTGTAATCACTATATTGCCCTTTAAGTGTTTAATTTACCATTCACTTCAACAAATGATTATAGGCTGTGTTCCACCCTCAGCACTATTAATATGGCATTGCTAATTTTTTTATTCACATGAAAAGACTGGCACATGTTTACTTAAATTTCTTTTTTTATTGGATTCTTTATTGTGATCAGTTCTACAGATGTTATTTATCTTGGTACAAACATGTCTATCAAACTATACCTGTCCAATGTTTATTTTGTTCCACATCACTATAGGAACAGAAACAGATAATCCAATATTCAGAGCTGGATATAAAAATACAGTTCATTCATTAGAAATTGTAAATGTATGTTTGTGCTCTATAGGCTGTGTATCATTCTATGATATGTACAGGAATCAGTCTTATTTAACTACAGGGACTTCTGAGTAGACTCAGATGAGATTTTATTGTGCATTTGCTTTTTATACCTCCCTTGGTGAAATATTTGTACTGATGGGAAGGTGTCATTGAGGTCAAGCATTAGCTGAAGCAAGTATTTGGTTCAGGTTTTACACTTCTCTAAAAATACTCAGAATTATCTTTATGTTTGCATTTGTGCTAATGCTTCCAGTGCTCTTTCGTAGGCACCAGCTGTCTCTGATGGTGAGAAGTAAACAGAGAACATCATCAAATAAACTTGTTATGTGATACTGTTGTCATGACTGCAATATTTCTTCTTAACCACCATATATAACGCCACTTTGAGACCTCAGCCACGTTTTGCTTTCCTCTGCTTTTTTTCTTCTAACGATTAAGTGAATTGAGTTGCTTAATGGAAAAATCATGGGGGGGAGGAGGAGGAGGAGGAGAAGCAAGTCTGTTACACTAGTAAGACCCACTGAGGCATGAGAATGCAGGGGAAGGACATAATTGTTATCATTGCATCTATTTTCCAAATTGTTTGAAGAAGAGTTGTTGTTGTTGAAAACTACCTCTTTCCAAAGATACTATTTTCCCAAAGTTCTGGATGCGGCTGAGTTTCCAACCAGGTATTTTTTAATAGAACAGAACAGTCCTCGTACCATTCCAGTGACTTTTTCCAGTGAAAAAATCCAGTAACTTTCCCATCAAAGACAGAACACCCTCCAATCCAGTTCCACTGAAAGGGACTGGGGGGGGGGGGTTCTTTCTTGGAAAAGTATTTTAAGGTGAACCCTTTAGTGTGCAATTGCTATGCCCCCATTCACAAACTTTTATGGGACTGTTCAGATAACACTACTATATAACAGTTCCTGTGTTTCTACTGTTTTATCCTTTGTTTTTCTTACTTTAGAAAATTTATTGAAGACCGGAATAGTAGCACAATTTGGGAGAGGCAGAAAAGAAAATGCATGTAGAAACACAATTGATCTACTTGTTCTTGGAGAATGTGGATGCCTTATGATTGCCTTTCCTATTCTCCTCCTTCCCCCTCCCCTTTTTAAAACACACATTCTTACCTAAAAACACAAATGTTGGACTTAAAAAAAAGTTAAAAGTTGCCTTATGATCCGGGAGAAGAGTGCTGAGGTTAAAACAGAAATTTGAACTCCCTCTTCTGGAGTTAAAGAGGGAAAACTACCATTTGTGGAAGGTTCCTTCCTTTTATTTCGGAAAAGTGAAATTCCTGCAGTAAACGGATGAGAGGAAACATTTAACTGTCTTTGTTTTATGCTGAATAGCTCTCATTCTGATGTTCTGCACTTCCTTGGAAATCATCCTCATCTGCCTCGCTGGTTCGATCTGGCAGGGCTGGCGCACTCCGCGTCCCTTCGATCAAACGACGCCTTCCATCGGGATCCCAAAAGCGCGCCTTCTCCGCAGCAGCGCCTGCCCTCTGCGAGCCGGATGGCCCCCACCCTGCTGGGGTTTCGAAGGGCCTTGAAGACCTGGCTCTTCGCCCGGGCCTTGGGCTAGGGTGAGTGAAGCCCCCTTTAGATTGCGTGGTCTCGTTTCTTCTTTTTTCCGCCCCGTCTCCATTTTTCAGCCGAGGGCTGGCGTTGGCTGGAGTGCGAGCGCATCTTAATTCGGAAGCCGAAGGGAGCAAGGCTCTGAAGCACGCTGGCAACGGTCCTGGCTTCCAGGCCCCCGCCAGTCCTTTCCTGCCTGGCCTCGGCGACACTTTACGCGGGCTGGAGCCTCCTCCTGTGCCTTCCGGGGACTCATTCAGAGCGCCTCAAAAGGCCATAAAAGTAATTTCAGAAGCTGATCCCGTTTCGCTTTCGTTTCTCGGAAAGCAGCCTGTCATAAAAAGTGGAAGGGCGGGGGATCGCTTCTCGGAGCCCTTTGGCAGAGATGAGCCCGCTAAACTTCTGGGCACAAATTTCCGCCGCGGGAAAAGAAGTTGAGGGGGAAGTTAGTTTGTGGAGCCCTAAGGGTTCTCTGAGCTTCGTTGTTTTCTTGCAAACGTTTCATTACCCAGCTAGGTTTGCAAGAAAACTCAGAGAACCCCAAGGGCTCCACAGTTCAACCCCGAGCTACACATATTCGTTTCTATTGGAAGTTATTTCTCTGCGCCGCCCCGCCCCGCCTTTCGAAAAAGTACAAGGGTGCGGCGGTTGCGCCATTCTTCCCTTTTTAGAGGATTCTGGAAGGTGAGTGTAAGGAATGGTTAGACTAACTGCCTATTTTGCTTCTGTACTTCAAGCTTCTGCTGACATAGGAAGGTCAGTTAAAGAAACTGGGAATGCTTTTGCAAGTTGGAATCTTATAAAAGTTATACGGTGCTAAGCATATAAAAGTAAGGTGCAAAAGGAAATGGAAAGATGTGGTCAGGCTAATGTCTCGCTTTCGGGCTCCTAGACCCATTTCCTGAGCGTGCGTGAACTTTTGCATCTGCTCTGGCTTCTAACCACATCCTCTGAACAATTTGGGGCAAGCTAGATTATATGAAGAACCCCTGCAAATGAGAACTAGAAACTTGACTATTAGTTTATACTGCTTAAGCTAATGTTTTGACAACCTTGGAAGGCGGGCACACGGGTGTGTGTGTGTGTGTGTGTGTGTGTGTGTGTGTGTGTCCCTCCTCCTGGATGCTTCCTGATGACAAAAAGGTATAAAAGCTGTTGTAAACTTTTCTGGGTGTGGCCGTTCTCTGTCTTTTCTCTGCCAGCCGGACAGAGGGTGGTTCACCCTGCTTTTCTCTTGGCCAACAATAAAAGCTAAACTTTCTTTAGAAAAACCTCAGTCTGGAGTCTCATTGGAAATTACGGAATCCAGGCTAGCGAACCTTACATGAGCTACCAGCCTTCCCATTGTCATCTTCTGTTTCCAACCCTCGGCTGAGAGACAGCTCTCTTTACAGGTAAACAATTCTTGAATGCAGTTGTGAAGGTGAAACGACGCAGAGAATGATAGTGATTTCCTTTACTCTGAGTTCTCCCGTCCCACCCGCAAATTTAATCTCACAGCACTCCATGGGGCATGGGAAACCACGGCTGGGTTACCCAGCACACTCTGCGATAAGTTGGTTAGTTTGATCATGATTTAGTGTGACATACTGAGTTAATTTTGGTTTATTCAATAAATGTAAGTAACAAACTACAGTCTGTTGTGAAAATATGTGTCCAAAGTAGCAGAAATGCACCACTGAAAGCAAATAACGGGACGGTGGAAAAAAATGGTCAAAATAGCAGAAGAAATTCAGTATAATCCTCTTGTTTAGGTGATCATCTCTTTTTTTTTCTCCTCAGTTTACCTGCTCCAGTAAAGATGGAACTGTTGAAAGATTCTTACGCTGATACAACCAGTGATGGAAGTAGTAGAAAGGTAGAGTTCTTGCTTGTTCTGAATTGGTTATTGCTCACATTGTCTGTGTGTGGGTATTCAAGAGGGATGAAAAGACAGCTATGGTGCACAACTCCTGTTATCCAGGCAGGAAGGCATTATATAAAATGTGGTTTGTCAGTCCTGTTAAGTAGCAGGACTGGTGGAATGTCTTTTGTGCTAGCATTGGACACAAGTGAGTCATGCTTTCCATGGGGATGTCATGACGTGTATTTCATTAGTCTCTCCCTGCCCCCCATCCCTGTGTCTCAAACTTTTTCAGGCTGTGAAACCTGCTAAAAAAATTTATTACTATTAGCCACCCACTCCAGTAGACTCTGGGCATCTTAAAAAATCCAAAAACAGTAAGAACAGTTAAAAACATAAAACAACACAGACAGGCCAGACTAAAACAGCCATAACGGTAACAGGAGACCACCACAAGGTCCTCATAAACACATTAACCCCAGGCCTTGGATCAGAGTCAGGTCTTGAGGGCTTTCCTGAACTCCAGCAGAGTGGGTACTGTCCATATCTCTGGGGGGGCTGTGACAGAAAGCATACTTCCTTGGTTCTACAAGATGACAATGTTCAGTAGAGAGGACCTGGAGTGGGCAGGCAGAAAAAAATTGGAGATAGAAGCCAACTGGCAGCCAATGCAGCTTGCATAGCAGCGATGACACATGGGCATAATGAAAAGCACCCATTACGGCTTGCACCACTGCATTTTGAACCAGCTGTAGTTTCCAGATTGTATTCAGGGGCATCCCCAGGTAGAATGCACTGCAGTAGTCCATCTGTGAGATCATCAGGGCACAATTAACCATCTGAAGGGCCTCCCGGTTGAGAAGGGAGTATGACTGATGTGGAAGATGAACCTGTGCAAGGCCCTCCTGCCACAGCTGCTACCTGCTCTTTCAGCAGTAGCTGCCAGTCCAGGGGGACCCACAAGTTGCGCACCAGTCTGAAATGGAGAAGTGCTACCCCATCCAAGACCAACAATAAAAACCTCCCCAACCTAAGGGGGCTAAACAGTTATAGCCACTCAGTCTTGTCCACACCTGAATAGCCTCCAGAGGTTGGGGTCAGGTAATACTCTAGCAATAGAAAATTGGCTGGGTTTGAGTGAACTGTTTTTTGTCCTTAGTCTCTCTGAGAGCCCCATCAAATGTTCTGCAGAACACAGTTTGAAAAACTATCCCACAACTAACACAGAACACAGTTCGAAAAAATATCCCACAATTAACTTCACTGATCCTAGCGTTCTGTCCAAATTCACTACAGTACACCCAATTGTGTTGCTGCTGGCTAAGGGCTTTCTGCTAACTTGGCTTTCACCTGCCCCAGAGGAGGAAACAGAAACCCTGAAAGACAAATATGGAGCCTGCCCTCTTCCTATTTCTAAATGTCACATAAGAGAATCCTGTTCTCCTGACTGGATCCTTGGTCCTTGATTTTTGCAAGCGTTGGTTGGCTCTGCTATTAGTGGGAGGGATGGGTGAGGCTAACTTTAATTCTTTCAGTGTTGGAATCTCATGGTGGAATTTCCCCACATTTTCCACAGCCCTCCTTGGTACATGATGGAATTACATGCTCCTGGAGATATGGGTAGAGCAGAACATGTTTTAAATTACCCCATGATTGAGAATCCCAGGTCTGCAGTGTGCCTGGTTACAGGAAAAATTATAAGCCCCATCAACTTGAATATATTTACAGTTGCCCTTAAGACTATTTTGTTCAAGATGAAAAGGTATTCAGTACCACAGACATGTTGAATGCAAGATTTCTGCTCATGGCCTTAATTATTTTCTTTTTTTCTTAAGTGATTTAATTATATTTACAGGGAATGCCTGAATTGGGTTAAAAGTACCTGTGAAAATATCCCATACAAAAATTTGTGTCACATCTACTTTACATAGGTTCCAGGCGCTGCATGGTCTTTTTATTGTTTTTTTAAATGAAAACAAAATAACAAACAAAATGCTTATTTAATTGTTGCCTTTTATTAGATCAAAAGAGAGATACCTGAGGAAGCTCCAACAAGCTACAAGGACACAAGCGAAGAAGAACGAGAATTCACTGTGACATTAGATGACAGTGGGAAGAAGCACGTAGTGAGAGGCAGGCTCTCTGACAATGTGCTTACTGCTCTCAAGGCTACTAACCATGTTTGTGCCTGGATGGACAGAAAGGAGACGGAAGAATTCTACTTAATAGAGAAGAAAAAGGGTGAAAATAACTGCATCAATCTGGGGATGCCTTTAAAGTATGTACCTGAAGGCTCACAATATGAAATGAAGCAGTACAAGCTAAAGGAAGATGAGAAAACTGATGGATTATGGTATCGCCAATATGACAGTAGGGAAGAAGAATGTATATTGTTCTATGTTCGTGGAACCGGTTTTAGAATGGGAACCTGTGGAGCACAAACCCGCAGGGTAATCAGATGCTCTAAGGTGCTTAAAGAACACTGTGTATTTTGTGTCTTTGCCCCCAAAGGAGAATCCATAAGAGATGCTGTGTGCAATGATGGCCGTTTTATGCCGCTGCTAAAAGAAAAGGACTGGGAACTGACTGCATATGGAGAATCCAGGCAAAACAATTATTTAGTTGACAACTTACAGGGTAAGGTTTTTGAAATTGACGTGCAGACTGAGAGGGGTGCCAAATGCACATATGGTCCAAATAAGAAACAGAACCATTTAGCTTCTTCCAAGGGCCAGCCGAATGTTTTTAAAAAGCTACAGCAGCAGCCGCAGGACTTTGAGCAGGGCCAGCCGAATGTTTTTAAAAAGCCACAGCAGCAGCCACAGGACTTTGAGCAGGACCAGCTGATTCCTTTTAAAGAGCATGTCCTGGTTTTGTATCCTAAGCTGAAGGAGCTAGGACAAATCACTGACAATTTTTTAAAATCGTCGAAAAAGGATGTCTTTCAAGTTTATAAAAGACAGTTTGGCAAGGAGGTCAATGATTCTCTTTCAGTCAATATGATGAGGACTCTTATTAGCTATAGTAATTCAGTTGGGCATATAATATCGAGCAGTATAGCAATAGATTATGGAACTTGCTTTGTTCTCAGTGGTGGATATATACTAACTTGTCACCATGTAGTAAAGTTGATAGTTGGAGAAGGAATTGAAGAAAAGGACTGGGGAAACAGAATTAAGCAGTTAGCCTGCGTGACTTTCTCTCATGAAGACAATCATACTAAAAAAAATAGTTGCTTCTTTTTTGAGAACTGGTTTGAAATATCAGATGCGGATCTTGATTTTGCTATCCTGAAATTGGAAGAAAATGAAAGTCCTCTTCCACCAGGATTGCTGCAATTATGTTTCCCACTACCACAAGACGGTGTCATTTTTATCATAGGTCACCCAGATGGAAAAATGAAGTCTGTGGATATCTGTCTTGTTATCAATATATTTGAACGCTCCCGTAAATTGAGAGATCGTTATGAGGAAGGCCAGAAAATTGAGTGCAGCAAGGCTGTGTGTGGTTACCTTAGAGAGTCAAAATGTATCCATAAGTATACTCCAAAAGATTTTGAAAGAGAACGCAATAATCCTAATATTGTCACTTACGATACCTCTTTTTTTTGGGGATCATCAGGTTCACCTGTGTTTAACAAACATGGTGAGCTTGTTGCTTTGCACACTGGTGGATTTGCTTATAAAATGAGAAACAGAGAGGACAGCCTAATTGAATATGGCTATTCAATTCAATCAATCCTTTTGAAAATTGAATCCAGATTTAAAACTTGGTATGATGCTATACTTGTTCCTGTTCTTTTGACTGGTTATAATGCAAGAGAAAATAGCTTACATGTTAATACATCTCTGAATGAGACACAAGAGAAAATGGATACCAGTTAATAGTATATTGTTAAAGTTCAACCCACTTTTCCCCAAAAAATGAAATTGTATGAAGAAAATTATTTGCCAAAGTTCTGCTTTCTTTGGAGTTATAACAGTTTGTAATAGTTACATTTATTTTCGAATATGTAGGCTGAGCATAGTGGCTACTCTGCATTAAATTCTCTAACAGATGCCTCAAAGTTTAGTGCTCTCCATTGCATTTTTAGAGCTCCCAGCAGCATAAATACTTTTGTAGTCGTGTCTCTGTATCCCAGTTATCTGTACTTCTTCCTTTATGCAAAAACTAAATTATCATATTTGGGAGAGAAGAAGAGTGGAACTAAGGCAGGATTCCCATTAGTGACTTATAACATTTTCTAATACCATCCAGTCATTACTTCTTGTTGTTCAGTCATTAAGTCGTGTCTGACTCTTCATGACCCCATGAACCATATTGTGCCAGGCCTTCCTGTCCTTTACTGTCTCCCGGAGTTTGTTCAATTTCATGTTCATTGCTTTGGTGATGCTGCCTAACCATCTCATCCTCTGCCATCCCCTTCTCCTTTTTGCCTTCCATCTTTTTCAGCATCAAGGTCTTTTCCAAGAGTCCTCTCTTCACATTAAGTGGCCAAAGTACCTGAGCTTGAGCTTCAGTATCAATCCTTCCAATGAGTAGTCAGGGTTGATTTTCTTTAGGATTGACTGGTTTGACCTAGCAGTCCAAGGGACACTTAAGAGTCATTTTTATTGTTATTTTGGCACAGCAATGGTTGGATGATTCTAGAAGACATTAAAAAGGTATTTTCCCCACTGCTGAGTCAAAGCATTATCCAGCCATCCTTGAGTTGGCAGAATATTTAATTGCCATCTTATTTTCCCTCTATTGCCTTTGTTTCCAGTCACAGCCAGTTGCTTGCCTTCTCTTCAAGGTAACAGATGTTATCGTGTTGAAGCTGCACTTCGATGATGTTTGAATAAAGGGGGAAATACAGCTAAGGATGACTGCAACCTGGTCTACTTGTGGGATGGGGTTGAGATGAATGCCATGGGCCAAGGAGGAAAAAAAAAGATGTTGCCAGGACATGTTGGTGCCATAATTAGGTGCAACAAGGAAAGACCCAGAGTCACTAGTAAAGATGCCGAAAGACTTCAACAGAAACAGGCCCTGACAGTCTGGAGGCTGAGAAAGTGGACAGTGTAAATAATGTGTTCCTAACATGGGGAGGGGAGAAGGACTTCTACATGTTATTCTGGTCAAACCCTTATCTAAATACCAATTTATACCAGTGATTGGCAAGTTTTCCTATACTATGAGGGCAAGAAGAGGGGAAAGAAATTATCTGGGCGTTACAGGATAGGGTTTTGATGTTTTTTTAAAAAATAGGAGATATTGGTCTTTTAGTTTAATAGACTTAACATACTGGTTTTAACTGTGCTCTCAAGAAGTGGAGTTTTACTTCAAAATTTCAGCAGCACAATCTTGAGTAACTTCAGATATCTCAAGATTTTATATTTATGATATATTGCTGTCTTATTCTATCATGTCAGGTAGTCAGTAAAGTTTTGGATTCCTTGAGCCATTACATTGTTTCAGTTTCTGTTTCTTGACACTTAATAATCATAACAGGCCTTAAACCTGGAAACCAATGAAAAAGCATTGCATATACTGTAATTTGCTCCAAAGGCAGCTGATGATGACAAAATATGTCAATGAAAGCATAGTTTTTGCAAGCAGTTGGGTTTAGAAAGATCAGAGACAAGAGGAATTTATACTATTGGATACAATTATTTATTTGTATAAATAACATTAGAATAGCAAGTGGTGTGAAGCTTGAATAGATTGTGCAAAAAGCTTACAAGACTTGGTGCTGAGTGTAAATTAATACAGGTAGTTCCTGGGTTAAGAACTCCCGGGTTACAGACAAACCCATAGTTAAGAATGGAGCTTATTGTAGCCAAATTCGAGTTAAATACACAGTGATTTGAGTTAAATACACAATGGTTTGAGTTCACTACACAATACTACTTCTACAGTATTATACAATACTGTTCCAGCTTATGTACAAATTCGACTTAAGGATAGACCTTGGGAACAGAACTCATTCTTAAACTGGGGACTACCTGTAGGGAGAAAATTCCCAAACTGCTATACCTGTATCAAGAACGTCCTGTCCTTGGTGGATACAAATGAATTCCTGGCAATTGTTGTACTAGCAGGACATTGGCCTTATTTATTTATTTATTAAATTTGTATGCCGCCCATCTCCCCCAACGGGTGAATCTGGGTGGCTCACAATTAAAGTAAACCCACCAACAATTAAAAAATAAATACCCACATTAATTAAAATTAATTAAATTAATTAAAAGTCAAGTTATAAAAACAAACCCTATACATAAAAACATTTAAGATGACGGGAATAAAATCAATTACTCCATGAGCCACTTCCACTGGTGCGAGCCCCTATCCAGCCTCCAGGCCATCTGGCATAGCCAGGATTTCACGCGCTTCCTGAAGGCCATGAGAGTGGGGGCACACCGCAACTCAGGTGGTAGGTTGTTTCACAGAGTGGGGGCCACGGCAGAAAAGGCCCTCTTCCTAGATCCCACCAGTGAAATTCCTTGACTGGTGGGGTCTGCAACATGCCCCTTCTGCCGGGCCAAGTGGGGCGGGCTGATATAACGGGCGAGACAGCTCCTCAGATAACCTGGTCCTGTGCCATGAAGAGCTTTAAAGGTACTCCTTTGAGGTACTCCTTTGAGTACCCAACTCCTTGAATTGGACCCGGAAGCAAATTGGCAACCAATGCAGCTCGTGTAATAGCAGTGTTATATGGGCCCTCCGGGGGCATTCAGAACTGTCCGCGCCACTGCATTTTGTGCCAGCTGTAGCTTCTGGATACTCTTCAAGGGTAGCCCCATGTATAGTGCATTGCAGTAATCCAACCGGGAGGTGACCAGGGCATGCGTGACTGTGCAGAGGGCCTCCCGATTGAGGAAGGGATATAACTGACGCACAACACAAAGTTGTGCAAAGGCCCTCCTAGCCGCAACTGCCATTTGCTCTTTGAACAGGAATCATGAGTCCAGGAGAACCCCCAGATTATGCACCGGGTCTGTCTGGGGTAGTGTGACCCTGTCAAAAACCAAAGATAATAAACTCCTAGATCTTGAGGCTCCCTGTACCCCATCCAGGCCTAGATCTTGAGCCTGTTGTCCCCCATCCAGATCCCTACAGCCTCCAGGCACCACGAAAGGGTAGCCACAACATCACTTAGGTCACCTGGGATGGAGACGTATAACTTGAATATTGTCAGGTTTAGCCCAGGGAACTCCAGGAGACCATTCAGATTCAATCCAGCAAGGTTTATTTGGCTTCAACCTCTATACAGAAATCTTCCCAGACTGGGAGTAGTTCCCAGGGTCAATCAGTAAATATCGCTAGCATTCCTCAGGGAGGTGCCAGTCTCATCCTCTTATCTCTCCCTCGCGGTTCGGGAGACGAAAGAACATTCTTTACCCCCCGAACCTGGCCTCTATCTTCCCATATCCCCACAAATATCATCAGCATACTGATGATACCTCATCCCATGGTGCTGGATGATCTCACTCAATGGTTTCATGTAGATGTTAAATAGGAGTGGCAAAAGCACCGAACCCTGAAGCACCTCACAAAGTAGGGGCTGTGGGTTGGATCTCTTGCTCCCTATCAACACCAATTGGGTTCAGCCTTGGAGAAAGGAGCTGAACTAGCACAGAACTGTGCCACCCAGCCCCAACTCCTGCAGCTGATCCAAAAGGATACCATGGTTGATGGTATCGAAAGCTGCTGAGAGGTCAAGAAGAGCAAGGATGGATGCACTACTCCTATCCCGCTCTCACCAGAGATCATCCAAAAGTGCGACCAGTGCTGTTTCTGTCCCATAACTGGGCCTGTAGCCTGACTGTTAGGGGTCCAGATAATCTATTTCCTCCAGGATCCTCTGAAGCTGCTGCGCCACTACCTTTTCCACCACCTTTCCTGGAAAGGGAAGGTGGGAAACTGGATGAAAATTGTCCAGAAGGGTGGGATCTAGTGATGGTTTCTTGAGGAGGGGGCGGACCAAAGCCGCCTTAAAAGGCTTCGGGACCACCCCCTCCTGCAAGGATGAATTGACCACTGCCAGTACCCACTCTAAAGTCACCTCCTTGGTGGCTATAACCAACCAGGAGGGACAAGGATTTAAAATACAGGTAGCTGCGCTAATAGCCCCAAGGACCCTGTCCACTTCCTCAGGGCCAACAGGATCAAACTGTTTCCAGATAACTGGGTGAGAATGCTTCCTGGGCATCTCCACTGGACCCATCTCACACTTGGCCTCCAACTGGGAATGGATCCAAACGATTTTATCCGTCAGGTGTTCAGCAAATTCCTCTATATGGCCCTGTAGAAAGTCCTCCGAGCCCCCCCCCAACCCAGGAGGGACTGAGTGACCCTGAACAGGGTTGCCAGGTGACACTCTGAGGATGCAATAAGGGCAGAGAAATAATGATGTTTCACCGCCCTTACCACCACAAATTAGGCCTTAATAGTGGCTCTAACCCGTGTTCAGTCGGACTCATCTTTAGTTTTCTGCCAGCGGCACTCACTCTTGGCCCTTTTCATCTCCCTTAACTCCTCCATAAACCATGGTGGGGGGCGAGGGCGATGGGACAAGAGAGGCTGCACAGGCACAATCCTGCCCAAGGCCCCAGCCACCTCCTTATTCCAGGCTGCAGCCGGGGCCTCCACTGGACCGTGCAGCAAGGCCTCAGGAACAACCCCCACTCCCTTTGGAACCCTTGCGGGTCCATCAGTCACCAGGGGTGGACCGTTCACCTCCATGCGGAGGGAGGCAGCATAGGAGAATCTCAAGGCCACTAGGGAGTGGCCTGACCATGACAGGATAATATCAAATCCCCCACCAGATCACGCTGCCACTGCTCCAACAAGAAAACCATGTCTGGGGTGTGACCACTGTCCCGAGTTGGGCCATAGATGACCTGGGATAGGCCCATGGCCCCCATGGTAGCCATGAACTCCTGAGCCACCTCCGAGGCCAACCCCAGGGATGTCAGATTAAAGTCCCCCAAGACCATAAGCCTGGGGAACTCCACTGCCAACCCTGAGATGGCCTCCAGCAGCTGAGGCAGGGAGGTTGCTGTGCAGCAGGGAGGCTGGTACAGAAGCAACATTCCCAACTGATCCTGTGTGCCCAACCTCAGGAACAGGGTCTCACATCCAGCAACTTCTGGAGTAGAGCCCCTGAAGGCCAGCAGAGATTCCCAGATGACCACTGCCACACCCCCTCCCCTGCCCTGGGGTCTCAGGTAGTGCCAAACCCTAAACCCAGCTGGACACAATTCTGAAAGGGCAACATCCCCTTCTGGTGTCAGCCAGGTCTTGGTAATGCATGTCAGGTCAGCCTGCTCCTTCCCAATAAGGTTGTGAATAAGGGGGGGGGGGGCTTATTATTGACTGAGCTGGCATTCATCAGCAGCTGAAAGCCCAGGCCTCTGTAGGCCCGCTGACCAGGGTCTGGGCTTGAGCCCTGAGGGACGGAACATGCCACCGGTATTAACACATCGGGGGCATCTTCCCCTGGAATGGCCTGCCTTCTGGCTCCTGTCATAACGTCTCATGCCCATATGTACTGTATATCACTGTTTGTTGATGGAGTGGCAGAAGTGGAATGGAGGTGGTACATTAGTCCTTGTCCTCTTTGATTTCTCAGTAGCTTTTGATACTGCCACCATGGGTTGGGGATTGGGGGCATGGTTTAATGCTGGTTCTCTTCCCCAGGCTGGTTCCAGTCAGTGTTTGTTTGGGGGAGAGATCACTCCCTAGGCCCCTCCAGTGTGGGGTGCTGCAGCCTCTACTCTCTCTCCGTGCCTTTTCAGCATCTATATGAAGCCCCACTGGGTGAGGTCATCTGCTGGTTGGGGTTCAGTGTCATTACTAAGCTGATGATACCCAATTAATCTTTTGATCCCAGGCCAGCCAAGTGAAGCTGTCAAGGTTCTGTCTCCAACCCAATCTTAACTAAGACTGAGTGGCTGTTTGGACCAGGAGATAAGGGGAGCTCAATCTAGGTGATGTCTAGTGTTTTCAGTTTTTGCTCAGATTCTGTATGGTAGCCCTGTATAAGCCACTTCGTATGGATAGCTAGCTGGCAGAATGTACAGGTGAAACTCGAAAAATTAGAATATTGTGCGAATGTTCATTTATGTCAGTATGGCAACTCAAAAGGTGAAACCAATATATGAGATAGACGCATTACATGCAAAGTGAGATATGTCAAGCCTTACTTTGGTATAATTGTGATGATTATGGCGTACAGCTTATGAAAACCCCAAATTCACAATCTCAGAAATTAGAATAGTGTGAAAAGGTTCAATATTCTAGGCTCAAAGTGTCCCATTCTAATCAGCTAATGAATCCATAACACCTGCAAAGGGTTCCTGAGCCTTTCAATGGTCTCTCAGGCTGGTTCAGTAGGAATCACAAGCATGGGAAAGACTGCTGACCTGACAGTTGTGCAGAAAACCATCACTGACACCCTCCATAAGGAGGGAAAGCCCCAAAAGGTCATTGCAAAAGAAGTTGGATGTTCCCAAAGTGCTGTATCAAAGCACATCAATAGAAGGTTATGTGGAAGGGAAAAGTGTGGTAGAAAAAGGTGCACAAGCAGCAGGGATGACCGCAGCCTGGAGAGGATTGTCAGGAAAAGGCCATTCAAAAGTGTTGGGGACTTTCACAAGGAGTGGACTGAGGCTGGAGTTAGTGCATCAAGAGCCACCACACACAGACGGATCCTGGACATGGGCTTCAAATGTCGTATTCCTCTTGTCAGGCCACTCCTGAACAACAAACAACGTCAGAAGCGTCTTACCTGGGCTACAGAAAAAAAGAACTGGTCTGTTGCCCAGTGGTCCAAAGTCCTCTTTTCTGATGAGAGCAACTTTTGCATCTCATTTGGGAACCAAGGACCCAGAGTCTGGAGGAAGAATGGAGAGGCACACAATGCACGATGCTTGAAGTCCAGTGTGAAGTTTCCACCGTCTGTGTTGATTTGGGGAGCCATGTCATCTGCCGGTGTTGGTCCACTGTGCTTCATTAAGTCCAGGGTCAACACAGCCGTCTACCAGGAGATTTTGGAGCACTTCATGCTTCCTTCTGCAGACAAGCTTTATGGGGATGCTGACTTCATTTTCCAGCAGGACCTGGCACCTGCCCACACTGCCAAAAGTACCAAAACCTGGTTCAATGACCATGGGATTACTGTGCTTGATTGGCCAGCAAACTCGCCTGACCCGAACCCCATAGAGAATCTATGGGGCATTGCCAAGAGAAAGATGAGGGACATGAGACCGAACAATGCAGCGGAGCTGAAGGCCGCTATTGAAGCATCCTGGTCTTCCATAACACCTCAGCAGTGGCACAGGCTGATAGCATCCATGCCACGCCGCATTGCGGCAGTCATTGCTGCAAAAGGGGCCCAAACCAAGTGCTGAGTACATATGCATGCTTACACTTTGCAGAGGTCCGATATTGTTCTATTTCCAATCCTTGTGTTATTGATGTCATGTAATATTCTAATTTTCTGAGATTGTGAATTTGGGGTTTTCATAAGCTGTACACCATAATCATCACAATTATACCAAAGTAAGGCTTGACATATCTCGCTTTGCATGTAATGCGTCTATCTCATATATTGGTTTCACCTTTTGAGTTGCCATACTGACATAAATGAACATTTGCACGATATTCTAATTTTTCGAGTTTCACCTGTACTTGATGAATGTATAGTGATCTAACTAGTTAAGCTCTCCCTTTCCCTCTCCCTCCCTCTCTCTTGGGTCCTCCACCAGAGGCCTGTGAGTTTGAGGGTTCCCAGGAACAAGATCAGCGCTCTCTGTCCAGAACAGTGCAGTGCTAGGAACAGCTAAGATACTGTGCAGAACCCTCAAACTTCCAGGCCTCTGGTAGAGGACCCGAGATTGAGGAAGACGCACACCACCCATAGGGGTGAGAGGGGATTTTTAAATTATTATTAGAATTCAGAGGATTCTTGTTCCCGCGTGAAAAATCGTTTTCACCCTTTTATTTAAGGACATTCAATAAAGTGCTAAAAATAATTGTCAAGGGATAGTTTGATGGATGAAAAAAATCCCAATCTTGTATATCCCATAGAAAACGTAATTAAGAGACATTGCAAAAAAAAAAAAAAAATTGCCCACACAGTTGTGGCCTGCGCTACAGAGGAAAGAGAAAGAGAAACAGGAACTCTCAACAGAGGTCCAGCGATCTTCCGCAATTTTGCAGCCCGGATGCAGACGCGCCCCTCCGATTCTGTCAGACGACGTTGCAACATCCGGTTCGGAGGTGGAAAACGCTGAAGGGTGGCGGTGATTGAGCGGGATAATAGGCTCCCTAAAAGTGACGCAAGCAGCTGGCCAATGGGTTTTACCATCTCGATAAGCTCTACCTATCAGAGTTCTCTGGGGCCGAGCCAGTTTGGCTTGCGCCGTGTTTTTGGACACGTCATCTACGCGGCTTTGCTTGATATGTTTCGTGTGGGATGACAAAGAGACCTAATCTGTTGCTTTCGCTCGTTTGCTCGGTTTTGTGCACGCTCCAACCTTTCCCCAAATCCACAGGCTGCGTGTTATTAAAATTCCGCCTGTCTCTGAGCAGATCCTCTCACCTGGTTCCTTCTGCCTCATCCTAGTTTAGTCCTCCTTTTCATTTCCCCAAATCGCAACACTCCGGGGAGGGGGAAAACCTGCCGTTTCTCTGTTCTCCGTCGTGAGCAACTGGGTCGGAGAGCGCGCGTTGGTTAGACGACCCGGCATAGATCGCTCTTCTTTAATCGGAGAGATCTTGATACCCGGAAGTGATTGCATGCACACACTTCAAAGATGTATTTTTAACTGGATTTGGGAGAATCCGTATTGTAATGAACTCTAACCGAGGTTCAGGCAGACAAAAAAAATAGGGACGGACGGACACACAACACCGTCGTCGCTCTCGGTGCGTCTCAGTAAAGAGAGACCCAGGGCAGCAGCAGGACAGTCCCTGCTCTGTTAACGCAGTAGGTGCTGCTAGTGCCTGGCACAGAGGGAGGCGGGGGAGCTTTCTGTCGGAGGAGGGCAGAAGAGCCGGAGGGAGAGCTCCTGGCAAAAGAAGGGGAGGGCAGACCCTCCCTGAGCTCTCCTTCTCCACCTGCAGGCAGCAGTGTTTTCCTTCCACATAGCGTGGGTTTTGCAGGGGTGCTGAGGATATGGGGAAGGAGGCAAGATCTATACCCTCAACTAAGTGAGGTGGTAACACCACCCAGGATCACTTGCAGCAGGTGGAAGATGCTTTATCATCAGTAACTACTGCAAGTAGTTGCAGGATGTCAAAGCAAGGACATGAAACAATATCCAAGATGCTGCAGGTGAGAGGTAGCATCTCTGCCTTGAAGCCTCCACAGGCAAACAGCAGTGCAGGCAGGTGCAAGAAAACTCCCCTGTACAATTCCCAAATCTCCTCTTCTAAGGCAGATACTTTCCAGCATTGTGTATCTGTGGCAGGCAAAAGCTGAATGATTCCAAAGGCAAGAGAAAATACTTGATGAAGGAAAGATGCTGATATTCAATAGTGCCTCCTTCAGTCTGGCATAATCTAATGGAGCTTATCGCTCCTGAATATCCCATGCCTTTTGCACCATCTACAGTAGGACAGGGCTATCCCCTCTGTATGGTGCATGCTGAGAGTGCTTGAGAAAGGTTTTGCAGACCCCAGGGGCACGCACCATCTTGCACTTCACCTCTGGGGCACGAAAAGTAACAGTGGTGGGGCTATGTTTTCCTTTTCTTCACAGGGCATTCATGGGAGGAGTTTGGGACTAGGAGACAAACCACTGGTGAGTGCTTCTGAATGCAGGAGTCTCACACCATGGGTCTTACGCTGCGTAAACTAAGGCATGCCAGGAAGTGCATGGCGGAGGGATGGCTTGAAAAAGCAGAATAAGCTTATCCATGGCTTTATGGTGACCAGTGTGGTTGCTGGGAGTCAATGATTTGATGGCACATAATCAATAAAAAAAAATATGAGGACACCTAATCACTTGGGATGCCTTGGAGAGTGGGAACAAGAACACTGGAGAACACTCTAGGCCACCTCATAAGAGTCATGCTACAGAATTGTAGAGCACCCCTATTGCAGTGTGAAAGGTGGCAAAATGCTGGAAGCAATCTAGCACTGGTGAGCCTCCTGCAGGACCAACCCTTTCAGAACATGGTCACTTGGTGGAATTCCACATACCTGATATTCGAATGGCCAGTCAAACAATAGCAAGCAATCCATCCACATAGTTGCTTTGAATGGGGAGTCAAAGCAGCATTTGGCAGGCAAGAATGGGACACCATCTGTCCAGCTACATTGGTCCCTAAGCTCTTTTTGAGACCGTTAACTTCATAAATGTCAGCAGTGCCCTCCTCAATGAAATGCTTCCTTTGTGAAATCTTTCTAGTAGCGGATGGAGAACTCTCTTATGGCCCATACTCCAGGGCTGCAGAAGTCCTTGGCTTCATCTGTGTGGGCTTTCATAAGGCAGCTGAAGGAGGGAAATGGGAAATAGCTGCCAACATTGTTCAGGGAGAAGTTACATACACTGTGGGGATCCTTGCTTAAGGGCAGCATGCACGACAGCAACATGTTTCTGCAGTGGTGGTATACAAAATTGATCAGGATTGCCCAGGAGGGAGAAACTAGCAGCAGGCAGAGCTAGGACTACCAGCAGCAGCTAAGAACAAAGTTCTTTAGCACAGCAGCAGCAGCTGACAAATCCCTCCAACAAATTCTCATTATGGACAGAAATATGGCATTGTTGGTTGAGGATTAGGGCATCCAACCAAGAAGCTGGGACAATGCAACGGCATCTATTGCTGCTATTATCAGAAGAAATAGAGGAGTTCTCTGCTGACTCACCTGGACCACAGGGCAGCCTGCGGCCAACTGTAGCAAGATCTGGCCACCGTTACCTGGGAGCCCTGTCAGGTCCATGAATCTGTTCCAAGTGAGAGCTAGTTGAATAGGACAGGTGATGTTGAAATAATCTTTCACACCTTCTTGGAACCTGTGTTGGTAGAATAAACCTCACATTCCTAGCGTACTCCATACGTAGAATGACTGCCCTCTGTCTTAATCTGCTTATCTGCATTGTAATTTGCACAAGTCTCCCAACTTCATCTGTACAAGTTTGGGATAGACACCACACCTGCACAATTATTAATTCTAGGTCAGTTTAATTTAGGATTCATCAAACTATCTTCCAGATCAATTTTATGAATTGGGAGAGGCAGGCCTAGCTCCAAAATTCATTGGAGAATGAATTTTGAGAATGGGGCAGGTAGAGAGACAAGCATTTTCTTTGGTAGAACTGCAAAAAAGGAGCTCAGCAGTGAGCAAGGTGTGAACTGTGAATGGCCCTAAATTATGAATGCTATTGGCTTGCTTTCTTTTAAGCAGACCCAGGGCACAGCTGGTTCTCATCTCTCCAAATCTGCTAAAGCTAGGACAGGGAAGTGTTGTTTTTCACAGGATAAAGCTTACTGCTTTGTAAAGGGAGCATGGGTATTCATGGTATGGGACATGGGGCAAGTAACAAAACTCCATCCTTTAGATACTTGCACGTGATGTGATGATGCAAGTATGAAAAGACAAACATTTTGGCATCATTGTTTTTAGGAATGGACACTTATGGTGAAGAAGGGGTCATAAAAGTCAAGGTAGCAGCCACAACTGTGGGATCAAAACTCCATTCCTTTTTATGTGTATCACATGCACAACACACAAACAAGTGGTGGGGCTTCAATTGCATGGCGGTGGCTGCCATCTTGACTTTTTTGACCTCCCCGTTCTCACTTTCATCTTCCTTATTATGGCTAGTGCCAGCCAGAAACAAACTTTTTTTTTTTGCTTTTCTGTACTAATGGAACTCCAGTTGTTCTAAGCCAGCCTCCTTCTCTGTGTCCTGCCTGTATCTCATTTTGTGCCTGGCACCCTAGAAAACCTAGGAATTAAAGGCAGTGAAGCACAACCCTGTGGTATCACAGAAAAACAAGTAAAAATATTAGGTTATAAAACAGATGTTGACAATTCACATTTTTAAGATGGAGTAGGAGGTTATACTGGCCTAACCACTTGCTTTTTAGGCATTTTTCTACATGTTAGAAAATTTGGATGCTTGTTTTCTTGTCCTTTCCTCGACCCCGCTCTCTGCTCTAAAAAACAAGTACAGGGAAATATTTTTTAAAATATTGTAGTTAAACCTTTGAGGCTAACTGCCTGAAATTTGGCAGGGTTAATGTCCTTTAAAGGATCTACCATCCCTGTTATTGTCATCCTGATCTCCCAGGGATGTCCATAGGGGGTGCAATGTTCAAAAAAGTCAGATTGGTGGCTGTGACTTTGCAGTCACAGGAGCAGGTCTCTTATTGCACAATCGTAGTTGCCATCTTGACTTTTTTGACCCACCCATGCAGATGCCCCTACATTTTGCCAAAAACTGAAGCAGCTTCAGACATGTTGAAATTTCTCCATTAACTCAGGTTGCCGTAGAAAGCTAAGAGGTACAGAAAACTCTCTTTCCTATGATTGTCCAAATTATTGCCACTGAGAAGTAGCCCTGTTAAGGCCTGTGGATGGTTCTTCTTTCGAACTGAATCTTTGTTCTTGAATCAGATCAAACCAAATCACTCTAATCCTAAACTAGAATCTCAAACTGGAATTCAATCAAGTCCTCTTGGAATCTCAAAACTCCCATTGGAAATGAGTCCAAGATGATTCGCACAGACTGAGAACTTCTGCATATGTTTATGCTGTTATGCTACTATTAATATTTTTTTCTGTGAAAAGAAAAAAATAACAATCTTAATATTTTAAGAGGTGTACAGGGAAAGGAGGGAAATAGATTTCTAACTGAATATCATTTCCATGGGTGAATAAACATCTCTAGTTAGTTTGAAAAGAGTCTCAGATGGTTAGCTAACAAGCAAGCTATTAACTACAACTGAGCAGCTTGAACATATTACTTGAGTTGTAAGAGGCCTTCATTGTCTTTCATTTGTTGAGCAATGGAGATAAGCAGCAAATAGAGGATTTTAATTTTTTTTTCCAGATTGATGTAACTTCACTGCAGGTTCTTGGATAACCTCTTCAGTATTTATAAAGATCTTTGCAGCACTGCTAATAGCGATGAAAACACAAAGTAAACCTGCAGAACCTCATAGCATAAATGGCTTAAAAGTGAGAAACAGTCCTGCAGATCACTGTCTGGAATCTGCCAGCCAGGTACCAGTGAACCATCTGAATAGGCTCCCCCTAACCCATTAGTCAATCTGGCAAGGAACAGAATAGCATCACAAACGGTACTGAGAGATCACAATCCTTGGTGGCTTCTCTGCTGATTGCTGTTTACTGACTGCTTCCTTCCTCTTCAAAGATAAGACTTTCAGGCAGCCAAGGGGTGGGTGGCTGGGGGAGGGTCTTCTGAGGGGTATGAAGTCCAACACACCCATGTGGCCCCATTCTGAATGGGGAGGGGAGAAAATCCCCCCACCCCCGCTAATTGTGGAGCAGGAGAGGCCTTTGCTGTAACTTGAAGAGGTGGAGGGGAGTTTGTGGTGATAGAAAATAAGAGATTTTGTGACCCCCGCTGTCTCTCAGTTGCTGCAGCCTGGAAAGGCTTGGTGCTAAGCTTTTTTTACCCTGGCGGGGCATCTGAAAGGTTTGCCTTGGGGCACAAAGAACTCTGCTCCCTTCCCCCTTATCCATGCTTCTATGTCCCTTGATTTCTGTGTTGACTGGAAGCTGAATTAGAAGACCGTCTCCCTGGCACTACAGTACCCACTTTTGCGGGGGGGGGGGGGGGACAAGATGCCATTGTCTTGTGCTGAGATAGACAAACATCAGTAAGTATTGTATCTTTAACAGTATTATCTTTATAGCCTAAGAAGGCTTCTGATTCCACCCCCTGCCCAGCAATTAAGCTCACTATATTTCAGGGGTTGCACAGATTATAAATTTTCAGAAGCACAGAAGTGCTTCATCCTTTTCTTTCTTCCTCTTCTTCTTCCTCTTCTTCTCCTTCTTCTATTTTTTTTTCAAGCACTTCTTCTAACATATTTGTACACATCACATTGTTGTTAGAGGCCTGGTGCATATGCTGTTCTATCTGAAAAGCAAATGTCTCTCCTCTTATCTGAAAAAAAAATTGACATAATCACATAAACAAAAGTAACCAAGGCCATGTTCAGCAAAACTTTATACCACAGCAAACTGTGGTTTGCTGCTTCACACCTAATAGGGCAGGTAACCAATCCTGTTGCTTTGTATATGTCAGGCCTAGCCCAAGGAACTCCAAGAGACCATGCAAATTCAGTCCAGCTATGTTTATTAGCTACAACCTCTAGCAAGAATCTTCCCAGAGTAAAACCCCAGTTCCCAAAGTCCTCCAGCCACAACAGTGTGAATTCCTCAGGGAGGTGCCAGTCTCATCCTTTTGTTCCTCCCATGCGGTTCTCGCGAGCTAAGAAAATGCTTATCTCCCTGAGCTTGGCCTTCATAATTCCATTCCATCACATCATAATGCTTTTGAAAATGTCCATATGTATTTTTTAAAAGAACCTGATATGTAAAATGGCATATTACACACCACTTTCTGAAATTACCCATGGTATGTCTGAATTTATTCTAGGAATCATAAAGTATCAAGCCTTAGCTCATGGCGTTCATCTTCTTACATCAGTAGCAGCTCTCTCTTTCACTTGTAGGTCTTAAGCATTTCAGAAGCCAGCTGTTACTGAATTAACAACAGCTCTACCAGGACTCTGCCAATCTCACCAGGAGTCCAGCTTGACTCATGGGCATCTTTCTCTTTTCATTGCACCATCTCTGGAGATGCCCGTCTTACTCCTCTTAATGAAAGCAAATTGCAGAATCTGCTTCCAGGACATTTTTTCATTGCAACAATTTTTATTGATGGCATGTATCTTTAAAGGCCATGTTCTGAGGTCCCCAACATGCAATTATATCTAGCCTGTACGAATCCTCTCAGCTACCACTATCAAGTCTAGCTTTGAAATAAACCATTGCAGTTTCTTACTGAGACTCCACCTATGTTTTATTGGTACATCATGAGGGCAATAAGAGATGCTAATAGTATCTTTATACGGTAGAGATTTTAAAAGCCTCCTCAAGGATGAAGTTCCTTTTTTACTGGGACTTTCTTACATGTTAAATCTGCAAATGCACGGAACTGAAATTTACTACACCAGCTTGAATGACTGGAATTGTTTCCCACACCTGTGAACTGTAGGCCTGCCTCATCCAAATTGGTACCTCCAGATGTGATTGGATTACGATGCTCATAATTCCAGGAGGAGGAAGACTAACTTAGGCCAAGGAGGGAAGTACATTTCTAGGGGCTGGGGGGCTGCACTCTCATTTCTTGAGAAATCTGAGTCATTGACAATGATGTCAACTGTGTGTGGTCATATCATGTATGTTATAGATAACATGTCTGTTATAGATACTGGCAAGGCCAAAGTTTTTCTCTCTTTTTAATTTAGGTGGGGTCAAGAAGGGATAGTATAAAAGGATCTATTTGGCTTTTTAAAAACTATATATGTTAAGACTACTCTGCTTTAGGGCTTATAGTACACTACAGGTTTAATGGGTTCATGTCTCAAAATGGTAGGAAATAATGCTCCCAATTTTCAATAAGAGTCAGGGAAAGCTCTGGAGTGGGGTGAGGGCTGTGTGTGGCCTGAGATTAAAGATTCTCAATCCCTATTCTAAGCCATACAATAAATCAAGATACAGTAGCACATTATATCACAAAAGCATCCATACAATTGAAAATAGCGAGTCATGCTTCACTGGGTACAGATAGCCACCCAGGGACTATTCAGTGATTTTGAAAAGTATTTAAGATTTTAGACACCCCCTTTTCCCTGCTAGCTCCTGAAAGACACTTAGGAGGGCTTCTGAATGTCTATCCCATTGTGACAATAAAATCCCAGAATAGAGATTTCTCACCAAGCCCAGTCTTTATAAGAATTGCATGTTACAATCAAGCAACAATGTCCCTTCCATGCTTTAAGCAAAAAAGAACAGAAAATAATGCTGCTCATCCCTTTCCAATTAGGTTAAGTATTTCCAGAAAAGACCAAAGAGGCCCTGTGAGAGCCATGAGGACACAGGCAAAATAGATTCTCAAACAGTATCATTTGAGCTGCAATATATCTAATGTTAGATGAGAGATGCAAGAGACTCACTGAATGAACATCTAAGATCTGTATCGTCTGGGTATATCACAAACATAGTTGTTTAATGAAATAAAACTCCCCTGCCTGGAGCCCCATTTTTATGTCCTAATTTTTTGCACGTGGCTTGGGGAATATTTGATGATGAGGATGCATTTTTGGTAGTGGTAATGAATTAAGGATAAATATTTTAAGCTTAGACATTTCAAAATATATTGCCATGGCCTTCATATAAAATACACAGCTGATAACAGCAGGAAAATTACCCCTCAATAATGTTTTAGATTAATGATATGGCTGCAGGGTTTGAGGTTGCTGGTCTGCAGTCAAAGGCTCTATTTATCAAACCATTATGGGTTGATCAACATGCAATCTGCAGAGCTGCATGATCTCTGGAACCATGGAAGTTAGAGCAGTCATGAAACCTACTTCATCAGTTCTCTTAAGAGCCATCAGAAAACACTCTTCTGTTTAAAGACATTCTTTTTACAGGAATGGGCAATTTTTTTTGTGGCTAGATTCTTTTTTTTTCCTGCTTCCACAGGTCACAGTAAGGATGGCCACTGAACAGGGCAGCATCCCATGAGTGGGAACAGATGAACCTTTGGGCTCCTTTTTCCATTTTCGGAGGGAACCGTTTTTTAAAACACAAGATAGCTTTAAAGTATGCTACTGAAGTATTTACAAATCTATTTTTTAAAAAAAAGGTTTAAAACAATGCTACTGTTTTGCTGCCAAATCTCAATGGCGTGGGGGCTGGGGTTAGATGCAGTCTGTGACCTGGGAGCTGCAAACTGGTGCTTTACTGAAGGGCTCTGAGAGTGCAAATCTGATCTGAAAGAGAAAGAGACGAAAGGAGGAGCGGTACCCAGGGGTCCTGAAGTAGCCCAAGCAATCAGACCAGCCAGTTGAATTAAACACATACAACACTACTCACAATCTTCCCTCTTGCAGAGAACTGTGGCAAACTTATTTAACAACAACAACAACCATTTCTAAATATGTATCTATACATATACTTTTATTTGATGATGCATCTCTTATTTTGGCCATATGTACACAGATGCTCTAATAGGAGTTCCAATCATTCTACCCTGAAAAGGGCCTTTGCAGCATTTGGATGGTACTAGTTATTGCTACTTTTGTACACAAAGTGAGTTTAACTTCTGTTGATTGACTGATTATGGGCCATCAGGTTGGTATTGACTCTCAGTGACCACATAGATAGATTTTCTCCAGGATGGTCAGTTTCCAACCGGGTCCTTCAGGTCTTCCAACGGTGCACCCATCACCACTGTAATTGAGTCCCTCTACCTTGCTCCTGGTCGACCTTTTCTTCTCTTTCCTTCCACCTCCCTCCCTCCAGAGAACTAGGTCCTTATGCAACGTAGCCATAGCATGATAGCTTCAGCGTGGTCATTTGTGCCTCAGGTGGGAACTGTCATTTCTTGGGAAGTCTGAGTCCTGGCACTGACTGGTTGCTGTACCTGTTATCATTAGTTTGATCCACTATATATTTAATCTTAGTCCCATCTTTTTCACTGTGTTCCTTGACTCTTATTACTAGAGCTAGCAGTTCATTTGCATTTTCAACTATCAAAGTAGTCTCATCAGCATAGCACAGGTTATTGATGTTCCTTCCTCCAATTTAAAACCACACTCATCTTGCTCTAATCCAGCTTCCCTCAAAATATATTTAGCATATGGGTTGTATAAATAAGGGGAGAGCATACAGCCTTCTCTCATTCCTTTGCTGACCAGTAGCCATTCTGTTTTCATCAAGTTACGTCTGTACTGTGGCTTCCTGACCTGTGTATACTGTACATTTCACAGGAGGACAAAGAGATGTTCTGGAATTCCCATTCTCCTAGGCACATTCTGCAGCTTGGTATGGCCAAGCTTTCTATAATCAATGAACCACACGTGGGCTTCTTTTTACTATTCTTTGTCTGTCTCAATTATCCAGTCCGCATTAGCAATATAAGTGAATAAGCATTAGTTATTGGAAGGGTTACTTGTGGAAAGATAGAAACTATTACTGTACAGCAAGATGAGGATGAATGTCTTGTGCCTTCGAGAGGTTGATCAGTGCATTGGTTATTGATCCACACCAAGGGTGCCTCTTTCGGTTTCAGGAAAATAACTTTGGCAACAACTGATGCCCTCATTGCTTTGGACCATTGTGGAAGTCAGAGATACAGACACTGAGTCACTGAGAGCCAGGCAGCATACAAGTTTAGTAAATTATTATTTTTAAAGCAGGACTGCTCAGGATCTGCAACAAGTAAAAACGCAGGGGCTATCCACCTATGTAAGAACTCGTTTTTCATGCATTCATACTATTGCTATTGCAGTTACCGCAGATGCAAATTGTACTAAAGTCAAGATTTGATTCTATAAATCATGTGCATTGGCTGTGAATACTCCACTTGACACTGGAGTATTGCTCTTAAATCAGTTTATTTTTTCAACTTTCTGGAAAGTGTTAAAAGATATAATAGCACTTACAATGTTATCATTTTTTTTTAAAACACAGGACTGTGACTATGATGAGAAAACAGAGCTTTCCCAGGTTGTTTTCTACCCCCTTTCTATAACATGTTACTTCTCACTTCACATGACTATGTCTTATCATAGATTCTCTGCCCTGCTCTGCTTTTGGCTGAAAGCAGAGAAATAAATACAGAATAATATAACATATAATAAGTTCAGATATGCACCGAATTCATAACTACTTATATATCCTCAAATGTTTGACATGAAATAAAAAAATACTTTGGAATAGTAAATACTTTGGAATAGAGAGCCAGCTTCATGTAGCAGTTAAAGGCATCAGAGACTGTAACCCAGGAGACTGTAAGTCTCACCTTAGGCACAAAGCCAGCTGGGTGATTTGGGGCCAGTCTCTCTCTTTCAGCCCTAGGGAGAAAGCAATGGCAAACCACTTCTGAAAATCTTGCCAAGAAAGCTGAATGGACTTGTCCAGACTGATTTGAAGGCTCCACAAAATAATAATAATAATAATTGATGATGATGATGATAAAGGCACTGCAAATAATTAAAATAATTCTAAATTGTTAAAATGAGGCTGCTGGAAACGTTAGCATCTTTGATGGTTGCAGGGACAAAGCAGTGCCAGTTTACAAAAAGTTTGTACACACTGTATTTTTCGAAGCTACCTTAGCACGATGGTGTACAAAAATGCAGAACTGCACTACAGTGGAAAGGAGTATTTTGTAGGAGATAGAGACTACATTTTAAAAAGCAACACTTATGCCTTTCTAGGGGCAGGGCGGCCGCTAGAAGTAATTGGTCCCTGCTACCAATTCTGCTCCCCCCCACTCCGCTCATCTGTCACCCCTGCCAGCGCTGGGGGGTAGTATAGGCTGCGGTAAAAGGCTGCGCTACATCGAGCAGCACGCGTGAGAAGCCAGGGCCGGGGTGATCCCGTACAGTAGCAGTGAGCTCTGGCCAGCAATCACGTCCCGTGCTGTCTCGCCGTCGCCGCCGTCTTCTCTCCCCGCTGATGGGGGCAATCGATCGGACACCCCTGCTCGGGATGCGGTGGTCCAGTCCCGCCCGCAGTTGCTGTTGGCTTTATCTAAGTCAGCAGAGGGCGCTCCATGCTGAGCAGAGGGGTGGGCTTAGGGGCGGAGGGCTGAGTATGAGGTAATGGTGGGAGGAGCCAGGGGAGGGAGCGCGAGACGTCGCGTTCCTGGGGCAGCTCGTGCTGCGGCTTCTCTTCCAAATCCTTGCAAATGCAGGGAAGTTGTAACGGCGGGCGAGGCTACAAGGGGCAGGAGACAGGAGCTCGGGCTGCGTGCGATGGGTTATTGTTTCTTAGCTGAGGGCAGGGGGCAGCGCGCCGGGCGGAGATTTGCATTACTCCTGCTGTGTCGAGAAAAACCCATTCACCCAGATTCCTCATAGAAAGAAGAAGGCATAAAAGCAACAGGGAGGTGGAGCTGGAGCGATTGCTGCATCTGCTGCACAGGGAAGCGGGGGGGGGGGGGGACCCAAAAACTAGAGCATGAAATTCCTAGAAGGGTTTGTCCAAAAGAACCCCTCGTGCAACTGCAGAGAAAAGGGGAAAAAGCAGAGTAGGAGGAGATGCAACTGGTGTAACTGAGTCACCCTGCTGCCGTAGCAATAGGCAAATTCCCCTCCGAGACACTTTACGGAGCAAATGACGGAACCTGCTTTTCCAGCTTGCTGACTGGACGGGTTTTCTTGTTAATTTTTAAATGCACGCATTTCACAGGCAACGAGGCAAGACTACTGGATTTGGTTGAAAATATGAAAGCTTTAGAAGGCTTTTAAGTCTCTTTCCATGAAATAGTACCCCAAAGACTTGATTTTTTTACCCGACAAGATCCAAAATCCTAGCTGCACAAAAGCGGGCGAGAGAAAGAAACAATTCAAAAAAAGAAAATCTGGAACTGGTCCAAGGAGCGAGCAGCCAGCCAGCCAGCCCGTAGGCGTGACGTTGCAGAGTTTAAAGGGGGTAGATGAGACCCGTCGGACGTTGATCGGACGAAGAGGGGTGCCGGCGCTGCCTGGACTCGGTGGCTCTCGGGAGAGACCGCTGAAGAGCGAGGGCAAAGAAATGCTGCTGGCTTCCGCCGTTGTGGTCTGGGAATGGCTGAACGAGCACGGTCGCTGGAGACCCTACAGTGCGGCCGTGAGCCACCACATCGAGGCGGTGATCAGGGCCGGGCCGAGAGCGGGGGGCAGCGTCGTTCTGGGCCAGGTGGACAACAGGCTCTCGCCGTACATCATCGATCTCCAGTCCATGCACCAGTTCCGCCAGGACACGGGTGAGTTTGGCCCCGCATCTTCCCGGCGCCACCCCGACCACGTTGCTGCGATTGTGTCCCTTCCTGTCCGGACCCATCTACCTGGTCACAGGTCCCTTCCCTGTCGTGATCGGCGACCAAAGGAGGGGCGCGTTTTCGTTTGGGAGACCTGTTTTTTTTTTTTTTTAAAAAAGCAACAACAAGGCATATAAGAAGTCCGCCGGGATTAAGTTTCATTGCGATTGCACAGCCCCATTTTATTAAAGATTGGCATTTGGGGCAGTTCTGATATGCAGAGAGGGAAATGGGATGGGACAGGACAGAGGGAGATTTACGGGAATATTGAGATTTGCCAATTCTAGAAAAGGATTTGGAGATGGAATACGGTGGAGCTGACATCATGTACTACGAGCTCCCAAATCCTGTTGCCATTGCCAAAAAAAAGGAAGGTGGGGAGGGGAGCTTAAGTAGATGGGCTTCTTTGGGATGAAAAAGACAAATAGTTCTCCGAGTATTTGTCTTTCCAATTCTTTATACTAGGCAAACCCTGTCTCTGCTTAATAGCGGTGCCTGTTGTAGCGTGTACAAGTTCAGATAACACTGTTCTGCAGTGAACATGCCAGTGTTCTCAAATGCCTGGTAAAGGTGTGTGAGCAACCATATATTTGTTCACCTGCAAGGAGCAAAATATGCAGATGTGAAATGTCAAAGGCTAGTGTGAAAAGAGGTACTTGGAACCAGTGCTCCTTTGGAAGTTACTACCGAGTAAACCTGCATAGAATTTGGCTGTGTGTGTCGTATACCATGAGGCAAAATACAGCTGTGTGTATATGTGCCAGAAGAGGAGCATGAAAAAAAACCCTTGGTAAATAATATGTGGTATTATGTAATGTGGTATGATTTTGTAGAAGTTCAAGCAGCAAGTCAAACCTGCAGTTTAAACAGAGACTCCTGGACACATTTTGAGGAATATTGCATAAATATGAATAAAAAGCTTTGTGACTCTACTTTTATTTTATTAACTGATCTGGGGTAAATTAACACACACATACTGCTGAAACTGTAATCATGGGCTGAAAGGCAGGACCAATGAATTGCTTACCAAGAGAGGTTGAGAATAAAGATGAGTAAAAGGTTGTTATAGAAGAGCTACAGATCCCTGGATGTGTATTTTTGAAGGTACTTATCTTACTTCTCCCTGAAACTTTGTAGAAACAGAGAGAGGGGAGGGACCCATTTCTGTGGGTTAGTGTGAGTTACAGGTAGGTTTTTTCTAGAATTATTGTTGATTCATAACTAGACCCATATGCTGACGTCTAATATTCTGCATGGAGACTGTCAAGTAGAAGAAAAATGGGCTGTCAGCTGGGAAAACCGAAAGAAACCCCCAAGCTAAAATGATAGCAACTATTTGGGTGATATTGTGAAAATCACACCAGGAGCTGAAGCTGAAGGTCTGGAGACTGGTGGAGTGTGGGCAGTGCGTGGTTGCTGCCCCCCCCCCCCCCGATTCCTGCACTGTCCTTTTCTTTAGTATCTGGATTAAGCAGTTTGCCAGGAGCTGAATGCCTCTCCTGACATGCTCCTGAGATCCTGTCAGTGAAGCAGTTGCAGTCTCATGGCTAGAAGAACCAGGCGTAGGTGTGGAGCTGTCTGCTGACAAGAGGAAACACCCTGGGAAAACCATTGGCCTCCTTAGCTGGGAATCCCGTTTGCTCCTGCCAGTGAGCTCATTTGAAGAAGGGAGATAGTGATTGGATCAGGAGAGGAGTTGGGAGGAGATAGCAGGTGAATCAGACCATTATTGTGCAGAGGAAAAAGCCTCCTGCTACAAGTGTATGGTGCAGCCGGCTGGAGGTGGAATAGGCTGGCACTGAGCGAGCAGAAGAAAGAAGAACTACATGGAAGCTTAGTGTGCAAACAGGACTATTTTAAGGGAGGATACCGAAACCCAGCAGAGGCAGACAAAGTTGATCAAAGGAAAATGGGCAAGGGAACTTTCCAGTTTCTTGTAGGAGCCCAAGATTTTGCAGAGTCAAGGCGTACTAAAGATGTAGAACCAGTTTTTTACTTCTCAGTGCACATCCAAAAGCTGGAAATATTAACTAGTGCTCTCTCAGATAGTGTTAAAAAGGATAAATAAGATGTAAGTAGTAGTTCATCAGATGTTTGTTTGGTCTGAACACATCATCCCTGAGCCTGGCCCTGCTGAAGTGCATCATTCATCCTGCCTTCTAAAAATACAAGAGCATTTTGTCGTGCCTTTATTTTACAGTAAATATTTCTTTTAAATGTCACCAGAACAGATTTTGTTTCCATGTAATAGGAGTCAAATAGGAGCTTATATATATTTTTGTGTTTGTATGAGGGTGTGCGCGCACGCGTGTATATATATATTCATATTCTGGCTGGCTGGGAACGATGGGAATTGAAAGCACTGGATTACAGAAGACAGATTTAAAGACTATCAAATTGATTGCAGCCGAAGCCCTTATAAACCAGGGCTTGTTTCATTCCATTATTTATGTGTATCTTACTTTTTGGCAACAATAAAGTAGAAGACACTAATACTGGATGAAATGCTGTCACAATCGCAACCTTTATGAAGCACAGCAATGTGAATATTAACTGCGGCTGTTGGAAAAATAGGTGGGAGAGGCATTTCGTACTTGAGTACTCATCTGTGGGATGAGCAAGATTTGTGCTAAGTCTTGAGTTTGTCCATACTGAGCCTCAAGTGTGCTGTGGAGGTCAGGTTCTGATCAGATACTTTTTCCAGCTGCTCTGAACATTAGTGACCAGTCCTGGCTTCACTGATTAGTTGAATACAGACAGGTCACTGGTCACAAGGTAGTCTCTCCTGCCCTTTGATTATTAGGACAGGACTCCAAATTAATTAGGATTACATCTTTCCTCCCTCTCATTGTTGTACTTCTATGGGAAGGAGTTAGTTCTCCTCGGTTCCATTCATTCCCAGTACTGCAGATAGTTGTGAGAAGTATTCTGCCTAATGTCCACTCCTTTCACCAAGCAAGCCAGATTTCCTTCTCCGAAGATCACATATTTCTCCAGAAGTTTAGCTCTACCTCATATGATTAGACTGTAAGTAGGAACAGTCTCTTAACAGTTGCCCAGATCTGCTGACTGAGCCTTTCTGCACTTGAATGTAAGAACCAGGCTACAGATTGAATCTTCAGCTGCTGTAAAGATAGGTTGGGAGGCCCTTTCTCTGCAGACCAACTCCAGCTCAGATACAGCTTAATATATTGGATAGCTTCACATACTCAAAGAAAGTAGGGTGTGAGAAAGTAGCGTGTGAGGTATTTCCACTGCATGTCCTTCTTACAGTTAATGGTAGCTTGATAGCCTACTCCGAAACTGGTGCTTAGATTCCTGTTAATCACATACCTCCCAGTCCAATACACTCCATGGTTGGTGTATTATAGCAGAGATGAATTAATATAAATTCTCAGAGTAGTTCATTATCTTCTCTACAAGTACAGCCCTTGTGCTCAGCCACATTGTGAGGGACTAACAGCCTCCTCACTGCCTTTCAAAAGTTCATTTTATCTAAATTCACTTGGAGGCAGTGAAGTGGGGAATGCAAAACTAAAGAAGTTCAAGGACCAAAGAACAATTAGGATGAGCCGCAAAATTCTTTTAAGCAACTAATGAGACAAATGAATCTCTAGATGAGTTAAAGTTAATGGTGCATTAAAGAAAGGCCGTGAAATTGCACAGCCATTGAATAAAATCCTTGCATCCATCTAGAGTGCAGAAGAGGTAGGGCAGATGCCATTATCTGAGATTATTGAATATTACCAAAGGATTAAATCAACGAAATAAAAACAACTTGCAGACAGCATCCATGCTGTTCAGTCAACGAAGTTCTAAGCCAGCTGCCTGTGTGCCTGCCTGCAGCCATGAGGCAGAAGCACCAGATATCCTGCCTTCCTGTTCAGTTTGCATCCAAATGTGAAATATTGCTGGTGACCTATTACCTTCAAGTGCTGTTGCATTTTGTGCTGAGGGGCTAATGCCCTGCAAAATTAAGCCCTGATCCATTGGAGCCAAAGATAAGCCATTTTTCTCTAACCAGTAATTCTGTACTGCGACACCATGATTTGGTGCAAAAGAAGTATAAGGAGATTCTGGGTTTAGTTTTGATCCATGGAATTGGGGGTGAGCAGCACTATAGATAAAATTAACTTACAAAGATAAAGTCTTCCTGATTTTGGAAAAGAATCTCACTGGTCTTTTAGGGTCTTTCCTAAGTGTCAAGCAAGATATTGAATAGTAATCCAAAAGCTAGGATACTAGCAGAGTTAAAAAGGTTTTGCCCAGAAGAAAAAGAGAACAAAAAAGACTGTCAAAAGGAACATGGAGAATATTAATAAAATATTATTTTATTATAAAATTAATACAGTAAGACCAACAGTTGAAAAATATTTAAATATACCAGATGCGGTTGATCAATAATGAAGTTAAAGAAGGGGGTTGTAGAAAAGCCAGATTAGTTATTTATGACTGGCTTTGCTTAAAAAGTATTTGAATGGATATTTTAAGTAGATGGGCATAACTACAGGTATGTTTTTAAGTTCTCAGAATTCTCTGATGCAGCTGCAGTCAAACCAATTAATATTAGTTAAAATACAAAACCAGTATAAAGGGCAATATGACACCAGCCAACGTTAATTAGTTGCTTCAAACAACAGGTATAAGTCTTGAGGGGAAAACAGTACTCTAAAAAGAAAGGCTTTTCACAGTCTTTCTGAACACAACTAGGGCTCTGATCTTGCAGGCCCCATCTATTGAAACGAGGCGTGCTGTGGCCCTGAAGGTCTTTGTGGCGGTAACCTCCACTTGGGTGCTGCGGAGCCTCCTGCTGCCCCTCGGGGACCCATCTCTCTGCCTGCATGTAGTGGACTTGAGCAGGTCCTGGATCTTTCCTCCTCCAGTTTTACCCCTTCTACCATCCAGAAGGCTTTTATTTTTCACCACTCCCTTGCTACCCCAGATGTTGGGAACAACTTGGAAAACCACCTGTGTGATGACACATTTTGTATTTTCACACAGAAGTAATGTTTGGTATGCAGTTAAAGCACAAACACGTGATGTTTTTGGCAGCCAGGAGCTGCGCTTTGGGGAGTAATTGTTGAGCTTCTGAGTCATAGACAGTTTCACAGTGAGGTTGCCTGAGTGGACAAGGGTGAATTTGGGGGCATAATTTTGCACACCAATGTTAGCCCTTGACTATGTTTTTAAAAAGTGAAAAATCAGGCTACTGCAAATAATTTTACTGTTGAATTTCAGTAGTTCCATCCTGGGGGTGGGGGTTGGAAAAGCTACAAAAATGAACATGGGGTGAACCTCCACTGGCTCTGGTTGCCACCCCTGAGCTAAAGCATTATAAAGCAGACTTAACAGCTGTGGGTGTGTTTGGTAAGCTTTGTGGTGCCATTGCTGTTTGGACTATAAATGCTACACATCCCCACCTCAGATTCTGACTCTGGTATTGCAGTGGTGTAATGTAGTTGATGAAGTGTTTGTTCTCTTGTTGATTAAGAAATTGGGTGGCTATTACTTATTCAAAGCTCAGCATCAGCACAAATGGAATAGTTTTAGACACATCTGTTTCTGCCCGCCGAAGGCCCTCTGTAAGCCTTCATTTGTCTGCAGAATTCCTTCCCAAGGAAAGAAGGGCTGTCCTCTTCTATGCCATTTTTTAGGCAAGCATTTAGCACATTTTGCTTCTGTCAAGCCATTCGTTTCTTTGATAATGTTAGGCAAGTTTTCTTTCTTAATTTGCTTTACTCTGTATTTAGCGCTCCATAATAGTATAACTTGTAGAAATGTCAACGTAAATCAACTTTGAAGTCCCTATAATATAAATTTAAGTACATTGTATGTCAGCCTTCTTTCCCCACAATATGGGGGCATGACGCTGGCCTATATTTTTAAAAAGTTAGAAAGTTTAACATTTGTAGGAAAAATTGTGGATGCAGTAAAAGAGCTCTATTGCTATTACTGTATACCTGTAGAGTGAGATAATGCCATTTCCTTTTCCTGGAACATACCACTTTGTTCTGACTTCCAACACTTATAGTAACCAGTGTGTGACTGAGATAGACATCCCCTGTTAGTTGTTTTTGATATGTGGTGATCATAACATGAATTTAGGTAAGCCTTTTCTTAAAAAACTATTGATGCTTGAGGCCATCCAAGTCTTTTGGTAATTAATTCTGTACATTTGAAATATTTTGTTGGTCGTGCTACTGCTGATCAGTTTTCATTGGATCATATTAAGCAAATTTGGGCTGGGGAGGGAGTGGGTAAAAAGGACATATAAAAATAATTTTATCTGCATTCCTGTTTTTCTTAGCAGTAATGAGTTTGTGAAACACTACCCTGCTCTTCTAGAGGTTTTGCTACTCCCTTGAAGAGAGAATTTGGTGGACAACAATTACTAACATAAATGGTTCAGCATTTGGCCAGCATTTGGTTTGTGGATAGCTGCATATTTGAATAGATGTGTGTTGTATATCTGTACAAATCATCTAGCATTCCAGATACTCCATTGCACAGCTTGGCTCATTTCATGATGATAAGGCTATTGCAGGATTCCTCCCTTAGAAAAACTCAAAGATTGCACTGAGCAAAGGGACTTTCTTCCCCTGAAAGAATAATTAGCATGCACACCAAATCCTTGTCTGTGTGGAGGTATTGTAGGTCTACTCATTGCCCACCCCTTTCCCAAACTCATTCCTCGAATAAAAGCTTTGTCCATATACTCTGTCCTTATCCACTGGTTGCCACAGTGATAACAGCAATGTGTCTGCCTGTCCTTCCACCTTCTAGGCTGAATTTGCTGAGACCAAATCAAACTTATTTTGAAGTCTGATGTTGTCCCATCTTGGCAATAGAGCCAGTGGGTCAGGAAAGAAAGTGGAACCGGCTGCAGCTCTGTCTATAAACCCTTTGTCAGCTCTGAGACAGGCAGAGATTAATGTTTGCTTTGCTCTTGGAAAAAGAAAGGCTGAAAAGAATACCAACACCAACATGTTGCCATCAAGCTTAGGGGGTCCCCAGAGTTAGGAGAGCCATTCGTTTGCCTGGAGAAATGAAAGAGGAAATAATTTTCATCTATTGTGCTTAGAGTTTTACCTAGTGCCCCAATGCTTTCTCAGAGTGCTCTACAGTTTGTACTCACAGCAATGGTGAAGTCATTATTATTCCTCTTTTGCAAAGACAGGTCTGAGAGGCCAGTGGACTATTAAATAACATGTTACATTTTTTGTGAACATTCCTGGATAGGCTCATCAGATTGCGTAACTTGCTGAATCCTTGTAAGCCATTTTTTCCCCCTTCCTAGATGGATGAAAAATTAACCCAAGCCAAAGTTTCTCTACAGATACATGCGTTTTTTAGTGAATCCAACCATACTGGATAGACTGGATGTGTCATAAATGCATACTGTATCCAAACCAGTTTTTTTATATGACAAGTATATATCCCCACCCTTCCTCCCAGAATTTAAGTCAGCACTTAGGAGGTTCACCTGCTTTGTTCTCATATTAAGCTTATGCATTTAGTCTGAGACTGAGTGATTGGTCTATGATATCAGTTGGTTTGAGACTGAGTTGAACTTTGAATTGAAATTTGTGTGCTTCAAAATAATGCTTGTTAATGCATTACTGTCCAGTGGTTCTCGGCTGTCAGATAAGATTTTTGTGATGGATTTTTTGTTTGTTTTTTGGGTTGGTGTAGAACTTAAAGCTTGGTTTATTTAAAACTTCAAAGTAGAAGAGTTGATTAATATTTAATACTTTGCAGTGGAGAAAGTATCCAATTCCCTATAAACATCCTTACTTGCTCTGGAATTAAAAACATAAAACTGCATCCTGCCCTCAGATTCAAAAACGTGATCATTGAATAGTTGGCCAAGGTAGAGGAGGCAATAAGAGACCTTGGACAAAACTATTAAAAGAATGTATTTGCATCTGTGGGTTTTGTGGCAAGCATATGTTCCATAAAGGCCTCCCAATTTTTTTATTTTTATTTTTTTAGTAAGAATTGGCTTCTGTATTATTAGGTATCAGGTGGAGACTACTAGAAACAATCTTCTGTGTATACTTTCCCACCCAGCTGTGATATAATGTTGCTCTTCTTTTTCCTTGTTCCTCCTCTTCATATGCAGTATCTCCGCATCGGTAGCAGCTCTACAGGTGTGAGAAGAATAAGCTGTCACACATAAGCTGTGACTAATCCTATTAGATCTAAGTCTGTTGAGAGCTATAACTCAGCTTTGTGGGCTCAGTCCCATCCCCTCCATTTTTTGCTCTTTTGAGGAAACACTCAAATATCCAGGGGAGAAGGGAAAAATTGATTCGTGGGTTAAATGAGAACTTACCTATTTCACATGTTCAAACTCCCTTGCCTGCTGATTATCTCTCCTATTCCAAATTTTGCAGTATTGTTTGCAGCTTTAAAAATGGATCCAAAATACAAGTAACAGAGAAGAGTGCACACAAAATTGTGTATTTATACATGCCTGTAAACATGTGTATTAGGAAAAAAATACAAAGGTCATTTAAATGTGCATAAAAATGCATTAAAAAATTCAGACGTACTTTTAAAAAATAGCACACGGATAGAGAAATAGGAGAGGATAAATAGAACAGTCAAAAAATGAACAAAAGCAAGTCTAATAGAACCATGATCTTGTTTAGAGATAGATAAAGCTAATGAATTACTCCCAAATAGTTCTGGTCTCTCGGTCAGCTACACAAATCAATACTTTTATTCTACATTGTAGATCTATTTTATCAACTTCGTATGCTGCCATGGTCCAGGATCGTGCATGATTCCCTGCAATATGTGCTTACAGGATAGATACTGAATGAAAAAACAAATTTTCCACATATTACTGTGTCATGTGAATATGGACAGCATGCAGATACAATCTCTCTCTCTCTCTCCCTCCTTTCCCCTCTTGTATGAAGCATTAATTGTTTCTTGCCTTGATAAACTCAAGGCAGTCTGATGACATTTGCCTAACCTAAATTCAGTGAGGAAGGTGCCCTTAATTTAAGGGGAACATAATCAACTGGTTTTTCGCTCCTTCCTTAAAACCCTTTCAGTGATAACAGGCATGATAGTGCATTAAATACCCATTAGAAGCGGAGTAATTATGTATGTGAATATAGTATAGGCTAGATCCTACTCAGGATGAATGCAGAAGTTCAGTCCCTAAGGATATCAGCAAACTTTAACAGAAAGGATCCTCAGATCCTTTAAGCTAGAATGCTGTGAGGCCGTCTTGGGGGAGGATGGGCTGAAGGCGCCTTACATCCAAGTTGCCTTGTTGAATGAGCTATTGTTCTGGGTGACTTCCCTCTTCTCCTTCCCCAGTTGCTATGAATGTTGTTGTTTGGGGTCATTAAGGAGTTCTGATGGTAAAGAGGCCGTGACCCTGGCAGGGTCTCAATAGCCATTGTCCCTTTTCTTTCCTTCTTGAATGGCTGATGGTCTGTCTCAGAATTACTCAGGGAGGGAGGATTTTCCCACAACACTGATGGATGAAGCAGGACGGGCCAGATGCAGAAATTCCAACACCCACTCCTCCACCCCCAAATCTGCTGGTTCCATCCCCTTCTGGTGATGGATTATACTACATTATAGAGCCTGTGCAGTAGTACAGTGGCTTGGCTTGCAGAGTATGCTTTCCCATTGTAATACCTGTTTCTTAAAAGTCGGCCTCCCTACATAATTGCCCCAGGAACATTTTGATGGGATTTTATTTAGTTAAAACCTAACTAAAGGTGAAGGATTTTTTTCAGAGATCAGAAATGGGATGAGGGTTAGAAATGCTCGGGTTTTAGTTATAGAAAATTATATACATTGATACACTGATTATATACATTGAGAGCTAGCTTGGTGTGGTAGTTGAGGAGCTACACAGAAATGGGAGACCTTGAGTTCTGTCCCCCCTTAGGCACAGAAGCTGGCTGGATGACTTTGGGCCACTCATTCTCCCTCAGCCTGATCCACCTCTCGGGTGTTGTTATGGGGAAATGTTGAGTTGTACAAATCAAAGTGGGATATAAATCTAATAAATCCATATATTACAGTGGTACCTCGGTTCACGAACTTAATTCGTTCCGCGACTCTGGTCGCGAACCGAATTGGTCGTGAACCGAATCAAATTTTCCCATAAGGTTCGATGTAATTACGGTTAATCCGTTCTGACCCCTACGAATTTGGTCGCCAACCGATTTTTGATCGTGTCCCGAATCAAATTTCCCTATAAGGTTCAATGTAATTACGGTTAATCCGTTCTGAACCATATGTTGTTTTTTTTTAAACCGCAAAAATATGACACAAAGTACAGTATGAAGAGAGAGAACGCTAACCTTGCTCGATGCGACTTCTGGCGTGGAGGACAGGAAGGCGGGTGGGGAGGCGGTTATTGCTTGGAGGGAGAGTCCCCCTCCCTACAGGAAGCCATAACCACATGTCACCGGAGGGAAAATGGCTGCGGATCCTGTTCGTAACCCGATCCGGCGTTTGCGAACAGAGGCAAAATTTTGTGACCGGAGCTGTTCGTGAACTGAATTGTTTGTGAACAGAAGTGTTCGTGAACCAAGGTACCACTGTAATTCATGTCTTTCTTCAGCCATCTTAGCAGTACATTTTTCAAGCATTTTTTCATGGAATGGGGACTAATCACAACAGCATTGCTCTTTTGAACTGTATTTTGCATTTATTGCTAAGACGTAAAACATTTCATGTAATTCAGAATTAAACTACAATAATCAGAATAAATTTTCCAGGTTTATCCTTTCCTTGTTATTGTTTGATCACTACTAATTCATACTCTTCAGCCATCTGCAATAGGCACCTGTTCCTAGTGCTAGTTAACAGGGTTCCATTATTCTGTAGCACAGACATAATTTCTGAAACTATTTTTCTGTTTTAAAAAAAATGGAACTCAAATCAACATAGAGCTATAGATCTTACTTTTATTTGGAGTTACACATCTGAAAATGATTCAGTACCTGAGTTGATTACTGCTAAGTTCAGGGATGGCAGATGTTGATGTTGCTTGACATTTTAATCAACTTCTTCTCATTTTAAGAATAGTTTTAAATGTGTTTTGCTATGATACTCTGTCTGTACCTTTTTTAGCCTCATATTAATATCAACTTGGAAGACAAGTAATTTAAGACTGAGGATCTCAGTCCCCCCCTCCCCACCAACCTTTAGACATCTAGATACTCACTGCTTGAGAAGTCAAGAAGCATTCATGTCTGATCAGAGCTTTGGATCTGAGTAATTTAATAAGCTGAAGTCATGAACAGCTGTCTAAATCACCCTGCCTTGACATATGCACACATATTAGCTCAGAGAAAATGTACAGGAACGCACAAAGCTGCAGAATAATCAGGGCGGCCTAAGATGGCTTTTGTGGCTGGTTAAATTGCATCCAATTTAGAGTGCAATTCGCTAGGCATGGTGTTTTCCACATGCATACAGCTCATAGTACTTTACTAATATAGGTGGGTCTGTAACTTTAGGGCATATCTCTGTGACAATTTCCCAGCTATAGCAAGAATCGCTAAAAAGAAAAGGGCACCTTTCTTTCAACTTTCACTAAAGAAACCCAGTTTTCTAGATTGTCCAGTACATGTTGATTTTACGGGTTGGATCCTCTCTCTCTCTCTGTGCTCCGCTAGGGATATTTAGGGCATCAATTCCTTCCTTCACTGCAGTGATTACAAGTATATTACACCGCATTTCTGAGCCTGTTGACCAGACACATCTATTAGTCAGCGTGGTCTGTCACTGCCCTGATCCAGACCTCCTTTGCATTTCACTGCTCCCAACCTGGTTTTAGCTAAAGTGGCTTTCCTGTTCACTTGAACGGACAAAGGCAGTCATCATCTTTGTGTGTGCGCGCTTGAAGCTATGGATGTACAAAACTTTTTACGTAAGGGGTACCAGGTGTTGGTTTTGCAGGAACAAGGAAGAAGAAATGAGTGTGTTGCTGCAATAGTATTCTTTCTAACCAGCTCATCAGGGTAGTTACCCGCCTGGAGAATGAACCCTATGGACTTCATGGACTATTTTTGTATGTATTTCTTTTTCCTTTTTGCAGTGAAAATCAAGGCTACTTTAACAACCAAGAAGGGGGAAAATACAGTTTAGACGTAATGTTTTTCAATGCTAAGTAGCCATTGTTAAATGTTTTACAGCAGACACTTTGACCTTATAATTGTTTTATTTATCCCAGTTCTTTGTTCCAATTAAGGCATTGGTAAATATAGGTCACAATGTACACAAGCCAATTCTTTCCTAGCGTTCTTTTCTGAGTAACTCTCTTCTGGGGAATTTGCCAACTTCCTGTTCATTCTGACAATATAAGCAAGAATTGCCTATCATATTTTCTAGTGAAACTTTGCTTCAGTAAATAGTCATTCTCTGTTTGGAATATTTCTTTTCCAGAGAAAGCCCCTGATCAAAATATTTATTTTTGTAGAACTGCAGTTATAAACAAAGTTAACTGAATTGAGCACACGTCCAAAAGATGTCCATAGTTTGCATTCTTCACATATTCTCAGTTGTTATCGGCAGCTGTCAGTCACATGTGTCTTGTATCAAAGCTAATGAGACTGCTGTGTGTCCTTGATCAGCACCACAGTTTTAGCTACCACTTAAATTATGCAGACCAGAAACTAAACATCAGGATTCCTAAACTGCTTTCACCTCATTGCACCATTCAAACGACATTTCAGTTTTGTCTCTCACTATCCTTTACCCATGCAAGTACATGTTCTCTGAAAATTTTACGTTTAATTTTTTTTTTCTGAATAAGAGAGCGCCTTATTTCTTGAGAAATGCTGAGAATACATGGTTGTACTTCCAAATAAACCATTTTCAAAATGTTGAAGCATAGGTTGGGATGTTGGGGGGGGGGGGGTATTTGGTAAAATAGCCAGGTTCAGCTTCTGTTAAGCCTTGCAGAAAGAGAGCATGAAGTAGACATGTCTGTGCTCACCGAGATGAGAAGTAGCATGTAGGAGGTTATTAAATCGGTGTTGAAGGAGGGGCTGGAGCCAAATACCAAACTGGTTTTGTGGCTGCACAGTTGAGCATCACCCCCCACCCCACCCGCTTTCTAATTTCCCATGTCCAGGCCATCCTTTCTGCACTTTTCTTCCAGCTTGACTTCAGTGCTGGAAAAAAACGCTGGGTGAGAAGGAAAGTACCTGTAGTGATGGGCAGTTGGCGAAGCAAGACTTGCCATTTAATTCATGTCTTGACGGTGCCACCAGAATGCATCACTTGTATTGGTGGAACTCCGCGGTCCTGTGCTCTGCCATGTAAATTAGTGGACTTTTGACCACAGGTTAAAAGCTCTCCACTACCGTGGTCTGGTCTCTTGGGAATAAGGCAGATTATACTTTTTTCTAAGTAAGTCAGTAGATAAATGCGAGGCCATTAGAATTCCCTCCTCCCCCTGCCTGTTTGCTCTGCTTTTCTTCAGAGATCCTAGAACACTGGAAGTCCCTGAACTCAGGCAAAGGAAGCACCATTACGGCAAAGGGATCAGTTGCGTTCATTGCATATAATTGATGGCTTATGGTGATCTTGAATCTTCCCCTGCCCTGCATAGTTTAATTAAGACGTCGTGCCTTTTCCATGGCCCCAGAAGGGATTTTGTTCCCCTTTCTTTTGCTATTGCTCTTAACAAGACCCCCTCATATTCATTATAGGCTGTCCCAGGTGAAATGGTTGTCAAAATACGCAGTGTCTTGGCAGCTGTTAGCTGCGTCGCTGCTTGCTTAGCTTCCATTCCTTGGATCGTGGGTCGTGGGTCGAGAGGATGAGGCAGCAAAACAGCTGCCTGTCAAATAGGGGGCTGTCAAAATATTTCCAGCCCCATGATGAGAGCGTGGAGAGAGCTTTTGCTTCGCAGGGTAAATGTGGGCAGAACGACATGTTATTTCAGCAGGTGTGTGTTCCTTACCTGTGCTTGTTTAAATTACACAGAGGAAGACAGTTTGGGGGATGAATTTATGGATGAGACGAAAGGCTACTTAACCAATTCATCGCTTGCTAATTCTCCCTCATAAATCCCTCCTCCCCGCCCCACCTCTACAGTATTTTCTGTTCTCCCCAAGCTGAACTCTACATTCAGAGGCCAGCTTGGGGAGTGGTTTTTTGTATATATTATTTTATATTCCACCTTTCTTCCCTGTTGGAATTCAGAGCAGGAGATAGGCTTAATTTCAGTAGGAACCCTCTGCCTTCAGATAATGTGCTGGGTTAGATGCAGCAGAGAATTGACAGGGAAAGGAATGGTGTTTTGAAGTTTCCGCATACTTTGGTAAAGATAGCCTGCAGTAGAAAGGAGAGGCTCCATTTCAACGTAGTAAAGAAACAAGAAAAGCCTCTCCATTATTAAAACTCAGCAAGACACAAGTCAAGCAATGAAAGTGAACTTCTGTAACTATCTTTGGTGGATTCTGTGATCTTTTAATGCATCTTCCTCTTATTGTTACTGCTTGTAAAATTGTCCAAGGGTGAGACACATAGAAATAGTCACCAAGTAAGTTCTTTGCTGACTCGGACCTTCCTGTTTAAGCCAAAAGGGAAGGATAAAGTATTCAGTACTTCGTAGTGTATTTATAAGCAGCCACAATTTGTATACAGTACTTATTTTCCTGGTGTTGAATTTAAAAGAAACAGACTAATTATCTGTAATTCCAGTATTCCAGTTTATCACGCTCTACTGATGTTGCCAAATAAAATCATGTGAGTAAAAACCCTTCGTTTAGGATAGTCACTGAGGGATATAGGAGGAAAGTGAGTTAGTCTGTGGTACCCCAAAATCAGGAGGAATCTAGTAGCACCTTCTCCGACTAACAAATTTTATTAAAAAGTGTATGTTTTGTGAGCTGCAGCTTACTTCATTGGTTGCATAGAGTGGCTAAACTGATTAGGATTTAAATTGGGATGAGGTGGGGAGAAAACAGGGTGGTTATGCAGAAGCAAGTTACATGTGAGACAGATTACAAGTACTTTCCTCCTTAACAATTGTAATGTGTTAAAAACTCATTGTGTTTGTTGAGTTCTTCCGAGATAGCCTGAAACCTTCAACAGTCTCTTGCTCAATTGTGCTGGTAAAGTTGCTTTGTTTTCCAAAATGATTACTTGCTTTGTGCTAAGGAACTTTCTTCCTCCTCCAGCCCAGGAAGGCAAAAGAAAAAGCAGATTCCTTGTTTTCTTCTTTCTCTCTGACACTTCACTGATGATTTCCCAAGTCTAGATGGACAATCCCAAAAATGACAGCTTTGTTTTCTTTTGATTTGCTAAATTTCCCAGTGACCAGGTAAAAAAATCCTTGCTAGTTCCAGAATTAGAGGGGGAAGAAGAATTCCTGCCAAGCAGGAGGATTCCTCGGCTAAGAAACATGCCTTTTCCTTTCTTCCCTTCTTTCTTCAGAAGAAACTACACCAGCTTCCATCACGCCCAACTCAGCAGACGATGGCGGATGTATTTTTGCATTAATTGGTCCATGGTTCAAGTTAGCACTAGGAACCCAATCTGCAAACTCTCCTGAAGTTTGTATCCAAGAGTTCTCTTCAGTACCTTTTGGGAGTGGTTTCCAATTCTGTGTTTAGATCACTCGTAGTCTTTTTTTTCCATGACTTCTAGGCAGACTCCTGTAACTACCAATATTATAATTTATTTTCTTCACTAATCTTGCTGCAATATTGTTCTTAGTGCTCAGCTTAATGCTTAATGATTCTAATTCTCCTGTTTAGTAACGTATTTGGTTTATGTGCTATTCCAGTTCCACTGATGAATTCGTTTTGGTTCTTCTGTAATTAAAAAAACAAAAAAACAACTACCACTTTCAGAGCTTTGACTGTGGTCTTTTGGGTGGCAGATTTTTACTAGGTATCCATGGTCTGACAGATAGATAAACTGTGGGGGGGGGGGTAGTCCTTGTTTAGTGACCACAATTGGGACCAGCAACTTGGTCATTAAGCAAAGTGGTTGCTAAGTGAAACCGTGACTGTGATTGTGATCTTCAGCCTCCCTTTGCTTTACAGACCTGTGAAAGTCATAAATGTGAGCCTTAGTCATAAAGTTACTTTTTCATCACCTTTGTAACTGCGAACAGTCTCTAAGTGAGGCAGTTGCTGAACGAGGATTTAAACGAGGATATAAAACATATATTCATATACACAAGTAAAGATACTTGATAATAATGATTAGGATTTAGGGGTAAGTATTTTTTCCTCTTTCTTTCTTATTCTCTCCTGCAAATGCATGCCTAACTCCTGCATTTGTGCCACTCTATGGCAAAGGTGAGTGGGGAACTGCATTGCTCCCTTAATCTGAATTTCTTTGCTCCAGAATATTCAAGGAAAAAACAGGGCTGTGGAGCAAGATTGTGTTTTTCTTAGCAACTGCTTTCACTTCTCACATATGAGAGCCATGGATTATGGCTTCAGAATGTGACTAATCAGATTATCTTTAAACCCATTAACTGACTCTACAGGCATAGATAAAATACTCCTAGAATTCTCATTAGCAAGTTTTGTGGATGAAATAGGTCAATATTTTCAGAAGGCTGTCTCTGCCTTACCTATGGGCTGCAGGGTATAATTATTGAAATATAAAATGAATTTGCAACCTCCTGGGATATATCTGCTACTATAATAGCCAGGGATTTCATTGCTACTATTTATGATAATTAATGTATTGCAATTCTCTACTCCTCTGAAGCAACTTTCAGGGGAAAGGCATGGCAAGCTAGATATTTTGAAATAAAGCCAGAAGAAACATTACAGTTGCCTGGAAGACATCAAGGGTGCACATTTTTCTAGATGGCTTTGTAACCAAATTTCTGCAAGCCTTCGCTACTGGCAAAAGAGTTTTGGGTGTCCAAGGGTTAATTCCAGCACTGGAACTTCAGTGCAGAGGTTAACCCCTGTTGCTTGTATAAATATTTGCCATTGGGTGTGATCTCTACATTATCCCTGCTCTGATCATCTGATGGGGTCTTTGGTTATATAAACATGACCGGCTGGAGTTGATGCTGGGATTCTCAGTAGTTAGCATTAATGGTATAATGATTCTTATCCAATAATGGTTATTTACTTGACACTTCAGGTGATTTTTATCCAGGAGGAATAAACCGTATTTAGCAAGAGGCTCATTTATGGAACCAGAGATAGATTTCCTTATTTTTCTGCCAGTGTTTTTTTTTTTTCTTCCCCCCCAGTGCCCTATTGTTAGTTTAGAAGTCCCTAAGATCTTGAATGGTGTCAGCTTATTCATTTGAACAGACTGAAACACTGGGAACTGAACATGTATCACCCTCTTTTAGCTTCCAAAGGATCCAGAGTGTTCTTTAGCAAGGAGGTAGTCACTGAGAGCAGGCAGAGAGGGCATGAGGTTTGAGGAGCAGAGAGTCACATGGGCAAGGGCCAGCAAAATAGCAAATAATAAGTGCCAGGAAGATGAAAACCATCTGTTTAGATCACCCTAAAAATATAATGCAGAGAGGAGAGGGAGCTAGTACCACTCGGGGAGACATGTTTGTGCCACTTATTTAGGAAGTAAATGTGTGCAGACAACATGCATATGATTTGGATTCCATGACCCCAAAAGGGACATTCCGTCATTCCTGTGGGAAAGATTCCAGGAAGAGGGGCCTCTTCAGTCAAATTTTCCTTTCCTTCCACACCCCACTCTTACCATTATCACCACATGCTTTGTGGGAAGGGTGACTTATAAGTGGTAACTTATTATTTGACTAACTAACTTGTAAGTAACTTGTATACAAACATTTTCAACACAATGGGAACAACAAAATGTCAAACTTTCAATCATAGTTATGTGGTCTTACATTCAGCCATGGCACAGAAGTCAAAGGAAGGGAGGAGAAAAAGAGTATCCTGCAAGCCCTTTGCGTATCCAAAGAGTGTAGGGAAAGGAAATTGAGTCAGTGAGCTAGTTCAGTTTTGCTGATATTTGTCCTCAGAACTCATCTTTCCATGAAATTCTGTTGTTCCCTCCTCTGTTTATGCATGGATCTTCACCATAGCTCTGCACCTATGATGAATTTGTAAACTTGGAAATAATAGCATTCGGGCTGTCATATGAGGTCCGTTCCTCCTTCTTGGTGCTGCTGGAAACTGCCCTCCCGCACGGGTGGTGCCGAGCTGAACACAGACCAACTGATGTCAGGCTTGGGCGACAGGCCAGTCGGTCAATTCCTGTTGCAACTTATGGATCAACAGCCATATACAATGTCATGGCAGGACCCTGAAATGGTGTTCGTTGATCCAAAAAGCAGACCCTGCACTGGTAGGAAAATGCTAGGAGGAAGAAGAAGAGGAAGGGTGTCATATGAGAAACGGAGTATTGAACTTAAACATTGGATCTAGTTTAATTGCCTCCTTAGTGGATAAATGTCATTTGTGAAATTTCAGCCAGCAGCTTTCAAGCATGTGCTGTTAGTTACCGTGCTACCCTTTTTTCTCTTATCTGACTAAAACTCCAACATGCTTCTTTCCCATGCACGTTTTGCTAGTATACTTGGTTTAATGTTATAGTCCAGTTACCTTCGTCGTTGACCTTTTTTTTGGCATGACTTTCTCATTGCTCCTTTTGCAGGCACCATTCGCCCAGTGCGGCGCAGCTATTATGACCCCTCTTCAGCACCAGGCAAGGGTGTGGTATGGGAATGGGAGAATGACAACGGCACCTGGACCCCCTATGACATGGAGGTGGGCATTACCATCCAACACGCCTATGAGAAGCAGCACCCCTGGATCGATCTCACTTCCATTGGCTTCTGCTACATCATTGACTTCAGCACGATGGGGCAGATCAATCGCCAGACCCAACGCAAGCGCCGTGTCCGCCGCCGCCTTGACATGGTCTACCCACTTGTCACAGGCACCTTGCCCAAATCTCAGTCATGGCCAGCAAGCCCTGGTGCGGCCAACGTATCTCCAGCTCCGGCCTGCACTTGTCCACAGTGTCTTCTTGTCATGAGTATCAAAGCAACAGTGGCAGCTGGGAGCAATGGAGGGACTGGAGCTACAGCTAGCCAGCAGCCTCAACCACCACCACCACCACGTAAAGCTGTCTCCCTTTCTGGTAGCACCAAAATCCCCATGCCAGCATCAGTTCACAAGCCGCAAGATGGAACAGCCACTATGCGCAGCTCTTTGAAGACCCTTGCATCCCAGGTGAGCCGAAGGCAGGCAGCTAGCACACCTGCCCTCACCGCAAGCAACTCCCCTGCCAATCCTCCTAATGCCAATGGCAAAGCGACACGGGCCAGCCTTAATACACTGAACCGAACCAATCTGCAGCGCCTGGCCATCGCACAGTCTCGTGTGCTCATTGCCTCAGGGTAAGCACTCGGTTTTTTTTGTTGCTTCAAGTCAATGTCGACTCCTGGCAACTGCCTGGATGAGTCCCTGCAGTTTTCTTGCAAGATTTTTGCAAGTGGTTTGCCATTGCCTCTTTTCTAGAGCTGAGAGAGAATGAGTGGACCATTCTCGTGCTTAAGGCAGGACTAGAACTCACAGTCTCCCGTTTCTAGCCTGGTGCCTTAAGTACTACACTAAGCTGGCTTTCAAATACTCATTTACCACTCTTAATTCTACTTCTTGGTGTTCCTCCTCCTCCTCATATGGGGGCATGTAACGTATGCCCAATGTCGTTGTACCGTTGTCCCTATTTAGACCATGAGAAGGGAGAAAGACGTCTCTATTCCTGGAATATTGCAGATGAGCTTTCCCCAATTTGATCCTCTCTAGATGTAATAGATTAGGGTGACTGTGGAGGTACGCAGGAAACGTAATACAAAAGATTTGGAAGATACCTAGTTGAGGAAGATAATGCAAGCAAATTATGAGTCAAGTTAAATATAGGAAACATACTGCGTGGATTACAAAGTGTGGTTCGGTTTTGTGAAACCTCCTGAAGAGGAACCCTTAGAGATGTTCTGCATGATGTTAAGCTGCAAAATTTTGAAGAATTATGTGTTAGGTGCTTTGGGAGTAGAAAGAAAGAAAGACTTCTGATATTTTCTGACTGGGGAAACTCTAGGCTGTAGTGTAGTAAGACAGGTTTATCAGAAAAGAAGGACATAACTGGGGAGCTCTGAAGCAACAAGTGTCTGATGGTGCAACAGAAGTAGGTTGTTCATAAATATATCCCAGCCCAAATACCAGCAGGATAGAAAATTCCTAAGGAAAAGCTGGGACTGACATTGGCTGACACTCCCCCATCAGCACCACACAGTCACCCTTCCTCTGTTCAGCAAATCCCACAGACCCTTTGAACCATAAAACGGGGAAGCCTTAAAGCCCCTTTTGAATGTTAATGAGGAAATGAAACATTCTTCTTCTTTACCCTTCAGCTCTGGGGTGGGTTCTTATCAAAAGGCCTATACAAAGTTTTTCAGGCTGCTGCCCAATCTGGAAGGTACCCCATCCTCAGCATCCCCCTCCTGCCAGGCCTCCCTTGACCAAAACACCCTTTCTTGGACATCTAATTAGCGTGTTCCTTCTCTTTTGTATGATTTTGCCATTGGCCGTCTGTTGCTGGTTGCTCCCCCCTCTGCCCATGACCCTTCTCAAAGACTTTCCCATGGAAGAGAGCAAGGGAGGAAGGGGCCAAGGCGATGTTTCTCCAGAACAAAAGGCTCTGTGAATAACTGGGATACACAACTAAGGTTTTTAAAGAGCTGAATGAGGAGAAGGCAGGCGAATAGGGAGGGCGGGACATGCCTCTCTCTTCAGATTAGAGGATTCTCTGTCTCCAGCTAGCCCCTTGATCTGTAACTACAGCAACTATTGTCCAGTTAAAAAGGTGCCCCACTTTGTGTCTATCTCAGTCCTTGCTGTCTCATACGTCCCCTTCTATCCCTATTCCAGAAGTCTTGATAATGGCTGTGCCTCTGTCTCAGGAGTAAATTCAAGATGGTTCACTTTTGAAAGCAGGAGCTTGTGACTGGGATGTGATACTTACTTACAAAGTATCTTTGTGTTACAAAGTTAATGTCCAGGTTTTGTCAGAGAAGGTTTGGAATAGCCCAAAATCATGCAGGCTTATATGGGCTGGTGTGGTTTCTGCTGGTCTTGTACAGCTGGCAGACTGAGCACAGCTTGTGTGGTGCACATGGCTTCTAGTTAAAGTGAGGATGTTCCATAAGAGTAAAGCTTGATCTTGCAGGAAAATTCTCTGATGAGCAAACAGGGTCCCCAAGGGTAGTATGTGGACGCATTCTAAGAAGAGCCTTTCCCAAGCTGACTGCAAATTGTAGAAGTTTGTGGTCAATTTATCTGGAGGACACAAAGATGAGGAAAGCTTTTCTGAAAGCATTGTGGGTCTATGATATTATTTTTCATACTGTGCTCCCATTTTGTGCTATAGATTATTTTTCCTACCTTGAGTGGACAAGAAGTCTTGCTCATGTCTTCCTCCAAAAGAAACCCAAAACATTTTTGAAAGCCATTCTATGCATACTTCCTTCAGTATCCATTTGTACATGTCGACATGGTTATCAGCCACTTCTTGCATTCTGCCAAAGTATATTCATGAGTAGGTAAAAGCCTTGGGATCAGCTCAAGCATTCTGGGTCCAACAGTGGCCAACAATTTTGATTCAGGAAACTCACAAGAATGGACAGGAGAACAACAGTTTTCCTTTCACTATTGCTGTCTAGAAGCTGGTATTTGAAGTGTGCTGTCTGTGGTTCAGATTGTAGTAAACAGCCATCACAATTAATAGTAGTTGAGAGTTCAATCTTTTATGCATCTGTATAGTTCCGTTTTAAAACCATCAGATTTGGTGGCCATCACCATGTCTGATGACAGCAGATTCCATTGTGCACAGATTCGGTCTATATGCCAGTCTGATTGCCAGTGCGTGAGCAGAATTTGGGTGGCTGGAAATCCACATCAAAGTGAGTGAGTGCATGAAAAAGCTCTTCATGGGCAAATTGGTATAAATTTATGGGTAGGCACCTGGGTGTTTTAGTAAGATAATACCATCCTAATTAGGGGCAGAAGGTATAACCCTTAGAAAAATTCAGCACTGAGATTAAGAATAGGAGGAGGAAGTATCCTGAAAACTTCTTCTCAAAAAGATTGTTTCCTATTGTTCCCGTGGCCTGTCAGCCCCTAAAAGGTGATCCTGTCTGTCATTCGGGCAGGCAGATGATCATGGCTGGAAGAATGCAATCAGCCATGATCATCTGCCTGCCCGAATGACAGACAGGATCACCTTTTAGAATGGGACAGCCAGTTACTATCTTCTCAGTCCCTGTGCACACATGCCTTTAAGGGTCACATGCCTATCACAACCACTGACTTGCCTATTGACCAAACCAGTCCTCCTGTCTCTGTTACACACCTTCCTTTCAAAGATCCACTCGCTTGCTTGCCTCTCTCAGACTGGGAGAGTGTTTGTACCTCAAGCTGCTAACAACCAAAGGCAGAGTTGTAACCTGCCAGGTGGGAACACAAGGCCTGGTACCTTTTAGGGTGTTAAAGAAACCAGTCCAGGGATCAAAGCATAGACAGAAACTTCTCTCCCCCCTCCATGTAGCTTCCTCTTTGTTCTCATACTGTCTCCAGAGATTCCAAGGTTTATTTCAAGGCCTGTTCATAGTCTCCTTCCACGTATGCTTAATTCTCAAAGACTCCTGTTTTACTGAGATGCAGAATCATTTTCTAACCACCTCCGATAACCCATATTTTTATTCTCTCATAGAGTCCCAACAGTTCCTGTAAAAAACCTCAATGGCTCAAGCCCAGTCAACCCTGCACTAGCAGGTAAGGAGACCAAAAATCCCAGGGGACCAGAGTTGCTGTTAATAGCTCTTAATTGACTTAAATGAGGGATCCTTGAGTGTGACGGCATTTTGAAGCCCTGACTTCAGCAGGGTTTTACCAAGATACAGTGATGGAAGAATGGTGGGAGAGCCAGTTCTTTGTATCTATTCAAGAAGTGGAAGAGGTATGCTGAGCAGGCCCATGAATGAAGGTACAAGTTGTGCTGAGGAACAGATAAAGGAAGATGGCGGTGATGTTCTACAAGATGGGGTGTACGATGCCCGTGATGCTTGGGGATAGATAGAGGCTTACAGCGCAACACATCTAAAGGGTAGGAGTTTAGGGAAAACTAGTGTACACTGCCATAGTGAGGGAGTTGGGCTTTAACAGAGAAAAAATGCTCATTTTAACTCTAAGCTTTTAAGCTCAACCACCTTATTGTCATGCACGTTAATCAGTGTTGATAATGGTAATGCATGCTTTTGAAGCTTGAATGTAAAAAAATCTTAGCAGTCATGCCTTCCAAATGACTTGGATTCCCAGCCCCTGCAACCAGCATGGCATTTTAGTCAAACGTATCAAGAGGACATGACACTGCAAAAGGCTTGTCTAGATTTCTGACTTTCTTTTTCCTTTAAAGCATTATAAAAATTGGAAGTTGCAAACAGCCACCCTGATAACCCTGCATAAATGGGTGAAAGCCTTGCAGACAAAACAAAATTCCAGCCCATAAGTGTAAGAAGGAAATAAGGCAAGAAAGAATCAGTTTCCAAATGCCTCTGCCCTCCCTCTCCTGTCAGGAATCACAGGAATACTTATGAGTGCTGCAGGGCTACCTGTCTGTCTGACTCGACCTCCAAAGCTGGTTCTGCACCCCCCTCCAGTCAGCAAGAGTGACATTAAATCCATCCCTGGGATCTCCAATACTTGCCGTAAGACTACCAAAAAGCAGACCAAGAAAGGTAAGAATGGGAGGTTCTCTGCTTCCTTTGCCTTGCCTCATTCGAATTGCATAACTGGAAGGGGTGCGTGTCCAAAATATACAAACCCATAACCAGAAAGAATGTCCATTGTAACTTACTCAGACATCATACCAAACTAGATTTTGTGCTGACTGAAGTTAGAAACCAAAACACTGAGGCACCAGTTTATTGTACCTATAAAAAAAAAAGCAGGTTAAACTTGCTGGGTAAACACCTGCATCTTCTCTCAGCTCATTCATTTTCTGCCAGAGTCAGTACCTAGCTGCTTACGACTTTTGGCAGAGGGATATCATCTATTCTGATTCTCTATTATTATTGACTGGCTACTTTGGGAGGGTGACAGTATATTCCTGTCTTTGCAGGCCTCAGTCTATGGACCTTTCTTCCTTCTCTTCTCTCCTGGTTTCCTGTAACTATCACCCAGACTGTTCTATAGCGTTTTGTTCTCCTGCAGTGCCCCCTCCCCAGTTCCATTTTGCTGTCCCATCCACATGCGTGGCTGTATCCATTGATGGTTGGACAGTGGCAGATATCCAACCAGTGTCCTTCCAAAACATACTACTGGATAATTCCCATCTGCTGCATTACCTTACACATGTTTCCAGCAGATGACTTGCACACATCCGCCACTGCCTCATGCTTTCCTAGCCAGCTGTAGTGAGCATGATGTACTGTACACTCTCTCTGGTATGTGGCTTTTCCTTTTTAAATTGTCCTTTCTCCAGAGGGCATCACATCTACTTGACAAGTAAGCCTTACTTCCAGGTGACGATGGAAGAAAAGAGAAGTTAGAAGCCTAACTAGTTTCAGTGTTGTCCCTTGTGTATCTGTAAAGAATGTAGAAGCACAGACAGTCATTAGAGTGAGGGCATAAGTTCACCGCCAGCCTTCTTAAAATGCCACAAGGGCAGATACACTCCCCATGCTCCTTTCATGATAAAGAGCTGAAGCTTAAATTATGCACTGTAGTCTGTTATCAGTTGAGTGAGTGCCATTGTTATCGACCCTGAGCAACCACATAGCTAGACCTTCTCCAGGATGATCTGTCCCCAGCCTGGCCCTTCAGGTCTTCCAACAATGCACCCATCATTGCTGTAATCAAGTCCAGTTACCTTGCTCTTCTTTGCTTTCCTTCCACCTTTATAGATTTCTCAAGGGAGCACATACAGAGTATGTTTTCTTCGTCAGGTATTTAGAGAATTGCATACATCAGGGATAGGGTAAATAGAGGTGGGTAAACTGTGGATATCATGCAACCTCAGGTTCTATCTTTGATCACACTGCCATCATTTGATAACAAAATAATAAAAGCAGCTTATTATTATTGCAGTTTCCCACCTTTTAAAGGGGTAATGTTGTATATTAGTACTGTATTTTAATATTGTAAAGTTATGGGCCGGCAACCTTTCAGTAGCTAGTGTCCATATAATACTTTGTAGGAGAACAAGAGCTTGGAATGGGGGAAAGGTAGAATGATATAAAGTAGGTGGAGAGATGTGGCACATGTAGTTGGAGCCACATTTTTCTGGTTCTTTTCCCAGATTTTGGGGTTTTTCTTTGGTTTTTAACTGCTAAGCCTATTTTCGGCTTATACTTCACTCCATGAGTATTTTTTACCTCAAATGGCAGACCAGTTTTCAGCCATTGTGGTTGGAGAGTGCTTTGAAGGCCACAGAGAGAGGTTTGAGGCAACTCTTGAGACCTTAAGTTGTTCACTCCTGCAATAAACTTGGTTGGGTTAAACTTCTTTCCAGAAGCTGGAAAAGAATGGGAAAAGTGAGAAATTATGGCTTTGCTTAGTTATGTGATGCAGCCTCACCTAAGAGATGCCCTTCATAGCCAGAAAAATGTCAAAAAGTGAGCAGAAATATAACCATGAAAGCATCATCTGTCCCCGTTCTATAGGATTCCATTGTCTGTGCTCTGCCCCAGGATGATATATTTCCTGTTCTTAAGAAAGGATAGAGATTTTGTTTTTGGTCAGATTAACCTGTTGTAGTCTTTTGATTGTTAGTGTGTTTATGCATTGAAGACAAAGACATTTTTTCCTCAGGGCCCTGGGCAAAGATTGTTCTCTAAGCTTTCTTTGCTGCCTCCTCAGTACAGAATTCAGTTACCCATCCGTGCAGTTACACACAAAGGCTCTGGGTTTTATATCTTCCTTTATAGAGTTATACTCCTGAACGCAGTAGGGAGGCTACAAGTCCAAGGGCCTTCATGTAAAGGAGTCAGGCTTGGAACTCCCTAGCCCGACTCTTGTTTGCAGCCACCCTTCCTCTGGAGGCACATCCAGGAATATTGCAACATCACAAGGAGACTCAAACTGGCTGTTCCATACTGTGGGCGGGTTGTAATTTCTGACTCACTTTGGAGTCCGAGCGGGTTGGTGGGATGATTTAAACTTCATTCTTTTTCTTGTTGTTTCTTAATTTTTTTACAGTTATAGATATGATAGTCTGTTTAAGATTAAAACAAGCACATGCTTTCAGAGCCCTGCTACCCTGGCGGTTCTTAGCAAAAAAACCCTACCCTGCTACCCTAAGAAAAGGTTCTTAGCAGTTACACCCCTTTCTTGATGAGGAGGCCCTCTGCACGGTCACTCATGCCCTGGTCACCTCCCGGTTGGATTACTATAACGTGCTCTACGTGGGGCTACCCTTGAAGAATATCCGGAAGCTACAGCTAGTGCAGAATGCGGCAGTGCAGACAGTTCTTAATGCCCCTAGGAGGGCACATATAACACCGCTGTTGCGTGAGCTGCATTGGTTGCCAGTTTGCTTCTGGGTCCAATTCAAGGTGTTGGTCATCACCTTTAAAGCCCTTCATGGCACAGGGCCAGGTTATCTTTGCCGACTTGATCCAGCAGAAGGGGCATGTTGCAGACCCCACCAGTCAAGGAATTTTTCTGCTGTGGCCCCCGTCCTATGGAACAATCTGCCTCCCGAGGTCCGGTGTGCCCCCACTCTCATGGCCTTCAGGAAGGGGTGAAATCCTGGCTGTGCCAGAAGACCTGGGGGCCAGATGGGGGCTCGCACCAGTGGAGGTGGCTTGTGGGGTGATTGACCTTGCCCCCCCGTCATCTTGAATGTTTTTAGTATTTATGTACAAGGTTTGTTTTTTATACTTGATTTTTAATGGATTAATTTATTTTAATTATTTATGGGGTATTTTTAATTGTTGATGGGGTTTTTGATTTTAACTGGGAGCCGCCTGGAGTCACCCGTGGGAGGGGGGAGATGGGCGGCATACAAATTTAATAATAAAAAATAAATAAATAAAAGCAGAGCTGTAGGTAGGTTAGAATACTGGGAAGCATGTTTAGGAAGCCCTCAGCAAAAGTTTTATCACTGCTTTTATTTTCTCTCTACTTAGCCTGCCTACATGCATCATGCAGGCCTACAGAGGGACGCAGCTTCAATTAACATTCATTGATTAGGACATTGCATGATATTATAGTTAGAGTAAGCTGGTGTGCAACCTACTTCAAGCCATAGTTTCTGATTCTAGTTTGTCACTCAGAAGTACTAGTTGATAGTTTGGATGTCCAGGCAGACTATGGTTATGTTTCATAAACTAACCAGCTTAGTGACATCTGAATTGAGCCAGTGTGTAAAACCAATGGCTCGGGGAGAAAGCCAGGCTCCACAAAGTTCTCTCAAAACTGGTAACAAAGCATTAGGAAGCTTTGCTCCCTTCCTCCCTGCTTTCCATTTCCTGCCCTGTCTTCCATTCTCTTGGTAGCTGTCAGGAAAGAGACATTCAGTTTGCTTCTCTTGTTTTGATGTCCAGGTAAAACTACAGAGGAAGTCTTGAAAAAATACCTACAGAAGGTACGCCATCCTCCAGATGAGGTAAGCATCTGTGTCTGCTTAGGCAAGTGTAGTGGAACATTTTTTGATGCAGACCGGTATGCTTAGTATGCAGATACCAGTGCAGAAATTAAATTTGTCTAACTGTAGTGGTATGCTGATTAACTATCTATTGCTGTACAGCTTATCTCTTTGATAGGTATTGTCCAGAATACAACAGTGGCTTAATTCATATATTGCGCTAAGCTTAAATGCAGTGAATTTGGTCTTTGTTTAATCTGTAATGTGAACTCGGCCATCAACTGTGTTCACACATAACCCTAAGCCATAAAGTGTGGTTCACAAAACACACAAAAATGGTTTACCCTTATTTACAGTGAAGCTGCAGGGAAGGGCAAAGTGGCTTGAGGAATTTTGCAGTGATTCTATTCTTCCCTGTCTCTGCAAGTCAGGACAGGCAATACTGAATTAGGTGGTCCACTCAATAGCCTCCCTTCCATGTGTCAGCTTCCTATGATTTTAATGTTGGAGATGGCAGTGTGGCAGATGAGCTTTATTCAGATGTATCTCTCTATTTCCAAGGAGGCCAGTAAGGCAGCAACAACTCATACCGTTGTAACTTAACCTTCCTGTAGACCAAGGATTCTGTTGCTTTCTCACCTAACACAGTTTCCTACTTCTCCTTAGGACTGTACTATCTGCATGGAACGCCTCTCTGCCCCCTCAGGCTACAAAGGGCCTCAGCCAGTCGTCAAGCCAGAATTGGTGGGCAAACTGTCCAAATGTGGCCACATGTATCACCTCCATTGCCTTGTGGCCATGTATAACAATGGAAATAAGGTGTGTTACTGGGAAAGGAAGGCAGAGCTGCGATGCGCTGCTGTTCTTTGGGCAAAGGCTGGGTAAATCATGAACCTTATTCAAGGCTGAATAGCTAACAGTCTTCAGATTTAAAAATAAAGGTCTCTCTGGGTACTGTGACTTCATGCCATCCGTGGTGTTTTGTTCTACATTTAATGTGGAGGCATTTACAGGGGACAAGTTGGAGCTTCTACAAATCCCATTAGTTATATTCATAAGCTATAGGGCAAACGCACATCACAATATATTTGACTTCCTCCAGTAAAAGTTGCACATGCTGTAGGAAAGGTCTTTGTGCTGCTTCTACTTGACTGTGTTGTTGATTGATTCTTACTGTATTTTAATCTGAGAAAAGAGCAGGGGTGTAATAATAATTGGTTCCCTGAATTGCCCAAAATCACAAGTGGCAGTAATTCCCTCTGCTTAGAAATCCCATGGATGATTTCTAATGATCGCTATGTAATAAATAGTATTTTGATTTCCCCTTTTGGTGAGTTATATTTCTGTGAGGGCACATCAGTCTGAAAACCTCATTAATGCATTGTTGGAAAAAACAAGATTCACGATCTCTGGTAATATGGCAGTGTTTAGGCAGGATCTCTCTTAGACATTGTAGGCTGCCTGACTTAACTTACAGCCATTTGATGAAAAAACCTCTGTTTTTACTGTGTTCTGTTGTGGGAAAATGTGATCTGTTGAAAGATGAACCAAAGCAATGGAGATCCGAAGCAAAGCTGCTTTATTAAAATACTTTAAAACAGTGATCCCTGGACTCCCAGCCAACCAGATCAAGAGCACCGAATACAGATTGGCAAAGGATTGTATAGAAAAAGATACATTATCAGTCATGAATAATTATTTACATTTGCCTAGATAGGAAAAGCCCCCAGCTCTATATCAACGGTAAGGTAGTCACCTAAATCCAGACTTTGAGGCTGGTGCCTTAGTCTTGCTCTTACCCTTGATCTACATTCCTTCGTTATTATAAGTATTACAAGATGAGCCCTTTTGCACTGCCTGACATTTTTATGCCTTGTTATCTGGCTTCTGCTTACTTCCTCAGGGTCACGCCCACTAAACTACAATGCCAAAACTTCCTTGATTTTTTATATAATTACATTTCTAATGCTTGCACAGGAATATGACTTTAAACTGAAAAATCAATTCTTAACTAAAAAAACTAAAAACAAACCTACCTTTACAGATTCAACCAAACCAGAGTTTTCTAGCAAGCGTATATGGGATCAGATCTCATGTCACACTAAACCTTTCTTGCTCTTTCTGTGGTTTAAAGTATCCTGCAAACCACAGACTAGGGGGAAAACCTGAAAAAGAAACAAATCATGGCTTTTGCTTGTTTGCTGCTAAGATCTACTGTAGTGAGTCTACTCAACAATTTACTCAAATCAAGGGCAAGTACTCATAATTTAATTGAAGAATCTGGATTTTCCTGACTCAGAATTTAATTGAAACTGCATAATGCACCAGCTCCCATTTGAGGCCCATGGGTAGAAAGACACCATCTCTGGGTCTCCATTTAATAGCATTTTCAGTAGTTCAGCAGCTTCATTCCTGTTCCCTAGGCTAAGAAAGAGGCTTTCTCTTGTCAGCCGAGTTCAAAACACTGCTGAACTTGTGATAAAATTATGGGCTTAACTATTTAAGCAACATCTTTTCTCTCCTTCTTTTAAAATTTCAGTTCTAGCATTGGTTATTAAAATATGGGGGTAAGAATATTCTTGCAGTACATTTTTAAAGATAACTTGGGTCTTTCTTAGAACTGCAAAATACGGTGCGAAGAACTTAGATATGTAGCTGGAATAAAATGCCTAGAGGGGCTAAATATGCAAGTGGAGAAAGGAGAGACCTTGGCTTCAATCTTCCTTAATCTACTTCTGTTTTTTCATTTGAGGATGTATGAAGTTACAAAGTATTCTAGAGAGTGAGATCTCATCTCTCTGTTACCCCTTTACCACTTGGGTTACTTCACTGTCCTAGTAGTATAACTGCTTAATATCATCTTGATGTTTTTTTATTCTGAAAATATTATCTGCTGTTATTGCTTATATTCTTTGCTTTTAGGATGGGAGCTTGCAGTGTCCAACCTGCAAAACCATATATGGGGTGAAGACTGGCACCCAGCCTCCTGGAAAAATGGAATATCACCTTATCCCCCATTCACTGCCAGGACACCTTGACTGTAAAACCATCCGAATTATCTACAACATTCCACCAGGGGTGCAGGTGAGATCCCTAGACAGGGGTCTTAGGAGGACTGCAGTTGCAACCAAGAGCATAGGGGGCAATCTGGTATTTAGATTTTGGGTTTTTTTTCCCTCCTCCTGTGAACCTTCTTTAAAAAGTGAAGCCTCCTTCAAATCATGTTCTACTCTGGTGACCTCATGGTCATATCCATGCAGTTTTCTGGGCAGCAGTACAGAAGCCTTTAGCCACCAGCTTCTTCCAAGATGATTTTGGCTTCCCAGTGTAGCCTAAACTGTTAGCATAGCTTAGAAGTCTCCAGTCCAAGTAGTGCCCAACCCAACTTAGCTCTCAGCCCCTACAATCTCAACTAGGTACTGCCATCTGCTGAAGCTGAATTTTCTTTAGAGACATCTAAAAAGAGATTTTAGTTAATTTGTATGATGGTTGCCTCAGTTGGTTGTGTACTGTCTTTTATCCAGAAATAATAATATTTCCTATTCTCTCTAGGGAACGGAGCATCCAAATCCTGGGAAGAGTTTCACAGCCCGGGGTTTCCCTCGACACTGCTACCTCCCAGACAGTGAAAGAGGCAGAAGGGTAGGAGACATCTTGATATTATAGCAAATAGAACAATATGTCTCTGGAACAGGTCTGGTTATCAAAAAAAAGTATATTCTGATCTAGGGCAAGAAACATCAGAGAGTTTCGTCTGAGCAACTTACACAACTTTTGCTTAGGTTGCTTTGGATCCTATAAAGGAAATAGAAGCCTAGAAAGTAAAGGATTGTATTGTTGTTTCTAGCCGACGAGTAGCTGAGGCTGATGGAAATTGTAGTTCAACCCTTTGCACACACGCCCCCCCCCCACACACACCTGAGAATAATTATATATCAGCAGTGGAGAAGAGATCCGATTTGCCTGGGAACAGTTTGTTTGCTTGTCATTTCAGTAATGTCGTTCCTTTCCTCCAAATGCTCAAGGAGTCATATGGGATTCTTTCTCTCCTTCATCTCCTTTCCCTTCCGAATTTTATCTTCAGAATAAGAGAGTGGAAGTAGTCCAAAGCCAGTCAGTAAATTTCATGGTCTCCTCGGTCTTAATCCAGTGTCTTCCCTATTGAATGCTCTTTTTGATGTGGTTGACATTAACAAGAGTATTCCCCTTTTGGAAGAAAAAGAAATCTTTCTGTGTAAAACACTTTGTAAGAAAGGTTGAAGCAGGAAAGGCTTCGGAGATAGCCTCTATTGGCGTTGTAATGTTATTTCAGCTATACAGATCAGCTTGCAGAATTTATCCATATGTATTAGGTTGTCAGGTTCAGCCCAAGAACAGCAGCGAGGCAATCCAGTACAGTTCAGTTCCTTTATTAGCTTGCACCTAATAGACAGAATCTCACCAGACTAAACCTATGCTAAAGCAACTAGTGGATATACCCCGTGAGACTCTAGGGAGGAGCCAGCTTCATCCTCTTTGTCTTCCTACACTCTTGTTGTGGGCTGAGGAGGCACTTGCTCTGGAATGCCTCTCCACCCCCCTGACAACCTTGAACTTCCATTCCAGAATCTTCCCCGCTCATGTCATCCATTACATCGGTGGATTTCTATGCATCAGAATCCAGATGTTTGCAAGAACATCAGTAGGAAAAAAATTGCAAGTGATTTTGTTTGTGATCTAGGCCCCTTCTGGTTTGGACACCCAACTCTTCTCACTCTCATCCATTTCCTCCTGCAGGTGCTGAAACTGCTGTTGGTGGCCTGGGATCGAAGGCTGATCTTTGCCATTGGCACTTCAAGCACCACTGGGGAATCTGATACAGTGATCTGGAATGAGATTCACCACAAGACGGAATTTGGGTCTAATCTCACGGGCCATGGCTACCCTGATCCCAACTACCTAGATAATGTACTTGCTGAGCTGGCGGCTCAGGGCATTACAGAGGAGAGTATGATGCAGGAGAAGGACTGAAAGTGTGGGAGGAAAGGGGAAGGACTTTGTCCTGGGGTGGAGCAACAAGTATAGCAGCGTTTGCATGGATCAAGCTCCTCCCTCTTCTATTGTGCCTGCTCTGTCCTCTCATCCTCCTCCCACAGGCCTCTTAAAAGGCTCAGCTGCGGCTATGCAGCAGTGGGCTTGCTTGAATGAGGAACTCCCAGCCTGTTCTCATATGCGGCCCACAGCACCTGACTAATAAAAAGCAGACAAACCTGGGAAGGTTTTTCTTGTTCCTCTTGAGCATGAGGAGGAGTGTCCTGCTGAGGCCTGAGGTTATATTAACCTTAGTACCCACAGCTGCTTTAGGTTTGTATCTCAAAAACCGGGTTTTGTCCCTTTCTGAGATGCAGTAGCATCTTGTGCCCATGAACACCAAGGGATGGCGGTAGGGGGCAAGCAGCTTGGAATGGCAGAAGCATTTGCAAGTCAAGAAGACGGCTTTGTTTCAGAAGTACAGAGGATTGAAACCAGGCCTTGACCCCTCTTGGGTTTTTTTTTTCCTTCCTTCCTTTCTTGCCCAGCTAGGTGCCTGGTTCCATGTTGTCATGTCCCTGCTGCTTTCATGTCATGGGCTCACTGTGAGTCAGATACACACTGTTTGCTGGTCTGGTACTTCACTCCCTGCCAGCTTCCTTTGTTGAGAGGCTGCGTCTGTAGTTCCCATCCAAGATAGCTGAGCAGGAGGCCTCTTATTGCTCCTTAGTGAACTAGACTGGAAATTCATTCTCTTGAATGCATTCCAAACTGGGTCAATGCATGCCAAATCTCTGCGGCCCACTTCAGAGCGGATGAGAGCAGAATGAATTAATTGCAACTCGTATTTGGACTGAATATGAAATCGGGGCAGTAAATCTCTTGGGTCGTGCCTGTCTCCAAAGCCAAGCCCCGTTTTTGCTGTTGTAGCTGGGTGTGCTGGATCAAGCTAGGCTTCTGTTGCAATCCAGACTAGCCCTCTGGGTCAGGTTGCATCGACTGATTTCCCAGATCAATGCTGAGTCGCGTGTCCCAGTTTTGTTTGTGAATTGCATCATTGGGAGGTGGTTCTGCATCTAATCTGTTTCTGTTGGGGGCTAGAATCAACAGAGTTCAAGGGGTGGTGAAGGAAAGACACTTCCTGTCTTTGTCCCCACAGTTCTTGGTGGGTTCTTTGAACTATCTGTATGGGGGAGTCCCCTGGATACCGATTTGACTTTATTTACCTCATGTTTGGGGGATTTGTCACATATATTGTGTGTGGGTGTATGTATGTATGTATTTGTAATGAATGAGAAAGACTTTGAGGGTAGAATGTGTAACACAGTGGTACTTAAAAGTTAGATGTGGAGGCTAAGAACTGCCATTGCTATTGATTGCCATCAAGACCCCCCCCCCCCCACCATTTTGAAAGGTCTTTGCCAGGGTTAAAACCATATGGAGTCTGGTGATTGGGGCAGGCAGGATATGGATATTGTTTCCAGTAGACACCAGTATATCTACACCTGCATATTTGATCCAAATATCCCTCGCTCCTCACGTATTTTATTTTAATTAGTCCTGAGGCACTATAAAGACCTCAGCCATCTTTGAAATCTCAGTGAAGTAGGCTCAGGTGAGAGCATGAAAGAAATGAGCAACTTTGTGGAGTTGACCATATGCTTATCCAAGTGGGTAATGGTAGATGTGTGTAAGAGGAAGAGCATAGAGGTTGCACAAGGATAAGACTGCAGTGTGTAAATATTCAGGAGCTCCTGAAGGTCTCATTTTCACTGGTATTTTTTTTCCAAGAAGATGGAAACATGCTCATAAGCTTGCTTTCTTTGGAAAAGTGGAAGTATGTTTCAGTCTTCTCTTTTTTGGACATCCTGATACAGAAGTTAAAACAATATCCTGCTTGCTCTTTTCCCAGCTCTATGTATCTCCTACAGTTCTTAATAGTAAGAAGGGCTAGCAGATATCCATAGTTCTGAAGTGTCCTGGCTTCCATTATGCACAGAAATCCCTTTTGTGGTGAATAAATGAATAGGGCATTTCCCAGTTGGATTTGCAGTCTCATCCATCTTGTCTTACTAGACAAGAACAACAAATTTCCCTTTGAAGGTTTCTTCATACCTCCCCCGTGCACCAAGTTTCCTCTATAACCATGGCATTCCCTCATATGCAGCTTAATCTCCAAGATAAGGGAGAGGGTTGGGAAGTAATTTTCCTGCCTTCTCTCTCTCCCAATGGAAGGGAGTCAATTTGCTTTTTTCAGCTGATTGGTTTCTTCTTTTAAGTCTCCAGTTGTTGTTTTGATTTTTTAAAATTGCGTCATAGAGAATAAGCAACCCGATGCAAGACTCTTATCAGGAATGATAGTTTTTGGTTTCCACTTTTTGGGTCCCAAAGCATATGGCCTGGGTGCTGGTAGTGGCATAGGGAGTGGGAGGGCGGGTTATGGGAGCCATATTGTATATTGTTTGTCGTTTGTGAACGGTGCGTTTTGCCCGTCTCTTAGTTTGTTGCCTTGCTTGAGGATGGCATCCTTGGGGTGTAACAATAAAAGGAAAATTCCACTGCCAGTTTGAATAATGTTTCGTGTTTGTCTTTTCTAAGTCTGTGCCTCTGTCTTTTGTTTATCTCTTTCTGTTTCAGATGTGAATGTGTATAGTTTACCTACCTGGGAGAACCGGGTGGGGGGCATTTTTTCAATCACAATAAAAATAAATGTTGGAGCATCAGATCAACAGAAAGCAACAACCGTTACTCATTACAAGTAGCAGTGGAGAGGTCCTGAACTTTATATAGAATACAATCCTTCATTATTTTGGGAAGAACTGAAATTTCACATTTCAGGGTCAGAAAATGACGTGAAGAGGAAAAACAAAATAGAGTTATAAACAAACTTGGAATGTATTTATAGAGATGTTCATTGTCAAGGGCTGTATAAGGTTTTCCTGAGAGTTTCCGTGATGTTAGTTAGACTGCACAACTAGCAGAAATTAAGCAGATGTACCTCTTTCCCCCGAAGCTAAGGTTGTAATACTGGAGAAAGCTGGACTTGCCGAATGCTTGCCTCTTGTGCAGCAATTACAATATCAAAGGCTGGCCAGAACTGGGTCAAACAGACAAAATCCAACCTAGACACCTGATGAAAAGAGACTGGGTTGAATATTGTTTCTTTTTGCTTTTTCCTCTCTCTCAATTCATTTCGTACAACTTGGAATTATATTCTGTTTTGTTTGTTTCCTTGACAAACACAAAATATTCCAGGCAGCCACACAGTTGCTCTTCTTACTACCTTAACTTTAATTATTGCTGTTAGTTGGGAGCTTTTCTCTGGTTGAAAAGAAAAATATCGGAAATTAATGTTGAGTATCTATGAAAATTCAGAAAAAAACGGGTGGGGCTGCTTTGGGCTTTCAGAGTCAAGAGTTCAACTCCACAGCTGTTCATTCCTCTCTGATAGTACTCCATGACCCATCTAGAGACTAATTCCCTGTCTTTTTATTCTGTCATGGTCTCCATTACCAAATTATTCCACGCATATTACGTGATAGCATGAATCATGGAATGGGAGGATAAATAGGTTAAGTATATATTCAAGTTGTGGCATTTATTTTCTGAATCCAAAGACATTCTTATGCAGAAGCACTGGCTCTGATTTTAGCTGTCAAAATGTTTTCTCACTGAATTTCTACCTATGCATGTTTCGGTTCTTTTTATATAACTGAGTGCTACGTTTTTGCATCTTCTGTGTCCTTTAAAATGGATTCCTCACTGCTCAGAACAATAAGCAATAAACAGGACAATGAAATAGGGTAGAAAAAACTTTCAAAGGGTTGATGTGGCTCTTTGACTACTTCCTAAAGCTCCTTTATGCAAAAATGCTGTTTACTCAAGTGTATTCCTGTTAAATTTGCTATGTTTTTAAAAAGAGGACAGTATATATATTTTTGCAATTTGGACTATATTTTAATGCATTATTACTCATGCAATTTCCTCTGCTGGATCAAATAAACCAAATACATGTGATTTTCTAAGTGGCCTGCTGTGATTTTCAGGCAAATAAGGGGCTGATTCGTAAAACAGGAAGAAAAAGGAGGGCAGGCACTGTGATTTAAAAAAACAAAACAAGAATGAGAGCATCTCAAGTGCTTGTAAAAAATAATGTATTGTGTAGAAGCCCAACAAGGGCACCACAAAAGCCCATGTCCCAAAGCTGGACTTTCCTCCCAGGGGTAGGGGGGCTGACTCATTGAGACATTGTGGAAAATTCCTTTTTTCTATCACCCTTCCCACGAGGATATGCATTCTTGTAAAGACGAACTGGGCACAGAGGTCCTATTCTCAAGGGAATAAATGGTGCTAATGCACCAGTCTTGCACTTTACTTGTGGGGTCGGCTCAAGCGGGGGGGAGGGGAGGAGGAAAAGCAAAAGAGACTCGTCTTGTTGAAAGATAAAAGCCCTCTCTACTGCCCTTCATCTCAGTACTTTGTATCACTGAGCAAGATCTAAAATGTGAAGTTGCTTTACATTTTCTCCGTTGTCCTCCCCCATTTCCTTCCTTCCTTCCTTCCTTCCTTCCTTCCTTCCTTCCTTCCTTCCATCCATCCATCCATCCATCCATCCATCCGATAATACTTCAAAACTTTGCCCCGTCCACCAAAAAGAAAAGAAACACTAGCCATGCCTAATGTTCTAGGCAAACTTTATCTACCTCATGAAAAGGGAAATTAGGACTCGCTCTTATTCTCCTAACTGGCTTCTACAACATTGCCTGCAAAAATCTAGAATATATGTCCTGTTAGATCCTCATATTATCCATTTTAAGTTTACAATTAGGGGTTAGGGCAGAAAGTGAGTTTTAGCTATGTTGCACTATCCAGATATTTCTAAACTACAGGTGACCATGACAACTTTTCTAATCTTCACATGCTGCCAGAGCTAACTAAATGCATGAGAGAAGGAAAAGAGAATTAGCAGTAATTTTTCCAAAGTCTAGAATTGCTAAGCATGAAAGAAAATGGGTTACAACAAAGGGATTTTATTCAGTGGTGGGATGCAAGAGGAAAGAAGACTATTAGCTATGGTAAAGATCTTTACCATTAGTGGTGAAGATCAGCTCTTGTTGACCTTGTCTGAGCTTAAAAACAAAAGATCTGGCTTAAGAAGCATTTAGATGGGAGACCACTAGGAAATCCCGGGGGTAAATGCTAACCTGGAGGGTGGAAAAAGCACCCTGGAAGAATTCGGTGACAATCTTTTCAGCATTACTACCAAAAGAAAGAAGATTGACAAAGTCATCAGGAGTTGACCTCAACTTGGACACTCGTCAATAACTGTGAGCGGCCCTTGGATTCTAGATAACTTCCTACAAATTGCCATACAGCTCTTTCTCCACTCAGTAATAAACCTAAAGGCAAATTAAGAGTGTAGATTGTCACTAAATTTGGTAGCAAGGCTAGGTAATGGTTTGAGTGTGTTGCATAGATTTTACTAATGCTATTCATTGCTGTTTTCAAAATGGCTCACTAACGTAACTACTCATTAAGGACCTCAAATAAAGGCTAAAAAGTGGCTTCCCCATGCTCTTTTGAACACAGAAGGGATAATCCTCTTGATTTAAAATGGGAAGATTTTCCATGCAGTTTGTGCAATCTGCTATAGTGATGTGATAGTTCTTGTCAACCCTGGAGGCTGAAACAGACTAGCATAAGTTGCCCAAGTGTCCACATTTGTGCCCATGGGCTGTGTTCCACAACAGCCTTCCCTAACCATGGGGCCCTCCGAATACTTGACTTCAACTCCCAGAATACTCAGCAATGACCATGCAAGGTGCAACATTCTGGGAGTTGAGCTCTGCGTATCGGGAGGACATCTAGGTTGGAGCAGGTTGTCCCGCAGAAGATACAGTAAACTAAAAAAGAGCAGATTTGCACACGTTTATCAGGCAATGCTGGTGCCTCCCCATTTCTGACTCTGCTGACTTCCCGGAGAAGAACCAGGAGACTTCCCGGTTGCCCATCTTGCAACCTCTGTGCTATTCAAGGAGCTGTAATGAAAAGGAAGGTCACCCCACACAACATTCCTGTTTTATAGGAGGATCGTTTCCAATTCATTCATACTACTACTGATTTGGGCATGGTCTATCAGTGTAAAGCACAAAAGCACAGACCAAAAAAATGATATAAATGGTTATTTACAAGCTTTAGCTTTATCACTCACCGTGTTGCCGGCCTGGGATTTTGCACATGGTCTGACAGGCTGTCAAAGTAGCCTCAACCAAATGCATCAGCTTCACCAAACTTTCAGCGTGAATTGCACAGCCCACGGTGATGTTACGATCTCTCCCCAGCCTTTTTAACATCATTCGTCAGAATCGCAACTTTCTTCAGTATGCCCGTGGTAACCCCCCTAATCCACCCACCTTCTTAACCTGTAACTTGCATGCAACAGAAGGACACGCATGGAATTTATTTGGGTGCCAGGTGCCCTTGAGCCAATCCACACATGCGACTGTTCCTCTGTGAAATGCTGGAGCTGCTGCCACTTGATATAGACAGCAGCAGTCCAGATGGACCAAGGGTCTGGCCCAGGGTAGGGCAGCTGCCTCTGTTCCTAATAAAATGGAAAGCACAAGGGCAGATTTCTCATCCCTGATTTTGCATCTACCTCCTGACTACAGAGAAAGACATAGCAGAAAAAGGAACCCTGTAGCTGGGCTTGGGATTATAAATTGCCTATAATAAGAGATGAGTAAAGGTTCAGAGCAAAGCTTGTTAAAATACAGCAATCTCAAACCTTGGACCCAGTCAGCATGACAAGTTCTGGGAGCTGAAATCCAGTACGTGTAAAAGTCACTAGGTTAACAATTTATAATATTCCCTTCCACTAAACTGGTTGTTTTTCCTGCTCTGACTGGAGTGTGTCCTCCATTTCAGCCAGGAGGCCATAGACAGGATTATTTGACATCAGACATGTCTCCTCTCCCTCTGTCTTGCTAAACTCCCTTTTCTTGTACCTCTTACATAAATGGACAACTAGACCAATTAAAACCGCCAAGCCAGCAGTGGCTGCAATGGTGACCCCAGCTGCTTCTCCATTTGACAGACTCCCACCAGCATCCCCACCTCTCTTCAGGTAGTGGAGCATATCATCAGGGCTGGCCAACTTCCATAGCTGAGTTTGAGGGTCCTTGATCCAGGTCTGATCCCCATTGCCATTTGTAACAAGGATGATGTCAGCTGCAACGAAGCTGATGGCTGGCTTGCGAGTGAAGGGTGGCAGCCGGGCTTGAGGTAAAGGCTTATCTGTGAAGCGCCCAGCTTGGGCACAGTATTCCACTTGACACCCATCACTGATCAGAGCCAGGTGCTGGCTAAATCCTGCTGGACACCTCTTGAGGTATGGGTCATTTTCTGTTCCATTATGCAATCCTGCCAGTGGGTTTCCAATCTGGCAACTAAAGAACCCACCAAAGGGCACAGCGTGCCGCTTTCCCCTTTCATCGCTACTCACACAGACTTTGAGCTGGTCAAAAAGCTTCAGTGGGTAGTACCTGGAGGGACAGGACTGAGCATTAGTGACAGGATTGGTATTCTTGGCACTGAAGAGTCCTCCAAAGAGAAATGCTGAGTTCTCAGGGACTGGGCCTCTTGCTGCACACCAGTAGGAGCTAAATTGCACTTTGGAGAGTGTGAAAATGTCTTTGCAAAGCCACTTGCAGAATAGCTTCCAAAGAAAGCAATCTTGTTGGCAATCCAAGTGGCTGAATCCTTCCTCACGTTGTTGGGACCTCAGTTTGATGGCGGTATAACCCCCAGGACAGGAGAAGGCTCCGGTGAGGGGGTTCTTCTGCCTGAAGGCTTGGCAGAGCATGTCAGCATCAGGGCCTTCTAACTGAGCACACTCTTGGTAGACTCCTCCAAAGGTAAAATTGGTTGCTGTCCCTTCACAGGTGCCATCATCCACATTGGCATAGAAGTTGAAGTTGGGTGAGGCTGGATTTATGCAGCCAGGGTAAGTGTTGAACGTATAATAGCGGTCAATGGCAGATTCTACAGCCTTGGACAATTTTTTCAGAATGGGGCTAGGCAGTCCTGGCAGATTGTTTGGGGTGATGAAGAATGGCAAAGGCAAGCCCCAACGGTCAAGAGCCACTAGCTGGTTGGTGATGCTTTCTTGCCAGGTTTTCAGGGTAATCCCAGGATAAAAAGGCACTCCCCCAAAGCTCTCCACTCTAGAACTAGTACAGTTGCCTTGGTATTGCTTGGTGAAATAGTTGTCTGTGCCTGCTGAAACACTCACATTAAAGTTGATGACATTTTGGAAAGAGATGCCAGCCGCAGCAGTGATAGCACTTCTCATGGACCGATCATCTTTCACAAAGGTAGATTTGATATAGTCCTCCTGAACAAGGCTGGCTCCAATATCTATTCCTGTGAGAACATGAGTGCCATAATTCAGCACTAAGATTTCAGCCAAGTAGTTAGCCATTTGAGTCTTATTTTTCTCCAGGTGGCTAGCAATGATGACAAGCTGCTGCTGGAAGCCTTCGTCTAACTTTGCTGTAGGGTCCATTTTTACAGAGTACATCAAATTCCTGATCTGAACTTTCGCGACCACAGACTTCTCTCTCACTTGGTGAGTTTTCACCCTGTGGAAGTCACTGGAGAACCTGCCATTGATATAAGAATAAGACAGTTCTGCATTGATGGAAACAGCAGTGGTACATTGGTAATCCATCCAAGACTCAGTGATCTCTGAGTTCATCTCCAGTGAGCTTTGTTTAAGAGCAATGGTGAAGATTTCATTGGGGATGATGTAAGCTCCATCTTCTGTAGTTTTGCACAAACTGTAATTTAGGTTCATCACTCTACCCATATCCAAGTTCCTCAGATTATCCCAGCCACCTCCAGGAAGAACTTCCATTGTAGGACGGTTCAAGACTTGTTTGCACTTCTGCAATCGAGTAACAGGAGAATGCCACCCTGGTTGTTCTTGTGCACAGCATGTCCACATTATGAATACCAAGGAGAGAGAGATTGCTGTAGAAGGACTCATGGATGCAGCAGTGCAGAGCGCTAGCATTTGAATGGTTTAATCAGTCTGTTTCAGCTGCGACTAACCTAGTAGAGACTTCCTTCTTATGCTAAGATTAGGAATTGAAACATGAAACAGATGATATTGCTTTGGAATTCCATCTACTCAGGTCAGAGGCAGCTATTAATACTGTCACTTTCCAAATTAAAAAAAGGAAGCAAATGAAAACTTGAGTATCTTTGCCATTTATTTATTTATTAAATGATTTGAGAAAGTATTACAGATGTAGGCATAAAAAAACCAGGAGAGTTCTATTTGATCCCAGGTAGTCTCAATACCTCTGAAATTTAGTATTTCACATTTCCTGGAACCTTCTAAACAAGATTTCTTCTAACAGATTTCAAATGCAAAGTCTTCTGTTCCTCTTTCCTTGGCCCCATATTCTAAGTAATTTACTTTCACAACCTCCTTTCACCATATGAAAACTGACCATCCAAATTCATGGATTAGTCCTTCATTTGCTACTATTTCCAGCACATGGCAGTACTAACAACAGGATTTGAAATCCAGGGCAGAAGGGGACATAATAGTGAGAGAATAGAGTTAGTATTGTGGGGAAATGAGAAAGAGACCATGACTCCCCCCACTCCCCCCACCCCCCACAAGGATGTATAGTTGCCATTTCTTATTGCTGTAAAGGGTGTGATAATATAAATTGCTAATATGATGACCAAAGGACCATGGATGGACAAAATTGATTGATTCACATCTGAATCCAAACTCTTGCAATCTGCCATGTACCAAACTCAATTATACTTCCATTTATACTTTTCAGGATTTGCAATGCAATTCTCCAGTCAAAAAAGCATGTTAGTGAAAATAGCATATAAAAATATTACATAGATGAAATTGGTTGCAAAAACATCTGCATAGATTTGCATACATTTCTTGGTGCAGAATACTTTTTTTTAAAGTCACAAATTATGACAGGAAGAAAGTAATTGACTATTGAAAAAATGAGAAACTGAGTAGAGCTGAAATGGATAAATTTGTTCATCCAAAGGACATATGGAGTTGATAAGGTTAGGTGGTAAACAAGCTATTGTATATGACTTTTGCCTTGTGTGACAAAGCAACTCAGATTACTAGCACCATAATCATGTGTAATTTGTTCTTCTGGTGTAGACACACTTCTGAGAACTTGAGTGGTAACTCCTGGTTTCCTTTTCATAAAAAAGGGTGTGCTGTGAATCTTTACAGAGACTGCTCAACTCCAGAAAGTTAGGAAAGTCAAGGAAATGCCATGGAAATTGGAAAAGATGTGGTAGCCAGAAAGTTTGGTCTGGCATCTTAGCTTCTAATGTAGGTCACTTGCATCCTGGTACATCTGAATATCTATGAAACAAGGACAGGAGATATCTTAATCTAGATCAAGGTGGCTGATTACTTCTGCTATCTCTGTACAATGATCGGTAAGGCTATTATAAGTGCTAGAATATTTGTCCTATATTAGTAAGCTGGTGAGATGCACCAAGAGAAGGAAATAAGACACGTGCAGATGCTAGCCCAAATGTTTGTTTCATTTTGATTGCTTGCAAACTATTGGCAGTCCCAGCACAAGGGAAATTTCTATCCCACTCCCTGTTTAGATGGTGAAAATGCCATTCTGTTTTGATAGATGCACAAGAGAAAATCCACAATCAGCTGGAAAAAGAACACATCTCAGGTCATCAGACTCTTGGATCATAAACAACATCTGCCTAAGTGTCTTCCTCCTGATGTGCGCTGGCAGCAAAATTGGATGGAATGAGGGAGGATAATCATGTGCTTTGAGTGAGATGGAGAGAATCCTGTGCACAAGGGAAACTTGAATTACCGTATTTTTCCGTCAATAAGACACCCCCATGTACAAGACGACCCCCATTTTTCCAACCCAAAATTAAGAAATCAATATTTTAAAGATAGTGCAGAACACATTTTTATTTAGTAATTAGTTAACATTGACCTGATACACTCGGTGGGAGGAGGTCCAAACGTCTCTCTGCAGCTCTGTTTCCATGCTCTTTTGCATAACTGATTACATTCAAGCACGAGTGAAACTGCTGATAGCTTCTCTCTGCAAACAGCCTTCTCTAATTGGTTTGTTCAGCATCAGCTGACATCAGTTACATAAGGCTCATGATTGGAGGAAGTCTGTTTGGGAGACAAGCTATTTCACTCGTGGTTGGAGACTAGCAATAGGAGGAAGCCTGCCTGCAGAGACAAAGTATGGGCAGTTTTGCCACCGCGCGGTTCTCTCCTCGGCTGACTTCCTTGAATAAGACGCCCTTCAATTTTTAGGGTAAGGATTTTAGAAAAAAGTATCGTCTTATAGTTGGAAAAATACGGTAAATGGCTTGGAAAACAATGAATTGGAACATAATGTGGTTGCCAGATCCTGTTTTGATAATAAAGGCATCTCCTCCCCTGAACTTTTTGTGACTTCTATCACAGTGCTGCAAGAATTTTGAGAGGCTAAATTTTCTTCTTCCTTAACACACAGATTTTCAGGGTTGCTTTGCATAACACCCACTTTCTAACACAGTCTTAAATTGATGGGGCCTGGAGCCCATTCTTTCCCATAGACGTAAGGGCATTGACATCAACCCTTTGACTGTTACATTATCCTTGTGTGATGTGATGTAATCCGCACATGCAACAAACAGGTTTGCAGGCGCACACATTACAGCAGAAGTTCTTAACCTTTTTGTGCCGTGGACCCCTTTGAGAATCTGATGCAAGCTGCGGACCCCTTCTCAGAAACACGTTTTTAAACACACAAAATGAATATACATAGATTGTATTACAAAGGAAACCAATTATGCTCAATACAGTTATTAAAAAGCAACATATCTGTGATATCGCTATTTATTTTTATATATATATATATATATATATATATATATATATATATATATATATATCACATTTACACCCTGCTGCAATCATAGGCAGACACTTGGCAGCTCTCCTAAAAGTGCTTCTTTATGAAGCCATTAAATGAGTAATAAGACAACGCCCTTTTTAAGGCAATAATAATTTTAGATAGTGAGATTTGTTGAAGTTAACATTTTTGGAGTCTAGAGGTCATAAATTACCGAATGGAAAGCTACATTTCAGTTAGAAGTCAGTGAAGATGAAGTAATTGTGTTTCCAATCCAAATTCACAGTCCCTCTGAAGTCATGGACCCCAATGGGTTTGTAAACCCCAGGTTAAGAACCTCTGCATTAGAGCAATCTATGCGCTAGAGAGACAAAATCACTTAGGGCCCTCCATTGCGTGTCTCCTATGGGGAAAGGATGCCATGGCTATTGTATCACCTGTGAACTGACTCCATCCATGACCTGAGGTCTGGTGCCATGGGAGGCCTAGTAAAGCCTACCTTTCATTTTGTTTTCCCATTTACAATAAATGCTACCCACAATTTCACGCAGTGTCCCATAGCCTGCCTTTTTAATATTCCTAATATAGTCTCCTGCTTCCCACCCACAAAAAATATCTTGCCCCCAAAGCAAGGCATATCAAAGTCTGTTGGGGTAGAGGGAGTGGGACAAAGAGACATATGTAGCAATGTAGCATGAAGCATATTCTCTCTCTCTCTCTCTCTCTGGGGCATGTGCTTATGAGTGAGTGAAAAAATACTTTGGCTTAATGTCATAAATGATCTCAGGATTTCACTTCTCCTTCTGTGTTTGCACATGATCAGAATCCACAGAGGATGCTCTGTACAAAGGTGGAAGTGAAGGTTGTTTCCAGCAGAAATGAAATTATCAGCATCCTGGCTGAATGAATTTCAGATCACAGCAGAAATATATAGAGTGGATGGAGCGTTCATTGGGAGGAAATAGATGAGTGGGAGAAAGACCTGTTCCATAAATGGTCATTGCATTGCCATTTAATCCCTAATTCAATGGGATGGCTATGGTTTTTTTTAAAACATGACACCTGCTCAGATTTTTAGAAAATAAAGAGTTGGCACTGGCTTTCAGCATTACTCACTGAAGTTGTCATATTTATTTCATAAATAAGGAACAATGCTTTTGTTTCCTCACGTGTCTTTTCTGACTTCCTTGTTCCTAACTTCTTTTTTTCAGAACAGATTCAGCTGAGGAAGATTCTAAAAGGAAATTCTGAATGGGAGATTGGTTGTCACCAGTGGTGACTTAAGAGTTAGAAATTCAGGTTGAATGTATTTCACACATACACACACAAGAAAAACGGCAAAATTCACTTTTTGTGAAAGAAAACAAACCTAGGAACTTGTGCAGGCATATGGACCTATTTACCTTACAGAGCTAAACAGGGATATTTTATTAACTTCACTGGAAGTTCAGGGGGTTTGCCAGACACAATAAAAGTCAGTCTTCTGATATCGGAATGAGCACCATCCTCATTTAACTTCTGTTCCTGGACTCCTAAGATTTTTATCAATTGGAAATAAAATGACTCAGATTTTCCCAACACGGCAGCCTGACGTGTTGAAGTACAACATCCCAATCTGCAATAAATGCTGGGTTGATGGGAGCACAGCCTCATCCATTTGCACCCTTTGAATTGGAGAAAGCTAATCTAGGTCAATCTGCTGTGTGTGTCCTTTAAATGGCAGCGGCTCTTGTTTTTTTAAAGATATCCTTCAACTGAAAGTTGAATTCTGATGTATCATTTGTATTCAACGTCCTCTTTGTTTCTCTAGTTCACTAATGAGAAAAATAACATTGTTATTTCAGTTCATTTATCAAAGAGAATTCTCAAAACATAATGTCCTGTTCCTTACTGCAACTCCTATGTTTTTGTGATAATGACATCTCCTGGAGAAACAGACCTTTATTTCTATGTCCTGAAGGAGTTCTAGTCATGGGCCTATTTTCATAAACCTCCATTATGATTGTTTGTTTCTGGTAGAAAGGAATCATTAGATGGGGAACTCCAGCTTATACTTGAAACGTCTACTGGTGTGGGAGCAAGGCTATATATAGGAGTTTATTTTTTTGAAAACCAGACATTTTATTACTACTTGCTGTCACTAAGAATGATGGATTCATGACCACTCGTTCCAAGAACTGTATTGCCTCTGTGTCAATTTTGCTTGACTCTCTTCCAAGGTAATGAGTGACAAAACATAGAGATTTTACACAGCCTTTGAATGTCCTCCTCTTGCAACCACGGATCAACATTCGGTTGATCCAAAAAAGTGGACCCTGCACCTGCAGGAAAAACACGAAGAAAAAAAAATTAAAAATTGAAAGATTAACATCCTAAGACTGGAAGCAAATAAAGGAGGAAAACACCAGTACAGCTAAGGATTATTTAAACTTGCCCAATTCATGTGTTGGGGAAAGATGAGAGTAACATCACAGCAGAAGAATGTTGTCAGGGCTTGTTTATGCTACAGTTAGGTACAAGTGGGAAAAGTCCCTAAAATTTGGATCCTCTAATGTAGGTGATCCAGGACATAAACTCGTTTCTTTCTTTTCATGACAGCTGTATGATTCTTTTGTTCTCTCTTATCCTGTATATTCATAAAAATCTGGAATCTGAAGTTTGAGTACATACTTTTGATAACTCAGAAAGTCCCCACTCTATCTAGAAGGCTGATCTTTTACGCAACATGCTTAAACCAAAGCAAAGTCAGGGTAAAGCTGCAAGCAATGAACTGGGATTTAGCCAGCAGCAGGTCTGTCCCAAGTTGAAACCAGCAAATCCTCACTCAAGATTTATTTTAAATTACAGAAGCAGCAAGAAAAAATGTGTTACACGCTGACATCTTGATGTGTTTTTTTCCCCAAATCCTTCCACAAAAGATTAGGTATACTGAACTAGGGAAGATTGTAGGAATTTTTTCTAATAGTGCAGGTACATTTCAGATAAGGTAGCACCTTAGAAGCATAAGCATTACTTCCAGATTAAAATCTGTAGGACTTATAGATCTTATACACACACACACACACACACACACACACACACATATGTGTGTGTGTGTGTGTGTAATTATTATCTCTAATAAAAATTATATATATATATATATATATATATATATATATATATATATATATATATAATTTTAATTAGAGATAATTATTTTTTTAGAAGGAAGATAAAAACTAATATAAAGTAAGAAAAGGAAGAGAAAAAGAAAGAAAGCAAAGAGAAAGCTAACGGTGCAAGAAAGGGAAAAAAGTAAAAGAAAAAGAGAAAAAAAAAGAAAAAGAAAAAGAGAAACTTGTAGGTCTCATTAAAATCAGTAGAACAAGCTGGGACTAGACCCTGCAGAGTCCTCCTATGTGGACTCTGATCATGTGAAGGGAGAATTATGGGTAGCTAATTTAGGGCACCCACCCATCACCATTCTCTATCCCCAAACTCTCAGCACTTTAATAGATCTTGGAATAGTGGACTTGAGATATAACAAACAACATCTGGATATGATGATTGCTAGAAACAAAAAGTAGCTGTGGTGTTTGATTCCTCAAGTACAGCAACACAGGCACACCAGTCTTATGAGATTAAACAAGCTCTGACAAACAATCCTGAGACATTTTTGGGGGTAGGATCAGCTCTTCTAAGTGGAAGAGGGCATTGCTGTGACTGAAACAGTAAATCCTTAGATTCAACAGATGTTCAGCTTTAACAGACAACTCTCCTCCTCAATTTGTCCATTCAATAAAGGGGTGGTGGGTTTTTTGTGGACTTGTGCCTTCAAGTCTGTATTGACTCCTGACGAGTCCCTGCAGTTTTCTTGGCAAGATTTCAGAAGTGGTTTGCCATGGCCTCCTTCCTAGGGCTGAGAAAAAGTGATGGCCCAAGGTCACCCAGCTGGCTTTGGGCCTAAGGCGGGACTAGAACTCATGGTCCCCCAATCTCCCAGACTTAAACACTACACCAAGATGCTTCTCGAATAGAGGGTTTACTGTAATCTAAAGGTGATCTGTGATCTTCACTTGCGATCTTCACTTCTATCTACTTGAAGTGCTGAGAACAAAATATACTTGATCTACCTGTCCTGCTGCAGGTCCCACAGCAAGACAAATCCCCTCACCCAACCCCCCCCCCCAAAAAAAGAAGGAAAATCCCCTTCCTCATCTGCCAAGTGTTGAAAAGGAGGAGGAAACTGACATAACTTCTTGTTAATTTCACTCCTGCTTGATTTGCCTGAAGGAGAATTGGGAAATCCTCAAAGTAGTCTTTCTCTGACCTGATCTGAAACTCAGAAGCCAGGAAGGCTGAGGCAACAGTTTCCCCTGTTGAGAAAATGGAAGTGCACAATCCTTTGAAAAATTAATTACAATCCTTATTTTAGCATGGCTTTAACTTATCACAGTTGATTCTTCAATAAATCATTCAGCTCTCTAACTCTGCAGAAGTTGGGGTGACACTGAAGTCCAGAGGTGCTTTCAAACAACTTGCATGGAGGGGTTCATAGGATCAAAGCTTAAAACAATCGATTGTAGTATAGGCTTTTGTAGGCTGGAGTCCAATGTTTTGCTTCACCTTCAAAGTGTCATGAAATTCCTTATTTTTGCTGCAACAGACTTAACCTAGTTACCCTTCAGGAAGTTGTGACGTGTTTGTATTCCATCTCCACTTTTGATGTGCAGCTGTGAGACTTCATGTATATGACTTAGTAAGTTAAACAAGGAATCTTTGTTCTTCAGTTGAATATTCTGTATTATTTTGGTATTTTAAAAATATTGTATTGCCTCTAGCAGAAACACTTACATGCATCCACCTACATTTAAGTGTATTAGCAATGGTATAATTTTAAAAGGTAATGAAAGAAAAAAAAAACTATCCTAAACAAAACTCCAAAATTTGTGACCAAATTGCTCAAAAGTCTTTTTCCTTGCCCCTTTGTTGAACACAGACTGAAATGTTGACAAATAACACATATCAACAATCCATTGTTAAAATGAATATCTTGCTGACAGATCAATAAACTCTCTCACACATGCACAGACATAGATATTGAACCAAGCCAATCAATGAAAAAAAGAAAAAAACAGATGAGGGGAAAAAATTGAGCCACAGTTGTAATGAAATCTGCTATTTATAGTCTGTTTCCTATAGCTCCCAAGATAAATACAGGCACCAGGCAAATTCTAATTAGGAACTGGAAATAAAAAGATTAAGAGAGCTGGTTTGGTCTAGTGGTGAAGGCGCCAGGCTAGAAAGCAGGAGTTGGTGAGTTCTAGTCCCTGCCTTAGGCGCGAAAGCTGGCTGGGTGACTTTGGGCCAGTGACTCTCTCTCAGCCCACAATGTCTGGCTTGGGTGACAAGTCAGGTGGACAATTCCAGTTGCAACTGTGGATCAACATTTGGCTGATCCAAAAAAGCAGACCCTGCACCTGCAGGAAAAATGCTAGGAAGAAAAAAAAAATTAAAAAGATTAACATCCTAATACTGGAAGCAAAGCAGAAAATATGAGAAATGATTAATCCTTTGAAGAGACTTCAGTGGGAACTTAAAAGAAGTAAGACTTTTCTAACTTCCATAGGAGCATGAAAGAATATGTGAATGCCACAGATATTATAATTACAAAAATGGTTGGAAATCTGATAAAATATTGACAAAGCGTCTCACTTTAGAAAAGCCTTTCCCATATTCTTGTACCTTCTTAGGGTAGCCTGGAAAGACCACAATGCAAGACTTATTCCCCCCTCCCCAGACGGTCACAATTTGTCTAGTGGGACATGGGTTTGGCTACAATTCATTTCTCATGGCATCATCTGAGAAACATCATGATGAAAGGCTAAGGTTTACTGACAGTATGAAAAACAAACGTTGGAAATTGATGAGACCTCTTAATATCCACTGATAATTCCAGCAGAGTTAATGCTTCCCTTATATGAGGGCCTCCAAAAAGAGAGTGGGCTGGCCCTTCTCTGCTTGTTCAGGAACACCAACCATGTTGATGCTGAACTGATGAGCCTGCCATTTAAAGGACTTAATGGTTCTTACTCACCTTCAATAATTCAGCACTTTATGCATCAGTAGACACCCCAGAACTTCCAACTAAGAGATTCTCTTCTCAGCTCTATCCAATCTAGCACTTAGAGTATTACCAGTAATTTTAAAAACTCTCATGTCCTCCAGCATTTCCCTAGGACTGGAGGTCACGCTGTTGTTCTGAGCATCTGATACAACAATTACTTGGAAGGAAGAGGGCTGGCTAAACCTCCCTGGGTTTCATCCAAATTATCCACTGCTTAGTTACGCTGGTTTGAAATTCTGGGAATTCTCATCCCAACATATCTGGAGAGTTCCAAGTTGGGGAAGACAGAATGAATCACACAAATGAACCGGTTAAACTCTGCCTTCTATGGCTGTCTCACCAGCACAGTGCTGCATCCCCGGGGTTTACTAGAAAACTGCACATATCTCTTGGCTGATTGGCATACTTTCCTAACACCGAATTCCTAGTGTCTAAATTCAGGACACCACAGCCTGAATGAGAGGCTCTTGTCTCCAGATTTCCTCATCCTTTGGCATAGGTTTCCTCATATGTTGTCAATTTGCCCATGTGGGGAAAGCTCATGTCTATAAACAAGCTTTTTAGAAATGTATAACCCTAAATAAATCTGCATCAGCTTTACTGTCATGTCCAGGGTAGCAGCATTATCCACAAGCCCTTGCTGCTTTCAGAATTATGAAAGCAATGTCACAGTTCCACCCTTTGGGGGGCATGCGTGTGAGGTCACAATATACATAGAAAAGCAGTGGGGCTTGTGCTGCAATGCTGTGCTGTGGCTTGTATCACTCTGCCCCTCTTGCAAGCACCTCTGCAGTAGACAGTAGTGATTACAGTGTTATACCTGGTCAGGGGAGACCAAGATTCAAATCTATCCTCAACCACAGAAGCTCCCTGGATATTTTGAGGCCAGGCACTCTCTTTCAGCCCAGCTTACCTCACAAGGTTGTCACTCTTGTCTGGAAAAAAATGGAGTGTTGAGAATGCAGCCTTGAGCTTCTGAAAGGAAGGTGAGGTAGACATCTCACCAACAACTCCCGTCCCCCAAGAATTATGATTTGGGGAGGTGCCAAAAATGGTTTCCAATTTTTCATTTTACTGCAAAATAAAGTCTTACAAAGGGCCAGCAATGCTCTGACCACATAAATCACATAATTGCTTAAACTGAAAACCAATTTGACATCTTCTAGGATAAGAAAATCTAGCAAAATCTGTATAAGAGGGATCCATTTTGAGCAGCACCATATTTCTCACCCTGTGCAGCTTAGAAAGGAATTCTGGGGCCAAACCTCAGGTCTAAATACCCATTTCTAAGGAAAGGACCCCCTCCCAAACCTTAGCATTCAAGCAGGAGGCAGATTGGAGGTCATCATCTAGTTGGCAGAGGGTTCGGTCATGGTATGTGGGAATGACCTTGGGAGACAGGAGGAAGAGCTGCAGACCAGACTACTGTCGTGCAAAAGGTATCTCAATCCACAGAAGGAAAAGGGACATGGGAAGCGTCTCAGAAGGGACTCTCTCTAGTTTTCTGAAAAGTAAAACTAAGGGAGGGGAGAAGGCTTTCACACTTGCAAGACTCTGTTACTGTAACCTTACAATAAAGGTAGTGTTAGTACTCATGGTTGGTGCTTCTTGTCTGGACTACCTCGAAAGGCTGACAGGTTCAAAGTCCTTCCTGCATGGATCTGAAGCCATCTCTGTTGATGCTCTGTGTTCCCTTTGTCTCTAAGTACGCCTTCTCTGATGCCTTTGGTGTTGGGCAGTTCCTAAAACAATAGAGAGGAAAACAAGGACATCCAATTCCCCTGCAAACTATCACCCTCTGCCCAGGAGAAGCACAGCTGCTTGGGCCGTCTCCCCACCCATTCTGTAGTAGAGGGAAGATCCTTCAGCTACAGGAAACAGGTGTTGGGTGTGTGAAAAGAAACAGCTGAGGACTTGAAATGCTGAAAGAAGTGGGGGATAATGGGGGCCCCTCCTGACTGGCCACAAAAAGGGGAATCACAATAAGGATATGGTTACAGATCAGTTATGCTACCTTGCCATGGACTTCCGGGCATTGTTCCCGTGTCATTCAGGTGGTAGCATTGTTTGGTTGCAGTGCTCCCTTTGCCCCTTCGTCTCCCTCCGATGACAGCAGCCCCTCCACCCCTCATCCTCTACTGAGCAAATTCCTGCCTAAAGGTGACACATGTTTTTCAACTGAAAATAGCCCTTTCTCCAGTTTGGTAATTCACAGAAAAGAAGTTGTAATCCTAAAGTTAGCTTTTCCCAACCGGTATCTTTCAAAATGATCAGACCACTTCCTATAGTACCCAGATGAGATTGGCTGCTCTCAGAACTACGGGAATTGGATTATGGGAATTGAAGTCCAGTGTATCTGGAGGGCAGTACCTTGGCAACGGCAGATGTGGTATATTGGTCTTAGAAACTAGAGAAAGAAATCCTGGTTTAAATCTCTGTTCACCTCCGACACTGGTCAAATTACTCCTTTCCAGTGTCAGTGTTTGGATACATCGGTGACCCATGTTCAAGGTTCCAACTTAACTGTGCCCAGAACTGGTTTGGCTTGGTGACTGTGATTCAGGACAAAAAATCTGGAAACTGTTTGGCATATTTGGACTGCTTCAATTCATTGAAAAATATTCGTGATACGCTATTGGTTTACATAGGGAGAGGGATCAAATCATAGGATTGTATCTTCCAACTCATTCTCACCTGATCCAAGGTCACCAACTTCATCTTTCCAGTTAATTAGCTATAGAAGAATAGCTCCGCTGGATCAGACAGACATTGCCTGACTAAATGCAGATAGAACGGTCTTAAACAGCACCTGGGTTCTGTTCCCCAGAGAGTGATATTAAGTTTCATATGGCCACTGATTTTGGTGATGTAGTAATAAATTGCCATCATCACAGTGATTTCCTCCATGAATGATCATCCCACTTGCTCACCACATTCCATGGGAAGAAATGTCATCATTTAATGGTGTACTGTGAGTTCTTTGTATTGGCCTGTCCTGAGTCTCCCACTGTTCAGTTTTACTGGTTGACCCCAGATTTTAGCTACTAGTATTAGCTACTATTGTTAGAGTCACCAGAAAAGAGGACAAAATACAATACTGTACTAAATTGCATGGATTCATTTATATTTCATTATTGTAATTTATCTAGATACATCTCATCATGCCTAATTAGGGGCAGCATCTAGCTAACATTATCATATCTCAAAAACTATCCAGTCAGACCTGGCTAATATTTGGATGGGAGACCACTAGGAAATGCAAGAGAAAATGGGAAGTTAAAAAAAATCCAGAAGGCCGAAATGGGAAGCAACATCTGTATTGCTGCCAAGAAAACTGGATGGATATGTGTCCATGAAGTCACTAAGAGTTGAGCTTGACTTTGAAGGAGGTTTTCCATTATATTTTATCCTAGTGGAGAAGAGTGTGACCTATATGTTTGCTTAGTATGCTCATTGCTGACTGATGTGAGTTATATATTTTCCTGAGTATGTTATATCCCACCCAAGTGTGTTTAAAGTGGATACTTTAAACATTGCAATAGTAGAGAATGTTTACTGAACTGTTGGGTTCTCGGTTGCTCTTGATAATGTTACTTAGTCTGTTGGAAAACAACCAAGCTCAGAAAACACCAAGAACCCTTTAATTGCTGTGGGAAGAAAACAAAGTCCCCAAATAAAACTTTCACCTTAGAGTGAGAATGCCTTATCCAAGATTTAGAAGGATCAGTTATTTAAAAGGTACAGAGAGTCAATTATTTATTATATCTTACTGAAGATATAAGGTGTAAGTTAATATGCATAAATGCAGAGCAAATTAAATGAATGAAGCCCAAAAGATATTTCAGACATTATCTAAGACAGGGACCTCTGGTCATTAGGATCAGTCCAAGAGCTAATTTACAACTCTAACATCAGCCATTTTAATAAGAGCAATAAGAAAATTTTTAATAACAGTGCACATAACACTGAAGATGAATTACTAAGTGATTCTTTCTTAAAATGTCATCTGTGTAAGCTAAAAGGTCATTCATGCAAAGATGAGGCGAGGGGAAAAAGTCAGCAATTGTGGGTTGTGACTTGCTTCTATTTTGCTGTTGTGTGTGTGCACATACGCACACACTACTTCTTAAATACACTGCAGTGATTTTCGATTTTCTTAACCAAATTGGTTCTATTAGGAGGAGGCAATCATCAATACAAAAAGGTCAGTGAGCGTGGGTTTTCTCTGGCAATGCTACAGTGAATAACTCACACTCAGTTTCCCTTGCTCAACTAAGTCTCTTTCTTGAGGGAAGAAAAGCTTTTTGCTTATCCACTTCTGCTTCTCTGTTCCATGATGTGATGGATAACTTCATGGCTCCTGTCCTCCTTTCTTACAATTCTTCATCTTCAAGTTGGACTTCGATCTGACGGCCCTTCAGAGATAGAATTCTTCTCTATGCAATAAGCTACCTGACACCAAACCCCAATTGTTCTGCTGCAATGATATTTTCAATGATGACCACCTTTTATAGCTCAGACCTGACCCTATGCAATCGTGCCACCTGGTGTTGTTTATCATTATTACCAACGCAATAGATCTCGGGGGTTCCCCATCCTTCAGACAAGAAAACAGCCTCACTCTGTTGGTTTCACTGCATAGTGTGCAAACTACCCAGTTGTACCTATTTAGGAGATACAGTTCTTAGGTTCCAGGCATGTGTAAAGGATATTAGGTCAAAACTGCGAGCTGTACCAGTAGTGACCAGCCTAGGGCTCTTTCTTATGGCCATGTGAAGGTGTTTTTCTCCAATTCATGAGTCAGAAGGAATATATTTAGGTATAAAAAGCACTGTCCCACTGCCTACCTTTACTGCACCGTGGCAATGAAGCTGGCCAGGATTGCTACAACCACAGAGTTTAGTGCAGGGTAGTTTCCCAGCAGTGATTGGTGGGTTTCCCCCTCTCCTTCCCCCCCAGCAAACATGCCCCCTCAGCATCACTTACTGATGGGGAAACCAACCACCGATTGCCATCCTGAATGCGAAGTGGCGGGACAGGGAGGGGCGGGGGGACTCCAGGATCCCTTCCCCCTGTGAGAGATTGTGAGGAGGCTGACAGATATGAGGAATGTTCATTATAAAGAACCATCAGGGGGGAGAAGAGTTCCTGAATTGCTTAGCTCATAAATGGCAGCTGGGTTGTTTATTGTTTCAAAACATTCCAAGAAATGCCACCTTAATGAATTCATTCAGTGATACATGTGGGCTGGGGGTTCCTCTTGCAGTTGCCAAGATTCTATACTTTGCACCTAAAAATACTTGTGGGTGTCTGTGTGATACTTGCCCCTTAATTATGCCAGATGCTATGGAGCTTGGCGCTGCCCCTCTGGATGCCAGCCCTCTTGTGCTCCTGCCAGAGAGCTGGAGTATTTCCCAGTTTTGTTTTGTTTTGTCTTTTGACAGCCCAGGGCCAATATTCATTTCTTTATTTATGTATTGCCCTGGGAATATTGATCTCCTAGAAGATGGAGAGGTCAATATTCCCTTAACAAAAATAGCCTGTAGCTTTCATAGCTGCTGCACTGAAACCCCCAAGAAGTGGCTTTGGGGCTTTGCTGATCCTTCTCATTCCCACTTTGGTGCTGAGCTACCTGTCTCAGTGGCCAGCCTGCCTTACTGACTTCACCCCACCTGTCCGTTCAGCTTGCCCTTGCCCAGTTCATCTGCCCCCAACCTGGGACCCTCCCAGCAGGTCCTCATCCACCAGCCAGTGCCAATCCACCCAATTTTTCACACCATCTGCTGCTCCTTTCAGAAAACCTCACATTTTAGGCAGTGCTGGGCATTTGGCCCCTTTCATCCTGCTCTGGGAGCTGAAAATCATGCCATGGTTTTTCAATGTTCTAGCTATAGGGGAATTCCTTCAGACAGAGTTTTTAAAAAATCATGCTGTAATTTTCAGCTCCAGAAGAAGGGATATGCATAATGAAAGTCAGCTCTTAGGTATGATGGGGAGGATGGCTGCCCCACAAGTCCTGAGGAACATTTATTTTTGAGTGCCACTGGGAATATCGATTTCCTGGAATACGCGCATTCCCATGCCCAAACCATAAAAAACAAGAACAGGCTGCATTGGTGAGTCAGTCTGGGAGCTCCAGCACCAACAGCCGTGGAAATCTAGCTCCTAGCCACCACTTGGAAAGGTAGTCCCAGGCAGACCTTCCAGGAATGTATTTGTTGGCTACATTGGGAAGTACAAATATACATTCCAGCTTGCTGGGAAATCATGAAAATATGATTGAAAATATTTTGCAGTGGAACATGACATTTGTCCACTTGGTGACATCTTACTCCCAGGATGGGGCTGCTGTACTTTAATTGCTATTCAGAAGGGAGAATTTCACCAGACACTCCCTCATTTCTGCAGGGATGCCTTCATGAAAAAAAAAAAAAGGCAAAATCTAATAGCAAATTCACAGAGGAATTCTGCTAGCTTTCTGTGGCTCACAGTAACTTCTTCCAAACACAGTCATGTGGCATAGTTCCCATGTCACTCTGATTAGTTTGAAAGAGATTTGCATAACTAGGAATCTTTAAGGAAACATACATCTGCAACTGTATTTTGTTGAGCTCTCAGTTGGATGGTACTACTGAAGTGATGAAAATCTTCCTTCTGGAAAAATGCATTGTAGGACATCCAAGTAATATATTCCTTCCATGATAATGATGTTTATTTATTGTTACGTTCATATTTTGTTGCAATAAAAATGATTCTTGATCCTTTATATGATATAGACAACATTAGAATATCGTGAACCTGCTTCCCCAAGTCGTGCCCCCCATCAAGAGACAACGTGGGTGTCAATAGAGAACCTCAACGGACAACAGCCCGCCATCTTGCTGGGGTTCAGCTTCAGCCTTTTCTATCCCATCCAGACTCCAACAGCCTCCAGGACCCTGGATAAGACATCGACTGCACCTCCATCACAGCCTGGGGTAATGATATTGTAACGATCTGCCACTCACAACTCACAACTTCAGTGACTCTCCTTGCAACCAGTAATGGTTCAAAAGAAAGTTAATTTATTGAGAACAAGTGTACAGTTCCAAAGCATTGCTAAGACTGAGCCTGTGTGTGCCAAAAGTTGCTTTTACTTTTTTTCTCTTTCCCCCTTGCACCCCCCTAACCTCCCAGTCGTCTCACACTCGCTCGTTGGCACAATCTTGAGCATTCCTCAGTCTCTGATAACAGCCCATCTGCCTCTAATGGTCATTTCTTCCATCCATCCTTCCAGATCCTTCCAACACCCCTCCCCCCCCATGTCTCTTAATGGCAGAACCAAAGCAAGCAAGCTGGCAAATAATGTGGTTAATTGATTGCGAGGATTCTGACAGATATATTCTAAAGCTAGGTATTAACAGTGCACATATCTTAACCATTGGATGACCTTTCCCAGTTGCAGCAAACCACTGTAAGATAGTGCCTCCAATCTCCAAGCCCTGTAGGCAGTCCAGGAGGGTAAAAGCCAATGAAAGGTCTAAAAGGACCAGGAAAGGTAGACTACACCCATCCAGGTCCCACCAAAGGTAATCTTCTAGAGCAACCAATGCTACCACCATCATATGCCCATTCCTGAACCTGGATTGAAAAGGGTCCAGATAATCCATCTAGAGTTCTGTGTAACTGATTCCTCACCACTGTCTCAGCATAACTTTTCCTAAAAAAGGAAGGCTGTAGAACAGACAATAGTTATCTAAAAATCACCAGATGCAGGGAGTGCTTCTTTAAGACTTTCAAGACTGCAGGCATTACCCCCTTCCAAAATTAGACATTGACAGTTACCCAGAGCCAAGTGACCACACACACCCACTAGCCCACTGCAGGACCCAGGAGGGGCAAGGATCAAGCCTATTCTTGGCAGACAACGGTCTACAGAGCACACTATCCAACATCTCAGTTTACAGGCCAATGGAGTTCCGGATAATATGGCAAGTCATTGCCCTAGTCACCATCATAGATTCTGCCCATGAGGAGTCAAGAGTTAGCGACACTGAGCAATTTTGACAACAAAATACTGTGCATATTGTTCACAATGGGCAGGTAGAATATCTCCATGCTGACTTCTGTCTAAGAGGAAGTTAATCACCCTAGCCTGTGTTATCCCTACAGGGGCATGTACCCATGCAGATTTTTCGACTTTCTCCATCGATGCTCCAGGAATCACTTCTACTGCTTCATCTCCCAAAGATCCTTCGTCTCTCAGAGGTCCTGAAGAGCCAACCAGGATCAGTTAACAGATGCAGGCCTGCCCTAGCCCCCATGATCCCCGATGTAACCTAACCCTGCTGCAGGTTTTCCTCATTTTGCTATCATTGGGCACAACTGCTAACTGTGTTTAGGGCATCCCTCTGGGTTATGCTGCAAAATGTGAGCTGGGAGCAGCAGCAGACGGTTTTCCAGGCAAAATGCCCACAAGCATAGTAGCAACACACTGCAGGACACACTCAGTCTGGCCTTGAGGTAAAGGGGAAAGAAGTCCTTTCTGTGGTGATGACCAAAGGCAAGAACTTGGAATGCACCAGTGCTGATTTCTAGCCTGTGTCCTACAGCAGACACAGAGTATAATTCTCTGCTTGTAGGACTGAATACAGCATGGTAGTTAAATATACCGTAGCGAAAATCTTGTGCAGATTAAATGGTTGATCAACACAGTAGAGATTTACATACCTACTCTGTAATTCCATTAAAAAATCAGGAAACTTGTCTGAATCCCTTTCAAACAAGATGTCTGAATTCCTTTATCATCACAGATGTTCTGAGGCTGGTGACTAATGCATTTTTATATAAAGTTCTAAGATTATTGATGTGTGCAGGCTACCTTTTAGCTCTCCCTGCCTTGAAGTTACTCTGAAGTTCAATTACTTATTGTTCCCAATTATTCATTTTTCTGTGCTTCAGGAGAATAAGAACCATAAAAGACCTTGGGTTTTCTTCTCCTCCATAACTGTGAAACTGATTTGTTCTTGAAGGCTAAGGTTAGAGGCAAGATTTTTCAAAACTAAAAACCTGAGCTCTTAAAATTAGCCATATATGAGCACTATCAGAATAGCCCTGGAGCTGTCAGTGAGATGACTCCAAAGTAAGAGATTTACAGATGCCTGTGTAGTCATAAATTTTCTTTTTGATAATTTGGCTTTAATATGGATTCCTTCCTCCTCTGTTGCTAAACATTATTTTCTAAACAGATAAATAGCATTCATAAGTTTGCACCAAAGAATTCTGACCTACCACGACAACAATGTCGGGAAATCAAATCTTACGCATACAGTAACCATCAGTTTAACAGACTAGTGGAGAAAATGTGTCAATTAGATCTGAATCTCTGTTAAATCCAGATGGAATTTTCCACAATGCATTTTACATATTTTATGCACGTGAGTGCGGATAAAAAAAAAAAAAGTGGTTGATAGGTTTTTGATGCATCCAAAAGCTTTCAGATATTTTTAATGCAAATATTCCTCTGAATCCAGAAAGACAACAAATTTGTATTTGCTTTTTAAAAAACAAGGCAAAAGCAAAGGCAAAACAAAACAAATTTATTTAAAGAAAAAGTCCAGAGAAGGAAGGTGAGATCCATGAGGTTTTAGCTTATTTCAGACTGTTTCTTTCTATGGGGACATCTGCAAACGAAGTGAGGGGGGATTCCCAAAAAAAATCAAGATGGTAGGTGTGACTCTGCAACTGAAGCCATGCAATGCATATTAAAAGGGGTAGGAGTGGAGTTCCACTTGGTTAACTGTTTTGACCCACCCCCTTTCCTTATAGATACACATCTTCCTAGATCCCTTTTAAAAATGTTTTCATATTGTAATCTTATACATATTGATGTGGCATTATGAGCCTTCTTCCACCTGGAGCTAACCATAGCACAAATGTACCTTGTCCATGTGCTACCATGTCCCCATGATGTTGTCTTCATCTAATCCCCAGCCCATGAGTGCAAAAGGTTTAAGTCTTCCTTAGTTGTGCCAGTGCTAAAGTAGCACTTTCCTCCTTGTTAAGACCCCATCCAAAGATCACCCAAACAGCATGGCCCACAGGTTGGGGGAGGGGGGTGTTCAAGATCAGCAAGAGGGCAGATGGTTTCATGATGCAAGCCCTGCCTCTTCAAAACAAATGCACAGAAAAGGTGGGACTTGCGTCACAATCCTCCATCCACCACCTTGCTGATTTTGACTTCCCCATGAGAAGCTGCTACACCTAATACAGGGTAAAATGTGTTAAGCTTTGTCACCACTACCTTGCAGTGAAGTCACAGCACTGGCAATTATTGGGAACAGGCTTGTCAAGCTTATATAGATTTATAAGAAAATCCAGGAAGACATCAGTAAGGATTTTAAGGAAGGGAAAGGGTTATGCTGTTCTGACAGATACTTTGAAAAAGAATAAAATCCTCTTTTGTTGGGAAAAATTAGAAGGGATAGGGTGAATTAAATTTTAAAATAAAAGAATAGCTAGAGTTAGAAGGCTTTATATCTTATTGATTTACTTATATGCAACTGTTTAAATGTTTTTGTATAAATGATGAATATGTTATTGTTAAAATGTGTAAGATATTGTTATAGATGAATCTGGAAGATGAACAAGCCAAGAAAGATGGAAGGTCCCACAAATACCTACGGCAGAAGAATGGATTATTTAATGGACTTGGTTTAAATGGCAAAATTAATAATATTAATAAGAGATAATATTGTTTTTTAAATTCGTCTCCTTATGGTGACCCTTCTTAGATTACATGCTTGTGGAGCGGGGGGGAACGAAAGTGTTGATTGTTGGTTTTAACAATTAGGTGGTTTGTGATGATAGAAATAATGTGAATTTAGATTAACTAGTGGTAAGAAATTAACTTTCTTCTAATTTGTATTTATATCTGTATGGGAGATAGTTGGAAGTCACTTTCCGTTCTATTCTGTCTTCACTATTTTAGTTTTTTTCTTTTTTCTTTTAGCTCTATTTTCTATCTTTACTGTATTCTCTTTTTTGTTTTTAATTGTATTCTTAATATAATATAATAAAGTTGTTACAAAAAAAAAAAGAAAATCCAGGAACTAAAGGTAAGTTACATTTATTGAAAAACGTCAAAAAACAGTACCCAAAGAATTTCAGCAACTGGAGTTAATTGCAAACTAGCTTTACTTATAAAGAGAGTGTTCAGTCTTCCTTGGTTTGGTTTTTCATCCTGCCCTACCTAACGCACTACTTGATCCCTTCTTTTGCTTAGGTCTGTTTCAATCTCTACTTCATTTTTACAATGGTCAGACTTGCTTTTATTTGGTTTCTCAGTAACGGTGTGAGAATTAACTCTCACAAGACTCTCTTGAGTTAGGATATCGATTGGCAACAGGGAGAACAAATTTCCTGCTGGTATAGTTTTCTGGAGACTCAGAAATTCATAGAGGAAATATGGGGAGGCTGGCAATGGCGTGTGCATCGTGATGTCACGACGGCAAGTCGCCAAAGAACTTACTCGCATCAGACACCAGGATGCAAGTAAGGTTGGGATTTGTGTCATAACATTACTGTGTGTGTGTGTGTGTCATCGTTTTGATATGATCTCTTTTTGCTGCATGAACCCTGGCAACTTTCCAGAACATAGCAAGACCTGTCATTACCACACGTGTTCCTTTACTAGTGGTTCCCCAATCTTTGCACACAAAAGTCATTGTTTTTGGTAGGAAGAAGATAATATGTGAAACTCTCATCAAAGCAGCTGTTTTATCTTATTTACTTAATAAAACATGTCATCTTAATCATAATTGCAACTCTAGGCAGAGCATGGGGAATAATGATTCCAAACCCAATGAGAAAAGGAGATAACAAATAAAGAGAAAAAATATATTGGCTACAACATCATAGAACCCACACCACAAAATGAATGATAGAGTTAAAATGGTTGCAGTATTTTTAGGTTCAAAGACAAGCATTACACAATGCATCTACTTCATTAGCTATATGTATACACTACCTTGTAAGGCGAAATACTACATTGTTGCACATATACATTCCCTAAATGCACTATTTGGAAGCTCCCTGTCAAGCCCACCAAATTAATGGTAGTTGTTTCCTTGCATGCGACTTGGTGACAATGGTGGAGGGCCTTCGTGTGTTATTATTTGTTATCATTTATAAATTACAGTGGTACCTCAAGATACAAACGCCCCATCTTACGAAAATTTCAAGATACGACCAGCTCCGGCCGCAAAAATTTACCTCAACATGCGAACTCCGCCTCAAGCTACGAACCGGATCCGCGACCATTTGCGCTGCTGCCACGTGGTCGCGGCTTCCAAGAGGAAGTGCTAATGAAATCTGAGCGCGAGGACAAAAGCCCAAGGAAAGCAATGCAGAAAGAGGAAGTGCTAATGAAATCTGAGCGCGCGGGGTGGGGGGTGGGGAAGCTCCCGCTCCCGGCTGTGCGTGCGCACGACATAAGCCTTCCCCCCCATTGCTTTCACTGTGCTTTTGTCGCGCACGCCAAGGGCTATGCACAGAGGAAAGAGCGCGGAATTAAGAGGAATCAGCGCGGGGAGTGGGGGGGAAGCTCCCGCTCCCGGCTGTGCGCGCGGGAGCCTTTCTCAGATTTCATTAGCACTTCCTTTTTCTGCGGTAGGGCTGACTAAAGCACGCCTGGGGAATTTCCTAGCCGTGCAACGCCGGCTGACACATTGAACCTTATGGGGACATGTGCTTCAGGATGCGACCAAATTCGGAGGGCGGATTAGCCGTATTTACATTGAACCTTATGGGGAAATTTGCTTCAGGATGCGACCAAATTCAGAGGGTGGAACGGATTAACCGTATTTACATTGAACCCTATGGGAAAACGTGCTTCAGGATGCGACCAATTCAACTTGCGATCAGAGTCACGGAACGGATTAAATTCGTATCTTGAGGTACCACTGTACTAGGAATAAGAGTGCAGAGAAAAAAGACAAGTAATAACAAAAATGAAGTTAGCAAACATCCCCACTCAGGAAAACAATCTGACAGGTTAAAAATCAGACAAAAGGTCCATCAGGGATCTGTTCACAAATCTGCTACCGAATAGGCAGGTTGTTCAAAAACCCTACAGGCTTGGGGCTGTACAGGCTTTGCGGGGAAGCTATTCCAGAGGTCAGGAGCGGCCACAGAGAGAGGTGGCATATTCATGAATGAAAAAGGTACTCTCATATTTAATATTAATTGTAGATTTTACAAACCATGTTTATACAACATGCAAAGCTGAATTGCACTATGACTTACTGTGTCAGTTGAACTGCAAATATAGTCGCTTGTGGTTAGCTAAGAAGCCTTTAATTGTAATAAGGCAATGATTTGTTCCAGTTTAAGGAGCATTGCCCATGCCTGGCAAGTTTTTCAAACCTAGTCTTAGGATTATCATATATTTAAGCAGCCATTAGTCTTCCTGGAAAATAATGTGAGGGGCAAGACTGGCCACAAGCAGAACCACTTTCATAGCAGCATTTCTACGGAATGGCTCTTATGGAGCTAGAGTTGAAGTTTTTTCCCCCCCTTCCCAATTCCATGCCAGTTTATCTGAAACAGAATACTGTAAAGTGTTTTTTTTTCTTTTGCAATGCTGCAGCTCTGAAGAGCTTGTGGATAGTTCATTCTCATAATACAGTAGTAGAATGGATAGTTTACTTTCATAATAGTAGAAATGTTTGCTTTTTCTTGCCTCCTAGCTCTTGAGTTTTGATCTTTCAAGGGGAAAAATGAGGGGTGGCTTTGCAGTTCCCTATAAGCAGCCATATTTTATTTTATTTATTTTATTTTATTTATTTATTGCAGAAGACTAGACAGATGTATGTTACAAGAAGGACATCGAGGGAGTATTTGAAACAATTATTTTATGGTGGGTGGGGGGTGAATGATTCCCCCCCCTTCTTCTAGAACCCGTGGCAGCTTGTGGCTCTAAAGAGATTACTTGGCGTTCTTTACTCATTGGTCCCAGTCTTTTGAGACTGGCAGAAGTAAAAATAATTGTAGATCTTCTCCAAACTGCTCTACGATGGAGGAGGTAGAGATAGTGCTGCCAAGTTCCCATAGTTACAGAGTTGATCACTTGAGTATCTTAGCTAAGATAAATTATGTATATGCAATAAGTTCATTTGCCATGATTAGAATGTGGTTCTGGCCATACTGTGAGCCAACAAGGTGCTAGGCAAGACATCAGAGGACACAAAGACAAAGTTGGGAATTGGTTCCTATTCTATAGACCTCAAGGACTACTTCATTTAATCACATTTTGATTGTTAACGTTCCACTCTGAAGTTACACCTTTTCTTCTTTCCTATCTATTGCATCTCTGTTATTGGTGGTTTCAAAGCCAGGACAGAACACCTGGTTTTGACTGTTTTGTAGTACGACTGCTTTCTGTATCAGGAAAGAATACTTGTTGCCTACTAATTTAAAATCTGAGGGTAGACAATGCCCTCTTCTGTAACCAAGTATTCTCCAAGCTCGTTTTAATGAGCTTGCCCTCATGAGAGCAAACAGTCCCATGTGTCTTTTTGTCTCAACATGTTTCAAATGTTATGGGGGGTATGATTATAATATAATCTTTATTACTTTTTGTTTGCCTGATTTTTAATCATCTTTTTATCACCAGACTGCAATAAACTTGCTCATTTTCCCTATAAAGGGTTGGACAGCATGCTTAGCTAATGAGTGGGAATTAAGCCCTGAGGATTTTCTCATAATTAATATGCACCACGTTTTATGAGTCATAAAGTGCTCTAAATCTGGACTGATTCTGACAATTCTAATATGCAGGTAGCACATTTTAATCCTAGCCTGAAGTTGCAACAATTTTCTGCATACATTTATCTTGCAACACAGACATACAAACCAAGTACCTCACTAATCCCACAGCTCTTCAGAAAGCAGGTAGGAGGTTCTGAAGCAACCACTGCCCCAAGACGCACAACATGCTCACTACATTCCTGAAGCCAATTTTCCAGAAATCTTTTTCTGTTTCTTACCTGGTTTAAGAATCCAAATGTCGTTTAAAGTTCTAAGACTTTTCCTCTGAATTGACTTCATGTGCTACCTTCTGAGATGCTTCAGAGAAGATCTGCAAGTCTTCCTTTACTCTTGAGAATTTGTCCATGAGATTGCCCGTTAACTGGCCACATTACCAGCAAGACCAGCTTTAAAAAAAAAAAATCAAATATTTGTTGTTGATGTAGTCCATTGAGTCAGCCCTGATTCCTGATGATTATAGCGACAAGTCTCTTCTTGGCAACATTTTGCCAGTACCTTCTTCCTAGGGCTGAGAGAAAGTGACTGGCCCAAAATCACCAGCTCACTTCATGTCTAGAATTTGGTTCCCCAGTTTCTAAACCAGTGTCTTTACCACTATTGTACACCAAATACTGTATTGCCTGAGAGATAAAATTCAGTGGTCATGAGAACAAAAAAAATTACAAAGTATTTGAAACTGGAAAGAATGTCTTGAAATGTCAGAGATTCACTGAATGGGATATTTCAGCTCATTTGTTGTTCTGTAGAATTGTTACTTATGTAATTTTACCTTGCTTGCAAATTAAATGATAGGGAATTGTTTGGTTTTACTTCTGGCTTCTTGACCTCCATAATTAAGCAAAAATGATGCATTCCATCCAAACATGAGATAATGCCTCTCTTTATCTGTTGAGAAAATCAAAACGAGCATGGACAAAATCCGGTGGTTTTATAACTGGCTATTATAACAGAGGGCAAGCCATTTAGCATGCTTCAGCTGTACTCAGAAGAACCAGATTATGGTTTCTTTATAAAACTGCGCTTATGAAAATGAGTATGGCATTGATGCAAAGTACACTTTCCTAAAACAAGAAGCCTGCATCCAATTTGCCAGTAATTCAGGAGAATGTAGCCTCACACATAACACTAGCGGGGCAGTCAGAAAATCCCCACAGATGAATCAGCATAGGACTTTTGAGGCAGAAAGAGCTCAGATGAAAATTCATTAGATGTGTCAGATTTATTTTGGAAATCAGTTTATGGATTTCCCAAATAAATCTATTTGGCTCTGCAGAATCCTGCAATTGCCATTGTGGGGGATTCCAAAAGATTTGCAGAACAAGGAAAATCTCCAGGTGGCTAACCCAGAGAATATGATTAGATACATGGCAAGAGCTGCCAAAGTCATCCATTTTGCTGTAACTGAGCAGGGGAAATTCCCACCAATGGAAAGGTACTGCTTATTGAATATAAGACAACATAACTTCTCACCTATTATCTTTTCCTGTTTTCATATATTCTTTTTCAGACTGTTATGGCTTTAGTGTTCAGTTCATATTTTTCAGTTATCAGCAGAACTCCTTATACTTGATTTGTCAAAACATTTTCACTCACAAAATGTTTTGAAGCTAATTTGTAGTTATTTTAACTTATTTTGGCTTCAAAACATTAAGGACATGCAGAGTTTGCCCTAAGCCAATTAGTGTTCCCTGCAGTTGACCAAGAGGGACTGTAAAGTATCCTTCTATCCATGCTGTTTTGATGGGAAGCATTGCCAAAAAAAAAAAAGGAGCTGTTGAAGCTGATGCTGTGTGATCACTTTGTTCAGAGCTGGTACAGAGCATGTGGAAGTATCCTTAATATGTCCCTTTTTACATTAGTTTCAGACAAGAATTCCTTTCACAGACATGCATCTTTGGAAATTCTGTGTCAAATCCTCTTCCCTAAAGCCTCTCAACAACTAACGATTCTGCTCTGTTCTTATCCTCACTTTGTTTTGATCCTCATGTTGCTCTTAAGCTCCAGGCAATGTATCTTGCAATTATCTTACACTCTGATCCTCTTACTTTCTTTCATGTAATTACATGCTATTCTGGAATGCTACCCTGTAGGTTAGCCTTCTCCAACCCAGGGCTCTCTGGCTTTCTTGAGCTACAGTTTCAGCATCAATAGCCAGCTGGCTGTGGGTGGCATGAGTTGTCGTTCACTACATTCGTGGAGTGCCAGATAGGAAAAAGTTTATGCAGTAGCTAAGCGATCTCCTATAGCTGAGCATGATATTAATAATAACTACCTTTGTCCTGAAAGAGATTCGAAATAAAGGGTTTATTTTCCTATATATCACCAAATCCACTAAACTTTCTTCAAATATATGGTATGCAGAGAAATGTCTTCCTTCTGATCATGGGAAATGGAAGTAGGTCATCTATTTTTGCTTAGGAACAGGAGGGCTGAAGCAAACAAGGAGAACGAAACACGAGAAAAATCAGAAGGAGTCTGGTAGTATCTTTTCCAACTAACACATTTTATTAAAAGGCATAAGCTTTTGTGAGCTACAGCTCATTTTATCAGTTGCATAAAGTGGACAGACTGATGTAGGATTTAAATTGGGATGAGGCAGAGAGGAGGAAGGGAGGGGATGTCTCAAGTCAGGGTGGTTATGCCAATGCAGGTTGCATGTGAGACAGATTGCAAGTACATTACCAATTAACAATTGTAATCTGTTAAAAACCCATTGTGTTTGTTGCGACCTTCATAGATAGCCTGAAAACTTTTGAGATATGTGAATCCAGAGGGCATTGCTGGCAGATGTTGGCATATATCACATTAGAGGAAGAGTATGGGAAGTCCCCTCTAATCTTGTGTCTGAAGTTTTGGGGCCCTGTGATGGTGCAGTGGGTGTAAAAGTGAGGGCACAGTAGCTATCTGGGTTTGTTAAAGGAACAGATTCCGATGTTCAGATCATTGTTCTATTGTTCCCTGTGAAAATATGCTTCAGGTTGGGTGTGGCCTGTATGCAAGTATAGGCCTGCCACCAGTGCTTGTGTAAGCACAGTGTCATTGTCAAATATGTGCTGTAGCTTATTCATGAGTTTGAGTGGCTTGAGCTGTGAGCTGTAGGTGATAATGACTGGAGTTCTGTTTTATGGTCTGTCTTTTAATAGGTCCTCTCTGGAAATGTATCTGGTTCTATTGATTTGCCTATTGATCTCAGTGGGTGGGTAGATCAGTCTCCTGAATGCCTGGTTAATTCCATCAGTTGAGCATCTCTATCAAGTAAGCCAGAACAACTGCAGCTGTAGCAGAAAGCCTGGCTTTAGGTGATAGATTTGGTGGTGTGTTCTGGATGGAAGCTGGAAGCACGTAGGTGATCTGAAGATTTCCTGTTTAACGTGGAGTTCACGTATCCATTATGTAGTATTACTGTGACACTGGGAAGCGGACTTATTCTACCGATAGGACAAGGCTAAGGGTGATAGAAGGGTGGAAGTTGTTGAGGTCATGGTGAAATTTAAATAAATATTCCTTTCCATGAATCCAGATGATGAAAATGTCATAAGTGAATCTCAAGGAAAGGAAGGTTTTCAGGGAGTAAGAGTTGAAACAAGTGTTCTTTTATGTCTGTCATGAAGATGCTGGCATATTGTGGAGCTATGTGTGTGCCTACAACTGTATCACTAATATGCAGGTGTAAATTATTGTAAATTATATAGTTATGGGTGAGTAAAAATTCAGTTGTAAAATACAATAACCAGCAGGATATGTCAGATGAATATATTGTGGAAACAGACAGACCAGCACTTTGGGGGCACAGCCGATTGAGAAAGCTATGGGTGGACTGGAGTTACATCAGTGCCTATGTGCTATACTTCCTACCATGGTAACCACCAACAGTAAGCTGAGAAAGTTATTGGATGATGCTGCACCAGTGTTCAAGGACGACATTTAGTGTAAAATAAGTACTAGAGGAAAATGCCACAGTCCAGTTTCACAAAGCATGTCCAATTCCATATGCCATAGCAAAAAAGTAGAATCTGGATCTGGATCAAATAGGAGCTGAATTGTTTCAAAATAATTGACTGGAGCCCATGGGCTACAACTGCTGACTAGTAGCCAAAAAGAACTGAACAGTCAAGGTCTGTGGTGATTTTAAAATCAATGTTTATCCACTGTTAGAAGCTGAGCAATACCCCTTGCCTAGAATTGAGGACAACATTTCAGCAGAACAGACCTAGCCGAACCTTACTAACAGATGGAAATGAAGGAAGATTCCAAGGTGTTTCTCAACATAAATACATATAAGGGGCTATATCATTATAACAGACTGTTCTTGGAGTATCATCTGCATCAGTGTTTTGACAGGGAGCCATAGGCCAAGTGCTCCAAGGCTATTTATATGACATCACTGTCATTGGAGAAAACGATGAGGTGCTTCTGCAAGTTCTCAAGACAGCATTGCAGAGATAGGCAGACTTCAACCTTCGAGACTGATGCTACAAATGTGAGTTTTTTAAATCCAGTATTACATATTACAGTCATACCAGAGTCACCCTTTGGGGGAGATGGGCGGCATACAAGTTTGATAATAAAATAAAAAATAAAATACCATTGTGAGAAGGAATCAAACTCTTCCTCCATGAAAGCAGGAAGCCAAACCTTCCCACTTGTCTCACCTTCCACAGCAATCAAGGTAAAATTTACAATTAGAATGGGCTCACCCAAAAGATTAAAATGTGGCAGGAAGAGTCAAGATTTCTTGAACCTAGCCAAAAAGATCCCCCTAATCAAATAACAAAAGATCTGGCAGGAAGAGCTAACATTCTTTGAACTTATCCAAAACCTTAATCAAAAACAAAAGATCTCTTCCCCAAAGAGATCCGCATGCCAGTCAGGCAGTGCTAGACAGGCAAATACCTCAGTTCAACACCAATCAGGCAGTGCTAGAAAGGCAAACACAGAATGTCAGATTAGAGGAAACCAGCTCAGTGGGGTGCCTGACCTCAGAGCGCCCCCTCTTGGAGCTCCAGCTACTTACACTTTCTAAGAACTTCTAGAGGGCGGGCTTAGACAAAGGCAAGGTTTCCCTATATCAGTGTTGTCCAAACTTGGCCACTTTAAGATGAGTGGACTTCAACTCCCAGAATTCCCCAGCCAGCATGCAGTCCACTCATCTTAAAGTGGCCAAGTTTGGACAACACTGCCGTATATGAACGGCTCTTTGGGAATTCTTGCTCATGGCCACCTCTGAGAACCAATTCTGTGTGCTGTGCTCTCGGAAATAAACTTTGACCTCTGTTTCAATAAACTTTATCTCTGTTTCAAGCAACTGCCTGTTCCCGGCTCAGAAATGAACTTGGTAAGATTTCGTTCCAACTCCATTAATACACAAGGCTTACACAAGAGTGCAAGAAAAAAACAAAACAAATAAAGCCATTGCAAATACCCCAAGGCCACGAGATATGTCACAGCTATGATGCCTTTTAGGGTGGCTAATTATTACAACAGATTCCTGCCAGATTTAGCCATTGTGCTCTACCCCTTAAATGTTTCACTACAAGCAGGACCAGCATGGCATGGGACAAGAGTGCAAACAAGCCTTCACAGAAGCAATGAAAATGGTGACGTCCGATATATAACCTGCACCTACCGATCAAGTTGGCTTGTAAGACCTCACAGTACGACATCGGGATGGTTATATCAGTCATAATGAAAGACGGCCGTGAGTGCCTGGCAGCTTTTGCATTGCACGCTCTCACAGCTGCAGAGAAAAAATACGGGAGGTGATGAGTTTAGTTTGGGGGGTTAAATGTTTGAAAGACTCCCTGTATGGAAGACTCCCTGCATGACTGATCATCAGCTACTACTACCGTCTTCAGCCCTTAAAAAGGGGTTCTGTTTACAACAGCTGCTTGAGCACAGCACTGGACTTTGCTCCTCGAAGGGCAAAATGGAATTCAAAAGGCCATAAAATCATGCACTGTGGGCAGATTGTCTTGTTTACTTTCCAGATTAAACACTTATAAAATCAATCCACATCAGACAGGGATTCTTTCGCCACATCTTCTCTCACAGATCAAGGATCTCCCCATCATAGCTGAAATGATTCAGAGAGAAAGGAGAGACCCAACACTGTTTCATGTCTGTTCAGCAAACCAGGATCACTGAAAAATGGGGAAGGAAGCAGTTTATACGGAGTTTAATCACTGTTATGAATGTACACTTGGCAGCAGTTGTATTATGTAGGAGAAACTTCACAGGACCCAAACTGAGACTTGAAGTGTTGCAGGAACTATGTGTTGGACAACTCAGCAAAGATAAAGTCACTAGGTTTCGGGTGGTAGTTAGGAATAGACCAACAAATTGGACATCTTATAATGAGTTGCTATAAAATGGCAACAGGACGTTAAAGTGGCGTTTCTCCCCTTAAGCCATAAAGTCATTTGATGGCAGCCATAAAGTCTGTAAAATCTGCAACGCTTATCCTCCCATTACACTGGAAGTGAAGACATGTGATCAGTAGTGGGTGGGATCTGAGTAGTACTTACTGGCTATTCCAGGCAATGTTCCACATTGGCTTCTTTGATGTTATAAGATTTTATGGTTTTATGATGATATTATGACCACTGTACTACTCACACACAAACACACACTCATCCACACTTATCCACATCTTTCTCAGCTAGGCTGCCAGGCACTAGCTACAAGGACAGAAGCCACCAAGTCTGGATCCAAAGGCGACTCAAGGAGTGGGTGGGCTTCATGACCCCTTTTATCCCCCAAAGTTCTTGCTTTGTCGATTAGCTGGGATTGGGTTTTTTTCCAAAAAAAAAAAAAAATCCTTTGTCTGGTTCAGGTGACATTTTTTCCTTTGTTTCCTTAATCACTTGTTTTCTTCTTATCTACCTCCGTTTTAGATACGGGAATGTTTGGATGACATTCCTGGCTTTTTGACCTCTCTGCTTACATGCCTGCTTCATCTTTAGTTATGGCAGCTTCAGCCTAGTCTCACAATAGCACAGTTATGATGTGCTATGCAGTTGCGGTAGGGCCATTTTAAAAACAATGGAAAGAATGCTGAATATGTAGAAGTTCACCAAACAGCGATTGGGCAGGCTGTGGGTAGCTGTTCCATACAGCAGTGGCTTTTCTTCCTCCCAGAAGGAAAGAAATCATGGCAGCAGATGAGAGTACCTGGGGCCATAGGTGTCTGTTCCTAATCATGATAATGCCAAAACAATAAAACTTGCATAACGACTTCCCGCTGCATGCTCTGCCCTTTCGTTCTTGCATCACAACAACACACACAATTTCGTAAGGGTGGGATTTTCACTGTGATGTCCCAATACATATTTTGTCACTTGCTACCCCTTGTTCTGCCCCTGCAGACAACACAGCCTGGGACTTGAGATATTCTTCCACCAGCCTGAAGTAGCCAGCAGCAGCTGGGCTATTCCCAGAATTGTCAGTGAAGTGCACCAGATTTTACCCATCTTGAAGCTGCCACGGTTGCTGCCAAATTAAGGGAGAAAATACTATTTAAAATCAGATCAGCTAAGGATGACTTAAGTCTCTCACTGCATGGGTTGAGGATGAGATAAAAGCAATGACAGATAGACATGGCAGAAGAAAGAGGTTGCCAGGGTGTGCTCATACTATAGTTAGACGAAACCTCTTAGTCCCAAAGCATGCCCTGCAGTATAATACTCTGGTGTATTATACCAGAGTTATCAGTGACTTAATAATAAAAGTACTTTTAATCTTCTGGCATGCAGGACAGCTAGTTTGGTGAAGTGGTTAAAGGCACCAGACTAAAAACTGGGAGACTGTGAGTTCTACTCCTGCCAGCTGGGCTTTGAACCAGCCACTTTCTCTCAGCCCTAGGAAGAAGGCAAGGGCAAACCCCTTCCAAAAATCTCACCAAAAAAACTGCAGGGACCTGTCCAGGCAGTCACCAGGAGTCAAGGCTGACTCAAAGGCACAAAAACACACACACACACTTCTGGCATGAAATTATTAGCTTTCAGAATAGTTAGGTAATAAGAGCCATAATAAAGTTTGTATAACATATATTTACTTACTTAGTGATAGCAGCTTTATCAGTTTAGCATGCCTGTTCAAAAGCTCATGCACAAAGGTTCAGTAGAAAATAGTGAAGCAAAGGTAAAACTATCAGATCTAGACTACAAAAATCCTGATAACCACTAGATGGCAGCCAAGAGACATGAATATCTGGAGATTTTTGCAGCCAAGATCTGATAGCTCTATGCAAACTCCTCTTGTTATTTTCTTCTAAAAACCACTGAACATAAAAACGGAGAGCCAGATTGGTCTAGTGGTTAAAGTACCAGGCCTGAAACCAGGAGATGGTGAGTTCTAGTCCCACTTTAGGCACGAAAGCCAGCTGGGTGACTTTAGGCCAGTCACTCTCTCTCAGCCCAACTGTTACGGGTGGGAGCAATGCAACATTTATTGATGACGAGACTCTCACTGGGTCATTCAGGGAGAAGCTTTATTTGCGCAAAGGTTCAGTTAGGACTCGCAGGTCCCTGCAAAGAACTGAACCCTGAAAAGGAGTTCAGCAAGCCTTTTTATCATTACAAGAGCCGTTTCTCCCCAATCCCCCCCTCAGTGCCCTCCCCATGCCTTCCGTACTCCAAATTTGGTCAATTGCTGGTAGCTAAACCACAAGTCCTTGTCTTCACCGGTCGTACCTTGTTTTGGGTACATTTCGGCCTTGCTGTCTAGAGCATTGCTATCTGAGGAGGGAGGGAGATAAGAGCTCTCAGCATCAGCAGAAAGGAAAGTTACAGAGAGTTACATTTAAAATGTAAAACTTCACAAAATACCAGTTTCATACAAAATATAGGATATAACAAAAGACTTCTTCTCATATTTGCTTCCGAGACTTATCACTGCAAAGGCTCTAGCTAAAAAAAAAACACTTCCAGGGAAGAGGTTCACTACTTGGTTACTAGTTAGGACTACATAACCCAAAAATGTAGGATAGGACTACATAACCCAAAAATGTAGGATAAAGATCAGAATGAAGTTACAAATAGTTTTCCATTTGTATCCTGCCACCTCACAACTCACCCCACACAGGGTTGTTGTTGTGGGGAAAATAGGAGGAGGAAGGAGTATTAGGTATGTTTGCTGCCTTCAGTTATTTATAAAAATAATAAAGGTGGGATAAAAAATCTAAGAAAATAAGATAAAATTAGCAGAGCCCAACCCAAAGAATTGGATGTTCTTCGGTGTGCCCAATACAGCTATTCAACCTCAGTATTCCATACCTTCTTTGTGAATTCAGAAAAGAAAAAGGTTGAGTGTCAGATCTCATAATTCAAAAAAAGAATTTGGTGGAAAGTTTTTAGAAGGTGTAAAGAACTTGAATGTGAAAACAGCCATAGTGTTTGTGAACTGGTCAGAGTTCACTTTGCCTGATCTGATAAGGCTGATTTGTTTCTACTATTGAATCCTGTATATATCTTCTACCTCAGCTTGGTGTATACAGAAATGTCTACTTTTTTCTTTCTATAGATTATTTGTATTTGTTAAATTTATATCCCACCCTTTTTCCAGAAACTCAAAGTACAGGGTATCCTTTTATTTCCACAACAACATTGCTGTGAGGTAGGTTGAGCTGAGAGAGTCACCAGCTGAGGTCACTGAGGTTTGAACCTCAGCCTCCTTAGTCCTAGTCCGACACTTTGGCTGCATGATTTGATAAAGTTTAATAAGAATATTGTACAGTGAAATAGGAATCCAGCTTTTAAAATCTGTTTCATTCCAGTATGAATTTGTTGTGCAGAGTGCAGCAAAAGGTCCCAAAAATCCTGCTCTCAAGAAAATTACACATCAGCATGAGAGCTTGCAAAATGCAATATCCATAGTTTGCTTCTCCAAAGAAAATCCAGCCAGAAAATATAAACTAACTGGTCTTTATTGATAAAAATGCAAAACTTCATAAAATACAAGTTGCATACAAAATATAGGATATAACAAAGACTTCTTCTCACCTTAGCTTCCAAGACTTAACCACAAAAAAGTCTCTAGCAAAAAAACACTCTCAGAAAAGAGGTACACTACTTGGTTACTAGGTAAGACTACATAACCTATAAAAACCTACATGGTTAACTATACAAGACAAACTGACAAATTGCCAGCATGTACACCCCCACTGAATAACTAACATACACATTACAGTAGGTGGCAGTAAAAAGCATAACAGAATCACAAGATTCTTTGTTTACATTAGCTTCATAGAATAATCTCGACACCTGTTTTTGTATAGGGAACGGGATGACCTTCTTCCCATGAGAAAATCCTGATAGAATTATTTTCCAGAATTGTTGAGTTTCTATCATCTTTTTCATGTCTTACAAATGTATTCAGAAGAAGGTTGGAAACCATCTCCAATCTAGGCCATTCAGATTGGTGAAATAACAGCTCCCAGAATTCTAAGCCAACCAATGGCTGTGCTGGCTGGAAATATCTTGAAGACACCAGATTGAAGAAATCTGGTCTTGTTTTTTTTAAATTGGTTTCTGTGGACTACTCCCCATTTGTACTTAGCCACACATGGCACAAATATATCCTGGCAACCTCTCTGTTTGCCTCATCCCCTGAATACTGCCTTCATCTCAACCCCAATTCATGAGAGCTGTTCCAAAGTTATAGCAGTATTGTTTTAATACTCTTCAAGAGCAGCCTCAAGGTATAGAAAATCTGTTAGGCATTGACACTCATAATCTTGAAAGGATAGCAGGTGACTGTAGGGACTTGAAATGAAAGCAATAGAGGCAGGAAAGGGATCGGCAATAGGCACTGCAAAATTGTGCTGGTAGAGTTTTCTGCTAACTCAAGGATGATAGAGAACACTTCAGCTCCATAGTGGGGAAAGATCCAGAAAGTTCAGCCCTATGCTTAAACTTGTCCATATTCCTATTGGACAATATGCATATTCATCCACAGACATGTTTTAAAACCTAGGAATAAGGAAATTATTTTTTATGGATTCCTAAGATTAACAGATGAGTATTTTGAACTGTGACCTTGCTGGACTTTGTGTGCATGTTTTCAATGTTCTTGTTCAAATAAGGAAAAAGATCCTAGAAGATAGTGTTGTGTAGACTTACCCAACTTACGCAAATCAGGCAAATGACTTGCAGAATTTCAAACATTTCACTTCCTTAGATGCTATCCTCTTCCATAAACACAAGAGGAAACTTCAGTTCTTCAGCAGGCTCCCCTACTCATCTGTTGACTGACAGCAGTTGTGCTGCTTCTGGTCAGTGAAGATGAGGTCCTGGTTATTTATCTGCACCTTTTTGGGCATCACCTTCATCCATGGTGAGTTTAGACTGATTCAAATGTGAAAAGAGAAAAATAAGAACTTGGGAACAGGTTTTAAATTGACCAACAAATAGTAGTAGTCTTCTAAATTAACCAACAAATAGTAGTAGTAATAGTTGTAGTAGTACCATTTTGACAGACTAAGGGAAAAATAGAGGCAAAATAGGATAGAAATAGGAAATAGAAAGGGAGCAGATGTCTATGCGGCAGCTTATTTCTACGCATGCCTATCCAGAAGATTGGTCCATAGGATTCAGCCATTGGTCTGACTTTGGGGAAAGAATGCCTGAGATTACAGTCTTCAAGAGTTTACTGTATCTTCTGGATAGCATCAATGCCTTTTAAAAATTATAACAAAGCTTCTAAGTCCAATAACTGGTATGTGTGTGGATAGAGGCTGCTGGATTAAATAGCAATTGTTAATTGGTTTGATATGATTTATTGCTTGGGGGATTTCTAAGGAAGAGTAAACTGGATCATTTTAATATAAGGCCCAGGGACTGACAATTGAGGGGTAGGGGATAACAGAGCAAAAGATATAGAAATACACAATTTCTGTAACAGACCCTTAACATACCTTCTCTTCCCCATTTTACTGGATAGACAGATTCCACTTGGGTTATATAAGTAAAGTATATGAGCTGAAATATACAGTGACCAAATCCTTGCTTTTACTTTATGCTCCATCTTCTCTTTGGATCAGATGTCTCTTCCCAGACCTGTCTATGTGCTCAGGGCTTTTGCGCAAGAGGCTGGGTGCAGTATAAGTCTGCCTGCTACAAGGCTGTGATGCAGCGAAAGACCTGGACTGAAGCCGAGGCAAGTGATGGTACTGGGATGGCACGCAGCAGTCACTGAGGGCAAGAACATTTATTACCAAACCTATGAGTCCCCTCCCCCCGGTGAACTGCTTAAGGCAGTGCTTCCCAAATGTTTTCCTTCATTACCCAAAACTGTTGTAAGTCCCTTCCATTAGCATCTTTGTAACTTTGAACGGTTATTGAAGGAATGGTCGTAACTCGAGGACTACCTGTATTACAAAAAACAATATCATTGAATGATCTTTATGTCATTTCAATAAATTACCATTGGTAATTTCATCGATTTTCGTCTTAATAGGAATACTTTGGGTGATTTTTGAATATATTACACGTGGCAATCTTTAAGTCAATTTAAATGTCCTTGTTGTGATTGGGTAATGGGTTTGTGTGTCATTACCCAAAGAAAAACCACTTTTACCCAATTTGGGGTAATTTACCCAGGTTTGAGAAGCACTGGCTTAAAGTGCCCTTGTAAGACAACATTCACAGCAACCTGTGTTGGCCCTGAGTGGTGACAGGGAGAAGAACCAGTTAGGAACCTGTGGGCCCAGTATACTCACTTGTTTCTAGTCACTGACCATATCTCAGAGATAGTATGGCTAGCATGCTGACCTAGTAGGAAGGAATAAATACAGTAATAAGGTCACCCAGATGGGTTTATCAAAAACCTTCTGATGTCATGCTGTGTCTGCCTTTTTTTTTTTTTGTCTTGCCTTTGCAATGTAGTGGGCCAAAGGTATATAAGCTCTGCTTCTGCTTTTACTCATGGCTTTGTTAGGGGTCCAGTATATACTGTTTTATTGTTTGTATTGCTAATAAAATTATGTTGAATCTTCAAAGTGATTTGATTGCTTTAGGTGAGCCAGGTTTTGGCCAAAGCAACTGCCAAGAGCAGCAGACATGCATCTTTCCCACACCTTGGCAACAGTAGTAAGTGCTTTTGCCACAGTGATGCAATTTAGATAATCTAGTCTCTATGCCCCCCACCTTCTCAAGGATGCAGAGTATCATGATGCCAGTTTAGCTAGCTTTTGCTAGATATGCACAAGCCAATATATTTTGGTGTCACATTTTGTGTGGGTCCTCCTGCTGCTTTCTAGTCTCATGCTAGCTATTTTGTGTTTTGGAGTAAATAGTGGCACCCAATAGAGCATTTTAATCAGCTTACAGCTGCCTGCTCTTTTCTCCTTGACACAATAGCAGATGTTATTTGCTTCAAGATATAACGATCCTGCTTACTGCATTTGGGGCCGCCTCCTGCTTGTTCTAGTCAGTGGACCTTGCTCTCAAAGCACAGGGATTGGTACTTAGGACTCTAAAAGGATCTGCTAAATGGACCTACTGAATAATTTGGTCTTGAATTAAAAACAATGATAAAATTAGGCCTGCCTGCAGAACTCTGAATGATCACTAGGTGGTAACAAAGAGTTAAGATTTATTGTAACTCTTTGCTGTCCAGATATGGTAGCCTTATTCAAAGATGAGCTTTCAACCAGCCTTACTCTATGAATATAGAATAGTTTTTCGCCAGACCAACAAAATGCAAGCCTCTGTAAATTTTCTAGTGGCACACAAACTTCTGAAAGGCCCAGTTCAAATATTTCAAAAAATGTAATTACAGGGAGTCCCCAGGTTAAGAATGCCCATAGTTAAGAACAGAGTCTATTGTAGCAAAATTCAAGTTAAATACGCAATGGTTTGAGTTCATTACACAATACTACTTATACAATATTATCCAATGATATTGTTCTGACTTACATACAAATTCGACTTAAGGACAGACCTTGGGAACAGAACTCGTTCTTAAACTGGGGACTATCTGTACATTGATTTGAAAAACCCAAGTGGATGAGGAAGTCTGCATAAATTTCTTGTGAAACATATTCTGTGATGGATAGATAAAAAGTGATATACTTCACTGTGAATTCTTCTCAGATGTCTTGCCAGAGTTATACTCCAACTTCCCACTTGGCCTCCATCCATAGCATGGAAGAAAATGACTTCATTTTTCATTTGATGGGCAAACCACTGAATTACAAGATAGGAGAGGCCTACTGGATTGGTGCACATGACACCTTCAAGGTAACAATATTTTTATATATTGAAAAGTCAACACCAGTGCTTAATCACTGATCTGGAAAGGCACCATTTACTGCATAGTGTCTTTATTCCTGCCTCAGGACAGACAACTCTTACATGGCAAAGTGTGGTTGATCATATGCTTTGCACATCCTTCTCCCAATTGACTTTCCCCATGAGTTGTCTTCAACCAATGGCCAATCTGATTAGTGATTATTGGAACTGATGTCCAGCACATTTGGACCACACCAGATTGAAGGAAGTTGCTCTGCATAAAACACAAATTATGTTTCTGCTGTTTGAAAAATGTGGTAGTCTTTTGTTCTGGTATACTTACCCTAACAATCTGTGACACTTCATCAGGAGGGAACCTTTGTATGGACAGATGGCTCCAGTTTTGATTTCCACTCATATCCTCCTAATCAGCCTGATGGACTGACAGGAGAAAACTACCTTGGCTCCTGGTTTTTACAAAACGGTAATTAACTTTCACGTATCTATTAACTGGTATATAATGAGGGTTATACTTAGGAAGGGATTGGCTTATGCAGTACATATCTTGGTACCACGCATGGCTTTTCAGGGGACAGAATTTTATACCATGACTGAGAATGAGAGTGTATATGTGATGCATTATTGGTAACTGCATAGATGCAACCCCTGCTATGTGAATTTTATGGGACAAATGTAAGGTTAAACACCTAAGTGATGTTAATAGAGCAAAGGGTATCCAGAGAAGAGCATTGTATTTATCTGAAAGGAAGACAATTCTGAAATTCAGACCTTCCCCCCATTCATCTGCCTCTGTTATCATACTCTCAGCAAATCTAAGGCATCCATTCCATTTTAAAGGTAAATTATTTGGGGAAAAATGTCCACCCTTTCAAGTTAATGCAGTAAGAGAGCCTCAGCTGATGCTATGGTCAACTCTTAAGAGTCTCTGTGGGTCATACTGTGGGTGTTTGCTATAGTCCAAGGTGTAGTTATGTAGTAAGGCTGTGCATTTGGAGGGGCAAGATGCATTGGCCCAAAACACTTGAAGCAGCTGTGCCTGCAGGAGACTCAGTGTGGCTGCTTTGAGGGTGTTCCTGGATAGTTCTTTATGCACCAGCTTGCACGACTGCTTCACTTCATTAGCAGTCCCACAAGAAGTGTTGCACATCTATTCCTAAATGATCTGGAAAAGCCTTCAAAGCAATCCTGCCTTATAGAAGACACAGCTGCTTCAGTGCTTCAAGGAGGCTTCACTTGTGCCAATAATATGCTTTACAAAACAGCCTTTTGAACACTGCTCGGCCTTCCTAAATAGATTTCCTTCTTTGGCCTCTATTGGGGAGTCTAAAATGTTGGCTTAAACCAAGGGCAGGGAACATGGTGTCTCACCAGGCTCCCTGCTCCACTTAAATTTTTAAAAATATTTGTTGAAGTAGAAAATAAACAGGAGTCTGACAAATACAAAATGAAGCAGCAGTCTCTAGCAGGAAGGCCTTTAGGCCTCACTAAGATTGCACTTGGATGGCAAAGTGCCTTCTGGGGGCTAGCTCTTTTTCCTGGATACTTAGTGATTGGCTTATCCATTATGGTACTCATTTTGTGAATAGGCAAGTCTCCCACAATAGCCTTTTGTGTGTTATGTTCATCATATGCTCTCAAAATTCGAAAGGTACCTATCCCTGGCTTAAATTATGCCTATGTTACTACTCCCATAGTTGTGTCATGTTGTACCATAATCTCAAAGACAGAAACTGTAGCACTATTTGCTGAGCATTAGGAGGCAGTTCCTGTGTAGTTTAACAGACCCTCCAAAATAGATCCATGCCTTCGCTCGTTCTCTTTCAGGACATATCACCTGGAATGATTACGTCAGTTCATGGAGATTCTCATTTGTTTGCAAATACTCTCTAGCAAATAGGTAAGAACTGAAATTATTTTTGTAAAGGCTCGGTCTAACTGTTCCATGGTGTTAGGTGGAATACACCAACAGGAGCTGACATCTTCCAGATGCAACTGCCATACAACTGTATTTCTAACTGGGATGCTTTGTAAAAACAAAAAAAAAAAGAAGGCCCACTTTCACACCTTGCGGAAGGCTATGGGCGTTTCCCTACCCCTTCCGTTCCAGAAATTTATTTATTTATTTATTTATTTGATTTGTCCCCCCCATCTCCGCTACAACGGGGGACTCTGGGCGGCTTACAGTCACTAAAATCACAATACATCATTAAATTATAAAAAGTTTAAAAATTATAAAAGTTATAAAAACTAGAAATCTACAAGAATAGAATAGAAATAAAAAGCTAAAAACTCCAAGAGGCCAATAGGGCCCCACCAGGCTACTAAGGGGCCAGCCAACCCCATTTCTGATATCCTCCCTCCCCGCCCCAGGCCAGATGGCAGAGCCAAGTCTTCAAATCCATCCAAAAGGCCAGGAGTGAGGGGCCTGTCTCACCTCCGGGGGCAAGATGTTCCAAAGGGCGGGGGCTACAGCAGAGAAGGCCCGCCTTCTGGACCCTGCTAGTCGGAGTTCTTTTACCGCGGGGATCCGGAGCATGCCCTCTCTGTGACTAATTACCACGCCAGTGAACCAGGGATTGTGGACTTTTGTGTTTTATTGTTTCTATGTTGCTCCAATTGCTTTAAATGTGATATAAAGTGCCACACCAGGTAAAAGATTCTGAATAACAGCAACAACCCACCCCAATGTTTTGCACCCATGTCAGCTCCTCAGCTCCCCATTCCTAAATGCACTGGGCTAAATCAGCCAATAGACTTTCCTGTCAGCGGGCAGATTTTGATCCTCATTTTCCCAAGTGAGGCTCTGTCAGTGGAATCAAATATATGGAGGCAAGTCTTTGCATGGAAAGAAAACCAGGTGTGCTAATGGGGTGCAGATAGTACCATGAGCTCTAAGGCTGGATTTCTACATTGCCCTGAGACAGAGTTTAGATACACAGTGACTGTGCTAGAAGTAATATTGTACAGTATACTAAATTAAAGGGTCCTATCTGTTTGTTTAATCAGTGACAGCATCAACGTATACAAACCACAAGCAACGCTGACATCATCAGATCATGACCTTAGACAGATATGATGTCATCAGACCATGACCCTAACTGGATATGGAGTGCGTGCCCTTCCTCCCCAAGTGATGCTGGACTCACAAGGTCACGACCCTAACCGGATATGACCTGTTCAATCTAACCCCATCAAGAAATGGGTGGCAGTCAGCCCTAGACTGTGTAATTAGCTAATCAAACCTAGTCTGATGTGTGGATTTGTATAATTAACAGAACCCTAGGGTGCGCTGTATTTGGGAAGCAAAGCCTATTTGTCCACTGTAAAATAAATAATAGTCTACTGATGCTTTTCATTTTGCTGAGTTTTAAAATCAGCACCTTGAATGCTGGAAAAGGAGATCCCAAAATGCATCCTAAAATACAGCCACAGGCTGCATTTTGCCCCCCTTTTCTAAAAAGGCTTTATTTCTAGGCAGTTTAAAATTACTCCCTTGAACATAGGAAAAAAGAACTTTTAAATCACAGCAGCCCATATCCTAAGTGAAGTGAAAACCACAGACGGCTTTACCTTTTGTAAAAGCTAAAGTCACATAATTTGCAAATTTTAACCTGAAACACACACACACACAGAGGTGTTTGCAAATTTAACTAATAACACAAATACACACAAACATTTTGAAGCATGACCTTAATAAAATTTATTTCATCCCCTCCAGCAAAGCCAGGAAAATTTACTAAATTTTCTAAACTAAATACTAAAAACATTTCTAAACGAAATACATTATTACTGTACACAAAGCCACACAATCACTTTGTTGACTAATATTTCAAACATTAGTCTTATAAAATTATGAGGTGTGTTAGCTTTGTGTCAAACATGAGGTGCATAGAAAGACAGAAGGAGTTTCTTCCATGGATGAGCATGTCCTGTTTCTCAGCTTGGGAACATACACTGTGGCCCCTGAGTCTTTGGCCCAGCAGGATCTTTCAGCCACATCCTTATCTGCCACATGTATGGGTATATCCATTGGAATCAACCCAGTTGTGAAATGTTCTCACAAGAGATGAAGGGACAAGACCAATTGTAATCCAGCCTGTTGTACCACTGCCATTCAGTGGGACATTGGACTGGTTCATCTAATCCCGTGCCCTGGATCATAGGCTCATAGCATTATGGAGTTGGGAGGGTTCATCTGGTCCACCCTCTGCAACGGCAGGCAAATCAGTTCAATCATCCTTGAAACCTCTTCTGGCAAACCTCCAAGATGGAGAACCCACCACCTTCAGAGCGGGAGTCTTCCACTGTTGGACAGATCTTACTGTTTTTCCTCATATTTCAATGAAATCTAAGTAGCTGCACCCATTATTTCTGGTCCTAGTTGCCAGAAGAAAATGTTTGCTAGGAAAACCTTCCTGACATTGCCATCATGGGGCCCAATTAAACTCCTTGGGACATATGGAGACAATCAAGATGCCACTTCTTCATGATCTCAGGGCTCCTAACAGTCCCAGAGCAGCAGTTTAGCCAGTTGGTTGGCAAGCTCAGTGTTGACAACTGAAAAGAGAGAGTGCCACAAAGCATTGACACTCAGTGTCATGAAGCAAAAGTTGTCTCCTTCCCTTTGGAAAGAAAACAAGAAGAAGAGTAGAAAGAACAAGGAAGTGAGTTCTTTAAACAATCCAAGATTGGAATAACATTTGTGGCAATTGTTGGAATAACAACAATTGTTGGAATAACATTTGTGGCAATTACCAACTCAAAACTCTGCTCATGCCACGTTGTGAAATGTTTTATATAAACCAATTATGTCATTATATGTATGCACAGACAGACACATGCACATGGACACACCCACACAAACCCAATTTACAATCCTATACCTGCCAACATAAGAATATTTATTTATTTGTGCTTCCTGGTCTCCCAGTCCCCAAAGTGATAGAGCAGACCAAGATATGAATAATTGCAACTGAAGCCACATTTAGCATGTGGGACCAGCTCCTCCCTAAGCTCATGTCACATGTTCACATGATGAGTTAACTGCTTACTATTTTACTGAAACCATCATTGGTTTCAGTAAAATTATGCTGCGAAAGAACACCCCCGCCCCTGGAAAGTCTCCCCTGCTTTTTTTCTCACTGAGCATTTTCAGGGCTCATGAAGAATTTAGATTCTCCCCCCTTCCTGCATTTGTTCAAAGCTTGACAGTTCTGATTCTTCTTCAGGTGGAATCTGCCCATCTTATAAGATCTAGTAGAGAGTCACTTGTTTGCAAGATGGAAGGCCATATAAATATAAATAATATATAAATAAATAATAATAAAAAAATCTTCCCCCAGAAATCTCTCTGGTACAAAGAAAGTCTGGACCAGCTTGGAAGGGAGGAACTGGGGAATCACACTGTTCAGATCTCAGTTTGGACACATAGGTTTGCTTGCTCCTCCAAAGATACCCCAACATTCCGCTGGTGCTCACCAGCTTCCAAGGGACTGAACCATGGCTATAGACAGAGATCAGCTTGTCCTTGTGTTGTGCCATTGCTTTTCCACATTTTATTGAGAGCAAAGTTGGGTTTGACATCAGGGGAATCAACAGGGTTCTACCCGCTCTAATGAGCAAATCAAGACAAGATTGTTGGGATTTCTGTATTTCTGTCTTCACTGTCTGGTCCCCCCTGGTAGTTTTGAGCATGGGTGCAGTGCAGACATTTGCTCAGCTGTGCAGACACAGAATTGATGAATGGGTGGACTGACTGGTTGATTCAGGAATAGAAGGCTACTACTGGTGCTATTTCCCTGTGTGTTTTTTTCTTTAAATGAAGGAATCTATTACTTCCAAGCCTTAACCAAAACAATGATGTCCTTCAGGCTGATTGATAAACTGTAAGTATAGAACAATTGTTGGGATGTTATTGGCTTAAAGAGGTGTCACAGCTTCATTTCCTAGAATGAAGGCTGTCTTGCAGGAAGACAGCAACATGTGTTTTGGTCTCAAATATTTGTTTGCTGGCCATCTGGTGGCTCTCCCACTTTAGGGACATATGCATATCTCCCCTGATGAGAAAAGGCAAGAACACAGTCTAAGATGAAGCTTTGAGCTGATTATTCAACTGTTTTTGAGCGTTTTTAAAATCCGATATGGCAATGCTAAAAAAGATCTTGAAAGATGTGCACCCCAGAGGCAGACTCGCAACTTAGCTGTTCAGAAGGAGTCTAATACTCAAGGGTCAATCTCCATTTTGAAGTCCCATCCTCCTCCTCTAGTTGCAATTGGTTGCATAACTTGGAAGCAGAAAATACACAGGTTGTGTTCACACAGCACACTTAATCAAGTCAATCTTAGCAGAGGCATTCACCCAACATACTAAGCTTGATTAGTTTTAATATTAGCTAGATTTAAGATATTGTGTGAACCCAGTCCATTCAGTTAGCTTATGTATCAGTCTACTAAGCAAACCCAGAAAATGGGTTAACCCAATAACAAAGTGTGTCATGTGAACATAACCGCTGTATTCTTTGATTATGTGACATCAAGTGGGTGTTGACTCTTATTGACCAGATAGATAGATTTTCTCCATGACGTTCCGCCCCTAACCTGGTCTTTCAGGTCTTCAGATGGTGCCCCCACCATTGTAGCTGAGTCCCCCCCCCCTTACAGCAGGGTCACCCAAGGCATGAAGGTCATCTCAGCTGCCCAGCTGAGGAAAGTAGGCCCCATTTTGGGCAGCAGCGATAGAGGAAGTGGCTGGAGGTGGACTTTAGTGACAATGGCAAAGGAATTGTTCCATGCTGCACAAGAGAAGCCAATAGTACTCCTGTACTTTTAACCAAGAAAACCACATGGCTGGAAAATATAAAGTGCTATATTCATGCAGTACTTAATACCAGGCAAAGCCCTGATTGCACTGTTGTGGCCATCAATTTGACTTTTTTGACCACTCCCTGCAGATAACTCAGCATAAATTCCATCTCTCTTTTCTTCTACCTCACCCAGCAATATCACCATATTCCTGTTTTTGTGAAATACTCTCCATTTTGCACTTGGGAATCAGGTTTATTCAGTCTGCACACTGGGGCATACTGATCTAGGAGTAATTTGTTCAAATACAGGGAGGATTTCTGAGTACACCATTTGCATAGCAGTATATTGCACAAAGCTTGTGTAACAGAAATGTGTTCACGGCTTGACTGTCAGCTTCTTTCTTTCCTAAACAGAGAGTGGTCTTCTTGTGACAAGAAATGATGGAGACACAAACACACAAGATACAGAAGGCTTACTTCTACCCTTGAGGATTATTTTGTAATGCCTTGCTTTTCTATAGCAAGTTTTTAGAGGAATGCTGTGCCTTTGGAAACTTGTTTCAATGCAGATCAAACCATCTGTCCTGTTCTGTAGGGGCAACTGGATTTTACCACTATAGATTCTTTTTAAAATCTCTTTTCCTTTACTGAGATGCAAATAAAAATTGCTTGTTGCTCATTCTATGGCTGCTCATTCCTATAGCATGGTATTATTTGGTTCAGGTGCTTACAACAACTTTATACTGTGGACTAATGATATTCCTGCTGAAGATGAAGGTTTAAGGGTACACAAGGATTTAATAACAGCAGTGAACCTTAAACATAGCCATACACATTGTTCATTAATTTCATCCTTTTTAATAAATAAATGGTATCAAGATCCAAGATTACTTGGGTTGGGGTTCCAGTGAACTCAGTGGAAGGTACTTCTAAGGCAACTTATATAAATTAGTTAACAGTATCTAAATGAGCAGGTTAACAATTGTTCTGTTTGTATCATCATTCCGGAAATCCTTGGTGGATGACAAATCCCTTTGTTTCATTGCAAACCTTTTTCACACAGAGAGCAGCTAACTTCCTTTCAACCTCTGCTTTCTATTTTTTCTATTGTTTCGGGGAATGCCAGATTTCATAAGTAAAAATAATCAATGCCAAAGGCAAAAAAGCAATACAAATCTTGCTTTTAAGAAAAGATGTTAAACTGCAATACAAAATCAATAAAAACTGGGAGTTCAAATACCCCCCCCCCCTTTTTTTTGTCAAGACCACAGCAGACTCAAGAAAGTTCCGGAGGAAAAGATTGTTCATACAGGATCAAAGCCTTTCAGAAGAAGAACCTTGACTCAGAGGACTCCATCCACTTGTACCCAGGACTTAGCATTACCTTTGAGAATTTCTATGTATTATTCTGTTTCTGGTAAGTTGCCATTCACAGGGATGGCAACCTAACATGCTCCACAGCAAATCCCTTTTAACTTAAGCCCTCTAAGATGAGTTGCTACTCCCAGCTAAGCTAATGAGTCCCACTGGAAATTGGCAGGTAGTACATGAAATAAGGTAGGAAGCTAAGTTAAAAAAAAAAAATCTAAGTATCTGCATGCTCACTTGACTAACAATAAGGCTTGGTGAACACAGTAGCACTTTCCTGAGTAAAGATGCACAGGATTGTCCTGCTTTCTTAAAGTATCCATAGATGGAGATATGTAAACCATGGTTCAGCGTAACATGCTATAAGAATCCAGCTAATGATGAATATTTATTTTATACATGACCATGGATAAACTACCTATTTTATTGCATGCCCTCAAGCTGTCGTCAACTCAGTGATCACACAAATAGATTTTCTCCAGGAGGATCGGTTGCTAACCTGGTCCTTTAGTTCTTCAAACAGTGTGCCCAGCCCATCACTGTTGTAATTGAGTCCATCCACCAACATAATGTGTTAACCCTTGGAGCTTAGTACCTGGAGATTCAGATAGACTGTCTGAATTGTCAAAAGCACATTTCTCTCAGGAGTAATCATTTCCCCTTCTCATATTTCGGCTCAAAGGTCAAGAACCACTGAATAGGGCTCTTGCTGAAAAGATGCACTGTTGAACTTGGAGTTGAGGGAGGCAGAGCTTAGAAGAATTAACTTCTTGTCTGCCACGGACACTGAGCCAGCCCTTTTCACACAATCAGTGTGTAGGAAGAGGCTCAAAAAGTGTCTCACATAAGGCATGGAATAACCTGACCTTTTCCACCTGGATTGGATTACAGTTCCCATAATCCTCAGTCATAGTGGAGGGCACTGTGTTGGGGAAGGCTGGAATATGGGGCAGGAATAAAAAGGCAGGAAGCACCCTACTCTGCTCAGAAATAAGCCCCTTGGGAGTTACCGGGGGTTTCTCCGCGGCGAGGCTGGAACTGCACCCAATTCAGTCAAAGCCTAACATTAAAGCCCTCTTGACCGCCTGGGAACCAGACCGCGAATTCCTCGTGCAAAGAGACGCCGCTCGCCCAAAGGACAAGGAGTCCGAACCAGCCATTAACGCTGACTTATGAAAAGGAGAAAATCCACAATTTAAGGGAGTTTGGAGAAGGAAAGAAGGAAGGAAGGATTTCGAGTTGCAGCTCCGCCGGAGAAGGAACACTGCAGAAACCAAACGCATCGGATAACCCAGTGTCCTTCGGGTCCTCGGACTTCGACGCTGCTTACCTCGGGTAACGCGGCTAGCGGCAAGGATACCTGAGACCTAACCAAGAGGCTTCGCCATTATCAGATCCGATTCGAGGGTATCTAACGCCTTCAAAAGACCCAGTCGGCACCGGCGGCAGGGGAGAAAAACGCTCCTCGTTACCAGAAGTGGGGTTCGAACCCACGCAGACTCACGTCTATTGGAACTTAAGTCCAACGCCTTAACCACTCGGCCATTCTGGTAGCTCTGAAAAAGAACCTGGAACTCTTGGGAACAAATGACATTCGAGTAACGTTTCCCGCCAAGCCGATCCACCAGCGGCCGCTCTTCCCTCAGCCCAAGCTCGGCCTGAGGCACTCCGGCCCGCGCACCGTAGTCTCGTCCGCTTTCGCTTCGCCTAGACTCGCCCCGCCTAAAGCAGCAGCGGAGGAGCCTATCCTCTTCGTAGGCTGGAAGCGCCAGCCAATACGCTCAGCGCTTCCCGAGCGGCTTCCCCCTCGCTCGGGAAACTGGCGTACGCCCTCTCGGGGCGGCGGTCTGCGTTGCCGCGAGCTCGGAGGGCGAGGTGCGTTAGTGAGGCCTGCCTCCTGACGGGAAAGAGGGAACCCGGGTCCTGCAGCCCCTTCCCTCCCGAACTAGGAGCAGCCCGCCTTGCCCCGTAAGTCCGGACAAGCGTTTCATTCCGGTCCCTTCTGGGCACCTAGACCTGATCCTTCTTCCCTCGTATCTGTTCTGACAGCGGAGCGTGTGCGTGGATGAGGGGAAGAGTTGCGAGAGGGATCTGGAGATGGCCGAGGTAGTCTTGGCCGAGAGGAGCTGGCGTTCTGCTTGCACCCTTTGATCGACCCTGCGGAAAACCTTGGCAGCAGAGAGCGCGGCTTCCGAGGCCGGAAGCTTCACCTACTTTGAATGACTCCAGTAGATCTGAAGCTTCCCGACTGGTTGCATGGCTGTAGAGTTGGTTTTAATTTCCGACAAACGCACATGTAGTTAGGGTCGAGCTCCACTGATGAAAAAAGGTATTTTTATTTCTTTTATTCTCGTTCTTAACTTTACACCGGGAACTTTTTTTTTGCTGACAGTTGCTTCGCTCCAGATGTAACTGCAGTTCTAAGCCCAAAGTAACTGCTTGGTATATCTGTGCTGTTTTTACATCCCAGTAAACAGCTACATCTAGGAAGTTACACATTTAAGAGACTAAAGGCAAAGAGAATGCTCATAACTCTGGCACAGACTTCTGAAGAACCCCCAAATTTGCAAGTAATAGGCGTGAGTTTCACCAGAGGCCTTGTTTTGTTTTTTCTGTGAATGACAAGCATGCAATTAATTTCAGTTATAGGGACAAGTTGCCCTCAAATCCAGATCAACTTTTGGTGACTACATAGATAAGCTCCCTTAGCAGCAATCCTGAAGTGGTTTACCATGGCCTTCTGGGTTTTTGAACTTCTCAGGCTAGTCTGTAGCTCTAGGATACCGGTGAAGAAAATAACTATAAATATCTCCCAGGTGGGGAAAACAAGCTAACTCTGGCATTTCCCCAAAGTTTGCTAATTTTGTTTAAGCTAAAGCTAATAGCTGCTGAGGGATAGAATGACTACCATACCGGAACAGAAGGCAGAAGGAACTGGAGAGCAGTAGACTGGCTGGGGAATTCTGGGAGTTGAAGTCCACACCTCTGAAAGCTGCCAAGGTTGAGAAATGCTGTTCTAAGCAGATTGGGCAAAAAGCTCAGGGCAGCCTGGGACCTTTTCCTCCCTGCACAAGGGGAGTAAGGCCCCAGGCCAGAGCACTCCAGGGTCCCCCCTTGAGGGCATGAAGTGGCCTAACCTTACTCCCATCCCATGTCTTCAGTACTCTGATGCCACTGGTATTTCATTCATTCATTCATTCATTCATTCATTCATTCACAATTTACAACAATAAAAACTAATACAAACTAAAAGAAAAAAGAAAAAAAAAGGGAGACAAAATAGAAAAAAAGAAAAAATTAGAATATAGTAAAGAAAAAAAAATAAAGTGACTTCCCCCTTCATCACAAGTATAAACAATGTTAGTAACTTACCACCTTCTCTTAAAATACAACAAATGATCTCTTCTTCCCATATCCCATGTCTTATCTATAAACAAATCCATTAAACCTCACCATTTCAGTCCTAAGTTCAGCAAAAATCCATTAAGGGTTACCAGAGATAGCATATCTGTTTTAACCTTGATCAAATAAACCAATTTTATATTCCTTCCCTTTACTTCTAAAAATCTTGATCTTTAGTCCCTTCAAATGATGTTCTAGAACTTGATTTCTTTTCAATTTTTCTTTGTTCCTTCTCACAAAATTCTTCAAAGCTTTAACAAACCTCCTTTATAAATGTAATTGTACTTATAACTGCTGTGAAGAATATCAGAAGTCACTTTTTTGTATCTTTAGTTTTTTCTTGCACTTTTTTCTTTCTCTTTGATATCTTTCTTTTTCCTTTTTCTTCCTTACTTTATTAGTTTGTATTCGTTTTGACCTTTCTTTTTTAAAATTTTAATACAAATTACCCCCCACACACACACACACACACCAAACCTCTTTTGTAAATCCAATATAGGAAAATTATCCAGGTCGCTCTCTTGGTTTGTTATGTATATATCCCTTTTAACTGTTAAAACATCAGCCAGTTTCTTTTGTATGTCCAGTGTAACCTCTTTTCCCATGTCATTCTTGTAGCCTGTCATTTTAAAATCCACTTTCAAATCAGTCCCAATCATGTCAGGTAATACTTGTTCCTCTTCCATAGCATCTTTTAAACACAGTCTATCTATAGAGGCAGATTCTCTTAAAATTAACTTCTGGGTCCATTGTTTGAAAATATCCTTCAATATGTCCAATGTTAAAATATTTTGCTTCATTCTGGATTAGTAAATTGAACTTGAGTGTTCTTTTCCTTTAATTTTAATCTTCAGTTCCTTCTAGTTCCCTCTAGTGTCCAATTTTTAAAATCTTTTTTTTTTTTAAGAATTCAAAACAAAAGCATTTTCCCATGGGAAGGATTCTTTAATAATTAATTCCAAAATCTTATTTCAAATTTATCTGGACCCTTAGTCCATTTGTAACTTTCTAAAATCAAAGTTTTAATCACCCTTTTGCTGTTTATTTCAGAAAAAAAACAAGTCCTTAAACTTGTATTTAAAACTTCTTTTGCTAAGCATTGAGGGATACTCACCTGGTGTTTTCAAACTTGTCGATCCAAAGGTTCCTAATAGCTGAAAAGCAGTTCACAAGCAATTTCTGCAAGTCATTAGAAAAGGAAGTATATAAACCCAGTGTCCTTTCAAAGGTGCTGATCACAGTTTGAGCAAGATGCCTATTCCATCGCCTCCCAGAGTTCTAAACCCTCTGGAGACCACTGTCTTTCGGTCTCCTTGTGAGGAGGAACTGTATGGGGCACTTGTGGGCAATCTCAAGTCTTCTCCTTGTCTGGAGAGGAATTATGAAGAGCTGGTTGGCTCTGTTCAGTTCACCATTTCTTCCCTGGAAGCCTGTTATTTTTGATTATATTCCTATTCACACTGCATCTCCTATTCTGGAAAGTAACCTGTTTTTCTTCCTTGATCTGACACCGGGCCATGTGTAAATTTTATTGCACTCTCACCCCATTTGGGAAAGGATGTTCATATGACTAGGCCAGCCTTGATCTCCATTTGTTGGTAAGTTCCAAGGAAAATCACATCAGCCATTCTTTCAAAACAGCAAAGGTTGAATTCTGCTAAGTTTCCCTGGTGAGGAAATATTCTGGATGAATAGTAGTGTTTGAACTAGAATTCACCTTGACAAGCTCTTTTTAAGAACTTCTCCAGAACACCTGGTAAATCTTTGTTTGAAAACAAAAACTTGACTTTCACGATACCTTTGAGACTAACTAATATTTTATGCCACAAGGCTGTGTGCTGCTTTGGCAGCAACAGATTAACATTGCTAATCCTTTGGACACTCTTTTTAGTATATGAGTAGTATGCAGATACAGGCAGTCCCCGGGTTAAGAATGAGGTCTGTTCCTAAGTCTGTCTTTAACTCAAATTTGTATGTAAGTTGGAACTTGTACTTATGGTCTGCCTGTTACTAAAAATGGCAGATGGTGTTCTCCTTCCTGGAGCTGATGAACCTCTGAAGCCATGCGATGTTTTTGTGAACCGTTGAAAACAGGCTGTATATTAAAAACTCGCGGCTTCAGCAGTTCATGAAAACATTGCAGGGCTTCAGTGGTTCATTGGTTCCAGGAAGGGGAATGCTGTCTGCCAGTTTTAGTAACAGGCAGCCCATTCATAAGTATGAGTTGCCCTTAACTTGGATGTTCTTAAGCAGGGAACGACCTGTAGCTAGTGGAAGCACCTAGTGGTTAAAACAATGGGCTATGATCATTCTTAGCGGTTCAAAGAATGCCTCCTTTTTGTTATGTCTTTTACTGCAGTAAACCTTCTTTGGACATGTCCATATAGTTTCTTTTTCTTTTTAATTGCTTCCTTTTATGAAGTAAATACATTATTGGGACACATTAAAAAATCCACCAAAATTACAAAAATAAGTGAAAGGCAGAAACAATAGATAAACAGAAGTTATATCTTGGCAGTTCACAATTATAAATATTTTATAATTGAATACTGTATAAACATTAATCATCAGTGTTTAATATATTGATCCAAAATGCCATTTGTACTGATGGAGACAATCAGGAACATTCTTATTAAAAGAACTAAGCAGTGTTCAAGTTTGATTCAATTTAACTTTCACTATAGGATTTTTCAAACATTTTTGTCGCTGAGATCATTTTTCTGCCAGTGCGGTTTCTCACGCTTTCAAATACTGCTGATCCCATGACGGATATCCCTTTGTTTTCCAGGGTTTCCCTTGAGAAAGGCAGGAAAAACAAGCACCAAATTTTATCTAGAGTGGGGATAAGAGGGATTGCCCTCTCATACTGACAGTGGAGGACAGTTAACTGCCCACAGTGACGTCACTCCGGTATGCAATTAAGGTTCTGATCTAGCCTGGCCATGTCAAATCAGGGAGCCTCAGAACTTGATTGCCCTCTGACGTCTTCTGCCTCCAGAACAGGAGGAGAACCATTACATACCGTTTGAGCTGAGGATCCTGCAACTGCCTGGTTAACTTGAACATCTAGGCATGCTCTCAAATGTGTCCTCAAGATGGCAGCAAAGTGAGCTGTGTCTGTTTGTTTGTTTGTCTTTTTGTCAAACTTAAAAGGTGCCCAACTCATGAAGACTCTGGTCAGTGTACAGTGTACTCTTGGCAGTGTAGAAGCAAAACCCAGTACAATAAGACAGATAAAAGATGGTAATAACCAGGGAACCAATATACCCCAGCTGTTAAATTCAGGTAGACACATCCCCCACCTAACTCAGAGTCTGGGGGAAAAGCCAGGTTTGGTTTTTCCAAAATTGTTGTCACAAGCAAAATATTGAAATATATTAAGTCAAGCATACTTTCATCCTTCAGCAGTACATAATTTGCTGGAATTGGAATTATTCTTGGAATTGGATTGGAATTCTTGGAATTGTATTATTAAAATCAGTTTTCTTGATGGATCTTTGCAGTGAAGTGAGTGTAGCAGGGGAGATCCCTTTTCTGACTCTAATAACTTGTTCACACACACTGTGAATTTGCACGATTCTGATGGTATTGTATTGCCAGCATTTCCACCCGTCAGTGACACTGTTTTCAAAGAATGGTTGAAAGTTGTGATTGTATACTCTAAAACAGCTGACTCGGGATTCTTGTTTTTCTAAATGTTCAGTATAAGTGGTCAGAAATGTGGTTTATGTTCAGAACTGAAGAACAGGTTGTGTAAACAACTTAAAGTAATATTTGGTAATATCGGTTAGCATTACAAGTTTGACAAGTTTGTATGCAGAATCAGGTATTACAAAATCTCCTGGACTCATAAATACAATTGTGTGCAAAAGAGTCCTGTTTTTATTGGAATCCTGAGATTTCACTACTAGGTCTTGTTTGTATTCCTCGTGAAATCTGAAGAAACTGTTTTCTTACATTGTAAATGCAGTCTAATACTTTCCTATGTAAAATTTGTGCTGCCTTTCTAAAGTCTATTCTACAAGTGCCATCTTCAAAATCTGTATTTTTTTTAATCTGTGCTTCCCATAGTTTCCCAGATTACAGTAAAGTGCCATTTAGAGAAATATGTGCTACAGAGGCTTGAAAAGTTTTATTTTTCTCAAAAGGGATGTGAGAAAAATTTCACTCACATGGAACCTTTCATATCTTTCTGGGAAAATGTTACTAAGCTGCCCTGCAAATATGCAGCTACCAGTGTAATCGGGTCACTGCTTCAGCTTTCGTTCTTCAGCCAACAGAGGTAACCAATGCTCACAAAGTAGAAGTATATACCTGACACTTAAGCCACATCCAGACAGAATTGACATCTCATTCTCTGAGTTGTCAAGTCTCCAGATGCCTATATCACTGGTTTGCAGTGCAAAACAAGGGTTTGCAGTGCAAAACAAGGGTTGCAACCCTTGATCTGCAGCCTTGATTTGAAATGGGTGGACTTCTAGCAGGTGATACCACTTGTGGAAGGGCCTAGAAGCAGGATCAACCCAAGATGTTCTGTCACCTGAAGCAAAGAACAAAATGGTGCTGCACTCTGAAACTACATATGGCAGCTGACCAGCCACTAGGTGTGTACCTTTCTTTACCAACAGTTTGCTGCTACCTTCCGGTACCTGCTGCTTCAAGCAAAGGCCTAAAGATAGGCTGGCCCAGCCCAGAGGAATCAAGTTGCTGCAGAAGATTATGAGAGATGGGTGTGAGGTACTATTGAAGGCAAGGGAGAAAAATGTTGCAACCAGGCAACACTTCAGCTGCCCCTATGCAAGTCATAGCAACCCACAACTAAGTACAGCAGCAATGAGGAAAGGCACCTGGGGTACTGGTTTTTTGAAAGGAGGATGGATTAAAATCTTTCATGTTACAGATTGGAATCAGGGAGAGCTTTAAAAAGACAATTTCAGTTGCAGTGTTTCAGCTCAGAGAATTCCTCTCCAGTACCAACTTACTTTTTTAAGAGAGAAGCTAGAGGTAACTTATCTGTACTTAGGCAAAACTAGTGAATAAAATCAGTCCTCCCGTTTGTATAACTGATTTTTAAACAGGCTGGATCACCCAATGCTGTTTTCATGATACTCAGTTAAACTCCTAATTCCTCTTAGCCTTGGATAACATGTTTGTGTAATTAGCTCCACTGAATCTTGATGAAAGGCAGCACCTAGAGCTATCATTAGAGAAAGTTAGTAGAAATACTGAGCTGTTTCTTTTCTGTCTCCCCAAAAGTTTTTGCCCTCCAGAACTCTTAATAAAAGTTCACAGAAGCTGCCTGTGTGTATTTATCTGATACTGGGCAAAAACATTTTAGACATATTATCCCTAGTGGCAAGCAAAAAAGGAACAAGAGTCAATATGCTTGTTTGATACTGCCAGACAGTTCTCATTAAGAATTAATACCTTGAAACAGGTAAAAACTATATTGTTTCAATGACAAAAGCATGGATCTATCTTTTCTTCCCCTCTTCCCTTCCATTGTTCATTGGTTTGGCCCACTCAATAGCAGGTATTCACTGTCTAAATTTCAAGGAGGGTCCTGCCAGCCATTTTAAGATGCACAAGACCCAAATGCAGAAGGAACCCCTAAGTACAAGCGAGTTACATATTTTTTCAGTCTCAAGAACCAATGTAAACTGGGAAAATGTGGGAGGGTAAGAGATAGTTCAGATGGTGTATGTTATTTTCCACACAAGAACCCACCTGGAGAAGTTAAATAGGGTCAGGTGTGGGACCCAACCACCTCAAGTTCTGATACTTAAGAGACAGACAGACACAAATGAACCTTCTTGGATATTTCAGGTTTTATTATTTAATTTAGTTTTCTTGGAAAAAAAAGACAATAACCCCCCCTCCCGCCAAAACAAACCCAACCACAATAGAATTGCAAGGATAGTCTCTCTCCCCCCCCCCCCCTTTTTAAAGCCCACCACTATCCTACTCAGGGAGGTCTTGGCCTTTGCCCGCTGCAGAAAACAGGCTTCCAGTACAGACCAAGCCACAGTGTACACACTGCACACGCCCCCAAAGACTCAGTTTCCTTTTGCTGAGCAGCAGTGTTTTGCTGCCTGGAAGGCAGGTCTCATGGCCTCATCTCTCCCAACAGCAAGCACCACTGTTGCCTCTTCCTCCTTACGGGCTAAGGTTGAAATGTAAGGATAAAACAAAGACAAAACAAGGAGAGAAAACACAAAAGGAAGGCACCTCAAAGTGTGATCCTTAGCCAAGGGCAGGGGCTGTCTTTGCTCCTACCCATCCCCCAGCCACATGTACACCTTGCCTGGACAGGCTCTATGCGCTTTTCCACTCCTACACAGTGGCAGCAGCTTTTTGCCCTTAGGATCTGGTTATGGCAGCTGTGACCCGAATGGCCCAAACCAGTTTGGGCTGTTCCCAGCCTCCTCTTTTTACATAAGAATCAATGGACACCTGGCTCGGGCTGGCACAGAGTGAAGAGCTTTAGGAGTGATGCCACTAAACTCCAGTTCTGCCTACATAGGATTATTCATTATTTTAAAGGCAAGACAATCTGTTTTTAGTGTCATGCTTCCTGTACAGCATTTTCATGGATCTGGGGCCCAGTGGAAGAAAGCAGCAGGGGCTAGTGTTACCAAACAGGGGCCTAAAGGGTAAAAGGAAAAGAAATCAGAACAAAAATTAGATCTTTCTCTACATATATATAATATACATATAAACAGATGTGCATTAAGCCAGAAGTTGCTTTAGAATAGGGAGGGTCTATCTTGTATCATTGCCCATCCATGTGCACAATCTGGGAGAAGGTGCTAGAGCCTAGTGTGAAGAGTAGGTCTGAAAAGGGAGAACTGCAACTTTGATTTTCTATCACCAAGTGACCAGCTGGTGATCCTCAAAGAAAAGTGTTACTCTTTGAAGATACAGCTAATTGCTTTCCTATCTATGTGAACTGAGACATGACAGCTCCGGTTTCCATCTTTTCCCTCCATCCAATATGCTTTAGAAGTCTTCCTTGTTCTAGGGTTGCTAAACAGGGTTTGGGGAGAAGAAAGAAGAAAACAACCCCTATGGTCAAAATGATAGGTCTTCCTGTTCCTCCACGACCACCTCTGGGCATAAATATAGTCAATAGGCTTGCCGCTTGCCATTGCCTATCTGAACATTGAAAAGGGGGTATAATTCATACAGCACCAGAAAGCTGGAAAGTAGGGCAGGTGTCAATCCATACATTCTCCTCTTCCTCCCCAAACTATAGTGCTGTGAGTAGAGCAATACTCTAGTGGTGAGGGAAACGGAAGATGCAGTCCTTTATGCCTATTTTTCCCTAGCCATCAAGGAATCCAGACACCAACTTCAGCTTCGTTCAGCTAAGACAATCCAGCCAATCACCACTGCTGGATTCTGGTTTGGGTGACTGAGTCAAAAGAATTGATTAAGACAGACAAGTCAGTGAGAAAAGCACGAACTAAGAAGTCACATGATCAGCTGCTTCCCTCCATTCTTCTTCCACTACCTCTTTCTTGGAGAAGTCCTGCTGCCTCGTGCTCAGAAGATATCAGGGCACATGCTCCAGTCCTGTTTCTCTTTGCTTTCCCAGTAGCCTCCCCTGTATACATGGGACACCTCCTTAGTGTCAGGATCCTTCTTCCGCTCAAACCACAATGCCTTGTAGGGATCGTATGGGGTTCCTGCATGTGGGAGGCAGCAGAGGAGAGGGGTGAGAGAATTTTCCAATTGATGAAAAAAGGCATTAGACAGGCTATTTCTCCTGGGAATGCAACACTAAGATTTCCTCCTTAGGGAGTGGCCATAGTCTAAAGATAATCACATCTCCACACAAACAGCATCTCAGCTAGTAGGACTAGAAAAGACTTTGGCCCAATACGGGGGCAAAGCATTGCTAATGAGGAGATACAACAGTGGACCAGGTGGACCAATGCCCAACTGTAAGTGTAAGGTAACTTCTTAAATTCCATTGACCTTTGGAAGAGGCCAGTGGGACACTTCTTACCATCCTCTGTTGCCCTCATGGCCTCAGCTTCACGTTTTTTACGGGAAATGCGCTGTTTCTCCTCTAAGCGTTGCTTCTCTGCATTGGCCTCATCCCAGCGCCCATTCTCCATGAGTCTTTGGTCAGGCCGGAGTCTGCTGTCAGTGGGAGCGGTACCATTTTCTGGGGCATTAAGTGTCAAAGCCAACTCTGAGAAATAGTACATGTTCTCTGCATTCTTCCTGCACCAAAGGGGAAGAAAAATAATAGAAGCAGTAGCAAGGCTACAGCTTCCACCTCAGGACAAGTTCTCTGATAAATAGTAAGCATTAGCTTGATCTCAGAGTAGCTGAAAGAAGACATATGCATATTCTAAAGTGGAATGGGCAACCTTTTCCAAATGGATGGCCTTTTCAGGATGGGAAACTCTTGTTGGAGTTGTACGAGAGGGCAGATTCATAGGTAGGGCAATGACACGTACTCATTTTCTCTCTCCCACCCCTTTTGTCCCTCACATGATTGCTATTTTATTGTCACTATCAGCAGAAGTAACAGCTCTTGATTCTGGGAAGGTAGACACATCACTCGCCTGTTGCTACTAACAAAGGGGAAACAATAATCTGTTGCTCACTGATCAACTCAGCAATGGGAAAATTTACAACAAGAGCAGAAAAGGACAATGTGCAGCATCTCATATGTGTTTTAATGCTTCTGAATCATCGGTGCCTTCCAGGCTTCAGAACATTTTTATCTGGATGTCCAGTTCTATGAGTATACCTACCCATAATTGACACTGGCATTTGAAATAAAAGTAGCTGTTATGATACATTCAGTTATGTGAATGCTGGCTGGTGAATAAGCCTTAAAGTGTAAGAGGGGAAAAAAAGATGGAGGGTGGATTTTTCAGCGCTCTCCATTCTCTGATCTACACCACTGCTAGTAGATCCCCCTTCCACGAACTTCATAATACTCCATCATTTACCTTAATGATTTCTTTTGCATGTATTTGTTGAATACATAAAACAGTAGTTACACTGACTACAGTGGTGTGATCTAAATCCTATTGCTATCTATTTCTCTTCCCTTCAACCGAAGTCAGCTGAACCCACATTCATATTAATACATCTTCTTCTCTAGTCAGAAGAGAAACTGTCTTTGCTTCCACAGCTCCCTGGGGGAGCCAAGCTCCTTCCAATACTCACGGGAGTGGGTTCCTCTTCCACAACACCACCCTGCTCTCCTCTGTTTCATGTGTTCTTAGACGGTTGTCACCACCATTCTCCAAGCTGGGATTCACCTTGAAACAGTCAATCTTCTCATCCCAGGTGCCCAACAATATAAAATGCACTTTTCCTGAAGGATCCAATACCTCTCCAGTGACCTGTTATCAGGAATTCAGGTGGATCATTGGGCACAGTTCTATTTTTGCTACTACCTTTTCAATAACATTATATGGGAATCCACATATAGGACAGAATGTGTTTGAACTGTCTCCAGGCTCACACATAAGCTGAAAAACACTCATACCTACTGTTCCCCAGAGTACTGAGCAACTTTAACATACCAGGAGAAGAATGTGCTAGCCTAGCTGGCAGGAGGAGTGCTGCACATGGGGCCCTTATCTTTGGTGTAAGGCCCCTCTTGCTGTCATACAGACCCATCCTTGCTATCCCGCTTGAGAATAAATAGAGCATTGTATTTCTTACCTTTCTGGCCACATCTCTTGAGAAGTAACTATAAGGAACAAATTTGAGAATACACTTCTCACTGGTTTTGTGGTTCAGAATCTCAATTTCACCAGACTAGAAAGCAAAAAAAGGAAGGGACAAAATCAAGCAGGCTCAATACCACCTATGAAGAATTCTAAAACAGTTGCACAATTGCGGTAGTGGTCATCAAAAGATGGAGAAACCAGTCTCCAAGGCCTTGGCTTCTAGTATTATGCTCCAGTCATACATTTGACTGCAACATCATCTCACTGAAATATTGCCTTACTGTAACTCACCTGGTCTATCCATAATTTGCCCACAATTATGTTGTGTACTGTGGTGGTGACCTTTTTCCATGTATAATGATTGCCAGTTGCATGGAAGATACAATGGATGGTACCTAGAGATAGGAAGATTGTACACTTAAAATAGTTCCACAGTGATGAAGTCTTCTCGATAAGGTTTGGTGGAAAATATGTTCAGTGGATGAACTCTTGGGTATGGACATGGAAGACCTGAATTCTTATCCTTTCTTGCTACTTGTTATTATTTCCATGCACCCATTTTATGGGCCCTTGAAGTCTGCATATATTCTAAATATCTCCAAGAGATATGCAGCAAAGATTAATGCACCAATGAATGCTGCACTTATGACAAATATTCAGTGTAGGGGCTTGCTATCTTCTGGCACAGCCTACATCTAACGGAAAAAACTGGAGACCCCAGATTTTGTACTAGTTGGGGAGCAAACATGGTTACTAGCTGTTAAATGGTTTTATTAGCCGACTGTGCCCTCCTAAAATAGCAGGCCACAATAGGGATAGTCAGTGACCAAGACTCACCAAGTGGCATGATTGAGAGGTATTTGCCACGGAACTTGCTGGTGATTTTAATCTCCTGCCGAAGGGTCCAACCATGTCTGGAATCAGCATGATGAGCAGCAGCTGGAGGATGGTGGCTCACCTAGTAGATATGACACCCCCCCCCAAAAAAAGGCATACTCAATCCTAGAAATGAAGTTTTCAGGGATATGCATCAGTAAGAAGAGGTAAAAACAGAGATTCCAGCAATGTATTTGCTAGGTCTTGAAACACTTTCATATGAAAGTAAACTCCATTGACAGACAGACAGATAGACAGAGAGATAATTTACCATATTTATAAGCCACCCCAATCAACTAGAACTCTGGGCAACGAACAACACAGCTAGCATACACAGTTAAATCAATACGAAGTCCAACCAAATAACAATAAACTGTACAAGAGGCACCAGGACAGAGTAGGGGCCATGTGCCTGCTGAAATAACATAGCTTTAACTTGCTTCCTAAATACATGGAGGAGGAAGGCCATCCTCATTTCCATGAGTAAGGTCACCCAAAGAATAGGAACCACCACTGAGAAGGCCTGTCATTTGGCTCACACCCCACACTATACAACACTGAAAGTGCCAGGAGAGCTGTCCTGGAATCATGAACCAGAAAAGGAACATGTTCTGCTTTTCACCTGTTCGCAGATGGAACGGTAGCCATTCTCTTCTAATCGGTCTAGCTCAAACGTTTCCCCTAAGAGAGGATTGAATGGCTTGCTGGTGCGTAAGACAGTAGTGGAGTAAGATGATACAGTAAAAGCAGCCACGTAACAGAGCTGCTGCAAGGAGTTTTCACACTTGGCTGCCCGGTCCAATAAATCATGGTATTCCAGGTCTTCTGTGAGACGTTGCAGCATTGATAATGGCTCATTGAAATTAACCTGGAGGCAGAAGAGACAGGTTCTAAGCAGAAAATCCTTTCCAGGGACGAAGTATCTGATTCAAGGCTGGGTATACCAAGCATGCCACAAGTTGTGCCAAGACAGAAATTAAACAGTATGTTGCAGAGTGAAGTTTGCTCAATTTTACTCCTGGGGCTAGAGGTGGGTTGGCTTTCCACCTTTCTCCAGACAGCATGGGTTTTATTCAAAAACCAGATTAAAGCCACTCACCGGCATGGGGATCTTGGAGAGCTCCTTGCCAATGCAATTCTTCATGATGCTCCATAAATTCAGGCTATAATTTGGTTTGTGTGGAATTCGAGTTCTCTTCTCCTTCTTGGTATCTTCTCCCTGATGCTTATACTTTGGGAGAAAAAGACTACTATAGTTATAATCTTATGTGGAAGGGATAAGCTGCGCAGCAACCCCTGAGAAATCTCCCTACGATTTCCACTTGACTTTGCCCAAAGTTCAGAAATAAAGTTACTCTAGTGTCAAACACTAATGTCTAACATCTCAAGAGGAAGACAGCGATGCACACAAATGCTGCCTCTGGAACAGTAAGCTCTGCCAAATAGCAAAAATATGGGACGAGTGAAGCTGTGGTCAACATTACTCTTGTTTTTTCTAGTCGTCAATAAGCTGTATCTCAAGTTATGCCTTGAGGTTATGTTGAACTCCTTCAAACTTACAGTAAAATGAGCAACCTAGATCACAGACAGGCAACATAATGCCTCTAGATATTTTGGACTATAATTCCTGTAATTTTTGCCACTAGCCATTTTGATTCAAACTGATGGAATTTGAGTCTCAAAACATCTGGAAGCTGTTAAGATTCCCTGGCTCTGATCTAGACCTTCAACCACACTTAAATCTTGATCACCCAATAGGATCTAATAAAAAGACACATGTCCTTCTCCCTCCCTTCAAACCAAAGAAGCAAACTACCTGCTCATCAAGACTGATGTCACTGCTGGCACCACTGATGTTGCTGCCTGTTCGTCTAAAGGAGTTAGAAAGACACACCATAAGGAAGGAGGAACTAGGATACTCCAGCTGAGATGTTCTCCTGGCCAAAAAAATTGTTCAAAAAGCAATGCGACAAAACACTTGGCAGAGCTACATTATGCTACTTAGTTTGCCAGAGTTGGAAATCATGAAGAACACTGCCAAATATGAAACATCTATGATTCTTGTAGGCAATTAGGGCTAAAGAACTTTTTAAAGTCAGAAGGCAATATATAAGTACAGGTAGTCCCCAGTTTAAGAATGAGTTCCGTTCCTAAGGTCTGTCCTTAAGTTGAATTTGTTTGTAAGCTAGAACAGTATTGTTGTATAAAACTGTATAAGTAGTATTGTGTAATTAACTCAAACCATTGTATATTTAACTCAGATCATTGTGTATTTAACTCAAATTTTGCTACAGTAGGCTCCATTCTTAACTATGGGTCATCTGTAAACTGGGCATTCTTAACCTGTACTATACTATTCCAAATAACAATTATGAGATAGCATTGTGATTTAGTAATCTGTCAAATCTCCCAGTTTTACTTTCCCCAGCTAATTATCATTTGAAATACTTTATCAGCATACTATAACAAAAATGGAGAAACAGTAGTAAAAAAAATAGAACACAATTCAGAAATGTGTATCAACTAATACAAAATGAACCAGCAAAAGTCACAAACAGCTGAAACATTAATACTAGCATCTAAACATTTAATTAATACTTACTGCTAACAGAATTAAAACAATATATACTTTAAGACAATAAAAGCCTGGGAGAATTTAAATGTCCCTATCTAGAGCAAAAAATCTGGGGGAGGTGGGCGGCATATAAATTTAATAATAAATAAAATAAAATAAAATAAAATAAAAACAGAAGCCTCTTGGGGAAAAGAACATTCCACAACTGGGTGGCCCTATCTGAGATGACTCTCTTACAGAGCCACATCCTGGGCTGATTGAAGGAAGACTCAGAGAAAGGCCTCCACTGACATAATACACTGAATACCAGTTATCCAGTCCAAGGAGGGTTGTAGCTCAGTAACAGACCTGAACAATTCAGTGGTGATGATGCTGTCTCTGTCAACGCAACTGATCACCACTTGTTTGGATGGAGGAACCACCTACTAATGCTGCTTATATCTTGACTGAATTGAGTTTCAGTTTATTATCTTCATGTAGTCCATTATTGCAGTCATTAGTGATCGGTTCCCCATACTAATGTGCGTCTCCCTATCTCTGGATTATCTTGTTCTGTTATTTCACATAGACAGTGATCTACATGACAAGTGAAACAGAACTCTATGGGGCATCACAATATGAATCCACAGAGTTGAGACAAATGCCCCAGCACCACCTTTTAATAATAGTCACCCAGGGAAGTGTGGAATAACTGCAATGCTATACAGGTAGTCCTCACTTAATAACCACTCATTCAGCAACTGAAGTTATGACGGTGCTGAAAGAGGAAACTTACAACTGGTCCTCATAGTGGCAGCTGTCACAGTGTCCCCACAGTCATGTGATTTCAATTCAGGTGCTTGGCAACTGACTCACAATCACGACAGTCACAGCGTCCTGTAGCCATGTGATCGCCATTTGTGACCTTCACTGCTGGCTTCTGACAAACAAAGTCAATGGGGAAGCTGGCAGTAGGTTGCATATGGTGATCAGGTGACGTTACACTTAACAACCGTGTGGGATTTGCTTAATGGCAGTAACTGGAACTGCCTCAACTGCTGTCGTAAGTCAGTGCAGTCACATCATGTCACGCTTTATGATGTCACTTAGTGATGGAATTGCTGGTCCCAATTACCGTCATTAAGCGAGGACTATCTGTACAGCCCCACTAAAATCAATCAGATCTATAGTCAATGGTATTAAAAGTCTCTGAGATAATACAATGAATCAGCTACATCACACTCTCTCTCTCTCTTCCCCAACAATAGTCATCTTACAAGGAAACCATGGTGATTTCTGTGACAGAATCAGGTAAAAAAGCTGAATGAAACACTCTAGAATGCCTGGAATTGAGTGTTTCAATTGTTTTGCCACAATAACCTGTAAGGTCGGCCCCGACACTCCCCGTGGTTTACGGAGGAGCTGAGGGTGCTGAAGAGGGTTAAGAAACGCCTAGAGCGCCGCTGGAGGAAGACATGGACTGAATCCGACCGAACACGTGTTAGAGCCGCTATTAAGGCCTACACTGTGGCGATAAGGGCGGTGAAGCGGCAATACTTCTCCGCCCTTATTGCGTCTGCAGAGTGCCGCCTGGCGGCCCTGTTTGAGATCACCAGGTCCCTCCTTGGTAAGGGGGATCTGGTGGTTCATTTGCAGGGCCGCACGGAGGAATTTGCAAAGCACCTGCAGGATAAAATCGCTCGGATTCATTCCAAGTTGGACTCCAAGTGTGGTGCAGGGTCTGGGGAGATACCAGGGGACCGTTCTTGCCTAGTTATCTGGGAACGGTTTGATCCTGTGGTTCCTGAGGAAGTGGACAGGATCCTCCGGACTGTGAGGGCCACCACTTGTCATCTAGACCCATGCCCCTCCTGGCTTGTGAAAGCAGCTCAGGAAGTGACATGTGGTTGGATCCAGGTGATGGTTAATGCATTCTTGCAGGAGGGAGCGTTTCCAGCGCCCTTTAAAGAGGCGGTGCACCCCCTCCTCAAGAAGCCCTCCCTGGATCCTACTGTACTGGACAACTTTCGTCCAGTCTCCCACCTCCCCATTTTGGGGAAGGTGGTTGAGAAAGTGGTGGCTTCGCAGCTCCAAAGGGTCCTGGAGGAAACGGATTATCTGGACCCCTATCAGTCAGGTTTCAGGCCTGGCTATGGAACGGAAACGGCATTGGTCGCACTTATGGATGATCTCTGGTGGGAGCGGGATGGTGGAAGTGTGACCATCCTTGCTCTCCTTGATCTCTCGGCAGTGTTCGATACCGTCGACCACGGTATCCTATTGGGACGGCTCAGGGATATGGGGGTGGGCGGCACAGTTTTGTGCTGGTTCACCTCCTTTCTCCGGGGCCGATCCCAATCGGTGGTGATGGGGAGCGAGAGGTCCCATGCTCGGCCCCTCCATTGTGGGGTGCCGCAGGGTTCGGTTCTCTCTCCACTCCTTTTCAACATCTATATGAAACCGCTGGGCGAGAGCATCCACCATCATGGGATGAGGTATCATCAGTATGCTGATGATACTCAACTATATATCTCCATCCCTGGTGAGGTAAGTGATGCCGTGACCGCCCTTTCGCAGTGCCTGGAGGCTGTGAGGGTCTGGATGGGGAACAACAGGCTCCGGCTGAACCCTGGCAAGATGGAGTGGCTGTGGGTTAATGGCTCCTCTGTATCCGGGACGTTGTCATTGTTGGTTCTGGATGGGATGGCACTGCCCCAGACAGACCCAGTGCGTAATTTGGGGGTCCTCCTGGACTCACGGCTCCTGCTCAAAGAGCAGGTGGCAGCCGTGGCCAGGAGGGCTTTTGTACAGCTTCGGGTTGTGCACCAGTTATGCCCTTTCCTGGATCGGGATGCCCTGCGTACAGTCACTCATGCCCTTGTTATCTCCCAGATAGACTACTGCAATGCGCTCTACATGGGGCTACCCTTGAAGAGTATCCGGAAGCTTCAGCTGGTCCAGAATGCGGCCGCGCGAGCAATTTTTGGGGCCCGAAGAAGGACCCATATAACACCTTTGCTCCGTGAGCTGCATTGGGTACCGGTTTGCTTCCGGGTCCAATTCAAGGTGTTAGTTATCACCTTTAAAGCCCTACATGGCATAGGGCCAGGTTACCTGAAGGACCGCCTCGCCCCCACGATTTCAACCCGTCCCACCCAATCTCACAGAGAGGGCATGCTCCGGATCCCCGCGGTAAAAGAACTTTGACTAGCAGGGTCCAGAAGGCGGGCCTTCTCTGCTGTAGCCCCCGCCCTTTGGAACATCTTGCCCCCGTGGGTGAGACAGGCCCCCTCACTCCAGGCCTTTCGGAGGGATTTGAAGACCTGGCTCTGCCATCTGGCCTGGGGTGGGGAGGGAGGATACCAGAAATGGGGTTGGCTGGCCCCTTAGCGGCCTGGTGTGGCCTCTATTGGCCTCTTGGAGTTTTTAGCTTTTTATCTCTATCTTATTTTTGTAAATTTTTAGTTTTTATAACTTTTATAACTTTTAAACCTTTTATAATTTAATTATGTACTTTGATTTTAGTGGTTGTAAGCTGCCCAGAGTCCCCCGTTGTAGGGGAGATGGGTGGGGACAAATCAAATAAATAAATTAAATAAATAAATAAATAAATAAAAGGTCAGTGCTTATCAGGTGTGTTATATACTCTCCCACTTAGATCTTGGAACCACAAGAATTGGTGGGGGAGTAACAGCAGTTTCTTCAACCTTTATGTATCTCCCCTTCCAGGTTTCTAGCCAAGAGAAATGAATATGCTTTAGGCAAGAGAGAGGGAAAAAAAGATGAAAAGGGAAGAGGTCACACTTCAGCAGCTAAGCGTATGCAGCAAGTTTCAAGAATAACCATCTGTACAACTTTACATGCTTTCAGTTGAAGTTCTGACTTTGCGTTTTGTAGCAGAAACCATTTTGGTCACTGCAGATAATCACCAATATTGGGAGAAAGACTGGGAAAGTATAATTCTGTTCATTTTCCTAAGACTTTTAGGGCATTCCATATAATTGGTAATATTATCTTTCTTAGTTGTTTAGGGTTTCACAAGGCTCAGTCCTGTCTCCCATATTATTTAACATTTATCTGAACTGATTGCATGGAATGGTCTAGAGTTACTGAAATTGGTAACATCAGTTTTCTAACCACATAAAGCTGAATTCTTCCTTTTCATTTCACCCAGGAGAGACAGAAATTTCACTGTATCTGAAATCAGGGATGGACTGATCAACAAAACTGAGCTTAACCCTTACGTCTATAGTGGGGATTCAATAAGCTAACAAGAGAAATGCCTGCCCTAAAGAGCGTTACAGCTTGTAGGCGTGCTTGGCATCTCAGGAACTTGCATAGTCATGCCTAGGTGACTTTCCATTAAATTACTGTAACACATTCTACATTATAACATGTTTCAGAAAGTTCAGATAGTATAAAATTTAGCTGTCCAAGTGCTAATGACATAAATTGATACTATAATGTTACAACTATTTTAAGAAATTGTAATAGCTATCGGTTTGTTCCTAGGCTTGAAAGTGTTAGCATGGACACTTAAAGCCACAAATAATCTGAACCCTTCATATGTCAAAAAGCTGCTGATAAGGGTAGAAGACCTGGGCTAGATGAGGCCAATAATGGATATTATATACTAGCAATAAAATTGGTTCACATAAAATTGAGCAATTTCATCATGACTCCACCATATTCTCTTGCCATCAGCTGTCCCCAATACATTTCCATTATTCCCTTGCAGAAAAGATACACTAACTTGAGAATTATGGGAGTTGATGACCAGTATTTCTAAAGGGCACTAGATTGGTCTAAGCTGACATACACTCATTCTGTTCACTCTCTTTTCTCCCACATCTTAAGAGCTCAATAGTGAAGCAGTGATACTGTCTTTCTCTCTCTCTTACAAACACTTTTAAGGAAGATGGGGAACTTGTTTTATGTGTTGCACTTGCTCACTTGTATTCCATGACAAGGGTCAAAAGGTAAGAGAAACATTTCCATGGATTTGGCATTCAAAATGCCAAAGGCTGAAGGGCTAGAAGCTCTCAACTGAACAGGGGATCACTCACTTGTGGCCCATGCTTTCTGGCATAGCGATGATCTCAGGAGCATCGAAGAACTCATTATCATCATCTTCATCACTCATATCACCCTTTGATGAGCAACACTGATCTGTAGAAAATTACATATCAATGTTACATTTCCTGAATTTAATTATCCGGGATTCTAGGACTTCAGCAGAGGATATATGATAAGAGACAGGCTGGAAGAACAGATAGCTAAGTTTTTGTCTCTGTCAACATGCCTTCTCTACTTGTCCCACCCGGTCAGGCAGAGAGGGCATGTTGCGGACCCTGTCAGCAAGAGAATGTCGGCTGGTGGGGCCCAGGAGGACAGCCTTCTCTCCCGTTGCCCCCACTCTTCGGAACATTCTCCCCCCAGAGGTGCGGCAGGCCTCTACCCTCCCGGCCTTCTGGAAAGGATTAAAAACCTGGCTCTGCCATCTTGCGTGGGGTGATAACAACCTTACCCAATCCTGGGGGTGGCTAGTGCCTTGATGACGCTCCCTGAGTGACTGCCAATTATTCTTGGATCTATTTATTTTCTATTTATTAATAGATCACACTTTTGTAATTGTAATTGATTTTAACTGTTTTGTAAACCGCCCAGAGTCATTCAACGAGATGGGCGGTGACAAATTTGATATATAAATAAATTTTGATATATAAAGTTTGGCTTTTACCTTTAGATGAATCCATGCTGCCAGGTGCATTGGCTGGTAGGACTGTGGCCCCACGGAAAGCCCTTTCCAGGTGATTGTGTTGCTTAGCCAGCTGTTCTAGTGTCTCCTCCAACCGGATACGCTGGTCTCGCTCATACTGCAGAGATTTCTGCCATTTCTTGCTATGTGTCTGGGCCAGCATTAGGAAGTCTCGACAAGCCTTCAAAAGGATGGAAGGACAAAGATGTGGCAAAATCATTATGCTGCTTTAAATATCATTCTCCTCTTTTCTAAGGTAAAAGCCATGTGAAATCTTGCCATGCTATTCGGGCATCAATTCCTTTTTGCACTAATCCATCTCCTTCTAAAGGGTGTTACCTGAAACAGGTCACTTTGCTCTACTTCAAAGTAGAACCAGCCCAGATCTTCTGTAGTTACTGTTGACCAACAAAAGGTCATTGTTTACCACTATAAGAGAATGTCTGTTGCTATTACTACTCTTCAAGTGGTAAACAATGACCTTTTGTTGGTCAACAGTAACTACAGAAGAGCTTACTTCTGCCCATTAGAATTTATTGGACCCAACAAATATTTAATAATTTCCCAACAATTTCAAAAATACTTGAACAGTTACACTCAAATATGCAAAAGCTAGAGTCATTTGGTTACCAAAATTCCAATCAAAATATTCTATATGGCTGCAAGGTCATTAATCATAAGTAGTAGGGGTGGAGGGGTGGGAGGAGGTTGCCTTCAAATTGCACATCTACTGAATATAAGACTATTTGCCCTCATGGATTATACTTGAGTTTCACTCAGAATCAGGCATGGTTTCAAGTTTCTTTCTAGTTGATTCCAAAGTGCAAAACAGAGCATTAGTTACACAATGAATAGGAAGAGGGAATGGAATATTAGTCAGCCACACTTCATGACAAGAACATGAAGACTAATATCGACAGAAGGGACAACGAAGTATAAAGAGTAGGAGAAGAGGAGGAGGAATAGAATATGACCTCCAGATAATATTCTACATTCAGAAACTTCAACAGAAGATTTTTATCCATGCACCTTAGAAAAGTGTTCTAATTTTAGTACTCCTGAATGTGAAATAGATTTTAAAAAGTTTCCTTTAAAAAAAAAGGAACACTAGGGCATTTGTCTATTTGAAAAAAGTATTCTGGATATCCGAGAATGGAGTTGCCAATGTACAGAATTTTAAACATCCAGTTAATAGAGAATATAATAAATTATGCATGGTATGGAGAAAATGGATAGAAAGAGGTATTTCTCTCTCACACACACGATACTAAGATCATCTGATGAAACCGAGTCATGAACAATTCAAGACACGTAAAAAGAAGCACTTCTTCATACAGTATAAATTTAAACTATGAAATCCACTACCATAAAAACTGGTAATGGCAACCAAAGTAGATAGCTTTAAAATGGAATTAGACAGATCCAGAGGACACGGCTCTCAATGGCTGATGTGTAATAGCTACACATTATCTTTCCCTACTGAGGCAGCAGGCCTCATAATACCAAGTGGGGTGGAGGGGTGGGGGTGGAGAAATGGAGGAAAGGACTACTGAGCTCATGTCCTGCTTGTAGGCTTCTCACAGAAATCTGACTACTATGGCAACAGGATGCTGGATGAGATGGATCTTTAGAGTGATCCAGCAGCGCTCTTCTTAAAAAAAAGCCAGCAATATGAACATACATGGATGCATTATTAATTTTTGTCAAAAGAAAGATGTCGCTTCCATGACATACTACACTTTGCTCCTAAACACATACCAGAGCAGTTCTCACCTTTTTATCTTCCCATTTGGAATCCACCTTGAGACTTTTTGCATATGAGGCCAACTACAACATTCCTAAAGGGCTAGTTTTCATTCCATTTTTGGAATTTTTGATGCATAAAACCATTTTGCAGTGAAAACACTCCACTGTAAGAATATTGTGATGTCACTCTTCAAAGAACAGAATCCTAGCCTTGTACTTAAGAATGCACCTGGTAGCCACAGGCAACAAGAAATTCCATACAGGCCAATGACTGGGCTGGCAGAAGAGATATACATATAATTCTGTCCATCTGCCTGGAAGGTGAGGGTGGGGAAGGCTTTGATTTCTTCAGTGGCTAGTATGAAATCACAGGCTGATTACAACTGATTACATGCCATTAAGTTGTTGTCTACTCTTAGTGACCACATAGATTTTCTCCATGATGATCTGTCCCTAACCTGGTCCTTCAGCTCTTCCAATGGTGCACTCACTGCTACTGCAATTACTAACTTCTTAACCAGGGTAGTAAATAATTTTGCAAACTGGTAAGGTTTGTGATTTTTGTAGTATGCTTTCAATAACAGAAGGTTTACCTAGAAGATTAACTTAATTATGGTAACTTCTACTTAAAGATTATTTCAACTTAAAATAATACCAAAGACTGTATCCACTTAACCAGGAAGAAGAGAACTTTTTTTTTTAATTACAGGTTCCTTTATTCAGATTTATAAATTAGAATGTTAGTTTTATAGGCATATATTCAATTCCCACTTTTAAATACATCTCCTTTGCACACATTTTTTTTCAGGGTAGTTTCTCAAAGAGTTACAACAGTGCCAAGGAGTGCTGAGGTTACCAACTCAGCTAACTGGACCATGAAACTGCTTTTCAGACATTAGTGGGGTTTGTTTAGCTCAACTGGTTATTTATATTTCCTTTAAGATAAGGGAGACTGCTGCATGATGAACCTTGCACAAAAATTTATCCCACAGTGTTCAGTGAGGCCAAGCCTCTTCAAGATTCTGATGACTCTGCCATTTCTTAACCTCCCCATCCTCCTTCAATTTTCATGCCCTCATCTGATGGCAACAACCAGCAAACAGGGAACAAAGATGCAACTGTGCTGTAAACCCTAATGATAAAGGTCACTAAATCTCAACATTGCCCAACCTTAATATAATTCTTCTGAAGATCCTTTTCTCCATATTAGTCTACTCATTTCTTCTGTTCATTCCCAGTATCAAAAAAACTGAACCTTTCCCTCTGATTGGAATTGGGTTTTAATGCCATTTTTAATTGACCATAGGATGGCCCCACTGAACAGCAAACATACAGGTTATTACACGGGATTCAAGACAAGCAGGAATTGTGTGCATACACTAGTACTCCCCCCTCTCACTCACCTAAAGGCATTTACCAACATGTCAAAAGCCAAGGCACTTAAGAACCCAAAAGTGTAATAAGAAGAAAAGAACATGTCACTGTGGTGCTCTATCTTGGATGTAACCCCCCCCCCCCCCCCCCCCGCTTATTAAGTAGCCAGAGTATTTGAGCTGGAGCATGCCTGATGGTTTTCTATTAGCTCCACAAGCAAAACCTGGAAAAAACACTTACATTGATCATAGCATTGGAAGTGATGCGGAAAAGTGTGGCACGCTCATTGACTTGCTTGATCTTCTCGTTGCTCTCAGCAGGTAGCTTCAGAGTCTCCAGTTCACTGAGGGAGCGCTGCAGAGCTGTTCCATGTTTGGCAATCAGGTCATTGCATGTGCTGAGATCCTCCACCTTGCTGGAGAGGGTGCGCAAAGTATTCTGTAGTTCTGTCTTGTCCGTTTGGGATACAGATTCTTCATCTCCTGACTCATCTGTGAGGAATAAGCTGAAACTGTAGGAGCCCATTCTGAACCAAGCACATCTTCAAATTCTCTTTCCTTTCCAACATGGCCACTGTCTTTACAAGAACTTGTGGAGGTGGTCACATAATAAAGGGGGACAAACTTTCCAATCACCTCCATACAGGTACTTAACATTATAGGGGAAAATATACCTTACCAATGGAAGCAAAATAATTTCTAATCCTCAATAAACAAGCAAAGCAAGTCAAGGCAAGAATTATAAAAATAAGAAAAAGCAATGATAGAGCAGTAAAACAATAATAACCCAAAGTTAGCAACCATAAAAACAAAGGTGTTCAAAAAGCAGATGCTCAGGAAGCTCAACACTGCGAAAGAACAAGGATCCTTGATTAGAGAAACACCTCTGAGTATCAGATGTTGGACATAAGCTACAGGGAGAGAATATTACTTCTGTGCTCTATTTATGCCTTTGAGAGTATATGACCAGGGCCTATCAAAGGCAGAATGGTGGATTAGTTGGACCTTTGATATTATTAAGCAAGGTAGTTCTTAAGCTCTTCTTTAAAAAACAGACACACCCCAGATCCCTAGAAAAAGTTGCATCACTCTTCTTTATCATTCTCTACAAATAGTGAGTCACAAACCAGAATGATAGTGAACTAACCCAATGGTGGGGGCAGGATGTGGATGTCTGCCACAAACAGTGAGCACAAATATTTAAGAGTAAAGCATGGATACAGCAAGGAAGACAACAGGAGATTACCGTATTTGTTTGGCAAGATTGCAAATATATTACCCTCTACCCCCAAACAATGGTCACAAGAATTTGGAAGGCCAGGGAGTTCCAGGACCAGAGCTTGCAGTCTCCCACATTTTAAAATAAGGATAATAATCTGTCCAATTAATGGTCCTATTATTGCCTTTACTTAGACTACATGGAAAAACAAATAGTGGACTGAACATTCGAAAGAGCTAAAGCAGAGCTAATATTGGCAACCTTCAAGGCCAGTTCAAAAGATATTACTGGGCAGATGGCATTTTGCACTGAAAGCACTGAAAGCGTTATTTCATGAAAATCTGCCAAATTCCTTGTTATTTTTCAGAGCCAAGTTCTTAACTCTCCATGAAAATGAAAGAATCATACAGGAGCTGGTGGCACATTTTTCAAGTGTTTTCACTTTCACAAAGAGCAAATAATTACAATCTAAAACTAGAGGCAAGTCAGTGAAGAATGTACCCAGAGCATATCAGGTAAGGAACAAAAGTATGTTTTAGAGATAACAACATTTATACCTAGCACAATCATTTAAGGAACGGAGGGTCTATACCACAACCTCTTAATCACAAAGCTTTCTTCTATACTGGAGTAACCATTTGATACTGCCATTTGGGTATTTTACCTAATCAGTTATAGAAGACTCAAGCAGCATTAGGTGATCTACAGAGTCAATTTGATGCTACTGATAGAAAATAAGAAGTCTAACTGGTCCTGAGGAACCTGATGCTTAAAAACAAAACCCCATTTTCCAGAAGCATAATGCTATATTCACAATAATTCAATGTGGCCTATTGCTTTGGTATGCCTTACACACAATTCAAAGGACACTGAGCAATTTGTCTGAGTAATAAATATTTGGTGTTTGGCAGAAAACCTTGCTTCAGGGAACTGAAAGCCTGAACAGGACAAACTGGAAGAACACTCTTAACTCCAGGCTTGGAATAGAATGGGAGATATTACCTACAGATGTCTTAATTCTTAGTCATTCTCACACACACACACACACACACACACACACAATATGTATACATACACATATACATAATCCATCCATCCGAGAAATCTGATATTAAAAATAATGGAGTAGGATGAAAAAGAAAAGGATTTGATGAGCCTCAGTTACTTTCCTTTGGCAACAGGGTCATAAATCATGCAAGTTCAAAATTGCTCATTACCCTGTTTTTCACATTACTTCTCTTAGACATTTCCTCCACAATATGCCTTTTACATTCCTGCCCCCTCCACATCCTGCTCTATTTCTGTTGCTCTTTACTTGTCTTTTACCTGATTCTGCCAGCATTTTGACTGCTTTCGCTTTGGCCAGTTCCAGGGCTGTGACCCATCGCTGCCGCTCAACTTCTGAGCTGGCCTTCAAGTGGTAGGTTTGTGCCCCTCCATTGGAAATAATGAAATTGCAGGAGTCCTCCACAGTGATGTTTGCTGTGGCCAAGTTGATGGTTCCACGGCAGGTGTGTCGCATCTCTGCTTTGGATCTGTGGGCAAGGTACATGGACAGCACAGGAGAATGAAGTAGCAAAAGTATCATAAATTTAATCTAAGACAAAAAATAAGAGGAAAAGCTACTATGTTTCCTTCTGGGAAAATGTGACCAGCACTTCACTAGAGACATATAGCTTAATAGCAGCAGGCGAGAAACATTAGGTTGTATCTAACTGATGACGCTCAATTAATGGAAGGCTCTGTGATCTGGCAGAGACTTTTGTCAGCAAAATGGTGAGGGAGACAATTTTCCACTCACCCATCCTGTAGTCACACTACATTATTTGCCATCCTTTTCTGAAAGTCACCAAATCAACAAAACTAGCTGGGTAGGATGAAGGAGAGGCTGCAAGACAAGAGGGAATCATGAAAACTCATCTCCCTCCATATTCAGTTGATGGATGTCCTCACTGAATCAAAGTCACTCCGACACCAACAGAATACCACCCATTTCACTTAGTATATAAAATGACTGGCTAATCTTTTGTGAAACTGGGTCACATTTAATTATTTCTGGCATGTTCAGGGTCACAGCAAATGGGCAAAGTTACAAAGTGGGTGGAACTAGGATCCCTGGCAGCTGGGTTATTTATTTTTAAAACTGCGTTAAGCCTATTTTAGGCTTACATGATAGTTTTCATTCATTTCTACCTCAGTTCAGTGGTCAATGGAAGGAGGTTCCATGGAATACAAAAAAAAAAAAAAAAAGACTTGGGCTGCCTGATGCCCTTGGACTGTAAGTAATCTGCTACTGCTCCACAAGAAGGAAGTAGTCTAGGAACTTTAATGATTACAAATCGCTTAAGAATAGCTACCAGATGTTGTGATGTTCACAGAACTGAAAGAATAAGCTGCCAATCAAAAAGACGGGTTTCTAGTTCATGAAACAGTGAGACCCTGGGTGGGAGCAGAATGTGAAAGCAGTTCTGTATATGAGTGTACATAGTTTAAATTACATGATTAGAAGTGGAATTCATCTGAGCTTCTAATTAACGGGCATGATAATGTTAATACCAGCTGTATTTCTTCCCCTCAGTATGTATATGGGGCCCTCTGATTTTCTAAGCATTCCTCCAACTCGTTATTTGTACAGCAAGGAATTTGTGAAATTGATCAGTACTATTCACATTTTTCAAATGTGAAGTTGGGAATAAATACTAGCCACCTGATTTAAGACATGAATGTATGGTAGAGACAATTCAAAATTAAAGTAGTGGAGACTTTCTACCTATAAAGTCAGATGTAGAACAACTCTCTTTCGTTTGATATTTCTACTGTAATAAAGGTATTGCCTAGCTGTACATTTTGGAATTTTCCCCCTCATGGACACATATTTGTTTTAAAAATGTTCCTGGACAGTAACCTTACAGGCAGTAATTATATGACTGTAATATCACTATACCCAACTAGTTCAAATATTCCTTATTCAAAAAGAAAAGGAACCACCACATTCTTCCCCTGATATACCTGTCCATAGAAAAGCAATGAGTCACATCACACCCTTCCAGACAGTGTGAAATGGTACTGCCTAGAAATAATGTGTTGGTAGACTCTTCATATCTTTGATCATACTAATTAGGTTCCCAAATTTCAGTCGTGTGATGCTCAGTCCCTCCAAAATTATTCAACTAGAATGAAGCATCTAATCTGTCTAATGCACCCTTTCTCAAAACGGTGCCTTCCAGAAATGTTGGCATTCCAATTTCCAAAATTTCTGGCCGCTATGTTCAGAACTATGCACAAGATAGTATTAATCTCTCTCACAGACAAAGTGCTAAACTTCCAAGAAAACATATCTATGTATGTGGGGGTGCACATATGCAGGTACATCAATTTTTTTCTACTGGGCTGTAGCAAGTTTGTTTTATATATTCAGTATTGAATTATGTGTACACACCCACTTTAATCCAAACTTTTATACATAGGCTTTATTTGTTGCTCCATTTGAGCAGTTACAACATAAGCATCATTTGTTAAAATGTACAAAATGGCAATATTTAGTTAAAACATCTTTGGAAGTCTAGATATGAGCCAATAGCCCTAAGTACTTCAGAATACTAGAACTGCTTCTAATACTAGAAGTTTAATGGGTTATGGTTATTAGAATACATTAATTTTTTGATTAATTCAACAAAATATTATTTCATATTTCATATTATCTACCTATCTTTTAGGAAAAAATTGATTGGTTTATCTAATTTTGGAGATGTGATGCTCAAGATGCAGCATTGTTCATATGATATGGTTGGATGCTCAAATGACCCCCTTTTAGACACAAGTTATTTCACATATTAATTTTGTTCTCTGAATTGTATACTAATAGAAAATAACAGGGAGAAAACAAAAATTAAATACTGCATACCAAGAATATTGCAAGATTAGGAAAAACCCATTCTCCATCAATTTTACAATGGCCTAAAGAACATAGTTCTTGTTATATATTTGAACAAATATTTTATAGCTGGGAACTTCAACTAAGGTCTGTTGAGAAGATGGGACTGCATATATTAGCTTACATGCTTAATTTCTGATTTTTATTCTGATTTTATTTTTTGTTGTTAAATACATGGATTTAAATCATAATAACATGAGATGAATACATACATAAAACTATTTTTCACTAGTAAAAGAATGGCATTTTTTCCTTTTTGTATTTTTCTTTTTGCATATAAAATGTGTGTGTGTGTGTGTGTGTCTGTATGTGTATGTATATGTGTGTGTGTGTGTATGTATATATGTATGAGCGGCTGGACAGTGTAGTGGTTAGAGCACCGCCCTTTGACGTGGGAGACTGGGGTTCGAATTCTGGCTGGTACCTACCTTACCAGTAGGGGTTCTTGGGCAAAGAGAATGACATGAACAAAGAGAGTCAAGCCGGCTTGGATGTCACCTGGATTAACAAGGTCTGCACTAGATGTTGGGGAACCAGGACAATCTGATGATAAGTGGGCTACTGAAACAAACAGTACATGGACGAGACCAGAAAACCTGGAATTGATGGAATGCTACTATAACAGTAGACCTAATGAGAAGGGATCTATAAAACATATGAGGAACTATGAATGGACAGAAAATCTATATCCAAACTAATTGAGAAACAACTAGTTACCCAATGCTTCAACATAGTGAAGAGGAAGCTGCTCTTACAATTTGAGACAGACCAACTACACATTGCATCCTGGACTCAAGAAGACCCGGAAGAACAGCTGGATGTGCAGGAACACCTGAAGCAGGAACGTCACTGCCACCCCCTCCATTACAGAGCGCAGCAGCTGATATGACGCATAAGATCATGGATACAGTTAGCTACAGTTAACCCTCAAGACCAATTACCAAGGTTCAGTGGAGAAGTGCCATCAGATAGTATGATAGAAGATGCCAAACAATCCCTACTACCACCATAACTCAAACCAATGAATTGATATGCGCTATGGCCACTGTAATCCTGGAGATGCTTGGCTACATGATCAAGAAGAGCAGTATATACCCCCCTGGAAAATGAGATTGGAGGCTAAGATCAAGGTAACTCGGGGAGAAGTTAGTCAGCTGGTGGACTACTGAAGGGCATGGAGATTAAACATAAAATGGGGCTACTGAAAAAATACAGGCCTGACTCCATCTGAAGCCCTAGAGACTGGTAAACAAGGGCTCACAGCACTGGCTGCCAGACTAAGGAGATACACTTGAGAAGTAGAGACCAAGAAAATAAATGCCCTGTTCTCCAAAGAACCATCCAAGATGTACTCCCAACTGCAACAACACAGTAACAGCAGAGCCACCAATAGCAGAAACTAAATAGTACTGGAAGAACATATGGGAGAAAGAGAAGACACATAACACCAGTGCAAAGTGGCTGCAGGACCTAAAAGCAGACCGCAGCAATTTCCCAGAACAGGAACCAGTCACCATCACAGTAGCAGACATTCAACAGCAGGTAAAGAATATGAAGAACTGGATAGCACCTGGCCCAGACATGATCCACACCTACTGGCTAAAGAAACTAACAGCAGTGCATGAACGCCTAGCAGCACAGATGAACCAGCTGCTAGCAGCAGGCTCCCACCCAGACTGGCTAACACAAGGAAGGACCGTGCTGATCATGAAAGACCCCTGTAAGGGAATAGCACCATCCCATTACCAGCCAATAACCTGCCTCCCCACAACATGGAAAGTCCTGTCAGGCATCATAGCTGCCAAGTTACAGGACCATATGGGCCAGTACACAAGCACAGATCAGAAGGGCATTGGGAACAACACCAGAGGCTCAAAACACCAGTTGCTCATAGATAGAGCAGTTGCATGAGACTCAAGGTCTAGACAGACCAATCTGAGCACAGCCTGGATTGACTACAGGAAAGGCTACAACTCAATGCCACACACATGGATCTGTGAATGCCTGGCACTACACAAAGTCAACAGGACACTAAGGACCTTCCTCAAGAACTCAATGGGACTGTGGAAGACAATACTGGAAGTCAACTCAAGACAGCTCGCACAAGTGGCCATCAAGTGTGGCATATACCAAGATAGTGCACTATCCCTGCTGCTGTTCTGCACAGGCTTGAACCCTCTCAGCCAGATAACCACACGGACTGGATACGGATACAAGTTCAAGAGTGAAACTACCATCAGCCACCTCCTCTACATGGATGACATCAAGCTGTATGCTAAGAGTGAACGAGATACTGACTCGCCGACCCATCTGACACGGATCTACAATGAGGACACTGGGATGTCATTCAGACTGGAGAAGTGTGGCCGGATGGTAGTAAAGAGAGGGAAGATAGTTAAGACTGATGAGGTAGAACTACCAGTGGGCCACATAGCAGACATACAGACCAGCTACAAGTCCCACAGTCACATGGGAAACACAATGAGGCGGCAAGGAAGACAGCAACATCCAAGTACCACCAAAGGATAAGACAGGTCCTGAAGAACCAGCTCAATGGGAAGAACAAGATCCATGCCATCAATACATACACCCTGCCAGTCATCAGATATCCTGCCTGTATAGTGAGCTGGCCAAAGGAGGACATGGAGGCTGCCGATGTGAAGACCCGGAAGCTCCTCACAATGTACGGAGGTTTCCACCCCAAGTCCAACACCCAGGGACTGTACACCAGCCAGAAAGAGGGCGGGTGGGGTCTGGTGAGCGTCAAAGCCACTGTCCTGGATGAAACCCAGAGCATCCAGGAGTATGTCAGTAAGATGGTATCCAAAGATGAGCTGCTGAGAGAATGCCTGAGGCAGCAGCAGACATGGGAGGAAGTTCAAGCAGAGGAAGTGCCACGGCAAAACAAACCCCTGCATGGGATGTACCATTGACAGATAGCTGAGGTGGCTGACAGTGGGAAATCCTACCAGTGGCTGGAAAGGACTGGACTAAAAGACAGTACTGAGGCACTGATCATAGCAGCACAAGAACAGGCACTAAGCACCAGATCCACTGAAGCAGGGTTCACCTACACTAGACAGGACTCAAGGTGCAGACTGTGCAGAGAGGCCTCAGAGATAGTCCAACACATACTGGCAGGGTGCAAGATGCAGGCATACACTGAACAGCACAACCAAGTAGCTGGCATTGTGTACGGGAACATCTGCACAGTGTATGGGCTAGACCCTCCCAAGTCCCGATGGGAGATTCCATAGGTCATGGAGAATAACAGGGCTAAGATCCTGTGGGACTTCCAGATCCAGATGGACAGGCAGGTACTGGCCAATCAACCAGACATCATAGTAGTAGACAAGGACCAAAAGACAGCCATGGTGATAGATGTAGCAGTGCCAACTGATAGCAACATCAGGAAGGCATATGAGAAGTTGGAGAAGTACCAGGGCCTGAAGGAGGAACTAGAGAGGATGTGGAAAGGAAAAGCCAAAGTGGTGCCAGTGGTGGTAGGAGCACTCGGGGCTGTGACTCCTAAGCTGGGAGAGTGGCTCCAACAGATCCCAAGAACAACATCAGAGCTCTCTGTCCAGAAGAGTACAATGCTAGGAACAGCTAAGATACTGCGCAGAACCCTCAGACTCTCAGGCCTCTGGTAGAGGACCCGAGATTGAGGAAGACACATACCACCCATAGGGGTGAGAGGGGATTTTTTTTTTTTTTAATTTCACTAACAGGAGTCACAAAGAAAGCATTAAGGTACTTTCCCAGCACAGAAAATTGTCTCAAGATTCCCTAAAAAGTTTTTTAAAAGGAAGCAATTACATCTCTTCCTCAAAATGTATACTGTAATGCATATCAGTCACAAAACCCAGGAATTAAGAAATTAAAATATGGGGGGGGGGGTAGGGTGAGTGGATGGGAATTCCTAGCTCCAGATTGAAGGAAAGAGAATATCTGCTGTGGCCAAGAGTGAAACGGACTAAGCATACATTAACTAACTGGTATCTCTCTAACAGAAATCAGTAACATATCCATAGTTATAAATATGTTTATGTGTGTTTGTGTGCATGTGTGCGCGCACAGGTATGTGTATATGAAGGGACTATCTGATAATTATCAGAGATGAAATCCAACACAATGAAGGGGAACTAGTTTGGAGAAGCCTAGTCTAACATATATTATGCACCTCCTTCTATGTGTATATACATTGTATACAAACACACATCTCCTTCCTGTACATATACTTTAACAAGAGTTCCAGAGCTAATCAGTATTTCACCAATGAGACCACAATATTTGTGAGAGAGGCATCATTAGTCAACCAGATCATAATTCATTCCATTCCTTCGTCTCTCTCAATACTTCCTATGGACATGGCTGTGCCTGTTTCCCTTCCAAGTTTGCAGAAATAACCAAACACACATACCTTTGACACTCACCCAACTCCTCCCCACTCCTGCCTAAACAGAGAACAAAGTTCTCTTGTACTGACCTGGTACCAGACAGAGCCATCTCTTTTCCACTGAAAAGCTGAGGAACAGAGACTGCAATATACATAACCTGCTTTGAGGAGGGGCACAGAAGCTACCAACAAGCATCACGACAAAGGCCATTGGCTTTCCACCTCCAGGCCCATCCTGAGTCTAGAGAGAAAATAACAAGGCATGTCTTCCTCTCAGCAAGCTCAGATCACAGGGAAATATGACCTTCTGTTGCCAGCTATTCTTATCCACCTGAGTCTAGTTACTTTATGAATAATAAAGAGACTCAGCTACAAGCTTGTGGTTAACTATATCTGCTGATTAAAGGTTGACACTTTCTAACCATGTTCCTTTCTACTGAAGCTACACATAACAGGAATTTATGTGAGGATACCAGGAACGTACAGAAAAAAAAAAAAACCTCCTGGAAGAAGGTACTGCAATGTCAAATCAGCTTCATACTATTGCCATGCAAACTACATGAAATCATCAGGAGTCACAATCAGACACATTTTGGAGTTGAATGCTGAAAAAGTAGAATTGCTGGCTAGCCTAAATTTGGTTTGGGAACAAAAGGAATCCGGTGAATATCAAAAATACAGGTATAAAAATGTTTATATAACCTAGATCCATAATTCCAAATCTTTGTCCTAAAGACCACACACCTTTCAACTCAGAAATTTTTCAGTTTAGAGATTAGATTTTTCCTTTGTTGCCTTTCTTCTCATGTAAGACTATTATGCAAGATCACTCATGTGAAAGTTAACTGCACAAATCTATAAATATCTACTCAGATTTAAATCCCACTGAATCGAGTGGGACTTATTCCCAAGTGAATGGATATAAATTTGCAGATTTACATTGCGTTTCTCTTCACATTAATTTAGAAGCAATTCCCACTGAATCACATGAATTTATTTACAAATAAGCTTGCATATAGTCAGGTTTTAGAAATGTTCAGCAGTGTCTGTGACCAAATTCTTACACTCGCTGGAAATACTTCTCCTTGAGATGTATGAGGAATAATACCCCTGCCACTTCATTAGTAGTGCCATAAGTATTCATAACTGAAAACTGAACCTGTTGCGCAGCTCAGATAGCTAGAGGCCCTCTAAACAGTACAGCATTATCTACTGAGTCCAGGAGACACTTGTGGTTTAACATAAGAGGGATATCTCCTTAAATATATCTAGAAGGACACCTACAATGTGCAACATGGGTAATATACATTGTATAACCCCAAATATTGAATATAAAGTCATATATAGATATAGATATATGGAAAAAGGCTTCAGATCAACATGCTTAGCATATAATTATGGTAAGGATCAACTTATCTGCTTCCATCAAATACAGATTTCCTTTAAATTATGCCATTTTTAAAGAGAAAAATATTCCCAAGAACAATCAATTTCAACAACAAAAATCCTATTATTTTAAAAATTTCTTATCTATTTTGAGTTTCAGTTTTCAGATCAAATTTTCTCCGATACCTTTAGTTGCCTGGCCTAAGACTATTGCAGATCAACAGATTTACTACAGCCTTGTTGTCAGAGGAGATAACACATTCAACGTGGTGTATGATAGAACAGATGAGGGGCAGATGATTCCATCCCTTCTCTACTGTGGCCCACTTCATTTCAGTCTGCCTTTGAAGGTTTTCATCTATGTTACAGTGTCTCCTTTATAAAATGTTTTTAAAAAAAGAGTTCTGTGCTTGGCAGTGGAGAAAGAATTGCTAGCCACTTGGCAGCTAATAAAAATATTATTTACAGATCAGTAATTTTGTGGGCCTGTTTAGCAGACTGATTTATTATGGCAAATGTCTTCATGCATTATGCCCCAGATAAAACTGATGATGTGTAAGACTAGGTTGCAAATGGAACATAACACATAATTCAGTGGAAGGGAGCAGATACTTCAAGTGCTAGTTACTCTGCCATTTTGGGAAAGATAGTGGTAGCAACCCTTCTCTTTTGTCCAACAATAAAATTGCTAAGCAAACTCAGGACAAAAACGGAAACAGGTCTCCCTTCTCAAAAGAAAACACCATAAGATTTTAGAATTCTTTAAACAATCTAGAAACAAAGTAGAATATGTTTATCAATAAGCAAATAAAATAATCCTCTATCTCCAGAAATGCCCTATTGATTTATTGCAATAATCTCCTGTTTTATCATTTAATACAGGGGCAAAGTCAAGGTCAGAATGCTCCACCACATCCAATACTCTTTGCTTGTAGCGCAGTAGGGCAGAGAATAGGATAGAGACATTTGCAATTCTCCGTCTATTTTCTGGATTGCTTCCCCCTAATGGTTGACCTAATTTTTTCTCTGGAGTGGGAGGATCAGGTTTCTTTAGATTCTTAACCTGTCGTGTTTTGCCTCTAGACAGACACATTTCCTTTTGGTGCTTCTCAGATCAAAATGACCTCGGAGAGCAGATCCCTTGGAGCGGACAGAAGGGATCCAAAGTCAAATTTACTATTCTGAGGTCAGAGTCCCCCATCTCTAACCTGAGGGACTTGGGAGAATCAAACAGTCTCTGGAACAGCAGACTACACCCTTCATTAAACTTTAATTTACAGAGAAATAAATTTACAGAGAAATGCACACAATCTGGTTATACCATGGCACACAAGATTTGAAAGATGAAAACTTTATTGCTTGATTCATCTGCAGTGACATAAACTAATATTCATCTGAAATATATGGGAGGGGCAGGCAGAAAGGCAACCCAGCACTAAAAGTTACAAAGGGCTCTTTAGAAAGACAGGCAATAAATACTGGTAGGCATTTGCTTCTGGATTAGCAGAAAAGGCTCAAGCTGAATGTCCTGAAGATAAATTAAGCACACATGGCCACACAGTTTAAAGGAGAAGCATTTGAAATGGGATTGTGTCAAAAAGAAAAATCTAACAGCTTGGGATATTACATTTTTAATCCAGCCCTCTTCAAAGAAGTTGAGGGCAGCATACAAAAGCTTATCCTATCCCTTCACCTCAATTGTATTTAATTAATTTCTGTACTGCTCTTCTTCTTGGAGAAGCCTACAGCAGTTTATCCCCACAAAAACAAAAGTGTGTGGAAGGGGATAGTCTTAAATAAAACTAACACAATAACTCCAACAATGATTAAAGGCAAGAAGTACAAAAATTAAAGTTAATTTACCAAAATAAGGCCACAACAGAAAAGCAAAAGAAGCAACAGGCCAAGTTATAAGACAATTTGATCCTGAAATAATTGTTTTCCCATATGTGCCTGCATGAACAAACATGCCTTTTAACTGATTTCAAAAGAAGATATTGTGGAGGCCAGCCAAACTTCTTTCAGGAGAGAACTTCATTACTGGGCTGCTGCTACTGAGAAGCCTGAAGTAGACTGGGTTGAAAATAATGATTTGCCTGGCACAGACGACCATTAGTTTTATAGTTAAGCAAGAATGTGAACCTATGTCTTTGTCCAAAGTACATTATGCCACATCTACATTCCCAAAAGATCTGCAATGTGTGACATGCAGAGTTTGTAAATAATTTTTCTAAGCTACTATAAGGAATTTCTCTCCTAACTTTGATAACAACTACACCAGAAGAGTTATTTTCTTAGTAGCATGCCTGTACCCAATCGCTTGGACTTCTGGAGTGAGGGGACTTTAGTGCAACAACTGCCATATCTGGTCGATAACTCTTTATGGAACTTGCAATTTGCAACTGGCTTATAAAGGCCACCAAGGTGAGTTAACTTTTCCTATTCTCTAATGACTCTAACATCAGTCATGGTGGACAACTGCCAACATGCTTCAGCAAAAAATATGAAGATTGACCTCTCAAAACACATCTGCCTGTAATGAAATGAAGGTGCTGTAAATGGGTGGAAGAAAGGAAAAGAAAGGGGGTGATGGAAATAGAAAAAAGGAATTAATACAAAATCACCATAGCCTTCTCCAACTTAAGTGTGGCCTTACAGCACTGGCTAGATGTAATGGGATTTGCACATCTGGAAAGGGTGTTTGGCTGAGGAGTAAACAGAGCCAAAGTAAGAAGAAATCGCTGAACTGCAACTACCGGCAGCCCCAACCAGCGCGTCCGACGGTGAGAGGTGTCAGATGTTGCTTTTCAACCGTTGCCCCGCTCTGCTCCACCCCCGAAACTTCTCAGGCGGTGGCTAGCTCAGGATACCCTCGTGCCACGTGGCAGGAAAATACAGGGCGCTCGCGAGCCTGCCGGTGGGGCGGAAACAGAGGGAGAGGACAGCACGCCAATCCGCGGAGGCAGAAGGGCAAGAGGGGAGCAGACCTTCGGCAGCCTCGGGCAGAGCCTACGAGGAAGGGGCAGAGCCAGCCCGGACTGGCGGAAGGGGGCTCAGCCTCACCTGTAGTAGCTGAGAAGCCCATTGCTCAGCACGAACCATCGCCGCTGATACCCTTTGATGTAATTGGTCCATTTGAAAAGCCAGCCTTCCCGAGCCGCCCCGGAAGTGGAGCTCGTTGACCCGGAAGCGGAAGAAGAGCTCCCCCCTGGAGCGCCTGTCACCCCCCCTGGGGCCGGTCCCCCAGGGCCCAGTGTCCCTCCTCCGGCGTCACCTCTTCCGCCACTTGGCCCAGGCGATGGCAGCGGGGTCACAGAGCCAGGTCCGCAGGTTCCCCCTGGGCCGGAGGCTACGGGAGCCCCCGCTCCGCCAGGCGTCATCCCTGGGCCGGGTCCCGCTGCTCGCAATTCCGACATGGCACAGCTTAGAACCGCCGCCCTCGCAAGCCCAAGCCTAAACGCTGTCTGCTAACGGGAGCCGAGGAAGCGCCGGAGGCTGAGCGCTTCCCTCCCTCCTTCCTTGCTTCGCCCTCACCCCCTTCCCCCTCCACCAATGGAACGCGCAGCGCCGTCACCAGCCCTCCCTATTCGCAGCGTTCTCCACTCCAGGGGCTGGAGCCCCGATTGGTACTCCCTCTGGCTGCTGCTATTGGTTTCCCGAACCGGAGAGGCGGGACTCATCGGTAAAGTGATCAGTTCATGCGCTCTCCCAACTGTCTTGTTGGCTTTCTGTATTGCCGCTGTTATTGGCCGCCTCGTCTGTCTTCTTCTCTTTAGGAACCAGTAGGAAGCTCGGGGGAGGGGTATACCATGATGTAATTGTAGATCGGGAACGCCTCGTTGGGTAGGTATGAATGGTATTTGGTTGCCCGCAGTAATGGGTGTTTGTGGAAAAGACGAGTAGAAGCTCCACGTTCAAAGGCATTATGTACTCCTGACACCCAATCTGTCTATATTGATGAGAAGCAAGGCTTACTACATTCCAACAACATCGCAGGCTCCGTTAAGATTCTGGCCCCAGCCCTTAGCAAATCACCCCGATCTTAACATTTACTTAAAATTAAATTCTTTCCACTTTTACCTAATTTGGTTTACGGCTTATGTCTATTGGTAAAGCTTCGTACCTTTACTGAACTGGTGTCAAACGCGGTCGACTACAAACAGGAGCAGAGTCCTCGGATTTCGAGAGGGAAGTACTAAAAATAGCGTTCCCAGCACTTGCCATGTTTTGATGCGCGGATCCCCAAAGCTCTGCGTGTATGACGCGCGCGCCTACTCAATGGCTCTCGCGCGTCTGAGTTACAGTACAGCAGCGGAGCCCTGCATTTTAAGCATACTGAAAGCTTCGGTATTTCATAGAGGTTTGGATCTAAATATAGGGACTCTTTTGTTCGCTGATGAGCAGAGAATGTGGACCCCGTCTGTTCTAATCTCCCAGTGTATTTTTCTGCTTGTCTGTCTCACCTGGAAACTGAATCTCACTCTTTCCAGGCAGAAAGGGAACTGCAATTGGGCATTTAGAAACTTTGATTCTAAAACTCTGTGGCTGAAAAGGCTAGGAATAAGCGCCGGACTTGTGTCCAGAAATAACCCAGCTCAGGCTGACAGGTCGCAGGCAAGGTGGAGGGAAATGGGCGGGGGGAGCGGGACTGCTCCCTCCTCCTTCACCCCACAGCCCTCATCTTGCCTGCGACCCATCAGCCGGGCTAGTTGGCAATACAGTACTTTGTTTTCCAAATGTTTCTACTGAAAGGCCAGCAGCAGAGCTAGGGGGTCCATGGTTATTTCTTGGCAAGGCTCCATAAACATCATTACAGTATTCCAAATATATCCAGCTGCCCTGGTTAAATGAGAACTTCATGTAGTCGGCCTCACCGACTTGTTTCACTTAAATGATGCACAATGGGGGAAGGCAGTTTTTTGACATGAAAGCAGTACTAATGCCATTGAGATGTGCACTCACTTCACAACCAAATGGCATTATGAGCTGTTCTGCTGGGCAGCCTTGGACAGAGGGGAGATGCCTCTTCTGCTTTTCTAGATAAGCACCTTGTTTGTGCATCATGGGTGGGCCTGCCATTCATCTGGCAAGCTGGGAAGAGTGGCAGAAGAAGGAAGTCCCCCCCCCCCCCCCGCCACCAGCACTTGCCAGCCAGTTTGAAAAACTGCTGACAGGCCCTGGGGGAAAGGAGAGCCCAGCTTGAGAGAACCAGTGTCTTTGCCCCCAGAAGCAGAATGGCCCTAGAAAGCAAAGCTTAATAACCAGAGGAGAGGAGGTGTTATCCACAAGAGCCTAAAGTGACCATTAGCAATCAGGCAGTTCCCAATGTCTGTATGTATTATTATATCTAGGACCAAAAGCTATCTTTGGAGAAGAGGAAAACACTACTTTAGATCAAGAACACTTGAAGACGATTTTAAACTGCCTCCAGTTTGGACTGGGAATAAGATAAAGGCAATATCAGGAGGAGTCACTTAAAAAAGTTAAGTGGGATAGCTTCATGGTGCAGTTAGAGGGGTGTGAGGATGAGACCTAAGTTTACTCAAGAACATTTGATAAAGAACTGCATCAAAGGTTTTTGTTTTTAATTCATATAAAGTTGGCAATGTCATCGCCAGCCATGGGCCTGCTGATACCCTCAAAATGTTTTAAAAGGCTGGTGAGGCAGGGTTTAGCTTTGCAAATTTTCCTTCAACAAGGCTTGTTCCTCTATGTGCCCAGATCTTTTTTCTTTTTCATTTCTATTAATTTGCCTGGGAAAGATATTAAGTTGACTGGCTTATAATTTCCTGGATCTCCCCAGAGTCCATGTTAAACACTGGTGTCCAGTCCTCTGGCATTGGACCTGATTTAAATGACAAGTTGCAAACTTTTGTGAGAAGGTCAGCATTTTTCCATTTGAGTTATTAAAGAACTCTTGGGTTGATGCCATCAGGACACAGTGATTTGTTAGCATAGATTCTCAAGATGTGCTAGAATAAATTCTCATTGCCTGCATTTGCTTTTGTTGTTCCAATTGGTTTCCAGAGAAAGTCAATCCAAGTCAGGTATCTGCCCTACTTTGGTAGTAAAGATAGATGTGAAAGATTAATTCAGTTCCCTGCAATGTCCGTATCTTCCTTGAGGATCCCTTTCACTCCTTTTTAATAGCCCAGCCATCTCACTTACTGGTTTTCCGTTTCATTTATTTAAATGTTATTTTTTGTTCTCCACATGTATAAAATATATATGAATAATAATAATATGCTTTATAATATGTATTACTATACATATTACAATTAATATTATAATTATTCTTTTTATTTGTTAAAATAATAGAATGCAAAAGAAGAATAAGATGGAACAAAAGAGTAACTACTATAACATTTTTAAAAAGCATAATAAGAAAACTTTCTAGTAACACATCTTCCCCATCCCTTCCATTTCTGTCTCCAACCACTAACCAGAGTTTAAATATTACTGTTGTCTCCTTCCTTCCTTCCACCCACTTTTTCTGTCAGTTTGTGCTCCATTTTCTCCTTCAGTCAGGCTTTCCATTTCCTGAAGGAAGCCTTCCTAACTTTTATAGCTTCCTAGACCAAGGTTCCTCAACCTTGGCAACTTTAAGACAGGTGGACTTCAACTCCCAGAATTCCCCAGCCAGCCTTCTGAATTCTGGGAGTTGAAGTCCACCCATCTTAAAGTTGTCAAGGTTGAGGAACCCTGCCCTAGACAATACGAAAAAGCTGTGCTGACCCTTTCTTACACTGAGGAACCCATTCTAGTTTATTTATTTCCTGCCTAAATCATTAAGCTGTAGTGTGAATAGGATCACAGAAGAGGGATTTTGAAGAACAGGGAGTTAAGAGCCCTATGAGTTGGGAACTGATTGATGTGGGAACCATCTATTTCCACTGAAGGATCTTGAGTAGGATCTTTCATCCCATCTTTAACTGAAAGTATTTGCCTTCTCCATTTTCAAATGAAACATACAGAGGAAGGGAGGGAGGAAACAGCAATTTGGTTAATTTAGTAATTTAATTTATAATTTAATTAATATGTAATTTAATTTATATGGCTGCTCATCTCACATTCTTATGGTGAAACCTAGCCTACCCCTCTGAGAGCAGCACTTGTCACTGAAAATCTACAGCCAGCTGTAGTGAGGAGGATATTGAGTACATAATCAGAAAGGCAGCTGATGGGCTTCCCCTGGTTTGTATGATTGTCAGCAGCTCCCTTCTGCCTTTGAGATGTACTGCAGTTTATATGTCAGCTGCATTGAGGAGAAATAATAAGAGACAGACAAGGCCCTTGTCACCTTGCCATCTTTTCCTAGTTTCCTTACCTGGGATCAGTCCTCATGTAATTCAGAGTCTAACCATGCGTCCTTAAATATTAACCATCATCTGATTATCTTCATCCAGAACTCTTTAAGAACTAAGCCTGCAATTGCTCAGAGAATTATCTTAAAATCTCACAAGGGATAAATTACTTATACAGCACAGGGCTTGTAAGAATGGTGGCCACTAACTTCAGGATGAACTTCATAACTTAAAAAAGGATATAAAGGTCTTGAAGTTTTTTAAAAAAGGATGAAAATGGGGAAAAACTGATGCAAGCAGTTCAGGAGAAAAATTGCTTTCTGGCAATTAATTGTCAGTACAACACTGCAAACTGAAGCCAGGATGAAGTACAATTCCTCCTGCTAAATGGGTTACATATTTTAGCGATCTTTTTAGCACAGAATTAAATGAGGCTTGCCCCCAGAAATTAACTATAAACTTTCTTTTCAATTGGCTTCCAGTTTTAACCTCAGAAACTTCTATAGCCCAACTAAAAAATGTGAAGGCAGCTGATGAACATCTGTTCTTTGCAGAATTAATACAAACTAATGCAGAGTGGTGGGCTCCTGTGTTGGCCTCTCTCTTCACACATATTATCATACTATCCAAAGTGATACTGTTCTATTACATCCCAATCTTTAAAAAGGTGATAAATCAGACCCTAATTTCCATCCAATTGGTCCCTTGTGCATTATTAGTAAACTATACGATAAACATTTGCATGAGAAACTCACTGATTGATTAGAACAAGAGCAAATTTTGGCTGACAAATAAGTGGGCTTCAGGGCAGGAAGACCAACAACAGATGAATGTATTATCTTAAAACATCTGGTGGAAATATATTCTCCCATCCATGAGGTTCTGTATGCTGCCTTTATAGCTCTAAAGGCAGCCTTAGATTCAATCTCTAGGGAAAGGCCGTGGTAGAAATTCTTAAATACATGTATGGATCTCTATCTTAGACTAATCATGATGCTCCATGAGAATACATATTTGCAAGTTAGAGGTACAGTAAGTAGAGGTCTCTCTGCTCCAACTTCTACCATAAGAGTTAAGATTGTATTTTGATTCCCTTTCTATTTAACCTTTATATTAACTCTCTAGTTCAATCCTTAACCAAAAGTGAATTCTCCCCCAGGCCCCCAATCATGTTAGCAAATAAACCAATATCTGTTCTGCTTTATGTAGATGACACAATCATCTTCTCAAAAAGGTTGGTTTTCAACAGAGTCAATTAGTGTCAGAGTCTGCACACTCATTCCCAAAGTTCAGTAAATCCGCTGGAGACAAAACAGTTCCATCAAAGATTTCTTTATTAGGAGAAGTGCCCAGCAGCATAGATTGTTGAGTCTAATTCTACAAAGCACTACCTTCCCTTTTTAAGCCCAAATTTCCCCCTTCTCCTTTCTTTTCCCGCTTGAATTCTTCGTGCCTCGCTCCGGCTCTCACAGTGCTCGACCTTGGAAGCGCCTCTGAAGAGATAACCACACCTGGCATCTTCTCTCCCCACTTTCTCCTAACTTCAATGGCAGGTCAAGCAAGTGGCCTGCAATTAACATTTTTACTATTAACCCTTTAACATACATTGCTAAGCTAAATTAAAAGCAATTAAGTTTTCTAGCTTGTGTAGATCCTGACATGCCGCCCTCCAACAGAACGAATGGTTTCACATTCGGAATATAATCCCCTCATCCTCGTCGGAATTGTCGTCCTCGTCGTTTGTCGCAGTCACCATTTTGGGCTGGCCGTTTGGGTTCTCTCGCTCCTTCCCCACTGATCCATCTTCATAGAATATGGGGTCCTGGAATTGTGACTCCGTTCCCCCAACCGCGGTTCCCTTCTTTCCTTCACTCACGGCGATTTTCTGGGCAGCTCCACAGCTTCTCCGCTGCTCCTGCGCACGCGTCGACACTGGCTTGGTACAGGCTGGTGCGAAATGCCCCGGCTCTCCGCAACGGAAACACACGCGTTGCTTTGCCGCTCTGGGAAATTTCTCGTCTCCTCCTCTCGTTGGTGGTTTCCGGAACGCCTGCTGGACTTCCGGTCGAATTCCGGATCCACCGCTTTCCATTCGGCTTCAACTTCGGCTGCGTGGTCGATCCATCCGTCAAGGGTACGTGGGCTCCCTCGCGCAAAAGTTAATTTCCATAAGTCGCGGCGCGTGCCTTGCTGGAAGCAGGCGATTTTAAACTGCTCCGGCCAATCGGGTAGCTTTTCCGCGATGCTCTGAAATTCTAACCCGTACTCGCCAACGCTACGAGAGCCCTGCCGTATTTTAACTAGTTGTGAGCGGGCTTTCATAACTTCTCCCGGGTCCTCAAATCTTCTACATAGGGCTGTTAAGTACTGGCCAAGGTGGCGCAATTCCGGGGCTTGGGCCCCACACAGTTGGATCAGCCACTCCCCTGCTTTCCCGGTGAGCGCTCTGCAGATGTAGAGCACGCGCTCTCGGTCGGAGGCGAATAGATGGCCCGTTTGCTCCATGCACATGGTAACTTGAACCATGAAATTGGGCAATTCGCTCGGGTCTCCGCTAAATTTCTCGGTTAATCCCCATCGCTTTAGGAGAGCTTCTTGGTTGGCTTGGGCTGGGGCGACCCGTTGCCGAGCCCCCGGGACGGCCATGGGCTGCGCGGCTGGAGCGGCTGGAAGCCCGTGCCACAGGGGCGGCCGGAGTTGCCGTCACGGAAATGGAAGGGGGAGCTGATAGCGCCTCTTCCAACTTCTCTTCTCCGCATTCTCCCTCTTCCTCGGAAACCGAGAACATACCTGAGCGCCGTAGGATATTACTCATCCCGACCAGCTCCTTCCACATCCAGCTGTTCTCGGCTTGCAGCATGCTCACGCACTGCTCTAGGGCTCCCACGCGGGTGGATTCGACTCTCCCCATAGTCAGAGCCCAGCGCTGCTCGGGACCCATGTCCAGGAACGACATTCCCCCCGGCCTGCTCGTCCATGCTCCATAACTTGGTTAAGCACCGCTCGGGTTTGCGGGGTGGAGGGAGGCGGGCATAGGTTGCTGTTAGGGGTTCTTCCTCCTCTTCGATTCCCCCTACTGCCCCGAGTACAGGGCATTCTTCTTCCATCTCCGCAGCCGCGGGAGGTTTTTTGGGAGGGGTCTCCACGGTGGAATTATTCCCCGGGTAAATCCCTCGTTAGAATGGTGAGACTCAACAAAATGTCAGAGTCTGCACACTCATTCCCAAAGTTCAGTAAATCCGCTGGAGACGAAACAGTTCCATCAAAGATTTCTTTATTAGGAGAAGTGCACAGCAGCATAGATTGTTGAGTCTAATTCTACAAAGCACTACCTTCCCTTTTTAAACCCAAATTCCCCCCCCCCCTCCTTTCTTTTCCCACTTGAATTCTTCGTGCCTCGCTCCGGCTCTCACAGTGCTCGACCTTGGAAGCGCCTCTGAAGAGATAACCACACCTGGCATCTTCTCTCCCCACTTTCTCCTAACTTCAATGGCAGGTCAAGCAAGTGGCCTGCAATTAACATTTTTACTATTAACCCTTTAACATACATTGCTAAGCTAAATTAAAAGCAATTAAGTTTTCTAGCTTGTGTAGATCCTGACAATTAGCCTTAGACAGTGTAGGGTAAAAACCCCAGAAATTAATTATAGTAAAATAAAATTGGTTGTATTCATGAAACACATTAAAGAGCAAGTTAATACTTTCAGATACTTAGGAATTGCACTCCAATCCTCTAATTCTTGAAAAGAGCAAGAAAAGATATTATCTTGTTCACAAAAAATGTCCAATACAATAATTAGATTCTAAAACCTTCCCAATTACACTTTTTTGGGGCCAAGATGTTAAGCCTAATGGTGCACAGATTTGTGCCTATAGTGACATAAAACAGTTGGAAGAAATCTAATCCAAGTCCTTAAGAGCAAGGCTTTGTGTCCCTCACTGCATTTCCAATGCAAGCTTGAGACTGGAGCTAGGTTTATTTTATTTATTTGTCGTATTTATATAGCCGCCCATCTCACACAAAGTGACTCTGGGTGGCATACAACAATTAAAAAGAATAGATACATAAAAACAATTATAAATAAAAAACTATAAAACATATAGGTTGTATGTCAATAAAGGCTCACATGAAGATCTCCCAGTTAAAGTACTGGCAAAAATTAATTTGTGGGGAGAGATCTCTGTGCCAGTTAATTGTTCTTAATAACTTCAACTCCCTATGGAAAAAAGTCTCGGATTTACCTTGCCGTGGAGTCTCAGCTTAATTAGGGTCTGAGAGGGCTGTACGAGACATTTATTATAGGTAGTCCTTGCTTAGCGACCACAGTTGGGACCGGAAACTCCATTGCTAAGCAACACAGTTGCTAAGTGAAACATCTCATGACTGTGATGGACTTACGTCACTTCCCATTGGGTAAGTGAGTCACTGCGGGTTGTTAAGTGAGACATCACGTGACCATGACTTGGGATTTTACTGCTGGCTTCTCTTGATTCTGCTTGTCAGAAGCCAGTTGTGAAGTGTGCAAATGGTGATCACATGACCGTGGGACACTGCAACAGTCATAAAGGCCCACTGGTTGCGAAGTGCCTGAATGTCGATCACCTGACCGCGGGGACGCTGTGGCAGTTGTAAAGTTACTTTTTCAGCACCATCATAACTTTGAACAGTTATTAAACAGAGCAGTCATTACGCAAAGTCTATCTGTATTATTATTACTTGTACGCTGCCCAACTCTCAATAACTCTAGTTAAACAATGATATCCTAGATCTAGACTTACAGTAAGACAAGAACAGAATCTCTTGCCATTGTAACATTGGCTTTGGACAGTCCTTTATCTATCCCTTATACAACATTCTCTCTGTCCTTCACAGAAAAGCTTTTACTCTTGCCAGGCTCAATGCCCTGCTATCAAGGATTCTGGAAGGGAGGTACAGCAACCTTCGCTTTCAGGACCAAACCTGTCCCTGAACAGGGGGTGTTGTTGAATCAACATCTCCTTTTGCCGAGTTGTCCCTTGTATTATAAATGGCGCTCTGAATTAATATTACCCCTCCTCATTAATAGTTTCAACTATACAGTGGAAGAGAACACATCTTTTATTATTAGCCAATAAAACTTCAGCAATCCACAAAAACGTGGCAAAATGTTGCTCAGTATAGTTAGGCATCAGTATAGTTAGGATGTACTTTGTCATTTTCCTGATAGTAGCATGGCCCATTAGAAGCAATCTGTAGCGCTCTGAGGACTTAGGTGTTGCCTTTAGACCCCCTCAAAGTTGCCACAAATTGTTATTTTAATGGGTCAACAGGCAAACATTATTATATACAGTACACCTCTATTTTGACAGGCCATAATTAAGCAGAGTTAATAGGCAAAATATGCTGAATCAGGATACAATTGACAGCAGTGCCTAAGGGAGGCAGGAAAGGAATGCCACTGGGAGGATCAGGAAACCCTGTGGGATATTCCACTGGGAGCTGCTGAAGAAGAAGGGAGCGATGCATTGTTAGGGCGAGGACGGATCCTTGATTTAAGAGATGTTCATCTTCAACCAATGCTCCTTCCTATTAGTTTAATTTAAATTACATTACATTACAAAACCTTAAATCAAATTTAACTTCTGAGCTGGCTTTTCTCACTTTTTGGGATGGAGCCTCCAGTCCAAAAATAAAGGCCAGGCACTTTGCTCTAGGTCATGCTGGCTTGGATCTTCTTGCAGGCTTCTATATTTGGAACTATTAAAGAAGCATGTCTGGGACTGCATGCCAGTAATATATGGGCCAACCCTTGCAGGAATTGAAAGATTCCCATTTTTGGAGCCATATTTACCCCAACTTTTCTCCCATATGTATATCCTTCATTCATCCAAAAATGTACTGCTCTGTTGCAATTAGGCTTTCAAAAGCTTTTTGGATCTAATGAAAGCATTTAAAAACTTAATTGTACCAGGCTGAAGCTTTTTACAGTGGAGACTGCAGCTTCTGGTGAGGAATGGTTAGCATTTTCCTTTGTAGCAGCACTTCCCTCCCTAAATGCAGTTGCTTGTTTTAAAAATGTTTCCAACAGATTCTCACATACAGCATATCTAGCACTAGGGTAATTAAATGACAGGTCTTCAGCTACAGGAAGGTTCATTCACACTGCATGTTGGGAAGAAATTTAAAGACAGCAATTTCTCTTCTGTTATATAGATCTGCTTAGCCAACTGTGGGTTATCAATGTGCATGCTCCCTTTGGCGCAATTATCCAAGTGTTCATTTCTGCTTCTCTCAACGCTGGCAGCATCCTATTCCAGACTTAAAAACATAATTGGCAGCTTGTCTGGTAAGACTATTTTGCATAGAACTTAGCACATTGTCATAACCCACACTGCCATGAATATTCTTTGTCTAACTGTTAGGGTTTCCATGGACCACTTGCAAACAAGAAAATCTAGGGAAAGATAGGAGGTGCCACTGTGCTTAGGTAGCAGATTTTCAAAACTATTACCTTTCTCACACACTGTTGGAGATGTTGAAAGGGGCAAGACAAGCAAACATCTGGAGGCACATGTTTAAATCTGAATGTGTGAGAACCCAAGCAGTAGTCTGGTCTACACAGGCATGTTGTTCTATAATGCAGACAGCAAGAACGTTAAAGCAAGTAATTTCATATTACCCAGTGTATTTTTCTCACTAGAGCAATCTAATATTTTCTGGTATGCGCTAGGAATCCTTAATCCACATTTTAGTCCTGTGTTACATTTCCCTAGCATCAGGGACATGTAGTTAACCTTCTGTCTCCCAAAACACATTGGAGTCTGTGTAATGGAAGAGCAAAATCTACAGATAAACCACACCTATACACTCCCCACAAGTATAGATATTTTTTTATTTACAATACCCTATAAAAATGTAAATTTAGAAATTTTCATTAATCATAACCAAACCAAAAAGTAAAAGCACAATAATAATGGACCACTTGATCATGTATACTGAAGGAGTAACAGGTGGAGGAAAGGGCTCAAGGAAGTGGTGAAATGTCCAATAGAAGTGTGGCTTCAAAAGGCAAATAGGGAAAGAGAATACTGTGGAGAAGCAGCCAGTTAGTAAGTAACAGGAGTTCACTGCTTAGAGAATACCTACATGTGCAAATTGTTTTTAAAAACAGAGTAAAAATTAAAAAAAAAACCTCACCACATTCCAGAAAATAAAAGACAACCCAGAAGGACCTAGCAATGTATGATACCAAAATTCAGTAAGATTAATCTGCTCTAGAGGAATTAATTCCTGGTACCTTCTTGGTTAGTCTACAGGGGGATCTTGGCCAGGTGGAGCTTGAAGCAAGGTGCAGGTCAGAGACAAGCTTAGGTAGAAAATGAGTCTTGGGAAGACTAGACACATGTGCAAAGATGATGTTGCTTCATCACAAGGTTCAGAAAGGTGACTGTTTTGTAGAGAATGGGCAGCACTACAATGCGGCATCTAGCACAGGAAGAGCAGAAAATAGACTCAGTGGGTCAATCAAGAGGAATTCCCATCATCTAAAAACACACTCCAACATATTAGAGGCACAGAAATATCAGGCCTTTCCATTTCCACAATAAAATGACACCACTACCCCCTTGGCCCTGTGTTCTTAGCAATGATACAGGAAGGGACTCATTTCTCTAACAGTCCATCAGTAGTGTAGTGGGCGGAGGGATTTGTGTAAGGAGGAGAAGCCATTGCAAAAGTGCTAAGGAAAAGGATGGAGGAGCTTGGGTAGAATTCAATGCAACAAGGGCATGCAGAAGGGAAAGCACCACCCCAACCAAGCTCAGGGCAAGAGAGCAATCTTCTGTGCTGGGCCAGAGACATAATCCCACAAGGATTCATTTGAAGAAGGCACTGCCTCCTCTTTGCCCACTAAAATACGCTGGAGGTGACAGCAGCGATGGAGTCCAGCATGACAACACTCTGAGGCCTTCTACCGTATTCCCTGGATCAACCTGAAATGGTAGAAGGTAATAAGAACTGTGAGATGGGCTGCAGCAATACTAGCCAGAAAGGTAACAATTCAGTCCTTCCGTTTACACCTTCCAAGCAAAAACTGACAATCTGATTAAACAAATGAAAAAGCATGTTTATTTGATATGACAGTACAGTATAACCTATCTTCGAAATAAAGAGAATGGTTTATAAATAATGTGAACAAGATTACACGTTTCCACTGCGAGCTTACAGTCTAGAACTCAGGTAGAAAAGACCACAGTGAGGAGAAAGGCACAAATAAAGCATAATGAATGCCAGAAATGTCTGTTACATACCTCTAAGACTCATTCCAAATAGGCTAAAAAAAAATTCACAAAGATATTTCAACCTGTTTCAATGTTCTGCTCATATAATGTCTTCATTTAATGACATTATAATTATTTGATTTGATACACCCATATTTAATTCTGTTTCCCGCCTACCTGTTTTCTTTTTTTAAGCTTATGCTACTGAAATACTGTGGGTGTTTTAGCAGTGGACTGTATAAACACCCATTACATCTAAAGTATATTTTCTTCTTGCATGCACTCACTACTTTATTTGCTAGATTAATATCCCACCTTTCCCTCAGGAACTCAAGGTGGCATATCTCCTCCCATTTTTCCCCACAACAACAATCCTACTGGTATGTTGCACTAAGACAGAGTGATCAATACCTCCTTCTCCAGTATCTTCTTTATTACCATTCTTCTATTAATATATGGATAATAGGACATACTTACTGCAATTTTGTCTCTAGCACATTCAGCTTTTGTTGATCAACATAGCGAGAGAAGAGAGATAAAAGATTAGAGGGAGTAGACACTGGCTTAGCCAAGACCGCCTGAGGGATCCGGAGAAGCTCTCTAATTGCCATGATCATAACTTCCATCCTACCAAGGACAAAGTAACAATGATTATGAAAACAGTGAGTTTCATTCAGTGTTTGATACAGAAATTGAACTGGGAATTGTGGAATTGCCATGGAAAATGTTCCATTAGGTAGGGTGCTTTATATTCTGAAAGTTGTAGTCTAAATCACTGTTTCTCAGCCTCAGCAACTTTAAGATGTGTGGACCAACTCTCAGAATTGGTGGGGCATGCTGGCTGGGGAGTTCTTGGAGTTGAAATCCATATATCTTAAAGTTGCTGAGATTGAGAAACACTGGTCTAAATTTATCCCAAGTAAACCATTTAAGACTCACCACTGATTATCTTGTGTGAGCTCTGTAGCAGAATCCGAACTTTGCAGCTCCTCTCCTCGACTCAAGACCAAGTATAGCAGAGAGAGACCAAACTAGAGAGTGGGAAGAAAAGAAAAGAAAAATACACATGCAATCCTACATAATCTGAATCTAGAAAAAAAGCAGTTCATTAATTAAGGTAATTAAAATGTAAATGATTAACCCAGGAATCATTAAAATAGTGCCTATGGACAGCAAGGGGTACTCAGACACCTTCCTTGTTGTCTACCAGGCTTCTGCCCTAGCTGACAGTTCAAGAAAACATTCTTTCCATTTAAAAAGGCTTTTAAAAAGCTAAAGCAGGAACGCTGCAAAGCAAGTCACATATTGGGACTCCCCAAGTCCAAAGATAGAAAGCATCCTAGCTTGCCTTCTGGCTGACCACAACCATTTTGTGGCCCTGAAAGATTGCCTACTGCTGCACTAAAGCAATTCCCCATTAGGATTAAAAGAAAGCCAGAGTGATCAAAAGCACACGTAACAGTCAGGTACCTAAAGGAGAATTACCTCACAATACAGAAAAAAAGCCATACCAGCTCAAGAGCTTCATTGAACAGACAGCATAAAAGCATTCCTATCTTAACAGCTATACCCAAACTAACCCTGCAGACTAAGTATCCGGGCCACTTCATTATACTATCTTTCCTTCATTCCTGGCAGTCATCTCAGGGAAAGGGAAAACTCTGAAAGTAGCACTGTTCCACATTACTAGCCAGCAGCTTCTCGTGAGCAGTAGAGATGACAGGACCACATGGGCTTCTAATGCATCCTGAAGAGAAGCAGCGCCCTAAACCAGAAGCCAACCGGCACGTAGAGTGAGGGACAGAGCAAAGCAAAGTAGGAAGTAGAAACCTTGTTCTGCAGCACTGCTGTGAGGTGGAGGTTGGCAGCTGTGGTCACTGTTGCGCTGTGAGGTAGGTTCATTAACTGTTGTAGGATGCTGGTAACAGTTCCCAATGGAAGATGATAGAGAACAAGGGAAAAGGGCCTCAAGAGACAGGGGAGCACCTAAACAAGGTTATGTTAAAACGCATATTACTTACACATTCTGAGGATAACAATATTACAAGAAGCAACTGATTAAAAAATAAATTTAATTTTCTTTCCTTTTCAGGATAGGTACTTTTTCATTGGTTTTCTTTGAACTTTCTATCAATCACAGATACTTATTCTTAGATTTATTCTTCTGGTATTTCTCAGTATTTGAAGAATAATGTTTTATATCATATCAGAAGACTACAGAGAATTGTTAACCCTATGGAAAATAGTATATTAGGGTAGTCAGGGAAACCACAACAAAATAAAAAAAACGAAAAGCAAGTTCCAATCCATCTATAGTATGCTGAAACTACTCTTAAGAAAATCCATGCTATCCTGCAGTGTGTTTTTTAGAATCAAACATAATTGTCTTCAAAATTAAATGGCTTGAAAGGGGATGCTGTGCTGTTTTAGCCACTCCAGATAAACAAAGATCTATTAGTTAATTCATAATGCATACTAGGAAATGAACTGAAATACTCAAAGTTTTAATACAAATATTCTAGGTATCTTCATTCAGATATAAGTCCCACCTTCTATACATTACTTCCATGTATGTGTTATAACACTGAAACATCTGAGTAAATACTTAGTAACAATAAATCTAATCTAAAATACAGAATGTTTCTTTTCCTTTCTCAAGAGAATACGTGAAAGTGCACAAAAGAATTTCTGAATTATAACATTCAAGATTAGGAGTAACAACAATGGTGTCCTTTAGACATTTTGGACAGAATTTTCCTGGACAGCAGGGATCATGGAAGTTGTAATCTACAATGTCCAGAGGACACCAAGCTTATCCAAAACATCTGAAGGACTTGTTATGGCAAAATAATTAGATGACACCATTCCTCCCAGGATTAGATTAGCCTCAACCGTGCTGGCCTCCTACAAAGCAAGACCTGGCTTTTCTCTCAGGTATGGAGGTCAGGAGATGATTGAGTTCATGAGTTGTATGAATTTGTTGCTTGACTGGTTTATTCTCTGTGGCCTTTTTTCTCCTTGTTTTGGATGTGTTTTTATTTTTGCATTTTGCTTTTGTACTGATGTTTTTATTGTGTTAGCCATCCAGAGTTGCTTTATGTGAGATGGGCAGCCAAACAAACAAACAAACAAATAAATTTCTTCAGGTTGCATTTACCTCATCTTGAGAATCTTTCTTGATTAGGAAGGGCAAATTCCTGGCTGTTGCCATTAGTATCTCAGCTGCTTGTTCACTGGACAAGAAAGGTAGGATCCGTGCAACTAGATGCTTTCCTTTACGTATACACATAATCTGCACAAAAGGGTCATCACTAAGTCTGATGGAAGAGGACATACAACTTTCCGTTAGGCAGAAACCAAACATGTAATGCTCTTCATATTCTCCAAGTAAAGCGAGCAGGTCTCATGATCCTGGGATAACATTTGAAGTTACAGCTTTACCACTGGCATGAAAATTATGTCTTTCCATTTTTTTAATGGTAAATCTATGGATCTATGCAAAGCCATCCTGAAACATACAACAGGGTTTCAGGATAGCTGAAAAAGATTTTAGTTTGGGCTGCCTGTTTGATATGTTTTTATCTGTTTTTATGTTCTTTCTAGTTTTGTATGCTGCCCAGAGTCCATTGGAGTTGGGTAGTTAATACATTCAAATAAATAAATAAACTTTCACTGGGAGTTGTGTTGCTGTATTAAGGTCAAATATCATTTTTTTTTTGCTTTTACTCAACTGATCATCTTAAGATGGATTGGCAACTAAGTGATTTGAAAGGTATATCCAGCTCTCATCTGGGAAGAGAGGGACAACCTGGGAGAAGTTGTTGCAACTGTTGTGGCAGCAGCACTATACATTTGGAAATGGGTCCCTAAATAATAGTAGTAAGACACGGTGGAAGGTAGGAGGAAGAGGAAAACAACCCCAAAAACTACTACGTATTTTTGTATTTTCTAATACAAGGAATCTCTACTGAACAGAGATGTTCTTTTTCTTAGAAAGGAATTCAAAACAGCATTTTCTTGATTGAAGTGTTAGTATTCTACCAGGTAGGTTCTCACCTTTCTTGATTGGGCACTTTCCCCCTCAGATTGTCATACATGTCACAGATCTTCTGCTTTCTCTCCTCCATCAAGGCCAACCTGTCACCTTCCAAGCTCAAAAGGTAGCGTCTCTCATAGTCTTCTACATCCAGGAGAAGGCTGTATGTCTAGGTATCAACAGACAGATTTTAGACATGCCCCCTAACATTCCAACGTGGGGCAGCACTTCCAGTATCTAGAAAATGGTTTTGGACTGATAAATTAAGCCTGTACTTATTCACAGTAGGTAAGGAACAGATTCCTGCTTTAGGCAGCCTAGCATCTGGTTTGGCAGGTCAGGCTATTTGTTTAAACTATTTCACTTATTTAGAAACAACATTATAAACACGAAGTTAATTCAATAAATGAATAATTATGGTTAACTTATTGGAAGGATGTTCTTCAGGGAGACTATTGTTGAAATCGTATCTTAATTCAAGTGAGTACTCATGTTGATTTGCACTAGAACTGATTTCAGTTAATCTGCTGCTGTTACCACCAGGCATGGAAAATATCTGCACTGGATACCTGTCCCAATATCTGCCATGCACACTTTTATTAATTACTTTTAATATGAAGCTGGATGAGGAATTAATGCCAAACTCACCTTCTCAATAGTGAAGAGAGTCTGACGCCTTTTATCTCGAACCTGCTTCTCTTTAGTCTCCTAAGGAAGAGAAAGAATGCAGCAGAAAGAACGTACATTGTTCAGAACATTTACCTCCCACAACCTGAGAAGAGCAGGGAACAAGAAAGTTCAAGAATTCCCTTCTCATATTTGGAAGGAAAAACATGAAAGAATAGGACAAAATACCTAACGAAAGACAAAGTAACTGCTGCAAGAGAAACTTACATCTTCCTCTCCTCTTAAAGTCACAATAGCATCAATCATTTTGCGGGGGTTGTTCACGCTGGACACTGTCAGCTTCCCTAGCGAGCCTTCAAACTGCACTGCAAGGATAGAAAAAAAATAGCGCAGATGGGTCTGCCTGAAAACTCTGTGATCTTCACCCAGAACTCTAACATTCTGGTCTTTCTGCAGGTTAGCTATTAAAGTAATGCCTGGACAACAAGGTGATATTTTGACTTCACTAGCAGCTCACATCTGTATATCCCTACAAAATCCTTCTATTCCTGGGTGCGCATAATCTTGCTTTCCTTTACTCCCTCTACAGTATTATGCTAAATCTACTGCAGTAGAATTGTAGAACTACATAGGAGTAAAATTAAACATTATGTGTGAGCATGGGAAGGGGAACATAGGAGGCAAAAAAATAAAAAAAGGAAAACCCAGTAAGAAACACATCTTTCCTGTGTCCAGTTGTGGGAGTATGGAGCAGGGGTGTGAAACATGGACTCTCATCCCCAGAGGAGCGAAGAAGAGATAAGAGGATGAGACTGGCCCCTCCCTGAGGAATGCTAGTGATGTTTATAGTTTGACCCTGGGAACTGCTCTCAGTCTGAGAAGATTCTGTAAATGGGGTGAAGCCAAATAAACCTTGCTGGATTGAATCTGTATTGTCTCCTGGAGTTTCCTGGGCTAAACCTGACACCAGTGGATGAATGTTCTACTTGCAGATTTAAAAAAAAAATAAATTACCTTTAATAGTGATATCTTAATCCCCCTCCATTCCACTCATACACCTCTATATTCTACTTTCTCACATACTGCATATATAGACCAGCCCCTTCCTATACAACAGAAACTTACCTGGCTTATAGGCATGCTCTAGTTTTGCCACTTGTGGGGTGATTAGTTTAGTACGCTCCTTTTTAGGACCATCACCATGCATCTCATCAGCTGCAGACAATTTTTCTAGTTTCTGAAAATAGTTCTAAGGCACCGAAAAGTTGGTTAGAAGCCAGCTTGAACATCATCAGCTTGCCATATTTTTGAACAAAATGAGAATCCACTGTCCCACCCAAACAGCAAAGAGAGAAACTTTATATAAATGATCTGCAAGAAGAGGAGCAAAAGCAGAAAAGGACAATTTTTTTTTCCTGCCGACTGAAGGGTGCTTGGATGGGCAAGAGAGTGTCAAACAGATGCAGATGCTACTTTCTACTTAGGCATAATCAAGGACTACAGAATGAACAGTCACTTGCTGAACTACATGAAACACCAACCTGATAGTAGAAGTCATCCAAATACGGATCAGTGCTTTGCAGTTGCATCATTTGGATCTTGGACACCCAGTCTTTCTCCCGTTGCAGCATAAGATTAGCATAAGGATCCTTCCTTATCTGCTCTTGATGGTTATTTCGGTGGCTCCCTCGGTCCCCTGCAGACCCATTTAGATTCCTGTGTTGACTAAAAGAAACGCAACATAATTCGGCAAAATACATAACAGCGATATCCTGTATCCTTTGAAGAAAGTACTTTGGAACAGTAGACTGGGACCGATAAAGCATCTTTTGGCACAGGCCAGTCCTGAGCAGAGCAGGTCCCTTCGAGCAAATTTCTACAGCTGTCATGAAAGATCGCTCTAGACCGGCATAACATTGTGATTATTATTTCAATCAATAACTTATGTTTTGGCAGGGCAAAAAATCATTTGCTAAATCTAAAGAAAGACTTATTTGAGTAACTTTTCTCAGGCTGAGTAGTTCTTCCAGTGACTAGACAATCAAGAAACAGAAGTGTGCATGGCAGATATTGGGACAGGTATCCAGTGCAGATATTTTCTCAAGAATGCAGGATATGCCTTGTTGGAAAGAGCTAATCATCTGTCAAGCCCAACATGCTATCTCTATCAGTAATCCACTGCTTGCTCTATAAAAATTCACAAGAGAAATACACTTCACTGTTTGTCCTTCATATCTAGTCAACAGATAGTTTGCTTATGGAAATTTAATTTTAGCCATTATGGTTAACAGCTAACAAAAGTCTACAGATTGGTCTAATACTTTTTTGAAGCTAAGCCTCTGGATTTTCTCCCTCCCTCCAATGTATTTTCTAAGTTTTTCATGCAGCTCTTAAAGATATTATTCACTTTCCCATAGTTATTTCTGCCATCTTTGGTTTTAGTGATATGGTCTTCCAACTTTTTATCCACCCATCCCCATTCACTGAATTTTTTGCCATTGTTTGACTTGTTATTCAAAAGCCTGATTTACACATTTATAAGCAATCATGTTACAGAGGCACTGAGATTGCACAAGTTGCTTGGGGCACAAAAAATGTGTTTCCTTGATGTCAAGCACATGGAGCTCTGACCTCACCCTTTGCACTGTGAAAGCATTTAAGCTCTTCTCCCTTATCTTCATAAAAGCACACAAATGCATTGAATACTCACTTCCGGTTCTGTTGCTGTCTCTGGTGTAACAGTCGTCGATGTTGTGGGTGAAGGTGAGTTGTATCTGGCCGGAAGATCTGTGGCCGAGGCCTGGGAAATAAAGATCCTTCTTAGAAACGGCCCTCAAGTGTTTACAAACACAACTCAATTTAGCAGTATTGCTGAAAGGATGGTGGAAGAAGTAGGTTACCGTAGATTCTGCAAGTGGCCTCCAGGACACGGGGAGTGGTGTTGTGATGGTGGTGTAGGTGGCGCCCCAAAGAAGGCACGAAATCCACTGGCTGGAGGCATCATCTGTCCTACTCGGCCCTGGAGCAGTTTTGGGTTCATGGGTGCAAGCGGGCTGCCAACAAGACCAGAGACCCGTGCAAACTGGCTGGGAGACATCCTCCCTGCCTATAGAGCGTAGAAGGGAAAAGCAGCAGCATCAGATCTTCAACCACCCACACACAGAATTGTTTACGGTTCCTCTATTCCTGAATGCATGAATCAGGAAGTGATGGAAACACAAGCAGCAAATACAAAGGGGAAGAAGGTGTACAGCAGAAGCAAATATTCCACGGATAAAGGGCACACAGCTCTTTTCAGGATGAGAGCTGCACATTAGGAAGCAAGAACACAGGACAAAGAAGAGGGCAGGGCCAGGATAAACACTAAATCTGATTTAATTTAAACATACAAATCCCAAAATGTTGAGGGTTTCATGAATCTTTGGGATTTCAGGTTCTGCCCCTCCTACAGAAAATGCTGTACACAACAATAATGGAAATGAGAAGGAATTCGAGATATTAGGCTGTGGCTTACCTGTGCTCCTCCTAGTAGCTGTGCTCTTTGGAGGTGGGTGAGAACAGGAGTAACGTTAGGAGGGAATGGGTGGCCCAAGAGGGAGTTGTTCTGGTAAAAGAAAAATGGAATACTTGGATTCTTAAGGTAAAATTTGGTTTACTTCCAGATACATTCAGAAGGTGAAGGAAGAAATACAAAAGCTAGAAATGCCTGAGCAATCACAGAGAAGCAGAAATGCCACTTACTCATTTTTACATAAACAGCTGTTTAACAAGAGCACCCAAAATAACTTTAAAATAATCTGTACAGCACCACAATGAAAACCTAACTGAACATTCATAAATATCTAGTATAGCAACCATTTCTTTCATGAGGAGAATGGGGCACACCTGCTATTCTCCAATAGCATTCGCATCCTTCTCCAAGAGCAGGCACACCCCATTCTTGCGATGCCTTGGAAGACCTCAGAATCTTTCCAAAGGTTTTCTGAGCAGTGCAGGAATGGGGCGTGCGATTTGGAGAATGGCGTGAATGGCCTCAGGAAGAAGGGCCGGCACAGCCAACAGCTGCCTTGCATAAGGCAGGCCAGGTGCACCTCGTCAGCAGCGGGAGGAAAACAGTGAAGGTCACCTGGTCGCAGCAGGGCCTGCGGAGCAGAGGGTGGCTGGGGCTTTGCGCTGGGGTGGCTGGCCGTGGTGCGGGGCTTGAGGCAGCACTCCTCAGCAGTGGTGCCGGCTGCACTGGGACTGAAGTAGAGGCCCGGTGGTGGTGGCAGCTGGCTGAGACTGCTAAAGGCCCCAGGCCTCTAATTCAGCCCCAGTGCTGCTGCTGTTGCCACTGAGGAATGTCCCTATGCAGGGCACCCAAAAGGGCAGAGATGGGGGGAAGATAGGTGGGTGGGGGGAGTTGAAGCCCCCACGCAGTCGTAAGTGTGGGTGGGCTGCCAAGCGCCTGAATTTTGGTCACATGACTATGGGGGCGCTGCAACAGCCGTAACTTTGGATGCAGTCATAAGTCCCTTCATTCTGTGCCGTTGTAACTTTGAACGGTCACTGAATAAATTGTTGTAAGTCGAGGACTACCTGTATTCTTCTTTCTACTTTCCCTATTTGCAACAATGAAAAGCTAAAGGAATAAAGTCATATGTCAATCTTCCTGAAACTAACAGCTTTCAGTAGTGTTAGGATTACAATTCCCAAATTTCCCACACTCTGTTATAGAAGTTAGAAGTGCAGGAAGATTGTTCTGGAAATCTCCTCTCATTGACATGTTCTCTGCTATCCATAGAGAATAAATTTGTTCAAGGTTAGAAATTATTATTTCAAAATTGGGCAGGGCAATAATATAGTGATTCAAGATTACATTTATGAGAAATCACCTTCAGGAACATTAGGAGGATCAAGTGATCAAGGGGAAAAGGGGAAGTAAGACTCATTATCAAGGGCCAACCCAACATACAGAACTACTGAGGCAAGACTACCGTTACACTGCAGAGCTGGTTTGGAGACATCCTCTCACTGAAGGGACTTGGATAACGCTGCTGAATTGGGACTCTGATGTGGACAGGCTTTGGACATAGGATCTGTTGAACAGAAAGGAGAAGAAAGTAAAATAAGCATCCAGGCAAGTTGGTTTAAGACACAACCACCAATTGCTGCTTCTACTTCCAGCTCTAACATCCAGATACCAAGCTACTTTCTCAATGAAAATAGGACTCGGGGTCAAGATGGCATTGACAGCTGGCCAACGTGAACTACATTCTCTCCTGAAGTGAAACTAGCATACAGGGTATGATATCACTTATTATATTGCATTCTAGTATCTGTCTTTATTCTGTTCCTTTAAGAATTCTCTACCCTAGACCATGCACCTTTATTCCAGAAGGGGCAAACAATACCTGCTGGTTGAAGTTGGGCATAGTGGGCTGCTTAGGGGGCGTCCCAATAGGAACAGCCCTAACAGGAGGACTGCCAATGACTGGGGAGCATGACCGCCTGGGTAGTGCTCGTTCTGAGAGATCCTGTTCCTCTTCTCGGGATTGCGAAGGCCTCTGTGGTAGGGCATATTCCAACACAGACACGGAGGGCACCTCCTGAACAGAAGAGGGAAAAAAACTTGTCTGGTATCTCCTTTAAATATTCAGCTATTTAGGAAGAGAAAGATATGGTGGAATACTGTTTAATAAATACCTTTTTCAAGTAAGAGGTGGGCTAGTGACTGTCAAACAGTAAACAAAAGTATTTTTTGTGGCAAGCATGAGCTAGCAGTGGATGAAAGACATTCTTATTAAATAAACTTAGTACATGCGGTTTTAGATACTAGATAGTAAGAAAGCATGGAGCCTCTTTTCATCTGTGTCAACAGTTCTTGAGAGAGAGAGAGAGAGAGAGAATGATAATCTCTTCACCTGATTTAAAGAACAAATCTGTAAGCAGGAACAGAAAGACTAGCATGTATTACAAGCTTTCTGAAGCTATGCAACTCTAACATGACAAGTAGCCTTTCTATCTTCCTCCTTCGATATGTGTTGGATCTCACTCCCATAATTCTCTATCAGCTAACTGAGAGGGGACCAAGTTGGGAAAGGATGGTGCAAACTATCCAGCATTAAATTGTCTAATCCCCACTAAAAAAAAGTCATATTTCTGATACAATGAATTTTGCCTAGGGATAATCCACAAGCTTTAAAAATTCTACCTTTTTTTTTTTGTCCCAGCAGACTCTCTGAATAATTTATTTCTGCAGGAAATTTTAGATAATCTTTTAAAATGCTTTAATTCAAGCCATCAACCTGATTAGCCACAAACATCTAAGGTACCAAAATATTTTGCAAGGGAGACTGTAAGTTTCTGGCAGTTCCACCTGACCTATCAATAGTTGAAACAAAGAGATAAGATATGGTCTATTGTAATGAACTTTAGGGCAATTTGTTCCTTTTGCAAAACTTCAGTAACAGATTTCTTTCTATCCTTTGCCCATCTATTCCCCATTTATGATAGCAAACGTTTTGGTTAATAACAGTTCCTTTATCAGCTATACAGCTCCTTGAACATTACATAATGGAAAGAGCAGGGAAAGACAGACACCTGACTGGAAAAACTAATATCTTTGATGGTTCAGAAAGACAATAAAAATAGCACTGAACCTGAGTGAGGAGTGGTCCTCTAATGCGCCTCAGAACTGAGGGCCCATCCCAGATGCTTGAATTGAGGCCACCTGGCTGTTGGAAGGAAGGGAACATAAATAAAATTACAGAAAGGACTTTATACTCTACATGAGCCAGTAAAGATTAGATCACCTTTCCCCCATCATTTTCATCACATGCTACACACCTGTACCAGAGGCCGAGTTTGCACAGCCTGCATAATGGCTGGATCTTCCAATTCATTATCAATCACCATTTTGCTAAGCCTCTCTGCCAGGTTTTCTTCATGATCACCCAGCAGGTCCATCTCATCAGTAACTCTGTGATCTGCTTGCTCTGCTGAGGATGCAGGCTTTTCTTCCAGCTCAGCCAATCTTTCATGTGCTTCTTGCCAGTCATCATCTACAAAGGGATGACAGGAACAGCATTTCCCTCACATTTCTCCCATATTCCCTCACTCCTCATGCTATGACAGTGTTATGCCTTTATTTCCCAGGCAGAAGATGATCCCTTAATTTCCCAGGAATAGAAAAGGGCTTCCCCAGAACGTCTATGTTCAGCAGTGAACACAGAACCAAGTTAAAAGTTATTCCATGGGGAAGATACGAGACTTTTTACCTTAATTATGATATTACACGTACAGGCAGAAGGTATTAGAGCACCTCTATCATATAAATGGAAAAGCAGGGTATATTGGCTATATGAACTCACCAATTGCACCAGCTCCAAATGTGTCATCATTGAATTGATCAATATCCTCATCTTCCTCAGCCAAATTATGAAAGGCTTCTTCATCTTCATCTAAAGGGCAGTCCTCAAGGGACTTAAAATAGAAGAAAACCTCAGGAGTGATTTTATCCCCCTTCTATAGTAATCCAAAAATATTATTCCAGAAGAAGAAAGACTAGAAACTTGTTCCTCTCCCCCCAAAACCCCCTGAAACTCCAAGAGCTATAATTTCAGAAGTTGAGACCTTATCTCTGCACTTCCAAAGAATATGCAGCTGCCATCAGGTTTTATCCAAAAATAATTAGGAATGAATCTAATGAGAAAAACATCTCCATGTAAATCCTTACTGCCTGTTGTGCAATTTACCTACACAACTGAAAGTTACTTCCTGGCAGTCTCCTCCAACCCAGTACATTCCATGTGTTGAGCTATAGCTCCCATCATCCCCAGCCAACATAGCAAACCCTTGAGATTGTAGGACCTGTTACTGGAGAAGGCTGTTTTATGTTGCAAATTAGGAAGAAGTGGCATTTCACAAGAGTTGAATAGTTTGCGGTTCTTTGGGTAAAATATTTTGCCAAGATATTGATTCACATACCATACTAGGCCAGAACAAGGCATATTAAAGCATGCACGATACATGGGCCCAGTCATTGTGTAATCACTGTTAATTTCATTACATCCACAGAACCTCAACTTTACCAAGGGTATTTCACTCCTTTCTGTGCTGTAATATTACATCATCAGCTCCTAATATGCATAAATAAAACCTTGGTGGGTACCCTGAAGTTAGCATGTGTATGTATGTGTTTGTGCATGTATGTATGTGCAAAAGGCACATCTACTAGAACAATAATGGTAAACACTGTGCAGGGAAACGTAACTTCATAGCTTTTCCTGCTTTGAAAATGATTCAGTCTTATATCGCAACCTGAAGGAAAGTATGACAGGGTGGATGAACTGTATCTCTCAGCAGCCCTGCCCAGCAAGGCCAATGGTCAGGTATATTAGGAGCTATTAGTCAACAACACTTGGAAAGCCAGAGGTCCCCAGTTCCTGGGTGATGATAATTCTGGAAAATTGACTGGGTTCACATGTTATGCTAAGACATCAGTGGTTGGGTTCACACAAAACGTTAATAAACTATAAACACAGTTACTGAGTTCATCCAACATACAAAACCAAAATCAAAGAAACCATATTAGAGGTTTTAGATTTATCTCTTGCCCCTTTTTTTCAGAAACTCATGGTGACATACATAGCACTCCTTTCTCCAATTTCTGCCATAACAACAACCCTATAGGATAAACTGGGCTGATAGACAATGATTGGCCCAAAATCACCCTGTGACTTTCCATGGCTCAGCATGGACCTGAATATGGGTTTCTCTGGCCCCAGGCCAACATCTTAACTACTATGCCACACTGAACATTAGATTCATATATCATGCTAAGTAACAAAACTGAGCAAACTCAGGGAGGCAGTGAAGGACAGGAAGGCCTGATGCGATATGGTCCACGGGGTCATGAAGAGTCAGACACGACTTAATGACTGAACAACAACAACAACAAACTGGATTCACATGTTATACTAACCATAATATTGTTTGTTTGGGTTTGATTTAACAGTGTGTGTATGAACCAAAACAATTGTAGTTTACAATCTATGATATACAATTTAGCATAATGTGCAAACCCTGCCAACTATAGCTTCTTCAAGCCACTATTAAATAAGCTATGTTTCAGCACAATGCATCAATCCAACTAATTCCTTGAATAACTAACTTGATGGCTGGATATGGCCTGTTCTATAAGATTTAGTTCTCCCCAACATAATCATTTTACATAAATAAATTTGTAAATTTAATATTTTCATTCTTCCACTTCCTTTTTAGCAAGGCAAGTATGTTTCAAGCAGTGAATGATTCCAATCATGACTCAATTCAAGATATATTTAGATTAAAAAGATATTTCAGTTTCAAATCATAACAATTCCCCCTCGACAGAAAATGAGAAGAATTTATCTGTAGTGAACAGAAATTTAAATTATGACAAGGACAAACCAAGCCAGAGTTTTTCATGACTGAAGCAACTATTTCATATATGCTTTATGTTCTAAAGATACAGATGTCTGGCAAATAAAATCAATTAAAAAGAATATGCAAAAAGCCAGTATCTGAAAATGAGTGCCTCTCTTCAAGATAAATACCTTTATGAAATAAGGGTTACTCAAATCAATCAACTGATTAGTCAAATAAACACTATACAAATATTCTAAAGGAGAATATCAACTGAAATATTTAATAACTCTCAAATATTTTAAAGTATTTACTTTACTGGAACAGAATAGCTTTTATAAACAAATGTGATCCTTGCATTAGCAACTCAATTAACTGTCCTATTAAATTCTAAAATATTACACCTTGAAGGAGTTAAATATAGCTTATATGCACATGTAAATATTCACCACAGTTCTTCTTTTGGCTCTTATCCTGAACACCAGGATCAGCCTACGGTTGCAGGATATATTATAGTACAATAATGAAATTAAAAGTGTGGGGTGGGTGAGTATTGTAACAACATTTATGAAAAAAACAAAGGTCAATTTTAAAGGCAGAATAAAGATAATCTGCAACCCTGCGGTAGCCCCCTCTCTTTGGAACATTCTGCCCCCGGAGGTGCGATTGGCCCCCTCACTCCTGGCCTTCCGAAGGGCCTTGAAGACCTGGTTCTGCCACTTGGCCTGGAGTGGGGAGGGAATACTTCAGGCAGGGAGATGGCTAGTCCCGTAGTGGCCAGCTCTCCGCAGCCTGATTTTCCATCTGCTTGGATCTTCCTTTCTTTAGTATTGTTTTAAATTCTGGATGTTTTATCTGTATTGTTTTAAGTTTTGTATATATTTATAGTTTTAATGTTTTTGTGAGTCGCCCAGAGTCCCCTATTGTGGGGGAGATGGGCGGCGGATAAATCCAATGAAATAAATAAATAACTAAATAAATACCCATACAATTGCCTTTTTAGCTTCAAAGAAAAATAGTTGTTTACCACACTGGCAACATTCGATTAACTATTCTGCATGTTATCCTTATCTACCAAAACACTTCCAAATCTTTGGGCTTAATGCACCCCACTGCCTTATTTCTCATATGTACAAATAGGAATGTTCTGTTGCAGAGGAGCTGGTGGGGAGAAGAAGTGATGGAAAGGAGGGGTGGGGGGAATCAAGAAAGAGAATGCAACTTTCATTTCCTTATCTAAAGGGACATTGACCAATTTTATTTATGCCACCAAGGAAAGAACAAAATTAATTCAGCTTGTATTTATTTATCTTCACCTTTCCAAGGACTGTAGCTCAAGTCTTAAGGCAAAGTCTAGAGTACCTTTTGCCAGCTATTCCCTCAACTAGAGATGGTGTTAGGACACTTCACAACAGAAGACAGTGCTAATAGGGAGTTGGATCTGCTTGTCTTGTACCCCAGACATTATCTAATGACCACCTGGAAGAATGGCATGACCATATTTTCAGCTGCAAAAATGGGTTTTCAAAAATAGCACAGCCTCAGAAGTGTGGGTTCTAACATGCATAAAATAATAACCGAGGCCTTAAGTCATTTTATCACAATAATAGAAAAATATAATTTCCCTTGACTTCTTTCAGAGAATAAATCGTTAAGAGCACTACCATATTTCTAACATCTCACTAACTGGCTACTTTTTCTATCTATCTATCTATCTAGGGTGTGATTACACACACACACATATCTCAGTGTTTTTACCAACCTTGTTACAGTACAAAATGCTTAATGGAGTTTTAAGGCATAATTATAATAAATTATGAATACATGTTCTTAGACTGGTCTGGGGAAACTGTACCCGAACCACCTAAAGGCATTATGTGGCTTGAGCCAGTTCAGTAATTCTAGAAATACAGGCTCAGTGTGTGATTGATCTGGGTTTATGGTTTAGTGACTACAGGAACCCAACCATACATTTACGGTGAGCAGCCTGAAGCCATAGTCACATGTGGCAAGTCCCCACTACATTGCCAAGTCCCAGCCATCTCTCATAATTTTGAGATAGGAAGCACATAACAACTATAGCCATGATTCCCAAACTATGTGCCATGGCACTCTGGGGCACCACAGGATATTTCACATTTTTGCAACATCCATTTCCAAAGCTGGGTTTTTGGCGGTCTTTTGGCCTAAGAGTGAAAAAATTACTGAAACACTAAGAGCATGTAAATGAGAAAGTTTGGGAGTCTCTGAAGTATAGGGTAATCCCTTGATAGGGAAACACATACAGCCCAGGGAGAAAGCCATCCTCCCCAAATTTACAGGGAAAAATGAAAATGTTGAATCTATTGCGGTCTCTCACAAATGTTATGCTTTTCACCTTATAGTTTAGTACATTGTGCTAAACAGCCTTTGGCAGCCTTTTCATCTAATCAAATCATGACTTAGTTGTATAAGATCCCAGGCGTAGACTTTGTTATGGGGAAGACTAAAGTCAAAGTAAAATGGAGATTTAAGTGCTACATGGAGCTTAGCCCATTAAGTTGTGCAGAGAAAAGAACCTAATATAATACATTTGCATCCTCAACAGTTACGCTTGAACCACCAAATAAAATTCTAGTACCCAAGTTGTTACTTCAGGTGAATCCATTATGCCTACATCCTATAGCGTTTGGATTACAACTCCTAGTCTTTTCAGCTAGTACTGGCTATGTTGACTAGGAACTCTGATGGCTATAGATCCATGTGAAGGTCATTGGGTTGGAAAAGGCTACTGTATTGTAATATTTTTCTGCAGATCTAAATCTTATAAACATCAGTGAGTCAAAAGCTCAGAATAAAAGAAACACATTTTGTTGTCTCAAATTGCATCAATCCTGTCCTCTGGTCCATAGGCAACATCCAAACATAAACAGAGATCAAAACAGTAATGGAATTATTAGTTCATGTTGTTTTATCCTTTTTTCTAAAAAGTTCCATTTTCATATTCATCTGTGCAGACAAAAGACTACTTCCACACCACTGTAAAAACATCATCCTCAAGCAATATTTGTAATTCTGATTATTGAACTTTCCAAGGCACCAGCCAGTTGCACACTTTCACTTACAAGAGTTACTCCTTATCTCCAAATTCCTCAATCCAGATTTTTCTCCTACAAACCAAACCTCTTTCTGTTCCCTCGCCTTCCAATCATCAAGCACTGTGTCACAATGTATTCATTTATCCACAATCTAGGTATTTCCTTCGACAATTTTCTTAAGAGAAAAGGAATGACTCCATTCTATAATTCATGCTGGGTCTCTAATTCAGTTCCACGTGTTTTAAAGTATCGGTCCCTCCAAAGCGCTCCTCAGGAAGAGGAAATAGAGGCGAGCGGGCAGTCCCCAAAAGGCCCTGGCAAACCAAAGCAGCTCCAGCAAAGCTAATTTTTGGTCCGGGAACCGGCTGCCGAGAGTTGGGGAAGCGACGAGCCCATCGGCCACGCTAGGGTTAACTGCCTTTGCCACCGTAGGTGCGCAACGATGAGACCACCGCCTGGAACTTGGACGAAGCAAAGAAAGGGCAAGAGCAGCCTCGTCCCGCCACCCCCACCCCAGAGGTCTGATCCCGGGCTGCTCGGCTTGGCCAGGCCGGGCTAAGTCGCCCCCAGCCGGGCAAGGGACCTTCCGCGGGCAGAGCGAGCTTCCTCTCCGCAAGAGCCTGGGAGCTCCCGCGACGGGTCAAAGGTCACCGCAAGGGTGGCCCCGGCCGCCTCCCCTCCCAACGAAGGAGGCCCCGCCTGCGCGGGAGACCGGCAGCCCCCGCCGCGCACTGTCGTCACCTTCTCACCTGGTAGCGGAACATGGTTAGCGGGGCGCGGAGTCTCCCCCTCCCCGCTGCCCGGGAGGCTCCGCGCGGACCCTGCTCTACCCCGGGAACCCCGCCCCCCTGGTACGTGCCCCGCGTCTTGACGTATCACCTAAAGTCCACCAGACAGATTTCCTCTTGCGTAGATAAATTCGGCGCGCATGCGTACTGGCAGCCGCCTTTCCTCCCGGTCCCGCTATTGAAAAAGAGAATGCTTTTTTTCCCTCGTCAGGGGGAGTGCCGCCTTAAAGGGACAGGCGGTCATTTCTCTACAGGAAAAGCGCTTGCTTGGCTATATAAGGAAAGGCTCCATATTGCTGCTGCTGCTACTGCTGTTGTGGGTCGTCCTATATACGTACCGAAGTTTGGCACAGACGTTAGGGCTGTTTTCAAAATACAAAATGTGATTTGGCCTGGCTGTAGCACCTGCTAGGAAGAACATAAAACAGCCACAGTATGTCTTTCTGGGCTCATGCGGCTGCCTTCCGCAGTCACTGGCACACAACCTCCAGAAAAAAACACTTTTGGCTTAAAGTGCTCCCAACGGGTGCTATGCGCATCCCAAAGTGTGCTCAGAATCGAATCTGGATCACTGCCCAGCCCTAAGAAATGCCACCGATACAGAAAGGAAGCAAACAGTCACCCTTGCACCATTCTTCCTGTCCCTTGGGTGAGACTGGCAGAAATCTTGTCAGTTTCACCTGATTTCTTTTTAAAGAAAGATCCAGTTTTGCCATTCTGTCAAAGAATGAGGAGGAGGAGGAGGAGGAGGAGGAGGAGGAAGAAGCCAGCCTTCCACTGTTCCACTAATGGACTTGTAAAAAAAAAAATTAAGAAAGGTCCACTGGTCCAGCCCCCTTCAGAAGTGGGGAGGCATCCCAGTATCCCAGGATAAAATGGCTGTGGAGGGCAGTGACTAGTGACCGGAGGGGAGGGGGTGGGTACAATTGGCATGTAATGAAGCACAGCAGGTGAACTAGACAGCATGATGTGAGCCGGTGCAAGCCAGAAAACACAATTTTTGATGTGTATCAGAAACAGATGGGCCAAGGTTGTCTTCCCAATGGCCTGGGGTGGGTAGAGGACAATGGGTGTTTCTGCCCTCCAGAAATGATTCATAGTCAATATTCTCACTGGTGCAACCTGGCCATGCAGATCAACTCTAAGGTTGGTACCTGGTCAACACTTACTCTATCTTACTAACTTACTCCAAATCAAAATCACTCCAAAATATCTTAAGTAAACCAAAAGACCCAGTAGCACAAGAAGAAAAAACGGGTCATCTACAACATGCAGTGTAAGAACTGTAACAAATACTATGTAGGACAGACAGGCAGAAGGCTGGCAGAGCGCATCCATGAACAGCAACTAGCAGTCAGAAGACATGATGAAAACTCCTTAATCTCACAACACATGGACAGACTTAACCATAGTTTTAACTGGGAAACTGTCAGCATTTTAGACCAAGCTAAATCCAAAAATGCAAGAGAATTCTTGGAAGCTTGGTACTCAGACAAGGCAGCAATTAACAGACACATAGAGATAAAGAGGATCTACATACTATTCAAAAGAGACAAAAGACTCCTTTTACAGATTACTCACCTCACCAGTAATCATCACCCAGATAAGCAAAGGTACCACCAGGCGCACAATCAAGCAGCAAACATATGCTAATCAAAGAACTACCAGAGGAGCAAAACAGAACCCCCACCCCCACCAGCACTGGCAAGGCAGGCCACAGTATATAAATAGAGAGCAAACCCCATCTCATTTTAGCACTGAAAATGTCACCTAGCCGGGTAATGAAACGTTTGCAAGAAAAGAACCAAGCTCAGAGAACCCCAAGGACTCCACAGTTACTAAATTATGTTATATGAAAGCCTCAATTGATGAAAGTCATGATGGGTGCTGTAGAGGTCAGTCTCTACTCTTACATTTGGTGATGCCCATAGCATATGGAAGACTGCAACCTGCACTGTAAAAGGAGTCAGTGGTAAAAAAATGTAAGTAAATGGATGAAATGAAAGAAATATGTATATGTTGTATGACCAAAATTAAAGGAGAAAAAACATAATAATTTGAATGAAGGCAGTTTAATCTTGTGGAATGGAATTGGTTACATGCATAGTTATAATCATGAATGAAATGTACTTTGTTTTTTAAAAAATGTATATTTATATACAGTATGTTGAGTCATCTAGGCTGTAGTGGGTGCATATGGGAGTAGAAATACATAGGTTAGTGATAGCTGTATGTTATGCCCCAATGAAAGTTGATAATAGAAGAACCAGCTATGAGGTTGGGGGGGGGGGGGAATTGTGCACCCAGCCATGCTGATTGGCAAATATTAAAATTGTAGGCCAGGATTTGAGGGTACTAAGATGGGGAAGGCAGTTATAAAGTTAATAATGCAATATATTTAACAAATATTTCAAGTTTTGCCAATCCCTGCTCTGAGAGAAAGGACTGATAGACATTAAGAGAGAAGTGACTAATAAACATTAAACAAATTATATAAGTGTTAAAACTTCTATGAATATAGAGATAAGTGTTTCCTACATGAGAAAGTGAAAGAAAGGGAAAAGGAGCACATCAGCAGATATTAGTAAATTACTGATCATGAAAAAAGACAAATAGTTACAATCTTTCTTCACAAAACATGAGTATTTGGCATCTATTTATGGCTTTAAAAATCTCTTCCTTCCTCTCTGACTAGTAGAGTGCCAAGAAGCAGAGATACATCTCCCTATGCCATTCCTTGTATACCTGAGATCCAAACTGTGAGTATGAAAAGTTAATACTTTTAACTTCTGTATGGCAGCATACGACATACTGAGGAAAGCAAAGATCCTGCTGGACCATAATCCATTATATTTCAATATTTTCAAATATTTCCATACATAAGACTACGATACGCCTGATAGTTCCGTAAATATTTACCATAATTATTCAGGTGGAAGGAGAATTGGGGGAAAGGAAATATAATGGAAAGGTGTATTCCGGACAATAATTTCATTTTATATTATAGACCTGACTGATACAGGAGAATCATCAAGCTTCCAGATAGGCACGATGAAGGCCACCTCCTGGAAAAACAAAACAAAAGCTATCTTGGTTGTTTAAAAAATAATCAAAAACCCATTTGTAGCAATACTTTTATTAGACCAACTCAAAAACAGTGTGTGAAGAATCCTTAATCAGACCAGTTAGTTAAACACATACTTACTTGTATGAAGTCGTCTTGAAGATTCATAAACTTTTAAATGAATTTGTACCAGCAACTTCTTGTTATCATCTGGTGGCAGGCTTCATACATCATCTCCGTATCTCCTTAATTGGCTGATTCACATGTGACACTCTCCATAAACCATGATTTAAAAACTACAGTGGTTGAATTCATACATCATGCTAAGGCAAAACTAAACCAGTCACATTATGGCCTAGTAGAGTATGTTATATTTCTCTACTATATACATGCATATTAGTAATTTGCTAAAATAGGTATTCAAGAAATAAACTAAAGAGAACTTAACATCTGGCATGTCCATTGATCCAGGATTAGCACTATGTTCGGATCTATACAAAGTCATTCTGCAGCTGAGCCAATCAACTTCTGACTCAGCTACAGCAGAGGAGGAAATACTGCCAAGAACAAATCAGTAGTTTTAACTTGTGAGCTGTTGGGCAGGTAGTTCCCCATTGGCAGGCATTATCTCCTCATACTACTTCCTGGATCCCCAGCTCACATCCCTCCCTGCTGATGGAAAGTTGTCATGGTGCCTTGATACCATGTCATCAGGTTTCAAGATGCCATAACATCTTGCCACTGTCTCACCTTGCTTAAAATGAGCAGAGGAGTGATCTTTGTTTAAATTCTGTCAAAGTGAATATGACAGGGCAAGGATGAACACAGAGTGGATGCTGATTGTGTCCCCCCATGGAACAACACAGTGAGAATGCAATGCAGTGGGAAATGGTTTTGGAGGGTTGGGGGCCTGAGGTTGGAGCATTATTAAGGAACTGATAAAACAATTGCGTATAACACAATGTCCTGATTCTTCCAGTCCCATGAAAATCTTCTGACGAGATTTGGTCTGCTCCATCCTAGCTCAACTTGCCTAGACTGGCTGGGGATAAATAAGAGTTAAAGGGTAATACAAATGGGTGGCCCAGGTTGGAGAAAACTGTATATCCCATTAAAACAAGCAAATACCCTAGGGATAATCTGATACAAGATTATGCCTGCAGAATAGTTATGGGCAAAATGACTCCATCATCTCATACTTTGCTCGCTATGTGATAAATCCAATTTTATAAATTCAAAGGAAAACTTTATTGTTCAAATATTTATATTATCCTTAAATTGTTATTGAATTTTTACATATGTATATCACTGAAATATATTAAGGGGAATGGTGAAGTATAGTGTTTTCTGCCCTACACATCATGATCAAATGTCTCATGAAGATGTGTGCCTCATAAGCAATAATAGGCTGGTAGATTGATTAGTATGAAGCCAGATATGCATTGCTGGAAGCAGGACATTTAGAAACCCTTCAGCAATCAGAATCTAAGTATGCACAAAGAGGTGTCATTTGGATATTTAGGCATGCAGAATGATCATGTGAAGAAAATGTAAGTCAACATAATCAATCTTAGATTGAATGACAAGAAAATTAAAATTTGTTGGAACAAGTCAGGGCACATTATGCATCTGAATATTAAGAACCTACTAAACTGATTTACAAGCCAACTCATTTCAAGTTTCAGCAGCTTAACTACTAGTTACATAAATCAGGGCTATAGGCAGTAACTCCTATAAATTACATCAACTGCATGAATTTCAAGAAAAAAAATGTATTTGTTTCTTGTATACCAGTACTATATCATTTCTTTAAGCAGTTAATGATCTTTTTAAAAATGGATTGTTGCAATTTTGAATATGATAATAAGCTTCCACAGGTATAAAATACGATGAAATATAAATTGCTTCAACAAATATCAAATTAATTCAGTTGTCCTGTGCTTATTGACCTATCAGGATTAGCTGAATCAAAAATAAAGATTCCACTAGAGGGCAGTGAAGTTAAATAAAAAACAAAACAGCAATAATAACTACAGGTAGCACTAAACACAAATGTAACTCTAGGTCATCCTCCATTCCCCTGTCTGTGGGCCTGAATGTGCTCCTGTAACCATTTTATATGCCAGGTTGTCATGAGGCTGTCTTTGTTTCCATCATGAGGAGCCTATAGCCGAGGTAGCTTGAAATTGCCTTAAGTTGTTCCAGTTGTAAACTCATGCTTTCAGTCTTCTCCTGACACAATTTCTGCTGTGGAAGCTATCTACCATGCTCCCTCAACAAGGTCATTGATGATGCAGTCAGGGCCGGGACCTGTGCGATTCCAGCTGATGGCCTTTAGGCTGCAGGGAATATGCCTTTTTTGCCTCTGGTCACTAGGCACTTTAGCTTCAGCTGCAGTCGGATTGGACCCCTGCCTTCCACAGAGGTAATTGCCTATGTAATACCTGATCAGCACTTTCCAAGGTACTGGTTAGGACTTATGCAGGCTTCTTATACTCACAGGATCCTTATACACACAAGCTCTTTCCCAACTCTTCCCACACCCCTCCCTCTGCATTTGCAACCTATCAGCTGAGCTATTTTTGAGGCATGAGTTTAGCACTCTTTCAAAAGGGTGTTAAACCTGTGTTCAGAAACAGTCTGACATAAACACATTAGGGAGAATGACTGATATTTGTTTTCCCACCAGCAGGTGGTAGAGACACAAAGTCAAGGGAATCCACCAACCACTGTTTAACATTTATTCTTAAAATTATAAGGAGAGCACCACTTGCCAGCCTGGTTACTAAAGCAGAAGTGGGGTTGGCCATCAGTGCAGCAATATTTATTTATTTATTTATTTATTTATTTATTTATTTACTTACTTACTTACTTACTTACTTACTTACTTACTTATTTTTATCTGACCACCTGAAACCAGCCAGATTCTAGGCAGTTTACATTACTTATATATTAACAACAGATTGCAAATCAAAATAAAATGAATTAAAATAGCAACTAGAGATAAAGGATAAAATCATAGAGTTATGGAAAATACCACTGCTGTGTACAGTTAATTCCAAAAGGCCCTCCAGAAGAGCCATGTTTTCACCTGCTTCCAAAAGGGCCATGAAGGTAGGGGCCATCCATACTTCATGGGGCAAGTTATTCCAGAGGAGGAGATGCTAAGAGAGTGCTCACCATCAGGCTGTCTCACGCCGTATGTTCTAGTAGTGTGATGGAAGACATGAGCAGGGAGGATTCTGGAATGGAGCTTCAAGGGAGGGGGAAGAGAGGTTCCAGGGAAAGCACCTCCTCAGCCCCCCACTAGAGTGTGAGAAAGTCAAGAGAAGGAGACTGGCCCTTCCCTAAGGGCATCATGGTTATAGTTGCTGTTGTTGGGGATTAGAATGAATCTGGCAAGGTTCTGTCTATTAGGTATAAACTAATAAAGGAGCTGAACTGATTCTGGACTGTCTCGCTGTTGTTCTTGGGCTGAACCTGACAAGTAGGTGGGGACCTTTCCCTAGGTGTATGGGTAAGATGGACAGAAACCATTGGGGAACATCCAAACCTTGAGCTATACAGGGCTTTATAGACAGAACCAGCACCTGGAACTGCACTCAGAAACTACTTGTAGTCAATGCAAATGTGCAGTATGGAAGTCTTGTTGCTGACCACTGAGTACACGTGCTGCTGTGTTCTGGACCAGCTGAAGTTTCCAGGAGGTCTTCAAGGGCAAACCTGTGTAGAGTGAATTATAGTAATTTAAATAGATATGACTAGGGCATGGGCAACCATCTTCAGTGCATTCTATTCCAGCTTAGGTTTAGGGTTGGAAATGTCCTCCTGGCCATTGTCTTCACCTGCTTTTCAAGCAGGAGCTGTGAGTTCAAGTGGCCCCACATTGCAAACATGCTCTTTTCAAGAGAGCACAACTATATCTAGATTCAGAGATGATTCAGTTAATACTCAAATGTCAGTCAGTACAAGAAAACTGAATAAATTTGATGTCTGTTGAAGAAAGCTATATTTTGTCATATTTTCAGAGGTACCAGGTCAGGAAACAGACACTACAAGAAATATTAGTACTCTTGCTTTATTGATATAGGATATAACAGCAGCATTTTGAAAGCCTGGCAGAGTTTTTCTTCCTTTTCTCTTATATCAAAACAGTCAGAGCAGGCCATTCTTGAGTTTCTTCCTCATCCCCTCCTATCTTTCAAGGCTAAGTTGACATTTTTGAAATGGGTGTGGCATACGTTCTTCAAGGCTATCAATTCCAGTTAGCCCCATCACCATGAACAAGTGATCTATCACTGACAAATGAAATAAATGTCCCCTAGACCAATATTATATTTCATCTGCTCTGGGTTTTTTTATTTTTCTTTTCTTCTTAAGTTTAGCTTATTTTAACCACTATAATACGTTTATTTTTAATTGTGCACAGGTTTTCTTCTATTTGTTTGTTTTACTTCACTATTCAAGGTGTTGATTGTCACCCAGAAAGCACTTCAGGACATAGGGCCTCTGGGACCAGCTTTCTTCCATTGTTTCTGCCTGTCCTGTAAGATCCAACCAAGTAGGTATGTTCTGGGTCCTGTCTTTTAAGTAATGCCACCTGATAGGACCCAGAAGGTGTGCTTTCTCTGGGATGGTGCCTGCCCTCTGGAATGGGATCCCCCCTGAGAAGTTTATTCATTTATATATTCATTTATTTGTATCATTTATATAGACACCCATCTCACACAAGTAACTCTGGGCGGCTTAAAACATGAAGAACAAACACCCCCCCACAAACAGTTCAAACAATCCTGACCCTGCTGTCCTTTAAATAAGCTTTAAAGACCTGACTTTTTCTCCAGGCTTTGGATTAAATGAGGTGTGTGCCTGCTTGAATGAGATTATGTTAATAGGGCTGAGGTTTTTAGTTTCCCCCAGGCATAAGATTTTTTTTTTAATCAACTGACTGTTGGGTTGTTGTGAGGGGTGGCTGTATACATTATTTATAAATAAATAAATAAGAATAACTTTCTAATTTCCTATCTGTGACTCTGCTCGTGTGCTATTGCTGGATGACCGGGAACCTTGGACTGGAAACAAAACTGTTCCTGAAGCTGAGATTTGTTGCTCCAAACTCTCTTGCAAAGCTAAGCTCTTGTGAAAGAATGTAGATCTGGCCATGGGGAAGGAGAAGAGAGGAATAAAAAGTTAAAGCGTGGGAAATGACAATTCAGTTCTGAGAAAGTGGAAAGTGGGAGAAATAAACTTATAATAATACTGCCCTGATTATTTTTTGATATCAATAGACTCTGACAGGCTTTCAAGACTCTGTTATCCTCCCCTACAACAATAAAGAACATTCCTGGAATTCCTTTTCCGTTTCTATTTCTTGATATTGTCTGCTTCAAAGAGTTGCAGGTTTCATGTCTGTTTTTCACACAGAAAGCTTTTGAGTTTGCAATATGCTTTGTGTCTTTTTGCTGAAAGATTTACCACTGCAATAAATATCTTGAGCTTGTTATCAAAAACTGTGAGATTGTTTGCTGCACCACACATCAAAAGCATGTGCTGCTTTAACTGCAGTCACTGAAATGGAGCAATTACAAGCTGAAAACGAAGAATTAAAGCACAGCTGTGCCATTTGACCATGCAAGCTACTCAGAATTTAATAGTACTTGTGGCACCATGTCATCAATGTCCTATTTAACTGGTCTGTTGGCCAAGGTTCAACTTTCCTGGCCCAATGCAACCTGTTCATGAGCCTTCTCTCTGACAACTTTCCCACAGACCAGTTTAAAGATGGTTTTGTTATCAGCTTAATCTCTGACTCAAGTGCAAAATGAGCTATTCCTCTGTTGATCCAGCAAAGCCCACTGATTCTTGATTATGATGAGTTTGTCAAGCATTTCAGGTGGGGGTTACAGACCAGCTACAGCAATTTGATATATTGGCAAGCTACAGCAGGGAAGCTGGTCACTAACTAGTATGTAAATTACTTCAGGCTCCTTGCACAAGACCTAGAGTGGGTTGAGGGGGCTCTGATGGACTGGTTCCAGGAAGGGCTTGAAGGTGAGATCCTGGATGGGTTGGCCAGAGTAGAACACTGACACTGTAGAGAAAAATCTCTACAAGAACTGATCCATCTATGCCTGTGTAATAAATTGATGCCTTAAACAATGTTGAAGCCTGTTCTGCTCAGCCCGCATTCAGATGCAACCTCCTGTCAGATTCCAAATGCAGGGAATGTCAGCTACATCTCTTTAGTCTGCAGAACTGTGCAAATAGATGGAACTAGATTTCATTTATCTGCAGAAGAAAAAACTAAATGCAGGAGTTTAGGGACATATTTATTTATATTATGGAGGCCAAGGATATTCCAGCCAAAAAATTACCCATATCTCATTTCAAGAGTTGGACTACACCTGGTCTAGAAGGAACTCCTAGACTGGGGAGTTATAACCACTCAGTCAGTCCTGACCCCAACCAAAATACCTAGCATATCATCCTACTTATAAAGATCCATATGTCTGGTATGGACAAGTATCGTGGGGAAAAAGCCATTCCACTAAAATGAGAACCAGAACAACAGAGACCTGTGTGTGATTTTCTTTATTAAGATACCTCTGCAGTGATCACTGGGCCTCAGCCAAAGTGAATTGAGAATCCTGAGCTTAGGTCAATGAGGATTATATAGAAACAGAGAGAAAGTGTGCTAATTCATAGTGTGTAATTAATTATAGATTATAACCCCCAATCTTACATCACTAAATGAAGCAAATACTGAGATCCAAATCTCAAGGCTGACATTTGGTTTTTGTGTTTCCTTGATCTGCCCCACTGAGCAGAGAAGCTGAGCATTCTCTTTGTTCCTGACTGAACATTCCGTCTATTGCAGTGTTGTCAAACTTGGCCACTTTAAGATGAGTGGACTTCAACTCCCAGAATTCCCCAGCCAGCCATGCTGGCTGGGGAATTCTGGGAGTTGAAGTCCACTCATCTTAAAGTGGCCAAGTTTGGACAACACTGGTCTATTGCAATAAGGGGGTCCTGCTTTACACTTCCCCTTGCTTGGAAGATTTAGTCTCATATCTTCTTATTCACTTCTTTGCCTCAAGGTCAACTGTGGTTAGTGGCAGTGTCAGAAAGCATTATCATTCCTTGCCTGTTAATTGTGTTACATGGGTGATTTTACTATATTAATATTAAAACAGAAAGGATCAGTGCCTTGATTTCTTTGCTGTGCTAGCTGAGAACAACATTCAAACTTCTGAACCCCACTGTCAGGCCCAGCCCAAGAACAACAGGGAAACAATCCAGCCAAGTTCAATTCTTTTATTGCTTACACCATATAGACAGAATCTTGCCAGACTAAATCTGTACTATACTAACCTAGTGGATATACCCTGAGAGATTCTAATTTCTTCCTTTTCCCACGTTCCTGCTCTGGACTGTGCTGTCTTTTGTTCCCCTTCCTGGAATGTACTCACTCCTTCATGAGAACTTACTGCATTATTATACAGGTGAAACTCGAAAAATTAGAATATCGTGCAAATGTTCACTTATGTCAGTATGGCAACTCAGAAGGTGAAACCAATATATGAGATAGACGCATTACATGCAAAGCGAGATATGTCAAGCCTTACTTTGGTATAATTGTGATGATTATGGCGTACAGCTTATGAAAACCCCAAATTCACAATCTCAGAAAATTAGAATAGTGTGAAAAGGTTCAATATTCTAGGCTCAAAGTGTCCCACTCTAATCAGCTAATGAATCCATAACACCTGCAAAGGGTTCCTGAGCCTTTCAATGGTCTCTCAGGCTGGTTCAGTAGGAATCACAAGCATGGGAAAGACTGCTGACCTGACAGTTGTGCAGAAAACCATCATTGACACCCTCCATAAGGAGGGAAAGCCCCAAAAGGTCATTGCAAAAGAAGTTGGATGTTCCCAAAGTGCTGTATCAAAGCACATCAATAGAAGGTTATGTGGAAGGGAAAAGTGTGGTAGAAAAAGGTGCACAAGCAGCAGGGATGACCGCAGCCTGGAGAGGATTGTCAGGAAAAGGCCATTCAAAAGTGTTGGGGACTTTCACAAGGAGTGGAATGAGGCTGGAGTTAGTGCATCAAGAGCCACCACACACAGACGGATCCTGGACATGGGCTTCAAATGTCGTATTCCTCTTGTCAAGCCGCTCCTGAACAACAAACAACGTCAGAAGCGTCTTACCTGGGCTACAGAAAAAAAGAACTGGTCTGTTGCCCAGTGGTCCAAAGTCCTCTTTTCTGATGAGAGCAACTTTTGCATCTCATTTGGGAACCAAGGACCCAGAGTCTGGAGGACAAATGGAGAGGCACACAATGCACGATGCTTGAAGTCCAGTGTGAAGTTTCCACAGTCTGTGTTGATTTGGGGAGCCATGTGATCTGCTGGTGTTGGTCCACTGTGCTTCATCAAGTCCAGGGTCAACGCAGCCGTCTACCAGGAGATTTTGGAGCACTTCATGCTTCCTTCTGCAGACGAGCTTTATGGGGATGCTGACTTCATTTTCCAGCAGGACGTGGCACCTGCCCACACTGCCAAAAGTACCAAAACCTGGTTCAATGACCATGGGATTACTGTGCTTGATTGGCCAGCAAACTCGCCTGACCTGAACCCCATAGAGAATCTATAGGGCATTGCCAAGAGAAAGATGAGGGACATGAGACTGAACAATGCAGCGGAGCTGAAGGCCGCTATTGAAGCATCCTGGTCTTCTATAACACCTCAGCAGTGCCACAGGCTGATAGCATCCATGCCATGCCGCATTGCGGCAGTCACTGTTGCAAAAGGGGCCCAAACCAAGTACTGAGTACATATGCATGCTTATACTTTGCAGAGGTCCGATATTGTTCTATTTCCAATCCTTGTGTTATTGATGTCATGTAATATTCTAATTTTCTGAGATTGTGAATTTGGGGTTTTCATAAGCTGTACGCCATAATCATCACAATTATACCAAAGTAAGGCTTGACATATCTCGCTTTGCATGTAATGCGTCTATCTAATATATTGGTTTCAACTTTTGAGTTGCCATACTGATATAAATGAACATTTGCACGATATTCTAATTTTTCGAGTTTCACCTGTAGTCTATCACATCCACACAGGTCATAATTGATTCTGGAGGCACCACTAATTTCATGGGCCCCACATTTGCAGAGCCCTACAGGATTCTAGGACATTCCATCCAGCCTCCTGTATCTATAGAAACAATTGATGAGAGTACCCCTGCTTTGTGGACCAGTGGCCTGGTCACTGATCCAATGGATATGGAATTAGAAAGACATGGAGCAACTAGAATTCTACCTAGCCTCTGCCCTTCATTTCCCAGTGATCCTGGGCATTGCATGGCTCTGTAACCATAACTTTCAAATCATCTAGTTGAAAGGAATCATGTGTTTCAGTTCACCCAGCTGTGACAGACACTGTTTAACCAATCATCTAGGGTTCTAGCAACCAAAGTAGAGAATGAGAAGGCCACCAGTTTTCCAAAAAAATATGCAGACTTCAGTGACGTCTTAACCCTATTGACCTAAACCCCAGAACCAAAATTCTGATGGAGTGGATCTATTCTCTTTCAGAGCTGAACATGCAGCTCTGTAAAACTTCATAGAAAAAAAAAAATCGAGGGAGTTCATTGATCCTGCCATGTCACTCACAGCCAATCCTACACTATTCATCAAGAAAAAAAATCAGGAGAATTGAGGCTCTTGATCTCAGAGCAGTCTGTAATTTGCTGTGAGGGTAACAAATGGAAAATTACTTTTCACAGCCAGTACAGTTATTCTGAATGTATGATAATGCCATTTGGGTTACGCACTGCATTTACAGTATTCCAGCAGCTGATGAAAGACATTTTTAGGAATTTTATTGGCTAATATATTATGTCATTATCTACTTGGATGACATCTTGATTTATACATTCTCCTTTCAGGAATATGAATACCGTGTAGGAGCACTCCTTCAAAGTACATCACCTGTACACGAAGTGGAAAAGTGCATTTGAAGTCAGGCTCTTGATTTTGGGGAACATTGTATCTCTACAAAAGGGTTCCAGATGGACTCTGCCGAAGTGAAAACTACCTTGTTCTTGCAGCCTCCAAAAGGAATCAAAGCTATGCAGAGACTAGTGGATTTTGCAAATTATTACCATATGTCTAGTGGATTTTGTAAATTATTACCACTCACAACAGACCTGCTCCAGAAATGGAAACCATTCAAATAGGATATACTAGCCCAGAACGGTTTCAAAAAATTAAAGGTCGATTCATATTCCCAGTTCATCTTCTGACAACCTGACCCTACTTGACAATTTGTAACAAAACCTGTCACTTCTGATGTTGCGGTAGGGGCTATTCTGTTAAAAGCTGCAGCAAAAGCACAGATCTTGATTTTCTGTGCCTATCATTGGAGCAAGCTAAATCCATTGGAACAGCACCACTATACAATATTAGGAACCTTTGGTTATTAAAAGGTAGTCTTTGAAACTTGAAGGAAGGACTCAATATCCCATGGAAATACTCCATTGCAACATGGAATACCTGAAAACACCTGGAAAGCTGAATCAATGTCAGATTTGGTGGTCACTGTTTTTCTCCTGGTTCAATGTTAGAGTAACCTATATTCCTAGCTCCTAGAACAGGGCAGCAGGAAAGTGAAATATAGTGGGAAGAAAGACTCACCATCACTCTGAATGGTATTCCCTCCTGAGAATTTTGCTACTATGACTCCCTCTGACCAACTGATAAATTGGGTTAAGCGGCAATTGCCTGGGGACTCCTATGCACAGGAGCATATACCTGGAATAAAGATCTCCTCTATTACCAAGGTCACTCTACATTCCTCCTGGCAACTTTCAAAAAGAAGCTTTGCAGTACTGTCATGACAGTCCTGCTACAGGCTAATTTGGACATTTAAAAAGCTTTCATATAATCCTGAAAGACTTCTGGTAGCCAGAGGTAAGAGCAGAAGTAAAAAAGTGTATGTCTTCTTGTCTAGTCTGTTGCCATACTAAAACCAACTGGGAAAACCCACAGGCTTTCTATTACTTCTGTTCATACCTCCTGGAATTTAGAAAGTTGCATCTCTGGACTTCATTGAAGAGTTACCAAAAGTAGAAGATGCTGACACTATCTTAGTCACTGGAGCATTTTTCTTAAACTGGCACAATTTATACCTTGCTCAGTCCTGCTGACAGCCAATGAGAATGCTCACCTGTTCCTGAATCACATTTTCATGGTTTGCCACAGCACCCGATATTAGATCCTGGAATATGATATCTCAACATACATCCATGAAAGTTATACCTTTCTGTGCAAACTATGGCTATCACCCATATTTTTTCTCTACCTTTTCTGAACTGGTAGTGCCAGCTTCAGATCTGCTCCTGCAGGAACTTTAAGTCATTCATCAGGCACTTAAGGATCAACTCCAACAGGCAAAGAAATGTACAGAAGTTTCACTGACCAACATTGTCAACCCAGTTCTGCTCTTGCAGTTGGTGATTCGGTCTGACTATTAACATGTTACAGGTAGTCCTCATTTAGTGACCACAATTGGGACTGGCAAATTGGTTGTAAAGTGAAGCAGTCACTAAGTGAAACCATGACTGTGCTTATGATCTTACTTCAGCTTTCCATTGCTTTATGTACTGCAAAGGTCATAAATGTGAGGATTGGTTGCAAAGTTACTTTTTCATCACCATCATAACTGCATATGGTTGCTAAACAAGGCAGTCACTAAACAAGGACTACCTGTATCTGCAATCAAAATGACTGTCCAAGAAGATGGACAGTTGATTCTTGGGACCCTTCTCCATTGTGTCCATGATCAATCCAGTAGCCTACTGCCTGAAGCTCCCTTCATCCTTGAAAATCCATCTGGTATTCCACAGATCCTTGCTAATACCTGTTGCTCCACCTCCTGTCAAGATCCAGGATGAGCCAGAGTATGAAGTAGCCCACATCCTAGACTTACAGAAAGCTCCAATGTCTGATTGACATGAAAGGATGTGAGGCTGGAAAATAGTCCTGGGAAAATGCACACAAGGTTAGTCAGTCAATTTTACATAGAGTACCCCCAAAGCATAAACCCTCAGTGAGGCAGGAGGAGTGCTTGGGGGAGGATAATATTAGGGATAAGTCTGAGTCTTCAGATTTAGAAGTCAAAGAGTTTAGTCAGACTGAGTTTCAGCCTGCACTACAGGAATTAGCTAAAGAGAACATATCTGAGGAGAAACAAGTACAGGCTGACTAAGCTGAACATGAGCCTGATCTAGGCAAGGTCTTGAGCTCAGGAATATGTCACAAATTATGAAGAGAAGAGCAAAGGAAGTCAAGCATCTGCTTAAAAGAAAGAAGCATGACTCAGTCAATAAGTCCAGCTGGTAAGCTTATAAAAGAGATGGCTTTTGTGACTGACTCTTTGTAGCAAACATTGTTCTAATTTCTTATCTATGATTCTGTTTGTATGCTGTTATTTGGCTACCTGAAACCTTGGACTAGAAATAGACTATTCTAGAATTTTTCTGAACTTGAGATTTGGCAGCTTCCGGGGAAGAAATGGCTGATTGAACATGGCTCCATTCTTTGTGGAGCTGACGCCCATGGCAATTAGAGGAGCTGGCCTTGGTCCAACTCTTCAGAATTATCTCCAGATAAAGGAGATTGATAGGATCGCCCACAGGTACTCCTTACAGAGATTTCCTGTGAAGTGAATGCAATCTAGCAATCTCTAGGGGGGGTGGAGCGCTCTGGGAGTCAGGGAAAAGCATGGAGCCCAAGCTGTGGTGTGGAGCCTTCAAAAGGACATTAGATTTGCTTTACTTCCTCTTTTAACTAACATCGTAAATTGCCTATCTGTGATTTATTTGCTAATTAAAAACATCCTGAAAGACAAGTTGCTGTACACAGGGAGAATTTTCTACTATCCTGGGAGAAGGAAGACTAAAGTAAGTTTAAAGATCAAAAAGAAATATATTAACGTTTGGAAACAGTGAAAGGGAATTAAGACTGTTGATTAGGGACAGTTAAGAGGCTAGATGGATTTGAAACAGCTTTTTAAAGGATTGTTTTATATGTTTAAGAAAATACAGTAAGTGAATTTGGATTTAATTGCAAGAAAATCTGCCTTGGGAAAGTTTTGCTTCTGAAAAGACTGAGCTTTCAAGATCAGAAGGAATGGAGACTAGAGAAATATATCCCTTTTAACATAATGGAGGAGTATCCTTCTTTCAAAGAAGAATTTTTAGCTGTTTGGAATCAGTGTGTCCAGGAACTTTTTTTTAAAATTAGGACTAACAGAGGTTGTAGAAGAAAATATTTTACTGGATAAAATAGCAGTTGAGGACGACTTGAATAAGGATTCTAAAATGGACTTTAAAGAAATGCCAGATTATAAGAGGAACATGGAGGATATGGAAAAAGATGCTGTGGATCTGGACTCCAAGTTGCTTGATTAGGAGAATGATATGGAGAAAGAAGCTGTAATGGACCAGAAGAGTGACTTTGAGAATTACCCTATTCTGGATATACAGAAGGGAAATACCAAATCTCTGAAACCTTTTCTGAAAATAGGAAGAGAACGATAAGAGATTGTTATTTGGGGTTTTATTTGGAGAGGAGACTGAAGACTGGCTTTTCAAAAGGAAGAGAAAGGAATTCAAAGTGGACTTATCAGATCAAGGTTAAATTGTCCATGTTTTAATCTTGGATTGTTAATATTGAATTTTCTTTCTCTGACCAGGACTGTATGATGATGATTTATACCTGTAAAGGTGATTTATTTGATTTAGTTTAAAACAGATATGTGATTATTACAGGTCTTTTGTATGCTTTTCTCAGAAAAAAACTTAGAAGCTAAAATGCAAAATAGACCTATTTATTTAAGCTTAAAATATATAGTTTATTATTACTGGCACTCTTAATGCTTATGCTGATTAGATTGATTGTTGAATATTTTTTATAATTCAGTTATTGCTTAGGGATGAGAAAGGGGATGAAGAGGGCTTTTTTTTTTTTTAGTAATATTAGAGAAGGTGTTAAATTACTGTTAATACATATACTTGTTTGGAGGGAGGGGAAGTAATCTTTTATATTTCTTTCTCTTTTCTCTTTCTTTCTTTCTTTCTTCCTTTCTTCCTTTCTTTCTTCTTTTCTTTTCTTTTCTTTTCTTTTTGTTTGTAGGGTTTTTTTTAGTTTTGTATTAGTTTTTATATATATAAACCTTAATAAAATATTAATAAAAAATGAACTTGAGATTTGTCTTGTTGGACTTTATTTTTACCAAAGTAAGTGCTTGTGCCTGTTTTCCATGCAGGAAACTTTGCAGTATATTTTGTACTACTTTGATGGAAGATTTATGACTCCAAGAAGTACCTTGAATTTGTTATTAGAAGCTGTCTGTAACTTGCAGCTCACAACCCAGACCTTTTAGGGAAGGATTGGCCAGAAGAACAAATTAGTGTAAATGTGATCATCTGGCTGACTATTTCATAAGTAAAACTGCTCATGTTCATTTTGTGTTGGAACTTCGATGGCTGGAATGTTTCAAGGTGACAGAGGTTATACCTTGGGATGTTACTTGGAAGGTTTTTGAGACTATGGGATCTTGAGGAAGTGGACCAAATTCTGTGTGACCTTAGCTCTGCCACTTGTGCTTGGACCCTCACCCCACCTGAATGGTGAAAACAGCCAAGAAGGAGACAAGAGCTGGATCCAGGCAGTGTTCAACAGCCTCTCTGAACAGAGTGAAGATCTGCCCACTCAAGAAGCTAGGCCTGGATCCCACTCACCCCATTTTATCCTATCTCCAATCTCCCTTTTTTGGGGAAGGTTGTGGAGAAAGTCGAGGAGTGATAGTTACAGAGAGCTCTGAACCCATAGATGATATAGATTATCTGGACCCATGACACTGGATTCAGGCCTGCCTGGGACAGAAGTTGCATTGGCCACCCTCATGGATGACCTGTGGAAGGATTTGTATGGAAGGAACATGTCATTCTTTTTCTCCTTGATCTCTTGGAGGCTTTTGATCTTGTCATCTTCAGTATCCTTCTGTATTGCTTGCAAAGGTTGAGAGTTGGACGCATTATTTTACAATGTTTATGCTGCTACCTAAGTGGTTATGACCAGTCAGTGGTGGAAAAGAGGAAGAGGTCCATGATGCTCCATGATGCAGTATTACGGGTTCACTCCACTCCCTTATCTTGTTCAATTTTCACATGAAGCTGCTGAGAGAGATCATCGCCAGTTGAAAGTGAAGTATCACTAGTATGTCAATGATACGTACTTGTACATCTCCACCACAGGCCAAATGGGAGATGCAGTAGGTGTCCTGACCCTGTGTCTGTAGGCTGTCAAGATCTGGATAGGTAGACAGAGTTAGATTCAATGCAAGAAAGATGGAATGGCTGTTAATTCAGAAGCTTACTGACACCAGGGCTATGTTCCCTTTGATTCTCAATAGGGCTGTGTTCTCCTAGAGAGAGTAGGCTCATGATCTTGGAGGCAGGGTCTCCCTGGAATCACAGCTCCTGCTAGAGAAGCAGCTAAAGGTCATGCTTGCTTTTGCTGGTTTACCTAGCAGCATCTGAAAGGAAGTATAAATACTTCTCTTCAAGATGAACTTGCAGTCCATGATAAATCTGGTTCCTATTGTGCTATCTTTTTGGATTTCTCTTCTGGCTACCCTTTTGTATTTCGGGTCTGCATGGTTCTTTGTCTTCTTTTCTGAACTGTCACCTCTTTAACTTTGATTAGCTCCCTGGATTTGGAAATTTAGTTCCTGACTTATCTCTTTTATAGGACTTTCTGGATTTAACTTTGGATTGGTTACAGATTGTTGTGTGTTGATTTTATTTTCCTTCTGTTGGATATGCATGATCTTTGTTCCCATTGTCCCATTGTGATTTCACAGGTCAACCCTGAGCTACATATATTCTTTTCTATTGGTATTTTCCTTTTTCTGGATATGCATGATCTTTGTTCCCATTGTTTAATTGTTTTCTTGGTTTTAATGCTGTAAGCCACCCAGTCTTGTGGAGTCAGGTGGCCTCTGAATTGGAAGGAAGGAAGGAAGGAAGGAAGAGAGGGAGGGAGGGAGGGAGGGAGAATAGGGGGCAAGGAAAGAGCTAAGAGAAACCAACTACCTTTTATTGATGGTAATTTCAACAGTCAAGCTGAACTCTTTCTTTCAGCTGCTACATAAAAGCAATAATTTATATCACTTTTGATAATCTACCTGGTCTGCTTTTTAAGGGATCCTTTTAATTTTTAAAAGAAACTGGGAAGTCAGCTAGCAAAATGCTAGCTCTCAAATATAATCATTTCTAAGAAAACTCTTGGACAAGATATCCCAGAAGTATTCTTTTAAAAATAAAAAATAATAGATCTGCATCCCATAATTTTGTCTGGGAGCATGCCTGGCTCCTGGAAAAAAAGACAGAAGCGGTACAGAGCATCTTAGAGACCATGGGAATTGGGGGTGGGGGTGACTCTGCATGCATGACAACATCATCACACAAATGACATGACTCACTCATGTGTATAAGACAGCAGGATTCTTGTATTGGCATACGTATTATTATATCATCATATGGGTATAAATCTGGCATTGTTGTAATTTGCTACATTGTTAGAGACTAGAGAAGTTGACATGATACAAACTCACTTGTCTTGTGATAACTGAGTGTTTTGTAACTGGCAGTGCCAGCCATTGCAATAATTTCGGGAGAAAACTTACAACATGCTGTAAACATTATAATTTATGTCTAATAGTCCTAGAAGAATGTGGAATCCAGGTGTATAGAGTACTAAGCTAGATGCATAGGACTTCTGCAAAAGTCCAGAAGACCATGAGATGGCAGAAAACTCTAACTCTTTGCTGCCACTGAGACTTGTCTGTATCTTTGCAGCCCAGATCTGGTAGCCCTACTGAAGGGTCAATGGACTTATTCAGTATAACATAAGGCATTCACATACAAGAGTTTTGCAAAAGTTCAGGGTCCATTCTGGACCTCTGATCACATGATGTTACCTGTGTTTGGGAGCTGAACTGACTCAGCTCTGATGCACCTGAAATGCTAGCAAAGCTGGTCCTTCCTTTAAATCACTGTACCGTTTCAGAGCTTGTGTTGTTTCTCTTTCCTTTTGTAGGAACTCTTGCCTTGGCTCCCTTCTCAGTTCCTGGACTCACGTTTGCCATTGTACTTTCTCTCCCACCATGGAGCTTCATCTTCCTTGTTACTCCAGAAAGTGTCTGGTTGTACAATTGTCAAAGCACCATCATTTCGCCATTTAGATGAGGTTGGTATAGATATAACCCAAGACTGGTAGCTTTGCAGCTAGGAAGCTTCCCTTCAAATCAATTGCTCAGATTTCTTCAGTTACAGCAGATCACCTTAAGTCACACAACATGTACTGAAAAAAGTTGGGTAGGGAATTCTTTAGCAAATGACTGTATTTTCCCTCTGTGTAAAATAGAAGTGAGGGAAATTTTGTTACTCCAGGACTAGAGATAGCTCTATGGGTGGGACACTAATTGGATAACATTATTTGCAGACTTATATTGGAAACTGGAGGGAAAGAAGGTGAGCGTTAACTGTGCTCTCTGCATTTCAAGGTTATACTGTAAAAAGTAAAGTATGTTGTAAGGCAGTTACAAGCTGTTTCATGAGGGGCAAGGAAGTGGTAGTAGTGGTAGTGTGGAAGCGTGCATAGCTCTGTACAGTATATGTGCAGCCCACATGAAGAACTTCAACTAATTGATGATGCTTTTTCAACGGAATGCTGGATTTAAACACCATTCTTCCAAATACAGGTCTATCATCCTAGCCATTAAACCAGAAGTGATTGGACAAATATCAAAACTGTCTTACGTAAAATTGATTTAATTCTGCAATGGCACCTTACTCATGAGTTTTGAGCCTATGCACTTGCCACAAGAATTAGAATCTAAATTTGCAGAAGAGATCATTGCCTTTCTGTGTGTGCAACAAGTGTCTGTCTCTGATGCCTGGCCTTTTTCAATCCACATTCATCACTGATGTTCATCAGAGAATTGTGTTAATTTGCGTCCATCCCATAAGAGACCTCCTTATTTTAATAAGTCTCTGAGGCATACTATATTGAAAGTAACTACCTACAGAGGGGAAAAAAAGTTTAACCTACTTAAAAACTTTCCTAATTGTGTCATCCTTCAAGCCCAAGAGGTTCTTACTTAGTTGCTTCTGCAAATTATACAGAAGATTCTTCAAATTATCATCAGAGATATTATTCGGAAAGCTTGGATTTAAAGATTTGGAACCAATTTCAAGGTTATACTTAATCTTTAAATAAAACATTAGGTAAAACAACACTTATTATATTAATTCCAGCTGGAATTAGACTTTGAAAGAACATATTGCTTTGTTGTTATTTAGAACAGAAGAAGAGTAAGATAGACCATTTGAAATGCTCTCACTGAATACATTCCACATGATAAGATTCTCCATATTCTATGTGGATGTCCAGGCCAGTACAGCTTTGGGAAACTGACCAGAAATTGAGCTAAACAAATTGTTCACACAAATTTTATGACTTGGTTGTGAAAGGGACTAGTAAAATCAATAAGATTTTGTAATTGACTAAAAGAAAAAAATCAAACTGCCAGTTTCCTTGCTGAGTTGAGAAATCCTCTAGAACTAGATAAGATCTATATTCCCCTGTTATTCATAAATGAAGTTCAACTTACTTGCACTGTCATGCCTTCATTTGTTTTGGACTGTTATAACGTTTTTATTGTGTAATTGCCTGACCTCATCCACAAAATTTAATAAGAGCAGATGGCAACTTGTTCTTTTGGTTAGTGCTATGAGTGTCTGGAGTTACAGCTCATGAAAGCTTTTTGGAAAATCAATAAATGCATGCTGCATCACTTGAAATGGATTGCTACAAATGCTGAAACGGAATTAAAAGATCAATTTTGGAGGTTCTTTATAGTATGGGCACTTTATTATCAGGGATACATTATATTTAATCAAACATGGTCAATCCTATACTGTATGACACTGGCAAATCTTGACATAAAGCAAGGAGTTACCCATGATTAGAATGTTGTGTGTAGAAACAAAAACTGTATTCATTCTGTGATCAGGAATAATCAGGTAATAATTATATCATGCCAAGTTGCTGATGGTGGAGGTAAGGGGAAGATGCCTCAATAGCAAAGACACCAAGGACTTTTTAAGAAGACTCCAGAGCCAGGAGCTACAAAAAAAAGAAAGCAGCAGCTGATGTTATTTTTCTAAAAATACAGGTAAGAAGTGAAAATATCTCCTATCCATTAGTCTACCCTTCATTATCCAAGACTATATATGCTAAAGTGATTGCATGTGCTTTTGTTGCTCCTAAAGGAAATGTTTTATAAAGGAATAAGTCAGCCAGCCAGTCTAATGCTATTAATTGTGCTAACAGAAAATAAGTATTCTTGCCCTCCTGATGTCTGATCAGAATGTTTCTGCTTACCTAATAAAAGAAGAGATATGCTAAATACATATCCATGGGACCGAATCTATTTTTAAAATGTTTGCCAAGTTCTCTTGACCAACAAAGGGTAGATGGTTAAATATTTAATAAAGAATGACTCTCTCTCAGCCAACATAAAATAGAACACAACAATCTAATATGCAAAGCTTGGTGGTTTAACTATCTTTTGATGAATACAATATAATTTAAGTTCATCTTTAATTTCCAAACATATAGTTTTCATACATTTTTGTTCTCTCTCCTTTTAACCCACCAGAGACCTTAAATGAAGAGTGAAAATCAAACTGCAGATCCACAATTTCATTTTCAACCATTCACGACCATCCCAGAGATGAGATGGCTGATCTTCTGGGCTTTCCTGATTCTCTTCTTGCTCAGCCTATTTGGAAATGCTTCCATTGTTTTCATCATTTATACCACACGCTCTCTCCATACCCCAATGTATTTTTTCTTGGCTAACCTGGCATTTCTGGAGATCGCCTATTCTTGTACCATTGCCCCCTTAACCTTGGCCCACCTTGCTTCAGTGAGAAAGATCTCCATTTCCTTGGTTGGATGTGGCACTCAGCTATTTTTCTTTACCTTCCTAGGGGGCTCTGATTGTGTCCTGCTGGCTATCATGGCTTATGACCGATACGTGGCAATTTGCCATCCACTAAGCTACCCTGTCATTATGAGCTGGAGAATGTGTGTGAGTCTTGTAGTTGGGACATGGACCATGAGTGGTTTTTTTGGTTTTCAGTTGTCTCTCCTCATACTGACTCTGCCTTTTTGTGGCAATAATGTAATCAATAATTTTTTCTGTGATTTTCCTGCTGTAATGAAATTGGCATGTGGAGACATCCATGTCCAACAAACTGCCCTTTTTATTACAAGCACTGTTGTCTTGACTCTCCCCTTCTTACTAATCTGCACGTCCTATGCCTTCATCGCAATGGCCATCGTACGCATCCCTTCTGCCTTGGGTCGTCAACGAGCTTTCTCCACTTGTTCCTCCCATTTAATGGTTGTCCTTCTGCAGTATGGCTGTGGCAGTTTAATATACCTGCGCCCCAGTTCCAGCTACTCAGCGGAGGAAGGTCGGGTGGTGTCTGTCTTCTACACCTTCGTCACACCTGTATTAAATCCCCTGATTTACAGCATGAGGAACAAAGAGTTAAAAGAGGCAGTGCATAGGTCCTTGAGAAGAATAGTGCTGCCCCAGAAGAAATGAGGATATTTTGTCAATAAGTGAGCAAAGACACACCAACTATAATATAACAATAACAAATAATGACAAGGCAGGAAACTGATGGATGGGTAGACTGTCTGAATACTTACAATCTCTTAAGAATGCAGGAAAAGCCTGCAGAGCCCAATGTCTGGAATTCTTTCCAACTCCTTTAACAGCAGTAGACATAGAAGGTTGCCTGTGTTCTATGGAGCCTAGTAAAATGTATGTGTGTGTGCACACACACACTTTCTCCCAAAGGCTAATTAGGGTGCATACATGTTGTCTGTGTGTGTGCATATGTGTGTGAGAGAGAAAGGATGGGTGCATGCGTGTTACCTTTCTGGGTTTCTACTGTCCCCTTGTATGTTTGTGTGCTTGGATGTGCATATGTCTGTACTGGGGTGAGCTGCATAAACTTCACTTTGGGTCATATGAACAAGAGGAAGGGGGCCTAGAATGGAGAAGGCAGCAACATTCTGATCTGCTGCCCAGTTGCTTCTTCCATAGGGTGCATTGGATAATTTTTTCAGGATTTTTTTTTTCTCTACAGCTGAATCAAGACTTGAACTCAATCTTTTTTTCCTTTTTTTTTTGCTGGCTTTTCACCCTGCCCCACCAAACTTGGTCTTGTTCTGTTCCTTTCTCAGAGAGTTTTCCTGCTGATGGAAGGAGAGGTAAAGTCCCTTTATATATTTTCTTCCCAACATTCCACTGTATTGGGAAGAACAAATAAAATGTTGTCTGTTGTGTAAGTTGTATAACCGCATTACCTGCCAACTCCCTAGACCTAAAGCATGGATATTCTTGTTTGTGAGGTAAGCAGAGAAAAAATTGGAAGGTAAGTGAAATTTCTGAAAAAAAAAGAAAGAGAGAGACTGGGATGGTGTTACATAGACAGCAAAGGACGCCTGGACTAGCTTAGCATCTTTGGAACTGATATTTATCTGAGAAGAGCGTCCTTCAGTTAAGTAGACTGAAATACTTGAAGGTTTCACATGCAATGCCATGCTTTGTGCTACATCCTTTGATGTGCACACTTTGAAAAACACAGGGTATTTTTTAAATATAAAACGAAACAATTTTTTTCATAGCAGAATCTAGACCATTAAAAAGATAAAGAGAAGAGTTCGTTGCTTCAGTTGATCATTGCTATTACACCAGATCACAGTAGCCTTCTCCAAATCTCTGGCATTTTCCAAATGTATTAGCAACATCTACTGGGTGGGGAGTTGTAGTCCAAACACATCCAGAAGTTACTAGATCTGAGTAAACTGGATTATAATAACACAACATTCTCTGAAATTTTGAGGAAAGTACTGTAGAATGCATACAAGTCTTTAAACAAACCAAAACAACTTACATTTCTTCAAATATTTAGTAACAGATTATTTGGTTGTTTGTGAAAGATGTCTGAAAGCTGAAGTCTCATTTTGGTGTTAAAGTTCTTTATTATGATATGACTAATAATAATAATGGAATGTATTGATGTACATTAAATATAATTGCTGGATTGAAATGATACTTCATTATTTTAAGCATCAGACTCCATACAACTTTCCTCTAAAAAAAGCTGTTCCTGAAATGCCAATCCTGAAATTCCTCCTGACTAGTTAAACTGGCAGTGATGGGGATGCATGGCTCAAAAAGAAATAGTGACATTAATCTGCTAGGATGCATTTCTTGGGAATCACCTCCATGCATAGCTTTTGTGCAGCTCCCACATCAGTTCCACACCCATGTGATCCCACTACCATCACCTCTATTTTCAGCATTTGAGCTGATTTACGTCTGTTTCAGCTAAGGTGCATCTGGAATCTTGCAGCCAGTTTTCCATTCCAAGTGGTGGTGCTCTGGGAAGTGTTGGAGCAGCAAATATTTTCTTGTTGGCAGGATTTCTTGCTCCTGGACTCTTGGACCCCCCTCCTTCCCTGTAGAGGTTAAATTGCCACAGCTACACTCTGATTTCCTAGCTGTTTTTTACAGTGCTTCCCAAACCTGGTTAAATTACCCAAAATTGGGTAAAAGTGTTTTTCTTTCCGTAACAACACACAAACCCATTACCTGTCACAACAGGGACATTTAAAAGGACTTTCTGATAAGTGATTTTGGGTAATGAAGGAAAAGTTTTGGGAAGCATTGGTTAAACTGATCAGGGAGATAGAATTGTGGTGGCTTTGCAGCTTCCCTTGTTTTTCTCTCAACCCATCCACTCTTTCTTTCATAAGTTTGTTTCATGATTCAGTCCTTATTCATTCTTTTTATATGATCAAACCTCCTCAGCATACTTCTTTCACTCACTTTTGCAGCCAGTCCACATTCATTCAACACCCATTTATTCTTCACTGTCTCGCTTCTTGTTTTACACATTTAACACGTCTATTTTCCTTGCAATCAACCTACAAGGAAATATGGCTACCATTTATTGAAATGCATATGTAGAAAATTTATGTATGGATCCATATCTATGAATACATGCTTGGTTTGTTTTTGGGGGGTAGTGGCTGTTTTGTTTTCTTTCTTCACAGCTCTAAGTATCTTTTTTCTGTTTTTTGGTATTCAGTTAATAAAGGCAAAAATAATTTAAAACTCCTTGTCTTTCCTGAATCCAGAAGTGCCAAGAGCAAAAGTCATAAGCTTATATAAATTGAGTATACTGATCAAAGACAGTTTGAACATGCACACACTCTACCAGCAGGTGCTGAATACAGCAAAAAATGGCTTCACAGCTGATAAGGAAACAAGACAGCCCCAAAAGGGAGATACAGATTTCCTTCAGGGTGTGAAAACATTACAGACACATTCCTAGAAAGGAAACATAGGAGCTTTAATATGTACGTTCAGCCAAGGCCCTAAGTGTTATTCCAATAAGCTAACCTTGCATTTAGAGCCAGAAGAGATAAGGAGCATATATCCTTGAGCCCAGCCTCCTGTAAAGGTGTGACCTCTGTACACCAATTAATCACTAACAGGCCCAAATGTAGCACAATAATAAAAATTCCATTCTTAAAATTGTTGCATGAACAGTACGGAGAAGGACGTCCATGAACTTAAACAGACATATAGCAATACTACACTTACATAAGTAAACAAACACATTGATACAACCTGAGTTCTTATTCCAACCCACCATAAGATCAAACATCTTTATGCCATCCTTGGCCTAAACCTGGTCTGCATTTTCAACTCCTTGTTACCACTCATAGCTTTTCAATCTGAATTCTGTCAAACACCTTCTGAGGATCACTTTACATGCTAATTCCTCTGTAGTTTTTGCATTCACTCTTCTTAGCTTTGTATAAGGAAACAGTGACAGCATTCTTCCAATCTACTGGCACAGATGTATTTTTCACTCCTACTCTAAACAAATCTTCCAATCACTCCAGAAGAAAATTTCATCCCTATATTAACATTTGTGCAATTGCACCGGGTACATCCGCAGCCTTAGCATTTTTCCAATATTCTCACATTTACACTGGCCTATGACTGTAATAAAGTTTGGCTTGATTTGATTTGAACATTCTCAGGCCAATTATTATTTTCTTTTCCCTATTTTTTCCTTGGACACTAACATTTATAGCATTTGTTTAAATTCTTCTCTTCAGCATAGAACTATCATTCTCATACAAATCTCTAAAATATCACATCCAGCATTCCCACACTTCAGCTGTATTCCAAATAATTTCACCACTTTTATTTTTAATTCTGTTCTCTTTGCTTGAGGCTACTTGTTCAGCTCATTTCACTCACTTCCAAAACAATGTTACATTTTTACCTCTGCTTTTTTGTTTAACAAACACAGTAATACAAAAATAAACCACTAAGTGAAAGAAAATCAAGAAAAAAATAATAGAAAAAATTACTGTACATTTATATCGTGGGAATACAACATTCTTAATGCACGGATAACAACAATTGATCAGCATTTAAAATATTTATCCAAAATGGCATTTATGCTAGCAGGGGCAATCTTATAAGCAAAAAACCTCTTATTAATGAAACTATATTTTTAGAGATTGTACCAAGGATGCGGTAGTTATATGGGAGGGAAGGAAAAATGAGTGAAAGTAGTGGTTGAATTGTTTGTTCAGGGAAGATATTTGGCTGAAGGTTTCCCTATGATATTATGATTCAGGAGAATGGATATATCAAAGGAACAGATTGGGGTAAAAAAACAATGGAGGGAGGAAGATCTGAGGACCTACAGCTAAGAAAGCAGCAACTGACCCTGTCTGCAGGACCTGGTTTTAGCATGTGGCAGGGAGCTAAGCAACTGGAGGTGCTTGTGGAAAGTGAGAGTGGGGTTTCAGCATCCTGGAAAGAAGATCAGGAGGAGCTGGGTTGGACCAAGCCAGCCTGGTTAATGTTGTGCCTCCATAAGTCAGCACGCACAGCAGGAGCCAGATGGGGTTTGCAGACAGGGCCTGGTTGTTTGCCAGAGCCTAGTGGCTGCTATGGGGGTGGTAGTGCATCTCTTTCTCAAGAAAACATCACTTGACTCAACACATCTGAACAACTCTCAACTGATCTTCAACCTTCTCTTTTAGAAGACTGTTGCTGAGAATGTGGTGAGTCTGCATTGGCTAAGAGTGCTGGAGGGACAGATCGTCTGGATTCCTTTCAGTTCTGGTTCAGTCCCAGGTATGGGACAGAGATGACACTGATTACTTTTGTGGATGACCTGGGTCAGGACTGGAACAGGGGGATTGCAACTCTGCCTGATCTTTCACTTGCCTTTGATACCATTGATCAATGGATCTTTCCAGAACACCTTCAAACATTGGAATTGGGAGGCACTGTTTATGGGGATTTTCCATCTTTCTGAAGGGGTGGTCCTTGTCTGTGGATGGGGAGAGGTTTAGCAGAAGCACGCTCTGTTGTGGGATGCTGTATCTTTGATGATCTCTCCCCTTTATTTAATATTGACATGGAGCCATGGGGGGAGGGGGGTCATCCAGCAGCAGAAATTCAGGTACCATGAATATGCTGATGATACCCAGTTATACATCTCAACTCCAGGCCCAGCAGTAGATGCAGTTGAGGTTCTGTCTCTGTGCCTGGAAGCTGTTAGGGTCTAGATGGAGACAAGCAGGCTTGACTTAGTTCCAGAAACATAGAGTGGCTTTGGTTCAAAAGCCAACGAATTCCAGTGATACTGCATCTTTGTCCTGGATAGAGTTGTATTTTCCCAAGCATAGCTGGTTCATAATCTGGGGTTCTCGTAAACGTACAGTTCCTGATTAAGGAGCAGATGACAGCAGAGGCTACGAAGGCTTTTCCACAGCTCCTTTCTATGCATCAGTGAGGCTTTCTTATATTGGGAAGCTGTGCTTATAGTGTAATGGGCTGTGAGAATAATCTTGGGAGACAGGAGGAAGAGGCGCAGCCTAGACAATGGTCTGATAAGAGAGATCTGAGTCCAAAGGAGAGACTGTTACACGCGCTGCTCCCAGGTTCGGCTTATGGTCACTCACTCACACACTCACAGCCTGTTGAGGCACGCAGATCTTGTCAGCCCCCCTTGCTTTCTACCTGGGTTTTCCAAATAGGTGCGGCTAGAGCAGACAAGACGCACAGCCCTGGTCAACAGCCGGGAAATAATTAGGGATACACACAAATCACTTCCAACTGAACACTGAGGCACAAGAGGTTCTTTGTAATACACGGAGACCCAGTGAATTTAAAGTAACAGCAAAACTTTACTGGTTGCAAGGTACATTTGCTCTTTCTCATACACACACGTGCGCTCATCCACACTTAACCACATCCCTCCCAATTAGGCTGCCAGACACTAGCTAGAGGGACGAAGCGGCCAAGTCTGGATCCAAAGATGACTCAGATGACTCAGACGACTCAGAGTGGGCAGGCTTTGGGACCCCTTTTATCCCCCAAAGTCCTTGCTTGGTTGATTTACAAGTGGATAGGATTGGGGTGAGGGTTTCCATGTGCTCAGGCCCAACTTCTTTTGTCTGATTCAGGTCCTTTGTTTCCTTAACGACTTGCTTCCTTCTTATCTACCTCCCCGAAGGGATCTCATAGACAAGTTTCCTGGCTTTTGTCCTCTCTGCTTACTGCCTGCTTCATCTTTAGGTTATGGCAGCTTCAGCCAAGTCTCACAAGACAAAGGTGGAGAAAGTGTCTCAGAAGAGACCCTCCCTAGTTTGTTTGTTTGTTTGTTTATTAAACTTGTCCCCACCCATCTCCCCCCAATGGGGGACTCTGGGCAGCTTACAGTTATATTAAAACAATAAATAAATATACAATTAAAATTTATAACAGGACACATTTACAAAGAATAAAAGGAAAAATCCAGAAGGCCGATGGAAGCAACACCAGGCCTCTAGGGGGCTAGCCAACCCCACATCTGATGACCTCCCTCCCCACCCCAGGACAGATGGCAGAGCCAGGTCTTCAAGTCCCTCTGAAAGGCTGGGAGTGAGGGGGCCTGTCTCACCTGGGGGCAAGATGTTCCAAAGGGTGGGGGCTAGTTCTCTGGAAAGTAAAGGCAGGGAAGAGGGGAAATGCTTTCAGACTTGCAAGCCTGTATTACTGTAACCTTACAATAAAGGTAGTATTAGTACTCATGATTTTAGTTTCCTGTCTGGACTACCTCGAAGGGTTGACATATGGTGACTCATGCCTTGGTCAACTTTCAATTTTCTTACTGTACAGTTTTCTACACAGGTTTGCCCTTGAAGGCCATTCAAAAGCCCCAGCTGGTCCAGAATGCAACAGCTCAGATAGTTATGGCTACTAGTCAGTTTACCCATGTAACATTACTCCTACGGCTTCCAGGTGTATTCCAGCTGCTGGTGTCATCCATAGAACCCTTTGGGGTTCAAGACCTGTCTTCAGCACTGCTTTCCCCCAGTGGCCTCTGTCTACTTGATACAGTCTTAAAGAAAGGGGTGCCTCTAGGTCCTATCCTTAAAGAAAGCCATCTGCAGAAATCTAGGGGATGGGCCTTTTCTGTCACTGCCCCCCTTCTCTAGAATAGTATCCCCCTAGAGGCCAGACTACTCCAGTATCTCTAGTGGGTTTCTGCAAAGCCATTAAGACCTGGCTGTTTCTGCAAGCCTTTGGTGTCTGAAGAATGGAATGGAATAGAAATTTTAGGATTTCTAGTTATATTTGTTCCTTAATGTTGTTATGTTGCTATTATTATGTGCTTTTTAAAATTTATTTTTACTACTGAATGGTATATGTAAGCCTCTCAGAGTCAATTATTGTTTGGGGTTAAGGTGTCCAAGTTTGGCTAAACCTATTCTTCAATGTAAGGTTTTTCAAATACTTTTGTTGCAGGGTTAATTTTTTGGCAAGTGCAATTTCCCAGATTTTATAATATCATTGACACCATAACAGTTGTATTTCCATTTTCTAGTATTTTACAGTGATAAATCTGGAAACTAATGATAATGAATGAATCAGGTATTTATGCAGCAATTTTGTTTTTACATTGAGGGAAATATAAACAACACTTCTATTGCAGGATTCATTTTAAAATGATGTGTAATTTACTCACTTTTATCAAAACATTTAACCAAAATCTTTGATTTATTAGCATTGCACTAAAGATGAAAGCATGAGCAAAGCTGATTACAACACAGCCCAGAAACACTGAGATTAATGGAATATATAATGGAATATATTGCCACCAATGAATTATTTTTACTGCCATTCCTTGGTGTTTTGGTGAAATGGATTTAAATAGAATTTTGTGCCATAGATTTTTACTGAGATTCTCAATTCAATACCAAAATCTTGTCCCCAAAATATTTTAAGACATTCCAAGGAACTGTATAAAACATTATATAAAATCAATGTAATTCCTTTACTGTTAAGAGTCAGACTGCACCACTTCTCAAATTCTTTTATATGCAATACAAACTTTTTTCCTTTCTGTAAAAATTGCTCTGCATTCTCTCCACCTTTTTTATCTTGTTTCTTATCTATTTGATTACATTCTTTGCAACTTTTCTCTCTTTAGATATTACCCCAAATCTTTCTCTCATTTGTTCTCTTTTTTTACAGCAATTATTCCCTTCTATACATTTTTGCTCATCCACAGGCTGTTTTACTTCATCATTCCACCCAGATTCCTCTTTCATACTTCCTAATCAGTGTATCCCCACACACTTCTGTGACATTTTGGAACATAATTATTTTCACCCAATTCCAAGCAGATTTCACATCATTTTTCCTAAAGGAAAACACAAATACAAATACCTGAAAATGGAGTGCATATGTACTATATATATTGTCATTGCTTTAAAGAATACAAATCACTGTTGCCCAAAACTGGTAGAGCTAGAGGGTTAGTATGCATAACCATGAATCCTAAAATTCAGAAAACTGACAATAGTAAATAGGTCTCAAGTGTAGGCACCGAGAGTCAATATGTGTCAGCCCTTTGAGGTAGACCAGACTAGGAAACAAAAGTTATGAATGCTAATACTACTTTTATTATAAGGTTGCAATAACAGAATCTTGCAAGTCTGAATATGCTTCCCCCCCCCTTCTTTATGAGGACTAGGGAGGGTCAAATCTAAGATGCTTTCTCAAATTGCATTTCTGCCATGGACTCAAATTTCTTTTAGCTGGCAGTAGAGAGTTTCTGTATTGCTTTGTTGTCATCTTGTGGCTCTCTTGGGCAGGGCGCACTAAGGCTGTCTGCCATGTTCACCTACAGTCCACTTCTACCTGCTGCTATGCTCCCATCTACCATGCCACCTTAGGCAAATGCCTAGGTTCCTCTATGAGCACGTGCTGGCCTTGGAGTAGATCACGGCCAGGTTTGTTTTGTTAAAGACCAAAGACCCAGACAGAGGCCTTGACTGTAATTACATTCCTGAAGGCAGCCTTCATTTAGAGCAGTGTTTCTCAACCTTGGCATCTTGAAGATGTGTGGACTTCAACTCCCAGAATTCTGGGAGTTGGTCCACACATCTTCAAGTTGCCAAGGCTGAGAAACACTGATTTAGAATGTGGTTAATTCCACCCATTTCAAGAAGCTGGCTGGCTGTAAAAGGGTTTCACCTGACTTTACAGTCTAAGACTTCTGTGGCTAGAAGTATGGAGATTCTGTTGGGGATTAATCCCAAAATGATGAGGGCAAGGGCACATTTTCAGCAAGGTATCCCTGGATAAGGAATTAATGATTCCTTGAGGAAATAATCTGAGCCTAACCCTCAAGTGAGTATTTTGCTGTACCCTGAAAAGTCTGAGAGTTGAGAGTCACAAGTGCTTTGAGACAGCAGCAAAATAGGATAATATAACTGATTAAAAGTTTGGCACATGGCAACAATAATAAAACAGCCTTTCATCTTAGCACAAAGAAGAGCAACTGGTATGTGTCTGATGCTAATCAGTGAGTAATATTGGAATTAGTTCAGTTTCCTACCAGGGTCTTACATGGTTTCTAAAGACATCATTGCTGAAGATCTTAAACATTTGGGTGAAAAGGCAGTATCAGTCAAATATTAAGTTTAACATTCAGCTACGAAAAAATCACTCCAGCTTTATTGAATTCTACTTAGATATTTCAAAATATTCTCCTTTCAGAGAAATAAAAATCAGTGGACATGTGACAGAGGTTGCAAATAGAAACTGTAAATGAAGGACATATCTCTGCCACTTTTGCCTTGAAAAAGCATCTGGCATTAATGATAGATTTGCTAAAGCTACAAATCAGGTCTCCAGCCTTGGAACATGACCTAGAATCTAGAAATTCTATCCGGATTCTTTGTGAGCAAGAGCCTTAAATATGCATTTCAGTTATACTAGCTAGCCAGTTTTATATTTATGTACCTCTTTCTGCTACGTTTACAGTCTCCAAATGAAACTGATAGGCAGCACAAAAATGATAAGGATTTACCTCTTTATACCTGTTTTTCCCATTATATGAAAAAAGAAATGAACTTTCCACCACCAACTAATATACTGTACTGAATGTCTGAGGACTATACAGCAAATCCTGTCAAATTTATGCTGCCAACTCCGAATAGTATGGATGTGAGAAGAGGAGGCACGATCCAGCAAAAGACCAATATTGCTAAGTCCCATTATAAACTATATAATAGGGCTTCATTCTTGATGTTGTGATCGTTCCATTTTGGCAATAAATGAAAGCTTACATTGTGGGGGGAAAAATCTAGTTTAAAAGGTAAGTCATCAATCTTTTGGGAGAGGAAATTAGGCTTCATGTAAATGGAGTTACTTTTGATTTATCTCAGAATGTTGCTTGGTAATTTATTTAACCTTTTAAAAATTTATAAAAGTAACTAGATGTGTTTTAGCTCCATGAGTTTTGGAATGAAAAATCATTATTCTAATGAATTAGAATGTCTTATTTTTTTGAATCCATGGTGGGTTGATTTAAAAAATAGTGAAGTCAGCTTTTGTTGTATTAAATTTAGTAATACAATATGAACTTTAAGGGAAAAAAATGTTTTGGGTATCTGAAGTAATGTTTATTCAGAGCTAATTATGGATCTTTTGTAGCTGAAACTGTACAGTAATTTGGAACAGGACCCATTCATATCATTTGAATTTATGCAACTTTTCTTCCTTTTCATTTTAAATTCACATGATTGTCAGTATGGTGCTATAGTGATTGCTCCTAATTAAATACGCACATACTGTCTAACTCTAAGGGCAATTCTGTGCTGCAGCCTAAGCTGCTTGTCTCCCAGGCGGTTCCTGGCTGCTTCTTAAACCAACTTCAGAAATTCCAGTCTGGATTACGACAGGCTGGCAATGGGCCCAGGTTGGGGCTCAGCCTTGACTATGACCACCGGTAGCAATCCATACAGGGCATGTGGGCCAGCTCGCCAGTGCCTACCTTCTCTTCTGGGGATTCTTCCCTTCTCACTGGTCCCTGTACCTCTCCTTTTCTGTCCCAGATATTTGCAAACATGGATCCCTTCACCCTCTCCCTTTTAACATCATTTTCTTTGAAATATAGGTTCTTTCTTTCTTTCCTCCCCTCCCCCCATCATTTTGCTATGATGTTACAATAATCAAAGGGAACAAGTTGTTCTTTCTACACTCCTCTGTAGGACCATAAAAACTTTGTAACAAGGAAAAACTGAGAGTTGAAGAATACATGAGGAAAATAAAGATGTAGGTTTAATTATGAATGAATGGGCTAAAAGGTATGTCAATAAGTATGTATTGTGTCATCTGAGTTGCTGTGGGCAGATATGAAAGTAGAAATGTATAGGTCGATGATAGTTGCATGTTACATTTCAGTGAATGGTGATAATGAAAGAACTATGAATGAGTTTTGGGATTAACTCTGCAATATTCTGAATGAATGAGATCCAGGGTAAACAATTATTTTATTAGGTAGCACTAACTGATGGCAGGAATAAGACAAGAATGCATAGAATTTTGCATTTTGGAGATCCAAGAATGAATGAAAATAGTGATCATAAGATGAGCATTTGCTTAGAAAAAAAAATGTTTTAGACCCATGCCTTATTTATCAGCCTATTCATACTTAACACATAAAAAGGAATGAATCGAGAAGCATGATTGGTATAATTGTTTATGATGAAAGATTAAGAGTATTAATGAAGGATACTGGGGTGATCAGAGGTTCCAAAAGTGGATCTTGGGAAATATAAACATGGAAAAGAAGGAAAGAAGTAAAATAAACTAGAATGAAAGTAGACTGAGTGCAGGAAGAGAAACAATGAATTATGTATGAAAAATTACGAGAAGACAAGTTATTTCTCCAAAAGAATAAATAGAAAATGAACAAAAGAAAGAAGCTGCCTTTATCTCATGTCCGTAATTTCTTTTGCTTACTATTTCTTACTGTTTTTCTATGCTTTGCACCATGTTGCTTTCTCTGAAAGGAAGTAGTGTGATACATGTACATCCTTTTTTTAAAAAAATCGTACATTATATATTACTATATTAGATATTGAATATGTAGCTTTGGTTTGGTTAATTTAGTGCCCATTATTAGTTAGCACTTGTAATTTATCAAAACTCTGACCTGCTGGATTTTCTATTTTATTTTATGCAGATTTTAAAAAGCAAGGATAACAAGCAATGGAATAAAATAAAAGTAACTACCATACATCACCATAAGGAAACAAATTTTCAACCCTCAGTTCAAGTAATAACATTGACAGTGGTAATAAACTACTATCTAACACAGTGTTTCTCAACCTAGGCAACTTGAAGATGTGTGGACTTCAACTCCCAGAATTCCCCAGCCAGCATTCTGGAAGTTGAAGTCCACACATCTTCAAGTTGCTAAGGATGAGAAACACTGATCTAACATGTATTATATAGTATGTGGAAAGTGCAACACAGAATAGAACAACAACTTGTTCCAGACATTGTTTATACAGTAAAGGTTCCACTGATTTCAGTGAAATGTACTTCCAAGGGAACCTGCATTTTAATTAAAGTGAGAAGAGAAAGGTGTAGAAATAGAACAGGTTTGGAAAAGAAGCAGTCTGGATACACTTAAACACAAAAAGTTGCCAAAAACAGAAGTAAAAATGTGGCAAGAGCAATCCATAAGAAGCTCCTTCGGTAGTAAAATTAACAATGTTCAGTTTTTGGATTCACATTAATTTGCCAAAGCCTCATCTCAGATGCTTTAGCTATGGCATTCAATTAAAGTACATGCTATTGACTTCATTTGCAAAAAAAAAAGGGGGAGGGGGCGGATTCTGCCCTCTCTATTGGCAGCTTGGGGTTGATGCACCCTGTTGAAAAATGAAGATCTGCATCTTTGTGATTGGTCTTCTCCCTTTTTATCTTGCTCCAGATCATATTGTGCAACCTACATGGAAAGTGGAAACCACAGCAGACCAACCCACTTCTTCTTTCGTCCCTTTTCAACCCTCCCAGAGGTGCGATTGTTGATTTTTGGGGTTTTTCTGGCTTTGTTCCTACTCAGTCTTTTGGGGAATTCTGCTGTTGTACTCATTGTGCACAATGAACGCTCCCTCCACATACCCATGTATTTTTTCTTGGCTAACTTGGCTGTGCTGGAGATTGCCTACTCATGCGTCATTGCTCCTCTTACCCTGGCCAACCTCCTCTCTGCAGAGAAAGCCTTTATCTCCTTGGCAGGGTGTGGCACCCAGATGTTTTTCTTTATCTTCTTGGGAGGCGGTGACTGTGTCTTGCTGTCTGTCATGGCTTATGACCGCTTTGTGGCCATCTGTCACCCTCTGCGCTACTCTGCCATTATGAGCTGGAAGATGTGCACTGTCCTTGTAGCTGGGACCTTGACCATGAGTTGTTTGTTTGGCATGCAGCTCTCTATCCTGATATTGCGCCTCCCCTTCTGTGGCAACTATGAGATCAACCACTTCTTCTGTGACTTCCCGGCTGTCCTCAAACTAGCCTGTGGGGATACACATGCCCATCAAGCTACACTCTTCATCATCAGTGCTGTCATCCTGACTGTCCCATTTCTCCTAGTCTGCATCTCTTACGCCTTCATTGTGAAGGCCATCCTGCAAATTTGCTCCATCTCAGGGCGGCAACGAGCTTTCTCCACTTGTTCCTCTCACTTGATGGTTGTCCTTTTGCAGTACAGCTGTGGCAGCTTAATATACCTGCGCCCTAGTTCCAGCTACTCAGCGGAGGAAGGTCAGGTGGTGTCTGTGTTCTATACCTTTGTCACACCTGTATTAAACCCCCTGATCTATAGCATGAGGAATAGAGAATTAAAAGATGCACTGAGCAAAACCCTGAGAAAGAATCTGTTGTCCTAATGCAGTGATGGCGAACCTATGACATGCGTGTCAAAGGTGACATGCCACAACGTTTTGGGTGACATGCCAGCGTTCACCAACACCCGACAACAACTATTCTCCCTGTTTGAGTTACCAAAGAAACTGAGTTTGTTTTACGCATATTTCGCTTTTGTAATTATTTGATGTTTCTTTATATAATACATAGCACCACACATGATTGCTGTTGTTTTTTTTAAGTAAATGTACATGTAAAGAATTGTTCTCTGTTGTTCGGGGGGGAGGGGGGGGAATGAGGTGACACACCAGCAGAGTCGAGTTAGGTATTTTCCAAATGTTTGACCCACTGAGCCCAGAAGTTTTGCCATCACTGTCCTAATGAATGGCTTAGAAATTCCAGCTAGCACCACTGTGTGGTAGAAACACATGATACAAGATGTCACAAAGTAACACTGTATATGGGATTGAAGGCTTATTCAGGGTTTATACAGATAATGTTTCCCTGATTGGTCCCACAGCGAAAAGAAAGAAAAAGAAAATAAAAAGTTCAATCACCACCAAAATTAGTGTTTTTAACTGCATGTATTGTTATGTTGTTTTCCATGAGACTTAGGGCCAATGCGTATGTTTCTGCACTTTATGCTTGCATTTTGGCCTTTTTCTGAAGTTAAAAATCCTTTGAAAACTTTATTTACCTCTGCTTTTTGCAGAATCATAAAACTTTCCATGTAGAGTGGGAAAATCTAAACTAGAGAGCTTTGAAGGCAACCTGTCAGTTGATTCACTTGAAAGAAATGTTGAGCCAAAGACAGTGAAAATAGATTTTCCTTTTATTACTACATTTGAATCTCAGCCTTTACTCTTTCTCCATTGTTTGCACTGCTAAGTCAGCAGCTGCCCTTTCTTCTGCTCCTGAGCAAAGGCAGCCTCCCTTAATCACGGCTGCCCCTGGTTCTGCCAGAGACGGCTTCCTGAGACAGCTGAATCTGACTGGCAAGCAAGGGCACCAAACGAGTAATTTTGCACTGTCACTGCCATGGAACCGGACATGCACTTACAAGATTTTGTAGCCCAGCTGCCAAATAAGTGGAACAGTTTTTGGTTTTAGGCATACTAATTTGGGAGATGGTCAGGCAGGGCCTGATCTTTAGGCAAAGTGGACGAGCTATCAGGCTTCTTACAGGGCACAACTTTCTAATGAGCATGTTTATTGCAAGTACTAAGGAAGCCATTAAGAAGAAATCCAGCCAGGATCATGTAACACACAAGGCCTATTTATAATACTAGGCTAATTTCATGTGCCTTTTTCTCCTGCCCAGGAGGCACAACCGGGGGCCTTATCCTCATGAGTGGGAGGAGCCTTGTTCTTATACTAGTGATGGGGACTGAATTTGATAGTGGACCTGAGTATATGGAAATTGTACCTGCATATGAAGACATGGGTGGGGGGCTAGCATATGAGAATGTGTGCATCTGTGATAGAAACTGTGTTCAGTGTTCTTGTCAAGAGTGATATATTTCTTCCCAATGACATGCCCATGCAATTTCTAAAGATAGTTACTTCCTTGTGACCCCTTGCTTGTTTTTGTAGTCTTTTAGCTTTAAATATAGCTATACTATTTTAATGCTTTCATTGTATCCTTGAAGATAAGAATGGTTGTATGATTTGTGATTTCCTTGACCCTATAACAGAGATGGGAGAGACTAGTTGCGGTCAGTCTGATAAGGGGCCAGGGCTGGGCCAACTGACAGGACATGCAAGATCTACATGCCTGTAATGTTATTATCCTGATAGGGGAAGGGGAAGAGAGATGGGGTTAAGATAAGTTTAAGATGGATAATGAGTAATCATTAATGTATAGCTGGAAGGATGTCCATCTTTGGTTGAAGTCACAGTGACCTGATATTTGTAAGAAGTTAACCGGTTTCTTTGTTTAAACTGTCACGTAGATCCTGCGAAGAAAACGTATATAAGCTATGTAAAATCTGTGATCAGGACTCCCTCCTTTCGCTGGGAGTCTCCAACTTATTTAGAGCTCTGAAATAAAGTGGATAAAAAGTCTGATTTTCGTCTTGGTGTTCTGTTCACCTCGCACCAAGTCCCGCACCTGGTAATTAGGGTCGATTGGCTGGACCCAACACTAAGCCCATCCGGTCTCGGATGGTTTGCTTCTTGCCAGAGCTAACCCTCACTTTGTGGGCTGAAGGGCCCCTTGGGCTCTGTTTTGGGCAGCTCATGACCACCACCTGCCTTGAGGATAGATGGCATTTGCTGCTCTGCCTTGACTGGTAAAATGCATAACTACCCACTTAGGTAGTTGCCTTAGTCCTGATCGGTGAGAAGAGTAACACAAGTATCGTGAAAGACCTGGGCCCCAAATCTCTGCACTGGCTTTCTTTCCATCTCTCAGTTCAGCTTGCTAAACACAGTAGGGAAGGACACCACGAGGCCATCTTAAAGTTTCTGTACTAAACAGCAGGGTACTGAAACATTCCACTTTTGTTCATGATTATGTTCAGTTGCGTCAAACTCTTTTCTTTCTTGTTATTGTCAGATTTTCTATTTGTTGACATCTCAAAGATTTGAATAAACACAGATTTTTAAACTACAGGTGTGGCACTGCCTTAGACCTAGACCCCAAGCGGAGTATGCTATAGATCAGAGCATTTGCAGCAGAGTGGCCTAGTATACATAAAGTGATAGGAGACAACCAGCAGGGTAAGAATACACATTGCTAGAGTTCAGGGCACTTGGGTGAGATCAGGGAGACTCAAAGTGAAACTCCCACTTGACAATTCAGTGGGTGACTTTGGGCCATTTACTCTCAGTCCAATGAGGGGGAAATAAAATTTGGGGAGATTCTGTGCAGGCACCCTCATGTTTCCTCAAGAAAGGTGGGGTACAAATATAATAAATAATAAATGGATAGATGGGTCTAGAATTGCCACATTTTTTCTTAGCAGGTTTCCTAAAAAATCCAGCTGGAGAAGCTGTTCATCTCATGGAGGCATTTAGAAGGCTGAATTATTCTTAAAGAGACTGTGTGGTACATTAGCAGGAAGGAATTTTTAACCACAAATGTGTTAGATAATCATGGATAAGCCACTGTTGCTCATCTCCCAGCCCTAGGGGGAAAACATGGGCCTGCCTCCTGAGACTATTGTAAGATGTACTGAAATGTTAAATATAAAGTCCTTTGATCCCGCCCAAATGCTAAAAACATGTTTATGGCTAATATTCCTATAAAAGCCAAAGGGAAAATCACAGCTGTACCATTTTAGAGGGCTATTGGTGCTGAAATGATTGGCAGGGAAATGGTTAGGATCGCAGGCAACTAAAATAGCTTTTCTACCCCCAACTATACAAAGTATATTTCTCAGTTAGCAATGGAATGTTGATCTTCAGGATTCCAAGGATCTCTCTTAGCTCCCAAATAGGTAGTGCCTTCTAATACAATGGATTTCTTCTTTATGCAGTGTTTTGGGGGGAATTTTAAATATTGTCTTGGTTTTCCTTTTTCAAGGCTAGGGAGGTCTTCCTAAAGCCTGAAAAGAAAAGATGACACTATGGAACATAAACTGGAAAATATTTGCTGAGAGAACATAAAATACAATGTACTTTTCTTTAAAGAAAGTGCTTTTCAAATAGGGTATAATTTTAAAGAAGCCAAGCAAGATTATGATATGCCATGTACCACTTCTAGCTGTGACAATTTTCAGAGATGCTAGCACTTACCCAGAGTTCATTTTCCTTGGAAGAAAGTAACTGGAGGTCTTTGACACATCTGTGGAATTATAAATATTCCAAGAACATTCTATTCTCCATCCATTACATTTTAGAAGAACTTGTATGGTTCTGCAGAGACTAGTTTCTTACCTTCCTTTTCTAACTTCAGCACACATTTCTAGTTCCAACTGTAGACAGACCTTATTAATACCTTTCATGGAACGGGAAGGAAAGATTAATTTCCACCTCTCATTGGCCATTCCAGCTCCTATTGCCAGTTCATCACTCAGGTGTTTTTGGCCATCAGTTGTCATTTCTGTATCTCCATAACACAATCCTGTGTGATAAGTTGGGTTGAGAGTGAGCGACTGGTGCAAAGTCAACCAGTGAACTTTCATGGCTGAGGAACAACTTGAATGTGTTGCCAGTCCAACATTTTCACCACTACATCACACTGGTCTTTTCTAACCATTGAAACATAACTATGAGTATCATTGACTTAACATAATCATGAGTATTAGGTATTACTTTAAATTAGGACATCCATCTAGATGACTTTATTCAGAGAAAACATTTGTTCTCAAGAACTAAGAAAATCCTTGAGAGATCACATAGTCCCACTTCACATCTATAACAATAGTTTAACTGACCAATAAATATTTATATCACATAGCTATCAAAGAAAAATACCTTTGGAGTTGCTGATGGATTTTACTCAAGAAAATATTAAGTGTGTGATAATGAGAAATCTTGCAGTAATTAACCATATCACATTAGGCAATGTGCATGACTAAAACATACACAACCATCTGGGAGCCACCGATCTTACCCCCTAAGCAGTTAACATAACTCTGTTGCATCTATCCAACAAAGAAGTGAAAAAATATTTGTCGTAAAATGTTTTGAGCTTGTAAGAAATATAGATACCCTACAGCTTAATGTTATATCCCTCCATGCTGCCTTTGGGGATTAAAATAAGACTAATTGTTCTACCCATCTATGGTCTCTACTGTTTGTGATTCAAGTGTGGAGAGTGTTGAACTGCAGAAAGAAAAGTTTTTTATTGCATACTTTCTCTGAATTCTTGAGAACCATGGAAAATGAAAATTCTAAATGTCAGAGAGACCCTCTGGGGATAGAGGAGAAATTCCTGTTATCCATGGAGGAACAAATGCTCCCCCTCACCATGTGTCAAAGTTATACTTGTAATAGAAAACTTTTCTTTCTGCTGTTCAGCACTCTTCACACTTGAACAATTAGTCTTATTCTAATTCTTCTGTTCAATTTAAACATCCCAAAGCAGGGTTAAGGAATCATACTAAATTATAATTTGTCTCATCTGGTTACATCTTACTTTATTGTATGAACCTAGCCATTTGTGATTTATCCAATAAATCATGATTAAACAAACCATGACTTAGCAAAATACATGCAATCTACATTAGAATACAGAAAATGACTGTGGTAACCCTCTTCCATTCCTCCTTCTTACAAGTGGGGATTGCTAAGTAATGTTTAGGCACTTCTCTGTCCTATTCTTCAAAATGTTTTGGATCCTAGATATTCCCCATGACACATTTGCACCTAAATTGTTAAGGCACATCTGTCCCCAAGAAACCTAATGCCAGCAACAAAGCAGAAATAGAAACTGCAATATCAGGTATAGATTTGAAGTGACAGAAGTTCAAATGGGATAGCAAAATGTTACAGTAGATTAGCATTCAGGAGCATACAGCAGAAGGCTAGGGCTGCAATCTTTGTTCTGTTCTGTTATTGTGTAGAAAGGCTCTAAAATATTGCATTATACTTTACTGTATCGTCTTTTAACACCCACATTTTCATGAATAGCCTTTGAAAAATTCCTTTTTGATGACTGATTTCTGTACTACTTTTACCATTGTGAGATAAGCATAGTAATGTGCAGATGTTCCTTTGTCTTCTAAGAGTGCTGATGGTTTTAGGAATATGGAAGATTAAACCTGGTAGGCATAACAAGGAGGACCAAGCAATGGACGGAATACGATGTAGTTGTTTATCTAGGAATTTCCAGCATTCTAAGAAATTTTCCAGCCAGTTCCAGAAATTAAATCAAGTGTGCATGTGTGTGAATAATGAACTGTTTGGAAAAGAAGTGAAAAATACTACAAATGTAGATTTTTCAGCTAGTCCAATATACAACAACAAGATCCTTTACTGTGTGATATAAGTATTCTGCATCACTGCAGGGCCATCTTGCATGGATTTCCAGTCCAACGCAAGGCCTATCCTAAAAGTGCTGTTTTCATCCTTTAGGACTACTTGGCTCGCTGCCACCATATGCAGTGAAGTGGACAGAGACCATAGAAAGAGACATTTCAGTGGTGACATCTCCGAGGCTATGCCTGATACCTCTGCTATAGGCTGTCTGGCATCAGGTGAATTTTCTTTTTTTAATTCTCTCTGGATTTTTAGTCTCTATTTTCAGATTAGGTAGGTACATCTTAGATTCTTGTACAGCTGTAGGCTTTTCATTTTTTTAATAGTAATTTTATTAAAAATTACAATTCAAAAGATAACTAAAAAAAATAAAAGAATAAAAAGAAAAAATAGAAAGTGCAGAAAAGAAAGAATAGAAAGAAAAATAGAAAAGAAAGAAAATATAAAAATGTAGTAGAGAAAAATAAAAAAAATATAATGCCTTCCTCCTTCATCACAAGTATAAACAATTTTAGTAACTTATCAGCTTCTCTTAAAATACAACAAATGATCTCTTCTTCATATATCCCATCTCTTATTTATAAAGAAATCCTTAAAGCCTCATTGTTCAGTCTTGATCAGCAAAAGTCCATTAAGGGTTACCAGAGATAACAACATATCTATTTTAACCTTGATCAAATAAACCAACTTTACATTCCTTCCTTTTACTTTTAACAAACTTGATCTTTAGTCCCTTCAAATAATGTCCTAGAATTTGATTTCTTTTCATTTTTTCTTTGTTGCTTTTCACAAAATTCTTCAAAGCTTTAACAAACCTCTTTTGTAAATCCAATATAAGAAAATCATCCAGGTCACCCTCTTGGTTTGTTATTTGTATATCCTTTTTAATTATTAGGACATTAGCTGGTTGCATTTGTATGTCCAGTGCATTTTTTTTCCATATAATTCTTGTAGCCTGTCATTTTTAAATCCACTTTCAGATCAGTCTCAGTCTTGTAAGATAAAACTTGTTCCTCTTTCATAATGTCTTTTAAACATAGTCTGTCTATAGAGGCAGACACTCTTAAAATTAACTTCTGGGTCCATTGTTCAAAAATATCCTTCAATATGTCCAATGTTAAAATATTTTGCTTCATTTTGTATTAGGAAGTCAAATTTAAGCGTTCTTCTCCTTTAATTGTAATATTTAATTCCTTCTGGTTCCCTTTAATGTCCAACCTTCAAAGTCTCGTCCTATCATTTTTTTAAAGAGAATTCAAAACAAAAGCATTTTCCCATGGGAAGGATTCTTATAATTAATTCTAAAATCTTATTTCAAATCTATCTGGACCTTTAGTCCATTTGTAACTTTCCAAAATCAAAGTTCTAATCACCCTTTTGCTGTTTATTCCAAAATAATTTTTTTAAAGTCCTTAAACTTGTATTTAAAACTTTTTTCACTAAGGACTGAAGGAAACTCATTCCATGCTATAAAACTTGTTGATCCAAAGGCTCCTAATAGCTGAAAAGCAGTTAAAAAGCAATTTCCAAAAGTGATTAGAAAAGGAAGTATGCCAGCCTAGTATTCTTAAAGGCACCAACAGCAGTTTGAGCAAGATGGCTATTCCTTCATCTCCCAGAACTCTAAACACGCTGGAGACCACTGTCTTGTGGTCTTGCAAGGAGCAACTGTCTGGAGCACTTGTGGGTGATCTCAAGATAACCCACATCAAAAATCTCAAAATATTATATCTAATTAATATTTCATCTGAAGTTGTTTTAAAGTCTGTGATATTTTTATTTATAGCTGTAATGTTTTAATGATTATTTTGTTTACTTTTTTAACAGCACTTGGTGGTGTCTTTGTAGAACTGCAGTTATACTTTGGATTTATTTTGTAAGTATAATCAGCAAGAAAGGCCTACAGCTGGGGCTTCAGGGGAAGAAATGGTGAACTGGAGACAGTTCTGCTAAAAGCAGAGCTGACAACTGTGGTAGAATGAAGAGCCAGAAAGTAGACCAGCACTTTGTAATTCCTCTCTGGACAAGGAGAGGACTTGAGTCACGGTATAACTCATGGTAGTCATCTGGTGAATCCTCAAAAATAACATGATAATCATCTCGTGTTCACAAAAATTCAAACGTGCCATTAGGTCAAAAAGATAGCCTACTCTGATCTAACCACCAGACTGTACTAGCTATTAAAATAGGCTGAGAATTGAAAACTGTTCCAGCTGGAACACAAACGTCTGTGATCTATATATTTCTTCCATTCCCAGTGATTTATAATAAGATGCGTGTATGAAAAAGCCTGAGTGGACAGACTTTAGAGATCTACTGTCTGAAGTCCATCAACAGAGACTTGTCAGAAGAATTGCATCCAAGGAACTTGTTCGTGGTCTGGCTGAACCTTTATGCACTATTTGTGAGAAATTCTGGAGGTGAGGTGACAGGTGACTTTATGAAGGTGAATGATGCTCGTATCTTCATAAGACAAAGGGAAGATCCAGCAACCTCTAAACTGACACTGATACCTGAGAAGATTCTACAACAGAATATAGAGCAGGTCTATATGCAACATGAGTGTCAGACTAAACAAATCTCAATGTTTGATTGGGCAACTTCCTTGGTAGATTTGGACAGACATAATATATCTTAATTTCAGCAATGCGTTTGACAAATACCTCATCATGTTTTAATTAGCTAGCTAAAATTATGGGATGGACAGCATCACAATAAATTGGGTATACAGCACCTTGAAAACCACACTCAAAGAATGCCAACCAATGGTTCCTCATCAAAATGCAGTGAGGTATTGAGTGGAGCATTTCAGAGTTAGAGCCAATTTGGTGTAGTGGTTAAGGCATAAGGCTAGAAACTGGGAGACCATGAGTTCTAGCCCTGCCTTAGAGACAAAGCCAGATGGGTGACCTTGGGCCAGCCCCTCTCTCTCAGCCCTTGGAAGGAGGCAAGGGTAAACCACTTCTGAAAAACCTTGCCAAGAAAACTGCAGGGCCTTGTCCAGGTAGTTACCAGGTGTCAAAACTGACTTGGAGGCATAATATTATTATTATTATTATTATTATTATTATTATTATTATTATTATTATTCAGAGTTCAGTCCTGGATCCTGTACTCTGCAATGCTTTTACTAACACCGTGTTTAAAAGCTGAGCTTCTTTCCATATGTATTTTATGTTATTGCTCTTCCCTCCCCCCCATATATTAAAGCAATATTTGGATGTAAAATGTGGGGAGAATACTTACCAGCTTGAAGTTGAGTCAAAAGTGGGTAGAATAACTAATAATCCAAAATACAGAAATAAAATTCCAAATTATCTTGATGGATGAGATAAATAGGCTAGAAATAATGGAATGAAATTAACAGAGACAGTTGCAAAGTTCTTTACTTAAACGGAAATCAGATGTGCAACTGTTGCATGGAGGATACTTGTCTCATTAATCACACTTGTGAAAAGGACCTTCAAAGAGGAAGCTGAACATAAATCAACAGTATGATGTGGCTGAAAAAAGGGCAAATGCTATTTTAGACTGCAACAGGAGAAATATAGTTTCCAAATCATGGGAAGTACCAGTTCTCTGGTATAATGGTAAAAAGCTGGACTTTTTTCTTTTCTTAAAACAACACTTTCACTTATCAAAGGGTAGAATTAAATTGACAAAGAGCTCTGCCAATTCCCTTTCTAGCCCAAGTAGCAAGAAGAATGGTAGAACGGTGGTGTTTTTCTTTCCTTTTTGGGTTGTTTTTTTTTAACAAGTTAATTGATGGAACAGTAAAACGGTGGGATTCTCTCTCTCTCTTTTTTTTAATAATATTTTGAGATTTTAAAGATACATATTTAAAAGTTAGAAATGAAAAGGAAAATTTGAAATACAAAATATAAAGTAAAGGAAAAGAAAAAGTGAGGTAAAGTAAAAGAAGAAAAGATATGAAAAATAGATAACTTCCAATCTATCTCTGGTCTTAGAAATAATAAGGCTATCATAAGTGCTAGTTTTTAATACATTAAATAGGAATAATTCTTTGTCTAAACATATCCCATTACATTTATAATCTAATCTTCAAATCCCCATGTAAGCTTCACCCCACCTGCATTTTGCAAATAGTCCATCAATGGTTTCCATTCTTTAAGGTAGTAGTAGTTTGAGTTTTCTTTTAATAAGTTTATCGCTTTTTGCAATATCCATCAATTTTAACAACCATTCTTGTATTGTTGGTAGTGTCTGGGTTTTCCAAAATTGTGCATAAAGTCTCTTCCTTTTAATCAGGTGAAATTAGATAAGAGTTTCCCCCTCTAGCCCAAGTGACAGGAAGAGTGATACAACTAGTTTTTCCTTTCCTTATTTACTGGTCCACTGGCGGATGCAAGGAGAGTGTCAAGTATGGATGGAATCAAGGGGAAGGGGCTTATTCCAAAGGTCTATCAATTGAAACCCCAAAGACTCACCCATGGAAGGAAAGTTACTGTGTTGATTTTCTTAACATAGATGGGAGGAGTAAAGAAGCAGGAGAATCTCATCAGCTGGGGTTCTTGGTAAGCACAGTCTGCAGAGGACACCAGCCATCATTGTGGCCAAAGCAGAGCATGGAGTTGAGCTCTGGAAAGGGGTTTCTTAAGTGGCCCCCAGGACCTGTCCCTCAAGTGATAGGTGCACTTTTGGCTTCCAAACAGTTGCCAGCCTTGTATTAGATAGAACTTAAGGGAGTGTGAGGGAAATGGTGTGCTTGTGGGGGTTCTCGCTCATACACAAAATTACTAGAATAATAATGGGAGATACAGGACAGACAAAAGGAAATACTGTTTCATACACACATGCTGCATAGTTAACTATTGGAATTTGTTCCCACAACTAAACCTGCTTTCACATTTCTATAACTGGAATTAGAAGCCAACTGACTGAAATAGAAGCCAACAAATGATGGACTTTAGTTAAACAGCTGTGTGGGGCTGGTGGTAAGATGGCAGCAACAGTGCTCTTACACATTAAGTGGGATGCTTAGTTTAGCATGCCATCAAGAACCATGTTTGATACTGTTTGATACTCTGAATGCCAATTACTGGGGAACACAAAGTGCTATTGAGCTTAAGTTCAGCTTGCGGGTTTCCCATAACCTTTCCACTGGCCAGAATGGAAACAGAACATTGAGATCTTCATTCATTGCTGCTGGTGCTGCTGTTGTTAACCTAAAAGACAGGCATCAGATTAAAGGCAACCTTATTTGATTGTCCTTACTTAAAAACTAAATGGCAAAAAATGGCTTGTATCTTATTACTTTCAAGTTAAAGGACAAATCTCTTATAATTGATAAATAACATTTGGGTTCCTTTTCATGAGGGAAAGCTATAAACTATACTGCTTTAAGTGGGACACAGTATGCTTAAGTGTCATGAATGAGACAATATCTTAGGATGAAATAACTGAACAGCCAAGGGAATAAGTCCCAAACGTATAATGCTAAAAAAAGGAAGCAAAAGTTCTTGAGAGGCTTTATGTAATTCAAACAGTTTAAAATTAGTCAACTTCAACTGAAATAGAGATCATTCTGTTCCCAAATAGGAGAAATATCTCCAGCAATAACTGCAAAATTCTGAGTGGGATTCAGAGGTTCCACAAGACTGAAATTTCAGTTACGTTTAATATAATGTTTGGAGGGGGGAGAGGTATGTAATCTTTCAAGTACAGTATTCCATCTCCTGGTGACCCCTCAGTGCCTGGCTGCAGGCTCCCCACTTCTTTAAGTAAGGAGAAATTCCAGAGACAGGATTCAGTTTTAGACTCCTTTTGGGGAAAGATTAAAGGGGTCAGCGTCCCTCTCTTCCTCTTTTTAAAAACATTTTCCCACACACAAGCACCCAAGGTCTAATTGGATATAACCTATTCGATGCATGTATAGTTTTGGTATACTTAAAGCAGTGGTATACAGTTTTGCTACTCACCCATATTTTCATAGAAAGTTTGCAATCCAGATGATTTTAATATGTATGTACATATGTATAACATTATTCACTCTTTCTTTCTTAAACGGCTGCTTTTTCACCCTGCCATGACATCTCTCAGCCGAAGGACGGATATCTCCATTCTGGCGAATTTCTTAAGAGATGCTACTGTTTCTCTGTTGTAATGTAGAGAAAAATATTGGTCTAGACAGACCTCAGCGTGAAACGCAGCTGGTGCAAATTCTCTCAGCAAGGGCTACGGAAGTTACTACACGGTAGTTCAAAACCCCTCGGGAAACCGTGGTGTTCCCTCTTCTCTTAACCCATTTTTGCATTCTGTCCTTAGGTCTGTCAGACGACCTCTTCCCCAACATCCGCTCTCTTTTTAAAAACCTTTCCTCAGACGAAGGATCTTTTCATGAACTCTTCGGCTTATTCTGCAGCCTTTTGTTTTTTTCCGATACAAGCAGACGAAACAGAGCCGCACTTGAGCCTGTTCAGCTGCCCTCAGCTGGTCGCGGCGTGAGTTCAGGGGCTTGTCGCTCGGCTTGCTACTCCTATAAAACCACCTAACCCAGAACAAGAGGAAGTCGCCGGGGTCCTAAAAGCACGCCGCCCGACCCAGTACTCTCCCAGTCGAAGCCCCGATTCCTTGTTGACACAGCCGCGGCTGGGCGATGTCTCTTTAAAAGAGTTCTCTGCCCAGGTAAAGGGGGCGGTCCCTCTGCCCTCCCCCTCCCCCTTTTCCTTCCCTCCGCGTCTGTCACTGGGGATTAGCAGCTGCAGCCAGCTCAGCGCCGGAGGATCAGGCTCGCCGGGAGAGCGAGAGATAGATTGAGATTGCGCGGGGTGGGCTGCGGATGCCGGCATGCACGTTCCCCCCTCCGCGCTGGTAAAACTTGGCGCTCCTCCTAGCGGGTGAGCAAAGGCGGCGAAAGAGGAGGAAGCTCTGGGCTTCGCGCCGGGATCCCACTTCCTGGAGGAGCCCTACCGGAGCACAGGTCTCCTGCGTTCCTGCTGCGCCGACGGAGAGGAGGCGCAGGAGCCGCACCCGCCCACGATGAAGGACCGGCTGGAGCAGCTGAAGTCGGTGAGTATCGCCCACCCCCTTGCTGGGTCTCCCACCCGGAGGAGCAGGACGGGGACTGGGAGGAAAAGGAACTCTGGCCGCTCTCAATGGAAACTCCCTTTAACTCCGTGGGATTTACTTCTGAATAAACATGCACATGATCCGGTATCGGGAATCCATTGACGCAGAGAAAGAAAAGCGTTTCAGCCCCCGCCCCCGCCCCCGCTCCCCGAGTCCAGTTGGATATGCCTATAGGGGAAGTATTATATAATTCAGGGACAGTACTGCACCTCTTCCTAGGTGGAGACAAGCTGGGGGCATATCTATCCGTCTGTTGACTTCTCCATTAAAAAATAGCAAAGGGGCTGTAGCCTGGCAGGTTTTAAACTTGCTGGAAAAGTGAAGGTAGAAGGCGTGGGGAGAGCAAAACCAGTGGGGTGAAGCTGGGCATTCCGTGCCACAGCACCAAGGGCACATGGTACAACCTGCAAGGCACACAAATCCTAAGGGGCCACCATTGTTACCGACTACCTGTCTGATCTCTAAGGGAGGGGGGTGATCAGAAGAGGTGTCTAGATGTAGCAGTGTAGTCCTATCAATAACAGACTTAATCCAAGTAGTTGGAAAACGAGGGGCGAAGTAGTGAGTCTGCCCTCTTCAGAAGCTTGAAGAGGGTTAAGCGAGGAGTGCCACCCATTTCTTTCCATGCATGAAGAAGATAAGCAGAATCAGCACTTCCTCCTTTTGATTTCCCTCCTTGTGACATTCAGGTTTTACCTGGTAAATGTAGCCTTGTCACTAAATTATGAGCCTGGGGACATAGCTGTATTAAGATGTCATTAAAGGGTTAGGCACATCAAGAGCTTAGGTTCTGATTTTGCTTTGTCTCTAACACTGCTTGGCTTACTCAGTGACTTGTAACTGCTCAAGGTCACACAAGATAGAATGTTTTTTTTTTCTTTTAAAGGTCCACTAGAGCATAAGGAACATTTTCTCAAAGCATGGTACAACTTACAATTTCATAGTTTCCATTTTTAAACTGCTGGGCCATTTGCAAAAAAATGCATCTAGCTTGTAAGACAACTTTGCCTGTGATCCTCCTCAATCTTCTTGTGTAGCTACCATGGGGTGATACCCCAACTTTGCCTGTGATCCTCCTGCATCATTCTTGTGTAGCTACCATGGGGTGATATTATAAGGCTGGTTGTCTGGCTCAGGTCACTGGCACAAGGACAGCTTCTCATTGACTGCATTGCCAAAATACATTGTTAGTTCAATGTGTGCCAGGCTTTGCAGAGGCCCAGATGTTTGAACATTCTGGGAAGGTCTTTTGCGCTGCCGAGTTGGGATACAGAATTGGCCATTTGTGGCACAGCCGGTACTGCTTGTCTCATGGGATGAACCAGTTGCCTACTGTCAAAGGAAGAATGCAATGGACATTGTGGCTCTGTCACTATGACCAGAAACCTAGATGTTTAGCCAGAAAGCCAAATGGGAGGAAGCAGGAAGTAAGCTAGTACAAGCATGGCTTAACTTATAGAAGGGGAGGTATTCAGGTCATCTTGTGAATGTGCACTGTTTTCACACATTCAAAGCTGTGGTTTGTATAATCACAATTTATTGAAGAGACTACCATTTGTTGGATTCACCCAGTATATTTAATCAGAAAGGATTGTTTACATGCCACAGTAGTTGAATTAACATGGTATGAAAAGACCCAAGGAAGCAAACCACAATTTGGTTTGGTATGGTGTATAAATTCTGATCCTGCGTAATAGAAGGGGCTGTGGCATAGGGGGGAGGGTGCTGGAGGGGCTACTTAGTAGGTGCTACCACCATGCATTTCTTTTACATTTCACATGATCTGAGATTAAGTTCTGGCCATGTGATTGCAGATAATCTGCAGGAGATGAAAATAGGGAGGCAAAAAAACCCACAGAGGAAATAATACAAGCTGACAGCACAAAGCAGGCCTAGAGAAGCCGTGGCCTTTCTTATGTTGCTGAACTGCAACTCTCCAGCAGCTTGGCCAGTTATTTTAGTTCAGCAATATCCAGAGGCCAAAGGCTCCCAACTCCTGTCTTTGGGTTGGGTTGGATTGAGAGGCTTCCTTGGGGGGCTTATTTTATTACGGTAAATTCTCTGTGGTCTCTCTTATCAGGCTTGTTTTCCAGTTCAGCTGATAATAGGTTAAATACAACTGTCAAACAGATAAAGTCAAAATTCAAATTTTAGAGGAAGATACACAAAACAAGACCAGTGACAATTACACCCATCATAGAAATTACCAATAACAAAAAATTCTCCGGCTTTGCTAATGCAGAAACTTCCTCTGTGGCAGAGGCATATAATGTGTTGTCCCAAAATTAGATTTGCCTCCTTAAAACTCTGGGTTCCTTTTCCAAAGCTCCTCCAAAACTTGCAACAACCTATAATTCTTCATGTGACAAAAGGGGAAATTATTAACTATGCTGGGTGTAATCATATTCCCATAACTAAAAAGTCCCAATTTGCTCCACTTTGGGTAGTGTGATCCTTGGTGTAGAATTCAAAGGCCCGCAATAGCCCTTGTTCTTAAAAAGATTGTGCACCCTTGCTATGATGAGTGAGAAATCCTTGCTCTTGAGTAAGATTTAAATAAATGGAATCAAATTATTAATCACTTTTAATTGAACAGTTTCATGCTGCTTTCTGCCTTGAAGATTTGCTATTCTTGCTGAATTATACTGATTTTGAGGTCAGTAATAGAACGTCTTGGGAGAGTGAAATGTGCTTACTAGCTATTAAAATAGACATATTAGATCTGTGCCCACTTATTTAGTTTGACAATGACTTGTTTCTCCTTTTTAGATCAACCCTTCAACATAATATGCCACCAAGTCTCTTCCGCTTTTACTGAAAATGTGTGCAAAAAAAGTATCTGTTAGTTGTTAAGGTCAACCAAAATTCCTTTTTTCATTTTGTGCTATCTCTTTGCTTGTAAGATAAAGATGATATTTATAATAAAGTGGAATAATTTAGATTCTGTGCACTCTTTGAATTTTATATAAATTTGAATTAAGGCAACCTGAATTCTGAAGCATGCAGAAATTGTGCACATTTGCATTTTGTTTTCAGTGTGTCTAATTCATGTTGCCTGCTCAAGTCATTGAGCAATATAACGGGCTGTGCTGCATATTAAAACTCCGACTACAGGAAAAGCAACTGAATTTCTCTCTGGCAAAACTTCCCATACGTTTCAATAAATGCTTTTTTTTTTTTTTTAATGCTGATTTTAAAAAGTAAAACAATGAACCATCAGCTATTTTGCACTTGAGCAGAATTTTGGAGCAACTATGGTGGTAATCTTTTGACTGGGAGCAAGTACACTCATTATTTTTAGTCTGAAAAGTTGTGTGTGTTTTAAATTGTACTAGACTGTAATAGTAATCCTATGAGCCAGAGAACCTGGAATTTTGATTCCTTACACTTATTCCATAAGTTCTCCTTTCTGAGTAGCTGTGAGGAAGAGCGATGGATTTATGGATCTTTTATTTCATTGAGTGGGAAACATTCCAGCTGCTGGCACATGTGCAGAAAACAACACCTAGGTTCTTAAAAATGAATTTGGTCATTAACCACATTGTCCAGGATATTGTAGAAGAGAGATTATAAAGAAACCAAGGGTTAAAAGAGAAAGACCTTGAAGGAGAAGTCTAACTTTTTCATTGTATTGGCTTCTTGGAGGGAAGTTGGAGGAGTTGCAGAAGTACTTATTCTTTTTGTATCATAAAGAACTGTACATGTTTAGCCTTTTCTCGTCAAGCCTGGCTCGTAGGGCTATGTTATATGTTGTACCTTGTGCCTCAGTTGTCTCTCTGTAAAATAACTTTTTGTTATATGGTATCTGAAGTTTGGTTGGTAGGTAGGCGTGTGGTTATTAGACAATTTAAATCAAGCTAAAATTATTTTATTGTACCTGAGGCCCTTCAGTTCCTGTGGTAGGCATTGTAATTCTTAAACAAATATATAGGGCTGCCCCTATCGTGAGCTGGAGTAAGATGGTTTTTGCCAGCTGGAAGAAGCAGAGGAGAAGTAATTATAGTCCTTTCCCCTGGTCTTCCTTTTCAGCCCCTTAGTTCTCTTCCTCATTAGAATTAAAGGATAAACTTGACTGGGCTCATGCATTGTCTTAATCCATGGCTTGTTTAAATGTGGCCTATTGAATAAACCACAGTGGATGGTTTCATACAACATGCTAAAACTACAAACAATCAAATCCCATTTTGGCTTAGAACTAGGTGTGAACTTTTCCACTCCTTCAAGTACAGTGGTATACTATTAGCAGTGTTGAAGTATGAATTCACAAACAGTCCAGTCTACTTTGTATATAAAATAGATAAAATATCCCATATTTTCTCTTGATTCAGACAATAAAGTGGCTTAGGCTAGGCTGGCAAATCTGATATATGTCAGGAATAGGATGAAACAAAACAAAACAAAAAACCTCAAGACTTGAATAACACAACCTGCAGGGTTGTCTGACCAAGTTGTCTAATTCAGAGGCTGAGATAGGTATTCTGAGCCTTAGATTCTCATCCGTTTTATTTCCTTCTTTAAGAATAATTTTTTCCTTATCCAGAACTGCTTTGCTAGAGTTTGGAACTTAAAACACTTTTGCCCCTGTTTTGGAGAGTTTTCCATCCTCTATCTTCCATGACTTTCATTGGGGTACGTCCATTTCTGAAAGATGAGATCCTGTTTCAGATTGTCCATTTGGACCAGATGGAGGCCCAACTAGTGTCTCTCCTTCCTGCCCTAACTTCCCATTTTCAGCATGGTATAGTCAGAGTTTGTATCAAGAGGGTTCCGTGCGGAGATGGCGGGCAGTTGGTGTCCATCCAGAGAGCCAATTTACTGGCGGTGACTTTGGTTGCTTCCTGAACAGGTTTGGAATGGGCAGTAGGCCTGCTTCATTCAAAGAATGTTGCTGCAGAAGGTGGGGGGCAATATCATTTGTTCTTTGCAACCTTTGGGTATTTCCCATCAAATCTGCTTTTTTCCTTAGCTAGCCAACAGGGTTTTCTTTTTATGTAGAAGCATCCTATTGCCACTATATAGGCCTACCTGCTGTATGATCCCATATAGAGAGATACACAGATGCAGTTTAGTGCTTATGGATAGTATGTGCTTGGAATAATTCTCAGCTTTTATTTTGTGTGTGTGTTAAAGGGAATACTTTCCTTGGACTACCCAATCTGTTAAAGACCAAATGTGACCTCTACCTACATTTCCATCTTGATTTGCCTGGCACAGAAGTTAATCCAGTGAGGGAAACCACCTTTTGTTTTCTCTTGCTGAACTTAAGGAGTGAACTCTGCAGTTTCTTGTGCTTGGAAGGTCCAAAGTCCACATCACATTTTGAGGGAATGGACCATGGTTACGATGACCCTGCACAAATGAACTGGTTGTTTCTTTGCTCCGGATTCAGAAAAAGCCTGGGGGCCGGGTGAAGGGAGGAAAGGAGTGACAGATTTAGTCAGGATTATAAAACCATCAGTCAGGAGAAGAGAAGATAAAATGCTTGGGAGAGAGAAGGGGATTAATTTTATTTTTATTCCTCGGTGAACTCAAGATCCAAACAGGCAGTGATTTTATGCAGGATATACAAATGGGGAGGGAATTTCTGGACAATAGTTTATGACTCCCCCCCCCCCCCCCCGTTTGAAGATGTTCCAGGTGGAGGGAACATTCAGGAAGAGAAACATTCCAGCATGTAGTTTTTTTCTGCTTCCTTGGCACAACTGCATTTCATTCATTCCTTGAATGTGACATCTGTGATAGAAGCAGAAGGCTGTTTACTGCAGGGCTTTCACTTTCTCCCTCCGCTTTTGAATGTGGCCTCATCTGTATGCAGAACAAAGTGGAAACATTGGCTCTAGACAGTATCCCTTCAAATATTAGAGGAAAAATCACATTGCTGAATGCTTTTTCCATGTTTGGGGACCTGTGTGATTTGGAGAAATGTTTAGTCTTGCTATCTGGGCCAAATAACTTTCTCTCTGTGTAATGATTTGTGTGCAGTCTTCACAAGCATGTAAATCCTTCACTATATCAAGTGAAATGTGAAATAATGTCTCCTAGAAACATTTCTCTTTTAAATCCTAAAATCATGATAGGTGCTTTTGTGTATAAAAAAGGAAAGCTCCTAAAGCCCAGAGCTCCATTCCTGGGAAAAGATCACCAGCCAGAATGTAATTGGTTCTTACTATTTTTTAGAGGCATTTTTTAAAAAAATGGCTGCCAACTAACATGTGAAGTTTGTTCTGTAAAGAGGAACTTGGTTTTACAGCTTGGGAAGATCTTCAACAATAGCAGGTGGATTCAAGAATGATACAGTATATGAACCAAGGGGAAAAAAAACAGATCTTGTTAAATATCCAGGCAGAGTTCGGAATGGTTTGGTTGGTTATCCAGAGAAAACCCTTCAGAACAAGGTTTAGAAGTAACAAGAAAAGGCATTTCTTCTGAGTTGGTTCTTCACTCTGTGATAAATTCCTTCTCTGGATCTAAATGGCAAGACGTTTATCCTCTGTAGCACATTGGAATGTGCGTGTCTTGCAAGATTCCCACAAAATGAAGAAGTTACTTTTTATTGGACTAAGTAACAAGTTCCTTCAAAATGCAGCCGAAACTACAAGGGAAAGAGTGAGTCAGATAGACAGGGTGTCACTGCTTAAGAAAAGAGATGTATTTTTAAATATATTTAGAAAATTTTTGCTCCTCCCTTAAAAAAAAGACAGCTAATTATTAAAAACAAAATAAACAAAGCATCATAATGGATCTACCTATAATTAAAAAGGCAAATGATTCAAAACATGCATTAGGAGGAAAGTAATATTAGACTCAGATGACGTTTTAAAGAGGTCTGGAAAAATAAAAAGGTCATTGCTTGGCACTGACAGAATATCATAATAGCTGCCAGTCAAGTCTCCTGTGGAGGCCATTTCAAAGCTGAAGATATCTGAAGCACCCTTTCCCTTCCAGGTTCACCTTTTCTTTGGCTAAAAATAAAAATGAAACACAGTAAAACTTATCCAGTTTGATTTTGTTGTATTGTCCTTTTCTAAAAAGTTTACACATCATTTGTAGATACTGCCCTGTTAATTTAAACCATAGGTTTAGTAACATCTGAAAAATATAGCATCTGTACAAACCGTTCACAATAGGTGATAGTGCTTGGCTGACCTTGGCTGATCTCAGCTGGAGTTAGATCAAGTTAATATTTGGATGGGAGACTATCAGGAAATCCCAGGATTGCGGACTAGACTGGGATATCCCCCCCCCCCCCCAAAAAAAACCCTGAAAGTGACAGTGGCAAATGGTTTCCATCTTACCACCAAGAAAACTGCATGAAGCCCCGGGCATTGAGCTTGATTTGAGCGAATCTGCTTTTGTTTTTTTCTCACCAGCTGTCAACAGCTTCACTTCAGAGGCCCAGCTCACTCCAATCAGCTGAGGTTCTGGCATATATGGAAGCCTTTATGTTAATTTTGGAAGGCAGGCCTACTCATCTGTAGGGAAGAGTGCTCTGTACATAGGAAGAAGTACTCTTCTTTACATAATACTATTTTAAATTATTTCTTGAAGAGATGGTGACAGCAAACAGTTAAAGCAGGTTTTGCAAGAATTAGTCTTTTTGTCTACCAGTACCACTGCAGTTCAGTATATGTAAAGGTGTCCTAGATGACAAATCTAATTATAGGCTCTTGCTGGAACAGTTCTGTAGTGTACAGAACCTTTGAGTTAAACGGTAGAAGCTGGCTTGCAAACAGACTAAAGGAACAGTTTGGGCGAATGGCATGTAAGCAAGGGAAATAGAGGTGGTGGTCTTTTTATTCACTTGCAGTTGCTGTAAAACACATGGTTTGTTCATTCATCTGAGCAGGACCTTGACATTTGGGCCCCACCATAACATCGGCTATTGCGAAAGCTTGTCAGAATGGTCAGAATTGATACTTCCAGTAATAGAACCAACCTTCATGGGTAAGACACACACACACACCCTACACACACACCCTACACACACTCTGAGTAGATTCATTTATGGGTAAAATACAGGCACAATGAAATAGCATATAAGTCCCTGCCAGGTAACCAGGCTGTTAATTGTGGTTTCCTGAGTTAAAAACTGTAGATCTACTTCCTTAAAAAGATTAAAAAGCTGGGTTAGGTGTTAGAGGGTGTGATGGATAGCTATTGCTGTGTGATCTGAAAAAAGTAGAAGTTGAAGCAGGGAGAATCAGCATGAGCAAGGGTGCTTGCTCTTTCCATCTCCCTCTGAATGGGGAATCGAGAAGGCAGCTGCTTCAGTACGCAGGGTTTGGCAGAGTGTAGCGAGAGCAAAGGGCCTCTGGATGCATGTCAGGGTTGAAGGCCATAGGGGACATATGCCCAAAGTCTTTGGACCTTGATAATATACTGTTTGAAGGGTAAAGGAGGTTCTGTAGGATCAGGGGATTTATGATCTTATAAGAACAGATGACAAATTACTTCATTTATTTAAAAATTTTAACCCCCTTATAGCCAAAGGTCCCTGGGCAGTTTATGATAAAACACACTAAACAATACAGTTTGAATAAAAACATCTACCATAAAATCAGATAAAATGGAAAATGAAAATACCATATAAGCCAGACGGCAGCAAGGAAATGTCATCTAAAACAATAGGAATTAAAATACAATTAAAATACAGTTAAAAGCCAATTAAAAAGCCTGGGAAAATAGGTCTTCATCTGGCACCTGTCAGCCCCACTAGGTAGACCAGACCATGAAATCAATTCCATAGGATGTTTACAACAATTTTTATTGAGACTGGCTATAATAACAGGAACATACAAGTCTGATTTTGCTGTACCTCCTTCTTCTAGTTTAGTGAATTAGGGAAGTGTCTGTCTCAGCCATATCTGAATGTTATCTGGATGCTCTGGGCTTTAAAAATGCTTCAGCCCCTCTTGCTTTGGTCTGCAGATCTCCATCAAGGTCATCTTCCTTCTTCTCCACAGCACCAGAATGAGGCTAATGTGGGCGCCAGTTGAACCTGTTTCAGGAGGGAATTCTGTAAACGGGGTCCCACCACAGAAAACGTTCTCTCCCTTGTAGAGGCCCACCTCAATTGCTCTGGTTGGGGGACCTGGAGGAGGGCCTCATTAGATGATTTTAAGGCCTGAGTAGGTACATACAGGAGAAGGTAACTTGATCCTAAGACACTGAGGGCTTTAAAAGTAAAAAAACACTTTGAATTGGGTCCAGAAACAGACCATGTAGATGACAAAGTACTGGAACAATTATTCCTGCTTCCTTATTATTGTCATGTCAGTTGAATCTTTTTTCTTTTTGGAGCATTTTTGTTTTCTGTTGATATCATCTTTACTGAAAATAAGCCACCTTTGAACAGTGTAAATATAAGTATTGCTTAAGAAAAATGCTTTATAATCAGTGTCATCAAATAATTATCTTAAAAGTCTCACCTTTCTTTTCAGACTCATACAGATGCTTTGTACATCTGGAAAGGTAATAGCTAGGCTGGCATATTGTGTAAGCCATGGTTTATGGAATCATGATTGATTACAGCGGTGGGCAACCTGTAGCCTGTGGGGCATGTGTGCCTGTCCAGCATTGCCAAAATTTGGTGGTAAAATGATCCGATATTGGCATTACAATATTTTGTGCTTTTCTTTCAAAATGAAGGGAGGGATTGGGAGCAAGGGGATTTGAGGGGAGCAAAGTACTTCTATTTCCACCCTTAACACCCAACCCCCTGAAAAATAGCCATCATTTTAATAAAATGCGTAATTAAATTTGGTTTTGAGGGAAAGAAACTGCAGATAGTGAAGTGTAACTGTAGTACTAGGGGTGTTCTTTACACATAATGCCACGTTCATTCCACCCAGAGTGCTATGGGATGGCTTCGAGCGGTGGCATATGCCAGAAGAATGTTAACCCTCAGTATCAGGCAAGTACATGAGTAAAAGTGTGGATTAAAAACTCATTGTCCCTTTCAGGAAGTTCTTGTTTTAACCAGCTGTGGTACATGTGTCATAACCCTGATTATTGGAACTAATGGAAGTTTCCATATAAATGCGGTTAGGACTGAAACTGTAAGCATGAAGGTGCATCCTGTTTTTGTTTGTGCACAACAAAAGAATGAAGGAACCTCTAGGTAAAGGATGATTTTTGGTCCAAAACTTTTCAGAAGCCTTCTTCAAGGAATACTTTCGGATGGCAGTTGTCAACTTGATGGAAAATGTTGAGGTTTGTTTTTCCTCTCTTAACTTGTGTGCAGTGGCTAGAATTTTTAGACTGTCCTGACTCTGCCTGTCTATTTGTCAGCAGGATGACTCGCTGAAAGCTAAACAGAACAGGACCAAATGTATGTGGAAAGAGCCAGCTTTAGAAAGACTGAGTCTGAAAACAGATCTGTGGAGAGAAAAATTCCCCCAGTTTTCCCCAGCGCATCCCTTTGGGAGAGGCAGGTGGGCGACGACTTAGCGTGTCACTGATTGACCAAGAGCAGCACATATGCAGTCGGCCTGTGCTTCCCAGTACACATCAACAACATGAAGTCACAACATGTTATTTCATTACACATTACACAGAAGAAAACAGAAGCACTGCTGGTTAAGTGGTCGGAAAGAATTCCAGCAACTGTGCGCTACATCCTTCCCTTCTGTGTTTAAAATGGAATTTTCAAAATAACTAAAAATTGGGAATTGGGAGGTGTGGGTTGAGATGTAGCTAGTGGATGACTTCATTTTTTATTTTGAGCAGATGTTCCTGAAAGTAAATGTGCTTTTTTCCCCCCTCCGTCACCTTTAGGATGTGAGTTATCCAAGGAATATTAGAGGTCAGGATTGCACTTTCACTTAACAAAATTTTCAGTATCCTAATCATGGAAAGCAGGAGGGCTAGGGTTAGGGTTACGCATGCTTTTAAATAACTTCATTGCTCCTGAACTAAGTGATTTCCCCCAAGGGCAGAAACATTACTCTGCCTACAGAACAGAGTTTAAACAAAGCTCTACTTCTGAATCTGTGCAACGTTAAAAGTCAACTATTTGATTATAGCTTAATAACAAAGAAGGAAAAGATTTATTAGATACATTAAAGACAAAGCATTCATACCCTTTGAAGAGCTTTGTTTTTAATTAGCCTGTTTTTAGAAGCACCAAATAACCTGAATGCCTAGTGCAAGAATGGAAATATCCAGTGTTCTAGTTTATATTCCTCATTCTCCTGTTCACCCTTCCATCCAAGATTGCTACCCAGTGCGTTGAACTCTTTCTTCCAACTATATATCCACCAGATGCCCTAATATGCAGACCAGTTAAAATTGTGTTTGGCATTGCCTGCTAACAGGCAGAGATCTGTAGCTTGTACCAAGGAAACCCAGTTTCCAGAGTTGGTATAGAAAGTTTTGCTATTAACAGGAAGTGTCTCAGAAGCGGGATGTTAGACATTATCAGTACTTTTGTCCGTCAACAAAATGGGTGTGGGAGATTGGAAAGGATCAGAGGATGTACTTTCTTCTGAAATGTGAATCTGTCAAAGCTGAATAAAAATATTGGCTGCACTGGTTTGCAACATTCCTATTTTCAAGACTGAAAGTTCAAATACACCGGTGTCTCAGTAGAACTGCTGTGTATTTGGTAGAAAAAAGTCAGTAAATACGGTCTATAAAAATCCCTAAGCTGAGGCATGGCTTTAAATAGTAGCTCCAAAGGAGGAAGAGCAGCTATGCAGAATATCTAAAGCTTAGAAGTGTTCCAAACCTTTTTCCCTGCATTTTTTGGAGTTCTGGGACTATGGGTATTCAGTTTAACTGTTCTGCTGATTTTTCTTAACACCAAACTGCAATCTACCTTTTCTCAATAATCTTTTTGGGTAATTATATATAAACTTGGGATCAGTGGTCCATCTGGCTAAAGATACTGTCTCCTGTGGTACTTCCTGGAAACTGCACTTGGGCTCTTTCTGCTTTTAGGAAAAGAAGCAAAGACCTTCATTTTAAGCAGATTAGTTTTAGTTTGAATTAGTAATCATTCAAAACATTTTAATACGATTTTAACCATATGTGTTTCATTTTGTTAGTTATCTTGAGTGGTCTCTGGGTAGGAAGGTGGATATTAATCATGAATGAGAACAGCTCTGACTCCTATCATATCTGTCAGCCCTGCTGGGCAAACTAGACCAAGAGATCAACTACAGAGGAAGGTTAAAACTACTTTTATTGAGATTGGCTATAATAACAGAAGCTTGCAAATCTGATCATATTTTACCTCCTCCTTGTAGTTCAGTGAATTAGGGAGGTATCTGCCAGAACCACTTCTGAATCTTACCTGGCTGTTGTGGACTTAAAATATGTTTTATCCCTTCCCACCTTGGCAACAGAGCTTGCATTTCTCCATCAAGGTCATCTTCCTTACTCTCTATAACTTCCTACTACACTGGCTGGGAACAGCTCTCCAGGTTTTCTAACAGCAGGTTTATCTTGGAGTACCAGAGACCACACCTGAAACCTTTGCTCTGTCTTTGAATTAGACCATTCCTTTGGTGTACAGTCTCCCGTTACACAGAAACTGCTATGACAGGTGAGTGAGGGTACCTGGTTAACTGTGGTTCATTCCCAGAAAGCTAAATAGAGGCCATTCTAGTTAGTACTTGTATGGGAGACCACCAGAAAACCCCAAGGTGTGTGTGTGTGTGGGGGGGGAACAAAGAAGAAGGTCATGACAAACCACTTTTGTATTATTGCTAGGAAAACTACATAACATGTTTCTGAAGTCAGCAGGACACAAGCTCAACTTGAGGGAGACTTGATCTACTGTTCAATATTGTGTTAATAAGAGACTGAAACTACTCAGAACTCAGCCAGTTTATGTGTTTCCACTAGTTTTGTTGTGACTTGTGGACCATCATTCAGGGATAATTGATCGTGGTCTAAAAGAGTAAAAGTTTATTTGGCATGAGTTTCAATGGACTGATTGGTAGCTCAATGTTTTAAGATTGAAGATTTTAGCAAAATAATAGGAAGGAAGATCAGTCCTTGGCAGGTTTAATGAGTTTGCTTGGAATACCAGATGTATATGGTAATACAACTTTTATCAAATTTCCCAAGGTTTGCTTTGTATGCATTATCTACTTCTAATCTTTGCAACAGTCCAGTAAAGCCTTATTCTATCCTTTGCTGTAGATGGGGGACTGAAGTTATGACAGAGTGCTTCCTAGGGCCATCAAATTAGCTTATTATAGAGGTGACATCTGAATCAGGTGCTTCCTGATTCAAAGTTCAGTTCACTGCACCACCTCACCATATCTGCATCCATTAATCTATATTATCCTCTATAATTCAGTGAAATTATTAATCTACAGTATATGTTGCTCTCCAGATTAGCTATTCAAAAACACTCCACTTCTGGACTGAAAATCTGAAAAATGTGTTTTGTGCCAAGATTTACTGTCTTGACCAAAGTTCATAAAAGTAATGTTTGATTAGTTTTATAGTTGAGCACTGAGGAAAGTAAGGCCAAACCTACTTTTAGAGTCTTTGTGAGAGTTCAGTTTGACTATGAACTGTTTTTAATTGATTTGTTCAGAAGAAATTAATTAGGTGCAGTTTACCTGTTCTGCCATTGGTCATCAGTCACCAAGTTGCTCTTTCGGTACTAACGAATTCAAGGAAAGGGAACACATGTAATTTCTGTACTCCTTTGGGAATGGATTAATAACATTTGATCCTTTCTTCTAACTATATTCATAGAAGAACATTCTGGTGGCCTTGCAATCCTACTGTTTAGCTCCCCAAAGAAAATAATTCAGTGGCATATAAGAAGCAGCACCCTGCCTTGAGTTTCAGGTGTGATGGATGGAGCCCAGGTATCTATTTTCAGTACTAGGGATGAGTCACAGCTGAACAGTTGCAATCTCTCCGCACCCCATGCCCTTAGAGCAAAGGGAAGTAGCCATTTATATCTCTGCTGATGTTTACATCATTGCACACACCCCTTCTATCTTTATCACTGGGGATGCCCTGAGAAGGATGTCCTTAGGGTTGGGAAATCCAGTGCGATCCAGTCCAGTAACTATTTACAGAAATTTACCAACTGAAGTTAATGTGCACAAAATGATTTCCTTTGTGTGTGCATGCATGCGTGCATTGTTTTAACATTTTTCATGTTTAATATTTAATACTTACTATAAACATGCCTACATATATGGACTAAGTGGTTAGGTAGGCTATCTCATTGAATGGATCCTAAAATGCCATCCCTTAAGTGCCGACATGCCCCCAGAGTTGCCCACTCCTGTCATCCCCCTCTACCCAACCTGGGGTCTTCCGAGTGCAACCTTGTGTGTGAGCATGTGTGTGTATGCGCGCGCGCACACACACACACACCCTGATTCATTAGCTTGGAGGCCAGAGGCTTTCTTTGTCAAGCCTGCTGTGCCGGTGTAATGCAATTAAATAAGGACACCAGCCATCTGGCCTGCTTTTTCTCAGGCTGAGGAATGCAGGGTGCGCATGTTCTTGCAAAGGCTGAGTTAGGGCATTTTCTTCTTTCCCATCCTGTTGAGAGCAGAGACGCTGGTGATGCTGGGAAAGGGATGGACTCTGCTACCCTTTGCTTTCTGTACTGGAGAAACTGTGGCAGAAGGACAAGAATGCTGAGAATCTCTGGGTGTGCCATTTTGTAAAACAACTACAGGTTAAGATGAAGGGGGAAACGGAAAGCTTTTAGCCCCTCTCACATCAGCTTTGCAGGAAAAGCTTGAAGAGGGACAAATTCTCCAAAGGGAAAGGGATTACGTGCAGGTAGATTGATCTGCTCCTCCAGTGGTGAGAGCAAACAAGTCCCCTCCTCCTCCAACCTTAGTCTGCTAATACTGCTTGTTCTGTGTGAGCTGTGCTCCTTATGATCAGATGACTCAGTGGCTGTTCAACTAATGTAACCTCTGACCTCCATTTTGTGAGACATTTCACTACAGGAACTGCCCTTCTGCTGCTCAGAAATAAGACTTTTTATGCCTGTCTGGACTACTGCATTTCTCTCCTCCCTGTTTCTCTAAAAGAAGCTTGAGAAAAGGAACTCTTGAGTTTGCTTATACTTTGATTCTTTAGGCATTGGATAGTCATTGGTGAGGCCACCCATCCCTACACCTTGTCTTTCCCTTCCGCTTCCTGTTAAACAGCACAGAACTGCTGTGGTTGTGGTGGCAGCAAATTACAAGCCTCGTGAGAAGCGTTGCTGGTCAATATCAATATATATTCCCCATTTCCCTTAAGTTCCCATAGTACTAATGTTTTCCTTGAGCAAGACCCTTAAACATAGCATGGAATTTTGCTTTACCATAAAATGAGATTTGATGGCAAGTCCAGTCAGAATATTACTTTAAATCTCATTTCAGCAGGTGCAAAACAGTACATAATGAGTTAAGTGGGATGAGAGATTGGACGTGAAATATTTAATTTTTGGTCACTGACACCAGCCTAGCTTTAGATCCTGTGCTTAATACACTTCTTGGATTTTAAAAAAAGGAGAGCTAGGAAATGTTTGGGACTTCAGTCTTCTGTACACTCATGTACAGGTGAAACTCGAAAAATTAGAATATTGTGCAAATGTTCATTTATGTCAGTATGGCAACTCAAAAGGTGAAACCAATATATGAGATAGACGCATTACATGCAAAGCGAGATATGTCAAGCCTTACTTTGGTATAATTGTGATGATTATGGTGTACAGCTTATGAAAACCCCAAATTCACAATCTCAGAAAATTAGAATATTACATGACATCAATAACACAAGGATTGGAAATAGAACAATATCGGACCTCTGCAAAGTATAAGCATGCATATGTACTCAGTACTTGGTTTGGGCCCCTTTTACAGCAATGACTGCCGCAATGCGGCGTGGCATGGATGCTATCAGCCTGTGGCACTGCTGAGGTGTTATGGAAGACCAGGATGCTTCAATAGCGGCCTTCAGCTCCACTGCATTGTTCGGTCTCATGTCCCTCATCTTTCTCTTGGCAATGCCCCATAGATTCTCTATGGGGTTCGGGTCAGGCGAGTTTGCTGGCCAATCAAGCACAGTAATCCCATGGTCATTGAACCAGGTTTTGGTACTTTTGGCAGTGTGGGCAGGTGCCACGTCCTGCTGGAAAATGAAGTCAGCATCCCCATAAAGCTCATCTGTGGAAGGAAGCATGAAGTGCTCCAAAATCTCCTGGTAGACGGCTGCGTTGACCCTGGACTTAATGAAGCACAGTGGACCAACACCAGCAGATGACAAGGCTCCCCAGATCAACACAGACTGTGGAAACTTCACACTGGACTTCAAGCATCGTGCATTGTGTGCCTCTCCGTTCTTCCTCCAGACTCTGGGTCCTTGGTTCCCAAATGAGATGCAAAAGTTGCTCTCATCAGAAAAGAGGACTTTGGACCACTGGGCAACAGACCAGTTCTTTTTTTCTGTAGCCCAGGTAAGACGCTTCTGACCTTGTTTGTTGTTCAGGAGCGGCTTGACAAGAGGAATACGACATTTGAAGCCCATGTCCAGGATCTGTCTGTGTGTGGTGGCTCTTGATGCACTAACTCCAGCCACTCCTTGTGAAAGTCCCCAACACTTTTGAATGGCCTTTTCCTGACAATCCTCTCCAGGCTGCGGTCATCCCTGCTGCTTGTGCACCTTTTTCTACCACACTTTCCCCTTCCACATAACCTTCTATTGATGTGCTTTGATACAGCACTTTGGGAACATCCAACTTCTTTTGCAATGACCTTTTGGGGCTTTCCCTCCTTATGGAGGGTGTCAATGATGGTTTTCTGCACAACTGTCAGGTCAGCAGTCTTTCCCATGCTTGTGATTCCTACTGAACCAGCCTGAGAGACCATTGAAAGGCTCAGGAACCCTTTGCAGGTGTTATGGATTCATTAGCTGATTAGAGTGGGACACTTTGAGCCTAGAATATTGAACCTTTTCACACTATTCTAATTTTCTGAGATTGTGAATTTGGGGTTTTCATAAGCTGTCCGCCATAATCATCACAATTATACCAAAGTAAGGCTTGACATATCTCGCTTTGCATGTAATGCATCTATCTCATATATTGGTTTCACCTTTTGAGTTGCCATACTGACATAAATGAACATTTGCATGATATTCTAATTTTTTGAGTTTCACCTGTACTTCCTGCTTGTGGGCAAGAAAAATGTGTGTACTTTCTGTGTTTATTTTGTCACACAAATGAAAGCATTTTGAAGTAATACTATCCATTTTAAAGGAGGTTTGCCCCCTGGAACATAGAGTAACTAGGTAGCTGTAATAAGGGAACGTAGTGTAACTAGGTAGCAATACATAACCAGCTTTGACTGAACTTTGGACCTGACTGGCAGGCGATCGCCACCAAGAATTACCAAGCATGTATATTTTCCCAATGATTGAATGGTCATTGAGATGAACCTGCTCATCACCAGAGTACCTCGCTGGCTCTTCACATGCTCCCGCAGATACCCGGACAGATTCTGTACTGTCACTCTGTGCTATGCCAGTAAATTTCTGGGAACAGAAGATGGTTGAGATTCTCATTGGGCATGGGGCTTATAGGGGAAGGCAGGGCCAACAGATGCAGAGCTGGTAAAAAGGGGAAGTGTTTTCCCCGTGACCTTGAGAAGTGGCTGAAGTGTTGCACTGGGTTGAATATTGTTCTCCTAGATTTTGATTTCTGGAAAAAGAACATATAGTCTCTCCCCCCCACCCCCACCTCCCTGAAGTAGAATAAGCATTCCAATAACATTGGCAGAGAAAGAAAGCCCATTTATCAGATAAAGACATTTTGATAACTCTAGCAATATCTCTGGTGGCTTGTGCTTGTCACCCAACTGTTTGGAGTCAATATTTTCATTTCCCCTTCTAGCCCTTTTCGATGTTACTCTTTGCACTTAGCTCTTTTTGCTTCCCCAGTTACTGCATGCACATTTCTACTTGGAATAAAGGGCCATCGTTTATTTTTTAAATCTATCATTCTACATTGGGGGCTGCATTACGCCTGGCCTTTGAAAGATCTTGGCTTTGTGCAGTTTGAGTTCCCAGTCAGTTGGCTTTGTGACCTAAGATCTCTTGACCTGGGAGCCTGGCATCTTTTTGCGACCTTTCTACCTAAGGCAGGATAAATTGCTATAAAGATGCAGATTGTTTAACTTACGTTCCGCAGCGAATAACACGAATAACATGTGATTGCAACCCAGGCACTGAAGTGTGTCCTTGCTGAAGAAATATAATCTATCATATAAATATAATACAAAAATATAGCAGATGTATTGTGGTTGCATGAAGAGCAAAGGAGGCTAACAAATTGGGGCAGGGGGTGGGGGACATTTTGAGAGGAGCCTAAAAACGTACCTGCCTCCTTTCCACCAACAATGGATTAGGATAGCGCTTGTCCTCAGCACTGGAAATTACCTACTTCCTTAACAGTTTCGTATCTTTTTTATTCACTTTTTAAAAAATTAAACTGAATGTTTAATGGTGTTTTCAGTGTTTGTAAACCACGCAAAGTATTGTGTTGAGTTGATACTATGTCAATGTGGAAAATAATAAAAATAATAAAAGTGCTACTGAGGATATGTCTTCTCTAATTTTAGTTAATGAAAAACCTGGCCTCAAAGTGTTTGTGGCTGAACTGTAAGAAGTTGTGTTTTTACCACTTGGGTCTTTCTTCTCTTAGAATGCAAAATACAAAGATAGAGGACTGAAAAAAAAAATACACGTGGAAACTAATTCCATAAAATGAGGCAGTATGTTCAAGGGGAAAAGCCTGAGTTTGTCTTTATCCAGTATCCGAATATCAGAATGTGTGGACTTGAAATACTGGTCTGTGCAAATAAAACCCCAAAGCAGAACAAAAGGCTTTCCTTTAAATGGCCCTTTCACAGTTGTTTAAATTAAGACTATTTCTTAACTGAGCAGTTAAGATCAAATGAACCCTCTTCCCCAATTGGTCATTGGTTTTTGTGTGCATGTTTCCAAAAAGGAAATGAAAGCCACAGTAAGAGCCACCACAGCATGCTTTTACATTTTACATATGAAACGAGCCAGTATACCTCAGATCAGAGCAAAAGAAGGGATGGTTCTGGGTAGAGGAGAAGACTGCTGTCAGTGGAAGGGTAGAAACTGGAGATGCAAAGGAAGTAAGCCCATCCTCAGTTTCCAAACATGTCTTCTGGTTGATGGGTGCATAGTCCAGGCTGGCACTTTCTTGTAGCTCTATGTTTCTTTATGTTGAGGGCAGGGTCGCCCTTTGGTGTCTTGACTTTTTCCCGGACGGCACCAACTTGGAACAGGGGTAGAATAGCAGATGCTTCTTCCATCAGATTTGGGGCTGTAGAACTAAGTGCTAGAATCAGAACAGATACAGAGCAAGTCTCTGCCTAAGTATATATTGATTCTTCCTCTTCCTGTCGCACTGTTTAATTTTCCTATAAAGAACTTGGGGCACTTGCTTATTCTTCAGCTGTTTCTGATTCTTTACCAGAGTGGAGGAACACACAAACTTGTGATCCTCAACTTGATGTCATTCAGATGTTTTAGGCTAAAACTCCTTTCGGTCAGCATAACCAATGGCAAGGGAGACATCTGAGGGCATCAGGATCGGGTAAGCTGCAGCAATCACTTAAAAGTGTGCTATTTTGGAAATCATGTAGTGAGGTGGTTGTCTGCCTCTGATAATTTCCTTGCTAGTGAGTTATACCATCTTCTAGAGCCATCTAACCATTCTTGTGCTAGAATAACAATAATTCAGACAGGCTTTATATCAGTTAAACCATGGTTGGCTGATGCTATGAAGTTATTGTAATTCACAAGTGTGGTACTGACCTCTGTTTCTGCCAACTGTCTCTGGCTTTGAATATGACTGGCAAAGTGATGGCAGAACAGGCTTAATGCAAGGTCTGTGCCATCCCTCTCTAGCTTTGTTGTCTTTTCCTTATATTTTCACCAAGTGGACCAATGTACATGTCTTTCTGTGGCTTAAGAAAATTATATACTTGATTATTTTGAGGTCATTCTATCAGTGTGAATACTGCCAATATAAGTTCTACATTTTTCCTTCACCACCAGCCCAGAAGCAGGATATGATTCTAATTGGTGTTATTTCGTCTCTTTATAGAAACAGAACCAGGATGACACCGAAGATGATTTAGAAATTGCTATTGACAACACTGCTTTCATGGATGAATTCTTTGCAGAGGTAAACATTGCTGAGAAGAGAGAAAGTAGCTCTGAAATTAAAGCTGGGCTTCAGAGTAACAAAATGGTGCAGCTTCGTGAGCTTTATTTATTTCTGCTGTGAAAACTCTCGTTTGAGGAGACTGCAGAAAACTTCAGAGACCAGAATAGAGTAATGCTGGAGGAGCCATGGGCTGCAACTAAAGCCTCCTAAACTTCCAGGGACCCACAAAAGGCCATCTGGTGATGTGGTAATGGGACCAAGTATGGTCCCCCAGATTGACAATTTTGAGCTTGTTTTTTTTCAGCTTGGGAGGCAGTTTATGGGTTGTTAAGGGTGGGGATGTGAACATTTTGATCCTCAGAGGTTTTTCTCCTCCCATTTCTACCCCTAATTCTGGGGGAAAAAATATTTAAGATCATTTGGCTAACAACCATTTTGCCACTGAATTCTGGTGGTATGAGCAATGATTGCTGGGTGCCAGTAGTGCTGATTGAAACAGAGGTGTCCAGTTCCAGCTTCCCTAGCACCCTGTGCACAGGTCAGATTTTTTTTTTCTTTATAGCATCTTTATCCTGCCTTTTTGCCAAAAAGTCTGCAGAATAGAGTCCATACATTCAGTGGAAAGAGAGAGCCAGAGCCACAGAGTGGGTAAGGCCCTCTCCGCAGGTTTTCAGCCTACCCACAGTCTGGGAGAAAAAGAGAAGAGGGAACTTGGATACCAATTCTTAAATTTTAATTGCAGCTTTTATATAATATCCTGCTGGTTGTAGTTCAGGGAGAAGAGACTTGTGGGAGCTATTTTTTTTTACCAGAGCTGGTAGAATGCTCCTGATTCTCATCTCATCTTTTATTTTGCTAAATGGTTGAAATGTAAGGCTTTGGTCAGTGTGTTCTCAATATATTTTATTGAGATATGGGCCTCTTGGAAGTTCAGCAGACTGATGGGGGTGGTGGCAGTAGGTAGTCCAGGAAGCATTACGACTTCAATCACCTGCTATTTTCTTTAGTCCAGTATTGTAAAGAGGAGATGCTAGGCAAAACAAACTGTAGTCACTGCTGCTCTTACCTTCCTTATCTCCAGTGCCTGTGAAATAAGGAAGAGCTTGAAGCCTTTGGCAAAGGAAGACAATGGCAGATACTTGCCCGGTGTGGTCTAAAAAAATGTTAAGCTTGAAAAAGGGTTACTGGAGGGCCCTCATGGTCCATGAGCACCATTTTCTCCACCATATCAGCTGCTGATACTAGGTCTGCAGCTACCTTTGTCAAAGGAAGTAACATCTCCTTCCCTTGAGATGATGATGATGATGATGATGATGATGATGGGGTGAGGCAAACTGTTGTGATCCTGTGAGTAGTGAAGAGAGTTGGTCAAAATTCTGCATTACAGTGTTCATGAAGCTATAAAGAGTAAATGTGAACATAATCTTAAGAATGTTGCATTTAAACATATATACCATTTGTACATATGAGTGTGGAATAAATGACCAATCCCTAGATTGGCCATTTGGGAAATTAATTCTACTGATAGATCCAAAGTACATTACAAGAGAGCATCTTTCAGTTGTTCAAACCAGAAGCAAAACTTACACAGTTACTGACATTGCTGAAAATAATAGAACACATCGACTGAATAGCAGGGTTTTTTTTTTCCAGTTTTATAGCAGGGATAATTAGTGGCAGGAGTAGATAGAAGGTGAACTGCCTTTGTGCTTGATGCAGAAGAAGGGGGAAGGTCTGGCTGCCCTTGGAACTGCAAAGTGTTTGGCAGGGATGCAGTTCTAGAAGTGTTATGCATTGTTTTGTAAAGTTTACCCTTCAAATCACTGCCTGTAGAATGAGACAGGAACATCATAGAATTGTGTCCGCAGATGAGAAAGCACTATTCACCACATGCAAGACAGTCATTGATGCTGCTATTGCTGTGTTTCTATTCCTGTAATGAAAATGAGCTTTGAGCCTTGGGCTGACTTCACAGAATTTGGTCTTCTCTTCTTGGCCTGTGGCAGTGGATTTCTTCTCAGCTTCTTTCTGTAATTTGCAGATTGAAGAGACCCGGCAGAATATTGACAAAATTTCAAAGAATGTAGAAGAGGCAAAAAAGCTGTACAGCATTATCCTGTCTGCTCCTATCCCTGAACCGAGTGAGTAAGATGCAGGGTTTGTAGTCTTCTATTGGACAATTCAGAGCCTAAATCCTTCTTCCCAATTTCTTCAAACATTACCTCTGTATCGGGTAGAAGTAGAGGGATGGGGGTAGCTTCTGGAAGAGGCGAAATTCTTTGTCCTCTTATACTTGAATGGATTCATCCAGACTGAGGTGCTGTGTGTGGTGCGGTGGAGGAAGGATCTTTACTGCTGTTCTCCTACCAGAGGAAATCTATTTGTGTTCTGTAGAGACAAAGGATGACCTGGAGCAGCTGACAGCAGATATCAAGAAAACGGCCAATGCTGTTCGAAACAAACTTAAAAGTAAGAGACCTCTTCCTGGGACAGGCTGGGTTTGTTTCATTTGTCTTGCTTCAATGTTTATTAAATGCTTATTTGTGTTGCTTAAATGTTTATTGCTTACTTAGGACAGTTCTGTAGACGCCTTTACGTGGCAGATGCAAGTCATATAGTGAATTCCATGGACATCTTCCCCAGTCTATCTGCCCTCCAGATGTGTGGAGCTTCAACCACACTGAAGGATGCCCACCTTGAGGAAAAGTTCTGTAGTCACTCCATGAAGGGGGAATATTACAATATTTAAATCTCTTTAAATATCAACACCCAGTCCATGTTCAAAACTAACGAATCACAGTTAGGTTTGTTCTTCCTCCCTGAACAACATACTGCTTTAAATGCTAAGAGTTGACTTAAGATTTACAAGAGCAGAATACAGTACTGAGTTTAATTAGAAGTCATTGTGAACTTCCCTTCTTCCCAGTTTAGATCCACATTCTGTTTCATTTGTTTTGAAATATCATACATTCAGTAAATCTACAATACAATACAATACAATACAATACTGTACTGGTGTCTATTCTAGTATTGGTATTTCTTTTCTTAAGCTTTTCTTTGCCTTCCCCTCTGCAATTAGGTGTGTTGAAAAAATGAATGTTTATCTATATGGCACAAAGAGAGAGATTTTTATCCATGCATATATCCCTATCTAGATGCAATTGTTATTTTTGAAGTTTCTAATCACTTTTCATTGATAAAATAATCCCAAAGCAGGGATATAACAATGAAAGCAATTTAAATAAAAGCATTTTACTATATAAACTTTCCACAGAATTCCCACATCTTAAAAACCCTAAATCAGCTTTAAAATCCTGTAAAACAGGCCAGAACAAACAGAGTATCAACAGAATCAATGGGGACCCATTACATGCAACCCAAACAAAGGGTTAACTCTACAGAATAGACGCAGACTGTGATGCTTCCTTCTTTTCCTTGGCTGCACAGGTATGGAGCAGAATATTGAGCAGGATGTGGCTCGATCATCAGCTGACCTGCGGATACGGAAGTCTCAGGTAAGTGGAGCTCCATGGTGGTTAGATTAAGATGTCTTTGCCAGCTGTTAGCCAGGGGTAACTGAATGATACCGAAAGGAACTAGATGAGGCAGAACTGTGTTTTTGGATGCAGCAGTGATGAATTGCTAGTGCTGAAACCCTTGTCCTCTCATCTGCATAACCCTGGTTCCAATCCCAGTTGGAATTACGAGGACTAGCATGCTCAGAGGTGCTCTATTCTTAGGCATATTTCATGAGTGGACTCTAGGGCTTAATTGTTCCAGTGAGCACTGGAACCCAGCTTTAATTAAAAGGGAAGTAAGAGAAAGTGATGGTTTAAACTTAGCAGGTGGATTACCAGACACAAACTGTCCTTTAATTTGGAAGGATTGCAGGATTGGAGCTGTTTTCTGCTTTGACACAAATTTAGTGACTTTAAATATCTTGAAAATAGTTTTGGAGAACGAACAGAAGCAATGATTTTTTTCATTTTTTCAAAATAAAAGGAAAAGGAAAGAAAATTAAATTAGCTAGAAGAGGTTTAGTATCTGTTTTAGTCACAAACCAAGGCATCTTTTAGTTTTCATTTAGCAAAATAAAGCCTGTAGATTTTACTTTGAAATGGAATGAAGGCCAGCGTCTCCTGAAGCATTATTTATTTATTTCTCTTATCACCAGCATTCAGTCCTTTCCCGAAAATTTGTGGAGGTGATGACTAAATACAACGAGGCACAGGTTGACTTCCGGGAACGGAGTAAAGGGAGGATCCAGCGGCAGCTTGAGATCAGTAAGGGTTTTTTTTCCTTTGCCTTAGACATCACCTGAGTAGAGTAGGATCTTGAAAGCTTGGATGAGAAATGATTCTGCCTTGTTTTAAAAGTGGAACTCTTCCAATGGAGGCATTACATGGTCTTGGGATCCTCCAGAATCTTGTCATTGAATTCTCCCTCTGAAATTTCCAGTCATGGGAGTCAAAATACACCCCACCCACTCCCTTTGGAAGGCTCCAAGTTGAAAAAAAGGCTCTTTCACCATTTATTTGACATGACATTTGAATGGCACTGACTTTTGATACACATTTCAATATGGCTGGACGGGTATCAGCAAGAGAATGCCATGCAAACCTCACTTCATGACTTAATTTTTGTTACCACCATCCTAAGCTGCTGATTTTTTAAATTTGGTTGGGCATTGCTCACATGTTAAACCTACCCTTTTTAGCCTTAAGAACTAGGAATTGTTTTAAAAGGAAAATTGAAATCCTCAAGATGCTGACTTGGTAATATAAGTATATTATGTAAAACTGCAAGGTAGTTAGACTCAGTTACAGAAGCGATGGGTGCACCATTGGAAGAGCTGAAAGATCAGGTTAGGGACAGAATATCATGGAGAAAATCTGTCTATGTGGTCGCTAAGAGTCCACACTGACCTGATGGCATGTAATCATCATGTAAAGCTAGTATATTATATAAAATTAGTAATATTTTATATGGACCTTCCTATATAAATCCTTCATGTATGTCACTCTCGTGATAATCTCAGTTGGCCTGAAAGTTAAATCCACATAATTACATACCCATGCCCTTCATATTATTTTCTTCGGGGCTGATCAATGTTGTGCAGAGCACAGAAATGGAGTAAGAAGTAACGACCAAAGAAATTAAAGGCATGCAATAAGAAAAAGAAAACATAACTAAAACTCGTTAGCAGTAGCACCATTCAGCTATTCCTCTCCATAACTCGTGGATCGTCCTTGCTTTTACCACATCCATATTGCCTTTTCTTCTCTAAACTTCTCACCTCTCTTTTTTGAGAGTGTCTTCAATTCCACCCTACTACAATATTTTGTTTTCTTTCTCTCAACAAGTCACTTTCCTTTTGGGATTCAGTCCTCATTCATTCTTCAGTATGATCAAACTATCTCAACATAGATTTTTTGTACTGGTAACTCACTTTTGTATTTAATCAACATACATTCATCCTCCCTTCATCCTTGATTATATCTCTAGCTTTACAATGTAAACTGCTTAAGTAACCCATTCCCACTACACTTATTTTATACCCAACTTTCACTTCCATATAACACGCTTTTATATGTGGCTCATTTTTGCTACTTTTGACAAACATCCATCCCTTGCAACAAACTATATTCTTTTCACTACATTTCTACTAGCATTTTCCTATATTAGAATTTTTCCACTTATTTTTGCCATCTTTAATAAACAGCCTAGCAAAGTACACAATTTTTTCTACTTATTCTAAGGCGGATTTTTTGCTATTTATGTGAAAAGATTTCCTTCACTCTATTGTCCCAGTCAGACATGGCTAACTGGTCTTTAATGTATTAATTTTCAGATTCATGCTCCTCCTTGCATCATATAATCTAGCGTTTCCTGCAAATCATACAGATTCGTAGCCCAGAACATGGCATCCCGTGCACACTAACGTACACATCCATTCATGCTCCCGTCTTAACATCATCAAAAGTATTTACCCATAAAGACATTACATAAGCCAGGTGACAGCACACATTCTTGACTGTCTCCTTGCTCAGTGCTGAGTCATTTGCTAAGCCCTCTATTTATTCTCGTGTGTGCTTTATTTTCATCATACACTTCTCTTATTGCATTCATTCACCAATCTTCCACTCTCTATTCACACAAAACGCTCTATCATTCAAACCTATCATACACTTTCTCTAAACTAGCAAATGTACAATAAACGTTCTTCCTCACGTTCAAGTTAATATTTTATCTGGTTATCTTTTTTATTATTTTCATTTTATACACTTTGGATGTGCTTCTATGGAACGGCAAATTACAATAGAATAATGAGTGTGTGTGTGTGTGTGTGTGTGTGTGTATCTCAATAGTGTGGTTAAGAAATATATTTTCCTCTGACTGGCTCTGAGAACAGAAAAGTGCAAAAGTGAATATTATTATTGTGTGGTAATTATTACAACGTGCATGAACATGTTCATTCATATTATAATAATTGACATTCTGGTTTTCTCCCTCTCTTCTCTCCGGGATACAGCTGGAAAAAATACAACAGATGAAGAGCTAGAGGAAATGCTAGAGAGTGGGAATCCTTCAATATTCACATCTGGGGTGAGTGTGTTATGTGCAGTAAGCTGAGGGGTTTCATAAGGAAGAACTTAAGGATCCTGAATACCAGGAAATGCTTATGGTTTGCACGAAGGATGGTTTGGGGTTTTGTTTTGTTTTTTCCTAATGGCATTAAGTGGTATTGATTGTAGCAATAGAAGGGTAAATGAGTTGGGTGGGAAGTGAAAATGAAAAGATATGTCCAAAGGGAGAAGCTGAGCTGGGGCAAAAGGAAGTATATGAAAACTGCTATGCAGAATATTGCCCAGTATCATAGCAGAAAAGGTGTTTCCATGCAATGGTCTTTGGGTCTTCTCTAGATCATGGATTCCCAGATCTCGAAGCAAGCGCTGAGTGAGATTGAGGGACGGCATAAGGATATTCTGCGACTTGAGAATAGCATCAAGGAGCTTCATGACATGTTTGTGGACATTGCCATGCTGGTAGAAAATCAGGTAATTGAACCGTGGTGGAAGGATGCCGGATATATAGCCAAGGAGATTAAATAAACATCTCTTTGAGAAAGAATCTTCTTGGGGGACTGAAATGATAGATCCTTGCAAGGAGCAGGAAAGGGGGATGACAATGAGTAAATCTCCCACCAGTCTACTTCAAGGTCTTGTCATATTGCCAGCCCTCCAGCTCTGTTGTTTTCTTTGCTGCTTGGAAAACAAAGTGTCCATCTGGCATATCATTTCCAGATGAAGCAAGATATGAACACAAAAGGAGCAATGCGTGTTCCCCAAATAAGATTAAGGGTTTTTATAATACTCCAGGAGCTTGGGAAGGAAGAGGCAGTCAGCAGCACTGTCAGCATAATGTAAGGGAGGGCTTAAGCATAGGGCAGTGAAACCCAGAACAGACTGTTCAGAAACTAAGGAATTAAGAAGGTCTGCATAGTAAAGTGGGTAAGATGTTGGCCTAAGACCTGGGAGGCCTGCTTCAGTTCCTCACTCAGCCATAGAAAGTCATTAGGTAATTTGGGGCTAGTCATGATTTCTCAGCCCAACCCAGTGTTTCTCAACCTTGGCAACTTTCAGATGTGTGGACTTCAACTCCCAGAACTCTCCAGCCAGCATGCTGGCTGGCAAATTCTGGGAATTGAAGTCCACACATCTCAAAGGAGGAGGTTGAGAAATACTGACCTAATCCATTATATATGGGGGTGGCTGTGGAGATAAAATTTGAGAAGGAGGTACAGAGTACTTCTCCTCAAAGTCCCAGAGGAAAAGTGGGATATAAATCAACTGAAAAAAGAAATATCCTGAAATTAAGTGAATGGATTGAATAATTCTATGTACAGTTGGGATGCAGAAAGGACACTAGAGAAGGTAAATTTAAAACATCAATAAAGACTTTCCATTTTTATTGTACCAGAGCAGACCCACTTGAGTTTATCTAAGCGTAGCTCTGAATTTTATAGCCCATATTCATAGAATGGCTAGTTGATTTGAATGATGGTTTGGTTGGCTGAGCATATATAATGGCAGGCTAGGACCATAGCTATGGTAACTTGAATATAAGAGATAAGATTTATCTACATTTGCTGCTTGCTGCATTGCACTGTTCCAGTGAATTATAATTCAAAATTTTTCAAAAGGCCCTTTCATACTTCAAATTATGATGATTATTAATATAATCCTTGTCAGGGTTAGTTATAGGTGAGAAGCAGTCTGTTTAATAGTATTTAGGCTTTGATGCCAATCTTCAAGGGTCTTTTTTTGTTTTCTGCTTGCAATGCTGAGGAGATGGCAATCAAGTCAGTTTACGGTGAGTATATCTTTAGAACATAAACCTGGCTTGGGAGGGAAGCAGAGAATGTGAGGGAATTTGTGCTGGATCATCATGGCTGAAGGTCGATCGATAGGGAAGAAACACTTGCCCAGGGAGGCACCTAGCTAAGATGAAGAATGGGCATGCTTTGGGGAGAGACAGCACAGCTCTACCATGGGAGGACAGCTGGGTCAGAGAAAAGAAGTCCGAGTCTGTCTAGTGCCAGGATGGTTGGGAAGCTCTGGGTGTTCTTTCACAGCCCTTCTCCGTAACACTTTCTAGCATGTTCACATTCTTTCTCTTTCCCACTTTTAAATTTCACAGGGTGAAATTGTAGATAACATAGAACTCAACATGATGCACACCGTGGACCACATAGAGAAAGCACGTGAGGAAACCAAGAAGGCTTTAAAATATAAGAGTAGGGCACGCAAGGTAAGCCTTTCCTACAGACCTCCAGCTCGGCACTCTCAGCCACTTGGTCGGTTTACACTGTTTGCTTCTGCCTCTCTCTTTGGCTTCTGCCGTCTTCTTCCTCTGCAAGGGAGCCATGATTGACCGCATAGAGAACAATATGGACCAGTCAGTAGGCTTTGTGGAGAGGGCTGTCGCTGACACCAAAAAGGCTGTAAAGTTTCAGAGTGAAGCACGAAGGGTGAGAAGAATTACTGGAACCCAGCCCCATCTCACCTTGTTTAGACTCTTATCCCAGTGTTCGTTGAACTCACCTCCTGCAGACATCTTTTAGACCCAGTTCTTCCTTCCCACTCTCTTTCTGTTCCTCTGCCTACCCTGCACCACTTCAAAACCCACCCACTTTGTCAATGCATTGTATTAGTTGTTTTGCTAAGCACTGCTTTATTTTATGAGTGGTCATATTCTGTTCCTTCCCTTCAACATGAAGAAGGTCTCTTCTTTCACAGCTCCTTTTAAAATATTGTTTTTAATCATCTTTGAAGAATCTGAGGTTTGAACTTCTCCAGAATGCTAGTCTGAATGTCTTCTACTTCTGCTTTGAGTTGTCTTTCCATTCTGTTATTGTTCTGTATGCGAAGGCTCATCCCTGTTAATTTTGATAAGTTATATAGAAGTTATGGCATGTGGCAGCCAACAATCCAGCCTCTTTTATTCTAGCAAAGTTCTCCCATGCCTTTAATAACTGTGTGGTAGGCAGAGATTCAGTCACCTGCGGGTGCTTTTGGCTTGGGGGTTGGGAAGTAGCATAAGTTCTGCAGCCGGTAAAGGATGAGGAGGTCTGCTCAGTGAAAATGGCAAGGAGAATTAGTTTGCTTCTAGTTTTCACTTCCTGCTATAAGAAAGCTGGAAACTGAAAGTACTTGAAACCCATCATTCAGTCCGTCCGTCCGTCCGTCCTGCCTGCCTGCCTTCCTTCCTTCCTTCCTCTGTCAGTCCGTCCGTCCGTCCGTCTATATGGCCGCCCATCTCCAATACATGGTTCTGGGAGGTTTACAATAATTAAAAAATGATATTAAAGAACAAAATATTTTTATCCTGAGAAAATTAGCTGGTTCGGGGGATGTTGCACAGAAAAGCCTAAGAATTATAGCTTTCTGCATTCATCATGCAAAATGTATCACATAAATTAAGATTGGAATTATGTCTCACCAGAGACTGCTCCTGCTTTTTTTTTTTTTAGAAGGAACATTAAAGCAGTTTTATCCATATTTGTAAAGCCTGAATTTTGAAAATGAGTTCATTAAACTCTACATTGACAATTACTGTACAAGTACTCTGATGGCTGAGGAAAAGATCCTCTTAATGGCTTTAGCTGTTGGCTGAGGGAGTAACCCTGACTGGGTTATTGACAACCAGGCTGTGCAGAACTTTGAGTTCAAAGGGAAAAGGATGTTTTGGAGCGTGCATGCGCATGCAAGTAGCACCTGTGGGTGACTCCTTAAGTGATCCCAGGAAAAGACTCAATGAATGCTTTAATGAACTGCTGAATGGTGCCCAACCATGTGCATTCCAGAGCATCTTTTTTCCCTTGATTCCAAAGTCCTGCATAGCTCTAATTAATAGCTCATTTCTGACAGCAAATCCCATTTTAAAGTGTTCTATGCCAAAGTGAAAGCTGGATAAGGATCTGTATTATATTGTATCCTTGACTGCAGTATGTCTTTGTGTGTCTGTGTGTAATATCCAAGGCATGCTTTGGGTTGAAATGTGAACCAGAAATTAACATTTGTCGTACAAGTAGCCCTGTCTTGCGATTCTTTAAAAACAAGGGAAGGCAGGCATACAGATCATGGTTTCTGGAATTCTTTCCCATACTCTAATAATAGTGCTGCTCTGGGTCACATGACCAGGAGGGAACTGAGCAGTCAATAGCATTCCTGGGACACTGCCCAACTGCTTCTCCCATAAGAGCACATTGCTCTTTCTTTTTCTGGGACATTTTTCTCCACTGCTCCCAGCCAGATCCAGCCTATTTTTAAAACCTTTCTTTATCTAGTTTCTCCCACCAAATCACATTTGACCCCATTTGGTTACGTTTTCAGAGTTATCCTGCTGACAGACAGAGTCCTGTGTCCCTTTATATAAATTCTTCCCAACATTCCTTTTGGTTGGAAAAATGTTCCAATAGGAACTTTTATTCTGCTTTAATAATAGATACAGAAGCCACCAAGTCCAAATGAAGCCCCCATCCTGTTCCCTGTCATCCTGATTGTTCTTAACCCAGCCTAATAATTTAAAATAAAATCAGTCTTGTACACCAAGGATTATCTAGCTGGTTGGCTCTGATAACCCAATCAGAATAGTTGGATGGAGGCTTCTATAGCCAATGGCACTAGTTGTTCATCTTCACATTCACACTCATCCCAACATAACCTTTGAACATTTACTTACATGATTACTTGCTTCTGTTGAATAGGACTGAGTTTATAATACATCTGGCAATACATTCTATGGTGATTAGATCTTTTGTTGATTATGCATATAGATTAAGAATTCCATTAAATCATAGAAATGCAAGCATCCGTCCTGTAACAGTATGTGGGAATGACCTTGGGATATAGGAGGCAGAGCTACAGCCAGGGGAACGGTCAGATATAAGGTAGCTTAGCCCGAAGAAGGAACGTGGGCATGGCAGATGTCTCAGAAGGGACCCTCCCTAGTTTCTTGGGCTGTAAAGGCGATGGGAGAAGAAATGTACTTTCAGACTTGCAAGATTCTGTTAATGGAATCTTACAATAGAGTATAATTACTTCATCTGGGTGTGCTTCCTATCTGGACTACCTTGCAAGGCTAACAAATCAAGACTTAAACAGTATAAAACTAAGTGCTTTAACTTAACCAAAAGTTACCCTCCAAATTTGCTAAAAACTTTCCTCCCATTTGTTGGTATGCCATGGTTAAATCTTCCTCTTTTTACTCTTCTAGAAAACAATAATTATCATTGTGATAGTAGTAATCTTACTGGGAATTGTAGCTCTCATTATCGGACTTGCAGTCGGACTGAAGTAAAAGTAACCAGCTGGGTTTCTGGCCCTGAACCGTAAGTAGTCTGGGGAGCTGAACTATTCTTTCAGTTCTCTACTGCTTTTTCAGGATTACTTTAATCTCTCATTGTCAGGGAAGTGTTTGAATGTTTTCCTTCCTGTTAGGAAAGGAATCACACAAATCAACCCCCTTCTGTTAGGGTTAGGGGTGATTGGTTTGTCTGATCACAGAATCCAAATTTATCTTTTGGTTTATAAAAAGAACTCCATATAATCCAATATGGTTCCTCCTACAATGTGTGGGACAAGGGTCTGGTGTCCAATTTGCACTTTCACATATGCTTCTGAATTTCTGTTTCCCAGCACTGGGAAAGTGGTAGAAAAGAATGACCAGGTTCATGAATCAAACTAAGCCACAATGTGGTTTGTTTGGTTTCAGCTTAGTACCACATGTCCACCCTGCAATTGGTTTTTTTTTTTTTTTTTTTACAAACAATGGCTTAAGGTATCTGGAGAAGTCTGAGGTTTTCCACAATTATGATGTATGTCTTCTGAAGGGACATTTACTGTGTGTTCCTTCACAGAAATAAACTGTATTTGCAGAATGGTATTAACAGTACTACTTGGTCCTCTGATGGTATGACAAGGCCATCTGTAGAAATTAGCTGATTTTTATGCTTGGTTGATCTGTGAATTTTCCCATGGTAATATAGCTCTCTAAGAACAGATCAGCTGTTTCTCTCATGTTAGTCCCATCACTTCCCCTCACCATCGAGCTCTGAGCACCTCACTCAGGGTGTAACTTTTTGTTGTTCCTCAAAACTGATGGCTTCCTCTACTATCTCCCATTGCCTTTTTGTAGACTACAGCTTAAGGACTAATAAGGAAGGCCATCATGGGGAAAAAAATAGAATCTTAACTCACTAAGGGCGCTGAGAGCTAGGTGAGGGGATGATTCCTTTCATGGTCTACCACTCTAGGAGTTCGCTGTATCCCTATGACTAGAATAAAGTGGGCTCTTTCCTTTTTGAGACCTAACTTTTCCTACTTTGTTCCTATCCACCTTCCAGACATTCCCAAGGTCCTCCTAAGTCAGTAGCAAGATCTCCCTTCTTGAACTTCACTGCCGTGGTTTGATCTTTCCTTCCCTACCTTCCTTGGATGAAGTATGAATGGTGCTCTGCAGGATGAGTGCACTCACACCAGTGCTTCCTGTGTGAGCCAGGTTGATCCAGTTCTGTGGCCTGAAGACCCTCCTATACCTTCCTGCAACCAGAAAATCCAGAAGCCTCATGGCATTCCAGAGAGAACTTCCTATCCGATCTACTCCTTATCCATTCCTCCTTTCCTTCCCGATTTACCTGCTGCCTTCAATTCAAGCGTTTCTTCTGGAAGGATCAGCAACACAGTGGAAATGAACCTGAGAGGAATTTGGGAAGCCTTATTGCCTACCTCACTGCTTTAATTTAACCTTTTTCAAAAACACTGTACAGGTGATTGGAGATGCCAGACAATATTACTTTCAAAAAGTCCATGTTAGCAGCTAAGACTTAAACCTGTGGTTGTCACCTAGCTCCTAATCTTTACCCATTTTACACTCCACAGGCTGGAGCAAGTTTTGTATTTCCTACGGAAGAGATGAAATGATAGCCCAGAGGGAGCCCCCAATCCCCATCAAGTGAGGAGACGAACACTTAAGGGTAGCTATGAGCAGTGACAAGGAGTCTGCAGTCAGTTAAGCCGCTCTAGGAAGATACAGCAGAGTTAGGCAGACAAGCACAAATTCAGGCACTCCAGACTTGAAAAGACCACGTGTTCAGTCCTTGTTTTAAATCAAGCCAAAGCTGTTTTTTGTATTGGAGATGAACTAGTAGCACTCGTGCCCTTGAAATCTGAGTTACATATGTTTTATTAACTACTCAACTTGAATGTTTTGGTATATCCATGGACATTTCACACTTTGGGAACTTAGAACAGGTCTGAGTAAGAAGGAAGACCTGTCTTCAAATACCCATTAACAAACACACTCCTTGGGGATATGTGTTACTTACATATTGGATAGCCCCTTTCACTTGTGGAATGCAGTTCTACTTCGGAGGTGCTGTAAGTAGTGGTGTGTGCAAAGTATTTTGAAGCTGAAATACTCCAGTTTTGAATGGCTGCTCTGAGAGTACTGAAATGGTTTGACCTTGGAACCAAGGATGAGCATATCATCTTGAGGTAGGACCATTTCCAGTACACTTGAAACAGCCCATTTTAACCCAACACATTTTGTACACCTCTATTTGCAAAATTTAACTTCTTTCAAATCAAACGAATGCTTGAGTACCGAAGGCTTGATTGTATCTCATCTCTTTTCTGATATATAATTGTGTTTATGGGATATCTGTTTGAGGACATGAAGATTAGGGAAATTGGGGGCTGGGAGGGTGTTCTTTCTGTTTTAGTTTTTTAAATTTTGTACTGATGGTTTCTGATTGATAAATGTTGCACCCATCACTAAAATTGCTGTTTGTAATTTGGCCAAAGTTTGTAGGGCAGGAAAACCGGTCTGGAGAAAAACGTTGGGTTTAGTTGATATGGCATGGTAGCTGAGGCCCAGGCCTTCTAACGCCTAATCTCCTTACCAAAAACATTTTATTGCCAGATAAAATACTTCTGTTTTGTTAAAGATGAAAGAGAACGAAGCTTTCTCTTATGAATACAGTTATAGCAGTGATGTTTTTCTGATAGAAATTCCCCTCAATTTTTGTCTTAACTTTTGTTTTTGTATATGAGAACGTTTTGCTGTGATTAACTACTTGTATGCCCTTTGGCCCTCTCAAGCACACCTGTGCCATTCCTGCAGTGGTGTCACTCATGGAAATGGGAAGATTTGTGTATTTGTGAAATGCTTAAAAATGTGTGAATTTCTCTAGTGGGGGGGGAGGTTACTTTGTTTGTTTAGAGAGGCTAGTCATATCATGAGAGGGAATGCCAGGCCTTTCCCTGGGGGAAAAAGTTAACACAACCGTTCTTGCCTTCAGTATCAGTATATTTGCTGCACGGAAAAGTACCTCAGAGACTGAATCGACCAGATTCTCTGCTTACACCTGCTCTTCGATACGGGGCTGTGGAGGAATCATTTCTATGACAGATTTTAGGACTCTGGCAGTAACGTTTTATTTAGATTCAGAGATCAGCTGCACACTCAAATTCTACAGATATTATTTACTTTCTAATTATATGAGACATAATAGTCCTTTGATTGGAACTGTGTCTGGGAAGAGATAGCTACCTACTAACTCCTAGCAAAAGCTATCAGCTTCTCCACCAGTTCCACCATTTAGATCCACCCAGCTTCTGGTTTGTCTAGCCATGGTGGGTAGATAAAACATTTATATAACATTCTTCTGGGGGTGCACAGACAGAGCTAAGGAAGTGTGGTGGTCTCTCTTGGCTTTGATGTCTGTAACTTGTAAAGGGGGGGGCAGTGAAAGGAGCATTTATGAGAACTATCTGTAAAGACGGAAGACTGAACTTCAACATACGAAGCTGCCTATGGACAGTAAAGATTCTAGGAATTTGGTTTTGATGAAACTTTTTAAACAAATGGTCAAGTTAAGAATAAATGAAGTTATCTGAACATCAGTCTGTAACCTTTATGTCTGTTTGCTGAACTCCTAAACTAGTGGGCGTAACCATACAGTTACATTAATTTTGAGGAACACGTACTTCTTATGGCCTCCAGTACGGCCTACATCACGTCTGCCATGTGGTTTGCAGTATCTGGAGGAGGGTGTGATAGGAATGGCTGTACGAACACAGAAAGAAGTACTAAGGAGCTGCCTCTATGTACTTTTAGGACACCAACTTTAGCTGAACGTTTTCTTCTCACTTCCAGTTATTATGCAGAGATGTCCTGGTAAACGGTGCCCTTGGAATGCACAACTACAAGTAGACCTCTGGATGGTACCCTTTCCGTCTAAAACAACTCTGAATTGTACAAGTCCCAACATGGATGGGGCACAATAGTTTTATATAAAAGAGCTTGGGGGACAATAACCCAATGAAGAAAATTTTGTAGTACAATCTGGATCCTATCTAGACCTGTGAAAGAACAGTGTGTAACATCTTCTTCAGCTCCTCTGTGGTTTCTCCCAACCTTCCTATCTTATAGTCTAAAATCAACTCTGTGACTCATAAAATAAGCCCTGTCCTTTCTCCAATTCCATCAACTCCATGCCTATTAATATATCTGGGTATTTTTCCTCTTGCTGAGCAGAAGAAGATAATGATTATGTTATGCTGCATCATCCTCATCATTATCCTGGCTTCTACTATTGGGAGCTTCTTTATCTGAGCGCTGATTCCTTGTTCTTTGCCACTTGACTCAGGTAAGTCGTATGCAAATACAGAAGCTTAGTGGTATCATCTTAACCGGGGCAATTGGGGTCCTCCAAATTGCTGCTGTATTAGGCTGCATTTCTATTTTCCATCTGGACTAGTACAGGTCTAGTGGTGGTAGGAATGCTTCACCAGGTAATGCTTCACCGGGGTAATTGTTTATAGAAAAATAACCATCAACTTAAAGAAGCCTATGCAATCCGGGTAAGTGAGGATAAAAGACAGACCAGATTCCTAAATTGATTGTTAAAATCAAGTGAAAAGGTAAAAGGTATCTTACTCTAATTCATACGGGGAGAAACTATCTGCATATTAGGGTTGAAACCTCCATGGTCTTTTTTGGTTAACGTGCCAAAATACCACTTGCTATCTCTGCATCTTTCAGTTTCCTTTCCTTTCCTTTCAGGATGGATCTGTAAGATGACTTTGGCCTTTCAGGCTTCTCCAGTCCTTCCTCTCCCCTGCTTCCATTTTTGGAGATGTCACAGCCAACGATTAACCTGTCAAAATGTTTTAGTTGGACTCCAGGGTATGAAAAGGGGAAGAAGGAGCCAGAATAGAGCCAATGCTTAGGAACTTCAGCTTGGGATGGGGGAGCGAACATTAGAACACAGCGGTCTTTTTCAGAACAACTTCCTAACATCAACCAAACTAAATCTTGATTGATCAATCAACACTAATACTTAGGTTTAATGGGGCTTTGTTACCAGTTATGCTGGCTCCTTCTATCCAG